>JAMXBC010000012.1:46809882-49474882 GCA_024138005.1 Lumnitzera racemosa | reverse complement strand
TTTATCAATTGATAACTTATCAAAATCTAGTGATAAGGCATTTTCCTTATTACCCCTTCACTTATACTACATATGTACAATTTTTCACAAGATTTCACATGCTTAACTTCATTAAATGAGACAAGACAATTCCATGACGCCAAAGGACACTAAATGGCCGGTTTGAAGAAGAAGAAGAGGGGGCCATGCCCTTGTCTTTCAACCATCAATCACTTTCTCTTACACACCACTATTCACTCCTTAATACTTACATCATCAATAAGTTGCAATTATTGACTTTTGTATAAGCTACAAAACAATAATTTCAAGATATCTTAAACACCCATTTTCCTTCATTCCCAACCAGCCACTCTTTCCCTCATTTCTCTCACTTTTAATTTCATTTTCACTTCCTCTTTCTTTCACTTGAAACAAACATAAAAGAGGAAACAACCTTACCCTACAAAATCCTTCATTTGGCCGCCACTTCTAAGTCCCACTCACGACACTTCCATTTCCTTTTCTTGTGTCATTTTCTTCCAACATCTAAGCTCTTTTAGAACCATTAGAACCTTCCACAAATCTCACTCCAAAGGATCAAACAACTCAGGTTTCCAAAAGGTTACAAAAGGAGGAAGCAAAGTTAAAAGCTTAAGTGGAACCTTTGTGCACAACCACCGTATTTTGCTTTAAGGACGAGTAAGTGTTTCTTGTGATTAGTGGGTTAGTGTTCATGTTAAGAGACTTTGATTTCTTGAAGATATGAGTATGATTGTAAGTTGTTATAACACCAAAGACCATCCTAAGAAACAAACTCATGAAACCCTTGCATGAAGTTGAAACATGAGCATGTAAAGTTTGTGTTTTGTAAAAATACTTGTTTAACACTTTAAATGGAAGATTTTAAGTTAAAAAAACCTTGAACCAAGAACTTGAATGGAAGATGAGCATGCTGTACTTGAGGATTCAAAGGTCATTTGGATGTTGATTTTATTTCCATTAAGCTAAACATGCTCAAATCTAGACTGAAGTTAATGAAAAATTCATCACATGAAGTTTTATGAAGAAACCAACTTTGTATGACATGAGCTATGATATGGAAGTTGTAATAAGTGTAAGATCCTCCATTTCTTTATGTAAAGCATGAGTTAAAGAATCACCCCACGGAAGAAAAGTTAAGTTAACATTTGGATACAAGTAGTTGAAGTGCATGATCCAATACCTAAACTTAAGGAAATGATAAAACAAGTTGAAAAACCAAGCGAGAACCCCTTGGAATCATCACGACCAGATCTGCAACATAAGTAAAAGACACTTAAAAATATGATAAAGGTAAGTTAACCAAGTGAAAAGACCAACTAAAGCAAGTATAGCAAGTATACAAAGCTTAAAACTCTTAAAACAAGCCTAGAACTCTAAGTTGGGCCTTCATTAAAATTTTGATCAACACTTTAAAATATTAAGAAAGGTTGTTTTGAAGCCCATAAGAAATCTACCTAAGACTCCATAAGCCTAACAAGTCACTAACTTTAGCTTGAACAAAAAACAAGCTTATTTGACAACTTAAGCCCACTAAAGAGCCCATAAAGTGGTTGTTAGCCTTAGGAGTATAAATCAAAGTTGTAAATTTGATCTCAAAGAGTATTTTGAGCTAAAGATAAAATCTTAAAACCAAGCCTAAAGGATTTCTCAAGTTACCAAAAAGCTTATTTATTGAACAAGGCCCAAAAGCACTCCAAAACATGAGGGTCGCTACTGTTCTGGCCTATAGACAGATTTGTGTGCCCCATTTCAAAAATATAACCTCACCACGTTAAAGTACACTCGAAAATGATGAAGATTGACTATAAGTTTATAAAAATAGAATTTAAAACAAAAAAAGTTAACGCGATTGAACTTTTAAGTAAAAACCGAGATAAGATACAAAAACTAGTCAAGAGTATAACTTAAGGGATTTTAGCTTAGTATCCCAAGTTTATATCAATTCCTTATAGTATTATGATCTCGATGATCAGGGGACACCGCGTACAGAGATAATTTCCCCCCAAATTACTTTGACTAATCGCATGGTAGAGTGAGCAAATTCTCGATGAGTCTTTACTTGATTTTGCTTGTAGAATAGATGCACCTAAACTTATATATATAAATTTAGATACTTGTGGGATATGGAAAATGCATGTGTACGAATTTGTGGATGAATGCGATGGCTTGTTAATTATATATAATAATAGGAATTGTTTGTACTAATTTATATGTGCAAATTGTATGAATGAAATTGTTTGATCACTTAGAAAATCAAGTTAATCACTTATACGATTAAGAAATTAAAATGAATCATGCATTCCTCATATTGCATACGGATAACACTGACTGCCGCTTCACGTAGAAAATGGGAAGGGACCCACAGGAGGATGAGCTTCTGGCAAGATTGGGCACTAGCTATGTCATCATTTATATTGAGTCTTTATCATAAGCTGATGGGCTTACTAGGCACTGGGAGACACCAACTGTCAGCAAAGGGCCGCGTCTTGTAGCTTCTGCTTAGGGCATGTGTTTGTGGATTGCGGAGGCTACCATAACGCTAGACTTGGGGTTTTAAAAGTATGATTTATTATTCAATAGAGAAAGTATATACAAATATAAATATATATATTTACAGTTTTGTTTTGGCTTAAGCACGATAATACTAATGAATTAAAACCTAAGGTCTAAAACCCGGATTTTGGTTTGAATCGATTAATTGTCTCCAAACCTCGACTACAGGGGACATAATTCTGAGTCGTATGCAGTTCCTAGGTCACTGCATGTATTGTTTAGCATACTGATTGTTCATGCATTCATATGATTATGCATTTAATAAATTTCTACCATGTGGTACTGACAAAGGTATTTATCTTACTAAGCTTAAGCTTACACCCTGATAGATTTTTCTTATTGCAGGAAAACCTCTTCTCTAATCTAGGCCGAAGCATGCCCATGGTAAGTCTTGTGTACGGACGGGTTAAAGCGAATCAAAGAGCGAAGAGGACATTTTGTAATAGATTCGTAGACATTTAGTTACTTTGTTTTTTTGTTCATAACATAGATTAAAACCTCTAATTAGTTCCCCTATGAACTGCATCTGTTTGTAATATTCTTTTGGTGTGGGTCTCACGAGTCTACATGATTAGTTAATTTATACCATAGAAGTAATTGTAGTTCAATTGCTCTATATTACTTATCTATAGGCCTAGTGGTAACGTATAGTAGAAGAAGTCTTGTGTATCATATGAAAGGCTTGCGATTAACAAGAGGGTTGATAGTAGACCTTCATACTGTACACGGCAACCTACTACGACAACAATACTGTTGGGTCATGATAAAAAAAATATGACTTTACCTACCTTCTTAATTTCATTTCTTTTTGGGAATCCAATAATATGCCTTTTTTGAGATAATGCCACTTTAATTCCAATTATTGAGTGATAGTTAAGAATTTCGTTCTCACATTAACTAGATGAGTTGGAGCTGAGGTCTTAGACAAATGGTTGGACCTATTTAAGAAAGATGTTATTATTTGAACTTCGATGGAATTCTTTTTGCATGTAGTAAGAGGGTAGCTATAGGGAGAACCTATGACTAGATTATATTGAATTCATTCTCAAATTGAGGCCATTTCTATGGCAAATGAGGAGACTGGAGTCACACTTTGCTCTTCAAAGCTAGGTATGCATGGATCAAAGCTTACCTTATTTGAAAATAGGTAGGAAATCCTTCTTAATAGAATTCTAAACTGTTGTGGTGCCGTTAGATGCTTTTGATCAATAGAATAGGAAGAGAAGTCAACCAAAATAAAAACCACCAAAAGTAACGACCACCAAGATACCTATAGTGATTCGATCTTTTGATCACCCATTTTTTGAAAACCACTTTTGGGGGCTTCCACCTTACACGTAGAAGATTGGATTACCTGAATTACGAGTAGATCACTAAAGTATAGCACAAGATCATCTTTTCTTATTGCTACGGGGTTAACTTATGAACAAGGTAAGCCTAATGGGAATAAAAAAACAACGGGAGGGCATTGCATTAAGCATAAGAAGATCTAAAACGCAAAGGCTCACCAGGTTGAAGGAAGGAGATTTGTAAGCTTACCTTCTATTAGAGAAAAGGGGAAAGGGGCAACCTATCTTACTAATAGAAAGGGGATGAGATAGGCGACATGTAGCTTGCTTCTAAGCTGGCAACCGTAAAGAATTAAGAGATCATTGTCATAAGTGACAGAATAAGGCTACTAATAGCGATGAGCAGTTGCAGTCAAAGCTTAGCTCTAGTTGATAGGCCAACAATAAGCTTGGCTATAGTGAAGCACTTACCAAGCACAAAGGAAAGGGCCTTCACCACTTAAATCGGGAGGGGATACGGTATGAAGCATGGGAAGGACTGCAAGAAGTGTATGATAAATAGGTAACCCTAAGTTAAGGAGTGGTAGTAGAACTCTTGATTGATCAATGATAGTAAATTGTACTAAGACACTTTACCAAACTGCATTGAGCTAGAAGAGGAGCTGATGGATGAGTAAACTTCCCCTTTCGACTCACTAAATGTCATCTGGGGCACAATAGGAATATATGTGCCTCGATAAGAAAGAGGACACCAGAGTATAGCACAAGATCACCTTTTCTTGCTACTATGGGGTTAACCTCTAAATAAGGTAAGCCTAATGGGAATCCAAAAACAATGGGAGGGTATTGCATTAGCTATAAGACAATCTAAAAAGCAAAGGGTTACCCAATTGAAGGAAGGAGCTTTGTAAGCTTACCTTCTATTAGAGAAAAGGGGATAGGACAACCTATCTTAGTAATAGAAAGGGGATAAGATAGGCAACATGTAGCTTACTTCCAAGCTGGCCTGACCGTAAGGAATCAAGAGATCTTTATCAGTGTTGACTTAGATCTTAGGTGATAGAATAAGTTTGCCAACAATGACGAGCAGCCACGATTGAAGCTTAGCTCTAGTTGATAGGCTGACAGTAAGCTTTACTATAATGAGGCACTTACAAAGTGCAAAGGAAAGGGGCTTAACCACTTAAGCTAAGGGGGGCAGGGTATGAAGCGTGGGAAAGACTGCATGAAGTGTATGATAAATAGGTAACCTTATGGTATGGAGTAGCAGCACAACTCTTGATTGATCAATGCGAGTGAATTGTGCTTAGAAGCTTTGTCAAACTATAGTGATCTAGAAGAGGAGCTGATGGATGAGTAGGCTTCCCCCTTCGACTCACAAAATGTGATATGGGGTACAATGGGCATGTGCATGCCTCGATAAGAAAGAGATCACCAGAGCATAGCATAAGATCACATTTTCTTGTTGCTATGGTGTTGACTTGTGAACAAGGTAAGCCTAATGGGAATCAGAAAACAACGGGAGGGTATTGCATTGGGCATAAGACAATCCAAAAAGCAAAGGCTCACCTTGTTGAAGGAAGGTGCTTTGTAAGCTTACCTTCTATTAGAGGAAAGGGGAAAGGGGAAAAGGGGTAACCTATCTTACTAATGGAAAAGGGGATGAGATAAGTGACATGTAGTTTAGTTCCAAGCTGGTCTGATTAAGAGGAATCAAGAGATCTTTGTCGGTTTTGACTTCGATCTCGAGTGATAGAATAAGGCGACCAACAGTGACGAGTAGTTGCAGTCAAAGCTTAGCTGTTGTTGATAGGCCGACAATAAGCTTTGCTACAACAAAGCACATACAAAGTGCAATGGAAAGGACCTTCACCACTTAAGCCAGGCGGGAGGTTACGATATGAAGCGTAGGAAAGACTGCAAGAAGTGTATGATAAACAGGTAACCCTAATATAAGGAGTGGCAGCACAACTCTTGATTGATTAATATATGTAAATTGTGCTTAGAAGCTTTGTCAAACTACATTGATCTTAAAGAGGAGTTGATGGATGAGTAGGCTTCCCCTTTCAACTCACAAAATGTCATTTAGTGTACAATGGGCATTTGTATGCTTCAATAAGAAAGAGATCACCAGAGTATAGCACAAGATCACCTTTTCTTGTTGGTATGAGGTTGACCTATGAACAAGGTAAGCCTAATGGGAATAAAAAAACAACAGGAGGGTATTGCATTAGGCATAAGATGACGCAAAAAGCAAAGGCTTACCCTGTTGAAGGAAGGTGCTTTGTAAGCTTACCTTCTATTAGAGGAAAAGGGAAAGGGGCAACCTATCTTACTAATAGAAAGGGGATGAGATAGGCGACATATAGCTTGCTTCTAAGCTGGCTTGACCGTAAGGAATCAAGAAATCTTTCTCGATGTTGACTTGTATCTTAGGTGATAGAATAAGGCTGCTAATAGCGACGAGTAGTCACAGTTGAAGCTTAGCTCTAGTTAATAGGCCAATAGTGAGCTTGGCTACAGCGAAGAACTTACCTAGCGCATAGGAAAGGGCCTTCACCACCTAAGCTGGGGGGGGGGGGGGGGGGGGGGGGGGGGGCGCTATGAAGCTTGGGAAAGACTGCAAGAAGTGTATGATAAACAAGTAACCTTATGGTATGGAGTGGTAGTACAACTCTTGATTGATTAATGCATGTAAATTGTGCTTAGAAGCTTTGTCAAATTGCACTAATCTAAAGGAGGAGCTAATGGATGAGTAGGCTTCCCCTTTTGACTCACTGAATGTTGTTTAAGGCACAATGGGCATTTGTATGCCTTAATAAGGATGAGATCACCAGAGTATAGCACAAGATCACCTTTTCTTGATGCTATAGGGTTGACTTGTGAACAAGGTAAGCCTAATGGGAATAAAAAATCAACAAGAGGGTATTGCATTGGGCATAAGATGATCCAAAAAGCAAAGGCTCACCCAGTTAGAGGAAAGAGCTTTGTAAGCTTTCCTTCTATTAGAGAAAAGGCGAAAGGGGTAACCTATCTTACCAATAGAAAGGGGATGAGATAGGCAACATGTAGCTTACTTCCAAGCTGGCTTGACCTAGAAGAATCAAGAGATCTTTGTCGATGTTGACTTGGATCTTAGGTGACAAAATAAGGTTGCCAATAGCAACGTGCAATCGCGATTGAAGCTTAGCTCTAGTTAATAGGCTAATAGTAAGCTTGGCTATAGCGAAGCACTTACAAAGCCCAAAGGAAAGGGCCTTCACCACTAAAGTCGGGGGGCGCTGTATGAAGCGTGGTAAAGACTGCGAGAAGTATATGATAAATTGGTAACCTTAAGTTAAGGAGTAGCAGCACAACTCTTGATTGATCAATGTGAATGAATTGTACTAAGACACTTTACCAAACTGCATTGATCTAAAAGAGGAGCTGATGGATGAGTAGGCTTCCCCTTTTAACATACAAAATGTGATCTCGGCCATAATGAGCATTTGCTTGCCTCGATAAGAAAGAGATCACCAAAGTATAGCACAAGATCACTTTTTCTTGTTGCTATAGGGTTAACCTGTGAACAAAATAAGCCTACTAGGAATCAAAAAACAATAGGAGGGTATTGCATTGGGCATAAGACAATCTAAAAAGCAAAGGGGCACTCAGTTAAAAGAAGGAGCTTTGTAAGCTTACCTTCTATTAGAGAAAAGGTGAAAGGGGCAACTTATCTTATGAATAAAAAGGGGATGAGATAGGCATCGTGTGGCTTGCTTCTAAGCTGGCCCGATCGAGAGGAATCAAGAGATCCTTGTTAGTGTTGACTTAGGACTCATGTGATAGAATAAGGCTGCCAACAGTAATGAGCTATCATGGCTAAAGCTTAGATACAGCAATGCACTTACCAAGTGCAAAGGAAAGGGCCTTCACTACGAAAGCTAAGGGGAAGGCACGCAATATGAAGCGTAGGAAAGATTACAAGAAGTGTATGATAAACAGATAATCTTAAGTTAAAGAGTAGCGCCACAACTCTTGATTTATGAATGCAAGTGAAGGTATAAAGATTGACCTTTGCCTGGTATTAATTCTTTCTGACTTCAAGAAAATATTAGAGCTAGAATGTAACTCATCAGGCATTGGAATAGACGTTGTCTTAATATAGGAAGGCCAATTGATAGCCTTCCATAACGAGAACCTTAGTTAAATTATTCCATGTCTGATACGGAACTCTTGACACTAATTTAAGTACTGTAAGTATAGTAATACTATTTACTACAAACAGAATTTGTTATATATATTGACCATAAGTTGTTGAGGTACCTCTAAAGTTAGACTTAGTTATCGAAGCAACAGGTGAAATGGGTTGAATTACTTAAGGGATTTAATTTTGTAATAAAATACAAGCAAGGGAAGAGTAGCATAGTTATAGATACTCTTTCAAGAACACGTATACTTCTAAATGAACTGTAGAGTAAACTGTTTAGGTTTGTGAGTATTGAAGAGCAATATTCTAAGGATCTACACTTTGGACCCATAATTGTGTGATGCATCGATGGAAGAATAGTAGATGGGTATCATGCAAAGAATGGCTACTTATTCCAAAGTGGAAAATTATGTGTGCTGACTTATTCCCTAAGGGAATTATTGATTAGGAAGGCTCATAGTGGAGGACTCTTTGAACATTTTAGAGAAAGAAGGACTTGTGAACTATTGAATAGTCGATTCTTTTTGCTGAGAATGAGGAGAGATGTGCACTAAGTTGTTGAAAGCTGTATCGTGCGCAAGAAGGCTAAGTGCCTAGCCAGGCAAGGGAAAGTAATGCCTTTGTCTATCTTGACAAAATCGTAGACTGAATTGAGCATAAACTTTGTTCTCGAACTACCACGAACTACTCAAGGCAAAGATTCTATAATGGTCATCAAGGATTGGTTCAGCAAAATGGCATACTTCGTGCCTTGCTCTAAAACTAATGATACTTCAGCTATTGCTTTTCTTTTCTTACAGGATATTGTATGGATACATGGTATGCTAAGAAGTATAGTCTTCGATAGAGATCTAAAGTTCTTAAGCCATTTTAGAGAATCTTGTATAGTCAAATAGGGGCCAAACTACTATTCAATCCTTCTTATCACCCTCAAATTGATGGCCACATAGATGATTGGGATTTTTGCTTGCTAGTGGTTGAGTTCACTTACAACCAAATAATACATGACACCACCAAGCAGACTCCCTTCAAAGTGGTCTATGGTTTCATTCTCGATTTGCCCCTCAATCACACCTTTATACCTGCACCTATGCAAAAGGACCTTAATACCTCGACTAGAGCATTTATAAGCTTACCTTCTACTAGAGAAAAGGGGAAAGGAGCAACTTATCTTACTAATAGAAATAAGATGAGATAGGCAACATGTAGCTTGCTTCTAAGCTAGCTTGACCATAAGGAATCAAGAGATCTTTATCGATGTTGACTTCGATCTCGGGTGATAGAATAAGGCTGCCAACAGTAACGAGCAGTTGCAGTCAAAGCTTAGCTATAGTTGATAGGCCAACCATAAGCTTGGCTATAGTGAAGCACTTACTAAGTGCAAAGGAAAGGGCCTTCGCCACTTAAGTTGGGGGGAAGGTATAGTATGAAGCGTAGGAAAGATTGCAAAAAGTGTGTGATAAATAGGTAACCTTAAGTTAAGGAGTAGTGGGACAACTCTTAATTGATCACTATGAGTGAGTTGTACTTAGATGCTTTATCAAACTACATTGATTTAGAAGTGGAGCTGATAGGTGAGTCGGCTTCCCCTTTCAACTCATAAAATGTGATCTAGGGTACAATAGGCATTTGCGTGCCTTGATAAGAAAGAGGTCACTAGAGTATAGCACAAGATCACCTTTTCTTGCTGTTGTGGGGTTAACTTGTGAACAAGGTAAGCCTAATGGGAATCAAAAAACAACGGGAAGGTATTGCATTGGGCATAAAACGATCCAAAATGCAAGGAGCTAATAGGAGCCAACCTAGGCTAATGGCGTATATTTGGGGCTTAATATGAAATCCTATTTTCTTGCAAGACTCATTTCAATAAGGGAAAACTCTAGAGATTGCTTCAAAGTAAGATCAATGCTCTGACCCTTTCCTAAACTAGAAACCGAGGCGGGGGGAGGGGTGTAGTGGAGGTGGGGTAAGAGGAAAAAGGTGCTAAAAATGTCCCATCAATAAAGTGAGTGCTTTCCAGACCTTCTCCATCCCCTTTATTTCAATAAAGAAGCCCTACTTCCTGCCTAAGGGGGGCTCTCTAATAAAGAAGGAAACAAAAGAATCTCAATTTTGTGACAAATGTAAGCTAATGGCTATTCTCTACTAACCATAAGGATATAGGAACCATATTTCATCTTCGATACCATTACTGAGTGACGAGAACATGCTTCTCAGTACTAATTTGTATGAAATTAGCATGACTCGACAATCAAATTCTTGGTAAGAATCATCAACTTTATAATGTTTTAATAACGGCACACGCTTTTTAATGATCTTTTTTATGGTTGTGCTAATGATGATAGGTAGATTTGGTAATTGGTTTGTTCTGATTCAATTGGTGCACCTAACATAGCATTTCTACAATCAAATAATATTTCATTCTAGGTATTGCCCCTAAGTCTCTTGCTCCTATTAAGCTCGACCTTAATAGAAGTAGGTGCCTTCTAGAAAAGCAATTGATTTAGTAATTTTGAGTCTTCATCTATCTGGTTTTTCATCCATTTTAGGTTCTATCAAATTTATAACAATTATCTTCAACATGCGCAGACTTAGAATGATTATGCATAGGCTACCCCTATTTGTGTGGTTTGTCTTAATGATAGCATTCCTACTTTTATTATCACTTTCGATATTGGTTGGGGCAATTACTTTGTTATTAATCAATCGAAACTTTAATACAAACTTTTTTTATCCCTAGGAGGGGGAGACCCCATATTATAGCAACATCTCTTTTGGTTCTTCAATCATCCAAAGGTATATATTCTCATCTTGCTTGGATTCGATTATCGTAAGTCATATCATTTTGACTTTTTCAAGCAAACCGGTCTTTGGGTATCTAGGCATGGTTTATACATTCTTAGCTATTTCTCTTTTTCAAAAACATTTCATTTATTTACTTTAATCTATTCCTAACTTGGATTCTTTCGAATTTATTGGAGGCACTCATGACTAAGAAGACCTAATCTAGTTTAATGGTGATGGCTCCTTTGGGTGAATCAGGCTTGTTAAACTCGACCTCGTGGATGGGGAAGACTTCCTTTTAGGATCAAGTCCTAATAAAGCCTTTTCCCGAGAGACATACCAATAGTAGTGCTTTTGTCAATCAACCTCCAGGTCCTTCTAATAATTGATCTATCTTTGTTACATATAGTGCCAAGCTTAGAAGTCAGCAGGAAGGGGGCGTTGATCCCTTTTCCCATCCACAAGACCCATCGTACTCTCAACTTGGTCCTTCACAAATACAAGACGAGGATAAAAAGCCAATTAGAGCCATGCAAAATGCCTTTAAAAGGTAGGAATAAATCCCATATAAAATAGAAAACATTATTTAGAGTCAAAGGCTGTATACCTAGAGGATCCCCATGACATAAAAAGGGGGGTTAACATTGTTCTCATTAATATTGTGGAGCTATACCCCGACACTCATTCCAGATGACTTTGAACTATTTTAAAATGTCTATAAAAACACGAAGCTAAGAGCCCATATTATGAATTCATCCTAGATAAGATAGATAAGATTAACTCTTAAACTCATTTAGGTAATAATTGTAAGATGATGCTTATGGATTTGTAGTTATTATAGAACTTAATTAGGTGGATAGATAGGATAACCAGTTACTTGATTAAGACCATAGCTTTATTTTGAGACAAAAACTAGCATGCGTGTTATCGTTTGAATTTATCATAACTATCTCCTTGATGACGGGCTACCAATTCCACTTTCACCACTTCGACTGATGTGGATGCGATCCCCTTGTCGTGAAAGAAGTAATGAAAGGGAAGCCCCCAGTCAAACACCGCATTTGGTTTTGCTTGTATAGCTTTCTAGAGCATGGTCTGGGAGACCACTTTCCCTTAGAATAGTAACCTCATACCTATAGTTGATCGCTCCATTTCTAAGCCACAAACAATGCCATAACTTTATGCTTTTGCCATTCAAAATCTAATACTTTATAGCATTAGCCACGTTTTCCCTTACCGATACTCCTCCAAGACTATAAGCTGTCAGATAGAAGATTAGCCACCAAAAAAAAAAGAAAATGTCTCCTAAAATATCTAAAATGAACCTATGGAATCTAAATGGATCCATTATCATTAATTAATCTCAAGAAAAGCTTTAACATGGCAGTCCTTTTCCAGCTATCAATAGTTCTTAAACCTAACCCACCTTTATCCTTCAATCTACATTGAATCAAATAATCGTATGGATCAACTATGTAGGTTTGAGGTCTAACCAAAAGAAATCTTGAATGCTCAATGAAATGGATTTTAAGATCTTCTCTAGAAGCTTAAAAGTGGATGACTAATAGATATGACGGCTTATAAGCACTAAGGAGATGAGCTTCATTCTTTCGACATATGACAGTAGCCTTCTTTTCCAATTACTAATTTGGTGATTAAACTTGTTAAAGAGGGGGAGATAGTTAGAATGTCTCTCAATCTGGTAGATACTAGAGGTAATCCTCAATATTTGAGAGAGAGTTGTGCCTCATAGAAGCCAAGAGTAGGAATGATTTTTTGTTTCACCCTATAACTAGTAGCTAAGAATGATATAGAGCATTTAGCTTTCTTAATCCCAAGACCTGCCTAGCTGTGAAAACTAATTTAGCACTTGGTTAATGGCCAACGCATTACATACGAAGCTATTTGTGAAAATGAGTGCATCATTAGCATTAAACTATGATAAACTTAGAGTTTATGAAATCTTCTTGAATGGGTAATTCGCTTGTTTACTTCCCTATTAAAATAAAAAACAAGCCAAACATTTCCATGATTAGGGTAAAAGATAGGCTTTAAGCAACCTATCTCAAACTGCAGCCTCCCTAAAGAAGTTAGATGAAGATCCGTTAATCATAACTAAAAATGACACTATGGAGATACATTATCTAATCCATCTTACCTAACAATTTTGAGAAACTTCAAGGGTAGGTATTGAGGACAACATTCTAAGGAACGAAGTTGTATGCCTTGCGAGTATCTAATTTGGCACAAAACTTAGTAGTTCCTTTGTCTCTATGAAAGTTACGAACCAACCCATGAGCTAAAAGAATGTTTTCAATACTGTTCTTGCCTTTAATGAAAGTCGATTGTTGGGGACTTACCAACTCATCAAGCATTTTTCTAAGCCAGCTTACCAAAATTCTTGAGATTTTCTTTACAAGCACGTTGCACAATGACATAGGTCTGAGCTCCTCAAAGATCTTCGAGTTATCAACCTTAAGGATCAACTTAAGGAAAATGGAGTTGACCCATTTTAAGAGCTCTCTCATTAAGTAATGAAGCCTTATAGATGAAGATGAAATAGAGAAGGAAGAAGACAGACCTACCCTTTCTTTCTATATAATTATGCAAACCATAGAGATTTTAGAATGGTAGGGAACCTTTCCAACCTTAGGGCTTAACAACGCTTTACTCACTACAACCAGACAACCCAAGCAAAGATAAGACTTCTTTCTGTTGGGCAACCAAAGCAAAGGTGAACTCCATTGATGGAACTTTGCATTCTATTAGAAAAAAAAAAGCCCTTAGAAGGCCCTTTCTTTCCCTTAGATGTAAGACCCATCTAGCTTGCTTGACATTCACTTTTTACTAAGGATTAGGGATACTTAGCATCCTTTGACTACATCAAATAAAGGAGGAATGCCCTCCATAGAGAATATGTTGAGCTACCTCAAGACCGCAACTGTTGAAACATTACTTAACCAAAATCTTTAATTGCTTTAGGTTTCAATCTATATGACTTCTCGGTGGTACAAAGTACACCTCTTACGTTGAGGTAAGTAGTAACCTAACCTTTAAGAGTTTGTTCATGGGGAGCCCCCAACTCTATCAATGGAAAGATCTCTTATCTCTAAGGCGAGGATGGCTTTATAAACTTTTTGGCCCAAGGTGGACATTCAATCCTACTAATCCTTCATAAGGGCTAAGTAACCCCCTGGACGAGTTTTAGGAAGATTGTCATAGGTATCTACAGAATCTATACGATTAAATATGAAACAAAGACCTTTCTCTTATTACATTTTTTGCCCTATATGGAGGAACCACCTCTTCCTTAACATCCTTACAAAATATATTTATTTAATATAATATAATAAAACATAGTTACATATATACCATGGGTCAAAATTTATAATACATACTAAGGGCCCATAATCTAGTAATTAAATATTATAACAATATATAAATATATTTGATAATAGTATAAAATTTAAGAAATATAAAAATCAAGAAAACTCAACAAATTGCTACGTGACCAACAAAATTGTACTATGTTAGCAATTTGTCCTAAGTGAATAATTAAACTGAAAATTTCAACTTAATTAAAGAATAATAATGGTAAATTAATTAAGTAAATTAATAATAATAAAAAAATTAAAATAAATAAAAAATTAAGCTTAAAATAGGAAAATAATAAACTCTACTTAAATTGAAATTAAAAAAACGAAATTATAAAAATATAAAATTTAGAAAATTAATTAAATCATAGGATAGTGAAGAAAAGTTTAAAATTGATAAATAATGCTAATGGCGTCAAAATAATCAAATTTATAACAATTTAGACTTATCTTAGAAAATGTGGGTTTTAACATCCAAAACAAATCTTGCTATGTGAACTTATGCTCAAAAGGAATAAAAATTGATTACAAGTTTATAAACAATAGAGATAGCATGAAAAAGTTATAGGCGATTACCAAAAGAGCTCAAACCGGGAAAATTTAATAGAAACATAGGTATATTTAGATAAATAAGTACATAGGATAGTTAATTTACTTGGATACTCATCATCTCTTTCATTTCCTAATCAACAGGTGATCTTGACATAGATACCGACTTCCTTGAAGATTACTACGATTCTTGACCAGTGTCATGGCCAAGTGAGTACTCCTTATAATTCTGTATGTGTTTGTGTTTGCAGTTAGTGAATATTAACTGTTATTAATAAATGGATAATGTATAGGGTTGGGTTATGCATATGACCATTATAACTTGACAAGTTATGAAATTTCTCTAAAATATGATAATTTTACTATTTTGTTGCATAGTAGATTTAGTAGAAATTGATCTATTTATGATTCTGATTGGTCATCTGATAATTGGACCTAATTATATCAGACTCAATTAAACTAAATTAGACCATACAAAAACATGCATTACATAAAATAATTCTGGCCATTACATCATGTAGAGGTAGCAAGAGGTCATACGGGGGTTGATAATTTTTTAATATAGTTTTTTAGGACGATTCATATGTATGATATGACCTTACCCTTTCCTACGGGATTATTAGGCATTGGAGGCACCAACCACCTGGTTAAAGGTTGAATCCAAAGACCTCCGTTTAGGGGTGAGTATGGATTATGAGAGCCTACTCACAATTATACTTGTAAGATGGTTTTTATTTTTTTGGATAAAACAAACTAACTATTTTGAATTGAATACAAAACATAGAGTTTTGTAGTGAAATGAGTTTAGGTATAATACTCAAATCAGATTGGTACCATGTATACTCTAACCTTAACTTCAGATTGCATTAAATATGAGTTGTATATAGTACCTAATCAATTGTATGTATCTGTGTGGCATACTGTATGAACATACAACATACATTCATATGTTTGAATTAATGT
The DNA here is from genome assembly GCA_024138005.1 of Lumnitzera racemosa. Lineage (NCBI taxonomy): Eukaryota > Viridiplantae > Streptophyta > Magnoliopsida > Myrtales > Combretaceae > Lumnitzera > Lumnitzera racemosa. Next base: position 49,459,160 of record JAMXBC010000012.1, on the reverse strand, counting down.
TTGTATAACCTAATTGTCTATGTAGTTAAGAGATACCTTACTAAGCTTAGCAAGCTTAGACCATTATAAACTTTTGTTGTAGGAAGACCTATTCATTACCCTTGGCCAAGGCATGCTCTAAGTTAGTCTAGTATTCTGGGGTATGTATGTAAGCTATGAGAAAAGAGTGAACTAATGTATAATATGACTCTTACTATAGTTTTATAGAGTTTTGCATAGTATTATGTAGTACTTAGTGTAATGACTTTATATTACTGTAGAACGTTTACTAATCTTTTGAGACTATGAGTATTATAATATTATAATAGCTGTAACATATCATAAATTTTATGTTAATATAGCTATGCTATGTTATTATTATCTATATACCCTTACATAAATGATCATAGTAGAATCCCTATATGTCGTATGGAAGATCATCGATTAGAAGGGGTTAATCTAGGTTCTTTTATGCGATAAATAACACCTACTACAATTAGGTCACCTTTAGATTGTAACATTTATGACTTAATTGGTATACTAATGGACAGTGCTAACTTTGCAAATTTTTTAGAAAAGTATTCTTAGAAAGCGTTTTTCCAATCTTAAACAGATTCTTATATGATTTATGTGAAGGCACATATTGTCTGTGGATGATATTTTTATGATTGAGGTAAAGCTAACATAGTATCTCTAATTGATAGTGAGAGGACTCATATATTTGTGCCTATGGGGCCTTAAATATATTTTAATAACAAGAGGACTCGCTTTGTTGTGCCTAAGGGGCCTTGGATATGATTTGTTGATGGTAGATAGCCTTAGTTGGAGTCCACCTATCATGACCCAATAATATCATTGTTGTGGAAGATTGTTGTATACCACATAAAGATCTACAATCAACCCCCTCATTGATCATAGGTCTTTTATACGACACATACGACTCCTTCCACTCCATGTTACCATCAGGTCTATAGATAAGCAATATCAAGCGGGATGAATAAAATTATTATTTAATTGCAAAAATACTAAAGTTAAGGTATGGAATCATTGAATTCCACAACAAAAGAATATTACAGTGTACTCAAAACTATAAGAAAATCTAACTAAGTAAATACATTTACAATTCATTATTTACATAAAAATTCTCTCTTCTCATCTTGGACCTATACCCCATCTCATGTGAGACTCACCTCGAGCATTTCGTAGCTTAGATGAACAAAAAGATGGCTCTACATCAAAAGAAATCTATCTAAATGTAAGCTTATACTTAGTGAGTAAATCTCTCTGTCATGCCATACAAACAATATCATTTATATGCATAACATATGAATGCAGCAACAATAAGAATGCCGAACAATACATGCAATGACTTAGGGTTGCATGCAACTTAGAATTTTACCCCCTGTAGTAGTCGTGGTTGAAGATAATTAACCAACACAAACCATCAACCATGTCTTAACACCTATGTTTTTATACCATTTGCACCATCGTGCTCAAATCAGCTAAAAATATATACACCCTTATTACTTATAGGAAAAATATACTTCTCTTTTCAAAAATTCAAATTTTTAAGCTAAAATTCCTAAGTCTAATAGTATGGTGGCCTCCACAATCCACATCACATACCCTAAACAGAAGCCACAAGACATGGCCCTTCACTAATAGTTAGCGTCCCTTAGCACCTAGTAAGCCCAAAAGCTCAAGATAAAGACTCAATAATATAAATGGCACATTTGCCTAATCCCAATAGGAGACCCCGCTCATGTGAGCCCCTTCCTATCTTCTACTTGAGGTGGTAGTCAGTATATTTATGATGCAAATATGAGAAATGCATGACTCATTGATTTTCTTGCTTAGATACTTAATTAGTTCAATTTCCATTATGATAAAAAAATATCATTCCATATAATCCATGCATACTATTATCATTACAATTCTCATTATTATCTCATTAGTAAGTCATGACATTCAATCATAATATAGTACACATACATTTCCCATATTTCACAAGCGTTCAAGTCATTTTATAAATTTAGTGCAACAAGACTACAAGCAAAATCAAGCATAAAGTTATCGAGAATCACTCACTCGGCCATGGTGAATTAATCATAGTAATTCAGGGGTAAGTCTTCTCCAACAATCAAGACCCCTGGACAATGCAAATATGATAAAGTTAAGAGTTTGAGATAAACTTAGAAGACTAACCTAAAATTCTTTAAGTTACATTTTTTAACATAGTTTCGTATTTTTCTTAGTTTTACTTAAAACTTGAATTGCATATAACTTTCTCATTTTAAATATGATTTTTATGATCATGAAGTCAATTTTCATCATTTTCAATTGTAATTTAACGGGGTATGGTTAGATTTTCAAGATGAAGCATCCAAATAATTCTATTGATCAAAACAGTAGCGGTCCTTATGCTTTAGTGCTCTTTTGGGCTTAGTTTGGTTGTTGGGCTTTTTATTATCTTAAGAAATCCTTGGGCTTGGGCTTAGGATTTTATTTTAAGCTTAAAATACTTTTTAAGGTCAGATTTTCAACCTTACCTGATGGCTTTGGTGCTAGCAACATCTTGTTAGGCTTTTATGAGGGCTTATGTGGTCAAATGGGCTTGTTTTTTGTTTAAACTAAGGATAGTCACTTTGTTGGGCTCAGGGAGTATTATGTTGCTAGTTTGAAATTTGGTGAAAGTCCAACTTAAAGTTCTAAGCTTGTTTTGAGTATTTTAGGCTTTATACACTCATTATACTTGCTTTGGTTGGTCTTCTCCCTTTGTTTACTTGGTTTTATCATATTTTTAAGTGACTTTTCTTATGGTTCCAGATCTAGTTGAGTTGGTTCAAGGGTTACACACTGGATTTTTCAACTTATTTTATCATTTCCTTAAGTTTAAGGCCTAGATCATGAACCTATGCTACTTATATTTTAACTCAAACTCAGCTTATCTTCCATGTGGTGATTATTTAGCTTATGTACTACATAAAAATGATATATCTCATACTTATTATAAACTCTATGCCATTGTTCATATCTCAAAAAATTGGTTTCTTCATAAAAACTTCATGTAATGGATTTCTCTTCACCTAAAACTACATTTGAGCATATGTGACTGCATGAAGCCAAAAACAACATCTACATACTAAACAACTCCTCACTTCCAACATGTTATCTCCATTCCCATACACATATTTCATAATTTTCTCAACTTACAACTCCTATTCTAAGTGCTAAATATGTTTCCTATAAGACATTAACTTAACATGCTCATAATCTAACTTTTATGTAAGAGATTCATAAGCTTATTTCTTAAAGTAGTCTAGCTATTTTACCACCTTATTGTGTTCATGCCAATATCTTCATGAAAATGTAGTCTTTTAACATAGCATACTAAGTTACTTTAACAAAGAAATAACTTTCTTGTCCTCAAAGCGTAAAAATGGTGGTTGTACAACTAAGAGTCCTCTTAGCTCCTTGTTTTTCCTTTCTCTTCTTGCAAGTTCTTTTAAGGACTAAGGTCTTGATGGTTAGGATGGGTTTTGAGGATATTCTAAATTTTCTAAACATGGCTTTTTGAAGTTGATAAAAGAAGGCAACAAAACAATGTTTATGTCTTAAGTGTAGAAGCAATAGGAGTAGTGACTATGCGGGGATTTTATGGACTTTGGTTTCCCTTTTTGTTTTGTGTTTGAAGTGAGAAAAAGGAAATGAAAGATGAGGGGAAAAAGAGAGTGTGGTGCCATTTTGTATGTGTGTGTGAAGTGTGTCCAATAAGCTTCAATTGGTTGTCTTTTATCATGCACAAAAGCCAATCTTTAACATGACTAGATGATTCAAGCATTAAGGGGTGAATAATAGATATATAAGGCAATTGATTGATGGGTAAATGACAAAGTATGCCACCACACCCCCCCCCCCCCCCCCCCCCCCCCCCCCCCCCCCAATTAAGCTTTTCTTTTTAGGGTAGTGTGTTGTCTTGTCACTTATTTGAAATAATGTGATAACTTGTCCTTATGTAGTATAAGTTATGGTGATATATGCAAACTGTCTTATCACTAGCTTTTGATAGGTTATCAATTGATAATTGATTCCAACTCTCAAGTGATAAGTTAATTATGGTGATTGGTTGGCTCACTTATCCATATGTACATGGCTTATGCATTGAAAATAAGGGGATTGTCTTATATATAATTGTTTTAGAGTTTAGTTCTTAAATCAACTTGTAAGTTATGATTTACTACTTATAAAATTATGAAATTTTTTTAGAGTTGAATAAAATTATTCAAATTAAATTCTCAATTATTTGCTTAGCGTTACAAGTTCTTAATTATTTTAGGGGTTAAGGTTTTAGGTGACTTTAAGTTCGTTGTTCTCGTATTCAATTTTTTTTATCAATAGTGAATTTTTGAGTTAAAAAACTAAGTTCGTCTTTAAATATAAACTTATATTCTTAATTTGGTTAATCCTTAGGAATGATCAAGAAGTACTCTTAGTTGAATCACATGCCCATTAACTAGTAGGGCTTACACCACCTATTTAGATTGGTATTTCTTTTTTAGCTAGGGTAATAATTGAATGCCGTTTGGAGGGGCAATGCCCTTAAATAGTCTCATGTGATTAAGGTGAGATGCTCGTATAGGTAAGTACATGGGATAACTAATGTATAAACAACATAAATCTATACCTTCTATGGTTCTAGACTCCCATGTATGTGTTGGTTGCATTCACTACGTATGCATTCATTTTGCACGTAGATAAATTGCATGTGCATTAACAATGCTTGATAACTTGCTTGAACAGTAGTAGTGAGAAACAAATTCACTGAGTTGTAGTTTGCTCATCTCCCTACAGTTTCTTTTGCAAGGTCATTTAAGCTAAGATTAGGATGAATATTGTGTTTCAAATGCAAAGTGAAGAAAAGTATGATAATTTTAGAGTTAATTGAGTAGTTGTATAAGTGGTACAGAAACATCTTTTATAGGAAATATTTGTATGTTAGGGTTATGTATGATTTAATATTTCCTATAATTTATAAAGTTGATTTACCCCATCTTATTATTTAGTAAGAGACACTGAGTGGTTTTAAGAGATTGTGAAATATCGAATATCCATAGTTATTTACATTTTACAATAGGTTAATAAATCAAAAATCGAAAACCCTAGCAATTAATTATTTAGAGTCTTGCAATATCTAACTTGTAAGGTTGTTTTCATATCACGGGTATATACATCATATGAAAATTTTAACCAATCCTATTAGGCCCTCATAGGGTTATGACTAAAGTGATATTAGAGCTTTAGGTTGTTACAGATAGAAAAAACGTACTAAATGACGAGATGGGGTAAAACTTGGATTAAAAATTGAAAGATTTAGATTTCTAAATCATATACTATATTCGGTATTACCTATACATATTATGTTTATATTATATGTAAGTTTACCCATTAACTATTGAACTCCTCCCTAACCTAGTTGTTGTTGATGCATTTACCCTCAAAAGGCTTACAACTATAAGTTTGAAGTGTCAAATCAAATATGTAAGGAACAAGTGTTGAAAAGGGAACAAAAAAAGATATCCTTGATTATGTTAAATTAAGAAGAAATATTTGTGTCGAAGACTAGGAGTGTGAGGATACTACAATTTTATGTTAAAATTTCAAAATGCATTGATTAGAAGTTTATCAATTTTGATGGTTTTAGCAACATTTGGAATTGGGTATTTAATAGCACAAGTGGAGTTTAAAAATGATGCTATAGTAGTTAATTGCAAATTCGATTTGGTGGTTAAATAACTTGATGACTTTGAAGCATAAGGTGACATTATTAGGATGCAAATTTTCCGATTGTGTTGGATGATTACAATATGAAGAGAATGATTATATGAAGTCTTAAGGAATAATTACCTTGGAGTTGTAATGCATAAGAATTATGTGAAAGACATATGATTAATGTAAGAAGTAAATTGTTAAGGTGATGTGAAAATAAGTAACCTTAAATAAGTAACTAAAGACAAGCGTGTACTAAAGACCGGATTTATTGGAATATTTTAATTATAAAATTAGAATTTCTAATCCCCGAAGATGGCAATAGCAATTCGAATGGAGAATTCCAATCATATTATTGGGAGATTTGAAGAAATTTTATGACAGTAGGATTGTGAATCCAAACCGTTGACCTAATAAATTATTAAGAATGAACCATAAGTAATATTGCTTAGATTTTAAACATAATACAATAAGAAGGAATGTAGGAGTAAACATGATATGTAAGAATCAATAGTGGCTTAAAGGCAATCACACCTAGAAAAATGGAAAATTATAATACTATAAGGATGATTGAATTGCACGTTTAAAGATTTAAGTAAAAGAGTTGGTTAGATGACGCTGACCTGAGAAAATTTTATGTTGATAGGGTATTTTCTGTTGAGATAATCTAGATTTCCTACTGGCATGGTAAAATTAAGGAAGTAAGGGCCAATTTGAAAATATTTTGAGAAGTAATGAAACCATACAGGGTAAAGCTACCTGAGTTTGTCAAGATAAATAGATACTTTGAAGGTAAGATTGATCACCCAGTAGAAACAAAAGACTAGTTGTTGCGGATTAAGCAATCCTTTAAAATCTATTAGATTCCATATTATTTAAAGGAAACCTATGAGGCTTTTATTACTACATAAGGATGCAAGAATATGGTAGGACTTAAAGAGTAAAGCTATCAGCTATGTCTCAACTTATATCTTGGAATGAGTTTAAAGAGGAATTCTTAAAGGAATACATCCCAAAAAGTCTACAAAAGAAACTTCAGGAAGACTTGCTTCTTATACAAAGAGGAAATTAGAGCATTAGTAACTATGAATGTGAGTTTAGGAGACTAATACATCTTACTTGTCCAAAATTGAGAGTAAGTGACCAATTTCACATACGGGTGTTCTTAGTAGGATTAGATCAAGAGACTTGAGCTAAGTTGAAAAGTTTTTAGTTAAATACTTATAACAAAGTTGTTGAAAGAGAAAAAGTGATAGAATATGTAGAAAGAGAATTCTTAGAAAGGAAAAATGAGGAAACTAAGGAAATCTTTGAATTAGGTAAAGAGTCAATAGACAATACTAATAAGAGAGGTAAGCGACCAATTGAGACATCAGAGTTGTAGGTGAATAAATCAATTACAAAGAAGCTACACCAAATAAACTGCTAGAAATGTAACTAAGATTACAACCCAAAGTGTAAACCCTGTAATTTTTTAGTAACAAATTAAGAAGATGGAAATGCCCTTTTGATTTATTCCCGATGATCAACCATTAGGAATCAAACATATTATGAAAGTCATACTCATAAATGTTGACTTCATAGCTATAATTCAACTTGAGAACTCTAAAGTCGATATCAATCCTAGAAAATACCCAAAACCCTAAACTCTTAAGTATAGTAAAATACTTCCCAGCTTATGAAAACCTTAAAAGAACCCTAATACTAACTTGGGCATTTGGAAACCCTAAAATGTAACAATAAACCCTAACTTACTAAAACCCTAAACCCTAACATGTAATGAAGACTTGCAAGTTTATCGAAACCCTAAAAGATCAATAAAAAAAATTTGACTATAGAGTTGAATTAGAAGCCTAAACTTAACCAAGCTTGAACCAATCCTAAGTTACTTATAACATGATAAGAAAAGTAAGTTGAAGCAAGGAAATATTTATGAATTAAACCCTAGCTTAGTCACTCACATAGGATAGTCAATTAGGTCAATCAAGGGTAGAATTTGGAGGCTCACATAGGCATGCTAGAACTGGCCATCCCTAACCTAATTTCCCATTCAAATTAGGTTTGAACAAGCCAAAGTCATGAGTGCAAAACTGGTTGACTTATACACTTAGTAAACACTTATGTGTAGATAAGACAATTTCCAATCTCTATAAGTTATGTCATTTAAGGAAAAAGATAGCTTAACCATTTTTAGATTAACTAAAAGCTAGGATGATAAGAGAAAAGCCCATCCCTTACAACTACCCTAGATCACTAGTTGCAAGTGGGAGGATTTAACATGCTATCTTCCATCTTTTCACTCTTTTACTCACTTGTTAAGTCATATTTAATAGTCAGACAAAAGCTTAAGTAAACTATCACATCTTTTAGACATTACAACACATGAAAATATCAAAGAAATGATAAGATGAGACTGTGAAACCCTAATATTAGAACTGACCAAGAAACCCTCCCTAATCATACACAAGTCTACGCTATAAACACATACACCTTGTTGCTGCCACTTTTGTTATCTAAGAAGACCTACTAGAACCAAGTTACACTATCACTAAAGGAAGCTTTGAAACACCAACAACCCCTCAAAAACCTAGGTTCCAAAGAGCTAAGGATCACTAAAGAAGAAGGACAAAACAAGGAGCCAAGAGGGACTTAAAAGGGTACCACAATCATCCATTTCACTTAGTGAAGTAAGCCTTATTTCCAAATGTCTTTAGAATATCATGATTAAGATATCATTTCTTGTTACTATATGGTCATCATGTACTTTAGAAGTTATCTTAGCTAGGTTAAGTGTTAGCTTCTTGAATTTTCCTCATCAATGCTAGAACATGAGTAGCATAAACTTAGTTTCCTCTTAATATACTTGTTTCCTTACCTAGAGTAAGACCTTGTGACTTGAGAAGAACATAAAACTAAGTCCATGGATATCCTCTAAGGTGTTGGACATGACATGCTTAAGGCTAACTTAAGTGTTATTCTCACTTCTACTAAGATTCACATAATCTAGATTAACTCTAAGCAAAGGAGAAACCAACACATGAAGCTTTAGTAAGGAGATCAACACCTAAGGACCTAAACTAAAACCTAGTACCTAGAATACATGCATGTTCTATAAACTTCACTTGATATTATATCAAAATAATCTACTTACAAAGAAAAAGTAGAGTAAAGGTGATGGTAGAAGTAGTGTAAAGCCTTGATTGAGCACTTAAGCTTAAGAAAACCAAGAGTTAAGTTGAAAAATGGAATTAAGAGCTAATAACCCCAAATTGACCAGATCTGTAAGTTCCATTTAATCCACTTAAACATACTCAAAAATGAAGCAAACAAAGTAAAAAGACCTACCAAGACAAATAGGATAAGTGTTGAGGGCCTAACACTCAAAATTGGACCCCAAACTCTTAAGGCAAGCCCAAACCACTCACCTAAGCTTTACATGAAATTTTGACCAACACCTCTAACTAAAGAAAAAGATTATATAAAGCCTATAGGAAGCCCACATTAAAATCCCCTAAGCCCATAAGTGATATGCATTGATTTGCACATGAAACAAGCCCATCTTTGGTTACACAAGCCACTTAAAACTTCAAGGAGTGTAAGATAGTAATAAGGCTTATAGGCACCCAATTTTTGCCCCCTTAATCTTTATTTTTATTTTTCTTTTCTCAATCAGCCCTAAAATTAGAAAAGTTCAAAAAAATAGAAAATTAAAGAAAACCCAAAAAAATTAAGAAATTTTAAAAAAATAAGAAGTTTAGAAAAAAATATAAAAAATTCAAAAATAAGAAAAAGCACAAAAAATAAGGAATTTTAGAAAGAAACCCCAAAAAGATAAAAATTTTAGAAAATAAAGAAAATTGAAAAATTACAAAAAAAATTAGAAAAATTGAAAAAATAAAAAGATTTTAGAAAATAACATTTCATTAGGATAGATTTTTTATTTTTTAATTAGATTTAGAAATTGGAGCATTGATCCTAGGCTTAGATTTAAATTTAGACCAAGCTAATTGAGTTGTACATATGGATAAGATACAAACCAACGACCAAATGGTTAAATACATAAACTTAGTAATGGGTTTAAGTGTGAGTTCTTGGGTTCAAATCTTGGCAAAGGTAGGGAGGCCTTTTTTTTTTCTTCTTTTTTGGTTGACTAACATACTACCACGTGTCAAGATTTGGTTGTACCATGTGTCCTAACACGTGGCATCATCAAATTGGATGATCTTATTGACGAGGCGTCACGTAGCATCTACATAGTAGGTTGGTAGTAGTCAGCACGACTGTCATGGTGCCAGATTAGCACTTTCCCTCTCTTTCCCCCATTTTCCTCCTGATTTTTCTCCCTTTTCTTAACTTAAAATCACCCAACCCCTTCACTTCAACTCTAATTTCTGCATTGATCTTGCACACACTCACACAGTTTTTTGCCTTAATCTTGTTGAACACATGACCTACTTTGAATCAAACACAATAACATCTCTAAGTTCGGTAGAAAAAGAATTCAATTTGAGCTCAAAAAATCGAAAAAAAACTAGATTTTCGGGCATTTTCAATAAATTTGAATCTGAGCTTTCCTTTGTTGCTAAGTTGAATTCGTGTATAAATTAGTGATCATGGGATACGAACGAGGCACACATAACCTCGGAATCAACTCCCCCACCCTCTCTCTCCCTTCCCAATCACTTTCTCTCTCTACCAATCTCTCTTTCTCTTTGGGTTTCTCTCTCTAGCCAACTCTGAGCCCACCACGACCACGACCATGACCCCTACTCCATTAGCTCCCAATCATGACCACCTTCGGCCATCGCCATAGCCCCTAGCTGCTCAACCAAACCACCTTCCCTAAACCCTAACCATCGAAGCTCAACCCCCTCTAACCATTACTTTTAGCCACCCTCGTCCCAAACTAATCCTACGGCCGAACTCCATACACTCCAAAACCCCTACCCAATCAACCACTTACATCTAACAACCTACGTACAGCTGAGCCACCGTCACCACCTATGGCTAACTTCCAAAAACCACCCAAACAAGTCCCATTATTCACAACGTTAAACCTATCCCTACTATCTCTAATCTAAAAATCACAAATCTGCCTTTACCCCCAAAAAACTCTATTTGAGTCACCTTAAATCACCCCTAGTTGCCATCGCTAAAGCTTAAAGAAGAGGAGTCCGACACAACGACCCAACCACTCCGACTTAAGTCCAACCTGTGCATCTAATTGCATCCATTAGAAGCTTTTTTTTTTAATTTTGTTTATTTATTTAATTATTTGTTTTACTTACTAATGTAAATGTAATAAAAAAGAAGAAGAAAAGAAAAGAAAAAAGTAATTTTATTTTATTTTATTAGTTTAATAAAAATAAATAAGATATAATAAGTAATAAATAAATTGAGTGATAAAATAGGATAAAGAAAAAAATAAATAAATAAGGAAAAATATATAAAATAAGACTGAATAATTGTTTTTAACACTTAGAAAAATTGATTTTTCAATAAAATAAATATATATATATAAAAAAATAAATCAACCATTTTTCAAATTAAGGCCTTTTTTAGATTTTCCAAAAATGGAAATTTCAATTTAGGACTTTCATTTTTTTAGAAATTTCCTCAAGTAAACCGAATTGAACTAAAAATGTAAATTTGACATGTTTTCAAAATTAAAATCAACTTAACCCACTAAAGTTTTCATTAAAAGAACTACGTACGTTTGATACCGAATAGCAGGTACATAGGCACCTACAGAGCGACGGTAAAAAACAAAAAAAAAAAAACTAATTTCCCTTTTCCTTTGGTTTAGATTATTTCATTTATCTAATTAAAGTAACCAATAATCAAGTTTTGTCTTTTAAAATTAAAAGTTGATTTTTAAGTTTAATTCTAATTTTAGAAAGTCAATGGTACTCATAGGGATTTAAAAATCATAACCACCGAATCTAAATCTCTTGTTTTAAAACCATTTTACAAAATTTGGTTTTTATTAAACAACTAGTGGTTAAGTTATAATAGATCCACCCAATTGGTTATAACTTAACTGTTTTTCCCAACTCCAATCAAGTGACGACTCTAAAAACTTTTCAAATTGAAAAGGAAAACAGTTTTCCTTAAACCTTAGTCGAGGGTTGATATTAAATGGGTAAGGTTTAGTACTGATCGATTTAGAGAAAACTTAATTTTTAAAGAATTGAGAGGGTAAAAAAGTAGGTTTGATAACTTGGCGACTCTACTGGGGACATCTGTAAACCCCTGAAAGTTTTGATCTAGTTTTTGAAATAGACTCAACTAAAGTAGACAATTTAGGAGTCGACAAGGCTAATTAAAGTGAAAACCCTAAAAGAATTAATCAATCGCGTAAAGAATTTTTCTACACTAAATGTTTCTAAAAGCTAAAGATTTCATTCGAAAGTGATAAAAACCTTAAAAATGATTCCATTAAGGACATATGTACACCAATCCAACATGATATACCCTAAAACCCTAATTGAAAATATAATGCTTATATTTTGCTAAATTGTTAGAAAAAGGTTAGAGATAACCCTCATTCTTGCTTATATGATTCGAATTCTCAAGTAATCCATTAGGAACTAAGATAATGGGTCATAGATTATATTTATTCCTTAAATATATGATTAAGATAGTCTTACTTAGGGTTAGGGTTATAGTTGAAGATTAGGTTACATATAGTGAACTTTAAGACTCAAATTAGCACTTTTTACACTTGTTACCCAAAGTAGTTTATCAAATGAGATATATGGACTCTAAAGACCTAAAGTAAGATCTCATCAACCATATTTACACATCAATGCATCATATACCTCATTTCTTCTCATTTCCTTCATTTCTCCCCTAATTTCCCTTAATTACTACATTATGTGCACGAAATTACACATACTTAAGGAATGTTGACTAAGATAATATATGTTGACCAAAGTTCAAATGTTGACCAAGTCAACACATGTTGACTAAAGTCAACATTTTGAAAAGTCAACAAAAGTTAAGAGATAAGGAAAATATCTCTTACTTAATGATGTCCTTCATTTCTTTTCTTTTTGATTTTTCTCTCTCTTTTTTTTATTTGTTGTCGTCCACATCTCCTCTTCAAAACTCCACCACATGTTGTCTTCCATTAAGAGAAACAAACAAAAGAAACAAACCAAAATTTCCTCTTTCATGCCGTGAACTTCCCTCTCTTCTTTCCTTTTCATTTCTTCCCTTTTGTCTCCTTACTTTCAACATCATAAAAGGTATGTCTTTAAGTTGCTTTATCTTACTTTCTATTATTCTTTAGTTAGTTAATTAGGTAGATTAGATAAGTAGTTATGTGGTTAGTCTTGTCTTGACGAAGAGGAAACAAAGTTTCCATCTTTAAGTGTAGAAGCTTGATCTTTTGAAAGAGAAGAAAGAAAGACATGAGGATATGCTTCTATGTATGTATACATAAGGAAATATCAAAAGAGTATAAGTATAAGAACCTTTGTACATGAGTATTTATCATGTACATAACCTAATTTAAGATCAAATCTAACTATACATACCTATACTACACTAAATATATACATAAGAACACAAAAATATGGAATTGGAAAGCTTTTCTTAAGGAAAAACTTATTAGGCATACGAATTTTAGTATAAAATATGTATTCAACCGTATAGGTATACGGGTATGTATACATATATAAATACGATATAAATCTAAGTATAGGTATGAGTATAAGTATGTATAAAGTATATGTACATAAGTATAAGAGAAAGAGATAATATGTACATAATACATATGCATATGACATAAGCATGATGAAAGGCTTATGTAAGCATATGATGAGGTAAGTGATGACATAAGCACATGATGACATAAGCCATGACATAAGCAAGTGATGACATAAGCAAGTGATGATGTAAGCGATGACATAAGCATAAGATTAAAAAATAAGAAAACTAAGGAAAATGTAGGTAATTAGGTAACTAAATTAGTAAAACCTAATACACCTTCTAAATTAGATTACACCTAATTCAATACATGAATTAGTAATAGCAAAGTAAAATTCTTTCATTAGAAGAATTTCAGGAATAAAAGATATAAACATAAGTAATAAAAGTACTTAGGTGTTCATAACTAAAAATTTCTATAAATTTAGCTCATAACGTAAAATAGAGGTCTTAATATCCAAAACAGATATTACCATGTGAAAATATGTTCAGAAACGATGAAAAACGATTATAAATTCATAAATACCAAAAACAAAACGGAAAAGTTACATACGATTGAAATTAAAGTCTTACCGGGTAAAAGTTGATAGTGATTTAAGTAGAACTAGGTAATTAGTTGTTTAGAATTAATAGTTAATTCAAATACTTATTAGCGTTGTTATCACATAATGATCAGGTCACTCTGAGGTGAGCGAGGACCTCCCGATCGATTACTACGATTAGGGCAAACCGCTATGGCCGAGTGAGTATTTATCCTATGATTCCATGCTTAATTGTGATTGTAGATAGTGGACTTAAATATAATTGTTAATTAACTACTGTGTGGGGTTCGGGAAATGCTTGTGTATGTAATTGTATGTTGAGTTGTGAATTTACCTTAAATGCAGAGAATGCCTTATTGGTTGCATGGTAGTATAGAAAATGATTGTGTGTATTAGTAGATGGTCACAGCATAACTTGAACTAAATTATACTCGACTATAAAAAGAAACTGGGACATGCATTAACATGCATAACATGGATACTATTCCGGCCGTCACATCACACGGAGGTAAAGAGAGGCCATTCGGAGGTTGATATTATTGAGTTATTTGGTTATGTACGGTGCACTCGTACAAAATGACCTTACCCTGGCTCGCGGGAACACTAGGCGTTGGAGGCGCCAACCGCCTGGCTAAGGGTTGAGTCTAGAGGCCTTCGTTTAGGGGTGAGTATGGACTGTGGGGGCCCATTCACAATTATACTAGAACTTGTGTTTTTCTGAAAATAAAAGAGTTATTTGATATAAGTACGGAACATGGAGTTCCGTAGTAAAGTAAGTTCTAGTGTAATACCCGGATCTGATTGGTGCTGTGTAAACTCCAACCCTGACTTCGGAGGGCGTTAAATTCGAGTTGCGTATATGAACTAGTTAAGTATGCGAATTATTTGGCATTCTGTTTGATCATTCATTCATATGCGTAACTATAATGTACTTATAACTTGCTTGTTGTGTGGCTGATGGTTTTGCTCACTAAACTTAGGCTTACACCCTTTTAGACTTTTGTTGCAAGATAGCCTGTTCATAGAGACAGGACGAGGGATGCCACAGGTTAGCCTGGGGACTTGGGCAAGAGTGAGGTGTCCTGTGTGATGAGAGTAAAATAGTTTATGTAGACTCTTACTCATGTACTTATGTTAAACTTATGTTTACCTTAGTATTATGAACTTAGATGTACTTAAATACTATGTAATATAAGCTTTTGAGTTTAACTTTTATATAAATATGTTGTGTGATGATATCATGTGAATCTGGATGTACTTTGGAACTAGTAGTTGTAGAGTCTTGTATATTGTGTGAAGAGTTTTTGATTGGAAGGGTAACCAATCAGGGGTTCTTCATACAGTATACGGCGTCTGCTAAGACTAGGCCATCCTCAGTTCGTGACAACATCAAGAGGGTTAACCATTTGACTTTCTAGAATTAAAATTAATCCCTAAAAACCACCTTTGTGTAATTTATTTACTTATTTGTCCTTTGTTTGTATCATATTTGTACTAACATTTTCTTTGTAGGTTTATTAGGCTACCTTACTTAGGCTCAATGTGACCAATGAAAGTGTTTTTTAACAAGTAAGGTCACAAAGCTTAAGGACCTTTTCAAGACTTACCTTAATTGAATATACTACCCTCCAAGCTTGAGATAATACAATACCCTTAAGAAATTATAACCCTACTAATCATTTAAGATTTTTAATGTAATCAAATTTTTGAAAATAACAGTAGGGTTGCAACTTAAGGGGTTAATGTATTAACTTAAACAATCCCAACACCTGCATATTTCCATGTGCTTTCTTTTCTACATTAATAATTGATTGTTGTCCATGAAATATGTAGAACTAAGAATGGCAGGTAACCAACAAGAGAATAATCAAGTACTGCCAGTTGCCCTTAGAATCCACGAACAACTGCTACAAGCTGAAGCTACCTACTGAAAGTAGAAGATTAGGCTTGCTAAGGCCTCTAACAAGGCCTTGTTAGCTCAAGTTGAAAGAAGCGGAAGGACCATGAATTGGGCTTTAGAAATGTTGAACAAGATTAAGGCCTAATTATAAGAGTTAAATTAGAAACTCTAGATAGAGTTAATGGACTTTGAATAAGTTTTATAGAATAATTGTTAGGTTTCCTTCCGTTTTGTTCTTTATACTTTGCTCTTTCCAAAATAAAGTCTTTTCGTTCTTTCCTTCTTTGTAGACAGTTCTTTAATAGAGTTCATATAATCATTCACTCTCTCACTCAAAGGAAATGCAATTAAAATTCCAAAAGCAAAAAAATCCACCATTTTTATTTAGTTTCTATAAAATAAAGTTTTATCTTTCTCTCTCTCAAAAAAAAAAAAAAAAAGAAAAGTTGCTAACTAGTAAAGAAATTCTTTCAATCAAGTTCACATGGTTGATGATAGACTTGCCTCTTTAAAAAGGATGATGCATCAGATGGCCCAACAATGACAAGTTTTGTTCCAATAATCACTACTCTCCAGATATCCTAAGATTCAAACCTAGAAGGGAGATTCTCAAATCTAGAAGAGAAAATAGCCATGTTACAAAAGATCACTATAGATCTAGAAATGGTAATGGGCCCCATGCTTAGAAGATTTCAACACCCGGCATTCAACATTGATCAAGTGCCAATAAGTGCAAGTGATAATGTAGAATCTATAAATTTAACCTTCTAAATATAGTGTTGGGCTCGAGTATCATAGATATTTCCCTAAGTCGACAAAACCACATAAAATGAAAATTGACTAAAATTTTAAACTCGGAACTTAAAATGAACTTGGAAGACCCAATGTTACAATTTGGAAACCCTTATCATGCAAGAAAACCCTAATCCCTACATACGTGTACCAAAAAAAAAAAAATGTAAACCTAAACTTAATAGAAATCGTAATATCAAATCATAAAAATTTTTAAAACTCTATAAAATTACCTTAATGCTTGAAAAGCCATAAATCAATAAAATTATCAATAATTTTGTAAAATCATATAAAACTGATAACAAACGAATCAAGGATTATTTTAAGTAATAATAAACAACAAAACTAAGCTAATTAAAGGGATAAATTAATAAATTTACAAAAATTATTTTACTTGTATACATAAGTAACCCTACAATATGTATATATATAAATATATTATCAAGCAATTTCCTTATATTTTCTTAATCTATCATATGATATATATATATGTTACATAATAAAGCGGTGTTCCTAAATAATTAAGTCAATTGATCCTTAAGCTCCTAAGTATAAGTAAAATATTCTCGAGTTGCTAAAAAACCCTAAAACATACATAATCTCACTTGAACTCCAAAATCTACATAAACTCACTCGAACCTTAAAACCTTGGGATAATTGGGGACTTATAGCCTTAAATAAATAATTAAAAATATAATTTCAATAAATTTTATTTAACTCTAGAAAACTTTAAAATTTTTTAAGAGGCAAATCACAACTTACAAATTAATTTGAGAACCAAACCCTAAAAGAATTTCATATAAAACAATTCCCTTGTTTTCACTTATAAGCCATGTTATATATAGATAAGTTGTAAACCCTCATTTTTAGCGAACTTGTGATTCAACTAAGAATATTTCCCAAATGTTTCTAAGGATAAACTAAGCTAAGAATTCAAGTTTTTATTTAAAAATGAATTTAAGTTTTCTAATTCAAAAGTCTATTATCGATAAAAACTCGACTAGGAGGACCACAAACTCTAAGTCACTCAAAACCTTAAACCCTAAAACAATTAAGGACTTATAACCCTAAGCGGGTAATTGATAATTTAATTTGAATAATTCTATTCAACTCTAGAAATTTTCATAATTTTATAAGAATTAAATCATAATTTACAAATCAATTTAAGAAACAAACTCCAAAAGAATTTAATATAAAACAATTTTCTTATCTTCATGCATAAGACTTGTACACATGAATAAGTACATCAACCAATCGTCCTAAATAACTTATCAATTGATAAATATAAACCTTACTTTTAGTGGGCCCATGATTCAATTAAAAGTACTGTCCAAACGTTCCCAAGGATTAACGAAACTTAGAACTTAAGTTTACATTTAGAAACAAATAAAAAATTTTAATTCAAAAACCAATTATCGAGAAAACCTAAGCTTGAAGAACTACGAGCTCTAAACTCACCTAAGACCCTAAACCCTAAAACAATTAGGGGATTTTGACCTTAAGTGACTAATCGATAATTTAATTTGAATAATTTCTTGCCCCGATCTTCATATCTAAGCTTATACATAAATAAGTAGACCAACCAATCACCTTAAATGACTTATTAATTGAGAGTTAGAATCATTTATTAATTGATAACTTATCCCCTTCACTTATACTATATATGGACAATTTTTCACAAGACTTCACATCCTTAACTTCATTAAATGAGACAAGACAATTCCATGACCCCAAAGGACACTAAATGGCAGATTTGAACAAGTAGAAAAGGAGGGGCCATGCTCTTGTCTTTCAACCATCAATCACTTTCTCTTATACACCACTATTTACTCTTTAATATTAACATCATCAATAGTTGCAATTGTTGACTTTTGTGTAAGGTACAAGACAATTAATTAAAGCTTCTTGCACACACTTCTCTCCTTCAAAAATCTGCCAGTCTCTCCCTCTTTCGCTCTCATTTTCACTTCATTTTCTCTCACTTTAAACACAAACTAAAAGAAGAAATCTAACTCCACAAAAATCCCACCATTGCCACTACTATTTTTACTTCTATTCTCACGGCACCAAGCTTTTTTTTGTGCCTTCTATTTATCAACTTCAAAAACCACTTTTAGAAACTTTAAAATATCCTCAAAGCCCCACTTTAAAGATCAAGACTCTAGTTTCCAAAGGAGCTTGCAAGAAGGAGGAGGAAAAACAAGAAACATAAGAGGGTACTTGGTTGTACAACCACCATTTCTATGCTTTTAAGATGAGTAAGTTGTTTCTTTGTGTTAGTGGTTTAGTGTTACATATTAGGAGACCATATTTTCATGAAGATATTAGCATAATCATAAGGTGATAAAATAGCTAGACCACCTTAAGAAGTAAGCTTGTAAATCCCTTTACATGAAAGTTGAAATATGAGCATGATAAGTTGGTGTTATGTAAAGATATATGTTTAACACTTAGAATGGAAGATTTTAAGTTAAGAAAATCATGAAATGTGTACATGAATGAGGAGATATCATGCTAGATGTGGAGTATATGTGAGTCATTTAGATGTTATTTTCATTTCTATTAAATTAAAGATGCTCAAACCTAGCTTTAGATAAAGGAAAATCCATTACATGAAGTTTTTATAAAGAAACCAATCTTGTGAGATATGAACTATGATATGGAAGTTATGATAAGTATGAGATCTACTATTTTCATGTAAAGTATGAGTTAAGTAATCATCTCATGGAAGAGAATTTAAGTTAAGATTTGAGTATAAATAACTTAGGTTCATGATCTAATACTTAAACTTAAGGAAATGATGAAACAAGTTGAAAAACCAAGTAAGAACCCCTTGGATTCATCATGACCAGATCTGAAACATAACTAAAAGCCACTTAAAAATATCATAAAACCAAGTAAACAAAGTAAAAATATCAACTAAAGCAAGTAAAGCAAGTATAGTAAGCATAAAACTCAAAACCGAGTCTAAAACTCTTAAAACGAGCCTAGAACTTTAAGTTAGGCCTTCATTAAAATTTTGACCAGCATTTTAAAATATTAAGAAAGGTTGTTTTGAAGCTCTCAAGAAGTTCACCTAAGACTCCATAAGCTCAACACAGTCACTAACTTTAGTTTGAACTAAAAACAAGCCCATTTAACAACTTATGCTCACATAAAAGCCCAAGGAGTTGTTATTGGCACTAAGAGTGTAAACCAAAGTTGGAAATCTGACTTTAAGGAGTATTTTAAGTTTATAATAAAGTCCTAAACCCAAGCCCAAAGAATTTCCCAAGTTACCAAAAAGCCCGTTAACCAAACAAAGCCCAAAAGTACTCCAAATAATAAGGATCTCTACTGTTCTGACCAATGGGAAATTTTGCGTGCTCTCATCATGAAAACATAACCTCACTACATTAAAGCACACTCGAAAACAATGAAGATTGACTATAAGATCATAAAAATCGGATTTAAAACGAGAAAATTATACACGATTGAACTTTTAAGTAAAACCAGGAAAAAAAATATGAAACCAAGTCAAAAGTATGACTTAAAGGGTTTTAATTTAGTTTTCTGGGTTTTAGTTTAGTTTTCTAGGTTTTATTTCAAATCCTTATAGCAGCGTATTTGCAATATCTAGGGGACCCAACTTTGGGGAGACAACCTATCCCGGATTATTTTGATTGATCTGCATGGTTGATTGAGTAAATTGCCGATGACTCTTTACTTGATTTTGCTCGTAGAATATGGGAAATGCTTGTGTATGAATTTGTAAATGAATGCAATGGCTTATTAATTATATATAATAATGGGAATTGTTTGAATAATTTATACATGCAAATTGTATGGAATGAAA
This sequence comes from Lumnitzera racemosa, assembly GCA_024138005.1. Classification (NCBI taxonomy): domain Eukaryota; kingdom Viridiplantae; phylum Streptophyta; class Magnoliopsida; order Myrtales; family Combretaceae; genus Lumnitzera; species Lumnitzera racemosa. The sequence goes on along the minus strand of JAMXBC010000012.1, from coordinate 49,438,633 downwards.
TTATCTAATCACCTTGAAAATCGAGTTAATCACTTATACGATTAAAAAATTAAAATAAATCATGCATTCTCTATATTGCATATGAATTACACCGACTGCCGCTTCAGGCAGAAGATGGGAATGAACTCATAGGAGGACGAGCCTCTTGTAGGATTGGGCATTAGCTATGTCATCATATATATTGAATCACTGTCTTAAGCTAATGGGCTTACTAGACGCTGGGAGATACCAGCCGTCAACAAGGGGCAGAGTCTTGTGGCTTCTGCTTAGGGAGTATGTTTGTAGACTGTGGGGGCCACCACACTACTAGACATAGGATTTTGAAAATATGATTTATTATTTGGAAATGAAAATATATATATGTGTATATATATACATAGTTTTGTTTTGACTGAAGCACAATAGTGCTAATAAATTAAAACCCAAGGTCTAGAATCATGATTTTGGTTAAGGTCGGTTAATTATCTCTAAACCCTAACTATAGGGGGTGTAATTATAAGTTGTATGTAGTTCCTAGGTCACTGCATGTGTTGTTTGGCATATTGATTCTTCATGCATTCATATGATTGTACATCTAATAAATTTCTGTCATGCGATATTGATGAGGGTAATTATCTCACTAAGCGTAAGCTTACACCCCAATAGTTATTTTCCTTATAGGTTGATCGATAGTTGGAACTAAGGTAGGAATTGGGTGCAGAGTGCTACCATTGAATTAGTATGATGAAAAGCTTGTGTAATTAATTCGGAATGCTCCAAAAAATGAATAATATCTCAATTAAGTTTAGTATCTTTAGTAAGTTTAGAATTGTCTATCTTATTACACTATTTTGGTAGGGGATACCAATTATCTACAATTCTAAGGAATTGTGAAAAAATGGATATCCATAATTATTTATATTATATAATGAGTCAATGAACTAAAATTAGAAACCCTAACAAATAACTATTTAGAGTCTTGCAATCTCTGACATACGAGGCGATTTTCTTATCATGGGTACATATGTGATATGGAAATTTTAGTCAATACTACTAGGCCCCTCTTATGGTCATTGTAGATGAAGGAGGCCCAAGCAAAAAGAAGCTAAGAAGAAGCAAGAAAGAACACATCCAAGGGACTTAAAGGAGACAATTCACTCAACTGAAGATATCAATCACCCAACTCTTTTATCATTTAAAAGCAGCGAGGGTTATAACTTATGAAGCCCTTAATCCAAATTACAAACCACGTAGCTTTGACCTAGAAATAAGATGCGACTATCATATGGGTTAGAAAGGGCACTCTATAAAAAAATGATGGAGATTGAAGAACAAGATTCAAGACCTAGTTAATGCAAAAGTCATTAAGCTAGAGCTACAACAAAACGTTCCTTCTTTAAGTCATAGGGATAGTCCAACTGAGTCGCCTAAAGCTCCATTTCTTTTTAGCTTACTAATGTCTTCTGATAAACTCACAAGTTGTTTCAAGCAATTAAGTGCTTGTTAAGTTAACGACAATGAAAGTTGTTTTCAATAAAGTCTATAATAGCTAGAATAATACAATTGCCTTTTTTAATAGAATGATTACACTGTTATTAGAGCAAAGAAGTTCTCTTGAAGGAATCGATAACTCACTTTTAAAAGGTTTAAAATGAAAAGAGGCAAACTATTTTCCACACACTAACCTAAAACATTTTGAGAGATTGAGTGATATAAAAGTGAGGATACTTTAGGCTCATTCCTTAAAGGAGGTCCACTTTGAATGTGATACACAGATTAAAATAAAGTTAGGTATTCATTTCTCCAATCTTAAACACAATCATCCCTCGTTCACTCTGTTGGACTTATTTGAAGAATTTTCAAATTAAACCCTATAGAGAACTACCTCACAATGGGGTAATTCAAAGGTTAGGGCCATTGATAAGGAGAGAGGGATTAAAATTGGTTTGTACTTACTTCAGTAAACATTAAATTCAAAACAAATTTTATTTCTGATAAGTTATGTTTTTTTTTTTTGAAATAGGGAAGAGCCATATCCTTTTTAAACATCTTAAGCTTTTACTTACCTTACCTAAGCCTATATAATAAAAATCAATAAATTTAGGACCTTAAATCGCTTAAAAAGTAAAAACTTGGGTTGGGCCCAAAAGAAGAAGAAAGAACAATGGGGCAAAGTAATAACAAAATAGAAAAAAGGAAAAAATGAGGAAAAGAGGTTGGAAAATTGGGCTCAAGTATAAGCCAAGAGCTAAGTGAAAACCATATCATATCCTAATAGGGGCAATCAAATCAAAAGTCAAAGAATAAATAGCCTTAAAGACACAAAGCCCTGAATCACAATCCAAGCTCAAAAACCCAAAATCTCTACATCCACTTTAAAGCCTCTCTCACACTTAGCCTTCCTACCCACAATACTACCCTTACATAAGTAAAAGCTCTTCTGATCTTTAAAGATAATTTATCTTTAATAAAATTTGTTTTTGAAATTGGAGCAAGTATATTTCTAATTGTTTCTAGTGTTCTCGACTTATATATTTCAAAATAGGCTTCTTTGTTAGTTCCTTTTGAAACCCTTAAACTAAATGTAAACCTTAGAAAATCGATAGTCTGAACCCTAATTTAAGTTCGAACGTCCTAAACTGTGTAATGAGTCAATAAGGCTAGTAACAATAAAAGATTATAAAACTTAATAAATCAAATATAATACCGATAATAAAAACCCTAAAAATTGATCGAAACCTTAAATCGCGTACTAAAATCCTAAATCTGATTTATGCACAATTAACCGAAATTGAACTTGAATTTGATCTAAACCCTAAAACTATAATTTTAAGCCTATAAAATAATTAAATATCACTCAATAGTGATATAATTATAGTCGATTGCAATTATCAACTAAATCGCGAAATCGCGTAAAATTTTTAATGAAATTGTTAAAATGACTTGTAAAAATTATAATTGTAACAGGTACCAATTAAATTAATAAATTTAAATAAAATTATAAAATTAATTTATGATGATTATTTTTATGATTTTTAGGTTTAGGAAAATTACATATAATTATTTTTAATTTCTATTTTCTTCATTTTTCTTTCTTTCTTTTTTCTCTTTTCTTTCTTTTCTTCTCATTCACTTGCTACCATGTCCAAATGCTGGAAAGAAAAAAAAAAAAGAGTAGCAACCCACATGATATATTTCAAGTGCCAAGTGTTGATTTTGTAAAAAAATAAAAAAATAGAAATGATTACACTATCTTATCCTCATAAATGTTGAGATTAGGTTAGCTTATTATTTTATTTAATTTTTTTTCTTAAAATTGCTAATCACATGGAAACCAAAAGAAGAAGAAAAATTTGGAAAATTTTTAAGACAACCAAACCAAATACACAAAAAGAAAAGCAAGAAGAAAAAGAAGAAGAAGAAGAAGAAGAAGAAGAAGGGGAAAAAGAAGAAGGAAAATTAAGATTAATACAAATAAAATAAGGTAAGTATATTTATTTTGGTTATACATATGTATATTATATGGTATATATGTGTATATACTAAGTATTTTTGTTGTATTTTACTAAATAATTCATTATATATACATGTACATATACATGAGTAGATAACTTAAGAAATATTTATGTATCTCTTATGTATGTATAAAGATATATATGTAGACATGTATATATATATATATATATATATATTATACTAATAGGTAGAATATACAGTATATGTATGTATAAATAGGAATATATAGTAAATATTTTGAAATCTTATTATTTGAATATGATATACATTAACACGAAAAAAAATAAAAATAAATAAATAAAGTAAAATAAATAAATACTTAGATGTATATATAAATAAGAGTACATATAGTATGTATTTAGTATTTTCACAAAATAAATATATATATATATGCATACACGTGAAAATGATTATTTATGTATATATGTATACAATCTTTATTTTCATATGTATATATATATGAGCATTCATATATTATATACATGTATTTTGTATTTATATATTCATATATACATATAAGCTATATTTTATATACATATATGTAAAAATATATATATACATGTGGCATAAATATATGTATAGCATATAGTACATAAAGTATACCATATATTAAGTAGTATATACGATAAAATAAAGTGTCTTAAATGAAACAAATTCATAAATATGTAAGAAGTAGGTATATATCTATTACCGTAAATTAGGAATTACTAATTAAGTAAATTATAAAAATTAATCAAATATAGTAATAAGTATTTATATATATATATGTATGTGTGTGTGTGTATGTATCGTAAAATACAAATAAATAATAATAATAATAATAGTAATAATAATAATAATAATAATTGTAATAAGTCTAAAATCTCAAAAATAGGTAAAAATGAGTAACTAAGGTAAAATATGCTTAAAATAATAAAATTATCAATTATATGATTTAAATAATTACTAAACCATAAATATATTAAGAAAAAGCTAAAATTAATATTTTATAACTTTTTAAGTTAAAATAATAAATTTTGTGATATTTTTATATCATAATTCAAACTACGAGTCATAACGTCTAAAACAAACCTCACTATAAGAAAATACGCTCTAAAATGATCAAAATGGACTATAAGTTCATAATTATCCAAGCTAAAACGAAAAAGTTATATGCGATTCGATAAAAAACTCAAATCGACAATTTCACATAATTAGGTGAAGTAAACCTTACAAATTACGATGCTAGTTTAGCTTTAAATTCCCAAACTTACAAATTTTTATATTCCTTATTCTCAAGTGATCTTGACCTTAACCTTGAGCTGCTACCAGATTATTACGACCCCTGAATCGATCATAGTTGAGTAAGTTTTCCTAATGATTCCATACTTGTTTGTATTTGTAATAAGTGAATATAAGTTATGATCAATAATTGAATGTTGTATGGGGTTAGGTTATGCTTGTGTATGATAATTGGTTATTAACGGTGAATTTACTTTAAATTACAATAATGTATTGATTGTTACATAGTAGATTCACTAGGAATTGATTGTTTATGACTTTGATTGATCACTGAATAATAAGACCTAATTTTACTTTACTAGAAAAAGTTAACTTGAATTATGCATAATTATACACTACATAACTCATTCTGGTAGTCACATTACATGGAGGTAGCGAAAGACCATATGTGGGTTGATTATTTGATTGCTATAGATTTCGTACGGTGCACACATGCGATACGACCTTACCTTAGCCCGTGGGATTACTAAGCATTGGAGACGCTAACCGCCTGGCTAAAGGTCGAGTCCAGAGGCCTCCGTTTAGAGGTGAGTGAGGGCTACATGAACTTACTCACAATCATATGTAAAACTCATTTTTGATAAAACTGATAATGGATATACCATTACATTTTAAATACGAAACATGGAGTTTCGTTATAAGATAAGTTCTAGTATGATACCCGGATATGATTATGCCAATATATCTCCAACCCTGACTTCAAAAGGCGTTAAATTTGAGTTGCATACAGTACTTGGTCACCTGCATGTATTTGTTTGGCATATTGATTGATATGCATTTATTTGATTGAACTTAATTATTATATAACTTAATTGCTGTATGGTTGAAGGGATTATCTCACTAAATTATTTATTTTATACCCTTATAGTCTTCTTTTATAGGCTGAGTTGTTCGTGGAGTCGGACTATCGCATGCCCAAGGTTAGTGGTTCATCAGGGGGTCGATGTGGGAGCAGGATGTGTTCAGAGTGTTCACATGATGGTTTATCTAGATTATAGATCTAAATATGTGATAAACTGATATTAGTTTGAGTTAAATGTTCTAAAGACCTTATATCTGTAAATTCTTATATAAATAGATTATGTGTTATGTTTCTATATCTTATTATTGTTATCATGAAATGATATTACTTATGCTTATACAACTCTTGGTTGTTAGTTGTAGTTGTAGCCTTATGTACTGTATAAAAGGTCGTCGATTGTAAGGGAATTCAATCTACAATTCTTTGTATTGTATACAGGGACTACCACGACTAGCCCTTTTGGGTCGTGATACCAAAAGCCTAAATTCATAATGATAAACAGAAAAAGACCTAATGGATTGATCAAGACATATCACATCCAAAATAGACTATAATGTTAAGACTGTAGACAAGAGTGTAATTTGGATCGAGAGTTTGTAAAGAAGTCCTCTTTGACTAAAACAGCCATAAGTTACCTTTTTAAAGATGTTTAAAATCATAAGGCCTCACCAAACGGCTTGGCTTCTAACTTAAGAGGAAAATAAGAGACCCTATGTGATTATTAAGGAAGGGTTCTTTACCTATTGGCAAATAAAGAAAGAAGAGAAAAAAGGTAATAAAAATTGTTAGAAAAAATAATCAAAAGAAGAAAAGGAAAAAGAGAGAGATAGTATTTAAAGTCCATGTCGGCTTAAGTGGGTAAGTTTTTAATTCATTCTAAAAAAATAAAAAAAAGGGTTAAGAGTCAAGGCTTTTCTCATTCTTCCCAAAATAAAGGAAATTATCCCTAAACATCTTTTTCAACATAAATGGTCTTCATAACAAAGGTTTTTTTGTAAATTTTTTCCTCAAAATCGGGTATTATTTTGAACAAGCTCTCGATTGGGTTATCTCACCTTCCATCCATTCATCTCTCTTTAAGGTCTTTAATAAACCCTTTGGGTGCTTCTGTTCCTCAATTCCCTTTAGAGTGCCCATAGGCCCCTTCAAGTCATTAAGATCTTTTAGCATGCCCATAGGATGCTTAATTTCGTTTGGCAAGCCCATCAGGCCCCTCTATTCGCTAAGTTCCTCTTAGCAAGCCCGTATAGCACTCCTCTTCATTAGTTTCTTTTGGACCAGCCTTCTAGATGCAATCTCAACTTATTCTCATTTCTAAGTATCTCTTAAGCAAGCCTACAGGGCACTTCCTTATCCATTAATCTTTCTTCATTCCAATAGGATCATTAAGCAATTCCCTTCATCATTTTCTTCTTAGCAAGCCCTTAGGTCTACTCTCCTTCACAGTTTTTTCTCTCAAGCATGCCTATATGGCCATTCAGTTCACGAAGTTTCTTTTAGCAAACCCATATGATGTTCACCAGATTCCCCTCAAGTAAGCCCATAGGGCACTTCCCCTCTGTTCATAAGGTTTCTTTCAAGTAAACCAATAAGGTATCTCTGCTCTATTCATTGAGCCCATAGGGTACTTCCCTTCACTAAGTTTCTCTTAGCCAACTCGTAAGGCAATTCCCTTCATCATCTTCTTAACAAGCCTTTAAGGTACTCTCCTTCCTAGTATCCCTCAATAAATCTAGAGAGTACAACATTAAGACCATTTTAGGGTTGCCAGTCCCCGAAAGATGCTCCTACTTAGATTAGTAAGCCTAGTGAGGCACAACTAAGTTTTAGATCAATCCCACATTATGGTTGCGAGTCTCTGAGAGATACTTCTACTTAGGTTAATGAACCTAGTGAGGTACAACCAGGTTTTAGATCGATTGTAATTTAGGGTTGCTAGTCGTTGAGAGACATTCCCACCTAAGTTAGTGATCCTAGTAAGGTACAACCGGGTTTTAGATTGATCCCACATTAGGGTTGCTAGTCCCTAAGAGAAGCTCATGCTTAGGTTAGTGAGCCTAGTGAGGTATAACTAAGTTTTAGATCAATCCCACATTAGGGTTGCTAGTCCCTGAGAGACACTTCTTCCTAGGTTAGTGAGCCTAGAGAGGTACAACTAAATTTGATTTATTCATCCAAATCGATTTTAGGATAGCTATAGTTGTTTTAAAGTCATCTTAAGGGCAAAAATAGTATCTCTTTGTCTTTGTAGCAAATTTTTGTTCAAACTTCGCCATAAAGAGAGGCAATTGTAAATACCTAATTTTTTCTCCCTTGATCTTTATTTTTATTTTTATTTTCTCAAAGGCCCTAAAATTAGAAAAAGTTCAAAAAAAATAGAAAACTAAAGAAAACCCGAAAAAATTAAGAGGTTTAAAAAAGAAATAAGAATTTTAGAAAAAAATACAAAAAATTTAAAAATAAGAAAAGGCACAAAAAATAAGGAATTTTAGAAAGAAACCCTAAAAAGATAAAAAGTTTAGAAAATAAAGAAAATTGAAAAATTACAAAAATTTGAAAAAATAAAAAGATTTTAGAAAATAACATTTCATTAAAGTAGATTTTTTATTTTTTTAATTAGATTTAGAAATTGGACCGTTGAACTTGGGCTTGGATTTAAATCTAGCTTAGGTTAACCGAGTACAAATGTGCAATTTAGTTGCACATATAGACAAGACATAACCTAACGACCTAATGGTTGAATACATAAACTTAGCAATGGGTTTGAGTGTGAGGTCTTAGGTTCAAATCTTAACAAAGGCAGGGAAGTCTTTTTTTTTTCTTATTTTTTGGTTGATTAGCATACTGCCGTGTGTTAAGATCTAGTTACACCATGTGTCTTGACACATGACATCATCAAATTAGATGATCTTGCTGACGTGGCACCACATCAGCACTTTCCCTCTCTTTCCCTCTTTTTTTCTCTAGATTTTCCTCCCTTTACTTAGCTCAAGAACACCCGACCCCTTCACTTCTACTCTAATTTCCGCATTGATTTCACATACACTTACGCAGTTTATTACCTTAATCTTGTTGAACACATGGCCTACTTTGAATCAAATACAATAATGCGTCTAGGTTCAATAAAAAACTAATTCAATTTGAGCTCAAAACATCGGCAAAAACTAAATTTTCAAGCATTTTCAATAAATCTAAATCCAAGCTTTCCTTTGTTGCTGAGTTGAATTCGTGTATAAATTAGTGATCATGGGACACGAACAAGGTACACACAACCTTGAAATCAACTCCCATACTCTCTCTTTCCCTTTCCGATCACTTTCTTTCTCTACCAATCCCTCTCTTTGTTCAGGTTTCTCTCTCTAGCCAACCTCAAACCCAACCACCACTATAACCGCAACCCCTACTCCAACAGCTCCCAATTGTAGCCACCCTCGGCCGCTGCCATAACCCCTAGCCACTTAACCAAACCACCACCCCCAAACCTTAATTCTCAAAGCTTATCCCCTTCAAACCACTACTTTTATCCACCTTCAACCTAAACTAATCCTATGATCGAACTCCCTACACTCCAAAACCCCTACCTCAACTGACCACTTATGCCCAACGAAGCCACCACCACCACCTATGGCCAACTTCCAAAAACCATCCAAACGAGTCCCATTAACCGCAGCATTAAACCTACCCTTACTATCCCCAATCTGAAAATCACAAATCTACCCTCATGCCCAAAAAAATCTATTCGAATCACCTTGAATTGCCCCTGATTGCTGTTGCTAAAGCTTAACGAAGAGGAGTCCGACCCGACAACCTGACTACTCCAACCCAACCCAACTAACCTAGGTTCGACCCGTACATCCAGCTACATCCGTTCAAAGCTTAGTAAAAATAAAAAGAAAAAAGTAATTTTATTTTTTTTATTAGTTTAATAAAAATAAATAAGGTATAATAAGTAATAAATAAATTGAGTGATAAAATAGGACCAAGAAAAAAAATAAATAAGGAAAAATAAATAAAATAGGACTAAATAATTGTTTTTATCACTTAGAAAAATTGATTTTCTAGAAAAATAATATATATATATAAATAAATTAAGCATTTTTAGAAATTTCCTCAAATAAATCGAATTTAACTAAAAACGTAAATTTCACATGTTTTCAAAATTGAAATCAACTTAACCTACTAAAGTTTTCATTAAAAAAACTACGTACGTTTAATCTTAAATATCGGATACGTAGGTACCTACGGGGCAACGGTAAAAAATGAAAAAACTGATTTCCTTTTTGCTTTAGTTTAGATTATTTCATTTATCTAATTAGAGTAACCAGTAATCAAGTTTTGTCTTTCAAAATTATAAGGTGATTTTTAAGTTTAATTCTAATTTTGAAAATTCAATGATACCCGTAAAGGTTTAAAAATCGTAACCCCTAAATTTAAATCTCTTGTTTTAAAGCCATTTTACAAAAATTAGTTTTTATTGAAAACCAGTAGCTAAGTTATAACTAATCCACCCAATTGGTTATAATTTAACTGTTTTTCTCGACTCCAGTCTGGTGGCAACTCCGAAACGTTTTCAAATTGAAAAAAAAAATTGGTTTTCTTTAAACCTTAGTCGATGGTCGATATTAAAAGGGTAAGGTTTAGTACTGATTGATTTAGAGAAAACTTAATTTTTAAAGAATCGAGAGGGTGAAAAACCAAGCTCGACAAAGTTAAAAATAATAAATGAAAATTTGACCTTAAGAAAGTATTTACGTCTAAAAGGAAGTCCTCAGCTCAAGCCCTAAATATTTCATAAAGTAATAAAAAGGCCGACAACAATTTTAAGCCCAAAAGAAGACTTAAACTCTAAGGCCACTATTGTTTTGACTAGTAGATAAAATTTCAGCCCCCATCCCCCAAATCTAACCATACTATGTGAAAGTACACTCGAAAATGATATAAATCAACTATAAGATTAACAAAATCGGATTTAAAATGAGAAAATTATGCACAATTGAAGATTTAATCTAACTAGTAAGATTTAGTGTTAAGTCAAAAGTATAACTTTAATAAAACTTTAGTGTAACATTATAATACATCAAATCCTTATGCTATTACTCTTATATTGTTCAGGGACTTTGATTTAGGGATGACTTACCTTTAGATTACTATGATTAATAGCTATAGTAGAGTGAGTGACTCCCGATGACCTCATGCTTGCTTTTGATTATAGTTTAGTTGTACTAAATAATGATATGATTCTATTGGTGGCATAGGGGTGGGCCATGGGAATTGCATGTATATGGATTCTTGATTGATTACACAATTTAATGGTACTATATGAACTGGAAGTGCTTGCATAACTAATTCGCATATTGTTATTATGGTATGAAACTACTTAATCACCTAAGTAACCAAACATAAGTTATCATTTGGCTTTGAATATTAAAATAAGTTATGCATGGCATGACATCTCATCATAACTTATATCGATTGCCACCTCGTGCGGAAGGAAGGAAGGTATACATAAGAGTAGGAGCTCTTAAAGGGAATCATTTTAGGCACATTAACCATGTTATTGAGCCTCTATCCTGGCTAACGGGTTTACTAGGTGCCAAGGGACACTAATTGTTTCGCTAAGGGTTGCATCTTGTGACTTTCACTTTGAGAGTGTGATTGTGGACTGTGGGGGCCACCACACCACTAGATTTGGGAATTTTCAAAAGGACCTTGTTTGGTATTTAATAAAGTATATTTATGTATATATGAGTATATGTGTATAAGTTGATTTGAGCATTATAGGTGCAATCTTAGATAAAACCCAGGTGTTAGGACCTGGTTAATGGTTTGTGTCAATTAATAATCTCCAACCCTAACTATAGAGGGCGAAATTTATGAGTTGCATGTGGTTTTTAGGCCACTACGTGTATTGTTTGGCATACTATTTGTTACATACATTCATATGATTGATTATATATATATATATTGCTTGTAAGGCGTGATAGAGGGATTAACTCATTAAGTGTAAGCTTATACCCCCTCAAATTCCTTTTATTGCAAGGTCATCTCTTTGTTGAGCCAGGCCACGAGATGCCTAAGGTTAGTCTCGAGCTGGGACAGAACTGTGAGATAATGTGGAGCAAAGGACAGAACTTGTTAGTACTAATTACAAATTTTATAGATTTCTTTATACTCAGTATTTAGACCTACAGTAGCCATTTGGACTACTTAGTTCTATTATTATTATTTTGGGAACGTTAAGTTCCATGTTTTTAATTTGATATTATATCTAATGTACTAGTAAAGATGATTGTTATGCTATGCTATTTGTCTATGTGACCGCTATTAGCTAGGAATGGAGGAAGCATTGTACATCGTATAGAAGGCTAATGATCAGTAAGGGGGTCGATCATCAACCTTTGCATAATGTATGGTGATCTACTACAATGAAAGTATTGTCTAGGTTATGATACAAAGGATTGCCCACATCTAAATGAAAAGTGTTCTTAATGTGGAAAACTAGACATAAAGTGAAACGGTGTCTTAAAAGGAAGAATGTTTTGACATGAAATAACTGTAGAAGGTATAGTCATAATATCTTTGAATGTTATCGGAAGTGAGCAACCTAAGAAAGAATCTAGTGACTTATCAAGGAATGATAGAGATTTAATGTAATCAGTATGAGGAAATTATGTATATAAAATATGTTGTATAGACCAGTTATGACGTTTATAGGTATGTGCTAGGTATTGATATGACGTTTGTTGATTACATGTGAACTACTTGCTTAAGAATGATGAAAGGAGTTTTAGTAAGGAATCATTCAAACCAAGTTTCAAGGATGAAACTTTATGTAAAAGGGGAAAAATGTAAACCCCGTAAATTTAGCACTTTTGAGTGTAAAGTTAAACTTAAGTATTGTAAATAATTTCCTAAGTCAACAGAACTAATAAACTCACAACTGATTAAAAATTTTAATTAGGAAACCTAAAATGAATATGAAAAATACTAATATACTAATAGAAACCTTAATCATATATAAAAAACCTAAAACCCAAAACTCTAAGCTTATAAAACATATAAATTTACCCCCATAGTGATAAAACCTTAATTGAGTACAATTATTGAATGATACACTTAATCACATAAAATTATTAACGAACAGCTAGAGATAACTTCTAAATACTAATAAATGTAAAGAGTAACAAATTAATTTATAAAATTAATAAGATTAAGAATATTATTTTATAAATGTTTATAACTTCCTATATATATGTATGTTACTGATATAATGATTTAATTAATTGAATTTAATTTTACTACATGTATCATATTTATAGATTATGTAGTAAATATTAATTTTATATTCTATAATTTATTCATAATTATATTATATGTTACTTTAAATATTATTTATATGGTTATAAATATTTAAAGAAAATTCAAGAATATATTTTATTTATTTATTTACTTATTTCCTTATCTTTTTCTTTTTCAATTTATAGTTGATACATGTACATGTAATATTATAATAAAAAAAAATTGGACCAAAGTCAAAAGTGTCATTTTCAAACCTTATCTTCTTTTTCTTTTCTTTCTCCCTCTCTTCATGCCAACCAAGTGTCCCCCTAGAATTTTCCATATCTTTCATCCATTTTCTTCCATATTTTTAACAACAAATAAAAGGCTTAACCTAGTTTTTTTTTTTTTGGATCGAAACACACTCTCTCTCTGTTCCTCACCTTCTACATTTTGTTTTTCTTCAAATTTTTCCAACTACCCTTCTGTAAACTTCCATAACCAACCCTATAATTTATCATCATCAAACTCTCAATTTGAAAGAGAAAATAGGATGCTTCAACTTCAACAATTCAAGACCAAAGTAAATAAGATTTTCCTTCTATATATTTCATTTTTTTTTTGTAATTTAAGTTATATACTTTCCTTTATGTTCATATGCATTTTAGTATAGTATATATTAGAATATGTATAGTAAGAGCTATATGTACTTTGATATCTTAGTAGTAGAAATTTCATGTACATATATTTGATTTTATGTATGCAATTTTAATAGTATATTTACATGTATATATACTTAGATATATATAGATATGTTATATAGGTTTTGTTATCTATATGTACATATATGTATATCTTTATACAGTTATTATATGTATATAGTACATATGCATGTATGTAAATATATATGTGCACCCATATACATAAATACTATAGTATGAAAATAAACATATACATAAAGTAAACTAAGTATTTATGCATATATGTATGTATACCGAAAATTGTATAAGTATGTATATATGAATCATATCAGATATTCTTAAAAATAGATTAAGAAAACACAAGTATATAAATATACAATACATAATGTATAAAAATATGTATAATAGTTGTATAGTAAAAGTATAAATACATGTACATATATAAAAATACAAGCACATACATAATCATGTTACAATTCCTTAAAATAACATGACAAATAGATATTTACATATAGATATAAAGATGGGCCAAAACCAATAAAGAGAAATTTCATGCCCATATACAATATTAATAAATTATAACAATATATATGTACATATACAAATATTAAAAAATTTGAGAAATATGAAACATTTAGAAGAAATGATAAATGTGTCATGTGGACTCATAAGGAAATGTCACGTCAACATCTTCCAAAAATTTCAAATTAAACCACAAATTATGAAAATAATTAGAAAATCATAATAATTAATTAACTAGGAAATTATAATAAATAAAATTAGTATAATTGGTAAATTAAGCTTAAAATGAAGAAATAGTGAAATTAATGTAAAATAGGCTCAAAAATAAAATATTTAAAAAATATAGAATTTAGAAATTAATTAAGTCATAAAATAACAAATAAAGCTCAAAATTGACAAATAAAATTCTTTAAGTCAAAATAACAAAATTCATAACATTTTGGGCCCATAACGAAAAACGTATGTTTCAACGTCCAAAAACGATAAAAATCAACTATAAGATCAGAAAAATCGAAGTTAGAATGAAAAAGTTATATGTGACTAAAATTTAAGTTAAACCGAAAAAGCTAAGTAGAATAATTAAGTTAGTGGATACTATAAACTAATAATCAAAATAAACTTTAGGAGTAAATAAATAAATATGTAAGATATAATCATTTACAAATATACAAATATATTTTCTATTTACCCCAATAAATAAGTTAAACCACGTTTATGCCATACTTGAGTTATAGTAAGAAATTAAGCAAATTATAATGGACATTTAGTTAATTGAGGAGCTTATCTTTTCAAAATACTTATAAGTCTTATTATTTTCTAGGTACTCAATTGTCAAGCCCTAGAAATCTCAAAAGCTTAGAGAATGAGTATTAATCTAGATAAGGGAGTTCGAATGACCCAAAATTTATTTGTACGTATTATTTGCATGATGTTTTGCTAGTTGTTATTACTTATATGTTTGAATGACTTTTCTACTTGTGTGCTATCATCTATGCAATCACCTTCTTAAACCGGTAAATATAAATATCTAACCAAAATAACCAATTTTATTTGTCGCATATCTATGACTCAACTAGTATACCAATATAAAGTGCTAGCTTTGAAAATTTTTTAGAAAAGTATTCTTGGAAAATGTTTTCTTAATCTTAAACATATTCTTGTATGATTTATGTGAGGGCTTATCGTGCTTATAGATGATATTTTTATTGTTAAGGCAAAGTTAATATGGTATATCCAATCGATAGCAAAAGGACTTGCACATTTGTGCTTATAAGGCCTTATGTATATTTTGATAGCGAGAAAACTCACTTTATTGTGCTTAAGGGGCCTTGGATATGATTTGTTGATGGTGGATGGCCCTAGTCGAGGTCTACCTATTTGGATTGGTATTTCTTTCTTAGCTAGAGTAATAGTTGAGTGTCATTTGGAGGGACGGTGTGTCACGAACTGAGGACGGCCTAGTCGTGGCAGACGCTGTATACTGCATAAAGAACCCCTGATTGGTTACCCTTCCAATCAAAAACTCTTCACACAATATACAAGGCTCTACAACTACTAGTTCCAAAGTACATCCAGATTCACATGATATCATCACACAACATATTTATATAAAAGTTAAGCTCAAAAGCTTACATTACACTGTATTTAAGTATGTCTAAGTCCATATTAATAAGATAAATATAAGTTAAACATAAGTACAGGTGGAATAATCTACATAAACTGTTTTCCTCTCATCCCACAGAATACCTCGCTCTTGCCCAAGTCCCCAGGCTAACCTGTGGCATCCCTTGTCTTGTCTCTATGAACAGGCTATCCTGCAACAGAAGTCTAAAGGGGTGTAAGCCTAGGCTTAGTGAGCAAAACCCTCAGCCATACAACAAGCAAGTTATAAATACACTATAGTCACGCATATGAATGAATGATCAAACAAAATGCCAAATAATACGCATACTTAACTAGTTCATATACGAACTCGGATTTAACGCCCTCCGAAGTCAGGGTTGGAGTTTACACGACACCAATCAGATCCGGGTATTACACTAGAACTTACTTTACTACGGAACTCCATGTTCCGTACTTATATCAAATAACTCTTTATTTTCAGAAAAACACAAGTTCTAGTATAATTGTGAGTGGGCCCCCGCAGTTCGCACTCACCCCTAAACGGAGGTCTCTAGACTCGACCCTTAGCCAGGCGGTTGGCGCCTCTAACGCCTAGTGTTCCCGCGGGCCAGGGTAAGGTCATTTTGTATGAGTGCACCGTACATAACCAAATAACTCAATAATATCAACCCCCGAATGGCCTCTCTTTACCTCCGTGTGATGTGACGGCCGGAATAGTATCCATGCTATGCATGTTAATGCATGTTCCAGTTTCTTTTTATAACCGAGTATAATTTAGTTCAAATTATGCTATGACCATCCACTAATACACACAATCAATTTCTATATTACCATGCAACAAACAAGGCATTCTCTGCATTTAAGGTAAATTTACAACTCAACATACAATTACATACACAAGCATTTCTCGAACCCCACACAGTAGTTAATTAACAATAATATTTAAGTCCACTATCTACAATCACAATTAAGCATGGAATCACAGGGTAAATACTCACTCGGCCATAGCGGTTCGCCCTAATCGTAGTAATCGATCGGGAGGTCCTCGCTCACCTCAGAGTCACCTGATCATTATGTGATAACAATACTAATAAGTGTTTGAATTAACTATTAATTCTAAACAACTAAGTACCTAGTTCTACTTAAATCACTATCAACTTTTACTCGGTAAGACTTTAATTTTAATCGTATGTAGCTTTTTCGTTTTATTTTTGGTATTTATGAATTTATAATCGTTTTTCATCGTTTCTAAACATATTTTCACATGGTAGTATATGTTTTGGATATTAAGACCTTTATTTTATGTTATGAGCTAAATTTATTGAAAGTTTTAGTTATGAACATCTAAGTACTTTTCTTACTTATATTTATATCTTTTATTCCTTAAATTCTTCTAATGAAAGAATTTTACTTTGCTATTACTAATTCATATAGTGAATTAGGTATAATCTAATTTAGAAAGTGTATTAGGTTTTACTAATTTAGTTACCTAATCACTTATATTTTTCTTAGTTTTCTTATTTTCTAATTTTATGCTTATGTCATCGCTTACATCATCACTTGCTTATGTCATTGCTTATGTCATCACTTGCTTATGTCATGGCTTATGTCATCATGTGCTTATGTCATCCTTTACCTCATCATATGCTTACATAAGCCTTCCATCATGCTTATGTTATATACATATGTATTATGTACATATTATCTCTTTTTCTTATACTTATGTACATATACTTTATACATACTTATACTCATACCTATACTAAGGTTTATACCGTATTTATACATGTATACATACCCGTATACCTATACGGTGGAATACGTATTTTACACTAAAATTTCGTATGCCTAAATTTCTCCTTAAGAAAAGCTCCCTAATTTCATGTTTTTGTGTTCTTATGTACATATTTAGTATAGTATAGGTATGTTTAGTAAGATTTGATCTTAAATTAAATTATGTACATGTTAAATACTCACGTACAAAGGTTCTTCTACTTATACTCTTTTGGTATTTCCTTAGGTATGCATACATAGAAGCATATCCTCATGTCTTTCTTTCTTCTCTTTCAAACTTCAAGTTTCTACACTTAAAGAAGGAAACTTTGTTTCCTCTTCTTCAAGACAAAACTAACCATATAACTGCTTATCTAATCTACCTAATTAACTAACTAATGACTAATAAAAAGTAAGATAAAGCACTTAAAAACATACCTTTTTATGATGTTGAAATGGAGGAGACAAAAGGGAAGAAATGAAAGGGAAAGAAGGGAGGGGAGCTCACGGCATGAAAGGGGACTTTTTGTTTTGTTTCTTTTGTTTGTTTCTCTTAATGTAAAGCAACATGTGGTGGGGTTAGGGAAGACATTTGTGGACGGCAACAAGAGGAAAAGAGAGAAAAAGAAAAATCAAAAAGAAAAGAAAAGGAAGACATCATGACATAAGAGATATTTTCCTTATCTCTTAACTTTTGTTGACTTTTCAAAATGTTGACTTTAGTCAACATGTGTTGACTTGGTCAACATTTGAAATTTGGTCAACATGTATTATCTTAGTCAACATTCCTTAAGTATGTGTAATTTTGTGTACATAATGTAGTAATTAAGGGAAATTAGGGGAGAAATGAAGGAAATGAGAAGAATTGAGGTATATGATGCATTGATGTGTAAATATGGTTGATGAGATCTTACTTTAGATCTTTAGAGTCTATATATCTCATTTGATAAACTACTTTGGATAACAAGTGTAAAAAGTGCTAATTTGAGTCGTAAAGTTCACTATATGTAACTTAATCTTCAACTATAACCCTAATCCTAAGTAAGACTATCTTAATCATATATTTAAGGAATAAATATAATCTATGACCCATTATCTTAGTTCCTAATGGATTACTTAAGAATTTGAATCATATAAGCAAGAATGTGGGTTATCTCTAACCATTTACTAATGATTTTGCAAAATATAAGCATTATATTTTCAATTAGGGTTTTAGGGTATATCATGATGGATTTGTGTACATATGTCCTTAATGAAATCATTTTTAAGGTTTTTATCGCTTTCGAAAGGAATCTTTAGCTTTTAGAAACATTTAGGGTCGAAAAATTTTTTACGCGATTAATTAAGTCTTTTAGGGTTTTCACTTTAATTAGCCTTGTCGACTCTTATATAGTCTACTATAGTTGAGTCTATTTCAAAAACTAGATCGAAACTTTCAAGGGTTTACACGGTGTCTCTAAACAGCCTCAAGTAGTTAAGGTAAGGTACCTCATGTAAATAAATACAGGAGATAATCAACATGTAGACAACATGGATCTACACCTTCTATGGTTCTAGACTCCCATGAATGTGTTGCTTGTATTCACTACATATGCATTCATTTCACGTGTAGATAGAATGTATGTGTGCTAATAATGTTTGATAACTTACTTAAACGGTAATGATGAGAAGTGAATTCACTATATAAACCCCATAAATTCTTAATTTGAAGCTTAAATTGAACCTAAATATCTTAGATAAATCTATGAGTTGACAAGGCCAATTAAACTAAAAAATTTATTAAATTATAAAGCTTAAACTATACTAAAGAGAAAAACCCTAATATAATATTTGAAACTCTAATCACATATGAAAACTCTAAATCCTATATGTATGTTTAAACACTAAAAATCGAATCCAAATATGATAAAAATCTTAAAACTAAAGCCTTAAGCCCATAAATGTAAAAAAAAAATGTACTTTTATGATAAGAAAACCCTAATTGGATATAATTATCGATTGATACACCAAATCGCATAATTTCACTAATTAGCAATTAGAGATAACTTCTAAAAGTAACAAATGTGAAAGTACTATATTAATTGATAAAATTGATAATATTATTTTATAATTATTAATAATTATTTAAATAAATTAGTGTTAGATGAATTTAATTATTTGAGTCTAATATTATTATTTAATTATTATTTATGTGTCATATGGTTAATGTTATTTTTAAATCTAATAATTTTCTTTATAATGATAATATATATTATTATTAATATTACTTATAGTATTAGAAATGTTTAAATAAAATTCAAATTTTATTTTATTTATTTGTTTCCTTATTTTTCCTTTCTTCCTTATTTTTCTTTTTCTCCTACTAAATTATATTTATTACATGTATATAATATAATTATTATATTAATATTTTAATTTGGACCAAATATTAAAAATGTCCTTCTCATGCATTTAATGCATTTTTTTCTTTTCCTTTTCCATTTCCTTTTCTTTTTCTTTTTCTCCCCTTTCTCCATCTATATCGTAACCCCATGTGTCCCTTAGAATCCTCCAAATCCTTCTTCTACTTTCTATCATTAAATAACAAATATTGAAGTCTTAAACTTCAATTTGTTGGCCAATAATCATTTTCCCTCTTTTCATCTTTTCTTTTTGTTTTTCTCTTACTTTTCTTAACTACCATTCCCTCATTCAACATACCTTTTAACTCTATATATTATCAACACAAAGAGAAGGACAATAAGAGGATTCTTCTTCAAATTCCCTTACAAACAAGTAAATGAATTTCCTTGGTATTGAGCTTATGTATTTTCTATATATTTTGTGTATTTTCTTCTTTTATTTTCATATATATAAGTATAATATATTAGGAATTCCTTGTACTTCTTTTGTACTGAAGAATTATGTATATGTAAACTAGATGACATGTACAAGTTCTTTCTTCTATATTTATATATATACATAAACACATATTGAAATATGTATAAGTACATATACATACTAAGTGAAATGAACACATACTTATACTTATATGGTTTATGTATAGATGTAGCATATGTACATATATAAGGTTTACATATATAGACTATAGTAGTAAACATGATATAAATACATGTATATGTAAAAAAGTAGGAATATATATATATATATACGATATATATATATATATACTATAGTATGTACATAAGCTAAAATAATTATGTATATACATATATATTAATAGAAGAGTATATGGGCATATATATATATACTATATTCAATTTACTTAAAAATAGAATTTAGAAAAACATAAGTATAAATATACATACACATACATGTATAACTATATGTATAAGAATGATATAATAAGGTATAAATACATGTATAGATATACGTATAGTAACAGTATAATACGAGTATACATACAAGTGTATGTACAAGTAAATATACTAATATTCTAAGTGTGCATATATACTTAAGGATGCATAGTTATACACACACACACACACACACACACACACACACACACACACACACACACACACACACACACACACACACACATATATATATATACAAGTACATACATATTTATAACATACCTAATTAATATAACATAATAAAATGGATATATATATATATATATGTATATATGCATAGTAGGTTGAAACCCATAAAGGATAGTTAGGGCCCATAATAAATTAATTGATTAAATATAATAACATATAAATATATACAATAATAATACAAAATTGAAGAAATATAAAATAAAGGAAAATCAACAAATCACCATATGGACAAATAAGAACATACCACGGCAGCAATTTACCTAAAATAATTAACTGCATTGAAAATTTCAAAATAATTAGAAAATAATAATAATAATTAATTAGGAAAAATTACACTAATAATAAAG
This sequence comes from Lumnitzera racemosa, assembly GCA_024138005.1. Classification (NCBI taxonomy): domain Eukaryota; kingdom Viridiplantae; phylum Streptophyta; class Magnoliopsida; order Myrtales; family Combretaceae; genus Lumnitzera; species Lumnitzera racemosa. The sequence continues at coordinate 49,417,263 of JAMXBC010000012.1, read as the reverse complement.
TTAATATAAGTGGTAAATTAAGCTTAAAAATGAAGAAATAGTGAAATTGATATAAATGAACTTAAAAATAAAATAGTATGAAAATATGAAATTTAGAAATTAATTAAAATATAAAATAATAAAGAAAAACTCGAAATTAATAAATAGAATTGTTTGAGTTAAAATAACCAAATTCGTAACAATTTAAGCCCACATAAAAAAAATGTGGGTTTTAATGTCTAAAATAGATCCTACTATGTGAACATACATTTGAAAACACAATCGAAATTAACTATAAGTTCATAAATATTGAAATTAGAATGAAAAGGTTGTACGCGTTCAATGAAAAAGCCTAAACCGAGGAAATTTGTAGAAAATTTGGGTAAATTTAGATAAACAATTACATAAATTAGTTAATTCACTTAGTTATTTATTATCTTTTCTATTTTATAAAAATCAGGTAATCTCAATGTTGGTTCGGATCTCTTTGTAGATTATTATGACCTTTGAGATTCATTAGGATCAAGTAAGTACACCCTATGATTCCATGCTTGTTTATGTTTGTGGTTAGTGTTATTTAATTAATATTAATAATTGAATAATGTGTGGAGTTGGATTATGCATGTGAATATTATTATTTATTAAGTTGTGAAATTACTTTAAATTATAATAACGAATTAACTATTATAGTAGATTTTGTAAAAATTAACTATTTGTGATTTTGTCTAGTCATATTATAATTTCTTCCAATTATATTAAACTTTAATAAACTAAATCAGATTATGCATAAACATGAATCATATACAACTAATCCGACCATTACATCACACGAAGGTAGCGAGAAGCTATGTAAGGATTGATTATTATAATTATAGTATTTTATTATGGTGCACACGTACAACATTACCTTACCCTAGCCTATAGGATTACTAGTCGTTGGAGGTACTAACCACTTGCCTAAAAGTCAAGTTTAAAGCCTTCTTTTTATGAGTGAGTGTGGACTATAAGGGCCAACTTATAATTATACTTGGAACTTAGTTTTATGCTAAAATAAACAGACTGTTTTTACTTGAATACAAAACATAAAGTTTTGTAGTTATATGAGTTTAGGTATAATACTTGGATCTAATTGATATCGTATATACTCTAATCCTAACTTTAAAGGGCGTTAAATCTAAGTTACATACAGTATATGGTCAACTATATGTATTTATTTAGCATTCTACTTGTTCATATATTCATATGCTTGAAATTAATGTTTAAATAACTTACCTATCTATATGGTTGAGGGATACCTTACTAAGCTATATAGCTTACACCCTTATAGACTTTTAGTATATGATTACCTTTTTGTAGAAACTGACTGAAGGATGCTTAAGGTCAGTTTTGGTTTATTTTGGGAAAGCATGATGTGGATAAGAGAGTCGAGTGGATATATGTAGACTCTTAGATAGAAACTTTTCTATTACTTTGTTATGACTTTACTATAGTTATGTTACTGATAATTTAGTGTATTGTAGTACTTATCTAGTATTATTACTTCATAAACTTTATGTTAATATAAATATATTATGATATTCCCCTATAGTTTTTTTTTTTTTGCATGTTCATTTAAACTGAGATTGGGATAAATCTCGAGTACCGAGTGCAAAGTGAAGATAAGTATGATAATGCTCGAGTTAGTTGAGAATTGTATAATTGGTACAGAAACATCCTTTATAGAGAATATTTGTTTGTTAGGATTATGTGTAATTTAATATTTCCTATAATTTATAAAGTTAATTTACTTTGTTTTATTATTTGATAAGGGATACTAATTCTCTATAATTATGAGGAATCGTAGAATATAGAATATCCATAGTTATTTACATTTTACAATAGGTTAATAAATTAAAAATCGAAAACCCTAGAGATTAATTATTTATAGTTTAGTAGTATCTAACTTGTAAGGCAGATTTCATATCATGGGTATACATGTGATATGAAAATTTTAGAGATCTTACTAGGCCCCCCTTAGGGTTATGACACATGACCTATTTAATATTAGATTAGCTAATTATAATTAAGTCAAATTATTAGGCAGTCAACTAAGATCAGTAAACCATCCAAATTATATAGTGGTCAATCATACAACCAATTCTTCAATTATCATATTTAATAATATTTAGCACAAGTAATAACTAGTATTAAGCACATGCACTTCCCCAAACCCCAAGCATCAATTTATTAATATATGAAATTTATGTATGCCATTTATAAGCACAAAATAACTATAAAGTTATCGGGAGCACTCATTTGACTAAAGCCATTATAAATCATAGTAATCAATAGGCAGCTTACCATCCTGATTGATATCTCCTAATAGATAAAATAATAAGAACCTAATGAGTACCTAGATTTAATATTGAACGGCCTAATTAGTTAATTATCTACTTTATGATTTTCGTTTCCACTTAGGTATTAAATCGTATCTGACATTTTCATTTTAAATCCGATTTTCATAAACCTATAGTCAATTTTTATCGTTTTCGACCATATTTTCTTATAGCTAGGTCTGTTTTAGACATTGAAAGCTACATTTTTCATTATGGGTCTAAATTGTCATGAATTTTGTTATTTTAGCCCAAATAGTTTTATTTATTAATTTAAGTTTTTCTTTATTGTTTTATGACTTAATTAAGTTCTAAATTTTATATTTTTGGAATATTTTATTTTTGGGTCATTTTATAATAATTTCCTTATTTTACCTTTTTAAAATTAAATTACTAATTATGTTACTTTTTTTATAATTACAATTTTCTAATTAATTAATTATTTTTATTTTTTAATTAAAGATTTTAAGAGGAACGGATGTGGCAATTTCCCATTGGTCCATCATAGTTTTCTTAATTCTTTTAAATTTTATATTTTTCCAATTTTGAAATATTAATATATATATATACATATATATTATTACAATTTATTAAATATTATAAATTAGATCCTAATTATAAACCCCGCAAATTTAGTCTTCTAAGTACAAAACTAAACTCAAATACTGTAGATAGTTTTCCTAAATCAATAGAGTTGATAACTTTAAAATTGATTAAAATTTTAAATTCAAAACCTAAAACAAATATGAAAAATCCTAAAATCTTGATCAAAACCCTAATTACGTACAAAAACCCTAAACCTTATATATACATAAATACAAGAGATTGAACTAGAACATAATAAAAACCCTAAAACCAAAACTCTAAGCTTGAAAAATGTATAAATTTACCCTAACAGAAATAAAATCGTAATTGGATACAATTATTGATCAATACACATAATTGTGTAAACTCATTAACAAATAAATGAAGGTAACTCCCAAATATTTATAAACATAAAGAGTAACAACTTAATTAACAAAATTAATAAAATTATGAATATTATTTTTTGATTATTTATAATTCCATAATTATACATATATGTGTTAATTTTATGTTGATTTTCTTATTTGAGTAAATTTTATTACATATCCTATGTTTATGTGCTAAAGGATATACGTTAATTTTATATTCCATATTTCTTTCCATAATTACATTATGAATCATTTCAAACACCACTTAAAGTTAAACATACATTGAAAAAAGTCAAACTAATATATTGTAATTTATCTTTTCCCTTTTTCTTTCTTTTCTTTTCTTTTCCTCCTCTACTTTTTCTTTTGTAAGATATGGCTGCCACTTGTTTGATTCTTTTTCTCACATGTGATTAATTATTGAATAGGAAGTAAATATAAAAGATAAGGAAAGAGTCAAATCCAACTTATCTTGTCTTCCTTTTCTTTTTCTTTTATTATTTTTTTCTTATTCTCCTTGCTTTCAATAGTTGCATATATGTACATGTATATTTGTTTTCTTTTTTATTTTTTTCAACAAAACAAAACACAACACAAAGTAAACCATATACTTTTCCCATCCCAAAACCGACATCTTCTTCTCTTCTTTTCTCATTTTCTTTCCTTTGATTTTCTCATTTTCATCAACAACTTTAAGAAGAAGAAGAAGAAGAAGAGCTCTTAGTTTACAATTTTTCAAGACACCAAAAAAAGTAATTAATTAGTATTTATATAGTATTTGATTTATCTTCTAATACCAATTTATATGTACTACTTATGTTGTATATGTATTTTATAGTATTATGTATTTTAAGAGAATGTAAAAGGGATTATATGTATCGTAATATCCTTGTACATATAAGAGATATACATGTATCAACCATAGTAACAGGGGGTATAAATACATGTACATGAATAAATAAGAAATAATAAACATATTTGTGTATATGTACAAGTATAAATATACATATAACATTAGCATAATATATGTATAAGTATATATACATATAAATAATATTAAGTATACTTACTTTATTATACTTATATGCAAAATAATATATGTATAATATAGTATACGTATAAATATACATATATCGAAAAATATATAAGTATGTATAATAATATACTAATATTCTAAAATAAGTTAGCAAATAAATAAATATATATGTGTATATATATATATATATATATATATATGCTAGACGTGAGTTATATGATGGGAATAAAAGTGATTTTCTACTATAAATTAATAATTAATTGTTTTATAAAATTATAAATTTATATAAAAATATTTTGGAATTAGTAAAACTACAAAAAAAAAGAACAAAATAAGAAAATAGAATTGTGGGCTAATAAGGATGTCACAACCCCAGGGGGGTTATGTCTCGAGCATGGCAATACTGCCGTGTAATATGGAAAAATTCAAGATCAAGCACCATCCTTAATCAAGGGCCTTCAGCATACTATACAAGGAATCTTACAATTACAACTTCTTCTAAGTAACTAACATTAAGTAATAGCTGAGCACATATCATTTGATTAAAACTAACAGATAGATAAATAAGAGAGAATATAAGGTTTTCCCTTAATAGGAGTCATACAGTACCGAGATAAGTTATTAATAGTAGTCCAGGCTACTTAACAACTAAGGATACTTAATAGTTGAAACTATAGAGAGTCTAAATATAAATAGATTGTTCACTCGATCCCTCATCTTCTTCACACCAATGAACCCAAAACTGGTGCAAATGACCTTAGGCATCTCGTGGCCTAACTCCAGCAAAAAATCTTGCAGTAATAACAAACTATAAGGGGATAAGCTCAACTGCTTAATGAGTAACCCTCTTACTTTACTAATAATAATATCAAACAAGTTATTAATCAAGCGTATGAATGTATGATCAACTATATACAATGCAACAATATATACAATTGGCTAGTAATTGTATACAGCATAATTTTAACGTCTACCGTTGCTTGGATTAGGAAGTATTAAAGTACGTCAGGACCTAGGGATTCATGTCCAATTCAAAGTCTCATATCAATAATTTCACCCTCAGTATTAGATACAACATGGCCTCAAGCAAAAGGCTGCACTCCCTAAAGCTAAGTAGTTTCCAAAGGTCAAGGCAGGAACATGTTATACGAAATACGTCATATGATAGCAATCTCAATATACATTATACAACATAGATCCAACTAGGCATGATCCCTCGTTTTACTGCGTAATGCTAATGCGTTTAATTTCATGTCATAAGATGCAATGCATGTCCGGTTAATTAGGGGTTGAACATTTATTAGCTCAGATTCATATGTAACCAATCAATTATATTTAGACACTCTAAGATCCTAATTCTAATACAGCAAGCATACATGTTCAAGTTAACTTAAGATATTTTGCAAGCGAAAACAATCATAACAAGCACATAAAATATCTTGTATGCCCCAAACATGTTGCAAATTCAGTTATCTGATATAATTAAATAGTTCATTAGCTATAAGCACAAAACAAGCAAATTAAGGGGTGGTATACTCACTTAGCCATGATACTCAGCAATCCCAATAGTCCTCGATTGCATCCAAAGCAATATCTTCATCACTTGAAGAAGATAATTAAGATTTACGAGTATTCTATTTGCATTAGCTAACTAGGCCTACTACTCACTAACCCCAAGTTAGTTATCATACATATATGTGTAAAAGTATATGTGATTTAGAACTATAAAGGTATATGTATAAGTATAAATATACATATAGTAGCAATATAGAACAAGTATAAGTATATGTACATGTCCAAATAATACATGTATACGTATACTTAAATGCTAAATCTCAAAATAGGATAATATATGTATATATATATATATATCATATATATTTGTACATGTGATCGTAACCCTCAAGAGAAAATATGGAATTAATTATCAATAACTAATAAATTATAGTAATATGTACATATGAACAAATATTATTAATATCACGAAATTGGAAAAATGTAAAGATTAGAAAATTTAGAAAATAACACGTGGACCAACAAGAAGCTACAATGTCAGCACCTTTATTCATATAATTAAATTTGTAAATAATAATAAATAAATGATTAATTATAAAATTATAAAATAGCAAAAAATGAATTATATAAGCATTTAACCTTAAAATAGTGAAATAAGTAAATAATTATAAAAGACTTGGAAATAAGAAATTTTCAAAAATATAAATTTATATATTAATTAAACCATAAATTCATAAAGAAAAGCTTAAAATGATAATTTACAAGTATTTGGGTCAAAAGAATAAAATTCATAATATTTTAAAACTATAATAAAAAAATGTAAGTTATAATGTCTAAAATAGACCCCGCTATGTGAAGTTCGTCCAGAAACGATAAAAGTCGATTATAAGTTTATAAAAATTAGAAATAAAATAAAAAAATTACATGCGATTGATGAAAAACCTTAGGCCAAGAATTATATTTATATATATAAAATATCGTATAAGAACATTCTCAATATACATTATACAACATGGATCCAACTAAGCATGATCCGCCATTCTACTGCATGATGTTGACGCCTTTAATTTAATGTAATAAGATGCAATGCATGTCCAATTAATTAGGGTTCGAACATTTATTAGCTCTGATTCATGGATGACCAATCAATTATATTCAGATACTTTAAGATCTTAATTTTAATGCAGCAAGCATACATGTTCATGTTAACTTAAGATATTTTGCAAGCGAGAACAATCATAACAAGTACATTCAATATCCCATATGCCCCAAACATGCAACAAATTTAGTTGTCTAATATAATTAAATAGTTCGCTGGCTACAAGCATAGAACAAGCAATGCAGGGGGTAGTATACTCACTCAACCATGATACTTAGCAGTCCCAATAGTCCTTAATTGCATCCAAGTCAGTATCCTCATCACTTGAAGAAGATAGTTAAGGTTTATGAGTATTCTATTTGCATTAACTAACTAGGGGCCTATTGTTCACTAACCTCGAGTTAGTTATTTTCGTAATTCAAAAGTATTTTCTTCATTTTAACTCCATTTTTTGTGATCTTATAGTCGTTTTCATCATTTTTTAATGTTATTTCATTTGGTGAAGTTATTTTTGAGTTTCTAGGTTAGCAATTTTTTGGTTTAGGCCCTACAAGGTTATGGGCCCAAATGGTAAGTTGGGTCACTTTAAGATTTAGGCTTAGGTTTAGGTCTTGGGCTTGGTTTTTGACCTTAAGCCTTATACTTAATAACTTAAGCCTTCTTTTAAGTATTTTAAACAAGGTTTTTCTACCCAACACCTTAAAATTTTAAAGTTGGCCTTAGTAATACACTTATGGGTCTAAATGGGCCTTTTTGCGAAGTTTAAACCTCTAAATCACTAAGGAGTCTATGGTGGGTGTCTTGGATGGGCCTTTAGGTTTAGGAATCCTTTTAATTAACTCATTCTAAACCCTTTATCCTAGGTTTAGATTTGGGTACTTATGTGAATGGTTCTTTAGGGATTTATGAGTCCAAATCATCATTTAAGACCTTAGGCTTAAGCCCAATGTTAGACTTAAGTTTAGCCTACTTTTATTAGGTTTACATATTTGGACATTAATATCTTAGTGGTCATTAACACTATTTTTAAGCCTATAATCACTAACTAAGCTAGTTTAGGGTCTTAACTATACTTTAGCTTACTTAACTTGATTAATTAAATCCTAAATCATACTTAACACTAAATAAACATTTCATTAAACTAATAAAATTTACAGATCTAATGGGTTCATGGAAGTGGTGACCATTAAGTGTTTCTAAGGTCATTTCTTCCACTTTCATGCAATACTTGTTTTTATGGTGATTCTACTTAAATAACCTATGTTTCTACTCATCTAAAACCACAACCACTACATAAAAGTGTGAGGAAATGTTGTATGGAAACATGTAAGGGGCGGCATGCATGGGGAATGGGGGTTCCATCATCCTACTTAATGATTTAATCTTAAAACCAACACTACACTATACTGCTTTATCTACTAGTGTTATATCTCCTATCAAAAGTTGTTTTTCTTTTACTAACCTTTGCTTGTTCTTCTTGAAACGCCTTAGAACATGTAGGGATTTGCTATAAAGTAAGGTTCATCAATGAAAACATTAGTTTCTAACATTATTCTATAAGAAAAACTAAGGAAAAACATGCCTAAACACTTACCGGAGCAAGGAGTGGAAGGGTCCTCTTATGGGTATTGTATCGCGAGACAGTATGTGTGTGGACGTAAGGCTATGTCGAACAACAAGAGGGATGTATATGTATGGTATGGTACTTGGCGGTAAGTGATTTGGAGTGGTGGTGGTAGTGGTGTAGTTGTCAGTGGTGAGGTGGATGGGGTAGCTAAAGGAAGAAGAAGAGGGTTTAGGGCTTGATTTTTGAGAGGGTTTTTGATGTGTTTAGAAAATGAGAAGAATGAGGGGAGAGGGAGTGAGAATGGCTGGCACAAGGAGGGGGGAGAGAGGGGACCATTTGTGTGTAATTTGGGTAAGAAAGGACATGGCATAAAAAGGGACCATGTACCCTCTTGCCTTTTTGTCATTTTAGGAAAGATCTTATCCCCTTAAGGTACAAGATGTACCAAATGCAATTAATTAATTATCTTATAGTCCTTAATCATGGTTGACTTGAGGTTAATTAAAATGTAATGAAGGTTGGTTATGGATTAGGATTTGATTAAGGTAATTAATGGTAATTAAGCATGATTAGGCTAATTAAGTGTAATTAGGATACATTTGGGGTTTTGTTGAACTTGGATACTATACATAGTTAATCTAAGTACCCTACACATGTATCTAGGGTTTCTTTAAGGTTTGGTGCTCATTTATAGAAATTTAATTTGCGTACAAACTCAAAAGTTAAGGTTTCAATCATTTAGTGATATCGGTCACTTGTATTGATTGATTCAACCTTACTATTAGTGTTTATTTATGGTGTTAAGATATTTGATCACTTAACTACGGTTTGATGATTAGTTTAGAATTTCATTATCATCCTAAGGTTTCTCAAGTATTAGGGTTCTTGCTTATCTAGTTAGGGTTTTGGAGCTTACTTCACTTAGGGTTTCTAGTTGAATGTTTAGGGTTTGACTCTTTTACCTAAGGTTTTATTATTACATTTGGGTAGTTCTAGGGACTATCCAAGAACTCTTTCATCCGATTTCGCTTTTGGTTTAGCAAAAATTTGTAAGGATTACATCCTTCTGCACTTAAAGTAAGTTTTGCCCTCAAAACTTGGGGAAGACTTACCTGTTGTCTCAAACAATTCTAGGTACCTACTCTTTGTCTCCTGATCATCTACCCAAGTAGCCTCCTCTTCTTTTTTGTGATTCTTCCATAGAACCTTGACATACTTAATCTTTTTGGTCTATAACTTTTGATTCTTGCTATCAAGGATGCGAATGGGGTACTCCTCATAGGTGAGGTTTTCTTTTAATTGCACTAGCTCCAACTCTACCACTCTATCTAGATCTAAGATGTGCTTTTCGTAACACCGACACATGGAAGACATTATGTAGTCTTGACAAGTTTGGTGGCAGGGCCAATTCGTAAGCTAGACTTCTAACTCGGTCCAATACCTCAAAAGGTCGAATATGTTGAGGGCTTAGTTTTCCTTGTATCCTTGCCTTATGTACGCTCTTTACCGGTTTCACCTTGAGGTATACATGATTGCCTACTTGGAATTTTACCTCCCATCTCTTTAAATCAGCCTAACTTTTCTAGCAGGTCTAAGCTTCTTTCATCTTTTGTTTAATGATAGCCACTATCTTCGCAGCCTCTTGTATTACGTTAAGTCCAAGGGCTAACTTCTTGATATCATCCCAAAATAAGGGAGATCTGCACTTTCGTCCATATAGGGCTTTATAAGGTAACATCTAAGTGCTCGAATGGAAGCTGTTGTTGTAAGCAAATTCAATTAGGGGTAAATATACATCCCAGCTTCCCTTGAACTCTATTGTGCAAGCTCTTAACATATCCTCTAAGGTCTATATGGTTCTTTCAAATTATCTATCCAATTGGGGTTGATAAGTGGTACTGAAGCTTAGTCGAGTGCCTAATTGCTTCTATAGACTTCCTTAAAACATTGACGCAAAACATAGATCTCAATCTAAAAATATGTTCAAAGGGACACCATGGAGCATCACAATTTCTCTTATGTACATCTATGCTAACTTTTCCAAGGAATATGTCATGTTAATAAGGAAGAAATGCGCTGACTTGGTGAGTCTATCTACAATCACCCATATGGCTTCAAATCCTACTTGGGTCTGAGTTAGTCTACTAACAAAATCTATAGTAATATGTTCTCATTTCCATTTGAGAACTGGTAGTGGTTGTAATAACCCTCCTGGCCTCTGATGTTCCGCTTTAACTGTTTAGCATGTCTTACATTTTTGTACATAGTCAACTATGTCCTATTTCATGCCATTCTACCAAAAACTTTTCTTGAGATCTTGGTACATTTTTTTTCCCTTAGGGTATACCAAAGAACCTGAGTGGTGAGCTTCACTTGTAATCTCCATCTTCTAGTATACATAACCTTCCTTTCAAGTACATAGTTCCCTTCTCATCGATGCCAAAATCGGAGTACTTCCCATCTACCATCTCTTCCTTCACCTTCATTAGAGCTAGATCAGTTCATTAGGTAACTCAAATTCTTTCCATCAATGTTGGTTCAACAATTAGGTTTGACAATTCTACTTCTCCTCCAGCCTAAGTAAATTCAATATTAAGTCTTTTAAATTCCTTGACTAACTCTTCTTGCTCAATGAAGAGTGAGGCAACTTCTAGATGATTTTTCTAGCTCAGTGAATATGTAATGGCATTTACCTATCTTGGGCAATAATTGATTCCAATATCATAATCCTTGATCAGCTTTAGCCATCTTCTTTGTCTCATGTTCAGCTCCTTCTATTGTTAGTAGGTTTTAGATTTGAGCTTTATCCTACAAAGAAAGGAAAAACTTATGGTACCAAGGCCAGTCTGGTGCGGCTACTCTAATACCTAAGTTAGTAAATGAACGTAGGAAAAATTGATTGAGTAGTGAAGAGTTATCAAATATCTCTTACAAAATTTATTTCCTATATTTATAGGCGAATGTCGTGTCTAAAGTAGTAGTTATCAAGAATGATTATTAGGACATGTAGAGGCCTCTTGATTAGGTACCTTATTGAAATGTAAGGATAGTGGGTAGTTATGTATTAAATCGTACTAGGTGATAACTGTTCGTGCCACTCCCTTTGAATTTAAATTGGACATTGACATTTGTTACTCAACGTTAGCAAAAAATAAGTTACTTGGGCTGTGAAAAGATACTTGAGGCTCTTATGGTTTATGTAGATCTCATACCTTTGGCTATATAAGTAGTGTCTCCAAATTTTGAGACCAAAAACAACTACAACTAATTCCAAGTCGTGTGTAGGGTATTTCTGCTCATGTAGCCTTTAATTGTCGTAAAGCATAGGCTATGACTTTTCCGTTCTGCATCAGCACACAACCTAAACCATTCCTTAAGGCATCATTGTATACGACGAAAGGCTCATTAGAATTGGGTAAGACTAGAATCAATGCAAATACAATCTACACTTTACCTCCTAAAAGCTCTACTCTCTCTTGTCGATCCATTTATATTTCACATTCTTTTATGTCAACTGGGTGAGTAGTCGAGCAAAAGTAGAAAAGTCCTTAACAAATTTCCTATAGTACCTAGCTAATCCTATGAATCTACATACTTTAGTAGCTGTTTCTGGCCCTTTCCATTCAACTATGGCCTTTACCTTCTCTAGATTAACTATTATTCCATCACTTGATATTATGTATCCAACAAAAGAGATCTCTTTTAGCCAAAAATCGCACTTAGACAACTTGGTGTATGATTTGTGTTCTCTTAGAATTTGCAACACCATTCTCAAATGTTTCTCGTGTTAATCAAAAGAGGAAGAATACACTAGGATGTCATCAATGGAGATGACCACATACCTGTCTAGTATTGCTCAGAACATACAATTCATTAAGTCCATGAAAGCAGCAGGCACATTAGTCAAATTGAAAGGCATCATTAGAAACTCATAATGCTCGTACCTCATTCTAAATGCGGTCTTAGAAATGTCGTCTAGCTTAATCATTAACTGGTGGTATCCAGACCTTAAAACAATTTGTGAAAAGACTTTACCATCCTTTAGTTGATAAAAATTGTCGTTTATCTGTAGTAGGGGATACTTGTTCTTGATAGTTACCTTTTTTAGATCTTGATAATTTATGCATAGTCTCATCGACTGATTTTTGTTTTCTACAAAAAACATGGGTGCTCTCTAAGGCTACACACTAGGTCGGATGAACCCCTGTTCAAGTATTGCTTATAATTGCTTTTTCAATTATTTTAATTCTATCTGTAAGGGGCCTTAGATATAGGCTTAATGCCTAGCAACAAGTAAATGATAAAGTCAACCTCTCTCTTAGGTAGCAATCCAAGAATTTCGTTTGGAAAGACATCAAGGAATTCATTAACCACTTAAATTTCTTCTAATTAGGGCTTCTCTTTATTAACCTCATTGTGTTTAAACTGACTTCTACCGAAGCTTGGAGTCCTTCATCTAGAATTAACTTAAGCGAATATACTTCACTCAGCTTCCTTATTTCCAAGTGTCCCTTAGAAGTAGCCTTCATCCAATTCAAAGTTTCAAATTATACTTCCTTACTTTGGCAATCCATCTTAGCTCTTACCACTGACATTCAATTTATGCTTAGGATGACTTCATACTTGCTCAACTCAAGCACTATCATATCAGTGCAACTCTTACCGTCTTGAATTTTTTAAGGGAAATTTTTCACCATATCTCGAGTTATCATTACACTTTTAGTAGAGGTCTTAATCCCGAAGCATAACTCTATAACTGTGACTTGTATAGTCCTGCTTACTCAGTAGCTTTAGGTGTAACAAAGGAGTAGGTCGCTCCTGTATCAAACAAGGCATACACGGGTAAGCTAGAGACATGGATATTCCTTGAACCATCATAGTTTTCATTATTTTGGCCGGTTAGTTTTAAAGCATCTTTTAATTCTCCTAAATTCTTGTTTTGCTACTTCCCACATTTCTCATACTTATATCTATTATTGAATCTGAAAAAGAAAGTGCGAGTTAAGTTACATACCTATAACAAGTCTAGCATCCATGTTGTCTCCCTGCCTGTAGGCAGCAACATCCTCTTCAAGTCCATCATCCACATAGTCCTACTCGCCCTCTAAGTTATAAACTCTAGCATATGCAGGTGCTCCTAGTCTAGCCTACGTGGGTCTTAGACCTCTTGCCTATCTATAGGCTACTAAGCGATTAAGGAGGGCCATAGGGCAAGTTAGCTAGGTAGCTGGTGCGACTCTCCTTTGTGGGCAATTAGAAGCAATATGCTTAGCTTGCTTACATATGAAACAAGTCATGGTAGCTTCATAGGACACTTAGCTATGCAATGACCACCATCCTTACATAACAAAACACTTATGTTACAACTTCTAACACCTGACTGTAATGTCTTCCTTTGCACTTCCAACACCTGATTATACCAGTAGTCAATCTAGACCCTATCATACCTAGCCTCAACCGATGACCATGATCCATCCATCATGATCCTCTTTCCTTTCTTGGCAAAGTTAGGTCCTTAAAATGGTCTTTTCCCAAAAATGTTCATTCTAGGCCTCTTGATCTTATCTTTAGAACTTTTGGCACACTCGATAGCTTAGGCCATCTCAACAGCCTCATGAAAATATCATGGTCAGAAACTTACACACACAGTGCCTAGTGTTAAAATCTAATCCTCTGACAAAAACCTACATCCTTAACCTGTCATTGACTTGGAAATCCTCATCAGCAAACTGTAGCAACCTGTTAAACTCCGCCTTGTACTAATCAATGTATAATTCCCCTTCTAAATGGAAAGAAAACCATCATTGTACTGTAACTTCAAGGACTTAGGAAAATCATTAGAAATGAACTCTCTCCTGAATAATGAATTAGTGATAGGCTCTCAGGCTGTCCTTCTCTTTAACTCCTACCATGTCTTAGCATATAGTCTTAGCATATAGGTGTCATAAGTAACTCACAAGTGATGGGGAATCTCAAATGCTTCAAAGGTTTGCTCAATTTACATGAACCAATCCTCTACCTCCTCTAGATAGTTGGTTCCCCATTGTAAACACCTAATTTTTGTCCCTCTATAGTTCTAATTTTTATTTTTACAAAAAGGGTCCTAATTCCAAAAATTAAAAAAAAATTAATAAAAGATAAAAAGATAATAAAAATTACCAAATGATGAAAATACAAAAAAATAAAATAAAATAAAAAATTATTGTAAAGTGTTTTGTAGATTTTTAGGAAGTAACTTATATCAGGAATAATTGGTTTTAGTGTTAGTTTTAGTTTTAGTTTAGTTAAAATTTTTTATTTTAGGAAATCGGATAGTTTAAATATAATTTAATTGTACTAAATGTCAAGGCACAGGCCAACGACCTAACGGATAAGTAACGGAGTATTTGGGGTAGATTTAGTTGGAGGTCATAGGTTTAAGTCACAACAGGCACCTATGTCTTTTTTTTTTTCTAACTTTATAGAAGCGAGATTTAAAATCAAATTCATATCTAATCAAATCATATGAATATTAGTTAGATCAGATTTGAATTAAATTTGAATCTAATTTAATTAATGAATTAGATATAATTAGATATGATATGGTATGATTTGGTTTAGACTCTATATAAACATATACACTCCAGGAAGTAAAAAAAAAAACAACCTGCAGATTGAACTTCATCTGCATATAGCAAAAACAAAAATAAAATCCAAATACAAAACATAGTGCATAAAAACTGATCTTCACGACAGTCCGCACGCCCCCTCAATCACAACCTAAACAACTCTTATCTAAGGCTTGCAGCAATCCACGAAGACCCCCACAACCGTAAATCCTCGATCTTCACTGCACGTTCCACGCCTGAAGCTCCACACTGCCGCAACGCACCCTCAGTCTCCAGCGCCGTACAGTACGAACAGTAGTAGCAAATCCACACCAAACTTAAGTCCACGCACTACACTTGTTGACTGACGCCACAAGCTAACCAAAGTTGCCCCACAACAGTCGCCACGCTCCGATCTGCCGTCCTACACACTCCATTGATCGGCATCGATCAGAGCACACTCCATCGGCCAACAACTAAACGCCAACAATTCGTATGTTTAAGCACGACCACACATCGCAGTCCGCACTTCGTTACACGTGGCTCTTCTATCACTGCTTACACTTTGTCGACAGACACATGAGCAGTAGCGCCATAACTCTTCCTCCACTGTCAACAGCACGATAGTTGCCCCACCCATAGGCACTTCATCCACGCTCACAGTCGATATGGTTCTTTGATCAACAGCATCGCCACCTATACTGAGCCGCTATCGATGACTAGAGATCACACTTTGCACTACCACACTGCTGCTATTCGCTACAAAGCTTGCCATTGCTGATCTGCTACAGATAGATTCCCTGCCGATCATCCACATACTACAGTCCACACACTACACGTGCAAACAACCCCTTTCCGCTGTCATACCAACGTCCATAGCACATACACGAACTGTATTGTTCATATGCCATTGCTCCTTTACTGAACCGCCCAAATCAGGTTTGAATACTAGTTTTTATTATTATTGTTGTTTAGTTGTTATTATGTTTTAGTTACTTAGTTATTTAATAGTATATATATATAGTTAGAAAACTTTTAATACTAGTTTAGATATGTTGAGTATGTTACATAGTTTATTTAAATAAGTAGTTGTTGACAATAAAAATATAGTTGTAAATATAGATATATATATATATATGTATATATATTAGCTTAAAAAGTTTTTAATATTGTTTTAGAATTCTTCACATAGGAAAATTTTCTTTTTAATAAAAATTAATAATGAAAAACCTTTTTTAAAAATTTTTTAAGACTTTTAGAGAGTTTTTATAAAATAGAACAAAAGACTTAGTGAGTTAAGGCTCTTTTAGATTTTATTTGAATAAATTAAATTGGTGACAACGTAAACTTGGCTGGTTTTCAAAAATTAAAATCAATCAACACACTAAATTTTTTAGAAAGAACTACGATCGTCTGATCTCGGCTAGCGGGTACATAGGCACCTTTGATGCGATGATAAAATATGTAGAAACTTAAGCTCTTTTTTATTTTGATTATTTATTTATTTATTTTTTAAATATTATAATTAGAAGAATAATCTTAATTTCAGTAAATAAATAGTGGTACTCATTAAAGGTTTAATAGGTTAGCCCCCGAACTTGGAACCCTCTGGTTTTTCATTTAAAATTGAAATCAAAGACCGGTAGCTAAATCGTAATCAATCCACCCAATTGGTTACGGTTTCTTTTTCTTTTCTTGATTTTGGTCGAGTGGCGACTCCAAAAACTATTTTCAATAAAAAACTGAAATTTCTCAATTTCTTTAATCGAGAATTAATATTAAATAGGTTAGAGTTTAGTATTAATCAGGAAATGGGGAAATCAATTTTTAAATAAAAGAAACCGAAAAATCAGGCTCGATAGTTTGGCGACTCCACTAGGGACCACTAGAGGGCTAGCCACTAGAATTTACCGAAAACAGGATTATTTTTCAAAAAATAAAAAAACAAAAAGATGAAATAATAACAATAAATAATAAAAATAATGAAAAACTTAGGTATCTTATTTTATTTATTTTTTTATAACATTTTTTTAGTTGTGGCAATTTATTTAAAGAGAAATTTTGAGGGGCTTTACTTTTATCTTTGATTTATTTATTTATTTTTATTTTTATTATTTTTCCTTTTCTGCATCATAAATGTATAGTAGGTACAGTCAGAACCAGGCCGTCTTAGGACCTTAGGAGGGAGGCCATTGTGTAAGTTTCGGATGTTGTGGGGTAACCACCTTCCAGGGCCGATCAGGCTACCCCACTCACGTTCAGATGTGACCATAAAATTGTTGCTTTGAAAAACGTAGTGGTTGTAGAACTTGAGAACCTTTAGAACCTACCCTTTATATTACAGGAAAACTTTTTCAAAAATCACAAGAACCTATGATGTGGCGAACCTAAATTGATAAAGGCAATTGGAGGTTGTGATTGTAATTGTAATTGTAATCTTCCCTTGTAAATAATTTGTAATAATTTTATGTAAAGTTTAGAATATATTGTAATTGTAATTTTAATTTTGATTTTGACTAGTCATGGCTGGATCAAGTCAAGGGCATTTTGAAGACATTTATGTCCACTTGCCGTATTGGCTACAGAAACTGCTTCAAATGTGGTTTCGACTCTTCAGCCTAGATAAACAGGAGTTTATTAAGAATAAGATTGAGCCCATTCTTTCTCTATAGAAGATCCCTGTGAACATCACTCTAGTGCGGGCCTTAGTTTGCCTTTGGGAGCCCGAATCCACCAGTTTCTGTATGGGCCTACATCAGCTAAGCCCAACCTTAGAAGAATACTCCCAATTGTTGTGGGCTCCTGTAATCACGGATGATATTTATGTCCCAAACTTGAAAGCTGAAGCATGAAAGATCTTCAGCAAGTTGCTAGGAATTAGAAAAACCAAAATAAACCAGGTTCTAAATCAAGGAAAGACCATTCGAGTAGAGGATGTCATGGACTATGTTTCTATTGAATTGAAGCATAGAGAAAAACGCGAGGTTTTTTGTGCAAATTTAGAAGCATGGCATTAGTACCCGGTCAACGCTTTTATACTGGTAGTCTTCAATACTATTTTATTCCCTGATGAAAGACGTCGAGTCCATTTCAGAATTGCAGAACTCATGGCCCAATTCCTTGAAGGGAAATCATACGTCCCGACCCTTCTAGCCGAGCAAATCCGGTCACTAAACCATCTCAAGAAAAAGAAATGAGGAGATCTGAAAACTAATATGGTCCTACTGGTGGTCTAATTCGTTAGCCACATGAGAAGTTACCAGCTTGCATTTAATCCGGTTGCGTTTACTCAGTAATATGATCTCATCAAATCTTTTGGAGAAAGAATCGAGCTGCCAGAAAATATAGCTAGCCGCTACTAGGTCCAATACTTTCAGAGTATGAAAGCAGAAGAGTTGTTGTTAACACCCAGGTGGTTTGCAAGCAAGGAAATGATAAGAGGATGTGGAGACTTCAAAGCAGTTCCTCTAATCGGCTTCAACCTCTGCACCGCATACATCCCAGCCAATGGACTCATTGAGGAAATGATCCCCAAACCATCATTAGAAGCTGTCTCGTTGGACTTCCTTAACCCCAACATGATGATGGTTGATAAAGTAACCAAGCTTCAGAGCATCCGAGCTCTTTGGTGCACAAGAAAGACTACCCCTACCACTAGAGGGATAACAGCTAGGAGCCAGACAACCAAAGGATTTCTTTATCACCAACTAAAAGGGTTGAAAGATATGGAAGACAAAAAAGAGAAGGGGGAAGTTCAAGCTGAACCCGAGAGGATGAATAAAACAGAGCAGGAGTTGGAAAGCCGTTGCAAGGAGTATCATCAGAAGATAAAGGCATTGGCAGCACAACTGAAGAGGACCAAGGGCAAAGAAGAGCAAGCTCCCATGATCCGACGAAAGAGAAAGTTGCAGGATAAGCCTACTGGCCACTAGGAGAGAAAATTTTAGATCTTAGGTTTTTTATGTTTTCATTAGAATTCATTTTTATAAAAAGAATAAGAGGTGTAAAGCTTCACAATTGCCAAAAATTAATAAAAGTTAGTTAGGTTTTGCCACATCAAAAGGTTCTCCCCAATTCTTGATTTTTCATTGCACTCGTGTGACATGCATTTTGTGTTTGTACGATTAACAACCCTTTTTTAGGAAAATATAATATGTACTAACCCTTTGTTGAGTTGTTCAATTCCGATCAGGTAAAATTTCAAGATAGCTCCCAAACGTTAAGTCTTTCAGAGAAGTTTGATTAGAACATGTTCCCAGACCAGGATGGCTACCACTCAAGGAAATGATGGAGACCTTGAGATCAATGATCCCTCCGAGCTAAGGTTTCGTTTCATAAAAAAGGCTATGGAAAAGATGGCAGAACAAATGAGCTTCCTAGTAGATAGCATTGCTTTGCTGCGAGCTACAACACCAGCTAATGAAGAAAGTTTCAAAACCCGTTATGGGAAGAATACACAAGCTCCTGAAGCAAAGCATGAATATCAAAAAGACCCATTTGAGTCAGAAGGAGTTTACCCGAAAGACAACCTGACCTTCAAACCTGACACATATGTGGCCCCAAGAGCTGTTGACCATGGGCCAAGTACGGACAGCTTGAAAGAACTGGAAAAGAAATTGACACAACAGATCATTAAGAAGATGAAGGCATTCATAGGGTATGATGGATTTGAACAAGCAGGGATTAAAGAGTTTTCCACATATGACATGGGATCATACCTTGAGAAGTTTAAGGTACCAAATTCGAAAAGTATAACGGGACAGGTTGCCCCAAGCTCCACACCAGGTTATATGTTAGGAAGATGGGTAAATATATTCAGTATGATCCACTTATGGTACAGACATTTCAAAATAATCTAACCGGATCGGCCCTGACTTGGTATGCCCAGCTTGATTTGAATAAGATAAATACATGGGAGAAACTTACTCGAGCATTTTATGAACAATATAAATTCAATGTGGAAGTAGCCTCAACTATGATGGACTTAGTTGCCCTACGAAAGAAGAATAATGAATCGTTTAAAGAATATGCTCAAAGATGGAGGTCCTTAGCTGCAAGAATCTCTACTCCAACGACTGAGAAAGAGCTCACATCAGCTTTCATTAACACCTTGCAGAGGCCGTATTTCTCCCATCTCATCGGGCAGGCCTCATCTAGTTTTGCTGAAGTAGTAGCGGCCGAGTGCAGGATTGAAAGTGTCGTCTCTTCCAGTAAGCTGCAAGACCTAGTAGATAGAAGACCACCAGCGTCATCATCTGGTCTTAGACCAGCTACCAGTAAGCCCAAAGAATCTATAGTTGGTATGGTAAATTCAAATGCCAGACCAAATGCTCAAGTCGCTTTTAGGGCGAATACACCTCCCGCTCAGCAACAGTACAGAGATCAGTTTCAAATTAACAGGACTTATAGACAATTTACTAAGATACCGGTCCCTTTGAGTTAAGTCTTCGAGAAGTTGCAAAGGGATAATTTGATATGGTACGAACTTCCTAGCAATCGATATTAACCAAGAATCTTTGACCCCACAATAAAGTGCGAATACCACTGTGGACAAGTGGGGCATTCAATTGATGCATCTTGGAGACTGAGGAATAAGATTCAGGACTTGACAGATGAAGGGACAGTGCAATTAGATTTTGTGGAAGCCCCGGTACCTAATGTTAACAATAATCCCTTACCTAACCATAGGTCGATGATTAGTATGATTTTTTATGACTGTGCTGTCAACGTCATCGATGCAAATAAGAAGCCTAAGGTTTTTTAGTTCTATACTGGCAACCAAACTCCAGAAGTGAAAAGGTACACATTCCATGTACCGTTGCTACTAGAAAATTACAAGGCTGCTCCATTTAACTATCACCTGGTAAATCAAGAGAAACCAGGTCCTTTAGTAGGGGGCATTACTTGATCGGGAAATATTTATCACCCAAGAGAGGAACAGGGGAGGAAAGTCATGTCGGGAGAATCGAATGACAAGACGACAACCAAACGCATTAAAGGGCTATCGACTTTTACCAAAATGATCAAGTCAAGTGAATATAAAATCATGGATCAACTCAGTGAGACTCCTACACAAATATCGTTGATCGACCTGTTAATCACATCTGAACCACACAGGGAGGTTTTGTTTCGCACTTTAAATGATGTGAAGGTCCCTTGGGTGATTCCAACTGAGAAGATAGGACTGGTTACTAATTTGATCCTTGCAATAGACCAAATTTCATTTTTAACTGAAGAATTGGGCGAGGAAGGGAACAAGCAAACAAAGCCACTCTTTATCATGGTAAGGAGTAATGACATAATTATCACCAGGGTACTTATTGACAACGAATAGTCGCTGAACGTTTGCCCACTCGCCACCTTGGATTTGCTGGGCATTGACACATCTGCAATTAAGCCTTCTTCCACAACAATCAGGGCCTTTGATGGTTCCAGAAGAGAGATTATAGGGGAGATTGATCTATCCGTGAGTATTGGCTCTCAGTACTTTACTATTCGATTCTAAGTCATGGACATTCCAAGATCTTTCAATCTACTTTTGGGAAGACCTTGGATTCATGCAACAAGGCCATACCCTCGAGCTTGCACCAAAAATTGAAGTTCATCTCTAATGGCCAGGTGATTACAATTCTGGGAGATTAAGATTATGAAATCTATAAGGAGATGGCTATACCTTACATAAGAAGTGAGGGACAAGAGGAGCTGGGTTTACAAATGTTTGAAGAAGTGAACATGATTACTAGTCCCGACAGAGAAGATGATAGAAGGAAGGGATTCAAGGAAGGCCTGATTAGTACCTATGGCCTTGGTTACAATCCTACCCCAGTGGAAGAATTCCAAAAGAAGCAAGAGAGGGGTAAGAGAGGTAACAGATTATACCATGCCTCAATGACCTTCCCACCGCTAGCTGAGACGTTCATACGAAAAGAGACTTAAGCTTGAGAATCTAACAAAGAAGGATCAACAAACTCGCTACTTAAGTTCCAGTATCATTTGAACAACTGGTTCTCCATCCCGACGAGTAGCAACAGGTCTTCCCTAGGATAAAGGGGTGACCCGGAGTTAGTATTTTCTAAATTTTTATTTTTAATATTCATTGTTTCAAATGTATCGTTGAACCTTTTCCTTCAAAATTAGTTAGGCCTTTATCTCATTTGAGACCATACCTCCATTTATTTAATGAAATCTTAGTTTTTTTCTTTCCTATGTTGCTCTTCAGTTCTCTTTCGTTTACATGCATTTTTTTTTTATACATTCTCATTCAGATTCAATGAACCAAGCGAAAACCAGGAATACCTCGCGCAGGTAGAAAATGAGAATATCAATATCGCTTCCGGCCTTATTGGGTTAGTCGTCGGGGGCGATGTCGATGACTACAGTAATATATAAGAGGAATGGCAAAAACATGAACTGGGTAGAATCACTATTGATGAACCGATTGAGATAATTAATGTAGGGAACGAAGAAATAGAGGTGTATGTTGATGATATGATTGCGAAATCCAAAGAAGAGGAAGATCACTTAGAAAACCTGAGGAAGTTATTTGATAGGTTGAGGAAGTACCACTTGAAATTGAATCCGGAGAAGTGTACTTTGGTATGACGTCAAGAAAATTGTTGGGGTTCATAGTCAGCCAAAGAGGTATTGAAGTCGATCCTAATAAGGCCAAAGTTATAATTGACATGCCTCCTCCACAAACGCTCAAGGAAGTGCAAGGATTGTTAGGTCGTTTAAATTACATAGCCCAATTCATTTCACAGTTAACGGACAAATGCCGCCCTCTTTTTAAGCTGTTAAAGAAGAACGCAAAGATCAGCTGGAATGAAGAATACGAAGAGGCTTTCACGAAAATCAAAGAATATCTCATGAAACGTCCAGTGTTAGTAGCACCTAAACCTGGAAAGCCGTTGTTCTTGTACCTGACCATAATGTCGGAATCCATGGGATCCGTGCTTGGCCAGAAGGATGAAGAAGGGAAAGAGCGAGTCGCTTACTATCTAAGCAAGAAGTTTACAGAAGGGGAACAAAAATACTCAGAAGCTGAAAGAACCTGTTGTGCATTGGTCTGGGTTATGCATCGGCTCAAACAATATACGCTGTATTATCAAATTGAGTTAATAACACAACATGATCCTTTGAAATACTTAGCTAAAAAACCGACTCTCATTGGTAGAGTTTCAAAGTAGAGGATG
The DNA here is from genome assembly GCA_024138005.1 of Lumnitzera racemosa. NCBI lineage: Eukaryota > Viridiplantae > Streptophyta > Magnoliopsida > Myrtales > Combretaceae > Lumnitzera > Lumnitzera racemosa. Next base: position 49,393,963 of record JAMXBC010000012.1, on the reverse strand, counting down.
TTGCTGACAGAATTTGACATTAAGTATGTGAGCTAAACTTCAGTTAAGGGGTAAGCTCTGGCAGATCAATTAGTGGAGAATCCTTTTGAGGATACCCCTAAAGGAGCACGGGTTAAGTTTCCCGATGAAAATATCCTAGTAATAGGAAATGATTCTATTGGTGAAATAGTCGAAAAATCTTCAGGGTGGAAAATGTTCTTTGATGGAGCAGCCAATGTGTCTGGATGTGGAGTAGGGGCAATTCTAATATCACCTAGAGGTACACAATTTCCAATGGCTATGAGATTGGTTTTCCCATGTACCAATAACATTACAGAATACGAGGCGTGCCTTTTAGGGCTCAAAATCACATTGTTTAAGGAGATACGGGAATTACAGGTGTATGGAGATTCTTCATTGACTATAGGCCAAGCTCGGGGTGAGTATAAGATGAAAGACCCTAAATTAGTGCCTTATTGCCAATACTTGGCCGAGTTGATAACCAAGTTTAAAAAGATTACCTTTGTGTACGTACTAAGGGTTCAAAATCAATTTGCCGATGCTCTTACTACTTTGGCATCAATGATTCAGATATCGAAAGGAGTGGAGATTTAGCCATTTAAAATTGAAATTGAGGAAAAGCCCGCTTTTTGTTTAGCAATAGAAAGTTCATGTGGCGAAAAACCTTAGTATCATGATATCAAAATATTTTTACAACATAGTACATACCCCAAAGGAGTAGAGAGGAAGGACAAAAAATTAATTAGAAGATTGGCGGCTTAGTACTTGATGAGTGATTCTCTGTTGTACCGACGATCATTAGACGATACACTTTTATGTTGTGTAGATGGGAAAAAGACAGAGATGCTAATGAAAGAAGTGCACGAGGGAATATGTGGCCTCCACATGAATGGCTACATGCTTGCCAAGAAAATCATGAGGATGGGATATTACTGGTCAACTGTAGAAGCGGATTGTATCGCATATGTTAGACGCTGCCATTTGTACCAAGTCTATGCGAACAGGATAAATGTTCCACCTCAAGAGTTACATACACTATCAGTACCATGGCCTTTTTTGATGTGAGGAATAGATATCATTGGCCCAATCACTCTAAAGGCATCTAACGGGTATCGGTTTATATTGGTAGCTATTGATTATTTCACTAAGTGGGTTGAAGCCTCATCCTACTCTAGTGTGACGAAGCGAGTAGTGGTCAAGTTCATCAGAAGGGACATACTGGCTCGGCATGGTACACTAGAAACGATTATTACTGACAACGGTACCAATTTGAATAATAAATTGATGTCCGAGTTATGCCGACACTTTAGGATCATTCATATAAATTCTACTCCTTATCGACCCCAAATGAATGGAGCCGTGGAAGCAGCCAATAAGAATATCAAAAGAATTATTAAGAAGATGGCCATTACGTATCGAGATTGGCATGAGATGTTGCCATTTGCACTCATGGCCTATCGAACTTCTATCAGAACATCAACAGGGGCAACCTCCTACTCATTGGTATACGGAATGGAGGCTATACTGCCAGTGGAGGTTGAGATCCCGTCTCTCAGAATATTGTCGGAAACTCAGTTAGATGAGGTTGATTGGGTAAAGAAGCGTGATGAGCAGTTGAACCTAATTAATGAAAAGAGGCTAACAGCTTTATGTCACAACATTTGCTATCAGCAACGAATGGCCAGGGCTTTCAACAAAAAAGTACAACCCTGAAGTTTTGAGCAAGGAGATATGGTGTTAAGGAAGATGTTGCCTAACACAACTGATTTAAGAGGGAAGTTTGCCCCAAACTATAAAGGCCCTTATGTTGTAAAGAAAGTATTGCTTAAGGGAGCTGTTATTTTGTCTCAAATGGATTGTCCGGACTTGTAGGACCCAGTAAATGCTGATGCGTTGAAGATGTATTATCCTTAAACATCAATGAAATTTTTTGCATATAATCTTACTATTATTGTAGTCTCATTTTCATTTTCTACATGCAAAGTTGGTATTCCTAGTAGTTGTTAGCATTGGATAATATCCTTAGCCTTTCTTTTTCTCATTCCACTAAAAGACCCCACTTCTTGCTCTATTATTTACCCAAATAAACCCTACACACAAAGAACCACAAGAAAAATAATCACTTAATTTGAAGCGATGACTATTGATAAAAATTCTTTTAATACTTTATTGTGGTTAACCCCCCAAAGAAAGGGAGATTTGTTTCCTATTTTTCAGGATAGGGCCATGTTCCAAAAGAGTAACGTGTGGCATATAAGTAGAAACTCGCTTGAGATCAGATGCTTGCACGGAAAGCCAATGTTTAGACCGGAAGTTCAATACAGGACATCCTTGTTCGAGAAGAATATGTTTTACATTTGTTTCAAGCTTAAGTTGTTTAAAAAAAAAAGGAGAGAAAAAGTTAAAAAAAAAGTGGGGGTTTTGGAAAGAGACGGTAGAAGAAAGAAGAAGAAGAACGAAAACAAGAAAAGCAATGGTAAGGGTCAGAATCGTTGGTTCTAATTGGACTGCTCAGTAAGACATAGGACTACTTAGAAGCTATCATTGAAACCAAGTAAGTGGTTCCAAACCTAATAAAACATTGCTTTGGTAATTGGTTTCCCCTTAAGGATAATAGCTTATTTTCTAAAAACAATTTCTTAAGATAGTTGGCATGTAGAGCATGGTCCCGGTGTTTCTTCAACTTCCAATCGTCGAAATCACAGAACGTTACTAGACTCAAAATTTCTTCAAGGGATTTAGCACTTCGATCAGCTTATGGAGCGCTATTTCGACTCATATTCTCATTTAGGGATCTACCCAGCTCATAGAGTGCAGTCCCAATCTAAAGCTTCTTAAGCTTCTGCCTAACTCCTAAAACAGTCCCAATTTATAATCTCCTACGGATTTAGCAAGCTCATGGAGCTCTATCCCAATTCAAAGTTTTCCTCATTCTTCAGGTCTTAGCCAGCTAAAAGGGTGCTTTGACGGCCTTAGTTAACCGGCTTATTAAGGGCACAACCAAGTTTTCTTCATATTTTCAGGTCTTAGCCAGCTCAAAGAGTACTTTAACCACTTTAGTTAGTCAGCTCATTAGGGCACGGCCAAGTTTTTCATTTTTCAGGTCTTAGCCAGCTCAAAGGACGCTTTGACCACCTTAGGTAGTCAGCTCATTAAGGGCATGACCAAGTTTTCCTTGTCTTCAGGTCTTAGCCAGCTCAAAGGGTGCTTTGACCGCCTTGGTTAGTCAGCTCATTAGGGCACGACCAAGTTTTCCTCATTCTTCAGGTCTTAGCCAGCTCAAAAGGCGCTTTGACCGCCTTGGTTAGTCAGCTCATTAGGGCACAACCAAGTTCCTTCATTCTTTAGGTTTTAGCCAGCTCAAGGGGAGCTTTGACCGCCTTGGTTAGTCAGCTCATCAAGGCACTGCCAAGTTTTCCTCGTTTTCAGGTCTTAGCCAGCTTAAGGGGCGCTTTCATCACCTTGGTTAGTCAGCTCATTAAGGCACAACCAAGTTCTCGTTATTCTTTTTAAGGATTTTTGCTGACTCATAAAGACGTTACCCCTTGCTATTCCAACTCTCATCAAGTAACTTAACGTTCCTTAGGATAGAGTCGTCCTGAGGCAAAAACGGTGTCTCTTTTGTCTTTGTGGCAAAGTTTTGCTCAAACTTCACCTCAAAGAGGGGTGGCTGTAGACACCTAATTTTTGCCCCTCTATAGTTCTAATTTTTATTTTTACAAAAAGGGTCCTAATTCAAAAAGTAAAAACAAAAAAAAAATTAATAAAAGATAAAAAGATAATAAAAATTAACAAATGATGAAAATACCAAAAAAAATAAGAAAAGAAAAAATTATTATAAAGAGTTTTGTAGATTTTTAGGAAGTAACTTATATTAGGAATAATTGGTTTTAGTGTTAGTTTTAGTTTAGTTAAAAATTTTTATTTTAGAAAATCGGATAGTGTAAATATAATTTAATTGTACTGAATGTCTAGGCACAAGCCAACGGCTTAACGGATAAGTAACGGAGTATTTAAAATGGATTTAGTTGGAAGTCATGGGTTCGAGTCTCAACAGGCACTTATGCCTTTATTTTTCTAACTTTACAGAAGTGAGATTTAAAATCGGATTCATATATAATCAAATCATATGAATATTAGTTAGATCAGATTTGAATTAAATTTGAATCTAAGTTAATTAACGAATCATATATAATTAGATATGATATGATATGATTTGGTTTAGACTCTATATAAACACACACACTCTAGGAAGAAAAAAAAAAATAGAAGATTGAACTTCAACTGCACACAGCGAAAACAAAAATAAAATCCAGATACAAAACACAGTGCATAAAAACTGATCTCCACGACAGTCCGCACGCCCCCTCAATTGCAACTTGAACAATTCTTATCCAAGGCTTTTAGCAATCTACGAAGACCCCCACAACCGTAAATCCTCAATCTTTACTACACGTTCTACGCCTGAAGCTCCACGCTGCAGCAACACACCCTCAATCTCTAGCGCCGCACAGTACAAACAGCAGTAGCAAATCCACACTAAACTTAAGTCCACCCTACTGCACTTGTTGATTGACGCCACAAGCTGACCAAAGTTGCCCCACAATAGTCGCCATGCTCCGATTTGCAGTCCTGCACACTTCATTGATCAGCACCGATCAGAGTACATTCCATCGGCCAACAACAGAACGCCAACAATTCATACGTCTAAGCACAACCACACACCGCAGTCCGCACTTCGTTACACATGGTTCTTCTATCACTGCTTGCACTTCATCGACAAACGCACGATCAGTAGCGCCATCACTCTTCCTCCACTGTCAACAGCACGGCAGTTGCCCCACCCATAGGCACTTCATCCATGTTCACAGCCGATACGGTTCTTTGATCAGCAACACCGCCACCTACACGGAGTCGCTATCGACAACCAAAGATCACACTTTGCATGACCATGCTACTGCTATCCGCTATAAAGCTTGCCATTACCGATCAACTACAGATAGATTCCCCGTCGATCATCCACACACTATAGTCTACACATCATACCCTTAAACAGCCCCTCCACGCTGCCATAGCAACATCTACAGCACACACATGAACTGCATTGTTCATATGCCATTGCTCCTTTACTGAACTGCCCAAATCAGGTTTGAATACTAGTTTTTATTATTATTATTATTATTATTGTTTAGTTGTTATTATGTTTTAGTTACTTGGTTATTTAGTAGTATATATATATATATATATAGTTAGGAAACTTTTGATACTAGTTTACATATATTGAGTATGTTACATAGTTTATTTAAATAAGTAGTTGTTGACAATAAAAATATAGTTGTAAATATATATATATATGTATATATATTAGCTTAAAATGTTTTTAATATTATTTTAGAATTCTTTACGTAGGAAAATTTTCTTTTTAATAAAAATTAATAATGAAAAACCTTTTTTAAAAAAATTTTAGAGCGCTCTTTTAGATTTTATTTGAATAAATTAAATTGGTGACAACATAAACTCGACTGGTTTTCAAAAATTAAAATCAATCAACACACTAAATTTTTTGAAAAGAACTACAATCGTTTGATCTCAGCTAGCAAGTACGTAGGCACCTTCGAGGCAACGATAAAATTTGTAAAAACTTAGGTTATTTTTTCTTTTGATTATTTATTTATTTATTTTTTAAATATTGTAATTAGAAGAATAATCCTAATTTCGATAATTAAATAGCGATACCCGTTAAGGGTTTAATAGGTTAGCCCTCGAACTTAGAACCTCGAACTTAGAACCCTCTTGTTTTTCATTTAAAATTGAAATCAAAGACTAGTAGCCAAATCGTAATCAATCTACCCATTTGGTTACGGTTTCTTTTTCTTTTCCCGACTTCGATCGGGTAGCGACTCCAAAAACTATTTTCAATAAAAAACTGAAATTTCTCAATTTTTAGTCAAGGATTAATATTAAATAGGTTAGGATTTAGTATTAATCGGGAAATGGGGAAATCAATTTTTAAATAAAAGAAACCGAAAAATCAGGCTCGACACCCATCAAAGTACTTGGCGCACTTGATAAACTTCGACATTAAGGACCTCTGAGGCCGAGGATCCAAGGGTAATGCGAGGGCTATGTATACTCACTCAGCTAAAGGTAATGGTGGTAGGCGTACCTCCTCCACCAGTATAAGGGGTAAAATGGGTGCTAGTTGTAAACCCTTAAAAGTTTCGATCTAGTTTTTGAAATAGACTCAACTATAGTAGACAATCTAGTTTTTGAAATTATGCTATGACCATCCACTAATACACACAATCAATTTCTATATTACCATGCAACAAACAAGGCATTCTCTGCATTTAAGGTAAATTCACAACTCAACATACAATTACATACACAAGCATTTCCCGAACCCCACACAGTAGTTAATTAACAATAATATTTAAGTCCACTATCTACAATCACAATCAAGCATGGAATCACAGGGTAAATACTCACTCGGCCATAGCGGTTCGCCCTAATCGTAGTAATCGATCGGGAGGTCCTCTCTCACCTCAGAGTCACCTGATCATTATGTGATAACAATGCTAATAAGTGTTTGAATTAACTATTAATTCTAAACAACTAAGTACCTAGTTCTACTTAAATCACTATAAACTTTTACTCAGTAAGACTTTAATTTCAATCGTATGTAGCTTTTTCGTTTTATTTTTGGCATTTATGAATTTATAATCGTTTTTCATCGTTTCTGAATATATTTTCACATGGTAGTATATGTTTTGGATATTAAGACCTTTATTTTATGTTATGAGCTAAATTTATTGAAAGTTTTAGTTATGAACATCTAAGTACTTTTCTTACTTATGTTTATATCTTTTATTCCTTAAATTCTTCTAATGAAAGAATTTTACTTTGCTATTACTAATTCATATAGTGATTTAGGTATAATCTAATTTAGAAAGTGTATTAGGTTTTACTAATTTAGTTACCTAATCACTTACATTTTTCTTAGTTTTCTTATTTTCTAATTTTATGCTTATGTCATCGCTTACATCATCACTTGCTTATGTCATTTCTTATGTCATCACTTGCTTATGTCATGGCTTATATCATCATGTGCTTATGTCATCCTTTACCTCATCATATGCTTACATAAGCCTTCCATCATGCTTATGTTATATACATATGTATTATGTACATATTATCTCTTTTTCTTATACTTATGTACATATACTTTATACATACTTATACTCATATCTATACTAAGGTTTATACCGTATTTATACATGTATACATACCCGTATACTTATACGGTGGAATACGTATTTTACACTAAAATTTCGTATGCCTAAATTTCTCCTTAAGAAAAGCTCCCTAATTCCATGTTTTTGTGTTCTTATGTACATATTTAGTGTAGTATAGGTATGTTTAGTAAGATTTGATCTTAAATTAAATTATGTACATGTTAAATACTCATGTACAAAGGTTCTTCTACTTATACTCTTTTGGTATTTCTTTATGTATGCATACATAGAAGCATATACTCATGTCTTTCTTTCTTCTCTTTCAAACTTCAAGTTTCTACACTTAAAGAAGGAAACTTTGTTTCCTCTTCTTCAAGACAAAACTAACTATATAACTACTTATCTAATCTACCTAATTAACTAACTAATGACTACTAAAAAGTAAGATAAAGCACTTAAAAACATACCTTTTATGATGTTGAAATGGAGGAGACAAAAGGGAAGAAATGAAAGGGAAAGAAGGGAGGGGAGCTCACGGCATGAAAGAGGGATTTTTGTTTTGTTTCTTTTGTTTGTTTCTCTTAATGGAAGACAATATGTGGTGGGGTTAAGGGGACAATTTGTGGACGGCAACAATGGAAACAAAGGAAGAAAGAAAAATCAAAAAAGAAAAGAAAAGGAAGACATCATTACATAAGAGATATTTTTCTTATCTCTTACCTTTGTTGACTTTTCAAAATGTTGACTTGGTCAACATTTGAAATTTGGTCAACATGTATTATCTTAGTCAATATTCCTTAAGTATGTGTAATTTTGTGTACATAATGTAGTAATTAAGGAAAATTAGGGGAGAAATGAAGGAATGAGAAGAATTGAGGTATATGATGCATTGATGTGTAAATGTGGTTGATGAGATCTTACTTTAGGCCTTTAGAGTCCATATATCTCATTTGATAAATAACTTTGGATAACAAGTGTAAAAAGTGCTAATTTGAGTCTTAAAGTTCACTATATGTAACTTAATCTTCAACTATAACCCTAATCCTAAGTAAGACCATATTAATCATATATTTAAGGGATAAATATAATCTATGACCCATTATCTTAGTTCCTAATGGATTACTTAAGAATTTGAATCATATAAGCAAGAATGTGGGTTATCTCTAACCATTTACTAATGATTTTGCAAAATATAAGCATTATATTTTCAATTAGGGTTTTAGGGTATATCATGATGGATTGGTGTACATATGTCCTTAATGAAATCATTTTTAAGGTTTTTATCGCTTTCGAAAGGAATTTTTAGCTTTTGGAAACATTTAGGGTTGAAAAATTCTTTACACGATTAATTAAGTCTTTTAGGGTTTTCACTTTAATGAAATCTTTAACTTTATTGCTTACTTATATATATATATTTATTTACATATATTAATCCATTTATATAGCTAAGTAAATATAGCATATATATGCATAAAATTAAAAATTCTTAAATATCTAAAGGAGTAAATACATCAACATAAAGATAAAGGGTTGTATATGCAACTAAATACGTATTCATCTAACTTCTATTATAAGATACTAAAACATATATTCTCTTCAACATTTTCTCTAAGACATAAGAAGCTAATTACATATCAACAAGAGAAAATATACAAACTAGCATTATAAAGAAAATTAGAATAACATAATAGAACTTGGATTACTTGATCTTAAAATCCTTGAGGTTGTAGCTTTCTTCTTCTTCTTTCTTTTCTTTCTTTTTTTCTTTTCCCCCTTTTGAACTAATAGTAAAATGATGATGGAATATAAAATAAATTGTGAGAGTTTAATGGAATGTTAGTTGGGAAAAGAAAGAAGAAAAACCAAGGAAAGAAAATAGAAAAGAGGAAGAGAGAGTGGTTGGTCCAATTTAAGAAGTTGAGAACTTGATATTTGCGTTGAATTTGGAAAAGAAAGAGGAAGTTAAGAGAGTTTTCTAGATAGTTTACTAGGCAACCAAGGGAATGGAAGAAAGAAAAGGAAAAGGAAAAGGAAAAGAAAAAGAAAGGAAAGAAAAGAAGAGAAGGATAAGGTGAAAAAAAGTTGATGTTGACTTTGCTTTTATCTTTTCAATTTGTGCACATGTAGAATTTACAAGATACATGTCAGTTGAAACTTTGAATGGGAAAAGAAGAAAAGAAGAAATGGAAAAGAAAGGAAGTGAAAGAAGGAAAAGGAAAATGACAAAGAAAAAGAAAATTATAAAACAACTAGTTTGACTTTTCTAAAAGTGTTGTCAACTTTTAAGTGGGATTTGAAATAATATATAATGTAATTATGGAAGAAAATACGGAATATAAAATTAATTATACCATTTAGTACATAAACATAAGATATGTAATACAATTAAATTAAAATAATTAAATCAATACAAAACTAGCACGCATGTATACATATATGAAGTTATGAGTAATCGTAAAATAAGATTCATAATCTTGTTAATTTTGTTAATTAATTTGTTACTCTTTACGTTTATAAATATTTAAAAGCTATCTTTATTCGTTCATTAGCAATTTTACGTGATTACATATATCAGCCGATAGGCATAACCAATTAGAGCTTTATTACTATTAGGGTAAATTTTATATATTTTATAAGCTTAAGGTTTTGGTTTTAGGGTTTTTATTAAGTTCGAGTTCAAATTTAGGTTTAATCTCTTGTATTTATGTGTATAAAGAATTTAGGGTTTTTATAAGTAATTAGGATTTTGATTAATAAATTAAGTTTTTTTATATTTGTTTTAGGTTTCAAATTTAAAATTTTAATCATTTTTTAATTTATTGGTTTTGTTGACTTAGAGAAATTACCTACAATACTCAAGTTCAACTCTATACTCAAAAAGCTAAATTCGCAAGGTCTATAGACAAAGTTTAATTATCCGAAAATTAGAGACTCAACTATTTCAGGTAATAGAGCTTTTGACCACCATACCAGTTGGTGCAAAGGTTAAACCTTTTGAGTCTAATAAACATGAGGAAAAACTAGAATTGCCAGTAACCATGTCTAAAGGGTCACATGCCAATTATAGTTTTCAAGTAAAAAGAGAGGTATAGCCAAAAGAAGAAAAACCAACATATGAAGCAGCAGTTGAGAAGATTGCCAATATGACCATAAAGGTACTTGAAAGGTTAGAAAAATAATTTCAAATTGTTGTAAAGACTTTCACCCCAACAAACCATGCTAATGTGATAAATCTAAGGTTAGGTAAGAAAGTTGAATTTCAAGAATCACCAACCTCTACATTAAATTCAAAGAAAGAATAGGTACAATAAAGGCACATTCTTGAAGAATATAAATCCTACTACTAAACTAGGTACTATAAACCCTAGGAAAAATAGTATTTGAACCTTAACTCAAGTCCAAGTGTCCTAAACTGTACAATAAGTTGACAAGGCTAATAATAATAAAAGAAAATGAAGTTTAATAAATCAAATATAACACCGATAACAAAACCTTCAGAATTTATCAAAACCTTGAATCGCTTCCTAAAACCCTAAAATTAGTTTATGCATCATTAATCGAAACCGAACTCAAAATTGCTCGAGATCCTAAAATCATAAACGTAAACCTATAAAATAGTTAAATATTACACAATAGCAATAAAATTATAGTCGAATGTAATTTTCGACTAAATCGTCTGTTTGTACGACATTGTAATGAAATTACCATAATAACTTGACAGGTACCAGTTAAATTGATAAAATTTCATAGAATTTTGAAAACTAATCTACGAGGAAATTCGTTATAATTTATATGATTCGAAAAATTACACATATTTTTTAATAAAATTCATTTTCCTTCTCTATTATTTTCAATTTATCTCAATTTCTCTCTTCATGTCCAATTAAAATCCTTTCCCTGCACAAAACGTAAGAAAGAACAAAAGTTAAGATAAAAAGAAAAAAAAAGAAACAGCCCCGTGAACAAGTAAAGAAGCCAACATCACGTGAGCAAGGGAAATTGATATAAAGATAGAAAAAGAAAGAAAAAATCGGCACAAACACATACACACAATCTGCAAACTGTGAGGAAAAAGGAGAGAAAAAGAAAGAAAGAAAGAAAAGAGAAAAAGAAGAAGGAAAAGAAGAAGAAAAATCATCCAAATTAATTGGTAAGAAATTTATTTTAAGAAATATATATGTATATGATAATATACATGTGTAGAATTATAGTATTTTTATGGTATTTTTATGATATTTTATGGTATTTGTACATATAATACTAATAGTATATGTTTATGTGTATAAATACCTAAATTTACTTATATGTATAAATTAAGATTAAGTATGTCTACATGTATGTACCGAGGTATATAGTATATATTATGTATTTTTTTTAATACCTCTAATTTGTAATTTACATAATTCTAGTATAAAGATATATGTATGTACCGTAACTTGATATTCATATGGGTTACATATATGATTATATATATATGTGTAGTTATATAGTATATAGTGGAGTATTTTTATAAGTATGTATATATATATATATATTATATACGGTATATTATGTATGAAATGTATAGTATATATTTATGGGTATGTATGCCGAACATATATGTATGTTTTTCTAGGTATATATATACATGTAAGACATATAAATAAATAAATACAAAATATATGTAAATATATGAATATGCGTATAAGAGTATGTTTTAAATAAATACATATACATATATCATACGTGTAATACATACGTGTAATATATATAGTGTATATATATATATATATATATATATGATACCGTAATTTATGATTTTACAATAACATAAACCATAAATTATATATTATAAGTATTGGAATATATATATATATATATATGGATAAGAAAATGAGAAAAATAGGAAAATATACCCAAAATAATAAAAATAACAAATATATGATTTAAATAATTATTAAATCATAAATATGTTACGGAAAAAGTGAAAATCAATATTTTATAATATTTAAATTTAAATAATAATTTTGTGATATTTTTGTATCACAATTTAAGTTACAAGTCATAACGTCCAAAACGAACCTTGTTATTGGAAAATACGCTCGAAAACGATCAAAATGAACTATAAGCTCATAACGATCTGAGCTAAAATGAAAAAGTTACATGCGATTCGATAAAAAGCTCGAATCGACAATTTCACGTAACTAAGTGAAATAAACCTTACACATTATAACTCTAGTTAGTTTTAAATTCCCTATCTTACACATTTTCCTTATTCTCAGGTGATCTTGATATCGACCCTGAGCTGCCCACCGACTATTACGATCCCTGAACTAGCCATGGCCGAGTGAGTTTTTCCTTATGATTCCATACTTGTTTGTGCTTGTAATTAGTGAATCTAAATTATGATGTATAAATGAATGTGTATGGGGTTGGGTTATGCTTGTGCATGATAATTGTTGTGAATTGTGAATCTACTTTAAAGTTCAATAATATAATGTTTGATGCATAGTAGATTCAATAGATTGATTGTTTGTGGCTTGGAATGATCACTGATTAAATATGACTTAACTTTTATTCGATTATAAAAGTTAACTTGAATCATTCATGAATCATGCACTGCATAACTAATTCCGGGTAGTCACATTACACGGAGGTACCGAGAGGCCATACTTGGGTTAATTATTGAATGTTATTGATTTCGTACGGTGCACACATGCGATATAACCTTACCCTTGCTCGCGGGATGACTAGGCGTTGGAGGCGCCGACCGCCTGGTTATGGGTCGAGTCCAGAGGCCTTCGTTTAGGGGTGAGTGAGAGCTATATGAACCTACTCACAATCAATGTAGAACTCGTTTTGATAAAGTTGGTAATGGATGTACCATTATATTTTAAATACGAAACACGGAGTTTCATTATGAAATAAGTTCTAATATGATACCCGGATCTGACTGTACCGATGAATCTCCAACCCTGACTTCGGAGGGCGTTAAATCTGAGTTTTATGCAATACCTAGTCACCTGCATGTATTTGTTTGGCATACTATTTGCCATGCATTTATTTGGTTGAACCTAATTATTGTATGACTTGATTGCTGTGTGGTTGAGGTAAATTAACTCACTAAGCTCTTGTAGCTTACGTCCTAATAGTTTTCTTTTGCAGGCTGCTAGACGATCGGGCATGGGTTAAGAACTGAGGGTTGAGCGTCTACGTCGAGATGAGATGCATAGAAGTTAGATTTTGAGGACAGACTATATGGTTCATTGGAATTCTTGTATTTTATATTTAAATTTTGTGACTTTAGTAAGTTTGAGTTTTAGAACTTTTCTACCTAATCTTATTATTTGGTAGGGGATACTGATTCTCTATGGTTCTCTTGGACTGTGGCTTATCGGATATCTATAGTCATATATATGTGGCTGTAAGTTATATAAATAAAAACTTTAGTGACTAATTGTTTAGAATCTTGCAATCTCTAACTTGCAAGATGATTTTCAAATCATGGGTGTACACATGATGTGAAAATTTTAAGCAATCCTACTAGGCTCCCTGTAGGGTCATGATAGGTACACTATCTATACCATTTCGAGAACATTTATTTAAATGAAATATTGATGAGGATTATGAGTCATTTCTGGAAATGTTTAAGAAGTTGGAAATTAATATTTTGTTGGTAGATTTATTAGAACAAATACCTCATTATAAACGTTACTTGAAAGAAATGATAGCTAAGAAAAGGAAAATTAATCTGCAAGAAAAAGCCATGTTAACTCATACATGCACTAAAAGTATTAAAGGACAATCTTCCCCCTAAATTAAATGATCTAGAGAAATTCACCATATATTGCACCATAAGAGATGAAAATCTTAATAATACATTTTGTGACTTAGGTGCAAGTATAAATGTGATTTTTTTTCTCTTTAGTAAAGAAATTAAGATTAAGGAGTACAATTAAAAGAATCGAGACAATTCAACTAGCTAATAAGCCCTTTAGAAAACCAAAAGGGATGATTAAGCGTATATGTTTAAAAGTAGACAAACTTATATTCCCCATAGACTTTGTAGTTTGGATATAAAAGAAAATCTAGAAATTCTTACCATCCTAGTTCATCCATTCTTAACAACTGCAGGAGTTATAATTGATGTGCAAAATAGTAAAATGGTATTAAGGGCTGGAAAACATGAGTAAATATTACAAAAAGATAGAAAAAAAAAAAAAGACCCTTAGACCATTAAATCAAATATGATATGGTACACTTCAATCAGTGTAACAATTGACTTTGATGATCATTGGAAAACTCTTAAAGAGATTTTTAATAAGATGCCTCGCAAATTTGAACCACCTTAGGAAAGAAGTAAGAAGTGTCGAGCCAATGACGTTATACAAAAGCACTTGTTGGAGGGCAACCTAATGTTTGTTTTCCATATCATTTGCTTTACTTTATCTTATTTTATTTCATTTTGTTAATCCCTTGCAATTATCTTTTTTATCTAGCAACTTACAAAAAAAATTTCGATCTTTTAAATCATATTATCCCTTTAGAGTTTATATGGTGTTTTGTAGTTAACATTGCATAAATTGAGTAGGAAGAATTTTGGTTAAGGGCGAATCATGAAAAAGAAGATGAATTAAAAATTTGAGAGGCACACGTAATCTAGGGCATGATTATCATGGCCTAAATAGTATCATTGTCATGATAGATCACCGTACATCGTATAAAGATCTACAATCAACTCCTTTGTTGATCATAAGCTTTTCATATGACATACAAAGCTCTTTCCACTCTATGTACCATTAGGCATGTCCATGAGTAATATCAAGCATATTAATTGAAATTACTCATTAATTATGTAAATTACTGAAAATAAAGCATGGAACATAGAATTCTATGACAAAATATTACAGTATAAACCAAGTCCATATAAGTTTGTCATATGTCTGTCTATCTCAAAAACTTAAACTAAATAAAATAAATACACAATTCCTAGTTATGACTATCAATTCCTTCTTTCACTCTCTAAAGCATACAGTCCCGTCTTGGCACAAAACTTACTTTAAGCATTCCACAGCTTGGATTAACGAAGAGGTAGCCTTGTTTCAAGAGAAATCTATTAGGATGTAAGCTTACTCTTAGTGAGCTAATCCCTTCGTCATGCTACACAAAAAATTATTTAAATGCACAAACATATGAATGCATGAAACACCTAAAATGCCAAATAATATATGCAATGACCTAGGAGCCGCATGCAACTTAGAATTACTCCTCATGTAGTTGACGTTGGAGATAATTGATTGACATGAGCCATCAACTGAGTTCTAACACCTAGGTTTTTATTCCACTTGCATCAACATACTCAAATCAACTCAAACATATATATATATATATATATATTAACATATGCAAACTTTACTTTTCATATGGAAAATACACTTTCCTTTTCAAAAATCAAAATCCCAAGTCTAACGTTGTAGTGGCCTTCGTAATCCACATAATACACCCTAAGCAGAAGTCACAAGACATGGCTCTTCACTAACAATCAGCATCCCTTAATGCCTGGTAAGCCCAAAAGATAGGATAGAGACTTAATAATATACAAATGGTATAATTGTTGCCTAATCCTTATAGGAGCTTCCATTCCTGTAAGTCTCTTCCTACCTTCTGCTTGAGGTGGCAGTCGGTATGGTTATGATGTAAACATGAGAAATGCATGAACCATTGAATTCCTCAATCGAATAATTACTTGATTCGATTTTCATTATGATCAAACAATTGCATTCTATAATAACAATACATATCTACCATCATAAATAACTCCATTTATTATCTGATTAGCAATTCATGGAGCTCAATCACAATATCACACACATGTATTTCCTAAATCCCACATGCATTCAAGTTTGATATAACAATTTAAGTGCATTTAAACTACAAACATAACCAAGCATAAAGTCATCAGGAATCACTCACTTGGCCATAATTAACTAGTTGTAGTAATCTGAAGGTAAGTCATCTAAGGTCCCCTAAACATCATAAATATGATACCATAAGAATTTGAAATGAAATAAAATGATAACCTAAAATTCTTTAAGTTATACTTTTAACTTAGTCTTATATTTCTTTTGGTTGTACTAAATCTTTATTTGCATATAACTTTCTCATTTTAAATTCAATTTTTATGATCTTATGGTATATTTCCATCATTTTCGAGTGTTCTTTCAAGTGGTATAGTTAGATTTTAGAGATGAGGCCTACAATTTTTTCCTATTAATCAGAACAATAGCATCCCCTAGGTTTTAGGCTATATATACAGATAGTTACATGATCCATCATGTTCCGGTAAGTCAAAAAATTACCCGCAACTCTTCTTTTGGGCTTGAAATTGTTGTTAGGCTTTTTGTTACTTTGTGTAGCAATTTGGGCTTGGGGTTGGACTTAGAACTTTCTTTTAGGCTTAATACTCCCATTAAATTTAGATTTCCATCCCTTATTCATGACCTTGGTACTGTTTTAATTTTCTTGGATTCTTAAGTGAGCTTATGTGGTCAAATTAGACTTATTTTGCACAAATCAATATTTGTGACATTGTTGGGCTTAGAGAACTTTATGTGGACTTCTTATAGGTCTCATAACACCTTTTATTTAAGAGTTAAGGTGCTGCTAAAAAATTTCACAAAGGCCCAACCAAGAGTTTTGGACGTGTTTTGAGTGTTTAGGTCTAATTTTGAGTTTTAGGCCTTTAACCCTTATTTTACTAGCCTTGTTTGATCTTTTCACCTTACTTACTTTATTTTATTGTGTTCTTCAATGTGTTTTCTTTTGGTTCTAGATCTAGTCGGTTTCATTTGGGTGACTTGCAACTTGCTTTTCCACTTAATTCATCATTTTCTTAAGTCTAGGTGACAAATCAACTGTTTACACTACTTGTACTCTAATTCTAACTTAACTTCTTAGTATAAGATTATTTTTTCATAGTACTAAGTGAAGTTTATAGATCATATGCTTATTAGAGGTGTTACAAGTTGTTTTAGGTCCTTAGGAGATTATTTTTACATCAAAGCTTCATGTAGTGATTTTCCTTCTCGCAAAGCTAAATTTTAAGCTTGTGAAACTAAATAGAAGTGAAAAAAACACTTGGGTATACTCTAAACGTGTTACATCTAACATGCTTCCAAGTTGGTCATTCACTTTGTTGATAGTTAATTTTTGCTCAACTTACACTCATCGTTTCATTGGCCAAGAAGCTAGGTAATTGAATCTCAGCATTCCTACTCATTAGACACTCGGCAATTATGCCAAGTAGAAGAAACGCTCCTGGTTTGAATTCAAATCTATGGCGCGAACAATTATCATAAGTATAGTTATATTTTATATAACCACTTGCTATCCCTACATATCAGGGGAGATGTCAAGTCAAAAGCGCTCCATATGTCTTAACAGTTACCTCGGCAACTACCTTAGACATAACAACCATCTATAAATACCGAAAAGAAACTCGATAAGGGTCTTTTGGACACTTTTCGTTCTCATACTTACTATACTAAATCACCATTCTAACTTAGGCATCGAAGCAACCGCACCGAACTAGCTTAGGTACTAAGTATTTTTACTCTCTTTTGTAGGACTATTTCCTGACCCCCAAAATTCACCAACAACACACTTCTTTTATTCTTAAGTCATAAATTTCTACTCTAAGTGATAGGAAAGTATTTTATAAAAACACTAAATCTAGCCTACTCATATCCTAACATTTATGTAAAAGATTCATAGAGCTTAGTATTTAGTATAAACTAACTAGGATATCACCTTATGTACATACTAATATCCTCAAGAATATGTATAATCTCCTAAGCATGGTATTCTAAGGTACTTAAGTTAAAAGCTTACTTTTTCCAAGTGAAATGTAGAGTGGATTTGCGCCTAGATTTCCCTCTTTGGCTCCTTGCTTTCTCTTCCTTTTGTATGCTCCTTGAGTTCCCAAAGCCTAGGTGTTTAAGGGTGGTATTGGGTGCTCAAAGTTTCTTCAATGGAGTTGCACCAAGTTTCCTAAAGTGGCTCTTTATGTAGGCGAAAGTGAAGGCAACAAAAATGAACATTTTGTGTCATGTGTGTATGATGGAGTGGCAGAAATTAAGGGGAAAAGTGGGGTTTGGTTTTCCTTTTTGTTTGCAAGCCAAAAGTGTTTGAAAAGTGATAGAGAGAATGACATGATTTGAGGGTTGGATGGTTGGTAGTGCATATGTGAAAGGCATCCCCAAAATAGTGCCTTTTTGTTCCTTCTAAATTTAGTATTGCAATGATTGGATGATGAAAGCATAATAAGGCAAATAGTGGTTGTGAAAGACAATTGAATGGATGTTTGAATGAGAAGGAATGGCTTCCTCTTCCATCTAGCATGGTAATGTCCTTTAAGGGCATAGCTTTGTCATGTTATCTTAACTTTAATATATTACTTTATGTAATTAGTTGAACCACTTATCAATAGGTAACATGGCTTATATGGAGTGAAAATGGATTGTCTTATCATGAATCTATGGGAAGTTATCATATGATAAGTTAATCTAACTCTCACTATTGTCTTCAGTTCCAATGAATTTTCTCAAATTAAAAAAAAAATGAATAAAATTGATTTGTTAAAAGTCATATATGTATAGTCCTTTTAGGGTTTGGCACTTATGATGATTTATATATTATGATTTGCTTCTTAATGGAAATCATAGAGTTTTAGAATCAAGTAAAATTTGGTTAAGCTTCGATTCCCAATTATTCATTTAAGGTCTCAAGTTTTAAGTATCTCTAGCATATCCTAGGGTTTAAGGTTTTGTATGATTTAGAGTTTGTTGTTTTCGTATTAGGGTTTTCAAATACTTCGAAACTTTTGAATTGAGAAATTAGGTTTGATTTCTAAATGTAAACTTAAATTCTTAGTTTAGTTAATTCTTGGGAATGATCAAGAAGCACTCTTAATAACTTGAATATCACTTAAAGTAGTAAGGTTTACAATGATCCTATCGGATTATAGGTAAGGATTTGGAAGCCATTTAAAATACAAGATGACTACGGGCAAGAACCACACCTATGGTACCAAGTGCGTTCCTCTCATTAGGTACGTGTAGTTCCTTAGCTAAATTTTAAAAAAAAAAAATCACTGAGAGAATTACTGCCAAAGACTATGCTTGTAGTCCTCAACCATGATCCTCCTTACATGAATAACGTTTTTATGCTTCTAATCGTTTTACTTTTCAAAAAAAAAAAAGAAAACCTTACCATACTTAATATGTCAATTCTTGGATTAGCAAGATGTATGTTTATAATAATTGCTAACTTATGTATTTTATTTTATATCTTTTGTAGCTAGCAAAGGATTAACCTTGCTAATTCTAATGCTACTTTTTGAACTTTAATATATGTAGGAGGAGTAATGGTAAGATTTTATCTTTATCGTTTTAGTTTTTTACATTTTCTTTCTTGTTTTACTTTTGTTTTGCAAGGCCTACATCAACTTCAAATGGTATAAGGAATCTTACAGCACAATAAGTAATTTAGTGTTAGATCTAAAACTAGGGAAGTTTCAGTTCCCTCTATCTTTTTCTTTTATCTTCTCCTATTCATTTTTGTTCCTTTGTTTGATTATCTATATATTTGGTACAATGTATAGTTTAAGTATAGGAGGAAAAAATAGAGTAATGAGACACTAATAAATAAATCTATAAAAGCACGTAGGTTAAATTGATTATATCCCACACTTAGGATTTTTGCAAGTAAATTTTTCAAGAAATATAAAATCAATTTATTTAATACTATACATCTATTCACCATTATTTTTCATCTAATTAGAAAAACAACTTTTATGCAATAATTTTTTCGATTTTTGTATGGAATTTGCTTAATCATTATGACAATTCTATACAATGCTAGAATTGAATAATGAAATTTATGTAAAGTGTATAGTTTCTTGTTATTTAAGTTTAGATTTAGAATTGGAATTGGGGTAAACATTGTTGTTTAGGAGCTATTAGTCTATATTTACTTTATTGTACACTCACTCCTTAAAAGTCTTGAGAGCTCTTTAATCTCTAACAAATGAACAAATGATGCTTATCTCTTCAAAATTTCCTGCAAAATAGATAAATTAATTAATTAATAACAATGATAATACAAGTTGGTAAGAATCGACCTTAGTTCCTTAGAAGATCAAGGTTTAGGACTATAAATGAGTTGAACTGCTTACGAGCTACTTGAGCTTGGCTCGCTTTAGGCTTAGCTTGGCTCGTCTTGAGCTCAATTAATAAATGAGTTGAGTTTAAGCTCAAAATAAAGCTAGTTTAATTAAACAAGTTGAGCTCAACCTCTAAATTTAGACTCATGAGCAAGCTCATTTATATTATTTATGAGCCAACTTGTAGGTAAGCTCATGAGCAGGCTCATTTATATTGTTTATGAGCTAACTTGTAAGAAGGCTTATGAGTAAGCTCATTTATATTGTTAACAAGCCAGCTTGTAAGCAGGCTTAGAAGTAAGCTCATGAATAGGCTCATTAATAAACTCATGAAATTTCTAAATAATTTCATCGTAAAGAAAAAAAGATAAAAGGGTAGGTTTTTAAATTCCATATAAATTTTAATCTCAAGCTCTTTTATCTAAACAAGCTTAACTTTAAGCTTAAGCTTAAGCTCATTTAGGCTTATTTATCTAAAACGAGCTTAAGCTTAGTCACATTTAGATATATGAGCTCAAGTTTAAGCTTGTATAGTTATATAAGGTCAAGGTCATCTATAGGCTCGTATAGATATACAAGCTTAAGCTTTTCTATAAGCTCGTTTAGATATATGAGCTCAAGCTCGTTTACCTAAAGGAGCTGAGCTCTATGAACGAGCTTAAGCTTAAGCTTCAATATTCTTAATGACCTTAAGCTTGATCTCTAATTTTTAAGCTTGGTAATAGCTCGACTTGGCTCAAGCTTAATAATTTTTAAATGAGCGAGCTTAGGCCTTCAAAAGCTCAGCTCATTTATAGCCTTACTAAGGTTCTTTCCCACTACCAACTTAAGGAAATTAGGAAAAAAAAAAAAAGGGTATGGATTGGCTTTGATCCTTTAAAAGAGTAATATACTTTCCTGCTATCAATGTGAAAATCAAAATGGTACGGATCGACTTTGGTTTGTCAAAAGAGTAAGGTTCTCTCCCAATGCCAAAGTAATTGTGCTTAAATTAAAAAAAATGAATTAAATTGAAAAGTACTCCGAAGAAAAATTGAAAGAAGTAAGGAGCCAATCAGGAGACTAGCTAGTTTAACATGATTTGTTCTTAGTTATTGTGCTTAGAGTGGTGAAAAAGGGGAGTATATGCCCTTTAATTTTAAAATGTCGATAACTCTTTCTTGATTAAGTTTATGTTTATTTTGTTTTTCAATTTAATATTTTTTTAAATAATGGGGTTTAACACCAATTTACATGGATTAATTGTTGAATTCTAATATGATTTCTAAAGTTAGTACATATATTGTATAATTGTGTTTTGAGGACACATAAATATGGTTAAGTGAAATTCTATTGAATAAAAGGATGCTGGAGCTCTAAATTTTGATATTTGTAAGGATAAATTTTAGTGGAAGAGTTTGCGTTCTTTGTCCCCAAAATAGATTGTGTGTGGTATTTATTTTTTATTTTATAATTTTAGAATTTATTGAATTTTGTCCTTTAGAGGTTTTTTTGTTTATTTCATTTATTTTGCTTGAGGATAAGAAAATGTTCTAACTATAGGATAATTCAGTAAAGCTAAATTTTATCTATTTTATAGGTAGATTCTATATTGCTTTTATAGGTTTTTTAGTATAATTTCAGTGTAAATTAGTAATTTATTTGTTAAAATTTTACTTTAGCACTTTATTACACTAATTTGTCTATTTTTATATTTTTTATAGGAAAAAATACATAATATATAAAAACATACACGTGATGACGAAGGTATGCAAAATTGCGAAGAGAAGAAATTCATTTACTAGAGCTCCACAAGCAAGGACCATGCCTAGAGTCATGGGCCATGGTTGTTCCATGGATGGAGGACCTATGCTACTTATTGAATGATACCAAGTTTCCAATTCTAGACATGCCATATATTTTTTATTTTATGTAAGAATTAAGTATAGAAAGGTCCCATGCAAATACCATGGTTTTAGACTTCTAGGTTATTGTCATTTTATATTATTTTTGGATAGAATTGAAGCCATTTAAGAAAGATATATAATTGTATCTTATGAGCCTACTCTTTATGGGATCCCTAGTAATATAAATAGTAGGCCTCATAATAGAATAAAAAAGTGGAAATTAGAAGAATAAAATAGAATATAGAACATATTTTTCTCATTCATTAATTTAGGGTTTTAAAGAGTAGTTTTATTTTCTTTTGAAGATTTCAACATAAAAAAATAATAGAAGTGATATGTGAACTTGAATTGAAGATTAAAACTCTTACCAGGTTGTTTCATTTTCAATAAATTATTAATTTGAATATCATCTTATCTATTATTTCTTGTTTATGCTTAATTGATATTGCTTATTAGACATTTTAGATTACCAATTTATGAATTATGCCAATTGTTTAAGTTTTTAATTCCCTAGTCACAACAACATGTATTTTGATTATACTGGAATATGTGTTAATTAGGATTAAGTAGTAAGACTTTTCCTAATTTTTTATTGTGAACTAGATGATTTGGATCAAAGAGACATAACATATGATCTTTAGTTCAATGAAGGATTAGGAAAGAGAAAGGATTAATTTAGTTTATCACTTATTTAGTGATAGAAAGCATAAATCGGTTGATCCAGAGTATTCGCTTTGTGAGTAGAAATATCTAGTGTTTAATTGCCTTAAAACTAAATGTGTTAAAAGACCATTTTGTTAACATAACCGGTATTGTAATTATCTAGTTTGCTATTGAACCTTTAAGGATGTTGAATATCCAGTTTATTTATTTTGTTAATTTAGTTTTCTTTGGAATTTAATTATTTCATAATCTCTTTATTTTAATTTCTTTGATTTATATGGGACTAATATTAACAAAAATTAGACATCATTCCCTATAGATTCAATTTGGTTCTCAATAGTATTAGTACTCATACGCGACCAAATGCACTTACTAGTAAAATATGCTTTTTGTTATAAAAAGTAGTGTTATAAAAATAAAGTGAGGTTAAGTGCATCACATGAAACCCTTGGATTCCACCATTTGGTTTCCCTAATATGGAAAGATTAAATACCAAATTTCTCAATGCACTTAATCTCTTCTAATTACACTTGTCTATTTGTTGTAGGTCTTGTGACTCTACAGCAAACTTAAATGTTAACTTAATACCCAAGGTAATATTAATCTAACAATAATAAAAATGGTGTAACTAGATCATAAAAAACAAAATCATGGATTGAATTTCATAAATAAAGATTACCTTTTCAACATAGTATTCAACAACGATTTACTAAGTAATGATATAAAGACAGAAGAAAAGAAGAAATCAAATAAAGAAGGCCTTGTGTAATTTTAAAACCTACCAACTACTCTAAGGGGCTCTCTTGTAACCTTAAGCTTAAGAATCTATTTATAAGTAATGGTCCTAAGATTTCAAAGAAAACCTAATAAAAATAGAAAAGAACAAATTGCAATATCTTCATGCATAGAGTACACAGCCTTAGTGTTGACAATAGTGCTTTTCACATAAAATTTCAAAATTTAAAAGAAATTCTTGATGAAAGGATCATAGGTAGGGACCATGAGCATAGTCCTCAACCATGGTCTCTTTTGAAGCTTCATTCTTACTTGAAATTTCTACACTTCTCTCCATTATCCATTATTTTTACTCCAATAAAGCTCAAAATCGCATAAGAATCCTTAGAATCTTCATAAAGTACTCTCAAGTCCCTAAAAACAACAACTAAAGAAACTAAACTCAAATATCCACAAAATTAATAAGAATAAAGTTGAAATCAGTACAAAATTACTGTAGAAAATATATGTTATTTTTACGTTATTAAATACCCCTACACTTAAGCTTTTGCTTGTCCTCAAGCAAAATAAAGAAAATCAAAGAAAGTATCTTAAGGACATACCAATTAATTGTAATCTTAGAAAAATGCACCCTTAAGATCTTAATTACTTAGTAAAAATTCTTTTCAAAGTCACCCTTATTCCTAACTTCTCAATACATTTAGAGCACTTACATAATAGCAAATTGAAGCCTACTAAATTTCAATAATCGATCTAGGGGATTTAAGTTGATCACAACACTTAAGTATAAACTAAACTAGAGATTGCAACAAACATAAACTAATCAAGAAAAAGTTATAGATATTTCTTTTGCTCTAACTCAAGAGGAGCAAAATCTTTCTTAACGATTTTTAAGATGAAAAACTAGAACGGATGTATGTTACATCAATTCATCCTCTGATTATTCCTCTATTTCTTTCAATTTTCGTTAGGAGATTTATCAATTCAATTTAATTTAGCATTGGAAAAGTATCTCACTCTTTAAGAGGCGATTTCAAATTCTCTATTCCTATAAACATTTTTCTAGGAACAGTATTTTTGGAATTTTTTTTTTGTTTTTTGCTTTTTATTTCTTTTACCCTGTGCATGAAAAATAATTAATTGTCAATATCGTAGTAATTTTGATGAGTTCCAATGACATCGACATAATTTATCCTAGTTGTATTGAAACTTTCTTAAAGAAATCTAACATTATTATGAAAGGAATAATTTACCTTACACGATCGAAATTTGAGTTTCGACCCTGTCAGGCTTACAGCTAACATGCATGATCTTTCTGACACAAATTCAAGGCAAGCTATTAATCAACCAAACCAAAATGAAAAAAATAACAAACAAAGCAGCAAAATTGACTATTGCCTGTAATGGGGATCGGGGTCACCCACTGAAAATGGGATGGGCACTCATGTCAAGACATTGCAAGCATATAATAAAATCATGCCCTATAATTTATGCATATTTGCTTAACGTAATATTTGGCTACGGCGTCGCTTGCTCTCCATGCAATGCATGCTCTTGCTCGTATATTCTCTCATTAATACACTGCTGCATGCATCGATGCATTACATATTTATATATATATATTACTTTCTGCCGAAGGGTTCAACTCGTTATAGCAAAAACTAAATTGACAACGTATATTACGGGGGAAAGAAATGGGAATCATGTATTTGTACTAAACATGCTACTTGGGTCTTGGGGTAGCTTTTGAACTACCGCTATCTAAAAACCAAGTCAAGGGCCGTGAGATTTTCTATGAGATATAGAATAGATGTTCGCAATTTTGAAGAGAGCTGTAAATGAATTAATTAAAAACAAGGACACCAAAATTTGTAGATAATTATGGAGAAATTCAATGCAATTTGTAGGAATGAAAGAACATTACAAAATGTTGTGGAGATAGTAATTTTAAAGGAAAATTAGAAAATATTAAACAATAACATTGGATTGTAGCTTAAATTCTTAATAGAAAAATTGTACTAGAGGAGATCAATATTTAAGGATAAGTTTGCTTTCAAAAAATTTAAATGAGAGATTAACATTTAATTAAATAAGTCAAATAAGGGATTCGATTACAAGGCCACCATAGTGTTATTAAGTTATGTTGGTGTGGCACATTATGTGGTATATAGCACTAAAGGGGTGTTGACAAGATTATTTATTATAAATAAGTTTTTAAAAAGTAAATAAAATTATAAAAATCATAAGAAACTAAAAAAAAAGTAGGAAAATGAAAAATAGAAAAGCAAAAAATATAAAATTTAAGAAAAAAGATATTAGATAAATTATACAAATCGAATATAAAACAAATAAAACCATTTTTTTTAAAAAAAAAAAGAGTAAAAATTAAATAAATAACTTCTAGCCACCACCTCCTAACCCCCCTAAGACAAGAGAGTGACTGGAAAAGTCACCATGGATAAGTGAGTTACGACGTACTTTTGAAAGTGGGTTGTATCTTAGTAATGGGTAAATACCTACCATCGTAAGGAGTTCATGTAACTCTCTAACATTGAAATATTTAAAACAAAAAAAAAAATTGTACCAAATCTAAACGGTTTTGGCTGATTGCAATAGCCACCGACCACCTGGATGTGGATTGCATAACCTACTTTTAAAAGTGGGATGCAACCCACTTGTCCATAGTGGCTTTACTTGCTACCTTAAGGTTATGTCATTATTTAATGTTTACTCTTTTCATTTTCTTTTAATTTTTCAATTTTATTTTTTAATATTTAATTTACGTAATTTACTTAATATTTTGTATTTTAATTTTTTTTATTTTTGCTTAGTTTATTTTTTTATGTTTTTTATAATTTTATTTACCTTTTTTTTACTATTGTCAATGCCTTGTTAGTATCATGTCAGCGTTAAGTGTCACATAACAAGCCATATCAGCGTTACTTAAAGATCTTAAAATGGTTATATAGTCGATTCCCTATTTGACTCAATCAAATATTATCATGACCCAACAGTATCGTTGTCGTGGTAGGTCGCCGTGTACCGTATAAAGATCTATTATTAACCTCCTTGCTGATCATAGGCCTTTTATACGATATACAAAGCTCCTTCTACTCTACGTTACCACTAGGCCCATAAATAAGTAATATAGAGCAATTTAACTAAAATTACTTTTATGTTATAGATTAGCTAATTGTGTAGGCTCATGAGACCCACACCAAAAAATATTACAAACAAATGCAGTTCATAACGGAACTGCATTAAATCTATATTATGAGGAAAAACATAAAAGTATCTAAACGTCTATAAATCTATTACAAAATGTCCTCTTCGCTTTCTGATCGCTCTAACCTGTTCCTACACGAGACTTACCATGGGCATGCCTCGGTCCGGATTAGTGAAGAGATTCTCCTACATCAACAAAAATCTACAGGGGTATAAGCTTAAGCTTAGTGAGATAAATACCCTCGTCAGTACCACATGACAGAAATTTATTAGATGCATAATCATATGAATGCATGAACAATCAGTATGCCAAACAATGCATGCAGTGACTTAAGAACTGCATGTGACTCAGAATTATGGCCCCTAAAGTCGGGGTTTTGGAGATAATTAACCGACCCAAATCAAAATTCAGGTTCTAGACCTTGGGTTTTATTTCATTTGCACTATCGTACTCATGCCAAAACAAAACTATATATATATATATATATATACTTCCTTTACTGAAATTAAATCATATTTTTAAAATTCCAAGTCTAGCGGTGTGGTGGCCTCTGCAATCCACAAACATATGCCCTAAGCAGAAGCCACAAGACTCGGCTCCTTATCAACGATTGGTGTCTCTCAGCACCTAGTAAGCCCATCACCTTAGAATAGGGACTCAATATATATGATGACATAACTAGTGCCCAATCCTATAGGAAACTCGTATTCATGTAAGTCCCTTCCCATCTTTTGCGTGAAGTGTCAATAGGTGTTATCAGTATGCAATATAGGAAATGCATGATTCATTTTGATTTCTTAATCGTATAAGTGATTAACTCGATTTTCAAGATGATCAAACAATTTCATTTCATACAATTCACATGCATATATTAGTACAAACAATTTCCATTATTATATATATAATTAACAAGTCATTACATTCATCTATAATCCATACACATGCATCTCCCATATCCCAAAAGCATCCAAATATATATATAAGTTTAGGTGTATTTATTCTATAAGTACAATCAAGTAAAGAGTTATCGGGAATTTACTCACTCTACTAAGTGGGTTGATCAAAGTAATCCGGAGGTAACTTGTCTTCGTACATGGTGTCCCCTAGTCATTGAAATAAAATTTATAAGGGATTGAAATAAACTTAGAAAACTAAGTAAATTTTTCCTTAAGTTATACTCTTGACTAGTTTTCGAAATTTTTCCCGGTTTTTACCTAAAGTTCAATTGCATATAACTTTTTTGTTTTAAATCCGATTTTTATGATCTTATAGTCAATCTTCATCATTTTCAAGTTTACTTTAATGTGGTGAGGTTAGATTTTCAAAATGAGGCATACAAGTCTATCCATGGGTCAGAACAGTAGCATTCCTTATGTGTTGGAGTGTTTTTGGGCCTTGTATGATAAATGGGCTTTTTGATAACTTGAGAAATCCTTTGGGCTTGGTCTTAAGATTTTATCATAAACTTAAAATAATCCTTGAGATCAGATTTACAACTTTGATTTATATTCCTAAGGCCAAGAACCACTTCATGGGCCCTTTAGTAGGCTTAAGTTGTCAAATGGGCTTGTTTTTTATTTAAACTAAAGTTAGTGATTTTGGTGGGCTTATGGGGCCTTAGGTAGATTTCTTATGAGCTTTAAAATAACCTCTCTTGATACTTTAAGGTACTGGTCAGAATTTCATTGAAGGCCCAACTTAAAGTTCTAGGCTTGTTTTGAGAGTTTTAGGCTCGGTTTTGAGTTTTAAACTTTGTATGCTTACCATACTTGCTTTGGTTGATCATTTTACTTTGTTCATTCACTTTTATCATATTTTTACGCTTCTTTTTCCCTCGTTCCAGATCTGGTAGTGATGATTCCAAGGGGTTCTTGCTTGGTTTTTCAACTTGTTTCATCATTTCCTTAAGTTTAAGTATTAGATTATGCACTTAAACTACTTGTATCCTAATCTTAGCTTAAGTTTTCTTCCATAAGATGATTCTTTAACTCATGCTCCACACAAAGAAATAGAAGATCTTATACTTAATACAACCTCCATATCATAGCTCATATCATACAAAGTTGGTTTCTTCATAAAACTTTATGTGATGGATTTTTCCTTAACTTAAGTCTAGATTTGAGTATGTTTAACTTAATGGAAACAAAATCAACATCCAAATGACTATGGAACCCTCACGTCGAACATGCTCATCCTCCATTCAAGTTTTTGTTTCAATACTTTCTTAACTTAGAATCTTCCATTCAAAGTGTTAAACGAGTGTCTTTACAAAATATCAACTTTACATGCTCATGCTCCAACTTCATGTGAAGGTTTCATGGTTTGTTTCTTAAAACTGTTTTTGGTATTATAACAACTTAAACCTTACTTATATCTTCAAGAAATCAAAGTCTCCTAACATAAACACCAACCTACAATTCACAAGAAACACTTACGCGTCCTTAAAGCAAAGTATGGTGGTTGTGCACTAAGGTTCCACTTAAGCTCTTAACTTTGCTTCCTCTTTTTTGCTACCTTTTGGAAACCTAAGTTTTTTGATCTTTTAGAATGGGCTTTGTGGAAGGTTCTAATAGTTCTAAAAGATCTTAGATGGTAAAAGAAAATGACACAAGAACAAGAGGAGAAGTTACCATGAGTGAAGTTTGAAAAATGGAAGAAAGTTGATTTTGTGGGGTAAGGTTGTTTCTCCCTTTTATGTTTGTTTCAAATGAGAGAAAGAAGATGTGAAAGTGAAATTAAAAGTGAGAGAAATAATGGAGAAAGTGGTCGGTTGGATTTGAGAGGAAATGAGTGGCTAAAATGTCTTGAAAGTGTTGTCTTGTAGCTTACACAAAAGTTAACAATTGCAACTATTGATGATGTAAGCATTAAGGGGTGAATAGTGATGTGTAAGAGAAAGTGATTGATGGTTGAAAGACAAGTGTATGGCCTCCCCTTTCTTTCTTGTTTAAATCTACCATTTAAAGTCTTTTTGGGCCATAGAGTGGTCTTGTCTCATTTAATGAAGTTAGGCATATGAAATCTTGTGAAAAATTGTCCATATGTAGTATAAGTGAAGGGGTGATAAGGAAAATGTTTTATCACTAAATTTTGATAAGTTATCAATTGATAAATGATTCCAACTCTCAATTGATAAATTATCTAAAGTGATTGGTTGATCTACTTATCGAAGTGTAAGGCTTAGGCATGAAGATAAGGGCATAGTCTTATAGTAAATTGGTTTTAGGTTTTCATCTCACATTGTTTTGTAATTTATGATTTGATTTTTATAAAATTGTGAAATTTTCTAAAATTGAATGAAATTATTCAAATTAAATTATCGATTAATTACTTAGGGTTAAAATTCCTTAATGGTTTTAAGGTTAAGGGTTTTAAATGACTTTAGAGCTTACAGTTCTTCAAGCTCGGGTTTTATCGACAATTGGACTTTGAATTGGAAAAATTTAATTTGTTTCTAAATATAAACTTAAGTTTTTTGTTTAGTTGATTTTTAGGAACGTTCGGAAAGTACTCTTAATCAAGTCTTAGGCCCACTAAAAGTAGGGTTTACTATTGATCCATTCTAATATAATTTTCCCAATTCTTTATGCTTTTAACTTAGGATGCTTTTAAGATGATAGATCAATTATGACTTGCACTTCGAATGATTGAGATGCTAACTAATAAGATGAAGGCTAATACCATAAGGTTAGCCAACAACCCTAACTGGTCATTAAGATCCCTTGTCTAACTCTTTATACTTTCTTCTTTAACCTATTTTTATTTTCTTTTTTATCTTAGGCATTTTTTATTTGTATCACATATGGATATAAAATATAAACTGTTCTATGGTTTTCGTAAGACTATTGTTATAGTTAAAAAATATATAGTAGTATTATAAATATCAATAATCAGTAGATTATTGTACAAATTAGTTTTTAATAGTTACAATAGCAGCTTTAGTAGTTTTAATAGTATTTTCAATAGTAGTTTCTAGTAATTATAGTAATAGTTACACTTATATGTGTGTGTAGGGGAGAAGAAGGGGATTGTGTGTGGAGTGGGGTGGGGTAATGGGTGACGTTGGGTGGTTTGTAGAAATGAGTTACCTATAACTAACTAACATATGATATGTATTTGTATAAATAAGGAAATATCAAGGAGAGTAAGAGAGAAGGTTTTATCAAGAAATTAGATCTTTTACCTTTGAAGAATAGCTATCTCAAATTAGCTAAAACAAATTCCTTTTCATTTAGGGATAGATACAAAACCATACAATTGGTTTAGAAGGGAAAGGTTTATTTTAATTAAGTCAATATTAGAAACATATATAGGAAAATATTCACTTGTTATTATAATTATAATGCGTCTGATATATGTATGTGTGTGTGTGTATGTATATGATTTTGTTAATTATTGCACTCGAAATATATTCTAAACTTTATAGAATGAAAAATTTCTTTTAATAAATTATTAAAAGTACTTGGTGCATTTTTTAAAAGGTTATAATAATACATTTTTTACCTTTTCTTTATAATATATGTACTAAATGAAATTTAACTTTGAGAAATTTAAAATTAAAAATAAAACTTGTATCAATTTTTTTTTTAATAAAAATATATTAGAAAACATTTGAATATGAAATTGTAAGTATAGTAAAAAATTACAAATTAGCATAAATATAAGTTTCTTCAATTTCTTTTCATGATAACTTCACAAACTTGTTTATTGGTTATGCTAAAAGAACCCTTTTGAATATAAGTTATTACATGATCAATCATTTAACAATCTACATTTATTTTTATAACATTAGTTATAAAATAAAAGTTACTAACTAAACTAAGTTATAATTGGTACTATTTGTTAATAATTTATGCGATAAAATAGGACTAATTATAATATTAACAAAGTAATGATTATTTTTATGGTGTACTATTAATAAAAGATTACAATAGAAGTGGATTTATTTAGTTAGATATAATTTTGTAATAATAAATTTAATACTATTAGTTATTTTGGAAAATTAGGTTAGGAGAAAATAAAGGAATTATGTTACTTGAGTAATATATGCATCATTAAAAAATAAAATGCTACTCAAGGTATTTGAACCTAAGACCTTCTATTTAAAAACACATACACTTAACCACTTAACTATACTCAATATAATAATATCAATTGCTCTTAAAAATATATATACAAGTCAATATATACTTTCTTCCCTTTTTAAAAATAACTTTTCCTAGGATAGATAAGGAAATCTCCTTTCAGCTCCCCCAAAATTTGTCCATATTTTCATCATATTCAATCTTTCTTCTTTTTCATTGATTCCCTATTATCATATTTTATACCTACATCCATACTATAATTCACAATAAGATATGGGTGCTATCATTTGGTGCTCTCATTTTTCGTAACTATAGTTGATGAAACTCAAGCTATAGAAGCAACGATGATGGAGAAATTAGAAGAATTAGTATTTCAATTGCTGAAAACGTGAAATCCATGCAAAAAATGCAAGATTCTATGAAAGCTAAAACAATTGGAACATTTCCAACTAATGGCTTTGATTGGAAGGGCAATTATACATCTAAACAAAATGTTAAACAAGAGGAAAACAAGAACTTGCCATCTAAAGAGAAAGAAGTGGAAGATAATAAGTGATTGGGGAAGAAGCAGATGTAGAGGCTTATCAAGAGTATTTGGTAGAAATCGAATGTAAAGATAATCAAGACTCGAAAGATTCGCATACTTACAAGGACAATATAGGATAAGTATTAGAGTTTGTACTTGAATGCACATATCACTAAAAAAGTGCACTCATTAGTGACTCGCCAAAAGGTTTACTTCAAATATGATGACATACATGCATGTCTTGTAACATGTGGTGGTCTATGCCTTTGGTTGAATATAATGATCAAGGTAATTGTTTGTAGTCATCATCATGTATATGGTGTCACCACAATTAAGATAGGTGTTAAAGTTTGTACTTAAGTGCAAGTACTACTAAAAAAGTTCACTCATTACTGACTTGCCAAAATGTTTACTTCAAATATGATGATGTGCATGCATGTATTGTAACATGTGGTGATCTATGCCTTGAATGGAATATAGTGATCAAGGCAATTGTTTGTAGTCATCATCATGTGTATGATATCATCACAGTTAGAATCAAGTAAGCATATAAAGTTTTTCATTCAAGACATACTATACCTTTGACACTCAAAATTGTTAATAACAAACACAAACATGATGATAAAGAATACTCTCTATCAAATATTGAACGTATTGAAACAAGTGATGACGTTACAAAATTCATTCTACTTGGATTAAATACATTTTGAGTATGTGTGTACAAAATGTTTTCCATTGAGTTTGAATTAAATATATTTTATGGACATGGAATTCAAGACTTTCAAATTTTGAAATGGAGAATTTTTTATTGGTCTCTTTCTACTTTAACCTTGAGGACAATGTTGATTTTGGGTAAGTGAGAAATTTTTGTGGTTAAATGAAAAATATAGTAGTGGTATAAATATAAATGATTAGTAGATAGTTGTATGGATTAGTGGAAATTAATTTTTAGTAGTTATAATAGTAGGTTTAGTAGTTGTGGTAGTAGTTTCTAGTTTAAGAGCAGTTGCACTAGACGGGAAAATTAGTTACCCACAACAAACTAATAGATATGATATACTACTATAAATGGGGGAAATATCATAAAGAGTAAGAGAGAAGATTTTATTAAGAAATTAGATCTTATACCTTTGGAGAGTAGTAATCTCGAATTAGCTAAAACAAATTCCTTTTTATCATATTCAATCTTTCTTCTTTTTCATTGATTTCTTTTTGTCATATTTTATACCTATATCTACACTATAATTCAAAATAGGATACGCATGCTATCAACTACCTTTTTTGTTTAGTATTATTTTTCTCCTTAATTGACAACTTTTACTCATAAAACATTATCATACTTATCTTTCAATTTTTGTTTAATTACTTCATTATTTCATTACTTCATGAGTTAACGTTGCTATTTAACTTATCTACTATACTTCTACACATCAAATTTGTATCATTAGTTTATTAGTGATTTGTTGATCTTAGGTCTATTGTAACTTTATTTTTTAGGTTTTATGGTTTTGTTTGATTTTCAGTAATTCAATGGTAATAGAATGTTCTTTGTGGTATTTGATTACAAGGTCATTAACAAAGTTTGATTTCGAAAAGCTTGATGGCATTATCAATTTCAATAGATGGCAAGTGTATATGTTGCAAATACTATTATAAAATGGTTTGGAAGAGATATTAATTGGAGTAATGAAAAAGTTGAAGCCATGTTCAAGAATGATTGAGGAAGTTAGATATTAAGGCTTTATTAATGATTTTGTTGTATTAACAAGTTATGTTCTATA
Source organism: Lumnitzera racemosa (assembly GCA_024138005.1). NCBI lineage: Eukaryota > Viridiplantae > Streptophyta > Magnoliopsida > Myrtales > Combretaceae > Lumnitzera > Lumnitzera racemosa. Next base: position 49,359,626 of record JAMXBC010000012.1, on the reverse strand, counting down.
AGAGGTTTTGCTTAAAGTTTTATTATCAAGTTTTTGGGTGAAGCCTAAATGTTTTACATGACAAAGTCACAAGCCAAACTAATGTTCAAACATCAATGTCATATACTTTTTGTACGTTAGAGGTAGTATTTGTCATGACCCAATAGAGGGCCTAGTAAGATTGCTTACAGTTTTCATATCACGTAAGCACCCATGATAACGCAAGTCAAAGATTACAAAACTCTAATTAATTTACTACTAGGGTTTCTGATTTTTAATCTATTAACTTATCATAATATATAAATAACTATGAATATCCAATATTTCACTATATCTCAAAATTGCAGAGAATCAATATCCCTTACCAAATAATAAAATTAGGTAATAAAGCTTTAAATTTTAAACTTATTGAGTTCCAAAATCTAAGTATAAGAATAGTAATTACATATAAGGTTTCAAACCAACTATACAATCTATCTTCAGATTCTATCTTCTAAGACGTCTCAACATTGGTACTCAATGTATGACTCTTAACCCATACTCAGTTATCTATCAACCTACAAAGGAAAACTGTTGGAGAGTAAATTACATGAGCTTAGTGAGATATCCCTCCTACTATATTGGTAAGAAATTTATCAAATAATTTATTAACAACCATATGAATGCATGAATAAAGAATATGCCAAACAATATATGTAGTTGATCGGTACTACATACAACATCGGATTTAATGCCCTCTAAAGTAAGAGTTGGAGATTCATCAACACCAATTACAACCAAATTCTAGCATATGAGTTTTTAACCATATATAGAAATTCCATATTTCACAAAATATGTTTCTATTTCTAAGATCTAGTAGCACACAAATTCTTAAGTCTAACAATGAGGTGGTCCCTGTGGTCCATACTCATGCTCTAAGTGGTGGTTTCTAGACTTAACCCCAACCATCTACGGTTAGCATCTTTGGTGCCAAGTAAACCCACTAGTCAAGAGTAGGGTCTTGTTGTACTAATAATCTTACACTGTACTAATCAAATTATGTGGGATTTTTATCCATACAAGGCCCTTCATTACCATCCACATGAGGTGATGGCTGTAACATTATATCCAATGTTTATACTCTTGCATGATCCATTTAAGATAAGTCGAATATGATTAAGTTAATTTATTAGTTGATTAACCAATATTAACAGACCATTCAAATCATATAAAGAACAATCATACAATTGATTCTTCAATTACCATATTTAACCACATTTTACATAACAAGCAAATAGTATTCAATCACATGCATATTCTTAAACGTCAAGCATCAAGTTATTAAGGTGCACTAACTACAAACACAAAATAAGTATAGAGTCATCAAGAGTACTCACTTGATTAAAGCTAATACGACTCTTAGCAATCAATAAGCAACTTACCTTCCTGATCGATATTTCTTGATAAATAGAAATAAAGGAAAAAAAAAACCTAATAAGTATCTAGACACAGTACTAAATGGCCTAACCAACTCACTATTTATCTTATGATTCTCATTTTCATTTAAGTATTAAATCACAAGTAACCTTTTTCACTTTACCTTTTATCTTTACATTATTATAGGAGATTCTTATTGAGTTCAAGTGTGCTTCCTTAATGATAAAGTTTAATTAAAATTTATAGTATTATTTCACACTACTTAACTTATTTATTATGATGATTGGAAAATCTTATTTTATCATTTAGGTAATAATATTCAACTTAATAAATGTTATACGAGTTCAAATTTCCTCACTTTTCATAAGTTTTATATCAATATATTACTTTATCACAATTTAATTGTAATTTCCATGTATAGCAAGATAAATAGTAGCATATTAAGTTAAGTTAGATAAAATAAGTAAGTTAGATAAAGTAATAAAGCTGAGTAGAAATATTGAAATCGTATATTTAAATAACTAAAAACTTTAACTCAGTTACGTTGTAGTATTATTCTAAGATTATATTGTGTGTGCATGTACACCTCTATTCAATTTATTTCCTATAAGTGTATTATTCTATCTTATTGTTATTATTATTATTATTATTATTATTATTATTATTATTATTATTATTATTATTATTATTATTATTATTATTATTATCATTATTAGTAGTAGTTATTATTGTTACCGTTTCATATTAACATATATTGTTATTGCATATAAAAATATATCTTATTTGAAACACTTCAACTTTTAAGTACGTATGTATCTATAACACTGCAACATTTTGAAAAACTTTGTATCTTTTAATCATGTCTTATTCGTACTTTATAGTATGTGTTTATCGATTTCCCTTCATAAGAAATCTTAAACATATGTTTATAAAAAATTGCATTTGGATATTTCTTTATTTGGTTGGGGTTTTATCCTAATTGTTTATTTATAATACCATATCACTCGAATATCTAAATCAATTTACCTATATCCCTTAGTTTTTTATAAATCTTAAATCGCATGAACTTATAATCGATTTTTATCGTTTTCGAATGTACTTTCACATAGCGGGATTTGTTTTAGACATTATAACTCACATTTTTCATATGTTCTTAAAATATTACAAGTTTTACTACTTTGACTCAAATATTTGTAAATTATTATTTTAAGCTTTTCTTTATGAATTTATAGTTTAATTAATTTCTAAATTTTATATTTTTGAAATTTTCTTGTTTTTGAGTCTATTTTATAATTATTTACTTATTTCACTGTTTTAAGGTTAAATTCTTATTTAATTCACTTTTTGTTATATTTATAATTTTCTATTTATTATTATTATTATTATTATTATTATTATTATTATTATTATTATTATTATTATTATTATTATTATTATTATTATTATTATTATTGTTGTTGTTGTTGTTGTTGTTGTTGTTGTTGTTGTTGTTGTTGTTGTTGTTGTTTACAAATTTAATTATACAAACAAAGGTGTTGATGTGGTAGCTCCATCTTGGTCCACGTATCATTTTTTAAATATTCTAACTTTTACATTTCTCCAGTTTTGTGGTATTTATTAATATTTATTCACATATACATATCATTATAATTTATTAATTATTGATAAATAATTCCATATTTTTCCTTAAGGGTCACAATCACGTATATAAATAAATATATATATATACATATATTATCCTATTTTGAGATTTAGTATTTGAATATGGTTATACATATATTATTTGAACATATACACATACTTATATTTACGCTACACTACCACTTTACGTATATTTATACTTATACATATATCTTTATACCTTTGTTTTGTTGCTTTATTTATATATATGTATATGTATAACCTTATAGTATATCTCACCTATATGTATGATAGTCTTAAATATACTAAGTACCATACATATGTACACATACTATATACATGTATATTGATATGTATTATGCATATACATAGTTGTTCATAACTTAAATGTACATCTAGTTATATATGTAAATAGGCATGTATATATAGGAACACATATACTAAAAATAACAACTTTTACATATAAATCAATGCATCTAAACGAAATCTTCTTACAAGGATAGTAAAATACATATAGACTTCATTATATGCCTCTATAATACAAGAAATTCTATAAAATACATATATAATAAAGAATACATGTAAGTGGATATTACAAAATAAATTAAATACAATATACCTACTACTTAATTATTCTCTTATGTCTTGGAAAGTTGTAAGATCAAGGGCTCTCTTCTTTTCTTCTTCAAGTTGTAGAACAAAATAAAAGGAAACCAAAGGGAGGAAATGGAGAATACAGGATGGAGAGTGACAATTTAGCGAGAGTAAAATTGTGTATGTTGTCTTGTGTGTTATTTCCTTGAAATGACAAAAAGAAAATATAGAATACATGTACATACATGCATTGGCTAAAGGAAGTAAAAGGGAAAAGTAAAAAAGAAAAAGAAAAAGAAAATAGGATAAGGAGATAAAGGTAAGATTTGACTTGTCCCTTATCTTATTAATCTTACTTCTAATCTTTCAATTTGAGCACATGTTGGAATTAAAAAAAATCAAGCAGAAGCCATAACTTTGAATTGGGAAAAGTAATATAAAAAAAAAGGAAAGGAAAGGAAAAATGAAAAAGGAAAATTATGGAAAATTGGTTTGACCTTTTTAACAAAAGGTTTTCAACTTTTAAGTAGTCCTTGAATATATATATATATATATATATATATAAGGTAATTATAGACAAAAATATGAAATATAAAGTTACTATATACCATTTAATATGTATACATAAGATATGTAATAAAATTCAATCAAAAAAATTAAATTAATGCAAAAATAGTACACATATACGTATATAAAATTATAAGTAATAATAGAATAATATTCATAACTTTATTAATTTTGATAATTAAATTATTACTCTTTATGTTTATAATTATTTAGGAGTTATCTGCACTCGTTTGTTAGTAATTTAACACGATTATGTATATTAATCAGTCATTGTACCCAATTAGAGTTTTATTACTATTGGGATTAAATTATACATTTTATAAGCTTAGGGTCATAGTTTTAAAGTTTTTTTGTTAGGTTCAGGTTTAATTTCTTGTATTTATACATACGTAGAGTTTATATTTTTTTGTACACAATTATGGTTTAGATTAATAAATTAGAGTTTTTTATATTCATTTTAGGTTTCAAATTTAAAATTTTAATCAGTTTAAAATTTATTGGCTCCATTAATTAGGGAAATTACCTACAATACTCGAGTTCTACTCTGTACACAAAAAGCTAAATTTGTGGGATTTACAACATTGATGAAGGAACAAGTGAATGAGTTTATTTCTCTTATTATTCATTTACAAAATATTGATATCAATGTAAATGATGAGTTTGAAGATCAATTGTTATTATGTTCTTTACTTATCTTATATAAGAAAATTAGGGAGACTGTAACTTATGGTAAGACATCTTTACTGTTTGATGATATGAAGAGTAGTCTCATTAGTAAAGATAAGATGTACAATGAGTTGAGCCTACTAGTAATGGCAAGCCTAGCATGCTGAGTGCTCTTTTTTCCTTAGCAAAAGAGATTAATCTGAAGATGGATAGGGTAGTAAAAGTATATCTAAGTGTAAGTTAAGGAATAAGGATATCATATGTAAATATTGCAAGAAGAAATGATACATTAGAGTATTATGAGCTACAAAACAAGTGAAGAAGCTAGAAACTAATAGTGTTGATGCAACAAAAAGGATAATTTGTTGTTGACTGATGGTGATAAACAATGGTCTATGTCTAACTGGATCATTGATTCAAGTTATTCACACCAAATTTGTCTTAACTGGGACTAGTTTTCTACTTGCATGTCGTTTAATGGAAGCATAATTTTCATGCATAAAAGGTTAGATGGTAAGGTAGCAACAATTGATAAGATTTAAGTGTAAATGCACAATGTTGTTGTTAAGACACTTTCAAATGTCAAACTTGTTATTGTATTATCAAAGAATCTTATTTCCCCTAGGATGTTGGATATACAAGGTTGTAGGTGTGCTAATAAGATGAGCACAAGGAGAATTTCAAGTTAATTCTTAGTTCTAATGGAGATAAAGCTAGTAGTTGTCTCTACATTCTTCAAGTCTCTATAGTGACAAATGTAATGGCTATGTCTCCTTCATATCGGGAGTTTAACAAGTTATCTCATATGTGTTTGGGCCATAAGAATGACAGAGGTGTGCATTAGTTATGCAAGATCAGTTTACATTAGCAAAGTTAGGCGGTCTAACTTTTTTTTAGCATTAGATTATGTAGATTTGAGAGTTCAAGTATGAAGATCATGTATGTATCGTGTGTCAATTCACTCTACACATGACGAAGGGAAATGACTTGGCTTAAGTAGTACTTGTGGTATGATCAACTAAGATATGGTAGGAAAGAAGAGCAGGCAATCTAAGTAAGGCTATAACACAGGGTGTGATAGGTAGAGGAGTTGGATAGCATCAAACTCCATTATTTGTGATGAATGGGATATATGTTCCTAAGGAGGTTAAGTGTTTGATTCATTTAAGTTGGGAGTCTTAAAGTAACCGTGTTAACATAGACTAAGTGTGATATTTAAAACCAAGGAGTTCTCCTACTTATTAGGCTAGGCTTTCAAGTTAGACTCTTCATCTAAACTTGAGTCATAACATTTGGTGCTCTCATTGAGACTAACCAATCTTATGGAAGGGGCAACTTGGAAACCTAAGAGAAGGATACTTGCAAAGAGGCTACCTAATGAAGTAAGGTGGTGAACTATTCAGAGTGAAAACTATTCATAACGGGTAGTAAAAAATAAGCCAGTATAGGTGCTAGTTTTCAAAGAAGGGTGGTAATGTTATGGTCGTACATGAGAAAGTAGCATGAACTAAGTGGGATACTTAAGTCTAAGGGATTCTCCTACCTATTGAGCTAGTTTTTTGGGTTAGGCTCTTCTCTTAGGCTTAAGCTATAGCATTTGTTGCTCGTCTTGAGGTGCCAATGTAAAGCTAGCAAATTTTGTGCTTTAAATATAGAATTGAACTTGAAAACCGATAGATATTCACCATACCCCGCGAGAATGAAGGAATAAAACCAATAAAAATTCTAAAATGAAACCTTAAAAAAAATTTTGAAGCCTCAATACAAAATTCAAAAACCCACTTCATATATGAAAACCTTAAACCCTAAATACATGCAACTACATATAGCAACCATGGATTGAATAGAAAGTCTCAAAACCTAAATAAACCCTAAATGAAGAGAAAACACCAAAACAATAAATTAAACTCAAATTTCATCAAATTGTGAAAATTTTATGTTAAACAACTAGAGATATTTCTAAATAATAATGATTAACTAAATTAAACCAATTAAAGTAATTAAATTAATAAAATTATGAATTTTCCCTTGTAAGTGTACATGGTGTTATACAAGTGTAAATTCCTTTCACTTACAAATATTTATAATATATACTACGTAATATTAATTGGCATAAAATTAAATGATTAAGAATGTTAAAACATTAAATTAGTAAATTAACTCTAAATGTTGCGACACCATGCAAATTCAATATCAAACGATCAAGAAGTTCCCAAATAATAATGGCTAAACTAATTAAGCTAACTAAGGAATAAAATTTATAAATTAAGAAGTTACTCCAAAAATGTATATTTCGCTATAAATGTATATGTATAATTTTAATCATGTCTGTTAAAATATATGCAATACTATACAATGTTGAATGGTCTAATTAAACTGATTAAAATATTAGATCAGTGAAATTATAATCTTACCCTGCACGTATGAGTTGTGTTATATACATGTGACCTTATTTGCATAAGACAAAAAAAATTTGAAATTGAAACCCTAAAATGAATTCCAAAACCTTAAAAAGTCCTAAACCTTAAATTCAGGGCATGAATTAAATTTGAACACTAAATTAAATTCAAAACCTATAATTCGAAATCAAAGACTTTAAAATAATGTCTTGAAACTATTAACAAACTATCAAACCCCAATTATTCATTCAAAAACCCAAATCGTAAGGTACTAAAACCACAAAATAAAAACCCTTCCTTCAATTAAAAACCTAAGTTGACTCAGAACCTCAAAAATTATCAAATCTAAGCCATTCGATATTAAGGTAAGATACCAAACAATGCCTTAAGTTCCTTACTGAAGAATTATTAATTAACAATTTCTAACTAAATGTACTAAATAGTTTAACTAGCTAAATTTAATCCTGAAGCACCTTACATTACATAATCCGACATCTCAAACTAATGTTAGCTACCAAAATAATATTAATTAAATTACAATAAGCAAATCAAGTCTTAATTACATACATAACTGGCGCCATACATGCTTGAGAAAGAAGAATATTATAATAAAAAATAGTTGGTTACACTAACCAAGCGAAACGAACCAAGCCAACCACATCCTTGAGAACCAACTAGGTTAATTCCCATCTAGGTAGTTAGTTAGTGTGTGATTTATATGTGATGAGACTACATCCTAACATATCAACTGCCTAAATTAGTTAAATACACATAGTCTATGAAAACTTTGAAAGGAGAAATTGACTAGTTAACACTTTAAGACTTGTGTATAGATTTCTTTTCATGGCCAAATCTCATTAGCACACATCCCAAATGCTCTCATCTCTAGGCTAGTTCCCACTTCCCCAAAAACCCTCCATTTTCACTTCACTTTACCCTTATAAGACACTTCAAAACCACCCAAAAACTCTATCAAACACTTACACACTCCTCCATGTTTCTCATGTTTTATCATTCATTTTTATCTCCTAAAGCTCACAAAACCAAATCCCCATTTCCCCTTCCAACACTTACTTCACTTCAAAGACCACTTACAAGCCATCACTTTGGCACATCTTGGAGGGTAGCTAGGAGGACTTTTGGAGAGCTCAAAATGTGCACTTATTAAGTATATTTCATGTTATTCTAAGTTTTGTGAAAAGGAACAAGTTGAACACCTACACCCTCCACTTGAAACCGAATGCCTAAACCTCCCTAGAAATTTATAGTTTGTTTTCCTTAAACAACATTGTCTTAAAAATCCCAACAAATGATCCTTAGATGAACAACTACCAAAATATTAAGAAAAACCAAGTGTTAACTTAAGATCCCAATTCTTGTGAGCTTCAGTAAATTATCGATAAGTTGGCCATATCTTTTTCTTATGTTAAAATAATGATTTAGGTAAGATAATGGTGATTTAGGACTCATTTAAGTGAGGTAATCATTACTCTAAAACACTAGAGGCGAAACTAAGTTATAAAACTTATTGTCATAAGCCTAAAAAAAACTCGAACATCCTTCGAAATGCCCCTGACCAAAATTAAATTTCACTTTAAGAATATTTTAAAATATGTTAAGATAAGTTTTGAACCCAAACAAACATGTTAGGTCCACACACTAGGCCCTAAATAGTTAAAATGGGCTAAAAACTACAAATTACGCCAAAATTGACAAAAAAGAACCAAGAACCTAACATTACTAGCAACTTACAAAATTCTAAAATTAAAGGCCTATTAAAATATTCTTTAAGCTTAAGGATCTAATAAGGATGCCTAACTAAAAATAGTTAGAAATAAAGCCAAAAAGCCCCCTAATTTAACACTTAAGATAAAAGACTAAAAGTAGGCCAATGAATAAATACAAACCCAAATATATTAAGTCGAAACACTTAACCAAGGCCCAACAAGAGTTTAAAACCCGATAAAAATTGGATTATACAAAAGGAAAATCAAAACAATGCAAAACATAGCAAAGGAAGCCTGACACTTATAAGGTCCATAACTTTTTGGACATGAAGTGAAATGTACGGGTCCTATTTGCATAAATAGACAACACTGTAAGATTGTACATTTGAAAATGATAGAAATCGATTATAAGAACACAAAAATAGAAGTTAAAATGAAAAAAGTTATTATAAGAAGAAGTTTTAGCTGTAAATAGGAATTATAGCGAATCTAGGCAATTAGAAAGGTAGTTATTCAAATACTTATTAGTATCCTTCTTTACTAATATCAGGTGATATCAACATTGACACGGACTTGCCTTTAGATTATTATGATTATAGGACGAACTTATACGGTGAATATTCTTGTTAACTATATAATTGTTTTATATTTATAGTTAGTGTACCTAAATTATATATATTAATAAATTGATGCTTAAGGTTTGGGATATGAATGTGGTTGATTATTGGTTATTTATTATGTAAAATATTGTTAAATATAATAACTAAATAATTTTTTGTATGATTGACTACTAAACAATTAGATGGCTTGCTGAAATCAATTCATTACGAATAATTTGACTTAATTATACACAACTTACTTAAACTAAAATGGTTCATGTATAAGTACGGCATTACATCTTTATATCGATTGCCACCTGATGTGGAAGGTAGGAAGGGGCTTATAGGAGCAAGTGCTCTAGAAGGGATTCTTTTAAGCATACTGGGTGTCTTAATTACTAAGTCCCTATCTTAGCCCACAAGGCTTACTAGACACTAAAAGATAGTAACCATATCGCTAAGGGTTATGTCCTAAGAGTTTCGGTTAGGGCATATACATGGACTACAAGGGCTATCATACAACTAGACCTAGGATTTCATTAGCATTAGTTTTGCAAAAGGAAAAAAGTTGCTAAGTATGAAAAATTTTAAATGTGTGTACAAGTATATTGGTTTGGCTAGAAAACTAAGTACTAGAACCTAGTTGTGATTTATGTTGGTTAATAATCTCCAACCTTGACTACAAAGGGCAAAATTCTAAGTTTCAAGTAGCTCCTTAACCGTTGCATGTATTTATTTGGCATACTGTTTGATTCATATATTCATATGATTGTTTGATAACTTACTTATCAGTATAGTATGAAGGATATTTTATTAAGCTCGTGTAATTTACTTCCCATTAGGTTTTCCCTTACAAGTTGATTAATAGCTAGGATTGAGATGGTAACTAAATGCAAAGTGCGACCATTGAGTGGTAAAATGAAAGGTCAAAATTTGAAAAGGATTATATAATTGATTTATAATATTATATGAAACGAATAATCTCTTAATTGGGTTTAGCATCTTTAATAAGTTTTAGAAATTTTAAGAATTTTCTACCTTATTTTATTATTTTATAGAAGATATTGATTCTCTATAGTTCTGATAAATTGTGAACTATTAGCTATCTATAACTATTTGTTAAATAAATAGTTATATATAATATATTTAATTATGAATAGTAGATATTTAGTTAAAGTCTTACAACCTTTGATTTGTAAGACAATTTTCATGTTATAGGTGTACATGTGCTATAAAAATTTTAAGATAATCTTATTAGGCGCCTTTTAAGATCATTACAAACAAGCCCATGAAAGGACGACCTAAAAAATGAGCGACTTGGGAGAGGGCTTCTAGGGAAGGTTTACTTGGTGAAGTAAATTTTGAGTCATCTAGAGTGAAGCCTACTCAGACTAGTAAATCTAAAGTAAGCTAATATGGATGTTGCCTTTCAAAGGAGAGAGGTAAGTTATTTTAGTGTGTAACTATGATTAATTATCAAAATGTGGCACAACTTAAAAGTCACACAAGAACCCATAACATAGAGGAGATTGGAACGACAATGAAGACCAACACTTGTAGCATATTTACTTGAAGCTAATATAGTGTGAATAGAACTACTACTTTTAGAATAATTTTTATCACCTTATTTACCTGGAAATCGGTTTTGAAATTTTTGTTCCTAATAATTTTTCTATTCCCTCTTCATGGTGAATAATTATTACCTATAAGATAGAATCTTTTATTCTCTCTCCATAAGAAATAAAAGTTTAGCAAATGACAATTATGCCTTCTATTAATGAGATAAGTGAAAAGCTCTGATTATTTTTCAAGATGACGAAATAGAGGTTGGTATTTTAAATTATATGCTTAATTTAATATTGCATTTAATAAGGTGAATTAAATGTTTGAATAAGTATTCTGTGTAATAAAAATATAAAATAAAATAATGATACAAATCTGACATTAGAATACAAATTTTTAACATTTTTCTAATAGTATTCTCAAGGTAAAACTTTTTATTCTCTATCTATTTTATATCAGAAATTAAATAGAGGATTGGAGTTTTATTGAGGAAAATATGAGGACACATGAGGGACGGAATAGTAATATATAAATGAAGAATTGCTCCATAAAACATCATAACAAGGCCAGTTTGCGGTCTAGGATAGTTCTCTCTTTATCAGCAATGCCTTGTCGATAGCCTCAGTGATTGCACCACTGTCAAAGATCGCGGGTTGAAATTCTAGATTCCCGGCCTTTTGCAAAAGAAAGATCTTTCGATGCCTTTTATAATTAAAACTAAATAAGGCAAATTACACGACCACCTTAAAAAGTAGCTCCTTGGTCTTTTTAAAAATCGGTATTTACTACCCTTAAATAAACATTAAACTATTTTTATTCTATCATATGTGAAATAAGTTTATGTAAACATTTATATGACTATTTTCTGGTTAATTTAATTAATTTTATCCATATATTTAAATTAATATAAGCCTTTTTAGTTGTGTTTGGGCTCTAGTTAATTTGATTAACTAAATACATATGGGTTAATTATCATTTAAACGTCCAATTAAATTTATTTTACACATGACAGCTTAATGAGAGAGAGAGAGACCAAGTCTGTTTTAGAGATAGTAATTACTAATTTTTGAAAAATTATGAATGCACACAATTTTTAAAGTTTTGGGGGATACTTGGCACCATTTACTAAAAAAACTACATAAAATTACAGAAAAATTTATTCAATTAAGATCATAAAACGCGCCTGTTATTGACATTTTTGATAAAGATATATATACCGATTTCATTATATGCAAATGTATAAAGAAGGGAGCTCCAGGTCAGCAACTAGCTCTCCCTCGGCATTTCTGCGATAAAATCCTTAATATTCTCCACATAACTCTCTCCGTAATTAGTACCACATGGAAGACCTAAATAGATGCTCATCAGAGCAATAACCGCGCTAGGACAAAGAACGCGTCGTTAAAATATGAATAGATAAATATAGTATAATCTAAAACTAAAATTTACCCAAATAGCGAAGATATCGATGCAACAGCCGGGTAATGCATAGTATACTTTTGTGCTTTGAGTTGATAAAAAGAAAGATGGAGAGAAGGGAGCATTGACCCGTGCTAATTATAGAATTTCAAGTTAGCGTGGATTACGATAGAAAAAAATTATGTTTTAGTAGTTTTGAAACATAGAACAGAGAGAAGGTCCGAGGGTCTTCTAGTTGACAATTTCAAGATCTGATCCCAAGGCCAACTCTTATTTATGGGATTTCGTACAGGCCAAATATTCCATATATGACGATTGTGATGTCACACTCTGTGTCTTACAAGTCATTAAATATACTATACACAATTTTATTACTTTGAAAGATCGTAGAATTATTAGATGATCCTAGAAATAAGATACCAATCAGAATACTTCTAATAAAATTTTATGGAGAGGTGTGTTTTTGTAGTCATACTTCCATGTCCATTATTTTGAAATGAAGGAAGTCTAGATGGAGTGCAAAGGCCTGAAATTTAAGATATCGGTACAGGTAAATGGGGAGTTCTATGTCTCTTCAACCGTTTACAGACAAAATAAATATAGGCTCTCTTAGGGCTAAAAGACCTAAATATTTCCTCGTTATAAAAGATCAGTTTGATCTCCCCATTTATTTTTTATTCATTTATTTTTTAAGTAGGAAATACAACCTTTTTGAGTAAATCATTTATACTCAATTAAAGGTATAATTGAATCAAATCGAACTAAATAGTATTAAACTGGAGCTCGAACTCGACTCAAAAATATATATGAAAATTTCAAGCTCAACTCAATTGAATTCGAACTTTTTATGAATTTTTCCATATTAATATCATATTTACTTAAATTTAAATAAATAAAAAATTATGTCAAACTTGATTAAACTCACAAACCTGACAAGCTTAGTATTTTAATGTTTAAGCTTAGCTCAATTTTCTACTTGAGCAGTTTGAGCTTGAGTTTGACTCAATTATCACTGAATTAAATTCAAATAAAACTTAAGCTGAGCTCGAGTTGTTTGTGAATCAGCTTAGCTCCTTTATACCCTTATACCCAATTATTTAAAAAGAAAAGAAGAAGAAGAAGCAATAGCATACGTTATTCATAAAAATATTAATAAATGCTAAGCATGGTCGACATTGCTTCTCTTTTGTTATTTTGACATTAGTTTATGGGATAATAAAGAAACTGGATGAGATCACTCTTTTATGCCTAACATCTGTCCAACTTTGTATTGCTCTATACCTTTTCTAGATTTTAAGGGTTTGCTTGACAAATTTATTTAAGTATCTAACTAAAACATAACTAAAATTGTAGTGAAATATATTATTGGTAGAAATGAAAGATGGACCAATTTAATATTTGTTGTTCAAGTTAAAAAAGGAACATCATTTATGAATTTCAGTAGATTGAATTCTCATTGCTCATGTGGTAATGGGTAGTGTTGACACGCTATTTTCAGCTGACCTGAGGTCGAATACAAGTAGAGGCCCATCAAAACCCGTTAACAATCATGTAACCAAACAACTTACCTTATACAAGCACTATGTAGTTCTTGAGAGAACTTGGCCTGCGACCAAGCACCCTAAAGGCATATTCCTTGAACATCGAGTTGCTAAGCATCTGACCACCTACTTAGGCATACTTGAGTTATATGACCCATTTTGACTTTCAAGTACAAACTTGCCAGACAAAGATGCCCCCTCTTCTTTGATACCCCCCAAAAAGTCAACCCGTGGCTTGTAGATTAGCTAAAGCTTTCTCTCCCTCTATTGGGGTTGTGTATCCTTTGTACCCCTCTTCTTTGACATTCATGGTATGAATAGCATACTCAACATCCTTTAAGCGTATTAGAGCTTCGTGTTTCAAATTTGGCTACTAATACGATAACAACCAACCAACACCCATAGCTATCTTGTCAGCCCCTCAATGTGTGTCCCATGCAAGTAGCAAATATAGATAAACCCTAAACTAAAACGTACCCTTGTTAGTTAAGCCCCTTATGCTTGCAAGGAGCTAAAAGGTAAGGGGATTTGGACCATTAGGACCTTGAACCCTAAATCTCTTACTCTTTTTAATCTTTGATAATGCATTATACAACCCGAGCACCTTCTCCCTTAAGCAAAAAGTACCTGAACACTTTCTAATCTTCCTTCCATGTTGATTTGAGTATTGGAGAGCCCTCATGGATCAACTCACTAGGGGCCTTTTGTAGGTACCTTAAAGAAAGGAGCATACTCGAAACCAAGGACCAACAATACACTCCCTTAAAGGACTAAGTCCATTTCCTCCCATTACACTTGGTTGATTTCCCATAATCAATAGGTAGATACATGGTTTGACAACTATTAGATCATACATCATGAGATAGGTTCTAAAGAAGCGAATATTAGAAATTATAGGATAAGTTATAGTTCTAAATTTTTAGAACTTATAACCATAAGCTAGGATGCATAATTTTTCTCCCTATCCTAAAACTCATAAGAACATGTACAAATTCTATGTAATACATTTAATTTTGTACTATATACATAATAATTTGTATAAATCTTAAAAACTACTTGTTGATATGCTATTTTGACAATTCAGCTCTCAAGGCCTATTCCAACCTACTTGGACCATGGGTTGACTTATCTTAGCCTAAGGTCAAGATAACAAAGTCTAAAGTCGACTTTTTTTTGCATAATCTCTAAATTGAATCCAACCTCTGCCCCAGTCCCCATGCTATTCTTAGCTTAAGAGCCGCATTTGGAGTATCACTCCCCACTCATGGCGTTTATGTTTGAGCCTCTTAAGGACTAAAGACCTTCCTAAGAAGCTAAAGCAAAGGATCAAAAGGGTATAAACCAAATACTTTAACCTATGTGGAAATGCCAACCTACTATACTTTGTGTCATTTACGTCGATCTTAAATCTTACTAACTAAAATAAGAAGATACACTTTGTTGCTTGGGTGAAACTTGGATATATCTCCACTTCAACTACTATAAACAAGGGGTTCCCTTCATAGGTAAGATCATCTTCACTCCCTCTAAAGTTCTTTCCTCACTATTACTACTCTCATTTCATAAATTCTAACTTAAGTATTAGATTAGGTATATTGAGTAATCCTCTAGCAAGCCCTCATCATGTTATCTTTTGTAGGCTTTAAGTCTATGATCTAAGACCCAAGATCAATCTCTATGAATAGAAATCCTAAGATGACACTATCTAAAATGAATAAGATATCGTAAATTTCACAAAATATGATAAACCAACTATGTCTATCTAACTAAATCCAATTCTACACCTATACTCAATAGAATAAGAAACTATACAAGCTTAAAAGTTTAACTTTACCCTCATCTCTAACTCATGCTAGAATTATGATTAATGTTTGTTGTATTCTCATCCTTTTTGGCAATTCTCTTGATATTCATTACATCTCTTAAGCAATATCGATCTTATAGTAAAGATATTATGAATTTGTGCATTATCAACTATCATGTTCAAAAATTGGGATCCACTTGTAATAATCTATATAAAAAAAAATTTTAAAAAAAAAGAAAAAGAAAAAGGTCACAAGTCTTATCTAGTAAGAGTGTTTTATTTCAACTATCATGTTTAATTCATAATTTATTTATACCATAATCATTTATGCATATTGTGTTTTTGTGCCGTATATTATGTAAGATTCATGTTTATTTATGTAATTATGTGATGTTTATGTTCGTATTATCACAACATATTAGAAATCGTTAACCTACTACTTAGTGACTTGAAAATTTCATAAGGTACAAATTTCATGATGATTTCAAAAGATCATAAAATAGGTTCCAAATCAAATACCTTGGACATTTGTACCTATAAGATTTAGTTTGGGGTAGGGCATCTCACTTTAGCCATTTTATATTTGAGTAGCTATAGGCATAACTATATAAGGGGGATTAAACATGTCTGACTTAATATTAGTATACCTTTTGTTACATATGAGGCATCTAACAACTTGCATAAATTTTTTTTGCCCAATGTTTCCATATAAGTTTGTTATTGTGGATATCCTCCTTACAGATAATCAATCACATGAGATATGCATGCCCTTTAACCTTAATAAGCCTTGTTGATAGCACATAGAGAGATACGTTAGATAAGGACATAGAAGGAGGATCAAATAAACTCAGTTTCTCAAGTACCCATATGACAGCATGATGTTCTTGATCATTCTTAATTGATTTTTTTCTTTGACATTTCATAGAGTAATTTAGGTTGAGTGTTGACATTTCTCTACTTATCTTGTTCCAAATGTTGCAAATGAGTAGAAGGAGGCTTTTATTGTAGACATTGGTGCCCAATGTTGATCATTGGACGAATATGAGGTGGGTGGATGATATGGGCTATTGATAAGAGACATTAGACTACTTTTGGCACTCAATAGATGTGATTGAACCACCCTAATCCTTGTATAAGAATGGATGGCTCGAGCCAAACCCAATAGCTTTGTAAGCTTTTTGAAACAAGTTCAATGCTTATGAAACAAGCCTAAACCTTTATAAAATAGGCCTATGAAGGATTACGAAAAGTCAAGAGCAAACAAACTAGTATGAACTTTCTTATTTAGAGCTTAATAAGTCAAATCTCCATAAGATATCTCCAAAATTAGGTCTTGCTCCTTAAGCTTTACCACTAACCCCAAAAATCAATCCATAAAATTATACTGAGCCAAAAGCCTAGTTACTCAAATAGCCCTCTATAATTCCTAATTCAAAATTGCAGAAGCAAGAAACGATTGTTTCATGACATTGAAAATTGATTGCAAAACATTTGAGGATCAAAATAAAAGACTAGGCAAAAACAAGAGTTTAGGGATTTAGGTGGGACTAATAATTTTGGGATCCATCACAAACAATGGGAGCCAATCTAGTTTCTTACTCCATTATATTAGGACTAAGAATTGCTTGGTTAAATGGAATAGACAATTCACTACAATGGC
Organism: Lumnitzera racemosa; assembly: GCA_024138005.1. Classification (NCBI taxonomy): domain Eukaryota; kingdom Viridiplantae; phylum Streptophyta; class Magnoliopsida; order Myrtales; family Combretaceae; genus Lumnitzera; species Lumnitzera racemosa. The sequence continues at coordinate 49,342,051 of JAMXBC010000012.1, read as the reverse complement.
CATTCCTACCTTTCACCATTTTGCTCATTTGCAAGCCTATTAATCAATCAAGGTCATTCTCTTACAATCATAGCATTGAGTAAGATGGTTCAAACCTTTAATTGATATGGTAGTTCACTTGAAATTCATAGCTTTAACTCGAGTGGTTTGCTTGTAGATCCATAGTTGAGCTTAAATGGTTCACAGCCCTATGGTTTGTTCTCAGCTCTCAATTATACATAGTTAGATTTGATGAAGATTGTCGAATATATGATAGAGAAAGTATTGGAAGGGTATTCAAAATAATTAATTCATATTTAGTTTTATTCCTTATTATGTTTTTGGACTAGCCAAATAGATTAATGAATAAGAATATAATAGATATTTCATTTCTATTTTATTCCTATCATATAACCATGTTATTCATATCTTACACTGGAGAAATGTAATAGTATCGGTGTGTCTAAAACAGTTGTGATAAGAAAAGGGGACCAACTGTAGGGTGGCTGTTTAGTAAATCTCAAAAGTTAAAACCCTAATCTAGATGGGAGAAGGCCCAACAGTCTTACGTCTAAAATGCTAGTAGTTGATGTTTTAGCAGTCTTTATTTAATAAGGTTAATTAATGACCGGGATTAAAGTCAGATCTTAGATGCGTCCTTGTGCGTCTAACAAAATAATAATAAGTCATTGCGACGGGGGAATTGACTTCGGTGCCTCAAAAGAAGTATAAAGAAAAAGAGATTATTCATATTGTGTGGCTGCAAATAATATATCGCATTTCAACTTTAACAAACAGTACAACTCGAGAGAAAAATTTGGGAGAGAGAAAGAAAAACAGATTAAGATGGAAACTGATTTATTCTTGAAAGTCGATTCCCAGGAGGAAGAAATTGAAGGACCTGTCGACCAAAATCATTCCCGGCATAAAAAAGCCATAGATGGGGAAAAAACAAAGGCATCAACAACAACAGGAACAACTGCCTCTACTAATGAAGATTCGAAAGATGCACTTCCTGTACATGAAAAAGAAGAATCCGAGCAAGACCGTGAAGAAAAAGAAGATGAAGAGAGAGATAGCTTAGTAGAATTGCTCTATGAAGACAAAAAGATGAAGGAAGATGAGGTAAACATAATACACTTGCTATTTTGTAGGTTGAGTTTTACTTTATGATAGGATTTAAAGTGTGACATGCATGTAAATACTTTGCTCAGTTGGGAGTCCTCCAAATGGAGATGGACCGTATGAAAGAAGAAAACCAAGTCTTGAGGAGGGTTGTCGAGCAAACCATGAAGGACCACTATGATTTACAAATGAAAATTGCTCATCTTCATCAATCAAACCAAGCAAAGGTTAAAGTACTTCCAATCAATTCATAGTTCATGTGTCAACGCAAAATACTGAATTTTCTTGCCGTAAATTCAGGACGATCCACAAGTATTTCTCTCTCTCCGTTGTGATGGAAACTCTATTCATCAAGAGGTGAAAACCACTCCTCAGACATCCAACAACTACCGGCTGAACAGAAAAGACGACATAAGAGACACGGAATTAGGTTTGTCATTAGGGCTTCAAACTGGCACTGGAAAAGATAATTCGCTCGACAAAGCCTCGGAAAATAAATACGATAAAGATGAAATAAGCGAAGATCGATTGGTTAATCTCTCGAGACAAAACAAGATTAGGAGGACTGATCCTGAATTGGGTGGTGTCGGGATAGCAAGTCAACAAGTTTCCTCTATACCAAATAGGAAAGCGAGAGTGACAGTAAGAGCAAGATGCGAAGCAGCCACGGTAGTTACGTTCATCATTATATATAATCAACCTGCTTCACTAGTGCAGATCATATATGTTGGACTGAATTTGGTCGCAATTATCTCATTAACTTCGTTTTTTATTTTTGTTTTCTTGTATGATCGATTGATCAGATGAATGATGGGTGTCAATGGAGAAAGTACGGCCAAAAAATCGCAAAAGGAAACCCTTGTCCTAGAGCATACTATCGATGCACAGTGGCTCCAGGATGCCCCGTCAGGAAACAGGTAGTTATTTTTTCCACAATTAGGGTATAGTATAACCAATTCGAAATTTAGGGATAACCACAAATATAGCTTCAATTCATTCATTAAGTAACAATATAAATTAAATTTTTAACTGTTTCTACAATTTCTATAAATTATATAGATATCACGTAAATTGTTAATAAATCTATTGAAAGAATCATAAATATCAACTTAAGGTTACGTCTATAACTTGTCGTAAAATTTACTTTCACTGGTTTTTTTTTTTTTTGAATTCCCCCACCCCACCCTTTCTGGGCTTTTGCCAGCCACTCTTGTAGAATTTTTGTAATTGCTCTCATAGCCTAGTAGTGTTGTCGTTGTTTTTTCTTTTCTTTTCTTTTTTTGTTTTTTTCCGGTTACTTATTTAGTTCATGAAATCCAAATAATAATTAGGTTCAAAGGTGCCTAGAGGACATGTCAATTTTGATAACCACGTATGAAGGAAACCACAACCATCCACTGCCAGTTGGTGCAACAGCCATGGCTTCCACGGCATCAAATGCAGCATCCTTCGTATTGGTGGATTCAAGGAATCCTATATCGCTGTCAGATTCCATCCCCAATTTCACCTCCCAACCATCATTTCCTTATCATTATGCCTCCCAAATCACAAACCCTATTCCTCAACCACCAAATTTGATGCCAAATATTAGAAACTTCATAAACCCTAGCAACAATAGTATTGACCCTTCTAAGAGGAATCTTGTTCTTGACCTAACTACCATGAATAACGGCCTTGATGCATCCAAATTTCCACCGAAGGGCATGAGCAACTCCTTCTCTAGGGAAATAAGTAACAGTAGATCATCAATTTTCGAGATCGGATCGTCGAATGTTGATGAACAGCCAAATAAGTCGTTATCATTGAAGGAAAACGTGACCACAATTGCATCTGATCCTAAGTTTAGGGCCGCAGTGGCAGCTGCTATCACCATCAGCTCTTTCGTGAATAAGGAAAACACTACAACAACCACAACAACTCCTCCAGATTTATCTTTGGCACATAAAGGAGGGGAACAGAATGGTAATAACCCCAGTAGTAAGAACTGGGTCCTTGAATCTTTCCCTCAAAATGGTAAGCCAATTCGGCTTTAAGTTATATATAAATCATCTGGAACAGTATACATAGTGATTTTCATTCCATGGTGTATCTATATTTTGACACTATGTGACTCTACCTTATTTCTTCTCTAAAAAGGTTTTGTACTTGTTTTTTTTTTTTTTTTCTATGTGGAATGGCAATGTCTTGGCAAGTCCATACAGTGGAATTTTGTATTTATAGCCTCAATAAGAAGAAATTTCCCGTATATAATGTAAAGTTACTATCTTAAAGATGATTATCAAGATCAGTTTATTCGTGCATTTACAGAGATCTAGTGATATTTGTCATCTTTCGAATTTCGTTATAGCATTTAAGGATTATATAGAAGTTGTTGCCAATTCGAATCCCCAGGCGAAGGCGACCCAACAAATAAGGATCTGTGGATCTTATTGTAATACTAGTGTTCTTCTATAATCATTTATATAATATAATGCAATGGCCATATGCATTTCCAGTTTAATATCTTTCAACATATTTTTATTTACTTTACCTTGTGAAATTCAATTGTATCAAATCTATTATCTCGGCCCTAAAGATATGGATCCCTGGCTAGTTGATTTGCAGGGGAAATCGAACTCATATTTTTAGCCTTTTTGAAACAAATTAAATTTTCATTAAAGAAAAAAAATGCAACGCAAAGTGAAAAGTTCTTTTCTTTTTGAGAGTTACAAGATTTCCAAGATACTTATCGTCATTCCTTTTCAATAACGTTACTTACTCATTTACTGTTTTGTTTTTGGCAGTATATATATAATAATAGTAATAATAATAATAACAATACTAACAATAATTTATTGTTTTGTTATCACTAGTGGGACACGAACCTGCCATGCATGTGCATAATAAAGTGTACAGTGTCTTTTTTTTTTTTCTTGTTACTGTGTTTTAAATGACGAATGTAGTTTATGAAATAGGTGGGTGAAAAAAAAAAAAAAACCTTAGTGTGTTATAGGAGTTATTAGATTAGTTTAAAGTGTCTAGTAGGATTTTTTTTTTTTTTTTTTTGCAATGTTTTAAATGATGAATGTAGTTTATAAAATAGATGGTGAGAAAAAAGCTTAATGAGTTATGGGGATATTGGGTGAGTTTGTTATGAAATGGAATGCGAATTCAAAAATTGAAATTACAGTTGGTATGAATGGCATGCTTACTTTGATACCCCAGTCTTTTTTTTAAATAAACAATTAGTTAAGAACCATCTCATAAATTCAAAAATAAAAAGTACTTATAATCATTAAAGATGCAAAAAAGTAGTTATTGAAGGCTCTTTCACTTTAATAATATAGATAATTTGCATTAAAGTTAATTATTTTTGCAAGATTTATCATCTATCATCCTTGCCTAAATATTTATAATATACATATTGATATTATATGAGATAATGTTAGGATCGCAATCTATACTTTATACATCTTTACAATTCTATACCTTAGGTTTTGAAATTATCAAATTATGTACCCAATTGGAAGGTTAGTTATTGCATTTACTACGTGACCAGTTTCCATCAATAACCATTAACCCAATCATCATTAGAAATCTCAACATGAATTATTTTGATGTAATTGATTTTTCACAAAGCGAGTTTTAATTTTATTTGTTTCGTTTTGATATTTTACTACATATATATTTATATTATGTCATTTCGATTTTATATTTATTGATGGTGTGTATATTTTTTTTTCCCAATATGGATGCATGATTGGCATTTAATTAGTTTATTAAGAATTGTGAAATTAATAATTATACATGTCATTTTCTATTCACAATTAAGTTAATGTTTGATAATAGAAAAAGATGAGGTTGAGACGGTAGCAATTAACAATTGAACTTCTAATTTAATGTATAAATCACAATTTGAAACTTAAGGTATAAATAGTAAGAACGTTAATAGTTTATGTAATCACCACGATGTTGTCCCATGATTATACACTTATAGCCTACAAAGAAATGTATAAAAGAATGTGAGGACTAATGAACTAATTAGTACTAAATATCAATGTGAAATTTTTTCTTAAATGAAAATTGTTTATATGCTATTTTATAGCTTTATCACTCTAATGGCTCTCATAAGTAAAATCTTGGATCCCTTATTAGTTAATAGTCCAAAGTAGTGTAGGCGATTAAAAACACAATATGGAAGATGTGATTTTTTGTATTTTAAGAGAGCAATGATAATGCTTATTTATATTTAATCTTTTAATTGTCTAAAATGACTTCTAACAAGGCTTGGTTTAGGTTTCTTTTTTTTTTAATCAAGAAAGAGAACTTCATTCATTAACCTTTATCGGATAAAAGTATACAATTGAACACAACTGACATGAAAAGGAAACACACTACAATCACTAGAAAGTAGCTTTTGAAGGGCTAATAAGGTGTTTGATCACCAACCTTAAGGATATATTCCCCTTTTGAAGAATGAAGTTACCCAATCTACAGCTTTATTAGCTATTCTATGTATAAATACAAATTCCACTTATACTTCGAATAAGTCACTTAGTTGTGATAAGACCTGTTGGAACTCTTAGAACTCTAATGTAGTCGTTGATCCAAAGTAGGTAGTGCTTCAAACAACATAAGAGAATATGTGATAAAAACAAAACATTGTCCACCCATCCTCAAAGCTAAACATAAACACAGCAATAATGTAAGGCATTTCATCGCTTTAGTTATATGAGACTAAACAAGCTTAGATGCCCTAGACAATAGAGTACCATGCTTATCACGTATGATATAAGCAAGCCCTGCTTATGACTGGATCCTAGCCCAAGAACCATCAACATGTACAAAACAAACATTAGCACAATAACTAAGAGAAGAAACATGTGTGCCATCAATATATTGAGATCGTACACTACACATATGATTAGTAAGATCAACAAAGGTACTTCTCGTTTGTGTCACCAAATTGCCATCCAAAGGTTCACCATGGTTAATCGTAACTTTGTCATAACCAAGACCCCCATCAATTACTCTTGATAAATACTGCCCCACAACTGACCCAACAATAAAGGAGATGGAGCAGGCAAAGGATTTCAATGAACCTAGACCTTTGATGCAAAATTTACTCCTTGACAAGGTAGATCCAAGTCAATAACACTTTAAAAATCATATCTCCATATATCAAAACATAGTATAGATCTTTTACATACCTTTATATACATCAAAAGCTAGAGGGTTTTCAAAAGGCCAATAGAACTCCATAAGAAGACTACACTACATATATTAGGTGTATCAGCAAACCAACGAAAACTATAAAGCCTTCAAGGAAGACTATAATCTTCCTACAAAAGATAAACCAAAGTAACATGAGCATCGATCTATTCTTTAGATTTTGACACCTCACTCCCTAGTTCGTTGGAACTAACCTGCAGATAATTGTAACAAAGTATCTTCAAGTACTACTCTATACCTACAAAACAATCTATTAGGATGTGAGCTCAACTAACTCAATAAGAAGAAATGGAGTTATGAGAGTACATTAATAAACATGGTTGTTCAATCATTATTTAAATGCAAATGCAGTAAGTAAATGATAAATCATTACACAATGTTTAACTAGTCCATTGTAAAGTTGGAGAAATTCCATCCACTTCAACCCGGATTGAAGAGTTTCAATGTAACACCATCAAGCCAAATCCGGGTTTATCCAATGGAGAATACCTTTCTTACTAGACATTATTTGAACCATGGTTCCTAACCTTATTATCACGACCTAAGGGGTGGCCTAGTCGTAATAGGCATCGTATATCGTATAAAAGATTATAGGTTTCTCTTCCAGTCAATGACCATTTATAAAATATATAAGACTACTATTACAACTAGTTACTCAAAAGTTGAATAGACAAAGGTAATATCATATCACATATAATAATATATGATTTCATAAAGTATCATCATTACATAATGATACAATACTCCAAGTCTCAGCATAATAGATATAAACGTCCAAACTATAGATGATTTCCTGAAGTCAATGGAGCTAGTGAGATTTAAAATTGATTAAAGTCTCAATCCAAAACCTAAAGTGAATATAAAAAACCTTAAATCATCAATTGAACCTCTAACCGCATACGAAGACCCTAAAACCTCAAGTATATGTAACTACCAAAGTTAACCTCAAACCTCATCAAAACCTTAAGATAACAACCAAAGACTTAATCGCGTATGAATATATTAAACCCTAAATGTGTAAAAACATTAAAGATTGTGCAGTAAAGTAATAAAAACCCTAAAATTACAACTTTAAGGATATAAAAACACTAATTCACCATAATTTACCCTAAAACCCTAAGTGATAATATATCCTCCATATTATACCATTTCATCGATAAACAACTAAAGATAACTCTCAATCATGCATAAATATTTAGAATACTTAAATGATCCCTTAGAAACTAAGATATTGCATTCTAGATCATATTCATCTTCTAAGTATATAACTTGATTAGTATTACATAGAGTTAAAGGTTTAGTTGAAGCTTAGGTTAAATGTAGTGAATCTTAACACCCTAATTGATACTTTTCACACTAGTTATGGTAAGTAGCTTACCAAATGATGTATATAGAATATAAATACCTAAAGTAAGATCTCATAATCTATTTTTACTAATCAATTCATCAAATGTCTCATTTCCTTAATTTTTCTCTTAATTTTCCTTAATTATTACGTTATATATACTAAATGGTTTATGCTTTTGGAAAGTTGACCAAGTTAACACATGTTGACCAAGTCAACACATGTTGACCTAAGTCAAAAGGTTGACTAAGTCAACATTTAGAAAAGTCAACAAATAAATAAATAAATATTTTGTGATATGTGGGTTAGTATTTATATTAGGAGACTTTGATTTCTTGGAGATATAAGTAAGGTTTAAGTTGTTATAACACCAAAAGCCGTTTTAAGAAACAAACCATGAAACCCTTACATTTAGATGCAATAGATGAAGCCCCCATGCTTTAGTATATGCTTTTTGTAAAATAAATATGCCAATTAAAACAAATATGTACATGAATTCATTAACAAAAAAACAAATGAATATACAAAAAAATAAACAAATAACTAAACAACATGGGTAATTTGAAAAGAGATTTTAATTTCGAAAAGTTTTAAGTAGTTAGCCCTCTTAACATCTATAGTGAAGTTGCCAAGTTATCGAGTCTGATTTTTCACCCTCCCGGTTCTTTTAAAAAAATAAAGTCTTCTTTAAACCGATCGGTACTTAACCCAACTCATTTAATATCGATTCTTGACTAGGGTTTAAAGAAAACTGTTTTTTCAATTTGAAAGGTATTAAAGTCACCACCTGATTGAAGTTAGGAAAAATAGTTAAGTTATAATCAAATTATGTGGATTAGTTATAACTTTGCTATCAATTTATCTATTAAAAAATAAAACAATTTATAAAACATTTCTTTTTTTTTTTTACAAACTAGAGATTTATATCTTGAAGCTAATTTATTAAACCCTAAATGGGTATCACTTTTTAACTTCTTAAATTTAACTTCACTTTTCAAATATACCCTTTTTAATTTCTAAAACAACTAATTATGATACATGTAACTAAATTAATCAATTTACATGAATATCTAAAAATGGAAAAGAAAAAAATAATAAAATAAAACTTATATATTTTAAGTTCCTTCGTACCAGCGTACAGGTGCCTACGTGCCAGCGTACGGGTGCCTACGTACTAACGTACGGGTGCCTACGTACTCGCTATTCGAGATCAAACTTCCATAGTTCATTTACCAAAAACATAGCGAGTTGATTTATTTTAATTTTGGAAAAAAAATGAAAGGTTTACATTTTTACGCATTTTGGTTTATTTAAGAAAATTTCCTAAAGGGTTCTAAATCGAGGTTTATGAAAAATTCTAAAGTGGCTTAATTTGGAAAGGGAATCGGTTATTTTTATTTTTTGGGAAAAAACAATTTTTCTAAGTTATTAAATAACTTTACCATCTATTTGTTATTCTTATTTTTTATTACTATTATTTTTATTTTCAATTTTACTAAACTAAAAAAATAAATAAATGAGTAAACTACTTTTTCTATTTTTTTTCTCTTTTCTTTTTCCCTTTCTTTTTACTTCTTTTTCTTTTTTTAATTCTTTTTTTTTATTTATTGCATTTACAATGGGAATAAAAAAAATAAAAAATTACAAAATAGAAAAAAACAAAACAAATGGATTGAATGGGAATAAAGCTGGACTGAGCACTATTGTTGGGTTAAGTTAAAGCAATTGAGCATGGATTGGGTCTTGGATGTAGGTCAAATCTCGATTTGAAACTTACTTGCAGGTTGGGTTATGTAAGCAAGAGAGAAATAGCTTTGGAGGGGTTGTTCTATGTACGAAATTGAAGGGAAAAAACCACTTTTGTGGCTACTTTATTAAGGGTCGAAGGTTTACTTAAGCACTACTGCCTAAGGTGGTGATTTGGGGTGGTTGGCACTTAGCTGGTGATGGTGGATCGAGAGTAGGTTAGTACAGTAAGTGTGAAGTGTTTGGTTAGTGCTCGTGTACTATTTGAATTGGACTCAAGTGCAGTCGTAGGTGGTGGTTCAATGTTGGACAGTAACCGGTCGTAGTGGTCGGAGAGAGAGATCAAGGTTGATGTTATGTGTTGTTGATTTAGTGTTGGGTAGTGCCTGTAAGTTTAGGTATTCGATGAGTGGTTGAGAGAGAGAGATGTCATATGTTTGTTTGGGATTGGAATTAGGCTGGGTTTAGGTAGTGTACATAGTTACCGTAGTGAGAGAGTGGGGTCAACTATGCATGGAGCAGTGGGCAAGTAGTATTGTGGCTCGGTGGTAACTATGAGTGAGGGAGAGGAGATGTAATAGCTGTATGGTGTACTGTATAAGTGAGTGGGTAAGGGTTAGTTAAGGTGCAGTTGGTTATTGTATAGTGGATGTATATGTGTTTGGTTGAGGGAGAAAGAGAGTAAAGAGAGAGAGGGTTAGTTAGTTGCCATAGAGGGTGAGTTGTATAGGAGAGAGAGAGCAGTTGAGTGAGAGAGAGAAAGAGATTTGAGTGTCCTTTTCCTAGTGGACCCCTTGTGTATTGTGTGTGTGTTCTTTTGAAAAATCAAATCACCCCACCCTTATGTGTGTATGTTAATGTGTTTTTTATATGAAACCCACCTACCCCTCCCCAGTGGTGTGCGTGTGTATATGTGTTTTTTTTTTTTAATCCCATTCCCCCTGTCCCAATCTTTGTATCTTTAAAGAAAAGAAAGCAAAAGGGAAAAAAAAAAAGAAAAGGGGAGAAAAATATGGGTGAAATAAAATTTGTTGTCATGAACAATCGTAAAGCACTACGTGTCACAATTAGACACGTGGCCTAATGACGGCTTGACATAAGGCCATACGAAGAGCTTAAGAGAAAAAGATAAAAAATAACTTTTATGGCTTTAGTGAGTTTCGAACTCCTAAACTCCAACTAAACCTAATGTTTTAATCATGTGCTTAACCATTAGGCCGCTGGCCTATGCCTTATCAAATTGTACATACAGACTAGGTCAATTTAGGTTAGATTTAAATATAAACCCAAGTCCAATGGTTCTTTATTAAATTAAAAATCTAATCTATTTAAACTACTTAAAAAAAAATTATTTGCTAAAATTTTTTTTATTATATTTTGTGACTTTTCAAATTTTTGAATTTTTCCTTTTTTTTTTTATTTTTTCTAAACTTCTTATTTTTTGATATTTTCCTAAACTTCATATTTTTGGGTCTTCTTATTTTTCTATATTTTTGTATTTTCCCTAAATTTCTTATTTTTGGGATTTTCTTTAACTTTATATTTTTTTTGTATTTTTTTTTTCTAATTTTGGACCCTGTAACCTATTCTGAAAATAAAAACAGAACAAAAATTAGGTATCTACAATTATAGCCCACGCTTTTTATGTTGATCTAAAAATTTTACGAATTTTCTATTTTTGACTTAAATATTTGTAAATTATTATTTTGAGCCTTGCTTTGTGGATTTATGTTTAATTAATTCATAAATTTTATGTTTTTCTAATTTTATTATTTTTAAGTTTATTTTATAACAATTTACTTATTATGCTATTTTTGAGGTTAAATACTTACTTAATTTACTTTTTGCTACTTTAGTAATTTCCTAATTAATTAATTATTTTATTATTATTAATTATGAATTTAATTATAATTGCAAAGTACTGACGTAGCTACTCCTTGGTGTTACACATGTCATTTTAGGATTTTTCATATTTTTCCTATTTCGTAACTTTACTTAATATTTATACATATATATATATCTATTATTATAATTTATTAAATTTTGTAAATTAACCTATTTTCCTTTTCTAATACTTATAGCATATATATATATATAATATTACTTTATTTAATAATTTAGTATTTTAGTATATTGTACCTATACTATTTAGGTAATACATGTACTTATACTATACTATACAACTAATATACATATTTTTATACTTATGCATACACTTTTATACTTAGGTTTTCTTGTCTTATTTATACATATATATACGTATAAATTTACAATATAACTAGCATATAGGTTGAATAACTTATACTATACTATATACTACATATGTACATGTACTATATATATATATATATAATTATGCACTATACATATATATATAGTTGGATGCATATACATATGCATATGTATATATAAGGAAATGAAAATAAATACTCATACATACTATATATGCATATATATATATATATATATCTATATACAATATGTTTACACAACCAACTATAGCATATATGTACAAATAATTATATACCTAAATAATTATAAAAATACAACTTTACATATAATCTTAATACATGTATAAATGGTTGTATTATAAAGACAAGAAATTACAAAAGAACACTATTACATATGCCAAAAATACCTAACTACTACAAAATACATATATAACAAGTAAATACATAAATTTGATATTACATAACAAATTATTTACAAAATAAGCACTAATATATTACTGTTGTTATCGTGAGACTTGTGGAATCCAAGAGCTTTTCTTCTCCTTCGTGTATTTTGTTGGAAAGAGGAAAAGAAATTTTAGAAACCAAATGGATGAAAGGGAAAAAGAAGAGAGGGTTTTTGGTTTGCTTTTGGAAAAAAGGAAAAGTTTGTATGTTACTTTTTGTTAGTTAAATGGAATTGGAGTAGACATTGCAGCTGACCAAAAAGGCATGGAAGTAAAGTAAAAAAAAAAATCATAAGATGAGCTAAGGAATGAGGTAAGCTAGCTTAAATCTACACTTTATCTTCTTCTTAATTTTAAGCCACATGTTTAGTCACATGGGCTGCTTAATCATTTTGGAAAGAAAAAATGGAACGGGAAAAAAGACAAGGAAGAAAACGAAAAAGGCAAAAAAAAAAAAAAAGGGAAAAAGGAAAATTGGAAATAGGAAAACTAAGAATTATGAAGTTAACTTTTCTAAACATAAAATTATAGAATTAATAATAATTATGAAATAATATTCATAATTTTATTAATTTTGTTAATTTAATTGTTACTTGTTACATTTATAAATATTTGAGAGTTATCTCAACTCATTCATTAGTGATTTTATGCGATTATGTGTATTAGTCGATAGTCGTATTCGATTAGGGTTTTAATACTTTTAGGGTACATTTACACACTTTATAAGTCTAAGGTTATAGTTTTATGGTTTTTGTCAAGTTTAAGTTCGAGTTTAATTTTCAGTATTTATGTGTACAGAGAGTTTAAAGTTTTTGTAAGCAATTAAGGTTTCAATCAACATTCTACCGTTCTTCTAACTCATAATATATTCAAATTTATAATTTAAGAAAACTTTTAACTTATTTAACCTTATCAACCCATTAAGTTATCTAGGGCACTCGAGTCCAATTTATAGTTTAAACCAAAACTTTACAGGGTTTACAAGTTCCTAAGGAAAATATGTCACTTTTTACTAAAACTACTATTTTAAAGATAGTTTAGGGCTCAAAAATAAAATTAAAATTTGGCAAATAGTTTCACAAAAAAACTTTTACATTACAATTCAATTTCGCTAAGATAGTTTATATAAAAATTTTAAAGTGGAAACTATATGATTAGCCCTATTTATTTCGGTATTAAAAATTTTCTAATTTCCTCTATTTCTTAAGATCGTATATGGTAACTATTAAATTTGTACAAAATAATATATTTTCTAGATTCTATACATAAATATGCAAGAATAAAATTTTTTCATCATTTTCTGTGTTTTTTTTTTTACATTTTTACTAAATTACTTAAAATCGGACTAAAATGGGATCTCACCAGAAAATGTAGTTCCAACCATCCATAGTGGCTCTCACCTTGTTAGCAGCTCTAGTTGTTAGTTGCTTCTTGTGGTGGGGTAGTTAGTTGATTTCTAGCTCCTCCATACTCTAATGAACCACTAAACTATCCAAATCGTGCACCTATTTTACTATTTTTCCTAATTTTAGTTCTTTAATCTTCACATCCTCACTTAATTTTTCTTAAAACCTTCTTTGCATGTATGATTGCTAGAGAGCATTTTTAGAGTACTTTGGATGTTTCAAATGGCTAAATTTTCTTACTCCTTAAGCTTGCTTCTCTTAAATACTAGGCTTAACTTGCATGACCACTTTGCTTATTTCATAAACATCTGTCCATTACAATTTCACACACCTTACAATCTTAATCCCAGTAGTTCCCATTATTTTGTGTAATTTTTATTGATTTTCTTATCTTATTTTAGCCTAAAATGTAAATAATAGGGTATTTTAGTTAATTATGGATATATGTATATACGTAATAATTACACATGGTATGTGTATATATTTTATGTCCTATAATAATTTTCTTATAAATATAATTTATCTCTAAAAGTTTATGAACTATTGAAGCATATTCCATGCAATTACGATAAATAATACAATACGTAATATAGTTAAAGTATACTATTTTCGCTATATTATTATTATTTTACTACATTTTTAATATCTAAGTCCACATAATCTCTTCAACCAATGTCTTGAGCCTCCTTATGTGCAAGCAAATGCCATCGCACGACGTTATCCGACCCGTCGTGAGATTAGAGAAATTGCGCCCACTCTAATTCGGGTTGAGGAGTTGCCATTAATACAACAGCTCATGACCAAACCTAGGCTTATGCAATGGAGACCTTGCTCCTCCCGCGACTACCTTCGAACCACTGACTTCACCCTCGCCGCGACCTCCTCTCCTGTCACTTAGTTCGGCTAAGGATGAAGAAGGAACCAATTGCAATCCTGCGCTATCCCTTTCGAAAGGGTCGATATTTGGCTAGAGAGTCATAAGTTCCCCTAACGGGTTGCCATGCATATCCGATTATGATTACTAGTCATATATTTGATTAAGTCCAGTTTAGGGTAATTAATCATTTCATATAAATCATACAATACATGCCAAAGCAACAAACAGAATCATAGCATCACCCATAATCAAGCACATGCACACATCCAACTATCTAACAAGCATAACCAAGCATAATCTTAAGCCTCCAAAATACAGCATCGTATTAATCCCAACTTACCTCGACTCTTCGCTCACTCACTCGAGGTCCGATTTGCTCAGGCTTTCGCCGATCATCTCTATAACACAAACGTGGTTTTAGTTTTTCATATAACTATTATAGGTTCATTTTATCCTGTAACGCTTATTGTTATGTTTTGTTTAGGATTTAATATACCTAATTATCTAGACCTTAAGTTTTTTATAATTATTCTAGGTTTGGATTCGGTTTTCGTATCGATTTCTAAATTAGGTTTTAGTTCTATTTCTAGGTAGTGTTTTATACTCCAACCTTAAAAATTTGTTTCAACCCATAATGTGAAATTAATCACATTACTTCCCGATCTCCTAAATACCATCATTACCCCTAGTCAGTATTTATTTTACCCGATACACTTAAACCCGTATTAGTGTACCAAATTCACTCCTAATGTGAGAAATTTTTACATTTTTCATATAATTACACAAATTCAAGTTTCGTATAAGATTTATTGTACATTTTTATTATTATCAAAATATCAATTTTTATTATAATATTTTCTATTTATTATATTCTAATAATTACATATTATGTATTATTACCTTTTGTATATAATACACTTCTAATATTTCTATCACTCTAATTATTGTCTCTAAACACCAATTATTATTTCAAAATATATAAATTCATCCTAAATCAGATTTTACTCCTAATTACCCTAATTTCCAAAATTAACTTAAAATTTACTATTTTTCCCTATTACTCATTTACTACATAATTAACCTAATAATTACATCTAACACCCTAAATGCTATAAGTATCATACTCCATCAGATTTCAACATCCTAAAACATGTACTTATTCACTAAATCAGTAATTAAACATCTAATTATTTTATTAACCCTAAATTACCCATTTTATGCCTTATTTTAAGGCCTAAAAATTTCGAAAATTAATTTTTGAAAACGGGCTTCATAGCACTATTCTATATCAGCTAAGTGGTTTACACAAAAATTTGGGCTCGAAACTACACTTCTAAAGTCATTTATTTCTAAATCGAAACATGCTCGGTTTTGCACGATTTCTTAAGGACCCTATATCATGAGACATATTTTCATGAAAATAATATTTTTCCTAAAAACTACATACAAAATATTCTACAATAACAAGTTTCACAATTTTATAATAATATTTACTATTTTTACAAAATTACACAAGAATCGGGCTGGAAATTGGACTCACTGATTTGGTTAGCTCCGGCCACCACCGGTGGCCATGGTTATGTCGGCCCACCTGGACGTTGCCACCACTGTATGGTAGTAGTGGCCATCTACTCTCAGCTACTCGTTGATCTAAGTTCTCCTTTGTGGCCCTAACTGCACAGTTTTCCTTTTCTTTTTTTTTTTGGTTTTTCCCTCAATTTTTGACTCTCTATAATTTTCTCTGATTTCTAACTGTCCAAATGATCTTCTAAATTTTTCTTGTTATTTATAGGGCTTTAGTGTAATTATTGTGCATTAAATTGGACAAGACAATTGCCTTATCCCTTAATTTTTGGCTTTTATGCTATCTTAATTTAATTGGCCGAATTTTTTCTTATTTTTACCAGCTACCACGACCTATATCTAGATCATTCCTTATTTTTCTTGATTTTTCTTTATTTTTCCTTAATTAATTATGAATTTTCTTTAATTATTTAGTATAATTTTAGCACATTATGCGTATTTTAAGTAATTACGCGTAATTCTACATATATGTAAATTCATATATAGTACAAATAAGTATTCATAAATATTATTTAGGTCATTTTATACTTTTTAGTTTTCATATAATTTATCTCTAACGATTCGTTAATTATCGAAATGCATTTTACGCATTTCGATAAATGACGAGTTATATACTTAAAATTGGACATGTTTATAGTCTTTTATTTTATTGCTTATTTTATTAAATTCAAGTTTACGGGGTCATTTTACTAATATTTCTAGCTTTCCTTTATAATTTAGGTTCGATCGAGTTTTTTAATTGATCGAAACCTCGAATAGTTAGTCGTGGGGTTTACAGTCATGACATTGCTATGGCTATGATCACCATGCTAATCATGGTCAAATCATGGCTTAAGATAATGCTAGAGCTATGGTAGATTTTTAGGTAAGCATAGAGTACTAGTTTTATCTTCCCTAAGAGATTGAGGTTGATCGACCTAGACAAAGCATAAGGTTTGAAGAGTTGGATGTATTGTTGGATGCCCCCGTACCCACAAAGCCTATTCGTGAGATACCCTTGATGAGGATTTTGAGTACTACTAGGTTAACCTTGGACTTTCTCCCATAGTGCTGGCTAGAGGTAACCCGTCTAATGTACTTACTATTTGTCCAAATCTTTTGAATTTCTCAATACCTAAGGAGAAGGCTCGACAGGGATCTAGTGAGGAGTTAGGAATCTATTCCAGTGTTGGTTCTACATTCTCTATTCAAGGATTCAGATATTAAGTCGATCCTGGTGCAGGATCATCTTCATACCCTTAGTAGATGTTACAAATGTTGATCTTTTTAGGCTATACTTTTGGAGTTGTTGTTGGCACTAAAGTGATCACACATGCTCCTTTTATTGTATATTTTAAGATCATGTTTGATCATTTTATAATATGAGAGTTTTCTTTTAGAGAGGTTATGATGTCTTTTGAGATTTGATATATGAGAGCTCTTTGTTTGGTGAAGACTTATATAATTTGAGAAGCTCTTATATATTTTGAAACTTTGTACTTTGATTTGGATTTATATGGTAGTAAAGATGAATTGATGTACTTAAGTGAAGTTCACTCACTAGAAGCGACTATTAAACAGATTTAACCTCATTTTGTTAACAAGAAATGAAAGACTACAGCCTTTGTTATCATTACTATTGTTTGTACATATACATTTTGCTTTCATTTTTATGCTTGCAATTTCCAAAAGTATTTGATTACAACTTAATGTTTCTAACTTAAAGTTGGAAATGTATTTCTCAGTTGAAATAGGCGTTGAAAACTAAGTACTTCTCAAGATTGCACTAATGAAGTTTTGGTTGCCATCAATGCACAGAATGAGTTGTTGAGAGCATTTTTGGCTTAGGAGTGCATGCCACCTGTTCAGGCATCACCTCTTGAAGTAGTTCTAGAGATTCTATTACCATAGGCACCTCCACCGCCTCCACCTCCTCCACCACCAGTTGGTTTGATAGGAGTCATGCCTCTAACACTCCTTGATCTTAGGCAACAACGTAGTTATTGCTAGAATTTATTTGTTGTAGTAAATATTTTGAGAGTGTTGCCAACAGACCTAATGAGGTTAAGAACTGGTTGAATCAAATTGAGAGGTCATTTGAAGCTTTTGAAGTACCACTACATCTTAGGCTTACTTATAGTACTTCTCTATTAAAGATGCGAGCATATACTTAGTAAGAATCAAAGCAATGGAATCTAAGAGGACTAATCACATGGAATGTTTTTAGATAGGAATTCCTAGCATATTACATTCTGGGAAGTTTGAGGATCAAATACAGTGAGGATTTACTTGATATTGTGAAAGGGATGTATACTTTAAAGCAATATGAAGCTGAATTTAACAAATTCATATAGTTTGTTCCTCCAAAGTATTAGACTAGTGGTTGGCTAAAGATGGAGATATTTTCCAAAGGATTTGATGTTGATATGAAAAGAAGACTCTTGGAATTTGAGCCAAGAAACTTTGCTAACATGGTGGAGAAAGCAAGGGTATTAGATAATGGAAAAAAACAAAGTAAGGAAGCTAACAAGCACAAAGTTAGTGTGTTTGGTAAAACACCTTTTGAAGGGCCAAATGGTAGTAGTAGTAGTAGTAGTAGTAGTAGTAGTAGTAGTAGTAGTAAAACAAGAAGGTTTATGAGACGATAAAGAATATTTCAGAAAAGATTAGTGGGACAGCCAAGAGTTGGAAATGTAGAGGGAAACAGTATCCTAAAAATTATCCTCAATTATAAGGCAAGTGTTCCTTTTATGGTAATGGTTCACTGATATGAGGCAAGTGCACCTATCAATTTTAATATAGTGGATGTGAGTCCGAGTCGATCCCTCAGAGATTTTGAGTACTAATATTAACTTTAGCTTTATTATCTAACCAAAAAATTGTGATAAATTGAATGAATTAAAAATACTGAAATTAACAACTAAACTACTTATGAGACTTAATTACGCAAATTAGGAAACAATAAACTACGAACGACTTCAAGTATGCAATAATGTATTTAGGAATTATTTCCCCTAGTGTTTAACATGTAACCTTTTTAAAATATATCCAATTCAATTTCTATTATTCTTGACCGGAGGGATTCACAGTTAAAGCTAATATCTTTCTCCAGCATATTAACCCTAATCCTAAATTATTTACCGGAATCTCTTCACTTAGTAATATAATTTAGAATTGCATTAGCGTGTAATGAATTCCCATGCAAACAATCAACTTTCCGGAAGAAACATGTATCTTATCTCTAAGTATACATGTAATTCTCTTCAATTATGCCTAGATCTAATTACACATGCAATTTCTCAATTAACATGCATAATATCATATATTGACACTCCAGAATTATCAATCCATAATTAACGACATAATTGAATCAAGAAAAGGTAGAAACTTTATTGAAATTATAATTCAATCCAAGGGTTACATGAAACCCTAGGTTCCATAATCCTAAATACTCTAATTCTAAGCTATCATAATGAATCTAAAAACGAGTTTCATAAAAAACGTAAAATAAAGCATAAAAACCCCTCTTGATTTGATGAACAATCTCTCTAATCTTGAAATCGATGTCGTTCTTGCTTCTTGATTAATGTTCTTCTCCAATCTCCTCTCTTCTCTTGTGTCTCTTGTTTTTGTAATGTCTCTTTTTTTTTCTTTTGAAACCCTAATATATCTTTTTATAGTGTATCAAAAAGATTTTGTTTTCGTCACCCGACATGGCCTGGGACATGGCCGTGTCCCCAGGTCGTGTAACTTTCTACACTTAGGCAAATTTTCTGCATAACTTCAAAAATTCATAACTTCTTCGTTTGAACTTGGAATTGAGTGAAACTTGATTCATTTTCTTCGTTTTCGAGCCTAGAACGTGTTTAAACCCTGAAATCAACATTTTACTCAATTAAGTATCAATTTCTTTAAAGAAAACAAAAAATGTGTGGAAAATACTATAAAATCACCCTATGAAATATGTTTAAAATTAGAGTTATCATTCACACTAAGTGATAGATTGTGTTAAGAGAAATATTACTACTTACTTCATTTACAATAAGGTTAAGCACTTCTCTGCTACTTACCCATAGCTCACAACCACCACTACTCAAATTGCAAAGCCACCACCAACTATTGGATGCCCTGCTATTGGAAAAGCCATCGGAGGACCAAGTACGGGAAATAGCCCAGGTGTAATGAATACTGCTAGAATATACAACAATTAGAGTTATGAAGACAATTTGATTGAGGACTTAGAAGTGTATGAAGAAGCAAACGATTTTTTGGGTCTTGAGCTCATAGTAGGTATGTACCTTTATTCTTTTTGTTAAGTTGCTAAAAATATACTAAGTAGTGTAAGTTATCTTAACCAATAGTAAGTAATAAGAAGTTATGAATGAAAATTTATATGGTTTAAATATGTGAATAAGACTAAAAAACATGGTGACTTAGGGAATATTAATATAGTTGGGCACTCTATTTACACTTTGTTTGATACGGGAGCTATACATTCCTTCCTAGCCTTTGAAGTGGTAAAGTAAACAAGTTTAACTACAGTTGCTAGTGAATCAAGTCTTGGAGAAAGAACTCCTATAAGAAGTGTGGTAGTTACAAGGGAGACGGTGAAAGGATGTCCTCTAAAAATTCAAGTATGACGCAATATTAGGAATAGACAAGTGTGATGAAATATAAGGAATGAATTGGATGACAAAAGTTAAAGCTACTGTTGATTGTAAAGAAAGGAAGGTGATGTTTAAAGCATCTGAAGGGACGAAAGCTGAATTTAAGGGAGATTCTGCGACAATCAGAGTGCGAAAGTTAAGTGCTTTGGGGTTAATGACAGTTGTTAGTTAGTTGAATACTATGGAAACTGATTTAAAGAAATTGAATGTAGAAGAAATTTGGGTAATAAATGATTTTCCTAATGAGTTATCCAGATTACCACCAAAAAGGGAAAATGACTTTGTCATTGATCTGGTATTGGAAATTGAATCGATATCCAAAGTTCCCTATAGAATTGCTCCAATTAAGCTGAAGGAATTGAAGAAGCAATTGCAAGAGCTACTGGATCAAGGATTTATAAGACTGAGTATGTCACCATGAGGTACACCAGTTCTGTTTGTTAAGAGAAAGGATTGATCACTCAGGCTATGTATTGATCATAGAGAGCAAAATAAGGTGACCATCAAGAATAAGTATCTATTACTACGGATTGATGATTTGTTTGATCAATTATAAGATATAATTGTCTTCTCAAAGATTGATTTAAGATCAGGCAATCACTAGTTGAGGATTAAGTTAGAGGATGTTCCAAAGATAGCTTTTTGAATATGGTATGTGATAAGGATCATGGACCAATCACATGCTCCCAAGCTCATGGGCTTGCTTAGGAGTCTTACTGAGCTATTTGAGGTGAATTGAGTGCTAAGGAACAGTGGTAACCGGTCCGATTTGCTAAGTTACTTTGTTCTCTACATCATCCAAGAAGTTGTCAAGGCAACCAGCTAACATGTTAAGCTGAAGCCGAGCTGACAATTGTTAAGAGTCGATTACGTGAGGCCAACTCGAAAATGAGTCCCCCTTGAACTAACCCCTGTCCAGTCCTAAAAGTCTAAGCTATCAATCTGCCGACGTCGACTTGACCTTTTTGGGGCCCTACCCTTACTTAGCCAGTAGCGTCATTGGGACCACCGAATAAGCAAAACTACATGCACGCTGTCCCTCTTCTAACATTTGTATTTTCCTTTTTGCCAACAGATATTTTTTTTGTACGATTACATTGATACCCCTGTAAATTATTCCCCTTTTTCCTTAACAAGTAGGAATCCTTTTCTTTAATTTAATATAACCTAGGAGTTACCCTAATTGGGTATTATAAAAACTTGTACATTATAATGGCTACATTAGAGAATACATTGAAATTTCTAGACATACTCTCTTGAGTTAAGTATTATACTACTTACTCTCAAGCTACTCTTATCTAGCCCATTGAGTATAGACTAGTGGCGAGTAACCTCCAGCTACACTTGTATGTCATATCAAGTGTGAATCGAGCTCATGTAAGGCATTAGTGCATCATATCCATAGTCATTGCATGAGGAACCCTGCTTAACCTTTTATTATCATTTGTCTTTTGAACCATCTTACAATTCGGACCCACCCAATTGGTTCATGCGATACCGAACTTCGTGTGTTCATCTATGCCAAATTGTATCATCCTCATATCAGAGCCTAAATATGTTTCAAATTAGATTCTATTACTTTGCTCTTTGAGTGGTTTGTTACTGTTCTTGAGTATTAGAAGTTATGTTGTTGACATCAAAGGTTGGGTAGTAGAAAGGTTTTGAGGAAACTTTGGCGCTTTGTTTCCCCTATTTCTCCTACGCAAAACAAAGTGTGGTTGTTTGTTTGTTTTATAGTTGTCTTGGTGTTGAGGGTATTAGTTATTGATCTACTATTGTAATTCGTAGAAGGAACTTTGAGTGGTATTTTAGACATCAATTTTGTGGGGTAACCAACAATGTCAGATTCTAGTGTTCAACAAACTCTAGGAAAATAAGAAAGTGGTGCTTGAAATGGCCAAGGACAAGAAGGAAGCTTCACACCTCAATCAATGGGTGATTGATTAGATAGCCCCACCAACTTAGTAGCTAGTTTGGTGACTGTTATCCAAGAAGATAGACAATAAGTTAAAAATAGCCCAACTAGAGGATGTAAGCAGTAAGAGCAAGCAATGGTTAGTTTAGTCGAGTTAATGCCTTAGCTCGACCACCCTAAGCTGAAGGAATGGGCAAGGATGCCAAATGAAGGCTAGTACTTGAAGAAATTAAGGAAGAAGAGGAAGGAGATGACGAAGCAAAGGAGTATTATAAGCCTAAAGAGAGGAATTCCTGAGCCCCCTAGAGATGAAGGGTTGAGGATGCATATTCCAAGCTTTTCTAGAAGTAGAGATGCTAAGGACTACCTAGATTGGGTAGACAAGATTGAGAAGCAATTTGAATATTACGAAGTACTAGATAATGCAAAGACTTCTTATGTTGGAGTTTACTAGTTATGCCACCTTATGGTGGAAGAACTTACAAACTACCTAAAGAAGAGAAAGAGAACGTAAGGTTAGGACTTGGGATGAGATGAAGAGGGTCATGAGGAGGAGATTTATGCCAAGCTACTATCTACAGGATGCCTTCAAAAGATCATAGGAATCGAAGGAAGGAGGATTAACTATTGAAGCTTATGCTAAGGAATTCTTGATGTTAATGATTCAATGCAAAGTTAGCGAGCCAAAAGACTGAATTGTGTCTCGATTCATCAATGGACTAAAGTACGAGATTAGAGGACATTATTCGAGCTACCTAAAGGATAGAAAGGCATCGAATAGGAAGGTTTCGACCACCCGTCAGCTGACCTAGCTATAGCTTACTTGTTCTCAACAGACTTGTACAAACTGAACCAAGTAAGATTGTTGAGACCCAACCTACTCATATTACCCAAGTAGAGGAGAAGGAAGTCTTGAGAAAGTTTGAGAAAGGCTAAAGTTTGGGCAAGAAGACAAATGAGATCAAGTGTTTCAAATGCTAAGGATTTGGACATATGGCTACTCAGTATTTGAATAGAAGAACTATGGTGATTCGAGGCGAGGTACCAACAATTGAAGTAGACAGTATTAATGAGGAATTAGAGGAGCTGAAAGAAGATGAACGGATGGAGCTATCCAAGGAAGAAGTTATCTACGATGAGGAAGGTAACTTTATGTCGGCCACTTTAGTGTTGACAGGGACGATGAGTATCAGTCCTATACTTGAAGATGAATAAAGGAAAAATCTCTTCCATATTAGATGTAAGGTGAATGAGTCACTGTGTGCTTTGATCATTGACAGTTGGAGCTACACTAATGCAGCTTTTGCTTTAATGGTCCAATAATTGAAATTACTAACCAAGCCTCACCCAAAACTTGATAAGCTACATTGGCTTAGTGATAAAGGAGTCCTATAGGTGAATGAACAAGTGTTCGTGCCAATTTGAATTAGGAATTATCTAAATGAAGTACTCTGTGATATGTTGCCTAAGAGTACGTCTTACATTCTACTTAGATGACCGTAGATGTTCAACCAAGTAGTGATATATGATGGAAGGAGAAATACATGTTCCTTAAAGCATGAAGGTAGGAGGGTAAAATTGAGTTATATGACTACTAAGCAAGTAAAGGTCATATAATCCCAATTGAGTCAAATCCTAAAGAAAGAGGCTTTGATAATAACCCAAGCCGAGCAAAAAAAAAAGAGAGATGGAGCTCAAAGGACCGACCTATGTACTAGTCCGAAGAATATTGGAGATGAGGTATGAAGAGAGGGAGCAACATGCTGAGGTGAAAACATTATTAGAAGAGTTTACCAATCTATTCCTAGATGAACTATTAAAAGGTCTATCTCCCATCTAAGGTGTCGAATGTGCAATTAACTTATAGCTAAGAGCCACACTGCTGAAAAAGCTTGCCTACAGGTTAAATCTTGAGTAAGTTACCATGCTACAGAAGCAAGTAGATGAGTTAATAAAGAAGGGGTATGTGCACGAGTCCCATAGACCTTGTATCGTATCGGCCTTTTTGGTGCCAAAGAAAGATGGGTCTTGGAGAATGTGTGTAGATATCTGAGTAATCAATTGAATCACCATCAAATATAGGTATCTCATACCAAGACTTAATGACATGCTAGATGAGTTGAACAGAGCAAGAGTGTTCTCTAAGATTGACCTCAAATCTGGATACCATTAGATTCGAATACGCGAGAATGATTAGTAAAAGACCACATTCAAAATATACTATGGATTATATGAATGGCTTCTAATGCTATTTGGACTATCAAAAGCATTGACCAAAATTATGCGCTTAATGAATCATGTGCTCCAAGAATTAATATAGAAGTTTATTGTGGTTTATTTTGATGACATCTTGTATATAGCCTTAACCTGGAGCCTCATTAGTAACATCTCTAAAGTGCCTTTGCAAAACTCTAGGCTAAATGGCTCTACGTGAATTTGAAGAGGTGTGACTTTTGCTGATCTGAAGTGATATTCTTAGGATTTATTGCAAGTAGTAGTGACATACGAGTTGATGAAGCAAAGATTAGAGCGATCACCAAATGGCCAGCACCAACCACTTCAATTGACTTGAGGAGTTTCCACTGCCTAGTATCATTTTATCATAGGTTTGTAAGGAATTTTAGTACAATTGTGGCCTCACTCACCAAACTTTCAAAGAAGAATGTTGAATTCAGATGGGGAAAGAATGAGCAAAGGAAGTTTGAGGAAGTGAAGGACAGACTAACTATAGCTCCTATCTTAGCTCTATTGAGCTTTAACAAAGTGTTTGAAGTAAAATGGAAATTGTCCAGACTAGGCACAGGTACTATGCTAATGCAAGAAGGCCGACCTATTGCTTGCTGTAGCAAGAAACTTTGAAGAGCTACACTCAACTATTCTATTTATGATAAGGAGTTTTACTCCTTAATTCTAGCCTTAACGGTGTGGCAGTACTATCTATTACCTAGGGAATTTGTGATCTATATGATCATGAATCCTCGAGATATCTAAAGAGCCAACTTAAGTTCTCCCTAAGCCAAATAGGTTGAGTTTATGGAGGGCTTTTCTTATGTCGAATATATAAGAATGGAAAGAATAATGTAGTGGTTGATGTGAGGAAGGATGGACATTGAATGATTATCATAGAGAGGATAGATACTTATTCAGGAAAAGGAGGTTACGTATCCTAACCTGTTCTATGAAACAACTACTAGTGCGCAAGCCTCATGGAGGAGGAATGACAAGACACTTTGGCTAGCACTAAACCCATGAGGTATTATCTATGAGATTCTTTTAGCCAAGAATGATGAGAGATGTGTAGTTTGTGTTGGAGAACTATTCGATCTACCGAAAAGCGAAGAGCCAAGCAAAGACATTATCTACCCTTACCAATCCCAACCAAACCATGGTCTGAGTTAAGTATGGATTTCATACTAAGATGATTGATGATGTCTTGAAGGAAAGACTCCATCATGGTAGTTGTAGATCGATTTAGCAAGATAGCGCATTTTGTGCCTTGCTCCAAATCTAATGATGCTTGGTTATCTCTTTTCTTTTCTTATAAGAAATATTCAAGCTTTATGGAGTACTTAAAACCATTGTTTTTTACTAAGACTCGAAGTTTACGAGCCACTTTTGGAGGATACTATGGAGATGAATGGGAACCAAGCTATTGCACAGCATGTCTTACCATCTACAGGCTGAGGTTGTCAATAGAATAATAGGAACTTTACTACGGGGTTATTGTTAGACGAAACATAGGTGATTGGGATCTATGTCTGCTACTAATTGAGTTTGCTTACAATAGGACTACCTACAGTATAATGAACATGTCCCACTTTAAGGCAGCCTATGGGTTTAAACCCGAGCTCCTGATGGACCAAGCGCCCTTATCAAGGCCTAATGAAGACCTACTTGCTGCAAAGAGAGTTGAGGCCATCAGAGTCATGTACCAAGAAGTGGTAGAGCAATTAAGCTGAGCTATTACTAAGATTAAGAGGTGAGGCCGTAGATGGAAGAAGAGAGAATTTCAACCAGGTGATCAGGTTTGGATCCACCTCAGCAAGGAATGATTTTTGAACTTGAAGAATAGCAAGTTATCTCCTACAGCCAACGAACCCTATAAAGTGATTCAAAATATCAATCCTAATGCTTACTGGATTGAACTACCAAAGGAATATTGCACCTCAAACTCCTTCAACATTACTGATCTCCACCTGTACACTCCTGAGGATGAGTAACCTAGGGCTAAGCCAGATTTGATCCCAAATCTCAAAAGCCTTAAGGGGATGATAGGGATCACAGACCAATTACGTGCTCCTGAGCTCATAGGCTTACTTAGGTGGCTCGCCAAGCTATTCGAGGTGAATTGAGTTTTGACGAGCAGTGCATACCCTAGTTTGACCTGGTGATCTACTTTACTCCCCACATCATTTAGGAAGGCGTCGAGGTGACTAGCTGACATGCTGAGCCAACCCCTCTATTAGACACTAGTCTAAGCATCGAATCAGAATACAACTAACCTTACTAGTGCCAAATCTAAGCTAACAATTGTTAGGAGTTGATCACTCATGGCCAACCTAAAAATGAGTCCCCCCCTAAACCAACCCCTGTCTAGTCCCAACTATTCAAGATGTCGAAGTATTGATGCCAACCAAACTTGATCGGGACCCCACCCTTGCTTAGCCAATAGTGTCATTAGGACCACCAAATAAGCAAAACTACGTGTATGCTATCCTTTTTCTAACATTTATACTGTCCATTTTACCAATAGATATTCTTTTTGCACAATTACATTGATACCCCTATAAATTATTCCCTTTTTTCCTTAATAAGTAGGAATCTTTTTTGTAATTTAATATAACCTAAGATTTACCCTAATTGGGTACTATAAATACTTGTATGTTGCAATAGCTGCAACAATGAATATATTGAAATTTCTAAACATACTCTCTTGAGCCAAGTGTTCTACGGCTTACTCTCAAACTACTCTTATCTAGCCCATTGAGCATGGACTAATCGCAAGTGACCTTCGGCCATACTTATGCGTCATATCAAGTATAACCCCAAGCTTGTGTAAGGTGTTGATGCGTCATATCTACCGTCAATACACGAAGACCCCTACTTATTCTTTGACTATCATTTATCTTTTAAAATTTACTAAAATGCATTTTTGAAATGCTTTACAATTCAAAGAAAAATTTATCAACTTAGTGAATACTCACAGCAGTCTCTTATGACATTTTACTTGTTAAGGCAAAGCTAGTAAACCATCTTCAATTAGGGCCCGTATGGTATAGCTTATGAGCATTATATGGATTTGTTGATAGTGAACCCATGGGGCGTTATATTGATTGTTGATAGTGGATAGCCTTAGATGGGATCCATCTAATTGGTTAGTATGGTATTCTCAACTAGGGTAATAGTCAAGTTCCATTTGTTAGGACGGTACCTACAGACAGCTTCATGTAGGTAAGGTGAAGTGCCCTATTCAGTTAAGTACAGGGGATAATTGACGTATAGATGACGTAAATCTATACCTCCTATGGTTTCAAAGTCCTATGGACATGTTGCTTATATTTATCACTTTATCACATGTGCATTCATTTCTTATGTAGTTAGATTACATGTTTGTTAATAATTCTTGATAATTTGCTTGAATGGTAGTGGCAAGAGGCAAACTCACTGAGCTGTGGTATACTCACCCTTCAATAGTTCTTTTTTGCAAATAACCAAAAGCTAGGAATAAGCTAACATCAAAGTGTAGTGTGTTCCCATAGCAACTAGACTAGATGGATAAGATTACTTTAGTAAGCTATATTAGTTAAGCTAGATCTTTATAATATTTAGTAACTCTTGATGTTGTAGAAGTTTAATTATCCCGTCTTATTGTTTGGTAAGTGATTTCGACTCTCTACGGTCTTAGTGGACTATAGATTATTGGGTTACCTTAATTACTTATATAAATAAGTAAATGTAAGTAAAATGAATAAGTACCCTTAGAAACTTAACAATTAAAGTCTTGTAACCTCTAACTTACAAGACATTATTTATAACATGGGTACGCATGTGATGTAAAGATTTCAAGAAAAACTACTAGCCCCCCTCATGGAGCATTACAAGAGTGGTATTAGAGCTCTAGGTTGTCAGAGATAGGACTAGCCAAATGGTGAGATGGGATAGAACTCAGGTAAGATTAGGATTGAAGAATAAAAGACTTAAACTTCTAGAATATATATACTATATGTAGTAACACTATATGTATTTATGTCTACGTATATGTATATGTACATCTATTAACCATTAACCCCCCTAATTAAGATACCTTCAATGAACATACCTTGAGACTCACACATTATATGTTTTAGACATTAAACCGTCAGATGTAAGGAGCAAAGTGTTAAAAACTATATGAGAGTAAGCATGTTAAAAGAGGTTAAAATTTAGGGAGATATGTGCTTTGGAAGGCATGAGTGCAAATGTATTTTAATTGAATATTGGAAGTGGAGGATACCAATATAGAAGTATTGACCTTGATAATTACAACAACGGTTTCGAGTAGGAAATTTAAACTTGAGAATGGAAATTGAATGAAGAGCCATGACAATTGATTTGCTAATCAATGATTAAATAGCTTAGAAAGTGGGGACCATGAGGTAAAGTAATAAGAATGCAATTTTCCTTGATACTTTGGAAAATTACGATGAGGAATGATATTGGCTAACAAATGTTGTGCTAAAGAATTGTTTTGGCAGACCTCTTAGACTATGTTTAGGATATCTTAACCTTACAATTTGATATATATTTAGTAGGAACAAGAAGTCTATATGAATTATTGACCCTTAAGATATGAATTTTAGTTGTGAGGGGGTATGAATGACATTAGGAGTGAATATGATACAACTAAAAAGATGCTAACGTGTGAATAACATCTAGTTTGATGGATAGGTCTAGATAAATTACAAGGATGGATAACGATAATGAGAAAAGGAAGAAGCTATAGATACAAAATTTAGAATCAAGGTAGAGATGGTTGAATTAACTCATAATAAGACTATAAACCCTACTTTTAGTGAGCCTAAGACTTGATTTAGAGTACTTTCCGAACATTCACAAGGATCAACTAAACTAAAAATTTAAGCTTATATTTAGAAACAGATTAAAATTTTCCAATTCAAAAACCAATTATTAATAAAACTTAAGCTTGAAGAACTGCAAGCTCTAAAGTCATTTAAAATCCTAAACCTTAAAACCATTAAGGAATTTTAACCCTAAATATTTAATCAATAATTTAATTTGAATAATTTCATTTAACTTTAGAAAATTTCACAATTTTATAAAAATCAAATCATAAACTACAAAACAATGCAAGATGAAAACCTAAAAACAAATTTCCATAAGACCATGCCCTTATCTTCATGTCCAAGTCTTACACTTCAATAAGTAGATCAACCAATCACTTTAGATAACTTATAAATTGAGAGTTGGAATCATTTATCAATTGATAACTTATCAAAATCTAGTGATAAAACATTTTCCTTATCACCCCCTTCACTTATACTACATATGGACAATTTTTCACAAGATTTCATATGCTTAACTCCATTAAATGAGACAAGAGCACTCCATGTCCCAAAAAGACTTTAAATGGCAGATTTAAACAAGGAAGAAAGGGGGGCTAAGAACTTGTCTTTCAACCATCAATCACTTTCTCTTACACATCACTATTCACCCCTTAATGCTTACATCACAATAGTTGCAATTGTTGACTTTTGTGTAAGCTATAAGACAATCAATTAAAGCTTCTTGCACACACTTCTTTTCTCATTCAAAATCTACCACTCTCTCCCTCTTTCACTCCCATTTTCACTTCTTTTTCTCTCACTTTAAACACAAATCAAAAGAAGAAATCTAACTCCACAAATTCCCAATATTGCGCCACCATTTTTGCTTCCATACTCATGACAATTTATCCTCTTATTCTTGTGTCATTTTCTTTCACTATCTAAGATCTTTTAGAACCACTAGAATCTTCCACAAACCCCATTCCAAAATATCAAACAACTCGGGTTTCCAAAAGGTGGCAAAAAAGAGGAAGCAAAGTTAAGAGCTTAAGTGGAACCTTAGTGCACAACCACCATATTTTGCTTAAGGATAAGTAAGTGTTTCTTGTGATATGTGGGTTAGTATTTATGTTAGGAAACTTTGATTTCTTGAAGATATAAGTAAGGTTTAAGTTGTTATAACACGAAAAACCGTTTTAAGAAATAAACCATGAAACCCTTATAAGTTGGTATTTTGTAAAGACACTTGTTTAACACTTTGAATGGAAGATTTTAAGTTAAGAAAGTCTTGAAACAAAAACTTGAATGGAGGATGAGCATGCTGGATATGAGGGTTCCATAGTCATTTGGATGTTGATTTTGTTTCCATTAAGTTAAACATACTCAAATCTAGACTTAAGTTAAGGAAAAATCCATCACATGAAGTTTTATGAAGAAACCAACTTTGTATGACTTGAGCTATGATATGGAGGTTATATTAAGTATAAGATCTTCTATTTCTTTGTGTGGAGCATGAGTTAAAGAATCATCTTATGGAAGAAAAGTTAAGTTCAGATTTGGATATAAGTAGTTTAAGTGCATAATCTAACACTTAAACTTAAGGAAATGATGAAACAAGTTGAAAAACCAAGCAAGAACCCCTTGGAATCATCACGGACAGATTTGAAACGTGGGAAATAGAAGCTTAAAAATATGATAAAAGTGAATGAACAAAGTGAAAAGATCAACTAAAACAAGTATGGTAAGCATACAAAGCCTAAAACTCTCAAAACAAGCCTAGAACTCTAAGTTGGGCCTTCAATGAAATTCTGACCAGTACCTTAAAGTATCAAGAGAGGTTGTTTTGAAGCCCATAAGAAATCCACCTAAGGCCCCATAATCCCACCAAAGTCACTAACTTTTAGTTTGAACCAAAAACAAGCCCATTGAACAACTTAAGCCCACTAAAGGGCCCAGGAAGTGGTTGTTAGCCTTAAGAATATAAATCAAAGTTGTAAATCTGGCCTCAAGGAGTATTTTAAGCTTAGGATAAAATCTTAAGACCAAGCCCAAAGGATTTCTCAAGTTATCAAAAAGCCCATTTACCATACAAGGCCCAAAAACACACCAATACATGAGGAACGCTACTGTTCTAACCCATGGATAGAATTGTATGCATCATTTCGAAAATCTAACCTTACCACATTAAAGTAAACTAAAAAATGATGAAGATTGACTATAAGATCATAAAAATCGGATTTAAAGCGAAAAAGTTATACGCAATTGAACTTTAGGTAAAAACCGAGAAAAATTTCAAAAACTAGTCAAGAGTATAACTTAAGGAAAATTTACTTAGTTTCCTAAGTTTATTTCAATCCCTTATAAATATTATTTCAATGACCAGGGAACACCATGTACGGAGACGACTTGCCTCCGGATAACTTTGATTGACCCACATGGCAGAGTGAATAAATTCCCGATGACTCTCTACTTAATTGTGCTTGTAGAATAGATACACCTAAACTTATATATATAAATTTGGATGCTGTAGGATATAGGAGATACATGTGTATGGATTTATGGATGAATGTGACGACTTGTTCATTATATATATAATAATAGGAATTGTTTATATTAATATATATATGTGAATTGTATGGAATGAAATTGTTTGATTACCTTAAAAATTGAGTGAATCACTTATACGATTAAGAAATCAAAATGAATCATGCATTCCCCATATTGCATATGGATAACACTGACTGCCGCTTCACGCAGAAGATGGGAAGGGACTTACAGGAATACGAGTTTCCTACAGGATTGGACATTATATTGAGTTCCTATCCTAAGTTGATGGGCTTACTAGGTGCTGGGAGACGCCAATTGTCGGTGAGGGGCTGAGTCTTGTGGCTTCTGCTTAAGACGTGTGTTTGTAGATTGCGGAGGCCACCACACCGCTAAACTTAGGATTTTAAAAATATGATTTGATTTCGGTAAAGGAAGTATATATATATATATAGAGAGAGAGAGAGAGTTTTGTTTTGGCATGAGCACGATAGTGCAAATGAAATAAAACCTAAGGTTTAGAACCTGGATTTTGGTTTGGGTCGGTTAATTATCTCCAAACCCCAACTTTAGGGGGCATAATTCTGAGTCGTATGCAGTTTCTAGGCCACTGCATGCGTTGTTTGGCATACTGATTGTTCATGCATTCATAGATTGTGCATCTAATAAATTTTTGCCATGCGGTATTGATAAAGGTAATTATCTCACTAAGCATAATCTTACAACCCAATAGTTCTTTTCCTTGCAGGTTGATCGATAGTTGGGAATGGGATAGGAATCGAGTGCAGAGTGCTACCATTGAATCAGTGTGATGAAAAGCTTGTGTAGTTAATTCGGAATGCTCCGAAAAACGACCAATGTCTCAATTAAGTTTAGTATCTTTAATAAGTTTAGAATTTTATACAATTGTCTATCTTATTTTACTATTTTGGTAGGGGATACCGATTCTCTGCGGTTCTAAGGAACTGTAAAAAAATGGATATCTATAATTATTTATATTATATAATGAGTCAATGAACTAAAATTGAAGACTCTAGCAAATAACTATTTAGAGTCTTACAATCTCTGACTTGCAAGGGGATTTTCTTATAATGGGAGCACACGTGATATGAAAATTTTAGGCAATACTACTAGGCCCCTCCTAAGGTTGCTACAAAGACATGAAATCGATGCGGACAATAAGTATAGGATCTTTTCAAGCTATGATATTTGAATTCATATCGAGACAAGGACAAATTAACCACCAATTAGAATTCAGTTGCAATCGATATAAAGGGAGAAACTAAAGAATTGAAGCATGGATGAGAATCTCAAGTCCTAAACAAGTTTGGAAAAGCTCGTGGCAAAGACCTCGAATTCCAATATTTAGCCAAATTGTAAACTCTACACTTAAGATAATCATAAGAATGATAGAAGATTAAAAGAATGGTTAATTAAGATCCTAAAGGAATAATTTACCATTGGTTGTGAAGTATAAAATTAATGTGCAAGGATGATTAAGTCAGATGCTCCAGTGCTTAAGAATTCAAAAGCAAGAAGTAGCTTATGATAAAGTGGACATAACATGTAGAAGTTAAATGTGGACTTAAAGATGACAACATCTAGTAAGATAGGAAATTATAATAATTTGAGGATATATGGATGAAATGTTGTATGATATGAATAGGTGAGTTGGTTAAATGACACTAACTTGGAAATGTATTATCTTGATAGGGCTATAACTATTGAATAAGATCTTGATTCCTTACTAGTGTTGCATAATCAAAGAAGTAAGGACCAACCTAAAAATACATCAAAACAGTGGAACCTCCTAAGTTGATGCTTTTCAAGTTCATCAAGGTAAATAAGTTGTAAACCCCGCAAATTTAACTAGTTAAGAGTAGGATTGAACCCTAATACTATAGATGACTTATCAAGTCATTAGAGCCAAAGAAGATAAAAAGTTAATAAATCATAAATTTAAATATATTATAAGTAGTAAAAACCTTAGAAATTGATCAAAACCCTAAATCGTATACTAAAACCCTAAAACTGCTTTAAGCACCATTAACCAAAATTGAACCCGAATTGTTCGAAACCATAAAATTATAAAAATAAACCTATAAAATAGTTAATATTACTCAATAATGATAAAATTATAGTCAATTGCAATTTTCGACTAAAACGCCTATTCGCACGAAATTTTATCGAAATCGCCACAATAACTTGTAAAAATTATAATTGTAATGGGTACCAATTAAATTGATAAAATTTCACAAAAATCTGAAAATTAATTTACGAGGAGAATCGATATAATTTATATGATTTGAAAAATTACATGTAATTGTAATAATTTTCATTTTCCTTCTCTTTTATTTCCAATTTATCTCTTTTCTTTCTTCCCTTTCCCATTTCAAGTCTTTATCCTATACAAAACGGAAACAAAAATCAGCAAGATAGAATCAAAAGGGTAGCCTACGTGAAGAATTACATTTGCCATGTGTTAAGTTATAATTCAATTGTCTTATCCTTATTAATTCACAAGAGTAGATAAGATCTTAGCTTAAAATTTAAGCTAGTCACTCACGTGAGTAAGAAAAGAAAATATAAATCTGGAAAAAGAAAAAAAAAAATCCTGCACAAACATAAAATTCTGGACAACAAAAACGTAAGAAAGAAAGAAAGAAAAGAAGAAAAAGAAGAAGGAAAGAAAAGGAGAAGAAAAGAAGAAGAAAGGAAGAAGAAAGAAACTAAAAGAAATAGGTGAGTAATTATTTAGTAATGTAGATGTATAATATGTAGTATATACATGTATAAATATGGTATTTATTTTTCTACATATAACATTATTAATACATGTCTATATGCATAAATATGTAGATTTACTTTTGATATGTATAAGGCTAGATATGTACATAGGTATATGGAAAAGTATGTATTATGTATTTTTTTTTTAATTATACATATGATTAGTGTTAAGTATTTATATGAAATATTATAGTATATATATATAATTGTACTGTAAGCTATATATATATGTATCCATGTATAATTATTTTCATATATATATATGTATATATGTAATCGTATAGTATATATATGTAGCAGTATATTTCCGTAAGTAAGAATATGTGTATATAGAACATATATATATATATATATATGTATAATATAGAGTATATTTTACGGTACACCGCATATATTATAAAATATATGTATAATATATAGTATATATATTTTATAATAAATACTATGTAAATATATATATATCGAATATATAATACAAGAATAGGTATTTGTAAATTATTTATATACATCTAAGTATTCGGCATTACATGAGTATATTTCTAAGTATAAACATAAATACATGAATATATATGTATATGTACATAAGAGTATGTTTATTTTCATAAAATAAGTATATACATACATATAGCATATAACATATATTAGATCTAGGTAGTATACCGAAAATATATATAGATATATATATGTATGTATAAATCGTGAAATACATAATTAATAAGAAAATGAGAAATATAAATCTCAAAAATAGGAAAAATATGCTTAAAATAATAAAAATATCAATTATATGGCTTAAGTAATTATTAAATCATAAATATGTTAAAAAAAGCGAAAATCAATATTTTATAATTTTTAAACTTAAAGAATAATTTTTGTGATATTTTTATATCACAATTTACGTTACGAGTCACAATATCCAAAACATACCTCGTTACGAGAAAATACGCTAAAAAACGATCAAAATGGACTATAGGTTCGTAACAATCCAAGCTAAAATGATAAGTTCCAAAATATATAAAGGAAGTCTTGTAACTTACAAATATAAGAAACTAGTTACTATTAACCCCATTGAGTATGATAAATCCTATAAATATAAAACTTAGGGTATATTGGAGAACTAAATAAACTACAATAGACGTTTAGTTAATTAAGGAGTCTGACTTTACAGAATACTTATAAGTGTTATTATATTTTAGGTGTTCAATATCAAGTTCTGGAAACCCCAAAGGTTTGGAGGATGAGCAATAATCCAGGTGAGGGAGTTCTAATGACCTGCTACTTGCTTGTGCGTGTTGCTTGTATGATGTTTTGCTGCTTACTATTGCTTGTATGTTTGAATGACTGTTCTGCTTGTATGCCATCATCTGTGTGATCATTTTTTCTTAATAGATAAATATAAATATCTGACCCAAATAACTGGTTCTATTCGTCGCATGTCTATGACCCAGCAAATGTATAGATGGAGAGTGCTAGCTTTGCAAAATGTTGAAAAGGGTATTTTTGGAAAAAGGTTTTCCTAATCTTAAACGTATTTTGTATGATTTTGATAAGGACTGTAGTACCAGAAACGATATTTTATCGTTAAGGCAAAGTTAGCATGGGTTCTCCACTTGATAGCGAGAGGACTTGCTTTATTGTGCCTGTAAGGCCTTGGTTAATTTTGGTTTGCGACATGCACTCACAAGTTTGTATCCAAGGGGCCTTGGAAGGTGGATAGTTCTAGAATGGAATCCCCCTATTTGAATTGAAATCTTTTCTCGGCTACAGTAATAGTCGAGTGCAGCCTAAGGGGTTAGGCCCCTAGGTAGCCTCATGCGGGTAAGCTGAGGTACCCTGTGCGGATAAGTACAGAGGATAATTGAAGTGTAGAAGACGTAATTCCACACCTTTCATAGTTCCGAACTCCTATGGATGTGTGGCTTGCATTCATCGCGCTTACATTCATTTTGTATGTAGATAGCTTTCTTTCATGTGTGATAATAATGTGTGATAACTTGCTTGAACGGTGGTGGTGAGGAACGAACTCACTGAGCTGTTATATGCTCACTTGTTCATAGTTTCTTTTATAGGATCACTTACATTGGGATTGGGATAAGTCTTGAGTGCCGAGTGTGAGATGAAGATATGTATCTTAGTATTAGAAATAATTGAGTACTCTTTATATGATACATAAGCAACCTTTGTTGATAATTTAATTTTTCTTATATTTCTTTTGTAATATTAGTATGTCCTATCTTATTATTTGGAAGGGGATACCGATTCTCTATGGTTCTGAGGAACTGTGGGATATCAGATGCCCATAATTATTTATATCATATTTTACAGTAAATTATTTACTTAAAAATCAGTAACCTTAGTGATTAATCACTTAGAGTCTTGCAATCTTTGATTTGCAAGGCGATTTTCATATCATGGGTACACACATGTTATGGAAATTTCAGATAATCCTACTAGGCCCCTGTAAGGTCATAACAAAAGTACTTGGAAGGTAAACCCAATGATCTAGTCGAAATAGAAGATTGGTTGGCTTGGATTGAGCAGTCCTTTGACATCTATAAAATTCCAAAGGACTAAAAGGTAACTTATGGAACTTTTATGCTACATAAAGATGCAAGAATATGGTGGGACTTCAAAAATAGGACCATGTCTCAACCTACCACCTGGGATGGATTTAGCGAGGAGTTTTGGAAAGTGTGCATCCCAAATAATCTACAAGAGAAACTCCACAAAGACTTGCTCCTCATACAAAGGGGGTAAAAGGAGCATCAGCAAATATGAATGTGAGTTTAAAAGATTGATGCACCTTACTCCTTAGTGCAAACTGTAACCAAGAACAAACAAAGCCGATCGCTAGGTGGGTCTAGGCTTGCAGAAAGCTTAAAAGGAGTAATGAGGAAAATGCGTGAAAGAACAGTGACAAATGAAAGCTAGGCAAAACCTATGAACAGTTCCAGAGGATATAACACACTATAGAACATTTGAGGACTCACGGCACAATTCGATATGATGCACAAATTGGTTCGATGAGGTTACTCGCCATCTAACCTTACTTAAGGGAAAGGATAAAAGTGATGCCAAGTGTAAAACAACAGAGTGTTTACATAAGGAAGAAAAATACTCAAGTATATTAATGATGATCTATCTACTTGTAGCTTACAAATACAAAGGGTATTTATACCCAAGAATTTAGGGTAACTTGCCTAAAAGGGGAAAAGACAAAATGGGTATTACCCCAAAGTAGTAATGTATAACAATACAAAAGGTAAAAATGAATATTCATAGAAGAAATAATTAGTAGGATAGTTTCTACACGCAAAGATGCTATATTGGCGAGGTCATTAGGAGATGTGGACAAAGCAGTATGGCTAGCTGGCTTATTCAAACAAGGATGGCTTATGTAGCCTGAGGTCTTTCTCTCGGCATGGCAGCAAGGGTTCTCTCGAGGAAGTGGTCAGGCATGAGGGAGGAATGGGTGTTGTCTTGACCATCCATTTCTTAGCATTCTATCTGTAAGAGATTGATCATCATTCGACATGGCTTAAGGAGTGATTGGGCAAGGAAGTACTTAGCATCGGCAGGAGTAGAAGAATTCGTCTCATCAAGCCTTCCAATCCTTGGGCTTGGCTGTAGATCAAAGGGTTAGTAGCTCAATTACCATCACTCCTACTAAATTGAGAGCTAATGATAGTTTTCGCATTAAAGTATTCATGACAAGACTAGATCTAGAAACTCGCAAATTGAAAGAGTTTCGACTAAAGACTTTTGATGAAGTTATCGAGAAGGCAAGAATAATAGAATATGCAAAAAAGTAGTTCTTGGAGTGGCAGGAGAAGGAAGAGGAAGGAATCACTAAATCAAATATGTAGCTAGTGGAAGATGTTGATGAGGGCTATAAAAGACCAAGTGAGGTGTTGGAATTGCAAGCGGATGAACTAGTTTCAAAGAAGCCCTACCGAGTAAGTTGTTGGAAATGTGGCTAAGAACATTGCCTTAAAGATTGCCTACAATTAAGGGGAAAGTGTTCATATTGTAGAAAGACCAAGCATAAAGTAAAAATATGTTTTAAAAGAAAGAATGTAATAGTGTATCTCAATTATGGGAAGTATGGACATGACATCTCCAAGTGCTACCAAAAGTGAAAGGCTCAGGAGAAGCTGAATAACTTTTAAAGGAACCTTAAGAATTAGTGTAATCATTATGGGAAGACGATGTGTTTCTAAGAAGAAGATTTCATGGACTTGTTACAATGTTTAAAAGGTCGTGTCATTGTTAAAAACCATATGTTGAGTATAGTTAAGGAAGTTTATGGTTTTGTTTGTGATTGCTGACAAGGTAGTGATAAAGGAAGAAACCTTAGGATAAAGATCTATATATAAATTTATGATAAAATCTACTTGATTGATACAAGATCCTGTTAACTAAAAGATCCTTGTAATATGATCGTCCTTAAGCTATGAGTTAGGATTAAATGTAAAAATTGGAATTCAATACAAAGAACCACTATGGTCAAGTTTCAAGGACAAAACTTTCTATAGGGAGGGAAGAATGTAAACCCTGCAAATTTTACGTTTTAGACTTAGAATTGAATTTGAAGAACCAATGGTATTCCCTAGGCTTAATCATTGTAAAGAAATTAAAATTTGAGATAAAGTTCTATGAACTAATAGTATACAAAAACTCCAAACTGAAGTATACGTAACCATAAATTAAAAATTCAAATTGAATAAAAACTCTTAACCCTAAACCCTAGAGTCGTAAAACCTTAGATTAAATTTCAAATGCAATGAAAACCTTAAATCAAAACATTTCACTTGAATTATGTAGATCGCATAAACTCGATAACAAACGATAAGAGATATCTACAAATGGTAATGAGAGAAGCCTTAAAATCCTCATAAAACCCTAAAACGAGAGAAGCCCTAAAACCAATAAGAAACTATAATTTACTGTCAAAAGCCCTAATTTGATTAATAAACTCTAATTATATAGCCACATTATTAAGTAATTACTAATAATTTACTAAATTGTTGAAATAGCCCCAATTTGCCTTTTGAAATAGTAACTAATTAACGATAATCGATTCCAACCCTTAGAAACCCTAAATTAATTATATAAAATGATCTAATAAGCTTAATTAACTTAATTAAATATGAAAAACCCTAAACTATGTCTAACTATGGTCACCTACACTTGTAATTAGAGTTGTAAGCTTAAATTACATTCTAATCATCTACATGCATTCAAGTATCATAATTAGCTAAAGATAATCACAATTAACTATATAGGATAAGATAATTAGTTGGGAAAACAAGTGACCACTCACCATTAGTAGATAAACCATTGCCTCAATTAGCAAAAATCTTAAAAGGTAAATTCGTCCCTACTTATGCTTGTACTATGCAACCAAGAATGAAAGGGATTTGTTCCCCACCACACCTACTTATAATCAACCCCTTTTTGACCCCTCCATCTACATTTTACTCCATCTTCTTCCCTAAAATAAACCCTAAAAACATTCTCTAAACACATAATTCAAAAACAAAAGAAAAACAAGAAGAAAGGAAACAAGAGTTAGTTTCTCAGACCTAGCTGTGCACCCAAACGCCCTAAGCTATAACTTCAAACCACCACCTCTAAATGATACAAAACTACTTGCATTTGAATCCTCTTTCATCCCCCTTTCTTCCTAACAAACATATTTCACCAAAGGAGTTCATTTCATTTTTAAAAAACGAAGTGCAATGAGGCTCTTCGAATTTCCACCAAGGTAAACTTGCACCTTTTCAACTTTCCTTCTAATTTGAGTTTATGAGCATGATTCCTAGGATTAAAAACTAAGGGAAAAAATTAATAAAATGCCACCTTTGTTTACCTTCTTTACATGCCTATACATGTGCATTTTCTTAGATTTTTAGTGTAGTAAACATGTTACATGTAACTTTAGAAGTAGATAAGTTGTAGTAAGATGATAACTTGAAGAAAAGTAAAAGAACCATCATCATATCTTCATTCCCATGCTATGGCCAAAACATATGTATGTATATCCCCACTATATTTTTTATTTCTCATGTTTATTTTGGTAGGAAATGGTTTTAGGTGTATTTTAGTGGTAATTTGATACATATTCTAGCAAGTTAAGTCAATGATTCGTAGAAAGCCCTAAGAAATCATCTTAAACCACCCTAAACATATTGAACAACATGCTGTAAAACATTTAGTAATGGGTTAATCACACAAATAATTAAGGATAATTAGGATTTAGGACTTTATCTTATAAGATAAGAGGCTAAACAAGAAAAACCCATTGGAGACCCAATGAACCATTAGTATCAGATCTAGAACTCATGATAAAATGGGTTATTTAATTGTTTTTGTAAACTATTAGGCCCATTGGATTAGGACAAAGTCAAGATAAGAGCCTTAAGACATAAACTAGGCCTAAATTTAACTAAAAGGCCTACAAACCAAGCCTTGAGCCCACTTAATCACTCATGACCAGATTTGTAACTTTGTGAAAAGTGGACTAAACTTAGGGCTAATGATGGGCTTAAGTTTAAAAAGGCAAGTAAGATTGGGCTTGAGGCCTTAAATTGTAAAATGAGTTAAAAGAGCCTTAAGAAAACCAAAATAATACATGACCAGATCTAAATCCAACTTAAAATGACTCAATGGAAGACATTCAAAAGGCCTACAAAACCCTAAGGCCCATCCAAAACATCCACTATAGGCCCCTTAATAAGTTAAAACCTTAAACTTAAGAAAAGAGCTCGTTTAAGCCCATAAGAGCAACACTAAGGCCCAAGATGAAAATTTAAAATGTTGGGTAGAAAAAGTTCACTAAAAATACTTAAAAGGATGCCCAAAATATCAAGTGCAAAAGGCCAAGATTAAAAACTAAGCCCAAAACCCAAAATTAGGCCTAAACCCTAAAGCAACCAACTTACCTTTTAGGTACATGCACTTATAAGACCCAAATCAAAAACTTGCTGACCCTAAAGCTAAAAATGACCTTTGCCAAATCAAAGAACACTTCAAAATGATGAAATCATCTTAAAATAAAGAAGTTAGAGCGAACACAAGTTTCAACCGTACTCGGGGATTAGGGTAAGCTTCAGTAATTAGGTAAACTTTTAGGTTTTTGAAGAAACTATCTTCCAATTACTTACATATACATTATTATTACCTTTTAGGTGGCTTAATTTCTAATTCAGAAACCCCAAAGTTCATGACAAGTAGGCGAGTAAGCTAGGTGAGGGAGTTTCAGTGAACTACTACATACTTATGTTTGATAATTGCTTGATGTATTATTACTTGCACTTGGTTGTTTGTTAAGTAACTGATTGTTCTATATGCCAACATCCATATGATCACCTCATTAAAATTGGTAATTTTAAATATTTAGCCAAAATAACTGGATATACCTATCGCATATATGTAACTGGATATACCTATCCATTAGTTATGGATTGTAATGTTTCTAGCTTTGCCGAATTTTTTGAAAAATTTGCTAAAATGCATTTTTTAAATGCTCTACAATTCAAAGAAAGATTTATCAACTTAATGAATAATCATAGTAGTCTCCTATGACATTTTACTTGTTAAAGCAAAGCTCGTAGACCATTTTCAATTGATTGATAACGAGTAGCCTAAGTTAGGACTTATATGGTTTAGCCCATGAGCATGGTATGGATTTGTTGATAATGAACCTGTGGGCCATTGTATTGATTGTTGATAGTGGATAACCCTAGATGGGATACATCTAATTGATTAGTATGGTATTCTCAATTAGGGTAATAGTCGAGTTCCATCTATTAGGATAGTACCTACAGACAACCTCATGCAGGTAAGGTGGAGTACTCTATTTAGTTAAGTACCAAGGATAATTAACATGTAGATGACGTAAATCTACACGTTCCATGGTTTTGGAGTCTCATGGATGTGTTGCATGCATTCATCACATGTGCATTCATTTTGTATATAGCTAAACTACATGTTTGTTAATAATACTTAATAACTTGCTTGAATAGTAGTAGCAAGAGACAAACTCACTAAGCTATAGTATGCTTACTTCCTAACAGTTCCTTTTTTTAGGTAACCAAAAGATGGGAATGGGCTAAGATTAAAGTGTAGAGTGTTCCTATAATAGCTAGACTAAACAAATAAGATTACTTTAGTAGGCCGTATTAGTTTAGTTAGATCTTTATAATATTTAGTAACTCTTGATGTCATAGAAGTTTAATTATCTCATTTTATTGTTTGGTAGGTGATTTCGAATTTCTACAATCTTAGTGGACTGTAGATTGTTGGGTTACCTTAGTTGCTTATATAAATAAGTAAATGTAAGTAAAATGAATAAGCACCCTTAGAAAC
The DNA here is from genome assembly GCA_024138005.1 of Lumnitzera racemosa. Taxonomy (NCBI): domain Eukaryota; kingdom Viridiplantae; phylum Streptophyta; class Magnoliopsida; order Myrtales; family Combretaceae; genus Lumnitzera; species Lumnitzera racemosa. The sequence continues at coordinate 49,298,799 of JAMXBC010000012.1, read as the reverse complement.
ATAATAGTTAGAGTCTTGCAACCTTTAACTTACAAGGTGTTCTTTGCATTATGAATGTACACGTGATATGAAGATTTCAAGAAAAACTACTAGGCTCCCTTGTAGGGCATTAAAATATGTACAAATCTAAATGATACAATTTTATGTATACTAATATCTTAATTCCTTAAATAAGTTAATAAATAAATATATGCATAGATACATGTACATATATGGGATGTGATAATAAAGGAGGATTAGTGGTTAATTTACAATATTTAACAAATTATAATAATATATGTATATATATATATTAATACTTCAAAGTTAGGAAAAATGTAAAAAATTAAAAGAATTTACAAAATTGACACATGGGCCAATAGGAAGCTGGCATGTTAGCTCCTCCTACAATTTTCTAATTATAACTGCAAATTTCAAAGATAATAAAAAAATAATTATTTAATTAATTAAAAATTACAACTATAACAAAGAGTAATATATTTAGTACTTTGAGCTTAAAATAGTAGAATAAAGAAATTGATACAAATAGGAACTCAAAAGTAAAATATTCTAAAAATATAAAATTTAAAAATTAATTAAATCATAAATCAATAAAGAAAATCTTAAAATAATAATTGAAAACATTTGAACCAAAATAACAAAATTAGTAACATTTTAGGCTCATAATGAAAAAAAATGAGAGTTTCAACATCCTAAATGGGCCTTGCTACTTGAAAATACATCGGAAAACAATAAAAAATTGACTATAAGTTCATACAAATCAAATTAAAATAAAAAAGTTACATGCGATTTAATATCTAAGTGGAAATAGGAATCATAAGGTAGATTGTTAGCTAATTAGTCCATTCAGTATTATATTTAGATTCTGATTAGGTTCTTATTATTTTATTTATCAAGAGACACCAATCAAGAGGGAAAGTTGCATGTTGATTACCACAATCCATATCGGCTTTCGTTAAGTAAGTATTCTCGATGACTTTATATTTGTTTCATTTTTGTAGTTAGTGCACTTAAGTTTTTTCTATATTAATAAATTGATGCTTGGGGTTTTAAGATGTGCATGTGTTTGATACTGGTTGTTAATAGTGCAAAATATTATTAAATATGATAATTGAAGAATTGGTTATATGAATGGCAATTGCATGATTTGGATAGTTTACTAATATTAGTTAACCGCCTAATAATTTGACTTATCTTAAACTAAATAGATCATGCATAAGCATGAATATTGCATTTATTGTTTCGATCGTCACTTTACGCAGATAGTAATGAAGGGCCTTATAAAGATGGGATTCCTACATAGTTTAATTAGTACAATGTAAGAACACTTGTACAACAAGACCTTAACCTTGGCTCTGGGCTTACTTGGTATCGAAGACGCTAATTATAGGTGGCTAAAGGTCATGTCTAAAGACTACCATTGTAGGGTGTAAGTGTAGACTGTTAGGAATATTTCACCATTAGACTTAAGAATTTATGTACTATTGAATTTTAGAAATGGAAATATATTTTGTGAAATATAGAATTTCAATATATAGTTAAAAACCTAGGTGCTAAAACCCTATTGTGATTGATACCAATGAATTTCCATCCCTTACCTCAAAAGGCATTAAATCCAACGTTGTATGTAGCATCGGTTAACTGCATATAATGTTTGGCATACTGCTTGTTTATGCATTTATATGTATATTAATTAATTTTCTGATAACCTGCTTGATAATATAGTATGAGGGATATTTTACTAAGCTCGTATTTCCCTAACAGCTTTCCTTTGTAAGTTGATTATTAACTAGGTATAGGTTGAGAACTGATCATTGAGTACAAGTATTGAGATGCTTTAGAAGATAAAATTTGAAAATAGGTTATATAACTGGTTTGAAAAATTACATGTAAGTACTATTCTTATATTTATATTTTGTAACTTCAATCAATTTAAATTTTAGATCTTTATTACCCGATCTTATCGTTTGGTAAGGGATACTAGTTCTTTGCAGTTTTGAGGAACTATGGAATATTGGATTCCATAGTTATTTTTAGCTTACAATAAGTTAATAAATTAAAAATTAGAAACCCTAATGATTAATTACTTAGAGTCTTACAATCTCTAACTTGTAAAATGATTTTCATATCATGAATGTATATATGATATGAAAATTTTAAGTAATCCTATTAGCTCCCTACACCACCCCCCTCCCCACATCAACTAATGTTATCCTCGATTAATGCTGACTAAGACTTAGTCCATTTAATGGGTCTTTAAGCCTAACCTATTAATATGTCCTGTTTGAACTTAGGAAAGTGGTGTGAATAATTATAACTTGGTATGACCTCATTAAATAACTACTACTACTCCTATATTTTAGGCAAATGCTTGATTATAAGATCTCCACGTGGCTCACGACCAATGATTAACTGTGTTTCAAACACATGATGTTCGTATATAAATATGAAAAGAAAGCATTGTAAGAACTCTCTTTTGACCTTTAATTCTACATTCATTCACTTATTTCTCTCTCAAACAATTACTAACAAGGACATCGGAATGGTTACACCGAACTAGCCCCAATAACACTTAGTCTCTTATATTTTTGCAGGATGGCGCCATCTTTTTTTCATAATTAACCCACATGGCAAAGATGAGGTTGACAAAAAGTATAGGTGCTGGTTCTTCATCCTAAATACTAGATGGAGGGAAGTCGACATACTGATGAACAACACTTGGCTAAGTTAGAGTAACTTTACCTCGACTTGGCAAAAAAAAAAAACAAGAACTCAACAAAAAACACCAAGAACTCAACAAAAAACATGATGAGATCATTAAACTTCTCCATAAAAATGTCTACCCAAATCAAAACCAAGAACATGGTGATAAAAGTACCGAAAATAGTAATGATTCAATCTATTCTCTTAAATTATTGAGAAAACAGGTCAAAGTTATACTCGGACTTTCAGCCTCTGCTCTTAAGAAAGCAAAAGTATTTTTACTGCAAATCCTTACAAGTAAGCTTCTTGTTAAGGATTCTTCTATCCTTAACACTATAAAACAAAAATTAAACGATTCTATCAAGGACTATTTGTCTAAATTCATTGCCGAGATGGTCCAGATTCCAAAATTGGACATAAGCGTTGCTCTCAATGCAATTTTGATGGTGTTAAACCTTACGGAGACTTTCTTAAGTCTTTACCAAAAAATAAGCCAAAAACTTTTGTTGAGTTTAAGGCTAAGGCCATGTCTTACATCCATCGAGAAGACAACATTAAAGTTAGACAAGACATCGATCAAAGTAAAGGAGATCGGAAAGGCCACAAAAAGAAGAGTGCAAAAGATTGACTTAGAACACATGAAGAACAATGTTTTGAAGGGTATAATACTAAAAAAAAAAAAAAAGGCTATACATTCCTACATATTCTATTCATACACCACTCGATCATCTAATCACTGACATATTAATGGAAGTGCGTGGTCACCGGGGGGGGTGTTGTAATGGCTAGAAAGGATGAAAGGAAATCCTTTACAATGGATTTCTCATAAATGTTGTGATTTCCATCACAATAAGGGCCATAATATTGATGGATGTATTTAGCTTAAGAATGCAAATAAGGATGCAATCCAACGAAGGTATCTAAGCAAGTTTCTTACCTACGATGTTAAGAATATTAAGCAACCAACTCAAAGGAGATGTGATGAGCAGGAGAATGTCACGTGGCCTTCTCAAGTTAGGAAAAATGCAAGAGATGGAAGTAGCAGTAGGGGCATCAAATGGTATAATAGACACTATTATCAACGGACTTTCTACCTTAGGCAAGTTAAGCTCTTCAAGCTCAACTAATGCCACACATTATGTTTGTAATGTCCAAGGCAAAAAGGTCAATATCGATAATTCAATTTCTTTCATAAAAGAAGATTTCAAGAGTGTTCAAAGGCCTCACGATGATGCACTCATAATTAGTGCAAGAATTGCCAACTTCAAGGTCAAAAAGATTCTTATTGACACTAGAAGTTTAACAGATATTATTTTTCAATATGCTTTTGATCAAATGAGGCCAAAGATCAAAGCATGATTGAGATCTTACGACTCTGATTTATATGCTTTCAACAATCAACTTGTTTGGGTCATCAGAGTAATTTCTCTCCAAATCTATACTGGAGATGATGAGCACTTTGTAGAAGATAAGGTAGATTTCCTTGTTGTTAAATGTTGGTACCCATATAATATAATCATGGATCAACCATGTTAGCATTTATTTAGCTTGATCCCTTCCACTATACATCTTAAGGCCAAATTTCCCACTCCTACCGAACTTGGTATATGTAAAAGGGACCAATAGTTAGCGAAATCCTTATATCTAAGGGAACTATAGCATGGGGAAATTTGTCAAGTTGAAACCTATCCAAAACAAAAATCAATTGGCATAGAAAATGCTAAGGAAGAGACAAAAGATATCCCATTGGGAAATGATCCTTAGAAGATAACAAGGATAGGGAAACCTTTGCTAACAAAGATTCGATAAAGTTTGATAAACTTTTTACAAGATAACACCAATGTGTTTGCATGGTCTCCTTCAGATATGCCAAGCATCCCTAGAGATGTAATAATCCACAAGCTTTAAATTGATCCTAACAAGAAGGTGATTCAGTAGGGGAAAAGGCATTTCACTCCTTAACGGCAAGCAACCATTGAAGAAGAAGTATAAAAGTTGTTAAAGGTAGGATTCATTAGGGAAGAGCTTTATCCAACTTGGCTAACAAATTATGTGTTATTCAAGAAGTCTAACGGCAAATGGTGTATATGTATAGACTTTACGAATTTGAATCAAGCATATCCTAAAGATTATTTCCCATTACTAAGAATAAATCAGATGGTTGACTCAACTACTGGTCATGCCTTGCTATCTTTTATGGATGTGTTTTCTAGCTATAATCAAATAAAAATGGATGAGGAAGATGAAGTACATACGTCCTTTGTCACTAACTTTAGGACGTACTATTATATAGTGATACCTTTCTAGGCTTAAAAACAATAGTGCAACCTATCAAAGGCTTATCACTAAGATATTTAAGCCTTCGATTCATCGTAACATCGAAGTATGTGTCAATGACATAGTAGTGAAGAGAACAACAAAAAATCACCATCTTGCTAATCTTGAGGAGACATTCGGCACTTTAATGAGGTACAATATGAAACTAAACCCATAGAAAAATTTTTTGTGCCTCTTCAAGAAAATTTTTATGTTATGGCATTGAAGCAAACCCAAGGAAGATCAATGCTATCCGAAACATAAAGTCCCCCTATACAGTCAATGAGGTTCAAGAGCTAATTAGGTAGATAGCTACCCTAAACAGACTTGTATCAAAAAGTGAAACTAGATTTGTAGAGTTTTTCAAAATCACAATGAACCCAAAAGAATTCTGGTAGACTAATGAATGCAAAAGAGCATTCAATAAGCTGAAGGAGTTTTTTACATCACCACCAATACTCTTGACACCCATTCCAGAAGAAAATTTATACCTCTATTTGTTAGTTAACAGCTGAGCACTTTCCTATATCTTAGTTTGAGTAGAAGGCAGAGAGTATTGGCCAATTTATTACATGAGCCATGTTTTACAAGGGCCAAAACACCAATATACAAAGATTGAAAAATTTGTATCGGTAATGGTTCTCTTGACAAGAAAGTTAAAATCATACTTAGAAGCACATCAAATTGTTGTCCTTATTGATCAACCATTGTGTTAAGCTTTACAGTAATTAAACTCCTTGAGGAGGATGATGGAGTATACTTTAGAGCTAAGTGCCTATGGTATGCAGTAGAAACTCTTGAATGGCATTAAAAGCTCAAGTGTTGGTAGATTTTATGGCCCAATTCACTAGTGAAGAGGATAAATTAGAGATGGCCAAAAAGCCGATATGGAATTTATATGTTGATGGCTCCTCCACTAAAGAAGGATGTGGTGTAGGTCTTCCCTCGTTCTGTAAGGACCCTATAATGTAAAAGTTAATTATGCCCTGAAGTTTGGGTTTCTAGCCAACAATAATGAAGCAAAGTACAAAGCTTTAATAGCTAGACTCCAATTGGTGAAAGAAGTTGGTGCCGCAAAAGTTAAAGTTCTTTTCTACTCACAACTAGTTATGAATCAAGTCAAAGGGAGTTATGCGGCAAAAGAGGAAGTGATAAGCAAGTACTTGTTGATAATACAAACGCTCAGGAAAGAGTTTCAATCCTTTTTCAATTGAGAAAATACCTAAAAGCAGAAACATTGCTACTGATAAGATGTCAAAGTTAGCCAGCATGGCATTCCCTAATTTAAATGATATGCTCTTTATTGAGTACCTCCCTAATAAGAGCTTACAAACTGTTGAGTAGAGTTACAAGTTAGCTCTTTACCCAAAGGAGAAATCTTGGATGAATCTAATTAAAGACTATTTGAAGGACAACATTCTCCTTGATAGGAAAGAAGCTCATAGGTTGATTTATCACCCTACAAATTATACCCTGATTGATGACCATTTATACGAGCGCAAGCTTTCCTAACATTATCTTCGATGTCTACTGAAGTATCCATAACAAATATTGTCCAAGTTATAGGTGGTATCTATAGCAACCATGTAAGGGGCCAACCCTTGTATGTCCGCATATTATGACTTGACTGTTATTGGCCGACTATGAGAGAAGATGTAAATTCTATTGTTTAGTAATGTCAACAATACCAGAAACAAGAGACATTGAGCCATGCTCCTTCTGCTGAACTCTACATCCTTACTAGCCTTTAGCCTTTCACTCAATGGGGCTTGGATATACTTAAACCATTTGTCATACTTGCTATGGACTATTTTACTAAGTAGGCAGAAGCTAAAGCAATGGCTATAATCATCGAACAGAAGGTCAAGGCTTTCATTTTCAACTTCATCATATCAAGATTTAGGGTTCCATTTATGATAATCATTGACAATAGGCCACAGTTCGACAATGATAAGTTCTAGGCATTTTGTAAGAAATAAGACATTTGTCTAAATTACACTTCGGTGGCTTACCTTAAAGTAATGGGCAAGTGAAAGTTGTTAATAAGATCATCTTGTATAGTTTGAAGGGAAAAGTTGATCAAGTCAAGAATAAATGGGCTAACAAACTACTGAGTGTTTTATAGGGGCATAAGACTACATACACGACTTCAATTGAAGAAACACCCTTCAAATTGGCCTATGGGTTAGAAGACATCCTATCATGACCTAAACATTATCATTGCGTGCTAAATCACTGTATATCGTACAAAGGTCTACAATCAATCCCCTCATTGATCATAGGCCTTTCATATGACACATAAGGCTCCTTTCACTCTATGTTACCATTGGATATATAGACGAGTTATATCGGACGTATTAACTAAAATTACTAACTAAATTCATATATTACCAAAAATAAAGCATGGAGCTTAGAATTCTATGATAAAATATTATAATACATCGAAAGTTCATAAAAGTATGTCATATGTCTGTCTATTTACAAAAACTTAACTAATTAAAAGTAAAGAACAACTATTAGCCATACTATGAACTTCTCTCTCTTCATTCTCTTAATCACATGGCCCTGTCCCAGTACGAGACTCACCTTGATCATTCATCAACCCTATATCAAAAGAAATCTATTGGGGTTTAAGCTTATACTTAGTGAGTTAATCCTCCGTCATACCACTCAATAATTTTATTAAATGCACAAACATATAAATGCATGAACACTCAGAATGACAAATAATACATGCAATGACTTAGGAACTGCATGCAACTCATAATTATGCGCCTATAATCGGGATTAGAGATAATTAACTGATACAAACCAACAATCGGGCCCTAACACCTAGGTATTTATTCCACTTGCACTATCATACATGAAACCACTCAAACTTATACATAACATAAACAACTTTACTTTTTATATGGAAAATACACTTTCTTTTTTAAAAATCAAACTCTAAGTCAAAATTCCTAAGTCTAGCAGTTTAGTAGCCTTTGCAATCCATATCATACACCCTAAGCGGAAGTCACAAGACATAGCCCTTCACTAATACTTAGCATTCCTAGTGCCTAATAAGCCTGATAGTTAAGACAGAGACTCAATAATATATAAATGGCATAATCGTTGGTATGAGCCCCCAATCCTATGAGCCCCTTTCCACCTTTCATATGAGATAGCAGTTGGTATAGTTATGATGCAATCATAAGAAATGCAAAACTCATTGAATTCCTTAATTTAGTTTTCATTGTGATCAAACAATTTCATTACATACAACTATACATAACTATCATCACATATAATTCCGATTATTATCTGATTAGCAAATCACGGAATTCAATCATAATATCATATACATGCATTTCCTGTATCCTACAAGCATTCAAGTTCATTATATAAATTTAAGTGCATTTGTATTGCAAACAAAACCAAGCATGAGGTCATCGAGAATCACTCACTCAACCATAGTTGATCAATTATAGTAGTCTAAGGGTAAGTTATCTCCAACAGTAGGGTCCCCTAAACATCACAAATATGATATTGTAAGAATTTGAAATAGAATTAGAAGGCTAATGTAAAATCTTTTAAGTTATACTTTCAACTTAGTTTCCGTATTCTTCTCGGTTGTACTAAAACTTTAATCGCATATAACTTTCTCGTTTTAAATCCTATTTCTATGATCTTATAGTTAATTTTCATCATTTTCGAGTGCACTTTAATGAGGTATGGTTAGATTTTTGAGATAGTGCTCACAATTCTATCCGCTAGTCAGAACACTAAGGTTCCTCAAGGTTTGGTGCTCTTTTGGGCTTAGTTTGGTTGTTAGGCTTTTTGTTCTCTTAGGAAATCTTTTGGGTTTGGGCTTAGGACTTTATTCTAAGCTTAAAACACCCTTCAAGGTCAAATTTCTATCCTTCCTTCATGACCTTGGTGCTATCAAAATTTTTTTGGACTCTTAAGTGAGCTTAAGCGGTCAAATGAGCTTGTTTTCATGGTTGAAACTAAAGTTGGTGACTTTATTAGGCTTAGGAAGTTTTATGTAGACTTCTTATGAGTCTCAAAACTAATTTTCTTGGTTATTTAAGGTATTGGTTAGAATTTTCTTAAGGGCCTAATTAGAAGTTCTAAGCTTGTTTTGGATGTATTTAGGCCCCATTTTGAGTTTTAGGTTATTATAGTCGCTTTGATTAGTCTTTTCACTTTGCTTACTTTGTTTTATTGTATTTTTAAGTGGGTTTCTTTGTGATTCCAGATTTGGTTGGTTAGGTTTGTAGCTTCCAACTTGGTTTTTCAAATTGTTTCATCATTTCTTTAAGTTTAAATGGTAAATCAAGAGATTACATTACTTATATTCCAACTCCAAATTAACTTCTTCTCCATAAGAAGATCATTTAGCTAAAATACTAAGTAAAATTTATAGATCACATACTTATCATAAGTGCTACACCTTAGTTTACATCTCAAAGAGTTGATTTCCTCATAAAAATATCATGTAGTGGTTTTTCCTTCACCTAAAGCTAGATTTAACCATATAAAACCAAAATAGAAGTAAAAGTAACATCTAAATACCCTACAAATACATTACGTCCAACATGTTTGTCAATCATCTATATACATATTTTATGATTTTCTCTAGTCACAAACTTCCATTCCAAGTACTAAGCATGTATTTTACATAATACAAAACCTAGTATACTCATATTCTAACTTTCATGTAAGAGATTCATTAGTTTAACACCTGATATAAACTAGCTATGATATAATCTTATACAAATGTTAATATCCTCATGAAAATATATAAACTCCTAAGCATGGCATACTAAAGTACTCAAATTTAAATGCTTACTTGATAGGAGTCAGTCTATGACTATCTCCAAGCCAAGGCCAACCTATCCCAAGTCGATGCCAACCTTCCAAAAACTGAAGCCAACTTGTTCAAGCTTGAAGCCGAATTGTTCAATGTTGAGGCTGAGCAAATATAAGAAGATTGAGGGGAAAAAGGGAGCCACTTGGCATCAAGTCTATTGTCTGCCAAGAAGTTGAGAGACCACATGACCAAGGACCCAAGGCTAAAGATCCACTTGGTATGGTACAAGGAGACTAGTGTTGACTCATTCTAGTACTTGGCAATTGTAGGCCGACCTTTCGAATGTTTAGGCCAAGCACTGCGAGACTTTAGGGAACCTTCCTTAGACCCGAACATCCAACTACCAACCCCAACCTATTCGGATCCTACTCCTTCCTGGATAGGCTAAATGACTGAATGCCGACTTTTTCTATTAAACATATAGTTTTGTATTCTTGTATATATTTTCTTATTTTTAATCATAGGCCCATTCTTTAGGGTTTAAAGCCTTATACATTATTTACATTTTTGCTACTAAGGTTTAGGACTTGCTATAAATAGCAACATTTGTAATTAATAGAATAACAATTAGAAAGTGAAGAATATACCGACTTGGAACTTTCCTCTTTTTGAGCAAAGTCATTCTATGGCTTATAGAGCTAGCATTACCGGATTACCAAGTGTTGACTAACTCTCTTTTAAAGCTTTTAGAGATTCTTATCAATCTTGTTCTTGAGATTGTGGCAAACCCTTTCATTTAAGCGAGTTAGTGAGTTACATCTAACGTCTCATTTGAAACTAGAATGACATTTAGTGTCATAAGTTGTATCAAACCCTATTTTAAGCTCAAATACTTGATTATATTTATGTCTTGGTGCATAATATCCATACACATTCCTTATTAAAACCTCTCATTTTACTTTCTGTTCTTCATACCCACTTGAATCCCCGAATATCCATTCTAGTTTCTGACCCTACTGTCGTAACATTTCTTGTCCTAAAGAAGTATGGAAGGTGGTTATGTACTTAGAGTCCTCCTTTGATCCTTGTTTTCCTTTCTTTTCTACAAGCTCCTTATGATGCCATAGCTTTAAGTTTAGGGTTAGTTTTTAGGTGTCCTAAAGTTTCATAAGATGGTCTTTTAGGTGGACTAAAATGGAGGAGTAAGATGACACTTTTATGCTGTGAATGGGTGTGCATGTATGTGACGGTTGTATAGGGAATTGCAGGGATTTGTCTCTCTTTTTTTTTTTTTAAAGGTGTAAAAAGAGAATACAAGATGAGAGGATTTGAGGGAGAGAGTATCGATTGTGTTGTGTGTGTAGTGCATCTCAAACAAGCCTCTTTTGTTAAATCTAAACTTAGTACATAAGCCTTACTTTGTAATGATTAGATGATGTAACCAATAAGGGGAAAATAGTGTTTGTGAACGACAAATGGATTGATGGTTGAATGACATGATAAGGCCTCCCATTCCCTCTTCTCAAAACGGCCATGACTTGTCCTTTACGGTATGGCCTTATCTCATCACTTGTTCTAAAATTAAATAGATAAGGTGGTTGTATAGCTTATCAATGTGTAGTGGTAGGATAAGGAAATTGTCTTATCATAAGCTATTGAAAGGTTATCAAGTGATATGTGAGTCTAACTCTCAATTGATAAGTTATTTAATGTGATTGGTTGATTTGCCTATCCATAAATGACATAGCTTATAAAGGAAATAAGGAAGTTATGTTATATATGATTCTTTTAGAGTTTGGCTCTTATATTAATTCATATATTATGATTCAAATCCTAAGGAACTTTATAGTTTTCTAGAGTTGAATAAAATTGTTCAAGTTAAACTTTAAATTATTCATTTACGCTCACAAGTCCTTAATTATCTTAGGGTTTAGGATTTTTCATGATTTTGAGTCTGGTATTCTCGTATTCGAGTTAATATGGACAATGAGCTTTTAAATGGAAAGACTAGGTTCAATTTCTAAATGTAAACTTTAGTTCTTAGTTTAGTTGATCCTTGGGAATGATCAAAAAGTACTTTTAGTTAATTACATGTCCTCTTAAATAACAAAGTTTATACATCTTATCTATTGAGATAGATCTACCTAATCTTCATATGTAGAAGTTTGACATAATAGCTAATCAAGTCAGCCTTACAACCAATTTGGACATAATCGAGAAGATAAGAGATGTTGCAAGGATGAAAGTTGTTGTATATCAGCATAAAACAGCCAGATATTACAATCAAAAGGTAAAACACAAGGTATTTTAGCTTGGAGAGTTAATTTGCAAGAAATTGGAGGCCACTAGAATGCAAGATAATCAAGGAAAGCTCAGTACAAATTGAAAGGATCCTGTTAAGATTCAAGAAGTCATAGGCAAGGGTGCCTATCGACTAGAAAGGCTGGATGGGACGATCATCCCTCAAGTATGAAATGCCAAGAATTAAAAACTTTACATTGCTTATTTCTTTTGATGTTATGGTTTGTTTCTATTCTAAACATTATAAGGTGATAGCCTACATCTTGTTTTAAGTATGAAATGTTCATTTCAAGTTTATGAGTACCTCTACTTCTCATCGTTTTCATTCCTAATCAATGCATGATTAATGGATTAATGAAGTTCTAGCTATATAGTGAAAGAATCAATATTTAATAAGTTTAGACCTAGAACAATTAATGAGCTTAATAATTATTGACAAGTAATGTCAATCATTCTTTGATAATATGCTAAGAAACAAGTGAATGAATTCTACTATGCCTTTTAACAAGTAATCTTACGGCTAAGGAAAAACACTAGTTCACATCCTATATGACTAACGAACGCTATGTCTACAAAAAGAGATCCAACACGCGTGTGAAATAAAATGTGCCCAAAAGAAAGAACATGCACGTGAAATAAAATGTGTCAAAAGCTAATAACATGTGTAAAATGAAACGTATTGGAATTAAAGAGCGTAAAGGCTAAATATCTCATTACAATAGATGGTCGGCATTTTGACCACATTAAATCAACAACAATTACGAGATAAAGTACAAATTAATAGATAGTCTCAAGGATCTAAAACGTTCTTGTTCTTTGATTGGACAAAAGTATTATCTCGACAGGACCCTCTTAGAGCTTATTTCTTTTCTAGTACTGGTGGCTTTGGAGTAAGTGGATGTCTATTTACGAACATAGGGGATCTCCTTAGATGATTATTCCTTGCCATCAACAAGTGCTTCAATATTGGTTTCATCATTGTAACCCTGCCCTTGGACATCAATCTCTACTTCTTCATAGACTTCTTCATCACTATTGCTAGTGTCTTGTCATTAATGTCGGCAAAGTCCAAGCATGATAAGTCATAGTAAGGGTAAACTTTTAAAATCTCCCTATCCCTAGGGAGAATGACTCCGTTCATTAGGGTTAAGAATTTCATCTTATCACCCAGGGTTGAGTCAATGTGTAGGATGTTCTAGCTCTAGCATAGCACAAAGTGCTCATTGACCTCATGGTAAGGAATGAACTCAATACTAATGATGCCGAGAGCCTTATTCCTCATAGTCTCTTTCGTCCTTGTCAATACCTTAAGAAGGGCCTAGTCTGATTGTCTAAAATTTTCATATCACTCCTGTACCCATGATACGAAAATCATCTTACAAGTCAAACATTGCAAGATTTTAAATAATTTATTAACTTATTGTAAAATAAAAATATCTATAGATGTCTAATATTCTATAGTTCCTCAAATTTGTAGAGAATCAGTATCCCTTACTAAATGATAAGATTAAGTAATAAAGTTCTAAAATTTAAACTTACTAAAATTTCAAAATCTAAGTATTAGAATAGTATTTACATGTAATGTTTTAAACCAACTATATAAGCTATCTTCATATTCTATTTTCTAGACATCTCAATACTTGTACTCAACACTCAGCTCCTAATCCATGCCTTATTTTAACCAACCTGCATGGAAAACTGTTGGGGAGTAAGTTACATGAGTTTAGTGAGATATCCTTCATACTATATCGATAAACAAGTTATCAAACAATTAATTAACAAACATATGAATGCATGAATAAACAATATGTCAAACCATATATACAGTTGACTAGTGCTACATACAACATCGAATTTAATGCTCTTTGAGGTAAGGGTTGGAGATTCATCAGCACCAATCACAACTAAGTTCTAACAATTAGGTTTTTAACCATAAATTAAAATTCCGTATTTCACAAAATATATTTCCATTTTCAAAATCCAGTAGTATACAAATTTCTAAGTCTAACGATGGCCCCCGTAATCCATACTCATGCCCTACAGCGATGGTTTCTAGACTCTATCTCCAACCACCTATAGTTAGTATCTTTGGCACCAAATAAGTTCACAAGCTAAGGGTAGGGTCTTGTTATACAAGTGTTCTTGAATTTTACTAATCAAATCATATGGGAATCTCATCCTTACAAGGCCCTTCATTGCCATCCGTGTAAGGTAATAGCCGGAACAATAAATGCAATGTTCGTACTTAATCATGATCCATTTAATTTAAGATAAGTCAAATAAGATTAAGTCAAGTCATTAAGCAATCAACCAATATTAGCAAATCATCCAAATCATGCAACAATCCATCATACAACCAATTCTTTAATTATCAAATTTAACCACATTTTGCACAACAAACAAGCAATATTTAGCTACATGCATATCCCAAACCCCATGCATCAACTTATTTTTATATAAGATTTAAGTATACTAATTATAAGTATAAAACAAGTATAGAGTTATCAGAAATACTCACTTGACCAATGCCGATAAGAATCATAGAAATGAATGGGCAGATCGCCCTCCTGATAAAAAAATAATAATAACCTAATGAGTATCTAGATATAATACTAAAGAACCTAATTAGCTACTATCTACCTTATGATTCTCGTTTCCGCTTAAGTATTAATTCACATATAACTTTTTTGTTTTCATTTCGATTTTTATGAACTTATAGTTGATTTTTATCACTTTCGAATGTACTTTCACATAGCAAGGTCAATTTTAGACGTTAAAACCCACATTTTTTTATTGGGCCTAAATTGTTACAAATCTAGTTATTTTGACCAGAAAAATTCTATTTATCAATTTTAAACTTTTCTATATTATTTTATAATTTAATTAATTTATAAATTTCTTACTTTTAATTCAAATTTATGTAGACTTCACTATTTTTCCATTTTAAGCTTAATTTTCAATTTATTATAATTTTGTTATTATTGTAAATTTTTCTTAATTAACTATTATTATTATTTTGTAATTTTCAATTTAAATGAATTATTTAGGTAAGTTGTTGATGTGGTACGATTCCATTGGTCCACATGGCAATTTATTATTTCTCCTTTATTTTTATATTTCTTAAATTTTGAATTATTATTACATATATTTTTATGATATTATAATTAATTTGTTTAATATATTATGGGCCTTTGATAACTTTAATTTTAAATACATTTCACATGGTAATTTTATATTATTTCCCTTACATCTTTGGTTTTCTTTAAAGAATTAATATTAATTGAGCAAAATTTTTATTTTAAAGTTTGAACACTTTCTCAAATTGAAAACGAAGAAAAGAAATTAAGTTTCACTCAATTTGGAGTTTAAATGAATGAGTTATAAAGTTTTGAAGTTACATAACCAATAGGAGAAAGTGATAATTTTTTGTTAGAAAGTTACATAGTCTGAGACACAACTGTGTCCCTAAGCTATGTCTATGCAGGAAGATTTTTATGCTAAGGTCAGTAAGTTACACAACCTGGGGACACAACTGTATCCCAAGCTATATCTGGTGATGAAAAAAGAAACTTTACAATACATTATAAAAGGACTTATGAAGGTTTTGCACATAACTTTGGACATTCAAAAGAGAAGAGACTAGAAGAAAAGGAGGAGTAAAAGGCGAAAGCAACATCGAACTTTAAGATTGAAGAGATTTTTCATCAACAAAAGGGGTTTTTTATATTTTATTTTTTGATTGTATTGCAATTCGTTTTTAGTTTCATCATGATAGCTTAATATTCTGGTATTTAAGATTGTGAAACCTAGGGTTTCATGTGACTATTAGATTTATTGATAATTTTCAATAAAGTTTCTATCTTTCTTGATTCAATTATGTGTTTTAATTATTAATTGATATTTTTAGGGTATCAATTTATGATATTATGTATAATGATTGAGAAATCACATGAATAGTAGGATCTTGACATAAATGGAGAGAATTGCATGTATACTTAGAGATAAGATACATGATTCTTCCGAAAAGTTGTTCTTTTGTGTGGGAATTCATTATACATTAATGCGATTCTAAATTATATTACTAAGTGAAGAGATTCCGGTAAATAATTTAGGATTAGGGTTAATATGTTTGAGAAAGGTGTTAACTTTAATTGTGAATCCCTCCAATCAAGAATAATAGAGATGGAATTAGATATATTTTTAGCGATCACATGTTAAATACTAGGGGAAATAATTCCTAAATACATTATTTGTTTTTTGAAGTCGTTCTTAATTTTATCACTTTCTAAATTACTTAATCAAGTATCATAATTAGGTTAGTTTGTTAATTTTAGTATTTTTAATTCATTCAACCCATTACAATTTTCTGGTTAGATAATAGAGCTAAGGTTAATATTAGTACTCGAGGTCTTTGAGGATCGATTCAGACTCACATTTGTTATATTAAAACTGATAAGTGCACTTACCTTATATTAACCTTTCATATATTTTTGGGTTTCATCCCATATATGTATACATATACGTATTTATTTTCTTTATATTATATTAGATAAAAGATTATAAACATGTATGTATTCATATTGTATACATGTACCTATATATCTTATATATATTATATATATATCCTTAGCATACTAATATGTATACTTGTTTATATACTTGTAATGTATACATATACTTATATACACATATTTATACCTTCAGTATATTTATCATTATACGTATTTTTATACATGTACATATATACATGTATCATCCTTATACATACTTTTATAAGTGTATATTTATATGTATATTTATATTTTCTTAGTGTATTTTCAAGGAATTTTAAATATATAACATATATACATGCATATATACTTTTGATTTTGTATATATATATGCCTATTATACCTCATATGTAAGTTTATGTACGTATTAAAATATGCATGTATAGGGGTGTATATGTATACATATGTTTATATAATCTTATCATTTTCCTTATTTATTCATTTATGGGTATATATATATTTACTATGTATTCTTATATGTAAGTATATAAACTGTATATACCATTATATATACATATACCTAAGTAAGTCTATAATATATCCCTACATATAAGCATGTATCTATATGTACAATAGCATATATAGACATAATTTCTAAAAGAAATAAGACATATACACACAGTTATATTACATATACATGAAACTTCTAATACAATACACTAAATATACTAAATACATATTAATACATCAAGTGTGAAAGTATACAAAAATAGACAAAGAAATATATAAACTATATTTTACATAAAAGAACTAATACTAATAATATACAAGGAGATATATTTACTTGTTCTTGAATATGTTTGAAAAAAAAAATTCCTTCCTTTCCTCCTTCTTTTGGTGTTGCTAATATATGGAATGGTAGGTTAGATTTCTAAGTAGAAAATTAGGTATAAGAAAGTGGAGAAAATGAGGGAAATGGAAGTGAAGAAGATGGGGAATGGAAGGACAAGAATTTTGATTGAAGAGGAAAGATATTAGGTGTGATTTTCATGCATTTATTTGAGATAATTCAAGAAGTTTGAGGGTATTTCTAGAGGCCACGCATGGCTTATGGCAATGAGGGAAGAGTAAAAGAAAAAGAAAAGGACATTAAATACATTGAGAAGGACATTTTGAATTTTGGTCAAAATTAAAATATTAATATAATAATTATACTATGCACATGTAATAATTTGTAATTTAGAAAGGAAAAAGAAGATACCAAGGAAAATTAAATAACTAAGGTAAAATAAGGAAATAATTAAATAAAATAAAATTTTGAATTTTCTCTAAATATTTTTAATACTATAAATAATATTAATTATAGTATATATTCTAATTATAAAGAAAGTTATAAGATATATATGTTAATTAATTATATAATACATAAACAATAAAATAATGTTAAAATTAGATTCAAATAATTAAATTCATGTAATACTAATTTATATATATATAATTTTTAATAATTATACATTAACATTATAAATTGTATAAATTAATGTATTATTTTCATGATTATTAGTATTTAATAGTTATCTCTAATTATTTATTAGCAATTTCATAAGATTTGGCATTTCGTTCAATTATTAGGCTTAATTAAGTTTTATCGCTCCTATAGTAAATTGGTATATTAAAGTTTTGATGTTAGCGTTTTTATCACATTCAAGTATTATCTCTAATATTTACACGCATTTAAGGTTTAAGGTTTTTATACGCGATTAGGATTTTGATCATTATATTAGGATTTTTCTGTTTAGAATAGTTTAGGGTTTGTAATTTAAATTAAGTTTTTAGTTTATCTAATCTTGTCGACTCATAGAGTTATCTAAGACATATAGGTTCGGTTTAATGTTCAAATTAAGAATTCATGGTGTTTACAGTCCTCTCGTCTAAGGCCTTGAATTTCTTGGATGGAGGTTGGCCGACAAGCTCTTTCCTGCTTCTTTTTTTTGGGACTCTACTCATTGTTTGTTTTGCCTGACAAGCCTTTCACTATCTCTTAAGGAATGACCTTGGCGCTGTTATTACCACCGATCTCTCTATAAGAATCGTGTAAAACCTACGAAATTTTGATGGCTCAAAAATGGATCAGATGAAAGAGTCCTTGGATAGTCCCTAGAACCACCCAAACATAACAATAAAACCTAGGAAAAGGAATCAAACCCTAAATGTTCAATCGAAAACCCTAACTGATGTAAGCCCTAAAAACCTAACTAAACGAGTGAGAACCCTAATACTTGAAAAACCCTAGGGCATTAATCAAATCCTAAAATGATCATCTAACCCTAGTTAAGTGATCAAATAGGTTAACACTACAAATAAACACTAATAGGAAGATTGAATTGATCAATACAAATGATATAGATCACTAAACGATTGAAACCCTAACTTTCGAGCTTGTATGTGAGTCACATTACTATAAACGAGCACCAAACCCTAAGGAAACCCTAAGTACATGTGTGGGACACTTAGATTAACTAAAGTATAGTATCAAGGTTCAACAAAACCCTAAACATATCCTAATTACACCTAATTAACTTAATTATGCTTAATCACGATCAATTACCCTAATCCATAACCAACCTCCATTACATCTTAATTAGCTATAAGTTAAACATGATTAAGGACCAAAAGACAAGCCACTAATGACCCTAAAATATCTTGTACCCTAAGGGGACAAGATCTTACTCAATTTGACAAAAAGCATAATAGTACATGGTCTCCTTTTTTATGATTTGTCCTTGATTACTCTAAATACATACAACTTATCCCCCATTCCCTCTCTCATTTTGATTACTGGCCACACCCCCTCCCCCCCTCCCTTACTCATTCCATTTCATTTTCACAGCCCTAAAACACTCTCAAATACTCTCACAAACTCTCTCAAACATAAAACCCCAAACCCCCCCTTCTTCCTTCCTCATATACACCACACTGTTAATCACCTTATTGCCATTGCCACCACTACACCAAACCCTCCTCTACCAAGCCCCATGCCATCTACATACATCCCCCTTGTTGATCGACACACACATACAAACCACACCACATCCCCAACCCCCACTCACATACACATACATACCACAAGGAAGCCATCCTCAATCTTGCTCTAGTAAGTAGTTAGGTAAGTTTTTCCTTAGTATTTCATGTAAGATAATGTTAAGAGTTTGTATTTTCATAGCTATATCTTACTTTGCAACACGGTTCTAGATGTCTTAGGGTGTTTCATTAAGAACAAATAGGATTAGTAAAGAAAAAGCATACTTTGATGAAGTCTTATAGCACTAGCAAGCATGATAGTGTAGTATAGTATAGTGTTAGTTTTAGGAGTTAATCATTACGTAGAGTAATAGAACCCCCATTCCCCATGCATGTCACCCCTTACATGTTTCAACACACATTTCCGCACACTTTTTGTGTAGTGACTATGGTTTTAGATTAGTAGAAACATAGGTTACTTAAGTAAAATCACCATAAAAATCAAGTGTTGCATGAAAATGGAAGATTTTACCCTAAGAATACTTAATGGCCACCGATTTCATGAACCCATCAAATCTGTAAATTATTATTTATTAGCTTAATGACATTTTTATTTAGTGTTAAGTATGATTTAGGACATAATTAATCAAGTTAAGTAAGCAAAAGTGTAGTTAAGACCCTAAATTAGCTTAGTTAGTGATTATAGGCTTAAAAATGGTGATAATAGCCACTAAAACTTTAATGAATAGATCTGTAAACCTAACAAAAGTGGGTTAAACTTAAGTCCAATGTTGGACTTAAGCCCAAAAAGATAAGTAGGCTTAAGCCCAAGGCTTTAAATAGTGATGTAGACACATAAAGTGCAAAACAACTAAATTATCAAGTATAAAGCCTAAGGTCAAAAACCAATCCCAAGACCCAAAAGTAGGCCTAAAACCTAAAGTAACCCAACTTACAATTTGGGCCCATGACCTTGTAGTGCCCAAAATGAAAATGTACTAACCTAGAAACTCAAAAATAACTTTACCAAATGAAAGAACATTCAAAAGCGATGAAAAGGACTATAAGATTACCGAAAATGGAGTTAAAACAAGGAAAATATGTTCAAATTATGAAAACAACTAACCTAAGGCTAGTGAGCAATAAGCTTAGTTAGCTAATGCAAATAGAATATTCATAGACCTTAATTATCTTCAAATGACAAGGATATTGACTTAGATATAATCGAGGACTATTAGGACTACTAAGTATCATGGTTGAGTGAGTATACTGCCCCCTCTATGCTTGTAGTTAGCGAATTATTTAATTATATTAAATAATTGAATTTGTTGCATGATTGGGGCATATAGGATATTGTATGTGTTTATTATGATTAATCTTGCTTGCAGAATATCTTAAGTTAATACGAACTTTTATGCTTGCTATATTAGAACTTAGGATCTTGGAGTGTCTGAATACAATCAATTAGTCACCCATGAATCTAAACTAATAAATATTCGACCCCTAATTAAACCGGACGTGCATTGCATCTTATAACATAATATTAAGGGCATCAGCATTATGTAGTAAAATGGGGGATAATGCTTAGTTAGATCTACCTTATATAATGTACATTGAAATTGTTATCGTACGATTTATCTCGTACAACATGTTCCTGCCTCAACCTTTAGGAAATACTCAACTCTGGGAGTGCTGCTTTCTGTTTGAGGTCTTGCCATGTCTATTGCTGAAGGTGATGTTGTTGATAAGAGACTTTGAATTGGACATGGCTACCTAGATCCTGATGTGCCAAAATACTTCTTAACCCAAGCAATGATGGGCGTTAAAATAGTGCTATATATAGTTACTAGCTGACTGTATATATTGTTGCATTACATATGTTTGACCATGCATTCATATACTTGATTAATAACTTATCTGATATTACTTGTTAGTAAAGTAGGAAGGTTACTCACTAAGTAATTGAGCTTACCCCCAATAATTTGTTATTACAGCAAGATCTTTAGCTAGAGCTAGGCCTTGGGATGCCCAAGGTTAGTTGTACTGGCTTAGGGTCATGGGATGTAAAGAAGATGAGAGCTCAAGTGAACCCTTCATTTTTACATTTGAACTCTATATTCTTCATTATTAATATCTTTAGTCTGTTAAATAGCCTAGCCTACTTTTGATAATTTTTCTCAGTACTGTATGATTGACTTAGGGGAAAACCTCATACTCCCTCGTAACTATGTTGTATTAGTTTTAATTGGATGATATAACTTTAATGTATGTGCTCTGCTATTACTTAATGTTAGTTACTAGTAGAAGGCTATAGTTATGAAATGCCTTTGTAGTATGCTGAAGGCCCTTAATCAAGGATGATGCTTGACCTCAAATCTTCATGTATTACATGGTGGTGCTATCATGACCTAACCCCCCTCCGGGTTGTGACAAATCGCTTGGCATTTCCTCTCGGAGATCACTTAAAGTTGTGTAGCCTCAATGGCTCCAGTCTATTCAATCACTTCACCTTTTCAGAAGGATGAGTCACCTTTTTCAAAGCAATGGCCTACTTTACAACTTTCTCCTACATGATGTTTTTCGATGCAAGCAATTGAATGATAAGTGCTTTGGTGGCCAAATGTTTATTAAGATTTAGCTTCTTGGCCTTTACTTAGGCTAGCAGTTTAGTGGGTTCTACATTGCTTGCACCCATGTCTACAATAAAAGATAAGGAGTGTTATAAATGGGAAAGAGAGAAAAATTAAAAACCTATGAGATCTATGCCAAGCGAAGCTCAAAGGCAACTATTCTCCCCCAAGTTACATGAAAAACTTTCCTTTTGTAGCTTAACTTGGCATGGAGATTGCCTTAACACCTACCTGCTTTTTCAAAAAAGATTGGATCCCAATTTTCGTATTGTTTTATTATCCTCTCAGCATCCCATATAAAAACATTTTATTCTTTCTTCTTCTTGGATATTTTTTGATGCAGCAACATTAGTCGATAACAAGTCAATATCTTTGGTACAGATGGGTTCAATCCATTAAGTCCAAAAATCTAATCTGATATGATAGACATAAACTTATCATGCTATTTATGGAATTTAGACTCTAATCCATCCATAAATTTTCGCCTATGCCAAGCGGTAGCGAAATGCCCACCATTAGGTTGCCTCCTTATTGTGAAGAAGTATTTGAACAATGAGGGCATAGCCCTAACCTCAATCTTTTCACAAATTATCTCGAATGCTACAAGAAGTTAATAAGTATTTGGCAAAAACGTACTCAATGCTACCCAAAAATAATTAAAGAATTGTTTAATAAAAGTAGAAAATGAGAAGAGCAGTCCAAAATCTAGGTATTTCAGATATATATGAAACTCACGGTCCCTCTGGAAACATACCCTCTCATCCTCCCTCAACTTACACAGATTCCATGTCTTAAGAAGATCTTGCCAATATTTATTATACTATGAGATGAGTGTCTTAATAGCACCACTCGCCACTCCATTTGAGTAACCATTATTATAAACAACATTATTTTACAAATACCTAGCTACAAACCTTCCTTCCTTATCATCTAGGTAAATATCTACTAGAAGAGCATTGATGTGTATGAGTTTCTCCTATCGCTCCATTATACCATCAGCCGATCTACTTGAAGAACACGCTGCATCATTCCTTTTGGGTAGGGGGGCTGGGAGGTGAGTGGTATAGGGGAGGGAGAAGTAACTTTGAATACAGTTGCTTCAAAATCTGAAAGTATAAGTCAAATGACGCTTCAAACTATACCCAATTGAAGTTATATGAGAGAATCATTAACTAAACGAGAACCTAAAAGATAAAATGTCAAAAGCAAATGAGAGCTTTGAAAGTAGATACAAATGAGAATAGAGCAAAGAAATCATTATCAGTATGAAAAAATCCTTTATATAAGAATGGTTTCTCCCCGTAACCTTAACATACTTCTAATGGGAATGTGATTTTGATTAGATAATCAAGTATAGATTAATGATATATGTAATGAGTTAGAAATTTGATGGTTATCGTGTTACTGACAGTTATTAGCCCCTATAATGTAATGATGGCTAAGATGATAATTGTTGCACCTAATACCTTAGAAAAGTGAATGGGTAGGAAAATTAAAAGGCTACAACCTTTCGCTTTGGATACGATTCCTCACATTTCAAAATAAAAATCAAACCTTCCTACATTACTCAACATCTAGAAAACTCATTTTGGTCTTAACAATCCAATTGACTAAATTGAACATTAAGCTTTATTTATTCCCATAGTCGAATTCTCAACCACGAAATTTGGGGGGGGGGGGGGGGGGGGGTGGGTGAAATGTTGATAATTAGATTTTCCCTTAAAATATTACTTAGCCATTCGGCTAACAAAAAGTCAACTAATGCTATTCTCTACTAATGCCGGCTAAGACTTAGTCCACTTGATGGGCCTTGAAGCTTGGGCTGTTAATATGTCCAGTTTGAACTTAGAAAAGTGGCATGAACAGTTGTGATTTGGTATGATCTCATTACATAACCACCTACCACTCCTATATTTTAGGCATGTGCTTGATTACAAGATCTCCACATGGCCTAAGACCAATAATTAACTGCTGCTTCAGACACTCGATATTCACCTACAAATATGAAGAGAAAGCATTGTAAAAAGTTTCTTTTGACCTTCAATTCTACATTCATTCACTTATTTCTCTCTTAAACAATTACTAACTTAAGCATTGAAGTGGTTACACTTGACTAGCCTCGGTATCACTTAGTCTCTTATATTTTTGCAAGAACAAAGTCATACCCTAAAATCACCTAACAACATACACTTTGTGCTCCTTCATTTCCATTTTTTTTCATGATTTTAGGTGAACAAAACCCATTGAAATCTCGTAGAAAAATGCAAGTGCAAAATGGCCAAAAGTTTCCATTTTTAAGCTTTAACCTTTCTAGCAACTTTGAAAAGTAAGGAAGATAAGAGAGAGAATGGTCAAAGGTTGACCCACATGTGCCACATAGCATTCGATTGATATCATATGGCACCTCATCATCTACCACATGGTACCATGTTAGCGTTACATGGCGGCTAATAAATGGTGCCATGTGGCACCTACTTTGGGGTGCCAGTCAATACGTATTGCATCATAGACATAAAACGTATGACCTTTATATTCTTTTTTTTTCTTTTTCTTCTTTTTTGTTGTTTTCGATTCTCCTTTTCATTTTCCCTTTTTTTTAATTCCAAAAAATCCCTAAAAACAATTAAAAGGGGAATTGCAAATAACCCCCTAAACTTTGTCTTAGGTATAGATTGACCTCATGAACTTTTAAAATGTAGTTTTTAACCCCTTAAACTATGATAAATTGGCAATATAAAGGGCATCTACTTTTTTAAAAAGTCACACTATGATCAAAGTTTATGGGGCCTTGAAACACATTTTGATAAGTTTAAGGATTATGTACACACTAAAATTAAAGTTTAAGGGAGTCATTCTCAACCTATAAGGGTTATTAGCCAATTTATCAAAGTTTAGGAGGCTAAAAAACATATTTTGAAAGTTTAGGGGATCAATTTACACCTAAGTCAAAGTTTAGGAGGTTATTTACATTTTCCCCAACAATTCATTAATTACCTTAGTAGTTCAAACCTAAAAAGTGTAGGTCAAAAGAGTTATAGCAAGTTGTATAAGCTCCAGTAAAAGGTCAACAATAGATGTGTCAAACTAGCGGTATCAATCAAGTGAGAGCTACAACAAAGCTTAGTCAAGAATGTTATCTTTGTATTTGATGCAAATCCCAATTTTGGATAGGTTGGTATTACTTTGAACATCTAACTAAAAGGATGAAAATCTGTTATCAAAACATTAATTTATATGTTAATATATGCAATTAAGTATGCTAATTTTTTGCTTTTTCTAATTTTTTTTTGCATTTCATTTTTTACTAGTTTTACTTTTTCTTTTACTTTTCTTACTATTTTATTCATATATATATATATGTATACTTTTGTTTATTTACAATTTCATGGCCACATCATCACCAAATCAATGCCATGTTAGTGTAATGTGTAGGATAACAACCACATTAGCTTCACTTAACAGAATTATAATAGCAAACTAACCGAATCCCTATTTAAACTACTTAATGTAATGTTGATCCCTTACTTGAATTTACCCCTAAACATTAATCTCCTCCCATGTAATCTTCCCATATATTATGTATATATTAACATTGAACCAAAAACTTAAGTCATAAGTGCTCTCTAAAACAAAACAAGGGCTTGCACACCCATCAAAATACTAGCCTATTAGCTAGGGTTTAGAACATGATAATAGTATAATAGACTACATAAATATATATATATATAGCCATGCAAAAGTCATTTGTCATGTCTATGATAATAAACTATTAAAAATACAAACTTCAAAATATAAAGGTAGTAAAGCATAGGGAACACAACTGGGTATGCTTAACATCCTCATGTCACTAGCAAAATCAAGACCCGCCAAAACATCATAATATGAATCATGATCTAGATCATAAAAAGAATAATTAATCATTCACATCCTCGCTTGAAAAGACTTGAAAGAATGAGCTTTAAAGAACTTAACACAATAGCAACTAGAAGCACATTTCACATGTCACATAGGCCTATTATAATGTAGTAAACAATTCTAACTATTATAGTAACATTTAGGTGAAACACATAGTATGGGAGTATTCATGACTCCAAATAGCACAAAGAGGAACATCAGGGGTCTAATCCTAGGTCTAATATCTTTGCAAGAAGAATTTTGGACTCGATGCCGAAATCATAGGAAATCGTCACATATAAAGGGTGTAAACCTTACTTTTAGTGGGCCTATGATTTAAATAAGAGCACTTCCTAAACGTTTCCTAGGATCAACTAAACCAAGAACTTAAGTTTATAATTGAAAACGAACTTACTTTTTCAATTCAAAAACCTATTATTGATAAAACCCGAACTTAAAAAACTGAAAACTCTAAAGTCACCTAAATCCTCAAACCTTAAAACAATTAAGGACTTTTAACCCTAGGTGATTAATCAATAATTTATAGAATTAAATCATAATTTATAAAACAATTTTCCATAAGATAATTCCCTTATCTTCACACCTAAGCCTTACACATGAATAAGTAGGCCAACTAATCACCCTAAATGACTTATTAATTGAAAGTTGGAGACATTTATCAATTAATAACCTATCAAAAACTAGTGATAAGACACTTTTCTTATCACACCTTCACTTATACTACATATGGACAAATTATCATAAAATTTCACATGCTTAACTTTAATAAATGAGACAAGACAATTCCATGCCCAAATGGACATCTAATGGCCAGTTCTTACATGGCTTTAAGGGAAGGCATGCTCTTGTCTTTCATCCATCAATCACTTTATCTTACACTCCACTATTCACCCCTTAATACTTACGTCATCAAGAGTTGCAATTGTTGACTTTTGTACATGCTACAAGACAACAAAATCAAACTTTTTAAACACACTTCCCACCCCATTTCCAACCGGCCACTCTTTTCCCATTTGCTCTCACTTTCAATTTCATTTTCACTTCCTATTCTCTTACTTTCAAAACAACACAAAAGAAGAAACAACCAAACCCTACAAAATCCTTCACTTGCCACCACATTCCAAGTACACACCCATACAACACTTTCAACTTCTTCTTGTCTTGCTTTTGCCAACATTCAAAGCCCCTTTAGGATCCTTAGAACACTCCTTAAACCCTACTTCCAAGGACCACAACTCAAGTTTCCAAAAAGGGTACAAGAAGGAGGAAGTAAGACAAAGAGCATAAGTGGAACCTTAGTACACAACCACCATATTTTTGCTTTAAGGATAAGTAAGTATATCTTATGTTAGTTGGTTAGTATTCATGTTAGGAGACTATGATTTCTTGAAGATATGACCATGATCATAAGTTGGTATAACATCAAAGACCACCCTAAGAAGCAAACTCATGAAAACCTTACATGGGAATTGAAATTTGAGCATGTAAAGTTAGTGTTTTGTAGAGATACTTGTTTAACACTCGAAATGGAAGATTTTAAGTTGAGGAAATCTTGAAATGAGAACTTCAATGAAAGAGAAGCATGCTAAACATGAGATTTTAGAAGTCATTTGAATGTTGTTTACACTTTCATTAAGTTAAACATGCTCAAATCTAGACTTAGGTAAAGGTAAAATCCATCACATGCAGTTTTATGAGGAAACCAACTTTGTAAGACATAAACTATGGTATGGAAGGTGTGATAAAAGTGAGATCCTCTATTTTCATGTAAAGTATGAGCCAAATAATCATCTCACAGAAAAGAAGTCAAATTAAGATTTAAATACAAGTAGCTTAAGTTCATGATCTAACACCTAAACTTAAGGAAATAATGAAATATGTTGGAAAACTAAGTTGGAAGCCCTCATACTCAAACTGACCAGATCTAGAACATTCCTAAAAGACACTTAAAAATATGATAAAATTAAGTAAACAAAATGAAAAGACCAACCAAGACAAGTACAATAAGTATATTAAGCCTAAAACTCAAAACCGAGCTTAAAAACTCCCAAAATGGGCCTCAAATGTCAAGTTGAACTACCCTTAAGTTTCTAACCAGCAACTTGACACAACAATAAAAGTTGTTTTGAGACTCTCAAGAAGCCCACAGGACACTCCCTAAGCCTAAGAAAGTGACCATCTTTGAATTGAATAAAAAATAAGCCCATTTGATAACTTAAGCCCACTTAAGAGCCCAATAAATGGTTAATAGCCTTAGGAGTGTAAATCAAAGTTGTAAATCTAACCTTAAGGAGCATTTTGAGCTTAGAATGAAATCTTAAGCCCAAGCCTAAAGGAATTCCCTAGTTAGCAAAAAGCCTATTAACCAAACAAAGCCCAAAAGCACTCCGAATCATAAGGACCGCTACTGTTCTGACCTATGGGTAGATTTGTATGCCTCAAGTCGAAAATCTAACCTCACCACATTAAATTATACTTGAAAAATGATGAATATTGACTATAAGATCATAAAAATCGGATTTAAAATGAGAAAGTTATATATGATTGAACTTTTAAGTAAAACCAGGAAAAATACGAAAACTAATCAAGAGTATAACTCAAGGGGTTTTAGCTTATTTTTATAAGTTTTCTTTCAATCCCTTATAGTATTATGATTTTGATGACCAGGAGACCCCGTATTCAGAGACTACTTACCCCCGAACTACTTTAACTAACCTATATGGCTAAGTACGTGAATTCTTGATGACTCTTTACTTGATTTTTTCTTATAGAATAGATGCACTTAAACTTATATATATATATTAGATGCTTTTAGGATATAGGAAATGCATGTGTACGAATTTGTGATTGAATGCTATGGCATGTTAATCATATAACAATGAAAATTGTTTATGATAATTTATATGTGTGATTGTATTGAATGAAATTGTTTGATCACCTTAAAAAATCGGATTAACCACTTATATGATTAAGAAATTAAATTGATCATACATTCCCCATAAATGCATTTAGATAACACAAACTATCGCTTCACATAGAAGATGGGAAGGGACCACAGGAGGAGGGCCTCCTGCAAAATTAGGCACTAGCTATGTCATCATTTTATTAAGTCTTTGTGCTAAACTAATGGGTTTACTAGGCGCCGAGAGACGTCAACTGTTGGCGAGGGGCCATGTCTTGTGACTTCTGCTTAAGGCGTATGTTTGTGGATTGTAGGGGCTACTATACCGCTAAACTTGGGATTTTGAAAACATAATTTGTTGCTCATGAAATAAAGTATATATATATATATATGGTTTTGTTTTGACTTAAGCACATAAAACTTAAGGTCTAGAACCTGAATTTTGGTTTGGGTCGATTAATTATCTCTAAACCTCGACTATAGGAGGCGTAATTCTAAGTCATATGTAGTTCCTAGGCTAGTGCATACGTTGTTTGGCATATCGATTGTTCATGCATTCATATAATTGTACATCTAATGAATTTTTGCTATGCGATATTGACAAAGGTATTTATCTCACTAAGCGTAAGCTTATACCCCAATGGATTCCTTTTGTTATAAGGAAACCTCTTCGTTAATTTGGGTCGAGGCATGCCCGAGGCAAGTCTCATATAGAGAAGGGTTAGAGCAATCAGGGAGCAGAGAGGAGATTTTGTAACAACTTTTGTAGAAAACTATTTACCTTTGTTTTGTTCATAATATAGTTTGAAGTTTATGATGCAGTTCCCATTATGAATTACATTTGTTTATAATATTGTTTTGATGTGAAACTTAATGAGTCCACACATTTACTTTATTAATTTATGTCTTAGAATTTAATTTTAGTAAATTGCTTTATATTACTTATCTATGGGCTTGGTGGTAACATGTAGTGGAAGGAGCCTTGTGTATCATATGAAAGGTCTGCAATCAGTATAGGGATTGATAGTAGACTTTTGCACAGTATACGGTGATCTACCACGACAACGATATTTTTGGGTTGTGATAGAGGGTCCTACCCTTTATCACCATTACATTTCTCTCCTATTAGCTACCCATCGAGCTATCTACAATAGCCTAGGCTTTACATATCATATCATCTCGAAGATACGATCGTAGAAGTAACTGGTCCAAGGATGTTATCTTGCTAAATTGAGCAACCAAGCACAAGTAGCTTGAAATTAGTTAAGCCAAGCTTACATTTTAATCTAGTTTAAAGTATCTTAGGAATCTAGAAACATCAATAGTCATTGTCTATCTATCATGCAAGGCTTGTACAATAAAGAGATAAACATGTCGTAGTCTTGCTTGTAAACTGTCAATTAACAATTAAGTGTTAAGGCTCTATTCTTGATTTCATATAAACATATCATATAAACCTGTGCTTAGGTCCTTCTTATTATGGCCTTAATTAGTTAAAGTTCATTTAAGTGATAGGCCTTATTGGGTAAGTGGGCCGAATAATTTTTGAAGAGGAATTAACCCCTTAATACTTAATTAATTTTATTAAGCAATTAAGATTAATTATTAATTTATTAGTTATTAGTTATTCATTAGGTTT
This sequence comes from Lumnitzera racemosa, assembly GCA_024138005.1. Classification (NCBI taxonomy): domain Eukaryota; kingdom Viridiplantae; phylum Streptophyta; class Magnoliopsida; order Myrtales; family Combretaceae; genus Lumnitzera; species Lumnitzera racemosa. The sequence continues at coordinate 49,268,087 of JAMXBC010000012.1, read as the reverse complement.
AAGGCTTCATATTAGATAATTTGAAGTTATAGGCTTTAGAAAGGGTTATGGACCTAAGTGTGATTTAAAGATTTAGTCCCAGCCCATTTAAGGTTTAGGATTTTGGATTATCATAAAAGATCTTTATTAAAGTAATGGGATATTGAGCCTTAGTTGAGTAAGTGGGCCTAAGTGGGTTTAGAATTGGGCCCATTAGGGTTTCATTATCTACTACTAAGTGGGCCAACTCATTTTAAGATAATTTAGTTAATTAATTAGGTCGTTCATCTTTAGGCCCATTAAGGGAATTAGGCCCAATTGGTGCTAATTTAGTATTTAAGCTTATGTATTCAATTCACTTAGGCCCATAGGGTCATGGGCCTAAAAGAGGGAAATCGGCCCAATACTTTAGAATAAAGTAGGCCCATCAAGAAGTGTTTACTTAAAAACTAAAAGCCTATTATTTAGGTTGAAATAGTGGGACATTTTGTGAAATTTTAGAACCACTCGTGGGGGTTAGGTAAATCAATTCTTGATGGACCATATTTTGGGTCATGGGCCAACTTTGGGGTTTAATGGGCTGACTTATATTAGGGCCAACTATTTATTTACTTATTTTTAAACCAATTGTAATTCAAACATACCAATCTAGGCACTATAGCCCATAATGAGTTCTTTAGGCCCAAGGTCCATTCAAATGCATTATCAAGCCCTAAATTCATATTATTAGCAAGGCAAATTACAAAATCAATTCCACAAACATAGCATATGTAAGTGGTGACATCAAGGAAGGATAAGATCCAATTTTTCATTTAAGCACTTTAATCCCTTTATTTAGCTACCTAATCATAAAGCTATCAACCTTAGCATCAATTAACCATTTTATTACAATATTTGTGCCTCAATTAGGAGTCATAACATGCTGGAAATTTGACTTAATTATCATCAACATGATCAATTAACATCCTGTTCACTTTATGCATATAAATAAACATATTAACTAACATGTATGCATCATATAGCTACCTAATCATCATGTTATATAGAATTTATCGTTTTGATCATCACACAAACACATTATAATTTTAAAGTCACAAATCAAAACACATATTACGTACTTGAACCAAGCATAAGTGGTAGCATGCAGAGGTTCATGGCGGAATTCTACAAACTAAGCCTTAAATCATCCTTTAGCCTATCTATTACTTATTTAATCATCAAGATAAGACACTTATCACTTGATTAGCATTCGAATCAACAAAATTAGCTATAGATTACTCAAAGAGGTTATTGCTCAAGTCTGTTTGGCACTCTCATTGGTTTAAATTTTTTTAAATTCAATTATCTATGTATCAAATAGCTTTAAACTACCAAAATATGCATGTTTCTTCAAGTTTAATCACATTTTAGCATAAGAAATCCCAAACACTAAATTGCACAACATCATTATCATTTTAGAACTTCATTCAATCATCAAGAAATCAATTTAGCATGCCTAAGTCACCTTAACACCAGAATCTTGTGTTTAAGCTTCTACATTCATCAATGCATATTGAGTTATCTAGGGATTTGAATTTACCTTTTGAAGATTCAGCACCAACTGCTAACATCCCAAGCTAGCTGCCACAATGAACAACCCAAAGTGGGTTTTTCTTCAACTTTCAAATAGATTTCCTAAGGTAAAGCTTATCAATAATTATTATTGAAGATTAAACACCTAAACTATTTAAATCTTCAAGAATCTTAAACCATACTTACCCCTTTTCTTCTTAAGTTGCACCATCCCCAAGATGCCATTTTGATGGTTTCCATGAATGTTGAAACTTAAAATAGACATAAAACTAAACTAGGTAATGCATTCAACATAATCCTAGGGTTTAGAGAGAAGGACGCTAGGGTTTAAAGGGGTTTTCTTTCTTTTTACCTTCAAAGGTTTTTAAAATAAAAGAATATGGAGGCTAGGTGGCAACATCTATTTAAGGGTAGGGGTTATGGCTTCAAATGCTTCAAAGTAAGGAGACCACATGCCTCTTTTCATCTTATCAATTTTCCAATTTTTTACTCTTATTCTCCTTATGTTTCCCATTTAGGGTTTTATTATCTTGATTGAATTCTAAATTTAACCTTAATCCAAAACAATTCAAAATCATGGTTATAATTAACTAACTCATTTTTTTCTTTTCTCTTAAAAATCAATTAAAGGGGCATTTTGGTCACTTTTGAAAAGTTTGCCCAAAAATTTGGAGCTTTCTTGTTAAATGACCTTTGAATATTACCAATTGATTTAATGACTAACCTTATGATTTTGAGTTATTTCAATATGAGAGATTGATGAAGTTGATATTTACATAGTTAAGGAATTTCCCTATTGTCATGATGATTTATCTTATTCACTAAGAAAGCATATAATATAAACTTTGAGTCAACCTACATACTTCTAACAACTTATGGCTAGGGGTGGGCATGGTTTAATTAAGTACGGTTTGTCCTCCTTATCGAACCATGCTTAAAATTAACGATTTAGATTTTTTCTAAATTGAATGTTGTAAATTTTTTGAACCTAAGATTAAACGATTCAATTCGTGGTTCGAACTTTTTTTTTTTAATACAAAATCCTGATAATTAAAAGTTAAAAGTATTCCAATATCTACTAAAAAGGGAATGTGAAATTTCCAAAAACAATATTAAAAGGTAGAAACACATTGTATGATTAATTGCTTCTAAAAAAAAACATAGACATCTTCCCTACACAATAGTTTCTGCTTGTTTCCTATTTCTAGCAATTCTAGTTAGTGTATTGGTTTGTTTGGTATATCTTCGGCGGAGATCAAACTTAGGAATTGATAATTCACTTCAAGGTGGATCATCTCCCCTGTTGAATAAATGTATGAATGCCACAGAGAACCTACAGGACAACTACATTATCAGTAAACGAGCCCATGATATTGTTTTTAAAACTTGTCTATGTCCCGAGAAAGTTCATACTATTAAGAAGCTGGAATTTGGAAGCTACAAAGGTGGACGCTCGAGTCAGGGAAATTCAAGCATTGAAGACGGTAAGGCATCGTAACTTGGTTAAACTAGAAGAAGCCTGGATGAGGAAGGATTATGGTTTACTTCTATATCGTTACATGCAAAATGGAAGCCTACATGATATTTTGCATGTAAAGAACTAACCTGCCTTCTATATCCCTACATGGAAATCAGTGTAGTTTGATTCGAGCCAAACAATTTGGTTCTCTATGAACCGAATGACCAACACAGAACCGCATCGATAATCAAACTGCATATAAAAAAGAAAAAAAAAAAAACAAATTTTTTGGTTCAATAGTTCGATGAATAGTTCATGGTTTTTTTGCCCACCCCACTTATGGCTATGAAAGTCAAATATAAAAATAGAAAAGTAAACCACAAAATGAATGGTGTGGCGAGTCCTAATAGTGAGAGGAAATGAACAATTATTACAAGTCCGTAGTTGCTGGTTAACAGTTATTACAAATCAACAACATGACAGCGACCTCCTCGACTATTGCAGCAGTAATGGAGAAAACATCTCGTGATGTCAGCTTTAATAATACTAGCAACCTTCACTTTGACTGAGACTAAATAAATGATGAATTTTGATCCTAATCATTAGAATAAAAGTGCTTTTTACTTGATAAAAGTTACCCAAAACACTTTCAACGAAAGAGAAGTTTGAAGCCAAAAAATGCTTGCTAAGAAAAGCACTGCCAAAATTCATAGAATAAAGTCTCCCCAGACAAATTAAAAGTCTAAGATTTGATGTGTGAGGGTATTAATAGAACTGGAAAGGATCAATAATTCGACATGACGAAAGGCTATTGCATCAAGTTCCTATGGTTCAATACCAAGAGAGCTTGCTAATAGGGAAGGAAGTGATCACAAGACTAGATCAGAGAAATTATAAATACAACAATGAGAGCAAGGGAACTACTATTAACTATCTCCTAAGAGGAATCGAGATGAGTGTGCATGCAAATTTTAGAGACGTGAGAGTAAAATGGATACAAGAATGATTTCGCTGAGACTATTACCACAAAACACATGAGCGACATCTTCAAACCGCCGAAGAAGGGCCACTGATGAGTTGCTAACTGCCTGTACACTAGACATACTCATGTACTAGAGGTACGACTAAACAAAGTGGATGGCAATGAACATCTAACGTCTTTAAGGTTTTATTGCATGCTATGTATGGAAGTAAGTAGGCTTAATGGAAGGATAACAGTAATGTGGAAGAGCACCTGATTCGATATAGTAGAATGTCATTCCTCTATCTAAGAAATATATTGCTTCATACCTTAATTTATTTCTACTTTTTATATAAGTCTTGGATATGGGGAGTGAAATTTTACAAGGGAAAAGGATGGTAGGAATTCCTAGAAAACCTTAATAATTAATAATGTAATATCAAATGAGGAAAAGGGGGGAGTATGACAATCTCATGTAGAGATTCTTCTTTTTTTACCAATGATTACAAAGGGAAAAGGGGATTCGAACATAGTCCATCTGATGGGTCACTAAGGTCGTATACACTTAGGTCACACCACAGTAGAAGAAAAACAAAAAAAGAAAAAGAAAAAGAAAACTAGCAAGTCTATGAGCAATTTATGGATATGACACACCATAAGCTTACACAACCTAACTCTACACTCGATATTATGTACGAACATCGAAATTATGGTTGTCACCACTAACTCTTGCTAAAGGAGCTAAATAAGAGTAAAGTAAGATAGAGAACATGAGGGTTACTCTAAAAAGAAAGTTTCTATATTCAATAGAATAGTGAAGGAAGTTAATTGTTGTGTTACAATAAAACGATGCTTTTATATAGCCTCCCTAAGGTTGCATACAAAAAGGAAAAGGCAAAAATGGCAATTGAATAATGAAGATTCCTAAAACATGCTAAAAAGGCAAAAATGACAATATAGTATAAGGTACAGAATTAGTAATATCCTTATGGAATGTTGTGTCAAAGGACACATGGTAAATTATGGTTGGCAAACCTGAAATCGTGAGTGTTGATTGTTCTTATGAGTGTAAAAATCTCAAGTAGCTTGGCAACTATTGGTGTGAGCTCGATAGAGGTTAGCAGAGGAATGGGTGAATTGGCTAACCTAATATCGGTCAAGTTGGAGCTCGGACACTTACGTTATTTGATGTTTCGTCTGGTCGATGACTTGATTGCTTGGCTCAGATAGGGACCTGGTGCTCGTTAGCTCAAGGATTGCTCCTATCATGGTCAAAGCTTAGCACTCAGGTTGGATGAAGTGTAGCATACCATGGTTAATGCTGAAATCCTCATCCTTAAAGAGTCTTTAAGCTAGTATACGTTGGGTAAGTCTTTGTAATCCCCTAGTTCAACTTTTGGTAATGGGTTCCTGGAGTTTATTCCTGTCATCTTCGAAGAGATCAAAAAGATTTAGCCTCAAATCTACGAGGTCTTCCTTAGTTAGCTCTTCTCTATTCATGCTTCGACTTCATTTGAATGGTAAAGGATAAGATTGAATATGTTGAAAGTAGAAGAGACACCATTGTCCTTAGGTGGTTCAACCTAGTAGGCATTGTAGTTGATCTTCTTTAGTACCTTAAAAGGACCATCAACTCTGGGTGATAGCTTACTTGACCTAAGGTGTAGAAACCTCTTTCGACTTATGTGGATCCACACAAGGTCGCATAGGTTGAAGGACACAATTTGGCAACCGCGACTACCAATCTCTTACTGCCTTTTGTTGAACCTGGCAATCTTCTTAGCTACACGTTGATGTAGATCTTATAGTCTTCACACTTGATCAACTCTAGTTTGGGTCTCTTCAGGGGCTATGGGAGTACCTATCATGTCAAGTGAGATGATTGGGTTAAGGCCATAGACGACCTCAAAGGAAGTCTTGCTTGTAAACCCTACTATTTAAAGGACATGTGAATCAACTAAGAGTGTTTTTCAATCATTCCTAAGGATCAACTAAACTACTTAAGTTTAAATTTAAAAAATGAATTTAGTTTTTCAATTTAAAAGTTTATTATTGATAAAAACTCAAACGCAAGAATAATGAACTTTAAATCATTCAAAACCCTAAACCCTAGTATATTTAAGGACTTGTGATCCTGAATAATTAAAATTTTAATTTAACTAATTTTACTCAACTCTAGTAAATTATAAAATTTTCCAAGAAGTAAACCCAACCTACGAATTAATTTAAGAACCAAGCCTAAAAGAATTACATCCTTCTCTCCTAATTAATGACCCTAACCTCCGAATTGTCCCACTGTGGGGTGGTTCTTAACAGGGTTTACATTTAAAATGAACTCCAGATCAGTCCAACGGGGTTATCAAAGGATAATTGTGTTTGGGATTTGAAAATGAATGCCTAACTTTATTTCGATCTGCGTATCAAATTCAAAATGGACCTCCTTTAAGGAATGAGTCCAAAATATCCTCACAATGATGTCTCTTAACTCTCAAAGTATTTAAGGGTTAGTGTATAGGATATAGCTTACCTCTTTTCATTTTAAAACTTTTTAAAAGTGAGTTACCAATTCCTTACATAGGGATTGACCTTAAGGTGATGACGGACCTTACTCCCCAATTCCTTGGAACATGCCCCGGTTGTGAAATTTCAAAGACTAAATGCCCCATGCCCCAGACTTATAGGTCTTAACGCCCTTAAGCTTCCATATATGATTTTGGGGTTAGGTTCTTTAGAGTTCAAATGGGTTGGAAATGACAACTTTTGAAGTAGAAGGGACTAATGAATTGCCCTTTTGTTTATACCGAGGATCAAGCTTAGGATAGTGTTTAATGGCTTTGTGTTTTGGTTTGGTTCATGGTTGGACTTAATGGCTCAGGGGCATTGAGTTGGTTGAATCATCTTGATGGGCTAGGGTTCGGGTTTGGTTGGTTATTTTCTCAGGCCAAGTGAATCTGTTTAGGTTAGCTGCCTTAATGGGCCAAGTAATTGTGTTTGTCCTGAACCCTATAAGGATTTGTAACCGTTAGCAAATTTCTTTCTTTTTCTTTTCTTTCATTTGCTTCTTTTTTCTTTCTTTTCTCTTTCTTTCTTTGTTTTTCTTTCTTTTTTTTTTTTTTGAAAGAGAGAGAGGAAAAGTTAGGGCTTTTGTGTTATAAAGACTAAGTGATGGAATTATAAATGGAGGGTTGCTTTAGTAGAATTCTCTATATACAAACTTAGAACAACATTACTAGCAGTCTATTTACAAATAAGGAAATCTGAAGAATAAAAGACTAAACAAAGAAAATATCAGAATCTTATTTATTCTAAATGAAGAAGGCTATTTGCAAAATGCTAAATTTTCCTAAAAGAATGAATATTTATGGTTAGTAGAATACTAGGTACAATGATAACTATTATTTTACAAGTTTGATTCTTTTCGTTTGGTTTCTTTTTTATTTTTATTATTTTTTATTTTCTATTTACTCCGTGAGGGTTGGGCTCAATTGATGGGGGCCCAAACCAAAAAGTGATAGATTCGGGCTCCCATAGATGTACGAAGGCTCGCATTAGAGTAATATTTATAGGGCTCTTCTATAGGGGCAAGATGAGTCCAATCTTATTCCTAATGAATTTTTACTTATTTAGGCTAAAAAGTTATATCCATATCTAAAGTATCTTTTAAGGCCAATGAAGTGGGTAGATGTAGATCTGTTTGGAAGCCTATTGACTCGATCTACCTATAGTTATGTAAAAAAGAAAAAAAAATCAAAATTACAATCATCACCTATTCCAAACTTTACATTGAATTACTACAAATTATTTATAAGGAAATATTACAACTACAACTTTACAACAGCCTTTATCTTCTTAGGTTTGTCACATCATAGATTTTGTGAATTTTTGAAAAAGTTTTCATGTAATATAAAGGGTGGGTTCTAAAGGTCCTCAAATTCTGTAACCACTACGTTTTTCAAAGTAACGATTATGTGGTTGCATCTGAACTTGAGTGGGGTAGCTTGAACAGCCCTGGAAGGTGGTTGCCCCACAACATCCGAAACTTACACAATGGCTCCCCTCCTAAGGTCCTAAGACAGCCTGGTTCTGACCGTATCTACTATACATTTATGATGCAGAAAAAACAAAATAAAAGTAAACCCCCCAAAAATTACCCCCTTAAATCAACTATAGCAACAACAAAAAATGTTAGTAAAAAACAAATAAAATAAAATAAAAAAATATATAAAATAACATAACTAAGTTCTTCTTTTATTATTTTTATTATTTCATTTTTTTTTGAAAAATAATCCTATTTTCGGCAACTTCTAGTAGCTAGCCCTCTAGTGGTCCCTAGTGGAGTCACTAAACTGTCGAGTCTGATTTTTTCGGTTTTCTATTTAAAATTGATTTCTCATTTTTTGATTAATAACAAACCCCAACCCATTTAATATTAATCATCGACTAAAGAAATTGAGAAATTCCAGTTTTTTATTGAAAATCATTTTTGGAGTCGCCACCCAACCGAAGTCGGGAAAAGAAAAGAAACCATAACCAATTAGGTGAATTGATTACGATTTAGCTACCGGTCTTTAATTTTAGTTTTAATAAAGAACCAGAGAGTTCCGAATTCGGGGGCTAACCTATTAAACCCGTAACAGGTACCACTATTTATTTGCTGAAATTAAGATTATTTTTCTAATCATAATATTAAAAAAAATAAATAAAAATCAAAAGAAAAAAGAACCTAAGTTTCTACATATTTTATCGTCGCCCCGAAAGTGCCAACGTACTCGCTAGCCGGGATCAGACGATCGTAGTACTTTTCGAAAACTTTAATGTGTTGATTCTTTTTGTAAAAAATGATTGGTTGAATTTACGTATTTATTAACCATTTTATTTTTATTAAGAAAAATCCTTAGAAGCCTAATTTTTATTCCTAACATTATATATATAAAAAAAAAACTAAAAACCTAATTTTTGAAAAGTGCCAAATTAAAATTTTTATTTAAAAATAATTACGTGATAATTTTTTTTATTTTCAAGAAAAACCCTAAAGATTTTATGAAATTTGTAATATTCTACATGATAAAGTTTTTATATAGAAAAGATGCTCAAAACATAAAAAAAAAAAGAAAGAAAAACATTTTCTAATCATAGAAAAGATGCCTTAATCATAGAAAAGATATCTAAACTATGAAAAAGATTTTTAAACCATAGAAAAAAAAATCTAAATTATAGAAAAGATGTCTAAATCATAGAAAAGAAACCTAAACTATGGAAAAGATATCTAAACTATGAAAAAGACATCTAAACTATGGAAAACAAGCCTAAACTAATATATATACATATCTATTTACATACCATATTATAAACTTAACTAAATAATAATAATTGAATAAATAAATAAATAAATAAACAATAATCAAACCTGACTTGATATTTGGTAAAGGACAGTGTATCTACGTGTGTGGACTGCGCTACTGCGAAACTGGTTGTTGAAGAAGACTGCTATTGCAGGTGGGTTGGATTATGTGCAGCTATTTATGAATTGCTGATAACTATTATGTGTCTGTGGCGTTGGGCTGGCTGTAGACTAGCTATTGGAGATTCGGCGTATTCAGGGTTGCAAGCATCGATTGCTTGTTCGGCGAAGGACATGGACGTATGCTATTTAATCAGTGTAGCTTGGATTAAGGGCACGTTGATGGTGTATTCACCGTAGCTATCGTAGCGCTGTTACTCTACGTGGCTTGTTCATGGAGATGCTGTTGTTTTTGTTCTGTGGCTCTGCTGCTACTTTTGTTGGTGTTTCTGTTTGTCTCTTTTTTTTTGCGAATTCTGTTGCTGCTGCTAGCGTATGGATGTTTATATAATCTCAATCATATCATATCATATCATATCTTATGTAATTATATCTGATTCGTTAATTAAATTAGATTCAAATTTAATTCAAATTTGATTTAACTAATATTCATATGATTCGCTTCTGCAGAGTTAGAAAAATAAAAACATAGATGCTTACTGAAACTCGAACCCATGACCCCCAACTAAATCCACCCAAATACCTTGTTACTTATCTGTTAGGTCATTGGTTTATATGTTAATATTTATTACCATTAAATTATATTTAAACTGTCCGATTCCCTAAAATAAAATTTTTAATTAAACTAGAATTAAAACTAACACTAAAACTAATTATTCCTAATATAAATTACTTCATAAAAATCTAGAAATTTTTATAACTTTTCCTTTTCTTATTTTATTATTTTTTTGGTATTTTCATTATTTGTTAATATCTTTTATTATTTTTTTTCTCTTTTTTGAATTAGGACCCCTTTTTGTAAAAATAAAAATTATGGGAAAAAATTAGGTATCTACAATCATGACATATATTATTATTAAAATTATTTTTAGAATTAGAAATATTTAAATAAAATTCAAATTTTTATTTTATTTATTTATTTCCTTCTTTCCCTTATCTTTCCTTTCTTCTTTATTTTCTTTTTCCCTTCCTAAATTATAAATTATTACATGTATATAATATAATTATTATATTAATATTTTAATTTTGACCAAAAGTCAAAAAGTCCCTTTCAATGTATCTAATGCCCTTTTATCTTCCTTTTCTTTTCTTTTGCTTTTTCTTTTTCTTTTTCCTATCCCTCCATGCTATAACCCATGTGAACACACTAAAACTCTCTCCAAAATTCTATATTTTGTTACATAATTAAAGAAAATGGTAGAACTTCTTCCACTCAATTCAACCGCCACTTTTCTCTCTCCTTCCCTCATCTTTTTCTTCTAATTTTCTTCCTTTTCTTTCAACAACCTTTCCACTTTCAATTTTATCACCAACTACCTATTTCAACAACAGCAAACGAAGGAGGAAAAGTAAGATTTTCCTTCTAATATATTCAAGGATGAGTAAATATATGTTCTTTGTATATTTTTAGTATTAGTTTACTTATGTAAAATAAGTTTTATGTATTTCTTTGTATATTTTTGTGTATTTTTACACTTGATGTATTGATATGTATCTAGTATGTATTTTAGTGTATTGTATTAGAATTCTCATGTATATGTAATAGAATTTTGTGTATATAATCTTATCTCTTTTAGAAGTTCTGTTTACATGTGTATATATGATATTACACATATAGATACATACTTATATGTAGGGGTATACTATAAGCTTAGTTAGGTATATATACATATATACAAATTTATATAGTTTATATACATATACATATAAATACAAAGTACATATATACATATAAGCGAGTAAATAAGAAACCGTGATAAGATTATATAGGTATATATACATATACACCCCTATACATACATATTACAATATTTACATAAACATACACATAAGAAACACTAAGTATTTATACATATATATATATATATATATATGAAAACTAAAGGGCATATAAGTATAAATATATGTACTATAACAAAATTCCTTGGAAAAATATTAAGAAAATATAAATATACGTATATTTATATGTATATAAAGTATGTGTAGAATTGAGTATAAGTACATGTACGTGTATGTAAATACATATAATAATAGTTTACTAAAGTATAAATACATGTATATGTGGATATATACATATGTAGATATATGTACAATAATAGTATGATATAGGTATACATACATGTATATATACAAGTATATATACTAATCTGCTAAGTATATATACATAATTAAGGATACATCTGTACATATATATATATAAATACAAGTACATACATACTTATAATATGGTTATTTAATATAACATAATAAAATAAGTATAAATATATATACATAAAATGGGTCAAAACCCTAAAAAAAAATTAAAGCCTATATCCTTATTAATTAATAAATTATAATAACATATACATATAAATAATAATAATAATAATAATACAAAAATAAGGAAAAATTGAAAAATTACCACTTAGACAAATAAGAAAGTGCTATGTTAGCAATTTCCCTTAAATATATAATTGAATAAAAAATTATTTAATAATAATAATAATAATAATTAGGAAAATTATAATAATAAAAAAATACACATAATTAGTTAATTAACCTTAAAAATGAAGAAATAATGAAATTAATATAAATTAGACTTAAAAATAAATTATTATAAAAATTTAAAATTTACAAATTAATTAAATTACAAAATAATAAAGAAAATCTCAAAATTAATAAATAAAATTATTCGAGTCAAAATAATAAAATTTATAATCTTTTATACCCATATTAAAAAATGTAGGTTTTAACATTCAAAATGGACCCAGCTATGTGAACATATGTTTGAAAATGATTAAAATTAACCATAAGTTCGTAAATTTCGAAACTAGAATAAAAATGTAATATGCGATTGACGAAAATTCATGATCTTTTATACCCATATTAAAAAATTCAAGTTTTAACATTCAAAATGGACCCGATTAAGTGAACATATGTCTGAAAATGATCAAAATTGACCATAAGTTCGTAAATATCAAAACTAGAAGGAAAAAGTAATATGCAATTGACAAAAAAGCTTGAATTAGGAAAATTAGTAGAAAACTTAAGTAAATTTAGGTAAATAGTTACATAGATTAGTTAGTTTACACAATTACTTATTATCTTTCCTATTTTATAATAATCAAGTGATCTCAATGAAAGTTCGAAACTCCCTATGGATTATTACGATCCTTGAGATTCATCATAGTTAAGTAAACGCTGCCTCTAATTCCATGCTTACTTGTACTTGTAGTTAGTGTCATTTAATTACCATTGATAATTGAATTATGTGTGGGTTTAGGTTATGCAGTGAATGTTATTATCTGTTAAATTATGAAATTACTTTAAATTATAATAATAAATTGTCTACTTCAAAGTAGATTTCATAGAAATTGACTATTTGTGATATTGTCTAGTCATATTATAATTGGATCTAATCATATCTGACTCTAGTAAACTACACCGAATCATGCATAAATATGCATCACATATAACTAATCCGGCCATCATATTAAACAAAGATAGTGAAAGGCCATACATGGATTGATTTATTATGATATTACTATTTTAGTATGGTGCACACATACAACATAACATTACCTTAGTCCACAAAATTACTAAGCGTTAAGGTGTCAACCGCCTTGTGTTAAGTCCAGAGGCATCCATTTAAGAGTGAGTATAAACTACGGGTGCGCACTTATAATTATACCTAGAACTTAGTCTTATACTAAAACAAACAAACCGTTTTTTTCTTGAATACGAAACATAAAGTTTCGTAATTATATAAGTTTAAGTATAATACCTAAATCTAATTGGTGTAGTATAACTCCAACCATGACTTCAAAAGGCATTAAATCTGAGTTGCATACAATACTTAATCAACTGTATGTATTTGTTTAATATTCTGCTTATTCACAGATTCATATGTTTGAAATTAATGTTTGAATAACTTGCTCACCGATATGGTTAAGAGATATCTCACTAAGCTTTATAGCTTACACTCTTGTAAACTTTTGATATAAGATCACCTTTTTGCTATACCTGCCTAAAGAATGCCCGAGGTAAGTTTTGGGATATTTTAGGGAAGTGTAATGTAGATAAAGAGAGTTGACTGGATATTTGTAGACTCTTAGATAGAATTCTTATAATACTTTGGCATTAATTTACTGTAGTAACATTACCAATAGTTTAGAGTACTGTACTACTTATTTAGTATTGTTATTTTATGTTAATATAAAGATGTTGTGATATTATCTTTACTTGTTTACTCTTGAGCGACTGGTTTTAGTAATAGCCTTGTAAGTTTTATAAAGAGTCACCGATTGAAAAGGAAACCAATCTATGATCTTTTATTTGATATACAGCACTTGCCACGACTAGGCCATCTCTCGAGTCATAATAAGCCGCACTAAAATGAGAAAGTAATGAAGAAAAACAATAGGGTTTAGCAAAACCCAAGCAGCTATCAACTGGATATAACACATCTATCAATTCTACTTAACCTAACCTCCACTTGATATGACACACAAGTGAAGATTAGGATTACTTACCACTACTCCATACTAAAGAAATAAGAGTTAAGAAAAGAGGATACAATTGTTACTCTTAAACGAAAATGTCTATATTCTTTGTGTAAAAAGTGAAGTCTATGCTACAAGTGAGACTTATATATAGCCTCCTTAAAATTACATTTCAAAGAAAGGGCAAAAATGGGCAAATTACATATTAGACATAAAGATTCCCAAGACAAATTCTAAAAAGGGTAAAAACATCGCTATATAGTTCAAAGAAAAAGTGTATCGAATGGTCCTAAGCTTTGGAAAGAAATCTTAAAAGAAACCTACTATTCTCTGGATATATCGTAGATCCTGGAGGGACTAAGATGTATCGAGATCTTAAGAAGAATTTTTGGTGGAGCAAAATGAAGCAAGATGTAGCGAACTATGTGCTCAAGTCTGACACATGTGATAAAGGAATATTTTATTTATATTTTAGTGTGTGAATTAGGTTGAATTATTATTGATTTTATAGAAATCATTAAGAAATGGTACTTCAATATTTCATTTGGATATTTCAGGTTTTGGAGGATTCAAAGTAAAAATACCGTCAATTTGAAGGAGTTTTACACAAATAAAGGAAGGCCGAGTCAACATATAGCACTTAGGAATTGAAGGCTTAAGCCAACCTACACACTACATCGGTAGCCTACAAGTCTACACCACCAACCTTAAATTCTACACCGTCAGCCTTGATGGCCAGCCTTCAATGAAAAAAATATATTCGATAGACAACCCTAGTTTTCTCTATAAATAGCAATGTCATTGATATTTTAAGGGGACTTTTCATATTCTTTAGAATTAAAGAGTCTTATAAGTAGTTAAGAGTTATTTTTGAAGAGTTTTTCTTTCAAAATTTGTGGATCATTGAGAAGACTTCACTTTTGTTGTGGAGATCATCTTTAGAGTTTTTGCAATTGAAGTTTATTCATCATAATTACATAATTGGTGATCTCTATTCTATTTCTATTTATGCAATTTTGTGATTTGTTCTTACTTTTAATCATGAACTTCTTTGCAATTTTTATTATTATATGTGCTTTTATTTTATTTTCCATAGTTGACTAAGTTTAAATTGTAGGAAATTGATGAAACCCTAGATAGTTGGGATGATAGTTGTATTCATGTTATCGGGTTAATAAATGTATGAATAATTCATGATTGCAATTTCTATGATTTCAATTATAATTCTCTATTGGTTATAATTATTAGAAAGACTATTGATATGGGAATTGATATAAGGTTTTTAGAAATTCTTGATTAAATTAATTAGCTAATGCAGGAGTGGCATTAATTACATTAATTAGAAATTATTCAGGGATTAATGCAATATCTCAAGTTAATTATTCGCTAAGACATTAAGGATAATTGATTTAAGGCATTAGTTGATCATAGAATCGAGAGATATATGATTGTAATTTAGAGTCTACTATTAATTGGAGATGCGAGAGCTAACTAATTAATTAGAGGTTTAAATCCTAAATTTTTAAGGCATGATAATTTTACTTAAATGACCATATAGCTATTAATTTATATGGCATGATGACAATTTAATTTACACAACTAGGGTGGATTCTGTTTTTCCCACATTCTCAATTGATTGCTCAATTTTGGATATTTTATCATAACTTTCTTTTTGACAGTTTTAGGGTAATTATTAGATTAGTTAATTCACAATTCAATTTTAATTGCCTAAATATTGATAAGAGCTATCATAGGATTAGTACTTTCTTAGTCCTCGAGGAATTGATAATCTTACTCACTCTTTATTACTTGATTATAGCCCAGTATACTTATTGGAGTATTTGCGATTTATTTTCATATATAGTTTAAGCAGATCAACATGTTAGAGAGTCAAAGTAGAACATCAACAACCAAGAGGATTATTGTAACCATTGTCCATACCTGAATGGAAGTAAGACTAAATCACAATGGATTTTGTATGTAGACTACCTAAGATAATAGTAAGTCATGATGCCATATGGATAGTCGTAGGCTGACTCACTAAGTCAGCGCATTTCCTACTCATCAATATGACTTATTCCCTAGAGAAGTTGGCTTGGATATATTTGAAAGAAATTGCATATTTGCATGGAGTGCTGGCTAGGACAGGGTCAAATAGAGATCCTAAATTTGTGTCCAAATTATGGGAAAGCTTAGAAAAAGTGCTAGAGATGAATTTAAGATTCAGTATAGCATATCACCCCCAAACAGATAAACAGTCAAAAAGGATTATTCAAACCTTGGAATTCATGCTTCAAGCTTATGTCATTGAGTTTAAAGGAAATTAGGACTCCTACTTGTCATAAGCCTAAGAAAGGCCTAATGAGATTGTCTAAAATTTTCATATTACGTATGCACTCATGATACGAAAATCGCTTTGCTAGTTAGAGGTTACAAGACTTTAACTAATTAATCACTAAAGCTTCCAATTTTTAATTTATTAACTTATTGTACAATATGAACTACTATGGATATCCAATATTCTACAGTTTCTCAGAATCGCAGAGAATCAGTATCCCCTACCAATGATAAGATTAGGCAATAAAGATCTAAAACTTAAATTTGCGAAAGTTATAAAATCTAAATATAGTATTGCTAATTATATGCAATAATTCAAACCAGTTATACATTTTATCTTCAAATTCTAACTTCTATGCATCTCAACGCTAATACTTATCACTCAACTCTTAACCTACACCCAATTATCTAGTAACTTGCAAAAGAAAACTATTGGGGAGTAAGCTATAAGAGCTTAATGAGATATCTCTCATACTATACTGGCAATCAAGTTATCAAACAATTAATTAACAACATATGAATGCATGAACAAGTAGGATGCCAATCAATATATGCAATTGACCGGTGCTACATAAAACATCAAATTTAACGCCTTTCGAAGTAACGGATGGAGATACATCAGCACCAATCATAATCGGGTTTTAGTACCTAAGGTTCTTAACCACAAATTTAAATTCCATATTTTACAAAATATATTTTCATTTCAAAGAAATCCAAAAGTAAACAAAATCTCAAGTCTAGAGGTGAGGTAGGCCCCACAATCCACGCTCACTCCCTACAATAGTAGTCTCTTGACTTGACCTCCGGCCATCCATGGTTAGCATCTCCAACACCAAGTAAACCCGTGAGCTAAGGGTAAAGTCTTATTGTACCAATGCTCGTGCATTGTACTAATCAAATTATGTGGGAATCCCATCCCTACAAGGCCTTTCATTACTAACTGGGTGAGGTGATGGCTAGAACATTATATGCAATGTTCATGCTTATACATGATCCATTTAATTTAAGTTGAGTCGAATATGATTAAGTTAATTTATCAAGTGATTAATCAATATCAACAAAGCATCCAAATCATGCAACAACCCATCATATAATCTATTCTTTAATTATCAAATTTAACCACATTTTGCATAATAAACAAGAAATATTTAGCCACATGCATATCCCAAACCCCATGCATCAATTGATTATCATATAAGATTTAGGTACACTAATTACAAGCATAAAACAAGTATAGAGTCATCGAGAGTACTCACTCGTCTACTAGTAGATTAGTGTTCATATTGGGATCACTTAATATTTAGGAAATTTGCAAAGTAATAAGTAATTTGATGAAATAACTAAACTATATATATATATATTTAGTAATAACTACTTAAACTAGCTATCTATTTATTGAAATACTTAGTTATAGCTTTTTCGTCAATCGCATATAACTTTTTTTATTCTAATTCCAATTTTTATGAAATAACAGTCCATTTTTATCATTTCCAAACATACTTTCACATAACAGGGCTTGTTTTAAGCGTTGTAACCCACACTTTTTCTTATGGTCTAAAAATGTTACGAATTATATTATTTTGAGTTAAATCTTTATAAACTATTATTTTAATTTATGAAATTCGTTATTTAAATGAAGATGCTGATGTGGCAGCTCCTTATCAGTCCACGTGTTATTTTATGACTTTTCATATTTTTCCATTTTTTCTTATTTCCTAACTTTACTTAATATTTATACTTATATATATATATATATATCTATTATTATAATTTATTAAATTTTGTAAATTAACTTTGTTCTCTTCTTTTAAGTTCACAACATAAATATATATATATATATATATACATACATTATATTACTTTATTTAATGATTTAGTATCTTACTATATTGTACTTATACAATTTAGCCTATACATGTACTTATACTAGACTTTACTACTAGTATACGTATTTTTATACTCATACATACACTTTTATACTTATGTTGTCTTATCTTATTTATACTTATGTACATATGTAAATTTATAATATAAACTAAATATACTATATACTATACGTATGTATATGTACTACATATATATAATCGAATACATATACATATGTATATATATGAAGATAATGAAACTAAATATGCATTATATATATATATATATATATTTCTTTGTATACCATATGTTTACATAATCAACTAGAACATATATATCTATAATTATATACCTAATGCTTTTATACATATATAAGCACTTGTACATAAGAAAATACTAACTTTGTATATATCATCTAAATCAATGTACAAGTAGCTTTATTACAAGGGAAAGAAAATACAATTAAACTGTAGTACATCTTCCTAAAATACATATAATTTCTCAAAATATACATGAATAACAAAAGCATATGTAAAATAATAAAATAAATACATTAAAAATACTACTTAACTACTTCTCTTATGCCTTGGAAAGTGGCTGGTCCAAAAGTTTTCTTCTTCTTATTAATCTTGTAGAAACAAATGAAACAAAACCAAAAGAGCAAAATTAGGAAATGGGGGAGTGAAGTCACAGTTTTGGGAGGAAATGTGTGAATATGTTTTGTTTTGTGTTTTTCCACAAAGGTACCATGTAGACATCCCCAAAAACAAAAAACAAAAAAAAAAAGAAAGAGGAAAAGTAGAAAGTAAATATCATGAGATGAGATAAGAGATGAGGTAAGTTGATTAGACATTATCCTTTATCTTGTACTCTTAATCTCAAGCCACATAATTAAATCACATAGCCTGCCAATTCAACCAAAAAAGAGAACATAGAAGAAGGAAGAAAAAGGAGAAAGGGAAAAGGGAAAAGGGAAAAAGGAAAAATTAAAAAGTATTAGGTTGACTTTTCTAAATGTAAAATTATAGAACTAATAATAATTATGAAATAATATTCATAATTTTATAAATTTTATTAATTAAGTTGTTACTCCTTATGTTTATAAGATTTGGAAGTTATCTCAATTTATTCGTTAAAAATTTTACACGATTATGTGTTAGTCGATATTCATATTCTATTAGGGTTTTAATACTTTTAGGGTATAATTACATATTTTATAAGTCTAGGTTTATAGTTTTAAAGTTTTGTCAAGTTTAAGTTTAATCTCTAATATTTACACATACATAAGGTTTAGGGTTTTGTACGAGATTAAGGTTTCGATAAAATTTTTAGGGTTTTTCTCATTCGTATTATATTCAAGTTTAAAATTTTAATCAGCTTTAAGTTTATCAACTTCGTTGACTTAAAGTAATTACCTATAATATTTAAATTGACTCAATACTCAAAAAGTTAAGTTTGTAGGGTTTACATTCTACCCCCCTTAAAAAAAGTTTCATCCCCAAAACTTGACTTTAGCAACTTTATTTTCCTACTACCTTTCAACTTGGATTTGAAATCCAAATATCTAATCAAACACTTCATACATCGTCACTAGGTTCTTCACGGATACATAACACATAATTCTCACTTTATACTAGTTCTACTACTTAGATTACTCTGAAATACTTACATACCCTTCTTTTCACTTCTAATAGCTTGACAAAAGACATTATCATTTCCTAACACTTTCTACAACGATGTGGTTGATAGGTCAAATTGTCATCTTTTTGGTCTCTTACCTCCTCTCAAGACAAAAGTTAAAGACATGTTCACGATCTCCACAATTATGGCATGCCTCACTCTTCATAAGATTGATATTGTTGAATCTATCCTTTCTCCCTACAAATGAAACACTTGTTTTGCAATCGCAGGCAATTCTTTGGGTAATGCCATTTACCACACTTCCAACATCGTACTTTAGCTATCTCCTTCATTTTTAACTTACCTATTTGTGACCTCAATTCTCTAATTGATTTCTTTCTTTTCCCATTTGTGTCATATTCCTTTTTACCATCCATAATCCAACCAAGATATTATTTATCTACATCAATGTTACTTAACAATAGCTATATTCAGATCATCAATCATCACATGTACCTATAATTTATCGACTTTGTTGACTTAGGATAATTACCTATAATACTTAAATTGACTCAATACCTAAATAGCTAAATTTGCTAGGTTTACACCACTTACCTTTGGTTGGGTTCATGTACAATAATAGCTATCATCCCTCTATTCAAATGCCGCCACAAGAAGCCTTATATGGAAGGAAGTGCCGATCTCCATTATTTTGGGATGACGTAGAGAAGGATGCATTAAGACTAGATTTAGTTCAGGAGACAACTAAAAAAGTAACCATCATTAAGCAAAGAATGAAAGAAGCCTAGGACAAACAAAAAAGTTAGGCCAATCTAAAGAGAAGGGAGTTGGAGTTTAATGTTAGAGAACATGTATATCTAAAGGTAAGTCCAATTAAGAGCATACATCGAGTAAGGACCCAAGCGAAACTGAGTCTAAGATACATCAGACTGTTCGAAATTCTCAAGAGAGTAGGGAATCTTGCATACCGCTTAGCATTACCTTTGAATATAACTAGAATACATAATGTGTTTCATGTGTCACTATTAAGGAAACATGTCCCTGACCCAGATGATGTCATTGAGTTAGAACTAGTACAACTCAGGGAGAACTTGACATATGATGAACACCCAGTCCTAGATAATAATGTCCATAAGTTGAGGAATAAGGAGATCAGGAACGTAAAGCTACTCTAAAGGAACTACAAGAGAAAAGAAGCGACATGGGAAGCTAAGGAAGAAGTGAGGCATAAATACCCCAATTTATTTGAAAAATCAAGTACATCTCTAAGTTTTAAGGACAAAACTTATTTTAAGAGGGGGAAGATGTAAACCCTACAATTTTAGGTGACATCTAAAGTAGTCGGGAGTAACCTTTGATCATTCCCAAGGATTAACTAAACTAAGAATCAAATTTAATTTAAAATTCATATCTAATAACTTCATAACTGTAATTCAATTTGGAAGTTTTAAAGTCAATAACAAACCTAAAAATCATTAAGTAAGGTGAAATCTTCACTCAAACGACTAAAAACCTTAATATAGAAATAATGAATCTTACGTTACCAAAACACTAAACCTTAGGATGAACTAGAAAGAATTGAGACTTTTTGTGAGCCCAAATGAACAATTGAAAACTCAAACCTAACCAAGATCTATTTGACCCAAAAGTTCTATAATTTATTTTAAGGAACAAATTTTAAGAGAGGAAATATTTCAAGAACTAAACCGTAAAAGAACCACAGTATGAGGTTTATGACCAGCCAATCACATCCAATTCCTATTCTATTTGAATTTATTAAAACTAAAGCCAATAGCGAAAACTTGATGGACTTATCATTTGATAACTTATATATTTTTAAGATAAGACAATTCTTTTTTGTCTATATAAAATATACTACTTATAGATAAGTGGTTCAACTAATCAAATTACTTAATATAAAAACAAGATTGATCAGACAAGGCCATGCCACAAGGATAAGAAGCCACACCAGTTAGAGAAGAGAAGAGTATGGCATGTCATTCCCTATTGTTTCAACATTCCTTCACCTATTTTATCATATCTACTATTTGTCCAAAAGGCTTACAACATCCAATCATTATTTGTTAAATTCTTACGCTATCTAAGGAACAACAAAAAGATCACATATTGGATGCTAGAGAACACATTGCCACCGACCATTCAACTCCTCATTTACTCTCATTTTTTTTCACCTTTCAAAACACTCTTTACTTTAAAAAAAAAAAGAAAAAAAAAAAAGAGGATACCTCACCCACATCCCCATTACCACCCCAACAAACCCACATACTGCTCATGCCACAAAAAAGCACACTTTTTTTGCCACTACTTTGGTTCACTTGAAAAGCTACTATAGAAACGTCGTATACCCCATTTGAGGAAATTTTTTAGTATCAACAAACACTCAAGGATATAGATTCCAAGGATCTAAAGAACACAAAAAGGAGAGGACAAAAAAAAGGAGCCAAAGAGGACTAGTAAGGGCACACTGTCCACCATCTATTATGTTCATTGAAGTAAGCCTCATTCCTAAGTACCATTAGAACGTGAGTAGATTAGATTTAGTTTTCTTATAATATACTTGTTAGTCACCTAGAATATGGCCTTATGACTTGAGAAAGCCATGAAACTAAGTGCATGAAGATCCTAGAAAATGTTGAATGTAGCATGTTTGAAGCATATATAAGTTCTATTTTTACTCATCTTAAGCTTTACATGCTTTAGAGTAGCCTTTAGTAAAGGAAAAACCATTACATGAAGATTTAGTGAATAAATCAACCCCTTAGGACCCAAACTAAGGTGTAGAACCTAGAATATGTGCATATTCTAGAAACTACACTTGATATTATATCAAAATAATCCACATATGAAGAAGAAGTTGAGTAAAGCTTAAAGTATAAGTAGTGTGAGTCCTTGATTTAGTACTTAGACTTAATAAAACCATGAGTTGAGTTGAAAAATGAAGCTAGAAGCTATCAACCTAATCTGACCAGATCTGTAAATTTTATTAAATACACTTAAAAATACTAGAAAATGATGTAAATGAAGTGAAAAGACTAACTAAGACTAAGAGGATAAGTGTTAAGGGCCTAAAACTCAAAATTGGGACCAAAACTCTCAAGACAAGCCCAAAACTCTTGATTGAGCCTCATAAAAATTTCTGAACAGCACGTCAAGTCCAAGAAAAGGTTGCTATAAGACCTATATGAAGTCTAAATTAAATCCCCTAAGCCCAACAAAGTAACAACCATTGATTAGTGCATGAAACAAGCCCATTTTGACCACATAGCCCACTTAAAAGCTCAAGAAATATAAGTTAGCAACAAGGCCATAATTAATGAATGAAAAACTAACCTTAATAGAAGCATTAAGCCTAAAACAAAGTTCTAAGCCTAAGCTCCAAAATATTTCACAAAGTAGTAAAAAGCTTAACAACAATTTCAAGCCCAAAAGAAGACTAAAACCTAAGGGGTGCTACTATTCTAACCAGTAGACAAAATTGTAGCCCTATCTCTAAAATCTAATCATACCAAGTGAAAGGGAACTTGAAAATAATGGAAATTGACTATAATATCATAAAAATCAAATTTAAAATGAGAAAGTTATACATGATCAAAGATTTAGTATAATCAGGAAAGGTTTGTGACTAAGTTAGGAATATAACTTGAAAGAGCTTTAGTTTAACTTTTTATTATATGCCAATTCTCATAATACCGTACATACGATGTTCAAGGGTCCCTACTTTTGGAGAGGACTTGCGTCAAGACTACTATGATTGAGCAACCACGCCAAGTGAGTGATTCATCGATGACTTGATGCCTGATTTTGTTAGCAATATAGTTACGCTAAATCATTATTTCAAATTTGAATGCATGTGTATGGTTTTGTGATTAATTTCTAGGATATGATAATAAGATAATAACCAAAATCACTTTTGAGATTGGATTATGTACTGTCATTATGGAATGAAGTTACTTGACCACTGAATAACTTTGTGTAAATACTTATTCGACTAAGAATTTTAATGAGTTATGTATAATACATTTTGACATCATAATTATATTGACTGCCACCTCATGTGGAAGGTGGGAAGAGATTCAAAGTAGCAAGGGCTCCTGAAGTAATTAGTTTAGGTAAAGGTTATGCCATGTTGTTGTTGAGTTCATGTCCTAGCTTACGAGCTTACTAGGCGTCAGGAGACACTAACCATTTAGCTAAGGGCAGTATCCTATAAATTCTACTTAGAGCATATGACATGGACAATGGAGTACATCGCTAAATCTAAGAATTTTGAAAGGATCATGTTATTTGTTAAAATAAAGTGTTTAATATATACAAGTATAAGTATATAAGCTGCTTTGAGCACATAAGTGCAAGTTGAATAAAAACCTAAGTACTACAACCTAGTTGTTGGTTTGTATCAATTAATTATCTCCAACCCCCATTACAAGGGGTGTAATTCTGAGTTACATGCAATTCCTAGGTTACTGCATATATTGTTTAGCATTCTGGTTGTCGCATGCAATCATATGATTGTACATATAAACAAATTGTTGTCGGGCATCATAAAGGGATTTGCTCACTAAGTGTAAGCTTATACCCCTATAGATTTCTTTTAATGCAAGGACACCTCTTCACTGAGCTTGGTTGCAAGATGCCCAAGGTTAGTCTTGTGCAGGAATGGGACTATGGGATATGTAGAGTGAAAGAGAGAACTATTAGTATTAGATAGGATTTATTCATATCTCTTATAATACCTGTAAAGTTGTGGCCTAAACCCTAAATTGGACCTGAGTGCCCTAGATAACTTTATGGGTCGATAAGGCTTAATAAGCTAAAAAAATTTATTAAATTATAAATTTAAATATTTTATGAGTAAGAAAACCTTAGAATGTGATCAAAACCTTAATCACATATAAAAATTCTAAACCCTATGTACACGTAAATATCAGAGATTAAACTCAAACTTAACAAAAACCCTAAAACTATAACCCTAAGCTTATAAAATAAATAAATTTATCCCAATAGTAATAAAACCCTAATCATATACAATTATTAACTAACACGCGTAATCGAGTAAAATCATTGATGAATGAGTTAAGATAATTCTTAAATATTTATAAACGTAATAAATAAAAATTTAATTAAAAAATTTATAAAATTATGAATATTATTAATTCTATAATTTTACATTTAGAAAAGTTAATTCCATAATTCTTAGTTTCCTTTTTCTTTTTTTCCTTTTTTCTTTTTCTTCATTAATTTTTTCCCCCTTCCTCATTCTCTTTCTAGAATGAATTTCAATAGCCCCTGTGCTTAATTAAGTGACTTAAGACTAAAGTAGATAAGGACATGGTCAAATCACAATCCTATCATATCTTACTTTTCTTTTCTTTCTTTTTCTTTTATTTAGTTTACTTTTTCTTTTCTCCATTGATTTGCATTAGCTAGAGTTATGCTTGTACTTCGTAATTTTTTTTCACTTCAAGGAAACCAAAACACAAAAGGACATATACTATATCCTTTTTCCAAAACCAAAAAGCGTCTTGCCTTTTTCTTATCTTCATCATTTTGAAATTTTTTTACTTACTCTCAACAAGTTACAAGAATAAGAAGAAAAGCTCTTAGTTAATCACTATAAGCCCTATAAAATTTCAACAACCTAAAAGCAAAATCGGATGAAGGAGTCCTCAAATAGTCCCTAGAACCACCCAAACATAATAATAAAACTTAGGTAAAAGAATCGAACCCTAAGTGTTTAACCAAAACCCTAATTAAAGTAAGCCCCAAAAACCTAACTTAATGAGCAAGAACCCTAATACTTGAAAAACCCTTGAACCATAACAAAACCCTAAAATGATTGTCTAACCCTAAATAAGTGACCAAATACCTCAATGTCACAAATAAACACTAATAGTAAGGTTGAATTGATCAATACAAGTGATCAACAACACGAAACGATTGAAACCTTAACTTTCGAGCTCGTACACAAATCAAATGACTATAAACAAACACCAAACCCTAAGGAAACCTTAGTTACACTTATAGGGCATTAAGATTAGCTAAAGTATAGTATCACAGTTCAACAAAACCCTAAACATACCCTAAGTGCACTTAATTAGTGTAATCATGCTTAATTACCATCAATCACCTTAATCAAACCCTAATCCTTAACTAAACCCATTACATCTTAATTAGCTACAATTTAAACATGATTAAGGACCAAAAGACAAACCCTTAATCACTTTAGAATATCTTGTACCCTACGGGGACAAGATCATAACTAATTTGGAAAAAAGCATAATAATACATAGTCCCTATTTTTGTACCTTGTCCTTGATTTCCTTAAACAATCAAGGCTTGTCCCCTCACTCCCGCTCCTATCCCATGATTGACCATCCCATTCCCCTCCCTCATTTTTGTTTTCTCAAACCCTAAACACTCTCAAATCCTCTCAAACACTCTCTCAAAAATCAAACACACAAACCCCCTTCTTCTTCCTCCTCTCGGCCACACATACACACACCATACCGTCAACCACCTTGCCACCGCTACCAAGCCCTATGCCACCCACACCCCTTGCTAGCCGATACACACATACCTATACCTACACTCAAGCTCACAGTACACAACCATCAAAGAAAGCCCTCTACACCTTGCTTTGGTAAGAACTTAAGCTAGATTATCCTTAGTTTTCTTGAAAAATAATGTTAGATACTAATGTTTTTCCTTGTTGAAACTTATTTTACAGCAAATTCCTAGAAGTTCTAAGGTGTTACAATAAGGACAAACAAAGGTTGGTACAAGAAAGCCACCTTTAGTAGTTGATATAACACAAATAGGTTAAGTAGTGTAGAGTATTATTAGTTTGAGTAGTAAATCATCAAGTAGGATGGTAAAACCCATATTCCCCATGCATGCCGCCCCTTATATATTCTCTTACAACATTTTCACACACTTTTATGAAATGATTATGGTCTTAGATTAGTAGAAACATAAGTTATTAGAGTAGAAACATCATGAAAATCAAGTATTGCATGAAAATGGAAGATTTGACCCTAGGAACAACCAATGGCCGCCACTTTCATGAACCCACCAGATCTAGAAATCCTTATTTAGTAACTTAATAACATGTTTATTTAGTGATAAGAATGGTTGAGGACTTAATTAATCAAGTTAAGTAGGCTAAAGTATGGTTAAGGCCATAAAGTAGCTTAGTTAGTAATTGTAGGCTTAAGAATGGTGTTAATAACCCCAAGAACCATAATAACCAAATCTATAAAAATATTAAAAGTGAGATAAACTTAAGTTTAATGTTGGGCTTAAGTCCAAAAAGATAAGTGGGCATGAGCCCAAGGCCTTAAATAATGATTTAGACACATTAAGCCTAAAGGAACCAACTTTAGAGCCATGTACCTAAGTGACCAGATTCGAACCCTAGGATAAGAGGCTTAGGAAGAGTTATTTAAAAGACCTACAAAACTGAAAGGCTCATCCAAGACACCCACCATAGGCCCCTTAGTGATTTAAAGCCCCAAACTTAGTAAGAAGGGCCATTAAGACCTATAAGAGTATCACCAAGGCCTACTTTAAAATTTTAAGGTATTGGGAAGTAAAATCCATTTTAAAACACTTGAAAGAAGACTTAAAATTATTAAATATAAGGCTTAAAGTAAAATAACTATTTAGGCCAAAACTAGGCCAAAACCCTAAAGTGACCCCACTCCCCATTTGGGCTTACAACTTTATAGGGCCCAAACTGAAAACTTACTGATGTAGAAACTTAAAAATAACTTTGCCAAATGAAAGAACATTCGAAAATGACTATGAGATCACTGAAAACGGAGTTAAAATGAAGAAGATATGTCCGAATTATGAAAACAACTAACTCTGGGATAGTAAGCTGTAAGCTTAGTTAATTGGTGCAAATAAAATACTCATAGACCTTAATTATCTTCTTCAAGGGAAGAGGAGTTTGACTTAGACATGGTAGAGGATTACTGGACTGTTGAGCATCATGGTTGAGTCAGTATACCACCCCCCTATTTTGCTTGTTTATGCTTGTAGTTAGCGAATCATTTAATTATGTCAAGTAATTGAATTTGTTGTATGATTAGGTCATATGGGATACTACATGTGCTTGATATGGTTGAATTTTTTTGTAAAATATCTTAAGATTATATAAACTTATATGCTTACTACACTAACACATAGGATCTTGGAGTGTTTAAATATAGTGGTTAGTCACCATGAATTGGAACTAACAAATATTTGACCTCTAATTAAACCAGTTGTAGACACCTAATTTTTGCTACTCTTTTTATTTTTTAGATTAGGTTATAGGGTACTAAATTAGAAAAATTAAAAAAAAATAGAAAATTAAAGAAAACCCCAAAAAATGAAGAATTTTTTTTTTAAAAAAAATAGGAATTCTAGAAAAATACAAAAAATAAGAAATAGGAAAAACACAAAAAAATAAGGAATTTAGAAAAAATACAAAAAAATGAAAAAATTTAGGAAAATATTTAAGAAATTTGAAAAGTCACGAAAAAATTAAAAAATAAAGAACTTTTAAGCTACTTGGATAAAGTAGATTTATAATTTAATTAGACTTAAAATAAAGGATCATTGAACCTAAGCTTAGATTTAAATCTAGCCTAAGCTGACCTGGTATGAACAAGACACAGGCCAATGGCCTAATAGTAAAACATATGGACATTGCAATTGAGATTAATTAGAAATCAGGGGTTCGAGACTCACTATAAGCATAAAAATGCCTTTTTGTCTTTTTTTTTTCAAACTCCTTAAGTTGCCATATGTTAGACCGTCATTGGGCTACGTATCTAATTATGACACATAGCACTATATGTTTGGTCGCGACATCGATTTTTCTTTCCCCCTAATTTTTCCTCCCCTTTCCATATTCTTTTCTTTTTTTTATTAATCATACAAACATGAACAGGAGGGAGGGGGGGGGGAGAATTCATTTTAAAAGAAAAAGAAGGGGAGCACACCAGGTAAAGTTCATTTAAAAAAAAAACACAGTACAATGCATAGTGGAGGAATTGTTTTTCAAAAAATAATAAAAAAAACAAATACAATATACACACTAAGGGCGGTATGTGGGTAGGGGGGTGTACGAGGTGGGGATTTTTCATTTTGAAATGGGAGGGGGACCTAGTTGGAGAGATCGCACACAAAGACCCTCTCTCGACCGAACCACCTATGCCTACTGCCCGATCCCTCGCTCTCTCTATCTCATTCTCACACAATTCCCTCTCTCTTATCCAACCCAAGAAACCAAATAAGCTCCTCTAAACATCACACTACCCAAGACCCATGCCCACTATCCACTCTAGCATACGTACCCTCTTGACCATTGTACCCTTATCATAGAACCACCCCCCACACATGCACATAGCACCCTTCTCTCGGCCGCGTAACCCACACATGCACACATCTCACTCTCGGCCTGATTCTCCACTAACCATATCCACTACATACTAACCTACAACATACCCCACCACTCTTACTCACAAACACCAGACCCAATCCAACCTACTTCATCTCTCTCTCTCACACACACCAGACACATACACACTATCAGCCCCCTCTCTCTTGCGCGACATACACCATCACACAATGCACACAAATACACCATCACACAATGCACACAAAACCCGCGACTTGTTCACCCACTCTCGAACCACCCCTAGTGCACACAACGCCAAACCCCCTATCACGAAACCCACACTCATCGCCATACAACCCACAACCACTCCAACATACAATGCGCACATACTACCCCCCACTACATACACTCACCCATTCACCACCGTCGCCATCCAAACACACTTCCACAGCTATATACAACCACGACCCACCATCAAGCACCCTCATCAACTCAAACCGTGCACCACCACCATGACAACCACTAGACGGCCACCACACTCGGTAGCATCGAAAATACCCCCCTTAAAGTCTAATAAACCCGACACAAAACCGCTTTCACCCACTTAAAATACGCTTCGAAAAAGCCTCTACCATGCCGTTCTAGTCATTAGACGTAACCTAGATTCAACCAAACTTATCCAAAGCTGATCTGGAGCCCTCAAGTCCGACTCATGTCTAGCTCTTATTCGATTCGTGTAAAGCCTTTGGTCCAGCCCTTTTTAATAATTGTTGTTATTATTTCTGTTTTTTTTATTTATTTATTTTATTTTATTTCATTCTTGTAGTTTGTTGTAATTAAAAAAAAAAGAAAGAAAAAGAAAAAGGAAAAAGAGAAAAGAAGAAAAACCAAAAAGGAAAAAAAAAAAGAAAAAGAAAAAAGGGGAAAAAAAGAAAATAAGAAAAATTTTTCTTTAGTTTTATTTTTAGTTATTTTCACATTTTAATAAAAAGGATAAGTAATAAAAACAACCCAAAATAGAAAATAAAAAAATAATAATAATAAAATATATAATAACGAAAAACGTTTTACCACTTAGAAAAACATATTTTTCAAATAAATAAAAATAAAATGGATCCTTTCCAAATTAGGGCACTTTAGATTTCCTAATAATAAAATTGAATTTAGGACCCTTATGAAATTTCTTCAAATAATTCAAAATGGGTAAAAATGTAAACCTAGCTATTTTTCCAAAATTAAAATTAAATCAACTCGCTATGTTTTCTATAAATGAACTACGGAAGTCTGATCCCGAATAGCGGATACGTAGGCATCCGTATGTAAGTATGGGGCAACTTAAAATATGGAAAGTTTTTTTTTTTCCATTTTTAGATATTTGTGTAAATTAACCAATTTAGTTGTGTATATCATAATTAGTTGTTTTAGAAATTAAAAAGGATATATTTGAAAAGCAAAATTAAATTCAAGAAGTTAATAAGTGATACCCGTTTAAAGTTTAATAAATTAGCCCCTAGACCTAAATCTATAGTTTAAAAAAAAACCGTCTTATAAATTATTATTATTTTTTAATCGATAGACCTGTAGCTAAGTTATAACCAATCCACCCAATTAGTTATAACTTAACCCTTTTTCCCAACTCCGGTAGGGTGGTAACTCTAATATCTTTTCAAGTTGAAAAAAAAAATGGTTTTCTTTAAACCCTAGTTGAGGATCAGTATTAAATGGGTAGGGTTTAGTACTGATCAGTTTAAAAAAGGCATAATTTTATAAAATAAATAAATAAACTAAAAGGGTAAAAAACTAAGCTTGACATCAGTCATGCATCACATCTTATAATATGATATTAAAGGCATCAACATCATACAATAGAACGGGAGATCATGCCTAGTTGGATCTACATTATATTTTGTATATTGAAAATTGTTA
Organism: Lumnitzera racemosa; assembly: GCA_024138005.1. Taxonomy (NCBI): domain Eukaryota; kingdom Viridiplantae; phylum Streptophyta; class Magnoliopsida; order Myrtales; family Combretaceae; genus Lumnitzera; species Lumnitzera racemosa. The sequence continues at coordinate 49,236,935 of JAMXBC010000012.1, read as the reverse complement.
TCGTACGACGTATTTTGTACAACATGTTCCTACCTCAACCTTTGGGAACTACCTGACTCCAAAGAGTACCACCTTTTACTTGAAGTCGTGCTTTGTCTACTACTAAGGATGATATTGATAACAAGAGACTTCAAATTGAATGTGGATACTTAGATCCTAATGTGCCGAAATACTTCCTAACCTAGCCAACGATAGGCATTAAAACCATACTATATGCAGTTACCGGCAAACTGTATATACTGTTGCATTGCATAAGTTTAACCATGCATTCATACACTTGAATAATAACTTGCTTGATATTGCTTGTTGTAAAGTAGGTAGGTTACTTACTAAGCAATAAAGCTTACTCCCTTATAGTTTATTGATGCAGTAAGACTTGTTCCTGGAGCAAGGTAGTAGGATGCCCGAGGTCAGTAGCACTAGCTTGGGATTATGGGATGTGAAGAAATTGAGAGCTCAAGCGAACTCTTTATTTATTATTAGACTCTCTTTATTCTCCATTATTTAGTACTTTTAGCTTATTACGTAGTTCAGCTATTTATGATGATTTATCTCAATACTATATGATAAATTTAAGGAAAACATGATATTCCCTCTTATCTATGTTATGTTAGTAATTAATTAGATAGTATAACTTTAATTTATATGCTCTGCTATTACTTAATGCTAGTTACTAAGAGAAGGTTGTAGTTGTGAAATGCTTCTTGTAATACGCTAAAGGCCTTTAATTAAGGATGGTACTTAATCTCAGATCTTCACATATTGCACAGTAGTATTGCCATGACTCGACCTTCCTCCCAGTTGTGATAGTATTTAAGTGGAATCAAAGTGGCCTAAGTTTAATCAAATGAAACTTACCCCTAGACGCCTAAGAGGAACCCACCTGGTGACTAGAGAGGGGTAGAACTAAGTTAGGATATTGTTTATGTAAAAGAATTTAGAGTAATAAAATCCTAACTATAAGAAAATCCTTATGATTTTAGGAGCACTTTCTAACCCTCACGGAGCGATGGCTCAAGTTCTAGATGGAGGAGGATGAGACACTTATGGATTACCGAAGACGTCTCCACTTTCTTTGCAAGGACCTGGCCTTAATGGGAAAGCCTCATAGTATGAGCACGGTATTGTCATGGTAGAGAAGCAAGCTTATAGATCACTCGAGATTCTGACACCAGGAGGTACTCATGGATTTGGGCGTGCTAGTCTTCACGAATACAGAGCTTATTCATGTTTTGGAGAACGAGTCTTGGGTTGATGGACTCACTAGACCACCTTCAAAGGTTGCATTCCTAGTCAACGACTCTTACCGACCCTTAGCCCTAACTTTTGGTGAATGCAGGCAGCTTGGACATAGGATTTTATTTGCCAGGGATCATAGGGGTAACCATCTAGTGTTACTCCAGATCAATATCCAATGGGCTGTAGATGTCTTATGGGAAGAGATGGAGTTAGAGTTTGGTATGCCAGAGTCATCGGATGATGAGGTTGAGATATTAGAGGAGTCGATACTGAAGGACCTCGCTCCGGACATGATAAAGATGGACGAAGCCGAGCAGGAGTTACTTCACGAGGAGATTCTACGAGAGGATGTACTCCCGATAGCACTAGGAGATGACCTCAATCATCCTATAAAGTTAGTGGATGGAGGAGATGAGATGGAGATTGAGGAGCCTATCCTTAAGCCCTATGCCCTTATAGTCTAGGATCTTGAGGATGAAGATTGGCTAGAGTTCTCGACTCACCCCAATGTGAATTCTAATGGACATAGTTTTGATGATTTGTACGAGTCGGATTCCACAGATGTTGATGCTTATGCGGAGTTTGCGAAGGTCAAGATGGGTTCGACCACTTACCCATAGATGTAGTAGATGCTTATATGCCTTTGTATGAGGTCACCAAATTTTGGGATATACTTTTCTTGATTTTGTACTCTAAAATGTGTTATTATGTTTTGAATGTCATGTTAAAGTTATGTTTAGACATAATACTAGTGGTGACTCACTCTCTAGAAGTCACCACTGCTTGGTGTAACCTCATTATTGATGGAATTAATGAGATGGAATGTTTAATTATGTCTAAGTTGTGATGTATTCTCTTATGTTATAAAAATGAATTATGAGATCATGAAATTTCTTAAGCTTAAAGAACTTGTTGAATTGTGTTGACCTTAGGAACAGGTGAGGATGAGATAGGCTACCATTGAGGCGGGATCACCCAATAGATCCACCACAGCAAGATCCTTAGAAGGATTGGGCAAAGGAGATACTAGTTGTGGTACAGGACATGCTAAGAACCATTAATGAGAAGGATAAGACCCCACCAGCACCCATTCCACCCCCTGTACCAGTGAAGGAGGTATCCTCACCACTACCACCTCCAATTGAGCGAATGCAGTTAGCCCCTATAGTACCCCTAAATCCTCGGCCTCAGAGGTCCTTGATGCCAAAGTTTATCAAGTGCACCAGGTATTTTAATGGGGTAGCCAGCCACCTAGAGGAGGCAGAGGATTAGCATATGTAGATTGAGCAAACATTTGAAATCCCTCATCACCTATGAGTCACTTATGGTACTTATATGCTAAGACATGGTAGGACTTAAAGAAGAAGACAGCTAAAGAACTGATTACTTAGGAGGCATTCAAGAGAGAGTTCATTTCAAATTACTTTCTGAAGTCATTGAAGTTACAGTACAATAATGCTTTTCTCTTTATTCAAATAGGGAACTATACCATTTACCAGTATGAAGTAGAGTTTAATCAGTTGTTGCAGTTTGCCGATGAGGATTTTTAGGTCAGTAATAGGCTGAGGATGTAGGCTTTTGTCAAAGGATTAGATCTTGACACTAGGTACCGTGTACACAAGTTCCGACCCCGAGATTTCCATAAGGTTATTGAGATAGCCTAAATTATAGAGAATGCTAGGAATTATGAGGATAGAATGGAGAGGCCCAGGGTGAATATTTTAGGGAAGAAACCATATGAAGGACCCAACTTTGCTAAGAAAGGGAAGAGAATCATGATGAGTCATGGCCATCAGCTGAGGTTAGATATGGTAAGTTCTAGATCAAGGATTGGTATAGTTTAATGTTGGAAGTGCAAACGAGGAAATTATCGAAGAGAGTGCCTCCAACTACAGCACAAGTGTTTCTTATGTAGAGACAGTAAACATCGCATAACCGAGTGCCCTAAGAAAGCTACCATGATATGCTTCGTACATAAGCAAGCAAGACACATTGCTTCTAGTTACCTATAGAGGAGAGCTACACCAACTACCAAGCTAACTCTCCCTATGGCCCTTCCTAGTCACCCAATAGCCAGCAGACAGGCAAGAGGTCCAGGACCCATGCAAGCTAGACTAGGAGTACCCCTCACATGCTAGAGTTTACAACTTAGAGGGCGAGTAGAACTATGTAGATGATGGACTAGAAGAGGATATTATTGCCTATGAGGAGGGAAACACTACAGATGTTAGACTTATTGTAAATATGAAACCTAACTCGTACTTTCTTGTTCTCAGATTTAGTAGTAGATATCGGAGTGAGAAGTATGGAAAGTAGTAAAAGAAGAATGTAGGAGAGTTAAAAGATGCCTTAAAACTAACCAACTAAAATAATGAAAACTATGATGGTTCAAGGAATATTGATGTTTCCAACTTACCCATATATGCCTTGTTTAATAAAGGAGCGACCTACTCCTTTATCATACCCAAAGCCACCAGGCGAGCAGGATTCCAAGTTATAATTGCAAAATCGTGCTTTAGGATTAAGACCCTCATAAGAAGTATAATGGTGACTCGAGAGATGGTGAAAATTTTCCCTTTAAAAATACATGGCGAAGAGACTTGCACTGATTTGATAGTGCTTGAGTTGAGTAAGTATGAAGCCATCTTAAGTATGAACTAGATGTTAGCAGTAAGAGCTAAGGTGGATTACCAAAGCAAGGAAGTGGAATTTGAAACTTTGGATGGAACAAAGGCCACTTTTAGGGGACAACTAGTGATCAATGAGCCAGGAGTATACTCACTTGAGCTACTACCAGATGAAGACTTCTGAGCTTAAGTAGAAGTCGATTTAAACATGACTAAGGTCGACAAAGAAAAGCCCTAATTGGAAGAGATTCAAATAGTTAATGAATTCCCTAACGTCTCTCCAAATGAACTCCTAGGGTTGCCACCTAAGAAAGAGGTCAACTTTGTTATTGACCTACTATTGGGCACCAAACCTATATCTAAAGCCCCTTACAAAATGGCCCCGATAAAGTTGAAAGAATTAAAAAAGCAGTTGTAAGAATTACTTGACCAAGGATTCGTTCGACCCAATGCATCGCCTTGGGGAGCACTCATATTGTTTGTAAAGAAAAAAGATGGGTCGATGAGACTGTACATAGATTACCGAGATTTGAACAAGGTGACTATCAAGAATAAGTGCCCCCTACTAAGGATAAATGATTTGTTTAATCAACTAAAGGATGATAAAGTTTTTTCATGGATTGATTTGAGGTTCGAGTACCACCAATTGAAGATCAAGCCGAATGACATTTCTAAGACTGCATTTAGAACAAGATATGGGCATTATGAGTTTTTAGTGATGCCATTTGGATTGACTAATGCCCCTGTTGCCTCTATAGACTCAATAATTAAGGCCACATGAACAAAATTACCCTACACAAAACTTGGAGTTAGCTGTAGTGGCCTTTACTCTCAAGATCTAGAGGCACTACTTGTATAGCCAAAGATGTGAGATTTACATAGACCATAAGAGCCTTAAGTACCTGTTCACATATGAGGCAAAGAATATGACTTGAACTAATCAAGGACTACAATCTTAGAATCAATTACTGCCTTAAACAGGTGAATGCCCTTGCAAATGCCCTGAGCTGAAAAAATCATACAGAATTTACTTTGCTCCTCACCAAACAACAAAAGTTAGTCAAAGAATTCGAAAGGCTTAATATTGAATATGCTTGGGTTGGAGGAGAAGTAGACTTTTTGAAACTGGTCATTAAACCAAAATGATAGAACGAATCTAACATGCCCAGCAAACTGATCCAACTTTAATGAAAGTGAAAGAAGAGATAGCAGATGGTAAGTAGCCTGATTTTGGCATTGATGAAAAGGGAACCATATGCTTGAAAGGAAGGTTATGTGTACCAGAAGATACTTCCCTTTAAAAAGAGATTATTAGTGAAGCTCACCACTCAGGTTATTCGGTATACCCTAGAGGAACAAAGTTGTACCAAGATCTCAAGAAAGGTTTTTGGTGAAGTGGCATGAAATAGGACATAGCCAATTATGTACAGAAATGTGGGATATGCCAAAGACTTAAGGTAGAATATCAAAGGCTAGGAGGATTGTTGCAACCATTACCAATCCTCAAATGGAAGTAGGAACAAATTACTGTGGACTTTGTTAGTAGCTTAGCTCTCACCCAAGTAAGATTTAAAGCCATATGGGTAATTAAGGATAGACTTACCAAGTCAACACATTTCCTCCCCATCAGTATGACATACTCTTTGGAAAAGTTAGCACGGATCTATGTAAAGGAAACTGTGAGACTCTATGGTGTTCCTATGAACATAATTTCATATTGAGATCTACGTTTTGTATCAAAGTTCAGGAGAAGTCTACAAAAGCACTTAGGCACTCAATTGAACGTCAGTACTGCTTATCACGCCCAATCAAATAGACAATCTGAAAGACCCATCTAGACCTTAAAAGATATGTTGAGAACTTATGTAATAGAGTTCAAGGGAAGCTACGATATACACTTATCCCTAGTCAAATTTGCTTACAACAACAGCTTCCATTCAAGAATTCAGATTCTACCTTATGAAGCCTTGTATGGACAGAAGTGTAGATCCCCTATATTTTGGCATGATATTGAGAAGTTAGCCCCTGGACCTGACTTAAGACAAGAGGCCGTAGAGAAAGTGGTTATCATTAAGTAGAAGATGAAGGAAGCTCAGGACCACCAAAAGAGTTAGGCTGATTTGAAAAGATGAGAGATGGAATTTCAAGTAAGTGATCATGTATACCTTCAGGTGAACTGATAAAAAGTTTGCATAGGGCAAGGGCATAGGGAAAATTGAGCCCCTGGTACATTAGACCTTTTGAGGTGTTGGAACGAGTAAGAAGTTTGGCTTACTAACTAGCCTTGGCACCAAACTTGTCAAGATTACATAATGTCTTCCATGTGTCAGTACTACAGTAACACATCCCAGATCCAAATAGAGTAGTAGATCACATCCTATAATATGATATTAAAGGCGTCAACATCACACAGTAGAACGAGGGATCATTCCTAGTTGAATCCACATTGTATTTTGTATATTGAATGTTATATCGTATGACGTATTTCATATTATATGTTCCTGCCCAACCTTTAGGAACTACTTAGCTCCGAGGAGTGTCACCTTCTACTTAAGGATATACCATATCTACTGTTAAGGGTGATATTGATAACAAGAGACTTCAAATTGGATGTGAATACCTCAATCCTGACGTATCAAAATACTTTCTAACTTAGACAACAGTAGGCATTAAATTTGTGTTGTATACAGCTACCAACAGACTGTATATACTATTGCATTGCATAAGTTTGACCATGCATTCATGCACTTGAATAATAACTTGCTTGGTATTACTTATTGTAGAGTAGGTAAGTTACTCACTAAGCAATCCAACGTATCCCCTTATAGTTTATTGATGAAGCAAGACTTGTAGCTAGAACCAAGCCGCAGGATGCCTAAGGTCAGTAGCACCAGCTTAGGATTATGGGATGTAAAGAAGTTGAGAGCTCGAGCAAAGTCTTTATTTATTATTGGACTCTCTTTATTCTCCATTATTAAATATATTTTAGCTTATTGACTAGTTCGGTTACTTATGATGATTTTCTCAATACTATATGACTAATTTAAGGGAAACCTAATATTCCTTCTTATCTATGTTATGTTAGTAATTAATTAGACAGCATAGCTTTAATTTATATGCTCTACTATTACTTAATGTTATTCACTAGGAGAAGGTTGTAGTTATAACAACCCAACAGTATCGTTGTCGTGATAGGTCACCGTGTACCGTATAAAGGTCTATTATCACCCCCCTTGCTGATCATAGGCCTTTCATACGACACACAAGGCTCCTTCCACTCTACGTTACCACTGGGCCCATAGACAAGTAATATAAAGCAATTTAACTAAAATTACTTCTATGTTATAAATTAACTAATTGTGTGGGCTCGTGAGACCCACACCAAAACAATATTACAAACAAATGCAGTTCATAACGGAACTGCATAAAATCTAAGTTATGCATAAATAGATAAAAGTATCTAAATATCTATAATCTAGTACAAAATGTCTTCTTTGCTCTCTGATCGCTCCAACTCATCTCTACCCGAGACTTACCACGAGCATGCCTCGGCCTAGATTGACGAAGAGGTTCTCCTGCACCAACAAAAATCTATAGGAGAGTAAGCTTACGCTTAGTGAGATAAATGCCTTCATCAGTACCACACGATAAAAATTTATTAGATGCACAATCATATGAATGCATGAACAAACAGTATACTAAACAACGCATGCAGTGACCTAGGAACTGCATACGACTCAGAATTTCGCCCTCTGAAGTCGGGGTTTGGAGATAATTATAAAGCTCTACATATATATATATATATACTTCATTTACCAAAATCAAATCATATCCTTTAAAAATCCCAAGTCTAGCAGTGTGGTGGCCCCCGCAGTCCACAAACACACGCCCTAAGTAGAAGCCACAAGACTTGACCCCTCGCCGATAGTAAGTGTCTCGCAACGCCTAGTAAGTCCATCAGCTTAAGACAAAGACTCAATATATATGATGGCATAGCTAGTGCCCAATCCCGCAAGAAACTCGTATTCCTGTGAGTCCCTTCCCATCTTCTGCGTGAAGCGGCAGTCGGTGTTACCCGTATGCAATATGGGGAATGCATGATTCATTTTGAGTTCTTAATCATATAAGTGATGAACTTGATTTTTAGGGTGATCAACCAATTTCATTCCATACAATTCACAAGTATATATTCATACAAACAATTCCCATTATTATATATAATTAACAAGTCATCACATTCATCCATAAATTCATACACATGCATCTCCCATATCCCACAAACATCCAAATTTATAAATATAAGATTAGGTGCATCTACTTTACAAGCACAATCAAGTAAAGAGTCATCGAAAATTTACTCACTCTGCCATGTGGTTCAATCAAAGTAGTCTGGAGGCAAGTCGTCTCCGTAAACAGTGTCCCCTAGTCATTGAAATAATTTTTATAAGGAATTGAAGCAAACTTAAGAAACTATGTAAATTTTCCTTAAGTTATATTCTTAGCTAGTTTTCGTAATTTTTCCGATTTTTACCTAAAGTTCAATCGCGTATAACTTTTTCGTTTTAAATCCGATTTTTATGATCTTATAGTCAATCTTCATTGTTTCCGAGTGTACTTTAACGTGGTAAGGTTATATTTTCGAAATGAGGTATACAATTCTGTCCATGGGTCAGAACAGTAGCGTTCCTCATGTGTTGGAGTGTTTTTGGGCCTTGTTTGGTAAATGGGCTTTTGATAACTTGAGGAATCCTTTGGGCTTGGCCTTTAAATTTTATCCTAAGCTTAAAATACTCCTTGAGATTAGATTTACAACTTGATTTATATTCCTAAGGCTAACAACCACTTCTTAGGCCCTTTAATGAGCTTAAGTTGTCAAATGGGCTTGTTTTTTGTTCAAACTAAGGTTTATGACTTTGGTGGGCTTATGGGGCCTTGGGTGGATTTCTTATGGGCTTCAAGAAAACCTTTCTTGGTACTTTAAGGTGCTGATCAGATTTTTATTGAAGGCCCATCCTAGAGTTCTAGGCTTGTTTTGGGAGTTTTAAGCTCGGTTTTAAGTTTTAGGCTTTATATGCTCACTATACTTGCTTTAGTTAATCTTTTCACTTTGTTCTTTCACTTTTATCATATTTTTAGGCCTCATTTTGCCACGTTCCAGATCTGTTCATGTTGGTCCTAAGGGGTCCTTACTTGGTTTTTCAACTTGTTTCATCATTTCCTTAAGTTTAGGTGATAGATTATGCACTTAACTACTTGTGTACAAATATTAACTTAAGTTTCCTTCTATCAAATGATCCTTTAACTCATGTTCCACATAAAGAAATAAAAGATCTTATACTTAATACAACTCCCATATCATGGCTCATGTCATACAAAGTTGGTTTCTTCATAAAACTTGATGTGATGGATTTTTCCTTAACTTAAGTTTAGATTTGAGCATGTTTATCTTAATGGAAACAAAATCAACATTCAAATGACTATGGAACCCTCACGTCCAGCATGCTTATCCTCCATTAAAGTTCTCATTTCAAGATTTCCTTAGCTTAAAATCTTCCATTCAAAGCATTAAACAAATGTCTTCACAAAACACCAACTTTACATGATCATATTTCAACTTCATGCAAGGGTTTTATGGTTTGTTTCTTAAAACAATTTTTGATGTTCTAACAACTTAAACCTTACTCACATCTTCAAGAAATCCAAATCTCCTAACATAAATACTAATCCACACATCACAAGAAACACTTACTCGTCCTTAACGCAAAGTTTGGTGGTTGTGCACTAAGGTTCCTCTTAAGCCTTTAACTTTGCTTCCTCCTTTTTGCTTACCTTTTGAAACCCGAATCTTTTGTTCTTTTGAAATGGGGTTTATGGAAGATTCTAATGGTCTTAAATGATCTTAAATGATGAAAGAAAATGGCACAAGAGTAAAGGAAAAAAAATGCCATGAGTGAAGCTTCAAAATGGAAGAAAAATTGATTTTGTGGGGTAAGGTTGTTTCCCCTTTTTTATGTTTGTTTCAAAAGAGAGAAAGATGAAGTGAAAGTGAAATTGAAAGTGAGAGAAATGGGGAAGAGTATGGCCGGTTGGAAATGGAGAGAGAAGGAGTGATTAAATGCCTTGGAAGTGTTGCCTTATAGCTTACATAAAGTCAACAATTGTAACTCTTGATGATGTAAGCATTAAGGGGTGAATAGTGATGTGTAAGAAAAAGTGATTGATGGGTGAATGACCAATACATGGCCCCCATTTCTCCCCTTTTTAGATCTGCCATTTAAAGTCTTTGTATGCCATGGAGTGGTCTTGTCTCCTTTATTAAAGTTAAGCTTATGAATTCTTGTGAAAAATTATCCATATGTTGTATAAGTGAAGAGGTGATAAGGAAATTGTCTTATCACTAGATTTTGATAAGTTATCAATTGATAAATGATTCCAACTTTCAATTGATAAGTTATCTAAGGTGATTGGTTAGTCTACTTATTTATGTGTAAGGCTTATACATGAAGATAAGGACATAGCCTTATAGAAAATTGTTTTAGGATTTTTATCTTACATTGTTTTGTAATTGATTTTTGTAGAATTGTGAAGTTTTCTAAAGTTGGATGAAATTATTCAAATTAAATTATCGATTAATTATTTAGGATTAAAATTCCTTAATGGTTTTAAGGTTTAGGGTTTTTAGTAGCTTTAGAGCTCGTAGTTCTTCAAGCTCGGGTTTTATCGACAATTGGCTTTTGAATTGTAAAAATTTAATTCGTTTCTAAATATAGACTTAAGTTTTTAGTTTAGTTGATCTTTAAGAACGTTCAGAAAGTACTTTTAATCAAGTCTTAAGCCCACTAAAAGTAAGGTTTACAGTAGTTGTGAAATGCCTCATATAGTACGCTGAAGGCCCTTGATCAAGGATAATACTTGATCTCAAATCTTCATGTATTACATGGCGGTACTGCTACGACTCGACTCCCCTCCAGGTTGTGATAATCACTCTTCAAGATATAAAAAAAATAGTTAAGTAGTATTTTGGTGTATTTATTTTTATTAATATACATATACTTTTGTTATGTAGGTATATTTTATGAAGTTACATGTATTTTTGAGTATAAGTAATATAGCTCAATTTATAATTTTTTTCTTTTTGTAATAAGTAATTTATACATGTAATTAAAGTTATATATACAGTGTTCATTTTATTTTTCTTGTACATGTACCCATATATGCATCCATGTATATATATATATATATACACACACACACACATACACATGTACAACTATACAAATATACATATGTTAGGATCAAATATATGTACATATATGGTATTTTTGAAGATATAGGTAGATATACGTGTACAGCATGTTTGTTTATTATCTTTATATATATACACATATATATGCATCCAAATATATATATGTATAGTATATAGTATATTTAGGTTTATATGGTGAAGTTACATATGTGCTTATGTATAAATAAGATAAGGAAACTTAAGTATAAAAGTATATGTATAAGTATAAAAATATGTATACTAGTAGTATAGTATAGTGTAAGTACATGTAATGCCTAAAAAGTAGATGTACAATATACTAAAACACTAAAAGTAATATAATATATATATATATATATATTTACGCCATGAACTTAAAAGGAGAAAATAAGTTAAATTATAATAATAGATATATATATATATATATAAATAAATATTAAGTAAAGTTATAAAATAGGAAAAATTGGAAAAATATGAAAACTCATAAAATGACACATGGAAAACCAAGAAGCTATCACATCAGCACTTTATATTTTTAATTAATTAGTAATCAATAATAATGATAAAATAATTAACTAATTAGGAAATTACTAAAGTATCAAAAAGTGAATTAAATGAGTATTTGACCTTAAAAATAGTATAATAAGTAAATTGTTACAAAATAGACTTAAAAATAATAAAATTACAAAAAAAATATAAAATTTAGATATTTACTAAATCATAAATCTATAAAGAAAAGATTAAAATGATAATTTATAAATATTTAACTCAAAATAATAAAATTCATAATTTTTTAAATCATCATAAAAATGCAAATTACAACGCCCAAAACAAACCCCATTATGTGAAAATACATCCAAGAACGATAAAAATAAACTATAAGTTAAAAAAAATCAAAACTAGAATGAAAATATTATATGCAATTGACAAAAAAGGTCAAATTAAGGATTTTATACAAATAGATAGTTAATTTTGGTAATTAATACTAAATGTGTGAATAGTTTAGTTATTTCACTCAAATACTTATTACTTTTTGTATTCCCTAAATATCAAGCGACCACGATACTAATATCGATCTACCTGTGGACTATTATGATCCCTGACTACTATGCCTAAGTGAGTACTCCTAATAATTCCATACATATTTGGGCTTGTAGTTAGTGAATATTAACTGTTATTAATAATTAGATAATGTATGAGGCTGGGTTATACATGTGTATGATACTGTTTGATAAGTTATGAAATTACTTTAAATTATGATAATTTACTGTTGTTATATAGTAGATCCAATAAGAATTGATTTGTTTGTAATTTTAATTAGTCATACTATAATTAGACTTAATTATATCAAACTCAATTAAACTAAATTGGAACATACATAAACATGCATTGCATAAGTAATTTCAGCCATCACATCACACAAAGGTAGCAATAGGCGATACGGAGGTTGATAAATTATGACTATAGTGTTTTAGTACTACACACACATACAACATGACCTTACCCTAGCTCACGGGATTACAAGGCGTTATAGGTGCCAACAACCTAGTAAATGATCAAGTCTAGAGGCCTCCATTAAGAGATAAGTGTAGACTGCAAAAACCCACTCACAATCATACTTGGAACTTAGTTTTAATTGAAAAATAACTAGATATACCATTTTATTTTTCAATACGAAACGCAAAGTTTTGTAGTTATAAAAGTTTGGGTATGATACCCAGATCTAATTAATGCCATGTATACTCCAACCCTAACTTCAGAGGGTGTTAAATTTGAGTTGCATGTAGTATCTGGTCATCTGCATGTATTTGTATGGCAGTCTATGTGTTCATGCATCATATGTTTGAAAATTAACTGTTAAATAACTTGTTTTTTCTATAATTAAGGGATAACTTATTAATATTTATAGCTTATACCCCTATAGATTACTTTTGCAGAAGGATCTCTTCATTACACCTAGCCACAGGATGCCCAAGATTCAAGCAAAGAGTTAAGAGAGTATTGCTAATATTGTAGCAAACTCTTAAGTAAGAACTTTTTATCCGATATTATGTATTATCTAGTATATCTACTAATTTATACAATAGCCCTCGGGTCGTGACATCTCATGTTATTATTCAGTAGTTAGACTATTTATAGTTAATTATAAATGTATTTTGACACTTTTGTTTTGGAACACTACATTCTACTCTTTTAATTTAATAGTATATCTAATTTTTTAGCAAAGATAATTACTATGCTACAATGTTATTTGTCTATAGATGATCGATGGTACTAAAAGTGGAGGAAGCCTTGTACATCATATGAAAGGCCAATGATCGATAATAGAGTTGATCGTCGACCTTATACGACATACGACAATCTATCACAACGAATATATTGTCTCGATTGTGATAACCAGTCTACGATTTTTCTAAAAAAATAATCTTTTAGAAACTTAACTAGAAAATCTAAACTCAAAGACTAACCTATTACAATCAAGTCACCATGTAAAAATTAATAAAAAAACTAATGGGCCATTATTTTTGGAATTTTTCTAAAAATATGAAAAACATGCAAAAATGTAAAAGTGCAAAAAAAATGAATTTTTTAATTATTTTTTATTACTAATTTTCCCTATAAATGAAAAGAAAATAAAATAGTTTACAAATTTTACAGTTACCTAAAAGGTGTCTACGTACCTGCTAATTGGAATCAAAATGACCATAGTTCTCTTTTTTTTTTTTGGAAAAACCTTAATGGGTTGACAAATTTTATTTATGAAAAATAGGCCAATTTTATATTTTTTAACTAATTTATTTTTATTAAAAAAACTTAAAAACCTAATTTTTATTCTCAATTAAAAAAAAAAAGCTAAAGTCTTAATTTTCAAAAAGACACTAAGTTACTAAAAATTCAATTTTTCATGAAATATACAATTGAAGTGAAAAATATACCTAAGATGCTTAAATTATAGAAAAGATGTGTAACTATGGAAAAGATGTCCAAACCATAAAAAAGACATTTGACTATAAAAAAAAAAACATTTTACTATAGAAAAGATGTCTATTTATAAAAAAAAAAAAAAAAAGATGCTTAACCATAGAAAAGATAACTAAATTATAGAAAAAATACCTAACTAAGAAAAAAATATGATCCTATCTTAACCTATTCTAATCTTTTAAGATATGCAACCTAAATGCAAATTTTATCTTAAAGATATGAATCTTGATAAAAATATATCCTATTGTACCTAAAAAAAATGTCATCCTTGCAAAAATATGCAAATTTTGTAAAGATATGCAAAAGAGGCAATTTTTTTTATAAAAGATGTGAATTAAATAAAAGAAATGCAATTTTTATCAAGACATGCAATTGTCAAAAAGAGATAAAACATGCTAATTTTTAAGAAAATATGCAATTTTTCTAAACAATGTAATTGTTCTAAAATATGCATTTTTTTAAATGTAATTTTTGTAAAAAATGCAATTTTCATTAAATATGTCGAAAAAACATGATTTTTAATGATGAATATGTAAAACTATGAATTAATGAAATAACATGAAGACTTGCAAGAAAAATCCATGTGAGTTCCATGCCATACAAATAAAGTAATTAGATAATTTTAAATAAAACCAATTTTTATAGCATGTATATGTTAAGAAAAACATAAATTAATGAATAATAAAAGAATTGGCAACATGAATAACAATAACTAAGGACTTGCAAAAGAATGGACAAAGTTAGTATACTTAAATCCAATAAACTAAAGTAACCAAAAAAAAAACTAAACAAAAATAAAATAAAGAAAACCACTAAAGGACAAAGAACTAACCTAAAACACATACCGGTTGGATTAGGTTCTAGGGGGCTTGCATGAGAATCCAGGTTGAACTTGGAGTACCAATTTGAGTCGGGTCTTTCTTCTTCTTCACCAACAACCGCTATGCAATGTCATATAGGTTGATGCAGTCAAAGAAATGTATAAGAAATCACACTTTCGTGTGATTTGTATTGTGAAAACACATTTAGGACCAATACCTTGAGGTAAAGTGGTGGTTTTGAGGAGTTTGGTGGTGGTTGGTAATGATGGATTTCACAAGTTGCAGTGGTAGATGTCCCAAGTTGTGTGTGATACTGTGTTTAGGGTTAAGATGGTTTTGTATATGCGTAGGTCATAACTAGGGTTGGTTAGTCATAGACCTAGTCACGAGTGGCTTAATAGTTGTATAAAGGGGATATTAGGTGCTTTGGGTGGTCAAGGTTGGCAGTTGTAGGTTTCCTTGGTTGTGGTCATTGTTGCTGTGTGAGAAAGAGGATGGTTAGTAGAGCGTGAAGTATAGGGCATTGGGTTGCATTCTACAGTTAGCTAGCATCGATAATGATTGAGAATGTTGTAGGGGAAATGGCTGGGTACTTATGAGATTAGGGTGGTGCTGTACATCGGATTGTGTTTGAAGGGGTATTGGGATTGAAGGCAATTGGTTGTGAAGATCCCCAATCCATTCTTACATATTCTATTATATACAAAACATACATTTAGATTTAGGTTCCTTAAGATATCATCAAATCTCATTTTCAATTTAATAAAGATAAATCTTTGACTTAATCTAATTTTTAGCATTTTTTCTAATGCAAATCCTTGTAACAAATTGGGTATACTGAAGATTTCAAAATAAATTTACATTAAAAATTTGATAAAAGTGGATTGAAATAACATGATTCAACTAAATCTTCGGCCCCTTATATCTCCTTTCCTCAATCTATTCATTATTCGCTTGTAGGAGATGATCACGTGACTATCACGCAATTAAGGACAAGTGAAAAAATAAAAGCTTGGTTTTGCACTTTACACAATGTTTAGGAAGAAGAAAGGAATTAGGAAGGAGGGAATGTGGAAGGAAAGAATTAGAAAAGAAAGAAAATGTAAGGAAAGTTTTTGTTTGGATTGAAAGGACATAGGAAGGAATGATTATTGAAGGAAAGTTACCTAAATATTTTTTTTTAACTTGTTAAATTACTAAAAAGCTCCTAAAACTTTCAACTATCTTTTTAATACAAAGATATTTAAGTAAACTTCCATATTTTTCTTGGGATAAAGCCTCTAGAAGTACCCAAACTTTCACATTTTTTTCATTGTAGTACCTAAACTTTAAACTAATTCATTTTGGTACCCTAACTCTTTAAATGAAAACATTAATATTTTTGTCATAATGGTCATTTTTGTTTCACTTTGAAAAGTTAAAGTACTAAAAGGAAATAAAAAATAAAATTTGGGCACTAAAATGGAAATAAAATGAAAGTTGATGTACTTATAAAATTATTTTACTATTTTATACTAACAACCGTTATAATGGAGATACAAATTTATCTCATTTAAAAAGTTGGGGTACTAAAATAAACGAGTTTAAAGTTTAGGTATTAAAATGAAAAAAATATAAAAGTTAAGGTACTCGTACTAGTTTTATCCTTATTTTCCTCCCACTTTCTCTCCATATTTAGAGGGAATGGATTCATATGGGGCTTATGGAAAAATTTTTGAAAAGCAATCATTCCATCCACTTTCCTTCATTTTACCAAACAAAGTAACAGAAAACTTTTCTTCTCAATTCCTTTCTTAACCTTGACCTTCAATTGCCATTCCAACGTCCTGACCAACTAAGCCATGATTGGTTTCTCAAACACTCATCTACATAAATTTTAATTAGGTTAACAAAACATAAGCCTAACTTGATTCAAGCTTTTAAACCTAAACCTAATTTGATCCAATTTATTTCAAATTAGCCCTAGCCTTTCTATATAACTCAAAATATACATGCTAAATATTTTTAACACCACTTTTAAATTTAATAAATTTGGAGTCTTATTTTAATTGGTCAAGCAAAAATATATTTTTTTAAATTGGACAAAAATCCATTTTATGAACTTAAATATTTTACTAAACTATTTTTAAAACCATTTTTCTAATGAAGGCCAAAAATTTTAAAGACTCCAAATCTACTAAATCACATATATATTTTCAACTATTTCCCGATCTGACCCTAAAGACTGACTAATTTGACTCGAACACTTTTGAAACTTTGTTTTTTTTTTTCCTTTTTTTTATTTTTTCAGTTTTTTTTGGGGTATTTTTCAATAAACTTAGCCCTTAAAAAAAGAACCTAAAACAAAAGGGTCGCAAAAAACGGGTGTCTATAATTGTAAATTATAATTGTATGCTGATTGGTTAAATACATGGTTCTATTAAATGTGCATTAATTAAGTGAAGTGTTTCCTAATGTATGACTAATTTGTCAATGCACGTTATTGCTTAGAAAACTTGGAAAATAAAATGTCCTTCGGGGCATTCACCTAAGTGAACCTTATATGAATGAATGAATTATAAAGTTGAGACACAAAGCTAAAGTTAAGAATGAGATGTTTATGATGTGGAATTTAAGACTCATGCTGGATACTAGGTTATTGTATTACCTACTGCATTCATAGCATAGCACGAAAAAACCTATGGGTCAACTTTTTGAAAGCTTGAATATTGCTAGGCTGGGTTTTTGAGCATATAGATTTGCATTGCTCAATCAATTATGGCCACTTTATGTGGTTTCAACTGGGTTGGCTATGTGCTGGGTTTCTAAACCACAATGGGTGGTTTCTATTTGATTGAGTTTGAGGTTCCTACTCTCAAGCAACTCCTTGTTACCTTTACGTTCCCAAATGTTGTATCCAAATTCCCAAGTATGTTGACCAACCAAATAAGTAAACTAGAAAAGCATAAGATATCGGTATCGATACATATCATGTACATGAGCATGACACATATTCCTTATATAGACAATTTTTCTTGATAACTCATATTATGAAGTTGAATGTTTTATATTATTGATATTTGTGAATACATGTTATGCATGTTCTGTGATTTGTTTTAATCTTAATCCCATGAAGGATCTATCCATATGTAATGAAAAGAAAAAAAAAAAGGCACTTTGTTTTAGGTTTAGTTAAGTTTGACAAATGTACTCGTTTGTATAAACAAGTGTAAAGTTGAACTCAGTTGTAATACTCTTTTATTATAAATAGAACTTTTGTTGAATGTAAATAGGTATTCCTATGTGATGATACATCCTATGCAATGTCAAGATGTAACACTTAAGCAACTCAACAACTAACAATCTTAGCTTGGTTGAGGTCAGAAAAGGAATGGATGAATTGGTTTGCCTAATCTAGGTAAGATCGAAGCTTAAACACTCGATGCCGTTTTGAGGTCTCAGTTGGTCAAATGGCTTGTTTTCTCATCTCAAAAGATATATGGTGTTTGGTAGCTCAAAAATTATTCTTATCATGACCGCTGCTCGGCACTTAGGTCAGATGAAGTATAACTTACCCTAGTTAATGTCAGAATACTCATCCTTAAAGAGTCCTTGTGCTAGTACTTAGCAAGCTAGTCCTTGTAATCCCTTAGCTTGACTTCTAGTAATGGGACTATAGAGTTAATTCTTATAGTCTTCCTATGGGTTTAAGAGATTTTGCCTCAAATCTGCAGGGTCTTCTCTAGTTAGGTCTTCTTTTAGTTGTGCTTCAGCTTCATTTGGACGGTGGGAGATTAAGTCAAATACAATGAAGGTAGAAGAAACACTGTAATCTTTAGGTAGTTCAATCCGGTAGGCATTGTAGTTGATCTTCTTTAGTACCTTAAAGGAGCCATCAACCTCAGGTGATAGCTTGGTCTTCCTACGGTATGGGAACTTCTCTCGATTGAGATGGATCCATACAAGTTTGTTTGGGCTGAAAGATACAGATTGACAGATGTGACTTCCAATCTCTTATTGCCATTTATTGAACTTGGCAATTTTCTTAGCTACGTGCTGATGCTGATGTAGTTCTTATAGTCCTCAAACTCGATCAACTCTAGTCTAGCTCTCTTTAAGCATTGTAGGGGTACCGATCATGTCAAGTGGGATGGTTAAACGACCTTAAAGGGAGTCTTGCCTATAAGATTATGGATAGTTTAGTTGTAGGCGAACTCTACAATAGCTAAAAAAAAGTCCCAATCTTTCATGTTCTTTCCATGATAGCTCAGAGTAAGGTACCTAACATCCTTTCTCTACCTCAATCTATCTATTTGTCTATCTAAGGGCAACTCTTCGAATTGAATACAAGCTTGGAGCTAAGTTTCCTCCTTAAGGTCTTCCAAAAGTAGCTCAAGAACTTAGTATCCTAATGTAAAGCAATGGACTTCGAAACTCCATATAAGCAAACAATTTCCTGCAAAAACAAATAAGCAATATATAATGCATCGTTAGTTCAGTGGTATGGGATGAAGTGTGCCATTTTATAGAATCAATCTACGACAACAAAGATCGAATCTTTTCTTTTAGATGTCTGGGGCAACCTAAGACAAAGTCTATACTAAGGTCAGGCCAAGGTGAGGTTAGTATGGTCAGGCCAAGGTGAGGTTAGTATGGGTAAGGGCATGTACTCTTCATATGGTTCTTTCCTTCCCTTTACCCTCTTGCACCCATCACAACTTTTGATGACCTTATGACAACTTTATGGACATCCTTAGCCAAACTAGGCTAGTAGAAGTATTCCTTCAATAGGTTGACAATTTTGGTCTCACCAAAATAACCAGATGAGCCACCACTATAGGCTGTCCTAACCAACAGCTTGCACTTAGAACAATTCGGTATATACAACCTCTTCTCTTTCAATAGGTATCCATCCTTTAGATAGTATCCTTGAACTACAATTTCATCTCGACACTTTTCAATGATAGGATCGAAGTACGAATCTTGAGCATATTGCTCGGCAATAAGGGAAAATCCTAATAACTTAGTCTGCAAAGTGGTCAGTAAGAAATGTCAACTTAAAAGAGCATCAATAATCACGTTATCTCTTCCTATTTTGTACTTGATCACATAAGAAAAACCTTTCATGCACTCCAACTACTTAGCTTGTCTCTTCAAAAGTTTGTTCTAGTTTCCTAGGTGTTTCAAGGACCCATGGTTCGTATAGATCACAAACTCTTGAGATAACGAGTAATGTTGCCATTCAATATGAGCGCAAAAAAGAGAGTATAGCTCCTTCTCATATACTGAGTAATTCAAAGTAGCACCACTAAGCTTCTAACTATAGTAAGCAATAGGGTAGTTCTCTTACATCGGTACTGCACTTATGCTAGTACTTGAAGCACCACACTCTAACTCAAGAGGCTTATCAAAATCTAGTAGACCTAGATAGGTACTATGGCAAGCTTCTCCTTGATTTCCCTAAAGCTCTTTTCAACTTAATCAGTCCACTAGAATCCTTCACTCTTTTTTATCAATTCAATCAAGGGGGCTATAATAGTATTGAAGTTCTTGATGAATCTTCTGTAGAAAGAAGTAAGACCATGGGAACTATGTATTTTAGTGACATTCGTTGATGTAAGCCACTCCAAGACAACTTAGACTTCATAAACTTTGTTCCCTTCTCCTAACATTGCATACCTAAGAAAGACAACTTCATGTTGGTAGAATGTAGACTTCTTTAGATTTCCATACAACTTTTCACCACGAAGGATATCGAAAACAGTTTATGTAAAACTAGCAAATTTAGCCTTCTAAGTATATAATCAAACTCATATAATGTAGATGATTTCATTAAGTCAATAGAGCCGATAAATTTAAAACCAATTAAAATTTTAAACTTTAAACTTAAAACAAATATAAAAAAACCTTATTATATTACTCGAAGTCCTAATCGCATGTGAAAACCCTAAATCTATTTGTGTATAAATACTAAAAACTAAACCCAAATATGATAAAAACCGTAAGACTCAAACTTTAAGCATATAAATGTACTAATTTGCTATAAGAGCAATAAAACCTTAATTGAGCCTAATAATTGAACAAAACATCAAATTGTATAAAATTGCTAGCAAATTATTAGAGATAACTATTAAGTATCAATAATTGTGAAAATATTATATTAATTTATAAAATTGATAATATTATTGAATCATTATTAAAAACTATATATAAATTAGTATTATATGAATTTAATTATTTGAATCTAATTTTAGTACTATTTTGGTTGCTTATGTGCTATGTAATTAATATAACCTATATATCTTATAACTTTCTTTATAACTAAAGTATATATTATTATTAATATTATTTTTAGTATTAAAAATATTTCAAGGAAATTTAAATTTTTACTTTATTTAATTATTTCCTTATCTTATCTTACTTCTTTAATTTTCCCTTTTTATCTTCTTTTTCCTTTCTAAATTACAAATTATTACATTACATAAATAATTATTATATTAATATTTTAATTTTGACTAAAAGTTAAAAATGTCATTTTCAAGTACTTAATAACATTTTCTTTTCTCTTTCTTTTTCTTTTTTTCTTCCTTCTTCCTCTCCATTCATGATGTAACACTCAACCTAAATCTAGAACTCTCCAACTTCTTCATTTTGCTAAAATAATTTAGAAGCATGTGGAGCCCTACCCTTCCACTCAAATAGTCACACTTTCTCTCTCCTTTTCCACTTCCATCTTCTAATTTTCCTCTCAAATTAATCTGACTTTCAACCTCAATTTCCACTAATAAAACACCCACTTTTCCAACATAAAAGGAAGAGGATTTCTATATCAAAAATATTCCTAAATCAAATAATTGTATTTTCCTTGTATTTTTCTTGTATTTTGATTTTAGCTGTTGTATTATGTACACTGGGTTTTAAGTATTTTCTCAAGTATTTATGTATACTAATTATACTAGATGTATTGTACATGTAACTATGTGGTTTGAAATGGAAATTTTTGTACATGTACTAAATTATATGTATGAAAGTTTATTTCTCCTGGAAATTGTGTTATATGTGTACATGTTATTTTACATATTGAAATATCTATCTATCTATCTATCTATCTATCTATCTATATATATATATATATATATATATATGTTTCTATATATACTTGGTTGAGTAAACACTCTATTGTATGGTTTAGGTATGTATAGAATATGTACATATATAGAGTATATATGTATAAACTCAAGAAGAACTAATGATGTAAATATATGTATATATAAATAAGATAGGAAATATACATATACATGCCACTATACATGTATATTACAATATATACATAAACTTATATAATAGAAATATTAGGTATATTTACATACATATATAAAACTAAAAGTATGTATACATGTATATATGTAATATATTGAAAATTCCCTAAAAATACATTCAGAAAATATAAATATACTATATAAAAATATAAATAATTAAGATAAATACTATACATGTATATACATACATATAATACAAGTATAAATAAATGTATATACATATATGTATATATGTATAGGTTTACATATGATAGTAATATAACATAAGTATATATATAGGTATATGTACAAGTATATATACTAATATTATCATGACCCTAAGTGGAGTCTAATGGGATTGTCTAAAATTTTCATATCACATATATACCTATGATACGAAAACCATCTTACAAATCAGAGATTACAAGACTCTAAATAATCAACCGCTAAGGTTTCTAATTTTTAATTAATTAACATATTATAAAATATAAATAACTAAGGATACCTAATATTCTACAATCTCTTAGAATCGCAAAAAATCGATATCTTTTACCAAATAATAAGATAAAGTAATTCAATTTGATAAATTATAAGAAATACTAAATTATTCATAATTTTAATATATATCACTATTTTCTACATAAAATGTTTCCGTACCACCTGTACACTCTTCCATTAACCCTAAAATTGTTGAACCTATCTTCCATTTGCACTCAGTGCTTGAAATTCATTCCAACCTCAACTTAAATGAACCTACAAATAAACCTATAGGAGAATAAGCAAACCATAGCTCAGTGAATTCGTTCCCCACCACTACCGTTCAAGCAAGTTATTAAACATTATTAACACACTTGTAATCTATCTATACATGAAATGTCTAAAACTATGAAAGGTGTAGAGTTACGTCATCTACACGTCGATTATCCTCCATACTTACCTACATGGAGCACCTCACCTTAACCACATGAGGCTTCTTAGGGACACTGTCCCTTTAAATGACACTCGACCATTACCCTAGTCGAGAAAGAAATATCGATCCAAATAGGTGGACCCTAACTAAGACCGTCTACCATATCTAAGGCCCCTCGAGCATAATAAAGTGAGTCCTCTTGCTATCAAATTATATCCAAGGGCCCATGGGTACAAATATATGAGTTCTCTCTCAATTAATTAGAGATACCATGCTAACTTTGCTTTAACAATAAAAATATCATTTAATGGCATTACAAGGCCTCACAGAAATCATATAAAAATATATTTAACATTGGAAAAGAGTTTTACAAAAATAATTTTCTAAAAAATTTGCAAAGCTAGCACTCTCCATCAGTATACTAATTAAGTTATAAACATGCGACAAATATAACCAATTATTTTGATCAGATAGTTTTATTTACCAATTTAAGAAGGTGACTACACGAATGGTAGCACATGAAGCAATCAGTCATTCAACAGATAATCAATATCAATTAATAAGCAGCATACAAACATCAAATAGCAAGCGAATAGTAGATCATCAAAACTCTCTCACCTAAGTTAATGCTCACTCTCGCAGCATTTGAAATTTCTAGAACTTAATAATTAGATACATAAAAGATAATAAAACTTATAAGTATTCAAAAAAAATCTAAGCTCTTCAGTAAACTAAATATCTATTATTGTTTGCTTAGTTTCTCATTATAACCCAAGTATAGCATAAATATAGTTTAACTTAAATCTTTTACTTATTTTCTCGATTTAGCTTAAATTTTTAGTCGCATATAACTTTTTCATTCCAACTTCGATTTTTATAGTTTTCAAACGTACTTTTATGTAGTAAAGTTTGTTTTAAACTTTGTAACCCACATTTTTCATCATGAGCTTAAAATGTTACAAATTTTTATTATTTTAACCCAAATATTTTTAAATCATTATTTTAATCTTTTGTTTACTGATTTATGATTTAATTAATTTCTAAATTTTATATTTTCAAAATTTCTTATTTTTGAGTTTATTTTATAATAATTTACCTATCTCACTATTTTAAGGTTAAATTCACGTTTAAATCACATTTTTCTTATATTTATAATTTTTCATTCACTTAATTATTATTATTATTATTTGCTAATTTAATTACAAGATGAGGGTACTGATGTGGCAACACCTTGTTGGTCCACGAGTTAATTTCTAGATTTTATAAATTTTTACATTTTTCCTATTTTTCATAATATGAACTAGTATTCATACTTATATATCTATTATTATAATTTATTAAATTTTGTAAATTAATCCTATTTCCCCCTTTAAGCTCACAATCCAATCATGTATTCTTGTATATATATACTTATATTATCTTATTTGGAGATTTATTAATTTACTATTTTTATACATGTATTATTTAGACATATACATATACTTATACTTATACTATAATACTACTATACATATGTTTATACTTATATATAAATATATTTATACCTATGTTTTCTTACTTATTTATACGTATATATTAATACAAACTTATACCATACCTTACATATATGTATGATAACTTAAATATACTAAGTACCATATGTATGTACAAATACTATATACATATACATGTTGATATGTATTATACATATACATAGTTGTTCATAACATATATGTACGTGTACTATATGTGTGTGTGTGTGTGTATGTTTATATGTGTTTCTTTATACACCATACATATGTATAACTTAGTAAATAGAATATACATACATATAGTTATATGTATATATATAGTTAGATGCATACATACGTATATATATATATAAACAAAAATAAACGACTATACATACCATCTCAATACATGAACATATAGTACTATTACAAAGATGATAAAAGACATGTGAACCCTATTACATACTTCCAAAATACATAAAACTATACAAAATACCTATATAACAAAGTATACATATAAGTTTGATATTACATAACAAATTATATACAAAATAAACACTAATTTATTACTCTTTTTTTGTCTTAAACTTGATGGATTCAAAGCTCTTCTTCTCCCTCTTGATAATTTTTGAAGAAATGAAAACTTCAAAGGGTTGAAAATGAAATGGGAAGAAAAGAAAGTGTCAGTTTTGGGAGGAGAAGTGAAGCTCGTTGGTTTGAGTTTTATTTTGAGAGAATAAAAGAAAATGATGTTAGGGTAAATGGAGTGAAGTGGCTAGTGAAAGTAGAGAAAAGGCAAAGTAAAAGAAATAAAAATAAAACAAAATAAGAAAAAGAAGATAAGATAAGATAAGAAGTTAATGTGATGTGACTTTTCCCTTATCTCTTATCCTTGATTTTTATCTTTTCTTAATTCAAGCACATGTAGCAATCAAAAAGGAGCATATTGCAGCTAAAACATTGACAGCAAGAAGTGGAGAAGAAAAGAAAGAGAAAAGAAAGAAAAAAGGAAAAAGAGATGATAAAAATTATAATTTATTTGTTTAACTTTTCTAAATATGTGTTTAACTTTCAATTAACAATTGGATGAATTCATAATGTAATTATAGAAAGAAATATAAATCATGAAATTTATGTATACCACTTAGTACATAAATATAGGATATGTGATGAAATTTATTCAAAAAAATTAAATCAACACGAAATTAGCATGTATATGTATAATTATGAAATTATAAGAATCACAAAATAATATTCATAATTTATTGATTTATTTAATTAAATTATTACTCTTTACATTGATAAATATTTCGGAGTTATTTCCACTCGTTTGTTAATGATTTTACACCATTACGCATGTTGATTAATAATAGTATCCAATTAGGGTTTTATTACATTTAGGGTAAATTTATACATGTTATAAGCTTATAATCTTAGTTGTAAGGTTTTCATCTTATTCGAGTTTAATCTCTAGTATTTGTGTGTATATATGGTTTAAGGTTTTTATACATGATTAAGGTTTTAATCAAGATTTTTAGGGTTTTTTTCATTCGTTTTAGGTTTAAATTTTTAATTTTTAATCAATTTTAAATTTATTGGCTCTATCAACTTAGGAAAATTACCTACAATACTCCAGTTCAACTCTATACTCAAAAAGCTAAATTTAAGAGATCGACAAGTACACAAAAGGTATATATATATATACAAGTATACAAAAGGTATATATATATATATATATATATATATATACAATATGGATACATACATTTTTATAATATTTTATCTAAGATAATATAAAAGAAATAAATATGTATATGTATACATATATATGGGACGAAACCTATAAAAATATAAATGGCCCATAATATAATAAACAAATTAATTATAATATTATATAAATATAAGTAACAATAATATAAAATTTAAGAAATATAAAAATAAAGGAAAAATTATGAAATTGCCATGTAGACAAATGAAAACATGCTACATGAGCAATTTACTAAAACAACCAATTGAATTGAAAATTATAAAATAATTGGAAAATATTAATTAATTAATTAGGAAAAAATTTTCAATAATAAGAGAATTAACCTAATTAGTAAATTTGGCTTTAAAATGAAGAAATATTGAAATTAATATAAATTAGACATAAAAATAAAACATTCTAAAAATATGAATTTTAGAAATTAATTAAATCATAAAATAATAAAGAAAATCTTTAAATTGATAAATAAAATTATTTAGGTCAAAATAACCAATTTGCGACAATTTAAGTCCACATTAGATATGCAAGTTTTAATGTCTAAAGTGGATCTCACTACGTAAACATACATTTGAAACAATAAAAATTGATTATAAGTTTATAAATATCGAAGTTAAAACGGAAAAGTTATATACGATTTAAGATTTAGAGAAAACTGAGAAATATAAGTGGATTGATACAATACTCAAGTGATAAAATCTTAAACTCCAACCAAATAAAGTACTACCCAAACACAATTAATTACAATTGTATATATATATATATATACTTTTCATGAAAGAAAATCGATAAACACATACTATAAAGTATAGATAAAACATAACTATAAGACATAAAGTTCTTTAAATGGTCAAAATATTAAACGTACACACGCCTACTTAAAAGCCAAAGCATTCTTAAAAGTAAATATGCTTTTATATGAAATAACGATAAATGTCAATATAAAGCAACAAAGATTAAAAGAAAAAACAGCTAATAATAATAATAATAATAATGAGATAAAATCACACACTTATAGGAAATAAATTGAATATAAGCATATATACATGCATAATATAATCTTAAAATAATAGTACAATATAACTAAGCTAAAGTTTTTAGTTATTTATATATATGATTCCAATATTTCCACCCAGCTCTATTACTTTATGTACCTTATCCTAGCATACTATTATTCATCCCACTATATGTAGGAATTACAATTACATTATGATATAACAATATATTAATATAAAACTTATGAAAAATAAGAAAATCATAACTTGTATAATAGTTACTAAGTTGTATATTATTACTTATACAATAATATTTCTTAATCATTACAATAAATAAGCTAAGCAGTATGCAATAACACAGAAAATTTTAATCAAACTTTATCGCTAAGGAAGCACGCTTGAACTCAGTAAGAATTTACCATAAGAATGTAAAGATAAAAAGAAAAAGTTACGTGTAATTTAGCACTTAATGAAAACAGGAATCATAAGATAGATAATAAGCTAGTTAGGTTATTTAACATTACATCTAGATACACATTAGGTTTTTTTTTTTAATTTCTATTTATCAAGAAATATTGATCAGAAAAGCAAACTGCTTATTAATTGCTAGGATTTATGTCAGCTTTGGTCAAGTGAGTACTCCCGATACTCTATACTTATTTTATACTTATCGTTAGTATACCTAAATTTTATATATTAATAAATTGATACTTGGGGTTCAGAAATAAGCATTTGATTGAAAACTATTTGCTTATTCTGAAAAATATGGTTAAATATAGTAATTGAAGAATTGATTGTATGATTGATCTTTGCATAATTTGAATGGTTTGTTAATATTGGTTGATCACCTAATAAATTGACTTAATCATACTCAACTTAACCTAAATTAAATGGATCGTGCATAAGTACAAACATTGCATATAATGTTTTGGTCGTCACCTCATACGAATGGTAATGAAAGGCTTTATAGGGATGGGATTCCTACAATATTTGATTAGTACAGTATAAGAACACTAGTATAATAAGATCCTACCCTTAGCTCACAGGTTTACTTGGAGCCGAAGACACTAACCATAGGTAGTTAGGGGTCAGTCTATAAACCACCATTGAGGGCGTAAGCATAGACTACGAGGACCACCTCATCATTAGACTTAGGATTTTGTATACTACTGGATTTCTTGAAATGAAAATGTATTTTGTGAAATACCGAATTTAAATTTATGATTAAAAACCTAGGTGCTAAAACCCCATTGTGATTGGTGCCGATGAATCTCCAACCCTTACTTCGAAAGGCATTAAATCCAATGTTGTACATAGCACCAGTCAGCTACATATATTGTTTGGTATACTGCTTGTTCATACATTCATATGTTTGTTAATAAATCATTTGATAACATGCTTGCCGATATAGTACAAGGGATATCTCACTAAGCTCGTATAGCTTACTCCCTAACAATTTTCTCTTGCAAGGTAATAGAAAATCAAGTGTGAGTTAAGAGCTAAGCGATTGATACAAGCATTGAGATGCTTAGAAGTTAGAATCTAAAGATAAACTATATAGTTGGTTTGTAATATTACCCAAATTTACTAATATTACACTTAGATTTTGTAACTTCGATAAGTTTAAATTTTAAATTTTTACTACTCGATCCTACCGTTTGGTAAGGAATATTGATTCTCTATAGTTCCAAGGAATTGTAGAATATTAGATATCCATAGTTATTTATATATTATGATAAGTTAATAAATTAAAATTAGAAATCCTAGTGGTTAATTAATTAAAGTCTTGCAATCTCTAACTTATAAGGTGATTTTCATATTATAGGTGCACATATGATATGAAAATTTTAGGTAATCCCACTAAGCCCCTTATAGGGTCCTAACAGTTCAGAGTATCCTAGGTGGTCGGCCAAATCAATGTTCTATATTAGTACATCATTAAAGTATACAACCACATATCTACTAATCAAGGGGTGCATCATATGAGTTATGAGCCTCATGAAAGTGCTTGACGCATTAGTGAGTCCAAATGGCATGACAAAGCACTCATAGAGACCATGCTTAGTCTTAAAGACAATCTTCCACTCATCACCTCATCTCATGCAAATCCAATGGAAGCCACTTTGCAAAACAATCTTCAAAAACATTCGAGCACCATGAAGCTTGTCCAACATGTCATTAAGCTTCAGTATGGGATATCAATACTTAACAGTAATTCAGTTAATATCTCAACTATCAATGTACACGCACCAAGAACCATCTTTCTTTGGGACGAGCAAAGCCGGTATGATACAAGGGTTCATGCTCTCTCTTACATATCCTCACTCTACTTACCCCTTCAACTCGATAGCTTACTCAGGATTCACTCTATAAGCAAGTCTATTTGGTAGAGTTATGCCTAGTTGTAAGTCAATACAATATTCAATGCCTCAAACTAGTGGTAGTCCTTTAGGTAACTCTTTTAGAAATAGGTCAAAAAATTCATCTACTAACTTCTGAACCTCTTTTGGCAGTTCTTCCAAGTCTCTCATCTCTAACAATCTTCTAATCAATAAGGACATAGGCTCATTAGCCTTCTTAGCCACTCAAAATTCTCGTCAACTTAATAGTAAAGCCTTCTTCTGACCAGCTTGGGTAAATTGGTTATAAGTTTCATTCACTTAGCTCGAGGTCATAAGTTACAACACTATCTTCTTACCATCATTTTCAAAGGTATAAGTATTCTTATACCCATTATATATGACACGATCAAATAACCAAGGTCTTCCCAATAGTAAATGTGAAGCTCCCATGGGGACAGGATCATAAACCACTTCACCTTGATAGACATTCCCAACACAAAACACACAATCGTTTGTTTAGTCATGTGCTGAGCACTCTCATTATGCAACCAATGTAGCTTATAAGGTCGAAGGTGCTTAAAGGTTGGTAGACCTATCCTTTGCATAAGGTTCTGAGCAACAACGTTGGTGCCATTCTCTCCATTTACTATAATTGTGCACGATTGACCCTTGATGACACAATTTGCATGGAACAGGTTCTCTCTCTATTATTCTTAGGAGGTCGGCATATAGCTCAACACTCACCTCAACACTAATATCATTACTTTACCCTAGTCAGCATAAACACAAGTCTTTTCCTCCTTCTCTACTTCAGTCCTTCCAGCATCTCTTTCTTCTTTCTTAGGTTCACTCTCATCGATACTGTCCACTTCATCATCTCAGAAGACTATAACACATTGGTTAGGATACTCAATAGTCACGTATTCATAACCTAAGCACTTCAAGCATTTTATCTCACTCGTTTTGCAACTTGAGGATTGTCCTTTTTTAAATATCTTCAGGTTAGCTCTATCATCAAGCTAGTTCTTCAGGCCAGCTTAGTTATCATCAAATTAGTCAATCTTCTCTTCTACTCGATTTGGCTTTCTTAATTCAAGGTAGCCAGTTTAACACAGAATAATAGCTCAAGAAGAACATAGATTAGGTAGAATAAGGGCAGTTCTTTTCTGCTTCTCAACCCTTTGAGAAAGATAGTTTCTTCTACAGTGCCAAACCTCTATACTTTTGCAATACCTTAATCCCGAGATGAATTTTCATATAGTGCAAGCTTCGAGCCCATCTATGTCATCTTAGATCATTAGCTGAAACTCCCTAACATAACCATCTATAATTCAGCTTCCTTGGCGAAGCTCTTGCAATTTAGCAAAGGTGTCTTACATGTATGTCTCAAGTACAAATCTTCCTCTTAGCAACCTCTTAATGTTTTCCCAAGTTCATACACCTCCATATCCATCCCTTTCTCTAGCCGAATTCAAGTTCTTCCACCATATGGCAGCATATCTAGCGAACTCAAGAGCAAGAGTTAAGCCTTCACCCCCTTAGCATATCCATAACAATCAAAAACCTTCTCAACCTTCCCTTCCTATTCCAAGTATTTATCAGCATCTCTACTACCCCGTCTACTTAATCAATTACTCCCAACAAAACCCTATTACTCAGTACCACTCAAAAATATTTCAGAACCACTACTTACACTTAATCAATTACTACTCACTACCTAAAATCTCAACTAACGAACTCCAACACTTTGACAACCTCATAAATACAACTCTACATACTCTGATTTTATAGTCGAAAAACATAGTAGAATAGAACAATATGAGTTTCTACATTCACCTCTTACAAATCAAACACTCTACCATGACTATACGAACCACTATTGTAGTTACAAGGGAACACAATAGCCACAACAGCACCACAAATAAGAACTCCATTACAATCTTCTCATACTACCTCTTGAAACCATGCTATGATACCAGCGAAGCTAATGCATCTCGCTGGTCATACACATGGAGACCACACCACAACAAGAAATGAACAAATAAAAACAAAGGGGTTTAATAATACTCGAGCAGCTATTAGTTAGATATGATACACTAACCAATCCTAATCAGCCTAACCTCCACTTCATATGACACAAGTGAGGATTAGGATCACTCTTTACTACTCCTTCTTAAAGGGAATAAATAAGAATTAAGAAAACAGAAGACATGGTTAGTGCTCTTAAAGGAAAATGTCAATACTCTCTATGTAAGAAGTAAAGTGTGCGTTACAAGTAAGTGAGGCTTATATATGGCCTCCTTAGGGGTACATTTTGAAGAAAAGACAAAAGTGGCAAAATTACGTATTAGATATAAAGATTCCTAAGATAAATGCGCAAAAGGGTAAAAACGTCGGTGTGGAGTACAATGTACAAAAGGGGAAATCATTCTGGAATATTGTGATAGAAGGTACATGTCAAATTATAATTAGCGAGCATAAAATTATATGTATTCGATTGTTCCTATGAGTGTAAGATCTCAAGCAACTAAATAACTGATGGCGTTAGCTTAGTAAAGGTCAAAAAATCAATGGATGAATTAGTGGACCAAATCTGGGTCAAATCAGAGCTCAAGCATTAGGCATTGTTTTGAGGTGTCAGCTTGTTAGATGGTTTGTCTACTTGAATCAAAAGATGTGTGGTGTTTGCCAGCTTGAAAACTATTCCTATCATGACCATAGCTCGGCACTTAGGTCGGATGAAGTGTAACATACCCTAGTTAATGTCGAAATACTCATCCTTAAAGAGTCCTTAAGCTAATACCCATCAGGCAAGTCCTTGTAATCCCCTATCTTAGCTTCTGGTGA
The DNA here is from genome assembly GCA_024138005.1 of Lumnitzera racemosa. NCBI lineage: Eukaryota > Viridiplantae > Streptophyta > Magnoliopsida > Myrtales > Combretaceae > Lumnitzera > Lumnitzera racemosa. The sequence continues at coordinate 49,204,379 of JAMXBC010000012.1, read as the reverse complement.
CAAGGCCATAGAGTTGATTCATATCAAAGAAGTGTACATTTTGCCAGTAAGAAGTTGTCTTTCTTAGATATGTAGTCTTCCATTCATTTCCTAGTCTCATGCAAATCTGGTGATAGCCACTTCGCAAATCAATCTTCGAGAACACTCGGGCACTGTGAAGCTTGTCCAACATATCATTAAGCCTTGGTATGGGATATCTGTACTTAACAATAATTCAATTGATAGCTCAATTATCGATGCACATGCACCAAGAACTATCTTTCTTTAGGATAAGCAATGTTAGCATGATACAAGGGCCTATGCTCTCTCTCACATATCCTCACTTCACTAGCTCATCTACTTGTCTCTTTAACCCAACAGCTTACTCAAGATTCATTATGTAAGCAGGTCTATTCAATAGAGTTGTACCTAATATGGTGCCTAGCTATAAGTCAATATGGTGCCCAATACCTTAAACTGGTGGTAATCCTTTAGGTAATTCTTTTGGGAATAGGTCAAAGAACTTATCTATCAACTTTTGAACCTCTTTTGGTACATCATCCAAATCTCTCAATTCCAACAATCCTCTAGTTGATAAAAACATGGGTTCATCAGCCTTTGCAGCAGCTCAAAGTTCTCATCTACATAATACCAAAGCCTTCTTCTTGCTGACTCAAGTAAGTTGGTTATGAGTTTCATTCACTTTACTCGAGGTCATGGGTTGTAGCACTATCTTTTTACCATCCTTTGTAAAGATATAAGTGTTCTTTTACCTATCGTAGATAGTACATTAGTCAAATAACCAAGGTCTTCTCGACAGTAAATTTGAAGCTCCCATGGAGACAACATCATAAACCACTTCATCTCTGATGTGCCTAAGAGCTCATTATCACTAGGACTTATCGTAGTAAATTTGAACCAATGAGTCCTTCAAAATATCTAAGAAAATACAGTGAGTAGGTCTACAACTAGTTGAGTAGCTGATGTGAAGCTACATGAAGGATATGACACACCAACGAACACAACGCGACTTGATACTTTACTTAATATGACGTACAAGTTGATATCAAGGTCTACCCACCACTAATCATGAGTCACTCAGCAAGATTAGATAAGAGTATATGAAAAGTGGACTTGGAGAGAGTAACTTCATAAGAACAGTATATTAAATGTATATCTGTAAGGTAAGATGATTCCAGCTTACAAGGAAAATGAACTATTTATAGTAAGTCCCTAAGGCAACCATACAAATAAAGAAATTACAAAAAGAGAATTCTTAGTACATATGAAAAAGGGTAAAAAGGACAAACAATAAAAAGGGAAAATCAACACAGTATCAGGTGAAATGGATAGGTAGCAACATAACATTGGTTTCGTACAAGATGTTGCAACATCAAAGACTACCGAGACAAGGAAGGGGTACAGCAAGTGTTGGTAGGAAGTCAGAAGAAAGTACTCAGCCTAAAGAAGAGTGTCTTATCATTCGGCAAGTCTCTCGACAACTAAAAGTTCGATCATTCGATACAAAGCCTTCGATAAGCAAATAGTCAACATCGGCATAAGAAAGGGGAACAAAGTAAGGTGTAACCTCTTGAATTGTTCAAGGAATTCAACCATCCTTCTTCTATGTAGAGTCTCTCGTCATCGACAGATTGCCAAGAGAGGATTCTTCGAGTGAAGGATTGGAGGTTCCGGAGTCGTACACGAGTAAGAGGACCAGTAGTCAATAGCTCATCAATCTCTATAGACATTCCTAATATATAACGATACAACTACTTGTTAGGTTACATGTAAAGAACCCTTATCATGTAACCGGTGTAGCTTATAGGGCCTGGTGTACTTAGAAGTCAATAAACTTAATCTCTACACAAGTGTCTAAACGATAACATTGGTGCAACTCCCTTTATCCACTATAATCATACACAGTTGACCCTTGATGGTATACTTTGTATGGACCAGGTTCTCTCTCTTCTCTTCCTTAAAGTTCAGCATTGAGCTCAACAATTGCCTTAACACTAGCATCATTACTTCACCCTGGTTTGTATAGACACAGGTCTCTTCCTCCTTATTTACTATAGTTTGTCCAACATCTTTCTCTTCCTTCTTAGGTTCACTCTCATCAGTACTATCCACTTCATCACCTCAAAGGACCATCATATATCTATTAGGGCACTTAGTAGCCATATGTCTATAACCCAAGCACTCAAAGCATTTTATCTCACTTGTATTGTAACCTGAGGATTGTCCTTTTTCAAATGTCTTAGGGTTGGCTCTATTGTCAACCCAATTTTTCAATCCAATTTAGTTATCATCAAACTGTTCATTCTTGTCTTCTCCTCAATTTAGCCTTCTAAGTTCCAGGTGGCTAAATTAGCACGAGATAGCAGTTTACAAAGAGCTTACTTAGGTCAAATAAAGGCATTCCTCTTTTGCTTTTTAACCCTCTGAGCTATCTCAATAGCTTATTCCATAATGTAGAACCTTTATACCTCTACAATATTACAAATCTCATACCTAAGTACAGAGATGAATCTTGACATAATGCGTTCACCTCGGGCCCATCCACATCGGTACGAATTATCAACATCTAAAATTTCCTAACATAGCCATTCACATTTTGGCTTCTTTAGCGAAGCTCTTGCAATTTAGGAAATATATTTTGTAAGTATGTTTTGGGTACAATATTCCCCTTAATAACCACTTCATGTCTTCCTAAGTTCACTTACCTCTCCATCAGGTTCTTCTTTTATTTCCTCATTAGCTTCCTCAATTCCTTCCATCTCTAACCTCATCTAAGCAGGGCATCCTACCACTCCCCCAACTCTATAAGGTTAAGCTTAGCAATTAGCTTAGCCTCGAGGCAATATCTTAGCTCTTGCCCATCTTCTACTTAGCTATGATTGGTTACACCTAGTGGTTGTTGTCTAGTACCTTGCATCACTATGATTAGGCTCTCAACAAGGACGGTGAGTCTAGCAAGCTTATCATCAACCAACCCTAGTTTGTAACTACCCTGTTGACCAAGACCATTACAAGCACCACTATTCTGGTCACTAATAATGCCTTACACACTTAAATCTAACAATTTATACTACTTATCATCTCTACCTTCTTCAATAAGGACAACTACAATAGCACATACAGCCATAAACCTTATGGATGAATACTACTACAAAACTGCTACTCATACATAATCAGTTGCTGCTTACTACCTAAAATCACTCTATCACACTCCTATCACTTCGACTCCCAATATAACTTAGCGATGTACAGAAATTAAACTTGCTATGTTTTTGCAGTAAAAAACAAAGTGAAATAAGGCAATACAAGTCATGCACTTTCTCTTACAGCTTGACGTTGCTTAACATCATAACTTTCAAACCTACTTTGGACCCTCTACCATAACTTCTATGAGTCATCCACAAACCACTATAGCAGCTATAGGAGAACACTATAGCTACTAACAATAAACACAAATGAAACTTCACTGCAACCTAACACACTCCCTCGTCAGAAACATGCTTTGATAATAGTGAAGTTGATACTTCTCTAGGGTCATAAACACGAAGATCGAACTATAACAAAAGAAAAATGAAACAAAGAAAACTAGCATGTCTATGAGTAACTTATGGATATGACACACCACAAGCTTACACAGCTTAACTCTACACTCAGTATTACATACAAACAAAGAATTTAAGGTTACTCACCACAAACTCTTGCTAAAGGAGCTAAATGAGAGCTAGGTAAGATAGACAACACGAGGGTTACTTTAAAAGGAAAGTTTATATATTCAATAGTGAAGGAAGTTGATTACTGCATTACAAGAAAATGAGGCTTTCATATGGCTTCTGTAGGGCTTCATACAAAAGGAAAAGACAAAAATGGCAGTTGCATAATAAAGATTCCTAAAACATACTAAAAGAGGAAAAATGAGAAAATATACAGAGTATAGAAATAGTAGAATCATTCTAAAATGTTATGTTAAATGATAGGTGGTAAATTATGGTTAGTGAGCTTGAAATCATGAGTGTTGATTGTTACTATAAGTATAAGAATCTTAGGTAACTCAGCAACTATTGGTGTCAACTCGGCAGAGGTCAGAAGAGGAATGGGTAAATTAGCTAACCTGATTTAGGTTAGGTCAGAGCTCAAACACTAGTTGTTTGATTTCTTGTCTAATCAACGACTTGATTGCTTGACTTGGATAGGTGTTTGGTGCTTATCAACTCTAGCACTATTCCTGTCATGGTCAAAGCTCGATACATAGGTCAAATGAAGTAGAGTATACCCTAATTAATGTCAGAATCCTCGTCCTTCGAAGAGTCTTCGAGCTATTATACATAGGGGCAAGTCCTTGTAATCCCCCAACTTAGGTTCTAGTAATGGGTTCATATAGTTGATTCCCATCATCATCGTACTAGGAGACCAACATCTATGCCACTATACAAGGGTTTTGGTCTTGTATAGAGATTTATGAATGTTACATGAACAATTGCTAACTTGTGGATCTAAGATTTTTTTTAAGGCCTATTTTACTTGGACTAATAGAAGTAAAATATTGGTTGACCTTACATAATCTAGGATTGATCAAGCCTAGGTCAATGTTGCATGGAAAACTACTTACCTAGATGCAAAACTCGTAATACTTAAAATAACCAATTGGATCATTGCCTAATATTATTACAACATACCCTTCTATAAAGGAAATAGGCATTTGAGACCCTTTAAGTTAATTATTTGTAGTGAAGTCACCCTAGGTTTAGAGACAAGATCAATGGTAAACTAAGATAATACCCATTTTTACTTATTTAACGACCTCAAACCATTAAGAAACTAAAACAATGGAATAAGGAACAAGAGACACTAGCCAATCTTGTGCACAAACTCAACATTGCATGAAAAATTGTAGATTTATGGATCTTAAATTCGTAAGGGGATTTTTTACTTAGATTAATGGAAATATAGTCTTGGTTAACCTTATAAACACTATGATCAGTCAAGCCTAAGTTAATGTTAAGAGGAAGTCTACTTGCCTAAATGCAAAACTCATAAATATTTAGAACAGCAAGTCAAATAATTGCCCAATATTGTGACAAATACCCATCCTTATGGCAAAGAAAGAGGCATTTAAGACCCCTTAAGTTCTAACCATGTGCCTAAGCCAAAAGTTTAGAGACTAGATCTAGACATTCTAGTGTTATACGCATTTCGCCTTCTTTGAGAACTTTGAACTATTCAAAAATTGAAACAATGGAATATGAAAGTTTCACATCTTGACTTAGCACAGGATGTACCATCACATAGGAATACCTACTAAAAACTTAACTCAACCTACTAATTTATCAAAAGATAACATTGTTTACATGATCTAACTAGATATTCTACTACAACTTATGTATACAACATAATATTTACATTAAAACATGAACCAACTTTTTCCTTTTTCATCTTCGCAATAATAAGATTCCTAACTTAGTACAGGTTCCATACAAAAGTCGTTGACTTTGACTTATGCTCTTAGTATATGTATCCCCCTTTAGTGTTGGGCCCTTCATAATGCAATTAACCTGAGGATAAAACATTTTATCCCCTCAACTATTGAAGTTGAGTCAGAGTAGATAACAAACAACATGATATAGACAATATTGCATATCATAACTAAAACATTTCAATCATAACCCACAAGTTCAACTTCACATAGACATCCACCCAATCGGGCATTTACTGCTACCAATGTATCATGTTATGCTCATGCACATGGCATGCATTGGTACTGACATCCTATGCCCTCCAATCTTCTTTCGGTGAGTCAACATAGCCAGACATCTAGATATAAGGTCTACGAACCTATGTACAATAAGGAGCTACCTAGGAGTAGGACCCCCAACTTTGCTTTACAATATTAGACTATATACTGTAGTTCACTAAATCGAAGTGGCAACACTGCTAAATTAGACCATATACTGTAGTCTACCAAATCAAATTGGCAACACTACCAAATTAGACTACATACTATAGTCTACCAAATTTGACTATCAAAATAGTCACAATGTCCAATCAATGTAATCTATATGCTTCCAAAAACTAAGTTCATAAAGTCATATTCTTTTTATGACCACTTGGAAGCCTCATTTTGAAAGTTCTAACCCATAGGTCCCTTTTTGTGCTATGCTCTACCATAACATGCCATGCCATGATATACAATAGCAACTCACGTATATCACTCAAGACAACTAGTCTTTTAGTTTTATTCAACCTAGTGATCTAATTATAGTTTTCAAACTCTCCCTAGCAAAATTCTAATATCTTACTTAGGGTTCACTTAGATGAACACACGAAAGATTAAGTTAACGATCACTTAATTTTCCTGGTTAGTACAATCAATCGTAAGCACAAATCATCGCCAAACATAGCAACATAACAGTTTAACCAAGATACAATTAATGTCGCTCAAAATCACCACATTAGTATCCACTATAGTAGCATATCATTTCACCCAAGATATACTCATATTCAATCAACATAGCATCAAACAGCATACAGTATTATAGGTAGCAATATATCTACTCCAAACATAGGTCAGATCCACTTACTTGAACTTAGCAATAGTACAATATCCTATACTTCATGACGTAGTCCTTCCTTACTTATCACACCTATGAAAATATAAACACAGCTTCTAAGTCAAGTATCGGTCAAATCTAAATTCTCATAAATTTCCCTATCATGCCTTTAAAATTCATTTAACCGTACCTTACTCATTTCCTATTCAATTTCAATAAACTTTATGTTGACATGATCGTTATTTCAAAAACTATTAAGATATCCTAAGAATCAAGTCTATCGATATTATCAAAAGTCCAAAAATACCCTTTTCTCATTACAACTCCACCATATGCTACCCTAACTCCATAATTGATCTAAATAAGCTTTAGTACTAAACTAAAAACCCTAAAAATCACATTTTCCAAACTTATCTAGTAACCCTTAATATACCCCATTGTGTTCACTTTACGTAAATTTGACAAGGATCTTACTAATACTAATATTACATATTAAGCCAATATATAAGCTTTTCTTAGGAAAATATGTAACAAATAGTATACAAGCTAGCTTAATTTCATGAAAAAAAAACCTATAGACCTACAAAAATTTGTAGTTTAAATATTGACCATGAATTATACTAAACTAACTATTATTTATTTTTTACAAAAATAGCAGTTTTAGCTCAAAATTATGAAAAATAAGAAAGAAAAAACAAATTCATGTGTGAGATAAAAATCAAATATTCCAAATATCATTATAAACATCTAGAAGTCTAAACATGTAAGGGTCATCCCTTAATTTCATCAAAAACTAATTATTGCAATAATTCAGTAAAATTAGTAGTTTTATTCAAAATAATTATAAAAAAATTGTAAACATTGATATTTTAAAAATTATTGTTACTAATTTAATATATTATATAAGTGTGTTATAAAAAAATTTTCAGGCCAAATTAACATTATTTAATATTTTGAAAAATTTATTTAAAATTCGTCTAAACAAGGCATGTTCTTAAGCAAGTAACCTAAATCAATATTAATTTAAGAAAATTAAATTACCACATAAAATTAAATGTAAAATAACATAGGGAAACCAAAATTCATAATTCTATGAGCTAATTTGATATTTTTAGTGAATTAATGAAAATCAAACTATAAAATTTGACTCACTAGCGTACGGTACTCCGACCACCCTCCAACTACCACCCTATGTCAGCCCATTTTCTCTCCCTACCACAACTTTAAGTCCCAAGTGGCTCATTTTCAAGTTATTTATAGCCTTAGGAACTATAATTCACTATATTTTCCCACTATTTTCTTTTATTTTTTCTGAACTTTTTTCTAATTTATATTCTTGTATTTTCAGAGTGCTAAAATGTTATAAATGAGGGTTTGGAACCTATTTATATTTTTTGAACTTTGCATAATTAAATGAAATTTGGACATGTGTATAACACATGTCAATTGTCCATTTTTCTTAATGACATTTGTCATCTCTTCATCAAGCAAGTGTTAACTCATCAATTCCAATTAATACTAAGTTGACACTTCATTTGGTGACTCATCTATCTAATTTTTTTATCAATTTTCTATTATTTTACATTATTTTACTAAATTTTGATAATTTATTATTATATTATATCTTTAATACATATGATGTATGTCACATGTATATTATGTATAATTCAACTTCATTTATTATTTTTGAAACTTAATCAACTTATTTTTAATATCTCATTATATCTAAAAGCTTTAATTTTATAATTATTGGCTTTATCGATAAATTAAGGTTTTTCTTAAATTAATATTTTTATATAGCTTAGTTTGAGAAATTTACTTTACTTAAATTACTTTGTCTAACTTTTCTAACTTTACTGTGAAGTTTGAAATAAAACAAATAATATAACCCGACGCCCTAAATTTAGAGGCTGGAATCCTAGGTTTATTGAACTAGCTCAAAATCCTAGGGTATTACAGAAAGTTTTTAATACAATCAATGTTAAGAATTATGTTTTCCAAGAGGCCCTTAGAAAAAGTGGTAAACCAAATTCATAATTCCTTACACAAGATGTGCTTGGTAGAGAAAATTCATTACATAAGGAATGAGGACAAATTCTTAAACATAAAGAGAATCATATGCTTCTAGGCTAGGATGAATTGGGTGATTAATGGAGAAAGAAACATGAGACTTCTTTTAGGCCATTACAATTGCAAGGAGGGCAAAACAAAGATCATTGACCTTTTTTCTTCAACTATATTTCGAAAGGTGAAGAAATTGTGAATTGGTGTAATAAGTTTTTGCAAAGACTTGTTTAAGACGAAGAAGGTAGAAGCAAGTCTAATTCATGAGCTTAGTGATATGGTAAGAAATTCTCTAAGTGAAAGGAATAGAGAGATTTTTGGCAAGCCCCTAATGAAAGAAGAAATCAAGATAGATATGAAGTGCATAAGCTCGAGTAAGACCCCAGGCATTAATAATTTTCATAGAAAATTCTAAACTTCCTATTTGGATATTATGTGGAGAATAATGGATTAGATTGTGGAGAGAGCCTTTGTAGAAAGAAGTATTAACTCAAAACTAAATAGGTTCCTACTTGTCCCAATCCCAAGTATAGAGGGAGTTAACAATCTTAAAGACCAATTAATTAGCTCCTGAAATATCTTAAATAACGACATCTCAAAAGTTCTAGTTAATAGACTCAAACCTTTTTTAAATGATATCATAAACCCGTTTTTCAAATGGCATCACAAACCTTATGTAGGCAAAGTTTTATTCCAAGAAGACTTGCAGTAGATAATGTGATTCTTCTATATGGGAACTCATGTACTTATCTGAACTAAAGAGAGGAAATAAAGGTTAGATGATTCCTAAGTTGGATTTAACAAATGCGTATGACTAAATGTAATGGAACTTCATCTAATTGATGCTCCAACCTTGTGAGTTTATGTATCTTAATTAAAATACCCCAAAATTACTAATAAATTCATTCTTATTAAAAGGGAATTAATTAAGGTTATTTAAGAAGGATTTTCAAATTTTAAACCTAATTTTTTCAAAATTATCATTTTGCCCTTGCAATCGATTTTCATAAGAGGTGACATATTTCAACTTTAAACAAAATAATAATAATATTTTACCAATGTAATCAAGTTAATCGGAAGGTAGAAACAAGCTTAAGGCTTCTAAAACCGTAATTACGACTTTACACTTAAAGAATGCAAAAGTTGGCATCAAGATATGGAGGTAGGCATCACAAGTCCACTAAAAGGTTTAGTGAGGCACACACACCCATGAAACCCTCATAATGCCACCATACGTATACTTGCTTACCTCTTATCCACTCTTTTAGAGCCTTTTACAAGGTTAAACTCCTAAAACTCTTCTAAACCCTAAAAATATAAACATTATCCTTAATAATTTCTTAAGAACCTTTAACCTATAAACTACACAAATCTAGTCTTTTGAGTATAAAATCAAACTCGTATACTATAAATGATTTTCTTAAATTAACAAAGTCGATAAGTTTAAAACCAATTAAAATTTTAAATATGAAACTTAAAATGAATATAAAAAAACCCTAAACTTATTAATCAGAACTCTAATTGCATACACAAACTTTAAACCCTAAACATATGTAACTGTAAGAGATTGACCTCGAACCTGATAAAAACCTTGATCGCGTATGAAAACCCTAAATTATATTTGCATATACATATGAAAAATCAAACCTAAACCTAATGAAAACCCCAAAACTAAAACTTTAAGCTTATAAATAAACCAATTTGCTAAGAAGGTAATAAAACCCTAATTGAGCCAAATAACTAAACGATATACTAAATCGCATAAAATTACTAGTGAACGATTAGAGATAACTTCTAAAATTCTTATAAATGTAAAAATACCATATTAATCCATTAAAAAATATAATATTATTTTATAATTAATGTTAATCTTATACTTATAAAGATAAGCTAGTATTATGTCAATTTAGATATTTATTTGTTATTTAGACAATATATAGTAGATATCAATAACATAATTTATAATTTACCTTACAATTATATTATTTATTATTCTAAATATTATTTATAAGGTTAGAAATGTATAAGGAAATTTTAATATATGTTTTATTGATTTATTACATTTGATTTTCTATTTTTCCTCTTACTTCATCTTTTTCTCCATTTTCTTTTTATTTCCAAATTATTTATATATAATACATAAAATATTCAAGGAGTAAGCCAAGTCAACATGTCTTTATCAAAGTATATTAAATAACCTTATCAAATGCATTAACTCCTCTTATCTTTTCTTTTTCTTTTCCTTTTTCTTCTCTTTTTCCTCTTATTTTTTTCATCTTTGCCGTGAATTCCCCTTAACTCTAGAACACTCTTTCAAACTCCTTAATTATCTATAATTAAATACACAAATCCCTCACTTTTTCTTCCTTTCTAACCACCATTTATCTTCCTCTTCTTCTACTACTTTTCTTTTCTATTTCCTTCATTTTCCTTTTTGTTACATAATATAAACTTCATTTTAATCCACTTTAGGAGGAATGCAAGAAGGGAAAATCCATCACTAAGAACAAGTAACCACATACACTTTATGTTTAAGTTTATTTCTTGTAATTTTTTTATGTATTTATTTCAATATGTATATTTAGTTAAGTCTTTTCTCGTATGCTTATGTATATGTATATTGTTATGTTAAAAGTATTATATATGTAACTTGTCCTTTGTGTAGAATCATATGTAGTTATGTTAAAGCTCATGGATATGTGTCACAACTCGAAGGGGGGTTGAGTTGTGGCAATATCGCCATATAATACATGAAGATCCGAGATCAAGCACCATCCTTGATTAAGGGCCTTAAACATCTACACAAGGCATTCACAACTATGACTTTCTCCTACTAAATAGCATTAAGTAACAATAGAACATATAAATTAAAGTTGAGCTATCCAAATGATCACTAACAAAACATAAATAAGCAGGAATATCAGGTTTCTCCTAAATTAGTCATATAGTACCAAGATAAATCACCATAAGTAGTCTATGCTACTCAACAAACTAAAGATATTTAATAATTGGAAATTAAAGAGAGTTCATAGATATATAAGCGAATGGTTTGCCTAAGCTCTCAACTTCTTCACATCCTAATTCCAAGTGGTGCTACTAACCTCAAGCATCCTGCAACCCGACTCCAACCACAAGTCCTATTGCAACACTAAACTATAGGGAGGTAAGCTTAACTACTTAGTGAATAACCTACCTACTCTACAACAAGCAATATCAAGTAAATTATTTAATAAGCGTATGAATGCATGGTCAAACATATGCAATGCAACAGTATATATAGTCTACCGGTAACTGTATACAACACAGTTTTAATACCCACCATTGCTCGATTTAGGAAGTATTTCGGTATGTCAAGATCTAGGTATCTACATCCAATTTGAAGTCTCTTATCATCAATATCACCCTCAATAGTAGACACAATACAGCCTTAAGTAGAATGCGGCACTCTTAGGAGCCAAGTTGTTCCTAAAAATCGAGGTAAGAACATGTCACACGAAGTACGTCGTACGATGACAACATTTAATACACCAAATACAATATGAATCCTTTAGGCATGATCCACCGTTCTACTACGTAATGCTAATGCCCATATTATCATGTTGTAAGATGCAATACATGCCTAATTTAATTAGGGGTCAAGTATTCATCAGTTGAGTTAGTGGGTAACCAATTATAATATACAAATACTCTAAGACCTTAAGCTCTAATGCAACAAGCATATAATATTCATATCAACTTAAGATATTTTTGCAAACAAGGTTAATCATATCAAATACGCAAAATTTCCTGTTTGCCCCAACATGCAACAAGTTCAGTTATTGTATATAACTAAGTATTCCGCTAACTATAAGTATAAACAAGTAAAGTTAGGGGCGGTATACTCACTCAGCCGTAATGCTCAGTAATCCCAATAATCCTTTACGGTATCCAAGTCAAACTCCTTGTCCCCTAAAGAAGATAATTAAGTTTTATGAGTATTCTATTTGTACCAATTAACTAAGCTTACCACTCACTATCCTTGAGTTAGTTGTTTTTGTAATTTGAGCATATATTCTTCGTTTTAACTCCATTTTCAGTGATCTTATATTTGTTTTCATCGGTTTTGAATGTTCTTTCATTTGGTGAAGTTATTTTTAAGTTTTTGAATTAGTAAGTTTTCGGTTTAGGCCTTATAAGATCGTGGGCCCAAGTAGTGAGTTGAATCATTTTAGGATTTAGGCCTAGTTTTGGGCCTTAGGCTTGGTTTTCAAATTTGGGCTTTATGTTTAATAATTTTGGGCTTCTTTTAACTATTTTAAATGAGATTCTTCTTCCCAACACTTTAAAATTTTAAAGTGAGCCTTGGTGATACTCTTATAGGTCCAAATGGGCCTTTTTACTAAGTTTAGAGCCCTGAATCACTAAGGGAGCTATGGTGGGTATCTTGGATAGGCCTTTGGGTTTTGTAGGCCTTCCAAATAACTTTTCCTAAGCCTTTTATCTTAGGGTTCAAATCTTTTCATCTAGCTACATGAGCCCCTAAATTGGTTCTTTTGAGCTTTTTATGTTTAGTTCACTATTTAAGGCCTTTGGCTCAAGCCCACTTATCTTTTAGACTTAAGCCTAACATTAAACTTAAGTTTATCCCATTTTTAATATGGTTATAGATCTGTCCATTATGGTTCTATGGGTTATTAACACCATTCTTAAGCCTATAATCACTAACTAAGCTAGTTTAGGGCCTTAACCAAACTTTAGCCTACTTAACTTGATTAATTAAGTCCTAAACCATACTTAACTCTAAATAAACACGTCATTAAGCTATTAAAAAAAATTTCTAGATCTGGTGGGTCAAAGAAAGTGGTGGCCATGAGTTGCTTTTAGGGTCAAAACCTCCATTTTCATGCAACACTTGATTTTTATGGTGTTTTAACTTATGTAACCAATGTTTCTACTAATCTAAAACCACAATCATTTCCTAAAAGTATGTGAAAGTGTGATGAGGGGACAAATATGGGGTGGCATTCATGGAAAACAAGAGTCTCATCAACCTACTTGAAGAATTTCTACTAACAATTACACTACTCTACATAACTTAACCTATTTGTGTTATAACTTCTACTAAAGGTGTTTTTTCTTGTACTTACCTTTGTGGAACTTCTTGAAATACCTTATAACTTCTATGGAGTTGCTATAAAATAAGTTTTAAGAAAGAAAATATTAGTATCTATCATTATTTTGCAAGAATTCTAAGGAAAAACCTAACCTAAGTTCTTACTGAAGCAAGGTGCAGAAGGCCTCCCTTTGTTGTTGTGTGTCGTGAGCCTTGGTGTGTGTAAGGGGGTATGAGTGTGTCGAAAAACAAGGGGAATGTGTGTGTGAGGCGTAGGACTTGGTTTGGAGTGATTTGGAGTAGTGGTGGTGAAGTTATGAGGGTTGGCGCTAGGGTGGTCGGTAGTGGCTAAGAAGAAGAAGAAGAAGAAGAAGGAGTTTAGGCTTGATCTTTGAAAGGAAGTTTGAGGGAGTTTTTAGATGTGTTTTAGGGTTTGAGAAAAAGAAACATGAGGGAGGGGAAAGGGGATAGCAGGTCGTGGAAGTTAAGAAAGGTGAGGGGGACAAGTGGTGAGTAATTTAGGAAAACAAGGACAAGTACCTAATGGGGACCATATACTTCATGTGCCTTTTGCCAATTTGGGTATGATCTTGTCTCTTGAGAGTACAAGATATTTTAAAAAGGGATAAGAGTTTGTACTTTGGTCATTAATCATGTTTGACTTGTAGCTAATCAAGATGTGATGGGGTTGGTTAAGGATTAGGGCTTAATTAGGGTAATTAGTGGTGATTAGGCATGATTAGGCTAATTAGGTGCAATTAGGATGTGTTTAGGGTTTGGTTGGACTTTGACACTATAATTTACCTATTCTAAATTCCCTCCACATGTACTTAGGGTTTGGTGCTTGTTTATGGTAAATTGATCCATATACGAGCTCAAAAGTTAAGGTTCAAATCAATTAGTACTGCCGATCGCTTGTATTGATCGATTCAACCTTATTATTAGTATTTATTGGTGACAATAAGGCATTTGATCACTTAATTAGGGTTAGATGGTCATTTTAGGGTTTCAATAACGTTCTAAGGTTTTTCAAGTATTAGGGTTTTTGCTCGTTTAGTTAGGTTTTTAGGGCTTACTTCAATTAAGGTTTTAGTAGAACACTTAAGATTTGATTCCTTTACTTAGGTATTATTATCATTTTTGGCTTAGTTCTAGGGACTCTCCAAGGACTCCTTCATCCGATTCCGCTTTTAGGTTATCAAAATTTCATAGGGTTTACAATATGAGCATGTTTCTTTTAGAAATTAAGTTTACAAATATGTACATATATACTAATATACATATAGATACTTACCATGTCAATATATATATTAAAATTATATGTAAGTAGAAGTTATATGATTAACTAATTAGGAATATATATATACATGTATGTATATATGGTACATATATAAAATACATACATAAACTTATATATGTAAGGAATACCAAATTTCTACATATACATGTACAAAACTGAGTATATAAATGTGCATGTAGACACCTCAATTTTGCTATTTCCATTTTATTAGTTTTATTGAGCTAAGAAAATAAATAAATAAAATAATAAATAATAAAAATAGAAAAATAAAATTGAAAAAATAATAAAAATGAAGTGTCAAGTCTAGTCATATTAAGTCGAATCATATCGAGTCGAGTCATATCGAGTTAAGTTGTAGGAGTCCAATCAAGTCAAGTTGAATCAAGTCGGATCATTTAGTGTTAAATCAAATAATAGTGGGTGTTTAATTTAATAAATTTTAAGTTATTGAAGGATCAAGCTTCATTAAAATTTTTTGGTACAATTCGATATAAAATGGATTTTTTATCTATTTTATATTGGGATAAAATAGACTTAGGATTTATTACGTAAGTTATTAGGCCAAATTAAATTGGATCAGATCAGGCCCAAAAAATAAGAAGCCTAGATTAAAATAGGGTTTTTAGAAACTAGGTCAAATCTCTAAAGAATCATTATCAAATCTTTTGTATTTGAGATACGAAAAATTCAATTGTAGGATTATAAATAGTGAGTTAGCAATGACGTTTGACACATTTTTAAGAAATCCCCAACATACAGCATAGCTCCACAATTATCCCCATATAGCCAATCCATCTCACCATCCTCATTAACACATAATCAAATACACTTACACTACTACCCTACCAATACATAACACAACCACACTTGCTGCACGTCAAGACAATTCACTTCACGATAGGCCCCTATTACCAACACTTATGTCACTTGACTCCCACGCTTGCACACATTAATCACTGACAAACACACAACTGAATTCATACACACGCCTAAAACCACCACTCCACATTGCCACATTAACCCCTCTTAACCGAACAGCCACCACTCCATACTACCATATTGACCTCCTCACTGAACCACAATTCACCGACATACTCACTACACTTCACATCCCTCACTTTAGCATGCACCATCCACTATAGCACAACAACACAAACATACGCCCATACATCTAACTTCACCAATCCATTGCACTACACACACCATACAAACACAAGCCACATGTCATACTCTCACCTAACACAAGCCGAACGTCCACAACTGCTGCACATGTTAACACAAAGCATACACTAACACACACACATTGAAGTCCACTCACCAAAGCGCGCACACACACGTTGAAGTCCACTTACCTGAAGACCACTAAACTCTAATTTGTTCACGACACACACATGTAATCTAAAATACGACACACACACAATCCAACACACGAACATGTCAATCACGCGCAACTTGAACAATATAGGTAATAAAAATTATTATTTTATTTAATTATTTATTTATTTTATTAATTTAATTTTTTTTCTTTAGTATAGGTTTTTTACTTATCATATCATTGGCTATTTTTTAGATAATTTATATTTTTGATAAATTAAATTTTTTAGTTAACATTTTTTTGAAAAATCACGTATCTTTTCTCTAAGATCTATATCTTCGGAGAAGATACATATCTAGATCATATTTTGTGATTGGGATTTAAAAAAGATACGTATCTAGATCGTATCTTAACATATCATACATATAGGATTTAGAAAAGATATCTTTTAACATGTAGTGATTTTAAAAAAATAATAACAAAAATCTTAATTGAAAATTTCAAAAAGATCTAACTAGATAGGGTTTTCTTAAATTCGTGAAATTAGATTTCTTAGGTTTTTTAAAAAAATAATAATAATAAATGGTTAAATATACGTAAATCAAGTCTAATTTTCAAAATAAAAATTCTACCCACTAAATATTTTATTAAAAAAACTACATTAGTTTGATCCCCACTAGCGAGTACGTAGGCACATTTAGGATAACCATCTAAAAAATAAAAAACTTTTTTTCTCTTTTTCATGAAATTCGTAATAAAATTTTCATTTTAGTTATATTTTGTATATTTAGATATATTCTTAGTATTTTTTAGAAAAAATACAAAATAAAGCCCATTAATTAATATTTTATCTTTTATATGGTGACTTAATCTTAATAAGTTAGCCCCCAAACCTAGTTTATTTTTCTGGTTTAATTTTCTAGAAATTATTATCTTATAAAATCTACGGATTAGTGGCCAAATTAGGATTTTCCCACCCAAAAACCCTAAATGGAAAACCTTAATTTCATTTTATATCAGTTTAACTAGTTGGCGACTCCAAATTTTTTTCAAAATATTTTCTTAAATAAAAATGTTTCCTTAATTTTATATTGAGTAATTTATATTAAGCAAGCTAAGCTTAATATAGATTAAATTAAGGAAAATGAAATAGAGCTCAATAGTGTACATAAGATATGTGTATTAAAGATTCTTAGAAAATAATATCTAGGAAATGTAAAAATACGTATAAATATAAACTTATAAAAGTACGTATAAACTTATGTATAAATACATATATATACGTATATGTACAAGTATATAAATACGTATAGTAAAAGTATAGTACGTATATAAATACATGTACATATGTATGCCTACATGTATAGACATACGTATGTATACATGTATAGGTACATATATTAAATATGTTAAGTATGAGTATAACCATTAACATACTAAGTATAATGATATAAAGAAAAGTATGTAGGTACATAGATGCGTATAAGTATATATAATAAGATATTAAATAAAAGTATAAATAATAAAATATCAAATATAATAAATTAATTAAGAATACATGTATGTATATAACCACATAAGTATTTATATATATAATGGGACAAAACCCATAATATAAAATTAGTGCCCATAATTTATTAATTAATTACATATGATAATATATAAATATACCTAATAATAATAATAATAATATAAAATTTAAGAAGTATAAAAAATCAAGAAAACTTAATAAAGTACCACGTAGACCAACCAACTAGTGCTACATCAACAAATACATCCAAATAAATAATAAAAATGAAAACTTAAAAATAATTAAAGAATAATAATAAAATTAATTAACTAAATTAATAATAAAAAAATTACAATAAATGGTAAATAAAGCTTAAAATAAGAAAATAATAAAGACTACATAAATTAAAGCTAAAAATAAGACATCATAAAAATATAAAATTTAGAAATCAATTAAATCATAAAATAATAAAGAAAAGTTCAAAATTGATAAATAAAATTTTTGGCTCAAAATAACTAAATTTACAATACTTTCGAATCATAACAAAAAATGCAAATCTCAATATCCAAAAAAGATCCCATTACGTGAATGTATGTCCGAAAATGATAAAAATCAACTATAAGTTTATAAATAACAAAGTTATAATGAAAAAGCTATATGCAATTTAGGATTTAGGGAAAACCAAGGGATATAAGTAAATTAATTATATTATTTAAATGAGAAGATCTTACAAATAAATACCTAGGATAAAACTTCAATTAAATAAAGAAACAACTAAACACACTTATTTACAAGTACACATATATCATTTCCTATGCAAGGAAACCAATCGATACATATTATAAAGTATGAATAAGACATAACTATAAGATACGAAGTTTTTCAAAAGATTAAAGTGTTATACACATACACACACACACTTATTATGAAATAATGATATATACTATTATAAAACAATAATGATAATAATAATAATAATAAAAATAATAAGATGAAATCATACATTTATGGGGAATAAATTAAACATAAATGTACATACACACACGATATAATCTTAGGATAATACTACAATATAATTGAGTTAAAGTTTTTAGCTATTTAAATACATGATTTTGATATTCTCATCTAGCTTAATTACTTTAACTAACTTAATTAATTTATCTAACTAACCTAATATAATGTTACTAATTTGAATATTATTACTTATACGATTAAGCTGGATACTATTACATAGAAAATAAAATAATATTTCCTAAATACCACAATAAACAAGTTAAGCAATGTAAAATAACACTGAAAATTTTAATCAAACTTTATCACTAAAGAAGTACATTTGAACTTAATAAAAATCTACTATAAGAATCTAAAGACATAAGGTAAAAACGAAAAAGTTACAAATGATATAATACTTAAGTAGAACAAAAATCATAAGATAGATAGTAAACTAGTTAGGCTATTTAGCATTACGTCTAGATACTCATTAGATTTATTTTATTTCTATTTATCAAGAAATATCAATTAGGAAGGTAAGCTGCCTAATAATTGTTAGGAGTCATATCGGCTTTGGCCAAGTGAGTACTCCTAATGACTCTATACTTGTTTTGAGTTTGTAGTTAATGCATCTAAATTAAATATTAATAACTTGATGCATGGGGGTGCGGGTTATGCATGTGTTTGATATTGGTTTATTACTGTACAAAAAATTGTTAAATATGATAATTAAAGATTTGGTTATATGATTGATTATTGCACACCTGATGATTGTTGGCTTTGGCCAAGTGAGCACTCCTGATGACTTTATACTTGTTTTGTACTTGTATTTAGTGTACCTAAATTAAATATTAATAACTTAATGCATGTGCTTGATATTGGTTTATTACTGTGCAAAATATTGTTAAATATGATAATTGTTGCACGATTTGAATAGTTTGTTGATATTAATTGATCGCTCGATAATTTGACTTAATTATATTTAGCTTATCTTAAATTAAAAGGATCATGCATCAACCATACATTGCATTATTTATTCCAACTGTCACCTCACGCAAAGGTAAAAAGAGGTCTTGCTGGGGTTATTTCTATATATTGAATTAAAATGTTTTAGCACGGTGCACTCATACAACATAATCTTACCTTAACCCACGGGCTTACTAGGTATTGGAGATGCCAATCGTCTGGCCGAAGGTCGAGTCTAAAAACCTTCACTGTAGGGCGTGAGGGTAGACTGCAAGGGCTACCTAACTACTAGACTTAGGAATTTGTGTATTGTTAGATTTAGAAATGGAAATTATATTTTACAAAATATGGAATTTTAATATATGGTTAAAAACCAAGCTGCTAGAACTCGGTTGTAATTGGTGCCGATGTATCTCTAACCCTTATATAGAAAGGCATTAAATCTGATGTTGTATATAATACCAATCAATAGCATATATTGTTTGGCATACTGCATGTACATACATTCATATGGTTGCAATAATTTGTTTGATAACCCACTTACTAGTATAGTATGAGAGATAACTCACCAAGCTCTTGTAACTTGCTCCCCAACAATTTTTCTTTTATAAGTTGATAAATAGTTGGGCATAGATTAAGAGCTAAGCATTGAGTGCAGGTATTGTGATACCTTAAGAGATATAACCTAAAGATAGTTTGTATAGCTGATTTGAAACATTACGTGTAACTACTATTCTTAGACTTAGATTTTATAACATCAATAAGTTTATATTTTAGGTCTTTACTACCTAATCTTATCTTTTGGTAGGATATACCAATTCTCTACAGTTTTGAGGAATTATGGAATATTAGATATCCATATCTATTTATATTCTATAAATGTTAATTAATTAAAAATCGAAAACCATAGTGATAAATGATCTAAAGTCTTATAACCTTTAACTTGCAAGGCGGTTTTCATATCATGGGTATACACATAATATGAAAATTTTAAGCAATTTTACTCAGCCCCTATAAGGTCCTAACACTAACCAAAGTTAGCTTAATGTTTTATTAGGATTATAAGACCAAATGGAAGCTTATTTTGTAATGAAAGTTTTGTTTTTTATCACTTACAAAGGTCAAATTCAGCTTTGAAAATTCTTCCTCTAGTATTTAGTCTTTGTTTTTTTAATTCTTACCACATGTGACAAATCATCCAATTTTATTATTCAATTTTAATATAGGTTTTTCCTAAATATCCATGTTTATTCTCATTCTAATTTTAAATCAAACAAGCAAAATTTCTAACAACATGATGGATATGGTTAAAAAAAACATAATTAACTCTAGCCTCAAATTAGGGGGGAAAACCTAATTGAATGAATACCTTATGATGCTAATTGTCCTAATTCTTATATGTGGTTGCAAAAAATAAATCATTAGAAGATAATCAAGGATAAAAAGTAAAGGAAAGATATAAAAAGTTTAAAGCATTGAAAATTTGTATCTCCATCAACTATCCCATTTCATGATGGAATAGTAAGAGAAAGAAGAGGGAGACAACTAGGAAAATCATTTGTAGTAGGCTCTCTCTCTATCTATATAGAGAGAAAATTTTCTCTAGGAGAGATCTACCCTTTTGGGATTGCACTTATCTATATGACCAATTTGGTTTTTTTTAGACTTCTTTCTCTTTTAATTTTCTTAAATTTCATTTGCGATCTCTGATTATTTCCTTCCATCTTTATCGTTGTCTAATATTTTATCCTTCTTTTCATCTGTTTGATTTCCTTTCTTTTTCTTTGCCTTTCTATATTCTCTTTGTAGATTTTGTTCTTTTTCTCCTTTACTTTTTACCCTCCCCTTTGTCGTCTATATGCCTTTTCATCACTCTATGTATCTAAGTTCTCTTTTTGTTTAAATTCTCCATTACAGATAGTAGGTTGCATTGTAGACAAAGTAAAGGTCAACATTGAGGAATTAAGCATTGATGCTAATGAGTCAAAATTTTCTTCTTATAGCCAAAGTCATTGCAAATAAGTCTGTCTCTAGAATGGTAGTGATTAATATATTAAAGAGACATTGGGATAGATATGGGGAAGTGGAAAATCACACATCTTCTAGAAATTTTCTTTTAGCTACATCACAAGATGAGGAATTCTTGAAGCAAATTGTGAATTCATCCACTTGATCTATCTTGGAATTGCCCTTAATAGTCAAATGGTGAAAACATAATCAAAAGCTTAAAGAGATTAACTTTGATTCCTTATGTTTTTAGGTTTAAGTTTGGGGGCTTTCCTTAAATATGATGTCAACGGACAATGTTAGAAGTATTGGATCAACAGTTGAAATTGTGTTAGAGATTAAAGATCCTCATATATGCATGAGGAATTTTTTAAGAGTCAAACTTAGCCTCTCAATAAGGCAGCCTCTTTTAAAAGTTCTTAAGATTTCAAAAAGGGAGAAACTTAGGGTCTCTTTGAAATATGAGAGATTGGTAGATTTCTAATACACATGTGGAATTGTTGGACATCTGGAGGGATCATGTAAATTGAAGTCAGCTAAAACTTTTGTTCATCAAAATTTAGATGATAGCATTAAAACTAAAACAGCCATAAAACCACCAACTTCTAGTAGATCTTAACCTACAGTGAATGCACAAATCTCTCCACCTTCTTAGGAAATGATTCCTAGAAACGGAAAGGAGGATCTAAAGAGAAAAGCCAACAGCAATATAGTTATCAAGGAAACATTAATATAGAAGTAGTATTCCTTCTTTGAGAAGCCTATAAAAGGAATGGAAGAAGAGTTGAGATGCTGAATCCTTATTGATTTATTTCAAAAACAAACTCTGTAGTTTTTATCTTACGTAGGAATTATCATTAAATAGGAAAGAAGAAGATGTTATGAATGTGCAAAAGGAGGAAATGAGTCGACATGACAATAAGGATATTAAAAAAATCTTCTTTCCTTGTCAACAATATTCTTCTAAGCTCATCATCTAAGAGGGCCTCTAACATTACCTCTAGCTCTTTAACTTTTCATAAGGTGCCTACCCCTAATCCCTCTCATTTCTAACCATTTTACCCATATAAATGAGCACACCCAAAACACCCCTTAACCCAACCTACTCTTACTTTATGGAAGTACCTAAGAGTCCTACCAAGTCAAATATGGTCTATTCGATCAAAGATTAACATCCTTCCAGTTGTAAATCCTCTTTTTAGATTCTAATACTACAAATAATGGAGATTTTTGTTTAGTAAAGTTAACATCCAAATCAGTAACCTAAATTCTCTCCCACCCTACTTCTCAATCTCCTGAAGGACACTCTCTTAAAACTAATCCTGTTAAACTTGCTTCCATCGCATCCCCTTTAAGCAAAGCCCTTAAATTCTTAACCATTAAAAGACCTAGAGGTGATGATGTGATGGAAGACTTCCAAAGACCACTAACTAAAAGGGGAAAGAGGTAGTTCTAGTTGAAGATCTATAGTACCCTACCAATTAAGTCTCTAAGTTTTTTGTTAGAAGAGGTAGGAAGAGTGGTATTGAAGAAATGGTGCTCAAAAAGAAGAGATGTGTCAAAGAGTAAGATTGAGTTCACAAGCGAGCTAATGGAGGTGCATGTTGCTCAAGTTAATGATTTTGTTTCTGATTACTTTGGTGGCTTGCCTCTAAAAGCAACAAGAGTCATGAATGCCCTTAGTTGGAACTATCAGGGTTTGGGGAAAACCATCAATAGTATCAAAGCTAAGAAGTCTTATCTTTATTAAAAAGCCCCTCCTAGTTTTCCTTAGAGAGACTAAGAATAAAGGAAACTATGTAGATTCTGTTAGAAGAAACGTATATTTTGAAAACAAAAGACCTATTAATCTAGTTGGTTTTAAGTTAAGGAATCTCCCTTTGGTGGAAAGATGGAGTGGGAGTGGAATTTGAAGTTTTTGAGTTAGATTAGAACCACTTGGATACTAAATTAGAGGCGTATGTAAAAATAAAGACATAAGAGTAACTTGGTGTTATGTGCCTCTAGATTACTCAACTCTGATGTTTTGGGACAAGCTAATAGCAATCACTAATCAAATCTCTTTACCATAGATGGTCATAGGGGACTTGAATGAGATAGTTGATGTGAGGGAGAAGTCTAATTGTATGAATAAATCAGTTTCTAGGCTAAAGAGTTTTAAACAAATTATAGTTGATTGTAGTTTGATTGACATTACAAGTTAGGGTATCCCATATACCTAAGGTAACAAAATGATGAATGGTGTTCTTATTAAAGAAAGATTTCATCGAGCTATTTTTATGTCTTATGGCTTGAGTATTTCCTAAAACAAGTATCACTAGTATGCCTGCTCATGGGAGTGATTATGTTCCACTATTATTGGAGACTAATATAGTTAGCTTACAGTTGTTCAAATTTGATGAGACTTGTTTACACATAGCAGGTTATCATGGTGGTGAGAAGTTGGGATGAAACTCTAGTAGGGGCTAACCCTACTAGGCTAGTAAAAAGACTAAAGAGATGTGAAAGAACTTTGTTGATTTGGAGTTCAAAGAATGTGAAGAAAATGCCTTAAATATTTTAGAGCTACAACAACAACTATCATCACTACAATTGAAGGAAGGGAAGAATTACTGTATGAGGATGTAATCTTGATACATGATGAGTTAATTTTTTATTAGCAACAAGAAGAACTTTATTGGTGGTAAAGATCATGGAATAGTAGGCTAAAACATGGAGTGCACCAAAAGGAAGAGGGCTAACTACAAAATTTTGCATATCAAAATATGGAGGATGAGTAGAAGGATTCAAAGGAGCAAATTGAGGGAGCTTTCCTCAATTATTATTCCCATCTCTTTGCCTCAGAATCTATACGAGTAGAAGAGGTAGTATAGCATTGTATTGACAAAGTTAGAACTATTGACTTATATGATTTTTTGGTGAGATATCTAGAAGAAGATGAAGCAATGAATGTATCTTTTCAATTAGGACACTTAAAGGCACCAAGTCTAAATGGATGCAATGGGCTTTTCTTCCAAACATACTATGCTGAAATTAAGTCTTTTGTAAGATAGGTGGTCAAATCCTTATGCATTCAAGTTTGTTACCTTCTCATTTTAATTCAACTAACATTGTTTTAATCCCGAAAGGTCATCATCTTAAGAATAATTTCAATTCCATCCCTTTAGCCTTTGCAACTTTTCATATAAGATCCTCTCTAAAGTTTTGTCTAATAGACTACGACCTTTCTTAGATAAAATTATAACATCTTTCCAAAGTACTTTTACATCTAGTTGAATCATTTAAGATAACGTTATCATTACGCATGAAGTTTTTCATTATCTTCAAAATAAAAGGTAAGGAAACAATGATTTTTTTGTTCTATGAAAACTAATATGGCAAAGCCTTACGATATGATAGAATGGAGTTCTTTAGAGATTATTATGAAAAGGATAGGCTTTCATTTTATTTAGGTTGGTTTGGATTATGAGTTGTGTTACCTTTGTTAATTATAATTTGATGCTAAATGGGAGGATAATAAGGAATGTGATAGCTTCTAGGGGAACTAGGCAAGGAAATCCAATTTCTCCATATTTGTTTTTGCTTTTGGTTGATATTTTATCAAAAATGGTCCATAAAGCTAGTAGTCATAGGTAGATGGAAGGCATTAAGGTAAAGAGAGCTAGTCCTATGGTAATTGACGGTGCTCTCTTCCTTATGAAAGTGTCTCAACTTAATTTGAATCACTTAAAAAGGATTTTAGATATGTACAATAAGACTTCTAGATAGCTCATCAATTTTCGTAAATCATCCTTATTCTTCAATGCTTCCTCTTTTGACCATACAAGGGGGGGGGGGGGGGGGGGGGGGGGGGGGGGGGGTTGTCATGATGTTTTTGGCATTAACCTTGATAATAAACCAAGTTTTTATCTTTAGATTCCCTCCCTTTAGGCTAGGTCAAAGTGTAAGATCCTTGGATATTTGAAAGAAAGGATAGGTTCCAAATTAAGAAGTTGTAAACAAAGCTCACCCCAGTTAGGAGGCAAAGAAGTTATTTTTGAATCTATTATATTTACCTTTTCAACCTCTACAATGGGAGTCTTACTTTTTCCTTTGAAATGGTGTATGGAAGTTACAAGCATGGTTGCTAACTTCTAGTGGGGAGTATTGAATGGAAGGAATAAAATATATTGTAAAAGTTAAACTTTGTGGTGGTTTAGGTCTTAGAGATACATTCTTTTAATCTTTCTCTTCTTTATAAGCTTGCTTGGAGGATTATCAATAACTTAAATGCCTATAAGGTCAAATTTCTCAAAAGTATCCATTATCATGATGCAAATTTCTTGGAGGCCAAGAAGGAGGGGTTGTCACGACCCGAGGGGGCTAGTCGTGGCAGTCGTCGTATACTATATAAAGGATTACAGATTGAATTCCCTTACAATCGACGACCTTTTTATACGATACACAAAGCTTCAGCTACTACTAACTATCAAGAGTGCGCAAGCTTAAGCAATATCATTTCATAACAGATAATAAAATTATAAAAACGTAATACATTATCAATTTGTATAAAAGTTTACAAGTATGAAGACTGAAACATATCTTCAGTTCAACTAGTATAACATCTACATATCAAATCTATAAACTCTCAGAAGTACTCTCTG
Source organism: Lumnitzera racemosa (assembly GCA_024138005.1). Classification (NCBI taxonomy): domain Eukaryota; kingdom Viridiplantae; phylum Streptophyta; class Magnoliopsida; order Myrtales; family Combretaceae; genus Lumnitzera; species Lumnitzera racemosa. The sequence continues at coordinate 49,177,947 of JAMXBC010000012.1, read as the reverse complement.
ATCTTATCCAACTCCTACACCAACCTTGTGTAGAAACTAACTTCGAGCATGAGACAGCCCGACTTTACAAAAAGCTTAGCCTGCGAGAAAAGACTACAAGGGTATAAGCTAACTAGCTTAGTGAGATAATTTCCCTCAACCATACAGCAATTAAGGCATACAATAGTTAGGTTCAACCAAATGAATGCATGACAAACAGTATGCCAAACAAATACATGCAGGTGACCAGGTACTTCATGTAACATAGATTTAACACCCTTCGAAGTCAGGGTTGAAGATTCATCGATACAGTCAGATCCGAGTATCATATTAGAACTTATTTCATAACAAAACTCCGCGTTTCGTATTTAAAATATAATGGTACATCCATTACCAGCTTTATCAAAACGAGTTCTACATATGATTGTAAGTAGGTTCACGCAGCCCTCACTCACTCCTAAACGAAGGCCTCTGAACTCAACCCATAGCCAGGAACACCTAGTCATCCCGCGGGCCGAGGTAAGGTAAATAACACTCAATAATCAACCTACGTATAGCCTCTCGCTACCTCCGTATAATGTGACTTCCTGGAATTAATTATGCAGTGCATGATTTATGCATGATCCAAGTTGACTTTTCTGGTCAAATAAAATTTAGTCTTACTTATTTAGTGATCATTCTAAACCACAAACAATCAATCTAGTAAATCTATTATGCAACAGACATTAGATTATTGCAATTTAAGGTATATTCATCATTAACAACAATTATCATGCACAAGCATAACCCAACCCCATACACATTCATTTATAATTCTTAATTTATGTTCACTAACTACAAGCACATATAAGTATGGAATCATTAGGAAACACTCACTCGGCCATGGCTAGCTCGAGGGTCTTAGTAGTCTGGCGGCAGCTCAGGGTTGATATCGAAATCACTTGAGAATAATGAAAATTTTGTAAGGTATGGAATTTAAAGCTAACTAGCGCTAAAATTTGTAAGGTTTACTTCACTTAGTTACGTGAAATTGTTTGTTCGAGCTTTTTATCGAATCACATATAACGTTTTCGTTTCAACTCAGATCGTTATGAACTTATAGTCCATTTTGATCATTTTTTAGCGTATTTTCTTGTAACGAGATCCATTTTGGACGTTGTGGCTCATAGCATAAAGTGTGATATAAAAATATCAAAAAAATTATTATTTAAGTTTAAAAATTATAAAATATTGATTTTCACTTTTTCGTAACATATTTATGATTTAATAATTAATTAAATCATATACTTGATATTTTTATTATTTTGGGTATATTTTCCTCTTTTTGAGATTTTTAACTTTATTATGATTATTATCATTATTATTATTTTTATTATTTTCACTATTCTCATTTTCTTACTTATTATTTTTCTTATGTACCTCACGATTATACATATATATATATTCATATACTTATAATATATAATTTATAATTTATGTTATTGAAAATTCTTAACTTATGGTATCATATATATATATATATATATATATATATATATATATACACCTTACTTATTTAAGGATTTAGTAACTAAATTCGGTATACCACTTATATTTATATATATATATACACTATATATTACATGTATTACATATGCATATGTATTTATTTAAAACATATTCTTATACTCATATTCATATATTTATATATATATATTGTATTTATTTATATATGTCTTACATCTATACATACCTATAAATACATACATATATATTCGGCATATATATACTTATATAGTATTTATCATAAACTATGTATACCATACATTACATATATAATATGCCGTATATTATAATACTTATACTCTATATCATACTACTTATGGAAGTATGTTAATACATATATATATATATATATATATACTATACAATTATATATATATATATATATACTAAAGTAATTATACAAGGATACACACACACATATATATATATTTTCGGTACATACATATACATAGATATACTAAAATTATTTAATATAAATACTTAATACTAATCATATGTATTCTAAAAAAATATGTAAAATACATACTTTTCCATATACCTATGTACATACATGTATACATACCTTACCTTATATGTACACATATAATTAAATTTAAGTATTCATGTACATAGACATATAATACCAACGTTATATGTAAAAATACCATAAAAAATACCATACACATACTATATTTATACATGTGTGTACTATATAATATACATCTATACTACTAAATTAAATTACTTACCTATTAATTTTGTTTTTATTTTTCTTCTTCTTTTCCTTCCTCTTTTCTTCTTCTTTTTCTTCCTTCTTTCTTTTTCTTTCTCTCCCCCACGGTTTGCTCTCCAAGTTTTGTGTTTGTGCAGAATTTTTTTTTCTTTTTCCATATTTATATTTTTCTCTTGCTCACGTGATTGTTAGCTTAATATTTAAGCTAAGTTAGATTTGCATTAATGTAGATAAAACAAAAATAATCATTTGTAATCTTTTCTTTTTAGTTAACATCAACACATGGCAATTTGTTTTGCTCACGTGGCTGCTAAATTTTTTTCTTTTCTTCTAATTGTTGTTTCCACGTTTTGTGGAGGATGTTAGCTTTGAAGTGGAAATGAAAAGAAGAAAAGGAGATAAAGTGGAAATAGAAGAGAAGGAAAATGAAAATTATCAACAAATATAAGTAATTTTTTTAATCATATAAATTATAACGACTCTCCTCATAAATTAATTTTCAAATTTTGATGAAATTTTATCAATTTAATTGATACCCGTTACAATTATAATTTTTACAAGTTATTGTGGCAATTTCGTAGCAATTTTATGCGAATAGGCGATTTAGTCAAAAATTACATTCGACTATAATTTTATCACTATTGTGTAATATTTAATTATTTTATAGGTTTATATTTATGATTTTAGGGTTTCGAGTAATTTTGGGTTCAATTTTTTTATTAATAATGCGTAAACTAGTTTTAGGGTTTTAATGAGCGATTTAGGGTTTCGATCAATTCCTAAGGTTTTGTTATCAGTATTATATTTGATTTATTAAACTTCATATTTTTTTGTTATTGCTAGCCTTATCGACTTATTGTACAATTTAAAACACTCGGAATTAAGGTTCAACTATTGTTTTTGTAGGATTTACAAGGGTAGAGCCTCTTGGATTTGGAGTGGTATTTTAATAGGGAGAGATGTCATTTCCTTTAATTTGCTATGGTAAGTGAGAGATGAAAGTAAGATTAGCTTTGGGAAAGGTCCTTAGATTCTTTATTTGCTAAAGTATAAATTGGGTTCAAGAAAAGTAGATGATAACTTAGTTAACTTGATAGTTAAAGATGTGAAAGATAGCAGGTCTTTGTCTTGGAATCTTTATCAAGTTAAATACTTATTATCAGAAGAAGAGATACAAGATATAAATAGTATCCCTATTTTCTCTAATCTTAATGAAGTGAGGTTAATGTGGCCAAAATCTAAAAATGGCCTCTTTTTTTTTTTTTTTTTTGCCAAGTCCAGTTATCAAAGTATTTGTAACATAACTCATTAGGTGTTTTCTCATGGGGCTTCCATCTCCTATTTTGTGTACCTCAAACTTTCGAAATTACTTTGGAGTTTGGAGTGTAAATCCAAACAAAACACCATCTGTAGAGGCTCTATACAAACTCTTTGGCCACTAACTTTAGTTTATTTTGCAAGAAAGTTCACCCCAATTCTCTGTGTTTTCATTATGAACTTGAAGAGACAACAGAACATATATCGCTACAATGAAATTGGGTACAACTAGCTTGGTTTACTTTCTATCAAACTCGAGTGGATGAAACTAATACACCTAGAATGGATAAATGGCTTGAAGGTTGTTTGTATAAATGTTCATACTCTAAAATGGAAATTAAAGGGCTTTTCCAAAGAATCGCTATGGTGCTTTGGCAAGTTTGGAAGCAAAGAAACTAGTGTATTTTTTAAGAGAAGTCTTAGATCCAAACAAAATCATCGGCTTGGTTAATGAAGAGCTAATGAAGATTAATACCTCAAGCAAAGGCTATGATGGAGTAGATGTTGCTGCTAATACATCTAGTTTAGATGGTGAAGTACTGCAAAATTCAGATGATAACAAAAGTCCAAATGATGAGGAGGCTAGGATTCATATGCATAAATACAGGGTTATCCATTTTGTTAATGGAGAAATATACAAGTTAGCCATTATGCTTCAACATTTGACTATTGATGATGGGTCCATTCATAAACACAATAATCATTTAATGCATCTTGATAACATTAGAGTCCGTAGTAGTAGTGCTACACCTTTTCCTGCACATGGAGCTATACATTTCTCTGATATTTATGGATTGAATAAAAGAATTAGTAAAGATCATTTATAGAATTAGCAAAATATTTTAAGTCCACCAAGAGCTTATTTCATTAAAATAAATTATGATGGTTTGGCTAATGCAAGAACAAATGACACCAGTATGGGTTTTGTTTATCAAAATAATAATGGCTAGCTACTTGAAGCTATTTGTTTTAGCTATAAGCACATGAATAGTCTTACTTCTTTAGCAATAAGGGATGGTCTTTCAATAATAAGACGAAGATGGTGAGCTTGTATTGAAGTGGAAAATGATTACAAGGTACTTTATGAGTCTTTAGTTACCATGAAGGATCATTATTGGAGAATAAGAGGCATTGTAATTGTCGAGCCTAGTTTTTCTCTCAGTTTTATAAATTAGTATTCTCTAAACCGATCAATATTAAACACTACCCGTTTAATACTGACCCCTGATTAAGGTTTAAAGAAAACTGATTCTTTTAACTTTGAAAATATTTTAGAGTCATCACCCAATCGTAGTCAGGAAAGAGAGTTAAGTTATAACTAATTTGGTTGATTGATTATAACTTAGCTATCAATTTATCAATAAAATTAATTTTTAATGATTTTTTCAAAACTAGAGATCTAAATATAGGGTGTATCCTATTAAACTCTAAATGGGTACCACTTTTAACTTTCTGAATTTAAATTTGCTTTTCAAATACCCTTCCAATAATGTTTAATTACAAGCCATAACTGAAATTATACCTATAATAAGAATTTAAAGAAATATCTACTAAAGGGAGGAAAATAAATTTTTTCTATATTTTAGTCGCCTCGTACGTACAGGTGCCTACGTACCCACTATTTGGAATTAGACTTCCATAGTTTGTTTTTATCTATAAAATTTTAGTATATGGGTTGATTTTAGTTCTTAAAACGTAGCTAAGTTTACGTCTTTAGCCATTTCATTTTTTTTTTTAAATTTTTAAAGGGTCCTAACTTAAGGTTTTTATTTTAGGAAAGTTTTAAAAATGTCCTAATTTTAAAAATGGTTATTTTGTTTTATTTATCTGGAAACTTGGTTTTTCTACATGATAAAAATGAATTTTTTTATCTTTTATTTTATCATTATTATTATTATTGTTTAAGTTTTAATCGAGAAAGGAAATAAATAAATATCAAGCTAAGCTATTTTACTTTTTTGTGTTTCTTTTTCTTTCTCTCTTTTTTCTTTTTTTGGTTTACATTTATAGACATAATGGAATAAATAAAAATAACTAAATAAATATAAAAAAAAAGGAAAACAAAACAAAATGAAAAGAAAAAATAAATAGGGCCAGACTAAGGAGCTTCGCGCGGATCGGACTTCTAAAGTAAGTTAAAGTACAAGTCAAGTCAGCATGTGACCCATACATGCACACGATAAAGAGAAGCAAGGTAATTGGTAGGGGGACACTACGGGCCGTTCAAGCTGGTGTTTCAAGAAGGTAAGACCAAATTTGTGTGTGTTTGATTAGTAAATATGGGTCTAAGGCAAGCGCCATGGCTTTTAATAGTGGTTTAGTGTGTTTAGAAGAGGAGCTGACAGAGGTGGAGGTGGCTCAGCCGTAGTAAGGGTTGTTGAGCATTCGGATGGAGTATAGGTTTGGGTTTTGAGGTGTAGAGAGTGTAGTGGCACGGCTAGCTTGGCACGAAGTGGTGGCTAGGAGGTGTTTTGAGTGAAGGGGGTTGCAGTAGTCTAAGGTTCAATAGTGGTGGCTATGGATTGATAGCTAGGGGGCACAACGAGGGTTAATTGTGGTTAAGTTTGGAAGTTGGTGGCCAAAGGAGCTTAGTTATAGTGGTAGTGTACTTCAAGGGTGGCTAAAGATAAAGAGAGAGGGCGGTGGTGCAAAGAAAGAGATAGTGATCGGGGAAGATAGAGATAGAAAGAGAGTGAGTATGATTTATGATACCCATATAAGGATGGGAGGGTCTAATTTGTAGTAATTCAAGTTTGCATAAGCTTGGAAAGTCCATCAATGGTAAATTGGGTATGAATGCATAATTTTGAATTTTGAGTTTTTTTTTTTTCCATTTTGAGAGTCAATTTGCTTCCTCAAATGAATGAATTTAACTATGTTTTCATATTCAATACAAAGATGACCATGTAGAGTGCAATATTGAACCAAAAAAATTCATACTCACATGTCAAAATCACGTAAGAAATTGAGCTAAAGTAAGGGGTATAGGCTGGTTTCACTAGGGAAAAGAAAGGAAACCATAGGAAAGCAGGGAGAAAGAAAAGGAAAATCTGACATGGTGCTAACATGGCACTACATCAACTAATGTCATCCAATCACGATGTGCCATGTGTCCCCACTATGATACGTAGTAGCTGATGTGGCATGCTACGTAGCATCGCATGTCACGAACTGAGGACGGTCTAGTCGTGGCAGACGCCGTATACTGTATGAAAAACCCTTGATTGGTTACCCTTCCAATCAAAAACTCTTCACACAATATACAAGGCTCTACAACTACTAGTTCCAAAGTACATCCAGATTCACATGATATCATCACACAACATATTTATATAGATGTTAAGCTCAAAAGTTTACATTACATAGTGTTTAAGTATGTCTAAGTTCATAAGGATAAGGTAAACATAAGTTAAACATAAGTACATGAAGAATAGTCTACCTAAACTATTTTCCTCTCATTACACAGGATACTTCGCTCTTGCCCAAGTCCCCAGGCTAACCTGTGGCATCCCTCGTCCTGTCTCTACGAACAGGCTATCCTGCAACAAAAGTCTAAAGGGGTGTAAGCCTAAGCTTAGTGAGCAAAACCCTCAGCCACATGACACGCAAGTTATAAATACATTATAGTCACGCATATGAATGAATGATCAAACAGAATGCCAAATAATACGCATACTTAACTAGTTCATATACGCAACTCGGATTTAACGCCCTCCGAAGTCAGGGTTGGAGTTTACACGGCACCAATCAGATCCGGGTATTACACTAGAACTTACTTTGCTACGGAACTCCATGTTCCGTACTTATATCAAATAACTCTTTATTTTCAGAAAAACACAAGTTCTAATATAATTGTGAGTGGGCCCCCGCAGTCCACACTCACCCCTAAACGGAGGTCTCTAGACTCGACCCTTCGCCAGGCGGTTGGCGCCTCCAACGCCTAGTGTTCCCACGGGCCAGGGTAAGGTCATTTTGTACGAGTGCACCGTACATAACCAAATAACTCAATAATATCAACCCCCGAATGGCCTCTCTTTACCTCCGTATGATGTGACGGCCGGAATAGTATCCATGTTAATGCATGTTCCAGTTTCTTTTTATAACCGAGTATAATTTAGTTCAAATTATGCTATGACCATCCACTAATACACACAATCAATTTCTATATTACCATGCAACAAACAAGGCATTCTCTGCATTTAAGGTAAATTCATAACTCAACAAGCAATTACATACACAAGCATATCCCGAACCCCACACAGCAGTTAATTAACAATAATATTTAAGTCCACTATCTATAATCACAATCAAGCGTGGAATCACAGGGTAAATACTCACTCGGCCATAGCGGTTCGTCCTAATCGTAGTAATCGATCGGGAGGTCCTCGCTCACCTCAGAGTCACCTGATCATTATGTGATAACAATACTAATAAGTGTTTGAATTAACTATTAATTCTAAACAACTAAGTACCTAGTTCTACTTAAATCACTATCACCTTTTACTCGGTAAGACTTTAATTTCAATCGTATGTAGCTTTTTCGTTTTATTTTTGGTATTTATGAATTTATAATCGTTTTTCATCGTTTCTGAACATATTTTCACATGGTAGTATATGTTTTGGATATTAAGACCTTTATTTTATGTTATGAACTAAATTTATAGAAAGTTTTAGTTATGAACATCTAAGTACTTTTCTTACTTATGTTTATATCTTTTATTCCTTAAATTCTTCTAATGAAAGAATTTTATTTTGCTATTACTAATTCATATAGTGAATTAGGTATAATCTAATTTAGAAAGTGTATTAGGCTTTACTATTTCTAATTTTATGCTTATGTCATTGCTTATGTCATCACTTGCTTATGTCATTGCTTATGTCATCACTTGCTTATGTCATGGCTTATGTCATCATGTGCTTATGTCATCCTTTACCTCATCATATGCTTACATAAGCCTTCCATCATGCTTATGTTATATACATATGTATTATGTACATATTATCTCTTTTTCTTATACTTATGTACATATACTTTATACATACTTATACTCATACCTATACTAAGGTTTATACCGTATTTATACATGTATATATACCCATATACCTATACGGTGGAATACGTATTTTACACTAAAATTTCGTATGCCTAATTCCATGTTTTTGTGTTCTTATGTACATATTTAGTGTAGTATAGGTATGTTTAGTAAGATTTGATCTTAAATTAGGTTATGTACATGTTATATACTCATGTACAAAGGTTTTTCTACTTATACTCTCTTGGTATTTCCTTATGTATGCATACATAGAAGCATATCTTCATGTCTTTCTTTCTTCTCTTTCAAATTTCAAGGTTCTACACTTAAAGAAGGAAACTTTGTTTCCTCTTCTTCAAGACAAAATTAACCATATAACTACTTATCTAATCTACCTAATTAACTAACTAATGACTAATAAAAAGTAAGATAAAGCACTTAAAAACATACCTTTTATGATGTTGAAATGGAGGAGACAAAAGGGAAGAAATGAAAGGGAAAGAAGGGAAGGGAACTCACGGCAATGAAAGAGGAGTTTTGTTTTGTTTCTTTTGTTTGTTTCTCTTAATGGAAGATAATATGTGGTGGGGTTAAGGGGACAATTTGTGGACGGCAACAATGAAAACAAAGGAAGAAAGAAAAATCAAAAAAGAAAAGAAAAGGAAGACATCATTACATAAGAGATATTTTTCTTATCTCTTACCTTTGTTGACTTTTCAAAATGTTGACTTTAGTCAACATGTGTTGACTTGGTCAACATTTGAAATTTGGTCAATATGTATTATCTCAGTCAACATTCCTTAAGTATGTGTAATTTTGTGCACATAATGTAGTAATTAAGGGAAATTAGGGGAGAAATGAAGGAAATGAGAAGAATTGAGGTATATGATGCATTGATGTGTAAATGTGGTTGATGAGATCTTACTTTAGGCCTTTAGAGTCCATATATCTCATTTGATAAATAACTTTGGATAACAAGTGTGAAAAGTGCTAATTTGAGTCTTAAAGTTCACTATATGTAACTTAATCTTCAACTATAACCCTAATCCTAAGTAAGACCATCGTAATCATATATTTAAGAGATAAATATAATCTATAACTCATTATCTTAGTTCCTAATGGATTATTTAAGAATTTGAATCATATAAGCAAGAATGTGGGTTATCTCTAACCATTTACTAATGATTTTGCAAAATATAAGCATTATATTTTAAATTAGGGTTTTAGGGTATATCATGATGGATTGGTGTACATATGTCCTTAATGAAATCATTTTTAAGGTTTTTATCACTTTCGAATTGAATCTTTAGCTTTTAGAAACATTTAGGGTCAAAAAGTTCTTTATGCGATTAATTAAAGTCTTTTAGGGTTTTCACTTTAATTAGCCTTGTCGACTCCTATATTGTCTACTATAGTTGAGTCTATTTCAAAAACTAGATCGAAACTTTCAGGGGTTTACATCGCATGTCAGGACACATGGCATAATAATCCTCTAACATGTAGTGACATATCGTGTACGTTTTGATCTAAAAAGAATAAAAGGCATTTCCTACCTTTAGTGAGATTCGAACCCATGAACTCAAGCGAGCCTAATGCCAAATGTCCAAGTGCTTATCTGTTAGACCCTTGGCCTATACCTTACTTATATATACAATTAAATTGCACAAATAGACAAGGTTTGCCTAGGCTAGTTTTGGATCTAAGCCCAAACCTAACACCCTTTTTCTAAACTTGATTTAAATTAAAAAAAAAAACTATTCTCTTATACTTTCTAAAATTATTATTTATCTATATATCCTAAATTCTCTATTTTTCTATTTTTTGTGACTTTTTCAATTTTCTATATATTTTTTTGTTTTTCTTATTTTTAGTTTTTCCTAAATTTTCTATTTTTTTATTTTTATAAATTTCTTATTTTTTGGCTTTCCAAAATTAGGACCCTTTACCCTATCTTACAAATTTTGAAAAATAAAGGGGGCAAAAATAAGGTGTCTATAGTAATGATACTTCATCTTTAAGTTGTTATTTGTCTTCTTATAGTTATAATTTGATTTTGAGAAAAGAAAAAGCATTTACCAATTAAATTGTAACCCAAGGCAAAATAGGGATGTGTTGCGCTCTTTAGGCTTCCAAGCCCCCATCCAATTTGCTTAGTTTATTATTTCTAGATTCATCTTCCCATCCTCCAAATGGTCTCTCTGAAATAAAGGTTCTTCAAGGGGGGAACAAACCAAACTAATAAATTTTATGCCGCTACATATATTGAATTATGTCTATATAGTCCTATTTAGATTGTCTTTTCTTCATCTGTATGTTATCTGTATCTGACATGTGTCTTATCTATATCTATTTGAAATTTAGTGTTTAGAAAATTGTCTTATCTATATCTTATCTATTTCTGTTTCATAATTATGATGAAGATGGTGATTGAATTATCAAAAATAGAAAATGAAAATTCACATACTTTTAAGAGAAAATGTTTGAAAAAATATATTGTATATATTGGAAATAATTATTTTAATTGATATTTTTAAAAAAAAATTATTTCTATCTTTTTAATGTCTTATTCTTATCAAATACAAATATTCAAATAAACAACAATAAGACACCAATAAGACAGAGAAAAGATTAATCAAATAGAGCCATAATTATATATATCCAAGATAACAACATTTTTTTAGTTCCTTTTTTTGTTACTCTTATATTAGAAACTTGCTCTTTAGGAAGATTGTAATCTCATATCTTTCAATGAAGCCTTTGCAATCATTTTCTAATGTGATAAGACTTCAAAAAAGCAACTAATATACTTAAGGAAGAATTTTTAAAACTGAATTGACCATTGGAAATGATACAAAAAAAATTCATTACAAAAGAAGATATTTAAGAAAACTATATTATTAAATAACTAAATTAGATGATTTACCACGTCAATAATGAAAATAACATGATAAATTTTTTATATTAAAATACACATCAAGTATCACATGATGAAATATATGGGTTTGCATCCATTCTAGGGGTATGCGCTCGATTTCAAAAATAAGTGGGTACTCATGCAATTAGGAAAGTTTTTAGAGATTGTCTACACAATTTACACTTGAGATAATGATCCTAATGTTAAAAATGGTAAGTTTAAACTTAAATAAAGTTATAGACACATAAGTGTTAATGTAGGTCTAGAAAGGAGCAATCTTAATGTATGATTTACTTGATTTAGGCAAACACTTGTCGATGTCTAAAATTTCTGCTTATTCCTTATTTTTAATATTATGATAATCTTGATTTAATTAAGGTTTATGCCATAAATAGATGATAGGAATCAGTCCCCTTGGACCGATCACACGTAGTCATGTTAAAGGACTCTAAGGACTCACTCGGAGAATACTAGCTTAAAGCCATATCTAAGATAAGGATTCCTATTCCAAACTGATCTCTTGGCGACCTGACTATTAGACCCTCATGTGTGCCAAACATGCTCTTGCCTAATAGTTGTGCTATGTTAGGATATCTAAGAAGACAGCCCTAAGACCATCCGAGCTGAGCTCCCAACCTGACCACAAGCATCCAACCCTAACTCAAGCTAATTACTCTACAGCGAGACTGGCTAACCACAAACATGATTACTCTTCCTCACCTACTTTGTACCATAATTCTAACATCCAACCATCAAGCAACATATATCTTCTAGCACAACATTCCAGAAGGATTCTTACTTTTCCATATTGAATATTCGTTGTCTCTTTTACATATTTTAGTATATATTATTTAACATAATTATAAGATACCCTTTCGTCTTTTCATACATTTAAGGTAACCCTAGTGAATGGGTATATAAACCCCCACTTGTTTGTATGAATCATTGATATAGAAATTCTTCACATTTCCTTTAAGTAACCTTAGTGTTCTCATTATCCTTCAACTCTTATCTATTCCCCATACAAGAAGTGGTGGCAAGTGACCCTTCACTTCAAACCAGTGAGTCACATTCGGTGGATTGTAGGCTAAGTAGGATTAAGTGGTGTATCATATTCATTCAATAGCTACCCAGACGTTGCTAGCCTTTCTTTTGTTTCTTTCGGTTCACTTCGTTATGGTGCCTCTCCGTGTGTCTGACCCACGAAGATGCATCAGCTTCACTAGTGTCAAAGCACGGTTCCAAGAGGGACCTTAGTGTTCTCATTATCCTTCAACTCTTATCTATTCCCCATACAAGAAGTGGTGGCAAGTGACCCTTCACTTCAAACCAGTGAGTCACATCCGGTGGATTGTAGGCTAAGTAGGATTAAGTGGTGTATCATATTCATTCAATAGCTACCCAGACGTTGCTAGCCTTTCTTTTGTTTCTTTCGGTTCACTTCGTTATGGTGCCTCTCCGTGTGTCTGACCCACGAAGATGCATCAGCTTCACTAGTGTCAAAGCACGGTTCCAAGAGGGACCTTAGTGTTCTCATTATCCTTCAACTCTTATCTATTCCCCATACAAGAAGTGGTGGCAAGTGACCCTTCACTTCAAACCAGTGAGTCACATTCGGTGGATTGTAGGCTAAGTAGGATTAAGTGGTGTATCATATTCATTCAGTAGCTACCCAGACGTTGCTAGCCTTTCTTTTGTTTCTTTCGGTTCACTTCGTTGTGGTGCCTCTCCGTGTGTCTGACCCACGAAGATGCATCAGCTTCACTAGTGTCAAAGCACGGTTCCAAGAGGGACTATATGAAGTTGGAATGAAGTTTTTGGTTCACTTTGCTACTAATAGGTAGTGTGTTCCTTCTGTAGCTACTACAGTGTATTTGTATGGAGTAAGTTTGGAATTATAAGCTATGTAATGAATATTTGTGTGTTGACAAGTATGATTTCATTGTTACTTTGTTATTGCTCTGTTGTTCACTATGAAAGTAGAGCAAGTTCATTTCTATTCTATTCAAGTTGTTAGTAGGTATTAAAATTATTGGTACGTTAGTTAAGGTTTTGGGAAGTATGAAAGCATTGTTTTCTTGTGTATTGTGTTGTTAATTTGTTTCAAAGACATTGTATCATGTCAAATTCAAGTGTTTAGGGTGTTATCAGAGATTAGAGTAGTAATGCTCAACCTAGTCATGGTCATAATAGTAGCAACACCCCTAAGCCAGTTGATGATAAACTTGACAAACTCACTAACCTTGTTAAGAGTCTAGTCACAACAATGCAAGTTAATAAGCAACAACCTCAAGGTATGCCATTACGTAACCCACCAAAAAATATTCAAGAGAGAGGGTATGGCCAAGGTGATTAAGCCCATCGCCCAATTCTACCCCCTCAAGCTAGATGAGTTGGAGATCGAGCCACTACACAAAAACTAGAGTTAGAGGAAATTGAGGAAGATGATGAGGTGATTGATGCTAAGGAGTATGGAGAGGAGGGAGAAAAGACTAGTTATTATCAAGCATAAGAGCGAGGACCCCGAGTTGAGTGAGGACCCTGAGCTCCTCGAGGACTAGACAATGTCCAGGTCCTAATCTATACCTTTAGTGGAAGTGGAGATGCAAATGAATATTTGGAGTAGGAAGAGAAGGTGGCGAAGTTGTCCAATTGTTATGGATAAATAGAAGCTGTGAAAGTCCGACTTGCTATACTTGAGTTCTTTGAGTATGCTACTATGTAGTGGAAAAATCTAAATGCAGCTAAGGTAAGTGATGGTAGATGAGGTGTAAGGACTTGAGATGAGATGAAAAAATTGTTAAGGGGTAGATTTATGCCTAAGACCTACTTACATGATACGTTTGCAAAGTTGTAGGAACTCTACTAAGGAGGTTGAATAGTTGATTATGAGAAAGAGCTCTCGATGCTTATGATCCAAGCTGACGTAAAAGAACTTGAGGCTCATACAATATCGAGGTTCATTTCTAGACTCAGATTTAAGATTCACAACATTATGGAAGTACAAAGGTTTTATACCTTGGAAGAGGCAATTAAGATAGCATAAAGGGTCGAAAAGCAGAGGAAAAGGGCTCTAAGCCAACTTGGGCCAACACTCTCCCGAACTACAATTCTATATCAACCTATTCAGGCTGAACCAAGGAGGCATGACTGACGTAACGATAGTCGAGTAGGCCAACAGTACCAAACAAGCTAGTTAAATAAAGCTGAGAAAAGACCAACCTAAAGAGCATATGAGAGAGGACAAACCTCTAAATAGAAGACCGGTGAGGTGAAGTTCTTTAAATGCTTAGGCTTCGGACATATGACTGCTGAGTATCCAAATCAGCGTGTCATGGTGCTCTAAGGGGATGTAGTAGACAGCACCAACAAGAGCGAGCCCAAGGAGGAAAAGAATGTTGGAAAAGATGAAGCTGAAGAGGAAGAGTAGACCTATGTCTATGCCAACTAGGGAGAAGTGATGACACTAATCCTAAGACACATACTGAGTTCCCTACCAAACTCTAGAAAAGATCAGAGAGAAAATTTATTCTAGATAAAGTATAACATTAAGGGGAAATTGTACACCATTATAATAGATAGAGGAAGTTGTACTAATGTAATTGCACAATCCTTTATGTAGAGGTTATTTCTGCCAACCTCTAAACATCCCCAACCTTACAAGCTACATTAGCTTCATGATAAGAGTACTTTGTAAGTAACTAAGCAAATAACTACGTTGGTAACGTATACAAAGATGAATTAGTTTGCGATGTCATCCTTATGGAAGCTTTTCATCTGTTGCTCAGACGACCTTGGTTGTTTGATTGATGTGTTTCTCACGACAGGTATAAGAACACATATGCCTTTGTTAAGGATGGAAACAAAATTATGTTGCAACCCATGAACCCATCCCAAGTGAATAAGACCCATAATCAGCTCACCCAAGCCAGTAAGAGGAAGACCTTAGTTATGAGTTGAAGAGAGCTCCGAGCTACTGAGAAGGCCAATGAGCCTATGTTCCAATTGGTTAGAAAATTGTTGAAGATGAGAGTTTAAAAGGTGTTCCTAACGAGATCCAAAGCCTACTAAATGAGTTCTCCAATCTATTCCTTAAAGAATTGCCTAAAAGACTGCCTCTAGTCTAAGGCATAGAACACTGTATTGATCTACAACTAAGCGCTTCCCTACTAAACCGACCTGCATACATAATGAACCTTGAGCAAGCTGCCAAGCTGAACAATCAAGTGGATGAACTCATGGAATAAGGATACATAAGGAAGAGCATGAGCCCTTGTACTATGCCAGCTCTACTCGTCACTAAGAAGGATGGTTCATAGCGTATGTACATCAATAACTAAGCAATTAATCAAATCACTATCAAATACAGGTATCTAATACCAAGGCTTGATAACATATTAGATGACCTCAATGGTGCCAAGATATTTTTGAAGATTTATTGCAAAGTGGCTACCACCAAATTCGCATGAGACTAGGTGATAAGTGGAATACTGCCTTCAAAACTAGGCATAGTCTCTATAAATGGTTGGTTATAATGTTTTAACTTACTCATATGTCAAACATATTCATGAGGTTAATGAACCATGTTATGCACCCTCGATCAAAAATGTGTGGTCGTGTACTTTGATAACAAATTGGTATACAGTACTGACCTAAACAACCATGGTCAACATCTCTAATAGTATTTGACATTTTGTGGACCGAGAAATTATATGGGAATTTGAAGAAGTGTACATTCTATCAAGATGAGGTGATTTTTCTTGGGTTTGTAGTGTTAAGGAAAGGAATTTAGGTAAATGAAGAGAAGATCTAAGCTGTCTTGGGTACCATAGCTGCTCCCTTAACCAAGTTTCCATGGCGTAGCTTCGTTCTGTAGGCAATTCATTAAAAACTTCAGTACCATAACCGCTCCCTTAACCAAGCTAATAAAGAAGAGTAGTGGGTTTAAATGGAAAAATTGAGCTGAATAGAGCTTCAGGGAGATCAAGGAGAAGCTCACCTCCACCCCTATCCTATTTCTACCAAACTTTGATAAGCCCTTTGAGTTAGAATGTGATGCATCGGGAGTTAGAATTGGTGTTGTCTTAATGCAAGAGTGACGACCCATCCCCTACCATAGTGAAAAGCTTAGTGGTGCTGCCCTGAACTATTCTATATACGAGAAAGAATCATACTCTCTTTTTCGAGCTCTTACTGTATGGTAACGCTATTTACTACCACAAAAGTTTGTCATTTATACAAACCATGAGTCTTTGAAGCATCTTGGAAGCCAAAACAAACTCTTAAAGAGACAAGCCAAGGTTATAGTTCATGGAAAGGTTTTCTTATGTAATTCGACACAAGAAGGGAAGCACAAATGTGGTTACCGATGTCCTATCACAACGACAAACCTTATTGACCACTTTATAGACAAAATTACTGAGATTTTCGCTTATCATCAAGTAGTAAGCTAATGACCTTCATTTTGGTCCGGTTATTGAGCAATGCCGTAAAGGAGTAGTTATTGGAGGATGTTATCTTAAGAATGGCTATCTATTTAAGGACCAAAGGCTATGTATACCAAACTATTCCACGCATGAGCTATTAGTCCAGGAAGCTCATAGTAGTGAATTATCTAGTCATTTTAGAGAAAGCAAAACAAGCAAGCTATTCAAGGAAAACTTTTACTAACCTAGTTTGGCCAAGTATGTCCATAAGGTAGTCGTTAGTTGTGAAGTATGCAAACGGGCTAAGGGGAAGAGAGAGGCCCATAAAGAATACATGCCCATGCCAACGCCAACCTTATCTTGGCTCGACCTCAACATGGACTTTGTCCTAAGGTTGCCCCAGACATTCAGTGGAAAAGATTCTATATTTGTTGTAACAGACTACTTCAGCAAATGGTACACTTCATTCCGTACCATCAAACTAACGATGCTTTATACATTGCTAATCTATTTTTTACAAGAAGTTGTCCAACTACATAAAGTGAAAAAGACCATTGCTTCAAATCGAGATACAAAATTCTTGAGCTATTTTTGAAAGACTCTTTAGAGAAGACTTAAAACTAAACTTATGTAACTCTAGTAACCACTCTCAAACTAATGGCCAGACTAAAGTGGTGAACAAGACATTAGGCAACTTACTCAAAGCTGTTATGGAAAAGAACTTGAGGGACTGGGATCTATGTCTACCAGTTGTCGAATTTGCATACAACTAAACTATCTACAATCCCACTGGGAAGACCCCATTCAAGGTCATCTATGGCCTTAATCCTATTATTCCCTTGGATATGATTGGCACCCTAGCAACTGCTGAAGAAAGTCAATCCAAAGTTCATTAAGCCTAAGAATTACAAGTGCTACACTAATCTGTAACTAGGAAGATCACCACATTCAATCAAAAATAACACGAGATTGGTAATTGAGGCTGTCGAACTATCACTTTCTGGCCAGGAGACTTAATATGGATTCACCTCAATTGATAACGTTTCTCACACTTGAGACAAAGCAAACTATCTTCGCGAGCTAATAGTCTTTTGAAGGTCTTGAAGAAAGTCGATCGCAATGCCTATGGTGTGTCCCCTACTTTCAATGTGTCTAATCTCGTTCCTCACCAACTAGTAAAAAAAGACCCTATGAGCGCCCTAGAAGAAGGATAACCAAATATTGCTTTAGATTTGAGGACAAATCTTTCTAACCCCCAGGCAGATGATAAGAATCAACCCCTAGACTGATCACACCCAACTGACTAAGGAACTCTAAGGACTTGCTCAAAGAATACTAGCTCAAAGCCATATCCAAGACAAGGATTCCTATTCTAAAATGATGTCCTGGCGACCTGATTTTCAAACCCTTATGTGTGCTAGACCTGCTCCTACCTAGCAGCTGTGCTATGGCAAGATATCCGAGAAGACAACCCCAAGACCTTCCGAGTTGTCCACAAGCATCAGACCCCAACTCAAGCTGACTACTTTGCAATGAGACTAGCTAACCCTCAACTTGATCCAGATCAAGTCAACCCCTGATTAAAAGCTCTCTTTTCTCTTCCTCGCCCACTTTGCATCATATTTCTAACATCCAACCACCGAGCGACATGTATCTTCTAGCACAATATTCTAAAAGGATTCTTACTTTTCCATATTAAATATTCTATCTCTTTTACCCTTTTTAGTATATATTATGTAACCTAATTGTAAGAATAAACTTTTGTCTTTTCATACATGTAAGGTAATGCTAGTAAATGGGTATATAAACTCCCACTTGTTTGTACAAATCATTAATAGAGAAATTATTCGTGTTTCCTTTGACTAACCTCAATGTTTTCATTATCCCTCAGCTCTTATCTATTCCCTTTAGTAAGAAATAGTGGCGAGTCTGGCAAATTGTAGGCTAAGTAGGATTGAGTGGTGTATCTTATTCATTCGATAGCTACCTAGACTTTGCTGGCTTTTCTTTTTTTTTTTCTTTCATTTCACTTTGTTATGGTGCCTCTCCATGTGTCTAACCCCTAGAGACGCATCATTAGGGGTTTATATGTGGTACATATATGTAAATAGATAAAGTCACCATTTCTAACATAAATTTGATGTATTAAGTTAGTTTCCATGAAGATACAAAAAAGCTCCAACAATATGTAGATGCTTTCATGTGTTGCTTTAGTGTTTAATATGTTGTTGTTTTGGTTCTTGATTAGCTCATTGACATTGATATAATGTGTACTTTGATTCTTATTATTTTAAGTGTGTTTCTCTAAATTTTTCAATTTTTTTTTTTTTAGATTCAAATGTTCTTCAATATTCATGCGAATATTCAAGTGTTCTTCAAGAAAACTCTTTGTTTGATCCATTTTACTTTGAAAATTCGACCAAAAAGTGGTTTTCATGAGATCTTGGCTATTTACATTTTCATAAAGGTTTTTTAGTTCATAAATTCAAATCAAATAACAAAGTATTCAAAAGAGAAACACAAGAAACCTGGTTTTGAAATTTAGGTTTGAATCAATGTAGCTAGAGTTGGTGTTTGATATTGTAGGAGCTAGGGCTTTGATAAGAACTTGTTTATGAATGAAATATTCAAGAAATCAAAAATTTAAAGGAAATAGATTTAGGAATAATAACAATAAATATAAATTAATAAATAATTGAATTGGACCATGTAAACCCTACTTTTTAATGGGAACGTGAATCAACTAAGAGTACTTTCCGAACATTCTCAATGATCAACTAAACTAAGAATTTAAGTTTACGCTTAAAAACGAATTTAGTCTTCCAATTTGAAAGTTTATTATCAATAAAACTAGATTACGAAGATTGCGAACCCTAATTTACCCAAAACCCCAATTCGATTAAGGACTTGTAACCTTAAGCGACTAAATCGAGAATTTAATTTGAATAATTTTATTCAACTCTAAAAAATCTCATAATTTTCTAAGAATTAAATCGTAATTTACAAATTAATTGGAGAAATAAACTCTAAAAGAATGACATATAAGACAATCTCCTTATCTTCATGCATAAAGACTTGCGCACGTGAATAAGTAAACCAACCACTCACCCTAAATAACTTATTAATTGAGAGTTGGAAGCATTTATCAATTGATAACTTATCAAAAACTAGTTATAAAACACTTTCCTTATATCATCGTGATTTATACTACATATGGACAAATTATCACATTATTTTATGCGTTCAACTTTTAATTAAAAGATAAGACAACACCATGCCAAAAAGAAGGCCTACATGGCTAGTTCTAAAAGGCTAGGAAGGGGGGGTGGGGGGGGGGGGGGGGGTGTTTGTCATGCTTTGTCATTCACCCATCAATCAACTTATCTTACACAACTACCTTCACCTCTTAATGCTTACATCATCTAGTCTTGTCAAAAGTTGGCATTTGTGCATACTACAAGACAACAAATTAAAGCTTCTTGAACAGACTTCAACCCCATTCATAACGGGCCATACACTCTCTCTCTTTACTCTCACTTTCACTTTCATTTTGACTTCCTTTTCTCTTACTTAAACACAAAACCCATAAAATCCCAACATTGCCATCACTTCCAAGCCCCACATTCATGACACAAAGCTTCATTTTGTGTCTTCATTTGTTAACTTCAAAAATCACTTTTAGGAATCTTAAAATATCCTCAAAACCTCAATTTAAAAATCAAGATTCTAGTTCCCAAAAGAGTTTGCAAGAAGGAGAAGGAAAAACGTGAGCATAAGTGGATACTTAGTGCACAACCACCTTGTTTTTGCTTTTGAGGATGAGTAAGTTGTTTCTTTGTTTTAGTAACCTAGTATGCCATGTTAAGAGACCATGTTTTCATGAGGATATTAGCATGATCACAAGTTTATGAAATATCTAAGACCGCCTTAAGAAACAAGCTTATGAACCCCTTATATGAAAGTTAAAATATGAGCTTGTAAAGTCAGTATTATTTAAAGATACATGTAACCCTTAGAATGAAAGATTTTAAATTGAGAAAATCATGAAATGAGTACTTGAAAGAGGGGACATCATGCTGGACATGAAGTGTTTGTGGGTCATTTAGATGTTATTCTCACTTCTATTAAGTTAAACATGCTCAAACATAGCCTTAGGTAAAGGAAAATCCATTACATGAAGTTTTTATGAGGAAACCAACTTTGTAAGATATGAACTATGACATGGAAGTTATGATAACTATGAGATCTATCATTTTCATGTAGAGTATAAGCTAAATATTCATCTCATAAAAGGGAAGTTAAGTCAAGATTTGAATATGAGTAACATAGGTTCAAGATCTAACTCCTAAACATAAGAAAATAATGAAACAAGTTGAAGAAACCAAGTGAGTACCCCTTGGATTCACCACGGCCAGATCTGGAACCACACTTAAAAATATGATAAAACTAAGTAAACAAAGTGAAAAGACCAACAAGGCAAGTACGATAAGTGTATAAAGCCTAAAACTTTCAAAGCGGACCTCAAACTCCAAGTTGGGCCTTCATTCATTTTCTAACCAACAACTTAACCCACCAATAAAAGTTGTTTTGAGACCTTTAAGAAGCTTACATAACAACCCCTAAGCCCAACAAAGTAACTAACATTGATTTGGATAAAAAAAAAAAAAAAAAAACAACTCCATTTAGCAACTTAAGCTCACATAAAAGACCAAAAAGTTGTTGTTAGCCCTAGGAGTGTAAATAAAAAATATGACCTTAAGAAGTGTTTTAAGCTTAGAATAAGATCCTAAGCCCAAGCCTAAAAGATTCCCGAAGGTATCAAAAAGCCTAATAATCAAACAAAGCCCAAAAGTATTCCAAATCATAAGGATTGCTACTGTTATGACCTATAAGCATATTTGCATGCCTCATCTCGAAAATCTAACCTCACCATGTTAAAGTACACTTGAAAACGATGAAGATTTTATAAGATCATAAAAATCAAATTTAAAATGAGAAAGTTATAAGCGATTGAACTTTTAAGTAAAACCAGGAAAAATCAAAACCTAGTTAAAAGTATAACTTAAAAGGTTTTAGCATAGTTTTCTAAGTTCTATTTCAAATCCTTATAGTATCATATTTACGATGTCTAGGGGATTGGGCTTTAAGAGAAGACTTGACCTCGAATTACTACAACTGATCCGCATGGCTAAGTGAGTGATTCTTAATAACTCCATACTTGATTTTGCTTGTAGAGTAGATGCACTTAAACTTATATAAACTTAAATGCTTATGAGATATGGGAAATGCTTATGCATGATATTATGATTGAATGCTATGGCTTGTGACTTAGTTGATAATGGGAATTGTTTATGGTGATATTTATGTATAGTGGTATGGAATGAAATTATTTGATCCCCATGAAAACTAGATTAAGTACTTACTTGATTAAGAAATTCAATGAATCATGCATTTTTCGTAAGCGCATCATACTATACCGGCTACTACCTCAACCAGAAGATGGGAAGGGACTCATAAGAGGAGGGCCTCCCGTAGGATTGGGCATTAGCTATGCCATCATTATATTATTGAGTATCTGTCCTAAGCTAATGGGCTTATTAGGCACTAAGGGACACTAACCATTAACAAAGGGCGTGTGATTTTGGATTGTGGATTGCGGATTGCGGATTGCGATGGCCACCACACTGAGAGACTTAGAAATTTTGGTTTAAAGTACGAGATATAAAAAGAAAGAGTACTTTTCCGTATTAAAGTGGAATATATTATGTATATGTAACTTTGTTTTAACTTAAGCATAATAGTATATAAAAACCCAGGCGCTAGGGCCCGATTGTGATTTGTGTCAGTTAATCATCCCCAAACCTAACTACAAGGGGCATAATTCTGAGTTGCATCCAATTCCTAGGTTGTTACATGTATTGTTCAACATCCTGATTGTTCATGCATTCATATGTTTGTGCATTAAATAAAATTTGTTATGCGGTATTGACGAGGGGATTTATCTCACCAAGAATAAACTTACACCCACCATAGATTTCTTTTGATGCAAGATAACCTCTTCGTCCATCTGGGCTAAGGAATGCCCAAGGTGAGTCTTGTGCAGAGACAGGATGGTGCAATCGGAGAGCAAAGAGGGAATTTTGTAATAGTATTCTATAGACATTTATTTATCTTTTTCAGTTAAAGTTTTAATTAGAAATTCCTCATGTAGATTCTCATAAGAAATGCATTCGTGTTGTAATATTCTTTTTGGTGTGGAATTCTATGAATCTACGCTTTCACTTTTTCATTTCATACCAAAGAGTAAATCTTAGTTAAATTGCTCAATATTGCATATCTATGAGCCTAGTGGTAATGTATAGTAGAAGTAACCTTGTGTGCCATATGAAAGGCCTACGATCAACAAGGAGGTTGATTGTAGATCTTTTGCGGTACACGGCGATCTACCACAACAACGATACTGATGAGTCATAATAGACCAAGGCCAATCTAATTCCAAAGTGACCTATAAGACTAGTATAAGAAAACTAGCCTACATTCCCTTCCGTATTAGGTCAATCACACCATGTGTATACATAAATCCATAATTTTATCTAAATTATTTAACTTAACTAAATTAACATTGTGCCTAAATTACGAAATAATAAAACCCAATGACTAGACCCAATTATGTATTTTAGTGGGCCTAATTCTAATTCCCTAAATTTCTTAAGCCTATCGACCCTTTATGGGTCTATATCTTAAATGGTTCATAGACTTGGGCCAATTGTAAAATCAATTAAATGGAACAAAGCCCAACTAAAATAATAAATTATATAATGGGGCAACTTTTATTAAAATAAGTTAGGCTCATTTCCTTCAAGGCTTATACCTTAAAAGGGCCTTGATTACATATAAGCCCTATGGGACATAAGAATACTAGGGCCCTAAACCCAATAAGATAATTAAATACTAAATTGAATAATTATCAATGATAACCCCCTATTAAGTTAATTAATTGACAACTATGTTAGTTGTCACGAACTGAGGATGGCCTAGTCAGTGGCAGACGCCGTATACTGCATAAAGAACCCCTGATTGGTTACCCTTCCAATCAAAAACTCTTCACACAATATATGAGGCTCTACAACTACTAGTTCTAAAGTACATCCAGATTCACATGATATCATCACACAACATATTTATATAAAAGTTAAGCTCAAAAGCTTACATTACACAGTATTTAAGTATGTCTAAGTCCATACTAATAAGATAAATATAAGTTTAACATAAGTACATGTGGAATAATCTACATAAACTGTTTTCCTCTCATCCCACAGAACACCTCGCTCTTGCCAAGTCCCCAGGCTAACCTGTGGCATCCCTCG
This sequence comes from Lumnitzera racemosa, assembly GCA_024138005.1. Classification (NCBI taxonomy): domain Eukaryota; kingdom Viridiplantae; phylum Streptophyta; class Magnoliopsida; order Myrtales; family Combretaceae; genus Lumnitzera; species Lumnitzera racemosa. The sequence continues at coordinate 49,153,654 of JAMXBC010000012.1, read as the reverse complement.
TCCTGTCTCTACGAACAGGCTATCCTGCAACAGAAGTCTAAAGGGGTGTAAGCCTAGGCTTAGTGAGCAAAACCCTCAGCCATACAACAAACAAGTTATAAATACACTATATTCACGCATATGAATGAATGATCAAACAGAATGCCAAATAATACGCATACTTAACTAGTTCATATACGTAACTCGGATTTAACGCCCTCTGAAGTCAGGGTTAGAGTTTACACAGCACCAATCAGATCAGGGTATTACACTAGAACTTACTTTACTACGGAACTCCATGTTCCGTACTTATATCAAATAACTCTTTATTTTTAGAAAAACACAAGTTCTAGTATAATTGTGAGTGGGCCCCCGCAGTCCGCACTCACCTCTAAACAGAGGTCTCTAGACTCGACCCTTAGCCAGGCGGTTGGCGCCTCCAACGCCTAGTATTCCCGCGGGCCAGGGTAAGGTCATTTTGTACGAGTGCACCGTAACCAAATAACTCAATAATATCAACCCCCGAATGGCCTCTCTTTACCTCCATGTGATGTGACGGCCGGAATAGTATCCATGCTATGCATGTTAATGCATGTTCCAGTTTTTTTTTATAACCGAGTATAATTTAGTTCAAATTATGCTATGACCATCCACTAATACACACAATCAATTTCTATATTACCATGCAACAAACAAGGCATTCTCTGCATTTAAGGTAAATTCACAACTCAACATACAATTACATACACAAGCATTTCCCGAACCCCACACAGTAGTTAATTAACAATAATATTTAAGTCCACTATCTACAATCACAATCAAGCATGGAATCACAGGGTAAATACTCACTCGGCCATAGCGGTTCGCCCTAATCGTAGTAATCGATCGGGAGGTCCTCGCTCACCTCAGAGTCACCTGATCATTATGTGATAACAATGCTAATAAGTGTTTAAATTAACTATTAATTCTAAACAACTAAGTACCTAGTTCTACTTAAATCACTATAAACTTTTACTCAGTAAGACTTTAATTTCAATCGTATGTAGCTTTTTCGTTTTATTTTTGGTATTTATGAATTTATAATCGTTTTTCATCGTTTCTGAATATATTTTCACATGGTAGTATATGTTTTGGATATTAAGACCTTTATTTTATGTTATGAGCTAAATTTATTGAAAGTTTTAGTTATGAACATCTAAGTACTTTTCTTACTTATGTTTATATCTTTTATTCCTTAAATTCTTCTAATGAAAGAATTTTACTTTGCTATTACTAATTCATATAGTGAATTAGGTATAATCTAATTTAGAAAGTGTATTAGGTTTTACTAATTTAGTTACCTAATCACTTACATTTTTCTTAGTTTTCTTATTTTCTAATTTTATGCTTATGTCATCGCTTACATCATCACTTGCTTATGTCATAGCTTATGTCATCATGTGCTTATGTCATCCTTTACCTCATCATATGCTTACATAAGCCTTCCATCATGCTTATGTTATATACATATGTATTATGTACATATTATCTCTTTTTCTTATACTTATGTACATATACTTTATACATACTTATACTCATACCTATACTAAGGTTTATACCGTATTTATACATGTATACATACCCGTATACCTATACGGTGGAATACATATTTTACAATAAAATTTCGTATGCCTAAATTTCTCCTTAAAAAAAGCTCCCTAATTTCATGTTTTTGTGTTCTTATGTACATATTTAGTGTAGTATAGGTATGTTTAGTAAGATTTGATCTTAAATTAAATTATGTACATGTTAAATACTCATGTACAAAGGTTCTTCTACTTATACTCTTTTGGTATTTCCTTAGGTATGCATACATAGAAGCATATCCTCATGTCTTTCTTTCTTCTCTTTCAAACTTTAAGTTTCTACACTTAAAGAAGGAAACTTTGTTTCCTCTTCTTCAAGACAAAGCTAACCATATAACTACTTATCTAATCTACCTAATTAACTAACTAATGACTAATAAAAAGTAAGATAAAGCACTTAAAAACATACCTTTTTATGATGTTGAAATGGAGGAGACAAAAGGGAAGAAATGAAAGGGAAAGAAGGGAGGGGAGCTCACTGCATGAAAGGGGACTTTTTGTTTTGTTTCTTTTGTTTGTTTCTTTTAATGTAAAGCAACATGTGGTGGGGTTAGGGAAGACATTTGTGGACGGCAACAAGAGGAAAAGAGAGAAAAAGAAAAATCAAAAAGAAAAGAAAAGGAAGACATCATGACATAAGAGATATTTTCCTTATCTCTTAACTTTTGTTGACTTTTCAAAATGTTGACTTTAGTCAACATGTGTTGACTTGGTCAACATTTGAAATTTGGTCAACATGTATTATCTTAGTCAACATTCCTTAAGTATGTGTAATTTTGTGTACATAATGTAGTAATTAAGGGAAATTAGGGGAGAAACGAAGGAAATGAGAAGAATTGAGGTATATGATGCATTGATGTGTAAATATGGTTGATGAGATCTTACTTTAGATCTTTAGAGTCCATATATCTCATTTGATAAACTACTTTGGATAACAAGTGTAAAAAGTGCTAATTTGAGTCGTAAAGTTCACTATATGTAACTTAATCTTCAACTATAACCCTAATCCTAAGTAAGACTATCTTAATCATATATTTAAGGAATAAATATAATCTATGACCCATTATCTTAGTTCCTAATGGATTACTTAAGAATTTGAATCATATAAGCAAGAATGTGGATTATCTCTAACCATTTACTAATGATTTTGCAAAATATAAGCATTATATTTTCAATTAGGGTTTTAGGGTATATCATGATGGATTGGTGTACATATGTCCTTAATGAAATCATTTTTAAGGTTTTTATCGCTTTCGAAAGGAATCTTTAGCTTTTAGAAACATTTAGGGTCAAAAAATTCTTTACGCGATTAATTAAGTCTTTTAGGGTTTTCACTTTAATTAGCCTTGTCGATTCCTATATTGTCTACTATAGTTGAGTCTATTTCAAAAACTAGATCGAAACTTTCAGGGGTTTACATTAGTGGGCCCTAATTAATGAAAAAAATAACTAAACTTACTTACCCCTTTAAGGCTTACGACTTAAATGGACCCTGTCTTAACAAAAGATGTAAGCTAGTAGAAGGATAACAAAGGACTTGTGCTAAACAGTAATTGACTTAGATTTTAAGACATACTTTACTAGACGCTTTAAGCTTTGCTTTACATGCATGTTGTAACCTTGGGCATTACTTGTTAGAATCCTAGGTTAGAAAAGATGTAAGCAAATAGAAGAATAACAAAGGACTAATGCTTAACTAATATTGACTCAAATATCATGACATACTCCATTGCACATTTTGGACTTTACATTACACGCATGCAATGACATTAAACATTGCTTGCTAAAATTCTAAGTTATTATTAGAGGTATACAAGTAGGTTAAACTCTAGCATACGAATTAAACAAACCAAGTTCATTTGGACCCAATTTTTCAATAGGTCAAAAAATCTCTAAATTAGTTTTGATGATAATAAAAAGGACTGCTTGATCATGGTATGTGTAAGATCTATGTTGCAAGTAATATACAGTAGAACTTTTGGTAGAAGGATGTACTAAAGAAAAAATAGAAGAAATATGCATGTAGAAATTTTAGTAGAAGCTTCGGGTAACAAACATAAGGATAATATATTATACAAAACACTAGTAAAAACTTATGCAGAAGGTTGTGATGTGATTTGAAGTGTTGAAGAAGCTTGTGTAGAAGTTTTATGAATGCCTAATGCAAAAGCAATAGAAGATTAAGTAAAAGTATTGAATTAGTATAATTGAGAAATATGGTAGATGATCAGGTAGAAGCCTTGATTTAAGGAATTACAAAAGTATGTGTAGAAACTACAATAGAAAGTGTAAACCCCACAAATCTAGCCTTTTAAGTATAGAATCAAACTCTTGTGCTATAGATGACTTCATTAATTTAACAGAGCTGTTAAGTTTAAAACTAATTAAAATTATAAGTTTAAAACTTAAAACAAGTATAAAAAACCCTAACTTATTAATCAAAACTTTAATCGGATACGATAACCTTAAACCTTAAATAAGTATAACTTTAAGAGATTGACCCATAACCTAATAAAAAACCTTAATTGCATATAAAAACCCTAAATTCTATATACATGTACATACAAGAGATCAAAGCCAAACTTGAACAAAAATCCTAAGAACTAAAACTTTAAAATTATCAAACATACAAATTTACCCTAATGGTGATAAAATCCTAATTGAGTATAATTACTGAACGATATGCTTAATTACATGAAATCGATAGCAAATAACTAAAGATAACTTTTAAATACTAATAATTGTAAAAGTACTATATTAATTTATAAAATTAATAATATTATTTATAATTATTAATAATTATATAAATAAATTAGTATTATATGAATCTTCTCCCACCAAAACCAACACACTCTCCTTCTCATCTTTCTTGATTTTTTTTTTCATTTTCCCCTCATTATTCCTTACTTACCACTCCAACCTTAACTACACTTCAACATCCATTTTTAAGAACATCTAGAGGGGAAAAGAGTGGGATCTTACACTAAAATAAATCCCTAAACAAGTAAATATACTTTCCTTATATATTTTTTTGTATTAATTATTTCATTTAAAGCATGTATTGTATATTATCTTTGGGTATTTATATACATTTTTACACTTAAAGCTTTGAACAAGTATTAGTATATATTCTAGAGGATTATATTGGAGTTCATATATATGTAATAGAATTTTTTATATATAATCTTATTTCTTTAGAAATTATGCTTATATGTGTATATGTGCTTTATACCTATGAATATATATATATATATATATATACTTATATGTAGAAATATACTATAAGTTTAGTCAAAATATGTGTACATATATGGTCATATTTATCTACGTATACACCCCCCCTATATATAGTATAATACGTATATAAATATAAATATATGTGTGAAACATTAAGTATTTATATATATATATATATATATAGAGAGAGAGAGAGAGAGAGAGAGAGAAAGAGAGAGAGAGAGAGCCGAAAGTATATATGCATATTATTGTGTAATATATTGAGAATTCCTTGAAAATACAATAAGAAAACTATCGAGTCTAATTTTTTACCCTCCCAGTTCTTTTTATGAAATAAGGGTTTTCTCTAAACCAATCAGTACTAAACCCCACCCATTTAATATTGACCCTCGACTAGGGTTTAAAGAAAATCATTTTTTCCAACTTGAAAAAATTTGAAGTCGCCACCCGACCGAAGTCGGGAAACGGGGTTAAGTTATAACCAATTGGGTAGATTGGTTATAACTTAGCTACCAATCCATCGATTTAAAACACAAAAAACAATTTGTAAAATGGTTTTTTTGAAAACTAGAGATCTGAATTCGGGGGCTAATTTATTAAACCTAAACGAGTATGACTTTTAACTTTTCAAATTTAATTTCACTTTTCAAATATACCCTTTAATTTCTAAAAACATCTAATTATGATACATGTGACTAAATTGATTAATTTACATAAATATCTAAAAATGGGAAAAATTAAACTTCCCATATTTTAAGTCGCCTCATATTCGCATACAGGTGCCTACGTACCCGCTATTCAGGATAAGATACATGTAGTCCTTTTATAAAAAAAAAAAAAAAAAACACTCCAAAGCCCAATATAGAAAGAATGAGTTTTCATGGGGCTTTTCTAGAAGGTTTGACGTTTAGGAGCTATCTTGGCAACCTAAGCAAAAACCACTTCTCAACAAGTTAACATAGGGATATTTTGAAAAAATGAATGCAAATGAATAAAATGCAAGTGAATCAGACGGATGAAAAGGAGAGGATCGACAAATGATTAACAGAACAGCAAGTTATTCATTATTTTTGAATACTTAGAGTCTTATTACATGAAAGAAAGAAAAAGGTACAAATTTATCTATGTTAATTTCCTTCTTTTCTGTGGGCCAGATGACATTTTCTTCTTCTTTTGGTCATGCTTAGCTGCTTCTTCAAACTCTTGAATTTTCTTCTCAACCATCTTCAACTGGTGTTCTAGGGTGTGTGACCTTTGCCTAGATTCTTGGCATAGGTTCACCCATTCATCTTTCTCATCATGGAGGATCTCCATATGAGCTTTTATTTGGTCCATATAGGCCACCATTTCAGAGTTAGGGCGCATAGGGGAGGTTTGAAGGACTTCTGGTGGCCGATATTGCATTGCGCCTACCTTGTAAAGTTGATTGTATAAATACTCTTTGGTAACCCGATGTTTATCCACTTCTCCTATGAACTCACTCAAATCGATGTTTGGGCTTGTGGTCCGAGTGTCCCACCAAGCTTTGATCTTATGAAGTTTGGATACCTTTTCTGTAGAGTGAGGCTCTTTGAGATTAAGAGTGAAGGTTTATGAACTATGTCCTGGATCCCTCCGAATTGTCTTACCATGTTACTTAGATAGTAACCTGTACACCAACTCATCCCGATCAGTGGTACAGCATGGTAATCCTTGCAAATTAGTATGACCTTAGTGTAATTGCTCCACCTGGCAGTCCACAGTATGTCTTCAACTCAAAAATCTTGTAGGACCTCTATTTAGAGAAGGGTAGGGATATATTCTGGTAATTTAATCTTATTAACAAAAGTATCAATAAGGTCAACGTTATTCGTGAATGCTCCCCTTATTAAATCCAACCCAAGGCACTTGATGTGACTGACGAACCAAACCATTAATAATGTCATGCTTGACCTGAGATCTTTGTAGCCCTTTTCTTTAAGGAAGTTAAGATTCCTTATCTGCTCAGCAAATAGGGCAAGAATGTAAGATTTACCTTCCCAAAACTGAGCCACTAACTCTGTTACCCTAAAGTGTATAAGAAGAGACCCACTTGGGAACAAGATAGTAGCGAACATAGCTAGCACATAGGCCTTGATTCGGTTTTCTCTCCAATTCCCAAAAAACAACACTTAATTGTTGGAGCTAGGCTCATTCTAGAACTAATGGACTAGATCCCATGTCTTAATGGCATATTTGTTGCAATCATTTAGGGCCTCATTTATCTCAATCTTACGGATCCCTAAGAATCTTGAGAAGATATATGTTGGGCCGAAGCTGAGTTCTGGGACGTATATTTCATCCAAAGGAGGAGCTTGGAGTAGTTAAGTGTACTCTTCAGAGTTAGTCTAATTAGATGTGGTCCAAATTGGAAAGCCACTTCTTTGGGCTCCCAAAAATGGATTAAGGCCCTTACTAGTGTGGTGTTAACTTTCACTTTGGCTAGTGAGAGTATAGGTCTAATTTTATTAGTAATGAACTATTGCTCTCTCAGATTGAAGGTTTGAAACCACTAGTTGAGTATAAGCTTTGGGTCTGCAGGTTTGTGGACATGAATCTCTTTGGTGAGAACCCTGGCACTGGATGAGCTGGCCATTTATGGAATATTACAAAGAAAGCATAAATTACATGAAAAGACTAATATACAAGATCTCCTATGTACATCAATTCTAGGAAGAATACAAGAAGACTACAAACTCCAGAATCTTTGTCTTTTGTTTTTTATTTTATGTAACATTGCCGTTTTGCTAATTATTTGTTGACCCTATGAAGTGTAATACAAGATAGGTGGGTTCTAACTGTCCTTAAACTCTGTAACCTCACATGTCTACAAAGAAACGGTTCCTTGGTCACATTGAAGTTTAAGTGAGGTAACCTAATCGGCCCCGAACGGTAGTTGCCCCATTACGTCCAAGACTTTACACAATGGCTCTTAAGGTTCTATGACGGCCCAGGTTCGACCACATCTACCATGCATTCAAGATGCAGTAAAATAAATCTCATGCTTACTAAAATAAATATGCTAATTAAAACAAATATGTACACAAAGCAATCAAATAAACAAATCAATATATAAAAGAATAAATAACTAAACAATGCGGGTAATTTGAAAAGCCATTTTAATTTCGAAATGTTTTTAAGTGGTTAGCCCTCTTTTCGGTCCCTAGTGTAGTCGCCAAGCTGTGGAGCCTAGTTTTTCACCCTCTCGATTCTTTTTATAAAATTAGGTCTTCTCTAAACCGATTAGTACTAAACCCTACCAGTTTAATATTGACCCTTGACTAGCGTTTAAAGAAGATCATTTTTTCTAACTTGAAAAAATTTAGAGTCGCTACCCAACCGGAGTCGGGAAATGGGGTTAAGTTATAACCAATTAGGTGGATTGGTTATAACTTAGCTACCAGTCTATCGATTTAAAAAAACAAATTCGTAAAATGGCTTTTTTGAAAACTAGAGATCTAAATCCGGGGGCTAATTTATTAAACCCTAAACAGGACCACTTTTAACTTTTTGAATTTAATTTCACTTTTCAAATATACCCTTTAATTTCTAAAAAATCTAATTATGATACGTATGACTAAATTTATTAATTTACATAAATATCTAAAAATGGGAAAAATAAAACTTCCCATATTTTAAGTCGCCTCATATTTGCATACAGGTACCTACGTACCCGCTATTCAAGATTAGATACACGTAATTCTTTTATAAAAAAAAAAAAAAAAACTTTAGTAGGTGGTTTGATTTTAATTTTTGAAAAAGGGTCATATTTACGTTTTTACCCAATTCAATTTATCTAAGGAAATTATTTTAAGGGGTCCTAATTAGTGTTTTATTTTTTGAAACTCTAAAATAGTCCTAATTTGGAAAAAAGTCTATTTATTTTCATTTATTTTTAGAAAACTTAATTTTTTTAAGTATGAGAAAAGAAATCATAATTTTTTATTTACCTATTTATTATTTATTTCATTTTATTTACTTCATATTTTTTCTTAATTTATTCATCACTTATCACTTATTGCTTGTTTAATAAAATAAAACAAAATTACCTTCTTCTTCTTTTTTTCTTTTTTCTTCCTTTTTATTTTCTATTACATTTAAACAAGATAAATAAATAAAATAATAATAAAAATAAATAAATAAAACAACAACAACAATAAATAAAAGAAAAAGCTTCGGACGGATTCGGATGGTCGGGGCGGGTCGGGTCAGGTCGCTCCACTGGTTCCGGGTCAAGCTTTAATGCCTTCAACAGCAATGGCGGCAGAGGGCTATTTGGGCAGTTCTAGTGGCCAAATCAAAGGGGTGAGGAGTTTTTTGTGAGTTTTGGATTGAGAATAGGGGGGGTAGGCTAAGTGTCGTGGCCTGGGCTGGTCGTTCGATAGTTATCGGAGGTGGCGGTCGGCGGTGGTGCTTGGGCAGTGCTACTAGGGGGCACGACGGAGGTCGAGGAAAGTTGTATCGAGGAGCTTGAGTTGCGAGGAGTCTTCCTTAAGCGATGGCTTGGCTTAGGTCGAAGCGAAGAGAGGGAATCAAAGAGAGAGAGTGAGTGAGCTAAAGAGAGAAAGAGAATCGTCGGAGAGAAAGGGAGCTTGAGAGTTGATTTTGAAGCTCGTAGATAACTCTTATGCTCATTGACGTCCCTATTTATACTTGGATTTCATCCCAGCAACAAATGAAAGCTCGGATCGAAGTTAATGGAAATGGCCGAATTCTCAGTTTTTTTCCAATCTTTGAAGCTTGATTTGAATGCACAATTGACCAAACTTGGACGCATTTTTTATACTAATTCATAGTAAGCTATGTCTAGTACAAGATTGATTAAAGAAACCATGAGCCTGTGTGTGGAATTTGTATAGAAATTGAAGCTAAAGTAGAGGGAGTAAGTTATTCTTTAGAAGGAAAGCTGAGGAAAATCGGGAGAAAATGGAGGAAAACCGAGGGAAAGAAAGCGAAAGTGCTGACGTAGCGCTAACGTAGCGCCACATCAGCCAACTCGACAAACCCCAACCTGCCACGTGTCACGCTTGACACGTGCCAACTGACGTGGCATGCCACTTGGCTAACACGTGGCACTACGTCAACATATGTCGTCCAATTCGATTATGCCATGTGTTAAGACACGTAGCAGTCTCTGATGTGCGAAAAACAAAAAGTAGGAAAAAGGCCTTCTTACCTTTGCTAAGTTTCAAACCCAAGACCTCGTGCTTAATGCTAATGCTGATGCTATATCTACATACTTAACCGTCAGGCCGTTAGCCTATGCCTTATCCATATGTGCAAATTGCACATATGGACTCGATCAGCCTAGGCCATATTTAAATTTAAGCCCAAGTTCAATGGCCCAACTTCTAAACCTAAATTTAATCTAAAAAAAGTTATCTTCTAAAATCTTTTTTTTTTGTGATTTTTTCAAAATTTCTCTTCTTTTTTTTGTATTTTCTAAATTTCTTATTTTTTGTGCTTTTAATCCTATTTTCTTATGTTTTTCTAGAATTCCTATTTTTCTAAATTTCTTCATTTTGGGGAGCTTTCTTTAATTTTCTTTTTTTTTTACTTTTTTCTAATTTAGAACCCTATAACCTAATTTAATAAATAAAAGGGGGCAAAAATTAAGTGTCTACAAAAACATAAATGTACGTATAAATATATAAGTATGAAAGTTAGTATGAAAATGAGTATAAGGATGTGTATATATACATATGTACATGTATAAAAATATGTATAATGATAAGTATACTAAAAGTGTAAATATGTATATATATGTATACTTATGATAATAGTATAGTATACGTATGCATACAAGTATAAGTACAAGCGCATATGCTAATATACCAAGTATACATATATGTTTAAGAACACATATGTATGCATATATAAATATAAGTGTATATATATTTATAGTATGTTTAATTGACTTAACATAATAAAATATATGTATATGTGTACATATGTACGTGTATGAGTATATATAATAAATTATTAGGTATAATAAAAAATTTTAAGAATATATAGGTACCTAAGCACATGTATATAAATACACATATATTTTAATATATTTATTTAATATAACATAAAGAAATAGATATACAAATATACACAAATATAATGGGCTAAAACTTATAATGCATAATTAAGGCCCATAATCTATTAATTAATTAAATATAATAACATACAAAAATAAATAATAATAATAATAATAATAATATAAAATTTAAGAAATATAAAAATAAGAAAAATCAACAAATTGCTACGTAGACAAGTGACAATGTGCCACATTAGCAATTTACCTAAATTATGTAATTAAATCGAAAATTTCAATATAATTAGAAAATAATGATAAGTAATTAATTATGAAAAATTACAATAATAACAAAATTAATATAAGTGGTATATTAAGTTTAAATAAGAAAAAAAATAATGAAATTTACATAAATTGGATTTTAAATATAAAATATTGTAAAAATATATAATTTAGAAATTAATTAAATCATAAAATAATTAAAAAAAAAAGCTCAAAATTGATCAATAAAATTATACAGATTAAAATAACTAAATTTGTGACACTTTAGACCCATAATGAAAAATGCGAGTCTCAATGTTCAAAATGGACCCCGTTACGTGAGCATACGTCCAAAAACGGTAAAATTGACTATAAGTTTATAGATATCAAAGTTAGAACAAAAAACTATTCGTTATTTAAGATTTAGGGGAAACTGAGGAATACAAGTAAATGGATTGCATTCTTTAAGTGATATGATCTTACAAATAAATAATTATGATAAAACTCTAACTAAAAAAAGAAATATCTAAACACGATTATCTATAAGTCTATGTATATAATTTCCTACGGAAGGAAACTAACGAATACATTTTCTAAAACACAGATAAAATATAATTATAAGACATGAAGTTCTTCAAAAAATCAAAGTATTATACGTATACACACGTATTTAAAAAATTAAAGCACTTTGAAGAAGCAGTGCTTTTATATATCATAACAATATATGCCAATACAAAATGATAATTATAATAACACCTAATAATAATAATGATGGTGATAATGTTACTAATAACAATAAGATAGAATCATACACTTGTAAGAAATAAATTGAATATATAAATTTATATACACATACAATTAATAACTTGATGTATGGGGTCCAAGTTATGCATATGCTTGATATTGATTGATTACTATACAAAATATTGTTAAATATGATAGTTGAAGATTTGGTTGTATGATTGACTATTGCATGATTTGAATAGCTTGCTGATATTTATTAATCTCCCTATAATTTGACTTAATTAATTTGGCTTATCTTAAATTAAAAGGATCATGCATCAACCATACATTGCATTACTTATTCCAACCATCACCTCACATGGAGGTAAAGAGAGGCCTTGCAGGGTTTGTTTCTATATAGTGAATTAAAGTGTTTTAGTATGATATACTCATACAACATGACCTTACCCTAACCTATGGGCTTACTAGCCACTAGAGATACTAACCATATGGCTAAGGGTCAAGCCTAGAGACCTCCGTTATAAGGTATAAGTGTGGACTAGGGGTTACCTCATCGCTAAACTTGAAGATTTGTGTACTACTGGATTTTGGAAATGGAAATTATATTTTATGAAATATAGAATTTCAATATATGGTTAAAAACTTGGTACTAGAACCCAGTTGTAATTGATGCCGATGTATCTACAACCCTCGCACCGAAGGGCATTAAATCCAATGTTATATGTAGCACCGGTAAACTCCATATATTGTTTAGCATACTACTTATTCATGCATTCATATGTTTATTAATAAATTGTTTGATAATCTGCTTGCCAGTATAGTAAGAGATGACTCACTAAGTTCATATAGCTTACTCTCCAATAGATTTCTTGTGCAAGTTAATAGATAATCAAGCATGGGTTAAGAGCTGAGCATTGAAAGTAAGTATTGAAATGTTTTAGAGGTTAGAACTAAAGATAGATTGTATAATTTTTTTGAGACTTTAATGCAAATATTACTCTTATATTTAGATTTTACAATTTCAATAAGTGTAAATTCTAGGTATTTACTACCCGATTTCATCGTTAGGTAAGGGATACCAATTCTCTTCGCTTCTTTAGGACTTTAGAATATCAGATATCCATAGCTATTTATATTTTATAGTAGGTCAATTAACTAAAATCGGAAACCTTAGTGATTAATTATTTAGAGTTTTTCGATCTTTGACTTACAAGTCGATTTTCGTATCATGAATGTACACATAATATAAAAATTTTAGGCAATTCTACTAGGTCCCTATAGGGTCTTGACAAAAAGTTAAAAGTAACATAAACCCAAGAAGCACGGGTTAAGAGTACACATAAAAGTAATAGCAGAAGGTTCACACAGCGCATTCCAAGGAAGCTAATAAAGTTATAGAAGCTTCAAAAGAGGAGATCGAATTCAAAAGACCTTGCTCTACTGGTTAATTATATTTAGGAAATATAATTAACCCGTTCCACTTAAATGGAAAAAATATCTTTGAGGATTGTTTCAAAATATGACCATAGTTACTCAAAGCCACTTAGATAACGTTTAATCCAAATTTTGTATATTTAAATCAAATCGAGATTAGCACGAATAAGGACCAGAACAGATTTCCAATAAGGATAACAAGATTGGATGTATATCTATAAGATTACGATGTTTACTGGAATATCTGCAAAATATCAACTTTTAAACGTTGGAAATCGAGATATAAATATCAAGGCATTCAAACTAGAAAAGATTATCAAGAAAAAAAAAAAAACATCAGCGTACTGTTTACATGATCAAGAGCTAAACTTCAAATAACTATAATTTTCACTTCAATTTGTTTTAATTCTTAAATCGTATTGTATTTGTAACTTTGAAAGAGATAAAGTTGTGTTGTAAGCTGTGTTTAGTCTATTGTAGAGACTACTGAGACAGGGCAGTTGATTGTAATGGTCAAGGAGACCTAATTATATACTCTCTTTTAAAGTTTAATAATGAGTGAAGACAATCAGATCCCCAATGGTGGAGCTAAAAGAGAGGACGAACACACAAAGAAAAACCTCTATAAAATCCGGCACTTGATCTTCTTCCCCTAACTCTTTAATTATTACTTTATTTTGTTTATCAAACTATTTCTACTATCAACAAATCTTAAAGGGATTTTTTTTATTACAAAGTCTAAAATTTTTATTTTCAAAAAGTTTATAACAATCAATTTGCCTCCCCCCCCCCCCCCCCACTTATTGTTAAATAGGACCAACAACCCTAACCATCCCATTTTGGCCTTCAGGTTAAACAAACTAGGTCATTGGCCCACTTTTTAAATGGGCCAAAAAATCTCAACCCAAACCTAGTTAAAAAGTAGGTCAAATGAGCAACCCACGAGCCAAAACTTATTTGCATATCTCTAGTTATTATAAATTGGTTTAACAATGTAAACTCGGCCTAATAAAACATTTGCTACTTGTGCTTGGTTGTTTAGTCTAACTCGACAACACTTTGGAGTTATGACTTCAGTTATAAGAAACTTTAACATAATACAATAATATAGCCTATGCTACTACAATGGCCTAGTAGGTAGTCAATAGGAGGAAACTACGCTAATAAAATGCAATCATCAGCTTTAATTCAACAATGTTTATATGAATGGTGGGACCCTTCTAGATTTTCCATATAGAGTTAGTATTAAATCCTACAACCCCCAATGGCCATAATGAGATCAAACTCCCTTCGTTCCACCCTGTGATGTTTGGAATCATAAGTACTCCCATATTGTGTGTCTTTGTTTAAATACAACATGTTGAATGCAAAATCACTTATTACATTAGAATAGGCCGATGTGACATATCGTATGTGGTTTAGTTATTGTTATGCTAAGTTCTTCAATGCTCATTCTTTTATGTCTTTTTAGGTTAAGATGAAGATAATGCTAAATTCCTTTACAATCCCAATTATAATACATATTATGATGTATGAGGGGATATTGAGTATGCTAACAATGTAGGGATGTACAATGTACTTAGCTACATTCTTAATACTATACTATCACAGTTTTATTATACTTATGCCCTTAGTAGTTTACTATTGGAGATACTTTTGAGACTTATTTAATATTTTGGATTATTGTACTCCCTATGCTTGGTCATATCATCTTTGATCCCAATGTGGGCCAATTACTATTTTGTTAGCTTACAAGCATAGTTGTTAAAATTTTAGTCAACTATAAAAATTTTAGTCAACTATACAATTGTATAATTTTTTGATGTTTTTCATAGATAAATCAGATATAAAATTATTTTGATACAAACTTTTCAGAAAATTATGAATTTTTATGTGCGGTTCTATAAGCTTATGATATTACCGATTTTGTATGATTTTATATGATTTTACTGGTTCAACATGTTCCAATAAATAGTATAATTATGATTTTAACAACCATACCTACAAGCCCTTATGGTTTATCTAAAGCATGTGAGACCTTTATAGTATTTGATATCTATATATGATGCTATTCAAAGTATTTAGACATCATATAATTTTGCTAGGAAATCACAGTCAAGGTCTTCCTCAAAATAATAACTATTTTTGGAATTCTAAAAATTGGATTTTATAAACCCCGCAAATTTTATGTTTTAGACTTAGAATTGAATTTGAATAACCAATGGTATTCCCTAGGCTCGATCAAATTGAATAAATTAAAATTGAGAAAATTTTAAATCGAAACCTTAAAAATGAACTCAAAAAAAACCCTCAAGATAAAGTTCTCTGAACCCTAATGTTACGCCCCGAAGTTGTAGAGTCACAATAGTCTCGTTGTGTAAACCAACCTATAACAGTAACTGATCTCACAATGCCTATCGTAGATATGATCTACACAAGGTGTCAACAACTCCTCACTTTGAAGTAAACAATTCGATTAAGATTTTAGCTAAAATTTACAGTAACGATCAAAACCTTAAGTCGATATATATAATTACATTTACATTACCATAGCATTCCCAAGTGATTCTACATAATACAATAATTAGCTCATTTACATATCACATAGCAATTCTTCGTCCTAAAGATACTAGCAAGACCTTAAACAAAAACTTGATTATTGGGCCAGCTGATCCTCATTCCCCATAGCTTCAAAAGAAATCTAACCTCCAAGTAATTGTATCGCGGTGTCGCAAATTAGAAGTCAAGACTTACAAAAAAGTCCATATGGGTATGAACAACTATAGCTTAGTGAGTTGTATTGGAGACTTATGAATATATACAAGCACAATCAGGGTTATCAAGCAATTATTTACATGAAATGCAACAAGCAAATACCATCACGTAATGTAGTCCGGTCTATTATGAAATCAGAACAATTTCACCTGCTCCAATCCGGGTTAAAGAGTTTCCGTTAATGCAACTACTTACAACCAAACCCAGATTTGTTCAATGGAAACACCGCCCCCCCTAACACTTGACCTTCAAACTAATGCCCTCATCCTTACTATAACCTTCTCTCCTATCACTTAGTTTAGCTAAGGATAAGAAAAAGACTACTATGCTATCCAGAGCTATCTTCTTCAAAGGTGTCGATATTTGGTTGGAGAATCCTAATGATCCCCTAAAAGGTTGCAATGCATGACAAATTAGGGTATTAGGGTCAATTAAGATTAGGTTCGATTTAGGGTGTTCAGAAAATTCTACACCAATCCAATCATAACAATCGCAACCACAAAACAGGTTTCAAAACGAAATTAGATACGCAAGCACATACATAAAACTATTTACAATCACAATCATACGCAATCCTAAGTCTCCAAGTACTCTAAAATAGTACTCCAAATATGGTGAAATATTAAACTCAACTTACCTAAAATCCTCAATCGCTTAGTTAATCAGTTGTAGGTTAGATCGTCTCCATGTATCCTATAATATAAATACACTTTTTAGTATTTATACTTTAATGATACATCATCTAGGTTATTATTTAACTCAATTCTCCTTATATACCTATTATTTACTAATGATTCATTCTACGTTAGTTTGGGGTTCGGTTTCTGAATCCGATTCCAATTCAGGCTCTAAAGTGATTCCAACTACAAGTAAATCCTAAAATACATTTTGAACCCTAATGTGAAATTAATCACATTAAGCTCAAGTATCCTAATATCATAGTGGGTCTTAATTCAGTTTTCTAACTCACTCGGTACACTCTAATCTAAATTAATGTACCGGGTTTACTCTCGATATGAGAAAATTTTATATTTTTCATATAATTATCTAAAATTAAGTTTTATACCAGATTTAATACGTATTAATATTATCATTATATTTTCCAATTTAACCCAATATTTTATAATTATCATAATTCTAATTATACGTATTATCATTTAATCCATATTTATTACATAATTCCCATCTTAATTGCATTTAATACTCCAAGTGCTATGATTATGTTACCACATCAAAGATTAACATCCCTAAACATCTAATTACTTCTAAATCAGTAATTAGTCATTTAATTACTTAATTAGTCCAAAATTATTCGTTTTTCTCATCATTTTAGGGCTAAAAAATTTAAATTAATTTTTGAAAATTAATTTTTTAAAAAATGGCTTCATATCACTGTTCTATATCACTTAAGTAATCTATAGAAAAAAATTGAGCTCAAAACTACACTCCTAAGCCTATTTATTTCTAATTTTAAACATGCTCGATTTTGCTTAATTTCTTAAACATCCTATATTTACAGACATAATTAAAATTAATGACTATTTTTTTCTAAATCTAAATACAATAAAACATCAAATAACAAAATTCATAATTTTCGAGGCAACGGTAATAATTTTAATACATTTTGCAAAATTGAATAAAATTTGGGACTCACCTAGTTCTTGAGCTTTCGACCACCAACAGCGATTCAGGGTGTGTCAGCTAATCTAGGCAGTCAGTTTAGAGTAGGGTAGTGGTGGTGGTGGTTCGATTCCGGGTTATGGTGATGTGTGGGTTCAGTTCACTAGTTCCTACTGCAAGGATTTGGGTAATTTTTTTATAAAACCCTAATTTTCCTCTCAATTTTCGTTTCTCTCCAATTTTTTTCAATTCCCAACTGACCATATGAGTTCCTCAAATTTTCTTGTTATTTATAGAGTTGTAAAGAAAATTTTAGTTAATTAATTAGACAAGACAATGGCTTATTCTCTTCCATTTTTGCTTTTTAAGTATTTGATTTTACTTGACCAAAATTTGTTTATTAATTCCTGACCTACTACGACTCAATTCTGGATTGATCTCAACCTTTCTAATTTTTCTTTAATTTTTTTTTATAATTTTCTTTAATTTTTTAGCAAATTTCAAACAATTTAGTTAATTTCGCGTATTTCTACCTACACGTAAATACATATGGAGTATAAGTAAATACTTCTAAATATTATTTAGGCCATTCTATGATTTTTAGTATACATGTAATTTATGTTTAGTGATTCGTTAATTATCAGAATACATTTTATGCATTTCCAATAATTAACGAGTAATATACTTAAAATTTGAAAATTTTATATTCTCTTATTTTATTACTTATTTTCTTAAATTCAAAATTACGAGGTCACTTTTACTAATATTTCTAGTTTTGTTTTGTAATTTAGACTTGATCGAATCATTTAACCGATCGCTCTAAGCCTGATATACTAAGCCTGATTCTACAGTTATAAAGCTTATATTTAGGACTTATACCTAATAGTATACAAAGACCTTAAACCTAAGTACACATAACCATAAATTAAAAATCTAAATTGAGTAAAAACTCTAAACCCCAAGCCTTAGAGTCGTAAAACCTTAGATTAAACTTCAAACGCAATGAAAACCCTAAATTGAAACATTTCACTTGAATTATGTAAATCACACAAAATCGATAACAAACAGTAGGAGATATCTATATATGGTAACAATCAATCAAATTAAGTTAATTAAGATAATAAATTAATTGGATTACTAATTTACTCCAAATGATACATTGTCTCCAAAAGTAACGCTAAAATTGTAAGCATACTTTCAAAGCCCTTAAACCCTCATAAAACCCTAAAATGAGAGAAGCCCTAAAACAAATTAGAAACTATAATTTAGTGTCAAAATCCCTAATTTAATTAATAAACTCTAATTATATAGCCACATTATTACCTAATTATGAATAATTTACTAAATCACTAGAATGACTCTAATTTGCTTTCTAAGATCGTAATCAATTAGCAATAATCGATTCCAACCCTTAGAAACCCTAAATTTATTTGACAAAATGATCCAATAGGCTTAATTAACTATGAAAAACCCTAAACTATGTATAACTATGATCATCTACACTAATAATTAGAGTCATAAGCTTAAATTGTATTCCAATCATCTACATGCATTCAAGCATCATAATTAGCTAAAGATAATCTTAATTAGCTATATAAGACAAGATAATTAGTTGGGAAAACAAGAGACCGCTCACCTTTAGTAGACAAAAAATTTCCTCAATTGGCAAAAATCATAAAAAGCAAATCGGTCACTACTTGTGCTTGTACCATGCAATCAAGAATGGAAGGGAAATGCTCCCTACTACACCACTCATAATCAACCCCTTCTTTACCCCTCTATCTACATTTTACTTCATCTTCTTCCTTAGAATAAACCCTAAAAACACTCTCTAAACACATAATTCAAAAAAAAAAAAAGAAAAATAAGAAGGAAGGAAACAAGAGTAAGCTTCTCAAACCTAGTTGCGCACCCGAACGCCCCAAGCTATAACTCTCCATCACCACCTCTAAATGACACAAAACCACTTGCATTTAAATCCTCTTTCATCCCCCTTTCTGTCGACAAATATCTTTTACCATTGGAGTTTGTTTCGTTTCCAAAAATGAAGTGAAATGGGACCCTTTGAATTTCCACCAAGGTAAACTTGCACCTTTTCAACTTTCCTTCTAGTTTAAGTTTATGAGCACGATTCTTAGGCCTAATAACTAAGGAAAAAATTATTAAAATATCACCTTTGTTTACTATGTTTACATGCCCATACATGTGCATTTTCTTAAATTTGTAGTGTAGTAAATATGTTACGTATAACTTTAGAAGTACATAAGTTGTAGTAAAATGCTAAGTTGAAGAAAAGTAGAAGAATCATCATCATATCTTCATTCTCATACTAGGGCCAAAACATCTGTATTTATATCCCTACTATTTTTTATTTCTCATGTCTATTTTGGTAGGAAATAGTTTTAGGTGCCTTTTAGTAGTAGTTCGATGCATATTCTAACAAGTTAAGTAGATGATGTATAAAAAGCCATAGGAAATCATCTTAAACCCCTAAACATATTGAACAACTTGCTGTAAAATGTTTATCAATGGGTTAATCACATGATTAATTAAAGATAATTAGGATTTAGGACTTAATCTTACAACATAAAAGGCTAAACAAGGTCTATAGTGAGTAGTTAGGCCTAAAATGGACAATAGGTTTAGAAAAACCCACTTGAGACCCAATGAACCATTAGTATTAGATCTAAAACTCATGATTAAATGAAATGGGTCATTTAATCATTTTAGTAAACTATTAGGCTCATTGGATTAAAATAAAGTCAAGATATGAGCCCTAAAACATGAATTAGGCCTAAATCTAACTAAAAGGCCCACAAACCAATCCTTGAGCCCACTTAATCACTCATGACCAGATCTATAACTTTATGAAAAGTGGATTAAACTTAGGGCTAATAATGAGCTTAAGTCCAAAAAAGCAAGTAGAATTAGGCTTAAGGCTCTAAATTGCAAAATGAGCCCAAAAAGCCTTAAGAAAATCAAAATACAATCCTGAATAATACATGACCAGATCTAAACCTAACTTAAAAATACTTAAAGAAAGATATTCAAAAGGTCCAGTAAACCCTTAGGCCTATCTAAGACATCCATTATAGGCCCCCTAATGAGTTCAAGCCTTAAACTTAAGAAAAGAGCTCGTTTAAGCCCATAAAAGCTACACAAAGGCCTAAGATAAAAATTTAAAGTGTTAGGTAGAAAAAGTTCACTAAAAATAGTTAAAAGGAAGCCCAAAATATCAAGTATAAGGCCCAAGATCAAAAACTAACCCAAAGCCCAAAATTAGGCCCAAACCTTAAAGTGACAAAACTTACCATTTGGGTACACAAACTTATAAGACCCAAATCAAAAACTAGTTGACCCTAAAGCCAAAAATGACCTTACCAAATGAATGTACACTAAAAAACAATTAAATCAACTATATGAAACCCTCTTCCAATTACTTATATATACGTTATTATTATGTTTTAGGTGGCTTAATTTCTAATTCAGTAGGTAAGCAAGCCAAGTGAGGGAGTTTTGATGAACTACTACTTGCTTGTATTTGATAATTGTTTGATGTAATATTACTTGCCCAAGGTTGTCTTTTAAGTGACTGGTTGTTCTGTATGCCAAATATCCGTATGATCGCCTTATTAAGATTAGTAAGTTTAAATATTTGGCCAAATTAATTGGATATACTTATTACATGTCTATGACCTATTAATTGTAGACTGTGATGTCTATAGCTTTGCCAAGTTTTTAAAAATTTTGCTAAAATGCATTTTCAAAATGCTTTACAATTTAAAGAAATATTTATCAACTTAGTGAATACTCGTAGCGGTCTCCTATGACATTTTACTTGTTGAGGCAAAACTAGGAGACCATCTTCAGTTAATTGACAGCGAGTAGCTTAAGTTAGAACTCACATGATTGAACCCGTAGAGCATTATATGGATTTGTTGATAGCGAGCTCGTAAGACGTTTTGTTGATAGTGGATAGCCTTAGATGGGGTCTACCTAATTGATTAATATAGTATTCTCGACTAAGGTAATAGTTGAGTTCTATCTGTTTGGACAATACCCATAGATAACCTCATACGGTAAGGTAAGGTGCCCCATGTGATTAAGTATGGGGGATGATCAATATGTAGACAACGCAAATCTACACCTTCCATGGTTCCGAAGTCCCATGGATGTGTTGCTTGCATTCATTGCATGTGAATTCATTTCTTATGTAGCTAAACTGCATGTTTGTTAATAACACATGATAACTTGCTTGAATGGTAGTGGCGATAAATAAATTCATTAAGCTATAGTATGCTCACCCCGCTATAGTATGCTCACCCCAAAAGCTAGGAATGAGCTAAGATCAAAGTGCAAAGTGTTCCTATAGTAACTAGATTAGGCGGATAAGATTACTTTAGTAGGTTGTATTAGTTAAGTTAGATCTTTATAATATTTAGTAACTCTTGATGTTGTAGAAGTTTAATTATCTCGTCTTATTATTTGATAGGTGATTCCGACTCTCTACGGTCTCAGTGGACCATGGATTTTTGGGTTATCCTAGGTGCTTATATAAATAAGTAAATATAAGTAAAATGAATAAGCATCTTTAAAAAGCTAATAGTTAAAGTTTTGTAACCCCTAACTTGTAAGGCGTTATTTCTATCATGAGTACACACATGATATGAAGATTTTAGAAAAAACTACCAGACTCCCATGTGGGGTGCTACAGATTTCCTACGGGGCTCTTCATATACCGAAAGAAAAATTTATTGTGTGGCATGGTAGATAGTTGACAAATCAAATGAAAGAGGGGGTCAAGGAATCAAGAACCTAAGATTAAGAAACAACTATGTGGTGAAACTGGCATGGTTGCATGGAAGAATTGAAATAAGTGGATCATTTATACCAAGCTTTTAGGAGGAAATGCAGGAAGAGAGCAAATGAGGAGATAATAATAATATAATATATATCTATAATCAAAAGAAGTAAATGACCCATGTATAAGGAGGTACAAAAAGTAAAGAATTAAATCAAAAGAACTGTGTAATAAAAACAAGAAATGGGAAGAATACTAAATGGTTTGAGGATGTGTCATTACCATTAAATCTTTTTTCTTTAATAGTTTACTTTTTATTCTTTTTCTAGATTTACGTTTTAGTAACTTGATGTATTTTTTAAAAAGAAAATAGTACATTTCAACCTTAAAATGTTCAAGTTGGATTCCATCGGAGGAAAAAAAAAAAGTAAGTAAATTACTAGTTTATCTACTTTTAAATAGGTCAACCACATCAAACTAGATTACTATCTATAAAGATCAAAAGAGTGATCCAAAAATGTTTTATGACAATTAGGTTGAACCGGATTGACCTGCTTTCACTTGAGTCTAACAACACTATAAATAAGATTCCTTAAGAAATATTGTTCTTTGAAATTATTGGAATTCTTTTTGTCACTTAAGCCTAGTAGGCATAGAGTGAAAAAAAAAAAAAACCAAGCATAGAGTGAAAAAAAAAAGGTTACTAGTAGGCATCCTTGTAGACCAAGGAAAACAGAAACTAAGGACAGTCTAAGGAGGTTTAAACGCTCCTCCATCCGCAAACATAAAGTCTGATGGTAGCAAAGGGAAAACTCACAAGGAGGGCCATCTACAGAAGATAGATCACAAGAGCAACAAAGTCTCCAGCTACCAATCAGCGACTTGGTTTGTTGCAATCCTTCTCATCTCCATTTGCTTCAAAGTTCAAGGTTTTTTGCTTTGCATAGGGCAATAACATTAAAAGTAAAATCAGTATAACTAATGGGTTGTGTGATCCAGTCTATAGCAAGTTTCAAGTATGACTCAACAATCAAGTTTCTTATCCCTAGCCTTTCAACTAAAACCATCTTGCATTGAATTCCCCATAAAACTCTGCATCGAGAAATGGTACATAGTTTAGTTTCTTGGAAAAATCGCATCGCCCAAGCCTCTACCATGGTGATCCCTAATGATATAACCATCCCTCTGCCTTTTTCTTTCCATTATTTTTTTTATTTTTTGGGTCTGTGAGCTAGCTCCATCCCAATTTAACTAGCCAATCCTAAGGTGTAGGGGGTCCATTTCCCGAAGGGGAGAGTGATGTTCTGTTCTGGTTTTGCTTTCTGCTTTGTGGTGCCTTCCAATGTTTTACGGTACTAACGAGACAAACTTCTACCAATCTGAATTGACGACTCCTGAGAGTGGACAATCTATTATTCCTTTCTCTCCATAAACCCCCATTATAACATGAAGAGAGACACAGGGCCATAATTTCCTCTTCTCTCTGCGTTTAACCAGCCTGCAAAAGATTCATGGGAAACAATCATAGGAAACATGAGGAACTGTAGGCTCTGCCATGGACATTTTTTTGCCGATTCAAAGTCCTTCAGAGTATGACACACATTCTCATTCTCATTTTTACAAAATAAGCGGTGTTCCTCCACATTAAGCCCCCGCATTCACAGATTATCTCTTATTGGCAAAGCATTAAATATGCATTTCCATAAGACAGTTGTATATTAGTATTTGCCGGGGGTTCCCGTATCCATTTGCGATCTAGATCTTCTATTTGTGAGTTCATTTCTCTCATTAAGATTCATATGATGATATTGTGAAGAAATCTCCACTCTATTCCCATTTCCATTTACTTCAGTCCTCCTCTATGCTAGTCTAGTCCAGGATAATATTCCCTATTTAGGTTGATTAATTTGTCAACGGGGTATCCTATGCTATCTTCATTCCAATCATTATATCCCATCCGAAGTTGGTAAAGCTTCAGATTCTCCACATTTTGTAACTTTGGATGAGCTAACCAAAATTCAAACGGTAAAAATGATTCAATAATATTAACACGTAATACCAAGTACAGATGATACTTAAAAATACGGCCCTATTAAAAATAATTTTACAAAAAAGAAAATTAAAAACACCAACTTTCAAGTTTAAAATGTAGTTATTTATTAAATATTAGTTATTCCCCATAGATGGAAAAATAAATAAATATTAATTATGTTCTAATATTTTTAAGTACAAATTACACTTTGGGTACCTTTATTTTTACTCTTTTTCACTTTTGATCCTTGCATTTTACTTTTTAACTCTTGATTTTTCCAATGGATAAAAAAACAAAAATAGCATTCTGGTGGAAATAAGAAGAAAGAGAAGGCCCAACCACTTTGTCCATGGAAGAAGATCAATTTTTCCAAATCTCAAAACTTAGATCTCAAAAGAGGAGGACATAAGTATCTCTCTCTATATATATATACTATTTAAGAAGAAAAAAGAAAATAACTTCTATCTAACTAACTATTTAATTCTACAAATTTTAGTATAAGGTTTTATTATATTTCTCTCCTCTTCTCACTCTCTTTCTATCATTCTAACTATTCTTTTCATCTTTCTCACTCTCTCCCACTTTTCAAACTCACCTTCCGCATCTCTCTTCCCCACTCCCTACCCCCTACCCCCTTCTCCATTTCTCCTATCTCATTATTGTAAATATAATCTTCATTCATGATTTCAATATTTTCATTCACATTATATGGACGCTTTCTATGTTCATCTCCTATTTATCCATCTACATTTCATTAATAATTACATAAGAAAAAGTTTTAAAAAAATTATTCAGTTAAAAAATTTTAAAGAGTTCTAAAAATAAATTGTTGAAATTGAAAGACTTCTAATTTGATCGTAAAAATTCAAAATGTTTTAAAACACCTCTAATATATGTGCCTTTTTTTTTCCTTCTAATTTTTGGCACACTCATTATAGGTGTGTCATCTCAACATCATTACTCTGTGGCTACATTTAAAGCGATACTCGCATGTGACCGATCTAGTTGGAACCCTTCACCTATAATAGTTATGTAGTTAAGCTAAGTGGATGCTAAACTGTTCGCACCCTTGTTTAAATTCAAAGTAATTGAATGGGACAAGCCTAACCTTTCTAGCCCATCAGGTTAGCCAAGCCTAAGGTTTCCTTAATCATCAGATCAGGTTGCATTACCAACCTTAACAAAGTAAGATAGCTCGACAAGCAATGTGTCAAGCTATGATTAGGGAGGACAAAATTCTACTATGATCAATGCTTCATCTCCTTGCAGTATCATTTAAGCCTTTTTCTTAGCTCAATGTGTCATATCAGTGCCTATTTCTATAGTAATTTCTCTCATAATATGTTTTTGAATTGTAGTTACTCCCCAATTTGGACCATTATCTCGAAATTCTTGTAAACACTTTTGTGCAATGAAGTTCCCATTAATATGTGCATTCTTAAAACTCCAAGGACAACTGCAGTTGACATTAAATGTTTTAACTTGGAATATCTCCTCATCGCTAATTTTTTTAAGCATAAACTCATCAACCACACCCGTTAATGCAATACATGGAAACCTTGTGCTTCTTATTCAAGACATATCGATAGTAAATGCCCTTCTTAGTAATGAAGGCCTTAAGATAATCTCTAAACGTCTTCGCATTGGGAAATTCCATCGCTAACATCAAGCGAGGCTCTTTGCCTTCTATATTAGCACTATGTACAACATATCTATCAAGTTCGTCCTCCTCCTTAGATGCAATTAAGCTTTACAAATTATCACCAAGAGGAGATTCGTCCTAATCATTCCCAATGTACTCTAGACTTTCAACTTCAATTATATTACCACTTGGATAAACCCTATCATCTTGCAAACAATATAGAGCCACAATTTCAAAGTCTTCTTCAATGCCATCATCACTTGGATACTCAATAGGATTATGAAAAATATCTCCACTAATATTGTCAATAATGCCATCGTTCCCCACATCCTTCTCCATATCAATACACTCATTCAACACATGATTCACACCCTTACTCATAATTTGATTCAACTCCTCGTTCACGATCCCATCTTAAAGGTTTTCCCTAATATTCATACCATGAGGCCTAACAGTATATAAAACCAATAGGTGGATATCAATGTATAGGGTGACGATACATATCCCTAAGGAATGGTATAACTCTAACATTGGATGCAACATCGATGTCATTTTCAATGGGCCTAAGCGACTATCTAATGACTAGCATATAACAAAAATTATTTGTATCACAAAAAAATGTTATTGGACAGTATAAAATTCATTACACATTTTATTGAAACACTAGTGCATGAATTGTGATAAAATTATTTAGTTGTAAAGTCTTACTAACTATAACAAATAAGTTGCTTTTGTAAGTTCTCATTGGACAAAATATTAAAGGAGATAGCTAAAAGTGGGTGGTATCCTGGAGGTCTTGCATGTGCAAATAGACTTTCTCGAGTTACGCTATCATTTACGATGTGCCCAGTAATGTGCTTTGTATTACGCAAAAGAAAGAATTATAAAGATAAATATATAAGCACATGTTGCATATTGCGGTGGAAGATCCTGCAAATGGGAATGGGATTATACGAAGCTATGGAATATGGCAAAAAAGGCCTAAAATCAAGTGAAACTGGGGAACAAGCAATCTATTACCTAGTCCTCGGTGGAAACAATCTCTGCTACAAAACGCTATTAATATACCTCGAAAAGAAAAGCCAATGCCTGATAACATATCATAAATAATTTTTTGTATTGTTACCTATAAAAGAAGGTTCGATGAACAACCAATCATGATCACCGTCATGCCGTGAGGTTTTCGATCAGGAGCAAAGAGCTGATTACAGGTTTTGGTTTAGTCTGGAGAAAAGAAAAATCGCATTCGATCCTTACATTTTCTTAAAACTAATGATCTTTCTAACAGACGTTCATTTTTCACTGTTAAATAAGGGACAAGTCACTTAAAAATAAAACATAGGTACCAAAGCATAATTTACCATATTTTTATTGATTCAATCGATTCAACCCTTCACCTTACAACACTGCTTATCCATAACCCTTTTTCTTAATTGCTAAATGCTGAAATCACATTCCTAGATTATTGGAATTTCATTCTTAATTAACCAAAACAAGACCTAAGGTTACTTTGATCCATGACACTACAGACTACTAAATAAGAAAATGTCATACAAGTCCCAATCCACAAGCATGTTTTTCCTATATTACTCTAAACACGCCAACATACTTTCACTGGATTCGCTCCTAATAAATCTCAGATCAAATTAAAAACAAAACATAGAGGCTAGAAAACATATTGAAGAGGAGACTTTGGGGCATCTGCTTTCAAATAATATATTTAGACAGACACTAGTAACTAATTAGTGCTGGGTGGTGGGCGAGAATTATCTGCTGCCTCTGTCTTTATTACTTCCTCAGCTCTCCGATTGTTTTCATCAACTTCAAGCACATCGTCCATCATGTCATCCTCCGCTGCATTGATATCTTCAACATCTTCATCATCATTATTGCCTCCACCAGGAATCTTTCTTTTCTTGGGTCCATGCTCGAGTCTGTGTGTATCCAATTCTTTGTCCATGGTTTCTTGCAGGTTCAAGAGCCCCTCATTTCCTTTACTGGCATTCCTAGCATTTTGCCACCTCTCTAACTGCTTCTCAACATTTGCAATATACTGCTCTCCAATTTGTTTCTGATAGTCTGATAGCTCCTGTCTCCTGGCAGTCTTCCAGTCTTGAAATATCTGTTTTGCACCAGAAAACTTAGCATTAGTCTAACATAAAAACCAGGGAACGTTAGCTTTGTCTATTTTAGCATTCACATTGTCTGACTTTCAGCACGAATCCAGAAATTGGCCTCATATCAACAGGATGTCTTAAAAACTCCCAAAATTCAATGAGGGGGATGGAGTAGGAAAGATCAAGTTGTTATTTGATAATAGCTACAGATTACTCTGCAGTTGATAGTCTCAACATGATGTCAATATGAGCATAAATTTCTCAGGTCATATCAGCTTTGACTTACTTCTTCCTTGCATAGCTCAATGGAGGCAGCATCTTCCTCCAATGGTTTCATGGGTAGATAATATATTGGGGGCTTCGTTTTTGTCCTGGATTAGATACAAGGCTAAAAATTCAAAATCAAGCAGAGAAACATTAACAAAACCTAGCATAATTCTACCTATTAAAAGCAGGGTAACGCAGCATCAACTTGAATCTTCACTATTATTCACATGAATGGAAACTTATCTTTGTCTCAATAAAACTGTGAATATGGAGACTTTTGGACCAAAAGTAAAAATAACCTGCAGTAGGTCAACATAATGTCAAGTAATTGCAAAATTTGCAACAGCAATGAAGATTAAGGATGTGACAGAGAAGACATTTTAGTCAGATAGCAAAAAAAGGTACCAACTCAGACCAGTAAAGTACCTTATAAAATTGGAAAGTCTTCTATGGTGCTCACTCCAGCGCAAAAACAGCAGTTCCAACTTCTTTTCTTCTGCCTTTGCAGCAATACGAGCCCGTAGAGTCTAATGCAAAGCACAACATGAGCATCCTTCATAAATATATATAAAAAGAATTATGCAATACCAGCTAGCCTCTAGGGAAAAAAATGGTTGGACAAACAAACCAGATCCTGCTTTCTCTTCTCCGCAATTTGTTCACGCTCTTGTTGCCTCAGCTTTTCACTTTCTTCACGTGCCCTTTGCTCAGCCTGCAAAGAATCAGAGATTTTAAGCTTAAAAATCTACCGAGCAAGGTGCAATGCCCAATAGTTATAATCAAGGAGACTTCGTAAAATCCAAAAGAAAAAAATCAAATGATGAATTGCTTGACCAGTGATTAGAAAAAGACATTGATATCCATTGGATTCCATAGAAAAAACGAACAAAATATTTTCTTCTTTAAGACCCAAGATACACTCAACTATTGTATGTGTCTTATGGAGTGGTTCATGTATTTGAAGGTAGCAAGTCAGACTACTTACAACATAAATTAAATGAAAAGACAGTAAATTAGATGTATAAATTGCTTCAGCAATGTCAAAAACTATTTATGAAGAGCTTAACAAACTACACATCCTCCTGGAAAGCAGAGTGAAGGAGGAGGAGGCAAGGGGGGGTGGTGGGTAGGGCAACATAACTCAAAAAGACATTTCAGATATATGTTCAGGACAGACAGAACATCGCAGTAAAGACCTGAATTTTCATACTCCCAACAACTATTACAAGCTCAAAAACTTATGGTTGATATATAAACATACAAGTTACAGTAAGGCAATAATGGTGAGTCCACAGTACTTACTCTTTGTAAAGTATTGGACCTTCGCATAAATGCTTCTGTTCCTGAAAGTTTCATGTCCTCTTTCTGGAATTTCTGAAAGTTCAAACATGTAAGCATTCTTACCCCTTGCCTAGGGTAAATACAGCAAATGCAAAAAGCAGGTAGAGGCAGCTATCTCCAAGTTGCAGCCAGATTATTATCACAAAATTATGGCTTTTTTTTTAAAAAACATGCCAGTATTTCAGAAAAACAGATTAACATGCAGATGCACACAGGTACACATACATACATGAACATATATGCAAGACAGAATGGGGAGAGGCTCTGAGTTAGCTCAGTTTTTTTATCAATAGCTGATATGAGATTTTTTCATCCACCAACAAATATCCACAAGTAGCTAATACATGGTTTCAATTCAATCTCATAAGACTGCATTATGAAAAGTAATGCAAATAAATGTGACAGGACCAAATTTCACAGACACAAATAAAACTCCACAAGTAAATAAATAAACTACTCATGCAACCTTCAAGAGCAGAAGTCTGATTTTCGACCTTATATCATTTATAGGGGTACATGAAGTTAGACAATAGCATATGTATGCAAAGATTCCAAATTAAAAAAAAAAGGAGACACATTAAGGAGGCATGTCTTTCAGGTGCAAGCAGATTGGTTGCAATTATTACCTAATGCCATGATGAGGTGAAAAGAAACATGAGTGAACTCTTAACTACCAATTCAAACTCTAAAGTTGGCATTGACCAGAACAATGGAGCATCATTATACAGTAGAACAGAGAATCTTTTACCAATTAATTAGACCTGGCAGTAATATTTCTCACAAGGGACAAAAGAGAGTTCTGATATTACCTGCTATAGGACTGGGACTCTATAGACTTTCAATGTTGGTAAGTATGCCACTGGAATTTTGATTTAAGGACAAAGAGAAGTTGGGCAAAGTGTTTCAAAGTTGGGAGACAGGAATGGGTTAGAGAGTTTTTCCTGGGGGGTCAGCAGGATTGGAGGGTTTGATTCTCTGCTCTGGAGCTTGCTGCGACCGAATTTTGCTTGAGTCAGCATAATCAGAAGCTACAGTAGAGCTCCAAGGAAAGAACTTTAATTGACGATTGAAAAGGAAAATGTCATAGCACTTTAGAGGTTCTAATCTTGCAATCTGAACTCATGATGTGATAACATGGAAAACTATCGGGATCCTTTGGGATAACTTTTTAAAAGCCATAGCTTTTGAGATTCCAATGGGATAGAACTCGTTTTTGGCTCGACTATTCATGCTTTTAAATGTTAAACTGCAGCCAATCAAGAAGCCTTTTTTTATGAGTTCAGATAAACCGGAGGATGGCTAATTCAACACTCCAGCTCTTGCGATCCTAGGGAATGATCAAGAAACTGTCACCTTTTCATCTTGCCTTCAGTAAGAATTATAGGGAGGAGTCTCAATAAAATCCTACAACTGTTAGATGAAAACCTAAAAAGGAAAATGAAATATAAAGTCCATAGACCACTTCCTTTTTAGATCACTAAATGGAGGTTCCTGCTGAACTTTCAGGATGATCAACACTTTCTTAGAGCCTTCCAAAGAAAGGCTTTCATCAATACCCCCCCGCGCCCCCCCCCCCCAAAACCAAAAAAAAAAAAAAAACCCGCCCCCCACCACGTGCAACATAAAAAAAAAAGAGATATATATATATAGAGAGAGAGAGAAAGGAAAAAAAAAAGAGTCCTTAATATTGGATTAGAAAGATGCAATCATATGATTTGTCTCCCACAAGTGACACTGAGTTCAATAGCAATTTGGATTGGTGAAGAATTGTATTTGGGTCTTCAACAAACCAACAATCGTTCCAACTCAGTAGGCCGCCCTACTAGGCATTTTCCCCCTTTTGAAAGACATAATTAAGAATAAATTTTTAAAGCCCTACTTATCGAGGGAGATATCCTAATTTTCAACAACTTGTTATACCACTAAACCACCTCCAATGGATGGCAGGATTTGTGCAGGCTGTGGCACACCTCTGGAATTTCCAGGTTCTCAAATTATGAACAAGGCTGAAAAAATGCATCCTTTAATATCCTAATCCTTTCAATTTTTATAGAATGGGGAAGTTCTAGTAAAGACGAACGCATGCTCCCAATATTGTAACCTTTCTCAATTACTACAATATTTTCCAACTTAACCAAAAGTAGAGCTAAAGCAACTTTCAGTAAACCAACCAGTATACACTGATAATAAATGAAACCTCAAAGAATAGAATTATGTAATGGAATTCTTTGAGGTTTCATTTACATTCCACTTCATGTACTGTCAAACTGTTTCATTAAAAGGTATCTGCAGAATCATGTTCGAAAAAGAAATTGGAGCATTACTAGAATGCCTTAGGAAAAGCTGAGCAATCACCAACTATAATTCAGAACCAATCAATTTCATATAATATATGTTATTAACAGGCTAAATCACATTTAATCAAAAAAAAAAGCCTAAATCACATCATCAACATAGAAAACCAAAAACCAGGCAATTTGTATACCTCTAATGTGCCCAAAAGCTGCCCCAGCATTCTTCTATTTCGGTTGACCAAGCTGGGGTCCTCATTCTTTGGCAAAACCCTAGGAAGATGCTCAGTTATCAGAGGATCAAAGGATGCTCTTCTTCTACCATCCTTCATCAGCCGACTGCTCAGGTGTGAATCAGCAGCCTTTTTACTGTTTTGGTTTCCAACATCATCACCTTCAGCGGCAGAATCCCTTGTCTCTTCCAGATCATCCGTGATCTCCCCATCTTCAATCTTCAAAGAGTAGAAATCAAAGCAAATTTATACAGTATTAAAGATTAAGATGGAAGGTAAAAATGGGACACAAAGCCATGAAAAATTCTTCCATTGCACTTCAGAAACAAGAAAAAGTCCAAAAGCAACAAGAAAAGCAAGAATATTTACTTCCCTTCCTTTATTTGCAGAGTCTTAAGCTTATTCAAATGCAAAATAAAAACCCCTTTAGTAAATTCATGACTAGTGCTATTTCATTAACTTTAAGAACCAAAAAGGAACGTCTCTCAATAAAAGACCATGTCTGGCAACTTGAACATAATGGAACATGATATCTGGAGCACATACATCACAGAAACAGAAGAGTAGCTTGTTTTGAAAGAAAAAAAGGGGGAACTGACACAAAACCAAAACATCTATGGCTTACATGTCAAGGCAACCGCAATTTTACATACAAAGACCAATTAATTTGGGATAGCAACTAAGGAACTATCAGCACAGAAATCGCCAACCCACAACCACGTATACCTAGACACTGTTTACCCTCCTAAATGGCAATTCATAAATTGATAAA
This sequence comes from Lumnitzera racemosa, assembly GCA_024138005.1. Classification (NCBI taxonomy): domain Eukaryota; kingdom Viridiplantae; phylum Streptophyta; class Magnoliopsida; order Myrtales; family Combretaceae; genus Lumnitzera; species Lumnitzera racemosa. Next base: position 49,120,443 of record JAMXBC010000012.1, on the reverse strand, counting down.
GAGAGCAATATCTCGAGTACACAAAATCGAAATATAAGACATAAAGCATATACCTTGACAACAGCAGATGAAAGGCGACGTTTGGCAGGAGGCTGATCTTCGGACTCAGTCCTATCTGCCTGCAAACAAACAAAAAGAAAAAAATAAATAAATAGAAGCACCATTCTTAGAACCCTAAATCTCCAACAAACTCGTACCAAGAAAGTTAAAAGACACAAACTTACAGGGCGAACAAAGCCACGCTGACGAAGTCCTCCATTAGATGCTGCATTCCGGGGTCCAGCGCTGGAAAATCCTCCACGACGAAGGCCTCTAGGGTCTCTCAATCTCTCTGTTATCTGTTGTATCAAATAATTGATTGAAGAAGGAATTAGGAATAGAAAGAGAAAAAGGTTTAGACGGAAAGAGAGAGGGGGTACCTCTCTTTGCTGGCGTTGGAGCTCATCGATCTCTTTGCGGAGCTCTTCCTCTGTTTTCTCAACAGCGGAAGTCGCCATTGTGTTTTCGATATTAGCAGTTCGCGTTATGAGAAAAACACCACACAAGCAAATGAAATGTTGGGTAAGTAATTGTGTAAAAGTAAAACCCTCCACTGGTTAGCAACGAAGTGTCGGTTTTGAGTGGTCCTATGCTAAATCGATTCTCAAATCTACTCGGTTCACTCCTAACTATATAAATAGATAAAATTACATGGAAGAGGATGGGCATTTAAAATAAATTTATATAAAGGGTACACGTTTCAAAAAGTTGATAAAAAACCAATATTTTAGTAAATGTTTAAAATAAAAAATTATTATTATAATACTATTAACACTGACTAATGTGATAGTTATCAGATTTAATGATGCCATGATTGCAATCAAGTATTTTAACAACTTAATAAAATAATAATCCTTTATTTGAATTTCTTAAAATATTAATTATTTATTTAAACCAATTCGTAAAAATTATACCCTTTCATATAATTTTTCCTATATAAGTGACACTATGATAGATCCCTAATCCATTATTTAAGAAAAATTCATCTATGGCTATTTAGAGGAAGGAAATAACTATAACCTTTTTTTTTTTTTTGCTAAAGAAGTAATTGTTACTTAAAAATTGCAATTCTTGAAAATAATATAGGTAATTACTAGTTATAAGTTATTACTCATATAAATAACAATATTATTAAGAAATAACAATATAACAATTAAGAAAAGGTAAAAGCACAATGGTTCCCCCCTACAAAAACCCTAATGGAAAAACCCTAAGGACAATGCTAGAGATTTGTTTCACCAGAATAAGAAACAAGTAGCTATTAATGAAGAAAGTAATACTTTAGAGATAGTATAATAATGGTGGACATAAACCAAAACTCTTATTTACAAATACGATCCTTACCAACGTACTAGGAGCATATGTGAAACTATACCTTAACAATGTAATAAACAATTCCCCAATGAACCATGATGAGGAAGATGTTACATTGCAGGAAGAGAAGGTTGATTTGAATGAGAAAACGGACTCAAGACGCTATTATGTCAATTTTACAAGATCTAAGAAAAATATTCTTTATGTCCCATAGCAAAACTCTCTTATCGCAAAAGTAATGGGACCTATTCCAGGTTACAAGATTATTTGAGATCTCCTTAATAGAATGTGGAAAGTCTTGAATGGCTCTAAACTAATTTATGCTAACTCAAGATTCTATATAATTTTGGTAGAAAATGAGTCAAACTTTCAATAGATTAATAGGAATAGACCAAAGTTCATCAATGGCTACTATTTTTCTTTTAAAAAGTGGAACCAGGCTTTCATCTTAAGACAGTGGGTTCCTCAGCAACAGTACTCTAGATTCAGATTTGTGGATTACCCTTTGAATTTTTTTCCCCTCTAGCAATTCAAAGAATTAGTAAAAAGATCAATCCCGTTCTCCATTTTAACTCCTATATAGTAAGACTAGAACATAGAAGATTAACTATAATTTGTATTTAGGTTGATATGGATTCCCCTTTAAAACACACCATTTTCATTGATAATAGACTTTATAAGATCCAGTATGAGGGCCTCTTACGTCTTTGTGGATATTGTAGTTGTATTAACCATAATTACACCAATCGCCCAAACAGACCAATGGAAGGATCCCTAAGAGATAATGTATCTCCTTAAGATATGGTTAATAATGAAGGTAAAAAAGAGAGTCGACCACAAAATAATGCTCTTGAAGGGGAAAAACATTTAGAGCACCTTAGTGAACAAGAAGGAAGTATGTGTAAGGCAGGTGACATCCTTGAAATTACAAAGACTTCTGATTCCCCATATAAGCAATGGATTAAAGTCTCAACTAAGAAGGGCGGTTCAGAAAAGAAACAAAAAGAAGAACAGAACAAAACAATGCATCCCATGACATTAAATCTGACATTAAAGGCATTAGGAACCATGGATCAGGAAAGACCATTGACAATAATATCAATGCGAACAAGAACAGTGCCCTTCCGATTGAAATGATACGCCTGCTCAATTTCTTGACAAGACATAACGTCGCAATGATGCTTGAAAACATGAATTCCTCTCAAATTAAGAACTTTGGTTTCCAAAACAAAGAAAATCTCCTTGAGCCTCCTAACCCTTTGAATTCTCAAAAAAAAGTTTACTCAAATTCAAGCGATCTACCTAAAAGAATGGCATCAACACTAAAGGTGGACATTCATTTGCAAGTCTTGTACAACAGTTCATATGAACCAATGATGCATTCAGATGTGCAACTATGTCAAATCTAGATGGATTTGTTTTTAAGGTGAGTAGTAGCAAAAGTCCAAACCATCATCATGACAAAGGTAAGCTAAAAAAATGAAGGATCCCAAAAATCATCTTTCGGCCATTGACTCAAGAGGTGCAACTCTACATGTAAGGCAAAGGGCTTTTACTCATAACAATGGAGGGAGTGTTACTGTGAAATGCCCCTATTCTAATAAGAGCTAATAGGGAACATGATTTTGGATACAATGGAGTACACGTACAAGGTTATACTGGAGACGGTCATGATGTACCTATTCTTCCTACCAAACATCTAAAAGGTACCTTTTGTAGTGAATCCAGAGGAGGATTATCGATAGTTGGGGCTCTTAACATTATGGGAAATGCATATCATTATGTTTAGGATACCATTCAGACCGTTTAAATGGAGGCTAAATGTTGAAAGGAAACATCCAGACTTCTCGAGGGACACCTATTACAACATCCTTATTTCCATGTGAGTTTAGAATTGGAAGATACACTTTCTACCTCCATAGCTACTAAGCCTTTCAAGTTGCTAACCTAGAATGCTCGTAGAGCAAACTTTGAAGGGAGGAAGAGAGCTCTTAGAAACCTGATTACTCAATATGAATCGAAAGTCATGGTAATCACTGAGTCAAAACTTTCTACTGCTATTGCGAAAGTACTTAGAATCTCTTTGAACTTTGATAAAATGGCATGCTCAGAAGCTAAGGGAATGAGTGAAGGGATCCATGTGCTCTGGAACACCTACAATGTCTTTGCTCGAGTATATCTCACCAACAAATTCTTCTTGAAATATAAGTATGTCATTCTTCCTTTTCTTAGTACCTTTCTGCCATTTGTGCTAATCCTAGGTTTGAGGCAAGTATAGGACTTTAGAAAGAGCTAGAAAGTTGTGCTTCTGATTGATGGTTCATAGCTTATGATTAGGTACTTTAATGAAGTCTTAGTGAAGAGTAAGAAGTGGGGCTACACTACAATAAACCAAAATAAGGCAGAGAGATATCAATACTATATGAATGTTTATTAGATGACAGACTTGGGCTTTATAGGCCCAAACTTTACCTGGTTTAAGAAATCAAAAAATATTGCAAATCTAGTAAAGTCCCTTATTGATAAGGCTTGGGGGAATTATCAATGGAGAAGCAAGTTTCTAGAAGCAAAAGTTTTTCACCTGACTTCTTCACATTCTAATCCTCTACTTTACTTCTTAACTCTTACCCTAGTATTGGAGTTGGTCCTAAGCCCCTTAGGCCCTTTAGATTCTAACCGATGTGGTTGAACCATCCTTTGTCATGCCTCGAGAGATACTTCAATCATGGCAGCCTGCCGTATACCACCTCAAGTGCCTTAGATTAGCCTTATGACTAGTCTGAAACCCTTGATACAATATATAAGGTGTCTTCCAATACTAAGTAGTTTCTTAAGTGTACATTCCTAAGTAAATCAGAATATTTCACTATTTAATTACACATCATAGCTTCACATTCATCATTTCAAATTTAACATAAGTGAGAGTATTAACCTACCAAAAGATATTGCAGTACAATATAGTTTACAAAAAAAAAAAAAAAAATAGATCCTAGGGAGTTTGACTAAATATCACATATAAAAATTAAATTTTCTTAAAGTAGTATATACTAAGAAAATAATATAATTCTCTTCGTCGCTCTTCCATGACTCGCATATCCTAGCTTTTAGTACTAACCTCTAGTATAGCACGCTCTAGTATGAGCCATAAATCGTCCTACTTCAAAAGACTAAGAAGGTGTAAGCTTAGAACTTGCTTAGTGAGTAATTCCTCTTACTAAACCTTTCACGTAATAATCAAATGGTTAAATTATGCAACCATATAAATGCAACAACCCTATGCTCAAACAATTATATACAGCCAAACTAGTAACTGCATATAACTCGGGATTTCACCTTTAAAGCCAAGGTTAGAGTTACTTGAACCGTCAGACCCGAGTTCTAAATAACCCCGGCTACTAACTATGCTTATCTTGCATCCACTCTGTTCTTTCTTCATTCATGGTTTCTTTATCATTAAATTTTATTTCTCAATCCCTAAACCGAAAGTGTAGATGTAAGTTGCGTATGCAATCTACTTACCCTTAAGCGGTGGACTTTAAGACTCGGCTTATTGCTATGTAGTTGGTGTCTCCAGTACTTAGTAAACTTGTAGGTTAGGGTGGGGACATGTTGCACATGTTCACTTTGCGAAACTCAAATATAAATAATCGCAAGCCCCACAAGACCCCTCTATCCCACACGCGTGATGTGACAAGCAACCTATAATAATATAAGTTATGCCATGCATGATCTAGTTTGGTTAAGGTCAAAAATCATTATATTCGTTTTATTTTAGTGACTACTAATTTCCAACAGATAATCGTAATGTATATTGTAATCAACTATTCACCAAGCATTTCATTAATTTATATTAGGGTGTCTTAACACAATATATAAACTCCGCAAATTTAGCTATTTAAGAGAAAGATTGAATCCTAAGACTATAGATGATTTGAAGAGTCATTAAAGTCGAGCAAGATAAAAATTTAATAAATCATAAATCTAAATATATTATAAATAGTAAAAATCTTAAAAATTGATCAAAACCCTAAATCATATACTAAAACCCTAAAACTGCTTTAAGCACCATTAACCAAAATTAAACCCAAATTTGATCGAAACCTTAAAATTATAAATATAAACCTATAAAATAATTAAATATTACTCGATAGTGATAAAATTATAGTCGATTGCAATTTTCGACTAAATACCTTATTCGCATGAAATTATAACGAAATCGCTATAATAACTTGTAAAAATTATAGTTGTACCGGATACCAATTAAATTAATAAAATTTCACGAAAATTTAAAAATTAATTTACGATGAGATTTGTTATAATTTATATGGGTCAAAAAATTACATATATTTATTATTAATTTTCATTTTCCTTCTCTTTCATTTTCAATTTATCTCTTCTCTCTTCATTCTTTTCTTCTTTTTCCAACTTTACGTTCTAGAATGGAATTCAAATTGAAGCCGCCCACGTGAAGAAAAATGTGTTACGTGTTGAGTGGAAAATAAAAGAAAAAAATTGAAAAAAAAATTTGGATAATTACTTAGCTTAAATTTTATGCTAACTCAAAAAAAAAAAGAAAAGAAAAAGAGAAAACAAAACCATCATAGAAGCAAAATCTGGAGAAAAAAAAATAGAAAGAACGTCCTGCACAAATCAAAACCGTGAGAGAAAAGAAAAGAGAAAGAAAGAAGAAAAAGAAGAAGGAAAAGAAGAAGAGAAATTAAGATAAATAGGTAAGTGATTTATTATTTTTGTATAGATGTATAGTATGTAGTATATACATGTATATATATAGTATTTGTATAATATTTTCTTATAAAAAAATAACCTTATCAATACATGTATATATACACGAATACATAAATTGAGTAGAGTATGTATGTATAAGATTAGATATGTATACATGTATATGCATAGGTATATTATACATAAGAATATGTGTTATGTATTTTTTTTTTTAAATACATATAATTAGTATTTTTTTTATCTAATGTACATATTTTGTACCGTAACTATATATATATATGTGTGTGTGTGTGTGTGTGTGTGTATCCTTGTATAATCACTTTAGTATACATATATATGTAATCGTAAAGTGTATATATATATATATATAGGCAATTATATGTATATAAACCAAAGATATATGTATGTATTCATATTTATGTATATAAGACTTATATATATAAATAAATACCAATATATAACTACATAAATGTGTATATAAACATATACATATATAATACATATAATGTATAATATATGTACTGAATATCTATTAGCACATATAATATATTTGCTAAATTTGTAAATATGTAAGGTGTGTGTGTATATATATATATATATGATATCATAATTAAGGAATTTTTTTTCAATAAAATAAATTATAAAATATATATATTATAAGTATATACATATAGGTATAATCGTGAGGTACGTGACACCAATTAATCATAGGGAAAGAAAAAGCAACGAGCTTCTGTTCTTAAATTTGAATGATTCCCCGATCTAATTTCATGTTAAAAATATATTAGTGCCTGAGATGGGAAAGGTTTTCCATCAAGGGATGATTATCAATTTTTTAATAAGTCCTACTTATTAGCTATTTCCCATTCCGGGTTGGACATAAGAAAATGAGAATAGTAAAAATAATAAAGGTAATAATAATAATAATGATCATAATAAAGTTAAAAATCTCAAAAATAGAAAAATACAATCAAAATAATAAAAATATTGAATATATGATTTAAATAATTATTAAATCATAAATATATTTTAAAAAACGAAAATTAATATTTTATAATTTTTAAACTTAAATAATAATTTTTAAGATATCTTTATATCATAATTTAAATTACGAGTCACAACGTCCAAAACGGACCTCGTTACGAGAAAATAAGCTCGAAAACGATCAAAATGGATTATGAGTTCATGACGATTCGAGATAAAACGAAAAAGTTATACACGATTCGATAAAAAGTTTGAATTGATAATTTCACGTAAAACAATAACCGATTTAAGTAAACAGTACGGTTTAGCATGCTAGTTTAGGTATTTAAATCCCTAAACTCATTGCTTTCCCTGTTTTCCTAATGTTATGTGATCCTGAGATCGAGATCAACTTACTTTTAGACTACTACGATCCTTGAGCTAGCCATGGCCGAGTGAGTGTTTCCTAATGATTCCATAGTTATATAAGCTTGTAGTTAGTGAACATAAATTATGAATTATAAATGAATGTGTATGGAGTTAGGTTATACTTATGCGTGATAATTGTTGTTGATGGTGAATTTACCTTAACTTACAATAATATAATGTCCGTTGCATAGTAGATTCACTAGATTGATTGTTTGTGGCTTAGAATGATCACTGAATAAATAAGACTAAATTTTATTCGACTAGAAAAGTTAACTTAGATCATGCATAAATCATGCACTACAAATTAATTCTGGGCAGTCACATTACACGGAGGTAGCGAGAGGCCATACGTGGGTTGATTATTGATTATTGTTGATTTCGTACGGTGCATACGTGCGATATGACCTTACCCTGGCCCGCGAGATGACTAGGCGTTGGAGGCGCCAACCGCCTAACTATGGGTCGAGTCTAGAGACCTTTGTTTAAGGGTGAGTGAGGGATGCGTAAACCTACTCACAATCATATGTAAAACTCATTTTGATAAAACTGGTAATGGATGTACCATTACATTTTAAATACGAAATGCAGAGTTTCATTATGAAATAAGTTCTAATATGATACCCAGATCTGACTGTACCGATGAATCTCCAACCTTGACTTCGGAGGGTGTTAAATCTGAGTTACATGTAGTATCTGGTCACCTGCATGTATTTGTTTGATATACTGTTTGCCATGCATTCATTTGGTTGAATCTAATTATTGTATGACTTGATTGTTGTGTGGTTGAGGGAAATTAACTCATTAAGCTCTTGTAGCTTACATCCCAACAGTTTTCTCTTACAGGTTGCTAGACGATCGGCATGGGTTAAGAACTGAGGGTTGAGTGTCAACGTCGAGATGAGATGGATAGAAGTTAGACTCTGAGGACAGATTATATGGTTCATTGGAATTCTTGTATACTATATTTAAATTTTGAGTTTTAGAACTATTCTACCTAATCTTATCATTTGGTAGGGGATACCGATTCTCTGCAGTTCTGTTGGACTGTGGCTTATCGGATATCTATAGTCACATATATGTGGTCGTAAGTTAATTAAATAAAAACTTTAGTGACTAATCATTTAGAATCTTGCAACCTCTGACTTGCAAGATGATTTTTAAATCATAGGTGCACACATGATACGAAAATTTTAGGCAATCCTACTAGGCCCCCTGTAAGATTATGACACAATAAGTACGAAATGTCATACACATGCAAATCCCAAGTTCCTTAAGCATACAATTTATCACTTAATTTTTAGTATAACTACTTTACAAACAAACACAAACATAGTAGTCATCGGAATACTCACTCGACCATGATAAACTACAGGTCATAATACTCTATAGGTAGGTCCAGATCAATGTCAGGATCGCCTAAAATAATCATGAAAAAATATGAATAAAAAAAGGGAAACTTTATATTAAACCAACTATCCTCGCTATAATTTTTTGTTTTGACTTAAACTTGTTTTTATCATTACTTTTTCATTTTAACTCCGATTTTCGCATTTTTATAGTTGTTTTCCATCATTTTCAGATGTAGATTATAGTAATGCAGTCTATTTTGATAGATTGCAACTGTAATACCTCGAACAAGAGCAGTTGTAACAGTCCTATCGTATAAACTAACTTAAGTAGAAGCTGACATCATAAATGCTATCGTAGATATAGTCCATACAAGGTATATACGACTTAGTCAACTTAAAGCATCCATTCTGAAACCTGTTAGTGATCAAACCTGTAGTAAAATTTTATAAAATACCTGTTCTATATAACTTGTTGTCTCATAACATAACAATACTTATATAAACATTTCATAACTAAAGTTATAATTTGTAATTAAAGTTTATCAAAAGCTACAAGTTTTGAAATCTATTTACACTAAGATAGGAAACTAGTAGGTGTTTTAGAGAATTCCCAATTAGTTTTTTCAAAACTCGAAAGAAAAGTTGAAAGCCTAAATTCAGTGGATTATTCATTTCCTCACTTTCCTAGCCAATAACATACTAACTTAAAAGTGATAATATATGAACATCTCAACCTTTACCCCTTACCTGCAAAAGAGTATATGGGCATGTGAGCACAACTAGCTCAATAAGTAAGACGGAGTCAGAAGAGTACCAAACAATTACAAGCAAGGTTATTAATTATGATAAAATGCAATGTAATCAATCACTTGAAACATCGCACAATATTATCCAGTCTATTGTAAGGTTAGAAAAATTACATCTACCGTAACTCAAATTTAGGAGTTTCATCACGACTCAACTCACATCAAACTAAACCTAGGTTTATGTAATGGAGAACACCTTATTCCCATGACCACCTTCAAACTACGACCTCTACTCTTACCATGACCTTCTCACCTATCACTTAATTCGACTAAAGATGGAGAAAAAACCATTTCAACCATCCTCATCGAAAAGAGTTAGTAGTTGGCCTAACATTTCTAATCGTTCCCCTAACAGTTGCTATGCATGTCCAGTTTCGTTAGTAGTCAAATTACTACTATTTTTGTTTAAGGGTGGCTAAACAAGTTCATAATAATACAAAATAAAGTAATCATGTAAAGCAACATGTGAAGGAATTTAACACTTGTTACAAACAAAATTCCAACCACATATATGGTATGTACACATACAACTAATTTACAACCATAATCAAAGTACTCTTAAGCTTTTAGATACTTTAATACAGTATCCCAACAAGCGGTAAAGCTATAATCCCAACTTATTTGTCCAAACACTCACTACAGAAGACTCGTGTCTTCAACAGTTTGATCGCTGAAAGATCCTATATATACAAAACCTAAATTTAGTTTTCATAACAGTTACAAAAACATTAAGGTTATATCTAAAAGTATTCCGTTAAATGGTTTTATATATATATATCTAAAGCATATTATTATTTTCCTTATATATTAAAATATAGTTTTATTATATAAGTTAAATTAAGTTATTAAATATTAATAACATACATAGTTACACTATTACGTATAAAATATCATTTTGATACGATCGAAACATACTTTTAATTAATTAAATCATATTTCAATTACGGTAAGATTAACGTAATACGTAAATTCTCGTAATATTGTAAGGATACAGGTTATATTACTTAGGATTTTTCGATTTTAGTAAAAATAGTATTATTGGGTTCATATATACCTATATGTATCTAAATGAATTTTATCATATTATACGTATTTTATGTAATTAACTATATTTTACATAATTTGTCAATATAACTCAACAATATAGATATTATCTAACCCTAATATGTATATAACATATCTCGATCATCAAATTACCATTAAATATATTAAAAATTTATTTTTACTAAATTTGACCAACATGTATCTCTACAATTGTAATTTCAATATTTATTACATTTTAGCTTATTATTACTAAAAATAAGTGCCGGTTTGTAATTTAACCTATTTTACTACATAAATTCGTAATAAATACTGGAGTCACCAAATAATTATTGTAAAATTTCTATAGATTCCTAAAAATATGGGGGATTCAATCATCACTTAGTTTTATGCTATCAATTTATCGCCTATATACTCGAAATTACAATTTTATCCCTAAATTGCATTTAATTACCAAAATATTATTCTTTATATACAAAATTACTTCCAATATATCCTAACATCGTCATAATTCACCAAAAGTCAATATATGTCATTTCCATCAATTAATTTCATAAAAACCTATTTATTTCATATTTTCACCCTAATTCTAACTATTTTTAAGGCTAAAAATACAATAAATATTAAAAATGCATGAATGAATACGTATTCTACACAAAATTTTTGGGCTAGAAATAACATTATTTAATACATTTATTTTGAAAGTTAAAATTTAAATAGATAATGGCTTTCTTAAGCAAGTATATAAAATATTCAAATTTTACAAATATAAAACTATCATGCGAAAGCATGTATAAAATAACCCAAATATAAATTTTTCCAAAATTTTTTGGGGGAATTTAATATTTTTTAAAATTAAACAAAAATAGGGTAGAAATTTGACATGTTTGTTCGTAAGAATTTTGGTAGCTAGCAATGGAAGGGTAGTTGTCGAATGGCTAAGGCATGGGGTAGACTGTTAAGTGGTAAAAGGGTTTAACAATAAAACAAGGTTTGGTAGGGCAACCACCCTAGCTCGGTCTTTACTCTATTTTGATGTAATTTTTCTAATTTAATTCTATTTTCCAAATTTTTTCCTCTCTATGTCCTTGGTTTCAATTTGCTAAACTATTGCATTTCTGATGTAGTTTGCTATTTAAAGGGGCTGAACTTGCTGTATGGAGTTTTTTTAAAAAATTTTTCCTTTCCTTTTACTAAGTAAGAGGTATCTTTATTTTAACATTCAAGGTGGTGATTCATGTTTTTACAGTTTAAGGGATTGCTACAAGTTTCTCCAGTTGATTCTAGGTTTGTTTCAACAATTTTGATAGCTTTTAGGTAGGTTTTTTATTTAATTATTAATATTATATATATTATGCTAATGTTTTGTAATTTGTTAATATGTGTATATATCCTTTATATGTATCACACATAATGTGTACTCATATACATAAAATTATATTTCTAACATATCTTTTATTTTTAATATATATTTTCTACTGGTTTTTATGAATTTAATACATATTATATATAATTGTGTAATTTCGAGTTAGATTACGAGTATAATTAATATATATACTGGGTATATTCATAAAAATACCTATCTTTAAGTCCTCGTTGCATTTCAAGCTCAGTTTTTTAGGTTTCAATTAATTTTATACTATATTGAGTAATTGTACTTCTAAGGGAAAAATTGAGATTTTTGGTCATTATTTTCAAAATCTAACTTCACTAGGTCGCTTCAACTAACTTTTCTATCCTAATAGTAAAATTTGAGTTTAATTGAATAACTTTTCCTCAAAGACCCTAAATTTAGGTTTGGTTACTGATGGGAGTCAAGCTTCTAACCCTTTGTCCTACAGCCGAGCTCGAGGACTAGAAAGCTTAATGAGACTAATTCTTCTACTCCAACTAATTCTTGCCAATATCGAGTACTTTCTTACTGAGTCACTCCTTAAGCCGTAATGAATGATTGCCAATCTCTTGCAGATAAAATACTAAGAAATGGATGGCTAAGACAACATCCAATCCTTTCTCATTCCTAACTACTTACTTACTCGACACCATCCTTGCCATCATGCCAAGAGAAAGACCTCAGATTACATAAATCGTCTCTGCTCGAACAAGCCAGTTAGTCGTACTACTTTATCCGCATCTTCAAACAACTTCACCATACAACACCCCCATGTATACAGGACCACGTGTAAAATTCGCCCCACTAATTATTGCTTCTGTGAATGTTCATTTTTACCATTTTGTATTGTTGTATCTTATTACTTTAGAGTAACACCCATTATGTCTTTTCCCCTTTTAGGCAAGTTGCCCTAAATTCTTAGGTATAAATATCCTTTGTATTTGTAAGCCACAAGTAGATAGATCATCATTAATATACTTAAGTATTTTTCCTTCCTTATATAAACACTCTGTTGTTTTATGCTTGGCATCACTCTTATTCTTTCCCTTAAGCAAGGTTAGGCGGTGAGTAACCTCACCAGACTAATTCATACATCATATCGAATTGTGTCGTAAGTCTTTGGAAGTTTCATTAGTGCGTCATATTCTCTGAAGCTGTTAGTAGGTTTTGCTTAGCTTTCATTCGTCACTATTTTTTCTCGCATTTTTCCTGTTACTCCTTTCGAGCTTTCTACAAACTTGGAACCATCCAACGACCGACCTTACCTATTCTTGGTTACGGTTTACACCATCTTGATATCAGAGAGAACGTTTCGTTTGAGTTGAGGTGTGTTTTCGAAATTATGATATACTTTATTTGCATGTATGAAACAGAGCAAGTTACTATATTCGTTTGAGCGCTGTGTTGTTAACTATTAATTTCTTGAAGTATTTGTTTGAGCTCTGAATCTTTGAGGAAAAATAATTGATCCAAGTATGAGTGTTACTACTGGTGATGATAGTGGAGTTATCCACTATGGACGATAGTCTCAAGGAACTTCTAAAAGTATTGACGAGAGACTTGATGAGGTAGCTAATCTCTCGATAGATTTAACCCAAGCTGTCCATACTTTGTCTTGTAGACCCATTAAGGCCATGCAAAACACCCTATAAGTTGCTTAACCTATTAGAGGTGTGATATGAGGCAAGCACACCTATTAGTTTTAATATAGCGGATGTGAGTCCGAGTCGATCCCTCAGAGATTTTGAGTACTAATATTAACTTTAGCTTTATTATCTAACCAAAAAATTGTGAAAGTTTGAATTAACTAAAAATACCAAAATTAACAACTAAACTACTTATGAGACTTAATTACGCAAATTAGAAAGCAATAAATTACGAACGACTTCAAGTATGCAATAATGTATTTAGGAATTATTTCCCCTAGTGTTTAACATGTAACATTTTTAAAATATATCCAATTCAATTTCTATTATTCTTGACCGGAGGGATTCACAATTAAAGCTAATATCTTTCTCAAGCATAGTAACCCTAATCCTAAATTATTTACCGGAATCTCTTCACTGAGTAATATAATTTAGAATTGCATTAGCGTGTGATGAATTCCCATGCAAACAATCAATTTTCCGGAAAAAACATGTATTTTATCTCTAAGTATACATGTAATTCTCTTCAATTATGCCTAGATCTAATTACACATGCAATTTCTCAATTAACATGCATAATATCATATATTGATATTCTAGAATTATCAATCCATAATTAACGACATAATTGAATCAAGAAAATGTAGAAACTTTATTGAAATTATAATTCAATCCAAGGGTTACATGAAACCTTAGGTTCCATAATCCTAAATACTCTAATTCTAAGCTATCATAACGAATCTAAAAACGAGTTTCATCAAAAACGTAAAATAAAGCATAAAAACCCCTCTTGATTTGATGAACAATCTCTCTAATCTTGAAATCGATGTCGTTCGTGCTTCTTGATTAATGTTATTCTCTAATCTCCTCTCGTCTCTTCTGTCTCTTGTTTCTGTAATGTCTCTTCTTTTTCTTTTGAAACCCTAATATGTCTTTTTATAGTGTATCAAAAAGATTTTGTTTTTGTCACCCGACATGGCCTGGGACACGACCGTGTCCCTAGGTCGTGTAACTTTCTGCACTTAGGCAAATTTTCTACACAACTTCAAAAATTCATAACTTCTTCGTTGAACTCGGAATTGAGTGAAACTTGATTCTTTTTCTTCGTTTTCGAGCCTAGAACGCGTTTAAACCCTGAAATCAACATTTTACTCAATTAAGTATCAATTTCTTTAAAGAAAACAAAAAATGTGCAAAAAATACTATAAAATCACCCTATGAAATATGTTTAAAATTAGAGTTATCAATTTGATTTTGGTAAAGGGAGTATATATGTATATATATATATATATATATATATATATAGAGAGAGAGAGAGAGAGAGAGTTTAGTTTTGGCATAAGCACGATAGTGCAAATGAAATAAAACCCAAGGTCTAGAACCCGGATTTTGGTTTGGGTCGGTTAATTATCTCCAAACCCCGATTTCAGGGGGCGAAATTCTGAGTCGTATACAGTTTCTAGGTCACTGTATGCATTATTTGGCATACTGATTGTTCATGCATTCATATGGTTGTGCATCTAATAAATTTCTGTCATGTGGTTAGGAGACGAGTGGAAGACTACGTTCAAGACTCAACATAGACTGTATGAATGGATGGTCATGCTTTTCAGCTTGTCGAATGTCCCAAGCACTTTTGTGAGACTAACGAACCATATGTTAAGACATCTCATAGGGAAGTGTGTCACGGTGTACTTTGATAACATCCTGGTCTACAGTACCAACATGTCGAGTCATTGTGAACATCTCAAAGTAGTCTTGGATATCCTCTATGCTGAGAGACTATTCGGCAATGTAAAGAAGTGTTACTTTTACCAGGAGGAAGCGGTATTCTTGGGCTACGTAGTTAATGGAGGAGGCTTGAGAGTTGATGATAAGAAGATTCAAGTAATTGTCAAGTAATTGACTCCTAATACTTGTATCAACATGAGAAGTTTCCACAAACCGGCTTCATTCTATAGGCAGTTCATCAGAAATTTCAGTACCTTTGCCGTACCACTTACCAAGTTAACAAAGAAAAACACCGACTTCCGATGAGGAAGAAGGGAGGAAAAGAGTTTTGGTAAGATGAAAGAGAGATTGACCTCCACCTCAATATTAGTGTTACCTGATTTCGACAAAATTTTTGAGTTGGAATGCGATACGTATCACAAACTAAGGATGGCCTAGTTATAGCAGACGTTGTATACTGTACAAAAAACTCCTGATTGGTTACCTTTCCAATCAAGAACTCTTCATACAATATACAAGCTCTATAACCACTAGTTTCCCAAGAGCATACAGATTCATATGATATCTTTACACAAACATAGTCATATAAAATTTGAACTACAAAGCTTACAGTACATAATGATTGAGTACATCTAAATCTATAATTCTAGTAAAATAAAAGTACATGAGTAAGAATCTATATAAATTGTTCTCTTTTAATACACAGGACAGCTCGCTCTTGCCTAAATCCCCAAGCTAACCTGTGGTATCCATCGACCAGCTTCTACAATTAAGCTATCTTGCAACAAAAGTCTAAAGAGGTATAAGCCCAAGCTTAGTGAGCAAAACCCTCAGCTATACCACAAGTAAGTTATAAATACATTATATTCATATATATGAATGAATGATCAAACAGAATGCCAAACAATACGTATAATTAACTAGTTCATATACAACTCAGATTTAACGCCCTCCGAAGTCAATGTTGGAGTATCACGGCACCAATCAGATCTGGGTATTATACTAGAACTTTCTTTACTACCCAACTCTACGCTCCGTACTCAAATCAAATAATTCTTTTATTTTCATAAAAACCAAGTTTTAATATAATCGTGAGTGGGCCCCTGCAGTCCACACTCACCCCTAAACGGAGGCCTCTAGACTCGACCCTTAGTCAAGCGATTGGCGCCTCCAACGCCTAGTGTTCCCACGAGCTAAGGTAAGGTCATTTTGTACGAGTGCACCGTACATAACTAATAAGTTAATAATAACCCCCGAATGGCTTCTCTTTACCTCTGTGTAATATGACGGCCGGAATTGTATCTATGCGATGCAAGTTAATGCATGTTTAAGTTTCTTTTTTTTTTTTTATAAGTCGAGTATAGTTAAGTTCAAATTATGTTGTGATCATCCAATAGTACACGCAATCATTTTCTACACTACCATGCAACAAACAAAGCATTATCTGTACTTAAGGTAAATTCATAACTCAACACACAATATCATACATAAGCGTTTCTCAAACCCTACACAGTAGTCAATTAACAATAGTAATTAAGTCCACTATCTACAATCATAAACAAGCATAGAATCATAAGGTAAATACTCACTCGGCCATGGCGACTCGCCCTAATCGTAATAATCTATCGGGAGATCTTCGCTTACCTCGGGATTACCTTATCATTATGATATGATAACACTAGTAAGTAATTGAATTAACTAATAATTCTAAAGATCTAGTTACCTAATTTTACTTAAATTACTATCAATTTTTATCCGGTTAGACCTTATTATTACTCATATGTAACTTTTTCGTTCTATTTCTAATATTTATGAATTTATAGTCGTTTTTCATCGTTTTCGGACGTATGTTCACACAGTTTTATCCGTTTTGGACGTTAAGACCTGTATTTTACAATATGGACTGAATTTATAAAAATTTTAACTATGGAAACTTAATTACTCTTATTACTTATATTTATATCTTTTGTTTATACTTAATGATTTAGTTAACCCTTAAATTCTTATACTTAGAGAATTTTATTTTACTCTTGCTAATTCAATCACTTAATTAAGTATAATCTAATTTAGGAAGTGTATTAGGGTTTACTAATTTGAGTACCTAATTATTATATACTTTTCTTATTTCTTATTTTATAAATTTATGTTTATGTCATTACTTGCTTATATTATGGCTTATGTCATCTTTTGATTACCTCATTGCTTGCTTCATCATTTGAGTACATATGCCTTATCTCATGCTTATGTAATGTCTAAAAAGCTTATGTACACTTCACTTAACCTCTTATGTACATATACCTTTACTATACTTATATGTATACTAGTATACTTATACATATACTTATACTTGTACTGTATTTATACTTATATACCTATACGGTCATATACATATTTTTGTACAAATTTCGTATGCCTAATTTTCCTTTTAAGAAAACTTTCCTAATTTCATTCTTTTATGTTTTTAAGTATGTATTTAGTATAGTATAGGTATGTATAGTTGGGATTTGTCTTAGTTTAGGTTATGTACATGGTAAATACTCATGTACAAAGATCCCCATACTTGTATTCTTTTAGTATATCCTTATGTACACATACTTAAGGGTATATACACATGTATTCCTTTCCTCTTCTTCATAATTCTTATTTTCCTATGCTTAAAGATGGAAACTTTATGTCCTATTCTTCAAGATCACACATAACACATGTCTTCTTATTTACTTTACCTAATTACCTAACTAATGAATAATATAAAATAACATAAAGTAACATTATCACATAACTTAATTGGTGTTGGAATTAGGGAGACAAAGAGGAAAGTGTTGAAAGTGAAAGGGAAGAAGAAGGGTTATGGCAATGGAGGGGATTTTACTTTGTTTCTTTTTATTTTGTTTTGATTATGGAAGAAAGAAAATGGTGGGGTCTAGAAGGGGAAATGGATGGACGACAATTAAAGAGGAGGGAGGAAAAGAAAAACCAAAAGAAAAGAAAAGAAAAGAAAAGAAATCATTAAATGCTTAGATATTTTTCTTATGCATTAGTGTCTTTTGTTGACTTTTCTAATTGTTGACTTAATCAACCTTTGACATTGGTCAACTTTCCTTAAGCATATGCCATTTTGTACACATAATGTAGTAATTAAGGAAAATTAAGGAAATGAAAGGGAATAAGGTTTTTGGTAAATTGATTAGTAAAAATAGTTAATGAGGTCTTACTTTAGGTATTTATAGCCTATATACATCATTTGGTAAACTATTTAGTGTAACTAGTATGAAAAGTACTAATTAAGGTATTAAGGTTCACTACATTTAGCCTAATCTTCAACTATACCCCTAACTTCATGTAATACTATCTTAATCATATACTTAAGAGATAAATGTAATCTATGATTCATTATCTTAGTTTCTAAAGGACTACTTAAGGATTCAAAATATATATGCATGATTGAAAGTTATCTCTAATCTTTTACTACTAATTTGGCAAAATATGAGGGTTATATTATCAATTAAGGTTTTAGGATATATTATGGTAAATTAGTGCACATATGACTTTAAGGTGATCATTTTAGGGTTTCTATCACTTTTGAATGAAATCTTTAGCATTCATACATTTAAGGTAGAAAAGTTTCTTATGCGATTGATTAGTTCTTTTAGGGTTTTCACTTTCATTAATCTTGTCAACTCTTAAATTGTCTAACATAGTTAAGTCTATTTCAAAAGTTAGATCGAAAATTTTAGGGGTTTACAATACGTCAGCAATTGGAATAGGTACTGTCCTAATACAGGAAGGTCGACCAATTGCCTTCCATAGTGAGAAGCTTCGAGGACCCTAGTTGAATTACTCTGTTTATGACAAAGAACTTTTGGCACCGATCCAAGCACTACAAGTATGGCAGTACTATTTACTGCTAAGAGAATTTGTTATTTATACTAATCATAAATCGTTAAGGTACCTCCGAAGTCAAACCAAGTTGTTGAAGCAGCAAGTGAGATGAGTTGAATTCCTTGAAGGATTCAATTTTGTAATAAAATACAAGCAAGGAAAGAGCAACGTAGTTGCAGATGCTCTTTTAAGAAGGCATATGCTTTAATCTGAACTACAGATCCAACTGTTTGGGTTCGTAAGTATCAAAGAGCAGTACTCTGAAGATCCACACTTTGGACCTATACTTGTACAATATATTGATGGAAGAACAGTGGACGAGTATGATGTAAAGAATGGCTACTTGTTCTGAAGTGGGAAACCGTGTATGCTGACATGTTTCCTAAGGGAGTTATTGATTAAGGAAGCTCATAGTAGGGGACTCTCCGTGGCAAAAGGAGGACTTGTGAACTATTGAAGGCGGATTCTTTTGGCCGAGAATGAGGAGAGATGTGCATCGAGTTATCGAAAGCTGTATCGTATACAAGAAGGCCAAGTACTGAGCTGAGCAAAGAAAAGCAATGCCCTTACCTATTCTAATGAGACCATAGACTGAATTAAGCATGGATTTTGTTATTAGACTGCCGTAAACTACCCGAGGCAAAGATTTTGTAATGGTCATTATGGATAGGTTTGGTAAAATGACACACTTTATACCCTACACCAAGAGTAACGACGTTTTGGCTATTACTTCTCTTTTCTTATAAGAGATTATGCGGATACATGGTGTGCCAAAAAGTGTAGTATCCGATAAAAACTCAAAGTTTTTGAGCCATTTTTGGAGAACCTTATGGCGTCAACTGAGGACCAGGTTACTCTTCAATACCTCGTGTCACACCCAAACGACAAGCAAACAGAGATAGTTAATCGCACTTTGAGATAACTGTTCCGAGTTGCAACAAGTAAGAACTTGGCTTATTGGAATGTTTGCTTGCTAATGGTTGAGTTTGCCTATAACCGAAGTACATGACACCACTAAAAAGACTCCATTTGAGGTGGTCTATGGATTCAATCTCGAGTTGCCCTTTGACCACACCCTTGTACCAGTACCCGCATAAGAGTAACCTGACGCCTCAGCCAGAGCACAATCCCTTCAGTACATATATGATAAGGTTACTCAATACATCGACCAAGCTGCTAGAAGAATGTGAAAGAAGACCAAGGGTAAGATAGCTAAGCAATTCTAGTTAGGAGACTTAGTATAGCAGCACCTCTACAAGGAATGGTTCCTAGGTAAGAGGAAGAACAAATTATCCGCACGGGCTGAGGGACCCTTCATAATTCTCTAGAAGATCAATGACAATACCTATAGGTTAGAGCTGCCAAAGGATTATGGGGTTTCCAACACCTTCAATATCGTCAAGCTCAGTCCATATCATACTGATGAAGAACTAATCGAAGACCATCCAGATTTGACCCCAAATCTAAATCAACTCGGAAGAAGTGATGAGAATTGAGCTACTGGCCCTTTGACCAGCAACCGAGCTCAAGGACTAGAAGGCTTGATGAGACTAATTCTTCTACTCCAGTCGACTCTTGCCAATACCGAGTACTTCTTTGCCAAGTCACTCCATAAGCCATGCCAAATGATTGCTAATCTCTTGTAGATAAAATGCTAAGAAATAGATGGCTAAGACAACATCTAATTCTCTCTCATGCCTGACTACTTACTTACTCAACACCACCCTTGCCACCATGCCGAGAGAAAGACCTCGAACTATATAAGCTGTCCCTGCTTGGACAAGCCAGTTAATCATATTGCTTTATCTCCATCTTTAAACGATCTCACCAATACAGCATCTCCATATGTATAGGACCACATGTAAAATCTGCCCGACTAATTATTATTTCTACGAATATTCTTTTTTATCCTTTTGTATTGTTATACATTATTACTTTAGGGTAACACCTATTATGTCTTTTCCCTTTTTAGGCAAGTTGCCATAAATTCTTAGGTATAAATATCCTTTGTATTTGTAAGCCGCAAGCAGACAGATCATCATTAATATACTTGAGTATTTTTCCTTTCTTATGTAAACATTCTCCTGTTTTACGCCTGGCACCACTCTTATAATTTCTCTTAAGCAAATTTAGGTAGTGAGTAACCTTACCAGACCAATTCGTACATCATATCGAATTATGTCGTGTATCCTCGGAAGTTCCTTTGGTACTTCATATTGTTTAGAGTTGTTCGTAGGTTTTGCTTAGCTTTCATTTGTCATTCTTCTTTCGCGCATTTTCCTTATGACTCCTTTCGAGCTTTCTGTAAGCTCAGATCCATCTAGCGATCAGCTTTGCTTATTCTTGATGGGAATTAAGCTACGAGACTTCTGACTCATAGTTGAGCTCGAGGACTAGAAGGGTTAGCAAGATAAATCCTTATGTTCCAATTAACCCTTATCGAGGCCGAGTCACCTTTAATGCCGTGTTGTATGACAGCCCATTTTTTGTAGTATACCAACTTAATAATTACTCTCTATTGCCGAGCTAACCAATCACTCAACATCATCCTTACCGAGAAGCTGAGAGATAGAGAATCTGGACTAATTATACCATCTTTGCTCGGACAAGCCTATCTATCCGTACTTTTTGTCCACATCTCCTAACAACCTCGCCAATGCAACATTACTACGTGTACAGTATCATATATAGAATTTGTAGCACCAATTATTGTTTTCCTTGTATATTCATTTTTATCCTTTTTATATCCTATGCATTGCTTCTTTAGGAAATATCCTTATTGTCTTTTCTCTTTTAGGTAAGTTGCCTTAACTTACGGGTATAAATACCTTATACTTATAGCTGTAATAGAATATATCACCTTCAATATACTTTGAGTACTTTCTTCCTTACATAAACACTGTTGTTTACTCTTGACATCACTCTTATCTTTTCTCTTAAGCAAGGTTAGGTGGCAAGTAACCTCATTTGACCAATTTGTACGTCATATCGAATTGTGCTATGAGTTTTCGAAAGTTCCATTGGTTTGTCATATCCTCTGGAGCTATTCATAGGTTTGCTTACTATTTCATTTGTTATTTTTGCCCTCTTTTATACCTTTCCCCATTCACCATTTCAAGCTTTTTGTAAGCTTGGACCCATTCGGTGACTGGCCTTATTTATTCTTAATCATGGTTCGCAACATCTTGGTATTAGAGCAGAAGTTTTGTGTGAACTGTACTTAGTTCTTCGAGCTATGTTGTACTCTATTTTTACACATGTTAAACAAAGTCAGTTTTTGTGTTCATTTGACTACTGTATTATTAACTGCTTACTTTTCGAAGTGTTCGTTTAAATTCTAAATCTGAAAGGAAAAATAACAGACCCAAATATGAATGTTAGTGCTAGTTATGATAGTAGAGTTGTCTACTATAGACGACAATCTCAGGAAACTCCTAAAAGCACTGACGAGAAGCTTGATGAAGCAGGTAAACTCTTGGTAGATCTAACCTGAGCTATTCATGCACTGTCTTACCGACCCACTGAAACCACGCAAAACATCCCATAAGTTGCTCAACCTATTAAAGGTTAGAACTCAACTTGACTAGTTCGAGGTGGAAGAGTTGGTGAATGAGTATGACGAAGGATAGACCTAAGCAAGCTTAATGAAGAGGAAGAAGGAGAGTATTTTAAAGAGGAGCATATGCGAGTCCCCAGAGCATCTGACCATGCAAAGCTTCAAATTATGAGTTTCAATAGATTTGGGAACACTGGCGAGTATCTGGATTGGGAAGAAAGGTGGAGCGTGTATTTGATTATTATCAGTATAAAGATTATGAGAAAGTGAGAACTGCTGCTATTGAATTCTGCGGGTATATCGCCATGTAGTGGGAGAACTTTCAAACCATGAGAAGAAGAGAAGGGTACCGAGAGATTAACAAAGAGCTTGAGATGAAGAGAGTGCTTAGAAACAGATTTGTATTGGAAACATACCTTTAAGATACTTTCACTCGACTTCATGAGCAAAGATAAGAAAGCCGAATTATTGATGAGTATGTTCAAGACTTTCAAATGCTGATGATACATTGCGAAGTATAGGAGCCACCAGCCTGAACAATCTCACGATTTGTTACTGGGTTAAGAGGAGACATCCAAGACATTGTGGAGCTCCAACAATTTGACACAATAGATAAAGTTGTTAGGATTGCCCAATAAGTAGAGAGGTAAAGAAGGAGCCGAGTAATAACTAGAATGCCAACTAACCGAGCCGGACAAGTAAGTTATCGAGCTCAATCAAGTATAAAGCCAAGCAGAAAGATTGATGTCAGAGCCGAGTAGAAAGGCCGACTTGAAGATGTAGTGCCAACCCAAACGTATGAGAAGGGGCAAGAGTTTGGTAAGAAGACTAGCCAAATCAAGTGCTTCAAGTGCCAAGGTTTCAAACATATGGCTATTCAATGTCCGAACCGAAGGACCATGGTCATTAAGGGAGACATCCCGAATTCAGACATAGAAAGTATGGACGAGGAACCTCAGAAGGAGGACGTTCCTACCTTGAAAGAACTGATTAAAGAGGATATGTTTCTTGAGGTCTTAGACCAGTTACTTATAGTTGTTTGACACATGATGAGTGTAGAACCCTCACGAGAAGAGGAGCAAAGAGAGAATTTATTTCATACCACCTACAAGGTGAATGATCAGATGTGTGCTCTTATTGTGGATAGTGAAAGTTGCACCAATGTAACATCAATCAATCTTGTTTCCAAATTAAGGCTACCAACTATTGCACATCTCAAGCCATACAAGTTGCACTGGTTAAGTAAGAAAAGAGCATTACATATCACTCGACAAATACTATTGTCGATCATTATAGGGAATTACTCTAACCAGATCTTCTGTGACGTACTACCTATGTGCGCTTCTTACGTATTGTTGGGTAGGCCGTGGTTGTTTGATAAGAGAGTTATACATGATAGCTCTAGAAACACGTATATGTTCGAGAAGGATGATCGAAAGATCACCTTGAATCCGATGTCGTCGACAGAAGTTAACAAGTTACAGAGGAAACTTGCTTACGAATCAAAAAAGGCTCTGGTGATGAGTAGAGCCGAGCTTCGAGAGGCCATCAATGCTAACAAGCTGATCCTATTGTTGGTCAGGCAACTTTTGGAAATGAAGAAGTAAGGTGAGCTTCCCCAAGAGATTAAGGAGTTGCTAGATGAATACATCAACTTATTTCTGGAACAGTTACCTAAATGGTTGCCCCCAACTCAAGGAATAGAGCACTGCACTGATTTAGTACCCAGCGCTGCACTGCCGGATAAGCCAGCTTATCATATGAATCCTAAGTAGGCTTCTGAACTCTAACGACAAATCAATGAATTGTTGGAGAGAAGCTATGTTAGAGAGAGTCTTAGCCCTTATGTTGTGCTTGCACATCTAGTACCGAAGAAGGATGGAACCTGGCGGATGTGTTTAGATATTCGAGCTATGAATAGAATCATGATCAAATGCAAGTATCCAATTTTGAGGCTACAAGATATGTTGGATGAATTGAGTGGAGTTAAGATTTTCGGTAAGATTGATCTTAAATCTGGCTACCATCAAATTTGCATGAGGCTAGGTGACGAATGGAAGACTACGTTCAACATTAGACATGGACTTTACGAGTGAATGGTCGAGCCCTTTGGCTTATCAAATGCCCCGAGTACTTTCATGAGACTTATGAATCATGTACTGAGACATCTCATAGGGAAGTGTATCGTAGTGTACTTTAACAACATCTTAGTATACAGTGCTGACATACCGAGTCACTATGAACATCTCAGAGTAGTTCTGGATATCCTTCATGATGAGAGACTATTCGGCAATCTAAAGAAATGTTGCTTTTGCCAAGAGGATGTGGTATCCTTAGGCTATATCATCAATGGAGGAGGCTTACGAGTAGATGATGAGAAAATCAAACTAATTATCGAGTGACCAACTCCTATTACTTATGCTGACATAAGAAGTTTCCACAGATTAGCTTCGTTTTATAGAAGGTTTATCAGGAATTTGAGCACCATCATCGACTACTTATTGAGCTAACAAAGAATAACACCAACTTCCAATGGGGAGAAAAGGAGGAGAGGAGTTTTGCCGAAGTAAAAGAAAGATTGACCTCCATCCTAATGTTAATACTACCTGACGTTAAAAATTTTTTTGACTTGAAATGCGACACATCGAGTGTTAAAATAAGCGTTGTCTTAATGTAGGAAGGTCGACCAATTGCCTTCCACAGTGAGAAGCTCCAACAACCACAACTGAATTACTTTTATGTATGACAAGAAACTTTTGGCATTGATCCGAGTAATGCAAGTGTGGCAATATTACCTATTGCCTAGAGAATTTGTCATATATACTGACCATGAATCGCTGAGGTAACTTCGAAGTCAGACTAAGTTGTCAAAGTGGCAGGCAAAATGGGTTGAATTCCTCAAGAGATTCAATTTTGTAATTAAATACAAGTAGGAAAAGAGCAACATAGTTATAGATGTTCTTTCTAGGAGACATGCGCTTTTATCAAAATTACAGACCAAGCTGTTTGGTTTTGCGAGTATCAAAAAACAATACTCTGAGGACCCTTACTTCAGACCAATAATTTTGCGATGCGTAGATGGGAGGATAGTGTACGAGTATTATGTAGAGGACGGCTATCTATTTTAAAGGGGGAAGCTATGCATGCCAACTTATTCCCTACGAGAATTATTAATTAGGGAAGCACATAATGTCAGACTTTCCAGATACTTTGGAGAGAGGAAGACTTGTGAACTATTGAATGGCTAATTCTTTTGGCCAAGAATGCAAAGAGATGTACACCAAGTTGTCAAGATTTGTGCTGTATACAAAAAGGGGCCAAGTACTGAACCAAATAAGGGAAAGTAATGCCTTTACCTATTTCGATGAAGCCATGGATTGAACTGAGTATAGACTTTGTCTTCAGATTGCTACGAACTGCTCGAGGCAAAGATTCTATAATGGTTGTCGTAGATTAATTTAGTAAGATGGCAAACTTCGTGCCTTGTATTAAAACTAACGATGCTTCGGCTATTGCTTATCTTTTCTTACAGGAGATTGTGCGAATACACGATATGCTAAAAAGTGTTGTCTCCGACAGAGACCCAAAGCTCTTAAGCCATTTCTAGAGAACCTTATAACGTCAGCTGGGAACTAAATTACTCTTCAGTACCTCATGTCACCCCCAAACTGATGGTCAAACAGAGGTGGTTAATTGTACTTTAGGGTCACTACTTCAAGCTGCAGTAGGTAAGAACTTGGTTGATTGGGACGTCTGCCTACCAGTGGTCGAGTTTGCCTATAACCAAACTGAACATAACACTACTAAGTAGACTCCCTTCGAGTTGGTTTATGGATTTAATCCCGAGTTACCCCTCGATTACACCCCTATACTAACACCCGCGCCTTGATGCCTTGGTTAGAGCACAATCTCTTTAGCACATCAATGACAAGGTCATTCGATACATCGATCAAGCTGCTAAAAGAATGTGAGAAAAGGCTAAGGGTAGGTCGGCCAAACAATTTTAGCCAAGAGACTTTGTATGGCTACACCTTAGCAAATAATGGTTCCCGAACAAAAGAAAGAACAAATTATCTACAAGAGCAAAAGGACCTTTTAGAATCTTCTAGAAAATTAGTGACAACGCCTATAAGTTGGAACTGCTTAACGACTATAGGGTTTCCAACGCCTTCAACATTGCCGACCTCAATCCATATCACCCTGATGGAAAACTGAGCGTACACCATTTGAATTTTATCCCAAATCCAAAACAACCTGGTGGAAATGATGGGAATCAAGCTATGAGACCTTTGACCCACAGCCGACCTGAGGACTAGAATGGCTGGCATGACGAATCCTTATATTACAACAAACCCCTGTCGAGGCCGAGTTCTTTCTTGTCGAGTCACCTTTAATGCTATGCCATATGACCGCCCATTATTTTATGGTATGCTAAGTTGATTATTACTCTCTATTGCCAAGCTAACCAATCACTCAGCATCATCCTTGTCAAAAAGCCAAGAGATAGAGAATCTAGACTTATTAAGCCATCCTTGCTCAAATAAGCCCCTTTGTTGGTTCTTTTTGTCCATATCTCCTAACAATTTTGCCAATGCAGCATCGCCACATGTACAGTATCATATGTAGAATATGTAGCACCAATGATTGTTTTCCTTTTATATTCATTTTTACCCTTTTGTATTATATATATTGCTTCTTTAGAAAATGTCCTTATTCTCTTTTCCCTTTTGGGCAAGTTGCCCTAACTTACGGGTATAAATACCCCTGTCCTTATAGTTATAACAAAACATATTACCTTTAATATACTTTGAGTCCTTTCTTTCTTGCATAAACACTGTTGTTTACTCTCGGCATCACTCTTATCATTTCCCTTAAACAAAGTTAGGTGGCGAGTAACCTTATCAAACCAATTCGTGTATCATATTGAATTATGCCGTGAGTCTTTGGAAGTTCCATTGGTGTATCATATTCTCTAAAGCTGTTCGTGGGTTTGCTTACTATTTCATTCGTCATTTTTTCCCTCTTTCATACTTTCCCCATTCACCTTTTCGAGCTTTCTGCAAGCTTGGACCCATCTAGCGACTAGTCTTGTTTGTTCTTGATCACGGTTCGCAACAGTTCTTGGTCATAGTTCGCACTAATTACCCTAAATACAATTTCAAGGGTACACAGCAATCGTAATTTTTGGTACCAGTCCAAAAGGTTACGGACCTCTTGATTGCTGGGCTTAATGGTTCCATTTTGCATGGTTTTGGTCCTTAGTTTCTATTTCTTCAATTCTTTGTGGGTTCTAAACTCTTATTTGTGACTTGGAATGTATTTAGGAATAATTTTTTGTAAGTCCATGTTTAATTTTTAATCCAACTCTAGTTTTTTACTCTTGGCATTTCTTAGTTGAGCTTTCATGCCTTACTGTTAAGGCCTCTTAAGTTAGGCTTTCTTGTTTACTCTTTTAAGCTTTTTATTTGGTTAAGTTGGGCCTTGAGCCTTATTACTAAAATCTAGAAACGCTGATTTTTTAACTTTTTAAGTTCAAAGTTTTATCGGTTTGTAGTTTTCGCCCATTTTAGCCATTTAGGGCCTATGACCTAAGCTTGATATGCTTGTTTAGGTCTTAAAATTATTTAATCATGCTTTTAAATAACTTTTCAAGTTGGGTCCATTTATGTCCAAGATGCTTTTAGGGCTTGTTTGGGTTGATTTTGGGCCCATACCATGTTTTTGGCTCATTTTTGCCTTCTAATATCTTTGTATGATAGTTATACTATTTTTGGGAGTATCAAATCACTTTAATATTTTTGTAAACATTATTATAAGTGAAGATTAAAGTATGGTCAGATTTTTATAGGTTTTGTCAAGTCTCCAAATGGATATTTTTCTCAAATTTTTTGTCTAAACAACATATATACTTACAAAAGGGGTATGAGGAAATATTTCTAAGCTAAACTAATAAGAATAAGACTAATGAAACTTAGAAATACCCCTAAAATGACCCACATCCAGCAAGCTTTCATGAGTTTGATGGGGTTTTATTTTGATCGTCTTTTGGGTTATAAGCTTATAACGTTACTACTAAAGTACACATTCAAATGTTTATATTACACATGAAAGAATATTTCAAAACTCACTTCTACATATTTTTCTACAATATAAAACACAAATAATAAGCATATACATTCTCATGTTAGTTCCTAATACATCAAAGCCTAAGGCTTTCATAAGCATAACATATTACGTAAAGAAACAAAAATTCATGTTACCAACCAAGGAAAGAAAACTTGCTACAAGGTGGTGATGAAGCCTATTCAACTCCTACTTACCCTTAGTTTTGGTCCTCACTTGGTGCTCCTAGGATGTCCCTCAGCTTACTCCTAAAGCCCCTCTAGGTTGCTCCTTGAAGTGATCTGGATGGTAGTGTTGAAAGCTTGTGAAGATGGCTTGTGTGGTCTTTTTGAGTTCTTAGTAAGGTATAGAAATTTAGGTGGTAGTTTGATTGGTGTTCCTAGTGATTTTAATGTGCAAACAGAAGTGAAATGGAGTATGTGTATTCATTAAAGATGGATGGTCAATTGGGGAAGAAAGTAAACAAGTGTTGTGTGTTTTTCAATTGTAAAATGTGAGAATGAGGAAATAAAAAAACAAAGTGGGGGATTTGGAGAGAGACATGGCCGGTTAGAATAAGAAGAAAGTGAGGGAGTTAAATTATTAACTTTTGTACTTGGATGGCATATGTTAGCATGGTAAAAAGATAAGTCAAATAAGGTATGGGTATGATGTCCTTAGATTGACAAATAGCAAGGCTAAGATATGATGGTCTTTGAAATGACAATGTAAACTCCATAAATTTAGCCTTTTGGACATAGTATTGAACTCGAGTGCTGTTGATATTTCCTCAAGTCAACAAAACGAAAGAAAATTTAAACCAATTAAAACTTGAAATTCAAAGCATAATGAATATGAAATAAAAATAATTAAAAGTAAAAATAAATAATTAAATCTAACCCCAAATCTAAAGAAAAACTTAATTTAGTAAAATGACACCAAAAGATGCGGTATCACTTAAAACCACTAGCGAAAGATTAAAGATAATTCTAAATAATAATAATTAATTAATTTAATTCAATTAAAATAATAAATTAATGTAATTACAATTTTGTTCCCAAGCATAAGTATGTGGTGCCCATATTTATGTATATATATATATATATATGTATGATATGATCTTAATTAAGTAATTTAGTATGAAATTATCAAAGATCTTCCTGAGAAATATAAATTGACTAAGCTAAGCTAAAATGAGAAGTAAGTTGATAAATTGCAATGCTACCCATAAGCATGTAAAATGCGCCTAACATGTGTGAGTATGTAAAAATAATTTTCAACGCGCACAGCAAAAATGCCTCGAACCGTATAATATCAAATTGATTAAACTAAATAATGAGAATACTAAATCTACAAAATTACATATTTGCTCTTAATCTATATCGCAATCACTTATATGTATATAGATATGTGTATATATCCTCCTTTACGTATAAAACATATACGATATTTTGCTAGTGTATTTTATTAGATATTATGTTGGTGTGATAAGCCCAAATAATTTGATTTACTTCATCAAATCTAGCATGACTTGCCCTATAACTCACTATCTAATGTATAAGATATTCCCTTTATTGAGTAAAATCCTACAGGATGTAAGTAAAAAGAAGCAAAATTGCCCTTTTTCCCTTATCTAATGTCGGCTACACTTTTGTCCATGTATATTTTAGTATTATGACCTTAGCCTTGTATAAAATATAATATTAAATCGCTCATTCCCCTCCTCATGTGTTGGATGAAAAGCCAATAAACATCCCATTGTTTTGTTTTATTATTTAAAATGTAATACTCAAAATATTTTCCTTTTTTCTCTAAGTTTTAGGTGGACCAGTGTGCTTCTACTCCTGCGATTTACTCTTTTTCACATGTTAGTCAACAAATCAAATCACCTCCCTTTTCCTTACCTTTTACTCAACATAAGAGCCAATAAACATACTTACCCACACATTACAATTTAATCTATGTCACTTTCAAATTCTCTCTCCTCTTAGTCCTAAACTGGACGAAGCAAGCACACGACATACTATAATTTTCTTTTTGTTTGTTCCATTTTTTTTTTCTCAACACCAAACATTTCTCTCCTCCTAGCTCATCCCTAACCAATACCAGCAACATTCACAAACTTTCATATTTTTCATGTTTACTCCAATACATGCATACCCACATTCTCGCTTCCCAATCGAAATACAGCTACATACCTACACATTTCTAAGCTTTATTTCCAACTATTTTCAAGTAGCAAGGGGCCTTTTTAGATAATTTAGACAAGAAGTTGAGGACAAATATCAAGAGGCTCTACTCCATCATCTTCAAGTCCATTCATAGAAGTAAACCTTTAGTCATCTTGTTTCTAGCTTCTTCTTTTTTTTTCATATTTTCATTTTGATTTCTAGCATTTAGATGTGTATAAATGTTATATCTTATAATAGAATTGCCCTTCTACGTAAAGTATTAGGTATTGTAGCATGATGTTTATGTATTTTTGCCATATAGGTAATATTTCATGATAAATGTACATCATTTTTTAAAAATAAAATAAAATAATAATAATAATAAAAAGGAAAGTAACAACAACAACAACAAAAACAAAGTAGGCATTTCCCACATTCTTCCCTTAACCAAGACTCTCATGCATTATTTTAGGATATTTCCAACATTTCATATGATATTATAAGATGAGAAGGTAGTGACGTAACAATAAAACTAATAAATATGATTAATCTTAGGAAAGATGGGGAATGATCACATTAAACTCTTAGAAAGAGCTCACGGCATGGAAAAAGAAAGAATTTATACAATATTATCTTTCATGTGAAATGATGATTTAGAGTTGTTTTAGGATGTTTATATTAAGATTAATTATGTTAATTTATCATTTAGGCCTTAAATTTGGAAAATATGTGAAGGTGGGCTAAATATGGGCTTGGAAACCCATATACATGCTGCATCCTAATATGAAAAGGAGATAAAAAGCGCTTAAACTTTTATTTAGTTAAAATATTGGCTAAAACGTAAAACTTAAATAGGCTCAATGTAAGATAAAATGAGAAATTAGAGAAAAGATCCATTTAAGCCAATAATTGATATTTTTGGCCCAATTAAGGAAAGACCAAATTTAAAAATAATAATAATAATTTACAAAGATATTTTTAGACCCAATAGAAATAAAATAGATAAAAGGTAGGCTTGGATAATTTTAAGTCCATTAATAAAATATAGGTAAAGGCCATAAGAAAACTATCGAGAAAAGCCCATAAAAAGTAATTAAAAGGAAAATGGGTCCAATTATATAAAATTCGTAACTGTCTAGGCCCATTCCAGAAAATGTGGGTCCTAATATCCAAAACGGATTTCGTTACATGAAAGTACATTTGAATATAATAAAGATTGACTATAAGATCATAAAAATCAGATTTAAAATGAAAAAAATTATATGCAATTAAAGATTTAATAAAAACCAAGCAATATAAGTAGGTTAACTAAGTCACTCTAGTAATTTAGTCCTATAAATAGATAATTAGAATAAGCTCCCCAAACAAATAAATAAATACCTCATATGTAACTATTTACATTTATATCCTACAAAAAAATAAAAAAATCAATAAACATGTATAGTAAAGTACGTATAAAGCATAAATTATAAGACATAAAATTGCTCGGGACGTCATAGTCTTATGCATCTACATGGTTATGTAAAGTCCAAATATTTTAAAGAAGATACACTTTTATATGTACAAATAATTAAATATATAAAACGTAATTACCATATTACAGTAATACAAAATAACAATAATGGTAACAGATGATAATAATAATAATAATTAACGATTGCAATAATAATGATGTCGATAATGATATAGAATCATATACTTACAAGAATTAAAATGAGTATATACATACACTTGCACACGCGATAGGTTCTTAGAATAACATTGTACATGACTGAGCTAGAGTTTTAATGATCAAGTCAATTAATCAACAATATAATTTCAATGTCTTCTACTCAACTCTATTATTACGTTTAACTTATACTGTCACACTACTATTTACCCACTATTCGTATGTATTATTATTAAATTATAACATAACAATATATCGATATAAAATCTACAAATAGTGAGATAATTCAAACTCATATAATACTTACAAAGCCATATATTATTACTCTTATGATTAAATAATATTTCCTATTCACCATAAGGGACACATATCATTAAGAATTTTAATTTAATTCTATCATGGAAGAAGCGCATTCGAACTTAATAATGATCGACTATAAGAACGTCAAAATTAAAGATAAAGCGAAAAAAGTTATAAGTGATTCAAAACCTAAGTAGAAACAAGAATCATAAGATAGATAACTAAATAATGAGGTCATATACCACTACCTCTAGATAGTCATTAAGTAAATATATAAACAATTATGTAAATACTTATTAGTATTCTCCTTTAATAATATCAGGTGATATAGACCTTGACATGGACTTACACTTGGATTATTATAACTATAGGATAACCTGACCAAGTGAGCATTGTAATGACTATTATACTTGATCGTGCTTATAGATTAGTCACACTTAATTATATGACTATTATTAACTAGTTGCACAAGGAATTGGGAATCATGCGTATGATTGATTATTGCTTGTCTGGTTTGCCGAAACATCATAAGATATATGAATCAAATGGAGTGATAAATTTATAATATTCTTTTGATATGTTTATGATGATTTCTTGGTTACTTAAATAAACTAGACCTAACCATATTCGACTCATTAAATTAAATGGTCATACATACGATGTTTGAGTAGGGACTTATTAGCTGTCACATTACATGTATGGGATGGAGGGGTCTTATGAGGGTCATGGTTATTATTATTTGAGTTTTCGCATGATGCATACGTGCAATATGGCCTTACCTTAACCTGCAAGCTTACTAAGTGTTGGAGACGCTAACTACATAGCAATGGGCCGAGTCTTGAAGTCCATTGCTTAAGGGTAAATAGACTGTATGTGCTACTTACATCCATACTTTACAGCATAGGTTGAAAAAAAAGGAAAAAAAAAAAGAAAAAATATTGATTGACGTATGAGGCTATTTAGTAGATTAGAAGCCATAGTGATTGAAACCTAGGTCTGATGGATCATCATCTCTAACCTTGGTTACTAAGGGTGGAAATTCGAGCTATATACAGTTTCTTGATGGTTGTATATACATGGTTGCTACATCACATACAATTTGTTTACATTCATATGGTTATCGATTTAACTTGCTTGCTTTTGTTTGAAAGGTGTAATAAGAGGAATATCTCATTAAGTTAGATGTAGCTTATACTTTTATAATTTCTTTTGTAGGTTAATTGAAAGCTGGGATTTGGGCTAGGATTCAAGTGTAGAGTATTTTAACTAGTTGAATAATAGACAAGTAGGAGTAGAAAGATAATGTATATAGCTAGATGATACTTTTATAATTGATATTTGATAGAAGTATTTGAAATTTACGTGCCTAATCTATTATTTGATAGGGGATATAGATTCTTTAAGATTTTGTTGGACTATAAAATATTGAGTATCCATAGTCATTTATATTTTAAGTTAAATGAATAAATTATGCATTGAAAGCCATAGTAATTAATTAGTTTAATTAGTTAGAGTCTTGCAATTTTTAACATGCAAAGTAGTTTTCATATTATGGGTATATATGTAGTATGAAGATTTTAGATAATTTTATTAAGCCTCCTTTAAGGTTGTTACAGACTCTTTATACCCAAGCCTACAGCAATGGTCTCTAAATTCGACCTTCAGCCACCAATGGTTAGAGTTTCTGGTGCCAAGTAAGCCTATAAGCCAATGGTAGGGTCTTGTTGCTGTCGAGTCTTATTTTATTTTCCTTAATTCAACTTATAAGCCTAGCCTATTTAATATAAATTACTTGAGATTAAATTAAGGAAAAACATTTTTTTTAAAAAATGGTTTAAAAAAATATTAAAAAAAAAACTTGGAGTCGCCAACCAGTTAAATTGGTAAAAAGTAAAATTAGGGTTTTTGAGCAGAAAAACCTTAATTTGGCTACTGATTCGTGAATTTTCTTTAAAAAATAATTTTAGAAAATTAACCAGAAAAAACTAAATTCGGGAGTTAAACTATTAAGACTAAGTCACTATGTAAAAATATAAAAAAAATTAATGGGTTTTATTTTTATAATTTTTCTAAAAATACTAAGATATATATAAGCATGTAAAATATAACTAAAATGAATTTTTTTGGATTTTTATTAATAATTTTTATGGAAAAGGAAAAGAAAATATTCTTTATATGATTACCCTAAAAGTGTTTATGTACCTGTTAGTTGAGATCAAACCAACGTAGTTCTTTTTTTTATAAAATATTTAGTAGGTCGATTTATTTTTATTTTTGAAAATCAAGCTAGATTTATGTTTATTTAACAATTTATTATTTTCTTAAAAAAACCAAAAAATGTATAATTTTACGAATTTAAGAAAACCCTGACTAACTAAATCTTTTTTAAAATTCTAGTTATGATTTTTCATATATATATTTTTAAAATCACTAAGTATCAAAACTATTTTTCCTAAATCTTACATACAAAATATACTAAGATACGTATCTTCTTTGAAGATATGGATCTCAAAGAAAAGATATACGATTTTTCTAAAATAATGCAATTTTTGATAAAAAAATTGAAAATTATCTAAAATATAGCAAATAATATGAAAATTATTATAAAAATATTTTAAAAAACCAGCACTAAAGAAAAAATTAGTAAAAATAATTAAATTAACTACTAAAATAAAATAATAATAATTTTTACCTAAACGAGTCAAGTTACGTATGATCAGCGTGTTCGTGTTGACCGTATCATGATTGTGTAGACTACGTTCATATGCTTGGTGTAGAGTTGATCGTTCGCGTGTAGCAATGTTGATCTGATCATGCATACAGCCATGGATCTGATTGTGTGTGCAGTTGTGTTTGTGTGTGATCGTGTGTAAGGGATTATATGTGCTAATGTATAAATGTGCAGAGGGTGAGCAATGGATATGTAGCATTATGCTAACCAAGCATGTTAATGTGTGTGCTTTGTATATGAGTCCAGTAGCGTACGACATGTCTGATACTGTGTGTATGCAATCGAGTATAGTGGTAGAGTGAAATGTATGAGCTGTAATCAAGTGAGGGCAATATTAACAGTGTTTGTGTCAGGTGATTGTGTGTGATTTCATGTTGTATGTGCAGTGTGTGTTGACTTTGGTGTAGCGTAGAGATAGTGATGAAGTATAAGCTAATGTGTAGTCGTGTGTAAATGACCGAGTGAACTCAATGTATGTATTATTGTGTTAGTGATCAGGACGTGAAGTAGTGGATGGGTGATCGAGTGTGTATAGTGTTCGAGTGAATGTGTATGATCTGTCGCAGAGTACTATATGTTTTATGTCGTATGTTTGAGGCCGATCGTAGATGTACAAGCTGGTGTTCGTTGGATATATAGTCATATGGGGATGAGCGTGGAGCTGTGTTGTTATGTTATATGTTTAGAAATTGTGAAAACGTATCTAAACTTTATTGCCGAATTCCTATTTATAAGCTACATAATTGAATTTTTAAATCTTTTTAATATAAATTTATCTCGACAAATCCCAAATACGAAAGATACGATAACAAATCCCAAGTACGAAATATATGATTTAGATTCTTTAAATATTCAAAATAATGTTTTTAAAAACCTTATTTTGATTTGGGTTTTCTATTTTCAAGCCTGACTTAATCCAATTTGATTTAGCTCAATAACCTAATAACCCATTTAATAAATTCTAAATCTATTTAGCCCAATATAAATTATATAAAAATCAATTTTATATCAGACTAGACTAAAAAATAATTTAATGAAGCTCAATCTTTTTAATGACTTATAATTTATTAAATTGAATGCATACCACTATCTAATTCGACCTTAAACGACTCGTCTTGACTTAATACAACTTGACGCTTTATTTTTTATATTTTCAAATTTTTTAAATTTGATTTAATTATTATTATTTTTTCAAACCTAGCCCAATAAAAATACTAAAATAAAAATGGAAAAATGAGGTGTTTACAATTATATAAGTGTTCTTGGGTCATACTAATTATAAATGTTTAAATCACATGGGATTTCTATCTCTACAAAGCCCTTCATTACCATTTGTGTGAGGTGACAGCCAAAACAATAAATGTAATGTTTATACTTATGTATGATCCATTTAATTTAAGATAAGTTGAATATAATTAAGTCGAAGCAGTCGACTGATATCAGCATACCATTCAAATCATGTCGTAGTTAATCATACAATTAATTCTTCAATTATTATATTTAATAATGTTTAGCACAATAAACAATCAGTATCAATCACATGTACATCCTTAAACCCTAACCATTAATTTATTAATATATAAAATTTAGATACACTAAATATAAATACAAAACAAGTATAGAGTTATCGGGAGTACTCATTTGAACAAAGCCAATATGAATAATGCAATCAACAGGCACTTTGCCCTCCTAATCGATATCTCTTGATAAATAAAATAATAAAAACTTAATAAGTATCTAAATATAATACTAAACGGCCTAATTAGCTAACTATTTACCTTATGATTCTCATTCCCGCTTAAGTATTAAATTGCTTATAACTTTTCATTTTAAATTTGATTTTTATAAATTTACAGTTAATTTTTATTATTTTTTAACCTACTTTTATGTAGCGAGGTCCATTTTAGACTTTAGAACTTGCATTTTTTATTGTTGGCCTAAAATGTTTCAAATTTATTTATTTTTTGCCTAAATATTTTTAATTATTATTTTGAGCATTTCTTTATTATTTTAGAGCTTAATTAATTTCTATATTTTATAATTTCGAAATGCTTTTATTTTTTCATCTATTTTGTAATAATTTCTTTATTTTAGCATTTTAAGCCTAAATTATTAATTATATTACTTTTTGTTATAATTGTAATTTCCTAATCAATTTATTATTATTAATATCTTATTAGTTTTGTAAATTTGGGTTAAATTAAATAAATTGGGGAAAATTAATGTGCCATTTTCTTATTGGTCCCAAAATGTATTTTTCTTATTTTGCTCAATTTTTCTATTTTTACCAATTTTATAATATTAATATACACATATACAATTTCATAAAATAATTAATTATTAATTTATAGTAGAGAATCTCCCTTATTTCTTCCATGAAACCTATGTCCAGCAGATGTATATATATATATATATATTTACTTATTAGCTTATTTTAAAGAATTAGTATATTATTATACATACATATATATATGGGGTATTTATATGAATAATTGTACTTATATTATTTTATACATATATCTATTTATACTATTCCTTATGATTTTTCATATAAGTATGATAAAGTAAGTATACTTAATATTATGTATGTGCACCTGTACTATACACACACATACATATATATAACTAAATAAATATAACACATGTGTACGTATATATAGATATATTAACATGAAAAAGAACAACTGTATATTCCATTCATATACATGTACATATAGTTTTGTTACAAAGATACTAAAATATATAATATCTATTACATGCTCTCAATATACATAAAACACTATAAAATACAAATGCAATAAAAGAGTACATATAAATTGATACTATAAGATAAATCAAATACAACATAAGTATTAATTTAATGACTCTTTTTGTATCTTGAAAAGTTGTAGAACAAAGCCCTCATTCTTCTTCTTAAAATTGATGGAATAAAGGAAGAAAAACAAAGATGGGAAGTTGGAAATGAAGAGAATGTATGTTGGTTCAAATAGAAAGAAATAAGGCTTGATTTTGTATTTAGCTTTTGAAGAGACTAAAAGAAAATGGTGATGTATTTTAGGGAACATGTGGCTAGCGTAAGGAAAAAGAAAAAGGAGGGTTTGACTTCTCTTTTCTTCACGTGGGATAATCTTTCATTTTTATCTTTGATTGTTGCTTTTTTTACATGGGATGAGAATGATAAACATTTAGTAGTTGAGAATTTACAAGGAAAAAGAGTAGAAAAGAAGAAAAAGAGAAAGGAAGGAAAGAAAGAAGGAAAAGAAAAAAGGAAGAAAGAAAAAAATTTCAAAATAATTTGGTTGACTCTTCTTAAAGTATTCTTAGCTTTTAGATAATGTTTATGATGAAGTAATCATTGAAGAAAATATAGAATGAAAAATTAGTGTATACTATTTAATACATAAACACAAAATATTAGTAAAATTGAATCAATATAAAGTTAGTACACATATATACATATATGAAATCACAAATAATTGTAAAATAATATTTGTAATCTTGTAAATTTTGTTAATTAAATTATTACTCTTTACATTTATAAATATTTAAGAGCTATCTCTATTCATTTGTTAGTGATTATACATGTTTATTGATCATTGTACTTAATTAAGGCTTTAACATTATTAGGGTTAATTTTATACATTTTATAAGCTTAGGGTTTAGATTTAGGGTTTTTATTAAGTTTGGGGTCAGTCTTTTATATTTACGTATACATAGGGTTTAAGTTTTTTTGTACAAGATTATGGTTTCTATATTAGGGTTTTTCGTATTCATTTCAAGTTTCAAATCTAAAATTTCAATTAGCTTTAAATTTATTGGTTCTGTTGACTTAGGGAAATTATTTACAATATTTAAGTTTGATTCTATACTTAAAAAGCTAAATTTGCAAAGTTTACAGCGTCGTACTACAAGTGCCTCAATCGGCAGCAAAATACATCTACCACATGATGTTATAAAGTAATGAAAATAATACTATAAAAAGCAGTCGTAAGGAGAAACAGTTGTTAGTAGCTCACATATTGTGCCTAAACCCGTTGCAGCCTGTACCTACCTTATCTATTGAGAACTAATCCGTCAACAGGTTCGAGCTCCATCTATCCTGCAATATTTGAAATAGTAAAAAGTTAGACATCCATCATTGAGAGAAGCAATTAATAACAGTAACAATTGAGCAATAACATGATATGTATATCAACTTTATCATTATTCATTGAATTACCCTCTTAATTCTTAAGTGGATATGTTCTTCTATTGTATCCTTCTCCCCTATAGAAAGTGCATGTTGTTCTATTTAGACGTCATCTCACTTCCATCTCCATATGTAACCATTTCGTACTGGGCTTGCCCTTCCTATGCTCGAGTGATAGATTGAGACAGACTTTTTGTAGTTGTGGAATAACTGGCCATATCGACTTGTCTTTGATTAAGAAGAAGTATGCTCTATAATACTGCGCCTAATGGACGGATTTATACCATTCCTCAATCAAGTCCATGATATTAAATTGCTTGAATTTGGCTGTAGCTAGTACATGTAAGCAAATGATCCTCTATATTTGCCATTTGTTGCAAGTACACCTGTAGTTATTAAAGACGACCATTTCAACATGACCACCTCTTTTCATCTTGTTACCTATATGCTTGCAACCCGTCATAACCTTGTATATCTTGCTATATTTGTTTAATTGCACCACATGGTGAGAACTAACTTGCCGCACCCACTCCTCCAACATATCTGCAACGTATTTCATGAAGGGTCGATTTCTAGCGACATACTCTAGTGCCTTGTTATGTCTCTTGTCTTAGGATAATAAACATTTATAAAAGATCTTTCTCATTAGTGTTGTAATGAGTACCCCCAGGTATTTTTTAAAACTCCATTATAAGCTTTCGTAATGTTGATGTCATATGTCTAGATCGGTAGCCACCATCATGGGAAAGTATCTACTGGTCAACCAGATTCCTTAGAAACTAACCCCACGCCTTTGCAGTCTCCTTACCCACTAATGTAAATGTTATAGGGACTATGTGGTTCACACCATCTATGGTGGTTGCAATTAGCAGCTTGTGATAGTATTTTCCATATAAAAATATCTCATCGATAGTAACAAGAGGCCTATAGAACTTCTATGCCTCTATATATGGGCTAAAAGACCACCAAACCAATTGTAACTTCGTTATCCCTGATTCCCTTGACCTACCCTACATCCACTCCAGCTTTGTCCCAAGATTGCTCATTTATATGCCGTTAAGTAGTCTTGGAAGATCATCATATTATCTCTCTCAATTACCATAGATTGTTTCAATAAGCTTTATCTTTCTAGACGATAACCTTCGATTGCTAACCACATACCTAAATTGCTCGCTGATAATACTGTGTAACTAAGAAATTTTTGTATCGATGTCTTCTTTAATAACTTTTAGAAACTCTCTTGCCATCATATTCGAATCCAGCTACGGGTGGTCTTGACTTTTGAGTGGATCTATGCATTTATGAGGTCTAATTAGCCTTGTTATGACCTAAATGCACTATAACTTTTTCTTATATGCCCTTAATCTCTACTTACATCTGCTTTCATGCCATGAACACATGATTTGATACTTATTCTTTTTGGATTTCATTGATCTCAAGTTTGCATGATGCTTGATGTGGTAGTGCTTAACAACTTTTACCAATTCATTCTTTTCATTGAATCTCATATGCATGAGAAGGTATTTGTTGGCTTGTATGTTGTTGAACTCTTTGTCAATGCACCTATCCAATTGTCTGTAGCCATCGTCTTAACCCTTGTTAAAGAATGGTATCGCATCCCTAACAGCAATTCCAATCGTCTAAACATTCGAACGTGATCTTATGCTTGTGTGGGCTCCATTGAGCTTGACTTGGAGGTGTAATAGTGTATAGGTAACATCTCTGGCATGTAGGAATGACTATTACCCATTACGGGAATAATCGAAGGTAGCAGAGGCATATTAATTTTAACACCAACGTCGCTGTCATCATTGTCATCCTCTTCATTCATGCCAAACTCATAATCATCTTCATCATCTTCATCATTAGGAGTATGATTGAATCGAATAATATTAGGCTTGAGTTGAAGCTCAGCATGAGTTTAACCAAATTTTAAATTTTAAGCTCAAACTCAATTTTTAAAAATATATAACAAGTTTGAGCTCAACTTAATTAGCTTGATCATTTTATAAATTTTTTCTAATTAATATTAGATTTGCTTATATTTAAGTAAATTAAAAATTATATCAAGCTTAATTAGGCTCCCAAGTTTGGTAAGCTTAATTTTTAAATCTCAAGATTGATTCGATTTACTACTTAGCTTGAGCTCAACTCTACTATTACCAATTAAATTTAATTAGAACTCGAGTTGAGCTTAAGTAGTTTGCGAATTGACTTGGTTCATTTATACCTCTACTCATCATCCAACCTTTCCATTCATTGAACCTCTCGATTATGTAAAACTTTTTTCTCAAATGCCAGTCTAACTGCCTTGTTGATTGTAATACTATCATCTTATGTAGGGCTAAGCATGAGTAGTAGGTCATCTTCATTTTCAATTAACTCATTAAATTGAGTTGAAGGCACACATGCCACATTTACCGTGACGCTCCTTTCAATTCTACGATCTTCACTTACAATTGGTGTATGTGGGTTTGCCTAAATGCTTGATTATCTAAAATAAGTTTTCTACATCATCATCGTCTTTGATGGCAATTAAAGAGTAAGATATAATTCTAGAATAATCGTTGGGATGGCAATACAATATCTCAACCATACCTTTGTTTGAATCAATCCCAACCCCCTGACAAACCCTTTCCAACAATTTCTTACTTTTAATATCTTCATTAGGTTTCGATTATACTTCGGCCCTAAATTTCTCCTTATAATATTTCAGTGGGCATAAATCATAAATTTCACTATACTCACTATTTTCAACCTATCTACATCAACATTAGTATCTTGGTTAGCATGTCATGGTTTGTGCACAGTAATTTTTTTATTCATGCAATTTTTACTCCTAACTCGTACAAAATATTTTTCTATTTTGAAATTTATATATTACTAACCACCTATTGTATGATATCCTATCTACATCAACATTAGCATCTTGGTTAGCATGTCATGGTTTGTGCACAATAATATTTTTATTCATGCAATTTTTACTTCAAACTTTTACAAAATATTTTTCTATTTTAAAATTTATATATCACTAACCACCTATTGTATGATATCCTATACGATCAAGTATTAACACCATAATGAGTATAATATGTGGTGTTGTGTAATTAATGAAAAAAAGAAAAACAACTAGCTAGGCATTTCAATAATTTCTAATACATATAAAACAACATGAGAAAA
Source organism: Lumnitzera racemosa (assembly GCA_024138005.1). Taxonomy (NCBI): domain Eukaryota; kingdom Viridiplantae; phylum Streptophyta; class Magnoliopsida; order Myrtales; family Combretaceae; genus Lumnitzera; species Lumnitzera racemosa. Next base: position 49,077,212 of record JAMXBC010000012.1, on the reverse strand, counting down.
CTACTCATTTACATGAATATCTACTATACTATCAACTAGCTCCATTGTAGTATTTCATTGAATGCCTTACATATGGTGTTTAAGATGCTTTAATTTGAACTCTACAATAAGTGATATGTATTCTAATTTATAATCTACAAACAAATTGCCCAACAAGTGTTTCAAACTTCATACTAATATACAATAACAGCAGCAAAAACAGAGGTTGGAAGTATTAGATCGGAGAAAAACTATGTATTTATGCCAAGAGAAAAGTTGAGGGATTTTGTTTATTATTTGGGTTGCGTTCTAAAAAAATTTCATTGAAAAAACTTGTAGTACAGTGAAGGAGCTCTTGTCGGAGGCGCTTTCTTCTTTTATCTTTATACACAAGAAGGCGCACATATAGTTTTTAAAAAATGGAAGTCGCTCGAGGTCCTCTAAAATCGGCTTAAGTGGAAACGCAATAGCTAGTGACTACTGGCTATATAGATTCTTCCTGGAGTCCTCATATACAAAGATCACGCAGCGCTCCTGTAAGCCGGAGGCTAGATTCTATTTCTAGAGCACGACCTAAACTTGCAAGGTGAAGAACACGATCCACAGAAAGGGAATGGATTTAAGTGAACTAAAGGAGGCTTTATCCTCTCGATCATACTCCGGAATTGCTGATATTTGCGATAATCTCATGCTTCAGGTACATCCTTCGTATTTTCAAATAAATAAATTGATAAATAAGTATACTTTGTAAACCCTAATTTTGTATAAACCCCAATGCAGGTTGCTGCAAAAGGTGTTTCCTTTCAAGACAATTGGCCATACGCCATTCACCTTCTCGCTCACATCTACGTGGAAGATATGTGAGCCCACTTTCTCTTTTCCTTTGTTTTTTACTATTAGTTCCGGTTTCTTCTGTATTGGATGAAATTAGGGTTCTTGAGTCTGTGGAGGCCGTTTAAAGTCAATCCACACAATTACACCTTTGTTTATGACTCATAGAGTACGATTTGAAATAGACTCTATGTCTATTTTTTAGACTGCTGGACTAGTTTAGTTCGGATGGGCCTTTTAGTTTGATTTTAATTTTTCTTCTTCTTCTTCTTTGGAACTTGTTGCAGTAATAGCGCGCGCTTTTTGTGGAAATCAATACCTTCTTCTGTTAAAGAGAGCCAACCAGAGGTATGTGCTGCCTGGAAAATTGGACAGAGACTGTGGACACGGGATTATGCTGGTGTGCATGCTGCTCTTTGTGAGTTCGGTTGGAGTCCAGAAGCTCAAGGATTAATAGCTTCGTTCTCAGGCAATTTTCCTTCTTTCTTTGGGTTTTTGGTAGTTCTTGCATTATGCCTCTTCATTTTGCTTATCAGCATTCTGTAGTAAATATCTAGAGAATTATGTGGCTCGAGATTGTTCCAGATTTGATGCAATTTCCTTTTGCTGAACTATGCTAAAGCATGTGGACCCAAACTCAGTAAGATGTTGAGCTTTGTGACCCCCATGATTTTGGTAAATGAACAATAATAGCTGTAAGAATTGGATTGCTGATGAAGTGACTGCTGGTATTTGCAGCTTTGAGTTTTATTTATTAGCTTGTTGCTACATCTCAGTCTTTATCTTATAGCTCTCAAGTTATTTGCCTCTTGTGGATAAGATTGTGGCCTTTCATCATCAAGTGCCCTTATGGAATTGGATATGCTCATGATGTTGTCTATGATATGATGCCTGTTAATTGTTTATGATGTCCTATGTGATTATGGGATATGAGATGTATTGATTGACTTAATGTGTTATGAAAAGTAAGATCTTCACCTTCTTACAGTCCAAAAAAAGAAGAAAAGCAAGATCTCCTTAGTGGATTCCCTGGAACAACTAGTTGGATTATGACCTGACAACATAAACACCTTTGTGAAGTAGGACTGGCTTGATAAATGGTTGTATTATTTGCTCTATGTAGTCTTATCTGCTTTACTAGTCTTGTAGTTGCTGTATCCTTATATGCAGTTCTACTTAATCTATATGGCTGGTGATATTGCCAAGAATGGCCATTTTGCAGTTGAATGGTGGTCCTATTTTCATTTGGTTTGTTTTAGTTCACATTCCACTTCATTCAGTGTCAACTGCCATTTTTAGCTTATAGTTGGATTGGAGCCCTAGTTTCTCCACAAATGTTGCTAAGTTCTTAGAGATTTGACTTGGCTATATAGTCAATAGCCGACTATAGTTGGGGTAAAAGGTGATTGAGCCATAGTGTTATCATACGCTTATTAAGAAGCCATGGTTGGTTCCTCTTTGGGACTTTTGATTTAAAGGTTTCTCTCTAACGAGTTCTCAATTCCATGACATCAGAGGACTCTCTCAACAACCTGTCAACCATTTTCCATACAAGTATGACCCCCAACAGATCCATAAGACTAGCTCATGACAAATTGGTGTTCGAGCCAATTGTCATGTGTAATGTTGGGCATGAACCATTTGAAGCATTTCTCCAAAAGTGTTACCAAGATAGAGCGAAGCAGCAAGAGGAGCATTAAAGGCCTAGCCACTAAATTTCTTAGATAAGCAAACGTTTAGACATGTTGGAGAGCCAAATGACGAATCTATCTAGCCATTTCAAAGAAAATAGGGTAAATTTGGAAACATTCGACCATATCAGACTACGAATGTTAATGACCAACCTAGAGAAGTGGTGGATAACATATAGATAACCATGCTTCCATGAGTTGGGACTTCTTATGCTAACCCAATGCATGACAACCCAGTCCAAACTGACCCACTACATGTCCAATTACTGCATGCTTACAAGAATGTGTGCAAACACATTGACCCATGCAAGCTATGCCATGATCTTTGGCATGAACCATGGCCTAAGCATTGTCAGTGGAAGATTTGTAGAATCTTATGTTCCATGCTATACCAAGCTTGATTATTTTGCTTGCCAATGAAAATTTTGGTTGTGCCTTCCACTAGTATCCACTGTCCTTTTCAAGTACCAAGTTTTTCTCTTTGGTCAAGTAATTACCTGAGCATGAGGGCAGGCTCATTGTTTAAGAGGGGAGTAATGTTTAGGAGTATTTAGGAAAATCTTTTGTGGTAGAAAGATGTATCTTGAGATTTGAAAAATGAATATTTATCTTTGTTGTTCTTCTTTTTAAATAAATAATTTTATGTACTTGGGCAATATTATTATATTTTTATTATCTTTTTTTTTTGATAATTTTTGTCTATTTAAGGAAAGTAAAGATTGAAAACTTTGTATATATAAGTATCAATAAACAAGCAACTAAATTTATTTTTGAAATTAATTTAAAATAGTTGTTAGGAGAAGTCAATAATTTATAAGAGTGGAGGGTTCTCACTAACAAGCCCCCCATCGTATGGGGTTGGAGGACTCTCTCTAACAAGCCTCTAACCTTTTTCCATATAAATATCACCCATAACTAGATCTATAAGACCAGTGTGCAACAACTTCAAGAAGCGGGCCTTCGTGACTGTCATGAATTGTATAAAATGAAACTTCTTTGACCATATTAGTATTCTCAGGTTTCTTAAATTGATTAGTTGCCTTCTCTTATGTAAGTATCAATACTTTTTTGGATGAGAATGCATGGGTCTCATATATATATGTATGTATGTATGTATTTGGGTAAATTACAAGCAAATTTCTTATGTTTTCTCAATGTGCACTTAACCCCTTATTATTTGAAATTAAACGTTTAGACTGCAAAATCTTAAAAAAAGGGCTCTTTAGTCCTTTAATGACTATTTTGTTCCTTAAAAATTATAAAAGATGGTTTTAGTATTTTTTATCAACCTGTAAAATATGGTTTAAAAACACATGTTCTATAGATTTGGGGTGTAAAGTGGTCAATTGTAAAGATGTGGGGGTTAAGTGCACATGGAGTAAACATAGTGGGGTATATTTGTAATTTACTTGATTGTCTTTTTTGTATGTTCTGGATCATAAAATTATCTTTTATTTCACAACCTTGGAATAAGAATAATTTATATCTGTATTATTAATAAGAGGTGGAAAAGTAATTGTAAGCAATTTCCATATTAACATCAATGATAAAACATTATGGAATAAATTCCTTCACCCTAAAAAATTATGAAATGAATTTTACTTTACATATCTTCTGTTTCACCTTTTGCCATATATCTGTATTTTTGAATTGATGCTTTATAAAGCTCTTTCATCACTATTTTTTAACATTAGTATACCAGATACGTGCCAGTTTTTAATTGGTTCACAACATTAATTTAATAAAATAATAATATGAAATATATTAATTTAATAGTATAACAAAAAATGCAAAAAAAGAAGAAGAAGAAGCTTAGAATAGAAACTCTTAGTGGGTTGGCTAACCACTTAAAGGCTGTGGAACCACTGATGTGGGTGGGTGGATCACATCCCACCAAGTACTTTTGTGCATGGTTGGCCACCCCAAGGCTAATGGTGGCTGACCATCACTTGGGCGTTCGCGCATCCTGAGTTGCCAGCTGCCATTGGCCTTGGGGTAACTAGCCATGTTCCCTTGGGCTTTAATTATTTTTATGCAAATTTCCTTTTTTGCAATTTTTTGAATATTATGTATTTTTATTATCTTTCAAAATATTATTTAGTTAAATATACCCAATAATATTATTTTATTAAATTAATTATTGTAGATTAATCAGAAGTTGATACGTATCTACTAACTAACAATGATAAAAAGAGATAAAGCACAAAAATGTAAAGTGAAAATATGGTGAAAACACAGTTATATTAAGTAAAATTTGTTTAATATTAAATGATTAACATGACATTTAAAATCTTATGTGATAAGCTATTCCTAAGTTGCTTATTTTAGAGTTTTGGTTGCTGTTGTTGGAGATGGTAAAGTCTATCTAAATTATTAGAAGTAATCCCACTTAGAAGAAAGTACTTTTCCCCATAGTGATTTCAAAGAATGATAAGTTTGAATTTTCAAAATGAAAGAAATAATCATGTGACTGTAAAATGTGAACATAAAGAGAAAAGTTCAGTTCTTGTTATTCTTTTTCTCCTCCATGATTTTGAACTGTGAGGAATTTTTATATAAATTGTGTATCCTTGAAATCAATGGGTCATGACTAATTTGAGCAGGCTGAGTTGCATATTGGTAATTTTGGATTTTATAAAAGACAGTGATTTTTGGATAGAATTTTTCTTATAGAGGGTTGAAAATTCAAGTATTGTTGATCAGGTATGTGTAAATTGTCTGCTTAAATGTTTTTACATGTAGCTTATTATAAGATTTTCTGTCTTCATGTTAAAGTTTATTTGATATAATGGTGATACTCTAAAACACTAAAAATAATATAGTAGTTGGTAATAATTTATATAACTTATGAAGGATAATGTATATATGAGTGTTTGAACTTTTGATTTTGGGTAGTTTAGTGCTTAAACATTCAAAATTTAAATTTTAGTACTTGAAAATTGAAAATTTATTTATTTGAATGTTTACATTTAATAGATGTTATATACATGATGGGTATTTAATTGCTTGAAATCAAAAGTTTAATCACTCAAGTGAACAAATTTTCAATTTTTAAGTATTGAAATTCAGGTTTTGAATATTTTGTTATTAAATTGTTTGAAATTAAAAGTTCAGGTATTCCTATATTCATTATTCTCAACTTATGGCTATAATGTATATAGTGCAACGTAAGACTTTCCTACAATATATAATTAGTTAAATTATATTGATCATCCCTGATAACTTTCAAAATACGTCAATACCACCTTTTTTTAAATTTGAGCAAATTCCTTCCTACAACATGCATGGGGCCTGCATCTTTGGCATATGTAGATTGCAATGTGGTAAATGATCCAGCATGTTATTTCCATGTTGGCAAAATTAATAATAAAAAAGAAAACTCATAATATAAAAAACAAAATAAAATCCCATAAAAAAATCAGATATCTAAGAAAAGGAATTGTCATCCTCTCCACTATCGTCATTTGAAACCATGGTTGTGGGTACAGGGTATGTGATTATCTCCTAAAAGTTTTGGTTGGACTCGTTGTCGCTGTGGTTGGTGATGGAGGAGGTGGTTTCTTCTCCCTTATCATGTAATGCCATAGTTGTGGATGAAGGGCATGTGATTATCTCTGGCTAGTTTTGGTTGGATTTCTTGTCATCGTGGTTGGCACTGTTGGAGGTAGTGGTGGTGGGTTTTTCATTCCTTCTTCATCATGGTCGGCGGACGAGCAGCAGCCATGGTGGTTGTCGTCATGGTTGTCCTTAATGCAGCCGTAGGAGATTGAATTGGCACTGCCTCCTCCTCCAATCATTAAACTACATTGTGCTCCTTCCTGCTACTAGCTGTGGAAAGGGAATTTTTGCATGTCCAAACACAAATTCCTAGCATCTGTGTGAAATGTAGTATTAATGATTTCTATGCTATTATGAGGATTTTAGTTAGTGTATTGTTCACAACTTCCTTCAGCTTCTTTTCAAATGTAATAAATTTGAGTTTTATGAGCTACTCAACTTGTGATCTTGTCTTGTCAACCAACCAAAAAAAAAAAAAAAGTGAAAAAGTCCTGTGATCTTGCAGTTATAATCATGTTAAATCCACAGTGAAATATTTGTCTTTGGCAGACTCTTGTTGAGGGGTATATTTTCATACTTAGAGGAGGGGGCAGTGGTGGTGGCCAGTGGCTTTTCAGACTGCTCAACTTGTGATCTTGTCTTATCAACCAACAAAAAAAAAAAAAAAAAAGGTGAAAAAGTCCTGTGATCTTGCCGTTATAATCATGTTAAATCCACAGTGAAATATTTTTCTTTGGCAGACTCTTGTTGAGGGGTATATTTTCATACTTAGAGGAGGAGGCAGTGGTGGTGGCCAGTGGCTTTTCAGACTGTTGTCATTGTATTTGTAATTGACCAAGGGGGCTAGCTTTGGATCCAACCTGGATGACCATAGGCACAGACATTACTGTGGCTGCCTCCTCCTCCATGGCTGCCTGCTCCTCCACGGCTGCCTGCTCCTCCATCAACCATGACGACAATGGTGTGAAAAGCCCACAACCACCACTGCTGCTGCTTTCTTAGTTGTGAACCATAACGACAATGGGTCCAACCAAAACTTGATGATGATATTGGAGAAGACACAGCAGTCCAACTAAATTTTTTTTCTAATTTCTGATTTTTAATATTTTTGAAAACTTCTTTTCATTTTTTGTTATTTGTTGACATGGAAAGGCTGTGCTGGATCATTTACCATATGGCAATCCATGTATACAAAGATGTGGGTTCCATGTGTATTTCCTGCGATTATTTGTGGTATGGAATGAGTTGATCATCCACTTTGTTATCTTATTGAACAGAAATGGTGATAGTGTTCCTCCTTTAGTTTATAATTTTGATTTTTGGGAAGTAGCATGATCATCCAATAACAATGGTTTCAATTTTTTTGTAATGAATGATTGTTAGAAGGTGAAATCTGCCTAATTATGAAAAATGGAGGTATCCATGTAACTTTGAAGGTAATTTATAGTTGACATAATTCTATTTACAGAATATATATCTGTAGAACACAGGACTTTGTGTTAAGCTGGTGAAAAGAGCTCTCTTATTGCCATTTTTTATATACAGCATTGACAACTTGCCAACCCAAAAATTAACAATACCTACCCTGAAAGTATATTATACATGACTTTTAGCTAGTAAAAGGTAGAACACAAAGTATGACCAATGACTTCTGAAAGAGAATATAACTGTGATTTTTCTTCTAAGGCATTGGATCTCCATTTTTACCCCTGAATAATATCTTGTCAACAATGTCAAGTGCTAACCAATATCCCACACGACATCAAGGATTTGGCTTCCATTAGTGCAACAATTCTAATTTTTCTTTAGAAAATCATGGCCATTTTGCAGGGTATAGGGGTTGAAGTACTAAACCAATCAAGCGCCTTATCCCATTAAAGTGCAGTAAATTGCATTGTAAAGAAGGCGGGCCATGCATTCACCATGCTTTTTCTTTTTTCCTTTGCTTTTATCATTAGTGAGAATCTTTTGAGTGAGTTGAGGCCTGAAATTAGGTCATAAGGTGTAGTTGGTGGGCAATTATTTCCTTTTTTTTTTTCTCTGTAAAAGGCAATTATTTCCTTGTTCTATGGCCTATGCAGTCTTCCAGTCATTAAAAAAAAAAATAGGCTGGTGAACCGAATTTTTTCCTTGGTCAGTATACTTGTCGCTTGCCTTGTTATCTTGCTGTCAAGGCAACTGGATTTAGTCGCAACTTTCTATTATATGCAGATTGTAATTTGGGCTATAGAGTACATGATAACCCCAACAGATAAGTTGCTATGAAGAGTAACCCAAATGAAATGGTTATTAAACCTTTTGAAGTACAACAATCACAGAAGAAGCACTATGTAAAGACTTTGTAATGAAACGGTTATTTATAGGAGTACAACATTTGATTGTCTTGAGCCTAATTTGGAAATCGGGTGGGTTTTTTGTTTCAATAATTAGATTGCGTTTTCTGTTGGCTTGCATATCTTGCATGGGTTTAGTTTTTTTATTTTTTTAAAATTATTATAATATTATCATATAATTTCTGTTATTGGGCACGCGTGCAATATATAGTGTGTCTCATTGGTTTAACAAGGGATCTAGGAGTGGAATATATAGGGGGTCTTGCTTAATAGGTTACCCTCTCAATGGTGGTCTGAATATCATATTACAAAGGTGTTTCAGATTATCTCACGCTAAGTAGGGTTCTTCTTGTGCAACCTCGTTGTACCATAACTGTACCTCCCCCAAAAAATAAAATGAAGCCAACCCTAACCAATTGATGTTTAGCATTCTTTAGTGGAGGAATAATCGCTTAGATCTACTTATCTAAGCAAAGGGTTCTTTGGCACCATCAAAAGAAGGAATTCCCAGCTGAGAATATCATGGAAGGATAGTGGGTAAGGCCATTGGTAACCTTATGTTGCCACTAAAAGTGGGTCATTGTGCACCGCCACTTGTGGTGGCTCTTGCATGCCTCATTGCACTAAAAACCAAATTGTAAGCTGATTAGTGGCAGGTATTAGTTGGTCGCAGTTCGTGTGACCGTTGAAGAGCTTCCCACTGATTTTGCTGGCCATGCTGACATCTGTGTAGGTCGTTGTTGCTCTAAATGGGAGATCCATAAGTTCGTGTGCTATCTCATCCATCCACATGGCTGATGCTAGTTGCTTCATCTCTCCACTTCCTACTCTACCCAATCTCTCTCTCTCTTTGGATTTCTTGCATAAAAGCCACCACTGGTTTGCTCAAACTTGTAAAATCTCTGATTACAGGTGGCTCTAATACCAAATTGTTGTAGGGTTGCAGTTTTGATATGGTAAAGGGACGATTAATAGTAAAATCATTGATAATGACTTTGCCTTTGTTTAGGTTTCAACCTTTGGGCCCTATGGTGAAATATGAGTTAGAGCTTATTATTAAAAGAAAAATGGAATTAGAGTTAAGAGCTTGTTGAGAGAAAACCCTTTGATCTCATGAATTGTGAAATAAAAGGATACTTTTCTTTCATCTTATTTTATCACTTGAAGCAGTAACTTTTTTATGCAAGTCTTATGACCTAACTTGCCAAAAATAAAAGATAACGACAATATAATGATATTTCCTATAGATAACAATAAATGGGAACTGGAGGAAGTAGATAGAGCAAAAGGACTCCTCTTTTTATTTACTCTTCTGCAGTTGACTAATTTGCACATAGAAATCCATAGGGGCTTATAGTCTGTAGCATGAAATTTCCCTGAAAGGATCAACAAATAGATGTAAAAATGGCTTAACTGAATTGCCAGGATCAACAAGTGGTCTTTGTGATTCCATGGGGTTTAGGATAAGAAGGGGCCAATGTCCTTAAAAGAGGATGGCACTTGGGATCTTAGCAGACAAGATCTAAGACTCATAATGTCCCAGATAACACTGGTAACAATAGTTTCCCCTCTCGTATGAAGAAGATTAGTTTTTCTGTCCAATGTCTTTTTTGGGTTTAATCAGGCATACTAACTCTCTTAGCTTAGGAAGCTGGCTGAAAGGCAACTAAAAGCGCAATCAAACACGATGGACTAGTCATATCTATTGCAAACTCTGGAAAATATAACAATAAGATTAAGATGAATTCTTTTGTTTCCTGTTTTTCTAGAAGAAATTCCCCGAAGAATTCATCAATATAAAAATTCCCTAACAAGGTCACCCTAAATTGAGTTGTAAATGAAACAACACATCCCCACTTAGGTGTGAATTTTATGCCAAGGGTGTGCTCATGTTGTGTGGTTCTGCATATTTTTTCTATACCATCAATTTGGATTTAAGAAGAGGTCAAGCATGTATCAGTCCTTGTTTCCTTGTCAATTCTTTCTTCCAAGATATTGTACTTGCTTAGACAACCAAACACATACATACATACATACATATATGTATGTATATATATATATATATATATATATTAAAAAAGACAAATTAGAGTTAGATACAAACACAAAATATTATGCTTCATGACTTCATTTTGCCTATTTTCTACCTCCTGTGATTTCAACTTTTGTTCAGCTCTACAATTAACTTCTTCTGCTATATATTATATGCTTGGATGTCAGATGGTTCTTACCTCATTGAGCATCATTCTATGTTTCTCAAGAATGAGAAAATCCTCATTCTGCACTTGCATAAAATCTGGAATTATATTTTGTTCTTTTGACGGACCATCTATGTAAGGGTTGCAGTCATATTTTAACTTGTTTTTAATTGGGCTTATAGGTACTTACAGTTGCAAACTATTTGATTTCTGTTATTCCATATTGGTTCATGCATGCATTTCACCACGTTGTAGTCTCCTGCTTTTCTAAAAGAGTAAAAGGCTTCGGGAACTTTCTCTGACCAGTGTTTTCTGGATGGTTTCTGCAGAGATATACACCAAACGGATATTTCAGCTATTACTGTCTGCTTATTCTACGATTAGCATCAAAGACACAGCTCTCTTTCTGGGAATGAGCGAGGATGATGCCACCAATTGTAAGCTTTACTTTTGCAATGATGAATTTGAATGTATATGAGACTTTCTTTTAGAATTATTTACCTATGGTGATTCTCACTGAAATTCTATTAAGTGGGGGTGTCATCTTTTCCAAGAGAGATGGGGAGCTTGCATGGCTTCTATCATCCAAGTAGTGAACTATCGAGCAAATTCCACTGGAGAAACAGATGGTGCAGGGATGCACACGATGCTGTTCTAGTTCTGCTTTCTTTTTTAACATCTGTTGTTTCCATGTTTAGTTATTATAGTTGAAGAGTTTGTCTGCTACCCCACTACTTCTCAGAAGAATTACATTGGGAAAAGAGCAGCATGAAACTTATTTAAATGCTCTTATATGCTGTCAGGGGTCGGGTGTAGGCATTTGATTCGTCATCCTATGACATTCACCTAAGAATCAGATCTTGCTGGTCTATACGGCTGGATATAAATGCTTGTATATGCTGCCTGGGGCTTGGACCGGGGATTTGATTCATCATCCTATGACATTCACCTAAGAATCAAAGGTTGCCGGTCTGTAAGACTGCCATATATATGACTTACAATTTTCTTTATTTGTCTTAAGATCCAAATTTCTTAGTGGATGATCTTCCCATCCAAAATTTGCTTCTTAATGGTGTTTTGCTTCCCTTAAGATGCTCTTACCTCTTACAAGAACGACATCACAAGCCCATCATCTGGACAGGCAGGTTGCCTCTTGCAGAATTTATTTTCTTTAAGGATTTCTCCTGAATTTAACTGCTCCTTCATTAGGTTGGGAGTGAGAGCTGAACAGCAAAACTCCATCCCTTGTATGCTAGTTAATGTTTTCCAGACAAATAATACATTGTATGGCATGCCATTCCCCGTTCTGTTGTGACTTAATGTGAATTTATTTCGTATGCTATATGTTCCATTGTACAGACCCAACTCATTTTGATGTGCATTTGTGGCCAACTGATTGTCAGACTATAACCAACTGGATATTTCTGTCATGTAGATGTGGTACAGCATGGATGGACAGTGGACCCTGTTTCTTGCATGCTCACTGTGAATAAGCAGCCAGTCTCGACAGAACAGAAACTCAATCCCAATAAGCTTCAGTGCTTGACCGAATACGTCTTCCATCTTGAGCATTAGTTTAGATTTCCAGAAACAAATGGTGGTCATTTCATGTTGGATGGACTCCCTTTTTAGATTCCTTGCCTTCGAATCTCTAGACGAAGCTTAGAAGGAGACATGACCTGCTAGTTATCTTCACCCATATGAAATTCTTGTGATGCAAGGACGGTGGCTCAGTGGAAAGCAGCAGCGTTGGAAAAAATATGGATTTGCTTTCGTGATTTTAGCACATGTTTACATGGAGTTACTTTCTTTTAGCTGGATGTGAAGGTCTTATCTTTGTTTATACAGAAAAGAGGATATTTACTTTTGATATGATTTCCTGGGTACTCGCTGACATTTGGTTGCGAATGAATACATACTCTTGCCTCTCTGCATTAGCCATGCAGCTCTGATGTTCTAGAAGGTAGCCTAAAACGTGTCCGGAATATAGGGAGTTAAAAGTTATTCCTTGGCAATGTTAAGGTTAGAAATTTACATTTATTACATCATATAAATTTTTTATTGCAGGGGATACATATTTTAATGTTTGTCTCTATTTAATTGTAGCATTGAGAAATATGACTAAAAGTACTAATATGCCCGTTTCGTCATATAGTTATTTATTAAAAACGTGATTGTCCAATTATTAAACTTTTTAATTCGGCTAGAGAGGGAATAAAAAAGGCCAGCTCACAAGATGTAGTAGGTTTTCTCTGCATGGAAGGAATATAGAAGTTATCTGGTATAGAATTTTAAAATCCATTTACTAGTAAATGAGTTTGTTAGAAAATATTTGTTTTGATCACTATTCCTATCTACTATCTCTGGGTAAATGGGCCATTAATGTTAATGGAATCATGCGGCCTTTCAAGCATGGAGGAATGATTTATGTCTTCCCCAAAAGCTCCTATCTCTTTTGTTTAATATTTTATTTGTTAGACGAAATGGAACAAAACCCTATCCATATCTCGGAGAAGAAAATTTTGTCACACCAATGCCTGACACTTCTTTTCTTATATATGAAGGAAACTATGGATACCTTGACAATTGATTAGGAGAATGCAAGATGTAAATATCAATATCCTGGACCAGGATAGACATTATGTTACCATACGCAGGCTTTGATAGGGCACAAGCACTACTAATTATGACCATTCCTTTTCATTCTATTATTAGCACGTTCTACTTCTACATAGTTGATCCATGAAAGTGATAAGACGACTGAGAATAGAACTAGTTCCCTAAGCAATCGTAATGGAACTACATAAACTAGTCAACATACACATCTATATAGGAACTGGAGGGCATGAAAGAAAGCAGCAAGTAGGGAATCGTTGTATGTTGTAGCTACTGCTAGCTTCTCCACCTTTGTTTCAACATCATATGATGACCCAAAAAAAAGCATAAAAGGAAAACGCGAGTTACAATCTATTGGTCTAACTGAACTGAACAACTGAACTTTGAAATGATCTAACAACTAAACAAACAATAGAAAAGATCACAAGCCTACATTTGATTAAACAGTAACATGACGATACTCACCCCAAAATCCCGCCACGTCAGAACTTTCAATGCTTCGATCCCACGGCCCATACTGATCTCCTGCTTCTCCAACCTCATCATCCTTCAATGGTGGCATCATTGGCCCCGAGTATCCTCTTCTCTTGGAATCTCCTATGTTCTTCTTATCACCTATGTGATTACTATTCATATCCGGAGATATTCGGGATTCAGAAATAGGCGGGTTTGCCATTGCTAAACCGGGTGAAATACTCGGTGCCATGACCGAGTTGGTTGGATGACCAACAATAGGTGGAGGAGGACTTGAGTTTCGAACCCGTTCTTTACCATGTCCACCACTCCGACTTTTATGTCCTCGAAGGGACTCATTATGATCCGTCCAGTTTGCATTCTTGAATTTAGGAAGGTGAGAAACGGTTTTATGGTTGGAACTGTTTCTTGAAGCACGGTCCTCTCTGGACCGAAAGTCGAGAACACCGCCAAGCCCATGCACCGCCACATTCCGCCCGTAGTAGATCCCTGGCGACGTGAGTTTGACGTCTTCAATGACAATGACATAGGGGGTGAACCCTTCAACATGGTGTCCACGGTGGAAGGTGATGCGGATGGAGCGAGAACGGAGGAAGGTGGGGAGCACGGAAGAAGGGCGGCAGCGGCGGAGGTCGGCAGCGGAGACTCGGCTGGGGACGGCATGAGAGCGAAGAAGGGAGAGGTAAGCGTGAGGATGGAGTGTCATATCGAGGGCGAAAAGGGAAGAGTCAATGGGAGCAAAGAGAGTGAGGGAAGGAGCAGAAAGAAGGTCGAAGCGGAAGTCGGAGGTGGCGATGGCATTGGAAATAAGGTTGTAGCCATGGCGGCGGAGGATGGAGAGTACAGTGTCGAGTTCTCGGGTGGTGATGGGGGTAACAACTATGGGGAAAGAGAGAAAAAGAAAGAGGGAAGAAAGGAGCTGGGTCTTGAAGGGGTATCGGGCTGCCATCGTTGTTTCTTAGAGAGCTATCTATATGCGATATCTCAGTTCTTTCAGGAAATTTTGGAAGGAGAAGAAGAAGAAGAATAATGATGATGATGATGTTGTTGGTGGCTTGTGCCGTTGTACGAGTCAGGGTGAAGTATGTATGGGTATGGTTGGCTGGCCGGTTGGTTTGGTTTCGGTTTTTACAGTTGGTTTCAGCGTCACTCTTTGGCGGGCTTTCATTAATTGGGAACTTCTGAACCCATTTAAATAAATTACTTAGGGCTGATTAATGCATCCAGCTGCAAATACAGAATAGTTGTGTGAAATTATTGAAATATATAAGCATATGAGTGCTATAAAAAGGACCATATGTTTTTTTTTTTTTGGCCAACAACGACTATATGGTTAAATGTTAAAAAATTTGGTTGCGAATTATATTCACAAACAACTTCATGTCATGGTGAATTATATTGTTGGGCGTCTTGCCATGAGGAATTTATATGTGATTATAAATTAGTGATTTTATGTTATTATCTCTGTATATAGCCGATTGTTAGCTAAAGTAGTTATATGGTAATTCTTTTAAAGAAATGATCATAGTTACTTGTCTAATTAAGAGAGTTAACGCAAAAGTCTTAAAATAAATTATGAACGTCTAGAACGACATTTCGCAAACAAATGGCAATATAAGAGTGTGACGGATCAAAAACTCAGAGGCATGTCTCCATCCCCTCTCTATCTAGAGGATTACTGATATGTCCCAGCCATTTTACTTCACTTTATTTTACTTTAACGCCGTTACAATCATCTATTTAATATTAGTATAAGGGTATTTTTGTAATTTAAATCCCAAGCTCTATTTTCAAAATAGTCATGAATTCTTTTCTCTTGTACCTATTTTCAACATTAAATGTCTTTATTTATTCCCCCCCTCTTCGTTTGACCATAAAGTCAAGAAAATCTTAAGGTAAATCACTCTTTTTTTCGCATTTTGAATTTTTTTTTTATTTGTTAAGTCTTGATGTTATACTTCAAATAAGTGAAGTCATAATAATCCCTTCGTATGAATCATTTCAAGATAAAAACTGATTTCATAGATATTATCGTAAACTTAATCTACATAAGGTATACTTGATTCAACAACTTTAAAGTACTAGTCAAATACCTATTAGTTGTAAAACCTATAATATAACTTTTCAAAATAGTTCTTATTAAAGATTTATAGAATAAGACTTGATTTATAAATGTAATTACAAGTAATACATTCACATGCAAAAGATACATATTTTAAAAACCCTTTTAAGACCGTACATTCAAGTGAAATACATTACAGACTAAGGCATGAAAACCACTGGGTTGCCAAGGGAGACTTAATTAGTTTTTTTTGAAAATGTTACGACAATTTGACGATAGAAAACAAAAGTCTTGCCATTTCTTCATGATTCTCACACCCTAGCTCCATTCGCTGTTAATTAGAGAAGTGGAGAGACTTAGTTTGCAACTATAGACCTACAAAAGTATCTGTAAATGAATGAACGATAACTTATTTAGAAAGTAGGATGAAGATAGAAGTATGCATTAAGTACAAAATAATCAGGATTTTTAACCAAGTTAATTAGATACAATATATGTACAAGTAGATGTAATATATATATAAGCAAATGTTATTACACGACTTTATCTAGTTTATTGTAAGATTAAAAAAATTACACTCAATTCATTTTGGGTTCAGGAGTTTGGCATCTTATACATACGAATCAAAGTTAAACTAGACCTTATGCAATGGAGTATACCTTTTGTATAAGACTACCTTTGAACCACTATTCTAAACCTTACTTTAATCTCTTCTCCTATCACTTAGTATGATTAAGGATGGAAAAATGACTATTTTAACTATTTTCATCGAAGGGTTCGTATTTGACCTAGTGATCCTAACTTTTTCCCATAATGAGCCGCGATGCATGTCAGGTTAGAAGTTAGGTCAAGTTTATGTTAGTTCATTTTAAGGGCGATCAATCAATTCTAAGCAATCTAAACCAAAATAGTATACGTAAAAACAAATTGAACATGGAGCTTAGCTCCTATAATAGTAGGACAATTTATAAGCACATGCATAACATACGTACAAATAACTAAATTACAAATATAAGCCAAAATCATACTAAAGTCCCTAAATATTTTAAAATAATACTTTAAAATGCTGTGAAGTAGTGATTTCACGTACCTTAGTGTTGATGCTCGTTATTTTTGTGTGTTGCTCTGGTTTCTTCAATTATCCTTAAAAATATTTAATATAACATCTTCAGTTTCTATCCAATATATGGAATAAGAGTTCTTTTTAATACTTAGGTATGTTCTTCATTTGAGTTAAGTAAGTTTCTTAAGCCATTTATTTAATATTAGTTAAGTAATATAAGTTCTTATTAAGGTTCTAACCTGGCATTTTAGCGTAGATTGCTTCCTAAGAAGTTTCTAGCCTTAGTTCTAACTCTAGTAAGTCCTTAGCATTTATATGTAGGCCACTTTCTAACTTACTCTTTGACTTCGAGTGATCTAATATTCAATACCAATCTACCTTCCGACCAAATTTCTGGCTGCTTCCATTGTTGTTACATTTCCATCAAACTATTTTCTAATTGAGTTTCTAACTCTATTATCACTTCTACGTTTCACCACCTTATACATAAATTTGACTTATCAAGAGTTGTAAACCATGTTAAATTCTCTTCTTACAGCATCATAGCATCCCAACACCACAGCCATCTATTCCACTCCTTTCACCAACTTTATTTATTTAATTTCTTAAGAAAACCCTAGGATTAAGTTTGTATATCATCAAGCTTGAACTTAAACTCTAGTTTTTGTATAAAATTCTCAATTTTAAACTTGAAATTCCTCATGTTTGGTTGCTTTACACTTGAGAAAAATAGATTATACTGAGTTATACAAAAATCAAGTAACTTCCTTAAGGAGTTTTAACAACCAGCTCACTCTTAAAGGAAATAAAAAATTTCTCAAAATCCAACATGATTTTGAAAATCTAACCATATGGTGTGAAAATATAATTCCTTAGGAGCTTACTCATAAAAATTCAAATTGAAACTATAACATTTGTATTTTTGAAAATATGAACAAAAATCGACTAACGAGGCGTTTTTCTTATAAACCTTATATTAGCACTCAAAATTTCAAAAATCTAGTTATTATTTAAATTCTTCATGCAAAAATACTTAAAAAAACTAAGTATCATAATTTTTTGAAATTCGTTTACTATTTTTAGTTTGAAGAAATTAGACACTAGAAACCACCTCTCTAGCCATCGTTTTGTGGTGCTTTTCTTCAAGTGGTGGTTTTGTTTCACTCTTAGGTGCTGATTATACATGGAAACCCTTTAAACATAGATCTGCAGTAGTTTTCTAAAGAGTTTTCTAAAATTTTATTTCTCCTTATCTTCCCTTCAATTTTTCCTTAGATCTTAAATGAGCAAACTTGTGAATGGAAGCCTGCTTGAGTTTTAATAGTTAGGTTTAAGATAATTTTGGTTAATTTCTTTTACTAACATATGTTATAAGGACAAGATTAGGTGTCAATACTTTAGGTTTTTAATTTAACAGCATGCATAATTTATTCTCCTTGTCTTGCCATGCCTCCTACAATTTTCCCTATTGATGCTATGCATTTTTTTTTTATAATTATTTGTAATTTTTTATTACTTTAGTGTATTTTTGCTTAAATTTAGGTATTTTAAATAATTACGAGTATATATATTTACATAATCATTATATTCTATGTGTATACATATTTTTTATATATTACTTTATGTCATTTATGATTTTATTACTTATATAATTTATCTCTAAAAGCTCATTTATTATCGGTGCCATCTTATATGGTTTCGACATTTGAATAATAATATCATAAAATTCACTATTTTGGATATATTTTATTATATTTTTTTTTTTAGATTTAAGCCTATAGATTTTCCTTGACTTATGTTTCCAATCCATTCATAAGAATCTAGTTTAATCAAGTTACCTTTATGAATGCTTTAAATCGGTCGTTTGGAACCTAGTAACAAAATTACGGAACTTACATTTCCTAAATTAAATATTGAATCCTAATTGTTAAGATAATTCTGGGGAATTTTTTGCAAATGAAAGTGTTTTCCTTATAGGGAGTTATAAGTTAGAGAATTATGTAAACAATTCTTTGCATATAATGAGTAAGTTCTAACTCCTCAGTCTTTTGCTTCATAATTATTTTTTTCTAAATGGGGATATAATAGTTTGAAGGTTGTGATTAATATATCCAAGTAAATGTACCGTTACTCGTTGAAGGATATAGATTTAAGAAACAAGTTCCTATGTTGTTTACATTTGATAACATGATAGGTTCAAGATATTTCAATAGAACAGCTAGATTTTGAAGAAAGTTCAGTGTTGAATAATGAATTTCTTGAGTTAGAATGACCTTTATTTTGAGGGGATGTATGTTTTCTATTAGGAAGTAAACTCATAAAAAGGTAAGGAAATATTGCAAATTTCTTTTGGCTTTTATTCACAAAAGGTCCAAATATTCTATGTCAAGAAGATTTCTTTGTTCAAGCTTTACCACAAGGTTCGGATCTTTTAATAAAAGGTTTGGAGCATTCCATGCTAAGAGCAAGGAGTTGTTTTCTTGTAACTTGCTTTGAACTTTTTATAATAGGTTCAAATTCTTTTACTTTAAATGTCTTCTTCTTACTAAAATCATTGATTTTATTTCTTTAAATGTACTTTAGTTATTTCATTGACATTTTTACCTTCAATTACACATTAATAAATATTCTACGGTGTGAATACTAATGATAACAATATTGTTTGGGTAAGATGAACAATAACAATATTGTTTGGGCAAGATGAACGATAACAATATTGTTGGTAAGGGTAACATAATCAAAACATTTTTAGTAGGACTAAGCATTAAAGTAGTCAAGGGAATCTAACTGGTGTTTGACATTAGTTTATGAGTTTGTATACATAAGAATGGTTTTACTAAACAAGAAAAACTTAATGAGTAGTTAAGGAATCGCAGTAAAGAGTTAGGTTCAACTTGCAATGGATGCTAGAATATGTGTAATTATGCTTACATATCATGGTATGAACACATAGATTATCAACCATTTGTTAAAGGACTCATTTTACGTACGTATTATCTTGCATAATGCTCGTATGTGTTAGGTTAGGAAAAAAAAAGTGAAGTTAATAAAAGCACAACATTAAATTAGTATGTTGATTGTGTTTTGATAGGACTAAGAATCCAAAAAAGTACGATGTTTTTGGTGTCACCTAGGGATTGATATGTAGTGGTGTCTTAATTAGAATTATATGCCTAAATGATTTTGTTAGTTTTAGGTATTGTGTAGCAATGGGTTACTAATTAGGGAGAACACTATAGTATGGTTAATGGTAGGGAAAAAGCCACAGTTAAGTCAATTAATATATGTGACACCTTAATGGAGAACTGTAACTAACTAATTTAACAAATAACCGCATAGTATTTACAATACTATACTTCGTGGTAATGCAATATCTATAATTAGTGAAAACATATGAAATTAGGGTTTATAAGTAAATCAATATTTACTTATTCTTAATTTGAAATCTATAAAAATGTAGAAGTTGGTAAAATAAAATAGGAAAAGTGCACTTTTAATACTTAATATTTACCTACCATTCTATTTTATTCTCAAACAATTTTTTTTCCCTTTTATTGAAGTGCTTAACATTTTTAAAGTCTTAGAAAAATAGGACTTCTATTAAATATATTAAAATTTCTATCCATCTTGAAGATATATTACCTCTCAATTGGCCTTGGACTAGGTTACTAAGTTGGACTCAGTCTGTTGGGTCGGTTCACACGTTTTTCCAACTCAAATTAGTTCGTTAGATGGAAGGATTTCTAACATCCTCCCCTTAGATAGATAGTCGATAGCAAAAAGCTATGGGTTGATGTTATTTTGGTATTGTGGTGTATATGAAAGGAATAATGTAGAGTAGTGTTAAAAAGCGATGCGAAGCCCTCCAACTGTGATCAGAAGCTATAGATTTGCTGCAGCTAATAATGCTACATTTGGTTATAACGAAAACTCCCAGCAACAGTTTTCAATTTTAGCTATTAGAGAGGAGGTTGATACCGTAAACTTTCACTTGCTACTCTCTTAATGGTGATTTTGGTGTTTGAGATCTGTCAATTTGCAGATGGAGCTAGCTGTAGTGAATGTTGCTAAAGTGAGGCATGTAAACAATTCAGAAGTGCTTCATGCCAGTGCTGTTGAGAGTTAAGCTATGAAGCAAAGTTTCACCCTGTTTGATACGGGAGAGGAGCGTATGGTTGGCTCAGTATGACCTTGTCGTAATGTTGAGGGGAATAGTCTATTGTAGAAGCGGACTTCTTCCATTATTAGACTTTTTACAGATAGAGGAGAAAGAGAGATGACGGATGTTCTGTTAGATATAATGCTACAGGGGAATAGTCTAGCAAATTTCTTCCATTAGCATATTTGTTGTAGGCGGTAGGAGTAGTAGAGTTAAAGGGTCTTCCATTAGAAATAATTTGCGGCTGAACATTGTCTATAAGTGAAAGCATCGAAGGCTAGGAAGGTTCATGTCGAGCTACTGGAGTGTTTATTGCTTTGTAGCAACGAACTTGTTATACGTTGAGACCCGTAATGTACAATAGGTGGGTGACTGGCTGATGCATGTACTTGGGCATGATGCTGGTGGGTGTGGTGAATTATAGGAGGGCTATGATATTACAGGCCGCAACGATGGTTGGTGACTTCTAATCTAGGTATAACTAAGATCAATTTTTAATGGCTCCTCTGATTCAAATACTAACTAACCTGCCACGGTAATATTGCTAGGAACTAGAGATTTGATGGATGGCAATGTTTTTTGATATTAATGTTGATGTAGAAATAGTTGAAGCCTCGGCTGTTCTTTTGGCTCTCATGCATGTACTTGAGGAGAGCAAAATTAGAGTTGTGATCGAGATGGATGCTTTGAATCTGTTTAACGGTCCAACAAGGGACCCCTCTGCAGTATCTTTGATGTCCGTCTTAGTTATTCGACAAATAAAAAGTATTTTATCTAGTTCTCCTTCTATTTCTTTGCTTTTTTGATTAAAAAAAAAAAGTGAATAAAGTCACGGAGTGGATTTCTTGTAACACTAAGAAGGGGATGCAGCCTGAGAATTAGGTCGATAGACTCGTATCCCTATATTTGATTTGTTGATTTCACATGTTGCATTAATGGCAAGTAATGCGATGTTTGCCCAATTTTGTACGGTCACTTAAATGTGATGCTTGCTCCGCGGTTGGCAAAAAAGAATAAAACAAAATTGATAGGTGCCATGTGCTCATTCCTTTTGGGGAAGAAAAAAAGAAGAAAAAAGAAATTTCTCTAAAATTAAGGGAGTTTCATGACCCACAAGTAGATCAAGGCACGAGGCACGAGGCACTGGCTCATCTCCAATTGGCTGGAAGCAATAGTGCCCTTTTTTCTAAAATGGCAAACAAAGACCAATGAGGGCAACGCTGATTTCAGGTTGGGTCCAAGGAATTGCCAATTCTCCCGGTTTCGATTCATCGGCTGACCCATGAACTAGCTCACTAATTTTTAGAAAAAAATCTGAAGTTTTTTTTTTGCCAAAAAATACTTCATGAAAGAAACATGAAATAACTTTAAATCTGGAGGCTTGGATGGCCAGTCTATGAAAGCAAACAACTTAAAGCCTACTTGGATTGTTTCTTTTGTGTTTTTTTTTTTTATCTTATTTTTATTTTGAATTTTAGTGTTTAAAAAATTATTTTATCTATATCCTGTTTTTATTTTATAATTATATGAAGATGGTGAGTAGATTATTAAAATTAAAAAATAAAAATTTATTTTTTTTAAAAATGGGTCTTGAAAAAAATATATTTTATATATTAAAAATGATTATTTTAATTAATATTTTTTAAAAAGTATATTTTCATTTTTTTTTGTTTTATTCTTAACAAATAAAAAAAATCAAGTAAATAAAAATTACGTACACCAAATGAAATTTTAATAAAGATGGGGTGATAACACCCTATAAGTACAGCTCATCCGTATCCTAGGCTGGGTAGCAACTCAATCTGATCTGCACTCAAGTGACAAAAGGGAAAAGGCAAACATCAAAAGTTGATTTTGTTGCACCAACATCTTGGATAATGGTATAACATCTCCATGGCGAATCAACATCTGATGTAACCAGGTCAAAAACTTTTTTTGTAGTCCATCTTAAACTCAACTTTCCTCCATCCTCTTCGTGCCGCAACTAGCATTCCGTTTCTCACTGCCAAGGCTTCTGCCATATCATTATCAGTAGTTACAACTGATCGCATAATAGCTTGAAGTAAAGAACCACTTGAGTCCCTATAGAAGTTACCAATCCCACTTTTCCTTGTGAGTGGGTCAAAAGCTCCATCGCAATTTATCTTAACAACTTCGTTGCAGGTAGAGGCCATTGATGTCTTGCTGTGGAAACGGTTGAGGTTAGATTCCTTCTGACAGAATGAAATAACTCAAACTCTGAGTCGCGAATGTGTTCGATGTTGCTGTTGCCTCAGTTAGCTTGGTTTGTCGTCAATGCTGCTGTTCTTTCGTTGGTATGATTTTGCTTCTTGGTCATTCTTTTGATCTGAAACTTCCTACAAAAATTTGTTGATAATCTCTAGCTACAACCTTGATTACTCGGTGCGGAGATGGGAATCAATTGTTGAATATACAATCGCTTCTATGTTTCCATATGTTCCATAGTACAACTACTATCTTCAATAACAGATCACTAAAAAATTCCTTGGTGAATCTAGTGCTATGCGGCGGGGCCTTCGATACGTTCATCCATTCTAGTGATTTGATACTCCTCAATATGCAGGTTGCGACATAAAAATTGTAGAGATCGTATCCAAGGACAATGAAATGACAAATGCCCAGGTATCTCTTTAGCTTTGCAAAATTGACAAATAGTCTCGTATATGATCTTCTTACAATATAAATTTTCATTAGTTGCAAGTGAATTAGTAAACAATCTCCACAAGTGATGTTTTTGTTTTGACAGGCGCTCCGAAGTCCATATTAGTTTCTAAACACATTTGCTAGGAACATTAGAGTCTGAGGCCGCTCTTAATTCCTTCATGTCTCCCTATCTAATAGCGTGACATGTGGACTTGACCTTATAATGACTATTTCCTACCAAATAACCACAGCAGTTGATCCGATGTGATATGTATGGGCACGAGAATGCTATTAATTGCATCAATTTCTTCCCTGGACAGTAGATATTCAACAGAATTGAAATTCCATGTCAGATTTCTTGTGTCCATGACCTCAGGACACTTTGAGACTTTCCAACATTGATGGTATAGGTCTGGGCTGCCATTTATGATCAGAAATATTTGGTATCCAACAATCATTCCGAAAACTTAAGGTGCTACCATTACCTACTTGCCAACGTAGGTCTTCCTCTTGGCTTTTTTACCTATCTGAATGCTTTGACATGTCTATGAAGTTCTTCCTCTATTTTTAGAATCTAGAAAATCTGAATTTGCAAAAGTAAACGCTCTTTAAGTGGCTTAACCCATAAAGATTCTAGATTACTAATGATTTGCCAAGCTAGTTTACCTAGCAAGGCTTTATTAAAAGTCATGAGATCTCTAAAGCCCAATCCCCTAACTTCCTTAGATGTTGATAGAGCCTTCCAACTCATTCGATGCATTTTGCTACCATAATTCAACTCACTCAATAAAAAAATTAGTAATTAAACTAGAAACCACTCTATATCATTTCTTAGGAAAATTAAGAATACTCATTGAACAAGGTGGGATAGCAAAAGCTACTGCCACAATGAACACCTCCCTACCGCCTATCGATAACAAATCCCTCTTCCACCCTTGAAAACTACAAGCTTAAAAACTTAAAAAAATCAAAAGAAAAAACTTTAAAAAAAATCATATAGTTTTTAGCTCATTTTATTAGAAAGTTGAAAACAATTTACGTATATTTATGTAGAATTACATTCAAATTGAACTATAATATTAGTATCGTAGGACAAAAGCCTAAAAAAGAAAATCAAAAGACAAAAAGTTAGCTTTAGTTTCACATAGTTAAGGAATGATAACTTTCTTTTGGTGAAAGTTTATATATACCAAATTGTATATGTTTTAAAAAATATATTTATTTCTTTTTATTTTTAATATCTGGATATTGAATCTTGTGAATGGGAAATAATTTTTTCAATATCACATAGGGATAGTTTAATTTTCAATAACATCCATTTCTATGTTTTTATATTTAATTTCAATTTTTTCTTAACTTTTTTTTTATTTTAATTTTTTTTCCAAGAATCATGTGGATCCATCAAGTCTATGGGCATTTCTAGAATGAGTTTTATATAAATATGGGGTCTTTTTCAAAAAATAATATGGAAAAGGGCCTCATGAAAAAAATATTTTGAATTTGGTATAGTGAAACGCTTTTACTTTTTGTTAATTTTTATATTAAAAGCGTATGTATTATATGTGCTTTCAGTATATTAAGAGTTATAAAGAAGACATACGCATTATATGCACCTTCGATATACCAAAAGCGTAGCAACTAGTTGGGCTTTCAATGTATTACCTATATAAACCCCAGTTTGTACGGCTTGGCCTCGTTTTCATTGCACTAAAAATTTGAAACTTCTAAAAGGTTGAGGAAACAGGAGGAAAGACAAGGTTGAAGTACCTATCCATTTTTTTTACGTTGGTCTAGGTTTGAAACAGGTAATAATCTATAATTCATATTCGTGATTTTTTTTTATTTTAATAATAATCCATACTGTATGCGTTCTTTTTTTTTTTTTTTTAGAAAAAAGATGTTAATGTATTACATATATTGAGTAGTCATGGATGTATCTTAATTTGTTAAATTTATTGATATTTCATAAAAATTTCTTATATTTTGTCTATTTTAAGGTATTTTTTATGGTCTTATAGATAAGTTGTACAAATTTGGGTATGGAAAATTTTAGTGTGCAGATTGATTTTTTTTTTTTTTTTGGTGCTCGTAATGTATTGGGTAGAATTAATGAATTGAAGTTAGGTAGTGCGTTGCATAGTTTAACAAGATGACATTATGCATTTTTTTGGGTTATCACTTAGTATGTAGATGAAGTGTTTCATGTCATCTAAATTTTTGGTTCATGGTGGCATTATTATGGTGGAAATAATAGATTACATGAAAGTTATTGTGTATGTGAATAGAAACATTATGATGGGTAACTCGGGGTCGAAATATGATAGTGGACCCATTAAGAAGCTAAAGGTTAGGAAGGATTTGAACTTTTCTCATTTCACGTAAAGAATTTGCGGATGTGCTAGAGTTGACCCAAATGGTGTTAAAATCATGCACAAGCATCTCTTTTTTCATGATGCTGGAGTTGCTTACAAGTTGATGGCTATTAGAGACGATGAGGATGTTGAAAATTTCATTGAGATGACCGAGTCTTTTGGAGAATGGAGTATTCGGGAAGTATACATAAGGAACAACGAGGAATTGAGTGCTCAGGCTGAGCATGAAATACATGAATGGGACAATTTAACCCTTTTGCTACCCCATTTATATTATACGATGACCAGTGTGGAGAAGATGAATGCAAATACATAAAATGAACTGGACATGGATTTCATCAAGTATAGGCATGTCAATATCACAAAAGAGTAGCTTGATGAAGCATTAGATCCTATTATAAAACATGAAGACTTTTATGATCTGTATGTAGAGAGAATGCACACGAACATAAATGTCAATGATGAGGGTCAAGAGGAGGCAGCCGGGGATGGTGATGAGGATAACATTGGACTCGAAGATGACGATGGTAAGGGTTACGGGGATTTGGGAAAACCCTAGGTGAGACCAGATGTTGTTGGCAGCAATGTTTCGATCCAACTACCTTGTGAAGATAGCCCAAGTAGGCCTTATCATCTTACTTGTGTAGTAATGTCCAATAGTTAGTTTATGGACTTTCCACAAATAAATGAACTGATGGATAGGGTTGTGAGTCTTATTCCATTTTACAATAGCTAGTACGATAGCAGTGGATACGTGACATTTGAGAGAGATGTCAATGAAATGTGCAGTAACATGAGCAGTTCCGATAACTTGAGTGTTGACATGCATTTCAAGACTAAAAAAGATCTTATAGACCAAGTGAAGTTGTTCCAGATAAGGAACTACTGTGATTTCCATGTTAAGATATCAAAACCAACTGTATATGCAATCTATTATAAGAATAAGGAAGAGGGTTGTAAATGAAGGCTACGGGTTTGTTTGAAAAAGGTAGAGGCTCTTTTCAAAATTACAATTCTAGAGGGACCTCATACTTGTGTAAACCCCATGATGAACCAGGACTACCCTTAGATTGACAGCAATATCATGGCTAGGCTATTCATCAATAGTATGTAGAATAATCCTGATGTGAAGATACTAGATCTTTAGCTAATGTGCAAAATATGTACGAATGCATAGTAAGCAATAGGAGGGTTTTCGAGGCTAAGAGGAAGGCAGTTGAGATGGTATATGGTAATCGGGAGAAGTCCTATAATGAGTTTTCGGTAATATTGAATGTAATGAAGGTAAGCAATTTGGGGACACAGGTGGATTAGGGCTAGAGTAGTTCATTGAAGCTAGGTGAGTTTCAGTTTAAATGGGTTTTCTAGAGAGTTAAAAGGTATATGGAAGCCTTTAAATACTGTCGACCTCTTATATGTTCGATGGAACTTTCTTATACGGCAAGTATGGACATAAGTTTTTGGTGACATGTAGCATGTATGGGGGCAATTCAATAGTTCCATTAGCCTTTGCTTTATTTGACATAGAATCGATAGAAACATGAGTAGTTCTTGCATAAGCTTAAAGTCTATGTGGGTGGTCAGAAGGGGGAAACCTTATGTCTTATCTTCAATAGGGCATCTAGCATTGATTTTACATACAAGGAACCATCAGTAGGGTAGTAGCCTTCGTTTGTAGTTTGGAGATATTGCTTGTGGTACGTTGCTAGTAACTTTAACGCATCTCACAAAAACCAATAGTGCAAGAAACTTATTTGGTTTGTAGGTGTCTAGGCATAGGAAAGGAAATTCAAAAGCTTCATGGAGCAGTTGAGATGAGTCAAGAAGGCTGCTCTCGTGTGGTTTAATAATGTGGATTTGGACAGGTGGACGCTTGCATATGATGGATATTATTGTTTTACATACATGATACCGAACATTATCGAGAGTTATAACTTTATTTTGAAATCGGCATATGGATTACCCGTTACTATATTAGTTAAGAATATATTTTACAACTGCATTACCTATTGTGAGGCGAGACATAAGGCTACTAGTGAAGCAATAGAATTTAGAAAAATCTACATTGACTGTGCTCTGTGGATATATGAAATGTGGAGAGGGTAAGGTGGTACACATAAAGTCATATCATTTAGATATTAAAACGGTCTTTTTGAGATTTTGATTAGTGGTCGCATGATCGGGATAGGTTTAAAGGGAGGAGGAAGGATACATACGATTGACTTCAGGGGTTGTACATGTTCGTGTCAAATGTGGCAAATATAAAGGATCCCTTACTCCCATGCATATGTTGGTGTAGCGAATATAAAGGTAGACAACAAATCAGCAATAGGACCATGGTATATGTAGGCGAACCAAATAGAGTGTTACCAATCTCATTTCTATCTGCTTGGTGACAAGTTAAATAGGCTAAAAGTTAGCTTCTCTTATCTCTACCTGATTATTAACTTACTACATAAGAAAGGTAAACATAGGCAGAAGCAGCATCATATAGAGATGGATGTTAAGGAGCGGTCAAATAGAACCAGATGCAGCGCATATGGTCTAGAAGGACATAATAGAAGGAGGTGTTCAAAGATTAATAGGGTTGGTAAATATTGCTTTTCCATATAGGCATTATGTTATACAAATTGCATAAGCATAAGCAGATGCATGGTATTATATATACTATAAGCAGATGCATGGTATTATATATACTAACCGTGCTCTTTTATGTTTGTGGGATAGATGGAACTAGGACCTATTGATCCATGCAAGCTTAGGAGGTAGGCCAGCCATCGTTCACAAGTTGTTTGGGAGGGCATGGTCAGTAATAACATTCTCATGTTCTTCTAATTTTTCATAAAAGCTGTATTACTTGCTAACTTTGTCGATCATTTGAGTAAGAGGTTGCCTAGGCACTACTAGTACAGCGCAATGGATGTCCCTATGTAATGAAGAGAGGGATATTCTAATACATTCTTAGGCGGAGACTTCCATACAAGAGATAGCCTTCTGGAGAGTTGCACAACTTCCATTTATCATAATGAACTGGCACTTGATCATGGCTCTAGAGGAGAGATGGAGGCCTAAGACACATACGTTCCACCTACCTATTGGAGAGGCGACCATTACACTGTAGGATGTAGAGGTCTAGCTTGAGCTTCTAGCAGAGGGGTAGTGGCGGGTCGGATTGAAATGGATAATAAAGAGAGTTGGATTAATGTAGGGGAGAGGTTACTAGGAGTCAAGCCTACGTTGATGAGGGGAGCTCGTATGTCTCTTACATTGTTGCGAAAGTACTTTCGGATACTTTCCCGTAGAGCGGATGACAAGATGGTTTGATAAAACACATATGCATACATACTTAGTTTGACGGGGGGATTTATTTTTGTGGATAAATTCTCTAGTCTTATATACCTAATTTTCCTACCATTACTGGAGGACTTCTTAGTAGTTAAGTAGTTTAACTGAGGGGGTGCTTGCTTAATATGGTTATATTGATAGCTGTGCTCTGCCTCATCCTTTGATGCACATGAGCTTGGTAAGGCGGCAATTTTTCTACAGGTCTAGGCTTGGATAGATTCCTACATATCGCCCCACTTAGTTAATATGGTTTTATTATCAATGGAGATAGGCCATTGGTAGCCAGATGAAGGGTAGTGGAGAATACTACTCAGCATCCCATGCATATAGTGGATGCATATTGCATAGTGCTGGATTTGTAGATGACATAGCTGATATGATATGATAACTTGTTCTCTTTTTCAATCCTTTGCCACACTTAAGTACCAACCTTTGTCGACTCATGGTTTTTTTTTTCTTTTTATATTTTTTACTTAAGGTTGTTTGGGAGTCGTATACAAAGGAGCTGCTGCATTTTTGCACTATTGGGCGTCACATTTGGATTGCGTAGGTGCTACTCATATGTTTCCACATCATTGAGTAGTGTTTCCCTGACCTTGTCTTTCGGTAGTTTGGTGGATACTAGTACCTTCCATAGGATATAGATACCTTTGAGCAACTCCACCAGTTGGACCTTCGGGGTAGGACGGACGCTAATTGGATTAACATGCATGTTGTATATATCTAGGGTTCCTATGGAGTCGACCAGAGTTACTAGTCATGGTATAGACAAATTACTCGGCATTACATTATATACCGGGGAGCTATCATTAGTCAGCTGGTAAGTGCCTGTGTAATTGTCTAATTGTTTCTATACTCGTATGTACTTGGTATTATATATTATGACACCTACATGTCCATTCACTTCAGGTGGATTTGCTTAGGGATGTACGTTTGGCACCTAACTATCCTACAGTAATCAGTATTACTGTCACGAACTGAGGACGGCCTAGTCGTGGCAGACGCCGTATACTGCATGAAGAACCCCTGATTGGTTACCCTTCCAATCAAAAACTCTTCACACAATATACAAGGCTCTACAACTACTAGTTCCAAAGTACATCCAGATTCACATGATATCATTACACAACATATTTATATAAAGGTTAAGCTCAAAAGTTTACGTTACATAGTATTTAAGTATGTCTAAGTTCATAATGATAAGGTAAACATAAGTTAAACATAAGTACATGAAGAATAGTCTACATGAACTGTTTTTCTCTCATCACACAGGATACCTCGCTCTTGCCCAAGTCCCTAGGCTAACCTGTGGCATCCCTCGTCCTGTCTCTACAAACAGGCTATCCTGCAACAAAAGTCTAAAGGGGTGTAAGCCTAAGCTTAGTGAGCAAACCCTCAGCCATACAACAAGCAAGTTATAAGTACATTATAGTCACGCATATGAATGAATGATCAAACAGAATGCTAAACAATACGCATATTTAACTAGTTCATATACGTAACTCGGATTTAACGCCCTCCGAAGTCAGGGTTGGAGTTTACACGGCACCAATCAGATCCGGGTATTACACTAGAACTTACTTTACTACGGAACTCCATGTTCCGTACTTATATCAAATAACTCTTTTATTTTCAGAAAAACACAAGTTCTAGTATAATTGTGAGTGGCCTCCCGCAATCCACACTCACCCCTAAACGGAGGCCTCTAGACTTGACCCTTAGCCAGGCGGTTGGTGCCTCCAACGCCTAGTGTTCCCGCAGGCCAGGGTAAGGTCATTTTGTATGAGTGCACCGTACATAAACAAATAACTCAATAATATCAACCCCCGAATGGCCTCTCTTTACCTCCGTGTGATGTGACGGCCGGAATAGTATCCATGCTATGTATGTTCCAGTTTCTTTTTATAGCCGAGTATAAGTTAGTTCAAATTATGTTGTGACCATCCATTAATACACACAATCATTTCCTATACTACCATGCAACAAACAAGGCATTCTCTGAATTTAAGGTAAATTCACAACTCAACAATCAATTACATACACAAGCATTTCCCGAACCCCACACAGCAGTTAAATAACAATAATATTTAAGTCCACTATCTACAATCACAATCAAGCATGGAATCACAGGGTAAATACTCACTCAGCCATAGCGGTTTGCCCTGATCGTAGTAATCGATCGGGAGGTCCTCGCTCACCTCAGAGTCACCTGATCATTATGTGATAGCAATGCTAATAAGTATTTGAATTAACTACTAATTCTAAACATCTAATTACCTAGTTTTGCTTAAATTACTATTAATTTTTACTTGGTAGGACTTTAATTTCAATCGTATGTAACTTTTCCGTTTTATTTTTGATATTTATGAATTTATAATCGTTTTTCATCGTTTCTGAACATATTTTCACATGGTAATATCTGTTTTGGATATTAAGACCTCTATTTTATGTTATGAGCTAAATTTATAGAAATTTTTAGTTATAACCACCTAAGTACTTTTATTATTTATGTTTATATATTTTATTCCTTAAATTCTTCTAATGAAAGAATCTTAATTTGCTATTACTAATTCATGTACTGAATTAGGTATATTCTAATTTAGAAAGTATATTAGGTTTTCTTAATTTGGTTACCTAATTACCTACATTTTTCTTAGTTTTTTTATTTTCTAATTTTATACTTATGTCATCGCTTACATCATCACTTGCTTATGTCATTGCTTATGTCATTGCTTATGTCATCATGTGCTTATGTCATCACTTACCTCATCATATGCTTACATAAGCCTTTCATCATGCTTATGTCATATGCATATGTATTATGTACATATTATCTCTTTCTCTTATACTTATGTACATATACTTTATACATACTTATACTTATAACTAGACTTAGATTTATACCGTATTTATACATGTATACATACCCGTATACCTATACGGTGGGATACGTATTTTATACTAAAATTTCGTATGCCTAAATTTTTTCTTAAGAAAAGCTCACTAATTCCATGTTTTTGTGTTCTTATGTACATATTTAGTGTAGTATAGGTATGTTTAGTAAGATTTGATCTTAAATTAGGTTATGTACATGTTAAATACTTATGTACAAAGGTTCTTCTACTTATATTCTTTTGGTATTTCCTTATGTATGCATACATAGAAGCATATCCTCATGTCTTTCTTTCTTCTCTTTCAAATTTCAAGTTTCTATACTTAAAGAAGGAAACTTTGTTTCCTCTTCTTCAAGACAAAACTACCCATATAACTACTTATCTAATCTACCTAATTAACTAACTAATGACTAATAAAAAGTAAGATAAAGCACTTAAAAACATACCTTTTATGATGTTGAAATGAAGGAGACAAAAGGGAAGAAATGAAAGGGAAAGAAGGGAGGGGAGTTCACGGCATGAAAGAGGAATTTTTGTTTTGTTTTGTTTCTTTTGTTTGTTTCACTTAATGTAAAACAACATGTGGTGGGGTTAAGGAAGACATTTGTGGATGGCAACAAGAGAAAAAGAGAGAAAAAGAAAAATAAAAAAGAAAAGGAAAGGAAGACATCATTACATAAGAGATATTTTTCTTATCTCTTAACCTTTGTTGACTTTTCAAAATGTTGACTTTAGTCAACATGTGTTGACTTGGTCAACATTTGAAATTTGGTCAACATGTATTATCTTAGTCAACATTCCTTAAGTATGTGTAATTTTGTGCACATAATGTAGTAATTAAGGGAAATTAGGGGAGAAATGAAGGAATTGAGAAGAATTGAGGTATATGATGCATTGATGTGTAAATGTGATTGATGAGATCTTACTTTAGGTCTTTAGAGTCCATATATCTCATTTGATAAACGACTTTGGATAACAAGTGTAAAAAGTGCTAATTTGGGTATTAAAGTTCACTATATGTAACCTAATCTTCAACTATAACCCTAACCCTAAGTAAGACTATCTTAATCATATATTTAAGGAATAAATATAATCTATGACTCATTATTTTAGTTCCTAATGGATTACTTGAGAATTTGAATCATATAAGTAAGAATGAGGGTTATCTCTAACCTTTTACTAATGATTTTGAAAAATATAAGCATTACATTTTCAATTAGGGTTTTAGGGTATATCATGATGGATTGGTGTACATATGTCCTTAATGGAATCATTTTTAGGGTTTTTGTCACTTTCGAAAGGAATCTTTAGCTTTTAGAAACATTTAGGGTAGAAAAATTCTTTACGCGATTAATTAAGTCTTTTAGGGTTTTCACTTTAATTAGCCTTGTCGACTCCTAAATTGTCTACTATAGTTGAGTCTATTTCAAAAACTAGATTGAAACTTTCAGGGGTTTACAATTACGGATGGAGCACTATAGTTCGTTGAGCAACATAGCGGCCTCATCCTCTACCCACATCACAAGGGTGTACAACGATCATCCTATGTAGACCATACAGGGAGCAAGGATCACTTGCAGAAGAGGATATGCTCGCTCCTTATGCACCACCTAAGGGCGGAGCTTCAGTTCGAGGATGCAAAGCTAAATCAGAATGTAGTTGGGGAGACCTCGATGAAAATTTGCCACCATATAGGTGTAATTCCATAGACCTTAACCAAATCAGCACGACATACGATATATACCCTGGATTAGGAGTCACCTTTACCTTAAGAGCTGAATCCAGCTCTAGGATTGGATCTAGCTCTTACATGACTCTTGAATTCTACTGTCATCTAGATCTTACGACTCTACTAGCACCTCAAAAGTGGTGTTCTATCTACATTCAGTCTTCTATGGGTGAAGGCATCACTTAGTTGCAACCGGCTCCTCCGGATGACCCGGTCCCTCCTAGGGATCTTGATAATCTACTATCTTAGCTTACGCAGTCACAGGATGGTCGAAGGCATTCACTTCTATCCCATACTGTCAGGACCTTCACATTGCCTAGGCGACCGTAGATATCTTTTGTCATTTTTTTATACTATTGTATTGACATTAATATATGACAATTTTTGTATATATACTTCTTATTCAAATCTCAGTTTCGCTTTCATCAAAGGTCATAGTTTATGGAATTCTTTCTTGTCATGGCATTATGGTTTTTAATTATTTTTTATTGTAGTCAACTCATATGGTAAATAGATGATCATTTCATGTGTTGAGTTTTGTTGTGCCTACCATCTTCGTTGAGGCGTCTCATTAATTGTTATTTTATGCAATCGAATTCTATAGTAAACTTATTATTCGGCTTGTAATGTACGAGTGGAGTTTAAATAGATGGTACTTTGAAGTCGTAGCTGGCTGATGTAGGGTTGGTTTACTGAAGGTATATGTAATGTATGTGCCTTTAGTGTATTGTATGCGTCTTCAGTGTATTGAGAATCATACTGAAGGCACATATAATACGTGCGCCTTCTTTGTAACTCTTAATATACTAAAGGCGCATGTAATTCTTGTACCTTAAGTGTAAAAATTAACAAAATTTAAAGGCGCATGCATTGAGAATATTTTTCTCATAGGGCCCTTTTTTGTATTATTTTTTGGAAAAGACCCCATATTTGCATAAAACTCTTTCTAGAACTACCTATTTAGGGCAGGTCATATCTCCACCTTGATGGATTTGTTCTACATTGGCTTATGGGTTTGAATTAACCTATGCCTAAGTCAAGCTATAAGTAATAATAATAAAAAGTTTTACTGAAGATGAAATATGGTAATCTATAAGTTTAGGTTTAAATTGTAAATTCATCAAACTTAAGAAAGGGACATATTATCCAAATTTTTAAGGAAGCACTACTGCGTGAAAATTTCACCAATTACCATATGAATTTCTATTGATGATATACATGGTATACATATTAAGTTTTGAAACACCTGAAATCTGTATAAAAGGTGATAAATCCTATAGATCTAAGTATTGTGGCCAAAGTAATGAATGAAGGGGATAAGGCAAGGCATTATAGGCTTCTAAAGAGAGAATATTCTATCAATAGGAGAGGTGTCACACCTTTAGGGTATTGTTAGATTTTGTTATTTTCTTTTTGCATCACATTCATGTGAATATCTTACATTGCTTACATCATTTTACTGATATACTCTGAATTCTCTAAATCTAATCATCTGTCATTCATCTCTTTTGGATTAATCTCATTCACATTCTCATCTATTAGTTCCCCATCACTGTCTTTTCTCCATCTCTTCTCTATTCATTTCTTTTTTAGTTCATATCATACAATTTCTAATAGAAAAAACGTAAGGTAATTTCATCCGGTATTTAGTACTTTGTAGTACATTTTTTTTTATAGTTTTTCCTCTTCTGTTTGATCCTTTATGTGTTGCTTCGTTTCTTGTTGATAATTGAGTATCAATTGATTGTCCATCTTTCTGTTGAACCATGCCTTCGTCCTCTATCACTGAAAACTCAAGATCCCATGCTGATGATGAAGTGTTGTTTAGTGATCATGTAGGGCTAAATCCATATGATTTGGAAACAAAGTGGATAAATTAGTGATTGCTTAGATAATTTTAGAGAAAATATTGAATAAAACTACTATAATTAAAATTATGAAGAACACTTAAAAGGGTTAAGGTGTGGTATCTATTCCTCATGCTTATGCTAATCTCTTCATTTTAAACTTTAAGAGCAGGGAATCTATGGTTAAATTGATGGCTGAAAACTGATGGTCAATAATGGGTCATTGTTTGGTTCTAAATGAATGGGAAAAGAAATGGAAGTCGGAGGATGTCCTATTGACTCATCTTACAATTTGGGCACAAATTGATGTGTCGTCCTTGGAGAATGTGACAATTCAAAGTTCTTAGATTTTAAGGAGCAACTTAGGTGAGGTGATTGTAGTGGAGCCTATTAGATTGGCTAAACGAGAATGGAGGACTTTCTTGGGGATGAGAGTAAAAATTCCTATTGCAACTCCTCTTCAATCAAATGTATGAATTACTAATGGAAAGAGGGTGAGATCTCAAGTGTTTCTTAAATATGAACGATTTAATGATTGATGTTTTAGGTGCAGGAGGCTTGGCCATCTCATTAAGATTGGAGAGTACAAAAGGATTAATGATGATTGGTTGAGTCCAGGTTTAAGAGCTAATATGGTTAAAAAATAAAGTAGTAGAGAAGGTATGGATGAGGAGATTTGTCAATTTAAGGAAAGTCGGAGCCCTAACCTCACTTCACTTCATATTACACCCAATAATTTGCCCTTTAATAGAAAATAATAGGAAAATTCACATTCCTAACCTTTATCCATTCTTACCATTCATGAATCTCAACTTAAAAATCAAACGATTATTAATAAACCACCACCTAATTTAGATAAGCTTACATACACCCATACCAAAGACGATCTTAACAATTCACTACATATTCCCTTTATACAGAATATTACCAATGTTTAGCACCAACTTAATCATACCCACTCAGAATCAATTTCTTAGCCCCATTTTGAACCAAAACAACCTCAAAACCTTCCATTTACAATGTTAGAAACAAGTAGTCTAGATAATGTAGAGAAACATTTACCTTATTTGTAAGTTCGCCTACCTCCTCAATTTATGGATCCAGTAAGTGTGGGCCTTGTATTGAAGTGTGGTTATCATGTTAGTAAGCCTCTAATGAAGGAATGTGATTTGATTCTTGATCTTATTGTAAATAAAAATAAAGGAAAGGAAGTGGTATTGGAAAATTGTCATGTTGCTGAAGTCCCCTCACTTAGATGGTTATTTTATGCACTTAAGAAATTACAAATCAAAAGAGAGAGGGAGGAAGCTAAGATGTTGAAGAAAACATTTAGAATGGATGAAAAGTTTGATTTTCTATGAAAAAATAATAGTTGAAGAAAAAAAAAATACAAAAAAAATGGAAAAGGAAAAAAAAAAATAAAAGGCATCTAGTTATGTGAGAAAAAGTGGTAGAATAATGAGAAAAGAGCTAAAAATTACTTGTGAAGTAAAGGAAAGTTACTTGATGAATGAATGGATTGATGTTCTAATTATTGTTAGCAATGTTATAGGTGGTGGTGGTTGGCCTCAAATAGTCACGTGGAGGCCATGATTTTCTTATGTTGGAACTATCAAGGGATTGAGCCTCCCAAAACAATTTGAAACTTGCATGGCCTAATTAACAAATTTAATTCCATTATTGTCTTCTTGATGGAGATGAAAAATAAGGAGATTAAGTTGGAAAGATTGAGGAATGGACTTAGATATAAGTGGAAGTTATTATGTAGAAAGAAGGGGTTTTAGCATGTGGAATGGCGCTATGGTGGAATGTCAATGTACAAATTGATATATTAGGATCCAATGAGTATTTAATTCACTCAATATCAAGTTGGTGGATGGCGGTAAACTAGGTTACATTATATGGCTTCACTTAACTATAGATTTTCAGTTGAAAAAGACTTGTGGGATGCCTTGAGGATTATTGCAGTTGTAACTAATGAGACATGGATGTATATTAGAGATTTCAATACAATTTGCACGAGTAAGGAAAAGAAGGAGGAAGAGATGTGGATCAAAGAGTGGTGAAGGGTTTTTATAATATGATTGAGGATACTGTTTTACAAGACTTGGGATTCAACAATCTTAAATTTACTTGGACAAACAAGAAGGAGTAGGGAGTACTTGCAAGAGAAAGGATTGATAGAGGACTTGGTTCTTTGGAATGGATTAAGAAATTTCCAAACCGTAGAATTGAATATATGCCTACTATAGATGGTTAAATTCAATTTTGGGCTTTAAGCCCATCAATTAATTCGGTTTGACTCTTTGGGCTAAGATGACAGGACCTAAAGAGTTAAGTCTAAATATCTGGGATGATCAAGGAAGTTTTGACATGATAAGCTCGAAGTAGGGCTTATTGGATTGGTCTGTTCGATCCAAACTTTCTTGGTTTGGCTCACACTAAAATAATAAATAAAGCCTTTTTCTGGGCTTAAACCCATGAGAATAGCCTACTTGAGATCCATTAATAAAGCGCTTCGATCTTAACCATTGATCACTATTATGATCTAACGAATGGGATCAATTACCATTTCCAAATACCTCATTCATATCCTCATTTGGATAAGAGAGAAACTCCTATTAACATCATTACTCTATTGGAATCTTGTCTCAAAGATCAAAACTAAAACACCTCAAAAACTTTACGCCGTTATTCATCAATTATGGAGTTTGATGCCATCGCGCTCGTTCACCTATCACCATATGTGTTAGAGCCTTACCAAGATTGTTTACTCCTCCTTCGATCATCCCATACGAGTCACTCAAATCATTTCCCTAATCATGTGTAGCTTAACTTCACACACAACACGATGTGACCTATGCATTCATACCCATACCCCCACATTTTTGGCGACTCTACTGGAGAGGGAAGACTTGATACTCACATCATGGTACCTGTAAGGCAAAGATAACCTAATCCTATTGATGGAATTAATTAAGAGCAAGATGTTGATACTAATGACCAAAATCCACCTCTAACTGGAGGCACTAATTAAGGAGATGGCATGTAGAAAGGTGTCCTTGACTATGTGTAACTAACGCATTAGTTCTGAGAGACCAATTGAAACCTAGGTGAACTCATGATAATGTTTGCTCAACGTGTCGTCTGCTTTGGTTGCCTTTGCTACTGCGCAATAGGGAGCAACTTTTAATAATCCTTTTAATATGGTGCAACAACCTACCCCGCTTAATCTTCCTATTGTCAATGAGCAAGTCACTCCTAGAGTTGAGGAGCAACTTTGTGTGGTAGAATCCAGAGCTACGTAAGATTCATTACCCGAAATGAGGAACTAGAGAGTTCATATTAGAAGCTCATCATCCTTGTATGCTATTCTACATGTCACTATTATTGACTTTGCACAACCAACACCAATGAATCCTATGCTTATAAGCCTTACATTTGTGAATCTTGTACCCATGCACTCTATTCCTATAATGTTGCTAAGGGTGGAAGCATTCATCGAGAGACGCTCATTTGTGACTAAAGAAGATTTGGACGTGTATTTGAAAGAGATACAAGTGAAGTTTATGATTGGGGTACCGGAATTGAAGCTCCCATATCACCAGTTCCTTGTTGCGAAGCTATAACTTAAGGACTATGTAAGTCTAAAGTTCATGTTGTTCAATAGCAAGAAGGGGGATGTCAAAGAACACTTGTTAAAGTTCATTGAGTCTTTAGAAGTATATAGTTTAGACAATGATTTGAAACTAAAAGAATTTTTTAAGTTTCCCACTCAGAAGGCATACACCTAGTATGTCAACCTTCCCCTAGGGTCGATCGATTAATGAGGAAACATGTACAAGATATTTTTGGAGAAGTTCTTGTCTACTAAATAAAGGGTTACCCTTACTATCATGGGGAGAGTTCGACAAAAGCCTAAGGAAGATCTCATGGATTACATTAAGCACTTCAGGGAACATTCCTTACACATACAAGGCGTTTGTGATGAAAGAGAGTGTAAACCCTGTAAATCTAGCTTTCTGAGTATAGAATCAAATCTGCGTACTGTAGATGGTTTTCTTAAGTCTATAAAGCAGATAAATTTAAAATCGATTAAAATCTTAATTCTAAACTTAAAATGAATATGAAAACCCTAATCGAAACTTTAATTGCGTATGAAAACTTTAAACCTTAAATATGTGTAATTGTAAGAAATTGAACCTGAACTTGAATCTGATTAAAACCCTAAAAACAAAACCTGGAGCTTATAAATGTACTAACTTGTTACAAAGGTGATAAAACCTTAATTGAGCCAAATAATTGAACGATATACTTAATCACGTAAAATTGTTAGTGAACAATTAAAGATAACTTCTAAATGTTAATAAATGTGAAAATATTAAATTAATTCATAAAAATTTATAATATTATTTTATAATTAATATTAACCTTTTTTGATATATATAAGATAGTATTATGTTAATTTAGACATTATTGGTTATTTAGACAATATATAGTAAATATTAATAACATGATTTATAATTTAACTTGTAATTATATTATTTATTATTCTAAATATTATGTAAGGATATGCTAATATATGTTTTATTGATTTATTACATTTAATTTTCTATTTTTCCACTTACTTCACTTTCTCTCTATTTTCTTTTTATTTCCAAATTATTCAAATTTAATATATAAAATATTGTAGGAGTTGACCAAGTCAACAAAGCCTTATTAAGTGCATTAATTACTCTTATCAATTGCATTTAATTCTTTTATCTTTTCTTTTTCTCTCCCATTTTTCTTTCCTTTGGTAGTAATACCTAAAGGGGACTAGAAAATTCTACTAAATTCTACACGAAATACATAATTATACATATCATTAAATCACTTACCCATCACATAATCCAAGCGCTACTATTTTCTCTCTCCTCCATCTCTCTTTTCAAAAATTTTCTCTCAAACTTACATCTACCATCTCACTCTCATTTGAATTATCCTTCTTCCATTTTTAACAACAAAAGGATAAACAAGGAGCTCCTCAACTTATGCATATTAATACAAGTAAAGGCATTATCTTATATGTTATTATTATTAGCTTTTTTGTATAAATTATGTATTTCTTTTATGTATTTTTGTAGATCTCTATTCTTAATATACTTAGTATGTATGTTAGTATATAGACTTTAAATATATATGTTAATGATAAATATATTTCTTCTTCTTTATAATTATATACAACTACATATACATATTCAAATTATGTAAGAACATGTATATGTTCTATACACCTAATTAAATTTATATATACACTTGTATAGTTTATGTAAGTATGGAATATATGCATATATAAAGTAAATATATATAAACTGAGATAGAATATATAGTGTAAATGCATGAATATATGAATAAGATAAGGAATACATACATAAATATTTACGTATACACCACTATATATATAATATGTACATAAACTTATATATAAGAAATACTAATTATTTATATGTATATGTACAAAACTGAAAATATAGGTATATGTGTACATGTAATATATTGAAAAATATTTAAGAATACATTAGGAAACTATAAAAATATGTATCAATTTATGTATAAATATGTGTACGTGTATATGTATATAAATACGTATAATAAAAGTTAGTACAAGTACACATACGTCTATATACGTATGTATATATGTACAGATATACATACGTATATACATATGTATACATGTATGGGTACATATACTAAGTATGTTAAGTATGAGTATAATTATTAATATATTAAGTATAATGATATACATAAAAGTACATATGTACATATATATGTATGTGTATATAATAAAATATTGAATATAAGTACATACAATAAAATATCAAGTATAATAAAATAATTAAG
The DNA here is from genome assembly GCA_024138005.1 of Lumnitzera racemosa. NCBI lineage: Eukaryota > Viridiplantae > Streptophyta > Magnoliopsida > Myrtales > Combretaceae > Lumnitzera > Lumnitzera racemosa. The sequence goes on along the minus strand of JAMXBC010000012.1, from coordinate 49,035,514 downwards.
AATATACATATGTACATAAACAAATAAGTACTTATATACAATTATATATATCTGATATATACTTATTTGATGGAATAGAATAAAATGTACATGCATATATAATGGGTCCAGACCCATAATACATAATTAAAGCCCATAATTTATTAATTAATTAAATATAATAAGATATAAATATAATTAATAATAATATAAAATTTAAGAAATATAAAAATCAAGAAAACATAATAAAGTACCACGTGGACAAACCAAATGTTGCTACGTCAACAATATATCCCAAATAAATAATTTAACCGAAAAATTCACAATAATTAAAGAATAATAATAAAATTAATTAAGTGAATTAATAATAGTAAAAAAATTAAAATAAACTGTAAATCAAGCTTAAAATAGAAAAATAATAAAATCTACATAAATTAATGCTAAAAATAAGAGATTATAAAAGTAAAAGCTTTAGAAATTAATTAATTCACAAAATATGAAAGAAAAACTCGAAAATTAATAAATAAAAGTAATTGAGTCAAAATAATTAAATTTATAAAAATTTAGGCTCATATAAAAAAATACGGGTTTTAACATTCAAAACGGTTCTCACAACTTGAACATATGCTCAACAATGATAAAAATCAACTATAAGTTTATAAATAATGAAGTTAGAACAAAAAAGCTATACGTGATTTAGGATTTAGAGAAAACCTAAGGATACAAGTAAATTAGTTACCTTATTTAAGTAATATGACCTTACAAATGAATAAACTAGGATAAGATTGCAATCATATAAAGAAATATTTAAACACAATTACTTGCAAGTATACGTATACTATTTCCTATGAAAGGAAATTAATAGACACATATTATAAAGCACGGATAAGACATAATTATAAGATACAAAATTCTTCAAAAGATTAAAGTGTTATACATACACATATGCTTAAAAATGAAAGCGTTTCAAAGAAGATAGATGTATATATGAAATAACGATATATGTCAGTATAAAACGGTAATGATAATAATAAAAATAATGATAGTAATATTAATACTGATAACAATAAAATGAAATCATACATTTATGGGGAAATATATTAAAAATAGGTATACATGTACACATAATATAATTTTAGAATAATATTACAATATAATTGAGCTAAAGTTTTCAGATATTTAAATAAATGATTTTAAGATGTCCCACCCAACTCTATCACTTTATCTGATATATATAATGTTATACTAATATCTATTCTATTATACGCAGATACTATAATTAAATTAGGTTATAATAAAATATTGATACAAAACTTACAAATAGTTAGATAATCTGAACTTATATAATCTTAAATAAACCATATGTTAGTACTCATAAGAACCGATTATAAAAATGTAAAGATTTAAGCTAAAATTGAAAAGTTAGATGGAGTTTAAAACCTAAACGAAAAGGGAAATGTGAAGTTGATAGTAAGCGGTTAGGGTGTTTAGCTCTACAACTAGATACTCATTAGATTCCTCTTATGTCTATTTATTAGGAGATATTGATTCGGAAAACAAGTTGCCTGTTGATTACTAAGAGTCATATTAGCTTTAGTCAAGTGAGTACTTCCGATGACTCTATACTTTTTTGTGCTTATAGTTAGTATACCTAAATTAAATATTAATAACTTGATGCATAGGGGTTCGGGTTATGCATGTGCCTGATATTGATTAATTACTATGTAAAATATTGTTAAATGTGATAAATTGAAGATTTGGTTGTATGATTGACTATTACACGATTTGAATGATTTGCTAATATTGATTAATCGCTCAATAATTTGACTTAATTATATTTAACTTATCATTAAAAGGATCATGCATCAACCATGCATTGCATTACTTATTCCGGTCGTCACTTTACGCGGAGGTAAAGAGAGGCTTTATGGAGGTTGTTTCTATATATTAAATTAAAGTGTTTTAGTATGGTACACTCGTACAATATGACCTTACCCTGACCTACGGGCTTACTAGGCGCTAGAAATGCCAACTGTATGGCTGAAGGTCGACTTTAGACACTTCTATTATAGATCGTGGGTGTGGATTTGGGGGGGTTACCTCACCGTTAGACTTAGGATTTTGTGTAGTACTGGATTTCTTTGAAATGGAAATGCATTTCGTAAAATACGAAATTTAAATTTATGCTTAAAAACCTAAGTGCTAAAGCCTGATCGTAATTGGTGCTGATGTATCTTAGTCCTTACCTTGGAGGGCGCTAAATCCAATGTTATATGCAACACTGGTCAACTGCATATATTGTTTGACAAACTACGTGTACATGCATTCATATGGTCGTAATAATTTATTTGATAACCTATTTGCTAGTATAGTATGAGGGATAACTCACTAAGCTTTTGTAGTATGAGGGATAACTCACTAAGCTTTTGTAGTTTACTCCCTAATAGTTTTTCTTTTGCAAGTTAATAGATAGTTGAGCATGGGTTAAGAGCTGAGTGTTGAGTATAGGTATTGTGATACCCTAGGAGATATAACCTAAAGATATTCTATACATCTAATTTGAAACATTATGTGTAATTACTGCTCTTATTCTTAGATTTTATAACATTAGTAAGTTTATATTTTAGGTCTTTACTATCTAATCTTATCTTTTGGTAAAAGATACCAATTCTTTGCGGTTTTGAGGAATTGTAGAATATTGGATATCTATAACTCTTTATATTTTATAATATGTTAATTAATTAAAAAAAATCAAAAACCTTAGTGATAAATTATTTACAATCTTGCAATCTTTAACTTGCAAAGCGGTTTTTGCATTATAGGTGTACATACAATATGAAAATTTTTGGTAATCTTACTAGGTTTCCTTAGAGTCATGATAGAGAGTTAGTAAAGATTTACATTCAGGGGATGTTTACTGAGTACACATTGCATCTTGAGAACCCCTCGTTGGTTTCTTTCACTGTGTTGGTTAAGAATGCAGGACCAATAATTCAGTAGCATGACAAAGAGGTGAAAACGTAAGATTTAATAAGCGCACATTGTCAGTGAACTTAGCCTAAGGGGAGAATCCAAAAGGAGCAAAGAAATTTAGAAGTAAAAAGCCTACGAGCACTATCATGACCCTATGGGAGGCCTAGTAAGATTGCCTAATATTTTCATATCATGTATGTATCCATGATTAAAAAATCATCTTGCAAGTTAGAGATTGCAAAACTCTAATTAATTAATTACTAAAGTCTTGGATTTTTAATTTATTAACTTATTGTAATATATAAATAACTATGGATATCCAATATTACACAATTTCTCAGAATCATAGAGAATTGGTATTCCTTATCAAATAATAATGTTTTAAATCAACTATACAATCTATCATTAGATTTTATTTTCTAAGACATCTTAATACTAGTACTTAATGCTTGGCTCTTAACCCATACCTAGTTATCTATCAACCTACTAAGGAAAATTGTTGGGGATTAAGTTACACGAGTTTAGTGAGTTATCCCTTCTGCTACACCGGCAAGTAGTTATCAAACAATTTATTAACAAAAGTATGAATACATGAACAAATAATATATACAGTTGACTGGTGTTGCATGCAACATTGGATGTAACGCCCTTCGAAGTAAGGATTAGAGATTTGTTAGTATCAATCATAACCGGGTTCTAGCACTTGAGATTTTTTAACCACATATGGAAATTCCATATTTCCCAAAATATTTTTTTATTTCCAAAATCTAGTAGTTCATAAATTCTTAGGTTTAGTGGTAAGGTAGCCCTCGCAGTCTATAGTCATGCCTTAAGCGGGAGTCTCTAAACTCGACCCCTAGCTACTTATGGTTAGTGTATCCGACGCTAGGTAGACCTATGACCTAAGGGTAGGATTTTGTTTTACTAATGCTCCTCTACTGTACTAATTAAATCATGTGGGAATCCTATTCTTACAAGGCCTTTTATTACCATCTGTGTGAGGTGACAGCCGAAGCATTATATGCAATGTCTGTACTTATGCATGATCTATTTAATTTAAGATAAATCGAATATGATTAAGTTAATTTATTAGGTAATCAATCGGTATCAATAAACCATTCAAATCATGTAAAGAGTAATCGTATAATCAATTCTTCAGTTATCATATTTAACCACATTTTGCATAACAAGCAAACAGTATTCAATCATATGCATATTCTCGAACCCCAAGCATCAAATTATTGATTTATAAAATTTAGGTACATTAACCATAAGCATAAAACAAGTATAGAGTTATCGGAAGTGCTCACTTAACCATAGTAAAACTTAGGGATCATAATAGTCAGCAAGGAGATTAATGTTCTCGTTAGGATCACTTGATAATTAGGAAATACAAAGGATAATAAGTATTTAAGTGGGATAACTATTCAATGTGAATATTTATCTAAAATCTACCTACATTTTCTATTTATCCTACAAAATTTCCCGATTCGAGATTTTTCATCAATTGTGTGTAACTTTTTTTTTTTAGCTTCTATTTTTATTAATTTATAGTCAATTTTTATCGTTTTTAGACGTCTTTTGATGTAGTGGGACCCATTTTAAATGTTGTAACCCATATTCTTCATCATAGGCTCAAAATGTCACAAATTTTATTATTTTTGCCTAAATATTTTTAAATTATTATTTTAAGCTTTTCTTTATTAATTTATGATTTAATTAATTTCTAAATTTTATATCTTTAGAAAATTTCTTAGGTTCCTTGTTATAATAAAGTCTTTATTTTACTCCCTTTAAGTTTAAATCAATAATTATCTAATTTTGTCATAGTTGAAAATTTCTAGTTAATTAATTACTTAATATCCTATTATTTTTTCATATCATGGTTTAATTAAAAATATATGGAAAAAGCTGATGTGGCATTTTCCTAATAGTTCAAAATGCTATTTTCTTATTTTGCTCAATTTTTGTATTTTTTTTCCAATTTTTATAATATTAACATATACATATACACTTCAAAAAATAATTAATTATTAATTTGTAATAGAAAATCATCCTTATTCCTTATTGAAATCCATGTTCAGCAGGTGTATATGTACATATATATTTTTACACATTAGCTTATTTTAGAAGATTAGTATGTTATTATACCTACATATATATATATATATATAGACAGAGAGAGAGATAGTTATACTTATACTATACTATACATATATCTATCTATACTATTCCTTATTATTTTACTTATAAGCATAATAAAGTTAGTATACTTAATATTATGTACATGTACAAGTACTATTTGTATGTTTATAGATCTAGCATATATATTTATACCATATCTTCATATACATGTATTTAAGTATCTATAATTAATGTTACATATATTTACATGTATTATATATATACATATATATAAGGACCGTATATCTATAGATATATGTGATTAAATAAATATAATACATGTATACATATATAGATTTTTATATACATATTTATACTTGTTATCATACTTTTGACAAATTAAGATACTAATATACACTTATATGTATTTTTTTTAGGTATGTGTATATAAACATTCTTATACTATATTATATACAAATTATTGGCATCTTTAGTAAAATAAAATAATATACATATATACATATGCACGCATACATACATAGATATACAAATAAATAAATAAATTGTACACTTAGTTGGATATGTAATTGACGTTGTTTGCTACATAAAATCAAATATTTATACATGTTATTCTTACTACATGAGACACTAAAATTTACACATTACTTCTAATAATACACTCCTAATACTAAAAACACTGATATACATCTCAAATTCAAAAAGAGTACATGGAATTTATATTACAATAAAAGAAATAAAATTCAAAATAGTATTGTTTACTCTTGCTTTTGAGCTCTTGAAAAATGTCTCCCTTATTCCTTTAAAATCCTAGCTCTCTTAAAATTTGTAAAAGTTGATATGCTAAAAATAAAGAAAGGAAATGATGTAACAAAAGAAAAGGAATTGAAGAAGGTAAAGGGTTAGGGAAGAAGAAAAACATTATTGGTTAAGAAGGGAAGAGAAGGAAAAAAAAAATGTAGAAAAAAGAAAAAGCAAGGATAGAAGAGATAAAGTAATAAGACTCTGTTCTTATCTTATTTCCTTTTTAATTAATCACATGACAAAATGTCAGGACACTTGGCAGCTGAATTTTGGAGTCCAAAAAGAAGAAAGAAAGAAAAAGGAAAAGGAAAAAGGAAGGGGAAAAGAAAAGGAAAATGTAAAAAGTAAAATTTATGAAATTATACTTATATATATATACACACACACATGCACACATACATGCGATACTACCAATAATTATAGGATAGTAATTGTAATTTTATTAATTTATTATCCTTATCTATTTATTAATATTTGAAAATTATCCCATCTATTCATTAGTGATTTTACGTGATTATGTACGTCTATCGATAATTTTACGTTACCGTTAGGGTAAATTTATATATTTTATAAGCTTAAGGTTTCTGTTTTTAGAGTTTTTGTCAAGTTCGATTTAATCTCTTATATTTACGTGTATATAGAATTTAGGGTTTTCATATACGATTAAGGTTTCGATTAATAAATTAGGATTTTCATATTTATTTTAGGTTTCGAATTTAAAATTTTAATTAGTTTTAAATTTAGGGGCTTTGTTGACTTAAAAAGAATTACCTACAATACTTGAGTTAACTTTATACTCAAAAAACTAAATTTGTGAGGTTTACAAACACCAAACCATCTTTGGCATAACTATGCTTAATGGGAAAAGTGCATACACTCCTCGATCAATGATTACATGATGGGAACATTAGACTCCCAAGGGTTGAGCACTTACCAAAAAATGAACAGAAGAGTGACCCTAAGTATTATAGATTTCATAGGAATGTAAGCCACCTTGCAAAAGATTGTTAGACTTTGAAGAAGATACTTAATGAGTGAGTTCAAAATGGAGGACTAATCATCGAAGATAATGACATCAGGGATAATCAACCTCTAGTTCACAACAGCTAGTGTGTTGTTGTGAATGTTCTCACTCATGACCCCACGATGACGGAAAGTATGGACATGCAGCAAGTTGAGGTGTATGAAGTTGAGCATGAAGGACTTGAAATCAAGACAAATGGAGATCACGGCATTGTTCTTCCTTTGTTGAAGACTGCTGACGTTAGAAATTTCTCTGATTTACTCGTCTTTGATGATTATGTTTGGCTCAAGGCAGCGATTGCACTCATGAGGATTTCGTAGGGTTGATACAAGAAACATCCTATAACACGTCCTATAGAGGGAATCCTTTCAGTAAATGAGGGTGCAATTACATCTACTAATGTCGACATTCGTATAATGAATCTTAGCCACAATTAGCCTCTATATGTGGAAAGTGTCCTCAATTGTCATTATATCATGAGGATATTTATTTACAATGGATCTTCACTCAATGTTATGCCAATGTTAACTTTTAAAGCTATAAAAATAGATATTTGAAACTTAGTGAGACAACTAATTACACTAAATAGCTTCTACAAGTCTTCATGAAAATAATGGGGCATGTTGAAGTACACTTTAATATCGGACCTATCTATAGCTCTACATAGTATCATATGATTGATGTGCCTGTATCTTACTGTCTCCTCATAGGAAGGATGATACCTTTAACATGGCATCAATGCATAAAAGGTCATTGGAATGAGTAAAACATCTTTTCCTGCAACAAAGAACCCATTTACACGTAACGAGTCTTAGTTTACCGAAGTTGCATTCTTTAATGTGCAAATGAATAAAGGGGAGACACCGTTGGTGGAACCCCTTAAGGCATAGCTACTTATAAGGGAAGAGGATTAGACCTGAGAATTCAAGAAGAAGAGGATGTGTAGTTATCGCAGGGTTGCAAAGAAACAAAAGTGAACCAATGATATTATGAAGGTAGAAGGCACATTATAAGCTAAGAAGTGTGAGAATTACTGGTAGTTAGGATGTGTCCTCTTGGTTTTATTCTAGTTTTCATTTCATTTCATTTCATATGTAAGCGCAACGATGATCACTTTTCATTAATGAAAGAAGTTTCTTTCTTTATCAATGATATTTTCTAATGAGAATGTAATAAGTGTTTGTGTATCTTCATTTTACTGCTATTGTCGTTGCAAAGTAAGACACTAGTCTCCTTAGTGTGTGAAGTTAACTTCACAAAACAGTTTACATTTGAATGGGGGAAACTAAACCCCCCAATTGACCAAAAGAAAGTAATTATGAATATAATATATAGACCACACATCGTTGCTGACTAGTAAGAGCTTGGTCGGCATATGATGATGAGTTTGACTTGTATGTTGCGGACTGATAGGAGCATTAGCTCCCAAGTGCACATCATGCCATGATAACTATGTATGGCTTTCATGTTAACTAATTGCTATGTTTCTTACAGTCAAGTAATGGAAACAATCCTACAGAGGAGCACTTTAACATATTGACATTTAAACCCAGGTAACATCCTAGTAAGTCATGCTACATAGTCAAGTAGTAGGAAATATTCCCTTGACTAATGAGAAAGAATTATTAATCCTAAACAATCAATGCTACTATCGTAGCATATGCGCGATTCATTACTTCTTAAAAGGGATCTTTTATATATTATCATTAACAAGTAAAAGTCTTTCTTCAATATGTGAGATGGCATGTGAGATCCCTTAAATCACTGAATCCAAGCAGTCTTGTAATTTTGCCTATTTTAAAGGAGACCCCCTTAGATTATCGAGTCTAAGTAGTCTCATAATTATATCTATTGTACAAGAGGCCCCTTAGATTAAAGAGTCTAAGTAGTCTCGAAGTTACATCAATCTAAAATTTGAAACTCATGATTGCTTAACACTAAGGTGACTAGGCCAAGCCTTTGCTCCCTACTGCATGGTGTCATTTTTAAGAAGAAAGAAGAGATAACAAAGCAATTTTGCTACTTTACACTAGATAATAGTGTTGCTTAGTTGAGACATTAATTTTAAGTGCATGAAGTCTTTAAGAACAAAGTACGCTTAGACTCAAGATATGCTTGGTTATGTTGCCATTGGGTCAAGATATGCTTCTCACTATCTATCAAGACATTGTAAGTCATTAAGGGGATCAAAGCTGTCTTACTACATTATTATCTAGCACACTACTACTAAATGAAGAGCTATTGCCTCTAAGTGCATAACGATAAGATACTTTCATAAAAGCTAATGAAAGTGCCAAGAAGATAAAAGAGCATGAAAATGGATCAATAAATTATTGATTCTACATATTCAAGTACAACTCATTGTAAGAGTTACAATTGAGTAATCAAGAAAATCATATGAAATAAGGCTTATGACAATGCCTACTAACAGAAGTGGTCAATTATAGATATGCACACACAACCAAGGTTTTATATAAGTGCTCCTATGAAAACAGTACGTTGTTGAACGGTTAAATCAGTGTGCCCTTTTAAGGTATCGTGACTTTCAAAAACTAATGTACTACAATATGGCACTAGGTCCTCAATGATATCATGAGGGAATGAGATGAATCAAGACTTGTTGATTAGTATTGCATGGTGATGATCATTACTCATTATATTAGCTTTATGAAACATTCCTTATACATGATGTTTGATGTGTGCGTGTTTGTAAGGCTTTGTGCGTATGTTTACAAGGCTTTATGCTTGTGCGCTTGCGATGCTCAAAGTGTACGTATGCGCAAGGCTCAATGCGCATGTGGCACTCGATACATGAGTGCTCAAGATATTCAATACACTATGCTAATTTATGACATCCCCCTTTGTTAAATCTGAAGGATAACATTATTAAAGTTATTCAACACATGGGATTACTCATATCTAATGTCATGTTGCCTCCTATTAATTCTTGAAAGTGGTAGCAATGTTTATGTGCAGTTGCTACCACTTGTGAGAGGAGGAAAGAGTGATTATATGTGAAAACCAAGGAAAGCAAGTGAGTTAGTAAAGTGAAGTGCAAATGGGATAGAAATTATACAACTATGTAAGTGGGAAGTTGAAGAAAAAATGAGAAGGGCAGTACAATGAATGAAGCCTTATTAAGCACTTATGTTTAACTTTAAGATTTGGCTTACCTATGTTTATATTAGAGGACTCATGCTTAACTCACATGTTGAATTGATGTGTGGTCATATACTTACCCAATGTGCACTCATGTTCAAGCCCCACGTCATGAACAAAGCTCATGTTTGGATCAAGCCTCATGTTGTGTTTAGGGGTCAAGTTATGTTCAGACCTTACGTCATGTTTAGGAGTCATGTGGTGCTTAGGCTTCACATCATGTTTAGACCTTATGTTGTGCTTAGTCCTTGTGTTGCGTTCAAGCCTTACATTACACCCATGCCTTACGTAGAGTTCAAACGTCATGTCATGTTCAAGCATCGCATCATGTTCAGACCTTGCATTGTGCTTAGTGCTTATGTTTGTTTAGGCCTCTCATCTTGTTATGTTTAAGACTCGTTTCATGTTCAAGATACATTATTTTTAGGGATTATGTCATGTTCAAAACTCATTTTATATTTAAGGCTCATGTTACATTTGGGGATTATGTCATTTTCAAGACTTTTGTCCAGTTCAAGGTTCACGTTATGGTTAATGCTCATGTTTAGGGCTCATGTTCGATTCTCATATTAAATTATGTTCAAGGCTCATGATTAGGACTCATGCTTACTCGCATTCAACTCTAATGATGAAGACTCGAGTTTACTCTCATAGTTAATGCTTTTATGCAACTCCTACGTTCACTCATGCTTAAGACTCACGTGTTAAGGCTGATGTTTAACTCATATGACGAGACTCATATTTAGCTCACATGCTAAAAATGTCATGTTTAATTCATATACACAACTCATACATGCTTGTATCAGAAGTTTAGAAGAGCTCATGTTAGAAGCCTATATATACTTGTACCAAAGAGATTATGTTAAATCGAAGTGTTCAACTCTTATGTGTTCATGTGCAAGACTTATAATTGGTTCATGTGTGCTCAAGTCGTGGACTTGCTTTTAACTCTCATGTGCTCATGTTCAGGGTTTATGTTCAATTCATATGTTACACTTACGTAGAAGCCTCAAGTCCATTTCACATGATTTAGCTGACAACTGCTTATGTTAAAGTGGGGTTATGTTCAACTTAATTGTGTAACTTTCATATGCTCATGTCTAAGACTCATGTTCAAATCTCATGTGTTCAGTTTATAGTTAATTCTCATGTATTTGTATGTGCATGTCCTTATGACTCTAGACTTATGTTCAATTCATATTATAAGTTGTAATTGGTTTTATGGAGATTACAAAAGGAAGTCACACATAACCCAGCCATTATACATCTTTGTTGTCACTTGCTAATGAAGATCGATCATCGTTGGCCTTCGATTTGCAAATAGTCACAGTTTGGGCAATAAAAAGTTTACTCTCTTTAAACATACTAGTTTGTTAATTGGTGTAAGGATAAGATCTAGTCCTCAAGTTATGATCGTAAACTTGTGGCCTTTGGTTGGCAAACAGTCACGATTTGGTCAACAAAGAGTCTACCCTCTTTAAATCTTACTGATTTGCTAACTGTTGCTAATTCAAGATCTGGTCCTCAAGTTACGATTGTAGACCTTTGACTCTTGGTTACAAGCATCTACAGTCTAGGTGGTAAAGAGATCCTCTTTAAACTAAGTCTATCTGCTGACTGCGGCAAGTTTGAGATAGTGGCTACTTAAAATGTGATTTCGAACTCTCTAATATTGGTTATGCTACCTGCAAAAGATGGATAATTAGGAGATATCAATTTCACATCGACAAAAGACATAAGAATGTTTGTTATGGAGACACATATGAAGGTATGAATACAAAAGTTACAAGAACTAGAGGCATCAAGTGATGAAAATCATCTCATTATTCACTGCATAAGAAAGAAAATGAGAAGAGAAGCTAAGGATACAACCACATGATGGAATCATTCTATATAAAAGCAAATAGTTTATTATTAGCAATTTTCAAGTTAGACTCACTATAAGGACTGCAATGCTATTTCAAGCTTTAAGAAAAACATGGAGACTAAGTGTCAGGACCCTAAAGGGGGCCTAGTAGGATTACCTAAAATTTCCATAACATGTGTGCACCCATGCTATGAAAACCGCCTTGCAAGTCAGAGATTGCAAGACTCTAAATGATTAATCACTAACGTTACTGATTTTTAAGTAATCAATTTACTGTATAATATAAATATAAATAACTATGGGTATCCGATATCCCACAGTTCCTCAGAATCGCAGAGAATCGGTATCCCCTACCAAATAATAAGACAGGATATACTAGCATTAGAGTAAGGTTTAATAAATAAATATTTTCTACAAATAATGTCTATGTATCATCTAAAAAGTATTCAGCTACTTCTAATACTAATGTATATATCTTCATCTCGCACTCAGCACTCGAGACATATCCCAATCCCATCGTATGTAAACCTGCAAATGAAACTAAGGGGGAATGAGCATAAAACAGCTCAGTGAGTTCGTTCCTCACCACTACCAGTCAAGCAAGTTTTCACACATTATTATCACACATGTAAGCAAACTATCTACATACATAATGAATGTAGGCGTGATGAATGCAAGCAACACATCCATAGGAGTTCGGAATTATGGAAGGTGTAGAATTACGTCGTCTACACTTCGATTATCCCTTGTACTTACCCGCATAGGGCACCTCAGCTTACCCGCATGAGGCTATCTAGGGGCACTACCCCACTAGGAAAAACTCGACTACTACCCTAGCCGAGAAAAGAGTTTCAATCCAAATAGGGGGAGTTTTTAAACTAGGACTATCCACCCTCTAAGGCCCTTCGGGCACAAACATGCGAGTCCTCTTTCAACCAAAATTTAACCAAGGCCTTAAAGGCACAATAAAGCGAGTCCTCTCGCTATCAAGTGGAGAACCCATGCCAGCTTTGCCTTAACGTTAAAAATACTATTTATGGCTCCATAAGCCCTTACAGCGATCATGTAAAAATTTGTTTATGGATAGAAAAGCTTTTTCCAAAAATACTTTTCTTAAGATTTTTGCAAGGCTAGCACTCTCCATTCATACCTTTACTAAGTCATAAACATGCGACGAGTAGAACCTGTTATTTAGGCAGATATTTATATTTATCAATTTAAAAAGGTGATCACATGGATGATAGCATACAAGCAGAACAGTCATTCAAACATACAAGCAATAGCAAACAAGAAAACATCATACAAGTAACACGTACAAGAAATAGCAGGTCATCAGAACTCTCTCATCTGGATTATTGCTCATTCTCCAAGCCTTTAGGGTTTCCAAGACTCAATATTGAACGCCTAAATCAAAATGGTAAAACTTATAAGTGTTTTGAGAATTCAGACTCCTTAGTTAACTAAAAGTCTATTGTAGTTTATCTAGTTTCCTCCAATATAACTCGAGTATAGTGTATATAAGGTTAACCCGGGTATAGTATGTATAGAGTTACCATACCCTATGAGATTAATAGTAACTATTTTCTTATATTAGTAAGGTATAAGGCTTCCTTTATGTATTTTGTAACTTTTTCGTTCTGATTCCGATATTTGCGAACTTATATTCGTTTTTCATTCTTTTTGGACGTACGTTCACACGGTGATGTCCGTTTTGGACGTTAAGACCCGCGTTTTACGATATGGGCTAAATTTATTGACATTTTATCTTATTAAAGTTTAATTATTCCTATTGGCTAGGTTTATGTTCCATTTTAGTAGTTAATGATTTAATTAGCCATTTATTCTTATACTTAGGGACTTTTACATTGGTATTACTAATCTATGTCCTTGATTAAGTTCGATTCAATTTAGGAAGGGTATTAGGGTTTAAGGTTTTGGATCCTAAGTACATGTACATACTTATTTTCTTCTTTTATAAGCTTATGCTTGTGTCATTGCTTATGTCATCATTTTCTTATGTCATGGCTTATGTAATGTTTAGATGATGTCATGGCTTATGTAATCCATTTATTACATGAAAATATATATGTCATTAAGTACTTATACATATTCATATGTTATATACCTACCTACACTCATAATATACTAATACGTATACTTATGTACTAATATATATACTAATACATATACCCATATACGCATACGGTGACATACGTATTTTTATACGTATTTTCGTATGCCTTATCTAGCCCCTTAAGAAAGCTTCACAATTTCATTCTTTTTGTATTTTAAGAGTATATTTGACATGATATATGTATGTATAGTTAGTATATACCTTATTTTAGGTTATGTACATATTGTATACTTATGTACAAAGGTATTTATACTTGTATTCTTTTAGCATATCCTTTTATACATATACTTAAGGACATATGCACATGCATATCCTTCTTCTTCTTCATGATTCATAGATTTCTACACTTAAAGAGGAGATCTTTGTGCTCTTTTCTTCAAGATCGTACTTTTCACATGCCTAATTGTCTAATCTACCTAATTAACTAACTAATGAAGAATAGAAAGCAACATAAAATAACTTAAGTGCATACCTTTAGTTGTGTTGAAATTATGGAAACAAAAGGAGAAGTTGTGAAAGTGAAAGAGGAAGAAGAAACTTACGTCAAGAGGAAGTTGTTTTTGTATTGTTTCTTTTGATTTGTTTTGTTTCTTTTTTATTTGTTTTGCTTATGGAAGAAGGAGAATGGTGGGGTCTAGAAGGGGAGATGAATGGACGGCAATTTAGGAGGAGAAGGAAAAAGAAATGCTAAAGGAAAAGAAAAGAAAGAAAATCATGAGAAGAAGATATTTTCTTTAAATGAAAATGACACTTTTGTTGACTTTTCGATTGTTGACTTTAGTCAACATTTTGACCTTGGTCAACATGTGTTGACTTAGTCAACTTTCAGAAACTAAAGACCCTTTTGTGTACATAATGAACTAATTAAGAAAATTTGGAGGAAGATTAAGGAAATGAAAGGAAATAAGAAATTTAGTGAATTGATTAATAAAAATAGATAATGAGATCTTCCATTAGGTATTAATATCCTATATACACCATTTGGTAAGCTACCAAGTATAATTAAATTGGAAACTATCATTTAGGGTATTAAGGTTTACTACATTTAACCTAAGCCTCAACTAAACCTTTAACTCTATGTAATACTAACCTAGTTATATACTTAGAAGATGAATGTGATCTAGAATACAATATCTTAGTTTCTAAGGGTTCACTTAAATATTCTAAATGTTTATGCATGATTAAGAGTTATCTTTAGTCGTTTACCGATGAAATGGAAAAATACGGAGGACATATTATCACTTAGGGTTTTAAGGTAAATTATAGTGAATTAGTGCTTTTGTATCCTTAAAGTTCTAATTTTAAGGTTTTTATTACTTTAGGGCACAATCTCTAATGTTTTTCCATATTTAGGGTTTTATATATTCTTACGCGATTAAATCTTTGATTGTTATCTTAGGGTTTTGATGTGGTTTGAGGTTTTAGGGTCTTCTTATGTGGTTAGGGGTTCAATTGATAATTTAAGGTTTTTCGTATCCACTTTAGGTTTTGGATTGAGATTTTAATTGGTTTTAAATCTCATTAGCTCTTTTGAGTTTAGGAAATCATCTACAGTTTGGACATTTGTTTCTATACTTAGAAAGCTAAATTCGTGGGGTTTACACTAAGTTTCAAGAATACAATAATAACAAGCAACTCATAAACACGAAATGGTAAGTCACTTTTGAGTATGGCCATTCAAGCCACACATGGTTGGAAACAATATGGTTGGAAACAATATCCAAGTTAAGTGGAACCATGCATTCAATTTCTTGGTTTACGTAGCACTTCAATACAAGTTGATAATGAGCTAATAATGTTTGACAAATTGGAGTCTCAAGAAGCAGGGCAATCTACATGTTATTTCACATGCGATTGCAAAGCTAGTTAAACGAGCCCCTAAATGGATTTATGATGATATAGCAACAATAACATTTAAAGTTAGGCGCATAGAAGAAGTGGTGACAACGAAGGGTTTCAAAAATAGATGAACATAAGCATTGCAACTTCAACATGGTGAATGAAGAAGATCAAATGTGCTATGTAAGGACACAAACGTGATACAAGGAATAGCAAGGGAAGAAACCCAGCAGCTAGGATGGAAAATGAGAAACATGTTTCCTTGTCTAAGAAAGTCATGTAGGGCAAATAGAAAGATTTATTTATAACACAAGCCGACACTTTATAGTACGATACGAGGGAAAGAATTCATGAAGATCAACTCAAGCGTGAGCATACATGGCCTTGACTAGTAAAGTGTGCCAACTAGCTTCCATGATAGGGGGAAATAACAAGGAGATGTCACTTATGAGTCAGAACACATGTAACCTATCAAGATTGGGTGATAATGATAAGCCTAATCCAAACATTTCTGACAAAAAAAATAAGAAAAGTTCAAGGAGAAACGCATTTCAACCATAAAATTCTAAATAGTCCCTTTATACGTATATTTATTAAGGTTGAATTCAGGCTCCTATCACCTGCAAGATCAAGTGGTTTTGTTAGACCACCTATGCCCTTTTATTGGTCTTAAAGAAGAAATTAGACTGGGGAAGACGGTTAGAAGCAAAGACTCTCTTGTGAATTAAATTGAGTCAATTCATGCACCTTGTTACCATGGGGAATTTATCACAAGAAGTGATAACAAGATACAACCACAAGTAGTGGAGATAAAACCCTCGGATGGTCCTTTTCGTCTTTCCCTTTCTAAAATAGTTTAAGAGCATGATTGTAAACAAGATACAAATATGCTATGCGATGTACAAATACTAACGGGCATTGCATAACAAGTCCTTTTACCACTTCCATCCAAAAGCAAATTAATATTATTGTATAATTTTCTACGTACCTGCAGCCGCTTCTACCTGTCAGAACCAACATGGAAGGCTAAAGCCAAGAGCAACTAATTGAAAAAGCCTTTGACAGCTTTTTTTTTTTTTTTTTTTTTTGTCGAGTACCTACTGAACCAAACTTTGTCCATTTTTCTCGAGCCTCCTTCCAAGTTGTTGAACACTCAAAGTGCAAGATCGCACCAAGACTAAACTAAGTCCCATCACCGATTCCTCATTCAACAATGGCTCTTAGATGTGTCTCTAGCCTATGAGTCACACCAACATCTTCTTCAAGCTTAGTTTCCTGGCGTACTTCCCAAGTGTTGGATGGTTTTGTGCTGTGTTTCGCAAACAAATCGAAGGTCCTCATAATGAAGACACAAACCCTAATGATTCTTAAAGATTTATGAAATGGAAAGGAATAAAATATGGTTTCGTGTCTAAAGAAGTAATAGAAGTAGCCACACTAGCTCATCTACTTGGAGGCGTTAAAACTGGGAGAAAGATAACATGAAAGGTTAAAGTAAAAAAAAAAAAAAAAAAATGCAACAGAAAAATAAGGAGATTAGAGTAAAAAAAAAAAAAAAAAAAATAAGAAGAAGAAGAAGCTTGAATAGATATTAGAATGCACAAATGGTCTTGTTTGATGAAAAAGTTAAAAAAAAAAGGGGGCACGGTAGAAGCTGGGTTCTAAGCTAGAGCTTGCGTCCCGGATATGAGTTTGCTTTGGCGGCTTAAGTGAGGGCTTCTATGCGTGTGGCGACAAAAGTGAAGATGATGAGTGCCTATTGCCTTGACCTAAATGACAAGTGTATGGACCTTTAAAAAAAATGAAAAAGATGTTTCCCTCCCTCAACTGGAAAAGGAACTGAAATGGAATAGGGCAAAAGCAAGTGTCTCACTCTCATAGGGCTAAAAAAATGAGTAGCAGCAAAATGAAATTTGAAGGCTAATAGTTATGTTGGATTCTTCTGGTGTAGACTCTTTATTCAATATACATCCCAGCCCATAATTTCATTCATTCTCGTGTCGAAATGCAAGAATGACATTTAACAAAGTCGAAACTGAAATGAAAAATAATATGAATGCATCTATGGGAATTTGGGAAACGCCACGATACTTGGTTGGTATGTTGACATCTAAAGCAAGGAGGTACGACATGAAGGCATGTGAAGAAAATTTCACAGTGAGTCATCATTAGTCCTAAAGGATTAAGGAGGCACTCTATATGGCAACACTTGTATCCAATGCATAGTGAGAAGTACAGAAAAATTAAAAAAAAAAAAAGAAGAGAAAAGAGAAATAATGATAATAAGGGATATGGTGTGGTACCAATAGTGAAGCAATCAATCTCGTGAAATTCCAATTCTTTTGAAATGGCTGAAGGCTATACGAAATTCCATTTCCTTCGAAATGACTGTATGCATGCTACCATGGTACATGAATTTACTAGCTCTCTTCACGGGCAAATATCGGAAAAATCAGTTAAAGTCACTAATATGCAACTAGCATATGGGAGTCGATTCAATGAGAGAAGTATCTCACATCACTAGAATGAAGATTTCATAAGAGCAATTCTCATTTAAGTGAAGAAAATTAGGGCAATATTAATAAATGGAATCCAATCTGGTGGTATTGCTAATGTAAAGTTAGTATACAAATTTCAACTTAGTGGAAAAAATAACTTATTTGATCAAATCGAAGAGGCAAATTAGCTAACAAAAGAGACAACTCATAAAAGATTTAGTTGAGAGTGTTTCCCTGAGGACAATGTACAACTTGATCTAGTTAAGGCATGACACATGATTAATAGGTGCTACAAACTCATGTATTAAGATGATTTTTAAATGAATTTGGCAGCGGTGCACCTGTTCATTAGCATATGCACTTAAGTTATCTAAAAGGCTCATTTGATGCCCAAACCTTTTTGACTTTGTCTAAAGGACTTTGGTTAGGAGACAAAATGTAGATGGTTAATTAATTAGGTTTGACTCTTTGGGTTAAGATGATAAGGCCCAAAGAGTCGAGTTCAAAGATCTGGGATGATTAAGAGAATTTTGGTATGGTAGACTTAGAGTAGGGCTTGTTGGATCAATCCGTTCCATATAACCTTTTTTAGTTTGACTTACGCCAAAATAATAAATAAAGCCTTTATCTAGACAAAAACCAATGAGAATAATCTACTTGAGATCTATTAATAAAAGCTTCAATTTTAACCATTGATCACCATCATGATTCGATAGATGGAATAAACTACTATTTCCAATCAATGCCTCAATCACATTCTCATTTGGATAAGAGAGAAAACTCCATTAACGTTGTTACTTTGCTGGAATCTTATCTCAAAGATTAAATATTTAAACACCTTAAAAACTTTACCTTATTATTATCAATTGTGGAGTTTAATGCCATTGCGCTCCTTCACTTCTCACCATATGTGTTAGAGCCTTACCAAGATTACTTACTCCTCCAACTTACACTTCTTTCTTGATCATCCCACATGAATCATTGAAGTCATTTTCGTAGTCACGTGTAGTATGATTTCATGCGTGACATACACGTGAACCTTACATTCATACCTGTAAACCCTGTAAAGTTTTGGTTTGAATCATAAATTAAATGCAAGTGTCCCAGACAACTCAATGTGTCAATAAGGCTAAATAAGTTAAAACTTCACTAAACTATAAATTTGAATATAATATGAACAAGAAAAACCCTAAAACCTATATATGCGTAACTATAAGAGATTAAACCCGAATTTGATAAAAACCTTAAAACCATGACTCTAAGCTTATAAAATATATAGATTTACCTTAATAGTAATAAAACCTTAATTGGGTATGATTACTGATCAACGTACATAACCGCGTAAATTCGTTAACGAATGAATAGAGATAACTCCTAAATATTTATAAATGTAAAGAGTAACAACTTAACTAACAAAATTAATAAAATTATGAATATTATTTTGAAATTATTTATAATTCCATGATTATACATATATGTGCTAGTTTTGTATTGATTTAATTATTTAGAGTTAATCATATTACATATCCTATGTTTATGTACTAAAGGGTATACATTAATTTTATATTCCATATTTCTTTCTATAATTGTATTATGAATTATTTCAAATGTCATTTAAAAGTTAAACATAAATGTAGAAAAGTCAACCTAATAATTTATAATTTTCTTTTCGCTTTTCCCTTTTTCTTTCCTTTCTTTTTTTTTCTTTTCTCCTCCACTTTTCCCGTACAAATTTTGACTGCCACTTGTTTCTTTCATTTCCCACATGTGCTTAAATTTAGTGGATTAAGATTAAGAGGATGAGATAAGGTTATAGTCAAATCCAACTTATCTTCATATCTTACTTTTCTTTTTCTTTGTCTTTTATTTCTTTTACTTTTTCTTTTCCCTTATTCCTTGCGCCGGCTACATGTGTGTATATTTTCTCATCTCCTCATCATTTTTTTTTGCTTTACAAAAGATAAGATAAAACATAAATATTTCCTTTTGAAAACCACAAACATCTCTTTCCTCTTTTTCCTTTTCATTCCTTTGAATTTCTAAAATTTTCAACAATTTATCAAGAGGAAGAAGAAGAGCTTTGGATTCATCAAGCTTCAAGGCAAAACAAGAGTAATAAATTAGTGTTTATTTTGTATATAATTTGTTATGTAATATCAAATTTGTATGTATACTTTGTTATATATATATTTTGTAGAGTTTCATGTATTTTAGGAGTATGTAATATGGTTCATATGTATTTTATTATCTTTGAATAGAACTATATGTACATGTATTGAATTTATATGTGTAAGTTGTTATTTTCACATGTATGTGTTCATATATGTATATGCCTACTTATATATATTATGATCAACTAGGTAAATGTATAATACATATCAATATATATATATATATATGTATCTAATATGTGTACGTACATATGGTACGTAGTATAATTAGGTTATTATACATATATGTGAGATATATTATAAGGTTATACATGTTCATATATATAAATAAAGTAAGAAAACATAGGTATAAAAGTATATGTACAAGTATAAATATATGTTTAGTAGTAGTATAGTATAAGTATAAGTATAAGTATAAGTATACTAAAATACTAAATCTCAAAATAGGAAAATATATGTATTTATATATTTGTACATGAGGCCGTGACCCTTAAGGAAATTATGGAATTAATTATCAATAATTAATAAATTATAATAATATGTATATATGAACAAATATTAATTAATATCACAAAATTGGAAAAATTATAAAAATTAGAAAGTGATATGTGGGCTAATAAGAGGTTGTCGCGTTAGCACCTTTGTTCATGTAATTAAATTTACAAATTATACTAATAAAAAATAGTTAATTAAATAGAAAATTTTAACTATGACAACAAAATGATTTAAGTATAAATTTAGCTTTAAAATAGTGAAATAAGTAAATTACTATAAAATAGACTTAAAAATAAGAAAATTTAAAAAATATAAAATTTAGATATTAATTAAACCATAAATTCATAAAGAAAAGCTTAAAATGATAATTTGTAAATATTCGGGTCAAAATAATAAAATTCATAATATTTTAAGACCATAATGAAAAATGTGGGTTACAACATCTAAAACGAACATCGTTATATGAAAGTATGTCAAAAAACGATAAAAAATCAAGTTAAAATGAAAAAGTTACATGTGATTGACGAAAAAGCTATAATTGTGAATTTTATATAAATAAATAGCTAATTAGGATAATTATTACTAAGTATATATATAGTTTAGTTATTTCACCTAAATACTTATTATTTACCATATTCTTTAAAAGTTAGGTGATTTCGATATGGATACCGATGTGCTAGTGGATTATTATGACTCTTGATAGATCCTATGGCTGAGTGAATACTCTTGATGATTTCGTACTTGTTTGTGTTTGTAGTTAGTGAATTTTAAATTTTATTGATTAATGACTTAATGTATGGAGTTTGGGGTCTGTAGTGATTATTATATGTATGTTGAGTGAAATTACTTTAAATTTATGAAATTAAATTGGTTGCTGTATTATAGATATTTGTAGAGAATTGGTTATTTGTGATATTGATTGTTTACACAATAAATGGACCTGATTATATTTGGCTTGATTAAACTAAATTGGGACATGCAAAATCATTCATTACATTATAATAATTCCGACCGTCACATTATACGGAAGTAGTGAGAGGCCATGTAGGGGTTGATTATTGAATATCAATAACGTATTTTAGTACAGTGCACTCGTACAACATGACCTTACCTTAGTTCATAGGATTACTAAGCATTGAAGGCTTGAACCGCCTAGCTAAGGGTCGAGTTCAAAGGCCTCTGTTTACGAGTACGTGTGAACTGTAGGGGCCTACGTACAATTATACCTAAAACTTAGTTTTAAAACTGGAAATGAACAAACTATTTTATTTTTGAATATGAAATGCGGAGTTTTGTAGTTGTGTGAGTTCAAGTATGATATCCGGATTTGATTAGTGCTATGTATACTTCAACCCTGACTTCGGAAGGCGTTAAATCTGAGTTGCATGCAGTACTTGGTCAACTGTATGTATTTATGTAGCATTCTATTTGTTCATGCATTCATATGTTCGAAATTAATCGCTGAACAACTTACTTGTTGTATGGTTGAGAGATAGCTCACTAGGCTCTTTAGCTTACAACTCTATAGACTTCTTTTGTAGGAGGATCTTTTCGTCGTACTTGGCTGAGACATGCTTGAGGTCAATGGGAAGCTTTTGGGTTTGTGTGTTTTGAAGCAAAGAGTTGAGAGAACTTTACTATAATAGACTCTCAGATAGAGTTCTTTTATTTTATGTTATTTAGTATGGATATATAGTAATGCTTTTAGTACTTTAACCTATCTAATGGTACTTCGGAAACTTAATGTATTTTGTTAGTATGTATTGTAGTTACTTTATGAGATTTTATATTAATATAAATATGTTGTGATATCATCTATACTTGCATAACTCTTAGGTAATTGGTTGTAGTAGTAGTTTTATATGTCATATGAAAGGTTGTCGATTGGAAGAGTAACCAATCTATGACCTTTTGTATGATATACGACACTTGCCATCACTAAACCACCCCTTGGGTTGTGACAGTACCCATGCCCCTACAATTACCAATGGGTCAGATCATGTAGCTCTTATTGTTAACCTGAAGGTAAGGGATTGTAGGGGTATAAAGCCGTTCAGGTTTAAGAACATCTAGCTCAGCTCGAATGGGTGTAGAGAGGTAGTATAAGGTTGCTCGACAAACTTGGTGATAGGAATCAGGCTATTAGGCCTTTAACTTGGAGTTGAGCTTGAGGACTAGAGGGACCAATGAGGTGAATCCTCTTACCCTAGTTGACTCTTGCCGAGATTGAGTTACTCCTTGTTGCTAATCAACTCTCTATACCATATCGAATGATTGCCCATCTTTCGGAAATTATGTACCAAATGGAAGAACACCTTGACAACAATTAGACTTTGTGCACTTGCTCAGTCTTATCCGACTTGACCCCTTGGCAACATTACTGTAGAGAGGCTGAGAGATCCTACGCTTCAGCTATTCTTGTTTGGATGAGTTAACACTTACTTGGCACCCTTGCTCGACTACCCAACCAGCTTATATTGCTTTGTCTACATCCTCCAACACTACTACCAATACATTGCTACCATGTATTTGGGACCACTTGTAGAATCTGCTACTATAATCATCGCTTTTCTGTGAATATTCATTTTCACCCTTTGTATACTTTGTATGTTACTTCTTTAGGATAATACCCTTTTTATCTTTTCCTTTTTAGGCAGTTTGCCCTAAATTTTTGAGTATAAATACCCCTTGTACATGTAACCGCAGATGATCAAATTATCATTAATATACTTGATATGTTCGTTTCGTAAACACTGTTTATTTACTCTTATTTTACTCTTAGGCTAGATGGCGAGTAATCTCATCAAACCAACTTGTGCATCATATTGAGCTGTGCCATGAGTCTTCGGAAGTTCCATTAGTGTGTCATATCCCTTAGAGCTGTTAGTAGGTTTTGCTTACTTTTCTCTCATTTTTGTCGTTCCCGCACATTTCCCTTCACCCTTTTTTTAAAGCTTTTGGCAAGCTTGGACCCATCCTTACGACTGGCCCTGTTTATTCTTGGCTCCAGTTTGCACCATCTTGGTATCAGAGTGGAGGTTTCATTTGAATTGTAGTAGTTTGTTCTTAAAGTTCCCTATTTATACCTAGTTTTTAGGTGTGTGAAAAAGAGCAATTTTTTGTGTTAATTTAGCTGTTGTGTTTGCTGGTTATTAAGCTTTTGGTTTGAAAAAAGTATGTGTTGTGCAATTTCGAGTGAAAGTGTCAGCTATATCACAAAATCGAAGAGTTTGGGATTTAAATCTTTCTAAGAAAATGATAAACTTGAGTGTTCATGGTGGTGCTGGGGATGACAATAGTGGTGTTGTCCACCATAGTCGACAATCTTAATGTACTTTGAAAAGCATGGACGAGAGACTTGATGAGGTAGCCAACCTCTTAGTAGACTTAACTCGAGCTGTTCATATGCTGGCTTTCGACCTACTGAAGTAGTACATAATACCCCACAAGTTGCCCGACTTATTGAGAGGTCAGAATCCGGCTCGACAAGTTTAAGGTAGAGGAATAGGCGGATGAGTGAGAAGAAGAATTAACTTAGGAGAAATGGATGACGTTAAGGAAGAAGATTACGAAGAAGAAGAAAGAACGATCTCGAACACCTTGAACATTCGACCATATGAAACTTTAGATTCCAAGCTTCAATGGGTCAAGAAGTGTATATGATTATTTAGATTGGGAGGAGAAGGTGGAGTGTGTTTTTGATTATTACTAATATGAAGATTACGAGAAAGTGAGGACTGCTGTTGTTGAGTTCTCCAAATATGCCGCTATGTGGTGGAAGAATTTCTAAGTCATGCAAAGACAAGAGGGTTATCGAGAGATTAATACCTAACCAGAGATGAAGAGAATACTTTGAAACAGGTTTGTGTCGAACACCTATTTGTAAGACACTTTTACTCAACTTAAAGAGCTGAGACAAGGAAATCAAATTATTGACGAGTATGTTCAAGAGTTCCAAATGCTTATGATTTGCTGCAAAGTGGAAGAACCATTAACGCAAATAGTCTCCAGATTCCTTACCGGGTTGAGAAGTGATATTGAAAACATCGTGGAACTCTAACAATTTGCTATAATGGATGAGGCTATACGGATAACCAATAAGTAGAGAGGTAGAGAAGAAATAGAATGCTGACCCGACTTCCAGCAAGCCGAATTGCTCATTTGAGCAGACCTGGTTAAGGGAATTACTGAACTTAATTAAGTACTGAGTCGACCTAAAAGGTGGATGTTCTAGCTAAATAGAACGGCGGACTTGACAATAATGTACCGACCTGAACATACGAGAAAGGATAAGGATTTAGAAGGAAGACGAGTTAGATCAAATGTTTCAAATGCCAAGGGTTTGGACATATGGCTACTTAGTGTTTGAACCAAAGGACTATGGTTATCAAGGGAGACGTCTTGAAACTTGATGTGGATAATACTGACGAGGAACTCGCGGAAGAGACTCTTATTAAAAAAGAAACTACTTAGGAGAATGAACTGATTGAATAGGATATGTTTGTCGAGGACTTGGATTAGTTGATCCTAGTTGTCCAACGTGAAATGAGTCTGAAGCCCTCACACGAGGAGGAGCAAAGCGAGAACTTGTTTCATATCACTTGCAAGGTGAATGATTAGCTATGCATGCTAATTGTGAATAGTGGTAGTTGCACCAATGTGGCATTAGCCAGTTTGGTCAAAGTTACTGACTATCATGCATCCAAAGTCGTATAAGTTGCATTGGCTGGATGAGAAGGGAGCACTATATGTCACTCGGCAAGTACTATTGCCAATCACGATTGGAAATTACTCTAATAAGATTCTTTCTAATCTGTTGCTTATGTGCTCATCATACGTGTTATTAGATTGATCATGGCCTTATGATATAAGAGTTATTTACATTTTATACAGGAACACCTATGTGTTCGAGAAGGATGGAAAGAGATCAAACAGAACCCAATATTGTCGAGTTTAGTTATCAAACTGCAAGCAAAACTTGCTCGAGTTGATGATGAGTAGAGCTAACGCGTTAAACTTTTTGTTGGTCAGCAATTATTAGATTTAAGGGAGCAGAGTGAACTACCCTTGGAAGTAAGGGAGTTGTTGAATGAGTATGCTAACCTGTTTTCAGAGCAGTTGCAAGAAGGATCGCCACTGTTTAGAGGCATTGAGCACTACATTGACTTGGTACCCAATGTTGTCTTGCTAAACAAACCAGCTTATCAGATGAACCATAAACAAGCTACCGAGCTCCAACGATAAGTCAATGAACTATTGGAATGAGGGTACGTAAGGGAGAGTCTCAACCCTTATGTTGTTCCAGAAATCCTAGTATTGAAAAAGGATTGAACCTGGCGGATGTATGTTGATAGCCGAGTCGTAAACAAGATCATGGTCAAATACAAGTATCCTATCCCTAGGTTGGATGATGTGCTAGATGAATTGAGTGGGGCTAAGATTTTCAACATGATCGATTTGAAATTTGGTTACCATTAAATTCGCATGAGGTTGAGAGATGAGTAGAAGATTGCATTCAAAACTTAGCATGGACTCTATGAATGGATGGTAATATCATATGGCTTGTCGAATGCCTTAAGCACTTTCATGTGACTGATGAACCATGTGTTAAGAAATTTGATAGGGAAGTATGTCATGGTGCACTATGATGACATCCTAGTGTACAGCACTGATATGCAGATTCACTATGAACGTCTCTATGTCGTATTAGATGTACTTTGTATCAAGAAGTTATTTAGCAATCTTAAGAAATGTTGCTTTTACCAGGATGAAGTGGTGTTCCTAAGCTATGTAATTGGTGGAAAAGGCTTGTGAGCTGCCAACTCTGACCACTTGTGCCAAAGTAAGAAGTTTCCATGGACTAGCATCATTTTACGAGAGATTTATTAGGAATTTCAATACCTTGGTCGCTCCCCTTTCCAAGCTAATGAGGAAGAACATCAAATTTAGATGGGGAGAAAAGGAGGAGAGAAGTTTTGTAGAAGTAAAGCAAAGATTGGCTTTTGATCTTATACTAGCTTTACCCAACTTCAAAAAGATATTTGAGCTAGAATATAACATGCTAAACATTGGTATAGGCGCTGTCCTAATGTAGGAGGGTCGACTAATTACTTACCACAGCGAAAAGCTCAGAGGACCTCAACTGAACTACTCCAAGTACGACAAAGAGCTCTTGGCCTTTATTCGAGCACTTCAAGTATGGCAGCATTACCTATTGCCAAGAGAGTTTATCATATATACCATCCATGAGTCCTTGAGGTACCTCTAAAATCAGACTAAGTTATCAAAGTGGTAAGCGAGGTGGATTAAATTCCTTGAGAGATATGGTTTTGTGTTAAAATACAAGTAAGGAAAGAGCAACATAGTTGTAGATGCACCTTGAAGAAGATACGCGCTCTTGACTGAACTATAAAGCAGATCATTTGGATTTGTAAATATCAAAGAGCAATATTCCAAGGACCTATACTTCGAACCCATACTTTGGTGATATGTCGATGGAAGGATAATGGATGAGTATCATGTGGAAGATGGATACTTATTTCGAGGAGAAAAATTATGCGTACCGACCTATTCATTAAGAGAGTTACTAATTAGGGAAGCCCACAATGGAGGGCTCTCCAGACATTTTGGAGAGAGAAGAACATATGAGTTGTTGAGTTGACGATTCTTTTGACAAAGAATGTGGCGAGATGTGCACCAAATTGTTAAGGGCTGTACTACATGTAAGATGGCCAAGTGTTGAGTTGAATAAGGGAAGGCAATGCCTTTACTTGCTTCAATGAAACCATGGACTGAGTTGAGCATGGACTTTGTCTTTGAATTACCAAGAATAGCTCGAGGCAAAGATTCCGTAATAGTCATCATAGATAGATTCAGTAAGATGGTAG
This sequence comes from Lumnitzera racemosa, assembly GCA_024138005.1. Classification (NCBI taxonomy): domain Eukaryota; kingdom Viridiplantae; phylum Streptophyta; class Magnoliopsida; order Myrtales; family Combretaceae; genus Lumnitzera; species Lumnitzera racemosa. The sequence goes on along the minus strand of JAMXBC010000012.1, from coordinate 49,007,542 downwards.
GCTTTGTGCCCTGCTCCAAGACTAATAGCGCTTTGGCTATTGCCTCTCTTTTCCTGCAGGAGATTGTTCGGTTACATGGCATGCCGAGAAGTATAGTCTTTGACAAAAATCCCAAGTTTTTGAGCCATTTCTGGAGGACCTTGTGGCAATGGATGGGTTCTAGACTACTATTCAGTACTTCTTATCACCCCTAAACTAACGGCCAAACAAAGGTAGTTAATCGCACTTTGGGATCACTGCTATAAGTTGTAGTAGGTAAGAACTTGGCTGATTGGGATGTCTGTTTGCCTGTGGTCAAATTTACTTACAATCGAACAGTGCATGGTACCACTAAGCAGACCCCCTTTGAAGTTGTCTATGGTTTTAATCCTAAGTTGTCCCTTGATCACACTCCTGTGCCTATATTCGAGTAAGAAGACCCTGACGCAAGAGCATGAGTAAAGTTCCTACAACACATTTACGACAAAGTTACTTAGTAAATTGACCAAGTTGGTAGAAGAATGCGAGAGAAGGCCAAGAGTAGGACGACGAGATAGTTTCAGGCTAGAGACCTAGCATGGTTACACTTGAGCAAGCAAAGGTTTCTGAGAAAGAAGAGGAACAAGCTATTTGCATGGGCTAAAGGACTCTTTAGAATCCTCTAGAAGATAATGAAAATGCTTATAGATTGGAGCATCTTAAAGATTATGGGGTTTCAGACACTTTCAACATTGCTGACCTCAGTCCATATCATCTTGATGAAGAATTAAACGAAGGCCAGTTGGATTTGATCTTAAATCCAAATCAATTCGGAGTGAATGATAGGAATTAGGCTATTGGTGTTAGGACCCTAAAGGGGGCCTAGTAGGATTACCTAAAATTTCTATAATATGTGTACACACATGATATGAAAACTGCTTTGCAAGTCAGAGATTGTAAGACTCTAAATGATACATCACTAAGATTACTGATTTTTACGCAATTGATTTATTGCAACATATAATTATAAATAACTATGGATGTTCGATATCCCATAGTTTCTCAAAACCATAAAGAATTGGTATCCCCTACCAAATAATAAGACAAGATATACTAACATTAGAAAACTGCAAGAAAAATTAAATTATATTAAATTTTAACATATAAATATTTTCTACAAAGGATGTTCATGTATCACCTACAAAGATCTTAACTAATTCTAATACTAATATACATATCTTCATCTCGCATTTGGCACTTGAGATTTATCCTAATCCCATCGTAAGTAAACTTGCAAAAGAAACTAAGGGGGAATGAGCATAAAACAGCTTAGTGAGTTCGTCCCTTACCACTACCGTTCAAGTAATCACACATTATTATCACACATACAAGCAAGTTATCTCCATATAAAATGAATGCAGGCGTGATGAATGCAAGCAATACATCCATAGGAGTCTAGAACTATGAACGGTGTAGAATTACGTCGTCTACACTACGATTATCCCCTATACTTACCTGCACAGGGCACCTCAGCTTATCTGCATGAGGCTGCCTAGGGACACCACCCCTTTAGGCAACACTTGGTTATTACCTTAGTTGAGAAAAGAGTTTCAACCCAAATAAGTGGATTCCAAACTAGGACTATCTACCATCCAAGGCCCTTGAGCACAAACATGCGAGTCCTCTTGTAACCAAAATTATCCAAGGCCTTATAGGCATAATAAAGCGAGTCCTTTCGTTATCAATTGGAGATCCCATGCTAGCTTTGCCTTAATGCTAAAATATTATTTATGGCTCTATGAGCCCTTATAAAGATCATACAAAAATATGTTTAAAAGTAGAAAAGCTTTTTCCAAAAACACTTTTCTCAAGATTTTTGCAAAGCTAGTGCTCTCTATTCATATCTTTATCAGGTCATAGACATGCGATGAATATAATAATTTGTTATTTTGGTTTGATACTTATATTTATCAATTTAAAAAGGTGATCATACAGATGACAGCAAGCAAGCAAAGCAATTATTTAGACATACAAGCAACAATAAGTAGCAAAACCTTATACAAGTAAAACGTACAAACAAGTAGCAGGTCATTAGAACTCTTTCACCTGGATTATTGCTCATTCTCCAAGCCTTTGGGGTTTTTAGAACTCGATATTGAACGCCTAAAAAAATAGTAAAACTTATAAGTATTTTGAGAAGTCAAACTGCTTAGTTAACTAAAAGTTTATTGTAATTTGTCTAGTTACCCCAATATAACCCAAGTATAATGTGTATAGGGTTTACTATATTCAATAGGATTAATAGTAGCCATTTTCTTATATTTGTAAGTTATGAGACTTTCTTTATGTATTTAGTAACTTTTCATTCTAATTCTAATATTTACAAACTTATAGTCATTTTTTATTGTTTTTAGACACACGTTTACACGGTGATGTCCGTTTTGGCCGTTAAAACCCGTGTTTTACAATATGCGCTAAATTTGTTGAAATTTTAACTATTGAAACTTAGTTATTATTATTGCTTATGTTTATATCCTATTTTAGTACTTAATGATTTAATTAGCTATTAGATTCTTACACTTAGGGAATTTTACATTAGTATTACTAATTCATGTACTTAATTAAGTTTAATTCAATTTAGGAAGTGTATTAAGGTTTAAAAGATTTTCGGATCCTAAGTACATGTACATACATATTTTATATTCTTATGTAATCTTATAAGTTATTATTTTATAAGCTTATGCTTATGTCATTGCTTATGTCATCACTTGGTTATGTCATCGCTTATGTTATCATTTAATTACATCATTACTTACATCATTATTCAATAATGTCATTTCTTACATCATCATCTATTATTATCCTTATGTATTTATACACTTTATACATATATTATACATATACTTATACTCCTAACATATTAGTATGTATACTTAAGTACTTATATGTATACTAGTATATATATCCATATACACATACAGTGATATACGTATTTTTATATGTATTTTCGTATACCTAAAATTCCTCTTAATAAAGCTTATCAGATTTCATCTTTTTGTATTTTAAGGGTGTATTTGTCATGGTATATGTATGTATAGTTGGTATATGCCTTATTTTGGGTTATGTACATAATGGATTCTTATGTACAAAGGTCTTTATGCATATATTTATTTAGTATACTCTTATATACACATATTTGAGCATATATACATGTGTTCTTCTTTCCATTTAGCTAAAGATTTATACACTTATACTATGGGTTTCACTAAAACCTTAATATGTACACTTCATATATACTCACTTGATGTATGTACATGGGTATTTTTACACTCTAAACATAAATATAGGGCTTTCTACTACCAACAACACATATGGACATATCACATAAGCTTACTACACTAAGTTAGCCTATTCATCTAACTACTAAATAAGTTAAGGAATTACAACAACATACCTTTCTCTTGCTTGTTATATGAAAAGGAAAGCTAGTATATGTGTATTATTGGTTGGTGTTGGTAAGTAGAGTTGTGAAAGTGAAATTGGAAAAGTTGAAAGGGACAAAGCAAAGGGGGAAGCTCATGGTTTTGAGGAGTGAGGAAGAACTTTGTTTTGTTTTTATGTTAAAAAGATGAAAACAAGTGGGTCTAAGGGATAGGGAAGTGGACGGCAAGGATAAGAAAAAAAAAGAAAGACAAGTACATGTGATAATTGAATAGAAAAATCAAGAAAGTGGAAGAAGACTCTTGATGACAATGACATTTGTTGACTTTTTAACATATTTACTTAGTCAACTTTTGACTTGGTTAACTCTTTGAAATTAAGTGAAATTGGTGTGTATATAATGGGGTAATTAAGGAAAATTAGGAGAAAAAGTAAGAAAATGAAAGGAAATAAGGAGTTTACTGAAAGGATTAATAAAAAGTAGATAATGAAATCTTCCTTTAGGTATTTTTATTCTATACACATCATTTAGTAGGCTACTTAATGTAATTATCATAAAAGGTATCATTTAATGTACTAATACATACTAAATGTAATATAAGCATTAACTAAACACTTAACTTTATATAATACTGTCGAGCCTGGTTTTTTACCCTCCCGGTTCTTTTTATAAAATTAGGTTTTATCTAAGCCAATCAGTACTAAACCCTACTCGTTTAATACTGATCTTCAACTAGGGTTTAAAGAAAACTATTTTTTCAATTTTAAAAGGGCTTAGAGTTGTCACCTGATTGGAGTCGTCACCCGATTGGAGTCGGGAAAAAGGGTTAAGTTATAACTAATCGGGTGGATTGGCTACAACTTAGCTATCGGTTTATCGATTAAAAACAAAAACAATTTGTAAAATGGCTTTTTTGAAAACCAGAGATTTAGGTTTGGGGGTTAATTTATTAAACCCTAAATGGGTACCACTTTTTAACTTTCCGAATTTAACTTCGATTTTCAAATATACCCTTTTTAATTTGTAAAGCAACTAATTATAATACACGCGACTCAATTGATCAATTCACATAAATATCTAAAAAGGGAAAAAATAAAACTTTCACATTTTAAGTCACTGCTTATATACCCACTATTTGGGATAAGACGTACGTAGTTCTTTTAATGAAAATATAGTGGGTTGATTGATTTTAACTTTGGAAAAATTGCTGAGTTTATGTTTTTACTCATTTCAAGTTGATTTGAGAAAAGATTATAAGAGGTCCTAAGTTCGATTTAATTTTTGAAAAACCTAAAATGCTCTAGTTTGGAAAAGATCTATTTTATTTTTATTGAAAAAAATTGATTTTCTAAGTGTCAAAAATAACTTTTCTATTTTTACTCCATTTTATTATTTTTATTATTTATTTATTTATTTTATTGTTAGTTAGTTTTTTTTTCATGGTTTTTCTTGTTTAAATGTAAAAGAAAAACCAAAATAAAATACTTCTTATTCTTTTTTTTCTTCTCTTTCTTTTTTTTCTTTTCTTTCTATTTTTTTATTATTATTATTTCTATTACATTTAGAAAAAACAGATAAACAAAATAAAACAACAAATAAAATAAAAAAAATATTCGAATAGATTTGGATGCATGGTTCCAACCTAGGTGGGTTGGACCTAAGCAGGTCAGATGGGTTGGGTTGGGTTGGCTCTACTAGATTCGGGTCGGGCTTCAATGCCTTTATAGCAGCAACAGCGGCGAGGCTCGATTCAACTTGTTTCATCTACTAAAATGAGCAAGTGACGGTCTTTTTATGGGTATTGGATTGGAAATTGGGGGGGGGGGGGAGGGGGTGGGGGGTGGGGTTAGGTTCAATGCCTTGGTGTTTTGGAGTTGTTTGGGTAGTTTTCGAAAGTTGGCTGTAGGCGTTGGTGGTGGTTTGGCCGTGTGGGGGTTGTTAGGTGTGATTGGTAGGTTAGGGTAGGTTTTTTAAAGTGCAGGGAGTTTGATTGTAGGTTTAGTTTCAATTGAGGGTAGTTGAGGATGGTGGTTCGATGAGAGAAAGAAGGGATGGTTAGGGTTTGGTGGTGGTTGCTTGGTGGCGCGGTTGGGGTTTACAGCAGAGGTCGAGAGTGGTCGCATTCGGGAGCTGATGGAGTGAGGGTCACAACTGTGGTGGTGGTTGAGCTTAGAGTTCGCTAGAGAGAGAAACCTGAGAAGGGAGAGATTGGTAGAGAGAGAAAGTGATCGGAAATGGATATAGAGAGTGGGGGAGTTGATTCTGTTGGGTGTGTGTCCTTGTGTATACTCCTTGAAGCTCCTTTTATACTCGAATTGTTCCCAAAAAACAAGGAAAGCTTGAATCAGATTAATGAAGAATGCCTAGGAAAACAACTTTTTTCCGATTTTTGGAGCTCAAATTGAATGCTCTTTTGACTGTATTTAGACATGTTTTTTGTATTGATTCACAATAGGCTATGTCTATTCTGTAATTTTGCCATTAATTTGGTGAAATTGCAACGAGAAAAGGTCCAAAAATCATGTTGAAGTGGGTGGTCTAAGGTGGAAAGCGTTGGAAACCTAAAGAAAGTTGAGGGAAATAGAAGGAAAGAGAGGAAAACGAAGGGAAAAGGAAGTGGGTTGACGTGGTGCTACGTCAGCTGTGCCAACCAACCCCGGCGTGCCATGTATCATTCGTGACACATGGCAGCTGACGTAGCACATTACATGGATGCCACATGGTGCCACGTCAACGGGCAATCAAATCCGATGATGCCATGTGTCAGGACACATGGCGCAATCAGACCCTGACACGTAGCAATCCCTGATGTGATTGAAAACAAAAAAAAAAAAGAAAAAGAAAAAGGCCTTCTTGCCTTTGCTAAGTTTCGAACCTAAGACCTCATGCTTAATGTTAGTGCTATGTCCATATTCTTAACCGACAGGCTGTTGGCTTGTGCCTTGTTAATATGTGCAATTAAATTGCACACATGGACTTGGTCAGCTTAGGCTAGATTTAAATCTAAACCTAAGTTCAATGGCCCAATTTTTAAACCTAAATTAAAAATTTAATCTAACATAATGTTATTTTCTAACATCTTTTATTTATTTATTTATTTATTTTTTGTGACTTTTCAAAATTTTTATGTACTTTTCTGAATTTTTCCATTTTTTTGTATTTATTTATTTTTCTAAATTTCCCATCTTTTGCGCTTATTTTTTTATTTTTCTAAATTTTTCTAGAATTCCTATTTTCTAAAAATTTTTTGGCTTTCTTTAATTTTCTATATATATATTTTTGAACTTTTCTTAATTTAAGACTCTATAACATAATTTGAAAAATAAAAGGGAGGGAAAAAATTAGGTGTCTACAAATACTAACCTAGTTATATACTTAGAAGATAAATGTGATCTATGATGCGATATCTTAGTTTCTAAATGATTACTTTTGTATTATAAATATTTGTAAATGATTGAAGGTTATCTTTAATCTTTTACTAATGATTTAGTATATTACTAAGGTTATTTTATCAATTAGGGTTTAGGGTAAATTATGGTGAATCAGTACTTTTATATCCTTAAAGTTATAGTTTTAGGGTTTTTTTTATTACTTCCAGGTACAATCTCTAGTGTTTTTACACATTTAGGGTTTAATATATTCATAAGCGATTAAGTCTTCGATTGTTACTTAGGGTTTTGATGAGGTTTGAGGTTAACTTTTACAGTTACATATAATTAAGGTTTTAGGGTCTTCTTATGCCATTAGAGGTTCAATTGATGATTTAAGGTTTTTCATATTTGCTTTAGGTTTTGAATTGAGATTTTAATCGGTTTTAAATCTCACTGGCTTTATTAACTTCAGGAAATCATCTATAGTTTGGATGTTTGATTCTATACTTAGAAAGCTAGATTTGTAGGGTTTACAATTAGGCCTTTGACCCATAACCGAGCCCGAGAACTAGAGGGATTAACGAAGCCAATTCTCTTGCTCTAGCCAACTCCTGCCAAGGTCGAGTAACTCCTTGCTACTGATAAACTCTTTGCGTTATGCCGAATGACGGCCCATTTTTTGGAAATTATGTGCCGAATAGAAGAATGCCTTAACAACAGTTAAACTTTGTGCACCTGCTCGATCTTGTTTGGCTCGACCCCTTACTTGGCAACATCGTTGTTGAGAGATTTTATGCATTAGCTACTCCCGTTCGAACGAGTTCACACTTACTTGGCACCCCGATTTGGCTACCCAACCAGTTAGTACTGCTTTGTCTATATCCTCTAATAGCACCACCAATACATTGCTGTCATGTGTCCGGGACCACTTGCAAAATCTGCTATTATAATCATTGCATTTTTGTGAATATTCATTTTTACCTTTTGTATACTTTGTAAATTATTTCTTTAGGACAATACCCTTTTTGTCTTTTCCTTTTTAGGTAGGTTACCCTAAATTCTCAAGTATAAATACCCCTTGTACATGTAGTCGTAGATGATCATATTATCATTAATACACTGGATATTTTCCTTTTGTAAACATTGTTTGTTTACTTTTGTTTCACTCTTATCTTAACCTTTCAGTAAGGCTAGGTAGTGAGTAACCTCACTGGACCAACTTATGTGTCATATTGAGCTGTGTTGTGAGTCCTCGGAAATTCCATTGGTGATCATTGTCGAGCCCTATTTTGATTTCCTTAATTTAACCTATATTAAGTCCAACATGCTTAATATAAATTACTCAACATTAAACTAATAAAAACAAAAAAAATTTATTTTTATAAAAAATGGAGTCACTAACTAGTTCAACTTGTAAAAAAAAATAAAATTAGGGTTTTTGGGTGGAAAAATCCTAATTTGACTACTAGTTTGCTAATATTCTAAAAAAAATTAATTTTTAGGAAATTGAACCAGAAAACTGGGTTCGGGGGCTAACCTATTAAGACTAAGTCACTATGTGAAAATAAAAAAAATTAATGGGCTGTATTTTTTATAACCTGTATTCTTTATAATTTTTCTAAAAATATTAAAAATAGACTTAAGTTCACAAAATGTAACTAAAAAAGATTTTTTATTATTTTTTATCACAAATTTCTAAGAAAAGGGGAAATAAGTTTTTTTTTTTTTTTTTTAACGGTTGCCCTGAAGATGCTTATGTACTTGTTAATTGGGATCAAACCGGTCATAGTTCTCTTTTTATAAAATTTTTAGTGAGTGGGTCATTTTTATATTGAAAACCGAGCTTGGATTATGTTTTTATCAATTTATTATTTTAAGAAAACAAACCTAAAAAAAAATTTTAAATTTCCAAATTCAATAAAAAACCCTAACTAACAGAATCTTTTAAAAAGAAACTCAATTTAAGAGTTTTTATTTTTCAAAACCACTATATGTCAAAATATTTTTTATTTAAAAAAAACCTGATTTAAAAAAAAAAACTTAATTCAACTAAATTTTATTGGAAAATAAAAATTTGCAATAAGAATAAACAGCAATAAAAAAAACCCACACTTAAACACAAAAATTGTTAATAAAGGAAAAAAAAACATAACTAATAAAGTAAATTAATAAAAATTAATGAAATAAATAAATAATAATAAAAATTAATGAAAATTTACTTGGCATCAAATCGTATTGGTGTTGGGCGGTAGACTGGATGCTGCTGGGTGACGCTGGATGGTAGACTAGGTGCTATTGGGATACACTAGGCGGCAGGCTAGGCGGTGCTGGACAATGCTGGGTGATGGACTGGGTGCTGATGGGCGACGATGGGTGGTGGATTGGGTACCGTTTGGAGACACTGAGGAGATGGACTGGGTGCTACTGGGTAATGTTGGGCGATGACTGGACGCTATTGGGCTACGCTAGGCGATGGACTAGGCATTGCTGGGTGACACTGGGTGATGGATTGGGCGTTGCTGGGTGGTAGAGTGGGTACTGCTGGGTAGTGGACTGGCGGTGACTGGGTGTTGCTGGTAGGGCTAATTTTAAGAAAAAATCCCTAAGGTTCAAATGGGTTCATAAGGGATAATCGTGTTTAAGGATAATGAAATGAATACTTAACATCATTTTGACATGTGTACCAAGTTTAAGATGGGCCTCCTTTAAGGAATTAGCCCAATTACTCACCTTGATGGTATCCTTCTCTCGTGTGTGTCTAGGGTTAATGTTTGAGACATAGGTTGCCTCTTCTCATCCTTAACCTTTCAAGTAATGTGTTATTGTTTTCTATTTGAATTGAGCTAGCTTCATAGCATACAAATATCAGAATACACATGAAAACTGCTTTATTCAATAACTCATATCTATTAAAAGCTCCAAAATGAAAGATTATTCTAAAGAAAATGCAGGAACTAAATTTTTTTTAACTTCTTAACCTTATTTCTATCACTTCTTCAAACTTAGCTCATTTTAACTGAATTGATCTCTTGGAGATATCCTTAACTGCTTCAAATAGTGAGCCCCCTTATCAGATGATAGTAGTAGATCTTTAATGCTTGATGTCAGAGTTTGTCTGTTTGATGCCTCTTCACAACCTAGAGAAGAAATACCACTGCTAATAAACCTATCAATCTTTAGAAAACTTGGTTAGATAATCTTGGCATCAATCAAATCTTACATCTTGTATTTCAATCTCCAACTGTCAGGACCCTACAGGGGGCATAGTAGGATTGCCTAAAATTTCCATAGCACGTGTACACCCATGATATGGAAATCGCCTTGTAAGTCAGAGATTGCAAGACTCTAAATGATTAATCACTAAGGTTACTGATTTTTAAGTAATTGATTTACTATAGAATACAAATATAAGTAACTATAGGTGTTTGATATCCCATAGTTCTTCAGAATCGCAAAAAATCGGTATTCCCTACCAAATAATAAGACATGATATACTAACATCATATAAAAAAAAATAGATACAAGAAAATTATATTATAGTAAGTTTTAATATATAAATATTTTCTACAAAAGATGTCTATGTATCATCTAAAAAGTACTCAGCTACTTTTAATACTAATATACATATCTTCATCTCGCACTTAGCACTCGAGACATATCCTAATCCCATCGTAAGTAAACCTGCGAAGAAAACTAAGGGGGAATGAGAATAAAACAGTTTAGTGAGTTCGTCCCTGACCACCACCTTTCAAGTAAGTTATCACATATTATTATCACACATGTAAGCAAGCTATTTACATACATAATGATTGCAAGTGCGATGAATGCAAGCAACGCATCCATAGGTATCCGAAACTATGGAAGTGTAGAATTATGTCGTCTACACTTCGATTATCCTCTGTACTTACCCATACTAGGCATCTCAGCTTACCCGTATAAGGTTACCTAGGGGCACCAGCCCTCTAGACAAAACTCGACTATTACCCTAGCTGAGAAAAGAGTTTCAATCCAAATAGAGGGATTCTAAACTAGGACTATTCACTCTCTAAGGCCCCTCGGGTATAAACATGTGAGTCCTCTCGTAACCAAAATTAACCAAGGCTTTACAGGCACAATAAGGTGAGTCTTCTTGCTATTAAGTGGAGAACCCATGCTAGCTTTGCCTTAACGATAAAATATCATTTCTAGCACTGCGGCCCTTATCGAAATCATATAAAATACATTTAGGATTAGGAAAACTTTTTCCAAAAATACCCTTTTCAACATTTTGCAAAGGTAACACTTTCCATCTATACCTTTATCGAGTCATAGACGTGCAACGAATAGAACCGGTTATTTGGGTCAGATATTTATATTTATTAAGTTAAAAAGGTGATCACACAGATGGCATACAAACAGAATAGTCATTCAAACATACAAATAGAATAGTCATTCAAACATACAAGTAACAGTAAGCAGCAAAACATCATACAAGTAACACGCACAAGCAAGTAGCAGGTCATTAGAACTCCCTCACCTGGATTATTGCTCATTCTTCAAGCTCTTGGGTTTCCAGAACTCGATATTGAACGGTTAAAATATAGTAACACTTACAAGTATTCTGAGAAGTCAGATTCCTTAGTTAACTAAAAGTCTATTGTAGTTTATCTAATTCCCCAATATACCCCAAGTCTTATATGTATAGGGTTTACTATACTCAATGAGATTAATAGTAACTATTTTCTTACATTTGTAAGTTATGAGACTTCCTTTATGTATTTTGTAACTTTTTCATTCTAATTTCGATATTTACGAACTTATAGTCATTTTTCATCGTTTTCGGACGCACGTTCACACGGTGATGTTTGTTTTGGATGTTAAGACCCGTGTTTTACGATATGGGCTAAATTTATTGAAATTTTATCTTATTGAAGTTTAATTATTCTTATTGCTTATGTTTATGCCATAGTTTAGGATTTAATGATTGAATTAGCTATTTAATCCTTACACTTAGGAAATTTTACATTAGAATTACTAATTTATGTACTCAATTAAATTTCATTCAATTTAGGAAGTGTTTTAGGATTTAAGAGATTTTCAGCTTCTAAGTTCATTGTATATACCTATGTTACATGCTTATGTAATCTTATTATTATTTTTTTCTTTTATAAACCTATGCTTATATCATCGCTTATGTAATCACTTGATGATATCATGGCTTATGTAATCCCTTTGATGACATCATTGCTTACATCATTAGTTTATTATTATCCTTATACATTTACACACTTTATACATATGTGATATACATACCTATACTTGTGATATACATACATATACTAATATGTATACTTATGTACTTATAAGTACTTATACATGTGTACTTATAAGTACGTATTTATATATGTATTTTCGTATGCCTTATTTAGCCCCTTAAGAAAGCTTCACAATTTCATTCTTTTTGTACTTTAAGGGTGTATTTGGCATGGTATATGTATGTATGACTAGTATAAACCTCCTTTTAAGTTATGTACATAATGGTTATTCATGTACAAGAGTTTCCATACATGTATTTGTTAAGTATACTCTTATATACACATATTTAAGCCTATGTACAAGTGTTCTTCTTTTCATTTAGCTAAGGATTTATATGCTTATACTATGGGTTTCACTAAAACCCTAATACGTACACTCCATATATACTCGTTGTATGTACATGGGTATTTCTATACTCTAAACATAAGTATAAGGATTCCTTTCCTTCCATAACACCAAAACACAATTTACATAAAGTTCCCATACTAATCTTAGATAGATAACTAACTCCCTAACTAAGATAAGAAATCATATAAAACATACATTTTTCTCCTTTATAATTTGAAAAGGAAAGCAAGTAGATATAGTAGATTGGTGTGTGGTGGTATTTAAGATTGTGAAAGTGAAATTTTGGAAAAGTGAAGATGATAAAGCAAAGGGGAGTTCACGGTTTGAAATGGAAGAAGAAAAGGGAGTTTTTATTATCTCAAATTGTGTTTTATGAATGAGAAAAGCAAAGTTTAGAAGAGGGAGAAGAATGGACGGCAAAGGAGTAGAAGAAGAAAGAAAAATCTAAAAGAGAAGAAATCATTACATGACTTAGATATTTTTTTCAAGTAAAAATGACTTTTGTTGACTTTTCTAAATGTTGACTTTAGTCAACATTTATTGACTTGGTCAACTTTCAAAAAAATAAATACCCTTTTGTGTTCATAATGAACTAATTAGGGAAAATTTGGAGAAAGATTAAGGAAATGAAAGGAAATAAAAAGTTTAGTGAATTGATTAGTAAAAATAGATAATGAGATCTTCCATTAGGTATTTATATCCTATATAAATCATTTGGTAAGCTACTTTATGTGATTGTCGTGAAAAGTATCATTTAAGGTATTAAGGTTTACTACATTTAACTTAACCCTCCACTAAACCTTTAACTCTATGTAATACTAACCTAATATATACTTAGAAGATGAATGTGATCTAACATGCAATATCTTAGTTTTTAAGGGATCACTTAAGTATTCTAAATATTTATGCATGATTGAGAGTTATCTTTAGTTGTTTATTAATGAAATGGTAAAATATGGAGGATATATTATCACTTAGGGTTTTTATTACTTTAGGACATAAGCTCTAATGTTTTTACACATTTAGGGTTTAATATATTCATACGTGATTAAGTCTACGTTGTTATCTTAGGGTTTTGATGAGGTTCGAGGTTAACTTTGGCAATTACATATATTTGAGGTTTTAGGGTATTCGTATGCGGTTAGAGGTTTAAATTGATGATTTAAGTTTTTTCATATTCACTTTAAGTTTTGGATTGAGATTTTAATCGGTTTTAAATCTCATTGGCTCTATTGATTTTAGGAAATCATCTACAGTTTGGACGTTTGTTTCTATACTTAGAAAGCTAAATTCGCGGGGTTTACACCAACAATCTTCAATGGTATGCCTCACTTGGCCCACATGGTATTCACACCATTTGTTGGGGTCATGATCTATTGGCTTGTATTCCTTTGTTGGGTTTTCGTATATCAGTAGTCCCACGTCTCTCAATTGTTTGAACACTTGGACCATTGGAATCTTGAACTGCATAAATCACCTCTTGTTATTGACAGGCTTGTCTTGATTATGGGCTTTCCCAATTGGTACATTCACTCCTGATTTCTCTTTGACTGAATCATCTTCATGGTTGGGATGTAACTTTCTATTCGTATTAAGATGTAGGTTTTCGAGCTACTTGAGCAGATAATCTATTACCATTTTCATACTAATGAACCTTTCTTCTGATATCACTAACTTTTCTTCTAGGGTTACAACCCTTTTTTCTAAACCATGGTTGTAACATGCCCCTTGGACTTGATCATTCAAATACGTTTCTGTTAACTTTTTCAATCCTTGGATCATGTTAATAGTGGGCTCTAGGTAAAATTTGGGCCTTAGATCCCTAATGAAGTCTAATTGGACCAATTTTCATCAGTCCAATCTTGGTCTTTATTCTTCAACTCCTAGCAATGGTTAGTTGCATACCCCTGTTGACCCATGTGGTACTCGCATTGCTCATTGGGATCATATTTCCGAGGTTTATACGTTAGTGTTGGAGTCTTAGGATGTAGTAAACCTTCTTCTTTTAGACGGCGATAGACTTGAGACATAGGAATTGAGACATGAGTGAACTTCCTTTTAGGTGATTTCTGGCTTAACTTATTTTCCTTAAGCTTTGGACCATTGCTTAGGGTACTAGGCTCGCATATCATTATATTCCTATCGTAGTGTTTACAGTGGCCTTTGGATCCAATGGAGTTGATCCCTTGCCTACCAATCTCCCTACTCTAGTAGCATCTTCTATGCGACTTTCTGGCAATTGTACTGTAGCTTGAGCTGCTGTAGATCTCCATCCTGGATATACTCCTTAAAGGACTCGATGAGCTCCATTTTCATGTTATTCAAATCCATTAGGGGTGGAGCTACTTCTTCATTAAACTTGTATTGTTGATAAAAGGCTCGAGCTTGTTTGTCCGAAGTATCAAGCTTGACTAAGTCTTGTTGAGCATACCAAATCAATATTGGCCTAATTAGGTTATCTTGGAAAGTTTGAATCATCAACTGCTCATGTTTAGAGAATTGGTCCATCTTGCGAACATAAAGCCTATGGTGAAGTTTAGGACAATTTGTTCCATCATACTTTTCGAAATTTGGTATGTTAAACTTCTTGGGTAACTTATGGTCTTCAAAAAGGCAAACACTGCTCAAGCCCAGATCACTCTGCACATCATGATCCTTGAGAACTCCCATTTTTTCTTCAATTTTTTGGAAGATTTCTTCTTTTATCTTCATCAATTTCTACACCAATTCCTTCCCCAAGCCTTTGCTGTTATTGTTGAGCTCATTAATAGGCAACTCTTCAGACTTGTTTATCTTAGATGGTATGTTAATGGGCCCCTAGACTTGGGCATGGGCCATGGTCTCGACTTGTTTCCCGTACTTGCTTAGAACTCCTTCTATAGTGGCTATTCTATGTTTAAGAGCTTCAGATATCTTGCTTTTGAAAATGACTGATTACGGGCTTCAGGTTAGGCTAAATCACTTTGAAAGAAATATTTTAAAGTCTGCAAGAATCCCTTCTTGTTAGCAACACTGTATTGAATTTTTAGTTTTGAAAACCATTCTTTTTTTTTTTGGAAAATTTTATTAGAAAATCAATGCTTATTTTATGTCATAGAATCCTAATACCGACATTGACGAATCTAAACAAAGAAAAGAGATAGGATGACGATAATATTACAAGGATGATATGGAGAAGTGAAAATTATATTACAATGAGAAACTTATTAAATAAATGATACAAGCGTGACAACTCATGGAGAAAACTCTACTAGGACCGTGACAACCTAAGGGCTAAACGTGAAGAATGAGAACTTAGACGTTTACAAGATTGATAACCTTAAGATAAAAAATAATTGATAATGGAAATCTAATGATTAAATCTTTTTTTTTTTTTGCATTTTGCTAGTTCTTAACAATATGGTACATGTGGGGTATTGCAATAGAAATCGACTAAGTAAGTAAATATCACGAAACTGGTTTTTAATCATAAAATACCATTTCGAAATTTCTCATTTTTTAAAAAAAAATTTCCAAAAGCATTAAAAAAAATGGTAGTTCCACAATAATCTTCACCATAGCTAACTTCCATAATTATATGCCCCAAAAAAATTTACAAGTTGATAAAAAATTTTTTCTTACCTTTTGTAACTTTAGCACATCATGGTATGAGGGGGACATTAATGATTTTGAGCATTTTATATTAAATGTTATGTTACATGACCTATTATTGATGAGATAACACAAAATCTACAGACCTGCGTATATTACAAAAGATAGTATATACAAACAACTATGCAAAATAAATGTGATACAATATGTTACATACGTCTGCAATGCAATAGAGTTGGTCATTAATAAACAATAGGAATTATGATAAATCTATGGTCAAAGAGCACCCTTATATATAAGTAGGTTTGAAATAGGATTTAATAAAAATGAGGCTCGTGTATACTTATATATAAGGGTTATTGATTTTTTTAATTGAAAGTGGATGATAAACTACCTGTGAATTAAATTAGGCTTTTCCTATAATTTTAAAAATAACCACCCCTTTTTTGAAAAGAATGATGCAAGAGGGTGGGGTTTACGGGTCGTAGGCTCTATAGGTTCAAGGCTTTTTGATGAGAAGCCTAGTGGGTTACATCGAAACCTGAGTAGGCTCACCTATCATTGCTAGGTAGGGGTAAAGACCCCAATGGCTTGAGAATTACATAATGGCAACCCGTTCTAGGTTCCTAAGGAGGCTCAGGTCCGATCATATCTAAACATACAGATGGTTACTTGAAAAATAAAAGCCTCCTATCTCATGAAGGCCCATTGGGCCAGGCTTTTTTTTTTTAAGGCCTGCATCACCAAAAGAAAATTAGTATAACTATAATATAATACAAAAAGAAAATAATAATACAAAAGCCCATTAATCTTTTTTTTTTTTAACTTTCACATGGCTAGCCTACTAAGTGTTCCCAATAGAGTCACCAATTCTATTGAGCCCTATTATGATTTTCTTAATTTAATCTATATTAAGGCTAGATTGCTTAATATAGATTACTCGACATTAAACTAAGGAAAAGGAAAAAAAATTATTTTTTAAAAAAATGGGGTTACCAATTAGTACAACTGGTAAAAAAAAAAAAATCCTAATTTGACCACTAGTTTGCGAATATTCTAAAAAAATTAATTTTTACAAAATTGAACCAGAAAATTAGGTTTGGGAGCTAACCTATTAAGACTAAGTCACCATGTGAAAATAAAAAAAATTGATAGGCTGTATTTTTTATAATTTTTCTAAAAATATTAAAAATATACCTAAGTTCACAAAATGTAACTAAAAATGATTTTTTATTATGAATTTCCAAGAAAAGGGTAAATTTTTTTTATTTATTTTTTATTTTTTAACTATTTCCGTTAAAGTACCTACGTATCCGTTAATCAGGATCAAATTGGCCATAGTTCTTTTTTTTATAAATTTTTAGTGGGTGGTTTATTTTTATATTGAAAACCGAGTCAGGTTTATGTTTTTATCAATTTATTATTTTAAGAAAACAAACCTAAAAAGAAAATCTAATTTTTCCAAATTAAATAAAAAAACCTAACTAGCTGAATCTTTTTTAAAAAAACTCAATTTAAGATTTTTCACTTTTCAAAACTACTATATGTTAAAATATTTTTTATTTTAAAAACATGATTTTTCAAAAAAAAAAAAACTTAATTCAACTAAATTTTATTAGAAAATAAAAAATTTGCAATAGGAATAAACAACCATAAAAAAAACCCTGCACTTAAACACGAAAATAGTTAATAAAGAAAAAAAATATAACTAATAAAGTAAATCAATAAAAATTAATGAAATAAAGAAATAATAATAAAAATTAATGAAAATTTCCCTAGCGTTGGATTGTATCATTGTTGGGCGGTGGATTTGATGCTGTTGGGCGATGCTAGGCGGTGGACTGGGTGCAGTTGAAAAACGTGGAGTGATGGACTAGGTGTTGTTGGATGATGCTGGGTGGTGGATTGGGTGCTATTGGGCGACGTTAGGCGATGGACTAGGCGTTGCTGGGTGACGTTGGGTAGTGATTGGCACTACTGGGCGATAGATTGGGTGCTGTTGGGTGATGCTGGGCAATGAACTTAGCATTGCTGTGTGACGGATTGGGCGTTGCTAAGCGATACTGGGCAGTGGACTAGTAGTAACTGGGTACTGCTGGGTGACTCTAGGCGGTGGACTAGTTGCTGCTATATGGTGTTGCGTGGTGGTTGTGTGGTGTTTTGGGTAGGAGTGTGATTAAAAAAATTGTTTTTCAAATCCTCCATCGATGTGCTATTTATAAGCTCAAAATCAAATCTTTCTTATTGAAGATACAGAAGATACGATTGTGATTCTTCCAAGATTTACCCTAACTTCTAAAAACCTTAATTATTTTGGGTCTTTTTTATTCTTCCAGGCCCAGCTTGTTCTAATTGAGCCTAATAATTCCCTAATCTAATTTAAGCCCCTAAATTAGATTAATTTAACCTATCTTGTTACTTGATCTAACAACTCAACTTACTCTAACTTAACATGACTCGACTCATGACTCAACTTGCTATGACCTAATTTAATTTTCTTCTTTCTTTTTTTTTTTTAATTTTTGTTATATATTTTTATTTTTTATTTTTTTATGTTTATTTATTAACTTGGCTCAATTATTTGAAATAAAAAATTTGGCAAAATTGAGGTGTCTATAGTCATATGAGGCCTGTAAGAAGCTTATGTAAAGTTCCCTAAGCCCAACAAAGTTACAAACATTGATTTGTTCAAAAACAAGCTCAATTTGATCACATAAGCCTACTTGGTAATCCAAGAAAATTAAGATGGTAACAAGGTTAGGAATAAAGGATAGAAATTTGACCTTAATGAAAGTATTAATCTTAAAACAAAGTTCTAAGCCTAAGCCTAAATTATTACACAAAGTAACATAAAGCCAAATAGCAATTTCAAGCCCAAAAGAAGACTAAAACTTAAGGGACTCTACTATTCTAATTAGTAGGCAAAATTGCAGGCCCCATCTCTAAAATCTAATTGTACCACATGAAGTAAACTTGTAAATGATGAAAATCAACTATAAGATCATAAGAATTAGATTTAAAATGAGAAAAATATATATGATTAAAGACTTAATATAACTGGGAGGAATACAAGACTAAGTTAGAAGTAGAGCTTATTGGATATTAGGTTAGCATTTTATCTATTTCAAATTCTTATAATATTGTGTTTATGATGTTTAAGGGACCTTACTATTTTAGATGACCTACCCTTGGACTATTACAACTGATTAGCCATGATTGAGTGGGTGATTCTTGATGACTTTATACTTGGTTTTGTTTATAGTATAGATGTACTTTAATTACTATATCAAACTTAAATGCATGTGGGATAGGAAATGCATATGTGTGATTATGTGGTTAAACTCTATGATTTGCTAAACAGATTATAAATGGAGTTATGTATGATGTTAGATTTTGTATTGTTGTTATGGAATGCAATTGAATGATCATAATGAAAACTAGATTAAGAAATTATTCAATTAAGGAAATCAATGAGTTATGCGTTTCTCAAGTTTGCATCATAACTATACCAATTATCACCTCATGTGGAAAGTGGGAAGGGACACATAGAGCGGGAGCTCTTGAAGGGATTTGATAGGCAAAGGATATGCCACTTATGTATTATAGTTGAATCTTTGTCTTGGCTTCCAGGCTTAATAGGTGCTAGGGGACACTAATTGTTTTCTAAGGGTTTGTCTTTTGACTTCTACTTAGGATGCGTGATGTAGATTACGGATACCACCATACTATTAGACTTGGGAATTTTGAAAAAGAATTTTCCTTCTTGAAAAGTAAAGTATATTTATGTATATACGTATATAAGGTATGAAAATAAGGTGGTTTTAGCACATAGGTGCAAATTGTTGAACACCTAGGTGCTAGAACCTGATTGCTGGTTTATGCTAATTAAGAATCTCTAACCTCGACTATAAGGGGAAAAATTTTGAGTTACATACAGTTCCTAGGCCACTGCATATATTGTTTGGCATTTTGTTTGTTACATGCATTCATATGGTTGTTAACAATTTATAATGTTTATACTGCTTATTAGAGGGATTAGCTCACTAAGCATAAGCTTATACCCCTCTTGATTTCTTTTGATGCAGGGCTACCTCTTTGTCGATCTGGGCTATGGAATGCCTGAGGTAAGTATCGTGTTGGGATGGGATTGTATGTTACAGAGAGTGAAGGAGGGAATTTGTAGTATTTGGCTAAGACTTGTTTTATTTCCTTTTTGGTATGATTTAGTAGTTAGACAAGACCTGTATGGATTTAGTATGTATTCCATTATTTTTTAGTGTAAAATACTATGTTCCATGTTATTAACTTAGTAGTTTTTCTAATTAATTAGTAAATTTAGTTAAAGTACACGATATTACTTATCTACATGCCTAATGATGACTTAGAGTGGAGGGAGCTTTATGTGTCCTATAAAAGGCTAATGATCAACAAGGAGGGTTGATCATAGACCTTTGTATGGGGTATAGTGATCTACCACCACAATGATATTGTTGGGTTGTGATACAATTCCCTAAAGTACCACTCAATTTATACCAATAAGTTTTTGCAATTTCTTGTATAAAGTCATTTCTAAAATTCTAGTTAATAAGCTAAAACTGTTCTTAAGAGATTTAATTTCAAAGAATCAAAGTACCGTTATATTAGGAAGAATGATTCATGATAATGTTTTGATTGCACACGAAGTGTTTCACTTTTTGAAAAACATGGAAAATGGAAAAATTCTTTTTGTACCTTAAAAGTGGATATAAACAAAGTCTATGACCTTATTGAGTGGGATTTTCTTAAAAAAGTACTGATTTAATATGGTTTCTCTAAAAAATTGGTGGAGTGGATTATGTAATGTGTGACTATTGTGCCCTTCAACCCTATTGTCAATGGAAAGAGAGTAGGTTATGTTAAGCTTAAGAGGTGTAGCAACCCTAAGAGGGGCTTAGTAGTATTACTTAAAATTTTCATATTATGTGTGCACCTATGATAAGAAATCGCCTTGCAAGTCAGAGATTGCAAGACTCTAAATAGTTATTTACTAGAGTCTTCAATTTTAGTTCATTGACTCATTATATAATATAAATAATTATGGATATCCATTTTTCCACAATTCCTCAGAACCGCAGAGAATCGGTATCCCTTACCAAAATAGTGAAATAAGATAGACAATTTTAGAAAATTCTAAACTTACTAAAGATACTAAACTTAAGTGAGATATTAGTCATTTTTCGGAGCATTTCGAATTATCTACACAAGCTTTTCATCATACTGATTCAATGGTAGCACTCTGCACTCGATTCCTATCCCATTCCCAATTATCAATCAACCTGTAAGGAGAAAAACTGTTGGGGTGTAAGCTTACGCTCAATGAGATAATTATCCTCATCAATACCGCATGACAGTAATTTATTAAATGCACAATCATATGAATGCATGAACAATCAATATGTTAAACAACGCATGCAATGGCCTAGGAACTGCATACGACTCAGAATTGCGCCCCTTGTAGTCGGGGTTTGGAGATAATTAACCGACCCAAACCAAAATCCAGGTTCTAGACCTTAGGTTTTATTTCATTTGCACTATTGTGCTTAAGCCAAAACAAAACTAGGTATATATATACATATATATACTTTCATTACCGGATAATAAATCATGTTTTTAAAATCTCAAGTTTAGCGGTATGGTAGCCTCCACAATCCACAAACATATGCCCTACGCAGAAGCCATAAGACTCGGCCCCTCGCCGACAGTTGGCGTCTCTCGACACCTAGTAAGCCCATCAACTTAGGATAGAGACTCAATATATATGATGACATAGCTAATGCCCAATCCTGCAGGAGGCACGTCCTCTTGTGAGTCTTTGTGTTAAACAAGTATCTTTATAAAACACTAACTTTACATGCTTATGTTTCAACTTCATGTAAGGGTTTCATGAGTTTGTTTCTTAGAATGGTCTTTGGTGTTATAACGACTTAAAATCATACTCATATCTTCAAGAAATCAAAGTCTCCTAATAGAAACACTAACTTACTAATTACAAGAAACACTTACTCATCCTTAAAGCGAAATATGGTGATTGTGCACAAAGGTTCCACTTAAGCTCTTAACTTTGCTTCCTCTTTTTGCAACCTTTTGGAAACCCAAGTTGTTTGATCTTTTGGAGTGTGGTTTGTGGAAGGTTCTAACAGTTTTAAAAAAGCTTGAAAGAAAATGACACAAGAGAAAGAAATGGGAGTGCCGTGAGTGGGACTTAGAAGTGGCGGCCAAATGGAGGATTTTTGTGGAGTTGGATTTCTTTTTTTGATTTGTGTTTAAAGTGAGAGAAAAGGAAGTGAAAATGGGAGTGAAAGAGGGAGAGAGTGGCAGATTTTTGAATGGGAGAAGAAGTGTGTACAAGAAGCTTTAATTGATTATTTTATAGCTTACACAAAAGTCAACAATTACAACTATTGATGATGTAAGCATTAAGGAGTGAATTGTGGTGTGTAAGAGAAAGTGATTCATGGTTGAAAGACAAGAGTATGGCCCCCCTTTTCTCCTTGTCCAAATCTTCCATTTAATGTCCTTTGGGGTCATGGAATGGTCTTGTCTCATTTAATGAAGTTAAGCATGTGAAATCTTGTGAAAAATTGTCCATATGTAGTATAAGTAAAGGGGTGATAAGGAAAATGTCTTATCACTAGATTTTGATAAGTTATTAATTGATAAATGATTCCAACTCTCAATTGATACGTTAGATAAAGTGATTGGTTGGTCTACTTATTAATGTGTAAGGCTTAGACATGAAGATAAAGGCATGGTCTTATAGGAAATTGTTTTAGGGTTTTCATCTTGCATTGTTTTGTAATTTATGATTCGATTCTTATAAAATTGTGAAATTTTCTAAAGTTGAATGAAATTATTCAAATTAAATTATCGATTAACTACTTAGGGTTAAAATTCCTTAATTATTTTAGGGTTTAGGGTTTTAAGTGACTTTAGAGCTCGTAGTTCTTTAAGCTCAAGTTTTATCGATAATTGGTTTTTGAATTGGAAAAATTTGATTTGTTTCTAAATGTAAACTTAAATTCTTAGTTTTGTTGATCCTTAGGAATGTTTGGATGGTACTTTCAATTGAATCATGGGCCCACTAAAAATAGGGTTTATATTTATCAAATGATAAGTTATTTAGAATGATTGGTTAATTTACTTATTCATGTGCACAAATCTTATGCAAGAAGATAAGGAGATTGTCATATATAAAATTGTTTTAGAGTTTGTCTCTTAAATTGATTTGTAAGTTATGATTTAATTCTTATAAAATTATGAAAATTTCTAGAGTTGAATAAAATTATTTAAATTAAATTCTTAATTAGCCGCTTAGGGTTGTAAGTCCTTAATTGTTTTAGTGTTTTGGGTTTAGAGTTTATGGTTCTCGTATTTGAGTTTTATCAATAATAGGGTTTCGAATTGGAAAATTAAATTTGTTTTTAAATGTAAACTTGATTTCTTAGCTTAGTTTATCCTTGAGAATATTTGGAAAGTGTTCTTAGTTGAATCACAAGTTCACTAAAATGTAGGGTTTATAACTTATCCATATATAACATAGCTTATAAGTGAAAATAAGGGAATTGTTTTATATGAAATTCTTTTAGCGTTTGGTTCTCAAATTAA
This sequence comes from Lumnitzera racemosa, assembly GCA_024138005.1. Taxonomy (NCBI): domain Eukaryota; kingdom Viridiplantae; phylum Streptophyta; class Magnoliopsida; order Myrtales; family Combretaceae; genus Lumnitzera; species Lumnitzera racemosa. Next base: position 48,983,893 of record JAMXBC010000012.1, on the reverse strand, counting down.
TTTGTAGGTTGTGATTTTCCTCTTAAGAAATTTTAGAGTTTTCTAAAGTTGAATAAAATTTGTTTAAATTATATTTTTAATTATTCATTGGGGATCGTAAGTCCTTGATCATCCTAAGTTTTAGGGTCCGAGAGAGTTTATGTATATTTTAGAGTTTTTCACCAGCTCGAGAATAATTGACTTACACTCAGGAGCTTAAGGTTTAATTGGTTTAATTATTCAGGAACATTGCTTTATTATGCAACATATATATATTTATATGTATATACATATTGTGGGGCTACTTATGTACACAAGTAAAATAATTTTTGTAAATTTATTAATTTATTCCTTTAATTAGTTTATTTTTTTTGTTTATTATTACTTGAAATAATCTATGATTCATTCATTATTAGTTTTATATGATTTCACAAAATTATTGATAATTTTATTGATTTATGGCTTTTTAAGCATTAAGATAGTTTTATAGAGTTTTTAAAAAATTTTATGATTTGATATTTATGGTTTCTATTAAGTTTAGGTTTATATTTTTTTTAAAGTACGCGTATGTAGGGATTGTGGTTTTCTTGCTTGATTAGGGTTTTCAAATTGTATAATAGTATCTTTCAAGTTCGTTTTAAGTTTCGAGTTTAAAATTTTAGTCGGTTTTCATTTTCTATAATCTTCTTGACTTAGGGAAATATTTACAATACTCGAATCCGATACTATGTTTAGAAGATAAAATCTATAGAGTCTACAGGAGGGGTTTGAGACAAGGTGATCTGCTCTCATCGTATTTATTCATACTTATGACAAACGTTCTGTCTAAAGGCATTGCTAAGGGTTTGAGGGATGCTGTCACGCCCTAAACTAGAGAGTCGTAATAGCCTCGTTGTGTAAGCCAACCTACACTAGAAGCTAGCTACCTTAGTTGCTAGGGTAAGTATAACTTACACAAGGCGTTCCCCACTCCATTGCTTGGAAGTACCCCCTTTTGTACCGGGTATGAGTCAACCTATAGTATAACTTTTTAAAAATAGATTTTGAAAATAATTTTTACAACTAAAATTTTACTAAAATCTGTAGGCTTACAAAGCATGAAATAAATTTCATTGGTTGAAAACTAGGGGTCACTTGAGGAGACCCTATTAGTTTTCATACAAGTTAATACAGTCGATAAATCGAATAGAAATCTAATTAGGTAAATCTTGAATCTCACTCCCTGATCTCATTCTTTGGCCTTCTGGTGAGTCTATTAGGGAAACCTGCAAAACAACTATATGGGAATGAGCGACCACTTGCTTAATAAGTGACATGGAGATAGTAGCACACATCTGACACCAAGCAACTAGGGTTTTTAAGTAATTTTATGCAGTGCATGATAAAGTAAATGCCATTGCATGATGTTGATCGGTGGTCATGATATTAGAGAAATTACGCTCACTCTAATCTTGGTTCAGAAGAGTTTAACACCATGTACTCGTGAATTTGATCACCAAACCGAGGCTTGTGCAATGGAAAACATACTCCTCCTAAGACTACCTTCAAACTACTAATCCCAACCTGGCCGTGACCCCCTCTCTTGTTAGTTAGTTTGACTCAGGGTGAGAAGAGGACCATTTCTACTATCCTCAACAAAGGCATCCGTATTTAGCCCATACTTCCTAGTTGTTACCCTTAGTGGGTTGTGATGTAAGTTCGGTTAATGGTTAAGCTGAGTTTATATTAAATTACTTTTGGGGTGATCAAGCAAATTCAAACAATCTAAAGCATGTAATATCATGAAGCAATCAATACATCAATCCAGTACTCAAATAGCATAATGGTATTCAAGTATACATATTGCATGTGTATAAGCAATTAATTTACAACCATAAACAAGACATATACTAAGGTCTCTGATAAAGATTGAATCTCCGATACCAATATGATACGGGATCAAAAGATCAATCTAGAAAGAAACGACAGTGGATCTGGAACGAAAGAATAGGAATGGGTATCCAAACGAAAAAATGGGTACGAAGAATAGGAAGGTTTTGATGGTGAATGTGAATGGATATAACCCACCAAGACACAAACACAATAAGGGGTTTTGAGCTCGAAATAGAGTTCGATACGACTCACGAATACTAAATGTTGCTCAGGGTTCCAAATGAAGGTTAGAAATGACTCACTAACCGGTTCAAATGAAAGAGTTCACCACAATCTTAAGAACAAGATTGATAAGAATGCGGGGATGATTAAAGATTATGATCAATACTCGATAATCCAGTAAATGCTAACTCAGTATAGCCTTGCTTGAAAAGAGGAAAGTTTCACTCTGTATATATCTTTGTATATCAATCTATTTGTCTGTATCTATCTATGTCCATCCTCTATTGGTACAAATGTTGCTATTTATAGTAAGTCGTAACCCTAGTGGCAATACTGTAAATAAAGTACAAGTTTTTAAACCCTAAAAAATTGGGCCCATAAATAAAATAAAGGGAAAAAATGTACAAGAATAAAAAACTATGCGTTTTACATAACTTGACATGTAGTCACTCAGCATGTCTTGAAAAGAGCAGTATTTGAACCAGACGGGGTTGGCAATTAGATGTACGGGTTTGGGAAGGGGTCCTTGACGTCTTGCATAGCTTAGCCGAGACACCAAAGAGGTCGGCCAATAATTGTTGAGTTTTGGGATTAGTCGGTGCTAGTCTCTCGGGGTCATACCAAACAGTTCTTTGGTCTCGAGTACTCAGCCCTACATTTTCTCGGCACCTTGGCTGACGACAAAGTTGATGCCGAGTGTTTATTTTCCTTTCCCTCGTCCTTCTAGCTACAGCTTAACTTTGATAAGCATTGATAAGCTTCGGCTTGGATATGGTCGAAAGCTGATTCCCATCAGTCTCTAAGTATTGTTAACAACACTTTAAAGTGCAATGAAACATTGATCTCACTTACCTGGATACTAATGCTTATTCTCCTCATGCGTTGTTTTCGTCTTGCCTTTCTTTATTATCCTAAAAATTTAACACAACATCATGTGGACATTTAAGGATATTTCTAATTATGTTACGTAAGTTTTTCTAAGGTATTTATTAGATATTAATTAAGTAAAATACATTTTGACCAAGGTCCTGACTTGGTACAAATTACTATCCAGTAGTTTTTGATCCAGGTTTTGACTTCAATAAATTCTTAGAAAGTATAATCAAGTGACTTTTTGATCTATTCTCTGACTCCTAATGATATAATATTCAGTACCAATCATCTTCAAACTTCCAATTGTTCTTATATTCCAAATCGTTCATCGAATTACTTTCTGACTGAGGTTATGACTTAGGTTCTAACCTAGTCTTGTAATATGAGCTATTGTCCAAGTGACTTTTGACTTATGTCCTGACTCTGATATAAGTATAGAATTCATATGTAGATCGTTGGCTGATCTATTGTTGAACTTCGGGTGTAGTCAAGGATATCCAACACCAAACAACATTTTGACCTAATTTCTAATGAAGTTTCTAACCCTTAGTTGAATGTTAGATTCTTATTTAGGAAGTTCCTAACTTACAGCTTGTCTCAAGAAATAGGGTAAGTCTAAATATAAGCCACTTTTTGGTATAGATTCTATTTTCTTAGTGTATTCAACATATTCACACTAAATTATATTCTGACTTAGTTTTTGACACAGTTTCTGACCTTGTTGCTACTAGTACATCTAATTACTTTACATATACTCTACTTGCCTTGTATTTCTAGAACTGTATAACCTGCATAACCAGTAAATATCAACTAAAACTTCAATCATCTACTTCCTTTCTCCATCAAACTATCCATTAGTTCACTAGTATACCAAATACTTGAAAAATCTAATCTTAAATCACCAAATGCTTGCTTTTACTTATAAATTATCTTTCCTAAATTTATATCAAACCACTTTTAGCTACTGTTTGTGGGGAAATTTAGGGTATACCATGGTTTTAAAAAATTTTACCAATCTCTTTTGATAAAATACCCTATCTAGCATACTATTTACAGAAAAATAGAATTTTCTCAAAAATCCAACAAATGGATTTTAGAAATCTGACCACTCAACATCAAAATATAACATCTTAGGAGCATATCAATAAAATTTCAAGTCAAAACTATATGGATTGGTCTTTCAAAAATTAGATTGAAAATTGTTGGGCAAGACATTTTTCTTAACGATTCCATATGTACACTCAAAATTTTGAAAATTTAATTGAAGATTTGAAATCCTCACGCAAAAATATGTGGAGAAACCAAATTTCAAAATTTTTGGAGTTCGTTTGCTATTTTTCCTCAAAATTTTGATAAAATCGGAGAGATCAACGACTCACCAGAAGTCCAATCTCCGGTTACCATTTGAGGGTAAAGGTTTGTCTTCCTAAGTTCACACCACCTCCTTTATCTCCAGGTGGTTTGGGTCACTCCCAGCTACTCGTCTTCCAAGATCACGTAAAACCCCAAAATTTGCAACTAAATTTTCCAAATTTTGTTCTTCCCTTTCTCTCAATATTTTTCACTTCTAGAATTTTTTTCAAGCTAACAAATGGCCACACTTTGCTTTAGATTGTAAGATGTATTTTTATATCTTCAATGGAGTTGCTTTTGTATTTTTCCTAACCTAAATATAAGTGCAAATGGACATACTTAGGTGTCAAGAAGCCAAAATGCCATCCCATGCATTCTCAAACTTCATACCATGCAGCAACATGTTTCCTATTTTATAATTTTTCCCAATTTTATTAATTTATTTTGTGAATTATACTTAATTTTAGGTATTTACAATAATTACAAGTATATATATATTTACATAATAATTATACCTAATGTACATACATGTCTTTTATATATTACTTAGTGTTCAATATTAATTATATTACTCCTATAATCTATCTGTAAGTATTTGTTAATTTTTGAAACTTATGTCACGCGTATCCGATCATATAATAATGATATAATAAATTCTTACTATTTTAGCTATATTCTTAATATTTTATTATACTTTTAAATTCTGAAGTTACGTAATCACTTTGACTAATGCTCGAGGTTATACGTAAGTTTTTTTACGTTAATCGGGTTACTTTCCCGAACACCCTAAATCGGCTACTAAACCTAATCGTGCTAATACGAGTTTTATAGATGGTGACTAAGTGGTTTGATTGTTAAAAATTCTTGCCCTAAACTTTCACATTTGTTTTTTTACTGATGATGCTCTATTCTTTTTAGAAGCTAATGTAGGAGGTCAACAAGCATCATACATCTATACTGTAAGGCTTTGGGATAGATGGTCAATGTGGTGAAATCAAGTATATACTTTAGTTAGAACATGGATGTGGGGGTGAAAAGGGAAGTAGTAGCAACATTGGGCTTTAGTGTTGTAGAAGATCTAGGTACTTATCTTAGATTACCTACCATATGGGGGAAGTCAAAATATGAAGTCTAAACTTTGTTAAGGAGAAGATTGTTAAAGTTAAGGGGTTGGAAGCAATGCTTATTAACTGAAGTTGGTAGAGAGATTTTAGTAAAATCAGTAGTGTTGTCCATCCTTGCTTACTCTATGACCTCTTTTTTATTTCTAGTTAAATGGTGTTAGGAGGTAGCCTAATTGTAAGATTTTGGTAGGGTCAAAGGAAAAGTTAGCACAAGATACAATAGTTTAATTAGGAAGATCTAACTTAGGTAAAAAAAGAGGGTAGCATGGGGTTTAAAGATTTACACATGTTTAATCTTGCTTTATTAACTAAGTTAGATTGGAGGGTAGAGGATAGTTCGAATGCATTATAGGTAAGAGTTTTGAAGGGACATACTTTCCTAATACTGAATTTAAAGATGCCACTAAGGGAGGGATAACATCATGAGCTTGGAGTAGTATTTTGGAAGGGAAAAAGATTATACTTGTGGGGGGCCTATGGAATATATGCTCAAGGGAGAGGGTGGATACTTAGAGAGATAGATCGGTACCTTTATTATAAGACTAAAGCCATGAGTAAGGGGAGAAGAAATGAGTGGCAGCCTAAAAGTTTCAACTTTCATCAATTGGGATATTAAATCTTAGAATGTGAAAATAAGATAGTTTATTAGTCTTGATGAAGTTGAAATTATTAAAACCATACCTTTGCAATGACTAGATCAAAGGGATATTGTATGGCCCTATAGTCGTAATGACCTATGTCATGGACCTAAGGAAATCTTAGTAGGATTGCTTAAAATTTTCATATCATGTGTACACCCCTGGTACAAAAATTGCCTTGCAAGTAAAAGATTAGAAGGCTCTAAATAATTAATTACTAGGGTTTTTGATTTTTAATTTATTAACTTATTATAAAATATAAATAACTATGGATATCTAATATTTCATAATTCCTTAGAATTGCGAAGAATCGGTATCCTCTACTAAATAATAAGATAGGGTAAATCAACTTTATAAATTATAAGAAATATTAAAATATACATAATCCTAACATATAAATATTTTCTACATAAAATGTTTCTGTACAAACTATACACATTTCAATCAGCTCTAACATTATTAAACCTATCTTCAGTTTGCATTGAGCACTTGGAATTCATCCCAATCCCAGCTTAAATGAACCTGCAAAAGAAACTATAAGAGAATGAGCATACTACAGCTCAGTGAATTCGTTCCTCACCATTACCGTTCAAGCAAGTTATCAAACATGATTAGCACATATGTAATCTATTTACACATGATATAAATACATGTAAGGTGAATGCAAGCAATACATCTATAAAAGTCCAGAGCTACAAATCAGTGAGTTCATTTCTTACCATTACTGTTCAAGCAAGTTATCAAACATGATTAGCACACATGTAATCTATCTACACATGATATAAATTAATGTAAGGTGAATGCAAGCAATACATCCATAGGAGTCTGGAGTTATGAAAGGTATAGATTTACGTCTTTTACACGTCGATTATCGCCCGTACTTACCTGCATAAGGCATTTCACCTTAACCGCATGAGGCTGCCTTAGGCACGGTCCCTCTAGATGACACTTGACGATTATCTTAGTTGAGAGAGAAATACCAATCCAAGCAAGTAGACCTCAACTAAGGCTATCTACCATGAACAATCATATCCAAGGCCCTTGGGGCACAATAAAGCGAGCCTTCTTACTATTAAAATATATCTAAGGCCCTATGGGTACAAATATGCAAGTTTTCTCGCTATCAATTGAAGATACCATACTAACTTTGTCTCAACAATGAAAATGTCATTCATGGGCACTACAACCCTCAAAAAAATCATACAAGAATTTATTTAAGATTAGGAAAATGTTTTCTAAAAATACTTTTCTCAAAATTTTACAAAGTTAATACTTTCTATCAGTATACTAATTAAGTCATAGACAAGCGACAAATATAATCGGTTATTTTAGTTAGATATTTATATTTACCGATTTAAAGAGGTGATCATAGATGATAACATATAAGCAAAATAGTCATTTAGACACACAAGTAATAATAACTAACAATCATCAAGCAAATATCACACACAAGAAGATAGCGGGTCATTAGAACTCCCTCGCCTGGATTAATGCTTATTCTTCAAGCTTTTGGAATTTCCAAAACATGATAATTGAGTGCTTAAAAGATAATAAGTGGAATGAATAGAAATATCTTTGCATTTGTGTTAACTTAGTTAACTAGATGTCTATTGTAGTTTACCTAATTTTACACTATAACCTAGGTATGGCATGAATATGTGGAATGAATAGAAATATCTTTGTATTTGTGTAAGTAATTGTATCTTACATATTTATTTATTTACTCTAAAGGTTTATTTTGATTATTAATTTATAGTGCCAATTAACTTAATTATTCTTTGTATTTTTCTCGGTTTAACTTAAATTTTAGTTGTGTATAACTTTTTCATTCTAACTTTAAATTTTATAATTTTATAGTTAATTTTTATTGTTTTCGGATGTACTTTTATGTAACGAGGTTCGTTTTGGACGTTGAAACCTACATTTTTCTTTATGGGTCGAAAATGTTACGAATTTTGTTATTTTGACCTAAATAATTTTATTTGTCAATTTTGAGCTTTTCTTTATTATTTTATGATTTAATTAATTTCTAAATTTTATATATTTTTGGAATATTTTATTTTTGAGTCTATTTTACATTTATTTCTTTATTTCTTCATTTTAGACCAAATTTATCAATTATATTAATTTTATTATTATTGAATTTTTTCCTAATTAATTAATTATTATTATTTTCTAATTATTTTTGTAATGTGCATTTTAATTGGATATCATTGGAAAATTGCTGACATAACACTTTCTTATTAGTCCACATAGCAATTTTGTTATTTTTTTCTAATTTTATATTTCTCTAATTTTATATTATTATTATATTTATTTGCGTTATTATAATTTATTAATTATTACATTTATGGGCCTTAATTTCTCCTTATGGGTTTTAGCCCACTTATGTATATTTGTGTATATATATATTTTTTATTATATTACCTTAAGTAATTATAATATGATTATGTATGCACTTGTATTTATATATATATATAAATATGTATTCTTACTTATTTAGGCATTTAATATATTAGTATGTATAATTGTATATATGTGTGTATGTATACTTGTACTATACTGTTGCTGTACGTATATATATACATGTATATATATGTGTGTACATTTATTTATACTTTTAATATACTGCTATTACGTATTTATATACATGTACATATACATATGTACATGTATTTATACTTAAATTATACTAGTATTCTACATATTTTTATATGCGTATATATATAGGTATACTTATTTTTCTTAATATATTTTCAAGTAATTTTGATATCATACATATATACATATCTATATACTTTTCAATTCACTTATACGTATGTATAAATACTTAGTATACCTTATGTATATATTTATGTGCATATTATAACATTTATATATAGGTGTGTATGTATGTATATATATTTCCTATCTTATTTCTTATTTACTCACATTATGTATATGTACTATGTATATATATATGTACATATACTTGACTATACTATATATGTACATGTCCATACATATGAATATATATATTTATGTATTTAAGTATATTTACACATGTAAACATAACTCTAGAAAAATAGAGCTATACACATTAAATCAAATATATATACATGGAGTTTTAACTACAAAATACTAAATTACATGTACAATACATCAGGTAGGATAATATACACAAATATACAAGAAAATACATAAAACTTAATTTACATAATAAAAAAATACAACCAAAATAAAAAGGAGATATATTTACTTGTTCTTGAAAGTTTTTGGTGTAGAAATCTCCTTGTTATCCCTCTCTTGTGTTGGTTGAATATGGAAGGTTTATTGGTTTTTTTAAAGTGGAATGTTAGATAGAGAAAAGGGGAAAAATCAAAAGAGGAAGAGGAGGAAAAGAGAGAGAATTTTTGGCCTAAAGTAGGGAAGAAAGTGGACCAAATGTGTGTGCAAATTTGAGACAATTAAAGGAAGTGGGAGAGAATTCTAGAGGACTATGTGGCTCATGGCCAGTAGAGAAGAAAAGGAAAGAAAAAGAAAAGAAAAGGAAAAGAAAAGAGAAATAAATGCTTGAAAATGACCTTTTCACTTTTGATCGAAATTACAAAAGAAAAATATCATGTACGTGTAACAATTATAAATTAGAAGGGGAAAAAGAAAATAAAAAAGGAAAAGATAAAGAAAAGGGAAAAATAAGGGAAATAAGTGAAGAAATAAATAAAATTAAAATTTGAATTTTCTCTAAATATTTTTAATCCTATAAATAATATTTATAATCATATATATCATAATTATAAAGAAAATTGTAAGATATAAAAGTAACATTGACTATACGATACATAAATAATAAATAAATAATAAAATTAATTTCAAATAATTAAATTCATATGAAAATAATTTATTTATATTTATATGATAATATTATCGATTTTATAAATTAATTTAATACGTTTACGTTTATTAGCATTTAAAAGTTATCTCTAATCATTCGTCAGCGATTTTATACGATTAAGCGTATCGATTGATAATTGTACTTAATTAGGGTTTTATTATCGAAAAGTAAATTTGTATGTTTATAAGCTTAAAGTTTTAGTTTTAGAGCTTTTATCATACTTGGGTTCAATTTTTAGTATTTATATGCATATAGACTTTAGGGTTTTTTTTTGTAATACGCAATTAGGGTTTTGATCGATATATTAAGGTTTTTCATATTCATTTTAGGTTTCTAATTAAAATTTTAATCAATCATGAGTTTGTCGATTCTATTGTCTTAAGAAGTTATTTACAGCAATCGAGTTCAACTTTACGCTCAAAATGCTAAATTTACAGGATTTACATCTTTGTATTGCTAAATTTGCCTATCAGTACAAAAGGAGAAATCTTTAAGTCCATAAAACCCTAAAGCATCATCTTCAATAAGGAATGACAAAGACATATGGAAAAAAGTGTAGATTGTTAATACATTATCGAAGCTCAAACATTTTTTGTGGAAGGTTGCATCCAACATTCTTCTAACCTTTGAGAGATTGAGTAATTGAAGGGCAGTAGCTTCTCCTTATTGTATTATGTGTGACAAAGTGGAGACCTTAGAGCATGCCTTGCTCACTTGTGAATGGACTACAAGGGCATGGTTTGGTGAATTAGGGTTTTGAATTGATAAGGCAAGGGTATCCATTTTCATGTAATGATTCATCTAGAGTTCAAGAGATGCAACATTAATAGGGGCATTGTGTGAGGAAATTGAACAAAAGATCAATTTTTTAGCATTGAGTATTTCGAAAGTAAGGCGTTTGGCTAATTATGAGGGAAAAGCAATTAAAGTAGGAAAGGTAATTAAGAGTTTTAAGGTTGCAGTAGTAGGATAGGAAAGTGCTATAAATGAAGAGGTGGATGATCAAGGTAGAAGCACTCTTATTGTTGAGCGGTGGATGAAACTTGATAAGGGTACTTTGAAGGTAAATGTAGACGAATGTGGTGAAGCATTAATGGAAGAATAGCTTTAGGGATCATGGTGTATGATAGCTATGGAGAAATTGTTGATGGTAGAGCTTGCATGGTGTGGTGTTTTAGCATGGAAGAGGCGAAGAGTAGGGCTTTGTTAGAAAGTATGATGTTGTGATCAAAGACAACACTCTATTCAATTTGAATTAGATTACTCTTCTAGCATCAAAGCTATTAATGGGCCGGATGGGGAGATTCATAAAATAGTGCATTGGGCTTTAGTTCTTTTTATTTTAGAAATCAAAGCCTTATCCTATAGTTGTAATTTTTCTTTTTCTCATATTAGTAGAAAAGCTAATCAAGTTGCCGATTGGGTGGCTTCTAATACTTAGAGATGGATGTGAGCCTTACATTGGTGGCTATGCCCCCATCCCTACCCTAGAAGCTACTTGGTTTAGATGTTATTTTATGTTCTAGTGTTGGCCATGTACGTCCTTCCGTACCCCATTTTGACAATGTGTGACAACTTAGTATATCAAAAATGCTATATCTGTCTTTAGCTAAAAAGAAGTACTATGGCTGGAAATTATTTACATGAATTTAATCTTGAAGAGAAATTTCATTTCTTTACCTTACATTGTTCATGTGAATCTCCTTTATGTCACATTTAGTATGAAAGAATGATCCAAAATGTAATGGATTGGAATGGAATGAAGACTGAAATGAGAAATCCTTTCCTATGTTTAGAGAGGAGCACATAATGGAATGGAATAAAATTAAATTAAATACTTAAATAATATTATTTATCAAAAATGCCCTAAATTTTTTCATGCCATAATTTCTTTGAAATGTTACAAAATTAGTTTTAATTGACCATAGTTAATGAAGTGGGAATGAAATCGTGATTTCATCTTCTCAAAGGCAAAATTGAATTCCCTCTTTAAGCTAGAATAATTGATTGATTTTGGATTCTAAATGTACTTTTGTATTGTTCTAGGCCAAAAGTAGCGAATAGCCAAGCCAATAAACACTAATGGGCTTATTTCAACCACTTGTCCTAAAAGTTTCAAGCTTGTGTTGATAGGGTGTTCACAATCATAACCTTATAAACTAGTACCATAATCTCCTACAATCTACATGGGACACTTAACCATGGGGTCTCATAATCTTCCCCCCTTAAACACATGATGTTCTCATCATGAGAAATTACAATTAAGCCTAGATATTCCCCCCTTTTTGCTGTACAACTTGGGTTACCTACTACTATAACGCCCTTGAAGGGGGCCTGGTAGTTTTACTTAAAATCTTCATATCACGTGTACATGCATGATATAAAGACCGCTTTGTAAGTTAGAGGTTGCAAGGCTCTAATTAGTAAGTTTCTAAGGGTGCTCATTCAATTTACACACATCTGCTTAACTATATATATATATATATATATATACAACTGATTCAACAATCTATAGTCATTAGAACCATAGAGAGTTGGAATCACCTACAAAACAATAAGAAAGGGTATTTACAGCCTAACAATCATAGAGCCACTAAATACCTTAAAAGTTTAACTTGACTATACCACTTGTTTGCTTAAACTTATATTCTACTTTCTTACCTCAATGGAGCACTCTACACTCAACTCCTAGTACAACCTTGGCTTTATAAAACCTGCAAAAGAAACTATTAGGAGGTAAGCTATATCCAGCTTAGTGAGTAACCTTCTTACCTTACCATCGAACAATAACAAGCAAGTTACTTATCAAACATATGAATGCATGTACAAGCCTATGCAATGCAAATAGTATATACAGTCGATCGGTAACTTCATACAACACGGTTTTAATGCCCACCGTTGCTCAAGTTAGGAAGTATTTAGGCATGTCAAGACCCAAGTATCTACATCTAATATGAAATCTCTTAACAATATAACCACCTTTAGCACTAGACACGGTTCGGTCTTAAGTAGAAGGCGACACTCCCTAGAGCTGAGTAGTTCCCAAAGGTTGAGGCAAGAACATGTTGTATGAAATATGTCGTACGATAAACAAACATAATACATAATATCAATATGGATCCATCCAAGCATGATCTCCCACTCTATTGAGTGGTACAGATGCCCTTTTGACCAATTCCATAAGATGTAATGCATGTTCAGTTTAATTAGAAGCTGAATATTTATTAATTCTGGATTCATGGGGGTGCTTAAGCAAATATATTCTAGACACTCCAATGCCCTACAATCTAATGCTGCAAACAAGGGTGTTTGAAATATCTTAAGATATTTTGCAAGCATAGGTTAACCAGAACAGATATACACAAGTTCTTAAATACCCTAACATGCATCAAGTTCAATTATCATATATAATTAGATAGTATACTAACTATAAGCACAAAACAAAGTAAAATGGGGGGTGGTATACTCACTAATCCTTAAAGTCAAGTACTCCTAGTAATCCTCAGTTGTCTCGAACTTGATATCCCAAATCACTTGAATAAGGAAATTAAAGTAAATGAGACTCATCTTAACTTAATCTATTCACTAGTCTAGCTGTAATTTCCTTAATTTCGCTTATTTCGATTTTTTATCATAACTTTATCGTTTTAAGTCAGAATTTTGCATTCTTATAGTTGATTTTCATAATTTTCGAGTGTTCTTTCATTTAGTGAAGTCCTTTTGAGGTGTTTGGACTTTTAAGAATTTGGTTTAGGTTAAACAAGTTCGTTGGTCAATGGTGTTGTTTTGACTACTTTAAGATTTGGGCCTAGTTTTGGGCTTTGGGCTTAATTTTGGGTGTTGGGCCTTATACTTAACCTTTTGGGCCTTTATTTAGGTATTTTAAGTTTAAGTTTCTGATCAAATTCCATAACTTTTAACTTGGGCCTTAATGTTACTCATGTAAGCCTAAATGGGCCATTTTTACTAGTTTAAGGCCTTTGCTTGCTAAGGGGCTTATAGGGGATGGCTTTAATGGACTTTTGGACTTAATGGACCTTTTATATTTTATTTTATGAGACTTTTAATTTATGGTTCAGATCTGATTATTAAGTTATTGGGCTCTATTCTTGGTTCTTTTAAGAGCTTTTAGGTTTATCTTGCATTTTAAGGCCTTAAGCCTAACTCCACTTATAATTTTGGGCTTAAGCCTACTAAAGGCCTTAAGATAAGTCCATTTTCTATTAGGATTAAAATATGGTTCTTTTCATTTATTGGGCTCCTAATTATATTTCTAAGGCTTTAATAACTAACTAAGTTAGTTTAGGCCTAATTTGCATTCTAAGACCCTAAACTTAATTCTAACTTCTTCCAATGGGCCAAATGTCCTAATGAGTCCACTAAATAATCCATTTTACTAAGTGTTTCAGATTTAGTTCATTTCATTAGTGGGGTTTCTAACACTATTCCTAAGTCCTTAATCACCAATTTAACTAGTTTAAGCCATTAACTCGTTATTACCTTACTTAACTTGGTTAATTATATCCTAAATCATACTTAATACTAAATAATCATGTTAATAAGGTAATAAATCAAAATTTATAGATTCGAAACTTTCATGAAAGTGGTGGCCAAGTAGGGTTCTTTAAGGTTTTCCTTCAACTTCTTTCATCTAACACTTATTTTAGTGTGTTTCCTTATTTCAATCACATTTCTACTTATTTTAAGCTAATAACATCGCATAACATAGTGAAAACAAGATGGATACATATCAAGGAGGGGGCAGCATAGATGGTCCTTGTAGACTCTATAAATTTAACCTTCTAAACATGGTGTCGGACTTGAGTATCATAAATATTTTCCTAAGTCGACAAAACCATATAAAATAAAAACTGACTAAAATTTTAAACTCGGAACTTAAAACGAACTTGAAAGGTACTATAATACGATTTGGAAACCCTAATCATGTAAGAAAACCCCAATCCCTACATGCGTATACTTTTAAAAATGTAAACCTAAACTTAATAGAAATCGTAAATATCAAATCATAAAAATTTTAAAAAACTCTATAAAATTATCTTAATGCTTGAAAAGCCATAAAACAATAAAATTATCAAGAATTTTGTGAAATCATATAAAACTGATAACAAACGAATCAAATATTATTTCAAGTAATAATAAACAACAAAACTAAGCTAGTTAAAGGAATAAATTAATAAATTTACAAAAATTATTTTACTTGTATACATAAGTAGCCCCACAATATGTATATATATAAATATAATAATAAGCAATTTCCTTCTCTTTTCTTAATCTATCGTATGATATATATATATATATATATGTTGCATAATAAAGCAATGTTCCTAAATAATTAAGCCAATTAAACCTTAAGCTCCTAGGTGTAAGTAAATTATTCCCGAGTTGGTAAAAAAAAAAACCTAAAACATACATAATCTCACTCGAACTCTAAAACATACATAATCTTACTTGAACTCTAAAACATACTTAAACTCACTCGAACCCTAAAACCTAGGATGATCAAGGACTTACGATCCTAAATAAATAATTAAAAATATAATTTGAATAAATTTTATTTAACTCTAGAAAATTTTAAAATTTCTTAAGAAGCAAATCATAACCTATGAATTAATTTGAGAACCAAACCCTAAAAGAATTTCATATAAGACAATTCTCTTATTTTCACTCATAAGCCATGTTATATATGGATAAGTTGTAAACCTTACTTTTTAGCAAACTTATGATTCAACTAAGAACACTTCTAAAATATTCCCAAGGATAAACTAAGTTAAGAATTCAAGTTTATATTTAAAAAAAGAATTTAATTTTCCAATTTGAAACCCTATTATCGATAAAACTCGAATACGAGAACCATAGACTCTAAACCCAAAACCTTAAAACAATTAAGGACTTGTAACCCTAAGCGGCTAATTAAGAATTTAATTTGAATAATTTTATTCAACTTTAGAAATTTGAATAATTTTATAATAATTAAATCATAACTTACAAATCAATTTAAGAGATAAACTCCAAAAGAATTTTATATAAGATAATCTCCTTATCTTCATGCATAAGATTTGTGTACATGAATAAGTAAACCAACCAATCATCCTAAATAACTTATCAATTGATAAATATAAACCCTACTTTAAGTGGGCCCATGATTCAATTAAAAGTATTGTCCGAACATTCTGAAGGACCAACGAAACTGAGAACTTAAGTTTACATTTAGAAACAAATTAAATTTTTCCAATTCAAAAACTAATTATCAAGAAAACCTGAGCTTGAAGAACTACGAACTCTATACTCACCTAAGACCCTAAACCCTAGAACAATTAGGGAATTTTGACCCTAAGTGACTAATTGATAATTTAATTTGAATAATTTCGTTCAACTTTAGAAAATTTCACAATTTTATAGGAATCGAATCATAAAGTACAAAACAATGCAAGATGAAAATCCTAAAACAATTTCCTATAAGACCATGCCCCTTATCTTCATGTTTAAGCTTTACATATAAATAAGTAGACTAATCAATCATCTTAGATGACTTATCAATTGATCAATTGAGAGTTGAAATCATTTATCAATTGATAACTTATCAAAATCTAGTGATAAGACATTTTCCTTATCATACATTTACTTATACTATATATGGACAATTTTTCACAAGATTTCACATGCTTAACTTCATTAAATGAGACAAGACCATTCCATGACCCCAAAGGAAACTAAATGGAATATTTGAACAAGGAGAAAAGGGGGGCCATACTCTTGTCTTTCAACCATGAATCACTTTCTCTTACATACCACTATTCACTCCTTAATGCTTACATCATCAATAGTTGCAATTGTTGACTTTTGTGTAAGCTATAAAACAGTCAATTAAAGCTTCTTACATACACTTTTTCTCCCATTCAAAAAATTTCCACTCTTTTACTCCCATTTTCACTTCCTTTTCTCTCACTTTAAATACAAATCAAAAGAAGAAATCTAACTCTACAAAAATCCTCCATTTGGACGCCACTTCTAAATCCCACTCACGGCACTCCCATTTCTTTCTCTTGTATCATTTTCTTCCAACATCTAAGCTTTTTTAGAATCGTTAGAACCTTCCATAAACCCCACTCTAAAGTATCAAACAACTTGGGTTTCCAAAAGGTTGCAAAAGGAGGAAGCAAAGGTAAGAGCTTAAGTGGAACTTTTGTGCATAACCACCATATTTCGCTTTAAGGACGAGTAAGTATTTCTTGTGATTAGTGGGTTAGTGCTTATGTTAGGAGACTTTGATTTCTTGAAGATATGAGTATGATTTTTTGAAGATATGAGTATGATTTTAAGTTGTTATAATACCAAAGACCATTCTTAGAAACAAACTCATGAAACCTTTACATGAAGTTGAAACATGAGCATGTAAAGTTAGTGTTTTGTAAAGATACTTGTTTAACACTTTGAATGGAAGATTTTAAGTTGAGAAAATCTTGAAACAAGAACTTGAATGAAAGATGATCATGCTGGACGTGAGAATTCAAAAGTCATTTGGATGTTGATTTTATTTCCATTAAGTTAAGCATGCTCAAATCTGGACTTAAGTTAAGGAAAAATTCATCACATGAAGTTTTATGAAGAAACCAAATTTGTATGACATGAGCTATGGTATGAAAGTTGTAATAAGTGTAAGATCTTCTATTTCTTTGTGTGAAACATGAGTTAAAGAATCATCTTACGAAAGAAAAGTTAAATTAAGATTGGATATAAGTAGTTAAGTGTATGATCTAATACCTAAACTTAAGGAAATGATGAAATAAGTTGAAAAACTAAGTAAGAACCCCTTGGAATCATCACGACCAGATGTGGAACTGTAAACCCTGCAAATTTAGCTATTTAAGAGTAGAATTAAACCTTAATACTATAGATGACTTGAAGAGTCATTAAAGCAGAACAGGATAAAAATTTAATAAATCATAAATTTAAATATATTATAAGTAGTAAAAACCTTAGAAATTGATTAAAACCCTAAATCGCATACCAAAACCCTAAAACTGACTTGCACACCATTAGTAAAAGTTGAACCCAAATTTGTTTGAAACCCTAAAATTATAAATATAAACCTATAAAATAATTAAATATTACTCAATAGTAATAAAATTATTATCAATTTCAATTTTCGACTAAATAGCCTATTCCCATGAAATTATAACAAAATGGCTATAATAACTTATAAAAATTATAGTTGTACCGGGTAACAATTAAATTAATAAAATTTCACAAAAATTTAAAAATTAATTTATGATGAGATTTGTTATAATTTTTATGTTTCGAAAAATTACATATATTTATTATTAATTTTTATTTTCCTTCTCTTTCATTTTCAATTTATTTCTTTTCTCTCTTCTCTTCTTTTTTCCAATTGCAACATTCTGGAAATCAACAGCCATCCACGTGAAGAAAAAAATGCCATGTGTTGAGTGGAAAATAAAAGAAAAATGAAAATAAAAAATTTGGATAATATCTTAGCTTAAATTTTAAGCTAACTACTCATAAATAAAAAGAGAAAAAAAAAGAAAACAAAATCGTAGAAACAAAATAGAAAAAGAAAAGAGACAAAAAAACATCCTAGAAGCAAAAACCGTGAGGAAAGAAAGAGAAAGAAAGAAGAAAAAGAACAAGAAAAGAAGAAGGAAAGGAAGAAGAAAAATAAAAAATCAATAGGTAAATAATTTATTTTAGTAGTCTAGATGTATTTTATATAGTATATACATGTATAAATAAAGTATTTGTATAGTATTTTTATACATATAACATTACTAATACATGACCATGTGCATAAATACTTAGATTTAATTAAATATGTATGTATAAGACTATGTATGTATACATGTATGAACTTAAGTATATTATATGGAAAGAGTATGTATTATGTATTTTTTTTAGAATACGTATAATTAGTATTAAGTATGTTCATTACATAACTATAGTATAAATATATATGTATATACCGTAACTATATATATATGTGTATACATGCATAATTATTTTTGTATATATACATATGTATAGTCGTATAGTATATATGTAGTGGGGTATTTTTATAAGTATGTATATAAGACATATATATATGCTTTGGGGTATACAACATAATATATAATATATAGTATACATATTTTATAACAAATATTATGTAAATATATATACTGAATATATATTATAAGAATAGGTATTTGTAAATTATGTATATCTAAGTATTCGGAAATTATATAAGTATATTATTATGTATAAATACAAATACATGAATATGTATATGTACATAAGAATATGTCTATTTTCATAAAATAAGTATATACATACATATACCGTATAACATATATTATATACCGAAACTATATATAAATATATACATATATGTATAAATCATGAAGTACATAAATAATAAGAAAATGAGAAATAATAACAATAATAAAGGTCATAATAATAATAATAATAATCATAATAAAGTAAAAATCTCAAAAAAATAGGAAAATATACTCAAAATGATAGAAATATCGAATATATAATTTCAATAGTTATTAAATCATAAACATGTTAAGAAAAAGTGAAAATTAATATTTTATATTTTTTAAACTTAAATAATAATTTTGGTGATATTTTTATATTACAATTTAAATTATAAGTCACAACGCCCAAAACGAACATTACCGTGTGAATGTACGTCCAAAAATAATAAGAAAACGACTATAAGTTCGCAAGTATCGGAATTAAAATGAAAAAGTTAGAAAATACATAAAGGAAGTCTCATAACTTACAAATATAAAAAAATAGTTAATTTAACCCTATTGAGTATGATAAACCCTATAAATATAAGACTTAGGGTATATTGGGGAACTAGATAAACTACAGTAGACTTTTAGTTAGCTAAGGAGTCTGAATTCTCAAAATACTTATAAGTTTTACTATTTTGATTTAGGCATTCAATATAAAGTTCTGGAAACCCCAAAGTTTGAAGAATGAGCAATAATCTAGGTGAGGGAGTTCTAATGACCTGCTACTTGCTTATGCGTGTTACTTGTATGATGTTTTGCTGCTTGCTGTTGCTTGTATATTTGAATGACTGTTCTGCATGTATGCCATCATCTGTGTGATCATTTTTTTAAAAATTGATAAATATAAATATCTGACCCAAATAACTGGTTCTATTCATCGCATATCTATGACCCAATAAATGTATGGATGGAGAGTGCTAGCTTTGCAAAATGTTGAAAAGGGTATTTTTGGAAAAAAGGTTTTTTTAATCTTAAACATATTTTGTATGATTTTGATAAGGGCCGTAGTGCCAGAAATGATATTTTATTGTTAAGGCAAAG
This sequence comes from Lumnitzera racemosa, assembly GCA_024138005.1. Lineage (NCBI taxonomy): Eukaryota > Viridiplantae > Streptophyta > Magnoliopsida > Myrtales > Combretaceae > Lumnitzera > Lumnitzera racemosa. The sequence goes on along the minus strand of JAMXBC010000012.1, from coordinate 48,963,597 downwards.
TTAGCATGATTTCTTCACTTGATAGCGAGAGGACTCGATTTATTGTACCTGTAAGGCCTTAGTTAATTTTGGTTGCGAGATGGACTCGTAAGTTTGTACTCGAGGGGCCTTGGAGGGTGGATAGTCCTAGATTGGAATCCCCCTATTTGGATTGAAATCTTTTCTTGACTAGGGTAATAGTTGAGCGCTGCCTAGAGGGGTGAGGCCCCTGGTAGCCTCATGCGGGTAAGCTGAGGTGCCCTGTGCAAGTAAGTACAGGGGATAATCAAAGTGTAGAGGACGTAATTCTATACCTTCCATAGTTCTGGACTCTTATGGATCAAGCTTGCATCCATTTTGTATGTAGATAGCTCGCTTGCATGTGTGATAATAATGTGTGATAACTTACTTGAACGGTGGTGATAAGGAACGAACTCACTGAGCTGTTATATGCTCACTCCTTCATAATTTCTCTTACAAGTTTACTTACATTGGGATTGTGATAAGTCTCGAGTGTCGAGTATGAGATAAAGATATGTATCCTAGTATTAAGAATACTTGAGTATCCTTTAGATGATGCATAAAAATCCTTTGTTGATAATTTAATTTTTCTTGTATTTCTTTTGTAATATTGGTATATCCTATCTTATTATTTGGTAGGGGATACCGATTCTCTGCATTTCTGGGGAACTGTGGGATATCAGACACTCATAGTTATTTATATTTGTATTCTACATTAAATTAATTACTTAAAAATCAGTAACCTTAGTGATTAATCACTTAGAGTCTTGCAATCTTTGACTTGTAAGGCGATTTTCATATTATGGATGCATACATGTTATGGAAATTTTAGGTAATCTTATTAGGTCCCATGTAGGGTCATGACAGGAACCTAGGTAAAAGACACTTAAAAATATGATAAAATTAAGTGAACAAAGTGAAAAGATCAACTCGAACAAGTATAGTATGTATATAAAGCCTAAAACTCAAAACTGAGCCTAAAACTCTCAAAACGAGCCTAAAACTCTAAGTTGGGCCTTCAATAAAATTCTAACCAGCACTTTAAAACATTAAGAGAGGTTGTTTTGAAGCTTACAAGAAATCCACCTAAGACTTTATAAGCATAACAAAGTCATTAACTTTAGTTTGAACAAAAAATAAGCCCATTTAATAACTTAAGCCTACTAAAGGGCCCGTGAAGTGGTTGTTAGCCTTAGGAGTATAAATAAAAGTCATAAATCTGATCTCAAGGAGCATTTTGAGCTTAAGATAAAATCTTAAGACCAAACCCAAAGGATTTCTCAAGTTATCATAAAGCCCATTTACCAAACAAGGCCCAAAAGTACTCCAAAACATGAAGATCGCTACTATTCTGGCCCATGGGCAGTTTTGCATGCCTCATCACGAAAATATAACCTCACCACATTAAAATACACTCGAAAACGATAAAGATTGACTATAAGATCGTAAAAATTGGATTTAAAATGAGAAAGTTATACGCGATTGAACTTTTAAGTAAAAACAGGAAAAATTATGAAACCTAGTCAAAAGTATAACTTAAAGGGTTTTAGCTTAGTTTTCTAGGTTTTATTTCAAATCCTTAGAGTATCGTATTTGTGATGTCTAGGGGACCTGGCTTTAAGAGACGACCTATCCTGAATTATTTTGATTGATTCACATGGCTGAGTGAGTAAATTTCCAATGACTCTTTACTTGATTTTGCTTATAGAATAGATACACCTAAACTTATATATATAAATTTGGATGCTTGTGGGATATGGGAAATGCATGTGTATGAATTTGTGGATGAATAAGATGACTTGTTAATTATATATAATAATGGGAATTGTTTGCACTAATATATACATGCGAATTGTATGGAATGAAATTATCTGATCACCTTGAAAATCAAGTTAATTACTTATATGATTAAGAAATCAAAATGAATCATGCATTCCCCATATTGCATACTGATAACACTGACTGCCGCTGTATGTAGAAGATAGGAAGAGACTTATAGGAGGATGTGCCTCTTGTAGGATTAGGCACTAATTATGTCATCATGTATATTGAGTCTCTGTCCTAAGCTGATGGGCTTACTAGGCGCTGGGAGACGCCAACCGGTAGCGAAGAGCCGAGTCTTATGGTTTCTGCTTAGGGCATGTGTTTGTAGATTGCGGAGGCCACCATACAGCTAGACTTAAGATTTTGAAAATACGATTTATTATTCGGTAATGAAAAAATATATATGTATGTATATATATATATATATATATACATAGTTTTGTTTTTTGACTTAAGCACAATAGTGCTAATGAATTAAAACCCAAGGTCTAAAACCCGGATTTTGGTTTGGGTCGGTTAATTATCTCTAAACCCCGACTATAGGGGGCGTAATTCTGAGTCGTATGCAGTTCCTAAGCCACTGCATGCATTGTTTGGCATAATGATTGTTCATGCATTTATATGATTGTGCATCTAATAAATTTCTGTCATGAGGTATTGATGAGGGTAATTATCTCACTAAGTGTAAGTTTATACCCCAACAGTTCTTTTCCTTGCAGGTTGATCGATAGTTGGGAATGGGATAGGAATTGAGTGTATAGTGCTACCAGTGAATCAGTATGATGAAAAGCTTGTGTAGTTAATTTGAAATGCTCTGAAAAATGACTAATATCTCAATTAAGTTTAGTATCTTTAGTAAGTTTAGAAATTTCTAGAATTGTCTATCTTATTTTACTATTTTGGTAAGCGATACTGATTCTCTGCGGTTCTGAGGAATTGTGAAAAAAAAAATGGTTATCCATAATTATTTATATTATATATTGAGTCCATGAACTAAAATTGAAGATCCTAGCGAATAACTATTTAGAATCTTGTAATCTCTGACTTGCAAGGCGATTTTCTTATCATAGGTGCACACGTGATATGGAAATTCTAGGCAAAACTACTAGGCCCCTCCTAGGGTCGTTATAGTCCTTAAGGTTCATGGAGTTTAATCAACATCTTTTTAAGTTATCTATATAAAACTATTTCCTATAGCTTTAGAATACAAATAGCAAACAAGCTAAGTACATGAACAAATGCGTAATTATAGGGCTCTAAAATGATGTGTACATGATTATTACATATTTATATAGTATTTATAATCTTAAAGTCTCAAGATATCATAGGTATGACTTATATGAACAAGAAAGTCAAGTTGAGTGAGTTTTACTTTAAGCTGGCTTGCATGAGTTCTAACTTTTCCACTAAAAAACGAAGTTGAAACTTAGTCCTTTGAGTGAAAATTTTTGTCAGCAAGAAACTAGAGTATATTTGTGATATTTTGGTGGTGGTGTTTTGTCATTTGGTGGCATGTGGTGGTGATAGGACCAAAAGGCATTGATTGTGTAGGGGGGACCAATAGTTCTTTTTGTTTTCTTCCCTTTTTCTTTTGGTTTTTGTTTAGGTTTCTTGAGTGTTTCTTAGGGTTTTCTATGCGCGAAAAATGGTGTCAAATTAGGGTTTTGGAGGGGTGAAATAGCAGATATTGGAGGTAGATTAGGGGGGACAAGAGGTAGCTACTTTAGGATAAGGGTTCATGGTCCCCTCTTGTACTATTGTACCTTATTTGCTTTTTATCAAATGAGAAAGGATTTTGTCTCCTTAAGGAAAAGTGGCCCTTAATTATCAATTAATCTTTTTTCTTTTGTTTTTAATTAAGTTTGACTTGCTACTAATTAAGATGTAATGAGAGTTGGTAGATGGATTAAAGGGTAATTAAGCTGATTAATCATGATTGTACTTAATTAAGCAATTTAGGCCTAATTAGGGTGTAATTAGGGTCTTTCCATATTTTATCACTTTAATTAAGTTCATTGACCTACATTACTCTGTTTGTTATAGTCTGTCGAGCCTAGTTTTTCACCCTCCCTGTTCTTTTTATAAAATTAGATCTTTTCTAAACTGATCAGTACTGAATCCTACTTGTTTAATATTGACCCTCGACTAGGGTTGAAAGAAAATCCTTTTTTCCAACTTAGAAAAAATTTAGAGTCGCCACCCGACCGCAGTTAGGAAAAGGGGTTAAGTTATAACCAATTGGGTGGATTGGTTATAACTTAGCTACCGGTCTATTGATTAAAAAATCAATTTATAAAATGAATTTTTTTAAAACTAAAGATTTAGGTTCGGGGGCTAATTTATTAAATCCTAAATGGGTACTATTTTTTAACTTTCTGAATTGAACTTCGCTTTTCAAATATACTATTTTTAATTTCTAAAAAATCTAATTATGATACATGCGACTAAATTGATTAATTTAAATAAATATCTAAAAATGGAAAAAAATAAAACTTTTCATACTTTAAGTCGCCCTGTAGTTGTGTACGGGTGCCAATGTACTCGCCATTCGGGATCAGACTTTCTTAGTTCGTATATAAAAAACTTCAGTAGGTGGTTTGATTTTAATTTTTGAAAAAGAGTCGTATTTACATTTTTACCCATTTCAATTTATTCAAGGAAATTCTTTTAAAGGGTCCGAATTGGTGTTTTATTTTTAGAAACTCTAAAATAGTCCTAATTTAGAAAAAGGTTTATTTATTTTCACTTATTTTTAGAAAGCTTAATTTTTCTAAGTATGAAAACGATTTTTGTTTACTAACCTATTTATTTATTTTTAATATATTATCTTATTTATTTTATACTTAATCTATCTATTTCTATTAAAAGAAATAAATAGATTACCTTCTTTCTTTCTTTCTTTTTTTCTTTTTTTTTTCTTTTTCTCATTTATAACATTTACAAATAAACAAATGAAAAAAAAAGGTCGGCTTAGAGTCGGCTCACTTTGACTTAGATCAATTCGGTTGGCTCACTTCAGCTTGGATCGGCCCGGTCGGCTCACTTCGACTTGAGTCGGCTCGATTGGCTTGGGTCAGCTCACTTCAACTTGGATCAGCTTAAAGTTGGCTCGGTCAGCTCTAGAAATCCGATGGTGGTGGTTTTCATAAAAACACCGTAAGGAATGTTATCGTAGAGAGAGAGGAACCGTGCTAGAAAGTGGAAACTTCGATTTTTGTTTTTCTATAGTGTTTTGAAATTTTTGTTGTGTTTTGAAAATGAAGAGTAGACCCCTATTTATAGGTGTCTTGGTTGTGTTAAGGATGGAAAAAATTAAATACAATATGATTTTCTTCCAATTTTGGATTGGACAAATCTGGACAATATGTGGTGCTAAATACATAGTTGCGCGTGTATGAATGTGCCAGAGTGTGTCGGAATGTGTCTACTATACTTAGAAGTGAGTTGGCAAATGACATAGCCCGTGACGTGATGATAACATGGCAATAAAGTGAGAAAAGAAAATAAAAGATACATTTTGTACATTTCATGGATTGAACCCAAGATTTCTAAGTCATATACAATATCAAGTCTAAATGCTTATCCAACTGAGCTATTAGTTTTTCCTCATTCATATATGTAATTAATTGCACATATGGACCAGGTCAGCTTAAGCTAAATTCAAATCTAAGCCTAGACTCAACAGCTTTTTACTCAAAACTATTAAAATTGAAATTAAAATTAAAATTATATTCTATTTAAACAACCTAAAAATTTATTATTTTCTAAATACCCTATTTTATTTTGTGACTTTTCAAATTTCTTTTTTTTTCTATTTTTCTAAATTTCTTATTTTTTGCACATTTTCCTATTTTCTTATTTTTTTTATATTTTTCTAGGATTCCTATTTTTTTCTAAATTTCTTCATTTTTTTTAGCTTTCTTTAATTTTCTATTTTTTTGAAGTTTTTCTAATTTATAACCTTATACCTAATTTGAAAAATATAAGGAGGGTGGGGGACGCAAGAATTAGGTGTTTACAGAGTAAGAAAAGGCTTGCATATGTAAGTTCAAAGGATAGTAAATTGATTAGATGATTCTTCACTTAATCATTATTTTTTTCAATTTTTAGTTTCTTTTTAGGATACTTTTATTATTTGTATCTTTTATTTAGGAGATTCTACAGTCATGTCCTCTATTTTGACGGAACTGATCTTACACTTTATCTCACTTTTCATTTCCATTTTTCCATTTTGATGGGACTAGTCTTGCACTCTATCTCACTTTTTATTTCTATTTTTTAAAATTTGAACCCCTAAATTTAGAGTTTGTTTAATAGTTTAGATTCAAAGAGTACAAATCATGGGTTAGATGGATGGTAGAATCAGTCTCCTAAAAAATAAGGATGGGACCATAGAAAGATACCTTTTATTAACAATATTTTTTGTTATTTTTGTTATCCATGCTTTTTCATTTCGTAGGAGACATATCCTTTTATACACAATATTCAGAGTTTGATATCCATACATTTTTAGTTATTTATCTTTATATAACTAGAAGCAAAATATATTATATATATTGTAATTTATGTAATTATTGACAGTTATACGAAATGTTACAATTTTATTAGGCTTTTTATACATAGATAAGTATATTTATTCTATCTCTAATATATTATGTTGATTTTACCATCTTCTACCTATATGAAGAAAATGAGGTTTTTTATTTTTATTTTCCTTTTCTTGTTCTTAAGAATTAGGAAAAACACCTATGTAATACATATTAATGCAATTGAGAGAAAAATATGCATTACGTTTGTTGGTTCTAAAATAATTTATATATTAATATAATGGTATTGTTTCTAATAGTTGCTAAGGTCATATTTTTCTCCCCATCTAAGTAGTGTTTGTTGCATGTACTTGTTTCAACATGCTAGATTTGTAAACCCCTGAAAGTTTCGATCTAGTTTTTGAAATAGACTCAACTATAGTAGACAATTTAGGAGTCGACAAGGCTAATTAAAGTGAAACCCTAAAAGACTTAATTAATTGCGTAAGGAATTTTTCTACCCTAAATGTTTCTAAAAGCTAAAGATTCCATTCGAAAGTGATAAAAACCTTAAAAATGATTCCATTAAGGACATATGTACACTAATCCAACATGATATACCCTAAAACCCTAATTGAAAATGTAATGCTTATATTTTGCAAAATCATTAGTAAAAGGTTAGAGATAACCCTCATTCTTACTTATATGATTCAAATTCTCAAGTAATCCATTAGGAACTAAGATAATGGGTCATAGATTATATTTATTCCTTAAATATATGATTAAGATAGTCTTACTTAGGGTTAGGATTATAGTTGAAGATTAGGTTACATATAGTGAATTTTAAGACTCAAATTAACACTTTTTACACTTGTTATCCAAAGTAGTTTATCAAATGAGATATATGGACTCTAAAGACCTAAAGTAAGATCTCATCAACCACATTTACACATCAATGCATCATATATCTCAATTCTTCTCAATTCCTTCATTTCTCCCCTAATTTCCCTTAATTACTACATTATGTGCACAAAATTACACATACTTAAGGAATGTTGACTAAGATAATATATGTTGACCAAATTTCAAATGTTGACCAAGTCAACACATGTTGACTAAAGTCAACATTTTGAAAAGTCAACAAAGGTTAAGAGATAAGAAAAATATCTCTTATGTAATGATGTCTTCCTTTTCTTTTCTTTTTGATTTTTCTTTTTCTCTCTTTTTCTCTTGTTGCTGTCCACAAATGTCATCTTTAACCCCACCACATGTTGTTTTACATTAAGAGAAACAAACAAAAGAAACGAAACAAAAATTCCTCTTTCATGTCGTGAACTCCCCTCCCTTCTTTCCCTTTCATTTCTTCCCTTTTGTCTCCTTCATTTCAACATCATAAAAGGTATGTTTTTAAGTGCTTTATCTTACTTTTTATTAGTCATTAGTTAGTTAATTAGGTAGATTAGATAAGTAGTTATGTAGTTAGTTTTGTCTTGAAGAAGAGGAAACAAAGTTTCCTTCTTTAAGTGTAGAAACTTGAAGTTTGAAAGAGAAGAAAGAAAGACATGAGGATAGGCTTCTATGTATGTATACATAAGGAAATACTAAAAGAGTATAAGTAGAAGAACCTTTGTACATGAGTATTTAACATATACATAACCTAATTTAAGCTCAAATCTTACTAAACATATCTATACTACACTAAATATGTACATAAGAACACAAAAATATGGAATTAGTGAGCTTTTCTTAAGGAAAAATTTAGGCATACGAAATTTTAGTATAAAATACGTATTCCACCGTATAGGTATACGGGTATGTATACATGTATAAATACGGTATAAACCTAAGTCTAGGTATGAGTATAAGTATGTATAAAGTATATGTACATAAGTATAAGAAAAAGAGATAATATGTACATAATACATATGTATATAACATAAGCATGATGGAAGGGTAAGCATATGATGAGGTAAGTGATGACATAAGCAATGACGACATAAGCAATGACATAAGCAAGTGATGATGTAAGTGATGACATAAGCATAAAATTAGAAAATAAGAAAACTAAGAAAAATGTAGGTAATTAGGTAACTAAATTAAGAAAACCTAATACACTTTCTAAATTAGATTATACCTAATTCAGTACATGAATTAGTAATAGCAAATTAAGATTCTTTCATTAGAAGAATTTAAGGAATAAAAGATATAAACATAAGTAATAAAAGTACTTAGGTGTTCATAACTAAAAATTTCTATAAATTTAGCTCATAACATAAAATAGAGGTCTTAATATCCAAAATAGATCTTACCATGTGAAACTATGTTCAGAAACGATGAAAAACGATTATAAATTCATAAATATAAAAAATAAAACGGAAAAGTTACATACGATTGAAATTAGTCTTACAGGGTAAAATTTAATAGTAATTTAAGTAGAACTAGGTAATTAGCTGTTTAGAATTAATAGTTAATTCAAACACTTATTAGCATTGTTATCACATAATGATCAGGTGACTCTGAGGTGAGCGAGGACCTCCAAATCGATTACTACGATTAGGGCGAACCGCTATGGCCGAGTGAGTATTTACCCTGTGATTCCATGCTTGATTGTGATTGTAGATAGTGGACTTAAATATTATTGTTATTTAACTGCTGTGTAGGGTTCGGGAAATGCTTGTGTATGTAATTGATTGTTGAGTTGTGAATTTACCTTAAATTCAGAGAATGCCTTGTTTGTTGCATGGTAGTATAGAAAATGATTGTGTGTATTAATGGATGGTCACAGCATAATTTGAACTAACTTATACTCGGCTATAAAAAGAAACTGGAACATGAATTAACATGCATAGCATGGATACTATTCCGGCTGTCACATCACACGGAGGTAAAGAGAGGCCATTCGGGGGTTGATATTATTGAGTTATTTGGTTATGTACGGTGCACTCGTACAAAATGACCTTACCTTGGCCCGCGGGAACACTAGGCGTTGGAGGCGCCAACCGCCTGGCTAAGGGTCGAGTCTAAAGACCTCCGTTTAGGGGTGAGTGTGGACTGCGGGGGCCCACTTACAATTATACTAGAACTTGTGTTTTTCTGAAAATAAAAGAGTTTTTGATATAAGTACAGAACATGGAGTTCTGTAGTAAAGTAAGTTCTAGTGTAATACCCGGATCTGATTGGTGCCGTATAAACTCCAACCCTGACTTTGGAGGGCATTAAATCTGAGTTACGTATATGAACTAGTTAAGTATGCGTATTGTTTGGCATTCTGTTTGATCATTCATTCATATGCGTGACTATAATGTACTTATAACTTGCTTGTTGTATGGCTGAGGGTTTGCTCACTAAGCTTAGGCTTACACCCCTTTAGACTTTTGTTGCAGGATAGCTTGTTCATAGAGACAGGACGAAGGATGCCACAGGTTAGCCTGGGGACTTGGGCAAGAGCGAGGTGTCCTGTGTGATGAGAGGAAAACAGTTTATGTAGACTATTCCTCATGTACTTACATTTAACTTATGTTTACCTTATCATTATGAACTTAAACATACTTAAATATTATGTGATGTAAGCTTTTGAGCTTAACTTTTATATAAATATGTTGTGTAATGATATCATGTGAATCTGGATGTACTTTGGAACTAGTAGTCGTAGAGCCTTGTATATTGTGTGAAGAGTTTTTGATTGGAAGGGTAACCAATCAAGGGTTCTTCATACAGTATACGGCGTCTGCCACGACTAGGCCGTCCTTAGTTCGTGACAAGATTGATATTGCTTTGGCAAGTTAGAGAAAGGATTCAATGGATATTATATGCTACATGTATTATACATGTGGTGTGTAAATACCAATAATGTGTTGCTAATATCAGGCAAGTGCACCTGTCAGTTTTAATATAGCGGATGTGAGTCCGAGTCGATCCCTCAAAGACTTCGAGTACTAATATTAACCTTAGCTTTATTATCTAACCGGAAAATTATGAAGATTTGAATTAATTAAAAATACTAAAATTAACAAACTAACCTAATTATAAGACTTGATTAAGTAATTTAGAAAGCGATAAAACTAAGAACGACTTCAAGAAAGTAATAACGTATTTAGGAATTATTTCCCCTAGTGTTTAACATGTGACCACTTAAAATATATTCAATTCAATTTCTATTATTCTTGACTAGAGGGATTCACAATTAAAGTTAATACCTTTCTCAAGCATATTAACCTTAATCCTAAATTATTTATCGGAATCTCTTCACTTAGTAATATAATTTAGAATTGTATTAATGTATAATGAATTCTCACATAAATAATTAACTTTCCGGAAGAAACATGTATCTTATCTCTAAGTATACATGCAATTCTCTCCAATTATGTAAAGATCTAATTACACATGTAATTTCTCAATCATCATGCATAATATCATAAATTGATATTCTAGAAATATCAATTAACAATTAAACAACATAATTGAATCAAGCAAAGATAGAAATTTTATTGAGAATTATAAATCAACCTAAGAGTCACATGAAACCCTAGGTTCCATAATCCTAAATATATGAATTTTAAGCTACCATAATGAAACTAAAAACGAATTCCAACAAAACCAATAAATAAAACATGAAAAACTCCTTTGATTGATGAAAAATCTCTCTGATCTTAAAGTCGGTGTTGCTCTCGCCTTTTTCTTCTCCTTCTCCTCAAGTCTTTTCTCTTCTCCAATGTCTCATGTGTCTTTTGAAACCCTCATATGTCCTTTTATACTGTATTATAAGGTTTTTGTTTTTTTTACCGGACACGACCTGGGACATGATCGTGTCCCCAAGTCGTGTAACTTTCTGACCCTGGCAAATTTCCCTGCATGGACACAGCCTGGGGATATGGTCATGTCCTAGATTGTGTAATTTCAAAACTTCATAACTCTTTCATTTGAACTCCAAATTGAGTAAAACTTGATTCCTTTTCTTCGTTTTCAATCCTAGAACGCGTTCAAACCTTGAAATCAAAATTTTACTCAATTAAGCATCAATTTCTTTAAAGAAAACAAAAAATGTAAGGAAAATACTATAAAATCACCATGTGAGATATGTTTAAAATCAGAGTTATCAGTTGCCATATATGATGAGTGTAAACTACGGATGGTAGTTGATTTGGAAACTACTTATATGATTATTATATGTGTTAATATTTTATTAGCATTTACTCACCACATATGCACAAAATTTGGTCTATAATACCCATTAAATCTTTTTTTAGCAAGTCTATGGCCAATTTTGATATATGCCTTTTCTGAATAACATTAATATTGATTTATTTATATATACGTGAGTGGAGGTTAGTTGCTTTATGTTAACTCACTTTAAATTTTAAAAAAAAAAAGTTCATTCAAACTTTTCTTTACATTCATTTCATTTTAAGTATACTTTATAAAATAAAAAAAAAAGTTCTTGCCATAACCTTAAGGGGGGCCAAGTAAGATTGCCTAAAATTTTCATATCACGTGTATACTCATGATATGAAAATCGCCTTATAAGTCAGAGATTGGAAGATGTTAATTAATTATTCACTAGGGTTTTTGATTTTTAATTTACTAATTGATGGGTTATTGACTACCAGCCTAATCACTCGCATACGCCTTAGAGGCCTCCAGTCCCTCACCCGAAGGATTCTTTCTCATCAACTCACCAATGACGAGAAACAATATGCTGAAGGAGGATGGCTGAATTCCTTGGGAGCTCCAGGTGGTTATATTATACTCTGTTCGTTATCGTATGCCAATGCCGACTTTCCTTTAGCTGAAAGCTTTGTGTCAAGTGACTGGACTTTCAATTGCCGAGAGTCTCCAGCTGAGTAAATGCAGCTAACTCCTAGTTGGGTACTCCTTTTTCAGCCTCCTTCCAACTCTCACAGCATCCTTTCACTTCTCAGCTTCCTTGTCGCTGTAACAGCTCGATTCCTCTTGCCTGCTGTGCTTAGAGAACCTTTGTACGGATCCAATGTCGCACTACCACCTGTCCTCTTCATTTGACATTGTACTATTTTTCCCTTTTTGTCTTTTGTCCTTTTTACCCCTTTCGTATGTACAAAGAATTCCCTTTTTGTATATACTTTCTTGTAATTTTTTTATTTATAATGTTGCCTTAGGGACTTTATCATGACCCAATAGTATCATTATCGTGGTAGAGTACCATTGACTACATAAAGATCTACGATCAACCCTCTCGTTGATCATAAGCCTCTATATAACACACAAGGCTCCTTCCACTTCATGTCACCATCAGGCCTATAAATAAGCAATATCAAGCAAGACGACTAAAATTAACATTTAATTACAAAATACTAAAGTTAGGGTGTGGAATTGTTGAATTCACAACAAAAGAATATTACAATGTAATCAAAGCTATAAGAGAAACTAAATTGAGAAAATCTAAGTAAATATATTTATAGTTCACTATTTACACAAAAACTTCTCTCTCTTATCCTGGAGCCAAACCTCGTCCTAGCACGAGACTTACCTTAGCCATTCAATTGCCCAAATGAACAAAAAGATGGCCCTGCATTGAAAGAAATCTATCGAGGTGTAATTATTTTCTTGTAGATTTTTAGCTAAATTAGGGTTTTTCTTGAAAATTCATTTTTAATAAAAAATATATTTTTGACACTTAGGGTATTTTTTGGAAAGATAAAATTTTTAATTGAGTTTTTTTTTTAAGGAAAGACTGTTAGATTTTCTTATTTAATTTAGGAAAATTAGATTTTCTAAGATTTTTTTATAATAAATTAAAAAATGTAAACCTAGCTCGGTTTTCAAAACAAAAGTAACCTACCAATTAAATATTTTATTAAAAAAAATGAACTACGATTGGTTTAATCTTGATTAGCGGGTATTTATACACCTTTGGGGAAACTGTTAAAAAAATAATTATTTTTCTTTCTTTTTAGAAATTAAAAAATAATTAAAAATCATTTTTAGTTATTTTTAATTATTTAGATCTATTTTTAGTATTTTTATAAAATATTATATTAAAACCCATCAATTTCTTTTAATTTTCACATGGTTACTTAGTCTTAATAGGTTAACCTCCGAACTCGGTTTTTTCTGGCTCAATTTTTCTATAAATCAATTTTTTTAGAATATTTGTAGATTATTGGTCAAATTAGGGTTTTTCCACCTGAAAACCCTAATTTCTTTTTTTCTTTTTATAGGTTGAACTGATTGACGACTCTAATTTTTAAATTTTTTTAAGAAAAGTATTTCCTTAGTTTAATATTGGGTAATTTATATTAAGTGGGCTGGGCTTAATATAGGTTAAATTAAGGAAATCGAAATAAGACTCGATAGAATTGGCGACTCTATTGGGGACCACTTATGGGCTAGCCATGTAAAAAAAAATAAAAAATTTATTGATGGTTTTTTTAATTATTTTTTTATTGTATTATAGTAGTACTAATTTTTTTTTTTTTTTAGTGATGTAGGCTTAAGAACAAAGCCTGGCCCAATGGGCCTTCTAGGAGGATTAGGAGGATTTTTTTTTTTTAATTTGTGTATTTAGATGTAGACAGACCTATGCTACCTTAGGAACTTAGGATGGGTTGCCATTGTATAACACTCAGGTCGTTGGGGTCATTACCCTTGCTTGGCGGTGATAGGTGAGCTTACTCAAGCTTTGATATAGCCCACCAAGCTTCTCTTTAGAAAGTTTTGAAGCTGCAGAGCTTAAAACTCGTAGACCCTACCCCCCCCCCCCCCCCCCCCCTTGCATAATTTTTTTTTTTAAATAGGGGTAGTTTTTTTTTTTAATTATAGGAAATGTTTGATTTAATCTGCGGTCTGTTCATCATTCATTTTCAATTAAAATTTTTTTAACCCTTATATATAAGTATACACGAGCTTCATTTTTATTAAATTCTATTTTGAATATACTTACATATGGGGGCGCTTTTTGGCAGTGGATTTATCATAATTCCTATAATTTATTAAATTACCGACTCCTATTACATTGCATTTGTATGCAACATATTTTATTTCTATATATTTGATTACGTTCGTTTTTTTGTGAATATTTTATTGCTAGTGTTATATGTGTCTCGTTTTTTTTATTGCCCCTCAGTCAGTGAAAGGCTGTACAATTTCTATAGAAATTTTTGAAAAAGTTGTGAAATTATTAACATCGGATCCAACTTTATTCTAAATTTAGTGTCCTCATTGTAAATAGTTGTCCCGTTTTTATTTCACTTATATCTTTTTGTAATATAGATATAGAGAGTAAGGGTAGTATTAGTCTAAAGCTTGTCAGCCCAAAATCCGTTTGTGAAGTCAAGTTGGATAAGTACCACTTACTCGAAGCCATCTTGAAAAATTGGTTGAACCAGCTTCCGTCCGGTAAACAAAATCACGTATGCAAAAAGATCAGGCCGGTCAGATCCTTCATACGGGTCCAACTCCATTGGCCTTAAATCTAAGCCCTTATCCATTACTGGGATCCAAAATCTGTAACTCTCAACTTTGGCCTATATGTATTGACACCCACTATAGAAGAATACTTGCAGTTACTTAGTGCCTTGCCCTTTGAAGTAACAATAGCTATCCCCGATCTCAGAGTCTAGCCTGAGAAAATCTTCATGAAGTTGTTTGGGGTCAAGAAGTCAGCCTTGGCCCCATTCTTATCTTCAGAAGGCCAAAAATGTCTTAGTATCCTAAGATTAGTAGAGTTGTTTTCAAGCCCAAATGCGTACCAGAAATATCGCCAAATTTTCTGTAGAGGATATGAATCATGGGCCGAAAAGAGGGTCAACTCCTTTATTGTAGTAGTGTTTGGAATAGTATTGTTTCCCTTCAGATATGGTCAGGTCCACTATAGGGTTGCCGAGCTAGTGACTCAATTCATAGCCGATAAATTTTATATACTGGCATTATTGGGAGGACAGTTCAGGACGCTTACTAGTGTATTTAGGAGCTCAGTTCTCATTAGGACTTACCGAAGCAGAATTGAACTGAAATGGGTCCTTCGAGATATCGAAGAAAATTAGAGGGAAACGGTCCACAATTGAATAAAAGAAGTTGATGTGAAGCTGGTTAGAGGATATGACTCACCAACGAACACAACATGACTTGATACCTCACTTAATATAACACATAAGTTGATGTTAAGGTCCATTCGTCGCTAATCTTAAGTTACTTGGCAAGATTAGATAAGAGTATAGGGGGTATAGACTTGGAGAGGATTGTCTAATAAGAATAGAGTATTCGGTATTAAGATATAAGTTATCCCCGGCTTATAAGAGATAAGGACTATTTATAGTAAGTCCATAGGACAACATTACAAATACAGAAATTACAAGAAAGTATTTACAAAAAGAGGATTCCTAATACATACGAAAAGGGTAAAAAGGACAACAAACCAAAAATGGAAAAGTAGTTAAATATCAGATAAGGTGGACAATTGGTAGTGTAGCATTAGTCTTGTATGAATATTCTCTGAGCATAGCAGGTGGGAAGGGTCAAAATGTTGCAGTACTAAAGGGGCTGGGATGAGAGAGATGGTGGTATGCTGAGAGAAAACTACTTGGCCATTTAAATGAGTCTCTTGTCACTCAGTAAGAGATTCTTGGCAGTAGTTGGTCGAAGTACTCGGCACAGGGTCTTCAGCAAAAGAATGGTCGGCATCATCATTATCGAGTGTACAGATCAATGTATGACAATATGGGGAGCTTAGGGAGTTCAACCACCTTTCTTCGATGTACAGTCTCTTGTCATTAGTAGGTTGTCGAGAGAGAATTTTTTAGGAGAGGGATTAGAGACCTTAGAGGTGCGCGCGAGTAATGAGACCACTGGTTGGTAGTGCATCAGTTTCTTGGGGTTTTTGAAGATTTGCTCTCAAATCTTAGCCTTCGTCATCATCGGGCACATATGGAGTTAAGTCAGCGATGTTAAATGTTGTAGATATGTCAAAACCTTTAAGTAGCTCAATCTCGTAGGCATTATGGCGCTTTAGGATCCTATAGGGTCCATTCGCTTTGGGCGCTAATTTGTTTGTCCTCTTGCTAGGGAAGCGTTCTTTGCTAAGATGGATCCAAATAAGGTCCTTAGGAGCATAAATGATTAATTTCCTTCTATGGCTTCCCATTTCCTGCTATTGAGCTACAGTTTTGGTCAATTGCTCGGCTATTCTTTAGTGTAACTTGTGAAATTCCTCGGTACGCTACAGGTTAGACTAACTCTCCCCTTGTGTAGACGGATTGTTAACTAAGTCTAAGGGTCGGTTCGGGTTAAGTCCATAAAAAACTTCAAATGGTGATGTTCTAGTGGAGTTGTAAGTTGAGCGATTGTAGGCAAATTCAATGATGGGTAGGCATAAATCCCAATCATAAGAGTTCTTTCCAATAGTGGCATGCAGGAGACTACTAATAGTTCTATTAACTACTTCAATTTGGCTGTCTATCTGAGGGTGGCAAGAGTTACTAGATAGGAGCTTAGTGTCAAGTTTCCTCCATAGGGTTTTCCAAAAGAAGCTTGTGAATTTTGAATTACGGTCAAAGATAATACTTCTTGGCACTCCATGTAGTCTTACAATTTCCTGTAAAAAGAGGTTAACGATGAATAAAGCATCATTAGTCCTCTGGCAGGGAATGAAGTACCTTATCTTACTGAACCGATCGATCACCACCATGATCAAATCATGTCTTCTTGGCGTATGGGGAAGGCTGAGCATGAAATCTATGCTTATATTGATCTATGGCCGCTTAAGAATTAGCATGGGTGTATATTCTCCATAGGGCTCTCTCTTCCCTTTAACATACTTACACACCTTACACCCCTCAAGTATTTGGTGCACATCCCTCATCATCCTAAGAAAAAAAAATGCTCCTTCAATATCTTAATTGTTCTCGTTTCCCCAAAATGGCTAGCTAATCCCCCAGCACGAGCTTCTCAAACTAGTAGCTCCCTTGCGGAACCACTCGGAATGCACATTTGCTTGCCTTTCATCAAGAACCCCTCACTTAAGTAAAATCCATTCATAGCTCCTCTATTACTGCACTTAGCTACTAAAGGCCTAAAATGTGGGTAATGCTCATATCGATCAGGTAGAGTGCCAAATCCAAGCACTTTAGCTTATAACGTCGTAATGAGGGTATACAACAAGAAAGTGCATCAGCTACTGTATTGGTGCTTCCCTTCTCATACCTAATGACATAGCAAAAGGTCTCTAGGAACTCGACCCACTTGGTGTGATGCTAAGAAAGCTTCTACTGCTTGTGAAGATGCTTGAGAGATTCATGATCAGAATAGATGATGAATTCTCTTAGCAATAGGTAATGCTGCCGGTTCTAAAGTATATGGACAAGGGGATAGAACTCCTTGTTGTAGGCAGTGTAATTTAGGGTAATACCTTGAAGTTTTTCGCTGAAGTAGGCAATGGTTTGGCGCTCCTGAATAAGTACAGCACCAATGCCAACACCAGATACATCACATTTAACCTTAAAAACCTTCTCGAAATCTAGTACGACAAGTACTGGAGTAGATGTGAACTTATACTTCACATCTTCAAAACTCCTCTAAGCATTTTCTATCCATTTAAACTTAACCTTTTTCTTGGTCAATTCAGTCAATGGCACAGTTATGGAGTTGAAGTTCCAGATAAATTTCAATAGAACGAGGCTAGGCCATAAAGCTCTTGACTTCGACTGCACTTGTCAGCATAGGCTACTTATTAATAACCTTGACCTTTTCCTCATCAATGCGAACTCCACTCCCTGAAATGACATATTGAAGGAATATAACCTCGCTTTGACGGAATGTACATTTCTTTAAGTTGCCGAATAGTTTCTCGGCATGGAGTATGTTAAACACCAATATCAAATGTTCGATATGAACAAGAAGGTTGGTATTGTAGCCTAGAATATTCTCAAAATAAACTACAATGCATTTGCCTATTAATGCTCGAAGCACATGATTCATGAGTCGCATGAATGTATTTGGCGCGTTAGTTAAACCAAATGGCATAACCATCCACTTAGATAGACCATCCTGAGTCTTAAAGGCTATTTTTCATTCATCTCTCGGTCTCATTCATATTTGATGATAGCTACTTTTTAGATCTATTTTCAAAAAGAAGCGTGCAACATGCAACTCATCGAGCATGTCATCTAACTACGGGATTGGGTATCGATACTTAACAGTAATCTTGTTGATGGCACGGCTATCAATACACATCCTCCATGATCCATCTTTCTTTGGTACTAGTACGGTTAGGACAGCACATGGGCTTATGCTCTTATAGACATATTCGCTATCCACTAACTCATTAACTTGCTTTTTCAGCTTGGCTGCTTGTTCAAGATTGAGTCTATAAGCAAGTCGATTTGGTAAGGTTGCTCCAAGTTGAAGATTGCTGCAATGCTCAATTCCTCTCAAGGGAGGTAATCCTTTTGGCATCTCAGATGGAAATAGGTCTGTAAATTCCTGAAGTAGTTGTAGCACTTCGGCAGGTAAGTTTTTGGCTTCTCTAACCTTTAGGAGTCTCCTGACCAAGAGGAGTACATAGTCCTTGGGTTTGACCTCTCGTGCAAACTAAGCTCGGGAAATCACTAAGGACTTCCGCTTTAGAGATCTCATAACCTTTTCTTGGGCTTCTTGTACTTCCCTAAGATTCATCAGTGTTAATATAACTTTCTTCCCGTGCTTTTGAAACATGTAGGTGTTTCTATACCCATCGTGTAACACTCTTGAGTCAAATAGCTACAATTGGCTAAGTAATATGTGGGATGCACACATGGGCAGGACGTCACACAACACCTTGTCCCTATACTTATCACCAATAGTAATCGACATTCTGACTTACTTGAAAACGTGTAATCCTCCTCTCTCGTTCAGCTAGTGAATCTTGTATGACTTAGGGTATGGAAGAGTTGACAATTTCATGGCCTTAACTACCCCTTGCGTGATGACATTGGTATAACTCCCTCCATCAATGATCACAGCGCATAGCTTGCCATTCACCCAACAATTTATATGAAAGAGGTTCTCTCTTTGCTCGTTCTCATTAGTCATAAAAGTACTGAGAGATCGCTAAACAACAAAGCAATACTTGGTACCACCTTTAGGGGGAATCTCAGCTCTCGAATCTTCCTCAAATTCTTCCAACATCTGATTGGTTGCTACTTCTTCTTCTCCTTCACTTGCACTTTCTACTTCAAACTAGGGCTTATCTCTCTTAATGGTCATGACTCGGCAGTTCGGACATTGACTAGCCATGTGTCCATAGCCAAGACACTTAAAACATTTGATTTCTTGGGTTTTTCGTCCTGAGCTTTAACCCTGGTCTCTTTGGATCTCAGGTTCCTTGGTCTTACTCTTACTTTAGCCCTCATCTAGTCAACTTAGCATGTGACCTCGGCATTCAACCTTGGATCTGTTTGATGCCCTGTCACTCCCTGCTTTACTCGACAAGCCATTCCTACTCGGTATCATCGTTCTATTACTCGGCACTTGGCTAGCCCGGTTCCGCCATTGCCTTTCAACTCTCTAGGCTACACAGATAGTTTCATCCAAAGTTATGAGGCTTTACAATTCCATAACGTGACCAATCTCAGCTCGGAGTCCCGAGACGAACCGTACTATAGTTTGGGTCTCAGGCTTTTCGACATCACATTGTATCATGAGCAACTAAAACTCTCGAACATAGTTGTCTATGGATTTGTTACCTCGCCTTAAGTCTTGAAGTCGTCGAAAAGTGTCTTGCTCATAGTGTTTGAGAATGAACCTACTTCTCAGAACTCTCTTCATCTCGTTCTATGTTTGGACTTCCCGTCGAGCCTACAAACGAACATTCTGTAACTTCTTCCACTACATTGCCGCATACCCATAAAATTCTAACACGGCTACCCTAATGTGGACAACATCTTCATAATCATAGAAGTCGAATATCTTTTCAATCTTCTCTTCCCAGTCGAGATAGTCATCAGCACTACCAGACCCATTGAAGCTTGGAATCTATACTTTAAGATGTTCAGTACCTCTTGGTGCTCTGAAGTCATGCTCATCCATCCCATCATACTAGTCTTCTTCCTCTTCATACTCTTCCACTTTGTCCAAATCTAACCTTCTTCTTGCGACTCTATCGGCATGTTGCAGTGGTGCTTGGTTCATAGGAAAGGCTTTCGGAACTCGCTCATACATTTGCCTCCTTGGCTTATCTCTTGTTTCTCAGCCCTATTTAGTAACTCTTTCATGCAGTCTAGCCTTTAAGACCTTATTTACTGAGATAGCTAAGTTGGTCACAATAGCAATAAGATCTTATATCTACTCATTAGTAGTACGTAATGTTTGTTGGCTAACTTGACCATGACCATTACTCTCGACATCATGAATCTCTCCTTATACACTAGGGTTTGACATTCTTAATACAAGCTTTAGCAAGGATACTTCACTTAAATGCTTTCTACACACAAATATCATAAATAGCAGACATAGTAGACTAACACTACATAGCTCTCGGTCTTAACCTTAAGCTCTGATACCGGGAATATATGGTATGCCTAAGAGCTCAATTATCACTATGACTTACCAGGGTAGAATTGAAATGAAATGGGTCTTTCAAGATATCGAAGAAAATTAGAGGGAAGTGGTCTACAATCAAACAAAAGTAGCTGGCGTAAAGCCTCTCGGAGAATGTGACTCACCAACGAACACAACATGACTTGATACCTCACTTGATATAACGCACAAGTTGATGTCAAGGTCCACCTGCCACTAATCCTGAGTTACTTGGCAAGATTAGATAAGAGTGTAAAGGGTATGGACTTGGAGAGGATTGTCTCATAAGAAAGAGTATTTACTATTAAGATATAAGTTATCCCCCGTTTACAAGAGATAAGGACTATTTATAGTAAGTCCATAGGGCAGCATTATAAATAAAGAAATTATAAGAAAGTATTTGCAAAAGGGTTCCTAGTATATACGAAAAGGGTAAAAAAGACAATAAACCAAAAATGGAAAAGTAGTTAAATATCAGATAAGGTGGACAGCTGGCAGTGTAGCATTAGTCCCGTATGAATATTCTTTGAGCATAGCAAGCTGGAAGAGTCAAAATGTTACGATACTAAAGGGGCCAGGATGAGAGAGATGGTAGTATGCTGAGAGAAAACTACTTGGACGTTTAAGTAAGTCTCTTGTCACTCAGTAAAAGATTCTAGCCAGCAATTGGTCGAAGTACTCGGCAGAGGGTCTTTGGCAAGGGAATGGCTAGCATCATTACTATCGAGTGTATAGATCAACGTATGACAATATGGGGAGCTTAGGGAGTTCAACTACCTTTCTGCGATGTATAGTCTCTAGTCATCAATAGGTTATTGAGAGAGAATTCTTTGGGAGAGGGATTGGAGGCCTCGGAGGCGTGCACAAGTAATGGGGCCTCTAGCTGATAGTGCATCACTTACCCACCTGAAGAAGTAGGGGCACGGTTATTTCATGGCTAACCCTACAATCCTTGTTGTTAGGAATCTTCTTAGAAAGTCCTTGATAGAGAATATGGACTTAATTGACAAATTTGCTCGCCACCTCAAGGTACTAGATGAAGCTCAGTTTAAGGGATAGGTATCAGTTATTAGCAAAATGCAGCCAGCAAACTTTATTTGGACAGCTAGATGGAGCCATTGCACTCAAGCCGTCTTGGGGTACACCGATTATGCAGGAGTTCCCTTTATCGGTATTACGGGCTGTACTGAATATTTCCTGGCTTATGTTACCAGATAGCTAGGCTCACTACAAGAGATAGCTTACAGAGACTCCTTGGATGTCGTCACAATGAATTATCAATATCCTTGTCTATCCACGGCTACTCTAATCCAATGACTAATAAAACTCATAAAACTATGGGAACGAAGAAAAGTCAAGAAGATAGTCAATGTAGGAACTTTGAGGGGTAATGTCGGAGAAAATCAAGCCACCAAGCAGTTCATTTGTGATTAGTTAGAGAAAACTAGAAAGATACGGTATGAAGCTCCAAATGTATTTAGACACGAGCTAGATCTAGTATGTCTTTAACCCACTGAGTGAGTCTACCAAGATACCATATGGGCTAGAGTTGAAGCTTAGTTCCAGGAAAGTAATAGAATCGTTGAAGAGTTAAGGTTGGGAAATGAGAAACTGCTAAAGGAAAATCAATTGTTAAGGAACAAGATTCGAGAAAGGGATGTTATGGTACAAAGACTTATCATGGAAGTTGATGAAGCTTGTCCCAGCCAAATTCGTCAGCTCTTGTAGATATAAGATTTAATTTTTTTTTTCTTTTTTTGAAGATTGGTTAGGAGTTTTTCTTTTCCTTTCACTTAGTTCGTTATATAAGTTGGATCTTATGATTAATAAATTTGCAGCTTTAGTAAATAAAATTTTCATTAGTTGCGTAGTCTCTTGCTCATCATTATTATTTATTTGATTTTTTAAAAAAAGAAAAAAAAAACACAAAAGAGGCAAACAGCAGAATAACAAACGTAACAAAAAAAAAACTCTTTAATTCACCAAAAAGTCTAAAACTTGGGTTTTCG
The DNA here is from genome assembly GCA_024138005.1 of Lumnitzera racemosa. Lineage (NCBI taxonomy): Eukaryota > Viridiplantae > Streptophyta > Magnoliopsida > Myrtales > Combretaceae > Lumnitzera > Lumnitzera racemosa. Next base: position 48,940,712 of record JAMXBC010000012.1, on the reverse strand, counting down.
CATAAGATTTTGAAGATAGCATAAATGGAAGCTCGATATTCACTTGTTCTAAGGTAAGGATGTTAACTCAAGGTACTGGAAATGTGAGTCAAACTAAGCTCGGCCCAAGAGTAGCGACTCTAAAAGAAAACATAAACAAGATGGCCAAATAGATTCAGGCTTTCACTCGAGTTATTGGGATCCTTAACGATAGACAAGGATCTCAAGCTAACCCAAGCTGAAATGCAGAAATGACCCCTCCCTTTGAACTAGAAGATGAAGAATCAGCCCCTAATGCTGGGGTATGGAGGAAGGAGATCGAAGAGAAATACCATAAAATGGAAAGAAAGGTGATACGAAAGTTAACCGAGAAGATGAAAACCCTAGAAATGGTGAATAGGTTTGAGAAAATGGGAATGATTAGTTTGCCGACCTATGAAGACAATGATTTCCTAAAAAGATTTAAGGTTATCAAGACCTTAAAGGGGGCTTAGTAGGATTACCTAAAATTTTCATATCATGTGTACACTCATGATTTGAAAATCATCTTGCAAGTCAGAGATTGCAAGATTCTAAATAATTAGTCACTAAAGTTTTTATTTAATTAACTTACGACCACATATATGTGACTATGGATATTTGATAAGCCATAGTCCATCAGAACCGCAGAGAATCGGTATCTCTTACTAAATAATAAGATTAGGTAGTAAAGTTTTAAAGCTCAAACTTACTAAAGTCACAAAATTTAAATGTAGTATACAATAATTCCAATGAGCCATATAATCTGTCCTCAGAGTCTAACTTCTATGCATCTCGACGTTGACACTCAACCCTCAGTTCTTAACCCATGCCCGATCATCTAGCAACCTGCAACAGAAAACTATTGGGGAGTAAGTTATAAGAGCTTAGTGAGTTAACCCTCGTACTATACTAGCAAACAAGTTATCAAACAGTTTATTACCAAACCTATAAATGCATGAACAAGAAGTATGCCAAACAGTATATATGTAGTTGACCGGTACTACATATAACATCGGATTTAACGCCCTCTGAAGTGAAGATTAGAGATACATTGGCACCAATCACAACCAAGCTCTAGCACTTGGGTTTTTACCCTTATATCATTATATATATATGTCAATTCCCTGTTTCACTAAGCAGGTTTCTACTTCCATTAGTTAATAGTATACAAATATCCAAGTTTAGCGGTGAGCGAGCTCCCGCAGCCCATGCTCACACCCTACAACGGTGGTCTCTAGACGTGACCCCCAGCTACCTACAGTTAGCGTCTCCGGCACCAATAGAACCTGCGAGCTAAGGGTAGGGTCTTGTTGTACCAATGCTCTTGCACTGTACTAATCAAATCATGTGGAAATCCATCTCTTCAAGGCCCTTCATTACCAACCGCGTGAGGTGACGGCCGAAAGATTATATGCAATGTTCGTGCTTTATGCATGAACCGTTTAATTTTAGTTGGGTTGAATATGATTAAGTCAACTTATGAGGTGATCAAACATTATCAACAAATCACTCAAATAATGCAACAATGAATTATCTCATATTTAACAGTATTTTGCACAGTAATCAATCAATATCCGTCCCATGCATAACCCAAAACCCCATGCATCAAGTTATTAATATTTAATTCATGTGCACTAACTACAAGCACAAAACAAGTATAGAGTCATTGGGCGTACTCACTTGGTCATAAATGATGTTAAGGATTATAATAGTCCAAAGGTAACTTGGTCTCGATCTCGATTTCAAGATCACTTAACATTAGAGAAATATGGAAAGTAATAAGTTAAGGAATTAAATAACTAAACTAGTATGCTAAATCATATTGTTTACTTAAATCGATTATTGATTTACGTGAAATCGTCGATTCGAGCTTTTTATCGAATCGTGTATAACTTTTTCATTTTAACTCGGATCGTTATGAACTTATAGTCCATTTTTATTGTTTTCGAGCATATTTTCTTGTAGCGAGGTCTGTTTTGGATGTTGTGACTCGCAGTGTAAATTGTGACATAAAAATATCACAAAATTTATTATTTTAGTTTAAAAATTATAAATTACTAATTTTAGCTTTTTCTTAATATATTTATGATTTAATAATTATTTAAACCATATAATTGATATTTTTAATATTTCAAGCATATTTTTCCTATTTTTGAGATTTTAGCTTTATTATGATTATTATTGCCATTATTATTTTTATTACGCTTTATACATATGTATATATATATACATATACTTATTATATATTTTATAATTTTATCTTATTTGAAAAATCTTTATTTATGGTAACATATATATACATGTACCTACTCCTTATATAATTATAACTTTATTTTAGTTTATAGATATTAGTATATATATATTTTTGGTATACTACATATATATTATATATTATATGCCTTATGTATATATATATATATATTTAATGAAAATAAACATACTCTTATGTACATCTTCATGTATTTATGTATTTGTATTTATACTTATAAATATACTTATGTAATTCCGAATACTTAGATATATATAAATAATTTACAATACCTATTCTTGTATTATTTATTTAGTAGATATATATTATACATATATTTTATAATATATGCGGTTTACCGCAATATATATACTCTATATTATATATATATATATGTCTTATATACATATTTATAAAAATAATTCATTACATATATACTATATGACTATATATATATATACAAAAATAATTATACATGTATACACACATATAGATAGTTTACGGTACAATTATGTATATATATACTATAGTTATTTAATAGAAATACTAAATACTACTTATATGTATTCCTAAAAAAAAATACATTATACATACTCTTCCATATAATATACCTATGTACATACATGTTTACATACATAGCCTTATACATACATATTTAATTAAATCTAAATATTTATGCACATAGACATGTATTTAGTAATGTTATATGTATAAAAATACTATACAAATACTTTATTTATACATGTATATATTATATAACATACATCTATACTAAAAACTAAATTACTCACCTTTTTATTTTAATTCTTTCTTTTTCTTTTCCTTCTTCTTTTCTTCTTCTTTTTCTTTCTTTCCCTCATGATTTTTTGCTTCCAGATTTTCGGTTCGTGCAGAATTTTTTTCTTTTTTCTGTTTCTTTTTTCCTCCTTTTATACATGTGAGTAACTAGCTTAAAATTTAAGTTAAGTAATTATCCAAATCTTTATTTTCATTTTTCTTTTATTTTCTACTCAACACTTGGCAATTTTCTTTTCTCACATGGGCAACTAAATTTGTTGATTTTTGTTGTGGTTCCAGGACATGTAACAAGGGGAAAAAGAAGAAAAGAGATAAATTGAAAAAGAATGAGAAGGAAAATAAAAATTAATAATAAATATATGTAATTTTTTGAAACATAAAAATTATAACAAATCTCATCATAAATTAATTTTTAAATTTTTGTGAAATTTTATCAATTTAATTGGTACCCGTTACAATTATAATTTTTACAAGTTATTATAGCGATTTGTTATAATTTCACGCGAATAGGCGTTTTAGTCAAAAACTGCAATCGACTATAATTTTATCACTATTGAATAATATTTAATATTTTATAGGTTTATATTTATAATTTTAGAGTTTCGATCAAATTCGGATTCAATTTTGGTTAATAATGTGTAAGTTAGTTTTTAGGGTTTTAGTATGCGATTTAGGGTTTTGGTATGCGATTTAGGGTTTTGATCAATTTCTAAGGTTTTTACTAGTTACTTGGCTTTAATAACTCTTCAAGTTATCTATAGTATTAGGGCTCAATCCTACTTTTAATTAGCTAAATTTGCAGGGTTTACAAAGGTGCTAGAATTTGAGAAATATGATGGGACTGGCTGCCTAAAACTCCATACTAGGTTGTACATCAGGAAAATGAGAAAATACATGAAGTATGATAAGGTGATGGTCCAGACTTTTTAGGACAGCTTGATGGGGCCCGCTTTAACCTGGTAAGCTCAGTTAGACTTGAATGAAATTGATACTTAGGATAAGTTAGCACAGGCTTTTTACAACCAATATAAATTCAACATTGAAGTGGCCCCATCTATGTGGGATCTAAACAATCTACGAAAGAAGACCAATGAGAATTTTAAAGAATATGCCTAAAGATAGAGGGACATGGCCACTAGGGTGACTCTACCCTTAACTGAAAAGGATTTGACCTTCGCTTTCATTAATACTCTTGAAAGCCCGTATTATCGACACTTGGTTGGGCACCTTGCTTCCAATTTTATAGAAATTGTCGCCTCAGGAAGTCGAATTGAGGAAGTCATTACTATTGGGAGGCTTCCTAATCTTGAAGCAGCTGAAAAGAAGACACCTCCTTTAAGATTTTCCAACAAATCTAAGGAAACTACTATGAGCATTGTCAATATCGGCAACCTTGTCAGACCCACAGCCCCAGTAGCTCTGACTAGAGGATCTAATCCACTGCCAAGCTCCAATTAGAACAACTATCCACAGAGAAGACAGTTCACACATATTCCCATTCCTCTTGACATTTGAAATACCAAGAGAAGGGCAAAGATCGAGGGATTATAACCCGGAACTTCGATGTAATTATCATCTAGGGTAAGTAGGGCATTCTACGAACCAACGTTGGAGACTCAGATATAAAATATAGGATCTTATTGATGATAAATTGGTTCAATTAGATTTTGTCTAGACTCCCACTCCCAATGTGGCTAATAACCCTTTGCTAAATCATGGAAATTCAATCAATATGATCGTTACTGAAGCTTCTGAACCAGAAATCAACCTAGACAGTCTCTTCATTACTATTGAGGAGATATCGTGGAATTTGAGGAAGGCTAGGTACTTGCATGATATGAATCTCCGGGATAGGACCCAAACCAAACCAGTGATATATCAACTACTTAAGGAAGGAAAGATAAAGAAAGTCGATATCATAGCTATGACAATTCCAAAGCCACGAAAGAAAAGCACTTAGAGGGAGCTTAGAAAGGGATATGAAGCCAGAGATCCGATGGTTGACACCTGAGGAGAACCGACAGAGAAGTTTGAGTATTTGGTGGACTATGCCGGTTCACTTGCCATATATGCTAACACCTTATCCATTGGATAGGGTCTAGAATTTGAGGAAGAAGATAGGCTCATTGTAGAAACCAAGGAGGTGGTTAGGATGGTTAGAATGGTTGGAGATGGGCCTAAGGCGTTGATTTTTGAATATGATGGAAAGACTAAGAAAGCTGAGGAATCAGGAAAGTCTAAGAAGATCGCTTTCAATGTCCTGATAGCCCTAGAGAATTATAAAGCTTCACCTTTAGATTACCAAATAGTGAATCAAATGACTAGGGCCTCATTACCCATGGTCAATGGGCTTACCCGCTCGGGACAAGTTTATGATCAACATGAGGAAGCCAAGAGGAAATCTACTGTGGAAGAGGCTTCTAAAAAAATCTTTGAAGATACGGAAGATAAAGATAGGAATTTTGCCAAGAAGATAGTGAATATAAGATAATGGACCAGTTAGCCAAAATACTAGTCCAAATCTCTTTAATGGGCTTGCTATTGTCATCAGATACTCATCGAGAGGCACTGATTAAAATTCTAAAGGAGGTCAAGGTACCTGAAGGGATTTTTATGGAAAAATTGGGACTAGTGGTAAATTCAATATTTGTAGTGGATCAGATCTCATTTTTGCTAAACGAACAAGGTAAAGAAGGAAACCAGCACGCAAAGCCCCTCTTCATAGTGGTTAAGTGTGTCGGGAAAGTGGTTGCCCAAGTTCTGATAGACAATGGGTCATCATTGAACATGTATCCACTGACGACGCTAAATCCACTTGATGTGGAGGTGACTGAAATAAAGCTTAACTTGATTTCAATAACGGCTTTTGATGGATCAAAACAGGAGATAATTGGAGAAATTGGGTTGCAGGTCAAAATCGATTGGCAGGTGTATACTATCCCTTTCCAAGTTCTTAACATCTTGCAAACTTTCAATCTTCTGCTAGGAAAACCGTGAATTCATTTTAGTAGGGGTGATTCCATCTAGCCTACATCAGAAAATGAAGTTCATAGTTGATGGACAGTTGGTTACTATTCTTGGGGAACAGGACTATGAGATTTACAAAGAAACGATTATTACTTATGTCGAGGATGAAGAATTGGAAGAGCTAGGGTTACATATTTTCAACAAAGTCAGTATGATCGAAGAGGCAAGACTTGGGGTAAGGGGTTGTTTGAAACAACCTAAGCACTAGAGTGGAACGTTCGGGCTTAGATATGAGCCTACTGAAGAGGAGATTCAAGAAATGAAGGCTAAAACTAAGAACAAAAGAGGGGATTAGCTGTACCATGCTCACATGGATTTTTTGGACATCCATCAGACATTCCCAGCACCAATTGATGTTTAAGAACCTAAAGTAACTAGATTATCTAAGGCCTTGACTCAACAATGTAACATTGGTCCAAATGAGAGAGAAGATGTCGACATACCAGTTTCTTTATGCAATTGGTTTTCTGTTCCCATGAATAAGTCTCTCTAGAAACACAAAATTAGATTAATTAGGAACATTCGATTTCGATAATTAGTTTAATTTGTTAAGTTTTTTTGTTAGACAATTTTGATTAATTCATCTAATAAAATTCATTTGTTTCTTTCTATCAATTCTTCCTTGTTATTTATTCGTTATCCTTTACTCTTCAGATCCGATAAAAATGATGAACATAATGGATATCTCGTGCATGTAAACGATGAAAGTACCAATATCACCTTTGGTCTTGCTGGGTCAGACGTTAGAGATGATATTGAGACTCCAAATGAAATTTAGGAGAATTGGCATTGACATAAATATGGTAGACTGATTATTGATGAACTAATAGATGAGATTAATTTAGAAATAAAGGAAAATCAACGAAATTTGAAAATTGGTGGTAATTTAACAAACGATCAGAAGCAAGAGTTGTCACAATTGTTATCTAAATACTTAGATATATTCGCTTGGTCTTATGAAGATATGCCCAATTTAGACTTATCTATTGTGGTTCATAAGTTGCCAACTAGGGAAGAAATTAAACCAAAAAGATAAAAACTTAGACGATTTGGGTCGAACATACTCCTTAAGATAAAAGAAGTGAAGAAGTTGTTAAAAATCAGATTCATAGAATTATCGGATTACCCTAAATGGGAGGCTAATGTAGTACCAGTGTTGAAGAAAAATGGGCAAGTTAAGGTCTACATAGATTTCCGTGATTTAAACCAGGCGACATCAAAGGATAATTTTCCTTTACCGCATATTGACGTATTAGTGGATAACATACTAGGAATCATCTTTTCTCATTTATGGATGGTTTCTCGGGGTGTAATTAAATTAAAATAGTGGAAGAAGATAAAATTAAAACAACATTTGTTACCACTTGAGAAACGTTTTGTTATCGCATGATGCCATTTGGGTTGAAAAATGCTGGTGCAACTTACCAGTGTGCTTTGGTTGCCTTATTCCATGACATGATGCATCAAGAAATTGAAGTTTATGTGCATGATATGATCGCCAAATCCAAAGAGAATGAAAACCACATGGATATTTTACGTAAACTATTTGAACGACTGAGGAAGTTTCAATTGAAGCTAAATCTTGAAAAATGCACTTTTGGAGTGACTTTTGGCAAATTGTTGGGTTTTGTAGTTAGTATAAGAGGAATTGAAGTAAACCCAAATAAAGTCAAGGCGATCGTAAGCATGCCTGGGCCTAAGACTGTCAAAGAAGTTAGAGGATTACTAAGGAGATTAAATTACATTGCTCGGTTTGTATCATAACTAACTGATAGATGGAAATCATTGTTTAAGCTATTGAGGAAGAATGCCACGATAGAGTGGGATGAAGAATGTGAGCACGAATTTGCTAAAATAAACAAATATCTCATGAATCCCCCCTGTATTAGTCACTCCTACATCGGGACAGCTGTTGATCCTTTATTTAACGATTCTCCCTGAATCGATAGGGTGCATGTAGGGATAAAAAGACAAAAAGGGAAAAAAAGAGCATCTTATATACTATTTGAGTACGAAATTCATAGAAGGCAAGCAAAGGTACTAAGAAGTGGAAAGAACATGTTACACCTTAGTATGGGTGATGCATAGCTCAAGTAGTATACTCTCTATTACTTAATAGAGTTGTTGACAAAACATGACCCGTTGAGTTATTTAGCTGAAAAGTTGGTGTTGATTGGGAGAATATCGAAGTGGCAAATGTTACTCTTTGAGTTTGATATCAAGTATGTGAGTTAGAGTTCAGTCAAGGGGCAGGCAGTAGTTAAAATACCCATTAGAAGATGAAGATGAGGGTTTAGAAGCACAATATCCTAATGAAAATGTGATGGTGACAAACGAATTGAGTGGTGAGAAGTTAGGATGGAAAATGTATTTTGATGGAGCAACCAACGTGTTTAGATGTGGGATAGGAGCAATATTAGTATCACTTGAGGATAACCATTTCCCAGTAGCAGTAAGATTAACATTCCCATATACCAACAACATCGCAGAATATGAAGCCTGCATTTTAGGACTCAAAATAGCGCTAAATATGGGAATACAAGATTTGGATGTGTACGAAGATTCTTCCCTCATAATTCTGTAGATCTTAGGGGAGTATAAAATGAAGGACAAGAAATTAATACCTTATCATGAACATTTAAGCTAGCTAGTTGAAAAATTCCAAGAGATTTCTTTCACTTACATTCTAAGAATCTAGAATTAGTTTGCCAACGTATTGGCTACATTAGGGTCAATGGTAAAAGTCACAGACGGAATAGAAATTTAACCCTTAAAGATTTAGGTGGAAGAAAAATTGGCTTTTCGCCTTACAGTTGAAGGGAAAGGAACAAAAGAACCTTAGTATCACCATATCAAGAAGTTACTTCAAATGGGACAATTTCCTGAAGATACTAACAAAAAAGATAGAAAGACTTTAAGAAGGTTGGCTACTCATTTCTTATTAAGTAGGGTATACAAGAGGTCACTAGATGCAATACTACTATGGTGTATAGACGAAAAAGAAGGTAAGAAATTGACAAAAGAAGTGCATGAAGGAGTTTGTGGTCCTTACATGAATGGGTATGTGCTAACCAGAAAAATCATGAGCATGGGGTATTTTTGGATGACAATGGAATTGGATTGTATCAAGCATGTGAGACATTGTTACTTATGTCAAGTGTACGCTAATAAAATCAATGCTCCTCCCTAAGAATTGCACTTGTTTTCAGCTTATTAGCCTTTCTTGATGTGGGGAATTGACATGATCAGTCCAATTTTGCTAATGGCTTCAAATGGGTATAGATTCATTTTAGTCACGATTGACTATTTTACTAAGTGGGTAGAAGCATCATCGTTTGCCATAGTGACCAGAGTAGTGATAAAATTCTCGAAAAGAGATATTATTGCGAGACATGGTGTACCCGAGTCTATTATTACAGATAACGGGACGAATTTGAATAACAAGTTGATAGATGAAGTGTACCGCCAGTTTAGGAGCAATCACAAAAATTCGACTCCATACCGACCTTAGATGAATGGAGCCGTTGAAACCGTTAATAAGAACATCAAAAGAATCATTGAGAAGATGGTGATCACATATAAGGATTGGCACGAGATGCTTCCCTTTGCTTTCATAGCTTACAGAACTTCTACTGGTGCAACCCCGTATTCATTAGTGTATGGAATTAAAGCGGTATTACCAGTAGAAGTAGAAATACCTTCATTCCGAGTATTGGTAGAAACTTAACTCAATGAAGCAGAGTTGGTGGAGAAGAGAATAAGGCATTTGAATCTCCTAGATGAGTGAAAACTTGTAGCAATATGTCATGTTTAATACTGCTAACAGCGAATAATCTGAGCTTTTAACAAGAAAGTATGCATGAGCTACTTCAAAGAGGGAGACTTGGTGTTGAAGAAAGTGTTACCAAACGCAAAAGACCTTACGGGTAAGTTTGCTTCGAGTTACGAAGGGCCTCATGTGGTGAAGAAAGTATTATTAGGAGGTGTATTAGTGTTGACAGAGATGGATGGCCTAGAATTAAGAGGACTAGTGAATTTAGATGCAGTCCAGTTATATTATCCATGAAAATGGAGATTTAACAAAGATTTCAATTTTTCTTGAATAGTTTGTAATTAATCTTTCATCATTTACAAGTAAAGTTTATATCTGTGAATGTTTTCGAATTCGGATGGTCATTGAGTAACAAACACTCCACTAATAAACCTTGTTTCTTAGGTTCATACACTTAAATACCAAACACTTACCATTGAGTTTGAATCACCAAAAGAAATTTAATGTTCTTAATAATTTAATCTTGTTCATTCGAAAAGGGATTTATCATTCAGAATAGAAATTGAAACTTGAAATCAGACCAAGAAAATTCAAGGCGTGGGCATGGTTTTATTACAAGATTCAAAGGAAAGAAGAGAAGAAAAGAAAAGAAAATAAAAGAAGAAAGAAAAGAAAAAGGGAAAAGAGAAAGAAGAAGCAAGCATAGATCCCTGGAGAAATTCTGCTAATTGAATGAGTGAATATTGGGAGTCAACGTGAGCATGCCAATTAGTTGGTATTTGGGAAATCCTTCAGTTCCAGGAAAAATAATCTTAAAAGTCTTTGAAAGGAAATCTTTAGATGAATTAAGCTAGTTTTAAAAATCGATCTTGAAGAGATCTATCCTCTTCAAACAAACCAAAAGAAATCTTGGAGAAATCTATTCTCTTCAGATTATCCATCAAAATAAGTTAATTTCACCTCCAACGGTTCTTGCCCTATCCTTCTAAGATAGGCCCCCGTTGAAAAATATGTCTCTATCCTTCCAAGATAAATACCATTAAGCCCAATCCTTCCAAGATAGGCCCTCCTTGAATTTTTTTCTCTATCCTTCTAAGATAGACCCCATTAAGCCCTATCTTTTCAAGATAAGCCCCCTTGAAACTTTTGCTCTATCTTTCTAAGATAGGCAGTATTAAGCCCTATCCTTTCAAGATAGGCTTCCTAACCTCTTGCTTTGTTCTTTCGAGACAGGCATTCATTTGCCCCATCCTTTCAAGATGGACAGTTTATTCTTTACATTGATCTTTTAAGTCGATATCCTTGATCAAAATAAAACACAGCTTAGTTGATCAGTTCAAATTAAGGCTTGGCAAAAATGGGTATCTCTTTTGTCTTTGTAGTGAAGTTCTAATTGAACTTTACTATAAAGAGGGGCAGCTGTAGACATCTCATTTTTGCCAATGATTTATTGAGCCAGGTTAATGAATAAAAATAAAATTTTTAAAAATGAAAAAAAAAAAGAAAAATAGCAAAAAGAAAATCAAGTTAGGTCATAAGAAGTTGAGTCAAGAGTTAAGTTGTGTTAAGTTGGGTTGTTGGATCAGTTATTGAGATAGGATGAATCCTTTAGTTTTAAGACAAACCAATTTAGGGGCTCAAAATCAAGATTTGTTAAATTATTGGCCTAAATTGGATCGACTCGGGCCTTAAAAGAAAAGCTCGAATTAGCTAGGGTTTCTAGAAGTTAGGGTGAATCTAGGTTAAATAAAAAACAAATCTCTCGTATCAAAGATACGAAAGATTCAATTTAAGAGCTTATAAATAACACATTGACCAGGTATTTGGGAATGCTTTTCTTTTTAATCACACACTTCTTTGCGCACTTAAAAACACTACATGTGTGCCGCCACACTCCCCCACGCACCGCCATATTCCCTTATACGCCACCACCACCCACACCATCATACCACACATATGCCACCATCACACATCCCCTACAACCACTATACGCTCTGTCACTACCTAAACACGTGCTACTGCCTAAAGCCTTAGCCCATAGCACCACCTAAGCCCACCGCCATTGATGCATGATAACCACTGCCTAGCATTGCCCATCGTGTTGCCCAAAACACCGCCTAGCATACCCTTGCTCTTGCCCAGCTATGCCTGAGTTGCCCTTACTATCACTCAGCACGCCCTCACGCTCGCCTACACTTACCCATCCTTACCGAGCTCTTGCTAGTGCTCGCCCACACTCACTTAAGTGTTCACCTAGCTACGCGCAAGTCATCCTCACTATCACCCAACACAGCCCCGCTTGCCTGCGCCTTATCCATGTATGCCCCTCTTTTGCCCAGCCATGCCCAACTACATCCAGCCATGCTACAGTCGCCCTTACTATCGTTTAGCATGCCTTCATGCTTGCCCATGTCTCGCCCTACGCAAGCCCGCGTCTTGCCCAACACGCCCTCATTCTCACCTACTGTCACCCATGTCATCCTCGCTCTTGCCCGCATCTCGCCTACCGTTACCCAGTTATCGCTCGTGCTCGCCCAACATTGATGCGACCCGACTTAGGTATAAATAAGAATACATGAATATATGTATGTGTACATAAGGATATGTCAAGTAAGTATTTACTATTTTCACAAAATAAATATATATATATATGTGTGTGTACAGTAAAAATGATTATGTATATGTATACAAGCTTCATTTTCATATGTATATATATATAAGAATATATATTCGTATATTATATACATGTATTTTGTATTTATATATTCATACATACATTAAAGTTATATTTTATGTATAAATATATATGTACGTATCGCGTAAATATATGTATAATAGATAGTATATAAAGTATACCATATATTAAGTAGTATATATGATATAATAATATTTGCTAAATGAAATAAATTCATAAATATGTAAGAAGTAGGTATATATATTACCATAAATTACGAATTATTAATTAAGTAAATTATGAAAATTAATCAAATATAGTAATAAGTACATATATATATATGTATCGTAAAATACAAATAAATAATAAGAAAATAATAAATAATAAAAACAATAGTAATAATAATAATAATAATTGTAATAAGTCTAAAATCTAAAAAAATAAGTAAAAATGAGTAGCTAAGGTAAAATATGCTTAAAATAAAAATTATTAATTATATGATCTAAATAATGATTAAATCATAAATATATTAAGAAAAAGCTAAAATTAATATTTTATAATTTTTTAAATTAAAATAATAAATTTTGTGATATTTTTATATCACAATTCAAACTGCGAGTCACAACATTCAAAACGGACCTCATTACGAGAAAATACACTCGAAAACGATCAAAATGAACTATAAGTTCATAATGATCCGAGCTAAAACAAAAAAGTTATACATGATTCAATAAAAAGCTCAAGTCGATAATTTCGCGTAACTAGGTAAAGTAAACCTTACAATTTGCGATACTAATCTAGTTTTAAATTTCCAAACTTATAAATTTTTATTATTCCCAGGTGATCTTGACGTTGACCCTAAGCTGCCACCAAATTATTACGACCCTTAAGTCGACAATGGCTGAGTGAGTTTTCCTAATGATTCCATATTTGTTTGTATTTGTAGTTAGTGAATATAAGTTATGATCAATAATTGAATGTTGTATGGGGTTGGGTTATGCTTGTGTATGATAATTGATTGTTAACGGTGAATTTACTTTAAATTATAATAATGTATTGATTGTTGCATAGTAGATTTACTAGGAATTGATTGTTTGTGATTTTGAATGATCACTAAATAATAAGACCTAATTTTACTCAACTAGAAAAAGTTAACTTGAAACACGCATAGTCATACACAGCATAACTAATTTTGGTAGTCACATTACATGGAGGTAGCGAGAGGCCATAGTAGGTTGATTATTTGATTGTTATAGATTTCATATGGTGTACATGTGTGATATGACCTTACCCTGGCCGGCAGGATTATTAGGCGTTGGAGGCACCAACCGCCTGACTAAGGGTCAAGTCCAGAGGCCTCTATTTAGAAGTAAGTGAAGGCTGCATGAACCTACTCACAATCATATGTAGAACTCATTTTTGATAAAACTAATAATGGATATACCATTACATTTTAAATGCAAAACGTGGAGTTTCATTATGAGATAATTTCTAGTATGATACCCGGATCTGACTGTGCCGATGTATCTCCAACCCTGACTTCGGAAGGCATTAAATCTAAGTTGCATGCAGTACTTGGTCACCTACATATATTTATTTAGCATATTGATTGACATGCATTTATTTGATTGAACTTAATTATTGTATAACTTGATTATTGTATAGTTGAGAGGATTATCTTATTAAGCTAGTTATCTTATACCTTTATAGTCTTTTTTCGCAGGCTGAGTTATTCGTGGAGTCAGGCCGTCGCATACCCGAGGTTAGTGGTCCATCAATGGGTCGATGTGAGAGCAGGACGTGTTCGGAGTATTTACATGACTGTTTATCTAGATTATAGATTTGAATATGTGATAAACTAATATGAGTTTGAGTTAAAAGTTCTAAAGACTTTATATATGTAAATTCTCATATAAATAGATTATGCGTTATGTTTCTATATCTTATTATTGTTATCATGAAATGATATTACTTATGCTTGCACAACTCTTGGTTGTTAGTTGTAGTTATAGCCTTATTTATCGTATAAAGGGTCTTTGATTGTAAGAGAATTTAATCTATAATCCTTTGTACGGTATACGGCAACTACTATGACTAGCCTCCTCAAGTCGTAACATTAATTCGATGTCTCTTCCCCCTCAAATTCAATATACGATCTCCTTGCGCATACAACAAATTTGCTATGGACAAAGCATTCCTTCTTGTTGGTTTACCAAAAATCACATTGATAATACCTTAAGGAGTTCAGTTGTCTCTCCTTTCATTACCTTATACAATCAAATATTGATTATTAGGTCAGTCCTCAATGTTCCAAGGTTACTGTTCAATCCTCCCCCTTTGCATAGGTCACTCAATGCACTCATCTCTATCTACCATGAACTTCCTCAAATATCCCCTTTGAATAGCATCCTCAAGTGTATTTTTTCATATGTATGCACCTATCTGTATTATGACCTCGATCTCTATGAAAATGGCAACATTTGTTGGAGTTTTTTTCTTGCAGGATTATTCTTCGTTTTTTTTTTTTACCAAGCTAAGAAAACCCTGGTTGCACATCTCCATTAAAATATCTAACATAGGTCAGTCGAGGGGGGTATGCTCAGCAAAGGTCAAAATTGGCCTTTTCTAATCACCTAAAGGTTGACCTAACTTACTACGAATTTCAAATTTCTTTCCCAACCTATCTTTCACATATCCCTTATCCTTTTTCGACCTTCTCTCATACTTGTCTTTCTTAAGTTCTCTTCTAGCTTACATCTAATCCTTCTAAAGAATGAATTTTTCTAATTTCCCAGTAAAGTCATTCAAAAAGGTTAGTAGATGTTAGTAAGGGACTTGAAGAAGCTCGGATCTTCCCTAAACCTAGTGTAGATAGCATGAAGCGCCATACTCTTGTCATAGTTGGTGATTTCAATCATCAACTAGTTGAATTTGTGGACATAATCTTTGATCGATTCTTTGGGTTTTTGTCTAACTGAGGTCAAGTGTGAAGAGTCTTTAGTCGGAGGATTTACTGGTGAGGAAATATTGGTGAAATTCATCAACTAACTAGTCTAAGGAGGAAATGGAGGTTGCTTTCAATGAATTGAACTAGTTGCTAGCAAACTTCCTCAAAGTAGAAAGGAAAACCTATAAGTAATCACATTGGACAACTATAAAGTTCCTTCAATGTCCAAACTATATTAAATGATCATCTAGTTCCTTTTTCCCATCATGTTGAATTGGGGTAGTTAGACACTCAGTGGAAGGATCTCATGTAAACCCCTAAATTTCCAACCTAACATCTAAAGCAGATTCAAATGTGCTAGATAATCCTAAGAGTCAACAGGGCTAGTTAAGATGAAAAACTTTAAGATATCAATTGACGATAACAATTAAAGATTCCATCGCATATAAAACTTTTAAACTTTAAATATATGTAAACACTAGAGATTTTACCTAAAAGTAATAAAGACCTTAAAATGATAATTTAAAGTATATAAACATATTAATTTGTTGTAATTTTACTATAAAACCCTAATTGAATATCAATGCTTAATAATATGCTAAATCATATAAAATCATCAACCAATGGTCAAAGATAACTTTCAATTGTTCATAAACGTGTACATACTAAATTAATTTATTAGAAACTATGATATTATATTATAGATAATATTAACCTTATAATTATACAAATGAGCTAATAATATGCAAGTTTAAGTATTTAGTTGGTATTTAAACCGTATAAAGTGACTGTTAGTATTATAAATCATACTTTTCACGATAGATATCTTAATTATGGTACTAAATATTAACTATATTATTGTAAATGAGGTTCAATTAATTGTTTTACTAATTATTTCATATATTTCCTTATTTTTCCTCTTTCCTTAATTCTTCTTCTAATTACGTTCATTTTTAAAAATATATGGAATAATTACATGTAAATGGCAAGAGTTGACAAAGTTAACATTTGACTAAGATCAAAATGTTGACCAAGTCAAAGTATTGACTAAGGTTAACATATGTCCTTTTCACCTAGAATCACCTTTCATTTTCTATGGAATTCTTCTCTTTTCTTTTGATATTTTTTCCCTTTTCTTTTCCCCCTTTGTCGTCCACCTGTCTCCTTCTAGAATACCCTTCCCTTTTCTTTTTTATACATGTAAATACAACAAATAAACACCCTTTTACCCCCCTTTCCAAAACCGTGACCCTTCTTCTCTTTCCCTCTCTTCTAATTTTCTATTTTTACTTCCATATCACCAACAACTCACTTACAAATTACTATATTATATACTTGCACTCCTTTTCCATATTTGCAAAAGGAAAGAGGTATATTTTCATTCTATCTTCTACTTTAATAAATGATTAGTTTGTTTACCTTATGTTAATATTAAAATTCTTGTGTAATATGTACATATAAGTTTGTACATATAGGAATACTTATATATATATATATAAGTGTAGAAGTATAAGTATACGTATACGTATGTAGAAATATACATGTACATATAGCATATAAACCCATATGAAGTATGTATGTATGAATTTTAGTAAAAGACATAGTATAGATATATGCATATATAGATAAGGGTAAGAAGAACACCGATACACATGTATGGATATTCCTATACATAAGTATCCTTGTTGTACATAACCGAAAATAATAGAAGTATTAAGTATATACACATATAGCATACTAATTAAACTTATAACATGCAAATATGTGAATTATATGAAGATTATAATTCACATTTCTTAAAGATATACTAGGGGCATACGAAAATATGTATAAATATATGTATATAATGTATGTATATACGAGTATATATATATGTATATGTACAAGTATTCTAAAAGTATACATATACATAACATATGTATAGGATGTATAAGTACATAAGTATAAAGTTAATACATATGTAAATTATAACTTAACTATTTAATATACTATAATATAGTATAATAAAGTAAGAATATATAATGTATATATGTGTATGTGTGTGTGTATGTATGGGTTGAAACCACAATGAATCCATGATACATATATCAACTTATATTAACCTTAAATAAGTACACATAATAATAATAATAATAATGCAAAACTATAAAAATATAAGAATTAAATAATTAATTAGATCATAAAGTAATAAAATGAGATACAAAAATAGCAATTAAGAATATTCAAGTTATAATAATTAAGATTATAATAATTTAAACTCATATCGTAAAACAAGGGCCTTAACATCCAAAGTGGACCTTACTATGTGAATGTACATTCGAAAACAATAAAAAACAACTATAAGCTCATAACTATTGGAAATAAAACAAAGAGGTTATATATAGTTAACACTAAGGCTCAACCGTTCAATTAGTTACTTATTATTGTTATTATCTCGTAATAATTACGAAATCCCAATGAAGGTTTGGATCTCTCAATAAACTATTACAATTAGCACGAGACATCATGGCTGAGTGAGTAATTACCCTATGATTCCATGCTTGTGTGTGCTTATAGCTAGTGAATTTAAATAATACTATTAATTGAATATTGTGTAGGGTCAGGAAATTACTTGTGAATGCTATTGCTTGCTAAACTATGAAATTACCTTAAATACTGATAATGAGATGTTTGTTGCATAGTAGTTTAGATAATAATTGTATTGTTTGTGGTATTGTCTAGTCATATGATAATCAGACTTAACTAAAGTGGGCTAATGAAATGAAAGTTAAACATGCATTGCATATATTAATTCCGGCCATTAAATCACACCGAGGTAAACAGAGGCTATACGTGGGTTGTTTATTTTATGAATATAATGGTTTAATATGGTGCACATGTACAATATGACCTTACCCTAGCCCGCGTGAATATTAAGTGTTGGAGGCATTAACTGTCCGGCTAAGGGTTGAGTCCAAAGACCTCTGTTTAGGGGTGAGTGTGGACTGTGGGCTGATGGAAATCAACCTCTGACTACATCCAAGCCAAGGTTGACCAGTTTGATACTGATGTCAACCCTCTAGAAGAAGATACCGACCTGTTCTAACCCAAGGTCAAATAGTTTAAGGCTGAAGTTAAATAACTTTTGTCAAGGTCGAGCAAATGACAGAAGGCCAAGGGGAAGAAAAGGAGCAACTCGGCAATAAGTCTGTCATCTATTGAGAAGCCGAGAGATCACACAACCGAAGACTTGGGACCAAAGAACCACTCGACACAGCCTCGAAAGACTAATGCTAACTAATTCTAGCATTCAGCAATTATGGGCTGACCTCTCTGATGTCTTAACCAAGCTATGCAAGATGTTAGGGACCCTTTCCCAAACCCGTATGTCTAATTGCTGACCCTATCTGGTTTAGATACTACTCCTCCAAGATATGCCTAGTGACTATATGCTAAGTCTTGTAAAAAGCACGATTGTGTATTCTTGTACATGTTTTCCCTTTATTTTATTTATGAGTCCAATTCTTTTGGGGTTTAAGGCTTTATACATTATTTATAGTTTTGCCACTAGCGTTTAGGACTTGCTATAAATAACAACTGTTGTAAATACAGACAAGGAGAAGGATACGTAAATATAGAAAAGTATATTCCTATATAGAGTAAGACTTTCCTCTTTCGAGCAAGGTTACATTTGAGCTAACGTTTTCCAGATTATTGAGTGTTGATTAGACTCTTCAATCTTTCCCCGTGTTCTTATAAATCTTAACCCTAAGATTGTGGTGAACCTTTCATTTAAATCGGTTAATGAGTTGTTTCTAACCTTCATTTGGAATTCGAGCAACATTTAGTGTTCGTGAGTCATATTGAACCTTATTTCAAGCTCAAACCCCTGACTATGTTTGTTTTTTGGTACATGATATCCATGCACATTAATACTCAAAACCCCTATTTTACTTCCTATTCTTCATACCCACTCGAATCCACGAGTATCCATTCTGCTGGTTTTTTTTGAGATCTATTACATCTACCGATTGATATCAATCCCCTATCAGTAGGAGCCCACTCACGATTATACCTAGAACTTGATTTTTTATTAAAACAAGAGAATTGATTTATTTAAATACGAAACGTAGAGTTTTGTAGAAAAGTAAGTTCTGGTATAATACCTGGATCTGATTGATGCGGTATATTATCTAACCATGACTTTGGAGGGCATTAAATCCGAGTTGCATACAATAATGAGTTAACTGTATGTATTGGTTTGGCATGCTGTTTGTTCATTCATTCATATGTATGAATTTAATGTATATATAACTTGCTTGTCGATATGATTGAGGTTTTTACTCACTAAGCTGTTAGCTTACACCTTCTTAGGCTTTTGATGCAGAATATCTTTTTGTTGAGGATAGCTGTAGAATGCCAAAGGTTTGTATGGGAACTCAGAGCAATGGGAACTCTGAGCAAAAGTGAGCCACTCAGAGTGTCGAGAGGACATAAGTATATAGGCTTTTATATGTATTTTCATCTTAGCTATGTTGTAAACACTAATGTACTAGATCTTGCTTAATATAATCTTTATAGTTTAAATGATATATATATGCACACACATACATATATATATATAAACATGAGTATGTGATGATATCATCTTAATCTAATTGTTCTTGGGAAGCTAGTAGTTATAAAAGTCTTGTATATTGTATGAAGGGTCCGTGATTGGAATGGTAACCAATCTATGGTCCTTCATGCAATATACAACATCTTCCATGACTAGACTACTCTTAAGTCATGACATCTCATCCACAATACTTTAAATGAAAAGGCTTGCCTTTTTGCCCTACACATCGGTTTCCTTCTTAGAAGCCCCATTTGTAGCCAATTTCTTAATGTAGTCCTCTAAGTCCTGTAGATTCATGTCTACTATGGCCCTTTGTGGTAATCGAGCCGTTACATGTTCAATTATCCTACCTACAAGTGCTTGCACTTGTGATGTAATGTAAGCATGAAGTGCAGTCCACTGGCCATTTTCCTCTACTCACCGCTCCTACCTTTGTTGTGGGTCAATCTCATCCACCATAAGGGTCTTTCCTTGGTGTTGCTATAATGCTTCTTCTCATACTAGTGAGTTAGTCTCTGGCCTTACTTGTCGTAAGAAAGGAGTAGAAGAAGAGGCAACATCCCTTCGTTAGGCTTCTACTATAACTCCCTATTGTTGGCTCTAAACTCCTTAAGCTCTTTAGCAAATTTAGCACATAGGGCCTCCAACTGTGCTATACACTAGTTACCATCATCCAGTTCTTGGTGTTGAGATGTTTGATTATGAACCTCAACTTGATGCACATATAGGGTGTGCTACTACGACAATTGTTCTTCTTGATTTGCCCAAAGGGCCTACATCCCCATACCTCCTGAGAGTGTTGTTGTCTTTAGACTTAGTTCTAGCCATTATAGGTGTTTAGAAATAGACAACACCAAATTGTTGATATTCAAAATTGGTATTTGGGGAAATAAGACACTTTACTTAAAATTGTTCTATAAAATGAAAAGAAAGTGAGGTTATGGGGGTTGCCAGGGTGACTCAAGCATAGCTACTCTAATGCCTAAATTAGATTAAGGGATATAAGACAAGAAGAAAGCTTATAAAGAGAGTAGAGTGTCTAGAAGAACCTACTTATCACATTCTAAGCTTTATTTATAGCTGAGGGTGTATTCGAATCTAGTAACCATTTCCTCTAAAATCTAGCACATGTATTACGTTTACATTTAGGACCACTTCCTATAATTAGAAGACGTGGTTAACATAATTGTCATGCCTCGAAGTGGTAGAGTCATAACAGTCATGCCATATAAATCATTCTAAGATAGAAACTGACCTTATAACTGCTATTTTAGACTTAATTTACATAAGGCGTCCATGATTAACCCGCTTTGAAGTAAACAACTCACAAACTAAATAAGTTATTTATTTAAGAAAATATGAAAAACATATATTAGAATTCAAATATTACAATGCTTTCATAGCATAATCTCACCTAAGTAATACCTTATTTGACAATTGAAGATTCTAAATTACCTTATTTGACAATTAAAGATTCTAAATTAAGAACTAAAACCTTAGAAATGTATCAGTTCTTTAGTTTTATTTTCTTACTCCTTAGGATTCAACAGTAGCTAGCTTCAGGGTAGTTATATAGCTACTTCTTAGTTAGCACCTGTAATAACATTTATAGGGATGTGAGCAACCAACCGCTAAGTAAGTTGGAATGAAGACTTAAAATTATACATCAAGCATAAATAAGGTTATCAACCAATTATTTTACTGCAACGTAATAAGCAAATGCTATAATATGACATTATCTAGTCCGTCATAAGATTAGAGAAATTTCACCCGCTCTAATATAGGTTGAGGAGTTTAGTGTACATTTTAACAGCTTAAGACCAAACCTAAGCTTATGCAATTGAGACACTATTTCTCTCGTGACTACCTTCAAACTACTACCTTCACCCTTATCACAATCTCCTCTCTTGTCATTTAGTTCGACTAAGAATAAAGAAGGGATCAATTATGCTATTTAATATTATTCTTTTCAAAGGGGTCAGTACTCAGCCGGAGAACCCTAAACGTTTCCCCTAATGGGTTGCCATGCAGGTTTGATTTAGAATTATAAGTCATATTTAATTAGGTCAGTTTAAAGTGTTTAATTATTTTACACACATCAAACATTTACCATCCAGAACATCGAACCAAAATCATACATTCAAACCTAGAAGCATGTTTACATACAAGCATGCGTACGGTCGAAACTACCTAACAAATGCAACCAAGTATAATCTCAAGCTTTTGAATATTATAAAATAGTGCTTTGAAATAAGGTAATATATTACTCACTTGAGGTATAACTCGTTACAAGCCTTCATCAATGGTCCCTATAATACAAATATTATTTTAGTGTTCATATAACGATTATTTATATATAAACCTTATTTTGTAATTAAGATTATTATCTTTAGTTGAGGGTTTTACCATATCTAGATATTCAAAATTTTAAGTCTCTTACAATTATCTATATTTCGAGCTAGATTCTAAATTTGCTTCTTATTTAGTTTCTAGTCCAATCTTTAATCTAGCTTCTAATTATCGTTCTATTCATAAGCCTTAAACCATCCATTAATCCTCCCTCTAAGCTTATCTAACCACATTATATGTATAAGAGTTTCCAAATTAGGTTCTAATTCCGCTTTTGATTGTAGTTTTTATTTGTAAATCCTATGAGTTCCTTCTAAGCCACTATGTGAAATTTATTTAATTATTCTTGGGTATCTTAAATCCCTTATGTAGCTCATAACTAATATTTTGATCAGTACATGTACTGTACTCCTTATTTAACTACCGAATTTGTTCTCGATGTGAGAATATCCTATATTTTCACTTAATTTTCTAAATTTATATCCTAATTTAGATTTATTTTATATTGTTAATATCAAAATTTTCTTAAGTGAACCAAATACACTTTACCCTTTTAATTTTCCATTTTTACATATTAGTTATTATTACCTAATATGTACATAATATGCACATCTAACATTTCCAACAATTCAAATATCACATCTCATCACCAACTAACATCCCAAAATGTCTAAATACATCCTAAATTAGAATTTATACCCAATTACCCTAAACACCAATTTAACTTAAAGTTGCCATTGTACCTATTATTCATTTACAAATATTTATTATATATTATGCATAATACATACAACTAACACCTCAAACATCACAAATATCATCCTACATCAGTAAATAACATCTTAAGATATCTAGTTACATGCTAAATCGGTTTTTATTTTAAGTTAACATAAAATTACTAAATTAAGCCCATAAATCATCTTTCATGCATGACTTTAAGGCCTAAAAATTAAGTAAACTTTTAGAAAATTAATTTATGAAAAATCTCTTTATAGTACTATCATAAACACTCTAAATAGTCTATACAAAAATTTTAAAATCAAAACTATAATATTAAGATAATTTAAATTAGTGTTGAAAACTAGTTCAACTTTAAGGATTTCGTAAAGACGATATATTTTAAGACCCAATTTTGACAAAACAATATTTTTTCCTCAAAACTACATACAAAAATATCTTAGAATACTAAATTTTATAATTTTCCGTAATCATTTGATATTTTTAATAAATAAAATAAAATAGGAAGGGAAGTCAAAACTAGCTAGTATTGCTAGTTCTGGCTATCGCCGACCACCTAGCCAATGTCGACTGGTCTGGGTACTACCCTCATCATGCAATGGTGGTGGTTGTTTACTCTTAGGTGGTCGTCAAACATACGTTCCCCTTATAAGCTTTAATTGCACATTACTTTGTTATTTTTTTTATCTAAAAATAGCCTTTCCTCTCTTCTTATTCTCTCCTTAATTTTTCTAGATTCACAACTAACAAAATTGGTTTTGGAAAAGGTTTGCTAAATTTATAGTGTGGTTTAGGGTTTTCCTTTAATTTTCTTTGTGCTAAGTATCCTTATCATTTCCCTTTTTCACTTTCTAAATGTCTAATTCTTATTTGTTGATTTTTCCTCTTTTATTTTCAACTTGATACACCTCATTTCTAGACATTCCACACTTCCCGTAAATTTTCTTGATTTTTAAATTATATATGAATTTTCTTTAATTATATAAGAATTTTAGTATTATTTTAATATATTTTAAGTAATTTTATATATTTTTACCTACAGGTAAATACATATATGGTACATATAAATACTCCTAAATATTATTTAAGTTATTTTTATGATTTTTAGTAAGTATATAATTTATTTATATCGATTTGTTAGTTATTGAAACTCGTTTTTCGTGTTTTAATGAATAACGGGTAATGTACATATAAAAAATTTATAAAATTTAATTATTTAATTATTATTTTTTTCTAAATTTAAATTTACGAAATCGCTTTTACTAATATTTCTATCTTTATTATAAAATTTAGGCTTGTTCAAATAATTTACTTGATTACCCTAAATTTTACATACCAAACACTTAGTTGCGAGATGATGGGCAATTATTTGGGCAAAGAGCTTAACTATCCATGCCGGATGTTTGAATTTAAATCCTTTGGAGCTAACTGAGTTAAAAACCAAGCAATAGATAGTTACCTTGAGATAGATAAGGTTAATTCAACCTACTCTGGTTAGGTTGTTTTATTTAGTTTAAACATATATGGCTCATCAACTTTCCTAAGCTGGTCAACATATTAGTAGTAGCCTAAAGGAGGTTAGAAGCAAAGTAAAAGCAAAGAAGGAACGGATAGACAGGTCAAACACCACCCATTAGGTCGGTCTTGACTTTTTAGGGAAAATTATTATCAACAATTAGAAAATTGGAAGAAGGAGAGGGTGAATAGCCAGCGACAATGGGGATAAGGGGGGCTCTAATTTTGCAAGGTCTAAGTCAATTTTTGGGGACTACATGTACCCTCTTTGCTTTTTATTGTTTTGGGGAAGATTTTATCCCCCTAAAGGATAATTGTCCTTTAATTTGTCCAACAAATCTCTTAGCATTTTCCCACTAATTATCCTTATTTTCTTGTCAATTAAGAAGTAAAGAGGGTTAGTTAATAGATTAAGGTGTAATTAAGCCAATTAATTGTGTTTATGTATGATTAAGCAAAGTAAGCGTAATAGGGTTAGTTTAGGATTTTATCATATCTTGTCATTTCAATTTTGTTTATTAACTTATATTATCTAATTTTTTAGGGTTTCTAAGTGTTTAAGACCGTTTATAATTATTGAATTCGCGTACATGGTCGATACTAAAAGTTTTAAGATGATTAGTGCAATCAGTTATATTTAGTGAGTGATTTCAATGTTTAATCAAGGTTCCTTAGTTATATTAGGGTTTTTAGTCGATCAATTAGGGTTATAGTAGATCTACTAGGGTTTTATACTCATTTTAGAGTTTCTTACGTATTATAGTTTTTAGGGTTTTATGTATACTATTAGGATTATCAGGTTTTACTTCCCTTAGGATTCTTTGACTTATTATTTAGGATTTGTAACTTGTTATTTAGGGTTTTTGTCATTATATTTTGAGTGGTTCTAAAGATTATCTATTAACTCTCTCGGCCAATTTTGAGTCTGAATTTGAAAATTTATAGGGTTTGCATACTTAACGTCAGAGTTCTAATAAACTCTAAGTTGTTATAATAAAATACGTTTTGATGATTAGAATTTCTTCACGTTCTATTTAAAGGGTATCACCATTAAACTAGTGATTATAGTTTGAAAACTATAACGTCTTTATAAAACTTGTTCATATATTAACTTTGAAATAGAATGTTACTTTTGTAACTATTTGTATAATTTCCAACGTAATCTCCATTGTAGGTATTAAGCAGATTGAACACGATACCATAAGCATATTTTTCAAATAGAAATTGGATAATTATAATATATGTCTTTTATAATTTTTTAATAAATAAACAAGTTAATATCGGATGTAAAATACGTCTATTAAAAGGATTGTTTTATTGGTTTTCAAATATGATTGATTTAAGGATTCTATTTGCTTAACACATACCACGGAGATTGCGCTGGCTTCGTCACATTACGATCTGAGTTGAGAATTTTGAATGCAAACCCGTTTCAATTGATGGACATAAAATACGGCTACTAACTTAAATGCTAATCCAGAAACTCTTGTTTAAAGTCATAGATGTGAGGCAAAACCAAACAAAATTAATCGTGCCTGGCGAAAATTATAAGGAGAAAAGAAGAAAACAATTCGAAGACCTGACATTAGTCAATAAAATGACCAGTGTACCCCAACAGGAAAGAACTAAAAGGTCTCTTCTGGCCTTACCTACCTGCAAAAAACGTCGCACAAGCCTCTACATGTGCATTCAAGACTCCTTCAACCAGTTTTCTCTCTCTCTCTCGACAAACCCATGGTCCATAGCTGGTTCGCTAGCAGTCACCGTTGATATAATTTCTGTTAAAAAGAAAGGAAAACAAACTTAAGATACAACAACCGTAAATCGAATCTATAGGTCATAAAAGGGCGAGGAAATCGGAAAATTTAACAATTTCGAATGGCGTCGTCGAAGGTGATGACGTCATCAACGACGAGAACGACCAATCCGGATCTGCCACGTCGTGATTCCTCTATAACTTCCCTCTCTGCTCTCATGGCCGATCTCCAAGACTCTTCTTCTTCTTCCAAAAACACCCCTCCTGCCGAAACCACCATGGATGACCTCCTGCGTAACATCTACCCCGACAACGCTGCCCCTACACCGGACAAGACCGTCGACGAGGTCTGGAAGGATATTGTCGCCGGAGATGAGAGACTCGTCAACAACACGAATAACCACGTCAACGCTACCGTCGCTAACACCATCGCCGCCACCACCACCACCGTCGCCACCACCACAACTGTGAGTATCAACGGAAACAACACGAATAATGGTAACGCTGGAGCTGTAGGGATGACTTTGGAGGACTTTTTGTCGAGAGCCGGGGCGGTTGGTGCGGAAGAGGAAGTTAGGGCAGTTGGTTATGGAGGGATCGAGGCGCCGGTTGGGGTTCCCAGTCAGGTGGGAGCGGTTACAGTTGTTGGAGGCGGTTATGGAGATGGGAGAGTGGTTGTTAGTGTTGGAAGTGGGAGAGGGAAGAGGAGACCCGTGGAGGAGCCTGTTGTGGATAAAGCTACACAGCAGAAGCAGAGGAGGATGATAAAAAACCGAGAATCGGCCGCGCGCTCCCGTGAGCGGAAGCAGGTACTGCTTTGGAAGATTTTATTTATTTATTTATTTTTTCCCCTTTCTTTGTTTCCTTTTATTTATTTATTTTTTAAATCCGGTTGCGTAAATTGGAAGTTGTCGTCGTAATTTCCTGGTGATTGGTTTCTTTTTTCCTCATGATGAATTTGCTTGATTTGATCGGTTTTTGTTGAAGTTAAGGTGAACAGCAAAAAATTACAGAAACAAAAGAAATTTTACTCGTCGAAACTCATAATAACACGTAATTTGAATATGATTTAGGGTTTACATGACTCCTGTGCAACTCTGGTTTTGATTGGGAAGGAATTGCTGGAATATGGGTTTTGATGAATATAGGAATTGTTGCAGTCTATAGGTTAGTTTAATATGGATTGTTGTCAACTGGTATGCTATTCGAGTCCAGTCGATCCGGGAGAGGTGCTTCCTCCTGGTACCTTTTGGGAGATGATGTTTAGCATTTTTCAGGTAAGTGGCCTCTTGCATTCTGTTTGACTGAAAATGCATGTGCTGGAGTTGCATTACCGAGTTCTGCTCTTACCTATATAAGTTAATTTAAGAAGGCTTAGGGTAGTAGTAGTAAGGCTGTTTCTATCATCTCGGCAGGGCTTGGTGAATACCTCTAGGGGTAAATCATGGGAAAAAGAATTAAAAATGTTACAAAAATCCTCTTGCCCGGTGCGTAAGCCTTTCTGCTTATTTCATCTATCCCCCATGAAGATAAAGTGATGACTGATAGCTGGTTAGACATTTCCATTCCTATTTCTCAGTAGAGTCTGATTTTTCTCCACCCATTTGCCTCATTGTGTATTTCCAATTCCATGAAGTTATTCTGTTGCAGGATTGTTTTTCTTTTTCCTTTTATTTTGTTATATTAGGTTTCCGTTGATTTTGTACTCATGTTAACGTCCCATGTCCCTGAATGCTGCTCAATTACAAAGAAAGTATTGATTTAATGTTTTATGAGTTGTAAAATTGGCTGCGGCCTTTGGTGAGAACTACTTTGTTTTCTTACTGGGAAGCTAACATCTTAGATGGAATGGAACAAAATTTTTCAAACCTTATTTTGCTTGCTTCAGCTTGGCTCAATATATGGTGTTGAATGCCTTTTTTTTCTCAAAACCTTCTTGTTTTAATGGCTCATTATATTATGTATCAGCAAACTTCTCACTTGAAGCTGCTAGTTTCATTTTCGCTAGAAGGGTATTAACAACTCTTGTCTGGTTTTCTAGGCATATACTGCTGAGCTTGAATCTCTAGTTACACGACTAGAAGAAGAAAATGCACGACTTTTGAATGAAGAGGTATTGCTAGTTTTGCTTGCTTTAATTGTTCTGAATGCCTGTATCGTGTTTGTGTTGGGACATATCAAGAAAGTACGAATGTCTCCTCATGAAACTCGATTTCATTTCATTGGCTTTGTTAAGTCCAATTAAACATGAATTTGTAATTGCAAGCAAAGCTACTTGAGGAGGGTTTTGATATTGTACTTTGTAAATTGAGAAATGGTGAAGCCACATGACTTTTGTGAAGAGGTTTTCAATTGGTCCCCTGCAGCTAAAACATAAATTGCTTATTATGCAGCTGTTAATCTTGAAAACTTTGTATAACATAGATATATCAAATGCAGGCTGAACAGACAAAGGAACGATTCAAGCAGGTACATGTCCTCAAATGCTATTCAATTCAATCCATTGTCTAGTTTACTATGGTGTATGTGCATAATTGAGTTATGTATAACTAGTGAGATTCTTTTTTTATTTATTTTGGGATCTGAATATATATATATTGGGACATGAGATATGTGGCATTTTGCAAAACTGGCACGGGATTCCCTCCTGGTTAGACTCTCTTAGCTTTTACCAGGAAAATTCATCACTGGCAGTCTTGCAAAGAGAGGAGGTTAATAGTTCAAGATGCCCTTCTATAAATAGAGAGAGAGAGGGCTGCCAACCACCTACTTTTGCATCATTAATGGAGCACTAGGCTCTCCCATTTTACTATGGGAAAAAGTGGATCTCTGAGCTTCAGTCCTAGATGAGGCCATGGCTCGGGAGTGGAAAAAGAATAGGTTTACTGCAGTTTTTTCATTGACCATTGTATTATCTAGAGAAAAGAGGAAGGAATAAATAGAGGTTTTGTTGGTAAGAAGTTGCAAATTAATACAAGGCAAAGTGTCAAATTAGAGTGCCTTGCTTACATAAGTTTGGCATATGCTGAAAGAATAGGTGGATTGCAGTTGTCTCTTCCACGTTTTGGATTATCCAGAATAAAAGGAGGGATTAAATAGGGCTTCTGATTTTAAGAAGTTGCATATTAGTGTAAGGTGAAAGTGTTGAAGTGTAATTTAGCGCTTACATGAAAGTACAATGTGAATACAAAATTAGTTCCTTTAAATAGAGGTTATGAACTTGGCAATTTGGTGAATTATAGTCCAAACTATTCAAAATACTTGGCATATTTTACATAGCTTTTGTAACACTCCGATTTTCATGTCTATCATTTAGAGTTGCTATATTGTAAGTGCTTTGCCCTTGTACTTGCCAGTTGGCAATCTCTAGTAAGTGTTTTTTCACAGTTATACAATCATTGAATTAGCCCCCTGCCTATTCCCGCCCAAAAAAAAAAAATAAAAGGAAGAAAGAACAATAGAAAAGAAACTCTACTCAGGTGAAAAAGTGGATGTCCATCCATTTATGAATCCTAATGTCATATCTACAAGATTTTACAAGTTACACTAACATCATTTTTGTCAACAGCCACCATGGGCTTCATTAAAATAACTAGTTAGGAGTTTTTCATATTGATTTAATCGTGCAAAATGAAGACATTTTTGAAATCCATTAAACAGAATGTCGAGAGAAATTGTTTGATGGGACTTCTATAAATTGTCTGAGATAGTGTTAATTTTAGAAAATAAACGGCCATTCAATTTTGTACTAATTGGAGTATTTCGCATAGTTTGGGTCATTTGATCCAACTGAAAAATTCAGATCCATGATTGCATGAAAAGTAATCCTTACAAGGCCTCAATTCAACACCTTTTCTTATGCAGATGGATATTTCATCATCTTGCTTACATCTTTCAGCTAGAGTGCTATTATGATCTTATAGAGCACTTACTTATCTTTGTAATTTGCTATGGCTTTTAACTGCCTCGGTAGCACTAAGTGATAGTTTGGTGTTGAAGCTCCCTTTTCTATTCGTAAATGTTGTAATAGAATATGAGTGTTATGTAACTAAAATTAAAACAGTCATGTGCCATGATTCTGAATTCTCAGATTTATTGTGTTTTAGAGGACTTGGATTGCTTTAGAGATATTGATATGTTTCTTTTCCAATTATGATATTCTTGATGGACATTAAGTCAGGCATGGCACTGCATGCTCCTTGGGCTATCTGCATTGTCTTCTTGTCTTTACGTTTGCAAAATCCCATCCTCTTCTGTTGTGTATGCTCATGTGTGCATCTCTGTCCCTGTAAAAGGGCTGCTACAGTTGACATATTTGCCTGTAATGGTATATCGCAACTATTAATATGATTTTACGCTTTTAGTGAGCATGTGAGTGGTGTGTGGCTGAGAATGGAGGTTAGATTGGTTTAGACAATGTCTTCCCTGTCTGAGACCCCATGCAGTGATAGTTGTTTTCCAGTCTGTTCATATGTTTGACATGGCATACGATGTCAAAATGGTGTGTTCATGCAGTTTCATTAAATGTTATTTCATAGCTGCAGGCTAGAAACATATCACCATTTGTAAGGACCACTGGTTGAAAATTAAATGATAAGAATGCTCTGTTGTAAAATGTTTGTTGGTATGCAGCCTTGTAATTTGGTCATGTTTTTATTGGATATGTTCTTGATGATAATTGGAGTCAGCTTTGCTGATTGAGCTGTTGTGCATCATGTGAACTGTTAAAAATGGACCAGTGGGAACATGTTCAAAAGCATATTATAACATGTACATTTGACCTTTATTATTGTACTACTGCATTCGTGCTCTCTCTTGACATTGCTAAAGCATCTAGTAGATCGTGTCCTTATTGTTTGTTTTAATGTGCAGTTGCTGAAAAATATAATTCCAGTTGTTGAAAATCCAAGACCAAAACAATCTCTTAGAAGAGTGCACTCGATGAACTTGTAAAGACTTGCTTTCACGTTCATCCTTATTGGGGACGAAAGCTTGGTTGATCTGCAATGAAAGTTATGTACTGAAGCTCGCATTGAATGAGCATGAGCAGCATTATTACATTGCATAAATATTAGAGAAAACCATGGAGGGAAACAAAGAGAGGAGCAACATGTTGTTATCCTTGTTTTCCTCGTCATTCTTTCAAAAAAGCTCTTTACATTCGCGTGAATGGAGAAGCTATGTGCAGCCAGAGGCCAGCTAGTATAGTATGACGGTGTCTATATCTAGGTGTCAGCAGATGTTAATGGCTGACTATTATACAGATTTTAGGCTTTAGTAGTTCTAGAGAAGATTAAAGAGCCTCTGCTTGACGGAGACTACCGCCTTCTCATGTGTGTGGTGGAGTAATGTTTCCTTTCATATGAAAACTTAGAAATACTACGTCCTATATGAAGAGCTTAATCTGCTACCATATAAAAGCTACTCGATACTTTAATGGCTATGGATTCCTCTCGCCTGTTCATGGCAAATTTGATTCTCTCATGCGCATTTAGAGGGGGATTGGTTGAATTTGGAAATTGATTTTAAAAGCTGAACTGCAATTCTCGATTTGGTTTGCAACCATACTAAATTGAACTATTTAAATGGTTTAAATGATTTGGACATCAAAAGAAAACCTTTTGAAATGTTTCGAATGTGAATATACTAGTTCTCTTTTAATTTTTTAATATGTTATCTTATCTTTTCACGATTTTACTTTGGTATATGGTATCTTTGTTTGTAATTAAGTTGAATTTTGTAAAAGGTTGAAAATTGTTATATTATTTATTAAATTAAGTCTATTATTTATTTAGGCATTAACTCATTGAGTTAGGTGACATGACTAAAAGAGTTTGGTTTATATATTAAGACGATTTGGTGAGAATTGGTTTGGTGGGCTTGAAACAAGATCGTTTGCATCTAATCTTTTTAAGATAAGTTCATGCATTAAGAAAGGTTATTAGCTTTAAGTCTATTAGCTAGTTTATTGTGAATAATTATGAATTGAGTAGATTTCATTTTATCTGTTGATTATCTAGATGATCGGACAAATGCTATGTTGTTTATAGTTTATAAATACTTAGCTTTTTTTTCTTCATTTAAAACTCTTGAAGAAAATAGGGAAACAATATTGCTCCATAAAACCTCTCATTTTTAAGATTAAGCAAACAATTTAAGTAAAGAATCGATCTCATTCGCTTAAGTTATAAAGTGAACACTTGAGATTTTCTAAAGCTGTCTTGTCTGTCACTTGTGCATTAAAAATATTAAGATTGCCTGTTTTTCCTCCCTACTTTGTTCTTACTTAATTATCTTTTTAGGTGACAGTCTCGTTTCACTCCTTAGAAGTTACGTGTAGTGTATCACTCATGTAGAAAGCACATGATTACTTTAATTGAACCTCTATATCTACATTTTGACAACTTTACCGGAGAAGAGTCGCAAAGATATGGCATCTCCTAAGATGAGAACAACTGGTAGGTCTGATATCACATTCCAAGAGCTCGATACTAATGTCGAGCTTACTGAACAAAATCTATTCCCATCGCCTAAGAATATAACCCAAGACCATTTAGTGCCTGAGGTTCATTTAGATCCCATACAAATGATGCAGCAATGTAGGAAGCTAGAAGGCTTTAAGCCAGTTCATGGCAATGTTCCAACGTATCTCACTAGGATGGCTACCACTATTGTTGTGCAACAAGGTGTGGCTTTGCCAAATCCTAGCCAGGCACTACAACCTTAACTTAACCAACTAATTTTCTTATTGTTGAGGAAGATCTCCATCAAGGAGGCAATGATGAAACCCCTTTACCATAACCTACATAACAACTGACCCTTGCTATAAAGAATGTAAGAATCTAGTTAAGCGGCTCTCTATCCTTACACATGCCTACTCCTCCATCCAATCTTAGCATCTACAACCTCAACTTAACAAACTAATTTTCTCACTGTTGAGGAAGATCTCCATTAAGGAGGTAGTGATGAAACCCCTTTACCATAACCTACATAACAACTGACCCTTGCAATAAATAATGTAAGAGTCCAATTAGGCAGCTCTTCATCTTAAGCATGCTTACTGTTCCATCTAATTTTATCATCCCAATCTTAGGCAAATTTACTTCTCATCTCAATATTGCTCTTACTTCGCTACTTGCATCCATAGCCTCTACTCTAAGGACTTCCTCTATAATAAGGGACAACTTAGATGTTTATATGAGGAAAATACAAGCTAAGTTGTTAATGGGAGTACCATAGCTGAAACTCCCATATCATCAACACATCGCAGCGAAGCCATATCCGAAGGATTATGTAAGTCCTAAATTCATGATGTTCAATGGCAAGAAGGAAAGTACTAAGGAACACTTATTAAAATTTATTGAAACCTTGCAATCTTATAGGCTTGATGATAACCTGAAGTTTAGAGAATTTTCCAAATCATTGATTGAAGAAGTATACACTTGGTATGTTAACATCCCCTTGGGTTTAATTGGTTCATGGGAGACCATGTATAGGCTCTTCTTGGAGAAAATTTTCTCTACTCAAGAGTAAATCATGATAACAAACATGGGAAGAACACGACAAAACTAAAAGAAAGATCTGATGGATTATATAGAGCACTTTAGAGAATGCTTTTTAGATAATCAAGATATCTATGATGAAAGAGAAATAGTGAAGATCTGTATCTAAAGGATGTTCTCTGAGTATACTGTATACCTGGAGAACCTTTTCCTAAGTTGTTTTGCTGTACTTGTTAAGAATACACAAAGGACAAATAACTCTGTGGTGAGGCAATGGAAGAAAATTAGTAAGCTTAACAAACAAATAGCATTCATGTCCTCCACCAGGAATGAGGACTTTAAGGCTAGTAAGAGACCTAAGAAAGATATAGAAGCTTTTCCATTTTCATTCCCAACGAGTAAGGTATATGTCATCCTTGACTGTTGGTTGTAGGATGAAGCTATCAAGTTGCCAAAAGTTAAGCGCCAACCTATGGAGAGTAAAAGAAGAAATCCTAAATGATGTCAGTTTCATAGAATAATAAATCATCCCATTAGGGATTGCTGAAGCTTAAGAAAGATATTCCATGAAAGAATTTAAAATGGGAAGCTTGTCATTGAGGATAACAACAATCGTAACAACTCACTTCTAAGCCATGATACTCATGTAGTAGTACATGAGTATTCTAAAAGTGATTAGTGATTTGTTAGGCATAAAAAAAGAGGAGGGGGGGCGCGGGGGGGCGCGGGGGGGGGGGGGGGGGGGGGGGTGGCGCTGAGGGTGGTGGTGGTGGGAGGTGGGTTCACTTCTAAGCCATGGTACTCATGTAGTAGTACATGAGTATTCTAAAAGTGATTAGTGATGTGTTAGGCATAAAAAAAAAGGGTGGTGGTGGTGGTGGTTGTGGGAGGTGGGGTGGGTTTCAACCTATGACAATGCTTTTGTAAATAAAGAATGAATTTCGCTACTTAATAATAAAACTTTTATTATTTTACTCACCTCTTTGTTTTATATCTTACTCTCTTAAAGCACAAGTAATGCCTTAGCACCTCGACTTCTATGCCTTAAGCCCAGGCAATGCCTTAGCTTCCCTACTCTTTCACCTAAAGCCTAACTAATGCCTAACATCTCAACTCTTATGCCTCAAGCCTAGGCGACGCACTAGCACCTTAGCTCTCACACCAAAAGCCTAGGCGATGCCCTGGCATCTCAATTTTTATGCCTTAAGCCCAGGTAATGCCTTAACATCTTGACTCCTATGCCTTAAGCCTAAGCAATACTCTAGCATCTTGGCTCTCATGCCAAAAGCCTAAGCGAAGCCTTAGCATCTTGATTTCCATGCATTAAGCTCAGACGATACCCTAGGATCTTAACTCTTATACCTCAAGGCCAAGCAGTACATTGGCATCTTGGCTCTCATGTCGAAAACCCAAGCAAAGCCTTAACATCTTGATTTCCATGCTTAAGCCCAAGTAATGCCCTAACATCTTGGCTCCCACGCCTCAAGCCCAGGTAATGGCCAAGCAATGCCTTGGCATCTTAGCTTCCATGCTTCAAGCCCAGGCGACGCCCTAACATCTTAGCTCTTATGCCTCAAGCACAAGCGACACCTTAGCATCTTAGCTCCCACACTTCAAGCCTAGACAACACCCTGGCATCTTAGCATCTTAACTCTCATGCCAAAAGCCCAAGTGACACCTTGGCATCTCAACTTTCATGCTTTAAGCCTAGGAGACACCTTGGCATCTCGACTTTCATGCCTCAAGCCTAGGAGATACCCTAGCATCTTTACTCTCATGATTGAAGCCTAAGCAATGCTTGGCATCTTGGCTTCCGTACCTTACGTCTAGGTGATGCCTTGACATTTAAGATTCTATGCCTTAAGCCTAAGTAATGCCTTGGCATTTGGCATTTGTGCAGGAACTGCTATTTAATTGAAGTAGTGATAGATTCTAGCCTGCCATGCTTCCATCTCACTGATGCGGGAACTACAGTGAAGTGAAAGCAGTGATGGTAGCAAGGATATTAGTCTTCGTCAAGAGAAACATGTACTATAACCTTATGGTGATATGATTTACTTACCTATCCATCTAAGTTGTACCTTCTTAAGGAAGGAAAACAAGGGATGAAGGAAAGGCAGCTCTCTCCTCTTTGGTTTTGAATAGGAATACTGACATATTGATGTTAATCCTACAGTCCTGCCAAGACTTACTGTAGAACAAGCTTGTTATGCCTAAAGCCTAATAAGGATGTCGAGTGCAAGTCTTGTTGTGCTTGAGGCTTATTGGGACCCATTTCATTCAAGTCCTACTGAACGAAATGCTCACTATGCTTGAGGGTTGCTAGGGCCTGCGCTTGAAGCTTTCTTACTTAGGGCTCCTCCATGTAAAGCATGCTATTCTTGAGGCGTGCTTGCTTAAGGCCTGTTGCGCTTGAAGCTTATCAGGGCTTGCTATGCTTAAAGCCTACTAGGGCTTGCTATGCTTGAGCCTACTGGGGCTTGCTATGCTTGAAGCTTGCTCGCAGAAAGTAGCTCTTTACAAGAGGAACTAGCTAGCCTATGCTAATTCTTGAAGTAGATTTTGAGGTTGACTAGGGGCAATTAATTATGATACTGTTCCTATAAGAATAATGGAAGAAGTTAGCAAGACAAGACATACATAGTATTTAAAGAAAAGAACAATTGAAGCAAAACATCCAAATAATAGGAGAAGTCCTACCATATTTACAGCAGTGTTGAATTCTAAATATCTGTGGCTGATGTCTCTGGAAACTTTAGACACTCCATCGCAATATAATGGCCTACCATACTTCCATTTTACTCGCATATAGGAACTATAATCGAGCGGAAGTGGCAATAACATGGAGGACATTAGCCTTCTTTAGTAAAGTCATGTACTTCAACTTCTCTGCAATGTATGCTATCCAGTCATTCTATCCATATGGTGGCTCCTTTAGGAATGTAAATTGGCTATTAGAGAGAGGTAGCTCTCTTCTTTCATTTCTAAAGTGTAACGCTGAATCTCCTTTGATAGTATCTCTAGAATCAATATGAGACTCGTGCTTAATAAACTAGAGACCACCATCAGTACAAGGTGTTGTGTGGTTTTCTCAGCGCTTGGCTTTGTCCCAAAACATGTCCTTAGAAATAGTCTTATCTAACCACTTATCCTAAGGATACGGGATGGATAGAGAACATTTATCTTGATGAACTAGTAAGTCCTTCTACTTCATTGCTTCCATGTTTTGACTTGGATTCGTCTTCATCTCTCTCCCTGTTAGAGTACAAAATCAATACATTCTTCAAGTCAAGAAACCAAAACTTGACAAATTTATAATAAAAAAAGAGGAGGGAGATAAGAGGTGTACTATAATGACTACAACTTACATAGAGTGTATTGAAATAGTAGACGATATCATTGTATTTTCACATATTGAATAAAGAGAAGAGAACAATTTGGGACAAATCGAATTTAGCTTTAGTGAAGCTGCTATTGATGTTTTGAATGTAGCTGCTGTAAAAGAGTTATACCAATTATAAAGCTGTAAAGATGGTGATGAAATGTTTTTTTTTCTAAAAAAAGTAAGAAGAAGTACAAGTGGTTAAATGAGAAATAATTGCCTTCAAATGGGTGACTATAAAAGAGCACGGGAGGTGGAATCACCTATCAACAATTTAAAAAGAAAAAAAAAGAGATCAAGTCTTGAAAAGACCATAAGATTTTATGTCTTGCACATAGCCTAATTTACCGATAAACCCCTATAAAAAAAGATAGTAAGTTTGTGATGATTAAGGCAAGAGGTATGAGATAAAAGATAATACATGAATAGGACAATGAGTAAACAAAATAAGAAGTGTATAAGTGTAGATTAAAGGAACAAGTGATGGCACCACATCAATACTTTCTTGGACGAAGTGACGAGAATAAATTGAAAAATCATAGAAAAAAAATGAAAGAAGGAAAAAGAAAAGTGGAAGAGACTTGCGATTGGTGCTACTATTATGTGCGAAGATGAAGCCAAGAAAGATAAAGATATATTTATAGACAACATTGTGTGCCGAAGGGGATCATGGTGAAAGATTTAATTTTTGATATTTGGAGACTTTATATGATTTTGATGGGTTTTGTTAAGATAAATTTGAATTTAAATGGAGATATGATGATAACGTAAGTAAAAAAGGATGGTGGGTAGAAGATCTTAAACATAATATATATATATATATATGTATATTTTGAAAAGATATTGCTAGTGATATTTAGTTGTAGAAGAAGATTTGACAAAGGTATTGAAGATTTAATCTATTGGTATGAATTATATATATATGGCATGGCTAGCTAGGATATTATCAAATCTCTAAAGTTTTATGATTGCTTCAATGGCTTTATTTTTCTACTAATGCTAATAAAATGAAGAAGAAATACTAAGAGGAGCCAACTATGTTAATTCTATGTGATGGATGTGAATCAATGTCATGGGAGCAATAAATCATTAGTGCAATATAAAAGCATATCGAAATATATGTTCATGGCAGCATAATAAATGCTAGCATATCATGCTCAGCTCGTTAGTGATCCAAAAGAAGTGTTAATTCCATAGATATTGGAATTAATTAAGTAAACAAAGTCAACATTTAGTACATCTACATAACAATTGAAGAAACAACTTCTAGAAATGCTGAAAGCGGCCCCCACTTGAATGTATCCAAAGGACTTTTAGTCAAGGGGAAAAATATAAAGGGCTAAAAATTGCTATATTATTTATTGGGTTAAGCCTATTATTTATTTAAGTTTAACTCCTTAGGTTAGGTGATAGGGCCTAAAGAATCTGGTCTATATTGGGATCATTTAGAGAGATTTAGCTTGGTGGGCTTAGAATAGAGATCGTTGGATCGGCTCATCAACATCTAATCTTTCTCAAGTAGGCTAATGCACTAAGAAAGGATGTTGGTCCGAAGCATATTAATTAACTCATTTAGAATAATCATGAATTAAGTAGGCATCATCTTATCCGTTGATCACTTAGATGATCGAACGAATGCTATCTTGCCTAAGAGCCTATAAATACCCAGCATTTTCTTCTCATTTGGAACTCTTAGAGAGAATAGAGAAACAATATTGCTCTGTAAAATCCTTGCTCTTTAAGATCAAATGAACAAATCAAGTAAATGATTAATCTCATTCGCTCAAGCTATAAGGTAAACACTTAAGGTCCCTTAAGATTGCCTTGTCTATCACTTGTGCATTTGAGATATTAAGATTGCCTATTTCTCCATCTTTTCTTGTTTTCACCTAATCATCCCTTCAAATGACAGTTTTACTTCACTTTTTTAAAGCCACATCTAACGTGTGACTCATGCAGAACACACGTAACTACTCTAGTCAAACCCTACATCTACAAACTTTTACTTTTCAATCTTGCTTTAACTTGTATGTGTAAATATCTATATTATTAAAGTGTTTAGGAGGGGTTTTGGTGTCTTCTGTATATCATTTTTTGTATTTTCTAAAATAATTTTACTGATGAGAGTTATATCAAGTCATATACCAATTGCACACCAACTTTCACCCAAGTTATTTTGCCATATCATTAGAAACTTATCGTTATTCCAATTACAGAAACCAACTTTCCTAAAATGATTCTCATATAAAAATAATCTTCGAAATTCAATGGCTAATATGGATTTCTAGTGATAAACCTATTTATATCAATCTTGGTTTTCAACGAATGTATTTGATGTATCTTAACTAGTAGTCAAGGACATAATGACATCGCTACTGGTCTCCCATTAGTATAGACTAGGGTTCGAATTTCCCTCCCCTATAGTTGATAAAAAAAAAGGGTAGCCGATGTAAGATATTGATGACCTCTCATGTTGCAACTTTATGTGCCTTTAGTTTTAAACTGTAAGGTAGTTCCCATTCATTTGAATAGAACTTTCTTTCCTAGACCTTTTGCTATGTGATCAAGTTGTGAAAGAGAAGCCCTTATCTACTTCACTCAATTAATCCTCATGGCATTTAGAGTATGCAATTTACTTATTGAACTAGTTAAAGAGTCAAACAATATGCGGACTAAAGTTTGAATAATTATTATAATTTTTTTAAAAAAATAAAAAGAAATGCAATCAAAATCAATAAATCTGAAAATTTAGAATATGAAAATCAAAATCAAAATTTATTTGAGAAAAAAAATGTTATAATGTTACGAACAAATACACAT
This sequence comes from Lumnitzera racemosa, assembly GCA_024138005.1. Lineage (NCBI taxonomy): Eukaryota > Viridiplantae > Streptophyta > Magnoliopsida > Myrtales > Combretaceae > Lumnitzera > Lumnitzera racemosa. The sequence continues at coordinate 48,900,587 of JAMXBC010000012.1, read as the reverse complement.
ATGATTTTTTTTTTTTTAGCCATGAAGAACTAACTATTTTGATTACATATTAATTGAATTGAAAAAATCATGATATATTGGTATTATAAAAAAATTATGGAAATATATTATATTAAATTATTCTTCTCTTTGAAAGGGTAAGAACTTTCGATTCATATTTATAAACTCTCCATATTCAATTATTTATAGAAATGCATTTAGGATAGAATTAGATCAAGCTTAGCTTAAAGTTATCTTTTTTTATTTTGATTCAATTTGCTTTATTTATTTTTTAATAGAAATCCATGTGATAGAATGGTTTTTTATTAGATGGATTTATATAAAAAAAATTGATAAAAAACTGCTTGATTTGACCAAATCTTCCCTAGGATGTAAGCTCAATAATTTGACATTTTGAAATCGATATGTAAAATTTAAGGTGATCGTGTAAGTTGTCCAAGCCCCAATTTTACGATAATGACCTCATAGGTTTGAATTTAGGAAAATGTGATAATAAAATAATTAAAATTTATATTATTGGGTTAAATGTAAACTCTCCATTATGTATCGGAAACAATTAAAATGGGTTTCAATAATTAATGAAATGTTAGAGATAAAGTATCTACATACTATAAATAATAAAAAAATATGTATAATATTTAGGAGTATTTCTTCGTATTATATATGAATTTATGTGTAGCATATAATATCTGAAATTACCTAAAACACCTAATATGCACTAAAATATACTAAATAAATATAAGAAAATTAATAAAAAATAATTAATTAAGAAAAATATGTGTCCCCCTGGAGGATGTTGGGAAAGGTTGTGACAATTTGCAAAACTAATGTACTTAAGATTGAATGGGGTTAAGGACACCTAATGGATGGAAAATTGCAAAGTTAATGACACTTGGCTAGGAAAAACAAACAAAACCAACCCAACTTTCCCCATAAATTGAGAAACCCACCACTGAAATTCACTTTAGACACTATCAAATTCAGTGAAAATAGAGAGAAGCTGGAGAGGTGAAGAAAATAATTATAGAAAATTTTGCAAAATTCGGTGTAAATAGGGCTAAACTAGGAAACTAATATCAACTGAAGACTTAGGAACAAGAGATTGCTACCACTTAATAGAGGAGGCAATGCCCCTTGCTATTGACAACCACCCCATTACCTATGGTGGTCGTAGCACCCAATGCCGATGAAAGGCCCAAATCTATCCAATTTTGCTAAAAATAATATTTCTAACCTAAAAGTTATGGAAAAATTTATTTTGACATATTTTCATATGTAGTTTTAAGGGAAAAAAAATATTATTTTCTCAAATTGGTCCTGAAATATGTCACCCTCAACAAATTTTCAAAACTAAGCTGGCTTCACTTTTATTTTTGGAAACCCTAACAATGTTGATTCAACTCCGAAATTTTTCTGTAAACCACCTATTATGTATATTAAATTACTGCAGAAAGTTTTTTGTGCAAACTATTTTTCATAATTTTATTTGAATTTTTTGCCCCTAAAATTCCACTAAAATAGTTATTTATCAACTTATATTTAGCAAATTTTCAAGTTACTAATTTGAATTTTGAGTTGAGGTGAGTTTTGACATTTTGTGATGTTAAATGATGTTGAGAAATAAATTTACGTTGTTGAGAGTATTGGTTTCATATGTTATGGATTTGGAGTGGGTATATGTGTACTATATAAGGTTGTGAAGTAAGAAAGTCAAGTGGAGTTGATTTAAACTAGAATAGAAATAGGCTCTATGAAGGACTTTAAATAGGTAAACCAACCTTAGCTAATGATTGACCGCCTAAATGGAAAGGAGTTTTGAGGCTTTTAGATTTTTGGAGTCCCAAAAGTTAGCATATGGTACTATTATGTTGAAATTGGTTGCTAGAGTCTGGTGGGACTCTAGAGTGAGATGATTTAGAGATAATATTATTTGGCAAAAGTTTAAGGAAGAGTTTAGGAGAGAGTATTTTCCTTACAAATTTTAGAATAATATGGTGTGAGACTTATTTGAGCTTAAAAAAGGGGGTATGAGTGTTACCCAATATGAACTAAATTTAACCAATTGTTTTAATATGCACTTGAATTTTATTGAGATAACCTTGAGCTAAAGAAGGATTTGTTTCTCACTCATTGGGTTTGATCTTACTATATGCTGTGAGTTAGAGGATTATGATTTTACTACTTATGGTGAAGTGGTGGATAAGGCACGATAATTGGAAAACAATCATTTGAGGATGCAAGCCCTCAAAAATTAGTAAGGGTTTTCGGTCACGCTCATCATTCAAGAGATTGCACCCAAGAGTTGCTAGTAGTTTGGGCAAAAAAAGAAGAAGCCAATAACTTTAGCTAGTAGCCTTGTACAATTAATACTTAGCTTGAGTTTCTATGATAAGGATGACAATGTCAAATGCTAGAAATGCAAAGTAAACTATTTCCCTAAACAGTGTGCTCAATTGAAGGGAAAATGTTTCATATGTGGGGATATAAACCACGTGCTTCATGCCTATCTAAGGATGAAGTTGATTAAGTGCAGTAAGTGTGGTAGGAATAGGCATTTCTTCAGATATTGTCCACACTTTGGATATAGAGCTAGAAAAGTTGGAAGTTCTGGCAATACAACTGCACCTACCTGTATCTTTGCTATAGAGGATGTAGATGATGAGGACGACTTTGCATAGTGGATGGAGTACTATCATGAGAACTCTGAGGAAATTAAGAGAGCTGAAGAGGAAACTGATGAAGAGCTTGTAACAGGTATGTACTCCAATTACTTATTTTGGTAATCAATAAAGTCTAAGTTAAACTAAAGTACTTAGGTTCTAGGATCTATGAATGCAAAGTTGGTTGATAATCATAGTATTAGTATATTTCATGAGATATACTTATAAATAGACAACTTACATTTGCTTTATTTGATACTAGTGCATCTCATTCTTTCACAAGTCAAAAGTTTATGGATGAGAAAGGGATTAATATAATTGAAATAAACACCACTTATAAGGTTAGAACACCAATCAAAGAGAGAGTAACGACTCGAAAAGTAGTAGATACTAGTTAGATTAAAATTCAAGAAAAAGAGTATCCTATTAATCTTGTAGTGTTGCCTCTACAAGGCTATGATGTAATTGTGGGAATAAATTGGTTATCTAGGTATAAAGAAAATATGGAATGTAGTAGTAAAACTATCACCTTAAATGATGGAGGAGTTGTCACGACCTAAGGAGTGGCCTAGTTGTGCCAAGCGTCGTATATCGTATAAAAGACTATAGATTGATTACCCTTCCAATTGACAACCCTTTATGCGACATACAAGGCAGACTATAACTAAATACCCAAGAGTTATGCAAACGTAGATAATATCACAGTATAGTTATATTAACATGAGTTTCATAATATAACTACATATATATATTAGCAAATACATTAAGTTTTTAATGTACTATTATATAAACTAACATATATACTAAATAACACATAATATTAGATAATAAGTCTCTACTTAAAAGTTTGCTATAATAATAGTAATACTCTCTTAACCTTATCTCGAACTTACACTAACCTAAAAGCTTCCTACTGGCCTTGGGCATCTTGCAACTTGGTGTAATGAAAAGATCCTCCTGCAAAAGCAATCTATAGGGGTATAAGCTAAAGAGCTTAGTGAGCTATCTCTCAACCATATAACAAACAAGTTGTTTAATAGTTAATTTTAAAACATATGAATGTATAAACACGTAAAATGCCATACAAATACATGCAAGTGATCAGGTATTACATATAACTTAGATTCAACGCCCTTCGAAGTTAAGGTTGGAGTATACACTCCATTAATTAGATCCGCATATCATACCTAAAGTTTTACAACTACGAAACTCCACGTTTTGTATTGAAAAATAAATGGTATATCCATTTTCAATTAAAACTAAGTTCCAAGTATGATTGTGAGTGGGCTCCCATAGTCCACACTCATTCCTAAACAGAGGCCTCTAGACTCAACATTTAGCCAAATGGTTAGTGCCTCCAACTCCTAGTAATCTTGCGGGTCAAGATAAGGTCATGTCGTACGTATGCACTGTACTAAAACACTATAATCATAATTTATCAACCCTCGTATAACCTCTTCCTACCTCTGTGTGATATGACAATCGAAATTACTTATGTAATGTATATTTATGTAAGTTCCAATTTAGTTTAATTGAGTCTAATATAGTTAAGTCCAATTATCATATGACCAATTATAATCATAAACATATCAATTCCTATTGGATCTACTATATGACAAACAGTAGATTATCATACTTTAAAGTAATTTCGCAACTTATCAAATAGTACTATACACATGCATAACCCAGCCCATACATAATCCAATTATTAATAACAGTTAATGTTTACTAACGACAAGCACAATCATATATGGAATCATTAAGAGTACTCATTTGGCCCTAGTAGTAGTTAGGGATCGCAATAGTTAGGGATCGCAATAGTTAGGGATCATAATAGTCCACTAATAGATTGGTCTCAGTATCGTAATCACCTGACATTTAGGGAATATGAAGAGTAATAAATATTTGAGTGCAATAACTAAATCATTCATATATTTAGTACTAATTACCTAAATTAGCTATCTATTCATATAATAGCCTCGATTTGAGCTTTTTCGTCAATTGCACATAACTTTTTCATTCTAGTTTCGACTTTTATGAACTTATAGTCCATTTTTATTGTTTTTGGACGTATTTTCACATAATGGGATTTGTTTCGGACATTGTAATACGCATTTTTCATGATGGTTTAAAAATATTACAAATTTTATTATTTTGACTTAAATATTTATAAATTATTATTTTATGCTTTTCCTTATAGATTTTTATTATTTTTAAGTCTATTTTATAACAATTTACTTATTATACTATTTTTAAGGTCAAATACTTATTTAATTCACTTTTTGCTACTTTAGTAATTTCCTACCTAATTAATTATTTCATTATTATTAATTATGAATTTAATTATAATTATAAGATGTTGATGTGGCAACTTAGGGATGTTCCATGTATCATTTTAGGATTTTTCCTATTTTCTAACTTTACTTAATATTTATACATATTTATATCTATTATTATAATTTACTAAATTTTATAAATTAATCCATTTTCTTCTCTTTAAGGCTCATAGCAAGTGTATATATATATATATATATATATATATTATATTATATTAATTTATTTAATAATTTAGTATTTTAGTTTATTGTACATATATTATTTAGGTAAATATACATATACTTAAAATTATACTATACTACTAGTATGCGTATTTTTATACTTATACGTACACTTGTATTCTTATGTTTCCCTTATCTTATATATATATATATATATATATATACTTATGTAAATTCATAATATAACTAGCATATAGGTGTAGTAACTTATACTATACTATATACTATACATATGTACATATACTATATATAATTATGCACTATACATATACATATAGTTGGATGCATATACATTTGTATATATATATGAGGAAATTTAAAATAAATAATCATATATACTATATGCGCATATATATATATATATATCTCTTTATACCATATGTTTTACACAATCCACTATAATATATATGTTTATACAGTTCTATAATTAAATAGTTACATACATATATGTACACATATACATAAAAAAAATACAACTATACATATAAATCATCATATGTACATGGAATTACAATACAAAAATAGTGAAATACAAGTGATATTCTTTTCATCATACTATATTACCTATCCTTAAAATATAAGAAATTCTACAAGATATATGTATAGCAAAGATTACAAGCATGTTTATATTACAAAATAAATTAAATACAAAGTACATATTACTTAACTACTTTCTTAGTGACTTGAAAAGTTGTAAGATCAAGATCTCTTCCTTCTCTTCTTAAAATCGTTGGAATAATTAAAAGAAAAACAAAGTTGAGTGTGAATAGAGGATGGGTAAAGCTTCGGTTGAAAGTGAGATATATATTTGTGTTTTCTTAAGTTTGGTTTTGTAAAAACAAATGACACAATTGATGGGTGAAAGGAGATTGCAACTGACACCAAATGGAGAAAAAAAAAAGTAAAAGAAGTAAAAAGAAAATAAAGAAAAAGAAGGATAAGATATGGGGACAATTTGATTTGACTTCCCCCTTATCTACTTAATCTTAGGCAACATATTTATCACATGTGGAAAAAAGAGAACAAAGTAAGTGCAAACCGAATCCACTTTCCAGAAGGAGAAAACATGGAATTGGGAAAAGTAAAGGAAGAAAAGAAAAAAGAAAAAGAAAAAAAGAAAGTAGGAAAAAGGAAAAAAAATTAAATTTTCTAAATGTAAACTTATAGAATTAATCATAATTACGAAATAAAATTCATAATTTTATAAATTTTATTAATTAAATTGTTACTTGTTATGTTTATAAATATTTGAGAGTTATCTCAACTCATTCGTTACTGATTTTAAGTGATTACGCATATCAGTCAATAATCGTATTCGATTAGGGTTTTAATACTTTTAGGGTACAATTATGTATTTTATATGCTGAGGGTTATAGTTTTAGAGTTTTTGTCAAGTTTGAGTTTAATTTCTGGTATTTATGCGTACATAAGGTTTAGGGTTTTTATACGCAATTAAGGTTTCAATAAAATTTTCTAAGGTTTTTCTTACTCATAAAATATTCAAATTTATAATTTAATAAAATTTTTAACTTATTTAGCCTTATCAATTCATAAAGTTATCTAGGGCACTTAGGTCCAATTTAGGATTTAGACCAAAACTTTATAGGATTTACATCCTTCCCCCTTTCAAATAAGTTTTGTCCTCAAAACTTGAAAGATATACATAATTCTTCAAATAAATGCGAATATCATTGTCTCACTTCATTCTATGCTTCCCAGGTTGTTGATTCCCTTTCATGATTTCTCCACAACACTTTGACATACCCGATCTTTTTATTTCTTAACTGCTGTATTTTGCTATTTGTAATCTTCACTAGGTGTTTCTCGTATGTCAAATTTTCTTGTAATCTTACTGGTTCCAACTTAACGATATAGTCAATATTGAGAACATGCTTCCTTAAAACATAAACATGAAAGACATTATGGATTCTTGATAAATTAAGTGTCCAAGCCAATCAATAAGCTAAATTCTCGACTCACTCCAAGATTTCAAAATGACAAAGATATCTTGAAATCAATTTTCCTTGAGCTTTTACATGGTGAATACTTTGATTGATTTCACTTTAAGATACACATGATCTCTTACTTAGAATTCCAATTCTTTTCTCTTGAAATCAGCCCAACTCTTTTGCCTATCCAAGGCTTCTTTCATTTTCTACTTAATGACCACGATCTTATCAGTTGCTTCTGGTACCAAATATGGTCCTATTGCAGCTTTTTCTACATCATCCCAAAACCATGGAGATTGATACTTCCGTCCATATAAAGCTCCATACAATGATAGTAAAGTGATAATTGTTGTTGTAAGCAAACTCAATTAAAGGCAAATGAGTATCCCAATTCTCCTTAAATTCAATAGTGCATGCCCTTAACATATCCTCTACAGTCTATATAGTCCTTTCAGTTTATCCATTAATCTGAGGATGATATGATGTACTGAACTGTAATCTTGTTCCCATAACTTTCTACAAACTTCCCCAAAACTTTGACACAAATCTAAGATCTTTGTCTGATACGATTCCAACCATACACCATGCAATCTCACTATCTCCTTCATATAAATTCAAGCCAACTTTTCCAAGGAGAAAGTAATATTAATTGGTAGAAAGTGTGTTAACTTAATAAGTCCATCAACAATCACCTAGATCGCATCAAAACCAACGGTTGTTCTCGATAGTCTACTTACAAAATCCATTGATATCTAATCCCATTTCTACTTAGGAACAAGTAGTAGTTGCAACAATCCTCCTGGTTATTGATGTTTAGCTTTTACTCATTAGTAAGTTTCACACTTAAGTACAAAATCAATTATATCTTCCTTCATTCCATTCCACTAAAATTTCTTTTTTAGATCTTGATATATTTTGGTTCCTCTTCGATGTACAATATAACCCGAATAATGAGCTTCACTTAAAAATCTTTTTTTAAAGCTCTAAATTATCTGGTATACACAAACTGACATTCATATGAAGTGCTCCATGCTTATCTATTTTCAAATTAGTATACTTTCCACTTACCATTTCTTCTTTGACTCCGATTAAGATAGGGTCACTTCGTTGTGCATTCCAAATTCTTTCTATTAATGTCGGCTCAATTACTAAATGAGGAGAGATTTTGTCGCGTTAAAGACAAGTGTCCTTTAATTCTCAATTAATCCTTCATCTTTTGTTTTTAATTGAGTTTGACTTGCTACTAATTAAGATGTAATGAGAGTTGGTAGATGGATTAAAGTGCAATTAAGCTAATTAATTGCAATTGTACTTAATTATGCAATTTAAGCCTAATTAGAGTGTAATTAGGATCTTACCATATCTTATCTTTTTTATTAAGTTCACTAACCTATATTATTTTGTTTGTTATGGTCCCTTATTATTCGGGACTAATTAGTGTTTTCAGACCATGTACAAGGCTAACAATTTAAGGTTTCTTAGGTTTGGAGAACTTATTTGCAATTAGTGAATAGTTTAAGGATACGCTTAGGGTTTATTAGTTAAATTAGGGTTTTGGACTTCCAATTAAGGTTTTATTCAGTCTATTGATATTTTCTCAACGTTTTAGGATTTCTTGTGCATCAGGGGTTTTAGGATTTTATACATACGATTAAGGTTTTACTCTCTTTAGGGTTTTTTGGCTTATTACTCAAGGTTTGTGACTTATTATTTAGGATTGAATTGTTTTATTTATGGATTTTATTATTATATCTTGTGCAGTTTTAGGGATTATCTTCCATCGCCTATATTTGACTTCAAGTTTGGATTCAAAAGTTTAATGGGTTCATATTGTCTTCCTAAGTATAACGTTGACATTCTTAAGGAGTTATTTTCATTTATATTATTACTTAGGTTTCATATGATTGATCATTCTTGATTTGTAATTAATTATGATATAAAACCCAATTTAGAAAATTAAGGTGTAATTAAGTTTCTTAATCTTAATTACTAGTACACTTAGCACAAATTAGACACATTTTAGGGCTTAATGTGTCAAATTAAGTTGGTTAAGCTCATTAGGTAATCTTGTCTAATTAGTTTAAGGAATTGAGAAAATTTTTACTGCTCGAGTACGTTTTAGAGGATAGATTAGGGTTTTAGGGCAATTAAGCAATTAGTCTTTGATTAATGCATAGTTTTACTATTTAATTAGAGTACACTAATTGGATTAAGGTTTTCAACCATAGATTAAGGTTTTACAATTTAAAAGCTTGCACGTATTAGGGTTTCAATTACGATTTTAGTGTTCGAAGGTTTATTTAAGGGATACAATATTCGTTTTAAGGTTTTGAATTTATTGTTAGGGTTATCTATACCAATATTCATTTTTGGTTTAGCTTACCCTATATTTGTTTCGAGGAGTTCTCCCGGACTTCAACTAGCAGTCTCTTTCCCATTAGGGTTTGGGGTTAGTTTCATTAGATTAGGTTGACCTTAGGAGTTAACATTAGTTATTGACATTTGTTTATAGGATTTTAGGGCTTTTGAGTGTAGAGATTAAACTAAAGTTAAGATTGTCATTTAGGGTTTTAAGGGTTTGCATTAAGGTTTTTTAACATAGCCTCTCAAGTTTAGGGTTAGTTATCTTGCCAACACTCAAGGTATTTTTCGGAAGAACTTATTAACTTGTAACCCCAATTCTAGAGAATTTGTGGGGTTCACAACTATTATATAAAAGAAAACTGCAATTTTTCAACAAATTATATAATTGATTTATTTATTTATTTATCATTTTTAAGCACTTGCTATGTGATTGTGACATTAATTAGTATTAATATTGTTTGTATTTGCTATATATCGTCTATTAACATTATTCATACTTTGATAATTAGTTTATTAATAATGCATTACATTCGGTATTATATGTTATTTATATATGTTATGTGATAATATCATAACAATTAAAGTGTATATAAATATACAAAATAAATTTAACTTGAATAACTGGACAAATGAATACATTGATAAGCTCTTATAAACTTTGAGTGCAATTTAAAATTAAAAAAAAAAAAGACTAAAAACTATATCTATGAGCTCCGATACTAACCTTTTTGCTTATATGGCTTTCATTCTAATACGAATCCGTTTTTCCATTTCATCTTCACACCATTACTTAAAATTTGAGCCCGAGGACATAGTGAGACCGTCGAAATAAATTACTTGATTTATAAAAATAACAATTAGGAGTAATTGGTTGTAAAATAATTATGTAATTGGTGAATATACATATAGGTGCATGAATTTATTAAATATCAATATATAATATACATAATTATACATATATGCATGAAATAAGGATTTCATCACCTAAAATACATAAATTTATCAAATTTGCTAGTCTACTTTAATGCCATGTAAAGATTTTTTAAAAACTATGAAGTTCGATTTTAGGTAATTTTGGTTTACCATAGAGTAATGTGTTTGAAGTGCACTAAATTAGTTGTTTTCTAAAATGATTTGATATGCATGTGTTATAATAATGTTGTAAATGAGTTTTGAGATACTGAACTATTCTAGTAGAGTATGGAAACAGCGGAGTTGGTGCTAAAGTCTGGTGATTTGATGATTTAAAAAGTGTTTTATGTAGGTCAGATTATGAGTCATAATATAGATCAAAATGTCAAGTACATGAAAATATGAATTATCTTAATGTGCAAAACTTAGGTTAGAAGTTGACTTGATGAGTGAATAGTTTGACTTACTAAAATAATATAATAAGCCAAGTTGGATTTGATTAAAGACAAGCAAGTTAGCTGCCTAACGAGTTTTAATTCATTCCCTGATCAACTGGAGTAGGTTACAATGTTGTGGCACCAATGTCTTGGTTATTAAGCTTTGGTTATTAGAGTCATTTATACCCAAATCTATTTAGAAATAAAAGACCTACTAATCTCTCATGAATCCTAGATTACTAAAAATTCCATATGGTACTTAATCTTATGCCGTCTAAATCCTTTCATTCGATTCATAGTTGTTTCTGGGGTCATTCTCATGTATGAACTTCTATTAGGTATAAATGGTTTGTTTTTTTACTGATGATCACCCATTTGTTTGTTAGGCATATCTCCTAAAGGAGAAATCCGATATATGTCATGTCTTTCAATGGTTCCATAAATCCATCTCTATGTTCCACAAAAATATTCAAATACTTTAAAATGATAATAGGAATGAGTGTCTCTCAAATGTTTTTAAGCAATATCAATTGAGGAATAGGATTGTGCGACAAAACTTGTGTGCTTGCACTCTACGACAAAATGGAGTAGCTAAGAGAAAAAAATGCTTCAAATTACTAATTTCATAATGTTTGCAACTTTGGCTCTTGTAAACCCGCAAATTTAGCTATTTAAGAGTAGAAATGAACCCTAATACTATAAATGACTTGATAAGTCATTAAAACTGAGTAAGATAAAAATTTAATAAATCATAAATTTAAATATATTATAAGGAGTAAAAACCTTAGAAATTGATCAAAACCTAAAATCGTATACTAAAACCCTCAAACTACTTTAAATATCATTAATCAAAATTGAACCCGAATTTGTTTCAAAACGTAAAATTATAAATATAAACCTATAAAATAATTAAATATTACTCAATAGTGGTAAAATTATAGTTGATTGTAATTTTTGACTAAATAGCCTATTCGCATGAAATTATAACGAAATCGCTATAATAACTTGTAAAAATTATAGTTGTATCGGGTACCAATTAATTTGATAAAATTTCACAAAAATTTAAAAATTAATTTATGATGAGATTTGTTATAATTTTTATGTTTCAAAAAATTACATATATTTATTATTAATTTTTATTTTCCTTCTCTTTCATTTCCAATTTATCTCTTTTATCTCTTCTTTTCTTTTTCCCAATTGCAACATTCTGAAAACCAATAGCTGCCTACGTGAGGAAAAAAAAATTTGCCATGTGTAAAGATTAGATAAATACTTAGCTTAAATTTTAAGTTAACTCACATGAATAAAAGAAAAAAAAAAAAGAAAGCAAAACCGTAGAAACAAAATAGAAAAAGAAAAGAGAGAAAAAAAAACATCCTAGAAGCATAACCATGAGAAGAGAAAGAAATTAAAAGAAAGAAGAAAAGAAGAAGGAAAAAAAAGGAAGAAGGAAGAATTAGAAGAAAAAAAAAAGGTAAGTAAATTATTTTAGATATATGTTATATAGTATATACATGTATAAATGAAGTATTTGTATAGTATTTTTTTAATATAACATTAGTAATACATGTATATTTGCATAAATACATAAATTGAATTATATATGTATGTATAAGGCTAAGTATGTATACATGTATAAACGTAGATATATTATATGAAAAGAGTATTTATTATGTATTTTTTAAGTATACATATGATTAGCATTAAGTATTTATATTAAATAACTCTAGTATATATATATATATATATATATTTGTACCGTAAGCTATATATATATATCCATGTATAATTATTTTCATATATATATATGTATATATGTAATCGTATAGTATATATATGTAGTAGTATATTTCCATAAGTAAGAATATATGTATGTAGAACATATCTATATATGTATAATATAGGGTATATTTTGCGGTACACCACATATATTATAAAATATATGTATAATATATAGTATACATATTTTATAATAAATATTATGTAAATATATATACCGAATATATATAATATAAGAATGGGTATTTGTAAATTATATATATATATATTTAGGTCTTTGGAAATTATATGGGTATATTATTATGTATAAATAAAAAATACATGAATATATACATATATGTACATAAGAGTATGTTTATGTTCATAAAATAAGTATATATATACATATAGCGGATAACATTTTTAGATCTATGTAGTATACCGAATATATATGTAGATATATATATGTATGTAAAAATTGTGAAATACATAATTAATAAGAAAATGAGAAGTAATAAAAATAATAAAGGTCATAATAATTAATAATAATAATAATAATAATAATAATAATAATAATAATAATAATAATAATAATAATCATAGTAAAGTAAAAATCTAAAAAATAGAAAAATATGCTCAAAATAATAAAAATATCGAAAATTAATATTTTATGATTTTTAAACTTAAATAATAATTTTTGTGATATTTTTATATCACAATTTAAATTACGAGTCACAACGTCCAAAACGAATATCACCGTATGAATGTACGTTCGAAAACGATAAAAAACGACTATAAATTCGCAAGTATCGGAATTAGAATGAAAATGTTACAAAATACATAATGGACATCTCATAACTTATAAATATAATAAAATAGTTAATATTAACCCCATTGAGTATGATAAACCCTATAAATATGACTTGGGGTGTATTGGGGAACTAGATAAACTATAGTAAACTTTTAGTTAACTAAGGAGTCTGATTTCTCATAACACTTATAAGTTTTACCATTTTGATTTAGGCGTTCGATATTGAGTCCTAGAAACCTTAAAGGCTTGGAGAATGAGCAATAATCTAGGTAAGGGAGTTCTAATGACCTGCTACTTGCTTGTGCGTATTACTTATATGATGTTTTGCTGCTTGCTGTTGCTTATATGTTTGAATGACTGTTCTGCTTGTATGCCATCATCTGTGTGATCATTTTTTTTTAAATTGATAAATATAAATATTTGACCTAAATAACTGATTCTATTCGTTGCATGTCTATGACCCAGCAAATCTATGGATAGAGAGTGCTAGCTTTACAAAATGTTGAAAAGGGTATTTTTGAAAAAAGGTTTTCCTAATCTTAAACGTATATTGTATGATTTTGATAAGGGCCGCAATGCCAGAAATGATATTTTAACGTTAAGGCAAAGTTAGCATAGGTTCTTCACTTGATAGCAAGAGGACTCGCTTTATTATGCCTGTAAGGCCTTGGTTAATTTTAGCTTGCGAGATGGACTCGTAAGTTTGTGCCTAAGGGGCCTTGGAGGGTGGCTAATCCTAGATTAGAAACCCCTTATTTGAATTGAAATCTTTTCTCGGCTAGGGTAATAGTCGAGTGCCGCCTAGTGGGGTGAGGCCTCTAGGTAGCCTCATACGGGTAAGCTGAGGTGCCCTGTGCGGGTAAGTACAGGGGATAATCGAAGTGTAGACGACGTAATTCTATACCTTCCATAGTTCTGGAATCCTATGGATGTGTTGCTTGCATTCATCGCGCTTGCATTCATTTTGTATGTAGATAGCTTGCTTGCATGCGTGATAATAATGTGTGATAACTTGCTTGAACGGTGGTGGTGAAGAACGAACTCACTGAGCTATTATATGCTCACTCCCTCATAGTTTCTCTTGTAGGTTTACTTACATTGGGATTGGGATAAGTCTCGAATGCTGAGTGTAAGATGAAGATATGTATCTTAGTATTAGAAATAGTTGAGTACTCTTTAGATGATACATAAACAACCTTTGTTGATAATTTAATTTTTCTTATATTTCTTTTGTAATATTGGTATATCTTATCTTATTATTTGGTAGGGGATACCGATTCTTTACAGTTTTGAGAAACTGTGGGATATCGGACTCCCATAATTATTTATATTTGTATTTTACAGTTGCAATCTCTGACTTGTAAAACGGTTTTCATATCATGGGTGTACACATGTTATGGAAATTTTAGGTACTCCTACTAGGTCCCCTGTACGGTCATGATAGCTCTAGACTTATAGGGAGAAGTTGTATTAACAATTGCATATTTTCTCAATCAAGCTCTGTTTTAAGTTATTGATTTCATAAGTCCGATTAGTTAAATTTTTGCCTCATATGAGACTTCTAAGCACACTTTCTCCTAAAATTTTTGGTTATAGTGCTCTCATTATTAAAAATACACCTAACAAACAAACACAAACTTAAGCCTAGAGTAATAAAGTGTATGTTTATTGGCTATTCTCCAACATAAAAAGGGTAGAAGTGTTATTATTCCCTCATAAAGAAAGTATATGTTACTATTGATGGTATCTTCTTTGAAAATCAAGCTTACTTCCATCAATAAGTTCAGGGGAAGAGGAAGAGAAACAACCAGAGTTATGTCCATATTTGATTTGTTGCCTTTACACACTGTTTAAGTGCAACCATACGGTAATTCATTATCAAATTGTTTGAATGAGGCACTTAGTTATACACATACAGGTTGTTTATCGTCTTTCCCTAAAATCATGTGTGATTATGATCCAGATAGGTTAGAAATTATCTAACACAAACTAGTTGAAAGCTTTTTAGACATTAAACCTAGTGTGATGTCCCATCGATAAAAATATTTGCTTGATCACACATATAATTCTACAAAACTTATATATACATAGGACCTTCTAACATCCCATCCATAAAAAATAAGAGACCGATCTTGTATAATCTAGAAACTCCATTTATAAACAATGAACCTTAGCTATTGATTTATTTTCACTTAGAAAACAAATGCCTAATCTTTTACCTCTCTTCTATCCCAATGGTTGATATCTATCTTCCCTTGTGTATCCTCTATCTTTCATGTTTCTCTTAAGGAAAAATTAAAGTTTCTTCTATAGAATTGAAACATGCAAATCTAAAGAGCTCATAGATTTGAATTCTTTTTTGGTGGATCTAATTTTCCATGTTGATCTTTAGACTATTTACTAATATGAAGAGGTGCTAATGGTGACTTTCACTTTATTGTTTGCAAGGTATGGGTAAGGAAGAAAAGATTTTGGTTTCAATTGCTAGACTCTAAGAAGGAAAGAGAAGAAGAAAGATGGAAATTTCCTTAGGTGAAAAGTCCTTCCCTTGGTATTTCTTTTCTTTTTCTTTTTTCCTCCTTTATTTTTTATCCTATGCTTGATCTAAGTTTGTTACATCTACTATCTATGGTAATAGAAAAAAACACAAATTGGTGACATAAATTTATTAGTTAGTAAAAGAAACTAAGGTAGGTGGGTTAGTTCAGTACATTTTGTCCCCCCTTACTAAACCAAACTTGATATAACAGTTCAGTTTTCCCTTGAAATTGAACATAATCACATGGTTCAGTTCGTAACTTTTTTTAACCTAATTAAAACTGGTTTAGACAATTTATGTCAAATTTTTGCTAAATATTTTTATCTCCAATGACACATTTTCCTTTCATTGAACTTTATATGTTTTCAATTAATTTCTCATATATTTACCATTTGTAATGATACTAAGTAAAAATTTGCACAAGATCTTAACAAACTCAACTTGATTGAATGGGAATAAGAGACTCTATTCTAATGAATAAACAACAAGAAAGGAGAAGTAAAGCTACCCATAAAAAAAAATATGAAGAAAATAAAAAACACACTCTAAATATTAGAAAAGAAATGAAAGATACGTAAAAAATACCAAGAAGAGATACTTGATTTGAAAACATATAAGAAAATGATAATTTAGAAAAAGAAAATTTTTAAATGTGAAATTTTATATGGAACTCACTCAACTTAATCTTAATAATTTACCCAAAAATAAGACAAAGAAGAAGAAAAAGATATGAAAAATTTGATGAAATTCATAAAAATTGATGAAAAAAATTAAAAAAATAAGAAGACAATTACATGAGATTATTTTTGTTTAATCAAATGGTTCGATTCAATTCGCTTCTTCGACCTAAACTACAAACTATTTATATAAAACCAAATCGAACCATGACCAAATAGTTGGTAAAAAAAAAAAAGACTGTTTTCTTTTGTTCGGTTTAGTTTATAATTCACGGTTTTTATGCTCAACTCCAATAGAAAGTAACTATGTTCACAGTGTAAAACCAGCAAATTTAACCATTTGAGTATAGAGTTGAACTTCAGTACTGTAGATAATTTCCTTAAGTCAATAAACCAATTAAATTTAAAATTCAAAACCTAAAATGAATATGAAAAACCCTAAATTATTAATCAAAACCCTAATCACTTATAAAAACCTTAAACTTTATATATCTATAAATGCAAGAGATTGACTTTGAATATGATAAAAACCTTAAAAACTAAAACTTTAAGCTTATAAATATACAAATTCATTCTTACAATGATAAATTCCTAATTTAGTAAAATTATCGATCAACATACTTAATCGCGTAAAATTGTTAACAAATGACTTGAGATAACTTCTAAAAGCTAATAAATGTAACAGTACTAAATTAATTTATAAAATCAATAATATTACTTATAATTATGAATAACTTTATAAATATGTAAATAAATTAATGTTATATAATTTAATTAATTGGTCTTGATTTTTTTATTCATTTGTTGTTTATGTAGTATATAGTCAATATAAACTTTATATCATATAATTTTCTTTATAATCATAATATATATTTTTATTAATATTATTTATAGTATTAGAAATATTTAGAGAAAATTCATAATTTTATTTTATTAATTTATTTCCTTATTTCCCTTATTATTCCTTTCTTCTTTAATTTTCCTTTTTATCTTCTTTTTCTCTTTCTAAATTACAATTGTTACATGTACATAGTATTATTATTCTAATGTTGACTAAAAGTCAACATGTCATTTTCATGCATTTAATTCCCTTTTATCTCTTCCTTTTCTTTTCTTTTTCTTTTTCTTTTTTCTTTCTTTTCTCTCCCTTGTCGTAAGCCATGTATCCTAGATTACTCCACATTTTCTTCTAATCTTTATCATTAAATCACTAAAAATTGTAGTCTAAACTTTACAATTTGGGCCGACACACAAACACCTTGATTCCATCTTCTTCTTCCTCTTCATTTCCTCCATTTTCCCAACCACCGTTCCACTTGAATTTCAACTACCAATTCCATATTTTACCATCATTAGAAAATAGAGTTGTTCAACTATAAAATTCCAAGACTGAAGTAAATGAGAATTTTCTTTATGTATTTCAATTCTTTTTGTAATTTAAATTGTATATTTGCTTCTATGTTCATATGTAATTTTGCTTATGTATTAGAACATATGTATTAGGAATTATATGTACTTTAGCTTTTTGTAAAAGAAATATTATGTATATACGCATTTGATCATGTATATAATCTTATTTCTTTATATGTATATATTTACATGTGTAAATATACATAAAAGATAGATATCTAGTCATATGTATGGACATGTATATAAATATTTAATATTGTTAAGTATATGTACATTTAAATATATATACATAGCACATATACATATATGTGAGTAAATAAGAAAATAAGATAGGAAATATATATATACATACATATACACCTATATATATACTATACGATGTACATAAACATACATAAGATTGATTAAGTATTTATACATATATACATGTAAACCGAAAAGAATATAAATATGCATTATATTAAACTTTCTTAAAAATATTAAGAAAGTATCAATATACATATAAATATATACATGCATATAAAAGTACACATAATACTGAGTATATATACGTGTATACAGTATATGTACATTATAAGTATATGTATATATCTAAGTATACATACTACTATGTAAATACTTGAATAAATAAAAATATAGAATATATATATACATATAGATATAAGTAGGTTAAAGCCCATGAGAAGGAGTAGGGCCCATGTAATTATTAATTAATAAATTATAATAACATATAAATATATATAATAATAAAAAAAAATTTAAGAAATGTAAAAATTAAGGGAAAATAACAAAATTGCTATGTAAATAAATGAAATAGTGTCATGTCAGCAATTCACTTAAAATAATTAATTACACCAAAAATTTCAAAAATATTTAGAAAATGATAAGAATTAATTAATTATAAAATTACAATAATAAAAAAATTAACAGAATTGGTAAATTAAGCTTAAAATGAAGAATTAAAGAAATTAATGTAAAATGGGCCTAAAAAGTAAACTATTTTCAAATATAAAATTCAGAAAATTAATTAAATCATAAAAAAAATAAGAAAAGTCTAAAATTGATAAATAAAATTATTTAGGCCAAAATAACTAAATTTGTAACATTTTAGGCCCATAACGAAAAATGCAGATTTCAACATCCAAAATGAACCTCACCATGTGAAAGTATGTCAAAAAATGATTAAAATTGACTATAAAATCATAAAAATCGAAATTGGAATGAAAAAGTTATATACGACTAAGAATTTAAGATAAATCAAGAAAAATAAGTAAATAATTTAAGTTAAACTATATTTATGCCATACTTAGGTTATGGTGGGAACTAAGCAAACAATAATAAATATTTAGTTTATCGAGGAACCTAAATTTTCTAATACTTATAAGTTTTATTATCTTTTAGGTATCTAATTATTAAGTTCTGGAAATCTCAAAAGCTTATAGAGTGAGCATTAATCTAGGTGAGGGAGTTTTGATGATCTACCATCTGCTTACTACTTGATTTTGTATGTTGCTTATTGGTTGATGTTGATTGTCTGTTAAATGATTGATTACTATGTGTGCTATCATCCATGTGATCGCCTCCTTAAATTAGTAAATATAAATATCTGACTAAAATAACTAGTTATATTCGTCGCATGTCTATGACTCCGTTGGTATATTTATAGCGAGTGCTAGCTTCGTAAATTTTTGAGAAAAATATTTTTGAAAACATTTCCTAAATCTCAAACAGAATCTTGTATAATTTCTATAAGGGCTCGTAGTGCTCGTTGATAATATTTTTATCGTTGAGGCAAAGCTAACATGTTATCTCCAGTTGATTACAAGAGAACTCACATATTAATGCTTGTAGGGCCTTGGATATATTTTGATTATGAGAAGACTCGCATGTTAGTGCCTATGAGACCGTGGATATATTTTGATAGTGAAAATACTTGCTTTGTTGTGCCCGTAGGGTCTTAGATATGATTTATTAATAGTGGATGGCCTTAGTTAGGGTCCACCCATTTGGATTGATATTTCTTTCTCTACTAAGGTAACAGTTGAGTGTCATTTAGAGGGATGTTGTCCTTAGGCAGCCTTATGCAGTTAAGGTGAGGTGCTCCGTGCGGGTAAGTAAGGAGGATAATCAACGTATGGATAATGTAAATCTACACCTTTCATAGTTTTGGACTCTTATGGATGTGTTGCTTGCATTCACTGTATATGCATTCATTTGCTTGTAGACAAACTTACATTTGTGCTAATAATGTTTGATAACTTGCTTAAACGGTAATAGTGAGAAACGAACTCATTGAGCTGTAGTGTGCTCATTCCCCTGTAATTTCTTTTGTAAGTTCATTTAAGTTGGATTGGGATAAATATCAAGTGCAGAGTGTAAACTGAAGATATGCATGATAATGTTAGAGTTAGTTGAGAACTGTATAGCTAGTATAGAATCATCCTTGTAGAAGTATGTATATGTTAAGATTTTATATATTTTAGTATTTCTTCTAATTTATAAAGTTGTCTCACCTTGTCTTATTGTTTAGTAGGAGACACTGATTCTCTACGATTCTAAGAGACTATGGAATATCGGATATCTATAGTTATGTATATTTTACAATATGTTAATAAAAAAAAAACTTGGAAACCCTAGTGATTAATTATTTAGACTCTTGCAATTTTTAACTTGCAAGGCGATTTTTGTATAATAGGTGTATAAGTGATATGAAAATTTTAAGCAACCTTACCCCACTCCCCCCTTAGGGTCATGACACACAATCTTCCAAATATTGAAGTTTCCTCCTTTGTCTATTTTTTCTTCATATTTCACCTATCTATGTATGTGTAAAAAATTTCCCTCTCCATTGAAATAACCCTTTGTCCTCAAGGTCATAAATCTGATCTATGGTTATTTCTTTTGTATGGAACAATTGTTTTTAGAATCAATACATCATGTGGTACATATGCATATGTGTTGAATTCACTTTGAATTTATTTTTTAAATAGTATTATGAATGGAGAACAAAAATAGATGGGTCTAAGAGAATTACTTTAAGTGAGTATCCTCTTTATGTGCTCATCCAAAACTATGGAGCTTAAGCCAAGCCAAGTTTTTATTGAGTATAAAAATTACAGACCATAGTTTGAGTTCATTAATGAGTCCGAAGCTTGAGCTCAGCATGTTTGGATGAATGAGCCTAAACTCAAGCTCTGTTAGGGAAATGAGGCTAAATCGACATGAACTCAAGTTCAAAGTTAATTCAAATTTTGAAAAATTACCTCCTTATCATTTTTTAAAACGAAACTAATTCAAAATTTATGTTTTTTTTTTTTCAACTATAGGGGATGGAAGATTCGAACCTTAGTCTATCCTGATGGAAGATCAATGGTGATTTCATTAGACTACAGTAGCCTTGACTATGTTCTTTTTGTTATATTAATTATAAGACCCAAAATTTTACATAGTCACCTTAAGTGGGTAATTTAGGGCATCGGTGTAACTAACTTGATTGACCTAGAAATTTATGAATAGGCTCAAGACATTAGTGAATGAGATTCTATGGACTCGGATATAGGAAATACAATAAAATGATAATAATATAGCTAAAATAGTGTAATTTAACTATATTACATATTATATATCATAACCACGTAAATAAGCTCTGTTAGTTTGTAATTTTTTAGAGATAAATTATATATGAAATAAATTTATTATGTGATATAAAATAATATGTAGAATGTATGTAAATACATTGTGTGTAATTTTTATGTATAAACGAGTACTGGTAATTACCTAAAATACTTGAATAATTATATTTTAAGCCAAGATAAGCTAAAGAATTTCATAAAAAATAATAAAAAATTACCAAAACATACGGAGTAGCTGGATTAGGTGTATGTAAAGACCTAGGCTAGATGTTAAGCAAACAAATTAGATTAGCATGCAATAGGCTTCATATATAAGCTAAATTGCAAGAAGAGAGAAAGAAAAATCATTTTTGCATAAATAAACTCTGTAAAATTTAAGAAACCCTCTCCAAATATTCCACATGCAAATGTGGAGTATAGGAAAAATAATCTTAGGCTAAGAAGTTGAAGAGACAATATTAGGAAAAATATATGAAAATAGGGTGCACATTTGAGCATCAAGGTGTTCTTTGGTCCAAATAGTTGCTAGAAGGCAACCACCACCACTAGGTGACAGGATACCCATCGACTGGATCGGTTAATATAGTTGGGCAGGTCAATGGTGGCTAAAGATGGTGGTTTAGGTGAATACTTCAAAATTGGCCGAATTTCAAAAAATAGTTAAAAATATTTATTTTACCTAGAAAATTTTAGAAAAATTTATTCCTACATATTTTAATTTGTAGAATCTAAGAAAAATATTAATTTGTACAAATTTAGTAGTTATGATATATGTCCTTAAGAAACAATGAAACTAAGCAATTTTTGAAATTGAAATAAATTAGTTTAATGAAGTAGTTTCAACCTCATAATATTTCTATGAACCACCCTATACTTATATTGAGTTTCTATGAAGAGTTTTTCGACATAAATATTTTTTAATATTTTTATTGGATTTCTAAGCCTTAAAAATGTGAATAAAATGACTGTTTTAGTGAAAATTGATATAATTTCCTAAGGATCACATTTGAATTCTAAGTTTGAACATTAAGTGAAGTATTTATAATGTGTTAAAGAAGTCATGACCCAAGGGAGGTTGGGGTGGGGGTAGGGTTGGTTAATACTAATAGGATTGCCTAAAATTTTTATATCACTTATATACCCATGATACGAAACGTGTCTTGTAAGTCAAAGATTGTAATACTCTAATTAATTAACCACTAAGGTCTTTAATTTTTAATTTATTAACTTATTGCAAAATACAAATAGTTGTAGATATCCAATATTCCACAATTCTTGAAAACCATAGATAATTGGTATCTCTTGCCAAACGATAAGATTAAGTAGTAAAAATCTAAGATTTATAAGAATAGTAATTACATGTAATCTCTTAAACTAGCTAATGATTGAAAATGACCTTTTTATGTCAAAGTGTGGCGCATAGCATATGTGCATGATCTATAAACTCCACTTAATATTATGTCAAAATAATCCTCATATAAAGAAGAAATTAAGTAAAGATTGGAGTACAAGTAGTATCAGCCATTGATTTTTCACTTGGGCTTAAGAAAATGATGAATTAAGTGTAAATGCAAAACTCTAAACTATCAGTCCAACTTGACTAAATCTAGAACATGGAAATAATCCACTTAAGGACACTAGAAAATTAAGTAAACAAAGTAAAAATACCAACCAAGGCTTGTAAGATAAGTGTTAAAGGCTTAAAACCCAAAACTGGGCCTAAAACTCTAAAAATAAGTCCAAAGCTCTTGATTAGGCCTTAGAGAATTTTCTGAACAGCACCTTAAACCCAAAGAAAAGACGTTATAAGACCTATAAGAAGTCCACATAAAATCCCCCAAGCCCAACAAAGTAAAACCCATTTTCAACACATAGTCCACTTAGAAGTTCAAGAAATATAAGTTAGTACTAAGGCCATAAACAATGGATGAAAATCTAACCTTGATTGAAGTATTAAGCCTAAAACAAAGTTCCAAGCCCAAGCCAAAAAAATTTTACAAAGTAATAAAAAACTCAACAACAATTTCAAGCCCAAAAGAAGACTAAAACCTAAGGAGCACTACTATTCTAAAGAATAGGAAAAATTGCAAGACCTATATCTCAAATCTAACCATGCTACATGAAAGTACATTAAAAAACGATGGAAATCAACCACAAGATCATAAAAATCGGATTTAAAATGAGGAAGTTATATGCGATTCAAGATTTAGAATAATTGGGAGAATTTTAAGACTAAAGTTAGAAGTAGAACTTAAGGAACATTAGGTTAACATTTTATTATATGCTAATTCACATAATATCGTCTTTACGATGTTCAAGGGATCTTACTTTTGGAGATGACTTACCCTTGGACTACTATGACTTAGTAGCTATGGCTAAGGGAGTGACTCTTGATGACTTCATGCTTGATTTTGTTTGTAGCGTAGTTACACTAAATTATTATTTCAAACTTAAATAAATGTGGAACATGGGAAATGCATGTGTATGGTTATATGATTGGACTCTACAATATGATAATAAGATAACAATTGGAACTTCTTTTGATATCGGGTTTGTATTGTTGTTATGGAATGAAATTTGCTTGACCATAGAATAAATCAGTACAAATAATTATCCAACTAAGAGCTTAAATGAGTCATGCATTGTACATTTTTGCATCATAATTATACAGATTGTCGCCTCACAGAGAAGGTAGAAAGGGACTCACAGGAGTGAAGGGTCTTAAAGGGATTAGATTAGGGAAAGGATATGCCATAAATTAATGTTGAGTTCCTATCCTAGTTTACGAGCTTACTGGGTGCCAGGGGACGCTAATCGCTTAGATAACGACAGCATTTTGTGACTGTTGCTTAAGGTGTATTATGTGGACTACGGGAGCCACCATATTACTAGACTTCAGAATTTTGAGGAAATCATGTTCTTTATTAAAGTAAAGTGTAATTATTCATTTATATACGAATATATATATATATATATAGATAGATATATAAACTGATTTAAGCACATAGGTGCAAGTTGTATGAAAACCCGAGTGCTAAAACTTGGTTGTTAGTTTGTATCGGTTAATTATTCCCAACCTCAACTATAAGGGGTGAAATTCTGAGTTTCATACAGTTCCTAAGCCACTGCATGTATTGTTTGGCATTTTGATAGTTATGTATTCATATGATTGTGCATAAATATAAATTGTTTGTATGGCATGAAGGAGGAAGTAGCTCACTAAGCGTAAACTTATATCCCTATAGATTTCTTTTGATGTAGGGGCTCCTCTTCGCCGAGTTGGGCTGTAAGATGCCTGAGGTTAGTCTTATGCTAAGACGGGACTGAGTGATATGTAGAGCAAAAGAGGGAACTTTTAGTATTAGATAGGATCTATTTATATATCTTGTTATTATTTGATAGTTGGACTATCTGTAGTTAGTTAAGTATGTATTTCTATATTTTCATTTTGGGACACTATGTTCCACGCTTTCAATTTAATAGTATGTTTAGTGTTTAATAAAGATAATTATGGTGCTTTGGTATTATTTATCTACATGACTGATGGTAACTTGGAGTAAGGGAAACCTTATGCGTTGTATGAAAGGCCAATGAACAATAAGGGGGTTGATTGTAGATGTAAACCCTATGAAATTTTGGTAACCCAAAAGTGAAGTTGGATGAAAAAGTCCTCAAATGGTCCCTAAAACCACCAAGACATAATAATAAAACCCTAGGTAAAGGAATCAAACTCTAAACTTTCAACCAAAACCCTAAATGAAGTAAGCCCTAAAACCCTAACTAAATGAGCAAGAACCCTAGGAACTTAGTACTTGAAAAACCTTAGGATGATAATCAAATCCTAAAATGATCATTAAGACCTAGTTAAATGATCGGATATCCTAACGAGACTAATGAACACTAATAGTAAGTTTAAACCCAATAATAAAAGTGATCAATATCACAAAACAACTAAAACCCTAACTTTCAAGCTCGTATGTAAACTAAATTACTATAAACGGACATCAAACCTTACTTAAACCCTAGGCACACATGTAAGTACTTAAAATTAACTAAAGTGTGTTATCTAAATTCAACAGAATCCTAAACATATCCTAATTACACTTAATTAGCCTAATTATGCCTAACTATTATCCATTACCCTAATCAAACCCTAGTCCATAACCAACTATCATTACATCTTAATTAACTATAAGTCAAACTTGATTAAGGGCTACAAGACAATCTCTTAATTACATTTAATACATCTTGTACCTTAAGGGGACAAGATCTTCCCCAAATTGGAAATAAAGTAAGAGGGTACATGACCCCCTTTTTAGCTTATGTCTTTTACTACCCAAAATACACACACTTTGTCCCCCTACTCTCTCGCTCCTTCACACCGGCCATCCCCCTCTCCCTCACTCATTTTGTTTATTTTTACAAGCCCTAAAACACTCTCAAAGGATCAAACCCTAAATCCCTTTCATCCTCTCCTTCGGCACCACATACATATCACTGCCACCCACCACACCACAGCTACCACCACACCAAGCCTTACGCCACCCACACACATCCACTTAGCCCTTCAATACATACACACACCAAGCTCACGACATACCCATATAAGGAGGTCATCCTTAAACTTGCTTCAGTAAGCAACTAGGTTACATTTCTTTAGTTTTTCTTATAGAATAGTGTCACAAACTTATATTTTCTTGGATGAAATTTACTTTACAGCATCATCCTAAATGTTTTAGGGTGTTTCATGAGGAACAAATAAGGTTAGTAAAAGAAAAACACACTTTGATAAAGAGTTATAGCAGTAGTAAGCATGATAGTGTAGTGTAGTGTTGATTTTTAGTCTAGATCATTAAGAAGTGTGATGAAACCCCCATTCCCTTTTGCATGCCACCACTTACTTAACACCACAACACTTTTCTACACATTTTTATGTCATGATTATAGCTATAGATGAGTAAGAACAAAGGTTACTTAAGTAGAATCACCATAAAAACAAGTGTTGCATGAAAATAGAAGAAATGACCCTAAGAACACTAAGTGGCCACCACTTCCATGAACCCATCAGATCTGTAAAATTTGATTTATCAGCTTAATGACATGTTTATTTAGTGTTAAATATGATTTAGGACTTAATTAATTAAGTTAAATAAGCTAATGTGTAGCTAAGTCCTAAATTAGCTTAATTAGTGATTAGAGGCTTAAAAATGGTGTTAATAACCATTAAAAAATTAATGTACAGATCTATTAATCTAATAAAAGTGGACTAAACTTTAGTCCAATGTTGGGCTTAAGCTCAAAAAGATAAGTGGGTTTCGACCCTAAGCTCTAAAAGGTGATTTAAGCTTAAAAAGCCCAAAGGAACTAACTTTATAGCCCATGTGGCTAAGTGACAAGATTTGAACCTTAGTTTGAAGGGCTTAGAATGAGTTAATTAAGAAGCCTACTAAACCTAAAGGCTCATTCAAAACACCCACCATAGGCTCCTTAGTGATTTAGAGTCCTAAACTTAGTAAAAAGGCTCATTTAGACCCATAAAAGTATCACCAAAGCCTACTTTAAAATTTTAAGGTGTTGGCCAGGAAAATTCCATTTTAAATACTTAAAAGAAAGCCTAAGTTATTGAATATTAGGCACAAGGGCAAAAACCAAGCCTAAGACCCAAAAGTAGGCCTAAATCTTAAAGTAACCCAACTCAACATTTAGGCCCAAACCTTAAAATAACCCAACTCACCATTTGGGCCCAAACCTTGTAAGGCCCAAACCAAAAACTTTCTAACCTACAAACTCAGAAATAACTTCACCAAATGAAAGAACATTAAAAAATGATGAAAACGACTATAAGTCACAGAAAACAAAGTTAAAATGAAAAAAATATGTTTGAATTATGAAAACAACTAAATCAAGGTTAGCAAGAAGTAAGCCTAGTTAGATAATGCAAATAGAATACTCATAGACCTTAATTATATTCTTTAAGTGATGAGGATATTGAGTTGGACGCAGTTGAGGACTACTGGGATTGTTGAGTATCGTGGTTGAGTGAATATATCGCCCCCCTACTTTACTTGTTTTGTGCTTGTAACTAGTGAATTATCTAATTGTATAAGATAATTGAACTTGTTGCATGTTGGGGCATATGACATATTTTATGTGCTTGTTATGATTGATCTTGCTTGCAAAATATCTTAAGTTATCACAAACGTCTATGATTGCTGAATTAGAACTGAGGATATTGGAGTGTCTGAATATAATTGTAAACCTTGCAAATTTAACCATTTTTAGTGTAAAATTGAACTCAAATACTATAAATAACTTTTCTAAGTCAACAAAGCTGATTAATTTAAAACTGATTAAAATTTTAAATTTGAAACCTAAAATGACTAAGAAAAACCCTTATTTATTAATTAAAACCCCACTTGCATATAAAAACCCTAAACTTTATATACACTTAAATACAAGAAATTGAACTTGAACCAGATAAAAACTCTAAAACCATAATCCTAAGTTTATAAAATGTATAAATTTACCCCAATGGTAGTAAAACCCTAATTGGATATAATTACCGATTGGCATGCATAATTGCTTAAACTCGTTAACGAATAAATGAAGATAACTCCCAAATATTTATAAACGTAAAGAGTAATAATTTAATTATCAAATTAATAAATTCATGAATATTATTTTGCCGTTACTTATAATTTTATATAAGTATATATGTGTGTTAGTTTTATATTGATTTAATTATTTTGATTTAATTTTATTATATATTTTACATTTATGTATTAGATAGTGTACGTTAATTTTTCATTCTATATTTTTTAGAATGTTTATTTCACCTTAAACATTATCTAAAATCTAAGAAGACTTTAAGAAAAGTCAATCAAATTATTTTTTAATTTTTCTTTTCTTTCTTTCCTTTCTTTTCTTTCTTTTACTTTTCTCCTTTTCCCTTTCTAGGTGCAAAAATTTTGGATGCTTTTTCCTTCTCTCAATTCTCACACGTGTAATTAAGAAGATGAAATAAGATAATAAGATAAGGGACAAGTCACATCTCATCTTATTTTCTTTTTTTTTTTTCTTTACTTTTACTTTTCCTTTTTCTTTTGGTTAACTGCATGTGTATATTACACAACTCATCATCATTTTTTTTACCTTTACTTTACAAAAGATAAGATAAAACACACATACACTTTCTCTTCCCTCCAACCATCCCCTTTCCCTTTCCTTTTAGTCCCTTTCTTCTTCAAATTTCTTTTCCTTAATTCACCATTTGGCATCTTGTTTTATAACTCATTTCAATAGTATTTTAGCATCAATTCTAAGAGGAGGAAGAGGAGTCCTTGATTTACAAATCTTCAAGACATCAAAAAGGAGTGATTATTTATTATGTATATTATATTTGATTCCTCTTGTAATACCCATTTGTTATGTACTCTTTATGTTGTATATGTATTTTGTAGTAATATGTATTTTAAGGATATGGTAAAAGGATTATATGTATTTTACTACCTTGTAATAAAATTTCATGTACATGTATGAAATTATATGTAAAATTTTTTTTTCTTATGTATACGAGTTCATTAAAGTTATACATGTATATATATATATATATATATATAAAGCAAGAAAACATAAGTATAAAAGTATATGTATAAGTATAAATATACGTATAGTAGTAGTATAGTATAAGTATAAATATTAGTATATGTCCAAATAACACATGTATAAGTATACTAAATTAATAAATCTCCAAATAAGATAATAAAAGTATATATATATACAAGAATACATGATTGGGCTGTAAGCTTAAAAGGGGAAATAGGATTAATTTACAAAATTTAATAAATTATAATAATAAATATATATGTATGAATATTAGTTAATATTACGAAAATTAGAAAAAATGTAAAAATTAGAAAATTTAGAAATAGACATGTCGACCAACAAGGTGTTACCACATCGGCACCATCATTCTTGTAATTAATCTACAAATAATAATAATAGTATTAATAATAACTAATTAATTAAGTGGAAAATTATAAATATAACAAAAAAGTGATTTAAATGTGAATTTAACCTTAAAATAGTAAGATAGGTAAATTATTATAAAAATGACTCAAAAATAAGAAAAATTTCAAAAATATAAAATTTAGAAATTAATTAAATCATAAATCAATAAAGAAAATCTTAAAATAATAATTTAAAAATATTTTGGTCAAAATAATAGAAATTCGTAACATTTTAAGCTTATGATGAAAAATATGGGTTACAACATCTAAAACGGATCTCGTTACATAAAAGTACATCTAAAAATCGATTATAAGATCATAAAAATCGAAGTTGGAACGAAAAAATTATACGCAATTGAAAATTTAAGATAAATCAAGAAAATTGGTAAAAAATTTAAGTTAAACTATATTTTTGCTATACTTGTGCTATAGTGGGAAACTAGGCAAACAATAATAGATATTTAGTGAATTGAGGAGCTTAGCTTTTTCAAAATACTTATAATTTTTTTTTTATCTTTTAGGTACCCAATTATCAAGTTCTGGAAATCCCAAAGGCTTAGAGAGTAAGTATTGATCCATGTGAGGGAGTTCCGATGATCTGCTATTTGCCTGCTGCTTGATGTTTGTATGCTGCTTATTAGTTGATATTGATTGTTTGTTGAATGACTGATTGCTTTGTGTACTATCATCCGTGTGATTACTTCCTTAAATTGGAAAACATAAATATTTGATTAAGGTAATCGATTATATTTATCATATGTCTATAACTCAATTGGCATACTGTTGGAGAGTGCTAGTTTTGCAAATTTTTAAGAAAAGTATTTTTGGAAAGTGTTTTTTTCCAATCCTAAACATGTTTTTAATATGATTTTTCTGAGGGTTCATAGTGCCCATAAATAATATTTTATTGTTAAGGTAAAGTTAGCATAGTATCTCCAATTGATTACGAGATGACTCATATATATGTACTCGTGGGGGGCTTGGATATATTTGATAGCAAGAGGACTCACTTTGTATGCCCAAAGGGCCTTAGATACGTTCAAAGGAGGGCCTTAGTTGGGATCCACTTATTTTGATTGATATTTCTTTCTTGACTAGGGTAATAATTAAGTGTCGTTTGAAGGAACGGTGCCCTTAAGCAGCCTCATGTGGTTAAGGTAAGGTGCTCTGTAAGGGTAAGTATGCAAGATAATCAACGTGTAAACGAAGTAAATTTATACCTTCTATAGTTCCAGATCCTTATGGATGTGTTGCTTGCATTCATTTCATTTGTAGATGGACTTACATGTGTGCTAATAATGTTGGATAACTTGCTTGAAAGTTTGTAGTGAGAAATGAACTCATTAAGCTTAGTGTGCTCATTCCCCTATAGTTTCTTGTGCAGGTTCATTTAAGTTAGGCTGGGATAACTCTCGAGTATAGAGTGCAAATGAAGATATGCATGATAATGTTAGAGTTAGTTGAGAACTGGATAGCTAGTACAGAAACATTGTTTATAAAAGTATTTAAATGTTAAAGTTCTATATAATTTAGTATTTCTTGAAATTTATAAAGTTAATTTACCTTGTCTTATTATTTGGTAAGGGATACCGATTCTCTACGGTTTGGAGGAATTGTAGAATATTGGATGTCCATAGTTATTTGCATTTTACAATAAGTTTAATAACTAATAATCGAAAACCATACTGATGAATTAATTAGAATCTTGTAATTTCTAACTTGTAAGGCGATTTTTATATCGCGGGTACATACGTATTATAAAAATTTTAGACAATCCTACTAGGTCATCCTTAAGGTTATGACAATTATTGATTAGCTACCTATGAATATGAGCTAATAAATATATGACCCTTAATTAAAATTGGACATACGTTGCATCTTGTAACGTAATAGAATAGGAGATCATACTTAGTTGCATTCGTGTTACATATTATGGTGCAAACCGTAACCAAGAACAGATAAGGCTGGTCGTTGGATGAGTCTAAGCTTATAGAAAGCTCGAAAACAGGCTAATGAGGAAAGGTACAAAAAGAATGACAAAGGCGAATGGAGCAATAAGCAAAAACCCATGAACAGTTCCAAAGGATATGATGTACTAAAGAAACTTTCAAGGACTCATGACACAATTCGATATGATGCATGAATTGATCCGGTAAGGTTACTCACCACCTAACCTTACTTAAGGGGAAAGGATAAGAGTGATGCTGAGAGTAAATAAGTAGTGTTTACGCAAGGAAGAAAGTACTCAAGTGTATTGAAGGTAATCTAATCTTCTTACAATTGTAAGTACAGGGGTATTTATACCCGCAAACTAAGGTAACTTACTCAAAATGGAAAAGACAAAAATGGCATTTCCTAAAGGGGTAATGTATATGTTATAAAGGTGCAAAAATGAATATACAAGGAAAATAATCATTGGTGCTACAGATTCTAC
Organism: Lumnitzera racemosa; assembly: GCA_024138005.1. Lineage (NCBI taxonomy): Eukaryota > Viridiplantae > Streptophyta > Magnoliopsida > Myrtales > Combretaceae > Lumnitzera > Lumnitzera racemosa. The sequence continues at coordinate 48,868,437 of JAMXBC010000012.1, read as the reverse complement.
ATGTGATGTTGTACATGTGGCAATGTGGCATTGGCAGGGTCGTTAAGAGATGCGAATAAAAAAGTAGGATAGATAGGCTTGTATAAGCAGGGATAGCTTAATCAATTCAGATTAACTCTCTCGGCTTCTCTATAAGGATGATGCTGAGTGATTGGGCGGCTCAAAAATAAAGAGTAATCGTTAACTCAACATGCCACAGAATAAAGGGCAGTCATACGACACAGCATTAGAGGTGACTTGGAAAGTAAGTACTTGGCCTCGGTAGGGGTTGGTTGGAACATGAGAATTCGTCATACCAGACTCTGTAGTCCTCGAGCTTAGCTATGGGTTAGGAGTCCCTTAGCTTGATTCCCATCATGTTATATATTGGGATCATTATCATACAACGTATTTCGTATGATGTGTTCTTACCTTGACCTTTGGAAACTACTCAACTCTGGGGAATGCCACCTTCTACTTGAAGCCGTACCATGTCTACTGTTGAGGGTGATATTATCCATAAGAGACTTCGAATTGGACTTGGATACCTAGGTCTTGATGTGCCTAAATACTTCTTAACCTAAGCAACGGTGGGTGTTAAAACCATGCTGTGTACAGTTATTGGTTGACTGTATACATTGTTGCATTGCATATGCTTATCCATGCATTTATATACTTGATTCATAACTTGTTTGATATTGTTTGTCAATAAAGTAGGTAGGTTACTCACTAAGCAATTAAGCCTACCCTCCTATAGTTTGTTATTGCAGCAGGATCTTTGGTTGGAGCCAGGCCGTGTAATGTCCGATGTTAGTTACACCAGCTTGCAGTTAATCAGTGTAGAGAAGATACTCAAGTGAATAGCTTGTTTATATTTGAACTCTCTATTTTCAATTGTTAAGTATCCTTTGTTTATTATGTAGCTTAGACTATTATGATATCTTATCCGAGTACTGTAGATTGTTATTAGGGAAAAAGCATATATACCCTCTTATTTATGTTGATGTTAGTTTTAATTTTAAATTATGTGCTTAGCCATTACTTAATGCTAGTTACTACGAGGAGGTTGTAGTTGTAAAATGCTTCATGTAGTACGCCAAAGGCCCCTGATCAAGGGTGGCACTTGATCTCGGATTTTCCTGTATTACATGATGGTATTACCATGACTCGACCCCCTCTAGGTTGTGACAATATTTAAGTGGTATCAGAGAACCAAGGTTAAATAAAATAAAACTTAACCCTAGACGTTTAGGAAGAACCTACTAAGTGAGCTAAGAGGGGTAGAATTAGGTTAAGATATTGTTTATATAACGTCTTTAGCTTGAAAGCGTAATAAAACCCTTATGATTCTAGGACGACTTTCTGACTCTCATGGAGTCATGGCTGGAGTTCAACATGGATGAGGATGAGACACTTTTAGACTACTGACACCATGTTCACTTACTTTGTGAGGATCTTGTCTTAGTGGGAGAGCCTTGTAGAATAAGCACTGTATTGTCGTAGTAAAGTAGTGATAACTCTTATTTTAAATACATTTTACATGGTGATTTTATAGTATTTTCCTTACATTTTTTTGTTTTCTTTAAAGAAATTGATACTTAATTGAGTAAAATTTTGACTACAAGGTTTGAACACGTTCTTGGATCGAAAACGAAGAAAAGCAAGTTTCACTCAATTTGGAGTTCAAATGAAGGAGTTGAAGTTTTGAAGTTATACAGTCTGGGACACAGCTATGTCTCCAGGGTGTGTCCATCCAGGAAAATATGTTGAGGTCAGAAAGTTACATGACCTGGGGACACGACTGTATCCCAAACCGTATCTGGTGACGAAAACGAAAACCTTTCAATACATTATAAAAGGACATACTAGGGTTTCACATGCAAGATTAGACATTCAAAAGAGAAAAGACTTGAGGAGAAAGCGAGAAAAAAGGTGAAAGCAACATCCAACTTCAAGATTGAAGAGATTCATCATCAACAAAAGGGGTTTTTCATGTTTGATTTATTAATTTTGTTGGAACTCGTTTTTAGTTTCATTATGATAGCTTAGAATTCATGTATTTAGGATTATGGAACCTAGGGTTTCATGTGACTCTAGATTTATAATTTTCAATAAAGTTTCTATTTTTTCTTGATTCAATTATGTTATTTAATTGTTAATTGATATTTCTAAAGTATCAACATATGATATTATGCATGATGATTGAGAAATCACATGTGAAATAAGATCTTGACATAATTGGAGAAAATTACATATATACTTAGAGATAAGATATATGTTTCTTCTGGAAAGTTGTTTGTTTGTGTGGGAATTCATTATACATTAATGCGATTCTAAATTATATTACTAAGTGAAGAGATTCCTGTAAATAATTTAAGATTAGGGTTAATAGGCTTGAAAAAGGTATTAACTTTAATTGTGAATCCCTCTGGTCAAGAATAATAGAAATTGAATTGAATATATTTTAAGCGGTCACATGTTAAATACTAGGGGAAATTATTCCTAAATACGTTATTACCTTCTTGAAGTCGTTCTTAGTTTTATCGCTTTCTAAATTGCTTAATCAAGTCTCATAATTAGGTTAGTTTGTTAATTTTAGTATTTTAATTAATTCAACCCTTCATAATTTTCTGGTTAGATAATAAAGCTAAGGTTAATATTAGTACTCGAAGTCTCTAAGGGATCGACTCGGACTCACATCCGCTATATTAAAATTGATAGGTGCACTTGCCTGATATCAAGTTTTTGGAGCCGTTACCGGGGATTTTCGATATTAAGAACACTAGTTGCTTTATTACTTTGACCATTTCTTCTTTTTTTTTTTGTTTTCATTGTTTATTTTTATTAACTAGAGCTGCAATTGATTCTATATTTCTTGCCCTTGTAGTGCATGACTCGAAGCAACCCGGAAGATTTGGTAGATTTTGATCTTGAAATTGAGAGAACTGCTCTTCAAAATTTGAGAGTGTGACCTAGACAAATTGTGGCTACCATAGAAGACGAGTCAATCGTTGAGATTAAGGAAGAGGGTAAAGAAGCCAACACTCATTTCATTGAGCAAGAAGATCCACCACACATGGCTAACAATGGTAATGAAGCAAATCGGACTATGTCCAACTATTCAAGACCTACACTTATTGGAGCTGACTCTAATATCGCGAGGCCAACTGTCGCGGCTAATAACTTCCAAATTGCACCTAACATCATACAAATGGTGCAACAATATGTTCAGTTTAACAGTCTCCAAGATGAAGATCCTAATGCCCACATCTCTAGCTTTCTAGAGATTTGTGATACATTTAAAATCAACGGAGCCACGGATGATGCCATCCGACTGCGGCTATTTCCTTTTTCCTTGAGGGGTAGAGCAAAACAGTGGTTGAACTCTCTACCACGAAATTCAATCACAACTTGGAATGAATTGGTAGAGAAATTTTTGGAGAAGTATTTCCCACCTGCAAAGACCACTAAATTCAGAATGATATTTCTTGTTTTGCTCAATTGGAAGCGAAGACTCTATATGACACCTGGGAGCGATTCAAGGACTTGCTCAGGAGGTGCCCACATCATGGCCTTCAACTATGGATGCAGATTCAAACCTTTTATAATGGTCTCAATTTATCTACGAGACAGATGATTGATGCATCCGCAGGAGGTACTTTGAACACAAAGACACCTGAGCAAGCACAAAACTTGATTGAATGAATAACGATGAACAATTATCAGTGGGAAAGCACTAGAGCCAAGCAAAAGGCTATGGGAATTTATGATGTGGATCTGACCACTGCTCTGGCAGCCAAGGTGGACCTATTGAGTAAGAAGATTGATGTACTCTTTGTTGGACCTCAACAAGTGCAATCGAATGTAAGTGACTTTGGTATGCAGGGGTATGGAGCACAAGAACAACTGGAATAGCTAGATTATCTAGGAAATCTACCCAAGCAACAAAATAACCCTTACAACAACACTTATAATCCAGGCTGGAGAAATCACCCCAATTTCTCATGGTGAAATCAAAACCAAGACCAGCAGAAGAGCAACTTTGGCCCTCCTGGATTTCAAAGACCATTCCCACCTCCACTTTCTCAAGAAAAGAAGTCCAGTGTGGAAGAACTTCTCACTAGATATATTCAAGGCAATGAGGCTTGCTTATCCAATATTGAATCATCATTGAGGAATCAAGAGGCTTCCTTTCGCAATCTTGAGAACCAAATTGGTCAACTTGCAAAGCTAATTTCTAAAAGGCCACAGGGAACGCTACCGGGAAATACAGAAACCAATCCAAAGGAACATGTCAAGGTAGTGACACTTCGAAGTAGGAAGGAGTTGCATGCTGAGAGGAAGATTAGCGAAGAGACTAGCAAGAGCAAGGAGGGGATGAAAGCAATGGATGACGTAGAGCCATCTAAGGCGAAAGAATATCAACCACCTATCCCATATCCCCAAAGACTCAAGCAAGATCTCAATGACCAACAATTCAGTAAGTTCCTTGACCTCTTTAAACAATTGCATATTAACTTACCTCTCGTTGATGCCTTATCGCAAATGCCGAAGTATGCTAAGTTCTTAAAAGACTTGTTATCCAACAAGGGGAAGCTTGAGGAGCTTTCTACAGTCATATTGGGTGAAGAATGTTCAGCGATCGTGCAAAACAAGTTGCCCAAGAAGCTAAAAGACCCAGGAAGTTTTACAATTCCTTGTCATATTGGTAACTTGTTAGTTGACAAAGCTTTAATTGATTTGGGTGCTAGATGAATTTAATGCCCTATAAATTTTTCAAGAAATTAGGATTATGGGAACCTAAACCCACACATATGAGCTTGCAATTAGCTGATAGATCTGTGACGTATCCTAGAGGCATTATTGAGGATGTATTAGTCTAAGTGGGTAAATTTATTTTTCCAATTGACTTTGTGATATTGGACATGGATGAAGATTTTGAGTTGCCCCTTATCCTAGGTAGACCATTTTTAGCTACAGCTAGGGCTATCATTCATGTTAGTGATGGCAAGCTCATTCTTAGAGTAAGAGATGAAGAGATCATGTTTAAAATTTCGAAAGATATGAAAAAGTCTGTTGATCAGGATGATACTTGCTACCTTTTAGATGTTACTGACACTTTGTTTCAAGTTATATACAGGAAGTCCTTTTTAAGGATCCGCTGGAGAGTTGCTTGCAATTAGGCATGGAAGAAGCTTCGGAAGATCCTATCAAATCCGAGGTAGTAGCCCAATTGGAGGCAAACAAATCTACCTTTATCAAGAAAGGGTTTAAAGAGGTTGAAAAAATGAAGGAAGCATAGTCAAAACTTTCGATTGAGGAGCCACCAATGTTGGAGTTAAAGTAATTACCTGACCATTTGGAATGTGCCTTCTTAGGGAAGGAATCTAAATTACCAGTAATTATAGCATCCAACCTAGAAGAAGAACAGAGAGAAAGGTTACTGAAAGTACTCAAAGAGCATAAGAAGGCCATTGCTTGGAAAATATCCGATATTCGAGGTATCAATCCTTCCTTTTGTACTCATAAGATTTTGATGGAAGAAGACCATAAGCCGGTTGTACAGCCTCAGAGACGCTTGAATCCGAACATGAAAGAAGTAGTCAAAAAGGAAGTTATCAAACTCCTTGATGCAATTATGACATATCCTATCTCTAATAGTTCATGGGTGAGTCTAGTGCAAGTAGTTCCAAAAAAAGGTGGGATGACAGTAGTCCCTAATGAGAGGAATGAATTGATCTTAATGAGAATGGTAACAGGTTGGCGTGTATGTATCGATTATAGAAAGTTAAATGATGCTACACGTAAGGACCATTTCCCCTTACCTTTTGTTGATCAAATGATAGAACGACTAGCTGGACATATGTTTTATTGTTTTCTAGATGGATTATCTGGTTATTTTCAGATACCTATTGCACCAGAAGATCAAGAGAAGACTACTTTCACTTGTCCTTATGGCACCTTTGCTTACCACAGAATGCCTTTTGGTCTTTGCAATGCACCTGCTACATTTCAGCGATGCATGTTAGCCATTTTTTATGATTTGATTGAGGACATAATGGAGGTATTTATGGATGATTTTTCAATTTTTGGCAACTCATTTGACCATTGTTTGAATAATTTGGACAAGGTACTTACCAGGTGTGAAGAGACTAATCTTGTACTCAACTGGGAGAAGTGCCACTTCATGGTAGAAGAGGGTATTGTGTTGGGTCATAAGATCTCATATCGAGGAATTGAGGTTGATACTGCCAAAGTGGACACGATTGCAAGACTCCCATCTCCAATTTTGGTTAAGGCCATAAGAAGCTTTTTAGGATATGCAGGTTTTTATAGGCGATTTATCAAGGACTTCTTGAAAATTGCCCGCCCTTTGACTAAGTTATTAGAGAAGGATATGCCTTATGTTTTCTCTTAGGAGTGTTTGAAAGCTTTCAATATCCTTAAAGAGAAACTTACCAATGCTCCAATCATGGTAGTACCTGATTGGGCACTTCCCTTTGAACTTATGTGTGACGCCAGTGATTACGCAGTCGGGGCAGTGCTGGGGCAAAGGCGGGATAAGTACTTTCAACCAATTCACTGTACTAACAAAACTCTTACTAATGCTCAGGAGAACTATACAACTATAGAAAAAGAGTTGCTAGCAACTGTTTTTGCCTTCGATAAGTTTCGCTCTTATTTGCTTCTATCTAAAGTGATTGTTTACACTGATCATTCTGCCCTTAGGTACTTGTTCGCAAAACCAGATGCAAAGCCAAGACTGATTAGGTGGATCTTGTTGCTATAAGAGTTTGATGTGGAGATCCAAGACAAAAAGGCGCTGAGAATTTAGCAGCAGATCACCTATCTCGATTGGAGAATCCAAACTTGGAAATGCTCGACGAGAATGAGATCAAAGATGAGTTCCTTGAGGAGTGACTCTATGCCATCAACCAAGTAAGTGATATGGAAATTCCTTGGTTTGTAGATATCGCTAATTTTTTAGCTGCAAGGATTATACCAAAGGGACTTCCACACCAGCAAAAAAAGAAATTTTTTTCTAATGTGAAACATTATTTTTTGAATGATCCTTACTTGTTTAAAGTATGTGCAGATCATGTCATTCGAAGGTGTGTACCACACCTCGAAGGATGGAGAATTTTGAGCCACTATCATTCGAGGCCTACGGGTGGGCATCATAATGCCAATAAGACAGCTCATAAGGTCTTAAAGGCTGGATTTTATTGGCCTACCTTATTCAAATATTCCTAGAAATACGTTGAGATTTGTGATCATTGCCAACAAGTAGGGAATGTATCCCGTAGGGATGAAATGTCACAAAACCCAGTATCGAGGTTGAGGTATTTGATGTGTGTAGGGGATCGATTTCATGGGTCCTTTCCCGAACTCTAATGGAAATAAATATACCTTAGTAGCTATTGACTACGTCTCTAAGTGGGTGGAAGCTAAATCCCTACCTACTAATGATGCTAGGGTAGTAAAAAAATTTTTAAAAGGCCTATTTTCTCGATTTGGCACCCCTAGGACAATTATAAGTGATAGGGGAACACACTTTTGTAATGCCCAACTCGACCAAGCATTGAAACGTTATGGCGTTACACATAGAATAGCCACCCCGTACCACCCCCAAAGTAGTAGCCAAGTGGAAGTTGCTAATCGTGATCTTAAGCAAATTCTTGAAAAAACTGTAGAGTATCATAGGAGAGATTGGTCAGAAAAGTTGGATGATGCTCTATGGGCATACAGAACCGCTTACAAAATACCACTAGGGACCACACCCTACCGACTTGTATATGGGAAGGTTTGTCATTTACCTGTAGAGATTGAACATAAGGCTTATTGGGCAATTAAGAGTGCTAATGTTGATTTTGAGCGTGTAGGTTCTCACAGGAAACTTCAATTGAATGAGCTAGAGGAATGGTGGGTGAATGCATATGAGAACTCCAAATTATACAAAGAAAGGGCCAAAAAGTACTACGATCAGCAAATCAAACAAGGTCGTCAATTTAAAGAAGGTGATCATGTTCTTTTATATAATTCTCGCTTTCGTTTATTCCCAAGTAAGTTGAAATCTAGGTGGTCTGGACCATTTACAATTACACAAGTTTTCCTGTATGGGACTGTCGAAGTTACACACCTGGAGAAAGGCACATTTAAGGTAAATGGGCAACGGTTAAAGTTATACTTGAGTGGAAACTTAGAGCATGTTAGATAAGAGGAGTTTTATCTCCACCCGATAGAACTATCATAAGAAGACGTATCCCGTCGAGCTATCGAAGTTAACTATAGCGTTTCTCGGGAGGCAACCCATGTTTAACTTTGCTTATACTTTAGTTCTTTAAATTTATTCCATTTTATTTTTCTTTTATCTAACTTTACTTTGCTTCTTTTATTTGTTTCAATTTTAGTCATAGGCTTTTCCCTTTGAGTTTCATTTTTTTTCTCTCTCTTTAGTTTTCTTTGTCTTATTTTTCTAATTTAAGTATTTTTATTTAATTTATTTTAAGTTTCTTGTATTTTTAAATCAATGAATTTAGGCAAAAAAAAAAAAAAAAGAACAGAAAGTTACACGGGCATGGGACACGGTCGTGTCCCAGCCCGTATCCATCCAGACCCCTTCAATGAACTAACGCACTCAGAAAGTTACACGGGCATGGGACACGGTCGTGTCCTAGCCCGTGTGCACCCAGCGAATTGCCGTCCAAACAGAAAGTTACACGGGCGCGGGATACGGTCGTGTCCCAACCCGTGTGCACCCAGTATTCCCACCTGACAATAGAAAGTTACATGGGCATGGGACACGATCGTGTCCCAGCCGGTGTCCGCCCAGCCATATGCCGCACGAACAGAGAGTTACACGGGTATAGGACACAGTTGTGTCCCAGCCCGTGTGCGTCTTGACTTTACCATTGAACTCAGTAAGTTACACGGGCGTAAGACACGGTTGTGTCCCAGCCCGTATGCTATCAATAGTCATGCTCAAAGACAGAAAGTTACATGGGCATGGGACACGGTCATATCCCAGCCCGTGTGTGCCCAGGTAAGGCCCCGCCATCAGAGAGTTACACGGGCGTAAGATATGGTCGTGTCCCAGCCTGTATCTGCCCAGCTCCACACGATTCAGCATACGCCCGATTTATTTAAACACACATACTCTCTCTCACACACTTCCACACATCAACACATATTTCATATTCTCTCTTCTCTCCCTCTTCTCCTTACGATTCTTGATCCAAGTAAGTTCTCCTCATTGTTTATGCTTTATCTTCCTCATTGTTTAGGCAGGTTTAGCTACTAGACATTACGGTCTTATGTGAATTGATACTTGCATTTGGTCTGCGAATTTATTTCGTTCTTTCATAAACGACATACACCATTGCCTTGTGTTGCTTGATTTTAATGCCTTTATGATGCCTCTTCCGGTTAGATATTCATGTATGATCTCTCAATTCCAAATCTTGTTTGCTAATCATTATTCCATTACGCCAGTTAGGGTTAAGCATTGTGAGAGTAATTTTGGGTCATTTAGAGTCTTTGAGGTGTTGGGACGCCTGCTTTTCAAGCTGATTGTAATGTAGTGGGTCTATTTTATAATTAGTTGGATGCATTTGCTAGTTATTTCTTATACCCCAACTAGTTTTGTAGATGCACTCTACATGTTTGTTTAAATGTCCCAATGAGAATTCTATTAATATTCTTCACTATTAATCCTTTCTCCCTCTGTCTTCATTTGACCTACGTGTGGCAAGGATGCACGTTTTTTATTTGGTTTGATGTTTCTTTTCAAGTATTCAATGGCAAATCGCGCAAAGCTTACCGTTCGATGGAAATCCAAATATGCAGCATCCTCTTCATCACAAGAAGGTGCAATTGTTGAACCATTAGCCACTCTCCCTCCGATGGAGCACCCAATGCTTCAATTTAAGGAAGACTACTAGTTGCAACGCTATAGTTTACTTAAGAATAAGCCTTTCAGCGACACCCTTCGTCTAGATTGGGATGTTCTCGCTCAATTAGAGCTCTCAACAGAAATGAAGGAGCTCTTGGACGGAACCATTTAGGAGAGATTTTTATCTCTTGATGCTCCCATTTATAAAGAGCTGACATTAGAATTTTTATGTACTTACAAACTCGATAAAAAGAGTGCTACTGGCATGGGCCCTAAACGCAAACTCCATTTCACTTTGAGTAGCCACCCTTTCCACATGACCATAGCTCAATCGGGCAGATATCTCGATCTCTATGAAGATAGATATATATGGACAGAAGAGTTTCAACGTCTCTCATGTCGTTTTCCCCATGAAGTAACACTAGGGACGTTTTGGAATGAAATTACTATTGGTGATGCGTATGATCCAGCAAAGAGCAAAGCTTCTCAATTAGTCAAACTGGAATACCGTGTTCTTCATTGGCTCTTTTCCCATACATTAACTGGCCGAGGCTTCAGCACCAGTGTGGTTTCCAACAAGGATTGCCTCTATTTGTATAATGTTATTCATAAACATCCCATCAATCTCGCCATCGAGCTCGCTGAACTGTTTAGCCATCAAGCCACCACTACACGGAAGAAAGGGCATATTTGTTGTGGCCCCTACATCACCTTACTCGTACAGGCCATGCGAACTAAGGTTGTCATTTGGCCCTCACTTACCTTAGTCAATCAAGTCACTTCTATGCAACTTCAGTCATTCCGACTCATGAACCTTTTACCAACGAGATGTCAAGGTCGACACTCACGCAGCACATCTCGAGGCCAAACGTCTTCCGCAAGCTTTGAAGAGAAATTTGATATGTTGATGTCTAGGGTTCGCTATATCCAAGAAAGTGTAGATAAACTTCATATCCGCCAAGACAAAATGGAAAAATTTCTCAAGATGAAAGAGTCGGCTGCACATGATGAAGATAGTGAGAGTGAGGAAGAGGATGATGAGGGTGGTGTGGAAGACGATGATGAGGATGGTGAGGAAGAGGTAGCTGGAGGAAGTGAAGAGGGTGTTGAGGGCAGTGACGACGACGATGATCCAACAGTATCGTTGTCGTGGTAGGTCACCGTATACCGTATAAAGGTCTATTATCAACCCCCTTGCTGATCATAGGCCTTTCATACGATACACAAAGCTCCTTCCACTATACGTTACCACTAGGCCCAAAGACAAGTAATATAGAGTAATTTAACTAAAATTACTTCTATGTTATAGATTAGCTAATTGTGTGGGCTCGTGGGACCCACACCAAAAAAAATATTACAAACAAATGCAGTTCATAACGGAATTGCATTAAATCTGTGTTATGAGCAAAAACACAAAAGTATTTAAACGTCTATAATTCTATTACAAAAAGTCCTCTTCGCTGTCCGATCGCTCCAACCCGTCCCTACACGAGACTTACCACGGGCATGCCTCGGCCCGGATTTGTGAAGAGGTTTTCCTGCATCAACAAAAATCTATAGGGGTGTAAGCTTAAACTTAGTGAGATAAACACCCTCGTCAGTACCACATGACAGAAATTTATTAGATACACAATCATATAAATGCATGAACAATCAGTATGCCAAACAACGTATGCAGTGACCTAGGAACTGCATACGATTCAGAATTACGCACCCTGAAGTCGGGGTTTGGAGATAATTAACCGACCCAAACCAAAATCCGAGTTCTAGACCTTGGGTTTTATTTCATTTACACTATCGTGCTCATGCCAAAACAAAAATCTCTCTCTCTCTCTCTCTCTCTCTCTCTCTCTCTCTCTCTCTCTCTCTATACATATATATATATATATGTATACTTCCTTTACCAAAATCAAATCATATCTCTTAAAATCTCAAGTCTAGCGGTGTGGTGGCCCCCGCAGTCCACAAACACACGCCCTAAGCAGAAGCCACAAGACTCGGCTCTTCGCCGACGGTTGGTGCCTCCTAGTGCCTAGTAAGCCCATCAACTTAAGATAGAGACTCAATATATACGATGGCATAGCTAGTGCCCAATCCTGCAGGAAACTCGTATTCCTGTAAGTCCCTTCCCATCTTCTACGTAAAGCTGCAGTCGGTGTTATCCGTATGCAATATGGGGAATGCATGATTCATTTTGAGTTCTTAATCGTATAAGTGATTAACTCGATTTTTAGGGTGATCAAACAATTTCATTCCATACAATTCACATGTATATATTAATATAAACAATTCCCATTATTATATATATAATTAACAAGTCATCACATTCATCCATAAATCCATACACACGGATCTCCCATATCCTACAAGCATCCAAATTTATATATATAAGTTTAGGTGCATCTATTTTACAAGCACAATCAAGTAAAGAGTCATCGAGAATTTACTCACTCTGCCATGTGGGTCAGTCAAAGTAATCCGGAGGCAAGTCGTCTCCGTACACGGTGTCCCCTGGTCATTGAAATACTATTTATAAGGGATTGAAATAAACTTAGAAAAAACTAAGTAAATTTTCCTTAAGTTATACTCTTGACTAGTTTTTGAAATTTTTCCTATTTTTTGCCTAAAGTTCAATCGCGTATAACTTTTTTGTTTTAAATCCGATTTTTATGATCTTATAATCAATCTTCATCATTCTCGAGTGTACTTTAACATGGTGAGGTTATATTTTCGAAATGAGATGTACAATTTTGTCCATGGGTCAGAGTAGTAGCGTTCCTCAAGTATTGGAGTGCTTTTGAGCCTTGTATGGTAAATGGGCTTTTTGATAACTTGAGAAATCCTTTGGGCTTGGTCTTAAGATTTTATGATAAGCTTAAAATACTCCTTGAGATCAGATTTACAACTTTGATTTATATTCTTAAGGCTAACAACCACTTCATGGGCCCTTTAGTAGGCTTAAGTTGTCAAATGGACTTATTTTTTGTTCAAATTAAAGTTAGTGACTTTGGTAGGCTTATAGGGCCTTAGGTGGATTTCTTATGGGCTTCAAAACAACTTCTCTTGATACTTTAAGGTGCTGGTCAGAATTTCCTTAAAGGCCCAACTTAGAGTTCTAGGCTTGTTTTGAGAGTTTTAGACTCGGTTTTGAGTTTTAGGCTTTGTATGCTTGCCATACTTGCTTTGGTTGATCTTTTCACTTTGTTCATTCACTTTTATCATATTTTTAAGCTTCTTTTTCTCACGTTCCAGATCTGTTCGTGATGATTCCAAGGGGTTCTTATTTGGTTTTTCAACTTGTTTTATCATTTCCTTAAGTTTGGCTGGTAGATTGTGCACTTAAACTACTTGTATCCAAATCTTAACTTAAGTTTTCTTCCATAAGATAATCCTTTAACTCATGCTCCACATAAAGAAATAAAAATCTTATACTTAATATAACCTCCATATCATAGCTCATGTCATACAAAGTTGGTTTTTTCATAAAACTTTATGTGATGGATTTTTCCTTAACTTAAGTCTAGATTTGAGTATGTTTAACTTAATGGAAAGAAAATCAACATCCAAATGACTATGGAACTCTCACATCCAGCATGCTCATCATCCATTCAAGTTTTTATTTTAAAATCTTCCATTCAAAGTGTTGAACAAGTGTCTTTACAAAATACCAACTTTACATGCTCGTGCTTCAACTTTATGTAAGGGTTTCATGGTTTGTTTTTTAAAATGATTTTTTGGTGTTATAACAACTTAAACCTTACTTATATCTTCAAGAAATCATAGTATCCTAATCATAAACACTAACCCACAATCACAAGAAATACTTACTCGTCCTTAAAGCAAAATATGGTGGTTGTGCACAAAGGTTCCACTTAAGCTCTCAACTTTACTTCCTCTTTTGCAACATTTTGGAACCCGAATCTTTTTGGTCTTTTGGAATGGGGTTTATGGAAGGTTATAATGGCTCTAAAAGATCTTAGATGGTGAAAGAAAATAACACAAGAACAAGAAGGGAAGTTGCCGTAAGTGAAGTTGGAAAATGGAAGAAAAGTTGATTTTGTGGGGTAAGGTGGTTTCTCCCTTTTATGTTTGTTTCAAATGAGAGAAAGAAGAAGTGAAAGTGAAATTGAAAGTGAGAGAAAAAGTGGAGAAAGTGGCTAGTTTGAATGGAGAGAGAATGAGTGTTTAAATGTCTTGAAAGTGTTGTCTTGTAGCTTACACAAAAGTCAACAATTGCAACTATTGATGATGTAAGCATTAAGGGGTGAATAGTGATGTGTAAGAGGAAGTGATTGATGGTTGAAAGACAAGAGCATGGCCCCCCTTTCTCCCTTGTCCAAATTTTCCATTTAAAGTGCTTTTGGGGCCATGTAGTGGTCTTGTCTCATTTATTAAAGTTAAGCTTATGAAATCTTGTGAAAAATTATCCATATGTAGTATAAGTGAAGGGGTGATAAGGAAATTGTCTCATCACTAGATTTTGATAAGTTATCAATTGATAATTGATTCTAACTCTCAATTGATAAGTTATCTAAGGTGATTGGTTGGTCTACTTATTTATGTGTAAAGCTTATACATGAAGATAAAGGCATGGCCTTATAAGAAATTGTTTTAGGGTTTTCATTTTGCATTGTTTTGTAATTTATGATTCGATTCCTATAAAATTGTGAAATTTTCTAAAGTTGAATGAAATTATTCAAATTAAATTATTGATTAATTACTTAGGGTTAAAATTCCTTAACTATTTTAGGGTTTAGGGTTTTAAGTGATTTTAGAGTTTGCAGTTCTTCAAGCTCGGGTTTTATTGATAATTGGTTCTTTTGGATTGGAAAAATTTAATTCGTTTCTAAATATAAACTTAAGTTTTTTTTTTTGGTTTAGTTGATCTTTGGGAATGTTCGAAAAGTACTCATACTAAAATCTTAGGCCCACTAAAAGTAGGGTTTACACCAGCTATTACCCCCAGTTGAGCGGGTGCACTTAGCCCCTATAGTACCCCTAGATCCCCAACCTCAAAGGTCCTTGATGCTGGAGTTTATCAAGTGTATCAAGTAGTTTGATGGGGCAACCAACTGCCTAGAGGAGGTAGAGGATTGACTCATACAAATTGAGAGGAATTTTGAAGCATTTGAGATTTCTCATCACTTGCGAGTCATTTATGGTACTTATATGCTGAGACTCCATGCTAGTATATGGTATGAGTCAAAGAAAAGGATAGCTAGAGAACCAATCACTTGGGAGGCATTTAGGAGAGAGTTTATTTCTAATTATTTTCCTGAGTTGTTGAAGTTGCAGTAAAGTGATGCTTTTATCTCTATACAAAAGGGAAACCATACCATAGATTAGTATGAGGTAGAGTTTAATAAGTTGCTACAATTTGCTGATGTGGATTTCCAGGTCAATGATAGGCTAAGGATACAGGTTTTTAGTAGAGGATTGGATTCTGACACGAAGCACTGTGTACGCGAGTTTTGACCTTAAGATTTTCAAGAGGTTGTTTAGATGTCTTAGACTATTTAGAGTGGCAAAGTTCTGAAGATAAAATGAAGAGGCCTAAATGAACATTTTTCGAAAGACAACATTTAAAGGACCCGAAATTGCTAAGAAAGGAAAGAGGATTATGATAGGTCATGGCCATCAGCTGAGGCCAAGTATGTTAAGTTCTGGATCAAGGATTGGTACAGCTAGATGTTGGAAGTGCAAAGGAGGACATTACCTTAGAGAATGCCTTCAGTTGCAGCATAAGTGTTTCTTATGTAGGGATGGTAGTCACCATATAGCTGAGTGTCCCAAGAAGGCCACCATGACTTGCTTCTTATGTAAGCAAGCAGGGCATATTACTTCAAATTTCCCATAAAGGAGAGCAACCCCGGTTATCTAACCAACTCGCCCTCTTGCCCCATGGCCTTCCCTAGTCGTCTAGTAACCTAAAGACAAGGAAGAGGCCCAGGACCCATGCAGGCTAGACTAAGAGCACCCATACATGCTAGAGTTTATAACTTGAAGGGTGAGTAAGACTATGTAGATGATGGACACGTAGAGGATGTTGTTGCCTACAAAGAGGGAGACACTACAGATACTGGACTTGTTACATGTATGTAACTTAACTTACACTTTATTTATTTATTTTTTTCCAAAAACAATAGTGGGTATAAAGTCTAAGAAAAGTGGGAAGTAGCAAAAGAAGAATTTAGGAGATTTAGAAGATGCTTTATAATAAACTAGCAAAAATAATGAAAACTATGATGGTTTAAGGAATATCATTGTTTCTAGCTTACTTGTTTATGCCTTGTTTGATATGGGAGTGACCCACTCCTTTATCATGCCCTAAGCTATCGAGTAAGTAGGACTACATGTCACGATTGTAAAGTCATGCCTCAAGGTTAAGACCCCTATTGGCACTGTAGTGGTAACTCAAGAGTTGGGGAGAAACTGCCCTTTGAAAATTCAAGATGGTGAAACTTACACTAACATGATCATGCTTGAGTTAAGCAAGTACGAAGTCATCCTAAGTATGAGTTAGATGTCAGCAATAAGAGCCAAGGTAGATTGCTAAAGCAAGGAAGTAAAATTTGAAACTCTATATGGGACAAAGGCTACTTTTATGCAAGAATTGATGATTAGTAAGCCGAGTGAAGTATATTCACTTGAGTTAATTCCAGATGAAGGATTCCCAGCTTGGGTAGAAATCGATTTAACCACAACTTAAGCAAACAAAGAGAAGCCCCAATTGGAAGAAATTCAAGTGGTTAATGAATTCCTTGATGCCTTTCCAAACAAACTTCCTAGGTTACCACATAAGAAAGAGGTCGACTTTGTCATTGACTTGCTGCTAGGTACCGAGCTTATATCTAAAGCCCCTTATAGGATGGTTCCAGTAGAAAAAGCAATTGTGAGAATTACTTGACCAAGGATTCATCCGACTTATTATATCACCTTAGGGAGCACCCATGTTGATTATAAGAAAGAAAGATGGGTCAATGAGACTGTACATAGATTACCAAGATTTGAATAAGGTAACTATCAAGAATAAGTATCCCCTATCGTGGATAGATGACTTGTTTGACTAGTTGAAAGATGCTAAAGTCTTTTCGCGGATTGATTTGAGGTCTAGATACCATTAATTAAGGATCAAGCCGGATGACATTTCCAAGACTGCCTCTAGAACAAGGTACAAGTGTTATGAGTTTCTAATGATGCCCTTCAGTTTGACTAATGCCCCAGCTACCTTCATGGACTTAATGAATCATGTGTTCTAGACATTATTGGAAAAGTATGTAATCGTCTTCATTAATGACATCCTAATGTATTCTTCCTCTCTTGATCAACACGAAGAACATTTGAGAATGGTGTTGCATATTCTAAAAGAACACAAATTATACGCCAAGCTATCTAAATGCGATTTTTGGCTAAAGGAGATATCTTTTCTTGGACACATAATGTCAAGTGATCGAATAACAGTTGATCCTAAGAAGGTAAAGGCCATAGTTGAATGGAAAAAGATGGTGTTGCAAATTCTGAGAGAACGCAAATTATACACCAAGCTATCTAAATGCCTTTTTGGCTGAAGGAGATCTCTTTTCTTAGAAACATAATATCAGGTGATGGAATAACAATTGATCTTAAGAAGGTAAAAGCCATAGTCAAATGGAAAAAGCTGGTGTTACAAATTCTGAGAGAACACAAATTATACACCAAGTTATCTAAATGCACTTTTTAGCTGAAGGAGATCTCTTTTCTTGGACACATAATATTAGGTGATGGAATAAAAGTTGATCTTGAGAAGATAAAGGCCATAGTCAAATGGAAAAGGCCAGAGACAGTCACTAAAATGTGTACTTTCCTAGGATTAGCTAGGTACTATAAGAAATTTGTTAAGGACTTCTTTACTTTAGCTTAACTGCTTACCTAGTTGACACAAAAGAATGTAAAATATGAATGGACCAACAAAAGGGAGCAGAGCTTTTAGGAGTTAAAGCATAGATTGGTATCTATACTAATTATAGTCCTACCTAATTCTAATGAGCCTTTCACCGTAAACAATGATGCCTCAAGGAATGGTTTGGGTTATGTACTAATGCAAAACGGAAAGGTCATAGCCTATGCTTCGTGACAATTAAGGTTACATGAGTAGAATTACGCTATACACGATCTAAAGTTAGCTGCAGTGGTTTTTGCTCTCAAAATTTGGAGATACCACTTGTATGGCCAAAGGTGTGAGATTTACATAAACCATAAAAGCCTCAAGTAACTTTTCACATAGAAAGAGTTGAACGTGAGAGAAAGAAGATGGCTTAAACTAATCGAGGATTACGATCTTAGGATCAATTACTGCCTAGGATGGTTAAATGCCGTTGCAGATGCACTGAGCCAAAATAATCACATAGAAGTTGCTTCACTCCTTATGAAACAGCAAGAGTTGATTAAGGAATTTAAAAGACTTAATAATTAATTCACTTGGGCTGGAGGTAAAGTAAAATTGTCAAAACTAATCGTTGAACCTACATTGATGGAAAGAATTTGGAATGCCTAAAAAAATGATCTAGCTTTAATAAAGGTGAGGGCGGAGATGGTTGATGGGAAGTACCTCGATTTTGGTATTGATGAGAAGGGAACTGTGTACTTGAAAGGAAGGTTATGCATACTAAAAGATGCTTCCCTTAAGAAGGAAATTATGAATGAAGCTCATCGCTCAAGTTATTCGGTACACCCTGGGGGATTGTACTAATATCTCAAAAAGAGTTTTTGGTGGAATGGTATGAAACAAGAAATAGTTGACTATGTACAAATATGTGAGACATGTCAAAGAGTTAAATCAAAACAATAAAGGCTAGGAGGGTTATTATAACTATTACCAATTCTCAAATGGAAGTAGGAACAGATTACTTTAGATTTCGTTAGTAGACTACCCTAGACCTAAGCAGGATTTGAATCCATATGGGTGATTGTAGATAGACTCACCAAGTCAACACAATTTCTCTCCATCAGCATGACACACTACTTAGGAAGGTTAGCATGGATCTATGTAAGAGAAATTGTGAGGCTCCATGGTGTTGCTATGAACGTAGTTTCCAATCGAGATCTACGTTTTATATCAAAGTTTTAAGGGAGTCTACAAAAGCACTTAGGAACTCGATTAAAAGTTTAGTACGACTTATCACCCCCAATCAGATGGACAGTCTAAAAGAACCATACAGACCTTAGAAGACATGTTGAGAGCTTGCACTATAGAGTTCAAGGGAAGTTAGGATGTACATTTAACCTTAGTCGAATTTGCTTACAACAACAGCTTCCATTCAAGCATTCAGATGCCACCTTATGAAGCTTTATATGGACGGAAGTATAGATCTCCCTTACTTTAGGATGATATCGAAAAGTTAGGCCTCAGACCTGACTTGATATAAGAGGCTACAAAGAAAGTGGTTATCATTAAGCAAAAGATGAAGTGATTTAAGACTACTAGAAAAGGTGGGCTAATTTAAAGAGACGGGAGGTGGAATTCCAAGTAGGCAATCATGTATACCTTAAGGTAAAGTCGATAAAGAGTGTACATAAAGTAAGGACATAAAGAAAATTAAGCCCGTAGTAGATTAGACCTTTCAAGGTGTTAGACCGAGTTGGAAGTTTGGCCTATCGACTAGCCTTACCACCAAAGTTATCAGACTACATAATGTCTTCCATATGTCAGTGTTATGAAAGAACATTTTGGATCCAGATAAAGTGGTAGAATTAGAGTCGGTGCAAGTAAAAGAAAACCTCACTTATGAAGAGCATCCAATTCACATCTTTAATAGAACAACTCAAAAGTTAAGGACAAAGGAGATCAAATATGTCAAGGTACTATGGAGGAATCATGAAAAAGAGGAGGAGGCTACCTGAGAGGCTAAAGAGAAAGTAAGGCACAAATACCTAGAGTTGTTTAAGATAACAGGTTAATCTTCTCCAAGTTTTGAGGACAAAACTTACTTTAAGGGGAGAAGTGTTGCAAATCGTGACCAAGAACAAACAAGGCCGGTCATGGATGGGTCCAAGCTTGGAGAAAGCTCGAAAGAGTTAATGGGGAAAGTGTAAAAGAACAAAATGTCGAATGGAACAACAAGCAAAACCTACCAACAGCTTTAAAGGATATGATGATATAGATCCATGAATGAACATATGAACCCAGTATTACACAAAAACCAAAGAAGTGGGTCTAAGCCATGAGATGGCTCGAAAAGTAAATGGTAGTTGAAGGTTTAGCAAATGCCGTGCACTAACTCCACAAATATGACTCACTATATAACTATACATAGACCTAAGACTGCAGGATATGACATACCAGTCTAACTAATTTGGTTACTCACCACAATCTTTGCTAAAGGGATTAATAAGAGCAGGTAGTAGAGAGTTTTCTAAGAGAAAAGTCTCAAGGGTTTTTCATTAAAATGTCAAAGTCTATCTAAAACCGTATACAAGTGTTCTATTTATACAAAGTGGTAAAGTTGTTAGTAAATAAAATGACTAAATATGCCCTAATGACAATTCTATAAATATAAGATAGACACAAGGCTAATTACAAGTAAAATACAAGAAATAGAGAATCTAAATATATAAGCAAAATAGATAGCTAAGTGAGATCTTCAGGTGAAGGCTAATGCTTTGATTCTAAAGAGCTATTGGGGACTCTAAGCTATAATTTAGGCAGACTTGATTCTGGACGACCTGTCTTTGTCTGGGGCTATCTTGATATGTCAGAGGCCAACCTGATATGTTCGAGACCAACTTGATATGTCCTGGGCCGACCTCTCATGGGCAGTGGCCATGCTGATATGACAATAGCCGACCTCGTATGGTCGAGCCAATTTGGCGTGGATGTGGCTGACTTGTTTGATATGTCCCGAAGCCATTAAGTTGATATAGAATAGTAGGGTGGCTTGACATGATTAAGAAAATCTTGGTCAGATAAACTCGGTCGAGCAAATCGACTTTGGTAAAGTAGGGTAGATGGGCAGGGTAAGATAATCCTGAATAGCTGATCCAAGTAAACCTGACAGAATAGCATAGAGATGACTACAATAGGGCAAAATGGATCAAGTATAGCAAGGAATACCTAGCAAAGCAAGGCATAAATAGTAGGCTAGGACAGAACATGCAGAGCACATCGAGTCTCCTAATATTGCCACAGCTCATAAATAAGTCTGTGGAAGGGTTCATTAAGGTAGAGCAAGCCGTACTTAACATAACAGGGTAAACCCAGCAGAGCAGGGTAAGCTATTAGCAATGATAGAGCACATAAACAGGTCTTCCATTTGCGTAGAGCTCCTAAGCAAGCCTCCTATGTAGTTCGAAGCTTGACATATCGTTGAGTCGAGGCCAGAAATCCTATCATTCCCTCCTTCTTCAAAGAGTTTTGACCCGAAACTTAGCAGCTAGCTGCTCCAAATCCCTTTAAGGTTAAACACTAATTGATAAAATTTAAATTTAAACATAGTACACTATAGTTCTTACAACAAGGGCATCACCAGCTAATGCTCCCTCCACTAGTCATGGGCTCTATCAATCACATCTTTTATCTCAGATCTTTCCTTCCACTTATCATGGATGCAATCAATTATACCTTGGTAGTTCTAGCAACTATCAATTATGGGAAGCAACATAATCTCAAGGTCATACAAAGAATTAGGGGCTTACAAATCTTGTGTCAGCGGGATGTAAGATTGCTCTTCAATGGCAAGTGCTTCTATCTCTTCAAGCTCGACTAGCTCGAACATCATGATCTCCTCATTAGTTGTAGTCAATATTCCCTCTACTACCTTGCAAATCAATTCCTCTTCCTCTTTCCATTTGTATACCTCAAATCTCTCTAACTCAAGAGTACCAAGAGTCATCATGATGTATCCCCAATACATGTATCCATCACCTCGGCCCTAATAAACTCCAATTAAAAATCAATAATAGCTTATAGGTGCAATTTTGTAACTGCTCATATTAGTTCCACGTGGCATTTACAGTAGGTAATGGAATCAATTGAGGAACATGGGGGTTTAACCACAATTTAGCTCAGTCTTTCTCGCCTCTACTGCTCATCTCTCCAGTAACCTTCACCTCCTCCTTTTCTACTTGCTTTCATCGGCCTTCCTTCTCATTAGCTTTCTGTATTTGAGTATTCCTTTACTACTTCATTTCTTCTCTAAGTTACTTAAGTTGATCAAGTATAACCTCTAATTGTTCCTACACATCATAATAGTCGATACTAATGGCAGATTCTCCTCTTCACCTTACTCATTTGCCTACTCCTCCATCTCGAACGGGTCAAGCTAGGTTCTAACCTCTAACAAGTTGAGCAACTTATAGGGTGTTTTACGTAGCCTTAGTGGTTCAGCAAGCCAATGTGTGAACAGCTCAGGTCAGATCTACCAATAGGTTATCCACCTCGTCAAGTCTTTCATCAATGCTTTTGGGAGTTCCCTAAGACTATTGTCCATGGTAGACAACTCCACTGTCATTGCCAGTACCAACATTCATACTTGGTTCAGTCATTCTTCTTCACAAAATCAAAGCTCAAACAAACACTTCATTAAATTAACAGTTAACAATACAACGCTCAAATGAACATACTAACTTGCTCTATTTCACACATAAAAAATAGAGTATAACAAAACTTCAAAAACACACATCAACTCGAGCAAAACCTCTACTCTGATACTAAGATGTCACGAACTGTGACCAAGAACTGACAAGGCTGGTGGTCGC
This sequence comes from Lumnitzera racemosa, assembly GCA_024138005.1. NCBI lineage: Eukaryota > Viridiplantae > Streptophyta > Magnoliopsida > Myrtales > Combretaceae > Lumnitzera > Lumnitzera racemosa. The sequence continues at coordinate 48,845,834 of JAMXBC010000012.1, read as the reverse complement.
TGGATGGGTCTAAGCTTGCAAAAAGCTCGAAAGAGTTAATGAAGAAAGTGCAAAAGAGCAAAATGACGAATGGAATGATAAGCGAATCCTACGAACAGCTCCAAAGGATATGACACATCAATAGAACTTTCAAGGACTCACGGCACAATTCAATATGATGCACAAATTGATCTAATGAGTTTAATCGCCACCTAACCTTGCTTAAGGGTTAGAATAAGTGTGATGCCAAGCGTAAAATCAACAGTATTTACACCAGGAAGGAAAAATACTCAAGTGTATTAATGATGATTATGTCTATCTGCGACTTACAAATAAAAAGGGTATTCATACCCAAGAATTTAGAGCAATTTGCCAAAAAGGGAAAAGACAAAATGGGTGTTACCCTAAAATAGTAATGTACAATAATAAAAAAAGGTAAAAATGAATATTCACAGAAGTAATAATTAGTGGGGGAAAATTCTACATATAGTCCTGTACACGTAGAGATGTTGTATTGGTGAAGGTTATTAGAAGATGCAAACAAAATAGTATGGTCAATTAGCTTGTCCAAGCAGGGATAGACTATGTATTTCGAGGTCTTTCTCTCGACATATTGATAAGGGTGATGCCGAGTAAGTGATTAGGCATAAAGGAGGACTGGATATTGTCTCGACCATCTGTTTCTCAACATTCTATCTATGAGAGATTACCAGTCATTCTGCACAGCTTAAGGAGAGACTCGACAAGTAAGTATTCGACCTCGGCAGGAGTCAGCTAGAGTAGAAGAATTCATCTCATCAAGCCTTCCAATCTTTGGGCTCAGCTACAGGTCAATGGGCCAATAGTTCGATTCTTATCAGGGAAGATGTAAACCCTACAAAATTTCAACAACCCAAAAACAAAGTCGGATGAAAAAGTCCTCAAATAATCCCTAGAACCACCTAGACATAATAATAAAACCCTAAGTAAAAGAATCGAACTCTAAACATTCAACCAAAAACCCTAAAAGAAGTAAGCCCCAAAACCCTAACTAAACGAGCAAGAACCTTAGGAACCTTAATACTTGAAAAACCATAGGACGATAATGAAACCCTTAAATGATCATTAAGCCCAAGTTAAATTATCAGATATCTTAACGATACTAATGACCATTAATAATAAGTTTAAACCCAATGATAAAAGTGACACTAAACAACTAAAACCCTAACTTTTAAGCTCATATGCTAACCAAATTACTATAAATGGACATCAAACCCTAATTAAACCCTAGGCATTTGTATAAGTACTTAAAATTAACCAAAGTGTATATCTAAATTCAACAAAACCCTAAACGTATCCTAATTATGCCTAAATATTATCCATTACCCTAGTTAAACCTTAATCCATAACCAACTATCATTACATCTTAATTAACTACAACTCAAACTTGATTAAGGGCTACAAGACAATCTCTTAATTACATTTAGTACATCTTGTACCTTAAGGGGACAAGATCTTCCCTAAATTAGAAATAAAGTAAGAGGGTACATGACCTGCTTTTTAGCTAAGTCCTTTACTACCCAAAATACACACACTTTATCCCCCTACTCTCTTTCTCCTTCATGCCAGCCATCCCCTTCTCCCTCACTCATTTTTTTTTTGTTTTTACAAACCCTAAAACAGTCTTAAAGGATCAAACCCTAAACCCCCTTCATTCTCTCCTTCGGCCACCACACTCACATCACCACCGGCCACTTCACCATCGCCACCAGCACACCAAATCCCCCACCACACCAAGTCCCCTACCACACCAAACCTTACGCCACCCACATAGATCCCCTTAGCTCTTCAACACACACACACACCCTTAGACATATACTAAGCTCATAGCACACCTACATAAGGATGTCATCCTTAACCTTACTCCAATAAGCCCTAAGTTAGATTTTCTTGTAGAATAGTATTAGGAGCTTGTATTTTCTTGGATGAAATTTACTTTACAGCATCATCCTAGATGTTTTAGGGTGTTTCATGAGGAACAAATAAGGTTAGTAAAAGAAAAACACACTTTGATAAAGTGTTATAGCACCAGTAAGCATGATAGCACAGTGTAGTGTTGATTTTTGGTCTAAATCATTAGGAAGTGTGCTAAAACCACCATTCCCTTTTACATGCTGCCACTTACTTAACACCACAACACTTTTCTACACATTTTTTTGTTATGATTATAGCAATAGATGAGTAAGAACATAGGTTACTTGAGTAGAATCACCATAAAAACAAGTGTTGCATGAAAATGGAAGAAATGACCATAAGAACACTAAGTGGCCACCACTTCCATGAACCTATCAGATCTATAAAATTTTATTTATTAGCTTAATGACATGTTTATTTAGTGTTAAGTATGATTTAGGACTTAATTAATCAAGTTAAGTAAGCTAATGTGTAGATAAGGCCCTAAAATAGCTTAATTAATGATTAAAGGCTTACCTAAAAATTAATGTCCAAATCTATAAATCTAATAAAAGTGGGCTAAACTTAAGTGTAATGTTCGGCTTAAGCCTAAAAAGATAAGTGGGTTTAGGCCTAAGGCCCTAAAAGATGATTTACGCTCAAAAAGCCTAAAGGAACTAACTTTAATGCCTATGTAGCTAAGTGACAAGATCTGAACCTTAGGTTGAAGGGCTAAAAAAGAGTTAATTAATATGCCCACTAAACCTAAAGGCCTATCTAAGATACCCACTATAGGCCCCTTTGTGATTTAGAGCCTTAAACTTAGTAAAAAAGCCTATTTAGACCCATAAGAGTATCACTGAGGCCCACTTTAAAATTTTAAGGTGTGGGGTAGAAAAATTCCATTTAAAATACTTAAAAGAAAGCCCATGTTATTAAGTATAAGGCCTAAATTCAAAAACCAAGACCAAGACCCAAAACTAAGCCTAAATCCTAAAGTGACTCAACTTACCATTTGGGCCCACGACCTTGTGAGGCCCAAATCAAAAAATTGCTGACCTAAAAACTTAGAAATAACTTTACCAAATGAAAGAACATTCGAAAATGATTAAAATGACTATAAGTCATAGAAAAGGAGTTTAAATGAAGAAAATAAGTCTGAATTACGAAAATAACTAAATTAAGGTTAGTAAGCAGTAAGCTTAGTTAGCTAATGCAAATATAATACTCATAGACCTTAATTATATTCTTCAAGTAACAAAGATACTAAGTTGGATGCAATCAAGGACTAACGGGATTGCTGAGTACCATGGCTGAGTGAGTATATCGCCCCCCTGCTTTACTTCTTTTGTGCTTATAACTAGTGAATTATTTAATTGTATCAGATAACTGAACTTGTTGCATGTTAAGACATATGGGATATTGTATGCACTCGTTATGATTCATCTTGCTTGCAAAATATCTTAAGTTATTACAAATATCTATGCTTACTGCATTAGAATTTAGGATATTTGAGTGTCTGAATATAGGAGATCATGCTTAGTTAGATCCGTGTATTGTGTATTGAGATTGTTATCATATGGCATATTTTGTACGATAAGTTCTTGTCTCGACCTTTGGGAACTACTTAGCTCAGTGGAGTACTGCCTTCTGCTTTAGGTCGTACCGTATCTACTGTTGAAGGTGATATTGTCGATAAGAGACTTTGAATTAGACACAAATACTAAGGTCCTGACGTACCTAAATACTTCATAACTCGAGCAACAATGAGAGTTAAAATTGTGCTGCATACAGTTAGTAGCGACTATATATATTATTGCATTACATATGCTTGTCCATGCATTCATATGCTTGATTAATAACTTGTTTGACATTTTTTATTAGTAAAGTAGAAAGGTTACTTACTAAGAAGTTGAGCTTAACCCCCCATAGTTTGTTATTGTAGTAGGATCTTTGGCTAGAGCCAAGCCACGAGATGCCCTAGGTTAGTCGCACCAGCTTCGGGTTGATCAGTGCAGAGAAGATCAGAGCTCAAATGAAGAGGTCATTTATATTTGAACTCTCTATTTTCAATTATTAAGTATCCTTAGTTTATTAAGTAGCTTGGACGACTACTGATATTTTATCCTAGTACTGTATGACTATTGTTAGGGGAAAATAATATATTCCCTCTTATTTATGTTAATGTTATAATTTTATATTATGTGCTTAGCCATTACTTAATGCTACTTACTAAGAGGAAGTTATAGTTGTGAAATGCCTCATGTAATACGTTGAAGGCCCTTAATCAAGGATAGTGGTTTATCTCGAATTTTCCCGTATTAAATGGCAATACTACCATGACTCAACCCCCTTCAGGTTTTAACAGTAGACCTTTGTGCGGTGTACGACGTATGACATACGGCGATCTACCACAACAATGATACTGTTTGGTTCATAATAATAAGAATCCATGAATTTTTCCTTATAAGTGTAGTTTAGTTGTTTATGATTTATTGAATTTGTTGGTATAGTGAATGAGGAAATGTTACATGAAGAATTGGGGAGTAATTAAGTTAGATATTTGTGAATGAAGTAAAATTTATGGTTGATCTTAGCTGAAATTTGAGGAAAAGTGTAAACCCTACAAAATCGGAAGTCTGAACCCTAATTTAAGTCCGAATGTCCTAAACTGTATCATGAGTTAATAAGGTTAGTAACAATAAAAGATTAAGAAATTTAATAAATCGAATATAAGACCGATAATAAAAACCTTAGAAATTTATCAAAACCCTAAATCGTGTACCAAAACCCTAAATCCGATTTATGCACAATTACTCGAAATTGAACCCAAACTTGATCGAAACCTTAAAACTATAACTTTAAACCTATAAAATAATTAATTATCATTCAATAATGATATAATTATAGTCGATTGCAATTATCAACTAAATTGCGTAATCCAGTAAAACTTTTAATGAAATCGTTAAAATAACTTGTAAAAATTATAATTGTAATGGGTGCTAATTAAATTGATAAATCTTCATAAAATTCCAAGATTAATTTATAATGATTATTTTTGTGATTTTAATGTTTAGAAAAATTACATATAATTATTTTTAATTTCCTTTTTCTTCCATTTTTTCTATTTTCCTTTCCTTCTTTTTCCTTCTTTTCTTTTCCTCTTCTATTTTTTTTCCTTTTCACATGTGAATTCCAGCTGCAAATGCAGTAGCCCATGTGATTAAATTTTGATTACAAGTGTCACTAAATTAAGATATAAGGACAAGATAATTAAAGAATGTGTCTTATCCAATTTAATGAAGAGATTAGGAAGAATTATTTTTCTCTTTTTCATTTGTTTCCTTAAATCTTGCTGCACACACATCCAAAGAAATCTGGAAAAAAAAATAGAAACTACATACATAAAAGAAGAAGGAAAAGAAAAAAACAACACAAAAGAGCAAAACAAAAGGAAACTAAGAACAAGAAGAAAATTAAGAAGAAGGAGAAGGAGAAGGAGGAGGAAAAGAAGAAAAAAACTTTGGAATACTACCAACAAAATTTAGGTAAGTATATTTTATTTACTTATACATATGTATATTATATAGTATGTGCATGTAGATACTAATTATTCTATTACATATACATGTATATATACATAAGTAGATAAACAAATACATATGTATCCCTTATGTGTGTATAAATATGTATGTAGACATGTATATATATATATATATACTATTATGTAAAATATACGATATATGTATATACATGTATGTATAAATAAGAATACATATAATAGGTATTTAGAAATTTCACTATTTGATACATATACATGCATGTACACGAAAGAAAAAAATAAGATAATAATAAAATAAAATAACATAAATAAATATATATATGTATATATAAATAAGAGTACATATAGTATGTATTTAGTATTTTCACAAATTAAACATATATATATATATGTACACATGAATATGAATATTTATGTATATATGTATATAATCTTTATTTTCATATATATATATATAAGTATAAGTATATGTATATTATATATATATATACATGTGCTTCATATTCATGTACACATGTAAGTTATTATTTTCTTATATATGCATATATGTATATATATATATGTGGCATGAATATGTGTATATATATATATATATATATATATATATAAACCTAGTCTTTAATATATATGTGTACAATTGTAATAATAGGTATATGTATGTAAATTTATATCTAGTATTTTCATATTACAAGAAATTTTGTATATATAGTTATACAAGTATTTATATATATATATATATGTATATCATGGAATATTAGAAAATAATAAATTATAAAAAATAATAAATAATAATAATAAATTAATAAGTCTAAAATCTGAAAAATAGGTAAAAATAAGTAATTAAGGTAAAATAAGCTTAAAATAATAAAATTATCAATTATATGATTTAAATAATTATTAAATCATAAATATACTAAGAAAAAGCTGAAATTAATATTTGATAACTTTTTAAATTAAAATAATAAATTTTGTGATATTTTTATATCACAGTTTGAACTGTGAATCACAATGTTCAAAACAGACCTCGCTACAAGAAAATACGCTCAAAAACGATCAAAATGGACTATAAGTTCATAACAATCTAAGCTAAAATGAAAAAGTTATACGTGATTCAATAAAATGCTCGAATCGATAATTTCGCATAACTAAGTAAAGTAAACATTATAAATTACGATACTAGTTTAGCTTTAAATTCCCAAACTTACAATTTATATATTCCTTATTCTCAAGTGATCTCAACCTTAACCCTGAGCTGCCCTTAGATTATTACAACCCCTGAGTCGATCATGACTAAGTGAGTTTTTCTTAATGATCCCATACTTTCTTGTGTTTGTAATTAGCGAATATAAATTATGCTTAATAATTGAATGTTGTATGAGGAGAGGTTATGCTTGTGTATGATAATTGTTTGTTAACGGTGAATTTACTTTAAATTACAATAATGTATTGATTGTTGCATAGTAGATTCGTTAGGAACTGATTGTTTGTGACCTTGTTGATCACTGAATAATAAGACCTAATTTTACTCGACTAGAAAAAGTTAACTTGAAACACGCATAATTATACACCGCATAACTAATTCCGGCCGTCACATTACACGGAGGTAGTGAAAGGCCATACGTGGGTTGATTATTTGATTATCATTGATTTTATACAGTACATACATACAATATAACCTTACCTTGGCCTACGGGATTACTAGGCGTTGGAGGCACCAACCGCCTAGCTAAGGGTCAAGTCTATAGGCCTTCATTTAGGGGTGAGTCAGGGTTATGTGAACCTACTCATAATCATATGTAGAACTCGTTTTTTATAAAATTGAGAATGGATATACCATTACATTTGTAAATATGAAATGCGGAGTTTCGTTATGAAATAAGTTCTAGTATGATACTCGGATCTGATAATGCCGATGTATCTCCAACTTTAACTTCAGAGGGTATTAAATCTGAGTTGCATACAGTACTTGGTCACCTGCATGTATTTGTTTGGCATGTTGATTGGCATACATTCATTTGATTGAATTTAATTAATGTATAACTTGATTATTGTATGGTTGAGTTAAGAAATGCTTTAGTTTATCTAAAGTGTACTTATGATAGTTTATCTAGATTATAAATCTGATTATGTAATCAAATGATACTAGCTTGAGTTAAGAAATGCTTTAGACTTCTTATTTGTAAATTCTTATATAAATAGATTATGTTTTATATTTCTTTATCTTATTATTATTATCATGAAATTATATTGCTCATGATTATGCAACTCTTGATTGTTAGTTGTAGCTGTAGCCTTGTGTATCGCATAAAGGGTTATTAATTGTAAGGGAATTCAATCTACAATCCTTTGTACGGTATACAACGACTGCCATGACTAGCACCCTCAAGTCATGACAAAAAGTGCATAATTTTTAAAGTTATAGTGAAATGGGTGAAAACAAAGACAAATTTAGAGGATTCTAAATGAGTAATATGCTAAAGATTCCACTTAGAAGCAAAATCATAGGAAAATGTAAAAGTGAAGCATGAATATGGTAGAGTTCAAAAGCTAAATAAAAGCATAATTTCTTAAAGATTCTAAGGTTAGACAAAAATAGAGGAAAAATCAAAGGATTACGTGACTTAAAGTAACTTATAAAAATTTAAGAAACCACTTAGGAAATCCTAACATGTGAGTGAATATAACCTATAAAACTAGTGTTAAAACAACTAAAAACATATTAAATGTATTAGTTACTACTAATTTAAGGATCGAGTATGGATTAAATCTAATCTATTGTGTATGTTTAAGGACAGTCGAAGATCCTCATGGAGACGATCAAGATTAAGTGAACTAGAGAAGTACAGGTAAGTTAGGAACCATGCATCACAGCATGTTAGAGTACTTAGAGACTTGGGAGTGCCTTTGCTTGTGATTATAACTTAGTTGAATGGGCGCATGCCTTGTATGTGATTGTTTACTTAAAAAGTGGACTTAGAGTACTACCTTGTATGATTATATTTGATTTGCTTTGCCTTGTAAATTCGTTGATTACCCCTAACCAGAATTAACCAAAGACTGACCTTTAACCTAACTGGACATGCATAACAACTATCAAGTGGAACGAATGGGTCTATCAGATCAAATACCGACTCTTTTTGATGAGGATGGCTGAAATATCCTTTTCTTACCCTCAGTTGAACTAAATAACAGGAGATAAGGTTGCAATAAAATTAGAGGCTATGATTTGAAGGTAGTCTTGGGGGAAGGGTGTTCTCTATTGCACAAGCTTAGGTTTGGTCTAATTTATGTTGCATTAAAGCTCTTCAATTCGAGTTAAAGTAGATGTAATTTCTCTAACTTCATAATAGATTGGTTAATATTGTGTGATGTCTCATTTGGTTGCTTAGATTGCATTTAATTAAAATGTAATGTTTGAAAACCATGTTTGTGCTTGTCGTACTCTTTTGTCTTCATCCTGCTTATTGAGCTAATTGTGCTCACTTCCATATAAATCCTTTTGCAAGTGTTCACTCAAGATAAAGAATGCAATACTATAATCACCCTCAAGCTAGTATACAATGGGTTAGGGAAGTGAGAAAACCTGAAGACTTGCAAGAACTTAAACTTTTGTTTTGGATTTTCTTATCCTTTTATGAAAACTAATTGGGATCCTTTGGGTTACCGACTAGTTTCCTACTTTGATATACAATAACTTTAAGACTTATGGCATTTGTAACTTTTTATGTAGCTGAAATTTTTAGTATGTAAATACTTACATATATACTACTATGTTACTAAAGATATCTACTACAGGTTATATTAAATAGGTATTTTAGAAAGCTATACCACAAGTTTTGATAATAATAAGTACATAATTGGATGCTTCAAAGCAATTAAGTAGAGTATGTCTAGTATGAGTTAGGTCTCCGGTAGCAACTATAAGGCCAACTTTTATCTTAAGATAGTTCATATAGTAAGACTATTACGACTCCATCACTTCAAAGCATAACATTAATGATTTTTACTTTAGGCCATATTATTTGTTTTTTCCATCCTTATATTCATCTCTTATATTCTTTTTAAGAATTTTTTTTAATTATATTAGTCTTATTATTGCACTCTAATATGATACTTTCTAAGATAATATGGTTTTAATATAATGGATTGGCCTACGAGCCTATTAACAACCCAACTTAACATGGCTACTTACGAGCCAGGTTCTTAAAAATATAAATGAGTCTATTCAAAAGCCAACTCATGAGCCTAAATAAGAGCTTGAGTTTAACTCATTTAAGTAAACATGTATTATTTTGAGTTCAAGTTTGGCTTATTTATAAAATAAGTTCGAGTAAAGCTCAAGTAACTCGAGAGTAGCTCTGCTTATCTAGAGCCCCAGATCTACTTAAGGGAGTTAATGTTGTAGATTCATATTTTGGTGAAAACCCTCTTTATGGTTAAAAATTCCTTCATACGAGGAAACGTGCTTGATATGGCGAATTTGTATAAGTACAGTGAAAAGAGGCTTACTATGAGGAAGTGTTAGTTTTAACTCACTAAATGCTAAATTTAAATGTTCTAAAGATTAAAGTAGTGAAATGGGCAACTTTATGATGAAACATGCAACTTAACCATGACCCTATGCTACCAAGTACTGGATCATGCAATTGAGTCATGACTAGCATAATATAACATAACTTGCATTTAATTATCTATATTATTAAAGTCAAAGACAAAGACAGAAACACTCATTTAGTGTCTTTAGTATCCTCTGCAATTTTATTATTTATAATTTTACAATATAACCCTTCTATAAGAGAACCAATCATCTTTTTTATGGAACAGCTACAAGATACAACCACCATTTTTTAAATATTTAAATGGACTTTCAAATGGTTTTTGTGTTTCAAATTTGATACCTGTTTCCTCTCTCTCTCACCTAAAATACTTCATATTCAATTTTCCATCCATTACATTTGTTTTTATGGTATCATTATTAAGTTTCATTAATTGTCATCCAATCCCCAATTTTAGTATAAAGAACTAATCACTCTCAATCTCCAATTGAAATTAATGTTCACAACAAATGTCAATACTTTTATATTACAGATTTTCTCTATACATAGCTATACATATCCTATTTTCGCCACCTTATAATTTTATTTTGGGCTAGGATTATGAAAAAAATATAAAAAATTGAAAAAAAGAAAAGAAAGAAAAACTAAAAAAATTAAAAATGTCAAAAGTGTTCGAATCAAGTCAATTAGTTATTTAGGGTCGAATTAGGCAATTATAAAATATACATGCAATTTAATAAGTTCCAAGTCTTTTGAAAAATTAAGTTCCATTAGAAAAATATTTTTTGAGAATAGTTCAGTAAAATATTTTATCTCATGAAGTAGACTTTTGTCCAATTTAAAATTTGAAAATAATTTTTAACTGGACTATTTAAAATAAGACCCGAGAATTATTAAAATTGTGTTAAATATCTTTTACATGTGTATTTTGGGGTTATATTAATGTGTTTCGGTCATTTTAAAGTGGTTTGGAATAAATTAGGCCAAGGTTTGAAAGTAACAATTGAAGTTAGGCAGAAAGCTAATAGTTTAAATGTGTTTTAAGTGTCTAACAACTCAATTCGTGGTCAGTAAGGAAAAGAAAAATCTGGCAAACCAAATTCTTTGAATTTGTATCAAATCTTAATGGTTTTTAATGAAAGATTGATTAAAATATATCAAAGATTGAAACTAATCAACAAATCTTTATTGATAACCATAAAATAAAGATTTGGTAAGTTTAAAATGGGGGGATCAAGGTCAAGAAAAAGGACATAGTGGGATTCAACCAAAAAAAAAAAAACTCAAGTGTCCCCATTATATAGAAAAATGCCACACCATCCTCCTTCATCTTCATTGTTCACACATGGAATATCGATCCACTTCTCCTCCTCTCTCAACTTAATGGCCAACATTCAACCGATAACATACAATGAAACCCCTAACTTCATCACTCAAACAGCAACAATCCCACTTAACCAAATATAATAACCATGCTCCATCCTCACTCAACAACAGCGCGCAACCACTATAGCAACCCAATGTTGCACGCAACCTACTGCATGCCACTGCGATCCCAATCTACTAAGCCCCCATCGATCTTCCTCTCTCCCACCATCATAGTTATCAAAATTGCGATTTTACTCATACAATTCTAAGAGTTTACGATTTTAGATGGCTCTTCTAAGTTAACTCGAGTATAGAATCTTTTTATGTATAGAAACTTACATTTTTAACCAAGTTTACATATAAACTCGATAGAAACTTACACTTTTAACCGAGTTTACATATAAACTTGATAGAAACTTATGTTTTTGACCAAATTTACTGATTCTACATATTTGAGTGAAATGAACTAAAAAATCAAATAAAAAAATATATAACTAGCCTTTTGCAAGCCATCAACTATTAAGGCATTATAACATCTGTCCTATTCTATTATAATATTTTACCTCTTTCTTTCTCTCCCAATCTCTTATTTTATGTTCATAGCTTTTATCCAAGTTTTAACTTCAATAATAAAGTTTATAATGAAAACTATATACTTTATTTTATACTGTCAATAACTTAAAACGAGTTAAAATGTTTGATTCTCTTTAATTTACAACCTTTTTAAGAAAAATGGAAAAAGTTTACTTTTTGCTCCATTTTTCTTCCTTCTATACATGTTAGATTATATATTAAGAATTCTTATGTAAGAAAAAAAAAACATAATTTCTTCATTTTTTTTAATTTTCATCATATATTTCAAGTTTTGAATAACTATTATAAATACATCCATAATTTTTTAAAGCTATTTTACATAAGTTGTAGAAATTTACGTTTATACGTTTCGATTTTACAATTCGATTTTACATACCCTCTAACAATTTTACGTAGAATTACGAACTTAACAACCTTGCCCACCACCTCACTTACCCATTCTAATCCTTCACCCTATAACTCCCAGCTACGATACAGTCCCCAACCAAACCAACCATCTTCAAGCCTCGACAACCACCTAACAACTAACAGTACCCAAATACACCCTTTCCAACAACCATAGCTCTACATCTAAAACTCATACAACAACCCACAAACAACACCATGACCACCATCTTCACCTACACAAACTCCAAACCCAAACCACCAAAGACGAACCACCACTACTAAACCCCCAATCTCTGTTAACCACCTACCTACAACCACTACATGACCAACGAATAGCCCCTACACAATAGTGAATACCAACCACCATCGCTACCCAATTGAAAAACCCCTTAAACTGCCACTAAACCCCATAACACTACCACTAAATGGACTTTTGTCAATAAGATCCTCACAAAAACTCCATTACCCACTTGAAAATTAAACCAATGGCTGCTTGAAGAAGATGGTTTGGTCATCACTATCTTGTTCCCTTTAAGTTGGATCCAAACCTTTAACCCTACCCGAATACGACCTGATCTATATGCCTAAGTAACCCCTTGACCTGCTCGTGTTTAGTGAAGCAGGTTCTTTTGTTGATAGTTTATTTTTAGTTTATAATCACTTATCTGTGTTTCATAAACATGTCACCAACATATATATTATTATTTAGGTTAAAATAGTGCATTTATGATTTTTTTTTAACCTAATGTGAATTTTTTGTTGGTTTTTATAATATTCCTCATTGATTAATAGTTTTTACATGAAAATCACGTTTTTTTTCATCTTTTTCATTTGGAATTGCATTTTTAGATAAAGTTTCATCTTTTAGTAGAAAATTGTGTTGTATACAAAATCACATATTTTAGGAAAATTGCATATTTCTACAAAAGTTATATTTTTATAAAAATGCCATTTTTAGGTACAATTGCATATTGTTCCAAACGATTCATATCTTTAAGATGAGAAGTGCATCTAGATTACATATTTTAGAAGATCTAAATAAGATTGCATTTTTTTTTAAATTTCATTTTTTATAAATTAGACATTTTAACATCTTTTCTAAGAAAGGATCATTTTGTCACTTAGTTGATTTTTTTTCTAACAAAATAAAAATCTTAATTGGTTTTTTGAAATTAGGTTTTCTTTAGGAGCTTTTTCAAAATTGGAAATAAAAATTAGGTTTTTCTTAGGTTTTTTTAATAAAAAAATGAAACGGTAGAAAATGTAAACTTAGCCCTTTTTTCATAAATAAAATTTATCAACACACTAAAGTTTATAAGAAATGAGAACTATAATTGGTTTAATTTCGATTAGTGGATATGTAGGTAACTCTAGGCCAGTTGTAAAATTTGTAAAATATTTTGTTTTCTTTTAATTTTTTAGGGAAAATTCGTAGTTAAAAAAAAAATCATTTTTATGCATTTTCACATCATTTGAATGTTTTCTCGTTTTTTTGAAAAATTATAAAAATAAAGGCCCATTATTTGTTGTTTTTAATTTTAACATGATGACTTGCTCTTAATAAGTTAGCTCCCGAGTTAAAATTTTCTAAAAAATACTTTTTAGAAAATTCACAAACTATTGGCTAAATTAGAGTTTTTCCATCCAAAAAACACTAATTTCTCTTTTTACCAGTTTTACTAGTTGATAACTTCGAGTTATTTTTCAAGAATATTTTCTAAACATTTTAAAAAAAAAATGTTTTTCTTTAATTTAATGTCAGTAATCTATATTAAGCGAGTTAAGCTTAAAATAGGTTAAATTAAGAAAAATCGAAATAAGACTTGATAAGATTGGTAACTCTACTAAGGATTTAGTAGGCTAGCCAAATAAAAATTGACAAATTTAATTAATGGGATTTTATTTATTATTGTTTGTCTTTTATTTATTGATTTATATTATAATATAGTAGTACTAACCAATTTTTAGTATTGCAAGCCTACCAGGAAAAGCCTAACCCAGTGGACCTTTTACTAGGGGATTTAAGTAGCTTTTATTTCTTTAAACATCATATGTGTGCTTAGATGTGGTCAGAACTTGGTCACCTTAGAAACATAGAATGGGCTACCATTGTGTAACTCATAGGTTATAAGGGTCTTTACCCCTACTAACGTGATCTTAAGGAGACCCTAGTAGAATTGCCTAAAATTTTCATATCATTTATACACTCATGATACATAAATAGTCTTACAAGTAAGAGATAGCAAGACTCTAAATAATTTATCACTAGGATTTCTGATTTTTAATTAATTAACATACTGTAAAATGTAAATAACTATGAATATCTAATATTCCACAATTCCTCAAAATCGCAAAGAATCAATATCCCCTACCAAACAATAAGATCAGGCACTAAAGATCTAAAACTTAAACTTACGAAAGTTATAAAATCTAAATATAGTATTAATAATTACAAGTAATAATTTAAACCAGCTATACAGTCTATCTTCAAATACTAACTTATATGCATCTCAATGCTTGTACTCATCACTCAGATTTTAATCTACGCTCGATTATCTAGCAACTTGTAAGAGAAAACTGTTGGGGAGTAAGCTACAAGAGCTTCATGAGTTATCCTTCCTACTATACTGTCAGGCAAATTATCAAACTAAATTGCAGACATATGAATGAATGAATAAGTAGTATGCCAAACAATATATGCAAATGATTGGTACTGCATACAACATAGATTTAATATCATTTGAAGTAAGGGTTGAAAAATAATCGGCACCAATCACAACTAGGTTCCGATACCAATCACAATCGGGTTCTAGCACCAATCACCAACCAAGTTCCGGCACCTAGGTTTTTAACCATATATAGAAATTTCATATTTCACAAAATATGTTTCTATTTCCAAAATATAATAGTACACAAATTCTCAAGTCTAGCAGTGAGGTAGCTTCTAGAGTCCACTTTCATACCCTAAGCTGTGGTCTCTAGACTCGACCCTCAGTTACCTATGGTTAGTATCTCTAGCGCCAAGTAAACCCACGAGCCAAGGTTAAAGGTCTTGTTGTACTAATGCTTCCGCACTGTACTAATCAAATCATGTAGAAATCTCATCCTTATACGGGCCTTCATTACCATCCGCGTGAGGTGATGGCAGGAACATTATATGCAATGGTTATGCTTATGCATTATCCTTTTAATTTAAGAGAATTCGAATATGATTAAGTCAATTTATTAGGTGATCAACCAATATCAACAAACCATTGAAATCATATAAGAGTAATCATACAATCAATTCTTTAGTCACTATATTTAACTACATTTTACACAATAAGCAAACAATATTCAATCACATATATATTCTCGAACTCAAAGCCTCAATTTATTAATATATAAAATTTAGGTGCATTAACTACAAGCACAAAACAAGTATAAAGTTATCGGAAGTACTCACTTGACCAAAGCTAATAAGAATCTTAGTAATCAATGGGCAGTTAGCCCTTCCAATTAGTGTTTCCTGATAAAAAAAATAACAAGAACCTAATAAGTATTTAGATTTAATACTAAATGACCTAATTGGCTAACTATTTACCTTATGATTTCCCTTTCCGCTTAGATATCAATTCGCATGTAACTTTTTCATTTCGATTTGGATTTTTATAAATTTATAGTCAATTTTTATCATTTTCGACTGTACTTTTGAGTACGGCGTCCATTTGGATATTATAACTCGCATGTTTCATTATAGTCTTAAAATACTACAAATTTTATTATTTTGAAACAAATATTTGTAATTTATTATTTTAAGCTTTTCTTCACAAATTTAAGGTTTAATTAATATCTAAATTTTATATATTTGAAATTTTCTTATTTTCAAGTCTATTTTATAATTATTTGCTTCTTTCACCATTTAAGATCAAATTCACATTTAAACATTTTTGTTGTATTTATAATTTTCTATTTAATTAATTACTATTATTTTATTATAATTATTATAATTTACAAAATTAATTGCTTAAATGAGGTTACTGATGTAGCAGCTCCTCATTGACCCACGTGTCCTTTTATGGATTCTTTTATTTTTTGCATTTTTTCCAATTTTTCAAGATTATTTACTATTTATATACATATATATATACCTATTATTATAATTTACTAAATTTTATAAATTAACGTATTTTTCCTCTTAAAGCTCATGGCACACATGTATATATATATATATATATATATTACTTTATTTAGGGATTTAGTAGTTTATTATATTTATACATATACTATTAGGCATATACATATACTTATACTATACTACTAGTATACATATTTTTATAATTATACATATACTTTTATACCTATGTTTTCTTACTTTATTTATACATACATACAAACCCCCACTATACCTTCCATATATGTATAATAACTTAAGTATACTAACTACCATATGTAGGTATACATACTATATATACGTATTTATATATATATATCATATATTTACATAGTTGATCATAACATATATGTACATATAATCATATATATAATTAGACATATACAAATATGAACACATATACAATGAAAATAACAACCTTCCATATAATTCAATACATGTACATGAATTTTGTTTCAAGGATAGTAAAATACATATGAACTTCATTACATATTCCTATAATACATAAAATTCTATAAAATACATATATAACAAAATATACACATATCTCATATTTATAAAGAAAAGAGCTAAATACACATAATATATTACTTGATTATGCTTCATCTTCTTAGAAAAAAAAAATACCCTCCTTCTTCCTCTTGTAATTGATGAGAAGATGACAATAGACTTCATGGTAGAACAAGGATGGGAAGTTGATGAAATATAAGAAAAAAAGAAGAAGAAGAAGAAGAAGAAAAGGAAGGCTAAAAGGAAAAGGAAAAGTGTCAGTTTTGAGAAGGAAACATAAAACTTGAATTTTTATGGTTTGTTTCTTAGAAAAGATGGAAGAAAGTGAGAGTACTTTTTATATATATGCAACCAATGGAAGACAAAAAGAAATGGAAAAGTAAAAGGTAAAAGAATAGAAAAGAAAAAGGAAGACAATAAGATAATGAGATAATGTTGGAATTGACTTTAAATTTACCCACTTGGTCTTTGCTTTTAATCCATAATTAAGCACATGTTAAAATTTAAAAAGAAGCAACTAGTAGTCGTAAGTTTTGAAATCAGAAGAGGAAAAGAAGAAAAGTAAAAAGGAGAAAAGAAAGGATAGAAAGAAAAGAAAAATTATAAAATAATTTGATTGACTTTTCTTAAAGTATTCTTAACTTTTAGGTAATGTTTAAGGTAAAATAATCATGATAGAAAATATAGAATGAAAATTAATGTACACTATCTAATGCATAAACATAAGATATGTAATAAAAGTAAATCAAAATAATCAAATCAATACAAAACTATCACATATATGTTTAATTAAGGAATTATAAATATTTGGGACTCATGTTCACTCATTCGTTGGCAATTCTTACACAACTATGCGTATTGATAGCTAATTGTGTCCAATTAGGGTTTTATTACATTTAGGGTAAATTTATACATTTTATAAGCTTAAGGTCTTAGTTTTGAGGTTTTTATCAAGTTTAGGTTTAATCTATTGTACTTTCATGTACATAAGGTTTTTTTTTTTAATATGCGATTAAGGTTTCGATTAATAGTTTATGATTTTTTATATTCATTTTAGGTTTTAAATTTAAATTTTTAATCAGTTTTTTAAATTTATTGACTCTGTTGACTTAAGAAAATTACCTATAATACTCGAGTCGTCTCTATACTCAAAAGCTAAATTTGCGAGGTTTACACTAACTTAGTAGTAATGGGCGAGCCCACTCGTATTTCAATGTAGCCTACTAAGTGTTTCCCTATAAATGCCTAAGGTTATAGAGCATGAGACCCATAGATCTCACCCTTTTGCATCATTTTAAATAAAGAGGCGTTTGTAATTTTTAATTATAGGAATCAGGAAAAATTTCTTTTAATTATTATAATCCATGGTCAATTGAACTCTCTTTTCAAAAAAAGGAAATCAAATCAATTAATACATTTATATATACAATTGTCTACGAGCCCCATTTTTCCAAAATTTTATTTAGAAGTTCATACGCTTATATATATAAGTGCTAAGAATCTTGACCATGGGTCTATAATAATTTCGTTCCAACAAGTTATTAACTATCAACCCCTTAGCATATGACATCATAATTGTTTGAAATTTTTAATTTGTGCATATTCTCTAATATTTGTTATGTTGTGTATGTGATATTCCACAAATTAGGAGTCAGGACATGAATATTTGTGAATTAGGGCAAAGTCCTGTTCTTGTACGATTAAGGTTAACAATTGATTTGGAGTTTATAGGAAAGTAACTTAATTAGGCTAGAAACTTACGAAAAATGTGATAACCTTAATTGATAAATTCTCGTACACTTAGAAGTCAGAAATATAATAAGATATTAAGAATACGATCAAAATTGTGAGGATTTACTTTACACGAGTCCCTAAAGTTATATTTAGGGCAATCATATATAAATTTAGAGCTTTCAAGAAAACATATCTGATTAAGCTCAAACTTTATGATTAAGTTAAAAAAGTTAGTTGAAGTAACTCAATAAAGTTAAATTTTAAAGATAATATGTTAAAAACCCAATTTTAACCTTAAAAGCATGATTATTCTAAATAGTATAAAACTTGTTAGAACCCTAAAAACCAAGCCTAAAATGTAATGAGGACTTAGACATAAATTATTTAAGCTATAAAACGGAATAATATTACATAATATATTATATGAATATATGTTTATTTTTATGAATGTACCTAGTATATATAATAAATATACATGTAAATTAACTTGAAATTATATAACCATACATAATAAGTGATAAATTCATAAAATTAAATAGGAAAAATGTCTTAAAAATAAAAGACATGCTAGAAACATGATTACATGTATATAGGTACTTACTACGTATATGATGTATATAGGATATATACTTGTATATTAACAAAATCATTAAATACTAACATAAAATACCAAAATACCCTAAAATATCATCAACAAATTATAAAAAAAAAGAAACAACTTGAAATATTATTGGATTAAATGTGGAGCAACTTAAAAACGATAAGCATCTGCATCAAAAGTGATGTGATAAAAATTTGACACCTCATCCTATTACTTAGACACTTGCAAATTAAATAAAATTTCTTAATAATTAAGAAAAAATCCAACTGTCTCTAATCTTTATAAATAGGGCCCCTAGTTCAGATTTCACACTTTAGCAACTAGGAGCACTGAAGAAAAATTTATAAAAAAAATTATAAAAATTAGACAAAAAAGTTAGAAAAAAATAGAGCAAATCATGCCCTAGCTGGCTTCCCTAACCCACTATTGATCTATTGTTGTGGCCATTCAGCCATCAATAGAACACCCAATGCTACCTCCGACCAATACACCCCCTCCGACCAATAGCCACTTCATCATCGACAAACACTAGGTCAAAAATCTACCATATTTTTCAATAAATTCTAAAAATTATTAAATGAAATGGGGAAATTATAAAAATAATCATTCCTAGGTTATTTTAGGTATATTTTCATGTTATAAATTTGTTTTTGCAAAATTATCGATATTTTTTATATACTTGCTTAAGAAAGTCACTATTCATCTGAATTAACTTTTAAAATAAACATATTAAATGATATAGTTTCTAGGTCAAAAATTTAATATATGATACATATTACATATAGTTAATTACTATGTTTCCTAATTTTTTATTTATTTATTTAATAATTATTGTATTTTTTACCCTAAAAATGATTAAAAATAGGGCTAAATGATGAAATAAATTGATTTTTTATTAAATTAATTAATGAAATTGGTAAGTGTTGACCTTTGGACACTTGTAGTGATATTGGGATTGTTGGAAATTATTTCTTATAAAAACGATATTATTTATGTAATTAATCATAATTTAAGGGTAAAAATGTAAATACGTGTGTATAGGCAATAAACCGATAGCATGAAACACATAATGACTGAGTTCCTTATATTTTTAGGAGTCTATAAAAATTTTTGGGGAATTATTTGGTGACTTAAACTATTTATTACAAATTTACTTAGTAAAATAGCTTAAATTATGAACTAGGGCATGTTTTTAGTAATAATAGGCTAAAATGTAATAAATATTAAAATAAAACTTATACATGTACATGCTAATCAGGTTTGGTAAAAATGAATTTTTTTTTAACATATTTAGTGATAGATATACGACCGGGTTGTGATATATACATATTAGGATCAGATAATATCTATATTATTAAGTTATATTAGAAAATTATATGAAATATAGTCCAATTACATAAAATGAGTACAATATAATAATACATATTATAGGAGTGCATAGATATAATATAAAGCTAGAAACAATCTTTAGAAGTCATCTCTCGAAATAAAACCAATAATACATATCATTAGGTATGCACAAATCCAATGATACTACTTTTACTAAAATCGGACAATCCTACATAACATAACCTATATCTCTATAATATTACGAAAATTTTACATACTACGATAGCCTGATCATAACTGAAATGTAAATTGACTAATTAAAAGTATGTTTCGATATAATTGAAACAATCTATTAAACACAATAGTATAACTACGTATATTATTGATACTTAATAACTTAACTTATGTAACAAAACTATATTTCATTATATAAGGAAAATAATTATATACCTTAGATATATATATATATATAACTTTAGAAGGAAATAAAAGAGTAGATAGAACCCTAACGTTTTTGTAACTCTTATAAAAACTAAAATGGGTTTTGTATATATATATAAGGTCTCCTAATGAACAAACCAGCAACAATACGAGTCTTCCATGGAGAGCGTCACGATAAGTAAGTGGGATCGATACTTCACAACATTTTGGGGTATTCTTTTATAATATTTAGAGACTTTGGTACGTATTTGCTTATCATTATAGTTAGTTGTTTATATGTATGCAACACTTGTGTTTGAGATTCAATTTGCTATGATGAGAGATGAGCTTCATGTTATGGTTGTTCTATAAATATTATGCTTGAATTGATTGAACTTGGTTGATCACCTAAAAATAAACTAACTCAAACTCGGCTTAACACCTAACCTAATATGCATCACAACCTACTAGGGGTAATAGTTAGGATTCTTGAGCCAAACATAGACTCCCTTCAATGAGGATAATTGAAATGATCCTTTCCCTACCCTAAGTTGAACTAGTGGCAAGAGAGGAGGTTACAGCAAGGTTGGGGTTTGTGGTTTGAAAGTGGTCATGGGAGAAGGGTGTTTTCTATTGCATAAGCCTCAGTTTGGTTTTGATTTGCAAGTGCATGAAGCCAAGCTTCTCAACCCGAATTAAAGCAAGCATAATTTCTCTTATCTTACGATAGACTAAATAACGCCATGCAATGGCATTTACTTGTACATACTCTACATCTAACTAACTTGATTGAAAACCTTGCTTGTAATGTACTGAATGCATATTTTTATCCGAGCTCCACTTATTGAGTAAGTTGTCGCTCATTCCCCTATAATTTGTTTTAAAGGTTCTGAATGGATTTATAAGAATCTACTTAGAACAAAAGCTCTAGCAACTAGAACGAGGAGTGAGGTGTAACAAGAAATGACTAGTTATTGACATTTGTGTGGACTTTCCTAACTTTTAAGAAAAACTACATAAGACTCCTCAAGGGGCTTAGTAGTTTTCAATATTCTAGTTTATATATAAAATGATAGGTACCTATAGGATTTATTACCACTCTTTTGCAAAGTCGAATTTCAAGTTTATTTTTAAAGATTATTCCATAAGTTTATATTAAATAAATATCGAATTGTATGTTTCAAAAGAGTAGAGTCGAGTATGCTTGGTGTGAACTAGGTCTAAGATAGTAACTGTAATGTCGGTTTCTATCTTAAGATGGCTCACATCATAGGACTGTTACGACTCTATTTTTTTAAGGTGTAACAGTTCTAAACTGGTATTAGAGAATTATTCTTAAGAATTCTCTCCAAAGTGAAATTCTTAAGAATGTGCTTTAAAGCTTCATAAATGGAATGAATTTGACGTATAGGAAATACTAAGAGTGTGTAGTAAAAAGGGATTTAAACTTTAGGTAAATATATAACCATAATATTTATATACTTATGCTAAATTTAGGGTTATAATGGGTAATACTGACCTTCGAGTTAATTAACTTTTATTTAACTAGTTCTTACAACTGTAGAATAGCACCCTTAATCTCTTGACCAACTCTTAAGTAAAGTAATAAGGAATTGCTTATAAGATACAGAATACTATCCTTTAATGTTGCTATTAGAAGTGAATAATTAGGTAATATTAGAATAACATAGAAAAGTTATGGTAGACCTAATTTAGAAATCAAAACTTTCTATGCTCATCCCATATATTTTCTAAAAGAGTTCTTTAGACCAATTGATTAATTACCACACCATTTATTTCTTGTAAGTATTGAGATATACCATTAGGATTTAATAAGTTAGAACTTGATAGTAAACCCTCTACTATACTAAGGGTATTACTTAATGAATTGGAAGGAATTCTAAGTAGTAAGTTTTGAAGAGTTCAGTAATTGCTAAGGAGAGGGATCCTATGAAGAACCTTAGTGCTAATTACGGGTGTAATAAAGTAATGAATAGGATGGTAACTTAGTATGAAGATGAATGGTTGGTAGAATTTAAAGAAGTGAATTAAGGAAAACTTATATATAAAGGGTATTATAAAACCTAATTCAGAGGATAAAATAGGTGATTGTAAGATAAACGTAAGAAATTGAACTATGAAAGGTGATGAGGTTAACTTAAAGTAATAATTTGAGACAACAATATGGTAGACATGATACATTACAAGGACTACAAACTTTTAATAATAGATAGAAGAAATAGTATGTTTATTATATACTCAATGATGACATTAAACCTTTGTTTTGATTAAATTAAATGTTACTTTGTAACATAATACATCTCAACATTAACATGACTGTGTTCTTTAGCGATATTTAAACTACAAAAATTCCCTCCAACCCAAGATATATCTACGATCTTACCAACATATAGTCTTGTTAACATGGAAGTGTAATCGGAATAAGCATGAATTAAAGTGAGACTATATGCTGATTATATTAAATGTCATATTTATTGATAACATACCTGCATGGTTGTATGTATATTTGAATGTTTTGGTAGAATTTGGAGTTAAACATGTTGATAGTCAGATTTCATTCGACTACTCATCTGCTAACATGCCAAGGAACTCACTTCTTGGCTAACAGTTATCACGTGGTATGGTTATATTACATAATTGTCCATTATTTCTACATTTGAGGAATGTACATGATCGAGAGGTCTCCATGAATCCAATAATTATGCGACTAACTACTGTTTTAGACACTCAACGTTCACCTATAAATACAAAGAAGAAGCACTGTAAGAATGATCTAAGACCCCACAAATACTCACTTTATTTTCTCACTAAATTCATTTACTGACTTAAGCATCAAAGTAGTCGCACTAGACTGGTCCCAATACCCTTTAGTTCTTTGTACTTTACAAGAAGGGACTTATCCAAAAATCACACAACAACATTTGGTGCCGTCTGTTTTTTCTTACACACTGACATGGCAAGAACTAGATTGACTAGAAGTATAGGTGTTAGTATTTCATCCCACCACCTAAAGGGGGGAAGTAAGCATACTGATGAGCAACGTTTAGTTAAGTTGGAGCAACTTTGCCTCAACTTGGCCAAAGAAAACCAAGAGTTGAGCAAATCAGAGTAATGTCCACCTAAATCAAAATAAACAACATGACGATCAATAGTGACGACTTGATTTATTCTCCTGAATTACCAAGAAAACAAGTTGAAGTTAAAATGGGACCTTTGGCCCTTGCGCCCAAGAAAAATGACAAGGGGAAGTAACCACAACAGGCGCACCATGCTAGACCCTCCCATGTTAGGACATCTACTATGACAAGTAAATAATTTCAAATTAAGAAGAGCCCTTTTATCCCCGAAATCCTGGATGAGGTAATACCATGACACATTAAGTTGCCACAATTTAAAACCTATTATGGAACAAAAGATCCTAAAGATCACCTTGAGTACTACTGTACTTTAGCTAAGTTGCACGGCCTAAGCAATGCCGTGGCTTGCCAAGCCTTTCCCTTAATACTGAGGAATGCAACTAGTACATGTTTCAAATACTTGAAGCCAAACACAATCTCATGTTTCGAGAATTTAGTAGAAGTGTTTTTTCAACACTTCCTTGCAAGTAAGCTTCCTGTTAAGGATTCTTCTATCCTTAACATGATAAAGTAGAGATCATATGAGTCTATCAAAGATTATCTGGCTAGGTTTATGGCTAAGATGGTTTAGATTCCAGAACTAGACATGAGTGTAGCTCTTAATGCTTTTATAGATGGTATCAAACCCCATAGAGACTTCTTCAAGTCTCTTTCCAAAAATAAGCTAAGAACTTTTGCTGAGGTTAAAGCTAAAGCTGTATCTTACATCCGACAAGAGGATAATATAAAGGCTCAACAAGAGGCCGATCAAAATAGAGGAGGCAAGAAAAGCGACAAGAAGAGAAGTGCAAAAGATTGACTCGGAACAAACGATGACCAATATCCTAACTTCGAGAAAAAAAGGCTACGAATTCCAACACAGTTAGTTCGTACACCAAAAAATTGTCCAGAAGACATATTGATGGTAGTGTGTAGATAAAGAGGCATATTGCAGTAGCCAGAAAGGATGAGAAGAAACCCATCATAGCGAAATTCCAACAAATACCATGATCTCCATCACAACAAAGGCCATAACACTAACGAACGAATCCAACTTAAGAACACTATTGAGGATGCAATTTATCAAGGGCACTTACGCAAGTTTTTGGCTCATGATGCAGAGAATATTGAGAGACCATCTCAAAGGAGACGAGAAGACTAGAAGAATGTTACTCAACCAACTATTGTTGGGAAAGATGCAAGAGATGAGAACACCAGTAGAGCACCTAATGGAATCATCAACATTATTGTCGATAGACCTTTTGCTATAGGCTAATCAAGCTCTTCGAGTTCGACTAACTGCATTAATTATGTTTGCAATATCCAGGGTAAGAAGGTCAAAATCAACAATGCGATTTCTTTCATAAAAGAAGATTTTGAAGGCATTCAATGGCTGTATGATGACGTACTTATGATTAGTGTGAGAATTGCTAACTTCAAGCTCAAGAAAATCCTCTTTGACACTAGAAGTTTGGTAGATATTATTTTCCAATACACATTTGATCAAATGAGACCAAAGATCAAAGCACAGCTGAGATCCTACAGCTATGATTTGTATGCCTTCAACAGTCAACCTATCCGGGTAACTGGAGTAATTTCTTTACCAATCTAGATTAGAGATGACGAGCATGTTATAGAAGAAAAAGTAGACTTCCTTGTTGTCAAATGTTAGTTCCCATATAATATGATCATGGGACGGCCACGTCAGTACTTATTTGGCATCGTTCCTTCCATTGCCCATCTCAAGGCCAAATTCCCCACTCCTATAAGAGTCGGTATATGTAAAGGAGATCAACAGTTGGCAAGATTACTATAGGCATTAAGGTAAGAAGAAATTTTTTAAGTCAAAACTTTCCTAACAAGAAATTCAGTTGGCATAGACAGTATCAAAGATGAAATGGAGGAAATTTCATTGGGAGATGATCCTAAAAAGATGACCAAGATAGGGGAACCCTTGTCGACAAACATCCATCAAAGTTTAATCAACTCTCTACAAAACAATGCCGATGTATTTGCATGGCCCCCCTCGGAGATGCTGGGTATCCCTAGAGATGTTATACTACACAAACTTCAAATTGATCTAAACACAAAGGTGATTCAATAGAAGATAAGACATTTTGCCCTTAAGAGGCAAGCAGCCATTGAAGAAGAAGTCCAAAAACTCTTGAAGGAAGTCTAATGGCAAGTGGCGCATGTGCATAGACTTCACGGATCTGAACAAGGCCTATCTCAAAGATTGCTTTCCCCTACCAAGAATAGATTAGATGATTGATTCAACTACTGAGCATGCTTTACTCTCTTTCATGGATACTTTTTCCAACTATAACCAAATTAAATTAGATGAGGAAGACTAAGTTCACACATCATTCGTCACTAACTTTAAAACATACTGTTATATGGTAATGCCCTTCAAGTTGAAAAATGCTAAAGCAACTTATCAGCAACTTATAACTATGATGTTCAAGTCACAAATTCATTGAAATGTCAAAGTGTATGTCAATGATATGATTACGAAAAGCAAGATAGAGAATCAGCATCTCATTGATCTTGAGGAGACGTTTGGTACTTTCAGAGATACAACATAAAGTTGAATCCGCAAAAATGTGTCTTTAGTGTTACTTCAAATAAATTTTTAGGTTATATTATCACTTGGCATAGTATCGAAGTGAATTTGAGGAAGATGGATGCGATCAGAAACATGAAGTCCCTTTATACTATCAAAGAGGTTTAGGAGCTAACTGGATGAATAGCCGCCCTCAATAGGTTCGCATCAAGGAGTATGGACCGGTGTGTAGAATTATTTAAAATTTTAAAGAACCCAAAAGATTTCAAGTAGATGACTGAGTGCGAAAGAGCTTTCAGTGAGCATAAATAATTTCTCATGTCAACACCAATACTCTCAACACTAATTCCATGAGAGAACTTACATTTATACTTGTCGATCAGTAACCGAACACTTTCCTTTGTATTGGTTTGAACCAATGGCAAAGAGCATCTGCCAATTTATTACGTAAGTAATATCCTACAAGGACTGGAGCATCGATATACCAAAATTGAGAAATTTGTGTTAGCAGTAGTTCTCTCGGCAAAAAAGTTAAAACTGTACTTTGAGGCTCACCAAATCATAGTTCTTACTAATCAACCTTTACGACAGGCATTGCAATGGCCAAATTCTTTAAGGAGGATGATGATATTTGCCTTGGAGCTAAGTGCCTATGGCATATAATACAAACCCAAAATGGCATTAAAAGCTCAAGTGTTGGCAAATTTTTTAGTTAAGTTCATAGGCAAAGAAGGTAGTATAGATATTATTGAGAAGTCGATATAGAATCTCTATGTCAATGGTTCTTCAACTAGAGAAGGAAGTGGTGCAAGTCTTGTCCTATAAGGACGTCACAATGTTAAGGTCAATTATGCCCTAAAATTTAGATTTCTAACTAGCAACAATGAAGTAAAATATGATGCTTTGATTGCAAGACTCAAATTGGGGAAGGAAGTTGGCACTGAGAAAGTTAAAATTTTCTTAGATTCACAACTTGTCGTGAATCAAGTCAAAGGAAATTATGCAATGAAGGAAGAAGAAACGAGCAAGTACTTGTTGATAGTACAAGCACTCATGAAAAAAATTTAGTCCTTTTCAATTCATAAAATACCTAGAAGTAAGAATATCGCCACCAACAAGCTATCGACGTTAGCTAACATGTCATTTCCTGATGAGCGACAAACTTTTCGTCGAGTTTCTCCCCCACAAGAGTTCACTAATTCTTCCGTAGAGCTGTAAACTAGCTCCTTACTCAAAAGAGAAATCTTGGATAGATTTGATTATATAATATCTATAGGATGGTATCCTTCCTACTGACAGGAAAAGGGCTCGAATATTGGTTTATTAAGTCACAAATTACACATTAATAGATGATCAGCTATACAAACATGGTATATCCTAACCTTATCTTCAATGCCTTCCTTCGAGAGATGCATAATAGGTATGGTGGTGTATGCAACAACCATGTGAAAAGACAAATGTTGCATATCCGTACACTATGACTCGACTATTATTGGTTAACAATGAAAGATGATGCGAGAGCAGCCATTCAACATTATCTACAATGCTAAAAGCATGAGGCACCGAGTCATGTGCCTTCTACCAAATTGTACTGCTTAACCAATCCTTAGCCCTTTGCCCAATGGGGCTTAGATATACTTGAACCATTTCCAAAGTCTACAGCCTAGCGACAATTCTTCATTGTTGCTGTAGATTATTTCACAAAGTAGGCAGAAGCTGAAGCATTGGTAAGGATCATCGAACAAAAGGTTGAGGCATTTGTTTTCAACTTCATTATATCAAGGTTCGGAGTCCCAGTTATGATAATTATGGACAATGGACCACAATTTAACAATGACAAATTTCATGCATTTTGTGAAAATACGACATCCACTTGAATTATACGTCTATAGCTCACCCTCAAACTAATAGGCAAGTGGAAGCTATTAACAAGATCATCTTACATGGCTTGAGAAGGAAGGTTAACCAAGCCAAAGGAAAGTAGGCTGATAAATTGTCGGATGTTTTATGGGGATACTAGACTATCCACAGAACCACAATAGGGGATACGCCCTACAGATTGGCACAAGGTATGGAAGCAATGTTATTGATTGAGTTGGACCTACCTAATTTACGTATGCAGAATTTTAACATAATGATCAATCATGTTAGTTTTATGACTAATTTGGATACAATTGAAGAAATCAAAGATGTTACAAGAGCTAGAGTTGCAGCATATCAACATAGGGCAGCCAAGTATTATAATCAAAAGGTGAAGCATAAGGTATTTTACCTTGGAGATTTGGTTTGCTGGAAACTAGAGGTGACTAGCATGCGAAAGAAGTAAGGGAAGCTCGATGCAAATTGGGAAGATCCTATGAGGGTCCAAAAAGTCGTTGGCAAGGGGGCTTATCGACTGAAAAGGTTGGATGGAACAGTCATCCTTCATGTATGGAATGCTGAGAATTTGAAGCTTTATTTTAATTAGTTCTTTTGATGTTATGAAGAATTTCCATTTGTTTTGTAAGGCAATGGCCTGGTTGTTTTGAAAGACGATCTAAAGTTACAACTCTAACTTGTTCCTCTTCCTGATCTTTTATGATCAACGAATTATCATCATGTTCAAACTGCACAGTAAACGACTAGTATTTAATAAGTTCAAACCCATTGCGGTTAGAAAACTTTATAAGTTGAAAATCCTAATAACAAGTGTATAAATTCATAAAGGCGATCTCGCGACTCAAATAAGACAACTGGTCTACATCTCAAATGACTAACAGATAATGTCTCTAAAAAAGACACCCAAATTAGGCATGTGAAATAAAACATGTCGAGAAAAATATGTGTATGAAATAAAACATACCAAGAAAATTAGGCGTGTGAATTAAAACATGTGAAGAAAGTATGGCTAGTGAAATAACATGCTAAGATATCAAAGAACACGTGAAATAAAACATGCCAAAAATACTAAATTATGCATGAGGAAATGTGCATAAGATTAATAACAAATACAACGATAAATGTTCGACCACTTAGTTGAACACTGTCCATACAAAAGAAAAAAAATGAAACGAACGAATTACAAAGGGAACAATCTTATGATCTATTCTTAGACTTTGCAAAGGCAATCTCTTGATCAGAAGTCAAAGTCTAATTAGAGCATATCTCTTTTTCCGTGCTTGAGGTTTTGGAGCAGGTGGATTTCTCTTTGTGCACGTAAGGGATTTCCTTAGATAGACAATCTTCATCATCACTAAGATCTACAACATAAGCCTCGTAATCATCCTGCATATAAATCTCGACATCTAAACCTTTGTTGGCTTCTTCATCATAACTGCTAACTTGATCATCAACATTGGCAAAGTCCAAGCATGAAAGATCATATTTAGAGTAAAACTTTAAGATTTCTTCTCTCAACAGTTGGACCCCCTCCAATAACTTTTTCCTCATTAATCTATCGTACTATTGACTTGGAGTTACGATTTCAAGCACCACTTTGACAAATGGCATTTTTTTCACTGCCTCTTCTAACTTGGCAATACGGCTTTGTAGTTCAAAGTTATTAGTCTCCAATTCCTTCATCGGCATCCTAAGCCTATCTTCCTTGTTACTCATTGAGTTGAGTATTCGATCCAAACCACAACACTTTTCTTTTTTCTTACAAAGCTCCTCATTTAGGTTTTCGGCCTCTTTGTATTGCTTGTTAACCCTAGCCTTAAGGCTTGAGACTTCATCGGTAGCCAAAGCGTGTACCAGTTTCTTGGCAACAAGTTCATCCATCTTAACCCTGATTCTTGCATTCTCAACAACCACAATCTGAGCCTTTGAGGAATTATATGTATCCTCAATTTTCTACAGCAAGTTAGCAATATGAAATGATGAGTTCACTAGACCACTTAGTAGAATACATAAAAATTATTGCTATTATTACCTTATTCATTTCTTGTCATCTTCATCCAATGCGATCAAAACGTAGCTACTAATCAGTGAAAAACAAGATTGTTAGCAATAAAACATGCACAACAATTGAAAGGATCCAATTGATACTTACATCATACAGTTTGGCCACGATTTGTACCTTATTACAACCATCAACTCTATCAAAGTCCTTTTTTGCAATTTCCCTATCCTTGGAAAGAATGACACCTTCCATCAGGGCTAGTGATTTAGTCCTATCGCCTAGTGTTGATTTGAATTTAAGGAAAGCGGCGCCTACAATTATCACGTAGTATAGTTATATTACATAACTACCCACTATTCCTACATTTGAGGATTGTACCTGATCGAGAGGTCTCCACATGTCTTAGTAATCATGCGATTAACTGTTGTTTTAGATACTTAACATTTGCCTATAAATACGAAGAAAAAGCACTGTAAGAATGATCAGAGACCCTACAACTACTAACTTTATTTTCTCACTAAATTCATTTATTGACTAAGGCATCAGAGTAGCCACACTGGACTGGCC
The DNA here is from genome assembly GCA_024138005.1 of Lumnitzera racemosa. Classification (NCBI taxonomy): domain Eukaryota; kingdom Viridiplantae; phylum Streptophyta; class Magnoliopsida; order Myrtales; family Combretaceae; genus Lumnitzera; species Lumnitzera racemosa. The sequence goes on along the minus strand of JAMXBC010000012.1, from coordinate 48,814,562 downwards.
CCGGTACCTTTTAGTTTTTTGTACTTTGCAAGAAGGAAATTGTCCGAAAACCACACAACAACAAAATGAATTATAACATATTTGATAAGTATAAAATAATATGAGTATTAAATTAGATTATTTCATAAGTTCTAAATTAATACTCTTTCATTTTAACAAGATATTGTTAAACAGTATAATAGTAAGATGAAACTAGGAAGTTATGATACACTTATTTAGATAACCCCCTTAATTAACTCATAATTATAGAATGTCTTAAAAATCAGAGATAAAGTTATGTTTTATATATCCAACTTTACGAACTTTAGTAAATAACAAAAAGAAATATGAGATTGGTATGATATAACTATTGATTAACTTAAAATATGTAAGTATTGCCTATAAACAATATAGCCATGTTATCCTATATATGATGATATATGTTCTTATGTAGATGGCATGACGTACGTTTGAGTAACCAAAAAATGAATAGTTAACACTAAAAATGCAACCTTACGCTCTCCATCCCATTTGAACCTATTCATGCTGTTTATGAAATGTAACTTAGTAAGTGATTAATAGATATCCCAAGAACATACGATCGTATTGAAGTGATCCTATAACAAACACAGAGATACCAAATACTTGAATAATAAGTAAATCAATTAACCTAAGTATGTGTATCCATTAAACGATTGTGTTATTATAACTATATAGGTATTTTGTAAAAATATTGAGAAGTTAAGCAAATTATATTAAATTTGATAAAATGAACCACAAATACCTATTGTAAATGTAATTTTAATTTAGAGAAACACCTCTCATGCCTTTTAAATTCATTCTGTTACAATTATAAATGAGTTTTTGTAGCTGAAAAATTTTGTTAGTAAGTTTAGGAAATCATAGAAGCCTTCATATTTAGCATTAAGAGAGAAATATAAGAATGTTAATTTAGTATTTTGTATAGGAAGTTTGGAATTTATATATTTTTATTCACTTTGAATGCTATCGACTTTAGGATTGTGAAGTTAAACTGTGTAATGATAAATAAATGCTGAGCAATTATAATGTATATAAGATTAGGGATCTTATAAAAATTGGAACTTGACTATAAGATACTTGAGAATAAAATAAGGATTGCTTGATAATAAACTAAATTTGCATAAGTATACTGAATAATTATAAAAGTTAAAATGCATGTTGCTTAATTATGGAAATTATTGTAGATATAATCTCTTGTATGTATTGGGAGCTAATACCTGACCATTAAATTTGAAATGTGAAGTAATACAAAAATATTTACATGAATACAATATCATAACTTTGACTATGAATTACTATTCCATGGGTACAATTTGTTGCGTATGTTAACTATATTCATATAAGTGTTGACTAGCTCCTGTTATGAGGTTCATAACATCTTTATATTATGTATCGTGAAAATGTATAGATAAAATTATGTGTTACATTCTAAAGCAAGTAAATATTGTTGATAAAGGTAAATGCACATGGTAGTCATTATTTACAAGTTATTTAGAATTAACCCATAAGAATGATTGATGCAACATTAGGAAATAGCCTAAAACCCAAATATGAGAAGGTATTCCTGTTACTTATAGAACTAATGAAGCAAGAAACTTAATCTTTACCTTATTAATATTTCCCCATTAACTAAGCACTCCCCTAATAAGTATTAAGTAACCCATAATGCTCTGACGATAGGAAAAAGGCATAATAGGGGACTGATGTTAGACGTGACTTTGAAACTGGTGACTCAACGTGTTAACTAAAAGGAAAAATTTTAACGCAACTTAAAAAAATTTTCTGTAAGGACTATGAATTATTATGGATCAAACCCCTTATATGGTATAAACAGTCCGATATCATAACAAATACCCAACACAAGAATGCTAGCTAAACACCCTAAAGATATATTGATACCCTCAACAAGTAGAACCAATAGGCACTTCAAATTGGTCATATCACATACTTTACATCCTACATAAGAAATTAATCTGAAAAGTATAGAATCAAGGAGAAACCTTAAGCTCTAGTCAACAATCCCTACTAAAAGAGGAAGATTGATAGATGTAAACTAAGATATAATTAAAATACTAGGAAAGCATCTTCATATATGTAATGGAAATGGGTAATCAAGAAGAGAATGGAAAATCTATGATTATTAAGTCTCTTCCTTGTTAAGTCTCTTGTTATCATCAAAGTACTACACATCATGTTATGTTTTGTCATGTAATGAGTCCATATCAGTATCAATATAAGTTTGTTGATCAAGAGTTATGTCAGTTTATTTTGAGTTGGGTTAAGTTGTGAGGATTCAAACTGTCGACCTTCTCATTTGACTTCAAGGTAGAGAAAAGTCCATGATTTGCTAAGCTCAATCTTGTTGACATTTACACTAAGCTATATGAAAGAGGAATAATACTTATGGTAAATGATAGATCTATATTATTATTGATCTTAACTAGAACCTGAAGAGTAAAGGTATAGAGGATACAATAGAAGACGGATAAGTGAAAGAATACTTAAATAAATGTAATGAGAAGTTATAAGATTAGGAAAGGGTAATGCGAGTGAAAGATTCCAGTGATGGTCTTAGCAACTATTTAGCACCAAATATGGAATACAAGAAATTGGGGGAAGAAAACAAAAGAATGGACAAGAGATAAATCAAGAAGCATAAATAGAAGAAAATATGATAAATATGGAACAAAAAAAATTTGGAAAATGAAGCTCATGAAAGAAAGGCCATCCCTTTGTCTCCCTTAAGTAATAAAATAGCAACCCTTACAAACCATAAATATAAGATTGATAACAAATTTATGAATATATATAACTTTCTCCACGAAAAAATTTGATATATTTTAGTTTTGAGAACGAAACTATTTTTAAGGGGGTGGAATGTGATATCCGCAAATTAACAATCAAGCATGAACATTTGAATATTAGGGCGAAGCCCTGCTCTTATACGATTAGGGTCAACAGTTGATTTAGAATATTTAAGAAAGTAACTCAGTTAGGCTATAAACTTACGAGAAATATGATAACCCTAATCAAGGAATTCTCGTACACTTGGAAATAAAAAATATAATAAAATATCAAGAATATAATCAAAATAGTAAGAATTTATTTTATATGAGCCCCCAAAGTCATATTTAGAACAGTCATACTTAAATTTATGGCTTTTGGGAAAACATATCGAATTAAGCCCAAACTTTACAACTAAGTTAAAAAAATTAATTGAAGTGACTCAGTAAAGTTAGATTTTAAAGATAATATCCAACAAACCTAATTATAACCTTAAAAATACAATTATTTAAAAAAGTGTAAAACTCATTGGAACCCCCAAAATCGAGCCTAAAATGTAACAAAGACTTAAAGATAGGTTATTTAAGCTATAAAAAGGAATAATAACGCATAATATACTATACAAATATATTTTTATTTTTATGAATATACCTAGTATATATAATAAATAGACATAAAAATTACCTTGAAATTATATAATTATACATAATAAGCAAGAAATTCATAAAATTAAATCAAAAAAATATCTTAAAAATAAAAGACATGCTAGAAACATGATTACATTTATATAATTACTTACTATGTTTATGATATATATAAGATATATACCCTTATATTGACAAAATCATTAACTACTAACATAAAATACCAAAATACCCCAATATATCATCAAAAAATTATAAAAAATAAAAAAACTTGAAATATTATTGGATTAAATGTGGAGTAGCTTAAATAGGAAAAGCAATTGCATCAAAAGTGATTTGATAAAAATTTAACACGACATCTTATTAATTGGATATATGTAAATTAAATAAAATTTCTTAATAATTAAGAAAAAAATTCAACTACCTCTAATCTTCATAAATAGGATCCCTAGGTTTGGATTGCACACTTTAACAACTAGGAACACTCGAGAAAAACTTAGAAAAAAAATTACACAAAAAAATTAGAAAAAATAGAGCAAATCATGCCTTAACATGGTTCCCTAACCCACTATTGATATGTTATTGCGATCGTTTAGCTACCGACAAAACATCCACTAGCACCTTCAACAGACTCACCCCCTTCAGGCACCAGCCACTTCATTGCTGACGATCACTAGGTTAAAGATCTACCATATTTTTCATTAAATTCTAAAAAATATTAAATCAAATGGAAAAATTATGAAAAAAAATTAGTCTTAATTTATTTTATGTATAGTTTCATGCTGTAATTTTATTTTTTAAAAAATTATGGATATTTTATATCTGAGCTTCAAAAAGTCATTATTCATTCAAATTTTGAATTTTAAAATAAATACATTACATGATGTAGTTTCTAGCTTAAAATTTTTATATAGAATACATATTACATATAGTTAGTTACTATGTAGCTTGATTTTTTATTCATGTATTTTAATAATTATTGTATTTTTTTCCCCTAAAAATAGGGTTAAATGATGAAATAAATAGATTTTTATTAAATTAATTAATGAAATTGGTAAGTACTAACCTTTGAACACTTTTAGTTATATTTGGGATTGATGAAAATTATTTCATATAAAAAAATATTATTTATGTAATTAATCATTATTTAAGGGTAAAAATATAAATACATGTATATAGGCGATAAAGCGATAACTTCAAACAACATACTAACTAAATTCCTCATATTTTTAGGAGTCTATATAAATTTTTAGGAAATTATTTGATTACCTAAGCTATTTATTATGAATTTACTTAGTAAAATAGTAAAAATTACGAACTAAAGCACGTTTTTAGTAATAATAGGCTAAAATGTGATAAATACTAAAATAAAACTTATACATGTACATGTTGATCAAGTTTGGTAAAAATGAATATTTTAACCTATTTAGTGATAATTATATGACTAGGCTATGGTATATATATATATATATATATATATATATATATATATTAAGGTCAAATAATAACTATATTATTAAGTTATATTAGCAAATTATATAAAATATAATACAATTACAAAAAAATTAGTATAATATAATAATACTCATTATCGGAGTGTATAGATATAATATAAAGCTAGAAATGCCTTTTAGAAGTCATTTCTCGAAATAGAACTTATAATACATATCGTTAGGTATGTACAAATCTAATGACACTACTTTTATTAAAATTAGACAATCTTAGATAACATAACCTATATCTCTATAATATTATGAGAATTTTATGTACTGTGATAACCTTATCGTAATTAAAACGTAAATTGATTGATTAAAAGTACGTTTCGATATAATCGAAACAATATATTATATGCAACGGTATAACTACATATATTATCGACACTTAATAACTTAACTTAACTTATATAATAAAAAATAATAATCTACCTTAGATATATACATATATATATTTATATTATATAACTTCAGAATAACAGGTTGGCTACTTAGAGCTCTACTAAGATGACTTCACCTTTGCCTTGCAACTCTTTGGGCAATTCGAATAACCTCATCTAAACTCCTAAGTCTTTGTACCTCTACGATGTTTCCAATAGGCTTCAAACTAGAAATGAACCTTACCATTGTTCGTGCTTCCAGTTGGTCAACATCACATCGAATCATTAGCAACTAGAACTCTAAGATATACTCGTCCATAGATTGGCTAACCTGCTTGAGTTCTTGAAAGCGTTAGAAAGTGTCTTATTCATATTACTCGAGAAAAAATCTACTCCTCAAAACTCGTTTCCTCTCATTCCAAGTTTATATTTCACATTAAGCTCTCTAATACATGGCTTGTAACTTCTTCCACCATATTGCTACAGACCTAGAAAACTTTAAAGCAGCTACCCGTATTCACACTACATCCTCATAATTATTGAAATCAAATATCTTCTTAACCTTTTCTTCCTAGTCCCAATATTCATTGGCATTATCAAATCCAGAAAAACTCAAAACTTGCACTTTAATGTGCTTAATCCCTCAGAGAGCTCAAAGCTTACGTTCATCATATTCAAGGAACTACTCATTTTCACCTTCATCATCTTCCATGTCCTCAACTTCTCCTAACTCAAGTATTCGCCATATACATCCTTCAACTCGGATAAGCCACACTTGTTGCGCATTCATAGCACCAGGAGCTTAGATTTCCACACCTTATCCTCTCGACTTATCTTATACACCTCATTCCTGTTCAGAGTTTCTTTCTTGAGGTTAAGCTTCCACAAATCTTTGTACGATCATAGCTTGTTGAGCCTTACTTTGGTTTTCCTTAATTTAACCTATATTAAGCCCAAACTGCTTAATATAAATTACTCGACTTCAATTAAGGAAATATTTTTCTTTAAAAATATTTTTTTTAAATAATAAAAAATAGAATTACCAACCAGTTAAATTGGTAACAAGTGAAATTAGGGTTTTCAGATGGGAAAACCCTAATTTAGCTATTAGCTTACGAATATTCTAAAAATTAATTTTTCAAAAAATTTAACCAAAAAATATGAATTTGAGAGCTAACCTATTAAGACTAAGTTATAATGTAAAAATAAAAAAAAAAATTAATGAGCTTTATTTTTATAATTTTTCTAAAAATACTAAAATATATACAGATATGCAAAAATATAACTATAATGAATTTTTTATTAAAAATTTTCAAGAAAAAGAAAAAAAGTTTTTTTTTAATCTTTTATATGATTGTTCTAGAAGTACCTACATACCTGCTAGTTGAGATCAAACTAATGCAGTTCTATTCTAGAAAATATTTAATAGATGGATCTTTTTTTTAATTTGAAAATCGAGCCAGATTTACATTTATTTAACAATTTACTATTTTTAAAAAATATATAAAAAGATCTAATTTCACAAATCTACTTTACAAGAAAACCTAACTAACTAAATCATTTTGAAAAAACTCTAGTTAATATTTTATATATATATATATTTTAAAATCACTACGTATCAAAATTGATCTTTTCTAAATCCTACATGCAAGATATACTAAGATATATATCTTTTTCGAAGATACGAATCTTGGAGAAAAGATATGTGACTTTAAAAAAAAAATTCAATTTCACTCAAATTTACTAAAAATTTTCAAATTATCTATAGCAAAACGATATGAAAATTAAAAAAATATAGAAAAACCTACACTAAAGAAAATTAATTAGTAAAATTAATTAATTAATTAACTAACAAAACAAAAATAAATAATTAAAGAAAATAATAAATTTTTTTATTACCTAAACGAGTCGAGTCATGCATGATCAGTGTGTTTATATTAACCGTATCGTGATCGTCTAAACTACGTTCGTGTGCTCGATGTGGAATTGATAATATATGTGCAGTAGTGGATCGTGATGTGGACGACATACAGCGTATGTGTGATCGGTAGCGTAGATCATGAGTGTGGTTGTGTTTGTGATCATATGTAAGGGACGGTATGTCAATGTATGTGTGATTGGCAGTATGGATCGTGTTTGTGGCATGGGTTTCGACATAGGTGTCGGCGTGTATCAGTGTAGTGGAGATTATGTTTAAGTGCAATGTATGAGAAGTGTGCTACCGTGGAGTAGGTGATAGTGCAAAGACATGTATATGATTGGGAAATTGTGTGTGACAATATGTAAGTGGGAAATCAAAACAGTGTACAACAAGTGTTCGATGAGTAAGGCAGTTTATTAACAAATGAATGGTCAGCCGTGTTTGTATAAGCCGTTTGTGGCGTAAGTGGTCGATAGTGCTTATGTAAGCTGGTAGGGGGCCGCTGTTTACGTGTATTGCTATTACGCGTATTACTATTTATTGGAATGTGTATTGGGTTATAGAGCTTTGGTGTAGTAAGATGTGTGGTTATGTAAGGATGAGTATGGAGCTGTGTTGTTGTGTTGTGTGTTAGGGATTGTGAAAAACATATCCAAAACTTTGCAGCCAAATTACTATTTATAAGCTACACAATTGAATTTTGTAGATCTTTTTTGTTATAGATTTAATCTTAATAAATCCTAAATACGAAAGATACAATAACAAATCCCATATAGGAAAGATACAATAACTCTTGATTTAGATTCAATCTAGTTTTCTAGAAACCTTATATTGATTTAGGCTTTCTATTTTAGGGCCTAACTCAATCCATCTTGATTTAGCCTACTAACCCATTTAATAAATCCCAAATATATTTAACCCAATATAAATTAGATAAAAATCCACTTTATGTCAAATTGGACTAAAGAATATTTTAACGAAACCCAATTCTTAAACGTACACCATTATTCAATTCAACCTTAAACAACTTGACTCAACTCGACTTGACTTGACTCGATCTGACTTGACACTTTATTTTCTTTTATTTTTTCAATTTTTTTTTTATTTTTTTTAATTGAACCTGGGCTAATAAAAATACTAAAATAAAAATGGCAAGAATGAGATGTCTACAGCTACCTCTCTTTGAACTTTACCAGAAAAACAAAAGAGACACTTATTTTTGCCAAACCCTACTTTGAATTGATAAAATAAGGATTACTGACTTGAATAGTCAACTAAGCTATGCTTTATCTTGGAAAAGGATACCAACTTGGAAGGTCAATGTAAAGCATAAACAGCCCGTCTTAAAAGAACAAGGCAAAGGAATAGGAGGCTCATCTTGAAAGGACAGGGCAAAGAACCTATCTTGAAAGGATAGGGTAAAGGAATAAAAGGGTTTATCCTAAAAGAATAAGACTAAAGTATTAACGGACCTATCTTAAAAGGCTAAGGCAAAAGGGATAGGGGGGCTTATCTTGAAAGGATAGGGCAAAACCACTAGGGATCAATTAACTTGTTTTGCTTTGATGGATGATCCAAAGAAGATAGATCTCTTCGAGATTTCAAAAAATTTCTTAGTTCCCCTAAATATCTCTTTTAAGGACTTTAGGATGATTTCATCTCAGAATGGAGAATTTTGTAAATAGAAACTTATCGGTATACCTTACATTGACTCCTGATATTCACTCATTCGGATAGCAAAATATCACCAAAATATCACCAAAGTATTTTCTTAAGATTGTGCTTGCTTCTTTTCTCTTTATTCTCTTTATTTTCTTTTTTCCCTCTTTTTCTTTTTCTTTTTTCTTGGAATAAGGTCTTCTTTATGATTGAAACCTTTTGCTGATGAGTCTTTTAGTTGTACCATGCTCATGTCTTAATTTTAATTTTATCGTCGCCAAGCCTCAATTTCCACCTCTCTATGATTCCTAAAAAATACATCTCTATAAAAAAAAAAAAACTAGATTAAATCATTAAAAACATTCAATTTCAATTTATTTAGGTAACTCAAATTCATTGGTGAGTGTTTGGTGTTTAAGTATATGAAGCTAAGAAACATGGTATACAAGGATTTATTGGTAAAGTGTTTGCAAGTCGATGACTATCCAAATTTAAGAACATTCATAGATATCAACTTTACTTGTAAACGATGAAAGATTAACCACAAACAATTCTCAAGAAAAATTGGAATTTTTATTGAACTCAGTTTTTATGGATAATACAATTTAACAGCATCTGAATTCACAAGTCCCCTTAATTCTGAACCATCTATTTCTGCCAACGCGAATTCACCCCCCAATAATACCTTCTTTACCACATAAGGGCCTTCATAATTCGAAGCAAATTTGCCCTTAGGGTCCTTTACATTAGGCAGTACTTTCTTCAACACCAATTCTCCTTCCTTGAACTACCTCGTACGCACTTTTTTGTTAAAGGCTCGAATCATCCTCTGTTGGTAACACTGACCATAACATATTGCTGCAAACCTCCTTTCATCTAAGAGGTTCAAATGCTCAATTTGTTTCTTCACCTACTCTACTTCATCAAGCTGAACTTTTTCCAACACTCGAAACGAAGGTATTTATACTTCCACCGATAGTACTGCTTCAGTTCCATATACCAATGAATAAGGTGTTGCACTTGTAGAGGTTCTGACTGTGGTTTTGTAAGCCATGAGAGCAAAGAGGAGCATCTCATGCCAATCTCTATAAGTGATCGCCATCTTCTCAATGATTCTCTTAATATTCTTATTAGTGGCTTCAACTACCCCATTCATTCAACGTCAATATGGAGTCAAGGTTTTATGACTGATCTTAAATTGGTTGCATTCTTCTGCCATCAGCTTATTGTTCAAATTTGACCCATTGTCTATAATAATGGACTTGGTGTACTATATCTAGTAATGATGTCTTTTTTCAGAAATCTAACTACCACTCCTTTGGTCACTATAGCACATGACGCTGCTTTTACCCACTTGGTAAAATAATCAATCACGGCTAGAATGAATCTGTGCCCTTTTGAAGCTACTGGCGAAATTGGACCAATCATATCTATCCCCCACATTGAGAAAGGCTAAAGAGCTGACAATACATGAAATTCTTAGGGAGTAGTGTTGATTTTGTTAGCGTATACCTTACATAGGTGACAATGCCTCACGTGCTTGATACAATCCAATTCCATCATCATCTATAAATAACCCATCTTTATGAGTTTCTTGGCTAATACATACCCATTCATATGAGAACCATAGACCCCTTCATGCACTTCTTTCTTCAATTTCTCGACTTCTTCATCTATACACCTCAGTAATGTTGTATTTGGTGATCTTTTGTACAACACAACTCCACTTAATAGGAAATAAGCAACCAATCTCCTTAAGGCTTTTCTATCTTTCCTATCAGCTTAATCAAGGAACTTACCGGTTTGAAGTAACTTTTTAATATCATAATACTAGGGCTTCTTCGGTTCCTTCTCTTCAACGATCAAACAAAAAGCCGGTCTTTCCTCTACCTCAATCTTCAGGGGTTGAATTTCTATCCCATCCATGACTTTCACCATGGATGCTAATGTAGCTAGTGCATCAGCAAATTGATTATGGGTTCTCGAAATATAAGTGAATGAAATTTCTTAAAATCTTTCAATCAGCTTTCCTAAATGCTCATGATAAGATATCATCTTCTCGTCTTTCATCTTATATTCTTCTAGGATAGAGAGGATTCTCCATATACTTCAAGCCTATGTATTCCCATGTCTAGTGCCATTTTGAGCCCTAAAATGCAAGTCTCATATTCTGCTATAGTGGTCGTATATGGAAATGCTAACCTCACTACCATAGGGAAATGATTACCTTCTGGTGATATCAATACTGCTCCTATCCCACATCCGAATACATTGGCTACTCCATTAAAATCCATTCTACATTTTGATTTTTCACCACTCAACTCATTCACCACCATCACATTTTCATCAGGAAACTAAGCTTCTGAACCATAATCTTCATCTTCTAGTGGTATTTTACCAATTGATCGGCTACTACTTGCCCTTTAACTGAACTCTAACTCATATACTTGACATCAAACTTAGAAAGCAGCATTTGTCACTTAGACATTCTCCTGATCAACGCTAGCTTTTCTACTAAATACCTCAACAGGTCATGTTTTGTCAACAACTCTGCTAAGTAATAGAAAGTATACTGCTTGAGCCTATGCATTACCCATACTAAAGCACAACACATTCTTTCCACCTCTGAGTATTTTTATTCACCTTCTATGAACTTCTTACTCAAGTAATATATAAGATGCTTTTTTCTGCCTGTTTCATCTTTCTACCCTAGTATACATCCTATTGATTCAAGAAGGATTGTCAAGTAAAGAATTAATAGCCTTCTCGGTATAGGAGTGACCAGTACCGAAGGATTCATGAGATACTCTTTGATTTCAATAAATGATTGCTCACATTCTTCATCCCATTCTATCACTGCATTCTTCCTCAAAAGTTTGAACAACTGCTTACATTTATCGGTTAGCTATGATACAAATCGAGCAATGTAATTTAACCTCCCTAACAGTCCCCATACTTTTTTTGCAATCTTCAATGCAAGCATATTTACGATTACCTTCACTTTGTCTAGATTTACTTTGATTCCTTTTCTGCTGACTACAAAACCCAACAATTTACCTAAGGTTACTCCAAAGGTGTACTTTTTTGGATTTAGTTTCAGTTGAAACTTCCTTAACTACTCAAATAGTTTATGCAAAACATCAACATGATTCTCATCCTTCTTGGATTTGACGATCTTAGCTTCTACATAAACTTCAATTTCCTAATGCATCATGTCATGAAACAAAGCTATCATAGCACACTGATAAGTTGCCCTAACGTTTTTCAACCTGAAAGGTATCACACGATAACAAAACATTCCCTAAGTGGTAACGAAGGTGGTTTTGATTTTATTTTCTTCTACCATCTTGATATGATTATATCTTGAGAAACCATCCATAAATGAGAAAAGATAAATTCTGGCCATATTGTCCACCAATACGTTAATGTGTCGTAAAGGGAAGTTATCTTTAGGTATTGCCTATTTTATATCATGAAAATCCACACATATCCTAACTTTTCTATTTTTCTTCAACACTAACACCACATTAGCTACCCATTCGAGGTAATCTAACACTTCTATGAACCTGACTTCCAATAATTTCTTCATTGATGTGCTTAGGAGCTCAGTTATCACTGGGACTTACCAAAGCAGATTTGAACTGAAATGGGTCCTTTGAGGTATAAAAGAAAATTAGAAGGAAATGGTCCACAACTGAACAAGAGTAGCTGACGTGAAGTTGCTCAAAAGATATAACTCACCAACGAACACAACACAACTTGACACCATACTTAATATGACACACAAGTTGATGTCAAGGTCTATCCGCTACTAATCTTGAGCTACTCGGTAAGATTAGATAATAGTATGTGAAATATGGACTTGGAGAAGGTGTCTTACAAGAACAGAATATTGAATATTAAAATATAAGTTATCTGGACTTACAAAGGAAAAGGACTATTTATAGTAAGTCCCTAGGGCAGCATTACAAGTAATGAAATGACAAGAAAGTATATACAAAAAGGGAATTCCTAATACATACAAAAAGGATAAAAAGGACAAAAGACCAAAAATGGAATAGTAGTACAATATCAAACAAGGTGGAAAGGTGGCAGTGCAACATTGATCCCATACAAATATTCTCTTAGCACAACTGGTGAGAGGGGTTAAAATGTTGCTGCAATAAAGAGCCAGGACGAAAGAGATGGCGACATGCCGAAAGAAAACTATTCAGCCGTTTTAGTGAGTCTCTCGTCACTCGACAGAAACTTCTTGGCAATGTTTAGTCGAATTACTCAGCACAGGGTCCTTAGTAAGGGAATGGTCAACATCATCACTACCTAGAGTATAGATCAATGTACGATAACTAAGAAAGTTCAAGGAGTTCAGCCACATTCCTTCGACATAAACTTTCTCATCATCAATAGGTTGCTAAGAGAGAATTCGCCGGGTGAGGGATTAGAGTCCTTGGAGTTATGTGCGAGTAATGGGACCAATGATCGGCAATTCATCATTCACTTCTTCTTTTATTTGAAGGAGTATATCTAGCCTAAACCACCTAAGCTTTTTCCTTTTAGGTTTAATATCTTCTCTTATCGGCAACTTATGAACTATAATAGACAAATCCAAACCAGGCATGTCCTCATAGGACTAGGTGAATATATCCAAGTAGTCCGATAATAAACATGACACCTCCTATTTCTGATCGTTTAATAGATTACCCTCAATTTTCAAATTTCACAAATTCTTTTCTATCCCAAAATTAATCACAACTATCGATTCATCAATGATCACTCTACCCTATTCAAAATGATGCCAACTCTCTTGTATTTTGCTTAGAATCTTAATATCATCTTTGACATCTGATCCAATAAGGCCGAATGTGATATTTGTACTTTCATCGTTTACAAGCTGGAGATATTCATTATGTTCATTGTTTTTATCGAATCTAAAGAGTAAGGAAAAGGCAAAAGGATAACAAGTAAATAACAAAGAAGAATTGAAAGAAAGAAAGGAACTAACTTTATTGAATAAATTCAAATTGTCTGAAAGAAAAGACCTAACTAATCGGACTAATTATGATATCAAAAGCTCTTAATTGATCTAATATTACTTTTCTAAAGAGACCTATTAACAGGAATGAAAAACCAGTTGCATAAGAAAACTGGGATGCCAATATCTTTCTCCTTTTCTAGACTGATGCTGCATTGCTGAGCCAAAGCCTTAGATAAACTAGCTACTTCGGATTCTTGAACACAAGCCGGTATTGGGAATTTCTTATGGATGTTTGAAAAATCCATATGAGCATGGTATAGGTGATCTCCCCTCTTCCCTTTGGTTTTGGCCTTCATTTCTTAGATTTCTTTTTTAGTAGGCTCATATCCGAGCCCAAACATTCTAATCTGCTGCTTAGGTTGTTCCGAGTGACCCCGTACCCCCTGTCTCGACACTTCAATTATGCTGACCTCATCAAAAATCTATAATCTCGATTTAGATACTTTAGCAATGATCATGTTGATTAAGTGTCAATAATTTGGTAAAGGATTGTTACCCACATTGGGAGCAAGAGTTAGAATGAAGTCCAATTAAACCAACTTAGCATCAATAAGATATTGGATCTTATGTCTAAGTTTCTAGCACCAGTCTATAAAATGCCTCACTTTCTCAAAATGATAATCGCAACAGAGCTCTGGGTTGTAGTCTCTCGGTCTTTGTCCCTCCTTCAGTATTTCAAATGTTAAGAGATTATACTTCCTTAATTGTGTAAGAACTTGGCTTAAAGGAATAGGGATCTGAGTGAACTATCTCCTTTGTGAGCAGTTATTCTGATTTGGATTCGGTAGGAAATTAGATCCTCCTAACATGGCTACCAAAGCTGCATGTCTAATAAGGTTGCCAGTATTGACAACGCTTACAGTAGCTTCTTTAGCTTTGTTGCAAAATCTCACGAAAGGCGTCTTCTTCTGTATTGCTTTAAGATTAAGAAGCCTTCCAATAGCAATAGCTTCCTCAATTCGGTATTCTGAGGCCACAATCTCTGCAAAGTTAGAGGTAAGGTAACCTACCAAATATTGGTAATATGGGCTTTCGAAAGTACTGATAAAGGCAAAGGTTATATCCTTTTCTGTTAAGGGTAGAGTCACCCTAACTACCATGCCATACCCCTCCATCTCTAAGCATATTCCTTAAAGCTTTTGTTGGCCTTCTTTCGCAGATTATTCAAATCCCACATAGATGGGGCTACCTCAATATTGAACCTGTACTGGTTATAAAAAGCCCGAGCTAACTTATCTTATGTATCGATCTCGTTCAAGTCTAATTAGGCATACCAAGTTAAGGTGGCCCAATCAAGCTATGTTGAAAGATTTTGACCATCACTTTGTCATATTTCATGTATTTTCCTATTTTTTCTGATGTACAACCTAGTATGGAGCTTCAAACAACTAGTCCCATCATATTTCTTGAATTCTAGAATTTTAAACTTTTTTAGGAAGTCATCATCTCCATATGTCGGTAAATTGATAACTCCTATCTACTTAAGCCTGTTAACCATTTTTAGGGTTTTCATCTTCTCAGTTAACTTCTACATAAACTTCATTTCCATCTCTTGGTATTTTTCCTTGATCTCTGTCTTCCATGTCTCAGTATTGCGAACTAATTCTGCATCTTCTAGTTCAAGGGGAGGGGTCACTTCTACATTTCAATTTAGGTTGACTTCAGATGCTTACTTATCATTGAGAATTCCAATAACCTAAGTGAGTCTGAATTTGTTCGTCCATCTTGTTCATGTTTTCTTCAAGGGTTGCAACTCTTGGGTCGGGCTTGGTTTGATAAATGTTTCCACTATCGTGAGTTGACATTCTTGCTTTAGAACGAGTGAATATCGAGCTTCTAACAAAATCTGCACACTTGGGCACTATTTTCAAAATCCTATAAAGACTCAAGTTTTAGACATTTTTGTGAATTAAAATTTTTGTTGTTTTTATTTATTTTTTTTTTCTTTTGGTTATTTTGTCATCATTTATCTTATTTTCTTTTCTTTCTATTTAAAAGGCAACTATCAAAGGCAATAAATAAAAAATGAGCAAAAGATTGCACAATCAATAAAGGTTTTCATTTAATGAAGCTGCAAATTTATTAATAATCATAAAAATTAAGCCTAAACAATGGACTAAAAGAAAAAATCCTAACTAAATCTTCCTATAAAAAATCAAATCCCATATTTATAAGAGTTGACGGATTTAGCTAGGATGAGTTTCACGGGGTTAATACTGCCCTAACTTTCCATATTTATACTACATAGGACATGAAATGACATAATTATTTACAACAAGACCACTAAATTTACAATAAAGTTGTATATCATATTAATAATTTTGCAGCTTCTTCAAATTTCTTTTTAAATTACGCAACCTTTTACTTACTAAGAGAAAATAATAATAAAACACATATGATATAAAAATAAAAAAAAATAATTACATAGAAACAAGCATTAGAAAAAATAAAATCAAATATCAAAAAATGTAGTATGTTACACATGCATATAATGCAAGTAGGGCCAATAATTAATAAATTATAGAAATTATTATGTGTAAACCCCTAAAATGAGTTTAGGACAACCGAACATAAAGTTAGGGCTTTTAAGGAAAATTAATCGATTAAGTTCAAACTTTACAACTAAGATAAAAAATTTAGATAAAGTGATATGGTGAAGTTGGATTTTGGAAATAATAACCGAAAATCCCAATTTTGCCCTTAGAAGTAAGATTATTCAATACAGTACTAAAATACTCGAAACCCCTAAAATCGAGTTCAAATTGCAATAAGAATTTAAAGATAAGTTAATTGAGCTATAAAATGAGATAATATAGTATAATTTACTATATAAATATACCCGTAAATTAACCCTAAATTACATAATTATATATAATATGTTGAATTCATGCAAATAATTACAAGAAAATATCTTAAAAATAAAAGATTTGTTAAAATCATAATTATACAAGTTTAGTTATACACTACATGTGATATGTATACTCGTACATTAACAAAATAACTAAATCATAATATAATACATATATAATATTAATAATTAAGAAATTATCTAACAAAGCTTATCCTAAAAGCATCAGAACTTGCTGGATCTGGATGAAAAATTTACGTGGCATACTGTAGGAGTTAGATTGCTGAATCAACAAGAGAATTAAGAAGAAGAGAACACCTCCTACCTAGAAAAAGGAGAAAGAAAAATTAAAAAAAAAAATCCTAGGCAGTGAATTAAGCCCTATAAATAGCAAAGGATGGCAAACATGTAATGTTTTAGCACTTCGAAAATTAGAACAGCAAAAGAAAAATTTAGAAAAAATTGTAGGAAATTAGAAAGAAAATAGAAAAAACAGAGCAACCACCGTGCCTTAGCTGTACCAAACCTAAATGACCACCTGACAACAAACCCAACCAACCCTAGATAGTCCACCCACCATGCAAGCCGGCTGACATACCCCATGGCCACTAAAGACACCAAGAACTACGAGGTCAAATTCTTACCCTGTTTTTTTAATAATTTGTAAAAAATATCAAATCTGCCCAGAAAAATTTGAAAAAAAATTGTAGTTAGGTTATTTTGAATATAATTTTACGTGATATTTTTATTTTTAAAAAATTCGTAATATTGAATATACTTTCTTAAGAAATCTACTATTCATTCGAATTTACAATTATAAAATAAATATACTAAATGATGTTATTTCTAACTGAAAATTTTTGTATAGGATGTGTATGATATATAGATAATTTCTATGTAGCCTAAATTTTGATTTTAATATTTATTGTATTTTTTGGCCTAAAAATAGCTCGAAAATAGGTTGAAATTATGAATTAAATAGGAAATTATGAAATCAATTAATGAAATGAACATGTACTGATCTCTAGTGAATAATAACAATGTGAGATCATAATGAAATTTATTTGGTGTAAAAAGAATTATAATTGAGTAATTTAGGATAATTTAGGGATAAAATCATAAATATGAATATATAGGCGATAGGTCGAAAACTTGAAACCAAGTGATAACTGAATTCCCTATATTTTTAGGAGTCTATAGAAATTTTTGGAAAATTATTTGGTAACCTGAACTATTTATTACAAATTTACTTAATGAAATGGCTTAAATTACAAGTCAAAACGTATTTTTAATAATAATAAGTTAAAATGAATTAAATAGTTAAATAAAAACTATATGCATGATTGCTGATCAATTGGGATTAAATTAGTATTGTTATTATATTTATGGATATTTTCTAATCGAAATATACTCTAGATATATTAGGATTAGATAATACTCATATTGTAACGATATATGGACAAATTAGGCAAAATACAATTTAATAATGTAAATTATGATAATATTCCTATAGATACGTATAACTGTATTAAAAACTCGAATTTACTAGTTAAAATTTTTCTCTAGAAATAGGACTCGTAAAATGCATCATTAGGTCTATACGAACCCAACGATATTAATTTTGTTAAAATCGAACAACCTTAAGTAATATAATCTATAACTTTATCATATTCTAGAATATACGTATTTTGATAACCTTACCAGAATTAAAACATGAGTTAATAAATTAAAAGAACGTTTCGATACGATCGAAACGATATATAATACGTAATAGTATAGATGACGTACAGTATCAACAATTAATAACTTAATTCGATATATAGTGATAACATGACTAAATAATATATATATATTGGAAATAATATATATATATATAATCGTTTTAGATTAAACCCTAATGTTTTGTAATTATTATGAAAACTGAATTTAGGTCTTTTTTGTAAATAGGATCTTCTAGTACAAAGATAGTTGACAATTCGAGTCAGCAGTAGTAAGCATCTAAACAAGTAAGTTAGGATTGTAGCTTTACCGTTTGTTAGGATATTGTTTTAAAGTATTCGAAGACCCAAGAGTACTTCTGGCTGTGTTTGTAGTTAGTTGACCATGTACATGTCGTATGTGTGTATGATACTCAATTGTGATAAAAGTTGAACTCCTTGGTATGTTGTTCTACATACTCACATTGTTTCTGTACTATACGAACTTGTTTGGTCACCCCTAATTAAAACTAATATCTATTCAACTAAAATGAAACTAAACATGCATAATACCAACTAGAGAAACGATTAAGAGTGTTAGGCTAAATACCGACTTCCTTCAATGAGAATAGCTAAAATAATCCTTTTCCCATCCTTAGTCGAACTAAGTGATAAGCGAGGAGGTCGCGACAAAGATGGGGCCATAGTTCGAAGGCGATCATGGGAGAAAGGTGTTCTCCATTGCACAAGCCCGAGTTTGGTTTGACTTAAGTCATGATGAAACTCTTCGATTTAAGTTGGAGCAAATGTAATTTCTCTAACCTCATAGTGGATCGAATAATATTGTGCGATGTTTCATTTGATTGATTGTATTGTATTTTATCATCATTAATAACCTTACTTGTGATTGTATGATACTCTTCTGACCCCATCCTATTTACTGAGCTAGTTGTACTTACATCCCTATAGACTCTTTTGTAGGTGCTAAATGAGTTCAAGATTTTTCGATACCACCATTTCAAGGTTAGTATGCTACTGTTTGGGAAAATGAAGAATGAAGAATTAACTGAACCTAGACTTTTGACTTTTTTGAGTTTTTAAGGAAACTAATTGGGAATTCCTTAGGAGCCCACTAGTTTCCTAACTTATGTAAATAGTCTGCAAACCTGTAACTTTTTTATAAACTCTGATTATAAATTATAACTCTGAATGTAAAACGTTTATGTTAATACCGTTGTGTTATGAGACAATAGGTTATATAGAACAAGTAATTTCTAAAACTCTACCATAGGTTTGGTTATTAACAGGTGTTAGAACAGACGTTTCAAGCTAGTTAAGTTGTGCACGCCTTGTGTAAATTGTATCGAAGATTGCAGCTGTGAGATCAATCTTATCTTAGGTTAGTTTATACGGCAATACTGTTATAACTCTTCTATTTGGGGTGTGACATTATGAACCCGTGGTTGAAGAATACCCTTATATATAAGTAGGTCCAAAATAAGATTATTATTTTTTTAAATGAAGCTCATAAGCACTTACATATAAGGGTTACTAATTTTTTTAATTTCCCCTTTTCTTTGAAAAAGAATGTCGAGCCGACCGTAGATTAATCAAACATTTCTTATAATTTAAAAACGACTACCCCATTTAAAATATATATATATATATATATATATGCAGGAGAGTAGGGTCTATAGATCTTAAGTTCTATAGCCTCATAGATTTTTGAAGAAAAACCTAGTAGGCTCGTCTATCACTGCCAAGCAGGAGTAAAAACCCTAGCAACCTAAGAGTTACACAATGGTAACTCGTCCTAGGTTCCTAAGGTGGCCTAGGTTCCTAAGGTGGCCTAGGTCCAACCACATCTAAGCATACAAGTGATTATTAATAAATAAAGCCCTTACAAATCCTCGATACAGGCCATTGGGCTGCGTTTTTTTCTTAAGTCCTACATCACTAAAAACCAATTAGTATAATATATAGATAAATGAAATAAAAAAATGAAAGCCTATTACTTAATTTTTATTTTTACATGGCTAGCCCAGTAGCTTCCCCCAATGAAGTCACCAATTCTATCAAAACCTATTTTAGTTTTCTTTAATTTAACATATATTAAGCCCAACTCGCTCAATATAAATTACTCAACATTAAATTATGGAAATATATTTTTTAATATTTTTAAAAAATTAATAAAAATTGGAGTCACCAACTAGTTAAATTAGTAACAAGTAAAATTAGATTTTTCAAGTGAGAAAACCCTAATTTAGCCACTAGCTCGCAAATATTCTAAAAATTAATTTTTCAAAAAAATTAACCAAAAAATCTAAATTCAAAGACTAACCTATTAAGACTAAGTCACCATGTAAAAAAAAAAATTAATGAGCTTTATTTTTACAACTTTTCTAAAAATACTAAGATATATATAAATATGCAAAAATATAACTAAAATGAATTTTTTATAATTTTTTAATTACGAATTTTCAAGAAAAATAAAAAAAAATTATTTTTTATATGGTTATTCCGAAGGTGTCTACGTACTCACTAGTCGGGATCAAACCAACATAGTTCTATTTTAGAAAAGATTTAGTGGGTAAATCTTTTTTTTTTAATTTGAAAATTGAACCAAATTTATGTTTGTTTAATAATTTCTTATTTTAAAAAAAATAACAGAAAGATCTAATTTCACGAATATACTTTAAAAGAAAACTTGACAAACTAAATCTTTTTTTAAAAAAAAAACTCCAATTAAGATTTTTTATAAATTTTTTTAAAATCACTACGTGTCAAAATTGATCTTTTCTAAATCTAACATGCAAGATATCTTCTCTGAATATACGGATCTTAGAGAAAAGATATGTGACTTTTAAAAAAAATGTAATTTTACTAAAATTTATCTAAAATTTTCAAATTATCTAAAAGAAAAAAAGCAAAATGATATGACAATTAAAAAAAAAACTGTGCTAAAGAAAACAAATTAGTAAAATAAATTAATTAACTAATAAAAAATTAAATAATCAAATAAAATAATAATTTTTTTTATTACCTAAACAAGTTGAGTCATATGTGATCGGTGTGTTTATATTGACTATGTCGTAATTGTCTAGACTACGTTCACGTGCTCGGTGTGGAATTGTTCCTACGCGTGCAGCAGTAGATTGTGAAGTGAACAACATGCAACATATGTGTGATTGACAGTGTGGATCATATGTACAGCTGTGTTTGTGATCGTGTATGAGGGACAATATGTTAATGTGTGTATGATCAGCAGTGTAGATCATGTTTATGGCATTGGTGTCAACATATGTCAATGCAGTAAAGATTGTATTCAAGTGTAGTGTGTGAGCAATGTGTTGTCGTGGAGTAGGTGAGAGTACGAGGAAGTGTATGCAATTGGGAAATCGTATGTGACAATGTGTGAGTGGGAAATCGTAACAATATGCAGCGAGTGTTCCGTGAGTGAGGTAGTGTGTTGGCAAGTGAATGGTCGATAGTGTTTATGCAAGCTATGTATGGAGTGAGTAGTCGACAATGCTTATGCAAGCTGGTAGGGGGATACTATATACATGTATTACTGCTGCTGTTCATCGAAGTGTGTGTTGGCTTGTAGAGCTTTCGAGCAGTAGGATATGTGGTCGTATAAGGATGAGTATAAAGCTGTGTTGTTGTATTGTGTGTTGGGAATTGTGAAAAACATGTCCAAAACTTTACAACCAAATTACTATTTATAAGCCATACAATTGAATCTTTTGGATCTTTTTTGTTATAAATTTAATCTTAACAAATCCTAAATATGAAAGATACGATAATCCTCAATTTAGATTCATTGAAGATTCAATCTAGTTTACTAGAAACCCTATATTGATTTGGGCTTTCCACTTTAGGGCCTGACTCAATCCATCTTAATTTAGCCTACTAACCCATTAAATAATCCTAAATCTATTTAGCCTAATATAAATTTGATAAAAATCCACTTTATATCAAACTAGACTAAAAAATATTTTAATGAAGCCTGATTCTTGAACATGCATCATTATCCGATTCAACCCTAAACAACTCGACTTAACTCAATACGACTTGATATTTTATTTTTTATTATTTTTTCAATTTTTCGTTTTCTTATTTTTTTATTAAACATGGCCTAATAAAAATACTAAAATAAAAACAACAAAAATGAGGTGCTACACAGCCAAGTTGGTCATAATGGTAGTAAGGTTCTGTATCTATTCGTCCGTGGTTTGAGGGGCCTGTTGTTCAATACTACCACGACCAAGAGCATCACTCTCAACGTCACCTGTCTTTTTTTGCACATTAGGATTCAACATTCTCACCACAAAACTTCAATAAGTTCACAACTTAACAGAAGATTCCAGATAACATTCGCTAAAAACTACACCATACAGCAGCTTCAATAACTTGCCCTGCTTCAAAATAGAGAAATAGAGTACAACAAAGCATGAGAACTACTTCAAGAAACAATCAATACAACACTTAGCTTTTGGTCATAACTTCAAGCTCTAATACCAAAGTATATGATATACCTAAAAGCTAAGTTATCATTAGGTCTTACCATAGAGTTGAATAATAGGTCTTTCAAGATATTGAAGAAAGCAAGAACAGTCAGCAAAATCAAGACAGAAGCTTTGTGAAACTGCTCTTCGAATGTAACTCACCAAGGAACATTGCATGGCTTAGTCTCAACTTGATATTACTCACAAGTAAAGAGTTAAGGTCCACTTGCCATTAACCTTGAGCTACTAACAAGATTAAATTAAAGTATAATTGACGTACTTGGAGAAGGTATCTTGCAAGAGTAAGAGTGAATATTCATTAACAATAAGGATGATGATTCATTCGACTACAATGAATAAGGGACTATTTATAATAAGCCCCTAAGGTTACAAACATATACGTGCAATGACATAAAGGGTAATACAGAATAAAGAAAAACTAGTATAATGCAAAAAGGGTAAATGGGACAAATAAGACAAAGGGAATATAGCACAATGTTAGACAAGAGAATGATAGGTGGTATGTTGTTACTATAACCGTACTGAAGATAATAAGGTACTGGAGTGCTGTTGACAAGCTATTCTTATGAGTCTTTTTGAGGTGTTCAGACGAGGCAACAATTCGATAGAATCGGGTATGATCGAGTGGCATAGGAGAGCTCGAAGGTTGGTGTTATGCCCCGAAGTCGCAAAGTCGCAACAGTCTCGCCGTGTAAATCATTCTATGATAGTAATTGGCCTCACAGTGCCTACAATAGACATAATCTACACAAGGCGTCGACGACTCCTTGCTTTGAAGTAAACAGTCCGATTAACAATTAGACTACAATTATGATAAATAGTACAAATTTCTAATAAACATATATAATTATGTATAAGGCCACAGAGCTTCCCATAAAGTTTTACATAAACATAACAGTTCATTAGATTACATAATAACTACCAGTCTTTCATCCCTAATTACATGGTCACTCTAGTTATACATTATACTAAGTAACTTGATCTTCACACCCCTGGCTTCAAACAGACTAACCTCTGGGTAATTGTAGGGCGGCATAGTACTTGAAGTGTTCAGAAATCAAAACCTGCAAAAGGATCTATAAGGGTATGAGCAACTACAGCTCAGTAAGTTGAATTAGAGACTCATGAATGCATACAAGCACAAACAGGGTTATCAAGCAATTATTTTCATGCAATGTAACAATCAAGTGTCATCGCACAATATAGTTCGATCCGTTGTGAAGTCAAAGAAATTTCACCTGCTCCAATCCGGGTTGAGGAGTTTCCATGTTATGCAGCAGCTCACAACCAAACCCAAGCTTGTGCAATGGAGACCTCGCTCCTCCCGCGACTACCTTCGAACCATTGACTTCACCCTCACTGCGACCTCCTCTCCTGTCACTTAATTCGACTAAGGATGAGAAGGGACCATTTTGCAATCCTGCGCTATCCCTTTCGAAGGGGTCGGTATTTGGTTGGAGAATCCTAAGATCCCCTAACGGGTTGCAATACATGACATTTTCGGTTATTAGGGTCGAATAAGATTAAATTACATTTAGGGTGTTCAAATAATTTCATACCAATTCAATCAGTCACAAAAATCACTCACATTACAAATTCAGCACGAATTCAGATACATCAAACACATGCGTAAACTACTTACAATCACAATCATATACAAGCCTAAGTCTCCGAGTACTACAAAACTAGTACTCTATTACAATAAGCAATAACCCAACTTACTTGGAATTGCTCAATCCCTCGATCCCTTAGTTGCAAGCTGATTTGTCTCTGGGTATCCTATAATATAAATAGGTCTTTTTAGTACTTATACTTTATGGATTCATATTCTAAGTTATATTTTAACTCATTTTTTTCATATATACCTATGATGTCCTAATAATTCGTTGTACTCTAATTCGGGGTTCGAACCCTAAATTAGATTTTAAATTTTGATTCCTAAGCCTTAAATATGCTCGAATCCTAATGTGAAATTAATCACATTAAGCTCGAGTGTCCAAATATCCTCTTGGGTCTTAATGTAGTATTCTAAACTATTCAGTACATGCTAGCCCTAATTCAAGTATCAGATTTATTCCTGATGTGTGAAAATCTTACATTTTGAGACATTTACTTAAAATTAAATATTATTTCAGATTTATTATTTTTCTGATTTCTATTATATTATTATCTAAATAACCCTAATTTTTTAGATTTATTAATTTACAATTTCACATAGTACTAATTTCTTATATTAATTACCTAATTTCCTAAATTAACCATACTTAATACTCCAAAGGCTAGGATTAGGGTTCCACATCAGAGATTAACATCCCTAAACATCTAATTAATATCTAAATCAGTAATTAACATCTTATCACCTAATTAACCCCAAATCACTTAATTTTTCCATCATTTTAGGGCTAAAAATTAACTTAAAAATTTTGAAAATTAATTTAAAAAAAAATGGCTTCATAGCACTGTTCTATATCATATGAGCATCCTATAGAAAAAAATTGAGCTCCAAACTACACTCCTAAACTTATTTATTTTCCGTTCTAATCATCCTCGATTTTGAACAATTTGTTAAGGACCCTATATTTTTAGACATAATTAAACTAAATCACTATTTTCCCTAAATCTATATACAATAAAACCTCATGATAACAAGTTTCATAATTTTCTGAGCAAAATAACTAATTTTACAAAATTATTCAAAATCGGGAAATTTAAGAAATTAACCGGTCTGAAACTTTTTGGCCGTCCAAACCCGGTCCAAGGCTGTCGGTCGACCTAGACGGTGGTGGGGCTAGAGTAGTGTGGTGGTGGTGGCTCGGTCCCAGGTGGTGGTGGCTCGGTCCCAGGTGGTGGTGGCTCGGTCCCAGGTGGTAGTGGCTCGGTCCCAGGTGATGGTGATGTATGGGTTTCTCTCACTACTCAAATTTGCACAGTTTCCTTTTCTTTTCTTTTTTTCTGGATTTTCTCTCGATTTTTTTCAGTTTTCCTACTTTTCCCTAATGCTAAACTGTCCAAATGAGTTCTAGAAATTTTTCTCCTATTTATAGACAATTTTTGTAATTATTATGCATTAATTAGACAAGACTTTGCCCAATTTCCTTGATTTTTGGCTTTTATGTTATCTAATTTTAATTAGTTGATTTTTCTTTTACAGATCTTGACCTGCCACGACCTGATTTGGATTATTCTAGCCTCTTTTGATTTTTTCTGATTTTTTCCATAATTAATTTATAATTTTCTTTAATTATTTACTTAGTTTTTAGCCAATTTAGGTAATTTCGCGTATTTTTATCTACACGTAAATACATGTGGGGTACATGTGAACATTACTAATTATTATTTTGGTCATTCTAAAATTTTTAGTATACATATAATCTATCTTTAGTAATTTATTAGTTATTAGATTATACTTTTCGCCTTTTCGGTAATTAGTACTTATTATACTTAAAATTTGAAAATTTTATAGTCTCCTATTTTATTACTTATTTTTTTAAATTCAATTTTACGGGGTCGTTTTCACTAATATTTCTCTCGATAGTTTAAAATTTGGGTTTGATCGGATCCATTAACTAATCGCCCTAAACCTTGTGTTCTAAGTTCAATCCTACGGTCACTTGGCTTAACTTTAGGACTTACAATTGGTGCCAAGGAGCTTAGCCTCAACACTAGGAAGGTCAGCATCTAAGTTCTCGACACTTGATAGGTTGTCATTAGGAATCTCGGCATCTAGGTAGCGAACTGAGTAAAGCAGAGTGTGTCTGAGATGAGCACTTAAGGAGTTCAATAACAGGTCTTCCTAATGTTAGAGTTCGTCTTGACCAAACTAAGAAGACTGGGTTCTTTAAGCTAGGCCTTGCAAACCTTTAAGATAAGCTCAGGTGAATGGTCAGGAGGTCAGTATTCCATCAATGTTCGTTTGTCTTCTATACTTTTGTAGCTTCTTATCTTTCTTCTGAAGTTTCCTAGCTTATGAAATTACTTTGCTTTCTTATCTAGCTTCTAAGTTTGCTTTAGCTTGTCATGTACTTGAAGCTTCTGGTTTAACTTTGTTATTACATTGCTTCTAACGTATCTTTAGCTTTTGAAACTTTCGGCTTCTTATTTTGTTCAAACTCTTTCATTCATCCTTCATCTATTTGTTTTGCTTATACTTCCGTATCATGTCTCTCGTCTTTTGCTATTTGTTCCACTTTGAGGTTCTAACTTTATCTTTCTTTCTAGTTCTAATTACTTATTAGGGTTTCAAGAGATCTATCCCTTCTACACACTTAATAACTTGATCAATAACATTAAGTATGTTTGTCTTGTTATCTTCAAATGCTTTGTTATGGAGGTTCTAAAACCCTTGATAGCCTTCTAGGATCCCTTATTCCCCATCATTGAATTTCTACTTTTTTACTTTACCTTTAAATAATATAATTAAATGAAATTACTAATTAATTAGAAATAAGCTAATGTAACATCTAGTATGTATGGTCGTAACTGTTAACATATTGAGTTCTTGAGAACTCACTTTCAAATCTTTTTTAAGAACGACTTTTACTTAGATTATACATAAGATTCACTTGGTGGTTAGGATTTTGGTGTACTAAGTACTGATAGGACATGACTAGTGAAGTCATTCAAGCTTAAATGTTTATACATAGCCAACTGCCTTGCAAGCTTTTGCCCTTTATGTTTACTTCCCCAGTATCTTAGACCATATTATTAGGATAATTTTTTGTGGACTTGACATACTAGTTTTGGACCCTAGACACTTAGCTAGGACTTATTTTGGTGGGCTTGCATGCCTTAGAGTTTATGGAGCTATATGAACTTCTTGGATGATTGGTACTCAGTTATGCATACTTATATACAATGATGATCGGAGTCAAATAATCTTCTTTTTAATTTACAAGGTGAATACATTCACAAATCATTTTTCTCAAACTTGATAAGGATTTTGCAAATACTAAAATTGGTTAGAAACTCGCTCTCTCTAATTTAGGAAAGCTTTACATAGACTACCTAAGTAGAACATATGGTAGATTTTCATGCCCACAATATTTCATGTGACACAATGATTCTTCCATATTTCACAAGAAGCATGATTTCATGGAAGATTATGTGCATTGTATGGTCATCAAGTCAAAATGACCACCAATTGTGCTTAAAGCGATGTCCAATTTGTAATAACTTTAAATGAACCCTCTGAAATGTGTATTTAGAATAGCATTAGGGAAATTTCTTGGATATTTTATCTACCGAAAGGGAATTGTTGTCAATCCAACAAAGTTGAAAGAGATTCAAACCATGCCCTCACCAAGTAATCAAAAAGAGCAAAAAAGTTTCATGGGAAAAGTCTCTTACATAGAGAGATTTATGCTTGCATTAGCAGAATTTCCTACCCTTTATGACAACTCATAAGGAAGAGAGTACAATTCAAATGGTGATGGTTATAAGAGGAAGTAATCCATAAAATCAAAGGAATATTAATTTCCTCACAAATCATAACAATAAATCTAAATTTTCCTAGCAACAACAAATCAATATTTTTTCCAAAGTCTACATCTCCATCAACAAAGTACTCAACATACAAAGTTTCTTAAGTGGGAGTAAGGAAGTTATGTCCTTGTCAAGTTAGTCGTGAAGGTTGTCTTTAGGGTAAAAAATGTTGGTGGACAAGTGACAACACCTTCCATTGAGGGTGTGCTATATAGGAAACTGGTGAAGTATGCAATCCCACGAGTTGGTCCAATTTCCAATGTGGTACACCCTTAATAAAGTTATTACAGTTGTCCACCTATCTATTACTCCATCTTTAAAACATCACTGATGCTAGATTAAACCAAGGTATATGTTGCCAACATGACCTTGTTTTTTGCGATGGCACTTTTGCTCAATTTCCTTTATGAGATTAGCTTTTATTGGTTATGAGCGGGTAACGAGAATGAGTATTAGGCATAGAAATTCAAGTGGATGGAGAAAAACATCTTAGAGGAGAGAGAAAAAACAATAGTGAAAAGAGAGAGAGAGAGTTGCAAGTAAGCGAAGGAGTATATGATTTAAGAGAAATTTGTAGAATAAAAGGAGGTGAAGAATTCTTTGAGATTTGAGTTAAGAAAAACAAAGTAAAGAGTTTGTAAGGAGGAGGGGGGTATGATCAATTGATGCAGGGAAAGGGGAGAGAGAGTAATAGGTTGTTGAGATTTTTTAGTTGAATATAGGAAACTTTAATTGAAAGAAGGCTATGAAAAGGTTCTTTCCGACTCAATTTCTTCATCAATACTTCATTACATAAGTTCCAAAAAAAATTGGCCTTTCTTACAAGGCACCATTAAGGTAGATAACTAAGGTTAGATATTATCAATTAAACTAGAGGCAAAAAAAAAAAAAGGTTATTGAAGGTAATTCGCCGACGCTCCTTGACTATGGCCAACTAAATTGACAAAACATTATTTACATTCTGGAAAACTTTATCAATTCCAAATGAACACACTTCCAATTACCATTTATTAGGTATAACCACAAAGATTGCGCATAATTGATTTAATAATAACGATTCATCCTTTTTATTTGAATTTTACATATTTAGGCCAATAATTCCATTACGGTTTTGGAAATACTTTTATGATCATCTCGTATGCACCTATATATGAAGAGGGAATAATTTCCGTTGTGGCTCAACAAGAAGAACACCATACATTTCCCTTAGCAAGCATAGC
Organism: Lumnitzera racemosa; assembly: GCA_024138005.1. Classification (NCBI taxonomy): domain Eukaryota; kingdom Viridiplantae; phylum Streptophyta; class Magnoliopsida; order Myrtales; family Combretaceae; genus Lumnitzera; species Lumnitzera racemosa. The sequence continues at coordinate 48,784,850 of JAMXBC010000012.1, read as the reverse complement.
TTGGCACGACTCAGTGATGCACATGCGACACTAACATGATGCACACATTGACTTAGCAAACTCAATAAATGAGTTCTTTAACTTGATCCGCCATATGATGCCAACCTACCTGGTTATCCTAGACTACTATCTCTTCTTTTGTTAGTGAATGTATATCAACATATATGTTACTCTCATTATTACACTTGCCTTAACCACCTACCTTCATCATTTTTATTGATTTTATTTACTTAAGGATTCCTTCTTCTAATCTAGATCCTCACCATAAGTTAATCAAATTTATCTAAAATTCTAATCCTAAGTCCTAAAACCATAAATGTTGTCATGTTGTAAACTAATTTTGGTAGGCCATCATATGGCCTAAGTCGGCGTTAAGGTTACATAAATTGTTATAGCATCTCAAGCTCGTCTCTCCTTTTGTATTCATCGATCTTAAATATATGAAATGGACAATCCTAGTAAAAGAAAAGACACGAAAATTGATGAGCTACTTAACGAGGTTAGCTCGATAGCACCTTGCTCGGTCGCACACATATTCCCATGGTCAATGATGCAACAACACCACTCATACGGAAAGGGCTGGAGCGATTTTACAGTAACTAGCACGAAAAATCATCCCAGATCACTTTGTTGTAATATAATCTAGGAAGATCGTATCGGATTCATATTAACCATGAGAAGCACAGGCATAATAAAAGCGCATCACCAGACTTTTGTCTACTTATTTCATATACTCTTTAATAATAGTGATAATGAAGATGAAAACCACATTGGAAGAAGTATGTGAAGGAACAAACCAGAAAATCAGACGTAAAAGAAACTGAACTACATCCAGAAAATTTTTTGCTTTTCCTTATAACGATAGAAAGAGGTCATATCCCTCGGTATTTGTATAACTCTGCCCTTCCCTCCATTTTTCTACACAGGCATTTATAATAACTGTACACCTCTGCTGTACATAATTCCTTTAACAGTGCCTCACCTCCTAGTAGCCAAAATTGTGGTTAAAAAAATTGGCCACCAGTGAGCCAGATATGGCTGACAGCATCTACCATGGTAAGGCAATTTGCACAATCACTTTCTATTACATCAATCTGAGATAAATCATCTCTATTATCAACTATCGGGCAAAACCATTTTCAACCAACAGTGATCCATCTTCAACTACCTCCCCATCAGGGTTCTGCTTTGCCCAGACTGCAGCATCAAGATATCCAAGCTCAAACAGCCTATCAAGTATTTCATCTTCTGCTGGCTCAAGTGCCCAGTTGAAAAGCTGGAGGTGTTTAAAAGCTTATTCATCTTGTCTTGAATATCACAAACAAAGAAAAAAGGGAGAAAACACCATGGTCAGAGTCAAATAAATACCTCTCTAGGGCCAGCTCTATTTTCAGGGTTGCAATCTGGGCTGATGCCAATTCCTTGCAATCCAAGTTGGGTAGCTGGAAAAGCACATACTCGAACCTGCAGAATTTTGAAACATACAAGCAGTTGTATCCTTTGTTATGACCAATCCATGCATGCCCAAACAAAGAGAAGAAAAATCTAAACTCCTCTAAAACTTCTCATATCCAGTTTCAACTCCAATATCAGCGATAAAATCCTCTAAAAGTGAGCTTGTCTCAATGGCCCTTTCTGTGATACTGCAATTTCAGCAAATTTAATCATTTACTTGCACCATCTTTGTAGGCTTTATTGTAGCTTGATTCAATTCCATGTTTACTTAAGCATTTAAGAAGGAATGCATTAGATCAATAACTTATTCCTAAAAATCAGATTCTGTAATTCCCCACGGGATATTCAAGGATAATCCACACTTGAATACATTTTTCAGCCAGAATATAAAGAGATCTGATTGGATCAATCCTTGTGTGGAACAATGGTCCATACAATTCCAACTCACTCAAAAGTAAATATTTCAAGAGAAATTAACCATCTACTTTAAGCCAGATTAACATTACATGCAAAAGCAAGCAAAATAACAAGGTGACACTTGACAATCAATCCTCTGAGAGACAATATCACATATTCCAACAAGGAAATACCGTTTGAGCAGCAGCTGTAGGTGGCATGAATAACGTTAATCCCCCATCAATGCAGAGTCTATTACGAAACAGTGTGGCTGGTCGGGGAGCTAGATAACTGTACATGTAGTTTTGAATCAGATACAAGGACTGGCAACAATGAACTACTCTTGGGGGAGAAAAATTAAAAAAACAAACAATTTTGACCACTCACCCTGGAATGAATGAAGAGGTGAATACTGCATTAATAAGATCTTCCTTAGAATCAAACTGATCTACCAGTAAACCCCTGGGCCTCCAAAGGATCTGTGTTACAGCAACTGTAGGACAAAATACAAAGAGCAAATGCCCCAAGTGTAGTTAAGACTTGATATAAGGACTGAGGAAGGAAAAATCACTGAGTTCAAGAGCATTTAAAAACTGACGAAAGAAATCTAAGAACAATTACAAAAGGCGTATCTATCTGATATATTTATCTGTAAAATTACCCATCTATCTGCCTGTACCCCTGCGAAGGAATTCAAGTTTTCCATAAGGATTAGGCATGCATATAGCTATACAACACAATTAAAGCTTGTCCAGCCAGGCAGAGAGAGCTACAGAAATTGTTCTATGCATCTACGTGCAATCTCGCACAACAAATGGTGCCCTAGAATCTAGATAGATACATACACACATATAGGCATATATTGCATGTTTCAAACCTTATGTGTTAAACGGAAAGGTTCATTAACAGATGTGCAATACAGTACGATTTTCTTCTCTTTTAAACACAGAAACTGCATTAAGCATTTTGTTGGGGGAAGCTATTGAAGTTCTGTTCGAAGATTCTACTGCTTCACTTGTTATGTACGGTTCACACTATCCAAATGACACGTCCTCAGAAGAGTTACCGGGCTCTTCCTCATCACTGCTTCTTCAGGATTTCCAGTAGCAAACGGAACACTCATTAAGCAGTTCAGATTGCAGTTCAATTCAGCACAAAATTTACCCTGACATAAGAAATGGCCTTTATACACATATTGGATTTCATTTATTCAAGAAACATTTAGGAAATAAGACAGTGGAATGATCTAGCATTGCAAAGACATTAGCATGGAGATTCTAGAAATTTTTCCCTTGATTAAAGGAAAGTAGATTAAAGTAGAAAAACACATGGACAATATTAATAGGTGATACTATGTGTCAATCTATTATTTAGCCATTTTTTATCAGCTGTTATTAGAGGTATTAGTTGGTTAGTTGCAACTGGAAGTTAGGATAGTTAGGCCTATAAATAGGCCAAGCAACAGAGTTAGGGAATTCTTTGTTTTTCATGTACAGTACTGAGTTGGAAAAAGCAAACTGCTATTGTGAATTATCATAGCTCACAACTGTGTAGATTTCTCTTTTAATCTCAATAAAAATACTGACTTTTGTGTTAGAAGAACCCTAGGCTCCACCAATTGGCACCATCCACGGTTGCTACAGGCCAGAAATGACAAGAATGCAGGCTCGTGTGGAATCTTTGGAGCAATCGGTGACTGCTTTAAGCTCTAAGGTGGCTAATTTGATGGGGAAAGTGAGATCTGCAGTCACTGAACTTCAACTGCAAATGCAAACTTCTAATATTGTTTGCAATAGTTCTTCGCATGATGCTCAGATGCAAGCCACTCAAGAGGACATGTATAATATGTTGAAGTGCTACTAGAAGAATGGTAGGGAGAATGGAGCAAGAGATATATGCGACTTCTCACTCGCATTCCACTTGCCTTGGTGCTCACACCGGGGATTGATATCAAGTTCTCAACTTTTCTCACTATGGGGAACGGTCTTCTATCCATCATAAACCTTGCACTCAACTGTAATTGTGGAGAATATCCTGTCCATCGTCCACCTCATGATTGCATCAACACTTGTGGCGGCACTCGCCATAGCACTCACATGAAGGATAGAGAACTATCTAGTGAATATTTTGTGGCTCACGATGGTGCTCGTGAGGGTGTTCATAGTGCTCCTATTTGCACTAGTGGCACTCACGAGGCAATTCATCCATATGCTGCTGTTTGTTCTAGTGCATCTTTTTCCAGTGACAAGGAGCATTATCTTCTTAGAGATGCTCACTCTTCAACATACAAAGGATGATAGCTCCACTTCTGGTGATACTAATGATGATTACAGATTTCATTCCTCTTGTCTTACTTTACCTAATTTTGGTGGATTGGATCTTTCTTCTTAGCTTACTACATTTGAACAGTATTTTGATATAGATCATAATAAGAACAAAAGGAAAATTGTCATGATTGCTGTGTGTATGCAAGCTAACGCTAATCATTAGTTGAAATCATTGTATCGATACCACCCATATCTTTGATTGGATGACTTTTGTTTGTGATTTTCTCTCAAGATTTAGTTTACTAAGACTCTAGCCTCAAATCCTTTTGTCAATTTGTCAACCTTGCCACCAACTCCAAAGTATTGATGAATATGTAGATGGATACATCTCATGCTGCATTGATTTTGACATTGCAACCGCTTGCTTACTTCCTTAGGGGTTTAGGAGTGGATATATATACAAGAGCAACTACTTGAGATCCTCATATGTTGGAGAAAGCAATAGAACTGGCTTATAACATCAAGGAGTTTGATTGCAAAATCTTTTTTTTCCACCACACATTAGTTGAGGCAAGTATGTGCAAAGCTATAGGAGTGCATACACTCCAAGTAAATTTCCTCCTCCTTGCATACTGTGTCACAACCTTCAATCCTTACTACAAAGGTCAAGGAAGTTTTACTCAGATATTGACTCCAAGTTTGAATCACATCCTCTTGCCTATTAGTGATTTTCATGCATCCAATTATGCTCCAAATATTGGTAATTCATGAGAAATAAAGGGCCAATGCCAACTTTTCTATTAAAAATTTCTCGAGAAAGAATAAACCAAGAGATTTTGCTTCCCATGTGAACAGCCCTTTTCTCTTAATCACAAGTGTCCAAATAAAACGCTTCAATTTACAGTGCTAAAGGAAGACCCTAAGAGTATTACTAAAGATTGGGAGAATGTTGAGGGAGGGGAGCTGCCTCCTTACGAAACATGGTTTGAGTTTGAAGCCAGTAGGCTACTTGTAGATGTTTCAACAATTTGACCTTGAGGACAAGAGCTTTCTTAGGAGTGGATGTATCGCTGACATATATCATAGTTGACTATATTAGTTAGCTATGTTTGTTCAACTGCTTTTTGTTCTTTTCTTTTTTTGGATGAAATGTCAGATTTTGTTCAGCCGTAATTAAATATTCTAGGTATTAGTAGGTTAGTTACAGCTAGAAGTTAAGCTAGATAGGCCTGTAAATAGGCCGAGCAAGAAAGGGTTAGGGGATTCCATCATTTTTCATGTATAGAGCTGAGGGTTAGAGAGAGCAAAATGCTCTTCTGAGTTGTCATAGCTGGCATGTAAATTTCTCTTTTGATATCAATAATGCTGGTGACTTTTGCCCTAGATAGAGCCCTAGGCTCTACAAATGGGTATCTCGAGGCACTTATCAAAATGCTAAATAAAAAAATTTTTCACTTTTTCATGCACCTACTTTTACGTTAAGAACACAATTAATATTGAAAAGCCTAAAAAGTTTATTTTTTAGGCCCTTAACCAATATCCCAAACACCTCATTAACAGGATGCATACAATATAAAGATAAAGTCACCTATATATAGAAACTTAAACTTCTCACTTTGTTGTGATATAGGTCTAATTACTCTAGATACCAGTTCCACCATTATCTCTTAAATCCCATAGTTCACAGAAGATACTCCAGTCAATATCTGACTCACGAGTCATTTTAAAGGAGTGATCAATATGAACATCATGAGCTGTCCCGCAATAAAACCTGTATAATTTTCAGCATCTGAAAAATTCAATGTGGCTCATTCAAAATTGACCAATTACATTGCAGTTGTACCAGATGAGTTTCAGAAAATCCCTTCAACTTTTGCTTGTTAGCAGTTCTGTAAATGCCACTGTTTCAGGGAAGGTGAACTGAGAACTCAGAATGTACAAGAAGCATTGCCTTTACCAGATAAGATGAAAGAATTTTCTGAGGTGATGTAGACATGTGAAACGACAACCTAAGAACTTGAAGTTTGAGGGACATATAGATCACCATAAGGCATCGTATAGCAGACCAAAGTCGATAGAGAAGTACTTCAGTACGTCAAAACAGTTCGTTCAAGTAGAGTGATCCCCTCATACCAGAAATTTTTAACTTAAAAAAGAATAACATGGCATAAGCACTCACCACGAACTCTCCCGTTTGATTTGATATGAACATCTTCAGGAAGGAACTTATCAAGAACGTCACGAAGAACAGCCTGTACATGAATAGAATATTCAAATGCACATAAGGAGTTCATTAAGAGAATTGCTGTTCCATTGTCCAGAATATTTACAACTAACAAATTTAGAATATGATTAAGGAATCCAAAAGAAACATGAAATTTTGCCCTGCCTCCTTTGTAGCAGCACTGAATTTCCTAGCTAAGGACTATCTTTGTTAGACGTTATAACTATAAAGCTAACACATAACATCAATAGCCAAGAATTGCTGTTCTATTGTCCAGAATATTTAGAACTAACAAATTGTAGAATATGATAAAGGAATCCAGAAGAAACATCAATTTTTCCCTACCTCCTCTATAGCAGCATCGACCTAGCTAATGACTATCTTTATCAGACTTAGTAACTACAAAGCTAACCCAGACGCTAAGGTCAAGAGTGAAGCTTCAATTGACATTTAAGGAATTGAAATATCATCTTCCTATTCTGTCAAGGTGGAATGAAATATATTAGTTGAAAAATAATATCCAAATTAAGAGTGAGAGGACAAAATAAAAATCATCTTAGAATATAGCCTCACCCCAAGTCGAAATGCAGTTCCTCTACTCCGGCAATTTTCAGCCAATACCTTAGTAGCTTTGAGAGCTTCTTCCATACTTGCTCCTGAAGCAATCACTGCACATACTATAGCACCAGCTGAGGAACCCGCTAATGGTGTTGTCTCCTGCACCAACATTGAAACATCAATAATGAAGATCAGATAAACAAGTGCCTTGATAATTAGATGAAAAATGTATAACAAGCATTTGATTTCCAAAAGACATAAAGACAAAAGGAAAAATCTTTGCAACTTCCCCCTATAAAGCATATTGTAAATTTTGACCCATTGAAGAATAAAACATTGCAAAATAATTTCAGAGGTATAAATATAAAGTGCTGCAAATTCATAGCAAAATGAGAAAAGTGGGCCTAAGATCATTTATAACATTGCCATACAAGAGAAAACCCCAATATTTAAAGGCAACTAGCAAGAACATAAAATTGCAAGAATAAGCTGTATCCAGTCAACCCACTGAAAAACAAGAAGATGGATATTGATAATATTAAAGATTACACAAGATAGACTCTAGAAAAGATATTGTTAGATTACCTGGCAATCCAGTTAAAACATAGAATACACAAGAGAGTAACAGCACAGCAACTCTTTTCCCAAGTTGAAGTCATTGTAAATACATAACATAGAGCTCAAATCACCACGGAATCATATAAATCACCATTACAATTCACAAAAAGGAAAATTACAAAAACACGACATGCCCTTTTGCAAAAACTCATGATGTGTGTTTTGTTTATGACAAACATATGATCCATGTTTCATTTTTGTTTTAATGCTACTCAGGGGAGACATGTCACCTTATGGTTGGTCAGCAATAATTAATCTACTAAAATAAAATTTATTTTAGCATAATAAAAGTAATATATAAACTATGGAAAATTTAAGAAAAAAATAACAGAATAAAACCTGTACTACTACTTTTTCTTCTTCTTCTTCCTCCATTACCCTAACTTACTTTCTGCACCAACACCATGGCAATAGATGGATATATAAAGGAGACCTCACAAAATGCACTTCATCACAAAGCTTGAAGCTCCATTGAAACTTCCAGTTACTTCAATTGCAATCCCTCCAAACCTTATGCCATTAGGTATATATACCACTGTTCACAATCTCATGAGAGCATGTCTCTTTATTTTCAAGCTTCTAATGTATATTCATGTAGTAATTATCGATACTGAATGTCATTTTGATGTATATTATCATTCATGTTGATAGCACAGGTCTACCCACTATTATTAACAATCCTCGTGCAAGTACAATTTCTTCCTGTTCTGAATTTACTTTTCAGTTTTCTGCTATTTTTTCCATTCCTTTCATTTTCTTCTATTTATGTATTATTTTAATTAGTTAAATTTTACTTAATAATGTTCTTTCATTAAATTAGTTTTGCAGATTAGAAATACAAGTTTGCAAAAGGGCATGTCTTGCATTCATAATTTTCCCCAAACTAAATTTAAAAAAACAAAAGGAAGAAAAAGAAGAAGATGTAAGTAGTGCATCCAATATCATTCTTCACCATGGGAAACCGTTTGACTAGGCAACTCTCAAGAAGAATAAGACTCACGTGTTGGCATAATTTCTGCAGTAAGATCCCACAAATATTCTCCCAATAGAATGCACGCAAACACAACTTTTCTAATTCTGAAAATAATACTAAAAAAATAAATAATAAAACATAAGTGCTAAAAGTTAGGGACCTTGATATAACCATTCTCAATGAGAAACTGAGCAACCCCAAGATGGTAAGGAAACAAAAGGCCGGCAGCCGAAAAGCTAAACCCAGGACTCGTAACCACTCTCCTCTTCCTCTCTGCCTCCACATCCTTAACCCTCTGTTCCCATATCACCTCAGGTTCCATCTCATCCTCCATCACAACTCCAATTCTCTCCTTATCACTACTACTGCTATTAACACTAGGTTCGGTAGTGATTCCATTAGGATCATCCACGATCAGTACACTACTAGAGCTCCTCCTGAGATTGTTCCGGGTCTTAATGAGCCGGGAAGCGATGCTGAGGAAGATCTCCCCGGTAGAAACGGCAAAGGACTTCTTTTCGGATTGAGGATTAGGGTTTTGTTGGGCTTGTGCTTCGGGGTTGGCACTTTGGGTTTGATTTGGTATGGAAGGTTTGGAGGAGAAAGCAAGGGTTCGAGGAGGAGGAGGAGGAGGAGGAACAGAGACAGTGAATCTGCGAGTGGGGTTGCGGTTAGCGTTACGGTTTGGGATATAGTGAGAGAAGAAGAGTGAAGAGGAGGAAGAGGGAGCCATGAAAATGGCCACACACAGAGAGGGAGAGAGAGAGAGAGCGTGCGTATGTGCGTTGGGTTCTTCGTAAGGAATTAAATCGTTGAGGAGAATTTTGGGGTATCAGATGACACGATGTGACAATATTTTGAAATTGAAATAGAAATTTTGTTTTATTTTGATGGTTTGTTTGGAAGACGTTAGCAGGAGGAGTGACAAAAACGTATTGGTTTTGCCGGGAAAATGGAAAGAGAAATCGTCGTCGCCGTTTTGTGATTTGTCGTTTAATGGTTACCGAACGACGACCGATGCCTGCCTTCCTATCCCTATAGGGACGGCGTCATCATCATATCTAATGCGGTAAACACACATTGGACATGGACCTGCTTTTATGGGGTGTGGGGTGCAAAAAGGGAAAAAAAAAAAAAAAGGGGACAATGACCTAAATTAAAAATCATTTAACTTTCTACATTATCACTTTTTTCTATAAATTTTAGTTGCAAGTATAGATAGATAATCATTGTTTTATTTTTTTCAATAACATTATATTTATATTATTAAAGTTTAAAGTGAAATGATTTTAATAATTACTTATTACAACTACAAAAATTGATGTATTTATGATTTTATATTTTAATTTTAATTATTATTATTCAATACCTTATATATCATTCATTTCAATTGTTATCGCATTCATTTGTTATTTTTTCAATTTATAAAATTCATTTTAAATTCATCTTTTAAAATAACAATCGTCAGATATGTTATTAAAAAAAACCTATCGAATATGTAATTAAAAAATAAAAATGATAAAAACACTTCCCTCTCGTTTTTTTTCTTAACCTTTAAAAGCTTGTGTTAAAGGAAAAAGAAAGAAAAGGAAATCAAATACTCACATTTATGGTAATTTGAAATATAATTTTATATTATTTTTACACATAGTGTGAGTGTACATTTACTAGTAATATATAATTAAAAAAGATTAGATTGATCCATTATCTAAAATCAATATTCATATTATTCAATAATTTCAATTACAACGCTTATAACTATATAATCGAAAATCATGGTGTATAGTTTTGATCCTCTACGTTTCCTCTTCTATCATATGTGGACGGATTATACACTGCCTTTACACAATTTGACATGTTATCTATGGTTTGGAAGATTTATGCATTATATAACTAGTATTACTCGAACATGTATTCGTTTACAATTTTTAAAACACACGCTTCAGGATTTTCTCATGTTGGCGTTGCCATCATCTATGTGATAAAATAAAATAAAATCACATGTCTAACTACTTTATTGTTAGATAGTTTACGTGGATAAAAAATTCAGAAATGCAGGAAACACAAGCAAACTATCTTTAAAAATATTGATCACCGATTAACGAAGTATGTTTTCCAAACTAAAACTAGTGGCAAGTGACTATTGAATGGAAAGAGTATATATTTCTACGTAGGGATGCAAACCGGACAAGTCATTATTGCGTTTTTATCCACCCAACACGTTAAAAATCTTGTAGAAAGGGATGAGTTCGAGAAGTGGTTCTCAAATTTTGCAGTGTTTTAAGTTGAATTTTGGATTTTCAAACAAAAAAACCTGACAGAAAACCATAATATATACATATATGATATTACTAATATAGTATTAATTGTAAATAATAAAATATAATAATTAATAAAATATATTTTATCTCTTTCCTACTTTGTCTTAAAAAAAAAAAAAAAACACTAGCACTATCTCTTTCTCTCCCTGATAGTCTCACACTTTCTAGTACTCTTTTTACTAGACTTTACTCTCTCTCTACCGAGTCAATCATGTTCCCTAACTCCCATCTTTTTCCTTTTCTTTAATCATTTATTAATTTAAAGTAAAAAAAGTTAGTTTGGTCTTATTTACTTAAACCATACACCATTTGCTTTGGTTTTTTTATATACTAATAAATTATTTTTTAAAAAATTTTCTTTAGTATCATCAAGTCAAGTCGGGGTTTTAACAAGTTATAGAAACAAGGTAAAAATATTATAGGCTTTTAAAAAATCCTATAAGTTCTAGGTTGGTTTTCAAAAACCTATTCTAAACCTGTCCCAATGGTATCCCTATTTCTACCTTACATCTTATCTTAAAGATATAATTTAAAGTTAAAACTTACCTTATAACTCATAAACCTCCATCAACAGGTTTCAAGGTATAAATGAAACTAACGATTATTTTTTATATTTTTTAAAATGAAAATATCATTGATCATTCATATGAATATTGTGATGTTTAATGTAAATTATAATTTCTTCCAAATGCAAATTATAGTAAATATAAATATAACAATTTCAAAAAATGCAAAATAATAACAAAATACAACAAAAGTCAATACAATTTTAGATTATACAAAGTCAAGTTCATCATACCCCCTACATAATGAAAGATTATGATTAACATAAAAGTTGGAGTTTTTAATACAATCAATATAGGTTTTAAGTAGGTTTTAAGGTGGTATGAGATAATACCTTCTATCTTGACTTAAAGCTATACTTTTTGAAATTTCATATTTGAAACCAATGTGTAATGTCTACTTCACCTTCTCAAAAGCATAATTTTTTTTTTCTAAAGTCTATATCTTTGATTCTAACAAATCATAATTTTGCCTTCTAATAGCACTTTTAATCATAGGAAAAGGAATAAAACCAGAATGACGATTTCATTCTAAATTTATTTCACGTATCAAATATAATATAAATGAATATAATGTTATTCAACTTAGGCTAATAAAGGTTTCCTATACATAAATTGTTATTCTAACTCTTATTTATCTATGTATTACATTAATCAAATTCCATCCCCACCGGCCTCTACACCTTAAAATTTCATTTTTACCACTTGTATTCCTTCAATTGCCGTTGAAACTGAAATGATATTCTTATCTCGCAAACTATTAAAAGTAAAATCCAGCAATCTTGAAGGCTTTTTTTTTTTGCTAAATTCGGTTTTGCATTTTAGAACAAAAAAAAATGTACATTAATTGAATCTTTTAACGGGAAAACAAAAATATATCAAAAGTTCTTATATGTGACACTATATAATCCATAGAATCTAGGGTTTTGGACTCTATATTCCCATTGGAAATTAACCCCCTAAAAATATTTGAAAAATTACTAGAACATATGTTTCTAATTTAGCCTATTCTTTTTAGTCTCTTACTTATAGCACACCTATTACCTTATCTTTCCATAATTATATTGTCTTTTTCAAAATGTCATTGTTTTTTTTTTTTCTACCCTCTCCCTTCCCCAATCTCCTTCCTTTGGGAAGCAACTGCATCTATTTTTCTTCCACATATGCATATCAAACTACTTCATAAGAAAAACGAAATGAAGAAATAAAGATAGTTTAAATAAAATGTGGGCATCACAATTACTCCAAATTTTTTATAGTGATCTTTTCGGTCAATTTAACTTCAAGGTATTCTCATCTTATAAAAATAAAATTTTCCAATCCTTTAATTCTTTTCGTTTGACATTGAAGACTCTTCTTCTTTTATTTTTAACGTTTTTTGATAAAGTGGATTGATTGTTTGACAAGTTTAAGTCTAGATTGATTTTTTCTTTTTCAAAAAAAAAAAAAAGAAGGTTGTTCACTATAACTAATACAATGATAGAAAGACTTTCTCTTCTCTCAATTAAATTGGTTCATAGGCCAGTTCTGAACCATGAACTGGCTTGGGCCAATTTAAGGAGGGCTTAAACCAACATTTGAACCGTCCGCCCTTAAGAGCCTAAGCAATTCGATCGTCTAAACTTACTAAATCAATTAGTCAATCTGCTATTGAACTAGTCAGTTTGGTCTTTTTTTTTTTTTTACCAAATGCAAAAAAATTTCGCCTCCCTTTAAAATAATTATTAAAGGAAAAAGAGAGAAAAAATTTTATTTTTCTACAACCATTTACAATTAACAGTCACATTATGTTTTATTTCTCAACTGTAGTTCACAATTCTGCAACCAAGGAAAATTATTTATTTGTTATAAACTCTTTCAGTTTCCTTGACATCACTCATTATTTCAATATTACACTAATATTAACTTTATGCAAAACAAACTTATTATTTCGAAACGAAATAAAATTTTAATCAGAAATATTAGTTAATTATAAATGCTATATTAAAACTTATTATCTTGAAGAAAACTGACTTGAAAATTAATAAAAAATTAGAAATTATTAAAATTAATAAAAATTAGAAATTATTAATATAAATAGTAAAATAAAAAAAGGAGTTAGTTTAAGGATCTGCAAACCAAACCTTAAACTGCTGGATCTACTGAATCGGCTCGAAACTCTGACCAACCAGCCCATAAACTAATGGTTTTAAGCTAGTTCGACCTAGTGACTCTCAATTCTAGTTGAAGTTTAAAGCATATCCAATTATTCAATTCTAATTTATTATATTCTCCTAACCTTTTATTATGATTTCAATTCTATTGTAATTTCTTGATTTATCATATTACTCATTTCATATTTGTCCAAAAACATTGTTGTTAAAATACTATATTCCATTGGCATTGTTATAAATTTTGAACTTTCATTAGGTCTCTCCAAAATATTGATTTTTAGCCAATAGGGTTTGCATTCAAAGTAAGAATTTAACCGAACTAAATAAAAATTTTAAAAAAAGTTTTTTTTTTTATGGAAAGAATGAAATTTTCAAGTCGCATATACAAAATTTAATTTAGGTGCAATTTTAGTGGTTTAAACTAAACATAGTTGTCCAAATTCCTCCAAATTTTTTATAGTGATCTTTAAAAAATGTTTTATTGGGACTTCTATGAAACTCCAACATACCCTCATTGTATAAAAATTAAATTTTTTATCCTTCAATGTTTTATTTTTATGTTAGACATTAGGAATTCTTTTTTCTTTTTTCTTTTTATGCTTTTTGATTAAGTGGATTAATCGTGTGATAAGCTTTTAACCCTGGATTGATTAAGAAAAAGATTGTTTACTATGACTGATGCTAGAAGCTAGATAAATCATTGGGCGGTGACAGAAACTCCCTCTCGTCCGATTATATTGCTAGACAAGCATCGTTGGCGTTGGTGCTTAAAGCACATTTAGGTATTGAAATCTAATTATGCTCTCCTAATTTTCTATTGATTTTAATTCTGTTATATTTTCTTGATTTATCAAAGTCTTCATTTCATATGTCTCCTAAAATGGGCAAATGTATTATTATTAAAATACTATATTGTATTAACATTTTTGGAAAACTTCAACTTTTATTAACTTTTTCAAGATTTTTTATTTTAGACCAATAGGGTTTGGAGAGTTAGAGTAAATCCAAGTAAAATATTAATTATAAAAATAAAAATAAAAAAGAGTATTTGTGGAGGAATGAGTAGAGATTTCAAGTTGAGTCTTATTTTTTAGGTGTGATTTTAACAAAAATAATTTCGTATATCACTTGTGAGAATAGGGAAGGACGCATAATTGTAAGACTAGGAGGGCTCAATTTACCACATTTAAATTACTAATATGTATTTTATTTATATAAAAATATTTTATACACAAGTGTATCAGAAAACTTTCTAATATTCAATAGGAAGGAAATTTTAAAGTTTTCTAAGAAAGTAATTAAGAGTATTTCGTATAAATTCTAATAAACTAAACGAGTAAACTTCTTCAATTTTCATTCAGTAAATATTAAATGAAATTTAACTATTAGTTTATAAAAAAATAAAACTAATCTATAAAACTCATAAACTTTTGTCATCGACAAAAACACAAAAGTATTTAAATAATATACTACAAGTAAAGCAAAAAGAACAACATATTTTTTATTTGTCTATATTGTCTCTTTTCGTTCAAAAAATAATATTAATATTTCATAATTTTTTTCAAATACATAAAGTATTTAAATAGTATACTACAAATAGAGCAAAAAGAACAATAAATTTTTTATTTGTTTATAATATCTCTTCTCATTCAAAAAATAATATTAATATATTGTAATTTTTTTCAAATACATATTTCAAATGTTTAATTGGTTAGTTATTTAATGGTTTGTCTCAAAGAGTTAAATAATGGGAATAACAAAGATTGATCTCAAATAAGGTACAATTAAAATCCAATCACTCTTCATCCCATGTTATTTATTTATTTATTTTCATATATTAAAATACAATCATTTCTATATCACGAACTAAGGACGGTCTAGTTATGGCAGATACCATATACTATACGAAGAACCCCTAGTTGATTACTCTTCCAATTATAAACTCTTCACACAATATACAAGACTCTACAATCACTAGTTTTCCAAGAACATACAGATTCACATGATATCATCACACAAACATATTTATATAAAATTTGAACTACAAAATTTACAATACATAGTAATTTAGTATATCTAAGTCTATATTACTGGTAAAATAAGAGTACATAAGTAAGAGTCTACTTAAATTATTCTCTCTCAATATATAGGATAGCTCACTCGTACCCAAGTTCCCAAGCTAACTTATGGCATCTCCCGGTTAGTCTTTACGAACAAGTTATCCTTTAGTAAAAGTCTAAGGGAGTGTAAGCCTAAGCTTAGTGAGCAAAACTCTCAATCATACCACGAGCATGTTATAAATACATTATATTCACACATATGAATGAATGATTAAATAGAATGCCAAACAATACATATAGTTAACTAGTCCATCTACGTAACTTAGATTTAACATCTTCTGAAGTCAGGGTTGGAGTATATATGGCACCAATCGGATCTAGGTATTATACTAAAACTTACTTTACTACGGAATTCCACATTCCGTACTTAAATCAAATAAGTCTTTTATTTTCATAAAAACCAAGTTTTAGTATAATCGTGAGTGTGCCCCCACAGTCCACACTCACCCTTAAACGGAGGCCTCTAAACTCGACTCTTAATTAGACGGTTGGTGCCTCCAACATTTAGTATTCCCACGGGCCAAGGTAAAGTCATTTTATACGAGTGCACCGTACTGAACCAATAAATTAATAATAACAACCCCTAAATGACCTCTCTTTACCTCTATGTGATGTGACGGTCAGGATTTTGTCTATGCAATGCATGTACCAGTTTTTTTTTATGAGCCAAGTATAATTAAGTCCAATTATGATATGACCATTCAATAGTACACACAATCATTTCTATACTACCATGCAACAAATAAAGTATTATCTGTACTTAAGGTAAGTTCACAACTCAATACATAATAACATACATAAGCATTTTCTCGACCCCACACACAACAGTCAATTAACAATAACATTTAGGTCCACTATCTATAATCACATAGAAGTATGGAATCATAAGGTAAATACTTACTCGGCCATAACGACTCGCTCTAGTCATAGTAATTAATCGGGAGATCTTCACTTACTTCGGGATTACCTGATCATTACGATATAATAACGCTAGTAAGTAATTGAACTAACTAGTAATTCTAAATATCTATTTACCTAATTCTACTTAAATTACTACTAACTTTTATTCGATTAGACTTTATTATTAATCGTATGTAATTTTTTCGTTCTATTTCTGATATTTATGAATTTATAATCATTTTTCATCGTTTTCGGAGGCACATTTATACGGTGATGTTTGTTTTGGACGTTAAGACCCATATTTTATGATATGAATTAAATTTATGGAAATTTTTAACTATTGAAGCTTAATTATTCTTATTGCTTCTATTTATATCCTATGCTTGTACTTAATGATTTAGTTAACCCTTAAATTCTTATACTTAGAGAATTTTACTTTGCTATTACCAATTCATGTACTTAATTAAGTTTAATCTAATTTATGAAGTGTATTAGGGTTTACTAATTTATGTACCTAATTTTTATGCACTCTTCTTATTTCTTATTTTATAAACTTATGCTTATATTATCGCTTACATCATCAATCACTTGTGCCATCGCTTATATCATCATTTGATTATATCATGACTTATGTCACCATTTGCTTATGTCATGACTTATGTCATATTTTAATTACATCATTGCTTACATCATTATTTAATTACATATGCCTTACCTTATATTTATGTCATACTTAAGTGTCTTATGTATACTTTACATAAACTAACTATATACTTATACCTTTACTATACTTATATGTATACTAGTATACTTATATATATACTTATACTTATACCGTATTTATACTTGTACATAAACCCATATACATATACGATCATATACGTATTTTTATACAAATTTTGTATGCCAAAATTTCATCTTAAGAAAACTTCTCTAATTTCATTCTTTTTGTGTTTTAAGAGTGTATTTAGCATCGTATAGGTATGTATAGTTAGTATATGTCTTATTATAGGTTATATACATAATAAATACTTATGTACAAAGATCTCCACACTTGTATTTTTCTAGCATATCTTTATATACATATATTTAAAGACATATACAGATGTATCTCCTCCACTTCACCATGATTTCTACCCTTCTACACCTAAAGATAGAAACTTTATGCCTTCTTCAACATGGATACACATAACACATAATTACTTATCTAATCTACCTCTTCATCTAACTAATAAGTAATATAAAGCAATACATAACAACATAATCACATATCTTAATTTGTTGTTGAAGTATGAAGACAAATTTAGAAAATTTTGAAAGTGAAAGGTAAAGGGAAAGGTCACAACAATGGAGTGGGGTAAGGGTTTGTTTCTTTTTATCTTATGTTGTGTTTGAAAAGAAGAAGACGGTGGGGTCTAAAAGGAAAAGAAGTGGACGGCAATTAAAGGGGAAAAGAAGAAAGAAAAGCTAAAAGAAAAAAAAAGAAAAGAAATTATTAGATGGCTTAGATATTTTCTAAAGTATAAGTGTCTTTTGTTAACTTTTCTACATATTGACTTTAGTCAACATATGTTGATTTAGTCAACCTTTTGACCTTGGTCAACATGTATTAACTTTGTCAACTTTCCAAAAGCATATACAATTTAGTATACATAATGTAGTAATTAAGGAAAATTAAGAGAAAAATTAAGGAAATAAGGTATTTGGTGAATTAATTAGTAAAAATAAATGATGAGATCTTACTTTAGGTATTTCTATCCTATATACATTATTTGGTAGGTTACTTAGTATAACTAATATGAAAAACATCAATTAGGATATTAAGGTTTACTATATTTAACCTAAGCATCAATTATACCCCTAACTCTATGTAATACTATCCCAATTTTATACCTAGAAGATAAATGTGATCTATAATATAATATCTTAGTTTCTTAAGGATTCTAAATATATATGCATATTTGAAAGTTATCTCTAATCTTTCACTAATGATTTGGAAAAATACGAAAATTATATTATCAATTAGGGTTTTAAGGTATATTATGATGAATTAGTACTCATATGTTTTTAAGGTTATAGTTTTAGGGTTTTTATCACTTTTGAATGAAATCTTTACTATTTACATATATTTAAGGTAAAAAAAATTTATATGCAATTGATTAGTTCTTTTAAGGCTTTCATTTTCATTAGTCTTATCAACTCTTAGATTATCTAACATACTTAAGTTTACTTCAAAAGCTAGATTGAAAAATTTAGGGGTTTACAGTATAAGTAAGTTTCAATGACAAAACTTTTTGTAAAGGCGGTAAAATGTGAAACCCTAATTGCTTAAAACTAGTGTGATTTAGAGCTTCTAGGAAAAAAATCTTAGAATTGAATGAATTTTCAATATGAGGTCATGAAAATTAAAATAAAAAGTTTAGTAAAGTCTATTTAGCAAAATAAAATATATAAAATATTTAATTTAATAAAAGTATAGTTTTATCAATATCGAAAATTTATGTCCTAAACCTAAAATATGAGTCTTAAAACGTATAAAGACCTTAGAAATAAAATACTTACCTTATAAAAATAATAAATATGAGTGAATGATGGGGAAATAATTATATAATTGTTAAGTATATGTTTTTAGTTCACACGTTTAATTAATATTAACATAATATATATAATTATACATATAAGTCCAAAATTAGTAACTTAATTATATAAAAGAACTAGAAAATTATCATAGGAAGTTGCTGGACTAGATTTGGATAGCTTTTAGCATAGCATGACCTATAGGATTAGTACATGGTTAAGTGAAGGATTAAGAGATGCTAAATGAAGCAAGAAAAGGGAAGAAAGTGATAATTGTTGCTAAAGAAATTCTTCAACTGACCACCACCTCTATATAAATTCAAAAGGGCTTCTTCATTTGCAAGTTTGGTAAGTTTTGAGTTTAGGAAATTTTAAGAGAGAGTATAGGAAGTGGGAGAGAAAATTAAACAAAAATATAGTGTAGAATAAGGGATTTTTAGGTACGTAAGGTTAGGAAAAATCTAGGAATGAACTACCACCACCATTTAGAGGAAGAGGTAGCGTCAAGCTTAGTTGATGCACCCACCACCCTCAAAAATGGTTGAACCGCCTTATATTAGTTATGTAAAAAATTCCTTTGATTTTCAAAAATTTATTAAATATCATCCAATATTCAAAAATTATGATTTTTGGTTTTCATACGTAATTTTTCACGTAGAATTAAAAAATGAACCTAGATTTTTTAAGTTCTCACCACATGTATAGGTTCCTTAAGGAAAAGTCCCATCGACTAACTTTTAATTGCATTTTCAAAAACATAAATAATGTTGTTTCAACCTAAATTTTTTTGAGAGAGTTCCTTAAAGGTAATACTTTCGTGCCTTGTAATTGATTTTTCAAGATTTTGAAGTTAGGTTTTCTTTATAAATTTTTATTCTTAGTAAAACATTGGCTAAAAGTGTGTTTTCTTAGATTATCCTTAAGAATAATTTTTGTTATAAACTATAAGAATGATGATTTTTAATGATATTCAGAATGGGGTAACTTTAAATTTTAAAGAAAAACTTAATAACAAGTCGGATATGGAAATTATAAAGGTAAACTATATGTTTTTCACTACAATTATATGTATTTCTATTTAAATCATATGTTTTTGCAACTTAAATTACTCACATGAGTATTGAGAAATGGTTTTGGTTGATATTATGTTATGTTCAAATATGTAGATGATGGATTTGAGCTGTGAAGGAGTGATTTTGTAAGTTATAAAGGTAAAATAGGAGAATTAAAGGGTAGATCAGAAAGTTAGATGTATTAAAATATATGAGCCAGACTTAATTAGAAAGTAAGTCAAAAGGTTAGCTGTAATGAAATATATAATATAGAATTAGTTAGAAGGTGAGTAAAAAAACAGAAGAAGTGACTTTTTAGCATCTTTACGAATATAAAGAGTAATTTTGACCTCAATTCATTTTAGAATGGTTATGAAGGTGAAATAAGATTAATTCTTTGGTTATATCATGAGGTAAAGAATTAGTCATAACGTTGGTCATAACGTATACTAGGGAAAACCCTTATATAGACAAAGTGAATCAGAAATTTGGTTAGAAACTAGCCTAGAAGGGAATTTTTACTAAAGAAGAATCTCAAACCTTAAACCCTATACTAGAATAAGTTCTTATCTTAGTTTGCATTCAACATATAATTAAATTTTCTTTTCAAAACTTGAGGGAAGCAAATTGATTTCCCCATTGTTTGAATGCCATAACTTATCCCTAACATAAATTCCCATTAGCTTGAAGATCTTCTATCCTAATTTCATAGACTTAAAAAGGATAGAGAAAGTCTTCAAGCACTTTCACCTTTTTGAACCTAAATAATTGCATTAACATGTATCCATAAGGCTTTGCTTCCTTACTTTACCAAAAATGTTTTATAATCAAACTTGCTACATCAATTTTCCTTCTTTCTATCATCCACAATATCACAAAAGCATCTTCTTTTGAAATAGAAGTTGAGTTGTCTTTCTTTGGAAATATAAATGTTATAACAAATTTACGCAAAATCTTAAACAACAACTCAAATTATGTACTAAACACATCTTTACTACCACAAACGTCTACTATATCATTCAATTCCCTAAATATATCCTCCCTTGACATACTTAACATCTCCAGATCATCATAATCATTTTTTAACCCAAAACAACCAATAATATCCTTCTTCAAGATTTCAATCCTTTGATTCATTACATAAGATCTCCAAACTTCTTGATGTCTCATATCCAATCTCTTAAAAAACTCATTAACTAACTCTCCATATATAACATTCCTTATATTACTCAAATTTCTTACTCTGTACCATCCATGAATATAGACCAATAAAAACCGTTCTTCTAAAAAATTCATGATCTAAAAAGAAGGTCTCTTTGACAATGATTTTTGTACCTTTCAAATTATATCTACTCTTAACTCTATTACAGGGAGCAACAATACGAGGTTTTGAAGTTTAACAAAAGTTATTAAGTGGCACTGATACTTATTGATAATCTAGAGTAGTGTTATCAAACTCGAGTTGACCCTCCCGGTTAGACCTAACCCTTGTATAAAGCTAATCCAAGTCACCCATTTGACTCTTGTTGATAATGACTTTGGTTCGACCAATTGACTCATTCAACTTGGTTCGTATAAGAACCTATCTTTTTTTTTTGTTAAAATATATTATTTTCTCTTATATTTTCTAGAAAATACGCGAGTTTGTTAAAAATATAAATGTAAATAAAAAAAACAAAAAATAAACTGTAAGAAACTCTGAACTTTCAATTCTTAAGAAAGTAGGTAATTTTTATTACCTTATACATAAATATAAATTATATTATAATACTTTTACTAACCCCTGTTCAATCTTGGTTAACCCTCTAAACATTAATCCCTTCTCAATCTTAAGTCAATCTTCCAGTCTGAGTTTGACAACATTGGTCTAAAGTATATTGTATCTACTATTTATAATATACTCTATATGGTGTTCTTCTAACTTGCCTAACTTATTGACTTGGTTATGCTTAAATGCTAGTGTGATGTGTTGATTGGGTGAATTACAAGATGAACTGTAGTTGCTATTCTATACATGCTTATGATGACTTGAATAATGTTGTAATGTTGAGCTTAGTGCTTGCTACCATGTCAAATGATTGCATATGAGTGTTGTACTAACTTAACAAAGAAATAGGTACTAATCCCGCTTTTTAAGCTGTTTACTTAAGTGAACTCAATAACGAGATTTTAGAGTTAAAGAATAAGATAAAACAAAATAACACAAAACTAAAGTGTACTTATGAATGTTTGTTGTTCTTACTTAGTGTTCAATTGATACATTCATGGTATGGTACGAAATGATCTACTGGTTTAGTTTTACTTGAAAACTTAGTTTTTTACTAAATAGAGAAATTGGTTTATAAATATAGATTTTCAAGCATATAGATTAGCATAACTTCAGCTTGGTTATTTTTGTTAATAACTTTTTCTTGGTTCTTAAATAGTTAATTCAAATGCCTGGAAATGTCTACTACCCAAAAGTTTAGGGCTAAGGCTAAGCTAGAATATTAATACTGATGTACGTGACTTACATGAACATTACATCCTTCTATTGCATTTATTGGTTATTGAAATGTTAATGGCACTATAACTAATGTAATAGCTTATTGTACAACTGAAAAATGTATTTGTCTATTGTAAATGCAAAGTTCTAAATAATATTTGTATGTAGAAGTCGTATGAAAGTCACGCTGCATGTGACCTTAGAGGAGTAACACATAAATGGCACTTATAAGGAGAACTTAGAGAAAAATAGCTAGGAGGAGAAACAAGCAGTCTTAGTAGCTCAAGCACACTTGTGACAAGTGAGGGAGCCATTGAGCATTAACCTCACTATTCTTAAGTATTGAATCATTATTCACTTGAGAGCCATTTTGATCTTTGAGAACAAAGAATCCAAAGGATAGTATTGTTTCTCTAATCTCTAGAGCTTCTAAAGTGACTATTGAAAAAAAGGCATGGTTAGGTATTTATATACTCTTAAGTTCGATAGCAACCGTTAGATTATACTAACGATCAATAGCGAAGATTAAACATACTCATTCAAGGTTATCCTAATGAGCTTACGATGGGCTTTGGGCTAGTAGCCTACCTTTTTAAGTATGCGAGCCCGCGTAAGAGAGGTTGAAAGTGGATAAGCTAGTCCAAAGATCCTTATTTCGAAACCGTCAAGTCAGATCTTCTCAAGTCATCCCAAATAGGAGCCAGACTCTATGGGCCTTATCATTAGCCTAAAGAGTAAAGCCCAAATAAACAATAAATTGACAGTAAGCTTAACTTAATATAAAATTAGTCCTCTACATCTATATTGTTATTTGTATCCACTTTCATTCATCAATACATTGAGGGGATAAATTTGTTTTATCCTCGAGTTAGAAAATTATAACAAGCACCAGCTCTATAAGGGAAATGACTTTTAAGTGCATTAGAAGAGTCAACCATTTTGAAGAAATTTTATGAATAGCAAAGTTTAGTAGTTATGAAATGAAAAGGAAAAAAAAATCTTATACTTTTGGCATTATAAATATTGTATATGGTTTGTAAACTTTGAAACCAAGGTTAAACTCAAGTTGAAATATTTTTTATGTTAAATGAAATATCCTAAGCTTCTATAATGTGTAAAGCAGGTGTTAACTATAATGTAGCATCCTTTGTTATATTAAGATGTGGCACCTTTGATCTATTGTTTTTAAAAAACCCTACTAAACTATGCTCAATATTTTATTACATTGTACTCTTAAAATATACATATAGCATGTATATTTTCTTATTTTTATTAAACTTTCGTAATTAATTTTTCCTAATTAAAGGGTAAGCAACCTTTGCTACTTACTTTCGGATCTGTTGTAAACCTTACGAAATTTTAGTATAAGCTCAAAATCGTTAAGATAAAAATTAGAGATATATTCAAAATAAGCTAAAATTGTTAAGAGAGATTTGAGAGATATTATCAAAATTGGTTAGCATACTTAGAATTCTTAGCAAAACATCACCATATTCTTCAAAAAGTCACCATAAGTTATTAGATAACAATAAGTAAGAGCTGAGTCAAAAGAAGCAACCCTAAGCCAAATTGATGGCTAAAGCTTACTTAGACTTGTTAAATAAGTAGATTAAAACTTAGAAGCTAAGTTTAGAGATAAAATTGATATGCTTAAGCAAGATGAACAAGGTAAGCAAGGATGATGCAATTATTAATACAAATCTAGTTGAAAACTAATCGAACTAACTAGCTAAATAACTAAATACTTAATGTCAATGTCATCTACACCCTTTTCGAGAAAATTAAAAACAAGATGGAATTCTAAGAATACACATGCAAGTGGCACCAACCATGTTTCCATGATAATCAAACATTAGCAACTAACTAGATAACCATTAGATCTTATCACATCCTACCATTAGTATCGCTAATATGTCCTTTTAAGTTTCCTAAAGTCTAAACAAGAATTTAAGAAATATATTCTAGGAAACAATAATTAGATTCTAGAAATCTAAAAGACAAATTCTATAAGTAAGTGAGCTAGAAAGATGATGCAAGCAAAGCTACATAGGAAGTGATGTAATCTTAGTTTCTTACTACATTTTACTTCTAAATCAAACCAAATATTGATGAAACAAACATAAGACAATCAAATGTAGTGCAAGGACAACACAAGTGGTGCCACACCTAAGAGAAATAGGATCCACCAATTGGACATATTCCAATTAAGAACACACGTACCGTTACATTTTACCAATTATTATAATAGAGAATTTATAAAAGATTTTTCTAAGATTCATGGCAAAATTTTTCCACCAAAATCATCATGAGAAAATGAAGATTGGGAAAAGGATGGTCCAACAAGTAATCTTAATAAAAGAGATTTGATTCCTTAAGTTATTTAAACTTATGAGGTAAGCTAATTCAAATCTTCTATACAAATAAGCCCCACCAACCACTTAAGACCACCTTTCATGTTTCCTTTCTTCCATACAACATCTTTCTCAAACCATTTTCACACTTCACTTTCAAACTCCATCCACATCTCTCCTTTACCTTAAAGCTGACTTCAAGTCATCCTAGCATCTAATTTTTAATTCCTAAAAGCTTATACATCAAAAAGATAAGAATTAACTTCCAACTACCAATCTTTGATCACATCTCAAAATGATAAGATCATTTGCTAACTTATTTCTTTATGATTAGGAGTATCTTTGAAGTGTACTAAAGGAATCGAGATAAAACTCTCAACTAACACTTAAAAAGCACTTTCTTAGTAATTAGGGTTTGATTTTCAATTCAAACCACCATCCTCTTTAGTGAATAAGAATCTTTCTAAACCATATCCATACTTTATTTTAAGACTCCATTAAAAAACCTGAGGTTTTTTTTTTTTAATTTTATAAGGTAAGAATCGTCTTAACTTCTTTTCTTCTAAAAAGGAAATTATTATTACAAACTTAAGATTTAAGATATTAAGAATCTTTACTATTCAGTGAAAAGATTAAGATATAAAAGAATAAAACAAGTGAACAAATTCATGCTTTAAGATACTCTTAATATCATGTCCAAACAACTTCTTACAATACATGCCACAATCATGACCATATTCATGGACATATTTCCAACTCACAAACGTATTACATGATTGGGACATATTTGACATCTCATGGACCTTGTAGATATTTTGTTGTTATGACTTTTTAACATATTTCAATGATACCGTGATGATCGAAAACCCAAACATATGGACTAATACCATATTTGGACATTTGGACTTTAAACGTGAAATGACTAAAGAGAATTCGAGCATGATACAAACTAACTAATGAAAGACTTTGTAAACTTTAAAAATTGAAGACAACAAAAAGAAAAACTTAACAAAAGCATTCTCAATATGTATAGTTGTGACAAGAAAAAGCATGGCTAAATAAGTATCTACGATGAGTATCACTTACTTGTGATTGTAGTTTGTAGTATTTTAATTATCTATATTAACTGGCTCCATGTTTGGGGTACCGAATAATGCATGTGCTTGAATTGTATGTTAAGATGCTTTAAATTATCAGAACCAATATAGGTGGTGACTGTGATGTGATGTATGCTTATGTAAGTGTTTGATTATTTTGATTAATCATGTACATATAAATCTTAAGCATATCACAACTTAAAGCATAAAGTAGTCATACATAATATTTTGTATAATCCTATTTTATTGCCATCACTGTCATGCAAAGAATGGAAAGGTAGAAACCTTCCTCATCTTTTGCAAACTAAGTGACTTTGAGGATGGTTGTATACTATATGAGGGCATATCTATTCTTCTATTTCAAGTTAGCATGCATTTGTAAGCCAATCAAAGATCTAATCAATCCTTGCTCATTAGAGGTCAAGGAAGGCGTTTGATTTTTATTATTATTTCATTTAGCCTTCTTAGGACCAACTAAGAGATCTTTCTATTGTGACTTATATTTAGGCCTTAGTGAATAATTTGTTTATTCCCTTAGCTAACCAAAAGATTCATCTTCTAGGGTTGTATTGGATCTAAGATGAACATTTTTCTTAATTCTCATAAGCAATCGAGGAATTGGTTCTCTCATAGTAGGTTAAGGAAAACATTACCCATTTGGGTTTCCTAAGATCAACAAAGGGGCATCTTCCCTTTATCATTTTATTTAACATGGGTAATTATAAGTCAATAATGTGATTATGTGACAATTATATTGAGGAGGGCAAGGATATTATGCAAAGAGACCTTAACTCATGATTGGACATTAGTGGAACTACAAATCCTCAACCTAAGGTTGGGGGGGGGGGGGGGGGGGGGGGGGGGGCTTAGATTATATCCTAGACTACACACCGGATACTGGTTGGTTGTATATATTATTGCATATGTTTGAATGATTGCATTGCACTGTATATGTTTGATAATTAATAACTTGCTTGAAAGTAGGTATACAGATATCTCACTCAGCTAACAGCAGCTCACACCCCTATAGTTCGAACTTTCTATAAGGACCCTACTATGTCTATGCAAGAAGATCTAGGTTCATGGTGAGTAAGCAATAGGAAGATAGTAGCGGTCCATGGGACTGTATGAAAGGAATTTTCTAGTCTATAATTATCATATGTTAGAAAGACTTTTATTATATTGGATGTAATAACTATTATGTAGAAAAACTTGATGACTTCATATAATAAGTTTTCTAATTTATATTTCAATCATGATATTTGAATTTTTATTTTATACCATTAAATATGTGATACTCTATGGCTTGTTCTAGAATTAACACTTCACATAATCTTTGAACGTACCATATGAATAAAATATATACATATTCGTTTACTTTTAATTAGTACACATCAATTTGTCACTACTAAACTATCCTCAAGGTTGTGAAATCCATCCCTGCATAAGGATAAAAAGCTTCACTTAAAAAATCAATAAAACTACCTTTTAATAATGTGAAAAGGATAATAAAGGAAAATTCTATTGTGATCAAACTGTCCTAAATCCCCTCCCCTCTCACCTAAAGTTAATACGTATGCTTTTATTAGTCATCTATATCTATATAGGGAGGATTACAATAAAAGAGATCATTTTTAAGGTATAAGTTCAAATAAAGGATCTACATTTTAAAAAGTTCGACATTTTATCAAAGATCAACATTTTATAAAGTAGTTTAAATAAGGAATTAACTTTTTACAAAATGGTTCAAACAATTTTATGGATTGGTTATTTTGAATCCTTTATTTGAATCGCTTTGTAAAACATTAATCACTTGTTTGAAATTTTAGAAGCATTGATATCTTATTTGAACTTTTTAAAATATTAATCCTTTATTTGAAATTTTTGAAGTATTAATCTCTTATTTGAATTTACCCCTAAATATTAATTCCCTTTGTTGTAATTTTCCCACATCTATACATGTCAATCTATATCTTATTAAAGCTAGAGAATAATTTTTAGTGTCCACATCTTTTATTTAAAATTTTTCCCTTAAAAATAGTAGGTAAAGCAATTGAAACATATATCATAATATATAATAATCCAATATAGAAATATTTGAGGACAAGATGGGAAATTTTATCCAATCTCTCTCTTTTTCTCTCTTTCACTTACCCATAATTTCAAGGAAGTTGCCAATTTAAATATTGTATGCTTTTAGAAAGAACAAAAATTGAAATTTAGTAAGAATTCGCAAAGCATAATCACATATTTAGTTCTACACATGCAATACTATTGGCATATAGTACATTATTAAGCCTTCCTAGAAGGCCTGACCCATTAAAAACACAAAACCAACCCTAACACACACTTAGGCACTAAAACAAAGGTATGCCTCTCTTTTCTTTATCTATTTGCCTTCTTGTCTCTTTACTTTAAGGTTTTAATAATTGTCAATTTTTTTTCATAATGAGATACCAACTTATTGTTATAATGTGAATGTATTGATGAATCTTTCTTATATGATAATTATAAAACCCGTGAAAATAGAAAAATAAAAGGAGAGTAAAAGAACTTAAGAAAATAAAGGATGGGTTGTTAACATGAAATGATGGAATAAGCAAGAAGGTAAAGTGATCATTTCTACTCTTAGTTGTAGAAAGCTCGTATCTAATCTAAGGCCTCATTTGTGTCTTATTATTTCTATAGAACCTTCTGTGAAGAACCTTCAAGAGCGAAACCTAAGTAAGGCTTCACAAGGCAAGTACCTCCTTTTTAATCGTAAATTTGGATCTTACAATAATCAAAGAAAGTGCTATATTATTGTAAAAGTGATCAGATTTGGGAAGGAGAAATAGCAAGTAGGAAAAACAAGTAAAACCCTACTCTGGCAAGGGGTTTTGTAATTTTCAATAAAAAGGGAATCAAGTTGTTTGTAACTAGTGAATGTGTGATTTGATCCATTATGAATAAATCTTGTGAGCTTAGCATAATCAAATATTATTGCAAGGATTAGCAAACAAGGTAAGTTGTTAGATTCTTATTGTTGATTTTATGTTTTAGGAATGCATCTGATGTTCCATTATAGTAAGTTGATAAAAAGATTGAATAAGTGAAAATTTAGGATTGTTGGGTTAATTAAGATTGAATTAAGAGAGGTTTGTAGAGTTTGGAACAAAGGAAAAAGTGGAGATCACAAAGTAGGGCCAATACGGGATTGTGCAAGGCATGTTGGTGGTCATGCTAACCAATACGAGTTGGAGCATGGGCATACTATTGGCTATGATGACCAGCACGGGTAAAAGTATGGCCATGTTATTACCTTTTTTGGGCATGTTCACTTTTGTTTTTCAATTCTCTCTCTCCTTTTTTATCTATTCCCTTTCTTAGCTATTATCTAATTAATAAAATATTATATCTAAATTACCTAACTAAACAAAAGATATATTAAAGACTTGCAAAGTATTCTCTATTTTATATTGTTTAAAGTAAGTTAGTAGAAGGATTGGTTAAACTTAGGATTATTAAATTGCAATATGAAAAATAAATTACTAAAAATAGATTACATATTATGTTACACTTCTATAATGGAAGTTAATTTGAGATTTGTTTACTTTTTCATTGAACTAGATACGAGATACTTGTTTGATGTTTTACTTGTTTGATGTTTGTCATTGTTAAGCTAGAAAATTTTAATTGAACGTAATTAATTATTCGACATTAAATTTTGTGCATTACATGTACTTAGTTGGGCTTAAGAGACCAAGAGGATTGGTGATCTTGTGGTAGTACCCCATCCTTGGGCAACTTTGTCCAAAGTAGAGTTTCTTATAGAAATGATTAGGTACTTAGGATCGTATATGGTTTCTTGGTTTCCAAGGTGCTGGGGAGGACCTAACACTGATACTATATGGTAAATTATATATGTATATGTGTGTCAGGATCATGAGTACCTCTATGTTGTTTAATAGCTAAAACAGAAATAATAGCTTGTTCTTTAATGCATGATACATTGGTGGATACTTGTAACACATATGATCTATGATATGTTGCTCATGCGCATGTGTTAGTTGTATTCCATACTGGGCTTCGGCTCACCCAGTAACATTTTGCAAGTTCAGGTTTGAGTATAAATT
This sequence comes from Lumnitzera racemosa, assembly GCA_024138005.1. Classification (NCBI taxonomy): domain Eukaryota; kingdom Viridiplantae; phylum Streptophyta; class Magnoliopsida; order Myrtales; family Combretaceae; genus Lumnitzera; species Lumnitzera racemosa. The sequence goes on along the minus strand of JAMXBC010000012.1, from coordinate 48,754,625 downwards.
TCAATATTTATCTAACCAAATACAATAATTGAGATTACCAAAATGGGGAGTAGCAACTAGAACTCCCAATGTCATAATAAATTTGAGCTAAGATAGTTAGAGCTTATTTTATGATTAGTAAATTCTTATTCATAATTTATGAAACATACTTTGTAGTTGTTTTAAACTATTTGAGGAATTAAATTTTATTTGAAATTATTTGGAGACTTAAATAGATAATTTTGAAATTTTAGTAGAATTTTATGCTTAACGTATCAATAGACGATAGGGACATGTGGTAGGATGTAGCTCTCCATGTTCTGGGGCATTATAATTAACGTGTTATCAGAGTGTAGGTTTATGATCCATAAAGAATTTAGGAAAATGACATATAAGCCAATGAGATGTAAAGAGAATGGGTAAATTGCGGGTCTGGTTTAAATTAAGGCAATTAATTACTTATGCTATTATGTTCTATATACTTGATTTCCATAGCTTATGTTTCTTTCTTTCACGATATTATCAATATAAATCTTTCTTTTCATACCTTCCTATATGTATCTACTATCTATTTAATTCAAATACATGTGTATTTTGTCTACTTTTCTTTTTTATTTTAGTTTGCTTTTTTTAAGTATGTTAAGTGAAGGATCTAAAGAGTTGGAAGAATAGTGCAATAGAGAATGGAAATAAAAATTGGTTAAACTTGTTCCCTTAGTATGTTCAATATAATATTTATGAAGCCAAGCTAAGCCATAAAATAATAAAACTAATAAGTGATAATAACCAGTAATAGAGAGAAGATTAAAGAAACCTCAAACTAAAATTTTATTTATCAACACACATTATATTTATGAATATGTGTATACCCATATGCACTTGCATCTACAATTAAAATTTTCAATAACCAATAATTTAAACAAAATAAGAAGAAAAGGGTTAAGATGACCTCGGGTTGATTAAGATACCCTGTAGGTTAAACAAAACTTTTAACATACTATATGAATATGTTAAAAAACTGAAAACAGTTAAAACAGAAAGTTGATTTAAGTGATCACATACATAAAACAAAATAAATCTTCTCCATAACCTTGCTACAATAATGACCCTATTATTAGAAATAGAAAATCTTGACAAATAAAAGAGAGAGAGAGAGAGATGCAATTGCCGAATTGCTTCACTTAACCTTATAGGGTGAACATTAACGCACCAAAATTAACTAAGACATACAAATAGTTATTTATATACTTAGTTAATTGCAAATCAATACTTGTTTAACGCACCAAAATTAACTAAGACATACAAAACCCAACAATTTGCTCGAGGTTACTCTAAATTTGCACTTTTTGGGGGTTCAGCTTCAGTTGAAACTTCCTTAACCGCTCGAATAACTTACATAAAATATCCACATGATTTTCATCCTCCTTAGACTTGGCAATCATATCATCTATATAAACTTGATTTCTTGATGCATCAAGTCATGAAACTAGGCAACCATAGTACACTGATAATTTGTCCCAGCATTTTTCAAAAGGAAAAGCATCACGCGATAACAAAACATTCCCCAAGTGGTAACGAAAATTGTTTTGATTTTATCCTCCTCTATCATCTTGATTTGATTATATCCCAAGAAACCATCCATAAAGGAGAAAAGATGATTTCTGGCAGTATTATCCACCAATATGTCAATGTACAGCAAAGGAAAGTTATACTTTGGTGTTACCTGGTTTAAATCACAAAAATCTACAGTCCTTAACTTTCCCATTTTTCATCAACACTGTCACCACATTAGTTACCTATTCAGGGTAATCCGATACTTCTATGAACCTAACTTTCATCAATTTCTTTACTTCTTCTTTTATTTTGAGGAGTATATCCAATCTAAATCGCTTCAGCTTTTGTCTTTTCGATTTAATCTCTTCCCTTGTTGGCAATTTGTGAACTATGATAGATGAATCCAACACGGGCATATCTTCATAAGACTAAGCGAATATATCCAAGTTTTTGATAACAATCATGACAACTCTTGTTTTTTATTATCCGCTAAATTACCGCTAATTTTCAAGTTTCGCAGATTTTCTTCTGTCTCTAAATTAATCATAACCATTAGTTCATCAATAATCACTCTACCATGTTCATATTGATGCCAACTCTCTTGTATTTCACTTGGAGTCTTAATACCATCTTCGACGTTTGACCTAGAAGGGTTGAAGGTGATATTAGTACTTTCATTGTTTACTTGCGTGAGATATCCATTATGTTCATCATTTTTATCGGATCTGAAGAATAAAGAAAAAAGGATAGCGAATAAATAACAAGGAAGAATTGATAGAAAGAAAGGAACAAATTTTATTGAATAAATGAATTCAAATTGCCTGAAAAAAAGGCCTAACTAATCGCACTAATTATGAAATCAAATGCTCCTAATTAATCTAATATTGCTTTTCTAAAGAGACCTATTAATGGGAATGGAAAACCAGTTGCATAAAGAAATCGGTATGCCAATATCTTACTTCTCGTTTGAACCGATGTAACATTATTGAGCTACGGCCTTAGATAAACTGGTTACTTTGGGTTCCTGAACACTAGCTGGTATGGGGAATGTCTAACGGATGTCCAGAAAATCCATGTGAGCATAATACAACTGATCTCATCTCTTGCCTCTAGTTTTGGCTGTCATTTCTTTGATCTCATCTTTAGTGGGCTCATACCCAAGCTCGGACGTTCCAATCTGTTACTTAAGTTGTTTCGAATGACCCCGTGCCTTTGTCTTGACTCTTTAATCATGCTGACTTCATAAAAAATCTATAATCTTGGTTCCTCCAATTCTTCACTCCCAACATACGGAATAATCGTCTCTTTGTAAATCTTGTAGCCTGTTCCCTGATAATAGTAACTAACTGCCCATTGGCTATGAATTTCACTTTCTGATGTAGACTGGATGGAATTGCCCTTACGGAATGAATCCACGATCTTCCCAATAAAAGATTAAAAGTTTGTGGAACATCTAGAACCTTAAACGGAATAGTAAAAATCTATAGACCAATCTGGACCTGCGGTCTAATTTCTCCAAGTATTTCCCTCTTTGATCCATCAAAAGCTCTTACTGAAATCAAGCTGGGCTTTATCTCAGCTGCATCTACTCCAAGCAAATTTAGTGTTGCCAAGGAACATACATTTAGTGAAGACCCATTACCTATCAAAACTTAAGCAACTACTTTCCCTACACACTTGACCACTATGAAAAGGGGCTTTATATGCCAGTCTCCTTCTTCACCTAGCTCATCTGGCAAGGACGAAATCTTATCCATTGCAAATGTCGAGTTCACCACCAATCCTAACTTCTTAGTGGAAATCCCTTCAGATACCTTAACATCCTTTAGAATTTTGATCAAAGCTTCCTAGTGAGTATTCGATGATAATAGTAAGCCCATCAAGGAGATCTAGGCTGGTACTTTGGCTAACTAATCCATAATTTTATATTCACTGGCTTTCACTATCTTCTTGGCAATATTTTGATCTTTATCATCCGTATCTTGAAAGATCTTTTGAGAAGCCTCTTCTACAGTAGACTTCCTTTTAGCTTCTTCGTTCTGGTCATAAACTCGGCTAAGCACGTAAGCCCACCAACCATAAGTGATGAGGACCTGGTTGTCTGATTTACTGCTTGGTAATCCAAAGGGGTTGCTTCGTAATTTTCTGGAGCTATCAAGGCATTGAAAGCAATTTTCTTGGACTTTCCCATAGTACTCAAAAACCAATGGCTTAGGCCCATCTCCAACCATCTCAGCCATCTTCTTAGCTTGTGTAATAAGTTTGTCTTCTTCCTCAAATTCTAGACCCCATCTAATGGGTGGTTTGTCAGCTTATGTGGCGGGTGAACTGGCATAATCCACCAAATACTCAAACTTTCCTAACAATTTTCCAAGGATATCAATCGTTGGATCTCTAACTTCATACCTTTCTTTAAGCTCCTTTTGAGTACTTCTCTTTCATGGTTTTGGAATTGTCATAGCCATAATATCAGCTTTCTTTATCTTCCCATCCTTTAGTTATTGATATATTGCTAATCTAGTTCGAGTTCTATGTTTGAGATTCATATTCTGTAAATACTCGGCTTGCCTCAGATTCCAAGCAATCTCGTTAATAGTGATAAGCAGACTATCTAGATTAATCTTTGGTTCAAAAACTTCAGCTATGATCATATTGATTGAATTTTCATGATTCGACAGAGGGTTGTTATCTATGTTAGGAGTAGGAATCTGAATGAAATCCAATTGCACCAATTTTGTATCAATAAGATCTTGGATCTTATGTCTAAGTCTCCAATGTTGGTCCGTAGAATGCCCCACTTACCTCAAATGATAATCACGACAAAGCTCCAAGTTATAATCTTTTGGCCTTTGTCCCTCCCTTGGTATTTCAAATGTTAGGAGATATTCTTTCCTTAGTCGTGCAAGAACTTAGCTTAAAGGAATAGGAATATGAGTAAACTATCTTCTTTGCGGGGTGATTGTTTTGATTTGAATTCAACGGGGGGATTAGATCCTCCTGTCATGGCTACTAAGGCAGCAAGCCTGATAAGATTGTCGGTATTGATAATGTTTACAGTGGTTTCCTTAGTTTTGTTGGCAAATCTTGTGCGAGGTGCCTTCTTCTCAGTTGCTTCAGGATTAGGAAGCCTCTCATTAGTAATAACTTCCTCCATTTGGCACCTTGAGGCCACAATTTCTATAAAGTTGGAGGCAAGGTGTCCAACTAGATGTTGACAATATAGGCTTCCAAGAGAATTAATGAAAGCAAAAGTCAGGTCCTTCTCTGTTAAGGGTAGAGTCACCCTAACTGCCATGCCCCTCCATCTCTGAGCATATTCCTTAAAACTTTCATTATCCTTTTTTCATAGATTATTTATATCCCGCATCGATGGGGCTACTTCAATGTTGAACTTATACTAGCTGTAGAAAGCCCGTGCTAACTTATCCTAAGTATCAATCTCATTCAAATCCAGTTGGGCATACTAAGTTAAGGCGAGCCCAGTTAAGCTATCTTGAATAATTTAGACCATCACCTTGTCATACTTTATGTATTTCCCCACTTTCTTGATGTATAACCTAGTATGGAGCTTCGAGCAGCTAGTCTCATCATGCTTCTCAAATTCTAGCGCTTAAATCTTTCCAGGAAGTCATCGTCTTCATATGTCGATAAGTTGATCATCCCCATCTATTTAAACCTATTAACCATTCAAAGGTTTCAATATTTTTGGGTAACTTCTGTATAAACTTTCTTTCCATCTCTTGATGTTTCTCTTCAATCTTCTTCCTCCATATCTCAACATTGGGAACTGATTCTTCATCTTCTAATTTAGGGGGAGGGGTCACTTCTGCATTCCAATTAAGGTTGACTTAAGATCCTTATCTGTCATTAAGAATTCCAATAGCCTGAGTAAAAGCCTAGATTTGTTCGTCTATCTTTTTCATGTTTTCCTCCGGGGTTACAACTCTTGGATCGAGCTCGGTTTGACCGACATTTTCGGTACCTTGGGTTGACATCCTTACCCTAAAATGAGTGAGTATCGAGCTTTTAATTGAGTCTGCTTGCTTGGACGTTATCTTCGAATTCCTATGTGAAAACTTAAGTTTTAGACTTTTTGGTGATTTCAAATTATTACTTTTTTTTTGCTTTTACACTTTTTTTTTGTTTTTTTCATTTTTTTCTTCTGTTTGTTTTTTCTGTTATTTGCTTTCTTTTATTGTTTTTTTTTAATTTTTTTTATTATTTAAAAGCCAACTATCAAGAAATAATAATGAGCAAGAGATTGCACAATAAATAAAGAGTTTTATTTAATAAAGCTACAAATTTATTAATAATCATAAAATCCAACCTATACAATGAACCAAAAGAAAAGAAAAAAACTCCTAACTAATCTTCCTAAAAACTCAAATCCTATATCTATAAGTACCAACGGATCTGGCTAAGACGGGCTTCATCAACTTCTCTCATAAGTCTTCAGACTATAATATCCCTTTCTCGAATCTTGCTTCTCAAGAATTGTTTTTCCTCCAACAATCTCTCATTTTCTAGCTTTAACTCTTCAATGATTCTTTTAGATTCTTGGAACTGGGCTTCAACTCTGGGCTGTATGGTGTTTCGGTAAGCCTGCTCGATAGGTGAAAGATATTCTAGCTCTAGTTCATGTCTGAATACGTTCGAAGCTTCATATCATATCTTTCCAGTTTTCTCCAACTAATCATAAATGAACCACTTGGTGGCTTGGTATTCTCTAACTTTGCCCCTCAAAGTTCCCATATTGACTATCTTCTTGACTTCTCTCCGTTCCTACAGCTTCATAAGTTATATTAGTTTTTGAATCAAAGCAACCGTGAGTATACAATGATCGTGATAACTTAATGTGACAGCATCCAAGGAATCTTTATAGGCTATTTCTTGAAGCGAGCCTAGTTATCTGGTGACACAAATTAGAAAATATCCTGTATAACTCGTAATACTGATAAGGGAAACCCCTGCATAATCGACGCACCCTAAGATGGCTTGAGTGTAGTGGCTCCATCTAGTTGTCCACATGAAATCTACTGACTGCATCTTGCTGATAATTGACACCTATCCTTTAAACTGAGCTTCATCTGGTACCTTAAGGTAGCAGGCAAAGTCGTCAATCAAATTCATATTTTCAGTCAAGGACTCTCTTAGAAGATTTCCTCCATATCCTTCTGTGTGACTAAGAAACCACACGGCAATGATTGTAGGGTTAGCTGTGAAGTACCCATGCCCTTGCTTCTTCAAGTAAGTAAGTGCCTAAACTGTTCTACTAGTAACACCAGTATATATGATTTACCGACTAAGAATTGAGTTACTAGCTCAGCTACCTTATAATGGACTTGACCATATCTGACAGGAAATAACATTGTCCCAAATACTATTACAATAAAGGCATTGACCCTCTTCTCGACCCATGATTTGTATCCTCCACAAAAGATCTGACGATATCCCTAATAAACGTTTGGGCTTGAGAACCACTCTACTAATCTTAAGATGTTGAGGTACTTCTTACCCTCTGAAGATAAGAACGGTGCTAGATCTGACTTCTTGACTGCCAACAAGGTTATGAAAGCTTTCTCAAGCTGGATTATGAGATCTAGCACAGTTACACTTGCTTTGAGAGGCAAAGCACTAAGTAGCTAAAGTGGGCGTCAACATATGTGGGCCAAAATTAAAAGTTGCAGATTCTGGATCCCAATAATGGATAAAGGCTTAAATTAGAGGCTAGTGGAGCTGGACCCACATAAGGGACATGACTAGCCCGATCTTCTTACGAACATGATCTTGCTTAGTGGATGGAAGCTAATTTAACCAATCTATCAGGATAGCTTTAGGGAAGGAATACTTATCCAACTAGACCTCGTGGATAAGCTTTAAATTGACACTACCCTGACTCTCTATATCTAAATTACATAAAAAAAACATGAAATGATGTAGTTGTTTACAATGAGATCAGTAAATTTACAATAAAGTTGGATATGACATTAATAATTTTACATCATTTTCAAAAATTTTCTTAGAAATTACGCAATCTTTCACTCACTAAGAATAAAAATAAAACGCGTATAATACAAGGAATGAAAGTGATTACGTAGAAACAAGCATTGGCAAAGTAAAATTAAACAAAAAAATGCAGTATGCTACACACGCATACAATGCAATAGGGGTCGGTAATTAGTAAATTATAAGAAGTATGATGAATCCGTAGTCGAGAAGTATCCTTATATATAGGTAGGATCGAAAATTAGATTTTTTTTTTTTTTTTAAGAAATAAAGCTTGCGAATACTCAAATATAGGGGTTATTGTTTTTTTTTTTTAATTTCCCCTTTCTTTGAAGAAGAAAATTGAACCGACCATAGATTAATTTGACTTTTCTTATAATTTAAAAAAACATAACTACCCCTTTTCAAAAGCAATGATGCAAGAGAGTACGGTCTACAAGTCTCAGGCTTTATAGCTCTAAGTCATTCTAGAGAGAAGCTTAGTAAGTTATATCAAAACTTGAGTGGGCTCGCCTATCACCGCCAGGTAGGGGTAATGACCCTAGTGACTTAAGGGTTATACAATAGCGACCCATCCTAAGTTCCTAAGGTGGCCTAGGTTAGACCACATCTACACATATGAATGATTATTGAAAATAAAAAGAAACCACCCCTAATTCCCCAAGAAGGCTCATTGGGCCAAGCCTTTTTTTTTTAGGGCCTGCATCACTAAAAAACCCATTAATGCAACTATAATACAAAAAAGAAAAAAAATAATAATACAAAAACCCATTAATTAATTTTTAGTTTTTATGTGGCTAGCCCACTAAGCTTCCCTAATTGAGTTGTTAATTCTGTCAAGCCCTATTTCGATTTCTTTAATTTAATCTATATTAAGTCTAACCTGCTTAATATAATTTACTCAACATTAAATTAAGGAAATACTTTTCTTAACAAATTTTTAAAAAATAGAGCTACCAACCAATTTAACTTGTAAAAAATGAAATTAGGGTTTTCGAGTAGAAAAATCTTAATTTGACTACTAATTTACGGATTTTCTAAGAAAATGATTTTTAAAAAAAATTAAGCTAGAAAAGAAAAGGGGGGGGGGGGGGGGGGGGGGGGGTGTTGTAAGACTAACCTATCAAGACTAAGTTACCATATAAAAAACTAAAGGAAAATTGATGAGCTTTTATTTTTATAATTTCCTAAAAAAAACTAAAAAATGTATCTAAATATACAAAATATAATTAAAGTGATTTTTAGATTATTTTTTATTATGAATTTTCGAAGTAAATGAATTTTTTTTTATATAGCTGCCCCGAAAGTGCTTGTGTACCTGCTAATCGAGATTAAGCCGATCGTAGTTCTCTTTTTATAAAATATTTAGTAGGTTGATTCTTTTTATTTCGAAAACCGAATCAAGTTTACATTTATTTATCAATTTATTATTTGAAAAAAAACCTAATAAATCTAATTTTCCCGAATTAAAGAAAACCCTAACTAACTAAATCTTTTTGAAAACCTCGATTAAGATTTTTATTTTTTAACAAACATTATATGTAAAAAAATATCTTTTCTAAATTCTAACTATAAGATATATTGAAGATATGATTAGATACGTATCTTTTCCAAATCTTAACTACTAGATACGTATTTTTTCTAAATCTTAACCATAAGATACGCATCTCGATATGTATTTTTTCTAAATCTTAATCGCAAGATACGTAGCTCAATTGCAAGATACGAATAAAAAAGATACGTGACTTAAAAAAATGCAACTTTTCAATTAACTAAATTCACCCAAAAACTCAAATTATCTAAAAAAGTCACACGATATAATAATAAAAAAAATAAAAAACGTGCATTAAAAGGAAATAAATTAATAAAGATAATTAAATTAACTAAATAAAATAAAATAGAAGAAAATAATTTTTACCTACGCATCGTGCTTTGTAATCGTCTAGGTATCGTGTTTATGCTGATCGGATTGCATGTGTGACATGACTTGGAAATTGGATTGGTAGATTGTGCGTTATGTTGACTTCGGGCGATTAGGGGGATGAGGGTTCAGTGTACAGTAAGGCATAGAGGTAAATGGCCTTCGTGTATATATGTAGGTTGTTGTTTGGATTGTTGGCTACCGTTAGGTTTGGTTAGGGGAAGTGATTGGTGTTAGGCGTAGGATGTCGTTAGGGGCTTCGGTCGGATTATTAAATTGCCGCATGTTAAGGGAGTCATTAAAGGATTGGGGCTCAATTGGTGTGGAATTGTGGATGTCAGCAGCTGTTGGTCTTTGGTCGATGAATTAGAGATTGGGGATGTTGGCTTCAGTTGTTTGTGTAAAGTGGGTTAGATTGAAATTGGATTTCGTCAACTTCAGATTGAAATTGGATTATGTCAGCTTCGGATTGAAATTAGATTTCGTTAGGGGGATTGAAATTGGATTTTGACTATGTGTTGTTGCAGAGGGTATGGACTATTGCGTGGAGATTGATTAGTTATGGCGGTACGGGTGAATTGTGAGATGTGTATTTGAGGTTGTGTACTAAAAAAAACCATCCTCAACATCACGTACCGATTAGCTATTTATAAACCTTCAATCGAATCTTTTGTATCATTATAATTATCGATTTGATTGAAATATATAAAAGATACGATGATGATTCCTTAAGATTCGGGTTAGCTTCTAGAAACCTTTCCTTATCATGAGCTTTCTATTTTCTAAGCCCGATCCAATTCAATTTGATTTAGCCTAATAGTTTACTTAATAAATTATAAATCTAATCTAGCTCAATATAATTTAGATAAAAAATCTATTTTATATCAAATTGAACTTAAATTATTTTAATAAAGCCTAATTCTCCAACGACTTAAAATTTATTAAATTAATCACACACTATTATTCGATTTAACACTAAACGACCGACGCAATTTAACTTAACACGACTCAACTCGATACGATTCGACTTGAATTAATACGACACGACTTGACTCGAATTAATACGACACGACTTGACTCGATACGACACAACTTGTCTCGATACGATTCGACTTAACTCAATACGATTTAACTCTCTTTTTTTATTTTATATTATTTTTTTGTTTTGTTTATTTTTTAACCTGGCTCAACTAAAATAAAAATAAAAAATGAAAAGTGGCAAAACAGAGGTGTCTACAAGATAAAAGATAAAGACCTCTGGAGTCTCAAATTGGTGATTAAGAGATAGTAAAGATTTTACCTACAAAAGGACTAGTCAAGGTTGACTTGAAAAAAAGTTAAATCTAAATCCTAGGTGCATAAGGTGTATGTAATTCAAGAGAGATTTGGAGATACTACTTACTAAGTGGAGATTACCTCCGAAGAAAGTAGGAGTGGACAACATGTTTCACATTTTAATAGAAACACTAGTTAAGATTATGGATACAAGGGACAAAAGCTATGAAAAAGTGAAAACAAAGTATGTCAAGATGCAATAGAGCAATCGACCATAGCAAGAAGCCAAATGGGAACTAGAGATGAAATAAGGAAGAAGTATTTAAAGGATGGGTCATTAATGAGTAATAATGGGATAAGCAAGAAGGTAAAGTGGTCATTTCTACTCTTAGGTATAAAAAGCCTATGTCTAACCTAGGGTCTCATTTGTGTCTTGTTGTTTCTATAGAACCTTCTGTGGAGAACCTACAAAAGCAAGACCTATATAAGGCCTCACAAGGTGAGTACCTCCTTTTTTAATCACTTACTTAGATCTTACAGATAGTCTTAATATGGATACATTTATCATCGTGATTTTATAGTGTTTTTCTTATAATTTTGCTTATTTTTAAAGAAATTGGTACTTGATTGAGCAAAATTTTCATTTTAGAGTTTAAACATATTCTTGGATTGAAAATGAAGAAAAGCAATCAAGTTTCACTAAACTTACAGCTCAAATGAAGAAGTTATGGAATTTTAATGTGAGATATGACCTGCTAACATGATCATGTCCAACTAGGAGGCTTATTTTGAGATGAAAACAGGGCTGATAACAGAAATTTACATGACCAAGGAATACAACATTGTCTCAAGTCATGTCCACCTAGGAGAAGAAAAATGTCGGTTCTACAAAGAAAGTTACACAACATGGGGACACAATGGTATCCTAAGTTATGTTCAACCAAGAGCTAATTTTGCACTTAAGAAACAAAAAGTTACATGACTACTGGGATATGACCATATTCTAGGTCGTGTCAATGCCGCTTACTGCATCTTTTCTTTCTAATATAAAAGAAGGTGGGAGTTATTTTTAGGGGACTTTTTAACATCTAAAAGAAGAGACTCAATGGGAAGATAGAGAACCAAAGGGAAGCATAATCAAAACTTTAAGATTGGGAAGATTCAACAAAATCAAAAGGGGGGTTTAATGGATTTTACATTGTTTTTGCTATAATTTTCTTTCTCTATCATGATGTTAGCTTAAATTCTTGTATCTAGGCTTGTAGAACCTAGGGTTTTCATGTGACTAATGAATCGATTGTTGAATTTCAATAAAGTTTCTAGTTTCTTGATTCAATTATTTGTTTTTCAATGTTAATAGATATTTTTAGAGCATCAATACTTGATATTATGCATGAAGATTAAGAAATCTCTTGTGTAATTAGATCTTGATATAATTGAAAGGAACTTCATGTACACTTAGAGATAACGTGTACAATTCTTTTGAAAATTTGTTATCTTTTTGTAGGAATCCATTATCTATTAATGTAATCTTAAAATATGATATTAGTGAAGAGGTTTCGATAGGTATTTCAGGGTTATGGTTTATATGCTTGAGAAAGATATTAGTTTTAATTGAGGATTCCCTCAGTCAATGAAAGCAGAGACGGAATTGAATGAATTTTATGAGGTCACATAATGAACTCTAAGGGAAATAGGTTCTAAGATATGTCATTCGCTTTCTTGAAGTGATTTTTAAATTTATCGCTTTCCAATTATTTGGTTAAGTCTTGTGATTAGTATATTAGTTAATTTTAGTTTTTTTTTAATTTAGTCATATTCATCACAATTTTCCAGTTAAATAATAAAACTAAGATTAATATTAATACCCATAATCTCTAAGGGATCAATTCGAACTCACATCCGCTATATTATAATTTGATAGATGAACTTGCCTCGTATCACCTAAATAATCGAAGAAGGTGTTGTGTTATTGTAAAAGTGATTGGATTTGAGAAATAAGAGATGATAGTGGAAAAAACAAGAAAAACCCTAATTCAATAAGGGGTTTTCGTAATTTTCAATAAGAAGGGAATTGAGTTGTTTGTAACTATTGAATGCATGATTTGATGCATTTTGAACAAATCTTATGAGTATATCACGATCAATAGTTATTGAAAGGGTTAGCAAATAAGGTAAGCTGCTAATTTTTATTGTTGATTTCATGATTTTGGAACGTATCTAATGTTCCATTATTGTAAGTTGATAAAAAGATTGAATAAGTGAAGATTTAGGATTGTTGGGTGAATTAAGGTTGAATCGATAAAGGTTTATGGAGTATGGAAGGAAGGAAAAAGTAGACAAAGTAAGGCAGGCACGGGATTATGCACGACATGTTGGTGATTATGCTAACTAGTACAAGTTAAAGCATGGCCATGCTACTGGCTATGCTAATCAGCGTAGGTAAGAGCATGGTTGTGCTATTTGCTCTTTTAGATACGTTTCCCTTCTATTTTTCGATTTTCTTTTTTTTTTCTATTCCTTTTCTTAACTATACAGATAAAAAACTAGATATAAATTACCTAACTAACAAAAAATTTATTAAGGACTTGCAAAATATACTCTAGATTGTATCGTCTAAAGTAAGTTAGTCAAAGGATTAGTTGAACTTAAGATTATCAAATTGTTATGTGAAAAATATATCACTAAAAATAGGCCATATCTTTGTTATACTTTAGGAATGGAAGTTGATTTGAGATTTGTTTTCATTGTTGATGAACCAAGTACGAGATACTTGTTTGCTATTTGTATATCCCAGAACCTGGGAAGCTACAACTCTACTATGTGTTAGCCCTAAGAGTCGATACATTAAGGCATCTCATAACTTGCTACCTATCTAAATTCCACAATGAGTAAAAACCACCAATCTCATTAAATTTATCTTCAAACAATATATAAGAGTAGTATATTTAACCACTTAAATTCAAACATATAATACTTGTCTTCATTTAAATTCAGCTGTTGAAAACTGCTAAATATCTAATATTAAACCTTAAAGGGTTCATGACTCTAAAATAAATGTAACATACTCCAAACAAAATAAAATAAAAGTATGGAGTCACAAGCCACCCCTACAAGTCCGTAAAGTCAAATACATAAATAAAAGAAACTATTCATGTCTCAATGACATCAATTGCTCAAATCATCCACTAGGCGAAACTCGTCTTGTCATCAAAATAATAATATCCTGTCTCCTCATCAAAATAATAATAATTGTAATCTAAATCTTCATAGTATTCAATACTTTCTATGTTACTAGTACCTGAAACTAAAAAAATCACAAATTCCTAAAGGGTGAGCTACGCTTAGTATGGAACACTAAAATCACTTGCATATATAACTCACTTAACAAGATTCACATGAATTCATATACAGAACTAATGCAACAATCACATTTTAATTATCTTTCATTTAACAGCAACCAATACAGTTCCAGCATACTAGAACTTGGAGCAACTCATGACTCCTAAGCATGTAACATATATATATATATATATATTAGTATTGGTGTAGGTCCTACCTATTACCTAAGTAACCTTTCCTAAATTTAGCTGGATCGTCTTAAAACGGGACCCCCATCAGGCGAGTCACGTACAATCACCAAGTGTCTCACCAACCTACTAGACCCTACCAATAGGAGGTCAAAGCCAAGCCTATACAGCACAACAATTAATAAGATAAGTTTAATTTAATTCTAATGAATGAACTACGCTAGATAAGAACAACAAAACAAGCATGTGTCTTGTACCTGAATCCAAAGAGTAATCGCTAATGTTTCTAGTGTCTAGACCAAGAGTAAGGTCAAAATCAACACCGGATGATAATAAAAGCAATGTTTAGAATCTACTTTCTAAAAGGTCCTTTTATGTCCTAACTTACATTCCAAAATTCTACTTGAATCTTGGGTTCGATTGTTGTTTTCTAGATTGGTTTAAGTTATGATTTGGAATGCTAGAAAGTAAGAAAAGAAAGATTATAAGGTGAAACAAGTACACGGCCATGAACTTTGGCCATAGTTCTTGTACAGAAGAATGACCACAAGCAGAGATCATGCCTAGAAACCTTAGTCATAATCCTCTCATCATCAATTCTTCTTTTCCTCTTCGTGCACAACTCAAGACGAACCCTTAGGGAAGAACACAATTACGACCATGGCCATGGTCTTTGGTTGTGTTCCCTTCAAACTTCGATTTTATCCTTCAATCATCACTTCAAATCATCCATCCAACACTACTCACAACCCCGATGCATCATCCAACCTTTGTACATTTAATAACAACCCTCAAAACACCAAGATCAGCCAAATCACCAAATCAAATATATACAAAATCAACACAAATCTATTCTATTAACAGGAAACCAACATAAAACTTTAGATCAACAGGTACTTATGCATTTCCTTGCTATAACGACACCAGGGAATCAATTCCACACCTTCATAACGTTGCAATTTACATATTCTATTAAATTTAACTCTCATTTCTATGGAAAAACGCATATTGTAATGTATGTTAGGGTTAACTTACCTTGTAATTTTGTTTTCGTAGTAATGGCCCTTTTCTTGTGATTTCCAACACCCATAGTGTAAACCCCTAAAAGTTTCGATCTAGTTTTTAAAATTGACTCAACTATATTAGACAATTTAGGAGTCGACAAGGCCAACTAAAGTAAAAACCCTAAAAGAATTAATCAATCGCATAAAGAACTTTTCTATCCTAAATGTTTCTAAATGCTAAAGATTTCATTCAAAAGTGATAGAAACCCTAAAAATGATTACCTTAAAGACATATGTGCACTAATCCAACATGATATACCCTAAAACCCTAATTGATAATATAATGCTTATATTTTGCCAAATCATTAGTAAAAGGTTCGAGATGACCCTCATTCATGCTTATATGATTCGAATTCTCAAGTAATCCTTTAGAAACTAAGTTAATGAGTTATAGATTATATTTATCCCTTAAGTATATGATTAAGATAGTTTTATTTAGGATTATAGTTGAAGATTAGGTTACATATAGCGAACTTTAATACTCAAATTAGTACTTTTTGCACTTGTTATCCAAAGTAATTTATCAAATGAGATATATAGACTATAAAGACCTAAAGTAAGACCTCATCAACCATATTTACTAATCAATTCATCATATACCTCATTTCTTCTCATTTCCTTCATTTTTTCCCTCATTTCCTTCATTTTGCCCCTAATTTCCCTTAATTACTACATTATGTGCACAAAATTACACATACTTAAGGAATGTTGATTAAGATAACACATGTTGACCAAAGTCTAAAAGTTGACCAAGTCAACACATGTTGACTAAAGTCAACATTTTGAAAAGTCAACAAAAGACTAAGAGATAAGGAAAATATCTCTTCCTTAATGATGGCTTTCTTTTCTTTTCCTTTTTGATTTTTCTTTTTCCCTTTCTTACAATTGTTGCCGTCCACATTTCTCCCTTCTAGACCCCACCACTTGTTGTCTTCCATTATGAAAATCAAACAAAAGAAACAAATCAAAACTTCCCTTTCCATGCCGTGAACTCCCCCTTCCTCTTTCACTTTCATTACTTCACTTTTGTCTCCTTAACTTCAACACAATTAAAGGTATGTCTTTAAGTTGTTTTATGTTACTTTATATTATTCATTAGTTGGTTAATTAGGTAGATTAGATAAGTAGTTATTTGTTTAGTGTTGTCTTGAAGAAGAGGAAACAATGTTTCCATCTTTAAGTATAGAAATTAGAAGTTATGAAGAAGAAGAAAGGAAGACATGAGTATATGCTTATGAGTATGTACACATAAGGGAATACCAAAAGAGTACAAGTATGTAAACCTTTGTACATGAGCATTTATCATGTACATAACCTAACTTAAGATCATATCTAACTATATATACCTATACTACACTAAATATATACATAAAAACACAAAAGCATGGAATTAGGAAGCTTTTCTTAAGGAAAAGATTAGGCATACGAATTTTAGTATAAAAATACGTATCCAACAGTATAGATACATGAGTATGTATACACGTATAAATACAGTATAAGTCTAAGTATAGGTATAAGTATATGTATGTATAAGGTATATGTACATAAGTATAAGAGGAGAGGTAATATGTACATAATACATGTACATATGACATAAGTATGAGGAAAGGCTTATGTAATCATATGATGAGGTAAGTGATGACATAAGCACATGATGACATAAGCCATGACATAAGCAAGTAATGACATAAGCAATGACATAAGTAAAAGATGATGTAAGCGATGACATAAGCATAAGTTTAGAAAAATAAGAAAAGTGTAGGTAATTAGGTACTTAAATTAGTAAATCCTAATACACCTTCTAAACTAGATTATACCTAACTTAGTACCTGAATTAGTAATAGCAAAGTAAAATCCTTTAATTATAAGAATTTAAGGAATATAAGTAATAAAAGTACTTAAGTGTTCATAGCTAAAAATTTCTATAAATTTAGTTCATAACTTAAAATAGAGGTCTTAACACTCAAAACAGATATTACCGTGTGAATATATGCTCGAAAACGATGAAAAACGACTATAAATTCATAAATATCATAAATAAAACGAAAAAGTTACATACGATTGATAATAAAGTCTCACCAAGTAAAAGTTGATAGTAATTTAAATAAAATTAGGTAATTAGGTGTTTAGAATTAGTAATTAATTCAAGTACTTATTAGTGTTGTTATCACATAATGATCAGGTGACCCTGAAGCGAGCGAGGACCTCCCGATCGATTACTGTGATTAGGGAAAATCACTATGGCCGAGTGAGTATTTACCCTATGATTCTATGTTTGTTTGTGATTGTAGATAGTGGACTTAAATATTATTGTTAATTGACTATTGTATGGGGTTTGAGAAACGCTTGTGTATGATCTTATGTGTTGAATTGTGAAATTATCGTAATTACAGATAATGCTTTGTTTGTTGCATAGTAATATAGAAAGTGATTGTGTGTACTCTTGGATAATCACAACATAATTTGAACTTAAGTATACTCAACTTACAAAAAAAAAAAAAAAAAAAAACTGGGACATGCATTAACATGCATCGCATAAATATAATTTCGGCCGTCACATCACATGGAGGTAAAGAGAGGCCATTTGGGGGTTGATATTATTGATTTATTTGGTTCTGTACTGTACACTTGTACAAAATGACCTTACCCTGGCCCGCGGGAATACTAGGTGTTGGAGGTGCCAACCGCCTAGCTAAGGGTCGAGTTTAGAGGCCTCAGTTTAGGGGTGAGTGTGTACTGCGGAGGCCCACTCACAATTATACTAGAACTTGGGTTTTTCTGAAAATAAAAAAATTATTTGATATAAGTACGAAACATGGAGTTCCATAGTAAAGTAAGTTCTAGTATAATACCCGGATCTGATTGGTGCCGTGTAAACTCCAACCCTGACTTCGGAGGGCGTTAAATCTGAGTTACGTATATGAACTAGTTAATTATACGTATTGTTTGGTATTCTGTTTGATCATTCATTCATATGCATGAATAAAATGTACTTATGACTTGCTTGTGGTGTGGCTGAGGGTTTTGCTCACTAAGCTTAGGCTTACACCCCTTTAGACTTTTGTTGCAGGATAGCCTGTTTGTAGAGACAAGATGAGGGATGCTATAGGTTAGCTTGGGGACTTGGGCAAGAGCGAGCTGTCCTGTGTAATGAGAGAGAATAGTTTATGTGGACTCTTACTTATGTACTTTTGTTTATCTTATTATTATAAACTTAGACATACTTAAACACTGTGTATTGTAAGCTTTATAACTCAACTTTTATATAAATATGTTTATGTGATGATATCATGTGAATCTGGATGTTCTTTGGAAACTAGTGGTTGTAGAGCCTTGTATATTGTATGAAGAGTTATTGATTGGAAGGGTAACCAATCAGGGGTTCTTCATACAGTATACAGCGTCTGTCACGACTAGGCCATCCTCAGTTCGTGACACATAGTGCATCAATCCGAATTTTTGAGTTATAAGAGTCAAGATGGCAAAAAGGCTTTTGTAGTTTAAGCAAAGGTTTAAATAGGGTTATGGTTAAGAAGGGCTTCTAATAATTTATTCGACTTAAATACCTTAGGCATTAGCCAATGACATGTAATACCAAGCTCCTCTTATACTTTAATATCCTTCTTTTCTTTATTTTATTTAAATTCCCTTTTTGTTTTTATTTTATTTTTTCTAGGCTTTACAATTTGTGATTACTGAGCTAGAAAAATTTAACTAGATGTAAGTAATTATTTGAAATTAAATTTTGTGTGTTGTGCGTGCTTGTCTAAGCCCAAGGGATTAGGAAGACCGATGATTTTGGGGTGGTACCCCAATGATCCATATGCGATGTTGCCCAAGTGGAGTTTTGTATGGAAATAATTTGGATATTTAGAATGATTTATGGTTTCTTTCTTTCTAAGGTATTAAGGAGGACCCAACACCGATACTATATAGTAAATTATGTTTGTGTAAGTGTATGTATGTGTGACGAGGTCGTGAGTATACCTATTGTTTTATAACACGGTTAAGTATAGGATTGTCTCCATTGGGAACTAAGACAAACACTAATAGTAATTAATCTTCCTATTATCTCGCAACTCAATTTATCAAGTGATTAATGACTAAAACTCTAAATGGCTGACTAAACTACATTAGTCCAAAAGTTAATGCCAACTAACATAATGGTCACAGAGCAATCACTAACACCATACTTAACATGCAGGCTTGCTTTACCACTTAGCAAAATATCACCATTAATCTTATCTTAATGGTTCTTATCTGTAGGGAATCACGAGCATGTAAGCATTCTTCTTAGAATTACTTACTTTTAATCCTAATTGTATCTATTAAAAACTCTTCTAAATTAACAACCAACTCGAATTACATTAATGATATGTTAATTTGTCAATTTTCCTAAGAATACCACAACTTTCTTAATAATGTCTCTACTATCAAGAGTAAAGTGTCCCAATGAATTAGATTTATTCAATAGAATTACCTCTCAACATATTTTATTAAAATCTGGCTTAAGTCATTGTCATGTACCATGCTGTACTTAGGTTAATTAAGTTCAATTCATCAAAAATAACAACATTAGGAAACTACTATTCCATATACTTAATCATACTAAGCAGATGTAGTAAGTCTTAATGTATTACTCATACATGATAAAATAATAACATAAACTAATAGAAATCATAAGTAAAAAGTAAAAACCTCTTTTTATTCAACTGTAAAAGTCTCACAAAAACACAAATAATGAAGTCTTATCGGCTCTCTTGAGTAATTCCAGAAAGAATACAATTTACACTAATTATTGTACTAAAGAACAACTAAACAAAACACAAGATGGTATAAGATGAATGAATAGGTGTGTTATGGGTTGGTGATGTGATATAATATGTTATGGTGAGATGTTCTTGATGATGTTGATTATGATGATATCCTTTCATTTGAAAATTGTGGTATATTTATATTCTTCTTATCAAAGGGCTCAAAATATACCACTTCAAGATATCCCCTGGTGTTAAGACTTGTTCTATACACCGGTTCGTATAATAAAGTTAAAAAAGAACAGTTATGTTCACTCTCATCACACTCGTGACTTAGGGTATAATAGTCTCAAAAAACAAAAATCTACACTAATTATGGTCGTGACGGTTGTGACTATGGACATAAACTCCTCATTGCAAACATTTTATCTCATCACATCCGTAATAGAGGGAATGATCACCCTCCTAATAACCAATCACGACTGTGACTGATAAAAGGATCATAATAACTTCCTTAATTATGCCCGTAATGGAAGGCATGATTAATGATGGACATTCAAATCTTTCATTATCACACCCTTGAATCATTTGAAATTGATATATTAAACAATTAAGTACTAAGAATTTTAGAAATGAACATAATTATGTACTCAAAAATGTAGAGTGATTTACTCTTATCAAATACCTAACCAAGTCAGCTCTGCTTTGTAAGTTAGCATCTGTTTAGACCACCAAATTGAAAGGTGGTCACATGTCCCACCCTCCGACATCCGCACTCTCCTTGCCAAAATATTCCATTTTCCACTATTGCTGTTTTTTCTCTTGCGTTATATTTGTTTACTAATTCTAAAGTAAAATCTTTTTGTAATTTGAAGTAAGTTACGACTTACCTTAACTGGGACACATAAATAGTTCCCATTGTAATAGTTGTACATTAGCATCATCAATATTAAAACCATTTTCCCTTTTGGGATAAGTGTTCTACCTACTCTTCTCACTCTTATCAACTCATTATGAGCGTGAACTAGTAGCAAGTAACCTCTTGTTACATGTACGTGTCATATCAAGTATGGCTTAATCCTGTGAATACGTTAGTATATCATATTGATCATCAGTGCATAAGAAACCCTACTTAAAATCTTAACTATCATTTCGTTTTTGAACCATCTTGTAGTTTAGACTCACTCTTGGTGTATATGATACCATTACTTGACTGCTTGTGTGTCCACCCATAGCAATTCCCATAACATCTTACTATTAGAGCTTGGTTATGTTTGTCAATGTAATTCTCTAGTATTTTGTGTTCTTGGGTGCACGTGCTATGTTTATAGTTGTATAGCGTAGTTTGATTGGAATCTAGACTATCGAAGTGAAAAGAAGTAGGTGTTGGAGTAGTGTTTTGAAAGCGTAAAAAGCAAGCACCCTGTTTTCCCTTGTTTTTATATTTACAAAACAGAGTGTGTGGTTTTCTTTGTCTTATGGCTGTGATAAGTGTTATTAGTAGCGTTCAATTAAAGTTGGAGCAATATTGTTGTGTTGTTGTTTAAAGTTGGGCTTCGAAAAAGGTTTTGAGTAGTTTAGAAGTTGCTTTGATTGGGAGTGGTAGTGTAACGATGTTAGACTTTAGTATCCAAGGAACTCTCTAAAATCAAAGGAGTGGTGCTTGAAATGGTCAAGGCTAACAAGGGAGTTGTATATGCCAATCTACGAATGAAAGGTTGGATAGACTTACTGACTTGATAATTAGCCTAATGATTGCCATACACAAAGACAAGCAGTAACCTAAGGGAGGCCTAAATAGAGGCCAAATGAATACAATACCTGAGTGGGGCAATAACTGGCTTAGTCAAGTTAATTTCCCAGTTTGACCCCACTGAGCTAGAGGAATGGATAGAATTGCTCGATAAAGGCTTGCCATAGATGAGATAAAAGAGGAAGATGAGGAATTAGGCGATGAGGAAGAAGAATACTATGCTCCAAGAGTAGAAGGCTTAAAAATGCAAATTTCAAGCATTTCCGGTAGTGGTGATGCCAATGACTACTTAGATTGGATAGACAAAATTGAGAAGTAATTTAAGTGCCACAAAGTTCATGAGAATGCTAAGGTGAGACTTACAATTTTAGAATTCACAGAATATGTCACTCTATAGTAGAAGAATTTTTAAGATATCTAGCAAGGAGAAGGAGGGTGAGAGATTAGAGACTGAGATGAGATGAAAAGAGAAATGAAAAGGAGGTTTATCTCGAGTTACTATTTGCAAGATACGTTTAAGAGGTTATAGGACTTGAGTAAGGAAGATCGAGTGTAAATGCCTATGTAAAGGAATTTCAAATGCTAATGATTCACTGTAAAGTTATCAAACTCAAACATCAAACTATCTATAGATTTATTAGCAGATTGAGGTATGAAATTAGAGATAACTTAGAAATGAGGGGCATCAACATGCTAGATTAAGCAATTCGAGCTACGTAGAGGATAGAATGATGTCAGATGAGCTGATTTTGAGCTCTTGTCAATCAAGTTCCACTAAGTCAACTTGTTCCAAACAGACCTGTGCGAATGGAACCGAATAGAACTAGTATAGTTCGACCTATTTTAGTTACCCAAGCAAAAGAAAAGGAAGTTCTAAGGAAATTTGAGAAAAGATAGAGCTTAAGGAGAAAGACAAGTGAGATCAAGTGTTAATAATTCAGAGACATGGCGGCCCAATGCTTAAATAGAAGAGCAATGATAGTAAAGGGAGAGGTGCCAACCATCAAGGTTAACAGCATTGACGAAAGGTGGAAAGGCCCAAAGAATCCGGCCAAGTCGACCTATCCGAGGAGAAGAAAGTTATATACAGTGAGGAGGGTAATTTTATGCCTACAACCATGGTACTAAGATAAGTGATAGGTATAAATCCAGCATTAGCAAGCGAACAACAAGAGAACTTGTTTCACATTGGGTGTAGATATACTAAATTACTGTGTATTGTAAGCTTTGTAGTTCGAATTTTATATAAATATGTTTGTGTAAAGATATCATGTGAATCTGTATGTTCTTGGGAAACTAGTGGTTGTAGAGCCTTGTATATTGTGTAAAGAGTTCTTGATTGGAAGGGTAACCAATCAGGGGTTCTTCGTACAGTATACGGCGTTTGGCACGATTAGGCCGTCTTTTGTTCGTGACACGTACAGAGCTATTGAGGAAGATGAAGCATAAAGAGCCAGGCTTCCTATTGGTCAACCTTGAATGTTGAACTACTTGCCAAGGTACATTGGCTCCTTGATGAGTTTATTGATCTGTTCCCTAAAGAACTAACTGAGGGGCTACCCTTGATCTGAAGGATTGAACATGTGATAGACTAATAACCAAAAATCATACTTCTAAACAAACCAGCATATTGATTAAACCCTCAGCAAGTTGTCGAGCTTCAAGGGCAGATTAATAAGTTGATGGAGAAAGGATATGTTCGAGAGTCCTTAAGTCCCTGTGTAGTACCAGCTTTATTAGTACCAAAGAAAGATGATACATAGTGAATGTGTGTGGATAACCGAGCTATCAATTAAATTACCATCAATTACAAGTATATCGTACCCTGACTTGATGACATGCTTGACAACTTGCATAGTGTAAAGATCTTTTCTAAGATCGACCTGAAGTCCAAGTATCATCAAATTAGAATGCGAGAAGGAGATGAGTGGAAAAACACATTCAAGACTCATCATGGGTTATATGAATGGCTTATGATGCCATTCAGATTATCAAACACACTAAGCTAACCATGTGCTCCGAGAATTGATAGGAAAGGTTATTGTTATTTACTTCAATGATATTCTTGTTTGTAGCCCTGACCTAAAGATACACTATAATCATCTCCGAGTTGTTTTCTCTAAGGTCCAAGCTAGGAAGCTATATACTAATTTGAAGAAGAATGACTTTTGTTGGCTTGAAGTAATCTTCTTAGGATTTGTTGTGAGTAAAGGAGATTTACGGGCTGATGAAGAGAAGGTAAAGGCGATTACTGAGTGGCCAGTTCCATCTTGTTCAACCCATGTTTGCAATTTCCATAGACTAACATCGTTCTACCACTGCTTCATAAAGAACTTTAGTACCATCGTAGCACCACTTACCGAATTATCAAAAAAGAACATTGATGACATGTGAGGAGAGAAGGAACAATAAAGCTTTCATAAAGTAAAAGAAAGCTTGACCACTGCTCCTATCTTAGCTCTCCTGAGTTTTGACAAAGTCTTTGAAGTAAAATGCGATGCATGTGGATTGGGCATAGTTGCCGTGTTGATGTAGGAGGACTGACCTATTACTTGTTATGGTGAGAAGCTTTGAGGAGCTACTCTTAATTACTCTATGTATGATAAGGAATTCAACTCCTTGATTAGAGCCTTAACTGTCTAGCAACATTATCTATTACTAAAGGAATTTATGATCTATACAAATCATGAGTTCTTAAAGTATTTGAAGAGTTAACCGAAGTTATCTAAGAGACAAGCCAAATTGGGTGAATTCATGGAGGGATTTTCTTATGTAGTAAAGTACAAGAATGGCAAGAACAATTTGGTGGTTGATGCCCTATCACGGTAACATTCCCTGTTCATCGAGCTCTAAATAAGGCTTCTTAGGTTCTCTATCATCAAGAATTTGTATGTCAATGATACATATTTTGGTCTGATCTATACTAGGTATAAGGAAGGACTAGCTATTGATGATTACCATAAAGAGAACGAACACTTGTAAAGGGAAATTATGCATTCCAACCTGTTCTATGTGAGAGCTAGAGGTACATGGAGGAGGATTATCTAGCTGCATTGGAAAGGCTATGTCAGGACCTTAAAGGGGGCCTAATAGGATTACCTAAAATTTCCATAACATATGTGCACCTATGATATGAAAACCGCCTTATAAGTTAGAGATTACAAAAATGTAAATAATAAATTACTAAGGATGTTGAATTGTTAAGTAATTAACATATTATAGGATATAAATAACTATAGATATTTAATATTCCACAATTCTTCAGAACCACACAGAATCGGTATCCCCTACCAAGTGATAAGATCAGAGAGAATAAACTTAAAATTCAAACTTATTAAAGTTACTAAATCTAAATATATAAGTAGTATTTACATTTAAAGTTTCACATGAACTAAACAATCTCTCTCTAATTCTAACCTCTAAAACATCTCAGCACTTACACTCAACACTCGGCTCTTAACCCATGTTCGATTATCTATGATCCTACAAAAGAAAAACTATTAGAGAGTAAGTTACAAGAGTTTAGTGAGTTATCCCTCATACTATACTAGCAAACAAATTATCAAACAAATTGTTACAACCATATGAATGTATGCGCACGCAGTATACCAAACAACATATGCAATTGACTGGTACTGCATATAATATTGGATTTTAACGCCCTCGAGATAAGGGTTAAAACTACATCAGCACTAATTATGACCAGGCTCTAGCACCTGGGGTTTTACCCTTAACTTTTAATTTCATATTTCGAAAAATATATTTCCATTTTTAAAAAGTCTAATAGTACACAAAATCTGAGGCCTAACGGTGAGGTGGCCTCCGCAGTTCACACTTACACCTTATAGCGAAGATCTCTAGACTTGACCTTCAGCCATATGGTTAGTGTCTCCATCACCTAGTAAGCCCGTAGGTTCAAATAAGGTCATGTTGTACGAGTGCACCGTATAAAAACACTTTGATATATATAAACAGCCCCCGTAAGGCTTCTTTTTACCTCTATGTGAAGTGACAACCGGAATAAGTAATGCAATGCATGAATAATGCATGACTCTTTTAATTTAAGATAAGCCAAATATAATTAAGTTAAATTATGAAGTGATCAATCAATATCCGCAAACCATCCAAATCATGTAACAATCAATCATACAATCAAATCCTCAATTATTGTATTAAACAATATTTTTCACAATAAGTAATCAATATCAAGTACATGCATGTCTCGAATCCCTACGCATCAAGTTATTACTATTTAATTTAAATACACTAATTACAAATACAAAACAAGTATAGAGTCATCGGGAGTACTTATTTGACTATGACAACTCGTTCTAGTTGTAATAATTGATCAAAAGATCCTTGCCCTTGTTGGGATCACCTGATCATTACGAGATAACAGGGATAATAAGTAATTGAATTAACTAACGATTCTAGATATCTATCTACTTAATTTTACTTAGATTACTATTAGTTTTTATTTAATTAGAACTAATTGCTAATCGTAGGTATCATTTTCGTTTTATTTTCGATATTTACAAATTTATAGTCGTTCTTCGTTGTTTTCCATCGTTTTCGAGCACATGTTCACACGGTAATGTCCGTTTTGGACGTTAAGACCCATGTGTTACGATATAGACTAAATTTATTGAAATTCTAACTACTGAAGCTTAATTATTCTTATTGGCTAGTTTTATGTTTTATGTTAGTAGTTAATGATTTAATTAGTCATTAATTCTTATACTTAAGGAATTCTACATTGGTATTACTAATTCATGTACTTAATTAAGTTTAATTCAATTTAGGAAGTGTATTAGGGTTTAAAAGAGTTTCAGCTCCTAAGTACATGTATATATATATATATGTTATATTTTTATGTAGTCTTATAATTTATTATTTTACAAGCTTATACTTATGTCATCGCTTAGGTCATCAATTATTTGTGTCATCGCTTATGTCATGGCTTATGTCATTATTTAATTACATCATTGCTTATATCATTATTCAATTATGTCATTGCTTACATTATCATCCATTATTATCCTTATATATGCATACACTTTATATATATGTTATATATATACTTATACTTCTAACATACTAGTATGTATACTTATGTACTTATACATATACTAGTACATATATCCATATATACATATAGTGATATACGTATTTTTATACGTATTTTCGTATGCCAAAAGTCTCCTCTTAAGAAAGCTTCACAATTTTCATATTTTTGTACTTTAAGAGTGTATTTAGCATGGTATATATATGTATAGTTAATATATACCTTATTTTAGGTTATGTACATAATGGATACTTATGTAAAATGGTCTTTATACATGTATTTATCAAGTATACTCTTATATACACATACTTAGATATATGTATACATACTCTTCTCCCATTTACTAAAGCTATTCTATACTTCTAAGAATAAAGATTGGAACTTTATTCCTTTAACAATATATATGTACATAATACATAAACTTCCTATACTAACCTAACCTATACATCTAACTATTAAATAAGATGGAACAATACATACTAACATACCTTTTTTTCTCCTTGAAATATGGATGTAAAGTTTGAAAGTTGAGAAAGGGTGAAAGGGAAAGGGAATCATAGTTTTGGGAGGAAGAAAAGGACTTGGTTTTGTGTTATTTTTGTGCTTTGAAAATGAAAACAAGTGGGGTCCTAAGTGGGGAAAGTAGTAGACGGCAAGAAGGAAGAGAAAAGGAAAAAATCTAAAGAAAAGAAAAGAAATCAATAGAAAAGAAAAGAAGATTCTAGTTGATAATGATACTGATGTTAACTTTTCATTATGTTGATTTAGTCAACCTTTCACTTGGTCAACATTGGACTTGGTCAACATTGGACTTAGTCAACATTTCACAATTACATGTAATCTAAGTGTACATAATGAAGTGATTAAAAAAAATTAGGAAGAAAATTAAGGAAATGAAAGGAAATAAGAAGTTTAATGAATCGATTAGTAAAAATAGGTAATGAGATTTTCCTTTAGGTATTTATATTCTAAATACATTATTTAGTGTGGTACTTAGTGTAACTATCATGAAATATATCATTTAGGATACTAATGTCTACTATATGTAATATAAACATCAACCGATCACTTAATTCTATATAACACTAACCTAGTTATATAATTAGAAGATGGATATTATTTATAATGCAATATCTTAGTTTCTAATGAATTACTTTAGTATTATATGTATTTATGAATGATTGAAAGTTATCTTTGATCTTTTACTAATGATTTAGTATAATATTAAGGATATATTATCAATTAAGGTTTTAGAGTAAAGTATAGTGAATTAGTACTTTTATATCTTCAAAATTATAGTTTTAGGGTTTTATCACTTTCGAGCACAATCTCTAGTGTTTATATAAATTTAGGGTATAAAAGTTTTTTACGCAATTAAATCTTCAGTTGTTATCTTAAGGTTTTAATGAGGTTCAAGGTCAACTTTTGTAGTTACATATACTTAAGGTTTTAAGGTCTTCGTATGCGATTAGAGGTTCGAATGATAATTTAAGGTTTTTCATATTTGCTTTAGGTTTTGAATTGAGGTTTTAATTGGTTTTAAATCTCACTGGCTCTATTAACTTTAGGAAATCATCTACAGTTTAACGGTTTGATTCTATACTTAAAAGGCTAGATTTGTGAGGTTTACAAGCTAAAACCTATGAAGTGCTTACTTAAAGATTTTTTTAGCTAAAGATAACCAGGGATGCGTAATTTGTATTAGAAAGGTGTATTACTTATAGAAAGGCTTATAGTCGAGCTAAACAAGGACCCTACTTACCATTACCTGTCCTGGCTAAACCATAGACCAAGTTGAGTATAGACTTTATGTTAGGGTTACCAAAGACGTCTCGAGAGAAGGACTCTATTATGGTAGTCGTGGATTGGTTCAGTATAATGGCATACTTTATGTCGTACAATTGAACTAACGATGCTTTGACTATTTCCCTTCTGTTTTTATAGGAAGTAGTAAAGCTATACGGAGTGCCAAGGACTATCGTGTCAAATCAAGATCTTAAATTTCTAATCCATTTTTGGAAGACACTCTAGAAGCGCCTAGAGATTAAGTTTTTATTTAGTACCTCTTGCCATCCACAGATAGATGGATGAACCAAGATCGTCAACCAAACCTTAAGTACCTTACTACGAGTTGCAGTTAAAAGAAACCAAGCTGATTTCGACCAATGCTTACCAATAATCAAGTTTGCCTACAACAGAACAGCCTATAGTATCACTAAGAAGTCACCCTTCAATGTTGCATATGGATACAATCTTGAGCTCTTACTTGACCAGATCTCCTTACTTAGCTGCCTTGAAGATCAATAGGCTATCAATAGAATAGAAGCCATCTGAGCAATGTACTAGAAGGTCAAAGAACATCTAACCTAAGCTACTTCCAAGCTCGAGAGAAGAGTTGAGGACAAAAAGCTAGAGAATTCCAGCCTTACGCAAGGAATGATTCCCTAATCTCAAGAAAATTAAGTTGTCTTCGCAAGCATAGGGGCCATTCAGAGTAATTGAGAAGGTCAATTCAAATGCTTATAGAGTAGAACTACTAGAGGAATATGGAGTCTCCGACTCCTTTAACATTGCTTATCTCCACCCATACTTCCTTGAGAATAAGCTACCTAAAGTTAACCAGGATTTGATCCCAAGTCTCAAATAGCTCGAAGGGGATGATAGGAACCAAGGGTCAATTACACAATCCCTAGCATGAAGCCTTATTGCCTTACTACGCTAAGCTGCCTAAAAGGACCTAACCTTAAAAGAAGAAGAACTTCTCTAAGCTGACCTAATATGTTTCTTGAGCTCCTCTGACCTATTCACCATCTCTTGGAAAGAGGAGGTCCCCATAAAAATTAACAATCCTGATCTACCCGATGTTCGATCCCATACCAGCCTAATACCGAGCTAACCAACTGAAGTCGAGCTCCTAAATTCCAACAATCCAGACAAGTGACTATCAAATTCCCGAGCTACCAACCTACTGGTCTAATGTTAACTTAACTAGCTCAGCTTTACTTCGTAAGTCAACATCCATTTAGACCATCAGATCGAGAGGTGAACACATGTCCTACCCTTGGACATTTGTACTGTCCTTGCCAGAATATTCCATTTCCTACATTATTATTTTGCCCTTACATTGTATTTTTTTTCTAACTCTAGAGTAAAATCTTTTTGTAATTTGAAGTAACTTAGGACTTACCCCAATTAGGAAATATAAATAGTCTCCATTGTAACAGCTACACATCAACATCATCAATATTCAAAACATTTTCCCTTTCAAGATAAGTGTTTTGCTTACTCTTCTCACTCTTATCTAGCCCATCGAAAGTGTAGACTAGTGGCAAGTAACATCTTGTCATGTTGTACATCATATTAAGTATGGCTTTAACTAATGTAAAGTGTTGATGCGTTATATCCATTGTTGGTATATAGGAACCCTTGTTCAAAATCTCGACTACCAATTAGTTTTTAGGCTATCTTGTAGTTCATACCCACCCCTAGTGTGTATGATACCACTACTCATGTGTTCACCCATAATAGTGCCCATATCAGGATGATATCCCCTATATTTGTATTTTTCCCTTATAATATTTTGTTTGTAGTTGTTATTATTCTGTTATACATGTTAACGACACTATAACAGTCTACTAATAATAGTTGTAACATTTTTTATGCGACTCCTTCAAATGTAATCCTTCAAATATTAAGGTCTTCGAATGTTTCTCTTTAATTGTCTTCTGTCCATTTGTAACTCTTTTTGTTGACTCATATCATACATATCCTTTATTATATATTTAATAATATTATATATGATACACGATGATATATTAAAATATAAGATTTTCCTATGGTAACGTTAGCCAAATAACCTGTTGTGCCATTAGCCTTTGTAACCTACTGTAAAGGTTAGCAGGTTGCCTTCTTTCTCCCTTTGTTATTTATCCTTTATCTCTCTCATTTAATTAGTTAGTTATTTGTTAATAACTCTCTCCCTTTTTACAATATATTCCCTTATCATATATCCTTGTTTATTTTATGTTAACACATTGTTTATATAATTTTTCTTCATTCATAATTTATATTATTATTATACAATTCATATAAATTAGACATAAATATTTTAAACAATTACTAAAGGTCAAAATAATTTGTGCATTATCTAGAATCAGTCATTGTTCATTACTAATTTGCACTAGTCAATATATTACTTTTACAATTAATAGTAAAAATATATATTTGTAATTTGTACATGTAATTCATATGAAAGTAATTCGTATATATCATTGTTTATAAACTATATTATATATTTTTTTATTTGTATAATTAGATTTTTTATTCATTGAGATTAAAAGATACATGCTATACAGTTCGAATATAATTCTAATTTGCATATATAATTTGTAGGAATGTACTTCATATATAATTATATGTATAGTTTCAATTACTAACTCCTACAAATTACATAAGTTGTCCTCTATAATTCGCGCGTATGATTCGTATAGATGTAATTCATATATTGTTGTCAAAATAATATATTATGTATATTATTAATCCATAATTAATATAAATTACCAAAATTATTCTACGTAAAGCTTATATAGTTATAATTAGCATATATTTATAATTTATATATAAACCATGCACATAATTATTATACCTATAATCCATATGTTCGTATACTATACTGTATTATATAGCATACATATAATCTATAAATATTTTCAATTATTATTAATGTATAATAGTTTTCTAATATGTACCCATATTGTACTTATTTGATATCGTAGGCGTAATGCTCTATTTGTTGTAGTAATATTAGATAAGATGCTAGAAATAAAATCCAACAATACCTTAGTTAAGTAATGCTATAATACAACTTCAATTTAATATCATGTAGTAAGAACACACATCATACATACTATGAACAAATCATATAATCTTTAATTTCCATAAATTTATAAACATACGTATAAGCTTATATTTGTATTAATATTGTAATAAATAGATATTCTTTGATATTAAATAAATAAAATGTTCCAAAAAGTATGCTATAACATTAAGGTCATATTATAGCGCTATATAAATTATGTTAATACACTATACATAATTTTGTGTTCGAAAGTAGTACATTATAATATAGTCATATATAGTGTTAAAAATTGATGCAATACAAGTATAAAGTTTTTAGTGACATGTACATAAAAGTATGATATATATATAAATATATATTGTTTTTACTATAGTTCTCATTATTAATTATTGTTGGCTAAGTATTCAATTATCCTGAATGCAACTTCTTGATGCACAAAGTCAATTTGTGGAAACTTTATTATCTTCTATAATTTCGCATGTGAGGTCTTATTTATTGGTTTCGTTTGCCTTTTGGTTAATCTGTCATCTTTGCAGGATAGGGTACGTAACATTTAGAAGGCCTAAACGGGCCTTTCTCTTTGATTTGTTGATAGATAAATGCATTGATTTACCATCAACTTAGATGAAGATATTATGGTAGCCCATGTTTAATTGTATACAAGCTGAAGTTTATTGCAGGATACTACTGTCGACAGTTTTTTACATGGTTACCAAACTATACGGCAATAATACTTAACCATTGATAGTTTGCTAAAATCAGGATGGAGCACTCATCACATAAATCAATTTTTTCCGAGTTATGGTTTTCTCCCTTCAATAGAAAACACACAATTCACAACTCTAAGACCCTATGTGAACATTCAAGACCTAGAAGAAATAAAAACAACAAATCTAGTAATTTGAATATGGATTCTATTAGACATGCAGTTGACTAGGTAGAGCTAATAAAGACGGATATGAGATTCGTGACCATGATATTGAAACTAACATTAAATATGATGAAGTGCATGAAATTTCATCTTAGCTGATCATGGAAGTAATGATTCTATTCAACGCAAGAATGTGATTGTAGATATCTCATTTTTAGCCCCTTATAGTTTTAGAAATTTTTATAATAGGGAAAAATGTACATAATTCAAAAATACAAAAAAAATTATTTTTTTCGAAAAATTAGAAAAAGCACAAAAAATAGAATATTTTAGAAAAAATCACAAAAAATTGGAAAGTTGAATAAACATATAAAAATTAGAAAATTAAAAAAAAAATCCAAAATTGGGGAACCCGAATAAAAGTAGAATAAGAGTAGTAAACATGAGTTTAGTTATTTTAGATTAGGTTAGACTTGGATTATATTATTTAAATCTAGCCCAGGTCATTTTTTTAAGCCTTATGTGTTGTTATTTTGAAAGAAAGATCAGGACATAAGCCAATAGCCCATTTGGTACTGCACTTTGTCTCAGCATTGAAGTTAGTTAAAGGTTCTGGGTTTGATTCCTAGCAAATGTACATACTGCATTTTGTCTTTTTCTCTCACTGAATGTGACACATGTCACAAAGTGATTGGACTACATGTTAAGAAATAAAACGTGGCTAGCAAGTGTTAGTCCATGTGGCTGACTTGGTGCCATGTTAACATCATCCTCTTCACTCTTAGAAACTATAAACCAAAATCCACTTTGCCAAACGCTTCTCTTTCGATCCTCTTTTCTCCGATCTTATAGCAAAATCAATTCAAGATCTTCGCATTTTTGGACTACAAACATGTAATACTACTGAATTCGACCCTTTTGGCATCTAAATTCATTCATTTGGTTAGCCAAATTGAAGCCTAAAATTGGAAATAAATCATAAACGCAATACAGACAACTTTTGAATTCGATTCCATTTGGCAAATTGTTTTGATTTTAGGTTATAATTGATCCTTACTGACATCCCATCGCCTAAAATATTCACTCAAATCAAAATTTTCCTCAATATTGGATTAAAATCGAGCATCAAGAGCTTACTATCACATGTTCGCAATCTATCATCGCCACATCTTCCAAGCTTGTTTTAAGCTTTAATAGTATAAGTAGGGGGTTAATTTCACCTCTATTAGGCGAATCGCTACTCAAGCACTCACTTATCTCCCCTCCATAAGCTCTCTCTCTCTCTCTTTATATGTGGTTCGAACTCCTTTCTCTCTCTCTTTGGATTAAGTTTCAACTTAAAGCTCCTTAAGCTAAGCCATTACCCTCAACACAATCCCTACCACATAGGCTTTTTAACCTAACTTCCCCTGTACACAGCCGTACTTGCCACACCAACCATCGCCACCAAGGTTTTGAGCAAACCTTAACCACTATCGAACTCATAACCTCAATTACCCCCATGCGAAGCTACCACCTAACTTGAGTTCAGCACCATAAGAAACCCAACCCCAATCTATTTTCACAACCCAATGACTACTATGCAAAGATCACACTACTACCACCCTCGGCCTAAATTTGCACCACCCTTAAACGGCTACCAAACTTAGTGGCACTTGTCTAAACCCCCTTTATCTCCAATCAAAAACACATAATATCATGATCTCCTACAAAAAATTTGTAGTAAAACCACCTAAAGAAGCCCTTCGTTGCCGTTGCATTCCCCCTTATACATTTACTCATACATTGCACATAATTGGGTTAGACAACCTGGCTTCGAATTCGTACCCAAAGCTCCATACGACCTGCGTCCACTTAATTTAACCTAAGTCAAATTATTGTTTTTTCTTTTTTTTTTTATTTATTATTAGTTGTTTTTTGTGTCATCACTAAAAAAAAAAAAGTAAAGTTACAATAAGTAAAAAAAAAATTCTCCTTTACAAATTCTATTTCAAAAAGTTCATTTTCGAATAATATTTTTCAAAAATGTTATCTTAGAAATTTATATTAATATGTGTCACTAAGAAGAACCTTTTAAAAATAATAATAAATAAATAAATTTTTTTCCCTATTTCTCAACGTTAAGGTTTCTTTTCTATTTAATAATATATATTTCCAAATTTTGGAGCCTTTTTTTAGAATTTTTCCTAAAAAGAAAAGCTAAAAAAATGTAAACTCAACAAGTTTTTTAAATTAAGATCCATTAACCTACTAAATTTTTCATAAACAACTACCAAAAGTTTGATTCTAAATAGTAGGTATGTAGACACTCGCAGACAATTATGGAGCGATATAAAATAGCGAATTTTTTTTAATTTTCCCTTTTATAAATAAATTCAACTTGTTATTGTCTTTTTAAAAAAATAGAATTAATTTTATTTGAAATTTTAGAATTATTATTTTATGTTAAAAGGGATATTTTGAAAAATAAAACTAAGTTGGGAAGGTTTAAATGGTATTCGTTTAGGTTTAATAAGTTAGCTCCTAAACTTAAGATCTCTAGTTTCAAAAATCTTTTTTTTTTCAAAATTAATTTTATTAAAAACTAGTAATGCTAGATTAAAATCAATCCACTCAATTGGTTATAATCAAACTTTTTTTTTTTTATCGATCCCAGTAGGATGACAACTCCAAATGTTTTTCAAAAATTCAAAAGAAACTAAATTTTGTTTAATTCTTAATTGAAGGTTAGTATTAAGCGGGTAGGATTTAATATTGATTAGATTAAGGAAAATGAAAAATAAAAATAAAAATCAAGCTCGACAATTACTATTGATAATTTGTCATCTCATACAAGTATGCATTCAATTAAATATCTAGTTAGTAAAAAGTTTGTATATTTTTTAGTAGCAAGGGGTTTCTACAATAGGTATACTGCTATAAATGGATTTGATACCCATTTGTGTGATACTAAAAAAATGAGCAAAACCAAGTAAACATTGTTGTTATCAGATTTTGGTAAGAATAGAATCTTGAACACTAAGTTTTCAAACATTCTGCAAAATAGAAAGAAATTAAGCTAAGGGGAGGTTGGGGCAACTTTGACATTGCCACTTCGATGCCTAAGTTAAGTAAAGTCTATAAAAGATAATGAAAATGGGAAATAGAGTGTTTAGAAGAACTGCCTTTTGCTTTCAAACCTCCTTTTATAACTGCAGATAATTTGAATGTGGCAATTGTTCCTCTAAATCTAACATGTGCACCTGAATAAATTTAAGATAACTCCCTAATTTTAGGGGACATGGCTGACATCATGGTGGCCAATGGGTAATTATCTGGATATGGAATCTAATTGTTCATGCCTAATGTTAGAATTCAAACCCTTTAGAGCTGACCAAGTTAAAATCTAACCTATAGAGAGTTATTCTGAGCAAAAGGAGGTTGATCTGATCTTCCTTGGTCAAATAAAAGAGTCTTTATGTACAAATATCACCCTTGGAAAATATATGTCCAGCCAGGGGAGTTGAGGAAATATCAGCATTAAGCTGATTACACCTAATTGTTTTTTCGGTCTTCCTCATACCATTACCTAATATATCCTCATGCATAAACTTACATATATTATCAGGAGGTCGTTCAATAAAAGCATATCTATACAAGCTTGCATACATTCTGCTGGCCAAAGCATCTATTATGTGGTTGCACTCTTTGGGTATTGCTTCATTCTATTAGCCTTGTAGCTTGGAGAGTGTTTTCCTGCAAGCCATAATAACATTATGATATTTCAACCGTATATTTGTTTCATGATTTAGAAAATGTATAGCTTTAGCAAAATCAGAACAAATTTCAATGAGTATAATTTGCTTGCAAGCAATACAATACTCTAAAGTAAATCGCCTAAAGTTCCATAGCAATGATGTCAAGATTCCCAATTTTCTGACTAAATCTAAAAATCCATTGGCTTTGATGATCACGAACAATCCTTTCTATGGTTGCCTCATTTGTTGTTAGAATTGATCCATCTGTATTTAGTTTGGACCATCCTTGTTTTGGCGATTGCCATTTCAGATTTGAGGCTTCAATCTTGGTTATATATTTGCGTTTCTTTAAATGAGTCCAATATTCCTGAGCTAGATTCTTTACATTGCTCGCTTGAATCTCCTCAAACTTATTAGTACCAAACAATTTGTTGTTCATATTTGCCATAAAGTTATGCCAAAGGTAAATTCCTTGGGTGCCTTTTCTCGCTAGTGTGTTTCTCTTAGCTATCCAATTTAGTTTAATCCATTCAAGTATGTTGTTTTGAACCTGTGAATGATTCCAATCATAAGATTCCCAATTTTTTAAATCTCTTTAATCGTGGAACAATCAAGAAACACATGTAAATTCTCCTCAAGATAACAATGCTGACAACTGCTATCTACTTTCAGATGTCTTTTCTGCAAGTTTTTAGTTGTAGCAAGGCTGCCTTTCATCACTCTCCATAGAGAAACAATTTTACTTTGGGTGGGAATATTAATATCCATGTCCATTTCCGTTCGTTTTTTGAAATGGGATCTCTTGGATATCCTAAAAGGATTTAATATGTCTTTGCATTAGCCCCATCTCATCATGTGCTTCTCGAGATCAGGTAATTGGGTCATAATTTTGTACTAAGAGGTCAGAGATTTCAAAGCTTGTCTTTCCTTCCTCCCATTTTTGTATTCCCAACTAGCAATCTTTAACTATTAGGTTCCATGATTCTTTGGACATTTGACAAACCATACCATTACCACCGAATGATCCCATTAGAAACTAGTATCATTTCCATCTTGCAATAGTTTAAAGTGTTACTATTGAATCGGCTAAGCACTCTTTATAAGCTCCTTTGCCTCATATGATCTTGTTAGACTACCTTCCTACATAGTCTGTCTTAATTTCCTATGTTTGGCCTTCAACAATCTTGTCCAAAGTACTTTCCTTGTCTAGAACTCCCAAAATCTTTTTAGCATCCAAACTTCATTTTTGATATGCAAGTCTTGAAGTCCAAGTCCTCCTTATGCTTTGCATTGTGTTATAATACGCCAATTTATCCGATCTATGGAGGCTTTCTATTGCTTGCCACTCCAAATAAAGTTTCGTATAATGCAATTGATCTTTTCTACTAATTTAGTTGGTAATCTAGTAATCTACATATAATAGTTTGGAATGGTCTCCAAGACCGACTTAGCTAGTACCAATATTGAGGAAAATTTTGATTTGAGTGAATATTTTAGGCTATGGGATGTCAGTAAGAATCAATTATAACCCAATGTTCATGCCTAATGTTAGAATTCAAACCCTTTAGAGCTGACCAAGTCAAAATCTAACCTATAGAGAGTTATTCTGAGCAAAAGGAGGTTGATCTGATCTTCCTTGGTCAAGTCCTTATAGAAGCTCATGTTGCCAACCTTTCTTGAGCTATCTCACATGATCAATTAGACCTTTAAGAGATCGGAGAAAGGTAAAGGGGAACATGTGATTGAGCTATCTCACATGATCTTCCCTAACTCTCCTTGATAAATCTATTAGGAGGAGTAGCAATGCCTTTTCAAAAATTAAAAATACTTGTCGTGCTTTTCTTTTTTCAAGGCAATCTTAGGTTTTTACTTCCATTATTTATATCTCATACTTTAAATCCTATCTACCGAGATGGTAGATTGCTATCAAAATGTTATCTTTTATATAACATATTGGAGAAGCTTCATCTACTGAATGTGATGTTTTACGTACTACTACCAGAATTCATGCAATCATGTTAGAATCACATGCGTCCTTTAGGATGGCCAACTTCATTTGGACTGCTTGATCTATCTAGTACGTAGTAAATCAAACGAACTACATTAATTGGTAACTGCAGCATGGATCCCTAAAAAACTACCACCAAATTCATCTCTTTATATTTTCAACTCTTTCCTTCATATTTTCTTTCTCCTTTTTGCTATTTCATACACTATTGCTCCAATTTTCCTTAACTATTTCTTATTTCAATTTATACATCACACAACTCTTCCTTATTCTTCACTTCCAGTAACTATTCCAATAAGGTAAATTATGTCTTCTATCGAATATAATGACTCGACTTATGTTCAAGAACAGATCCAAGAGCTATCTACTGTACATCAAGTAGGCAATTCCCCTCCTCTAGAAGAACCCCTTAGTACGGTGGATCCTGATGTTGCCGACTGCCTATAGGATTTGATTGGGTACACTAGGTTAGTAAGGATTTATGCCTTCTGGTCATAAAAGATTAGGAAGCTTCCTTACGATAAGTACCTTATACATAATGAAGGTAACTCCCTTGCCTTGCCCTTATATGTCAGGATAGAATATGATACAAGTCCAAATGGTGTGATGAAAGATGAAAACCATTAGCGAATAATAGTTCAATGCAATGCGATTTAGTTTTAAAGGTACCCCCTAAGAATGGTTGTTCAAGAAACCTCAACCGCATGAGCAAATCACATCACTTAGGGAACTACGAGTTCTTACTTTTTGAGAAATATTTTGAGGTTGGGTAGATGAGGGTGCTAGTAGTACTTTTGATGGAAATACTAAAGAGCCAGATAAGGGGATTAAGGTCGAGCAAGGTATGAAGAATTGCGACCTCACCATGCTGAGAAGGGTTCGTAAGAGGAAGGACATCTGCGTCTACTTTGGGAGCAAGATGGTCTTCCTTGCTCGTGTTAGGTACAGCTTTCGTAAGTTCTTTCTATTTTCTTATTTTCTTGACTTAATCTCTTAAGTACCTTACTGTAGGTATGATAAGACTATAGTTCCAAGGATTTGCTTGCTGTATTGAAGGTTGACAGATCAAGGGGGAAGGAATATCCTAAGAGGACCTTTTCGAAACAAGCCCAACTAAATAGTTATTTGAGCTTCAAGTCAAGGTACCGGCAAAGGCTTTAACAAAACCAATAGCAAAACCCAATAGTTCTCTCACTACTAAGGAGAAAGTAGTTAACAGGCAAAAAGTGCTAAAGATCTTCAATAACCTAAAGTTCCCACTAAGAGGAAGGTCATTAAGGTCACTAAACAAAGGAAGCAGCCAAATGTTCATGAATGTCCTCCTTTGGAGAGGGACTTTGAAAAGGGGAAATCTCTAAGGGATAATAATTTTAAGATAGGGGTAACTCTACCAATCCCAATGAGGGAAAGAGGCCCCTTTCAAAATTTTAAGCTCAATTACTCCACCCTACAAGCAAAATACTGAAGTACTGCAATTTTTTCCAACTTGGAATGTTAATATAGCCAACTTTGCTTTAGGAAATGGTTAGTTTGCTCTAGAGTTACTTAGAAGGATTCGTCTACCCAATGATGTTCAACCTTTAACCAATAAAATTAAGCTCTGCTAGAACTCAAGGTCTAATAGCTTACTCCTATTAGATGCCTCAAGTTATTATGATGTGAATTTTTTATTTCCATAATTTTAACTCTACTATGCTTATTATCCATTTTTTTACTTCATTTCAATTTTTAGAACTCTTAATGGCTCTTAATTATTGTAGATGCTTTGTCCGAGTAAAAGAATGTTGTAAGTCCTCTAGTTTGATCTTGTTTTCATATTTCTTTCTGTTCCTTTAAGATCATAACTTCCCCTTTTATTGATTTCAGATTGCTGAAGAGGCAAATAGAAGAAGAACTTATAGGAGAAGTGGGAAGCTAAAAGAGCTAAATTAGAGGAAGGGAAGACAAAGACCAAAGAAGAGCTCAAGGTTTGGAAAGAAAAAGCTAAAAGGGAGGGCAAAATGCAAGAAGAAAAAGAGATAGCTCTAACGGATCAGCAGAAGAAGAATTCTTAGCCTGTGACTAACCTTTAGGGAACACAGAACGAGATTAAGAGACTCTTAAGAGCAAACATAGTAAGGAGATTGCTCACTTGCAGAGTTCATATAAGGAATTAAAGATTAAAATGGCCAATGTTGAAA
Source organism: Lumnitzera racemosa (assembly GCA_024138005.1). Lineage (NCBI taxonomy): Eukaryota > Viridiplantae > Streptophyta > Magnoliopsida > Myrtales > Combretaceae > Lumnitzera > Lumnitzera racemosa. The sequence continues at coordinate 48,714,070 of JAMXBC010000012.1, read as the reverse complement.
AGGAGAAGAGCTTTATGTGCTAGAGGGCTTACGATAAAGGTTACATGGATGTTCAGGAGAGCGAAGAATATGAAGGACTAATGCATTGTAAAGTGTTGGATGGGATCAACTTTACCTAAGCAGAAATTCTAATCCATCATCCTAAGTATGATCTCAACTACTTGAATTTTGCTAAATAGGTTGAAGACACTAACAAGGAGGAGCTTAAGGTAGAAGAACAGGCAAGAAAAGATGCAAGACTCCTGTGGTTGATTCCATTAACTCTAGAGGTCAAGATGAAGCTCCGAAGTCCTAAAAGTAGCAGCTCCTAATCCTTCAAGCAATCCTCAACTAGATATTGCTCTAAGTCTAAATGCCTTGGATGTCTCCTTTACTCAAGTTCCAAACCAATAGTTTCTCTTTCTTTTTATCCCTTATTTTTTTGAAAAGGAATTTTCTTTTAGGTCGGTATGCAGATATGATAAGCTTTGAAGTATGGTCAGAGTTTCCTAACAACAACTACTATGGCCAAAATAAACTTCTCCAATTTTATGTATCTTAATACAGGTCCTTATAAGACATGTCTTATGTAATAAGCTAATTGGTGCACCTGTCCTTCTACTTGTACTAGAACTAAGAAGAGGGCTCGAATACATATAGACAAGTACAAATAAAGTGTTTCTCCTTCTTTAAGTTTTGATAAGATCAGAGGTTTCGTAAAAAATTCTTTCTAGGTTTAAAAGCCTCTTTACACTCCTCATTCCACCAGAACTCGAATGGGTTCCTCAACACTTTGAAGAATTCCACAAACCTTTCTGTACCTTTTGAAATGAATCTATTCAATGCTGCAACCCTATCAATTAGCCTTTAGACCTCCTTTATGGATTTCGGTGACTTCATGTCAAGTACAGCCTGGATATTCTCAAGATTAGCCTCAGTTTCACATTGCATCACCATGTAACCTAAGAACTTCTTGAGGAGGCATCAAACACACACTTTTGTGGATTTAGCTTCATATTATATCTTCTTAAAGTGTTGAAGCTCTCCTAGAGGTCGACTAAGTGTTCGTCATTCATCTTACTCTTTAATATCATGTCATTAACATAAACCTCAATATTTCTGTATATTTGAGATTTAAGCATCTTGGTGACTAATTTTTGATAAGTGGCTCTCGAATTCTTCAATCTAAACGGCATAACCTTATAACAGTAAGTCCCAAAGTTCATAATAAAAGAGGTATGTACTTGATTGGAGGGATGCAATTTGATCTGATTATATCCTAAGAATGCGTCCATAAAGCTTAACAAAGCATACCTTAAAGTTAAGTCGACCATCTAATCTATTTAGGGCAAGGAGAAGTAGTCCTTCAAACATACCATGTTCAAGTTGGTAAAGTCAATATATATCCTCCATTTCCCATTTGCTTTCTTTACCAACACACAATTTGTGAGCCATGTGGGATATGGCTCTTCTCTAGTAAAGTCTGCTTTTAATAACTTCTACACCTCTTCAATTGTACCTTGTCTATATCAGAGTGAAATATCTTTTCTTCTGTTAGATGACCTTCACATTTAGATCACTATTCAACTTATGGGTAATGACTTTTTCTAGTATACCAAGCATGTCAAAGGGAAACCAAGTGAAAATGTTCCTATTAGCTTAGAGCAAACATGTTATGTACTCCCTTATGTTAGTTAACATACTAGCCTTAACCTTAGCCTCATGTTCGGGGTTATCACTAAGTTGAATTGTCAATGTTCACTCCATAGGCTCTACTCTGATTTGCATACAATTGCTCGAGCCTGATTCGATAGTATAGACTTGATCCATCTTCAAAGCTTTTAAGTACAAAGCTCAAGATAGTTGCCAATCTCCATAACATGTTCTTGTCCCAATTAGAGTGGGAAATTTTTTCTTATAGTGGGTTGTGGACACTATCATCTTAAAAATGTTGATGGAAGGTCAGCCCATTATACCATTGTATGATGAAGGGCAATTTGAAATCACAAAATTGACTCCTTTATCGACTACATTTTCGTCATGTTCGGTTTGTAAGGTCAGAGTGACCACCCCATGTACTTTAATCAATTGGTTATTAAATTAGTACAAGCTATACTTGTATGGTTGCATCCTAATGTTCTTGAGCTTGGGACACATATGGTTGGATGTGCGCTTAAAAATGATGTTAGTAGAACTCCCTGTATTTACCATCACCTTCTTGACTTCAAAATCCGCTACTTTAGTTGTAATAACTAGGGCGTCATTATGCGGAAATTGAACCCCCTGCATACCCTTGTTTAAAAATACAATCATATTATCAACCCTATGTTTCTTACCTCTTAAATTCAACACATGATCCCTTAATGTATTCGACGAACTTGCGGTGGATGGAAGACTTCCTCTTGCTGGTCCTCCAAAGATCATGTTTATCATGCCTTGAGTAGCTTGGTTATTTCCCCTCCCATTATTATGTGCCATTGCATCTCGATTATTAGGTCGAGTCTCCCTACTTTAAGTTTGATCCTCAATCATCCTTCTCTGTGTAGGTCGCTCAATGCACTCCTCCTTGTCAACCATAAATTTCTTTAAGTAACCCTTCTACATAGCATCTTCAAGTGCATTCTTTAGATGTATACACTCATCCATGCTATGACCCCTATCTCCGTACAAATCACAATACTTATTGGACTTTCTTCTAGTTAGATTACTCTTCATCTTCTTAAGCCAAGCTAAAAAACCCCGATTATGTACCTTCATCAAAATATCTAACATAGCTCAGTTGAGAGGAGTATGTTTAGCAAAAGTGGGTATTGGTCTTTCCCGATCTCCTAATGGTCGGCTAAGCTTGCTACGTGCATCAAAATTCCTTCGCAATCTATCCTTCATGAATTCCTTATCCTTGTCTTTTCTTTCTCTATCTCCCTTTTGGCTAGCATTTGGTCCTCTTATTAAATGAAAATTTTCAAACTCTTAGTATAATCATATAATGAGCTCGAAATGTGTTTTGCAAGGGACTTAAAGAAGTGTGAGCCTTCCCTAACTCCTCTACAAATGGCATGTAATGCTACACTATTGTCACAATTAGTGATCTCGATCATCAACTGATTAAACCTGTAAACATAGTCTTTTATCAATTCTCCTTGTTTTTGCCTAATCAATGTCAAGAGTGACAAATCATTGGTTGGAGGTTTACTGGCTAGAAAATAATGATGGAATTCCTCAACCAGTTAATCAAAAGAAAAGATGGAAGCTACCTTCAACTAATTAAACCAATTGCTTATAGATTTCCTCAAACTAGATGGGAATACCCTACAAGTAATAGCATTAATTAATCCATAAAGTTCAATCAAAGTTTAGAATGTATTTAAATGGTAATCTAGGTTCTTCTTCCCGTCATATGTATCAAACTGAGGTAGCCAAACATTAAGTAGTAAGACCTTATCCACTATGCTCTGTATAAAATGGTTCGCCTTTCTACCTGTTGTATCTGTTTCTTTCCTAGAAGTTGTAGCTTACTTCTTAATATAATCCTCTAAATCTTGTAGGTTTATGTTTGTTACAGCTTTTTGCGATATGCAAGCAATCGCATTCTCAACTCTTCTACCCAGAAGAACCTACACATATGGTGCAACATGGGCCTATAACAGCACTTGCTATTGGCAGTTCTCTCCTGATCATAGTTCCTATCTTTGCTACAGGATGTCCTAATTCACCATAGGAGCTTTCCCTTGCAACTGCGCAATGCTCTTCTTATGTCATCAGATCAACTTGTTACCCTACTTATTGTAAAGAAAGAGTAGAAGAAGAAGCGACATCTCTCTTGTTAAGCCTTCAACGTAATTCTTTGTTAGTGGTTGAAACCTCCTCTAGTTCCTTTGTGAACTTCGCACATAATGTCCCCAGTTGTGCTATTCGCAGGTTAATATTTTGCTACTCTCGATTTTGGGTCACTTAATTGTATACTTCAACTTAACGTAGTTTAGGAGTATGTTGTTATGGTAATTGTTTTGCTTAGAGGGCCCTACTCCCCCCTTAGAGTGTTTGTTTCTTGCTACTTAGTTCTAGTCATAACTTAGTGTTAGAAACAAATGATGCCAATTATTGATATCAAATTTTGGTAAGAATAGAATCTTGAACACTAAGCTTTCAAACACTTTGCAAAACAAAAAGAAATTAGGCTAAGGTAATACTGAGGCGACACCCTGATGTCTAAGTCAGTTAAAGTCTATGAAAGATAATGAAAATGGGAAATAGAGTGTTTGAGTATCCAAAAGAACCTGCCTATTACTCTTAGATTCTATAGCCATAAGATAATTTAAATGTAGTAACCGTTGCCTCTAAATCCAACATATGCTCCTGATTAAATTTAAGACCACTCCTGATTTTGGAGAACTTAGTTGACATCATGGCGACTAATGGGTAGTTATCCGAATAAGGAATCTAACTATTCGTACCCAATGTTGGAATTCAAACCCTTTAGGGTTAATTGGGTCAAAATCCAACCTGCAAATGGCTGTTATGAGCTAAAGGAGGTCGATCTGATCTTCCCTAGTCAAGTCCTTCTTATAGAAGTTTAGGTTACCAGCCTTTCCCACACTATCCTACATGATCGGTGAAACCTTTAAGTGATCGAGGGAAGGGTAAAGGGGAACATGTCATCGGATGTTAGGTTGGATGTAGCTCTAAGTAGCTCAGTTTATGACTTTAGGAAAAATCGCTATCAATAAAAATGTATCTATGTTGTGCCATATAGAGGGTTTTAGGGTTTAGCAACACTTTGATAAGAATGATCAAGTTAGAAAGGGAAGGGCATTAATTAGAATTGGTTGCTCGACTATACTTAAAGTAAAACTTGTAAGTAAGATGGATAAAGATTGAACACAATCACGAGCCTATATTGCTATCACAAAATTGCTTCTTAAATTCCACCAAGTCTATGTCAAACACTGATTAGGCTTAAATCAAGAGCATGTTAAATTTTGCTATCCAACCACGTGATATAATGGAATATATAGCTCATGAAGTAGGTGGTTATGAGAAAGTTGGATTTATAACGAAAGACCTATACAACTACATCTATAATTAGAAGCGACTAGATACTTCTAAAGGTGATAAAGGTAGCCATAACATTCTTAGCAGGCCAAAAGAAAGTTGATCATGAGTTATTTTATGAGCATACTATGAATAAAGAAGGACAACTTAGTTGAATGTTTTGGTCAAACTCCATATGTCAGCTTGACTATGCGTGTTTTAGAGATGTCATTGCTTTTAATCTCACATATCAATCCAATAGGTACCTAATGACATTGGTCATATTAATCGATGTCAACCATCACCTTTAGACTTGCATCTTCGGTGATGCATTATTAGATGACGAGACAGAATTGGTATTAATTTTTTTTGGGTTTGTATTTGGTTTTAGCTCCCTTTGTTTTATCATGGTGATTACACGCTTTTTCACATGTATATTCCCTCGTCACATTTAATTCCACCTTTATAAGTTCCAAAATAATGTTTAGATGATCTCCAAAGCTTATAATTTGAGACATAACATAAGGACAAGCAATAAGAAAATGTCAGCGACAATGTTAGGTTTTAAGAAAGGATAAAACATAAAAAATACTAAAAAAAACATATATTTTCTTAAATCTCAACTGTCTGACCTTTAGCTTTCATAAATTTAAAAATATATACACCATAATTGGAACTACAATAAACAAAACATGTTAGTTGCATTCGAACCATCGATTAGATTGCATAAATGAGTACATAACAAAGAAAAGCATTACCTAATATGGAAAGCTAGTTGATTTAGCACTTTCTCATTTCATTCAATTAGCTAACTGGAAATCGCTTTGTCTAATTGGGTCAGAATTTATCAGTTATGATTGTAACCTACCAAACTATTACTATCAAATAGTTATATTTAAATTGAAACTTATGGACCATGCAATATGCTTAAGAGTGGATGAGAGAACAACGTACCACTTTCTCCACCTCACTAAATTATGTATCATCTGTTGATCTTTTGATGGTATCGTACACCATAATCATTTCACAAGTCATTTGTAGCTCAACCATGTACCAATGTTTCTTTGATGAATTTATTAATATGTACACCTGCATTAAATAATGGGCTCAACATTTTCATTTCAACATTTGTCATATGGAACTGTAAAGAAGAGTTCATACCTTCTCTCATTGGTTCAGTTTTCCCATAAATGCTTCGCAACTAAATAAAATGTTGACAAGGCCACTAAAGTACTCTTTCTCATAAAGACGAATGCGCATGCACAATGTTAAAAATCAATTCATTATGAAAATGAAATAAAATTGTGATAATGTAATAGAATAGTAAGTTATTACTGCAAAAGCTTAAGGGAAAAACCAAGTCTTCCATTTGGTACCATCGTTCATTTTTGAATGGATTTAGATTCTCATCATCATGTCATACAACCACTCAAATAATTTCAAGTAATTTAAGTCTTTACATGATAGCAAGATGTTATGTTCAAATTGAACTAATATTTCCTTGCACATGATAGATACATATGTTAAAACATATCAATGTCATAAAAAAGTTCCAAATTATATAAGTAATGATCATTGTGCTTACATTGCTTGCTTATTGCTATAAAAAAAAAAATTAAGTATGCCCACATTATCATGGGGTATTGTAATCCTACAACTTTCTTCACTCTTTTTTAGGCAAAACAAGTAAAACATATATCATAATATCCAAGCTTAGACATATTTCAGGACAAAATAATCTCTCTCTTTCTCTTTCTCTTTCTCTTTCCCATTCCCACTTTTAGCATGCTTATAATTTTGAGCAACTTGTTAATTTGAAAATCGCTAATTTGAAAACCACCAATTTGTAGACTACACATTTTTAGAAGGAAAAAAGCCTAAGATTTAGTAATATATAGAAAAAGCGTAATCATAAATTTAGTTTCGCACATTTGATGCTATTGGCATATAGCATCATGCCATGTACATTATTGTATTGCACTTAATGTCATTTATATGCCTCATTGTATAATATAATATGATATTATATAATTTACTATAATATTTTGTATAATTAATGCACATATATTAAATATATTATCTTTACATTTTGTGACATATTATCTGTTATAACTAAATATAATATATTACCCATCATATATACATATCCATACATAATATTATATATATATATAACTAGATATATATTGAATATACTATAAATAATGTATTATATTGTGTACAGTACATTATTCATGATATATTGTAGCATTTGTTATGTTAAATAATATCATATATATAAAACCATTAGATACATCAAATTATATTTATATATCTTGAAAGGTCTAAGGGCATTTTTTATAATGCATTTGCATACATTACATTTCTTTTGGTGCAAGCTCAAACCAAATAAATAGAATAGAGGTTTTGTAGTTGTCACTAAACAAAAGATTGGAATTTTCATTCCATTCTCCATGTTATGTCATCAAAATATAATATATTAAGAAACTATTTAAGTAATTTAAGTTCTCGAAAAATAAATAACTCATAATGTCTTAGTAAATCTATTATTATTTCGATAGTTTCATTAAAGGAATTTAAATTTGTTTTATTAAAAATTATTAGACAATGTCACGATTTACATATCAAATTTGCAATTATAAACTTGAAATTTTAACTTTTTTAATTTACATCTAATTGAAAATTTAGTTATCACCGTTTATGTCTCAACTACTTTCAATTCATACTGTTAATCCATTTATGTGATCCCTTTGGATTGTAAGTGGTCACCCATAATTTTAAAGGAGGTTGTAACCCATTGGTCTGAAAGAGGTGGTTGATGCCACCTATATGGGGTTACGCAACTCCCTTAAGGTTATAAGAGGTCATCTCATTAATTGATCATGCTAAATAAACTAGCAGTGTGCATAGGAGTTAACTAAGATTAAAGGTGACAATGATATCTTTAATTATATGTATAATTAGATAAATTAAGGATTTAAGTATATAATTATTGAAAGTAATAAAATTGATGTGTAAGATATGACATTGACCTAAATTATTTATGACAAAATGACTCTACATTCGAATAAATTTTAAATTAAAAAGATGTTATGAGAAGAAGCATAAAATGTATTAAGAAATTATTTTAGCAACTCAAGTCTCTAAAAATGAAGGGCTAATTATCTTGGTTTTCAAATGACAAAATTATCCTAATATGCTTTTAAGAAAATAGAGACCAACATCATTAATGATCATTAACATTTAGTGATAATCAGTTTTATTATTACAATTTGTAAATGGAAATGATACTGTAATGGACCATATTTAAAATATATGAATTATTTTATAATGATTAAAAATTGATATTTAAATGATTCTTCCTAAAAGGGCATCAATATTTATTAAATTTATCATTTTTTACTCTTTCCCTTTCTCTTTGTATGCTATAATATTTCATGCACAAAATTTTCATAATTTTAATGAAAAGATGCATTTTTAAAAGAATATGCGAGACTAACTCTAGGATACCAGAAAATGACATACTTAAAAGAATATTAGTTTAATAAAAGAACTTGTAAAATCTCATATTAGTAAATATTTCATGCTAAAATCCTAATTACGCAACCTATTTAATGTGGACACCAATAACAATGATAATAAAAGAATCAATTTAAAATATGTAAGTAATAATAAATAAGCTAAGAACCTGTTTAACGTAGAAGCAGGTCGGACTTAAGGACTTGCAGTCAAAATCGGGTTGGGTCGCGGAGCTCTGTTCGGATTCAAATCGAGTTGCATGCAAAGGGGAGAAAGCAACAGTTGAGATGACTTTGTACAGGAATTTCTAGACAACATTTCAAGCGAGTAATTCGACTTTCATGAGAAACTTATTGGTGAAAGGATCTTTTATTACAGCGCCTAAGCCTATAGCATTGATTCTGGAAAATTTCCTTGGTTGTTGGTATTGGCCACTGGGATTGCGTTTTGGCATTGTTGGAGCATAGGGGATCCGCTACAAAAGTGGGTTAGTTTGCACAGAATGTATTTAGGTGAGGGTAGACTGTTGTCTGGTGTTTGTTTGCTGTCGTACAATGATAGAGATGATGGTCGCTCGAGAGGAGACAGATAAGTCAGGGTTGGGTTGCTTGCGATGGAGAGAGGAAAGATGGGGATGGCGTTGGATTGGGTCTTCATCGGCTATCGTGTCTTGCTATTATGCGTACAGTGAAGGATCGGGGAATTGTAAGAGAACCAAGGATGAAGTCTGTGCGTATTGGTTGCAAGTTGTGCGGATGTGTAGATGCGTGTTCATCTTGGACGATTATGGGATGAAATTGGTTATCCCCAAATCTTCTCCAAGCTCTTTCTTTTATAGATATGCGATTCGAATCCAATAGAAAGCTTAGGATAAGCATGTATTAGCCATGGATAAAAATCAAATTCAAATTGATTTTACCAAATCTTTGTTTCATTGTTATTGATATAAATCTGTACAAGATTCAAGTGTTTTTATAATCTTTTCACAAGATTTCTTCGAAATCCATGTAAAAATAATAAGATTTGATAAAATCTGATGGAAGATACGAGTTCTAAAAACCGTGCCCTAACTTTTCCATCGTTTTCGCGTTTGTTCCTGGTTAAAAAAGACACCCACGTGCTAGGCACGTGACTGAAATTAAAAGGAAAATGGTATCTCGCGCTCACCTAGGATCGAACCTGCGATCTTTAAGAGCGACGCCCATGCTAAACCCCTAACCACTTTGTCGAGCATGTTCACCACTTTTAATGCGCAACAAATTTTATTTGTTGTCATGTTTTTGGCCCAGAATCATATTAAGTTTTCATACCCAAAATCTGTTTGATTCATTTTAACCAATGGATTAATTAAAATACCCCTAAGGCAATCAAATAATAAAAAATAAATGTGCAAAATGAATCTTGCACTTAGAATTCACTTTGATAAACTTTGAGTTCTAATTTATTAATTGTCCATTTTTTAAAAAGAATCCAATTAAAATTTAATAAGAATCCCATTTGAAACTTCCTCTAACTTAAACAAATACACTTCTTGGCTTAAAATATGTTATTGGACTTTACCAAAATAAATTCAAATGAAACCTTACTTTCAAGGACTCAAGAAATTATTAAATTACGTGTATATCTTGATTATTAAAATTACTTGATCTGATTCTAAATAATCGACTCACTTGATTCAAATATTTTTAACACTTTGTTTTTTTTTTCAATTTTTTTTAATTTATATATATATATATTTGAGTTTTTTTCATTTTTTATTTTTTATTTTTGTAAACTTAGCCTAAAAGTAAAAGAAGACTAAAATTAAAATAAAAAGTGATAAAAATGGGATATCTACAAGTAAAAAACTGGATATCTACAGGTAAAAAACCAAACTTTAGGGTATAGAGGATTTTTGTTCCATGTATGCCTTATAATATGATACTAGCCTTACTTCCCCCCTAATGGAGGAGCCACTGACGTAGAGTATCTAGACATGTATGATAAGCTCAAGTTGAGGCTCATTCACCCCAATGCATTATATTATGAAGTCTATACCTATGCTTTACTTGCTTATCTTTGGTGGAATTGGACTCCAAGGGCACTAAGCTTGAGGGAGTACTTCATCATTCAATTTGAAGTGTTAAGCCTTTGTAGAGCAGTTCTAAGTGGTACATCTGTCAATATAACAATTAGATGCAACTGGAAGTAAGGCTTGAGCTTACATGCAACAATTACCACCGCGAGGGTAAACTTTTTCTATTTTGGTGTAACTAAGCTCGAGTCTTAAGAGGATATAGTTGACGTAGTAAATTGGTCAATGTTCATGACTGTCAACTTAGATAAATACCAAAGATAATGCTTTATCATTGACTACGAGGTATAAGTACAATTCCTCTTTAGGTATTGGTTTGGAGAGTATTGGTAGGGTCACTAGGAAGTCCATTAGCTCTTGGAAGGCTTGTTGGTATAATGGGGTCCATTTAAACTTAGTAGGTTGTTTAAGCATATTGAAAAATTCAATACACTTACTTGTGCTTTGAGATACGAAACAGTTGAGGTTGGCTATCCTTCCTATCAATCACTGGACCTCTTTAACCATGGTTGGGCTTGCATATCTTAGACTACTTTAATCTTATTAGGGTTTGCCTTTATTCTTTGTTTTGTGACCATGAAACCAAGAAACTTACCCAAAGCAACCCCAAAGATGCATTTCTAAGGGTTAAATTTCATTTGGAATTGGTGGAGGGTTTAGAAGATTTCTCAGAGGTCATTGATGTAGTCTTTTCTGGTTTTACTCTTGGTGATCATCGACGTAAACTTTGATGTTCCTACCTATTATGGGCTGAAGATGTGGGTCACCAACCTTTGATATGTAGCTTTAGCGTTCTTTAGGTCAAAGGGCATTACTTTGTAGTAATAAGTCCCGAAGTTTGTGACAAAGGATGTGTAGACTTCATCTTTGGGAGCCATTTGGATCTGGTTGTATCTGGAGTAGGCATCCATGAAACTAAGAAATCTATGACTAGACATCAAATCGACCAGCTAGTCTATACATTGTTAAGGGAAACAGTCCTTTAGGCATGCTTTGTTGAGGTTAGTGTAATTAATGCACATGCGCCATTTTCCATTTGCTTTCTTGACGAACACCATGTTAGCTAGTCAAGTAGAGTATTTCTCATGCCTAATGAAGCTTGTGCAGAGTAGCTTATGTACTCCTTCCTCAATCCTAACCTAACATTCCGGTACGACATATTGTTTCTTTTACTTAACAAGTAAGGTGGCAAGATTGACATTCAGGTGGTGAGTAGCCTCAAGTATACGAATGACCCATGGCATGTCTTCTAAGGTAAACGCAAAGACGTCTAAGTTTTGCTTAAAGGATTCTAATAGTCGGAACTTATCATTGTTTGCAAGCTTGACCCCTATTATGGTTGTCATTCCAAGGGCATTGGATATTTGGATTTTGAAGGTCTTTTCTGCAGTTTTTCCCTATAGTACTAAAGTTGGGAGATTGGTTGACTCAATGTTCATGATATTATTTTTGGATTACACTTTGAGGTAAAGCGTTTTAGACAAGGCTTAATCCCCTCTAACCTTGCCAACTTTAGTAGGGGTCATGAACTTCGCTTTAAGGCATATTTAGCTTATGAACATGTTGAATTTGTTATTCTTGGTCTGTCGAGGATGGTACTGTCTAGTGACCATATGTCAACAACAACAAAGTCGATTGAGTAAGCGTTGATGTGTTTACCATCGCTTAATCAAATGGGTAGGGTGATGATCTCCTTAGTAGGCACTAGTCTGCCACCTCCAAACCTAATGAGGTTATGTTTATATGGTTGAAGGGGCTTGTCAAGTTGTTCTTTCATTTGCTCAAAGGCATTATAGAAGAGTATGTCTATTGAACTCCTACTATCGACAAATGTCTTTGGAACGCTAAAGTACCCAATTTTAGCATTTATGACAAGTGCATCGCTATGGGGCAGGTAGATTCCTTACTCATCTTTGTTGGTAAAGGTCACTACTATATCGGTCTTTAGCTTCTTATTTCCAACAATATGTACCTTATGTTTAGGTGTAAGGGTAGTGTCGCTTGAGAGGAGGCTGAGTCTACTGAATATGGTGTTGACCTGACCTCGTTGTCCTCTTCAGTTATGTTCATTTGCATGGGGATTAACCTATTGATTGCGTGGTTTGTTATTGGTTATCTACCAAGTAATGCTATGTAGGTTATTGAATTTAGTTTTTCTTGTCTACAACGAAGTGGTCGATGTGGCTTTGCAAACAAGAAGGAAGAAATGTTGATAAAGGAGGAAAAAAGGAAGTTTAGGGGGAAAAGGATGATGATCTTAGAGTAGAGAGAAAGCTGATAGAGGGTGAGTCATCAAGAAGTGGAGATACAGGGAAAGGTGAGGTGGAAGACTTTAAGAAGAAGAAATCAAAAGTGAAGCCATATGTCTTACCCATCCCATTCCCTGGGAGATTGAAGCAACAGCATTTAGACCATCAATTTTCTAAGTTTTTGGAAGTTTTCAAGAAACCGCATATCAATATCCCATTATGGATGGACTTAAGCAAACGCCTTCCTACGCTAAGTTTATGAAAGGCATCCTCACCAAGAAAGGGAAGCTAGCCGATCATGAGATTGTGATGATAACCCAAGAGTTTACAAGTATCCTTCAAAACAAGTTGCCTCCTAAGTTGAAAGATTCGGGTAACTTCATTATCTCATGTATCATTGGAGACTCTTACTTTGATAAGGCCCTGTATGATCTTGGAGCGAGTATTAATCTCATGCCTCTCTTAATCTTCAAGAAATTAAGGCTTGGAGAATGCAAATCAACCACAGTTTCTTTGCAATTGGCTAATAGGAGTATCAAGAATCCAAGGGGGATTGTGGAAGTTGTATTGGTGAAAGTTGAAAAGTTTATCTTCCTTATGGATTTCATTGTTCTTGACATAGAAGAAGACTGGGAGATACCTTTGATCTTAGGTAGGCCGTTTTTAGCTATTGGTAAGGCCTTGATCAATATGGAGGAAGGAAAGTTGATACTCAAAGTCATGGATGAGCAAGTTACATTTAGCGCTTTTCGAGCCTTTAGACACCCAATTGAGAGTAATTCTTGCTTCCATATCAACCTAGTTGATTGGCTAGTAAAGGAGTTTAGAGAGGAACACTTTTAGATGAGTGGATATAATAAGCATGTGTTAGTGGATGATTGGAGTGATTATAAGGATGAGCTTGATGTCACGCATGATATAATTGATGATTGAGAGAGTTGAGATGGAGGGAGATGAGACTATGAGAGAAAATGATGTGGTGAATATTATTGAGCATAATTTAATTGAGAACGATAATGAGAGAGCAGTAATCATAAAGGAGAGTATTGAGGATGGGGTTATTGAGAGTTCACCAGTAGGTAAACCTTATAGATACCTCATTTTTGCTTTCCTTTTAATTTTAGAATTTTTTAGAATAAGGAAAAAGGGTTATAATTTAGAAAAAAGCATAAAAAAATAAAAAAATTAGAAAAGTACAAAAGAACAAGAAAATTGAAAAAATTATAAAAAGTAGAATTTTTTTAAAAAATAATAATAAATAAATAAATTTATAATTAGGTAGTTAAATTTTTTTTTTTTTGAAGCCTTAAATGAGAGAGAAATGTTGCGCCTGAGCTTAAATTTAAATCTAGCCCAAGCTAATCTTGTCCATATATGTAATATGATTGCACATCTAAACAAGGCATAGGCTAACGGCCTAATAGTTCTACATTCTAACTTAATATTGCATATGGCTTAAAGGTCTTGGGTTTGAATCTTACAATAAGCACAAAGTACCTTTTATTTTTCACCATAAAACACATTACCACGTCGGGATATCATCAGGCCATGTGTCTACTGCAAGATATGTAGCACTACCTTGTCTGGTTGTGGCGCCATATCAATCCCTCGTGACACTTGTCATACCATGTGTTTAACACATGACATTTTGGCTTCTACCATGTATTCGATACGTGGTATAACATGATTAGGTCACTTAGTTGACATAAGGCTACGACAATGCCACCTCAGCATCTATTTTCCCTTGTTTTCCCCTCATTTCTTGCACTTTTGAGCCTAGGGTGCTCTTTTCTCAACCAATTTTTATCAATTTATCTTCATGATTTGACCAATTTAGTAGGGAAATCACAAAGATTGCTTGGGATAGTCTCCATTCAACCCAAGAATACGTCTCGATTTAGGTGTTTGGAAGATCAAATTGGCTTTGAAAAATCAAAGACGACCTTAACCCGAAATTCCAGCAATCTGCAAATCCAAGCATATATGGATAAAATCGAAGCTTCCAATCATTATAATCCCATCTTTCCAACAACTCATATCACTAGAATTGCACTACTTTCTCTTTGAGCAAAGATTGCTCGAACTTCATGTTTAATGCCACATTTGCCATTAAAGTACTTGCCAAGCTTGACATTTGACATTAAAGTGCATGCTAAAATTGATCTGAGCTTAGCAAGCATAAATATCTACCTCCAATCACTATTCGATTCATCATTAGAGTCATTCAAGATAACTTACACTTAAGTTCTCTCTCTAGCTTCAAAACTCTCTCTATTTCTAGAATAAAGGAGAAACTTAAAGCTTTTTAAGTGGAAATAGAGCATCCACAAGATTCCCCAAGCTACTATCACTCGAATTCCACCACTGTTGACCAACGCAATGCCCGCTATACATACTACTTAGCCACAACCGCAAGAACCCTAACCACCCTTATACACACCTTCAAAACCACCACTAACAACTTTACTTAGTTATGAACTAGCTACACCACGACGATCAGGACATTTTGAAAAACCTACTTGACCACCCTCTTGCTCCCACAACTCCTTATCTACAACCGAAGCTCCACTACCACCAACCACCCACTTCAAAAAATCACCAAGTTTGCCTCCAATCATCAAGGCATCATCCCTACACCCCCAAAACCCAATAAAATCCTCATAAAAAAAAAAATCCTGTCTCACTTAATTTGGCCTTCAAATCACCAAAGCAACTCCCCATCAGCTACTAGTTCTCTCTCCCTCTTTCCCTGTCCAGGTCATGTGTAGAGCATATGTAACCCCACTCAATCGTAGTCCAACTCGCGTCCGCCGGACTCTGAGACTTGCACCTGAAGCTCTCGATTCAGCTTACCCCTCTTGTTTTGGTGTTTTGAAATTTATTTATTTAATTCTTATAATTGAGATGTAATTGTAATACAAAAACAAAAAAAAAAACAAAAAAAATCCAAAAAAAAGAGAAGAAAAGCGAAATAGAAAAGAGCAAAAAAAAAAAAAAAGGAGAAGAAGAAATAGGGAAGTTAGTTTATTTTGATTTTCTTCGCTAAAACAAAAGATAGTAAAATAAAGAAAATAAATAAAAAAGTGAAATAAATGTTTTACCACTTAGAAAACCTTTTTCTTAATAAAAATAAAATAAAATAGATCATTTTCCAAGATTAGGACCTTTAGAATTTAATAAACCAAGTTTAGGACCCCTTCTTAAAAGTTTTCTATATAAACCAAATCAATTTAAAAACGTAAATATGATAAGTTTTCAAAATCAAAATTCATCAACCCGCTAATGTTTTAGAAAAGAACTATGTATGCCTGATCTCAAAAACAGGTACATAGGCACCTCTAGTATAAGTAAAAAACGAAAAAATTAGTTTTTCCACTTTTAGTTCGAATTACTCAATTTGGTGAAAAGAAAAAAAAATAATTTGTTTAATGTCAATTTTCAAAAAGTGATTTCAAAAAATCAAATCTAAAATAGAAAGTTTATGGTACCTGTAAAGGTTTAAAAAACCTAACTCCCAGACTCATATCTTTAGTCTTTCAAAAACCCCTCTCTAAAATCGATTTTCCCTACCCAAACTAGTGTCTAAATCAAAACCAAATATATCTATTTGGTTTTGACCTAAGCCATTTCCTAACTTTGATCGGGTGGTAACTCCAAAAGTTTATAAAATTCTTTTAAAAAATCGGTTTTCTTTAACTCTTAATCGATGATCAATATTAACTAGTTAGGGTTTAATATTGATTGTGTTAAAGAAAATAAAAAATTAGGCTCAACAAAGCTACAGGAGTTTAGCTGAGACTATCTAGATTTGAGGACTCAAGAATTAGCATTGAGAGGTCAGTTCCTTCTATAGTTAAGCCCCCTAAACTTAAGTTGAAACAATTACCTGTTCATCTCAAGCATGCTTACCTTAGAGAGAATGAGATACCACTGGTCATTGTTTTAGCAAATTTGTCCCAAGAACAAGAGAAAAAGTTGATTGGAGTGTTTAGAAAGCATGGGGGGGCATCGATTAGACTATTGCTAACATTTATGGGATCTACCCATCAATTTGTATGCATTGAATTCTCATGGAAGCGGATTGCAAACCAACAATCCAACTATAGAGAGAACTTAACCCTACTTTGAAGAGAGTGGTAAAAAAGGAAGTTTTGAAGCCTTTTAATGCTGGATCATTTATCCTATATCAGATAATAAGTGGGTAAGTCCTATCCAAGTGGTACTAAAGAAGGGGAGTATGATAGTGGTGCAAAATGAGTAGAATGAATTGATACCTACTTAGACTATTACTGGATAAAAGGTACTGAGAAGCGTGACCAAGAATAGACAAGGCTAGTCGTTGGATGAGTTCGAGATTATAGAAAGCTCAAAAAGGATTAATGGGAAAAAGTGCAAAAGGGAAAAAATGAAGAATGAAACGGTAAGCAAAACCCACGAACAGCTTCAAAGGATGTGACAGACCAATAGAACTTCTGAGGACTCACTGTACAATTTGATATAATGCACAAATTGGTTCGATAAAGTTACTCGCCACCTAACCTTGCTTAAGGGAAATGATAAGAGTGATGTTGAGAGTAAACAAACGATATTTATGCAAAGAAGAAAACGTACTCAAAAAGTATATTAAGCCTGATTTGATGTTGTCACAGTTACAAGTATAAAGGTATTTATATTCATAAGTTAGGGCAACCTGCCTAAAAAGGAAAAGACAAAAAGAGCATTTCCTAAGAAAGTAATGTACAAGATACAAAAGGGTAAAAATAAATATACAAGAAAAACAATCATTAATGCAACGAATTCTGCACATGATACTATACACATGGTGATACTACATTGGCGAGGTTGTTAGAAGATGCAGATAAAGTATAGACAGATGAGCTTGTCCGAGTAGGGATGTCTTAGTTAGTCCAGACTCTCTCTCTCTTAGCTTCTCGACAAGAAAGATGCTGAGTAATTGGTTAGCCCTATACTAGAGAATAATCATCAACTCGGTATACTACAGAAAATGGGCAATCATACGGTACGGCATGAAAGGTGACTCGACAAGGAAGTACTCGGCTTCGGCAAGGGTTGGTTGGAACAAAAGGATTCGCTGTGCTAGCCTTTCTAGTCTTCAGACTCAGCTACAGGTTAGAGGTCCGATAGCCTGATTCCCATCATTCCCTATAGGTTGTTTTGGATTTGGGATCCAATCTAAATGGTGTTGTCTCAGTTCTCCATTAGGGTGATATGGATTGAGGTTGGCAATGTTAAAGACATCAAAAACCCCATAGTCCTTAGGCAATTCCAACTTGTAAGCATTGTCATTGATCTTCTAGAGGATTCTGAGAGGTCCTTCTACCCTTGTAGATAATTTATTCCTCCTCTTGTTCGAGAACCGCTCCTTGCTAAGGTGCAACCACGCTAAGTCTCCCGACTAAAATCGTTTAACTTTTCTACCCTTAGTCTTTTCTCGTGTTCTTCTGGCAAATTGGTCAATGTGCCGAGTGACCTTATCATAGATGTGCTGAAGGGATTGTGCTCTAGCGGTTGCGTCAGGGTCCGCTTGTGTAGGTATTAGTCTAGGGGCATGGTCGAGGGGCAACTCGGGATTGAATCCATATACTACCTCGAAGGGAGTATGCTTAGTGGTATCATATACTATTCGATTATAGGCAAACTCGACCACTGGCAAGTAGATGTCCTAATCAGTTAAGTTCTTGTCTACTGCATCTCAAAGCAGTAACCCCAAAGTACGATTAACCACTTCTATTTGGCCATCAGTTTAGGGGTGACATCAAGTACTGAAGAGTAATTTGGTTCCCAACCGATGCCATGGGATTCTTAAAAAATGGCTCAAGAATTACAGGTCTTTGCCGAAGGCTACACTTCTCGGCATACCGTGTATCCGCATAATCTCCTATAAGAAAAGAGAAGTAATAGTCAAAGCGTTATTAGTCTTGGTCCAGGGTACGAAGTGTGCCATCTTACTGAACCAATCCATATTAACCATTACAAAATCTTTACCTTAGGCAATTCACGACAGTTTGAGAGCAAAGTCTATGCTCAATTTAGTCTACAACCTCGTCAAAACAGGTAAGGGCATATCTTTCCCTTGCTTAGCTTGGTACTTGGCCTTTTTGTACATGGTACAGATTTTGACAACTCAGTACACATATTTCCTCATTATTGGCTAAAAGAATCGGCCATTTATCAATTCACAGGTCCTCCTTTGCCCAAAATGTTCAAAGAAACCTCCATTATGGGTTCCTTGACTAGTAGCTCCATTAATGAACAAGTTGGTACGCATAATTTTCTGCCTCAGAACAAATGGCCATCCTCCACATGATATTCGTCCATTGTCCTCCTATCGACGCATTGGGAAATTATAGTTTCAAAGTGCGGATCCTTAGAGTGCTGTTCTTTGATACTTATAAACTAAAACAGCCTGGTTTGTAGTTCTGATAAAAGCACATATCTCCTTAAAAGAGCATTTGCAACTACGTTGCTCTTTCCTTACTTGTACTTTACCATAAAATTGAATCCTTCAAGGAATTCAAACTATCTTGCTTGCCACTTCGATAACTTTGTTTTACTTCGGAGGTACCTCAGCGATTTATGGTCAGTATATATGACAAATTCTCTTGGCAATAAATAATGTTGTCATACTTGCATTGCTTATATCAGTGCTAAAAGTTCCTTGTCATACACGGAGTAGTTCAGCTACGGTCCTTAGAGCTTTTCATTATGGAACATAATTGGCCAGCTTTCCTACATCAAGATAGTACTTATTCCAATGCTTGATGTATCACATTTCAGCTCAAAAATTTTGTTGAAGTCCAGTATTACTAATACTAGGATGGAGGTCAACCTTTCTTTGACCTCAGCAAAACTTCTCTCATCCCTTTCTACCCATCAGAAGTCAGTGTTCTTCTTTGTTAGTTCAGTAAATGGCATAGTAATGGTGCTGAAATTCCTGATAAACCTTCTGTAAATCGAAACTAGTCTATAGAAACTTCTCACATCGACACAAGTAGTAGAAATCGACTACTCGACAATTGCTCAGATCTTTTCATCATTGACTCGCAAGCCTCCTCCACTGACTACATAGCCTAAGAATACCACTTCCTCCTAGTAAAAGCAATATTTCTTTAAATTGTCGAATAATCTCTTGATACGGGGGATATCTAAGACTACTTTGAAATGTTTACAATGACTCAGCATGTTGGCACTATAGACAAGGATGTCATTAAAGCATACTACAACACACTTCCCTATGAGATGTCTCAGCAAATGGTTCATAAGTTTCATGAAAGTGCTCAGGGCATTCGACAAGCTGAAAGGCATGGCCATCCATTTGTAAAGTCCATGTTGAGTCTTGAATGCAATCTTCCATTCATTGCCTAGTCTTATGTGGATTTGATGGTAGCTAAATTTAAGATCAATCTTGCTGAAAATCTTAGCTCCACTCAGTTCATCCAATATGTCTTTTAGCCTCGAGATCGGATACCTGTATTTGATTATGATTTTGTTCATGGTTTGGCTATTTACATACATTCACCAGGTTCCATCCTTCTTTAGCATTAGAAGTGCAGATACAACACAAGGGCTGAGTCTCTCTCTTATATAGCCTCTCTCCAGCAACTCATTTTCTTAATGTTGATGTTCAAAAGCCTACTCGGGATTCATCCAATAAGCTGGCTTATTCAACAGTGTAGTGCCGGGTACTAACATAATGCAATGCTCTATACCTTGACTTAGGGGTAACCCCTCTAGTAACTGTTCTAGAAACAAATTGGCATATTCATCTAATAACTCTTTAACCTCTTGGGGTAACTCACCCTGTTCTTCCAATAGTCACCTAACTAACATAAGGGTTAGCTCATCAGCATTAACTGCCTCTCAGAGCTCGGCTCTACTCATCATCAGAACCTTCTTCGATCTATGAGCAAGTTTCATCTGCAACTTATTAACTTCTGTAAGCCCTTAACTTTCTTGACCTAACCTCTAAAGTAGACTTAAGCATGTTAGATAATCTAGGAGTTGACAAAGCTAATGAAAGTGAAAACCCTAAAAGAACTAAGCAATTGCGTATGAAACTTTTCTACCCTAAATGTATGTAAACACTAAAGATTTCATTTAAAGGTGATAAAAACCCTAAAATAATAACCTTAAAGACATACATGTACTAATTCATCATAATATACCCTAAAACCCTAATTGATAATATAACCTTCATATTTTGTCAAATCATTAGTGAAAGATTAGAGATAACTTTCTATCATGCATATATATTTAGAATCCTTAAGTAATCCTTTAGAAACTAAAATAATGTATCATAGATCACATTTATCTTCTAAGTATATGATTAAGATAGTATTACATAGAGTTAGGGGTGTAGTTGAAGCTTAGGTTAAATGTAGTGAACCTTAACACCCTAATCGATACTTTTCATACTAGTTATACTAAGTAGCTTACCAAATGATGTATATAAGATATAAATACCTAAAGTGAGATCTCATCATCTATTTTTACTCATCAATTCACCAAATTTCTCATTTCCTTTCATTTTCCTAATTTTTCACTTAATTTTACTTAATTACTACATTATGTATACTAAATAACATATGCTTATGGAAAGTTGACCAAGTCAACATTTAGAAAAGTTAACAAAAGACACTAATGCTTTAGAAAATATCTAATCCATCTCATGATTTCTTTTCTTTTCTTTTCTCTTTTCTCCTTAATTGCAGTTCACTCCTTTTCCTTCTAGACTCCACCATCTTCTTCATTTCAAACACAACACAAGACAAAAAGAATCAACCCCTTACCCCACTCCATTGCCGTGACCATCCATTTTCCCTTTCACTTTCAAAAATTTCCAACTTTGTCTCCATATTTCAAGAACAATTTAAGGTACGTGATTATGTTATTATGTATTACTTTATATTACTTATTAGTTAGGTGATAAGGTAGATTAGATGAGTAGTTAGGTGTTATGTGTATCCATATTGACGAATGCATAAAGTTTCTACCTTTAGGTGTAGAAAGATAGAAATCATAGTGAAGAGGAAGGAGATGCATCTGTATAAGACCTTAAGTATATGTCCATAAGGATATACTAGAGGAATACAAGTATGAAGATCTTTGTACATAAGTATTTACAATATACATAACCTAAACTAAGACAAATACTAACTATACATACCTGTATCATGTTAAATACACTCTTAAAACACAAAAAGAATGAAATTAGAGAAGTTTTCTAAAGAGGAAAATTTGTCATACGAAATTTATATAAAAATATGTATATGACCGTATAGGTATATAGGTATATGTACAAGCATAAATATGGTATAAATATATGTATAAGTATACTAGTATACATATAAGTATATATTAGTTTATGTAAAGTGTACATAAGACACTTACGTATGACATAAGCATAAGGTAAGGCATATGTAATTAAATGATGAGGTAAGCAATAATATAATTAAAAGATGACCTAAGCCATGACATAAGCAAATAATGACCTAAGCCATGACATAAGCAAATGATGACATAAGCCATGACACAAGCGATTGATGATATAAGCAATGACATAAACATAAGTTTATAAATAAGAAATAAAAAGAGTGCATACTAATTAAGTACATAAATTAGTAAACCCTAATACACTTCCTAAATTGGATTACACTTGATTAAGTACATGAATTAGTAATAGCAAGATAAAATTCTCTAAGTATATGAATTTAAGGGTTAACTAAATCATTAAGTATAAACAAAGGATATAAATATAATCAATAAGAATAATTAAGCTTCCATAGTTAAAGTTTCCATAAATTTAGTCCATATCGTAAAATTCTAGTCTTAACGTCCAAAACGGACATCACCATGTGAGTGTACGTCCGAAAACGATGAAAAATGACTATAAATTCATAAATATCAGAAATAGAACAAAAAAATTATATACGATTAATAATAAAGTCTAATCAGATAAAAGTTGATAATAATTTAAGTAGAATTAGGTAAATAAATATTTATAATTATTAGTTAATTCAATTACTTACTAGCGTTATTATATCGTAATGATTAAGTGATCCTAAGGTGGGTGAGGATCTCCCGATTGATCACTACAACTAGAGCGAGTCGTCATGATCGAGTGAGTATTTACTTTATGATTTCATGCTTGTATGTGATTATAAATAGTAGACCTGAATATTATTGTTAATTGACTGTTGTATGGGGTCGAGAAATGTTTGTGTATCTTATTACGTATTGAGTTGTCAATTTACCTTAACTATAGATAATGCTTTGTTTGTTGCATGGTAGTATAAAAAATGATTGTGTATACTATTAGATGGTCATAACATAATATGGACTTAATTATACTCGACTTATAAAAAGAAACTGGTACATGTATTAACATGCATTGCATAGACACAATTTTAGCCATCACATCACATGGAGGTAAAGAGAGGCCATTTGGGGGTTGTTATTATTAATTTATCGGTTCTGTACGGTGCATTCGTATTAAATGACCTTACTTTGGCCCATGGGAACACTAGGCATTGGAGGCACCAATAGCCTAACTAAGGGTCAAGTTTAGAGGCCTCTGTTTAGGGATGAGTGTAGACTGTGGGGGGCCACTTACAATTATACTAAAACTTAGTTTTATGAAAATAAAAGACTTATTTGATTTAAGTACAGAACGTGGAGTTCCGTAGTAAAGTAAGTTCTAGGATAATACCCAGATCTGATTGGTGTCATGTATACTCCAACCCTGACTTCGGAGGATGTTAAATCTGAGTTACGTATATGAATTAGTTAACTATACGTATTGTTTAGCATTCTATTTGATCATTCATTCATACGTAGGAACATAATGTATTTATAACTTGCCTATGGTGTGGCTAAGGGTTTTGCTTGCTAAGCTTAGGCTTACACTCTCTTAGACTTTTGTTACAAGATAACTTATTCATAGAAGCTGGCCGGGGGATGCTACAGGTTAGCTTGAGGACTTGGGCAAGAGTGAGCCATCTTGTGTATTGAGAGAAAACAGTTTATGTAGACTCATACTTATGTACTTTTGTTTTACTAGTATTACAGACTTAGATATACTAAATTATTGTGTATTGTAAGTTTTGTAGTTCAAATTTTATATAAATATGTTTGTGTGATGATGTCATGTGAATCTGTATGTTCTTTGGAAACTAGTAGTTGTAGAGCTTTGTATATTGTGTGAAGCGTTCATGATTGGAAGGGTAACCAATCAGGGGTTCTTCATACAGTATACGACATCTGCCATGACTAGGCCATCCTCAATTCATGACAACTTCTCTCTACAGCATTAGATTCAGCGTGATCTTTCAATCATCCTTCTCAAACATATACGTATTCTTGTAGTCGTCATAAATAACTCTCCTATCAAACAACTACGTCTACCTAGCAACACATAGGAAGCACATATAGGTAGTACGTCACAAAGAATCTGGTCAGAGTAATTTCCTATAGTAATCGCAGTAATATTTGCCAAGTGACATGTAACGCTTCTTTCTCACTTAACTAGTGCAACTTATACAGCCTCAGATGTGAAATAGTTGGCAACTTTGGTTTTGAAACAAGATCGACTAATGTCATATTGGTGTAGCTTCCACTATCCACGATGAGGGCACACATTTGATCATTCACTTTACAGGTGGTATGGAAAAATTCTCTCTTTACTCCTCCTATCATGAGAGTTCCATGTTCATAGTATGTCAGACAACTATGAGTAACTGATTTAAGTCCTTAGGAAACATGTCCTCCTCAATCAGCTCTTTCTTAATACTTTCTTTCTTGATAGAAACCTCCTCCTCCTCCTCCTCAGGTTCCTTATTTGTACTCTCTACTTCGAGCTTCAGGATGTCTCCCTTGATGACCATCGTCCATCAGTTTGGGCATTAAGCAGCCATATGTCCGAACCTTTAGCACTTGAAGTACTTGATCTAGAATACCCTTACCCTTCTCATAAGTTTAGGTTAGCACTTCACCATCAAGTCGGTTTTTCTACACGGCTCTTACATCAACCTTTCTATTCGGCTCTATACTCGACAGAGTTCGGTGACTTGCCTATCCTGGTCGGCTAGTCGGCAACCTCGTCGGTACATAGCTTCTTCTTTGCCTCTCTTGTTGGGCAATCCTTTCATCTATGGTGTCAAATTGTTGAAGCTCCACAACATCTCAAATGTTTCCTCTCAACCTGGTAACGAACCTTGGGACTGTTCGAGCTGGTGGTTCCTCTACTTCGCAATGCATCATAAGCATCTGAAATTCTTAAACATACTTGTTAACAATTCAACCTCCTTATCTCAACTCTTAAAGCTGAGTGAAAGTATCATAAAGCTATGTTTCCGGCACGAATATGTTTCTGGGCACTCTCTTCATCTCGGGATAAGTGTTAATCTCTTGGTACTCCTCTCGTCTTCTCATGGCTTGAAAATTCTTCCACCATATGGCGGCATATCCGAAGAACTCAACAACAACAATTCTCACTTTCTCATAATCCTCATATTGTTAGAAATCAAACACACACTCTACCTTCTCTTCCAAATCCAAATACTCAGCAGCATTCCTAGATCCATTGAAATTTGGAATCTGAAGCTTCATATGGTCGGATGCTCTGGGGATTTGTACATGCTCCTCTTTAAAATACTCCTCTTCCTCTTCATCAAGCTCTCTCAAGTCTATCTTTTACCTTACTCGTCCACCAACTCCTCTACCTTGAACGAGTCAAGCTAGGTTCTGACCTCAAACGAGTTAAGCAGCTTGTGGAGTGTTTTGTGCGGCCTTAGTAGGTCGGCAAGACAGCACACGAACAACTCAGGTCAGATCTACTAAAAGGTTAGCTGCCTTATTAAGTCTTTCATCAATGCTTTTAGGAGTCCCTAAAATTGTCGTCCATGTGGATAACTCCATTATCATCACTAGTACCAACATTCATATTTGGGTATGTTATTTTTCCTTATAGATTCAAACTCAAACAAATACTTTGGAAAGTTAATAGTTAACAACACAGTAGTCAAAAGAACACATTAACTTGATCTGTTTCACACATACAAAACAGAGTATAACATAACTTCAAAAAGAACTACTACAATCCACACAAAACCTCTGCTTTGATATCAAGATGTTGTGAACCATGATCAATAATAGATAAGGCCGATCGCTGGATGGGTCCAAGCTTGCAGAAAATCAAAAAGGATTAATGGGAAAAAGTGCAAAAAGGCAAAAACGAAGAATGAAATGGTAAGCAAAACCCACGAATAGCTCCAGAAGATATGACGCACCAATGGAACTTCCGAAAACTCATAGCACAATTCGATATGATGTACAAATCGGTCTGGTGAGGTTACTCATCACTTAACCTTGCTTAAGGAAAAGGATAAGAGTAATGCCAAGAGTAAACAAAGAATGTTTATGTAAGGAAGAAAAAGTACTCAATGAGTGTGTTAAGAATGATCCAATGTTGTCACAGTTACAAGTATAAGGGTATTTATACCCATAAGTTAGGGCAACTTACCTAAAAGGAAAAGACAAAAAGGACATTTCTTAAGAAAGTAATGTACAAGATACAAAAGGATAAAAATGAATATATAAGCAAAACAATTATTGGT
This sequence comes from Lumnitzera racemosa, assembly GCA_024138005.1. Classification (NCBI taxonomy): domain Eukaryota; kingdom Viridiplantae; phylum Streptophyta; class Magnoliopsida; order Myrtales; family Combretaceae; genus Lumnitzera; species Lumnitzera racemosa. Next base: position 48,687,584 of record JAMXBC010000012.1, on the reverse strand, counting down.
GCAACGAATTCTAAATATGATACTGTATACATGGTGATGCTACATTGGCGAGGTCGTTAGAAGATGCAGACAAAAAGTACGGATAGATGGGCTTATTCAAGCAAATATGGATTAGTTAGTCTAAACTCTCTCTCTCAACTTCTTGGTAAGAAAGATGCCGAGTAATTGGTCGGCTTGGTGCTAGAGAGTAATCATCAACTTGGTATACTACAGAAAAATGAGCGATCATACAATACAACATGAAGGGTGACTTGGCAAGAAAGTACTCAGCTTCGGCAAGGGTTGGTTGGAATAGAAGGATTCGTCATACTAGCCTCTTTAATCCTTAGGCTTGGCTATGGTTTAGAGGTCCAGTAGCCTAATTCCCATCAAAGGGTATGCACTGGCTATTGCAAATTAAATGACACTACCCGTAAAGACCATTTCCCATTACCCTTCATAGACTAGATGCTTAAGAGGTTAGTAAGGCATGAGTATTATTTCTTTCTTGATGGATATTCTAGTTACAATCAAATAACCATTGCCTCGAAGGATCAAGAAAAGACTACATTCACCTATCCTTATGGCACTTTCGCATTCAGGTACATTCCTTTCTATCTTTGTAATGCACCTACCACGTTCCAGAGATGTATAATAGCATTGTTCTCTAATATGACTAAGAAATGCATTGAAGTCTTCATGGATGACTTCTCTATATTTGGAGCTTCCTTTGATAGTTACTTTAAGAACCTATCATTCGTACTTAAGAGGTGTAAGGACACTTACCTAGTGTTGAATTAAGAGAAGTGTCACTTCATGGTTCAAGAAAGGATGAGCCTTGGCCATAAGATCTCAAGGAAGGGAATCGAAGTGGATAAGGCCAAAGTGGAAATCATTACAAAGTTGCCAACATCGATGACTGTGAAGGGAATTCGGAGTTTTCTTGGTCATGCTGGGTTTTATAGGAAGTTCATCAAGGATTTTTCCAGGATTACTAGACCTTTATGAACTTTGTTAGAGAAGGATTGATGGGAATCAGCCTCTAACTATGTCTACGCTGACGCCGACCCTCTGGAAGAAGATGTTGACTTGTTCTAACCTTAAGCTAAACAACTTTCACCAAAGGCAAACAAATGACAAAAGACCGAGGGGAAGAAAAGGAGCCACTCAACTACAAGTTTGACGTTTGTCAAAAAGACAAGTTATCATAAAGCGGAGGACTTAGGACCAAAGAACCACTTAGCACTATCCCGATAGACTAGTGACGACTAACTTTAGAACTCAACAATTATGGGTTGACCTCTCTAGTGTCTCGGCCAGGCATTGCGAAATGTCAAGAGCTTCCCCTCAAACCTAGACATCCAATTGCCGACCCCATCCAGTTCAGATCCTGCTCCTTCTTAGACATGCCGAGTTCTATAAAATGCACAGTTTTGTATTCTTGTATATGTTCTCCTTCATTTTATTTATAAGCTCAACTCTTTAGGGTTTAAGGCCTTGTACATTATTTACAGTTTTGCCATTAGGGTTTAGGACTTGATATAAATAGTAACATTTATACTAAAAGATATACAGAGAGAGATATATAGATAGTGAAGATATTCCCTCACATACAGAAGAGTGAAACTTTCCTCTTTTGAGTAAGGCTGTATTTAAGTTAGTAGAGCTTGCATTTGCCAGATTATTAAGTGTCGATTACTCTCTTTAATGTCTCTTGTGTTCTTATCAATCTTATTCTTAGGATTGTACTAAACCTCTTCATTTGAACCGGTTGAATTATATCTAACCCTCATTTGAATCCCAAGCGACATTTAGTGTTCGTGAGTTATATCAAACTCTATTTTAAGCTAAAACCCTTGATTGTGTTTATGTCTTGGTGAGTTATATCTATTCACATTCACTATCAAAAAACTTTCCTATTCTTTTTACCCATTTTTTTATTGAATACCCATTTCGAATTTTCAACTTGCTGCCATCCCATTGATTCTTCCATCCTTATCAAAGATACTTTGTTTTCATTTGATGAGGCATGCTTTCAGGCATTTGAGTTGTTAAATGTAAAACTGACCACAATATTTATAATCGTGGTACTTGATTGGAGCCTACCATTTAAGCTTATGTATGATGCCAATAACATTGTAGTTGGCACTGTACTTGGCCAATAGAGGAACTGAGTCTTCTAAGAGATATACTATGCTAGCAAGATACTTAACAGAACTCAACACAACTATGCCACCACAGAGAAGGAGTTGTTAGCTGTAGTGTTTACTTATGATAAATTTAGATCATATCCCATAGGCTCCAGGGTCGCAGTCTACATAAACCACTCCGTGCTTAAGTATTTGTTTGCTAAATCAAATGCAAAGCCTAGCCTTATAAGGTGGATCCTTTGCTATAAGAGTTTGATATTGAGATTCATGACAAGAAGGGGATTGAAAATATGGTAGCTGGCCATCTTTTAAGGATTGTAAATGAGAAAGATGAGTTACCAATTAATGAGGTCTTTCCCGATGAGCCCTTATATGCAGCTTCACTGAAGGATCTACCTTAGTACGTAAATATTGTGAATTACATGGTGTAGACACCCCATTTTTGTTACCCTTTTTTATTTTATTTTATTATTTTAGAATTTTTGAAATAGGGTAAGGAGTATTAATTTAAGAAAAATCTTAAGAAATAGAAAATTTTGAAAAATGAAAAAAAAATAGAAATTTTAGAAAAATCACAAAAGTAGAAAATTTAGGAAATTTAAATATGTATTTAAATAAATTTTTTTAAATAATAATAATTTTTTTATTTAGCTTTAGTGTTTTTAAGGCCTTAATTAAGAGAAAGGTGTTGAGCCTAAGCTTAAATTCAAATCTAGCCCAGGCAGACTTTGTCCATATAAGCAATTTGATTGAACATATAGACAAGGCACGGGCTAATGGTCTAACGGTACTATACATGGACTTGTACTTAGGTTTAGCTTAGAGATCAAGGGATCAAATCTCACTATAGGCACAAAGTACCTTTTATTTTTTCTTCATAAGACACATCCACCACATGTTAAAATATTATTGTGCCATGTCTTTACTTGTGACATGTAGCACTTTATGGTTTGGCCACATTAACCACGCTATGGATACGTGGCATGACATGCAACATGCCACGGACATGTATCAGCTACGTGTCATAATATGTGGCATGACATGTCATCAGCTACATATTGTTTTAAGATACGTAGCTCATTCTTATTAGATCATATGGTTGACATGACTCCATTTTTGGGCCACGTCAACACCCTCTGTCTTTCCCTTTCCTTTTGTTTTCTTCATCTTCTCCAGAAATCCTGCATTTTCCTTCCTAAGCAACCAACTTCAACATTGATTTCATGACCCTTATTGTTGCAATTTCACCAAATTAATGGCGAAATTGCAAATTAGACATGGAACATTGCAATTTGAACTTGAAAACTAATCTTAATTCACTTATTTACTTAGTTAAATAGAAGTTGAAAATGGCAGGAAACATAGATACCTAACTTCAGACCCGGTTTGACTGAGCTTGATTCTAGCTTCATCATTAATTTTTTAAGCTTCCTTTGTTTTTGTTTAGTATTACCAAACCTCATTAAGCTCATTTGACCAATAAATTCCCAAGATTTGTAGTCAATTCCATTGAATCTGAATTCAATTTTTTTCAAAACCTAACCTTCAAGTTTGCATTGATTTTTGACTTTCCATGTGAAATCGAATGCTTAAAGAGTATAAAAGGAGGTTGAGGAAGCTCATATGACAGGGGGAATCAATCAAAGACCATTCGAAAAGCTCTCTCTCTCTTCCACTTGATCTCTCTCTCTCTCTCTTACTCCCTCAATTGTCGTCTCTTTCTCTCTCTCTATGATTCTCTCTCTTTAGCCACTTTTCAGTCGCCCCTCCACCATAACCGAACCCTTTTGACCACTAGCCTCCTAACACAACCAAACTCAACCACAATCGTAATCTCCTATAGCCCTTGCCAAACTACTTACCATGAAAACCTAAGCCACCGAACTTCAATCTCAAACTACCGCACTCAGCTACTTTCAGTACTACCCACCACCACAACTGAACCTATCGTGGTCAGAAACTCAAGACCACACCTCTTTTACCCCATCAGCAACCACTACATGGTCGACCTAGCATCACCGCTAATGCTGTCCGGCCTGGATGAACACACGACGTCCAATATCATTCGATCCAATAAGGTGGGTCCAAACCATGAGATGGTCCAAAAGATAAATGATAGTCAAAGGTTGAGCAAGGGTGTGCACCGATGATGGATATGACATATCAATGCCTTACATGAGCTTGAGTCGTACTTGATATGATGCACAAGTGTAGTCAAAGGTCACTTACCACTAGTCTACACTTAATGGGCTAAATAAAAGTAGCTCAAGAGTAAACAACAAAACACTTAGCTCAAGAGAACATGTTTAGAATTTTCAATCTATTCTCTCTCTCTCTCTCTTTCTCTGTTATGGCTATTATAATATACGACTATTTATAGTACCTAATTAGGGTAAATCGTAGGTTATAGTAAATTACAGAAAAGGATTCCTACTCGTTAAGGAAAAGGGGAACAATGTATAGGGGTATCAATGTAATTATACAAAAAAATTGTTAGTAAAAAGAACAGTATGGATGTCAGAAAAAGGATAGCGTGTGTGTAGTTTGCTCATTCTGTGGTCCCAACGACACTGCTGGCCGACTAAGGTGGGATCCCAATCAGGTTGGCACTAGCATTAGTAGTTCGATAGCTCGAACATTTGAGACTGGATAAGGGTTAGTTTAGGGGTAACTCATTTTCAAGTCGGTCTCAAGTGATCAACTCTTGACAACTGTTAACTTGGCTTTGGTACTAGTGAGGTCGGCCGTATCCTAATTCGATGCTTAGATTAATATGTGGCGTGAGGTTTGGCTTGACATATTGGCTAGTCACTTCGACAGCTTCCTGGATTATGTAGAGAGTGAAGTAACTTTGTAGGTAAGACTAGGGTACGCACTATTCCTCAGTACTTAATTTACGTCGAACAACTTGACGGGCTACCTGAGCAAGCCCATGAGCTCGAGAGCGCGTGATTAGTCCATAATCCTTATCATCCCTTCCAGACTATTTGAGATTTAGGATCAAATTTGGTTTGCTTTAGGTTATTCATCTTCGGGAGTGTATGGGTAGAGATCAACAATGTTGAAGGAGTCCAAGACACCATATTCCTCTAGTAGTTCAATCCTATAAGCATTAGAATTAATCTTTTCAAGCACTTTGTAATGTCCATCAATTTTGGGAGATAACTTACTCTTCCTTAAGTTCGGAAATTGTTCCTTATCAAGGTAAATCCAAACTAGATCAGCTGGCTGAAATTCTCTCTTCTTCCTTCCTCATCCTCATCTCTCGAGCTTAGCAATAACTTGGCTTAATTGCTTTACCATCTTTTGGTACATAGCTTTGATGGCCTCGACTCTCTCTACAGTAAGCATGTAAACCCCTAAATTTTTCGATCTAGCTTCTAAAGTAGATTTAAGTATGTTAGATAATCTAGGAGTTGACAAGGCTAATGAAAGTGAAAACCTTAAAATAACTAGTCAATCACGTATAAAATTTTTCTACCCTAAATATATGTAAACACTAAAGATTTCATTCGAAAGTGATAAAAACCCTAAAACTATAACCTTAAAGATAAACGAGCACTAATTCATCATAATATACCTTAAAACCCTAATTGATAATATAACCTTCGTATTTTGCCAAATCATTAGTGAAATAATAAAGATAACTTTCAATCATGTATATATATTTAGAATCCTTAAGTAATCCTTTAGAAACAAAGATATTACATCATGGATCACATTTATCTTCTAAGTATATAATTAGGATAGTAATACATAAAGCTAGGGGTTTAGTTGATGTTTAGGTTACATATAATAAACCTTAATTCCCTAATTGATACTACCCATACTAGTTATACTAAGTAGCTTACCAAATAAGGTATATAGGATATAAATACCTAAAGTAAGATCTCATCATCTATTTTTACTAATCAATTCACCAAATGTCTCATTTCCTTAATTTTTCTCTTAATTTTCCTCAATTACTACATTATGTATACTAAATGGCATATGCTTTTGGAAAGTTGACTAAGTCAATATGTAGAAAATTCAATAAAAGACACTTTCACTTTAAAAAATATCTAAGTCATCTAATGATTTCTTTTCTTTTCTTTTCTTTAATTGCTGTCCGCACATTGTCCCCCTTCTAGACCCCACTTTCTTCTTCTTTTCAAACATAACATAAAATAAAAATCAAACCCTTACCCCACTTCCATAGCCGTAACCTCCCCTTTTCCTTTCACTTTCCAAATTTGCATCCATATTTCAAGAACAAACTAAGGTATGTTATTATGTTATTATGTATTGCTTTATATTATTTACTAGTTAGGTGAAGAGGTAGATTAGATGAGTAGTTTATATGTTGTGTACATCTATGTTGAAGAAGGCATAAAGCTTCAATCTTTAAGTATAGAAGAGTAGAAATCATTGTAAAGTGGAAGAAGATGCATGTATATATGTCTTTAAGTATGTGTACATAAGGGTATACTAGAGAAATATAAGTATAGAGACCTTTGTACAAAAGTATTTATTATATACATAATCTAAAATAAGACATATAATAACTATGCATACCTATACCATGCTAAATACACCCTTAAAACACAAAAATAATGAAATTAGAGAAGCTTTCTTAAGAGGAATTTTAGGCATACGAAATTCATATAAAAATACGTATGTGACCGTATGTATATATGGGTATATGTATACGTATAAATGCGGTATAAGTATAAGTATGCGTATAAATATACTATTATACTTATAAGTATAGTAAATGCATAAGTATATAGTTAGCATATGTAAAGTATACATAAGACACTTAAGTATAACATAAGTATGAGGTAAGGCTTATGTAATCAAATGATGATGTAAGTAATGATGCAATTAAAAGATGACATAAGCAAACGATGACACAAGCGATTGATGATGTAAGCAATGATATAAGCATAAGCTTATAAAATAATAACTAATAAAATTACATAAGAGTATAACATAAGTATGTAGATGTACTTAGGGTCTAAAAATCCTTTAAACCTTAATACCCTTCCTAAATTGAATTAAACTTAATTAAGGACATGAGTTAGTAATACTAATATAAAACTCCCTAAGTGTAAGAATTTAATAGCTAATTAAATCATTAAGTCCTAAAATAAGATATAAATAGAAGTAATAAGAATAATTAAGTTTCTATGGTTAAAATTTCCATAAAATTAGTCCATATTGTAAAATACGGGTCTTAACGTCCAAAACAGACATCACTATGTAAACGTACATCCGAAAACGATGGAAAACGATGAAAAATGACTATAAATTCATAAATAGAACAAAAAAGTTACATACGATTAATAAGAAAGTCTAACCAGATAAAAGTTGATAGTAATTTAAGTAGAATTAGGTAAATAAATATTTAGAATTACTAGTTAATTCAATTACTTACTAGCGTTATCATATCGTAATGATCAGGTGATCCCGAGGTAGGTGAGGATCTCCCGATTAATCACTATGACTAAAGCAAGCCGTCATGGCTGAGTGAATATTTACTTTATGATTCCATGCTTGTATGTGATTGTAGATAGTGGACCTAAATGTTATTGTTAATTGACTGTTGTATGGGGTTGGGAAATGCTTGTGTATATTATTACGTACTGAGTTGTCAATTTACCTTAAGTATAGATAATCCTTTGTTTGTTATATAATAGTATAGAAAATAATTGTATGTACTATTGAATGGTCACATCATAATTGGACTTAATTATACTCAGTTCATAAGAGGAAACTGGTACATGCATCAACATGCATTGCATAGACTTAATTCCAATCATCACATCACATGGAGGTAAAGAGAGGCCATTCGTGGGTTGTTATTATTAATCTATTGTATCTATACGATGCACTCGTACAAAATGATCTTATCTTGGCCCACGGGAACACTAGGAATTAGAGGTGCCAATCGCCCAGTTAAGGGTCGAGGCTAGAGGCCTCTGTTTAGAGATGAGTATGGACTGTGGGGGCCCACTCACGATTATACTAAAACTTGGTTTTTGTAAAAATAAAAGACTTATTTGATTTAAGTATGGAACGTGGAGTTTTGTAGTAAAGTAAGTTCTAGTATAATACCCAAATTTAATTGGTGTTGTTTATACTCTAACCCAAACTTCGGAGGGCGTTAAATCTGAGTTACGTATATGGACTAGTTAACTATACGTAATATTTGGCATTCTATTTGATCATTCATTCATATGCATGAACATAATGTATTTATGACTTACCTATGGTGTGGCTAAGGGTTTTGCTTACTATGCTTAGGCTTACACTCCCTTAGACTTTTGCTATAGGATAACTTATTCGTAGAAGCTGGCCGGGGGATGCCACAGGTTAGCCTGAGGACTTGGGCAAGAGTGAGCCATCCTGTGTATTGAGAGAAAATAGATTATGTAGATTCTTACTTATGTACTTTTGTTTTAGTAGTAATATAGACTTAGATGTAATAACTTACTGTGTATTGTAAACGTTGTAGTTCAAATTTTATATAAATATGTTTGTGTGATGATATCATATGGATCTGTATGTTCTTAGGAAACTAGTGGTTGTAGAGCTTTGTATATTGTATAAAGAGTTCATGATTGGAAGGGTAACCAATCAGGAGTTCTTTGTACAGTATATAGCGTCTGCTACGACTAGGCTATCCTCAGTTCGTGACAAAGCAAGTTGTCATAAGGCCTCAATAGGGGTGCTTGGTCCATTAGGAGCTCGGGGTTCCATAGGCGACCTCGAAGAGGGACATGTTTATCACGTTGTGGGTGGTTCTGTTGTAGGCAAACTTAATGATACACTGACAAAGATCCCAATCAGCCATGTTTCATCCAATAGCAACTCATAGTAAAGTTCCCACTGTTTCACCGACAACCTTAGTCTGTGGATGGCAGGACATACTGTACAATAGCTTGGTTCCCATTCGTCTCCATAGTATCCTCTAAAAGTGACTCATGAACTTCAGGTCTCGGTCGGAAACAATGGCTTTAGGTACTCGTGAAGCTTGATTATTTCCTACAAGAAAAGAAAAGAGATAGCCAAAGCGTCGTTAGTTTTAAAGCAAGGCACGAAATATGCCATCTTGCTAAATCGATCCACAACCATCATGATGAAGTCCTTCCCTCAAGACATCCTTGGTAATCCTAACATGAAGTCCATACTCAAATCGGAACATGATTTGGTTAAGATTGGTAAGGATAGATAATGTCCTTGCTCGGCTTAACTCTTCGCTTTTCAATAGGTCACACACTTTTCCAATACGAACTATAAATCTCTTATCATTCTTGGTTAAAAGAATCTCGCAGATAGTACCTCATGGGTTCAGCGCTAGCCAAAGTGTCCTATCAGTCCTCTTCTATGCACTTCATGCATTAGTAATTCTCTTATGGAATAGGTCAGGATACACAGCCTTCTCTTCTTGAATAAGTATCCGTCTTCCATGTGATAGTCATTTAGTGTTCGTCCTTCCTCACATCTAACATAGATGGGACCAACGTATGGATCCTCAGTATATAAATTCTTTATTGTTGAGAAACCAAGCAGCTTAGTCTACAACTCAGTTAGGAGAGAGTATCATCTTGATAAGGCGTCAACCACTACATTATTCTTTCCATTCTTATATTTTACGACATAAGAAAAACCTTCCATGAACTCGACCCATTTAGCTTACCTTTGGGATAACTTAGGTTGGCTCTTCAGATATCTCAAGGATTCATGATTGGTGTAAATCACAAATTCCTTAGGTAACAAATAGTGCCGTTACATTGTCATGGCTTAAATCAAGGAGTAAAACTCCTTGTCATAAACAAAATAGTTAAGTGTAGCTCCTTGAAGTTTCTAGCTAAAGTAAGTAATAGGTTGGCCTTCTTGCATTAGCACAGCACCTATGCCTAGTCCGAACACATCTCACTTTACTTTAAACACTTCATCAAAGCTCGACAGAGCGAAGACAGGGGCTATAGTCAACCTCTCCTTCACTTCCTCAAAACTCCTGTACTCCTTCTTTCCCCATTTAAATTCAATATTCTTCTTTGAACGTTCGGTGAGTGGGGCCACAATTGTATTAAAATTTTTATAAACTTACGATAGACTGATGTCAAGTTGTGGAAACTCCTTACGTCACCGAAGTGGTTGGCACTGGCCATTCGGTAATCTCTCTAATCTTCTCTTCATCAACTCATATGCCACCACTACTTACAACAAATCCCAAGAATATCACTTTGGATTAGCAAAAGTCGCACTTCTACAGATTAGCGTATGTCAAGTCTGGTTTTTTCCCTCTTGGTTCTTTTGTAAATTAGGTCTTCTTTAAACCGATCAGTACTAAACCCTATTTGTTTAATACCAACTCTTGACTAGGATTTAAAGAAAGTTGATTTTTTATATCTTAAAAATGCTCTTGACCGGAGTTAAGAAAAACGGTAAGTTATAACTAATTGGGTGAATTGGTTATAACTTAGCTATTAGTCTTAACGAGAAAACCAATTTTTGTAAAACAGTTTTCTAAAATGAGAGATTTAGATCTGAAGGTTATTCTATTAAATCCTAAACAAGTACTACTTTTTAGCTTTCCAATTTAAAATTTGCTTTTCAATAATACCCTTTTTCAGTTTCTAAACGGTTAATCATATTATACGCAACTCATTTGATTAATTTACACAAATATCCACAATTCCACATTTTAAGTCACCTCGTATTTTAGTACAAGTGCCTATGTACCCGCTATTTGGGATTAAACTTTCATAGTTCGTTTACCAAAAATACGATAGGTTGAGTTGATTTTAATTTTTGCAAAAATGATCGGGTTTACATTCTTTACTCATTTTAATTTATTTAAGGAAATTTCTTAAAAGGGTCCTAATTTAGGGTTTTATTTGGAAAATTCTAAAGTAGTCCTAATTTGGAAATAGTTCACTTATTTTTATTTTTTGGAAAGTTGATTTTCTAAGTGATAACTTTATTTTTTATTATTATTTATTTATTTAATTTTTATTTTTAATTTAATTTAATTTTTTATTTTTTGGTTAAAATGTAAAAAAAAAAAAAAAAAGTGAACTAAACACTTCTTCTCTTTTTTTCCCTCCTTTTCTTTTTCTTTTTTTTCCCCTTTTTTTGGCTTTTCTTTTCTTCTTTTTCTCTTTTTTTTGTGTATCTATATAATTACAATTACATGGAAGCAATAAGTAAAGAAAAATAAATAAAAACAAAAAGATAACAAAATAGCCAGACCAAATCAAGAGAGGGGATAAGCAGGTTAGTCGAGTTAAGCTAGTCGAGTTAGGTCAGATCAAGGAACTTTGGTCACCAAAAGAGAGAAGAAATAGCAGTAATGGGTACTTTGTACGATGGCTTATGGTAAGAATTTTAGAGTAATGATTAGAGATTTACGTGTTTTGTATTGGGAATTAAGGGTATAGAATTGATGCCATGGTGTTTGGAGCTCATTTAGTGGTGTTTTGGAAGTCAGCTGCGGGTAGTGGTGGTGATGCAAGTCGATTGGTGACTATTGGAATTGAGAGAAGTATTAGGATAGAGGTTGTCAAAGGTGTTGAAGCTCTTGGTGGTGTTGGTTTGCTTAAAAAACCATTGAAAGTGGCAGATTTTAGAGAAAGAAAGAGAAGCTCTCGAGCTAGAGAGAGAAAACCTTGATTTTTGCATGTAGGAGATGTTTCGAAGCTTACTTCCCATTGAAACATGATCCCCAAGCCCTTTTTGTAAACCCTAATTTTAGTGGGCTTAAGACGTGATTAAGAGTACTCTCCAAATATTCTCAAAGATCAACTAAACCAAAAACTTAAGTTTATATTTAGAAATGAATTAAATTTTTCCAATTCAAAAGCCAATTGTCAATAAAACCCAAGCTTGAAGAACTGCAAGCTCTAAAGTCATTTAAAACCCTAAACCTTAAAATCATTAAGGAATTTTAACCCTAAGTAAGTAATCGATAATTTAATTTCAATAATTTCATTCAACTTTAGAAAATTTCACAAATTTATAAAAATCAAATCATAAATTACAAAACAATGTGAGATGAAAACCTAAAAACAATTTTCTATAAGACCATGCCCTTATCTTTATGCCTAAGCCTTACACTTCGATAAGTAGATTAACCAATCACTTTAGATAACTTATCAATTGAGAGTTGGAATCATTTATCAATTGATAACTTATCAAAATCTATTGATAACTTATCAAATCACCTCTTCACTTATACTACATATGGACAATTTTTTACAAGATTTCATATGCCTAACTTCATTAAATAAGACAACACCACTCCATGGCCTAAAAACACTTTAAATGGAAGATTTAAACAAGGAAGAAAGGGGGTCCATGCACTTGTCTTTCAACCATCGATCACTTTCTCTTACACATCACTATTCATCTCTTAATGCTTACATCATCAATAGTTGCAATTGTTGACTTTTGTGTAAGCTACAAAACAACACTTTCAAGACATTTTAGCCACTCATTTTCTCTCAAATCCAACCGGCCACTTTCTCCATTATTTCTCTCACTTTCACATCTTCTTTCTCTCATTTGAAACAAACATAAAAGGGAGAAACAACCTTACCCCACAAAATCAACTTTTCTTCCATTTTTCAAACTTCACTCACAGCAACTTCTCCTCTTGTTCTTGTGTCATTTTCTTTCACCATCTAAGATATTTTAAAACCATTAGAACCTTCCACAAACCCCATTCCAAAAGATCAAACAACTTGGGTTTCCAAAAGGTAGCAAAAAGGAGGAAGCAAAGTTAAGAGCTTAAGTGGAACCTTAGTACACAACCACCATACTTTGCTTTAAGGACGAGTAAGTGTTTCTTGTGATTTATAGGTTAGTTTTTATGTTAGGAGACTTTGATTTCTTGAAGATATAAGTAAGGTTTAAGTTGTTATAACACTAAAAACCGTTTTAAGAAACAATCTATGAAACCCTTATATGAAGTTAGAGCATGAGCATGTAAAGTTGGTATTTTGTAAAGACACTTGTTTAACACTTTGAATGGAAGATTTTAAGTTAAGAAAGTCTTGAAACAAAAACTTGAATGGAGGATGAGCATGCTAGACGTGAGGGTTCCATAGTCATTTGGATGTTGATTTTGTTTCCATTAAGTTAAACATACTCAAATCTAGACTTAAGTTAAGGAAAAATCTATTACATGAAGTTTTATGAAGAAACCAACTTTGTATGACATGAGTTATGATATGGAGGTTGTATTAAGTATAAGATTATCTATTTCTTTGTGTGGAGCATGAGTTAAAAATTATCTTATGGGAGAAAACTTAAGTTAAGATTTGGATACAAGTAGTTTAAGTGCATAATCTAATACCTAAATTTAAGGAAATGATGAAACAAGTTGAAAAACCAAGTAAGAACCTCTTGGAATCATCATCACCAGATCTGAAACGTGAGAAAAAGAAGCTTAAAAATATGATAAAAGTGAATGAACAAAGTGAAAAGATCAACCAAAGCAAGTATGGTAAGCATACAAAGCCTAAAACTCAAAATCAAGCATAAAACTCTCAACACAAGCCTAAAACTCTAAGTTGGGCCTTCAATGAAATTCTGACCAGCACCTTAAAGTGTTAAGAGAGATTGTTTTGAAGCTCATAAGAAATCAACCTAAGACCCCATAAGCCCACCAAAGTCATTAACTTTAGTTTGAACAAAAAACAAGCCCATTTGACAACTTAAGCCCACTAAAGGGCCCATGAAGTGGTTGTTAGCCATAGGGATATAATTCAAAATTATAAATCTGATCTCAAGGAGTATTTTAAGCTTAGGATAAAATCTTAAGACTAAGCCCAAAGGATTTCTTAAGTTATCAAAAAGCCCATTTACTATATAAGGCCCAAAAGTACTCTAACACATGAGGAACGCTACTGTTTTGACCCATGGACAGAATTATAAGCCTCATTTCGAAAATCTAACCTCACCATGTTAAAGTACACTCGAAAAATATGAATATTGACTATAAGATCATAAAAATCGGATTTAAAATGAAAAAGTTATACGCGATTGAACTTTAGGTAAAAATCGGGAAAATTTTCGAAAACTAGTCCAAAGTATAACTTAAGGAAAATTTACTTAGTTTCCTAAGTTTATTTCAATCCCTTATAAATATTATTTAAATGACCAAGGGACACCGTGCTCGGAGACAACTTGCCTCCGGATTACTTTAATTGACCCACATGGCAAAGTGAGTAAATTCCCGATGACTCTTTACTTGATTATGCTTGTAGAATAGATGCACCTAAACTTATATATATATAAATTTGGTTGCTTGTGGGATATGGGAGATGCATGTGCATAGATTATGGATGAATGTGATGACTCGTTAATTATATATATAATAATGGAAATTATTTGTACTAATTTATACATGTGAATTGTATGGAATGAAATTGTTTAATCACCTTGAAAATCGAGTTAATCACTTATACGTAAGAAATCAAAATGAATCATGCATTCCCCATATTGCATACGGATAACACCGACTGCCGCTTCATGTAGAAAATGGGAAGGGACTTACAGGAATACGAGTTTCTTGTAGGATTGGGCACTAGCTATTTCATCATATATATTGAGTCCCTGTCCTATGCTAATGGGCTTACTAGGCACTAGGAGATGCCAACCGTTGGTGAGGGGCTGAGTCTTATGGCTTCTACTTAGGGTGTGTGTTTATGGATTGCAGAGGCCACCACACCGCTAGACTTGGGATTTTAAAAATATGATTTGATTTCAGTAAAGGAAGTATACATATATATATATATATATAGAGAGAGAGAGAGAGAGAGAGAGAAAGAGTTTTGTTTTGGCATGAGTACGATAGTGCAAATGAAATAAAACCCAAGGTCTAGAACCCGGATTTTAGTTTGGGTCGGTTAATTATCTCTAAACTCCGACTTCAAGGGGCATAAGTTTGAGTCGTATGCAGTTCCTAGGCTACTGCATGCGTTGTTTGGCATACTAATTATTCATGCATTCATATGATTGTGCATCCAATAAATTTCTGTCATGTAGTACTGACGAGGGTATTTATCTCACTAAGCTTAAGCTTACACCCCTATAGATTTTTGTTGATGCAAGAGAACCTCTTTACTAATCTGGGCCAAGGCATGCCCGTGGTAAGTCTTGTGTAGGGACGGGTTGGAGCGATCAGAGAGTGAAGAGGGCATTTTGTAATAGATTTATAAACGTTTAGATACTTTTATGTTTTTGCTCATAATGCAAATTTAATTCAGTTCCATTATGAACTGCATTTGTTTGTAATATTTTTTTTGGTATGGGTCTCACGAGCCTACACAATTAGCTAATCTATAACATAGAATTAATTTTAGTTAAAATTGCTCTATATTACTTGTCTATAGGCCTAGTGGTAACGTACAGTGGAAGGAGCCTTATGTGTCGTATGAAAGGTCTATAATCAATAAGGAGGTTGATAATAGACCTTTATACGGTACATGGCGACCTACTACGACAACGATATTGTTGGGTCGTGATACTTTTTATACTGATCCTAACCCGAAGAAGTTTAGGAAAGTCCAAAACACCAATAAATTCAAAATTAAAAATTAATGGGTCTTGATTAGTTTGATCCAATTTTTGCTTAATATTGGCTAAAATGAGAATTAAAATAGAATCCTAGGATGCTCTTTGTTAACTTAAACAACCAGTAGAAGCTTCAATTTTCATTAAAGGACTTGAATTAAGCAATTCCAAATGAAAGCAAAAATCACAATTTTTCAGTTTTTTCTGATTTTCAAATATTATTTTGACCAAGAAAATAAATGAATTTTGACATAAAATGAGTACTATTCAAAATTATTCCATGTCCACTGTTAATTCTTACTTTTTATTTGATAAAACTTAGTCAAAAAATGAGCTCAATCGAGTAAAAAAATGCTAGAATAGCGTGGCCAATTTTCTTCCATTACTATGGTTTTACGAGCTCACTTTTTGGAGAAGAAGGCCTGACCAATCAATAGTCTAGCACCCAATCAGAACACACCAAGTGGCATGTGTTTGCTCAATTAAAAAATAAGGTGCATAGCACCTAGTTGAAGTGTCGAACCTATGACCTATTATAAGCTTTGGAATGTTCAAAGCCACTACACCAATGGCAATTTTCTTATTACGTTATGCAAATAAAACCTTTATATCTTTTTAACATGGCTTGGGTTGAATCTCAAATAAGAAGACTAGTTTGAGCCAAATTCAAGTCCTATTTAATTGGTTCTTGATGAATTAAAAATGCAAAGCCTTCCTTAAGCAAGCTTAGTACATACATTTTAAATCTAAACTCAATTTAACAGTTTTATGGACTCTAGTTTGTTAATTGCATGGTTAATTCAAAATTGATTTTTTCGTAAGTCAACCATTTTAACTCCAATCAAATCACCATTTAAAGCAATGATTAGCTTAAATTAATTCCATTTTTACGAACTAATAATATTTAAAACCAACCACTTTTTGAATATTAAATTTTCAAAAAAACTTAATATTCTCAAAAATAGCTCGAAACCATTAAATCATGTCTTTTCATTTTGACTTTATTTTACCTTAAAAATAAAATGAGACTTCTAACAACTCAAAGGCCCTAAAAATGACAGAAGGCCTTAAAAAAAATGCTATCTTCCTAATTTTTTGTATTTTTTAATTTTTCTAAATTTTCCATTTTTTATGCTTTTTCCTAGATTATGACCTTTTACCTTATTCTAAAAATTAAAAAAAATAATAATAATACCGAGGGGAAAAAATTACCTATTTACAACGTAGAGCTGTTTAGCTTAGAGTTTTTTAAAGACACTTCGGAGATACTATTGGTGAGCTTCTAAGTTTGGGCTATACACTAAGATGTCATCAAAATAAACCACGACAAACTTCCCTATTAATTCTTAGAGTACATAATTCATCAAAAGCATGAATGTGATCGACGCGTTAGATAGTTCAAACAACATCATAAGCCATTCATATAATCTATGGCATGTTTTGAATGCGGTCTTCCACTCATCACCCCCGCATATTCAAACATGATGGTATCTTCATTTGAGGTCAATCTTAGAGAATACTCTTGCTTTGCTCAACTCATCTAACATGTCATCAACTCTTGGTATGGGATACTTTTACTTGATAGTGATTCGATTGATTGCTCGACTATCTATACACATTTTCTAAGACCCATCTTTCTTTGGCACTAACAAGGCCAACATAGTACAGGGGTTAAGGGACTTACGTACATACCCCTTCTTCATCAACTCATTTACTTGCTTCTATAGCTCAAAGGCCTGTTTAGGATTTAGCCTGTAGGTGGGCTTGTTCGGTAATGTGGCTCTTGGTTGCAAGTCAATTGCATGTTCGACACCTCGGATGGGATGCAAACCTTCCAATAGTTCATCTAGTAACAGATCAACGAACTCTTCTAATAATGTTTTCACCTCGATAGGTTGCTCCCTCCCTTTAGATTTCATCTCTAATATTCTTTGAACCAACAGATAGGTTGGTCCTTTGAGCTCCATCTCTCTTATCAGCTCGACTTAGGTTTTTACCAAAGCATCTTTCTTCAGGGTTCGACTCAGTTGAGACTGCATGACCTTTACTTCCTCAGCAGTCATAGGACTCAATTTCAACCTCTTGCCTCATGCTCTAGGGAACATGTATTCCTCCTTCCATTATATATCACTGCCCAATCAAACATCCACAGTCGTCCAAGTAAAATGTGGGATGCACTTATGGGTAGCACATTACAGAGTACTTTATCTTGATAATTACCAATGCAAATTAGCATGGACACTTATTTGTTCACTTGTAAGGCTCCTTTATCACTGAGCAAATGTAGCTTATAAGGTTTTGGGTAGGGCTTGGTTGGTAATTTCAATTATTGGACCATAAATGTAGAAGCTACATTGGTGCAACTCTCACTATCAATGATCAAGGTACACAGTGCCTCATTCACCTTACATCTGATATGGAAGAGATTTTCCCTCTGTTCATCTTCGAGTACAAAACTAACACTCGTTGTCCTTCTTAACACTAAAGTGGTCGACATAAAGTTGCCTTCCTCGCTATAGATAACTTCTTCATCAGATAGCTCGATTCATCCGTCCTTTTTTAGCTCCTCTACTTCCTTATCAGTATTGTCTACTTCAACTATCGGCACCTTACCTCGAATCACCATAATTATTCTGTTCAAACACTGAGTGGCCATATGTCTAAATTCTTGGCATTTGAAACACTTGACCTGACTCGTATTCCTGCCTAAACTCTAGCCTTTCTCAAACTTCCTCGAGACTTCCTTCTCCTCTATTCAGGTCTCAGCAACCTATTTGGTTCCGTTCGCATAAGTTTGCTCAAAAAAGGTTGGCTATTGCCAAGTCTGTTGATAAGTAATCGGAACCTTCCTGTTCAGTGCCTTTCTATCCCCTGGGCTACTCGAATTGTGTCATTAAATGACCTAATATCTATGGTTTCTAGGATATCTCCGATCTCGTACTTTAGTCCATCGATAAATTGAGATATTGTTCAATCTTCTAGTTTGTTGACTTCGCATCAAATCATTAACATTTAGAATTCCATGACATAAGCTTCAATAGTTAATCCTTCTTGCCCTAGCTCCTATAATCTTTTAAAGGCATCCTACAGATAGTGACTTAGCACAAATCTCCTCCTCATGACCCTCTTCATCTTATCCTAACTCCTAATTTTACGTTCTCCTTCTCTTCTTCAGGTAGCTTACAAGTTCTTCCACCATAAGGCGGCATAACTATCCAATACAACAAGTCTAACCTTTACATTATTAGGTACTTTGTGGCATGCAAATTACTTCTCAATCTTATCTATCTAATTAGGTAGTCCTTGGCATCACTACTTCTAGAAAAGCTTACAATATGGATCTTCAACCCTTCAACTTTAGTGGCTCATAAATTCCTTTCTTCAAGCTCATAGTATTCCTTCACTTTGTCATCTCCATCTTCTTCCTCAATTTCTTCAAGTGTTAGCCTTCACCTAGCATCCCTACCCATTCCTTCAGCTTCAAGTGGTTGAGCTGGGGTATTAACTCGGCCAAACTAATCTTTGCCTCACTCTTATTGCTCATGTTCTTTGGTTGGGCTATTTCTAGCTCGTTGTCTATCTTCTTAGATAACAGTCACCAAATTAGCTACTAAGTCTTTGAGCCTATCCAATCGATCACCCATTGACTGAGGTGTGAAGCTTCCTTCTTGCCCTTAGACATTTTGAGCACTACTATCTTAGTTTCCCATAGTTCCTTAAACATTAGAATCTGACATTATTGGTTACCCCACAAAATTGATGTCTAAAGTACTACTCAAAGTTCTTTCCGTAGATATCAACATCAAATCAATAACTAATACTCCCAACACCAAGACAACTATACAACAAACAATCAAATAACCACACTCTGTTTTGTATAGGAGAAATAGGGGAAAACAAAGTACTGAATTTTCCTTAACACCTTTCATCTACCTAGACTCCAATGTTAACAACGAAACTTCTAACCGCAAAAATAGTAACTAACCACTCAAAGAACAAAGTAATAGAATTCCGACTGTAAATGTAGCTAAGCTCTGATACTAGGATGACACAGTCCGGCATAGATGAATACACAACGTTCGGTATCACTTAAACCAATGGGGTGGGTTTAAACTACGAGATGGTTTGAAAGATAAATGATAGTTGAAGGTTGAATAAGGGTCCTTGTGCACCAACGATGGATATGACGCACCAATACCTTACACAAGCTCGAATCGCACTTGAGATAACGCATAAGTATAGCCGAAGATCACTCACTACTAGTCCATGCTTAATGGGCTAGA
This sequence comes from Lumnitzera racemosa, assembly GCA_024138005.1. NCBI lineage: Eukaryota > Viridiplantae > Streptophyta > Magnoliopsida > Myrtales > Combretaceae > Lumnitzera > Lumnitzera racemosa. Next base: position 48,667,606 of record JAMXBC010000012.1, on the reverse strand, counting down.
TAAGAGTAGCTCAAGAGTAAGCAGCAGAACACTTAGCTCAAGAAAGTATGTCTAGAAATTTCAATCTATTCTCTCTCTCTCTGTCTCTCTCTCTTTTTGTTGTGGCCATTACAATATATAAGTATTTATAGTGCCCAATTGGGATAAATCTTAAGTTATGGTAAATTATAGAAAAGGATTCTTACTCATTAAGGAAAAGGGGAATAATTTATAGGGGTATCAATGTAATCATGCAAGAAGAATATCTATTGGTAGAAAGAACAGTATGGATGTTAGTAAAAGGATAGCACGTGCATAGTTTATTCATTCTGTTGTCCCAATGACACTGCTAGCCGAGTAAGGATAGGGTCTAAATCAGGTCAAGTTAGTGTTGGTAGTTCGACAGCTTAAACAGTTGGGATTGGACAAAGGTTGGTTTAGGGGCGACATTTTGGGGTCGGCCTTAAGTGATCGACTCCTGACAACTATTAGCTTGACTTCTGCACTAGTGAGGTCGGCTATATCCCGATTCAATGCTTGGACTAGTATGTGGTGAAGGGGTTGGCTCCACATATCAATTGGTCAACTTGGCAGCATCCTAGATGATGTGGAGAGCAAAGTAACTCAATAGGTCGAACTAGGGTAAGTACTGCTCCTTAGTGCTCAATTCACCTCAGATAACTCGACGGGCTACCTAAACAAGCCCATAAGCTCGAGAGTACATTGATTCGTCCGTAATCCCTATTAGTTGCTATCCTCCATCTTAAAAAACCACCAACCCGAGCCCTATTGGCTAAGGCACCAAGCCCCATTAGCTACGGCATCGAGCCTACCCTAACCTCCCCGCCCCTCCTCCCCAAGTCCAATTTGAAACTCACAAAAATCTCCTTTCCCACTCATTTTGGTGGCTAAATCGAGGTGAACCACCCTCTCCAAGCCGCTGCCATCTTCTCCCTCACGTGACCCATACCCTTTTCAGATCCGCCTTAAAGACCTACTCTGAATCTGACCCATTCGACTTGAAGACTGAAGCTAACCCACATGCCCAATTGCTATCTTCGGTTCTCTTGTAAGTTGAGCTTTGAAGGCAAAATCTGATAAGGTTAAGCACCTTTGATTGGAATTTCTTTACCATTGGCATCCTAGTAATCCAAAAAATAGAACATGGTTGATGCTTGCTTTTGGATTAGCTAATTCAAATAAAGCACTGATGGTACATAAGTGTAACTCATTGTTCAAACAACTATTCAGAGTTCCTAAAGCTCCTTATAAGGCTCGTTAGAAAATTTATTATCGGACTTGATTAATCTTTCTTTATTGTTCTTTTTGTATCACTTCCCATTTTTTCTATTTCTTTCTATCTATTTTTTTAATATAATATTCTTATTTATTTTGTTTCCTTATCTTAATGTACTTGTTGTTTATTTCAAGAATAGGTTGGACAAAACCAGCAGCACTTTTTTTAAGCCTTCACTAGTACATTTACTTTAATTTGTTGTTATTTTTATTTATTTATTTAAATTATTCCTTGTAAATGTAAATGTAATTGTCAAAAAGAAAAAATCCAAGAAAAAAGGAAAAGAAAAAGACAACAAAAGGAAATAAGAAAAAAAGGAAAAAGTGAAAGTAGCATAGTTTTAAATTTTTATTTACTTTCTTGATTAAAACTAAAAAAATGATAAAAAGAACAAAAATTAGATAAAATAAAGAAAAATAAGAAAATATTTTTATGACTTAGAAAAACTTATTTTCCAAATAAATAAAAATAAACCAAATCTTTTTTCAAAAGTTAGGACTACTTTAGAATTTTCAAAAAATAAAATCTCGCTTAAGACTCTTTAAAATATTTCCTTAATTAAACATTAAACTGGGTAAACAACGTAAACTCGATCATTTTCAGAAATTAAAATCAACTAACACAGTTAAATTTTCTAAAAGAACTACATACATTTGATCCCAAATAGCTGGTATGTAGACACATCTAGGGTGAAGTAAAAAATGAAACAAAAAATTTCCTTTCTTTTGGTTTAAAATTGTTTAACTAAATGTAGTTTTGATAAATTAAGCTATATTTCTAAAAAGATAATTTTAGGAATTAAATCCAAATTTGGAAAGTTGTGGTACTTATAAGGGTTTAAAGAATCTAACCATCAGACTTGTTTCTTTGGTTTTTCAAAAACCTTTTCTCTAAAATTAGTTTTTCGTACGCAAACTAGTGTCTAAATCAAAACCAAATCTACCCGTTTGGTTTTGACCTAAACCATTTCCCAATGTTGATTGGGTGGTGACTCCAAAACATTGTAAAAAATAAAAACCGATCTTCTTTAAACCTTAGTCAAGGATCGGTATTAAACAAGTAAGGTTTAATAAAGATCAGTTTAGAAAAGACCTATTTATAAAACTGGAAAAAATAAACTCAATAGCTTGACCACTCTACTAAGGACATTAAGAGAAACCATCTAACTTTCCAAATTCAAAATTAATTTTTTGAAATAACATTAATTAATGGAATTTATTTATTTGTTTATTCATTCTTATTTTTATATATAGTTGCACTGACCTTTCTTATAGGGTTAAACTTATTTAAGTTTTCTATGGGGAAGTTTTTACTTTTTGTATCATATTTGAATGGTAGAAATGGTGAAATTCGGACCATATTAGGACCTTAAGACGGAGGGGGAGGGGGGCGGGGGCATTGTGTCGGCTTCGAGTGCTGTGGTATAACCACCACCTGGGGTTGATTAGGCCACCCTTACTTAAGCTTAATGTGACCAATGAAAGTATTTTCTAACAAGTGAGGTCACAAAAGCTTAAGGACCTTTAGAACCCACCCTTTATGCATTCATGATATCCAAAACTGACAAACAATCAAGATGAAAAAGAAGAAAAGAAATAACATCTCGGAGTTTCTTTAATTTCCCTTGTAAATCATGTTGTTAATATAGAGTTGATGTAAATAGGTTTCATTTTCATTTTGTACTTTACTATAAATGGTGAGTTTTTTTTTTTCAATCTTGTAACAACATTTCTTTGTAATCTAGCCCGAGAAATGGCCTGCTCATCAAACTCCATCCATTTTAGAGAGAAGTTTGTCGACAAGCCCATCAACCCTAAGCTCACTTTAGACCAATGGCTTCAACACTTCAACCCAAAAGAATAAGAGATCATCACCAACAAAATCAGGCCTATTGTATCACTTCCTAGGGTAAAGATTGAGATCAACTTGATTGGGGCCTTAACTAACTTCTAGGAACTCGAGAAGGTAGCTTTTCAAGTTAGACCTCACTTAATTAGTCCTACGCTTGAAGAGTATACTCAATTACTTTAAGCCCATTCCTTAGAAGATATGTACACTCTAAATCTGGAAGTTGACCTAGTAAATGCATTTTCAAGATTCCTAAGGGTCAGAAAAGTTGAAGTAAACAAGGCCCTAAAGAGCTGTAATGGAAACTACATCAAATTGGAAGACCTGAAAGCCTAATCTTAGCAAACGGGTCATCTTCTATGGCAATCCTAAAGACTGGGGACATAATAGAATGAATGCTTTCATCCTAGCTGCATTTGAGACTCTCTTATTCCCTAACGAAAAGTTCCTCATACATTTTAGGGTCGTTGAGTTAGCAAGCCAGTTTTTTAAAGGCAAGTCATACACCTTGGCCTTCCTCATAGAACAAAGTAGAAGCCTAAACATTTGGAAAGAGAAAAATAATGATGTACTAAAGACCAGCATGACATTATTAACTGTTTGGTTTATAAGCTATATGAAGTGTTTTGGGCTTGACCTGATCCGAGGAAAATTTGCTCACAGGATTGATTTAATTAATTCCTTTACCGACAAGGTCCATTTGCCAAAAGAGAAGTCTACTTAATACTGGGTAAAAGTCCTGCAAAATTTCCAAGTCACTGATGTCTTATAGATAGCCAAGTAGAGTAATTTTAAAGGGGTAATCCCAATCTGTAAAAATTATTAAGCAATCCTTCTAATTGGGATGAAATGGTACACAAGCTATTACCTTAACAACATGATCAAGCAGTTTGAGGTAATTTAAGATATAGTCTATAAGCCCCTACTAGATGTCATGACCCTGGATCATAAAGACCTTCGGCTTCCAATGCCACTAAAAATATTCAAACTCCGGATGATCAAGAAATTATGCGAAAGAAGGACTATCGGCCTTAATATTGATTTGGGAGAATGGTTAGGAGAAGTGGATAAGCATAAGGTTACCAAAGAATAACTATATGATCAACTCCATAAGATAGGGGAGATCCAGTATCGAGCACTAGAGGTCATACAACCCTTGCCAGTTGAACCAAACTCTAAAATCAAGACTTACATGGACCAAGCACAAGCTCGTTTAAAAGTTATCTATGAAGATCACAACATGTGGGAAGATCTCTTTCGAGAATCCAAATATCATTCCTGGGCCTTAGAACATCACTTGAAGATGACCTGGCTAAGGCTCAAGGAGCTTGAAGAAGCAAATGAACCTAGCCCGAGAAAGAGGAAGGAAGCACTAGTAGGAACCAACAAGAAGCAAAAAGAAACACTAGCCAAGCACTAAAGAAATGTTTAGAAATAGGAGTACTTTTTGAAACAATTATTTTTCTTTTTAATAATGTAAAAAGGAACTCCGAGAGTTGCAAAATAATAAATAAAATTACCATCTTACCGATTAATTATCAGTTTTGTTTCTCTACATTCGTGTGCCATATATCTTTGCATTCTTATAAATTTATTTATTTATTTTTCATTCATCTCATTTCTTTAAAATATATGTATGCTAACTTGTTGAGAAGTAATCTCGAACTAGGTTGCAAAGATAACTCCTAAACATCAAACCTTCTAGAGAAGTCCTATCAAAACTCGCTCACAGACCAGGATGGTTAGCCAAAGAAATGACAACATCAACATCAAAAACGACAACAACAATGTGAAGCTAGAAGTCATTAATCATACTAAGCTAAGGTTCCACTCCTTAGAAACAATAGGAATGATTGCAGATCAGTTAAGCGTCCTTACTGACAGCATTGCTTTACTTCGATCTATAGCACCAACAAACAAGGAAAGCTCCAAGGCCCGATATGGGAAGAATATCGAAGCCCCACCCCTTAAAGCAGAAGAAGCCTATCCTAAAGTTAACCTAACCTTTAAATCTTTTGAGACAGAAGGGGTTTGTCCAAAGGTCAACCTGACTTTGAGTCCAACATTACTCATTCCCAATCAACCTAAAGCCAGAAGCTGACTAAGATAGATTAAAAGAGTTAGAGAGGCGATTAACCTAGCAGACTACTAAAAAGATGAAAATTCTCAAAGGGTATTAAAGGTGTGTAAACAGGTTCAACGGGTGAACCCGGCCTAACCTACTTTGGCCCAAACTTATTTAAAAAGCAGGTTAAATAGGCTGACTCGCAGGTGAAAGGCATAAATATAGCCCAAACTAGCCTACTTTGGCCCGCAAGTTAAATAAGTCAAAAAATCTTAGCCCAAACCCGTTTTAAAAGTAGGTTAAATGGGCCAGCCCGTGGGCCAATTCCCACTTATACACCTCTAAAGGGTATGATAATTTTGAGCAGGCTAGTATTACAGACTTCTTTGCTTATGACTATGGAAGCTTTTTAGAAAAATTCCAGATACCTGACTTTGACCTAAAATACACATCAATTTGTATATATGAAAGATAGGCAAGTACATTCAATACAACTAGCTCATGGTGCAAACTTTCTAAGACAGCTTGTCGAGTCCTACTTTAACCTAGTATGCTTAATTATATCTGAACCAGGTGAACACATGGGAGAAACTAACTAAGGCATTCTTCAAATAATACAAGTTTAATATGGAAGTAGCACCAACCATGATGGACTTGGTCACCCTGCAAAAGAGACATAATGAATCATTCAAGGAGTATGCCTAGAGGTAGAGATCCCTAGCTACAAGGGTATCCACCCCCATGATCAAGAAAAAGATGACTTCAACTTTCATTAATACTCTTGAAAGGCCCTACTTTTCTTACCTAATTGGGTAAGCCTCTTCCAGCTTCGTAGAAGTGGTGGCCGCGGGATGCTAGATTGAAAGTACTATTACTTCTGATAAATTATAAGAGCCATCAGATATAAGACTACCCTCTGTACAACCTACTACCAGCAAGCCCAAAGAAGCAACTGTCAGCATGGTGAATTCAAACACTAAGCCTAATACTCGAGTTTCCCTTAGAAAAAATCCTTCACCAATTCAACAACAATTCTGAAGTTAACCATTGATGTACCTAAGAGCTTAGTTGTTATTAAGGCTTACCATAGTAGATTCAAACCAATGGGTCCTTCAAAATATCGAAGAAAATAGAGTGAGTCGATTGACGAACTGACATGAGTAGTTGGCGTGAAACTACTCAGAGTGTATGACTCATTTGTGAATACAATACGACTTGACACTTCACTTAATATGATACACAAGTTGATGTCAAGGTCCACATACCACTAATCCTAAGCTATTCGGTAAGATTAGATAAGAGTATATAAGAATGGTCTTGGAGAAGGTGGTCTCACAAGAACAGAATATTCAATGTATATTTTTTATATAAGATAATTCTGGCTTATAAGGAAAAGGGACTATTTCTAGTAAGTCCTTAGGATAAACATAAATGAGGAAATTACAAAAAAGGCATACAAAAGGAGAATTCCTAGTAAATAAAAAAAGGGTAAAAAGGACGAATGACAAAAGGAAAAAATAGTATAATGTCGGGTGAAATGGATATGTAGCAGCATAACATTAGTTCCACATATAGATTCTCTGATTACAGCAAGCGAAGGGAATTAAGATGTTGGGACATCAGGGTCCGCCAAGAAGAGGAAAGGGTGCAGCAAGTGTCGAAAGAATGTACTCAACCTGAAAGGACTGTCTCATCACTCAACAAGAGTCTCTCGATAACTGAAAGTTCGATCACTCAGTTTAGAGCCTTCAGCAAGCAAATAGTTGGCATCAGCATAAGAGAGAACACAATAAGGTGTAACCTCCTAAAGTTGTTAAGGAATTGAACCATCTTCCTTCTGCGTAGGTTCTCTCATCATCGATAAGTTGTTAAAAGAGGATTCTTTGAGTAAGGGATGGGAGGTCTCGAGTCGTGCACGAGTAAGAGGACCAATGGTTGGTAGCTCATCAACTATAAGTCAATAAGCCCCCCAAGACAATTTACTAAGATACCAGTTCCTCTCAACTAAGTCTTTGAAAAATTAAGAAAAGATAATGTAATCCATTTTGACCTTCCCAATGAAAGGTACAAGCCAAAGGTTTTTTTACCCTAATGCCAAGTGTCAATATCATTTAGGATAAGTGAGCCATTAAACCAACTCATGCTGGAGATTAAGGAACAAGATTCAGGACTTAATTGATGAAGGTATGATTCAACTGGACTTTGTGGAGGCTTCGAATCAACATGTCAGCAACAACCCCTTACCCAACCGTAGCCCATCATCAATATGATGTTTGATAATTCAGATCTTGCTATCAATATGATTAGTTCCAAATGAGAGCCTAACGTCTATAGATTTTACAAACAAGAAGAGAAGCAAGCTTTAAAGATCAAAAGGTACACCTTCCATGTGCCCTTAGCCCGTGAAAGTTATAAAACTGCCCCTATTAACTACCAGGTAGTTAATAAAGAGAAATCGAGTTCATTCATAGGAGGGATTACCCACTCCAGCAAGGTTTATGATTTGAAAGAAGACCTTAAGAAGAAGAATGTGTTGGAAGAATTAAGCAACAAACTACCTAAATATGAGGAAGGATTGACTACCTTCACCAAAATGATTAAGTCTAGTGAGTATAAGATAATGGATTAGCTTACTAAGTCTTTAGTATAAATATCTCTTATGATTCTGTTGATGGCTTTAGAACCATATAGGGAATCTCTATTCCAAACTCTAAGGGAAGTCAAAGTCCCTTATGAAATATCAGCTAAAAAGATGGGATCAATTACCAACTCTATCCTCACTATGGATCAAATTTCTTTCTGCATTGAAGAATTGGGAGGGGAAAGTAATCAATATACTAAGCCTCTCTTCATAATAGTGAAGGTAAACAACATTATCGCAACCAGAGTCTTCATCGACAATGAGTCATCATTAAATGTTTACCCTCTTGCCACCCTAGATCTATTGTTTATCCATGCAACAACAATTAAGCTAAGTTTAACAACAGTTAGGGCTTTTGACAGATCCAAGAGAGATATTATTAAAGAGATTGACTTATTAGTTGACATTGGCCCACAAACTTTCAACATTCGATTCCAAGTCTTAAACATCCTGAGGACCTTCAACCTCTTATTAAGAAGACCTTGGATTCATTTAGTAGGGACCATACCTTCAAGTTTACATTAGAAGATTAAGTTCATCTCAAATGGCCAAGTCATAACGATTCTGGGTGACTAAGATTATGAAATATATAAAGAAATGGCTATACCTACATTGGCATTGAAGAGCAGGAGGACTTTGGGCTCCAGATGTTTGAAGAAGTGTGTATGATTACCAGTCAAAGGAAATATGAGAAGGTAAAATTCAAGGAAGGGTAGGTTGGCACCTATGGGCTTGGCTACATTCCAACTCCGATGGTAGAGTTGTGAAACATGTAAGTGATGGGCAAGAAAGGTGACAAATTGTATTATGCCCCAATGACCTTCCCACTACTGATAGTAACATTCATTCAAGCTAATGTTCATACCCCAGAATCTACTAAAGAGGACACCCCTAGCAAGAATGAAATAGGGGGCCCATCCTACAAGCTCCAGGACATGAATAAATGGTTCTCCGTCCTTATGAATAGCAGTAAGTCTTCTCTAGGGTAAAGGATGAATCATAGTTTAGTGTTTTCTTGAGTTTTGTAATAATTACCTTTGTTCTACAAATACGTACTTGAAAGAATTGTTTAATCTAATAAAAGAACAGTTTCCATTTTCTTCATTACATTACATTACATTACTTACACTCCTTTCTTTACGTACTTTTAACCTAGATGCAAAACTCTAAATAAAAGCTAGAGATAATATAGCCTAGAACCATCTCTTCTCCTTCATGGATGAATTCTCCGGATATAATCAGATCTGAATGTTCGAGGAAGATAAAACCAAGACAATGTGAAGCACATTTTACTACAAAGTAATACCTTTTGGACTCAAAAATGCCGAAGTAACTTACCAAAGAGTAATGGTTACAATTTTTCACGACATAATGCACAAAGAAGTTAAAGTATATGTTAATGATATGATTGTAAAGTCCAAAAAGAGAAAATCACATAGATAACATGAGGTGATTGTTTGATAAGTTGAGAAAATTCCAATTGAAGCTAAACCTAGAGAAGTATATGCCTTTAGAGTAACTTTAGGGAAATTATTGGGTTTCATAATTAGCCAAAGGGGCATCGAAGTAGACCCCAATAAACTTAAAGCAACAATTGACTTGCCCCCTCTATGTATACTTAAAGAAATCAAAGGCTTATTGGGTTACTTAAACTACATAGCACTTTCATATCTTAATTTATAAATAAATATTGTCCCTTATTTAAGTTGTTGAAAAAGAACACCAAGATAAATTAGGACAAAAAATGCAAGCAAGCCTTTACAACAATCAAGGAGTACCTTATGAACCCTCCAATTTTAGAAGCTCCTAAACTTAAGAAAGCGTTTTTTCTGCACCTTACAATATTATCAAAATCCATGGGGTATGTGCTTAGTCAAAAAGATGAGGAAGGAAAAGAGTAGGCCACATACTACTTGAGTAAAAAGTCTATAGAAGGGAAACATAAGTATTCAAAAATTAAAAGAACATGTTGTGCTTTGGTCTAGATAATGCATCGGCTCAAACAATACATGCTTTATTACCAAATTGAATTGCTAACTCAACATGGCCTCCAAAAGTACTTGGCGGAAAAGCCAGCTCCGATTAGTGGGATCTTAAAGTGGCAAATGTTGTTGTTGGAGTTTGACATTACATACGTAAACCAAAATTCAGTCAAGGGACAAGCCCTAGCAACTCATTTAGTAGTAAATCCCTTTGACGATATCCCCCCAAGAGGTACAAGTAAAATTCCTCGATAAAGATATCTTAGTAGTTGAAGGAAGTTCTGATGAACAAAAAGATGATAAGCCCCTAAAGTGGAAGATGTTCTTTAACGAAGTTGCTAACGTGTTTGGGTATGGAATCTGGGTAGCATTGATATCCCCTGAAGGCATGCAGTTCCCTATAGTTGTAAGGCTCATTTTCTCATACACCAACAATATTGCTAAATATGAAGTGAACATCATGGGACTCAAAATGGCCTTGAATAAGAACATTCAAGAATTAGAAGTGTATGGAGATTCTTCACTCATTATTAGCCAAGCTCAAGGGGGATACCAAATGAAGGATCCTAAACCGGTACCTTATCACTAGTACTTGACTGAATTAATGGAGGAATTTAAAGAAATCACTTTCACTTATGTATCGAGGACTCAAAATCAATTTGCTAATGCATTGGCTACTTTAGCATCCATAATCCAAATATCTAGTAGAATCGAAATTTAACTGCTCACAATTGAAGTAAAAGAAAAACCTACCTTCTATCTAGCAATTGAGGGTACATATGACAAAAAGCCTTGGTACCATGATATTAAAATGTTCCTCTAACAAGACATGTACCCTGAGGAAGTTGAGAAAAAAGATAGAAAGATGATCAGGAGATTGGCTACCCAATTCTTAATAAACGAGTCCACCATGTACCGACGATCTTTTGATGTTACACTTCTAAGGTGTGTAGACGACAAAGAGGTCGGGATATGGATGAAGGAAGTATACAAAGGAGTATGTAGCCCTCACATGAACGATTACATGCTCGCTAAGAAAATCATGAGGCTAGGGTATTATTAGTCAATGATGGAAAGTAATTGTATCAAACATATTAGGCATTGCCACTTATGCCAAGTTTATGCAAACAAGATAAATGCCATGCCTCAAGAATTACATACTCTCTCTATGCCATGGCCATTTTCAATGTGGGGTATAGACATCATTAGCCCGATTACTCCAAAGGTATCCAATAGACATCACTTTATACTAGTTGCAATTGACTACTTTAGTAAGTGGGTTAAGTCCCCATCTTATTCAAGTATTATTAAAGGGGTATTAGTCAAGTTTATCAAGAAGGATATCGTGGCTCGATACATGGCACCAAAACAATCGTCATTGAAAATGGCACTAATCTCAACAACAAACTTATGTTAGAGTTGGGTCAACAGTTCAAGATCATCCACAAGAACTCTACACCCTATCGACCCTAGATGAATGGGGCCATCGAAGCAACCAACAAAAATCTCAAAAGGATAATTGAAAAGATGGTTGTTACATATAAGGATTGGCATGAGATGTTGCCATTCGTACTCATGGCCTATCGGACTTTCATCAGAACATCAATAGGGGTAATGCCTTACTCTTTAGTATACGGCACTAAAGTAGTGTTACTAGTAGAGGTTGATATCCCATCTCTTAGAGTACTATTAGAAACCCATTTAGATGAAGACGATTGGATAAAGAAACGCATCAAGTAATTTATTTAATTGATGAGAAAAGATTGATAACCTTGTGTCATAATCAATGTTACCAACAAAGAATGGCTCAATCTTTCAACAAAGAATGGCTCAATCTTTCAACAAAGAATAGCTCAAGGCTCTCTTCAATATACGAGGCTCTAGAGGAAAATTCTCTCCCAATTATGGGGCCCCTTATATCATCAGGTGAGTGTTATCAAGAGGGGCTTTAATTTTTTCTTATATGGATGGCCCAAAATTGAGAGAACCTGTAAATGCTGACGTTGTAAAACCATGAAAAGTCAATGGAAATTTTTACTCAAAGCATGAAAATGCTAACCATCTTAAATGTTATTATGGTCTAATTTTCATCTTCTACTAGCAAAGTTGGTATCTTTGGCAGTTTTTGGCATTGGAATCATCTCCATCCCTTTTCTTGCTCCATCAAAAGGTGTAATTCCCTTACTCCATTTAAATAAACCTAGACATTAAAAACATGAAAGAAGGTGAAGGTGAGATATAAAACATTGGTAATTAATAAAACTCTTTAAAATACTTTATCACGAGTTGATCTTCTTCGATGGGGAGTTATATTGTCTATTTTTCAGGGAAAGGCAAAATTCAAAGAGGCGAATACCTCATAGTAAATATTTACTAGTTAGGGATTTGGTTTAGAAAGATCTAAAAAAAGAAAGCAATCAATCAATGAAAGGAAATAGTAGATGGCATTCTGTATTGGGCTGGTTTTTGTAACTTCTGAAAAGGGCCAGTGGAAGTTCTGTGTCAAGATTGGTTGTAGATGGGAAATAAAAAATTGAATCCATTTTGAAGAACAAGCCAGCCAGTTTTGATAGGACTTTTTTTTCAAAGAAAGTTTTGACGGTTTGGGTGCTATCAGCAAGACCAGGTAAGTACCTTTGTATAATGTTAGCATATTGGTTTCAAATATTGCATTTGCATCCAACCTTTATCTCTTAGGGTAGTAGCAAGCATTTGGGGTATTTTCCTCCTTCTTAACAACCATTTGATATTCCAATTGATCCATAGGACTTTATCCTAACTCCTTTAGGGTCTTAGCTAGCTCAAGAAGCGCTTTGCCCATTCACCTAAGTTAGTCAACTCATAAGGGCACAACTAAGCTTCAATTTCTCATTTAGGATCTTAGTTAGCTCAAGGAGCGCTTCACCCATTTGCCTAAGTTAGTCAATACATAGGGGCACAACCAAGCTTTAATTTCTCATTTAGGGTCTTAGTCAGCTCAAGGAGTCCTTCGCCTGTTCACCTAGATTAGTTAACTCATAGGGGTACAACCAAGCTTCAATTTCTCATTTAGGGTCTTAGTCAGCTCAAGAAGCACTTCGTTCGTTCGCTCGTTTACCTAGGTTAGTCAATTCATTAAGGGCACAACCAGGCTTCAATTTCTCATTTAAGGTTTTAGCCAACTCAAGGAGTGCTTTGCTTGTTCACCTAGGTTAGTCAGCTTATAAGAGTACGACCAAGCTTCAATTTCTCATTTAGGGTCTTAGGCAACTCAAGGAGCACTTTACCCATTTGCTTAGATTAGTCAACTTATAAAGGCACAACTAGGCTATAATTTCTTATTTAAGGTCTTACCCAACTCAAAAAGCACTTTACCTATTTACTTAGGTCAATCAACTCATAGGGGCACAACCAAGCTTCAATTTCTTATTTAGGTTCTTAGCTAGCTCAAGGAGCACTTTGCCCGTTCACCTAAGTCAATCAACTCATAGGGGTACAACCAAGCTTTAATTTCTCATTTAGAATCTTAGACAGCTCAAGGAGTACTTCACTTGTTCACCTAAGCCAACCAGCTCATAAGACCAGGCTTCATTTTCTCATTTAAAGTATTAGCTATCTCAAGGAGTGCTTCACTCATTTGTTTATATTAGTCAGCTCATAAGGGTACAACTATGCTTCAATTTCTTATTTAGGGTCTTAGCCAGCTTAAGGAACACTTCGCTCGTTTACCTAGGTTAGTTAATTCATAGGTGTATGACTAAGCTTTAATTTCTCTTTTAAGGTCTTAGCTAGCTTACAGAGTGCATTGCTTATTCGCTTAGGTTAGTCAACTCACAAGGGCATAACTAGGCTTCAATTTCACATTTAGAGTCTTAGCCAGCTTAAGAAGTGCTTTACTTATTTACTTAGGTTAGTCAGCTTATAAGGGCACAATTAGGCTTCAATTTCTCATTTAGGGTCATAACCAGCTCAAGAAGTACTTTACCCGTTCGCCTAAGTTAGTTAGCTCATAGGGGCACGATCAGGCTTTAATTTCTCATTTAGAGTCTTAGCCAGCTTAAGGAGTACTTCACCCGTTCAACTAAGTTAGTTAGCTCATAAGGGCATAACTGAGCTTCAATTTCTCATTTAGGGTCTTAGCTAGCTTAAGGAATGCTTCATTCGTTTGCTTAGGTTGGTCAACTCATAGGGGTACGACCAGGCTTCAATTTCTCATTTATGGTCTTAACAAGCTTAAGGAACGCTTCGCCCGTTCACCTAGGTTAGTCAGCTCATAGGGGCATAACTAGGCTTCAATTTCTCATTCAGGGCTTAGCTAGCTCAAAAAGTGCTTTGACCATTCACCCAGGTTAATCAACATATAGGGGCATAATCAAGCTTCTATTTCTCATGTAGGTTCTTAACTAAATCAAGGAGCACGTTGACCATTTACCTAGGTTAGTCAACTCATAGAAGCATAACTAGGCTTTAATTTCTCATTTAGGGTCTTAGCCAGCTTAAGGAACACTTTTCCTATTCGCTTAGGTTAGTTAGCTCATAAGAGCACAACTAGGCTTCAATTTCTCATTTAGGGTCTTAGCCAGCTTAAGGAGCTCGTTCATTGTTCTCATAGGTTAGTTAGCTCATAGAGACACAACCAAGCTTTAATTTCTCATGTAGGGTCTTAATCAGTCAAGGTGCGCTTCACCCATTTGCCTAGGTTAGTCAGCTCATAAGTATATAACCAGGCTTCAATTTCTTATTTAGGGTCTTAGCCAACTCAAAGAGCGCTTTAACCATTTGCCTAGGTTAGTTAACTTATAAGGGCATGATCGGGCTTCAATATCTCATTTAGGATTTTGCTAACTTAAGGAGTGCTTTTACCATTTGCTTAGGTTAGTCAACTCATAAGGGTACGACTATGCTTCAATTTTCATTTAAGGTCTTAACTAACTTGAGGAGCTTTTCGCCCGTTCGCTTAGGTTAGTTAGTTAGCTCATAAGGGCACGATCAGGCTTTAATTCCTCTTTCAATTTCTCAACCAACTCTTAGAGCGCCTCCTCTCTCTTTCACCTTCACCATTCATCAAATCCCTAATGGACTAAACATAGGATAACTAACTAGCTATAGCACTTCTTAGGACAAATTTCACCTTTAGGGCAAAAATAGTGTTTCTTTTGTCTTTATTGTAAAGTTTTGGTCAAACTGCACCATAAAGAGGAGTAACTCCAGACACTCTATTTTTGCCCTCTCTTTCCTAGTTTTGCCCTCTCCTCTCTATTTTATTATTTTAAAATTTTTGGAATAAGGTAAAGGATCCTGATTTACAAAAAATCTCAAAAAAAAATAGAAAATTTTGAAACATCAGAAAAAGTAGAAAATTTAGAAAATTTAAATAATTTTTTTTAAATAATAATAAGTTTTTTTATTTAGCTTTAGTGTTTTTAGGGGCCTTAATTAGGAGAGGGGTGTTGGGTCTAGCTTAAATTCAAATATAGCCCAAGTAGACTTTGTCCATATGTGCAATTTGATTACACATGGACAAGGCATAAGCCAATGGTCTAACAATAATACACATGGACTTGCACTTAAGTTTGGCTTGGAGATTAGGGAATCAAATCTTACCAAAGGCATAAAGTACCTTTTATTTTTTCTTCATAAGACACATCCGCCACTTGTCAAAATATTACTATGCTATGCATCTATTTGTGACACGTGGTACTTCATGGTTGGGCTACGCTAACCACACTATGGATACATATCGACTACGTAGCATGACACGCAATATGCTACGGATATGTGTTAGCCACGTATTATTTCAAGACACATGGCGTGTTCCTATTAAATCAAGTGGTTAATGTGACATAACGTTAGCACCACATCAACACCTTCTTTCGTTCTCTTTTTCCTTCTATTTCCTTCATCTTCTCCAAAAGTCCACATTTTCCTTCCTAAGTAGCCAACTTTAACATTGATTTCATGGCCCTTATTATTGTAATTTCACCAAATTAATAGTGAAATTGCAAACTAGACATGGAGTACTGCAATTTGAACTTGAAAACTCATTTTAATTCACTCAATCAAAATCGAAGTTGAAAATGGTAGGAAACGTAGATACCTAACTTGAGACCCGGTTTAACTAAGCTTGATTCGAGCTTCGTCATTGATTTTTGAAGCTTCCTTTATTTTTTTTCAATAATACCAAACCTCATTAAGCTCCTTTGACCACTAAATTCCTAAGATTTGCAATCAATTCCATTGAATCCGAATTTAATATTTTTCAAAACCCATCCTTCAAGTTTGCTTTGATTTCTCACTTTCTAAGTGAAAGTGAATCCTCAATGAGTATAAAAAGAGGTCAGGGAAGCTTGGACGATAAGGGGAATCAATCAAAGCCCACTCAAAAAGCTCTCTCTCTCTCTCTCTTTCTCTTGATCTCACTCCCTTACTGTTATCTCTCTCTCTCTCTCTACAATTCTCTCTCTCTAGCTACTTTCGAGCTGCCCCACAACCATAGCTAAAACCCCATGACCACTAACTTCCCAACGCAACCAAACCCAACCACTGCCGTAACCTCTTATAGTCCATGCCGAACCACCAACCACAAAACCATAAGCTGCCGTACCTTACTCTCAAACTACTGCACTTAGCCACTTTTGGCACTACTCACTACTACAGTTAAACCCATCGTAGTAAAAAACCTAAGACCATACCTCTCTCAACCTATCAATAACCACCACATGACCAACCTAGTACTGTTGCTACTGCATTAACTTTGAAAACCACCAAGCCAAGCCCCATTGGCTATGGCACTAAGCCTACCCCACCCTCCTTACCCACCGAGTCCCTTTCCTCAAGTCCAATTTGAAACTTACAAAAATATGTTCTCCCACTCATTTTGGTAGCTAGATCAAGTTGAACCACCCCTCAAGTAGCTACCATCTTCTCCCTCACGTGATCCATACCCATTCCAAATCCGAGTTGAAGACCTACTCTGGATCCGACCCATTCAACCTGAAGACCAAAGCTGACCTGCACACCTAATTGTTGTCCTTTGTTCAACCTTCACTTGTACATTTGTCTCATTTTTGTTGTTATTTTTTATTTATTTAAATTATTCCTTGTAAATGTAAATGTAATTGTCAAAATAAAAAGAAAAAAATATGAAAAAAGGAAAAGGAAAAGAAAAAGAAAACCAAAGGAAAGAAGAAAAAAAGAAAAAATAATAAAAAAGGTATAGTAACATAGTTTTAAGTTTTTATTCACTTTCTCGATTAAAACTAAAAAAATTGATAAAAATTAAAAAAATTATATAAAATAAAATAAAATAAATAAAAGTAAGAAATATTTTTATGAGTTAGAAAAAACTTATTTTCTAAATAAATAAAAATAAACCAACTTTTTTTTCAAAAATTAGGATTACTTTAGAATTTTTCAAAAATAAAACCCTACTTATAACCATTTTTAGAAATTAAAATTTATCAACACAGTTAAATTTTCTAAAAGAACTACGTAAGTCTGATCCTGAATAATAGAGCTCTAAAAAAAAAACTGTGAACCGTGAATTGAACCTTAAACCAAACTGAACTGAAAAATTGGTTTTCTTGCAAACCGTTAGGTTTACGGCTCGATTTGGTTTTATGCAAATGGTTTGCGATTCGGTTCAAGGAAAAAAGCTGAACTAAACTATTTAGTTAAATGAAAAAAATTCATGCAATTTTTTTTTCCTTTTTTATATTTTTTTCATCAATCTTCATAAATTTCATCAAATTTTTTATATCTTATTATTCTTTGTCATAATTTTGTATTAATTATTAAAATTAAGTTGAGTGAATTCCATTTAAAATTTTATATTTATTGGAGATAAAAATATTTGGTGAAAATTTAATACAAATAGTTTAAACCGTGGATCGAACTTAATTAAATTGATTTTAATTAGCTTCGAAAAATTTATCAGTTGAACCGTATAGTTAGGTTTAACTTAAAAAAAAAACGAACCATTATATTAGGTTTGGTTTAGTAAAAGAGGACGAACCATATCGAACTGCACCTACCCCTACCAAATAGTAGGTACGTAGCATTTCTAAGGCGACGTAAAAAAATAAAAAAAGTTAGTTTTTCCTTTCTTTTAGTTTAAAATTATTTAATTAAAAGTAGTTTTGATAAATTAAGTTATATATCTAAAAAGCTGGTTTTAGGAATCCAATTTAAATTTGAAAAGTTGTGGTACTTGTAAGAGTTTAAAGAATTTAACCCCTAGACTCGTTGCTCTGGTTTTTTAAAAACATTTTCTTTAAAATCAAGTTCTCCCTAGCAAACCAATGTCTAGGTCAAAACCAAATCTACCCGTTTGGTTTTAACCTACACAATTTCTCTACCTTGGTTAGGTGGCGACTCTAAAATGTTTTAAAAAATAAAAGCCGGTTTTCTTTAAACCTTAGTTGAGGATTAGTATTAAATGAGTATGGCTTAATAATCATCAGTTTAAAGAAGATTTATTTATAAAACCAAAAAAAATAAAACTCGATACCTAATTAGTAGCATTTTACCATATAAAATATCTCATCACTAGAAGCGGAAGTTCTTGTATGAGGTGAAAAAGTACTTATAGGATGAGTCATACCTTTTTAGGAGTTGTGCTGATTAGGTGATTAGGTAATGTATATCGGCATCTAAGGTTGCTGACATACTTCACTATTGCCATAGTCGTGAAGCTAGTAGACATTTTGGTGCTGAAAGGACAACTTCTAAGGTACTTTAGTGTAGATTTTATTCGCCTACCTTATTTAAGGATTGTCGTGCTTTTGTGCTAGCTTACGATCAATGCCAGTGTTTACAAAACATCTCTACGAGGCATGAGATGCTGCAGCATAGGATACTAGTGATTGAAATTTTTATATTTGGGGGATTGACTATATAGGACCATTCCTATCGTCCCTTAACAATAAGTACATCCTTGTTGCTATCAATTATGAGTCTAAGTAGGATGAAGTAGTGACTCTCACAACTAATGATGCTAAAGGAGTACTTCGTTTCTTAAAATGAAACATCTTCACTAGGTATAGGAAACTACGAGCGATCATTAATGATGAGGGCTTTCACTTATGTAATATGCAGTTTGATAATTTGCTGGCAAAATATGGAGTGAGACATGAGGTGGCTACACCTTATCACCCTCAAACAAGCAGTCAGGTAGAGTCGTCAAATCAGGAGCTAAAGCAAATCTTGGAGAAAACTGTCAATACATCAAGAAAAGATTGGTCGCTTAAGCTTAATGGTACACTTTAGGCCTATGAAATCACTTACAATATGTCCATATACCGCATGCTCTTTGGTAAGGCTTCCCATCACCTAGAAGAGTTGGAGCACAAAGCATATTAAGCCATAAAATTCCTCAATTTTAATAGACAAGCTGATGGGAACCATATGTTACTCCAATTCAATGAGCTGGACGAATTTAGGATTGAAGCTTTTGAGAATGCTTGTATCTATAAGGAGAAAACGAAGATGTGGCATGATAAGCAGATCCTTAATCGAGAGTTCAAAGAGGGATAGAAAGTGTTGTTGTATAGCTTTTGGTAGAGGTTATTTCCCAACAAGCTAAGGTCTAGGTGGTCGGGACCCTTTATGGTCACTAAAGTCTTCCCTTTTGGAGTTGTGGAGATTAAGAAGGATCATGAGGAACCTTTTTGGGTCAATGGTTACTAGCTTAAGCACTTTCGGGAAAGGGGAACTTTAGACAAGAGTAAGAGAGGGTTGGATCTTCATGATCTAGGATAAGCATAAGAACAAATGTCTGGTTAAGGACTATAAACCAAGCGCTAAGTGGGAAGCAACCCACCATTAAGTCTTTTTGTGTTGGATTTCCTTTCAATTTTTCATGTTTGTGTGCATTTCAGTTCTCTTTTTGTCTATTCTTGTTGTTCTTTCTTGTTTATGCTTGTTCATCCTTCGAGTATGTCTTCTTGGTTTATTCCCCCTTAAACTAGTCTACGATGAAGTCTCTTGTCTCCTCTTATGTAGGTTTGTTAACTTGGAGTTTAGAGTATTAATCGAGTGGTTTTAGTGTTAGTTAAGAGCTTAAGATCATAGAGTTAGTTGGAGACTTATATGGATGTAGTAAGCTCATTAGCCAGTACCCCAAGAGAGTCCCTTTCTCTCTTTCCCGCTTCTTTTATTCATATCTGTTATGCTAAACAATGAGGACATTGTTTGTCCTAAAAGTTAGGGATGGATTTTGTACTGAATTTTAATTACAAATTATGTTAGCTAATGTATGATGGAGTAGTTGTTGGATTTTTATTGATTTGTTGTGTGCTGAGTTGATTATCCATACGTTTCTATGTGCTGGTTGCATATTATGCTTATGTTGGCTGCATATGATATGCTCACATTTTGATCCTTGTGCATATTATGTAAAAATGACAATTGATCCAGGTTATTGTTAACATTTGCTTCATAGGCACCAAATTTTTTCAAAAAGTTTGGAAGTTGCATTCCTTATAAAAAGATCAATTTTTTACTAATTTTTTTTTATTCTATGCCTTTTTCAACTTGATCTTGAGTTGGACATTTTTCATTTCTCTATAGTTAAGACATGAAATCGTTGCTTTGTTTAGTTATACCTTGTTTAGATTGAGGTTTGACAACTTAGGATTAAGGCAATGTTCTTGATTAGGGGTTAGATTTTTACATTTTTAAGCTGACTAGTATTCATGCATATTCTTTAAAGTTCCAAGAGCTCGATATGATAATGTAAATCATAGAAAACTTAAGCTTGCCTTGAATGTTTCTTCTCAAATACAAAAAGAACCTAAGTTGGGGTAAAAGTAAACCGTCATCAAATGATAAATAAAAAAAAAGAGCAAAAACAAAAAGAGAGTATAAGTGGACATTTGGGGCGCCCAATAAGTGCATGGCCCATCCCCTTCAATAAATAATTCTTAAAAGGGTTCATGAGCCCCTAGTGTCTAACTTATGAAAAAGGGTGAAGAATAAAGACTTCTCCAATGCAAATGAATCAAATAAGGGATGCATGTGTGCTTAATGTCAAAAAGAAAACAAAAAATTTTAAATATGAAAAACTAGGAATTGCAAAGTAAATGATGAACTTATAGTTTGAATTATTTACTCGGTAGTATCGTGCTTGTGATATGGATTAGGAGTGTACATACATGCTTAGTGTACAAAATGTGAGGATCTATTCTTTAGTTGATGGATGTTATACTTGATCTTTAGTAAGAGGATTTTGATCTAAACATGGTGATCCAACTCTATTGAACAAGTGATTAGTAGCTTAAGTTTATTGTTAATGATTTATATGCATGTTGATTGATTAAGTAGTTAAGGGGTAAGAAAAAGTTGCTTGTACTTGATTTATAATGGGGTGAATGTAACTAGTTCTAATGAGCTTCATAGTTTTGGCGCCATTATGAAGTAGGTATTTGAGAATGACGTATAGATTTGCTTAAGGACAAGTAATGTATTAAGTTGAGGGTATTTGATAAATGTACAAAATTACACATTTATCTCTACTTAATTATTATACTTTTTGCATTTCATGGTGTTTTTATTGTGAATTATGCTTAGAAATCATAAAAAATGTAATTTTCTTGGTGAATTTCATAAATAGTGAGACAAAAGGATCAAAAGATAGCTTAAATAGCTTTATATAAACTCATGTATTCATTCTATGATTATGTATCTTTTTATATGTGAGTTTATGTAATTTATAAAAGAAAGAGTCATGTCAATTAGTTATTTAGCCATGTTTCACAAGAACATACCCTTAAATCAATTGTTTGTGCTTCATTTTCATTAATATAAACTCATTGGTTCTCCCTATGTTACTATTTTTATAACAGATGTCAAGTACAGTCCATTAAACTAAGCTACATATGCTTTAGCTCATTGAGAAGTTCATACATCAGCCATTTGAATTTGAATAAAGTAGTCCTTGTTACAACTGAATACAACAACTTCACGATAGCTAATTAAAGTATAGAAGCCACTGTGTAATTTGAAATAGATCGTGAGTCAATTTGGAGATAAAGGCAGCCTATTAGTTAAAGTCCATTCGCTAAGCCCCTGCAACAACTCCTAGTCGAGAACCAAAAATAACAATAAGCTAAGGAGTATGTTGATAATAGCAGGCCATAGACTTAGTTTTAGCTGCTAATTGGCGCTCAAACATTTTACAATAGACATAACTAACAATAGCAAGTAATTTATCATAGTCGAATAACCTGAGCTTCATACGATTGAATCAAAGTTGACTAGCACAAAAGAAACCTGAAAGAGTTATTGATTTGTGATTGCAACAGCCGCAATTCAAGAAATACAGTAGCCCCTAGTCTCTTCAAAACTTAATAGCAGATAATAAGTGCACAAATAGTAACATTATGTACTGCAATTTCAATGGCATACGAGACAACTAGTAAGTTCATGCTCTAACAATTGATACGAGCTTGTATTCTACTCTAAGTTTCTTCAAACAATTCCAATACAATCACATGGAGTGCCTATTTAATTGTCATCTTGCAATTCATTAAGAGGCTAACTTGACTTATTTTAGTTTTGATAACTACATCATCTTATTATTTCTGTTGGTTGTTTGATAGGTTATATAACTCATGGAATTGAACCAAGCTTCACAATGGTACGACATTACAATAGCAATTCCATCTCAAGTGGACAATAGTTTAAGCACCTAAAATATCAGTAGCAGTCAAGAGGTCCACTTTACTATCCAAGCTACAATCCACTTACACTTGAGCATCATTAAGCCAAATTGATGCGTCTCTGGGGTAGGACATATAGAGAAGCACTACAATGAAGCAAAGCAAAAAGGAACAAAAGAAAAGCTAGTAAAGTCCAGACAGCTGTAGAATGGATATGACATACCATTCGATCCTACTTAGCCTATAATTCACCGAATATGATACATCGATCCAAACTAAAGGGTCACTCGCCACTATTCCTTGATAAACGTGATATGGACCTAGCCAAGGATAGACAAGGTCAGCATGTGGTCATTCGGCATGCCCTATAAGTAGTCTCACAATGCTTAGTCGAGATACTAGAGAGGTCAACCCATAATTGTCGAGTTTTGAAGTTAGTTAGCGCTACTTTCTCCGAGCCTTGCTGAGTGGATTCTAACTCTTGGCAACATGAGCTCTCAACCACTAAGTTGACAATAGACTTTTCCGAGTAAATCCAACTCTCGGTAACTTGATCCTTTGTCATATCAGTAAGCGTAAAGTTGAGTAAGTAATTGGTCAGGCATCGGTGAGGATCGGTTGTTGTCTCAGCCTTATGCTTTTCGACACTCTATCTGTAAGAAAGAGTGTTATTCTAATTCGGTAGACAGAATGAGTCGGCAAGTAGATGATCTCGGCTTTGGCAGTCAGGTTGGGTCGATACCCCGAAGCCTATCAAAAGGGAATAGGTAAGAGTTAAAGGATGATGAGAACACTAAGGTTGCTTAAAGAAAACTTGAATAATATTCTAATATTGATGAAAAAAAATGATTGTCTATCTACAAGCAAGTGTGGGTTTATATACCCGTCTACTAAGGCTACTTTACATGTATGAAAAGGTAAAAGGGTATTCTTACAATTAGGTTACATAGGATATTCTAAAAGGGGTAAAACAGACAAAGAATATTCAATACGGGAAAAGAAAGAATCATTTTGGAATGTTATGTCAGAAAACATCTGTCACCTAATGGTTAGACATTAAAAATATGATACAAAGTAGGTAAAAGCAAAAAAGCGTTGTAGTCAAGGGTCAACCTGATTTGGATCAAGTCTGGATCTAATCAGTCTTGTAAAAAAGTAAGCTAAATTGGAGTCAGATATATATGGTTGGTTCAGGAGCTTGGCTTGGTTAGTCCTGGGTTATCTTTTGAAATAAAGTATCATTGTTGGGCAAGAGCAAATTTGACACATGTGAGGATTTGACAGCCAAGTTGGTAGCAGATAAGTTCGGAATAGAAATCCTTGTCTCGGATTAGAAATCTCCGTCTTAGATATGGCTTTAAGCTAATATTCTCCACGCGAGTCCTTAGAGTCCTCTAGCTCGACTATGTGTGATTGATCCAAGGGACTAATTCTTATCATTTGCTTAGGGGTCGAAAAGATTTTCCCTCAAATCTGAAGTAGTTTCTGCTTCTTCTCCTAGGGTGCTCCTAGGGTCTTCTTTTGCTAGTCGGTAAAGGATCAGATCAGATACATTAAAGGTAGAGGAGACACCGTGGTCAGCAGGTAACTTGATCTGGTAGGTGTTGCAGTTGATCTTCTTCAAGACTTTGAAAAGAACATCAGCTCGAGGGGGATAGTTTGTTCTATCGTAAGTATGGGAATTGCTCTTAGTTGAGGTGAATTCATACTAAGCCTCTTGGCTGGAAAGTGATAGTTTGGTAGCCAAGGCTACTAATCTCATGTTGTTTCTGATTGAACTTAGCTTTCCTTCTTAGTTATAGAATGGTGCAACGCTTGCAATTCTTGGGCTCGATCAACTTTAGATTAACTCTCTTCAGCAACTATTGAGGTATTGATCATGTCTAGGAGAATTGTAAGGTTAAGGCGATATACGACCTCAAATGGGGTCTTTTCAGTGGTACTGGAAATAGTTTGGTTATATGCAAATTCTATAACTGGTAGATACAGATCCCAGTCCCTCAAGTTCTTTTCTACAACAACTCTGGGTAAGTTGCCTAGCATATTGTTCACTACTTCAGTCTGGCTATCAGTCTGAGGGTAGCTATTAGAGTTGAACATTAGTTTAGTGCCAAGTCTTCTCCAAAGAGTCTTTTAGAAATAACTTAAGAATTTTATGTCTCTATTTGAAACAATAATCTTTGGTACTCTATGTAGTCGAACAACTTCTTACAAAAACAAATTAGCAATATATAAAACATCGTTAGTTTGATGGCATGAAATGAAGTGCGGCATCATACTGAAGCGGTCCAATACAACAAATATAAAATCTTTCACTATGGATGTCTAGGGCAACCTTAAGACAAAGTTCATGTTGAGGTCGGCCAGCAACAGTTCTCCTTCAGCAGATTGGTTATCTCAGTCTCCCCAAAGTGACCTAATAATCTATCTCTATGAGCTTCTCTAATCAACAGCTCATGCATGGAATAGTTCGGTATGCATAACCTTTGGTCCTTGAACAAATAGTATCCCTTAATAACAATTCTATCCTTACATTGTTCTATGATATGGACAAAATGAGGGTCATGAGCATACTACTCAATGATGGTTGAGAATCCTAATAATGTCATCTACAAAGTGATCAGCAAAGTTTACTATTGTGACAGAACGTCAGTGACTACATTTGCGCTTCCCTTCTTGTACCAAATGACATACGAGAACCCTTCTATAAACTCTAATCACTTGGCTTATTTTTTCAAGAGTTTGTTCTAACTCCTAAGATGCTTTAAAAACTCATGGTTTATATAAATAACAAACTTTCGTGATAGCAAATAGTGTTACCAAATAGTAAGGGCTCGGTACAAAGAGTATAACTCCTCTTACATAGAATAGTTTAGGGTAGGATTACTAAGCTTCTCACTGTGATAGGCAACGAATCGTCGCTCTTACATCTAGACAACACTAGTTTTAACTCCCGATGAATCACATTTTAACTTAAAAGGTTTGTTAAAGTCTGGTAATGATAGGACAAGCACCGAGGTAAGCTTTATCTTGATCTCCCTAAAGCTCTGTTCAGCTCAATCGTTCTACAAAAATACATCACACTTCTTTGTTAGCTCGGTAAGGGAGCGACTATTATACTGAAGTCCTTAATAAATCGCCTGTAAAAAGAAGCTAGACCATGAAAACTTTGAACTTCAATGACATTCTTTAATGTTGGCCATTCCAGAACAGCTCGAATTTTCTCTTCATCTGCTTGAATTCCTTCCCTTGACATTACGAACCCTAGGAAGATCACCTCACTTTAGCAGAATGTATACTTCTTCACATTCCCATATAATTTCTTAGTTTACAAAATATCAAATACTTCACGGAGATATTGAACATGGTTGTTTAGGTTAGTACTATATACTAGTATGTTATCAAAGTATACGACCACACATCTTCTGATCAAAGGGCATATTACATGGTTCATTAACCTCATGAATGTACTTGGCACATTAGTAAGTCTGAACGGCATAACCAACCATTTGTAAAGGCCATGGCTAGTCTTGAAGGTAGTTTTCCACTCATCATCAGGTCTTATACGAATTTGGTGGTAGCTACTTCGCAGATCAATCTTTGAGAACATCTTGGCACCATAAAGCTCATCTAACTTGTCATCGAGCCTTGGTATCAAATATCTGTACAGTGAGGTTAGCAGACCCAACTTCTGCATAAAGGACTATGTAACGACATTGGCATAACTTTCCCCATCGACAATGATTGTACATAATTAGCTCCTGATGGTACACTTAGTATGAAATAAATTCTTCCTCTAGTCCTCTTCAGAGTTCGGTAGGGAACTTAGCACTTGTCACAGGACTAGGGTTATTACTTCTCCTATATCGGCATAAACCTCCTCTTCTTCCTTGATTGTGGGTTTTCTAACATCCTTTTCCTTTTATCGGTGCTATCTACTATATCTCTTCAGAGCACCATGACACGTCAATTCGGATACTTAGTAACTATGTGTTCGAAGCCTAAGCATTTGAAGCATTTCACTTCTCTGGTCTTTCGTCCAGAAGTCTGACCTTTCTCATATGTTCTCGGGGTTGGCCTAGCCTCAGGTAGGCTTAGCTGACTTGCTCAGACGTGCTAGCTTGCTTGGCTTTCATCAGGTCAGTCATTCCTATCCTTAGCTCGATATAGCTTCCTCAGCTTGGCTTAAATAGGTTGGCTCGGTACAAGGGTTCGCGATAATGTTAGCCTAGGTTGGCTTGGAACACTTTTCCTCTACTTTTCGACCCTCTGTATTGTCTTAATTGCCTCTTCCAAGGTACAAACCTCTACACTTCTATAATGTTGCAAATCTCATACTGGAGCCCATAAATGTACCTTGATATTGTACGGGCCTCTGGTTCTTTCATAGTAGCTCAGGTCATAAGCATCTGGAACTCTCTTACATAGCTATCAACATATCGACCTCCTTAGCGAAGTTCCTATAACTTTGCAAACATATCTTATAAGTAGGTTTCGAACACGAATCTATCCCTTAATAACCTTTTCATCTCTTCCCAAGTTCTAACACTTCGTCTCTCTTGCTCTAGTTATATTTAGATTTTTCCACCATATAGTGGCGTACCCAAAAAACTCAAGTACAGCAAGTCAAACCTTCACAACTTTCGTATATCCATAATAGTCAAACACCTTCTCTTCCCACTCTAAGTATTTATCGGCATCTTTACTTCCACTAAAAGGCAGGATTTGAACCTTAACATTGTCTAACCTTTGAGGAGTTCGACGTCCTTACCCCTATGCTTGGTAATAGTCAACTTCTTCTTGTTCCTCCCTAAACTCTTAAATATCCAGCTCCTCATCATCTTCCTTAATCTCTTCCAACTCCAATCTTCGTGTAAAAGCTTGGTTTACTACTCCTCTAGCTCATTGTGGTCAAACTAGGTGATGGGTTCGATTACTTTGGTCATAATGTTTCTCAAGGGCATTTTCTTGTGGGTTATGGTGCTGTACACCTTGGGGTTGTTGTTTGTTAACCTACATTGTTGTGACTAGATTCTCAACAAGGTTTACGAGTTTGTCAAGTTTGTCATTAACCGACCTTGGAATGTTACTATCATTATGACCATAACCAGGTTATATACCACTACTCTGGTCACCAACAACACCTTGAATACTCGAATCTGACATGATATAATGTCTTTGAAACAAATTAACAACACAATACATAGGAAACAATGCTTTCGTATTTCTCAAAACCTCAACTAACACACCAACAATCTTAATACCCAATAACAACTAAAACAGAATATAAATGAACTTACTTTGCTTTCGTAGTGAAAAATAAGGCAAAAATAGAGTAACAATGAAATCGTACTTAACAACATACAAATCTTCACTACACAGCTCATAATCCCAAACTTACTCTACACGAACACACTGTAGTAGCTATGAAAGGAATACAGTAGCCACTAACAGCAAAGTAAACCAAAAACTTCACTGCAACTTCATATAATCCCTCTCGGAGCCGTGCTTTGATACTAGTGAAGCTGATGCATCTTTAGAGTAGGACACATAGAGAATGACCACAACGAAGTGAACTAAAAAGGAACAAAAGAAAAGATAGCAAAATTTAAGTAGCTGTCTAATGGATATGATACATCACTTGATCCTACTCAATTTACAATTCACTGGATATGATACACTGATCTAAGCTGAAAGGTCATTTGCCATTATTCCTTACTAAAGAGAATAGATAAGAGTTAAAGGATGATGAGAATACTAAGGTTGCTCAAAGGAAATTTAAATAATATTCTGATATTGATGAAAAAAAAATGATTATCTATGTATAAGCAAGTGGGGGTTTACATACCCATCCACTAGGGCTACTTTACGTATATAAAAAAACAAAAAGGTATTCTTACAATTAGGTTACATGGGATATTCCAAAAGGGGTAAAAAAAAGACAGAATATTTAGTAAGAAAAAAGAAAGAATCATTCTAGAATGTTGTGTCAAAAGACATGTATCGCTTAGTGGTTGGACATTAAAAATATGATACAAAATAGGTGAAAGCAAAAAAGCGTTACAGTCAAGGGGAGACCTTATCTGGGGAGCTAATTAGTCTTATAAAGAAGTCAGCTAAATTTGAGTTAGATGTATGTGGTCGATTTAGGAGCTTGGCTTAGCTAGTCCGAGGCTGTCTTCTAGAATAAAGCATTGTTGCTAAGTAGGAGCAAATTTGACACAAGTATGGATCTAATAGCCAGGTCGGTAGGAGATTAGTTTGAAATAGAAATCTCCATCTCGGATATGACTTTGAGCTAGTATTCTCCGTATGAGTCCTTAGAGTCCTTTAGCTCAGCTAAGTGTGATTGGTCTAAGAGGCTGATTCCTATTACGAACACTCCACATTCAATAGCTATAGTTTACCTTATTTTGAGCACTCCATCAGCTAAGCATGCTGCAGCAACTGCCGAGCGTAATAGTAGTAGAATATGATCAACCCCTACATGTGACAACTGCATTATTTATTTGAAAAATCTGATGAATATGAGCACTAAGATAGCTGGCTAAAATCATCTACTAAGTGCACAAGTGGAAACCAAGTTGTCCAAGAGTGAGCAGAAACCGAGAAGGAGCAGCTGCACTTTAGGGGCTACACATTGATGCACATGAGCTGCTCATCTACTCTTCTTAAGTACTCTAATGGCGCTTTCCAAACTCCAGCGAGAATAGGAGCTAGACATTTCATATTGGTCTATAGAATTCGATTGAAAACGGAGGCTAACTTCAACTACCGAGAGCCAAACGAGAGATATATTTTAGGGGAAATTAAATAGAGCAATTCAATTGAAGATTCACACGTGTTGACAAGTTGAAGTAGTAAACTCCACCGGGCACCGATTCAAGTTACTCTAAGCAATAGCTGATCCAACTAAGTTGAGCAGCCACACTTAACTAAACAACAGCCATGACTCCAAATAGCTATTACTTCAGGCCACGCTAAGCAAGAATCAGAGCAGATGAAAGTTTCAACGCAGCAGCCCTTATTTCCTAACACCCAATAGGTCGTGGACTTTAGATGGCAACAGGCTGTGGGCTCTAACTCCACAGCAGACCCGAGCTACTCCTTAGGGCAGAGCACCAAGATTTACACGCCCGAACAAGATCTTTTTTAGTTGAGCCGAGAGTACCAAGCATGCAGCAGGCTGTGACTTTAAATTTGTGCAGACCTGAGCATGGTTGCAACTTCCACAGCAGCTATTCCGAGCAACTAGAACACTCCGCAAAACCAACCAGCCGGCCTTGTACTTTGATTTTCGGTGGCCGAACTCAGCTGCATAAGACCAGAGTAGCCGCATCCAAGCAGACCAGGCATGTTCACAGCTCACACGACCTGAAACAGCAGCAGCTAAGCAAACAACAACAGCAGCACCTTGCTCCAGCCGAGAACTCTACCAAGCCAAGAACCAAACAAGCCGAAAGCTCACGTGGACTTCCAATAGCAGCCGCAAGAGCTGAGCTGCATAATGTGGCGCTCGCTTTGGACAATTACAGCAGCTGCAGCTGAAATTACACGCTGAGCAACCCCTGCAGCAACTCCACAGCAGCTAGCCGAGAGCCACATGCAAGCTCCTATCCAATCAGCACCGGACAGCTGCAATTCACCACATAAACAGCCAAGAACAAAGCATCTTTGCTTCTTCTTAAGCCAAGACTGGGAGGCCAAGCCCACACATGGAAAGCATCGTATCCTCGCACTCTCATTTAAGTGGCTAGGCAAAAGGATATGAGGGAATCCATTTTTTATTTTTCGATGGGCCTTGTCTTCAAGTTACTATAAAACTCCAGTCCACGATCTATGTTTAGCTCAATGCTACACGTGTGGTGTGCTGCTAAAAAAAAAATAATAATAGAGAATAATCTTTGAAGTGATATATTTCTAAATGAGGGCTTCACCATTTATCCTTATTCAATGCAATTGGAAACACACGTGGAAGTCCCTTTCAATTCATGGAGAGATGCTGTCTCCAAATTTCAACTACATTTGACATGGGCTTTCCATTTTTGGACTGGAGTCGAGACGTAGGTCTTGAATATTGCGGAAAGAGGCTTTCATCATTTACACTCCAGGAAGACAGTAGCCTACAAAGGAAATGGGAAAGTAGCTGGTATCATTCTGTAAAATAACATACACGTGGACTTCATATTGGGCATTTTGGCACGATTCTCTTGGGTCAGGCTCATGTTGCTAAGGGTTTCGATCCTTTTTCATGGAGGACACTAGATATACAGGGGGGAGCAGACGATAGAGAGGAGAGAACGTAGCTTACTAAGAGAACTTTAAACAGTAGCTTGGGAATAGTTTTTACTTGAGAATATTGAAAAACATAAACTTTTTTTGTTTTATTTTATTATATTTTATTTAATTTCGAAAAACTAACTCCCTTTGGTTTAGCTCACTAAAGGAATTCTTAGGTTCCAAATGTATTGAGTATGTCGATCTTGTATTAGGCATTAGAATTGAATATACCAATTAGGTATTTTTTTTTTCCTTATTATTTCAATTTTTATATAATTTGGTACATTTGGATATTACAATAAGATATTATGCTTAATATATATTGGGTTTTATATTGATGGATTTAATGAATTGATGTGTTTTATGATTTGTTTCGATAACGATATTGAGTATATAAGTATTTTTCTATTATATTCATTATCTAATTATTTAATATTAGGTCATTACTTTTTACTTTTTAGCTAAATGGAGTTATAGGATATTTGGAAGGGTTCTGATAACTTATAATAAACATAGCTTGAATTTTTTAAAAGGCTAGTCATAAGGATAAGCGGGTTTTTAATTAAATTTATAAACTCATATACTTATTACAATTGGAAATATGATTCGAGTTATGGGGACTTGCTCAAATCATATTTCTAACTGGAATATTAATTATGGTATGAATCATTTGCTATTTATCTGATAATTATAAATAAATTACCTTAACTGGTGGATTTATACTATAATTATAATTCCGCTACTTTAGGAGATGGGCTAGTTTAGTTAAATCATGTTTAGTCAATTTTGAATATGGATTCAAGATATCATATCAATTTAAATGAGAATATATTTGTGAACCCCATTTTAATAACATTTTAATCTCTTTTTATCTCCTAGACCTTAGACCTTCATAGTATAGCTAGGATATTTGATTTAGTGTTCATCTTATTAATTAGTTTTTACTCTCTTTTAGTTTAATTATCGATAGTTTAGTTTAAGGAAAAACTTAAGTGATTTAGTATTTAGCATCTAACTCTCTATAGAATACAACCTTCACTTATCGTTTATACTACTTCCACGACCCGATAGATTTGTCGATTCACACTTACACTTTTAGCTAGTCACCTGACATTATAGAGGATGGAGGAATTTAGTTGTAGGATTTGAGAACCGAGAAAATGTTGTTAGAACCTACTTCATAAGTCGTTGAATGAAGTAATGGATGGCTTGGGGAGAGTGCTAAACTAAAGTAAGGTGGCTTTTATTAGTGTGCTAAGGAAAGGCTTGAACATGATGACATCTGAGAAATTGTAAAGGCTCATCATTGTCCAAAAGTGGACAAGGTAGTCGTTTGGATCAGTAGTACCATTATAAGTGTTGAGATGTGGTAGCCTTACGCCTGTGGAGAGCATTCCTTTAAGGATTGAAGAGATGAATGGGCTCTTTACTAGCGTACAGTGTGACACCTGTATGGATGACTCAACTTTCTTTTGATTACGCATGCTGGAGGCATGGTAGATTTGCTCGTTGAGCTCATTTATGTTTATGTCTTCGTAGTCTTTTGGCAATGGCCCTAGTGGTATGCTATTGATTAGTTTAATTGTTGTAGTGTACTCACCTTTCGTGTATGTTTTGCTACAGTTGCGATTCGGCTATTTATGCAGGTTTTCATGTGGTTAGTGATCGTATTGAATTCAATTGTGCAAACGCATAGGGTGTATGTTACGCTGGTAGTCATTTTTGGTTAACTATGAGGAAGAGTCGATGGTTACTTCTTCATTTGGATTTTTTTAGATGTATTTTTTATTAATGTTACATCTTTGTGCAAAGTTGTAGTAGATTCAAAGGATTTTCTATTTTTTTTTAGCATCTGCTGGACAAGTAGCTTAAGTTGTTGGACTTCAGCATTTTCATTTTGAGGTGGAAATGTATGATTGCCTTCGCTTTGTTAGGATGTATTGGCATCCTTTACATGAGAAGTTTACAGGTAATTGTTTTTGCCTTTAGCAGTCGTTGTCATGGTAGCCTAAAATAGTAGGTGCTAAAATGTTGATTGTGTATAGACCAATTAAGATGTGATGATTTAGATGGACTCGAGCTTTGTCTCTACTCTTACTTCTCGATGCCTACAAAAAGCTCCCTGTAGACAAGGCTACGGGAGCTTTTCGACACTTAAGTTAGTAAAGAGGACTAAGGAAAGGGGAGACAAGCACTAAGGACTTAATGGACTATGTTCACCTTATGTGTGGGTGATAAGTGTTGAACTTTTACTTTCTTCAAGAAAAGAAGAAAGAGTGACCTTAGATAATGAAAGAGAGAGAGAGGAGATCCTTTTTACTTGCTAGCACCTAGTGCCTTTTATGTGGTGATCAGGAATTCGTTCTTATTGGTTTATGATAGACAGTGTACTCTACAATAGAGGTTGAGCTTCACTCTAGGCGGCATATAGTAGCCGACCAAGCTAGTGGATTTGCAGTTCAATAATTTGGTAGGCTTAGAGACATTAGGTGCGTAGGCCGTACTATAGATGTCAAATGCTCATTAATGAGTTGCAGTAAGTTATAGGTGCTAAAGATAAAAGTTGGGCTTAAATGTTAAAGAGGGAGTTGGTTGATGCTTAATGGGGGTAAGTTGAGCCTCGAGCATAAGTCGATCGATTGATGGATGCTAGCTTGATAGTCGGGGCTTGACTCGCTTGGAAAGTTGTTATTTAGCTTGTTAGGCGAGTCGTAAGGGACAGGCTCGCCATCAGCTCACATCTTTGGTAGTGCAAGCTTATGAATTCGCAAAAGGGTCGCTGTATGACATGTAAGCTCGTTGCTCACTCAGGTGGCATTTAGTATTACTTGTGATGGGCTTCACCTGTTGGGTTATGGTTTAGGTGAGAATCAAGTGTTAATATTGTATATTATATAATTAAATACGAGTGAATTAGTAGAGTAGTGGCAATTTCCTCCCTTACGAGACAAAAAACATGTCATTTTCCATAATCATTTTATATTTAATATTAAGTAGTTCAAATATTTTTAATTTAGCACATGCATGGTATGTGCATCTCTCTTTAATTATCATCAATAGGAGACCATTATTTAGTAAAATATTTAATGAAATTAAAATAAAATTAATTTATCATTAAGTTTTATTAAAATACTGTTAATGTAATTTATGAATTTTTTTTTACGTTACCAATGCTTATAATACAAACAATATGTTTAAAAATTCAATTATACTAGTTGAACTTGGTTTAATACTAGTTAAATCCCTTCACCCTTAATCGATACCTTTAAAGTTTAATTAGATTTCGATATAATTGATATCGATAATAATTTATGAACATACATTACAAAGATGTTAATTTTAATAATGATTTTTAAGTAAATTAATTATTTTTTAAATATTTTGTATATTTTAAAATGTTTAGGGAGTAAATTTAACTACTAACAAGTATTTGGAGACAATAGTTGATAGGTAGTGACATTCGTTTTGAGTCGAAAAACCTTATTCAAGCCTTGTGAGTGTATATATTGTAAAAAGTATGCAAATGAGTTGAACGTAATGATTTGATTTAACCCAATTTAGCTTGTGAGTTTAAATAAGTTAGGCTTATTTGATTTGCTTTTTAAATGAATAAGAAAACTTAATCTAAACCCATTAAAAAAATGAGTAAAATGGATTGGTCTGCGAACTAAATGCGTAAATGTGTTAAATAGGCTAATCTAAACCTATCCATTTTATCTTACAGATTAAACTGACTAAACTCATTTAGCCTATTATTTAAATAAATAAAAAAACCTTTATCTAGATTTATTTTAAAAATAGATTAATTTGTGAGCTAAAATGGATTGGTCGACGAACTAAATATGTAAATATGTTAAATAGGCTAATCTAAACCTATTTATTTTATCTTGTAAATTAAATTGACTAAACTCATTTAATCTATTATTTAAATAAATAAAAAAACTTTTATCTAAATTTATTTTAAAAATAGATTAATTCGTGAGCTAAAACCTATTCACATACATCCATCCAAAATGCAAGAATGTCCGAGCTGGAGTGAGCACGTGTGGGCAAGGCCACTATCATACAAGAAGCATGTGCTGTGCTACATTCAATTATGGAAACACAAGTCTCTCTACTCCATGTTTGTCTCTCCTCTTAAACGACAGCGTTTTAACCAACCGCCAAAAACAACAAAACCAAAACGTGGCACACTCATCCTTCCTTAGTCATTTGACAACCCCTCTCTCTCTCTTTTCCATTCCCTCCTGTCAATCCATTATTTCTAGTTCTAGTAGAACCTACTTTCATCTCAATACTCAACTTTTGATTTTTTTTAACCTTCGCAGTTCAGTTCAGTTACAGGTATGGTTATGGAGTCGAATCCATCTCGGCCAATAGCTTGAAATCGAAACCGAACTCAATTCATTCACAGGAAGCTCCAAAATGCAGTCTAAGCTTTCCTTAAGCGACCCGACTAGGTGTATGCCTTATACGCGCTATTCTTCTCTTGGTTTCGGTTTCAAGCAACGTCAAGCGAAGAAGTTGAGCTCCAGGTTTGGAGTTCGGTGTCTCGGTCACAAATGGAGGTTGAACGAAATCGATACAAGTAATCTTCCTGTCTTCCAAAATTTATGGCTATCTTTCTTTCTTTCTTTCTTTTTTTTTTTTCCCTAATTGTTGGGTTTGTTGATATGTCCGATGAGTTTGAATTATGCTGCGATTTTGTAATTTTGTACCTCTCCGGCGTCCTGATTGCGCTAGTTTATTTGGTATATACTTATGTTGAAAAGATTTTGTACGAGAACTATGCTTCGCTTTCTAGTTCAAATCCATGTTCCTACAAAACTGAATACGTGAAATTAGTAAAGGCATGAAAATGCCTCAAACCAATGGCACCTTTTCAGAAAATTTATTACTATTATCCCTTTTCCATTATGACTACTGCTCCATGCTATGTTTTAGGAAATCTCAGGACCATTTGGAGCATTTCAGGTGCTCATTATATTATTACTGTTGGTTATTTCTGTGGAATGTTCATGTTCTAGTCTTGGCACAGAATTGTCAAGATGTTAGTCAACGGTGATTTGGCCTATCTCGTTTATATCGTTGTCTATCTAATAGAAATGTACCCCTCCCTTATCCTGGGTATGACACCATGTGTAATGGTGCAAAAGTTCAACATAGATATAGGTGTGACAATTTACGGTCTGTCCAGCTAAGGGATTTTTCAGGAACTGGCTTCTGGAATTAGATTCATCTACTTTTAATCAGCAAACTTCTCGAGGTGTTTGGTACGATCCTCTGTTTACTATGTTATAAGTAGAGTCGGTTTCTAAACAATTTAAACATTGCTTTTAGTTGGTGTCATATCCTAAATTCAAATGATTTGACCTTTTTTGTGCTGAGGTCAATCTTTGGCTTCTTGGCAGTATGGAAGGCATCTATATAAGCTCTTAATCTGGACTTGCTTTTCCTTTCAATTTTAGTTGCTCGAGATGATATTTTTCTTTTTAAGTATGTTTTCTCTTTGTTTGAAATTGTCATCATGGGGTTTTAAACTTCAGACAAATTTGTCAACGAGCTTGAGCTTGTGAGTTTTGACATCATGACCTGTATCAAACTCTGTGAAACTTATTATTTTTATGTGCCAGCCAGCCAAAGTGTTCATTAGGCAGTGAGATCAATATAATATGCTCCTGGACAAATATAAGCAATGCATCAGATTCATGTTGGCCTTGTAGAAAGGCTATGTATCAGTAGAAGGGACTGATCAATATTCTTCCCCCTTGGCAGATGCAGTGCAAGAACAAGTGAATTCATGGCTATTGAAGACCCAAAACTTCTTAACTGACATGACTTCTCCCCTGGTTAAAAATGGCCAAGGTCGAAGATCTGATTCCATAAGCACTCCAAATTCCCATGATGTGGAAGAAATTTTTATGACAGAGCAGACCATATACAGAAGGACATCCAATGGGTATCTCTCCCTAGCTGCTGTAGTGGCTATTGAGCAATTTAGCAGGTGAAGATATGTATATGGTCATTCATTATACAAAAAACTTTTTATAGCTTAATGAAGTTTCAATATGTTGGCTCAAAGTTCCACTGCAATTATTTGAAATCACAAAATCTGTCTAAGTTATTGTAACTAATATAAAAACCTGATGGATTTTTGATTTTGAATCTCTTAAAATTCTATGGATATTTTTAGGTAAGGAGTACCATATGAAGCATAGGGGATAATTTGCATAATTCCTTCTTTGATATTTTTTCCTGGAGGGGCTCATGCGTGTTTGTTGGGATTGGGGTGGGGGGAGAGAGATGGGGTGGTGGTTGGAGTGGATGTTCTTCGAGATGCTGGCTGTATCTATAATCTATATAGATTGTGTCTTGTGCTGTACGTAAATAGGAAGAACTAGAACATGGCATATTTCATGACAGCTGATTCACCTTCATCTCTTATTTATATATTGTTCTTCAACTACGATTATGTTAATTTTATCATTGGTTGATAATTCCTTTGTTAGAGTAGCGCACATGTACTCAACTACGAGGATTTTACTCTTCAGGCTCTTAATGAGATGTGATGCAAACTGCAATCTTTAAAATATGTTGTTAGATCTTGTTATTTTCTGTACTTTTGAAATTGTTATATTCCTATTGTTGTTATTGCTTTTTGTTCAAATGTGTTACTTATGTCTTCCATCAGTGACCGTTGCTATAATATACAATTAATTTGGAAAATTTCCCTGGATAGCTTTGTAGATCGGGCTTCTTTTAATTAATGCTTATGGGAATTTTGGTTGTCAGACTAATACAGGGATTGTTGTTTGACTTGTTGAAGTTAAAATATGCAGGATGAATGGGTTGACTGGTCAAAAGATGCAGAAAATATTCAAAGCACTTGTTCCTCAATTTGTGCATAACGATGCTAGGAATCTGATAGAGTATTGTTGCTTCAGATACTTGTCTAGGGACAGTGCTCATGTCCACCCTTCCCTTAAGGTTTGAGACTTGTTTGTTTTCTTAGTATGATGATCTAGCTAGTTGTGAGGTTTGCTTGTGATACATAATTATGCAGTAATATTTTAGGACTGATGATCTTAAATAATATTTTCTACATGAATTTGCTTGGACTTGCATTAACTTTGAAGGCTTTAGCTAAGGCTATGTCTCCTTGTAGTTAAGTTTTCATCCATTGTGCAATTATTTTTTATTGTTCAAATTGAATGCATGAGCTAGATTAAGTGCCTGTTGTGTTAGATAGAAGATTATAAGAGGCAAAAATGAAGATGGGCTGAAACAGCAGAAAAAGAATTCTGTTTATCAGATTGTTGCTTTTTTTTAACTTTTCCAATTTTATACTAGATGTGTTGGATAGGTTTTCATAATTTATCTTCAAGCTTGTTAATTGGAAGAACCAGGTGATCGCTCTTTATGGGCTTGATTAAAGAGAAAGCCCAATGATCTCTTAGTACACTAAGCTCTGAAATTTTTTGGAAAAAATAAGCTTGTTTTCCATTGAGTGTTTTCTGCAATTTAAATCCCTCAAGTGGCAGTTACACACCAAACCCACTTCCTGTTCTTACTCCTTTATGTCAACTGACTCCATAAACTGACTCTTACAAATGTTAACAGGATAACTTCTGTTCACTGACCACTACACAATCGGGGGCCACATCCCAGCTGCCATAAACCTACACGCACAACCCACTAATACCACATAATACATGACACTTTAGACAACAACGACAACTTGACAAATGGACACATCAGACCAATACACTCACTGATCAGTGACTACGTGGTAAACACAACACTGCTGCAGCTTGTAATTATTAACCGAGGTAGCTTGTAATTAATGGCTGTGACAAAATGATAACAAAAGCATATGCTTTTCAGCATTCAGCCCTTGAGATGGTCTATTAAGGTTAGCTCCACAAGCAACTGATCTAAAAGCTTATGCTTATAGATCTGTTGTGGACTTTATATTTATTATCTAATATTGTCCCTCACTTGTGGGCTAAGATTTTGATTGAAGCCCATCAAGTTCAAGTGAATGACTTAATTAAATCTTTCAATGCCTTCCACCCTTGACTGCCTAGTACCTGACTTAAATGATAGTGTAGAGATTCAAACGCAGGTCCTCATTCTTTAATATTATGTTGATTTTAGCATCACAACCAAGCGGTTTAAAAGGTAAATACATGTGAACTGAACAGTACAACATATTGCTCTTCTTGCATCTTGCTTAAAGAAATTAAACCATGTACTTTATCTGTTTGGAGAAATCCTAAAATGGTTAATTTTGAGAGCATGTGAAACTACAAATGCATTAGGAATTTACACTCAAGGATATTATGTTGACCAAAGTTTAGCAGGTTTTGGTTTTCACTGTTATCATATAAAAATTTAACAATGTTATTTAAGAAGGGTAGATACATGAGAAACATATATTTTGGAACTCATACTTGTTCTTCTCATGATGAGGAATAAAAAGGAAAAGTTACAGCTGATACAAAGGACAAGAGGATAAAGTCTAATCCTAATCTAAGTCCATAAAATTTGGAATTAACATAACAAGCAACTGACGAGCCAAAGATACTCTTAACAACCGTAACAAGATAAGGATTGAATATAATTTAAAATAGTAACTAACAATTTCTAACGTTCCCTACTCAAGCTCATCATTTCGTGCCTGCTCAATATTGTTTGCTTCTTATTGTTGGTTAGATACTCTCAGTCTCTAACTTGATAAATTTTTGTCGATGAGCACATATTCCACAATCTCATATTGAACTATTTTCGTAATGCTTATAGTTGATTTACTATCATTGCACAGCTTTATTAGATTAATATAGTTGGCTTTCGATTCTTTCATTAATCTTTGCAATTAAGTCACACAGCCCTTCTAAAAGGGCACAAAACTCGACTCCGCACTAGTTTCTAACTCCTTTGTCACAAGATCACCTAATACTTCAGTACGAGTTTTGTACGGAAATATAGCCTTTCAAAAAATACTATGAAAATAGGCTCCCCTAGAAACATACATGTGACTTCACTGTTTACTGAAGTTTGTACTCAAGCCACTAGCAATACATGCGACTTCAGTATAAAGTTTTAGATAAAAGAAGTTGCATGTGGTGCATATGATTTCAGTTATAATGTGTTATACTGAAGTCACATGTGATAAATATGACTTCTTTTAAAAACTCCACCCCCTACCCCCTAACCCCAAAAACAATAATTAAATCATGAATAATTCCTAGTTACATACGATCAGTGTTAAGTGAACATTCAAATAGAAACACCAAATGCAAAAATTGCAAATCAGATAAGCTAAGCATCTTTAGATCCTAGATCCTCTGCTTACAAAGTTTGATACAAAAACACAATACCGAGTGTATAACTAAACTTGAACTTGAACTTGTATAGCCAAACAACCCTAAGTACACAACTCGAAGGTAACAATCTTGTGAAAGCAAGAGAGTGAAAAGCATGGGGTAGATGCAAAGAGTTCAATAAGAAAGAATCAATTGAGTCGAAGTAATGGTTTTTACATAAAAAGTTTAAATGCAACCAATATGCACATGTTTATTTACAGTCCGCTGATCTATACACGTTTTCCTACGTGTATCCTAACGTCTAACATTTCCTTTTGTGACTGGAGAAAAACGTGCCATATTTAGAGAGTAGTAAAGGTCATCGCTCTAAAAGACCCATGGACGGCTTGGCGTGCGAATCTATGAGAGGCTTCAGTGGAATCGGGTTGACTTGGGTGCTAGTTGTTGTGTAACCCCGTCCCTATGTTATAACTCCAAGGGAGCATGCTATGCCTCTTTCGGGGAGCTAGTGGCATACGTTGCTACTCCAAGGGAAACTGTGAAGATGGTGTGATGAAAGAACGTACAAAGCTACTACTAACCTCATTCAAGTCTATTGAATGGCGTGATCTTAATGAAATGTCATTGTCATGGCTACCTTGACCCTTTAGCCGGTCAGCTTTATCTCCTCTAACTCTCGCTCTAGCTTATATGGGCTGTTGAACTAGTGGAATGGGTTTGGTTCCTACATAAGAGGTGGGTTGTATAGCATACAGATACAGTATAAGGCTACTGTGTTCCTCCATGAGTTGGAAGCCTTTGGCTATTAGCTCGTGAGCAATACTAATGTCCTCTTTTCTCATGGGGGCGACGCAATTATAGAAAATTTTTTTCACAAGTGCCATCATTGGTAAGCCTCGAGCCAGTTTTGGGACTAAATTATCATACTCTACAATATTTGACGTCATGTACCCGAAGCATTATTACCCATCTTTGGCTAGTATCTACTTTTTAATGTCAAGTTTTCCAAACCAAAGCAGAGCATTTGGCTTTACTTTCCACATCTCCTCTATCAATGAATAAAATTTGTGATACTGTGTTTGCATACCTACAGTAGTAGCCAATTTCTTATGCACCTAGTTCTTATTTTTCCGACTAAAGTGACTAGCAATGTGCCTTATACAAAACACCCATACTGCAAAAAGGGGCTTCTAGCTTGTGTTGGCATCATTGAGTGTTTTTTTAATACAGACATACCTATCTAAAATAAGACAAGGGTTTTTTGCTGGCTACCTACCATATGCCTCTTCAACTTCCAAAGAAACTAAGACTAAGTCTCTTCTAACTTCGTGTTTACTAGAGCAAAAGTGAACAATACTTTGCAGTCATTCCCATCTATGACATAAGCAGTTAACAATTATGGTTGTACTTTTCGCATAGGAAAGTACCATCAATGCAGATTATAGGATGGTAGAATTTGAATGCCTCCATGCATGGAGCGAATATCCAAACTACCCACTTCAAGAGGGACATGCTTGGTTCCTTAGATCCTTTTCATCCATAGTATATGGGTTAGTTATCTTGATTGCGTTTAGAAGCTTTAGATGTTAGTTGTGTGCTTTCTTTTAGTTACTGTATACTATCTTGATAGCCTTTCTCTTCCCCTCAAACACTCCCCTTTATTAACTATATATCTAAACTCATTTTGATTATTCTATGCAAGGTCTGCAATCGTAATATCTGGATTAGTTGATTTAGTGACAGATTGACATACATATGTGGTCCCTTGAGGATAGTTATGACCATAAAATTTTGTTTGATTCAAGAACCTAAAAGTTGCAATGGTGTTTGATATTATAGTTCTTCACTGCTTCTTGGAGGTTTTTTGTGCTTAACTGCATTGCTGAGCTCAACTAGTCATTGTCAGATCTATTGCTACACATTGCATTTTGTTCAGATTCTAAGGTGACATATGCGTTATCTTCCTTAGTGTTGAAGAATGGGATCGAATCTCTTACAACAGGTAGATTCATCTTGATTACTTAAAATCGAGCGTGTACCCGTATGGATACAAATGGATGCACAATAGGCACATTTCTTTGGACTACATCAAAATCTATCTCAGTTCTACTCTCATCGTCTTCCTCATCACCATACCCCCTTCATCGTCTTCTTTATTGTCTTCCTTGTCATCTCTCTTATCAATACTATTGAAACTCATGGTAATAGTCTCTAGATCGAGATCATATGTTGGGTCCTTTTGCCAAATTCCCCATATTTAGCATCAAGTTGTTCTTCTTTTGCATTAATGTTGACTTTTT
The DNA here is from genome assembly GCA_024138005.1 of Lumnitzera racemosa. NCBI lineage: Eukaryota > Viridiplantae > Streptophyta > Magnoliopsida > Myrtales > Combretaceae > Lumnitzera > Lumnitzera racemosa. The sequence goes on along the minus strand of JAMXBC010000012.1, from coordinate 48,625,250 downwards.
CATCCTGCGCTATGGGGTTGAGTATAGTATATGGTTCATTGACATCATCCATAAGAGAATCGATCATAGTTCATTGTACAGGTTTTGTTGCAAAATTTGAGTTATTTCCATGAAAGGTATTATCTTTAGGAGGCACACTTATTTGCTTGCGGTCTTGATATGTATTTGTTGTATGCATTCTTCACCAAAAACTTTGACCATCTCAATGAAGTTTTTAACATCATTATTATTTGTAATAGCCATCAAATCAAAACACATCCCACCTTGATAATATGAAGAATGCCTATTTACAATCTTCTCCTCGGTAGTATTAATGTCATTGCTATTACAAATTCTATGCAAAAACTAGGCATGGTTTGTATCTTTTTTTTATCTTTAGCTTCTTCACTAGTTCCTTTTCATACTCTGGTTCCATACTGTCGTTCATGATATTTCCATGTGCATATACAATGATTTGGGTGTAACTCATTATTTTCAGCTTTATTATTCTACGAGTTATCAACAAGTTAACTAAAACAACATACAAAAATTACATTCGACACTTTGATATTCTAGCTTACAGAAATATTAATTTAATTGTACTAAAATTATCTTAATGGGACTTTCATCGAGAACCTTCTGTACATTTTATAAACAACAAATTACCCATGGTCAACAATTATTGTACACAATATTTCAAATGTACTCTTAACAAATTATACACCAGTTACATTTTTGTATACAAAATAACACATGTTTGCAAACACCTATTTTCTCATGTGACTATTGGACATGAATTGTTTTATTTATGGATGGTTTTAGTGGATATAACATAATTATGATGGTGCAAGAAGATGCTGAGGGTACAACCTTCTGTATGCCACTTCTACTACATAGTGATGTAGTTCGGGTTGAAAAATGTAGGAGTTATTTATCAAAGGGTTGATTGCAATATTTTTTAACATAATCCATGACTATCTAAAAAGCTATGTGAATGACACAGTGATCAAATCACTACGGGCACTTGATCACCTTGGCTACATGGTGAAAGTATTCGAGAGGTGCTGAACATGTAAATTAAGGATGAATCTTCTGTTATGCGTGTTTAGAGTATCATTTAGGAAGTTCCTGAGGTTTATTATGTGTAGTAGAGGAATTTATGTTAATCCAACAAGTGTAAGCAATTGATTTTATGCCATTGCTTAGGAATCAATTGGAGTTAGAGAGGATTCATGGGTAAAGTTTCATAAGTTAGGAGAATTCCTTCCCTTGTTGAAGTTTCTTTGCCATTGCATCAACTGATGAAAAGTGGCACGAAGGAGTGCCATTTGAGTGGGGTCCACAATAAGAAGAGGCAGTAAAGAAAATCAATGGAGTTTTTGTTTCTTAGAAATAATGATGATGCCAATCAGGATGATTCTGTACTTCACCTCAACAAAAAAGTTCATAAGGGCTTGCAGGTGCAGGAAGTTGAAGGTGCCATGCAACTAGTCTATTGCTAGAGTAGGACTTTTATGGTGTGTTCACTTGAGGAGAGATGCAATTCCATTCCCCTCTTATTCCTAACTCCTCCTTTGTTACTGTGTTTACTTCCCCATATTACCATTTTTAAGGAATCCCAATTCTTAACAATTACGAATTGAGATTCCTCAAGGGAAGATAAGAATCCCCATTCCAAACAAAAAGACTTCACTTGCCCTTACCTTCATCCTCTTAACATACACACTACTATCACCATACTGGACACTGATGAGTATCACCACCTAACACTACCATCACTATTACTGCTTGAACAACGCTGCACCACTAGAGTCTTACACATAAGATCCACCAATAAACATCTCCGAACCCCTCTTCCTTCTCTATAACAGAGTTGTATATTAGATGAAGTCTCATAACATAAAAACCTACCTCTCACAATTAAACAAAAATGGATTTTAGGACAAGGGGATTCAACTCTTCCACTTCTCTCCACACTTTGTTGACACTCCCAACAACCTTTCCCCCCAATACATGAACATGCCTACCTAGAAATACTTACAAGATGCGCGTGCGGTGGCTCTCACTCATACCAATGTTAGAGTACCCCAACTCCTATGTTTTCGTCATCATGCTAAGTCTTAAGTCTGGAGACATCGATGTTTTGATTAATCATGTAGTTGATGTTGTTGATCTGTTTCCATTTGCCCAAAAATTGTGTTTCATATTTGTTGTTCTTTCTGGTATGGAATTAGAGAAGTGGAAGGAGAGAGAGAGAGAGAGGGGGGGAGGTTGTCATGTTGTGGAATTAGAAATAGATGAAGAAGAAGATATAATAGGGCTAAGTTAGTCATTTTAGTTTTATTACTACTTTATTACATGTTTTCTTTTTTATCCAACTAAACAAAGTAATAATAATTATGGCTTTATTATATTACTTATGAATTATAATTTCTTTCTTTTCTTATTCCATTCAGTGAAGTAAATGCATCATTAGGGTAGTGAAGTTAACTATTTAATGTGCGAGAGGCATTGTCTCGCGTTGATCTTTACTACTCAGAAGCTATGACACTACTTCCTAGCATACAAGATTAATTTAATTGTCCACTCATTCCCATAAGATATTTATTGTTGCGAACAACTTTATTAGGAAGAATTGCCAAATGGATGCTACTACTTGGAGAATTCAACATTGCAAGCTTTAGTTGATCATTTGGTTCAATTTCATAGGGCTCAAGAAGGTAAAACCATGGAGACCATTCAAGGAGATTTGCATGAAGGCTCACTTGATGATAGCAATAAATAGGGAATGATCATTACAGTTTGATAGATCATGCAGGAATATTGGATGGAGAGTTGGACATGTATAGACATCTCCTTATAGCTAATAGACCGCCTTGGCTTTCAGGTTGGACTTTCGCTTCATGAATAATGGTGCCACTAATCCTTGATTTAATCTCAAAACATTATGATGTACTTTCAAGATCAAAGTGCATCTCACCATATGTCTTTTCCCGTTTCAAAAAACATGTAACCTAAATTCTTGGCTCTATCGAGTTTACTAATTGGGCCATAATAATGGAATACTCAGTTTTCCATGCGGAATGGTAAAGTGGGAGATGGTGCCTTAATAGCTTAGTCAAATACACCAATTTTCCTCCTCTTTGGATAACTAGCTTAACAGATTGAAAGCATTCCCTAAAATTTGCCCCATTTAGTTTATGTTGGGTACTCTTAGGGATTGTTGTTAATTAATTGTGTAGGGAGAACCACCAAGGGGTTTAAGTTCCATTTTTTGCATCAAGGGACCTAAACACTAGGCTTTATAACCCCTCAGCCACCTCAGCCAGCACTCATTGGCATCCTCTCTGATGTATTACTCATTGCTGTTGATGGATTGCTTTTTCGAAGGGGAAGAAACCAAGCCTATGCTCTGATACAATAATATAATCTGAAACCCATACTTTATTCTTCTCGCGATGAATAATGAATAGGAAAATCGGCTGATTCAAAGGCAAAAGGATAGAGTTCAGCCCCTGCTATAGTCCATATAATGTGGAAATAATCTAACAAATAGCTGACAACCTAAAGTTACTCCTAAAAAGTGAAAACCATACCAATACAAGGATTGAATATAATTAAATATACAAACCTACTATTTCTAGGAATATTCTTTATGCTATGACATTATTGCATAAGTTGAATGTCAAAGCATCTAGTGGGTTACTTATGTGCGACATGTTGGATCATTAGATCAACTACATGCTGTATGAATATTCTTGTATCTTCTTGAGTGGTTTTCTCTAGTTCCTTTTCATTTGTTTTTTTTCCCCTTTTTTTTTCCCTAGGTAAATTTATGGGTCTTATCCCCACTTATCCGCATTGTGCGCTCGTAACACTTACTCTTTATTGATGAAATTATTGATTTACCAAAAAAAAAAAAAGTTATTTAGCATTGCTAGTACAAACATTTTAACCGTTAGTTTATCCTTTTATTTTTGGTTTAAGGGTCTCTCACCAAAATTTTGTCAATTTATTAGTGTTATGTTCTTCATTCCGTTCCAATTTACATGTTTGCCAGGAACTTGCATTTCAGAAGTTAATTTTTATGACAATGCTGGGTTGGGACAGTCCCTACTGTGAAGGAGATGGAGTATTCACTGAAGCTGCTGAGAAATTTTCTTTTGAGGTTTATTGATGGAATCCCTTTTCATTGATTATATCCGCATTTAGAACTGTTTCATAATGCTTTTCTTTACTTTCCATAATCATCATTATCCTAGGAAAACTATAGACATGGAAAAATATAAAATTAAGTTTTCCCCTACAAAAGTCATCACTTTAAAAATGGATGGAAGGAGTTTTTATTTTAGCTCCATTATATATTTCAGTGAAAGAAAGCTGAATTGGTATTGTAGAAGGGACACATGTCAACTTTTAATTTGTCCCAGATATTGAAAAAAAGAAATCAGGTATCAAAAGGGGCAAAAGAAACAGATGAGCCACGTCTCATCAACACTGTATGGACAAGCAGGCACCAAAAAACAGACATCTTGTCTATCAATATATTGAACATGAATAGTAGCTTCAATTCCGAATATGAACATGGAGCATTTCCTATAACAAGTAAAGTTCGACAGTTCTCTCAAAACACATTTACATAAAATTCACCCATCAATCAAATCCACGATAAAAGATGAACCATTTTTAAGACTTCAACTTCTTTACTTCTCAAACTAACGAAGCAGTCTCCTCTCTCCACAGATCTAGAGGGAGAGTTAAAAAAAAAAAATTAAAAATAATGCCTTCTTTTAAAAGATTTGAGTGTAGTGACAATACCTTTCAGAACACAGGACAGATTGGGGGATGAGGAATTCCATTCTTACTGTAGAGACTAAAGTTACTTTGAATTTATCTAAATTGTTTTCTCTCTCTCTCTCTCTCTCTCTGTCACAATATGTACAGTCAAATACATATCATTTACCAGCATTCTTCTGGACCTGTGATCTGTTAGTTAAATATCTTCAAGTGATACTTGCAAATATATCTAAAAGCCGTTGGCTAGATGCAGATAGGTCCCTCAAACTCCTAAAGGTGCCTCTAGTTTGCCATAACTTTTAAAAACATGCAGTTACTTCATGTACAATATCTACTTTTATAACTATCACTAAAAGGCCTGCAAACAATGAGGTTTTTGTGCCTTCAGCAACCGTTAAGAAGATAGGCACATGTTTTAGGAAGTTATGGGAGGGTAAAAAACCTGTTTTAGGAATTTTGGGGTACATTTGCACCTCACCAATAATAGTTGGGGTGAGTCACCCAATTTTTAAATTCAATCAGATTGGATTCAAGTGTCCAAATGTGAGGGCCTGGATATCACTCCAGCCGGCTTTAAATCTCTGCATTATTTTCATAAAATTATTACATTCTGTGGGTTATATTTCATATTAAGGTGCTCTGTTAGACGTAAAACTATTATATGTTTTCTTAACAAGATTCTTGGTGAAAGGTGTTCATATTCCACATCAACTTTATGGCATGAGCCGTCCCTAAACTCCATTTCAATGGATCTTACAAACTCTCCATCTGCTGCCATTTCAACAGTAGTCCTAACATAGCGAACCCTTTCATTCTTCACTGTGACTACATCCACTTGAACTGGTTTACCAATTGCATTAACTGCATAACAAACACCCTCATTGTGTAAGAATTCTATCAGTATCCCCCAAAGTTTAACCCAAATAGACATTTTCTTTGACTAAACTCTATTAAGAGCCATGCCCACATGCCATCTCTCTAAGATAATTAGCTGTTGTCCAAAGAAACATGGTTGCTGGAGTATTTTAAGGAGCGATTCCTCATTCACAAACTCGAAAAAATAATGCCTATGGCCAGTGGTTAGAACTCCCAAGGAGACCTTTATCCCAAGCAGCTTTTGCAATTGCAATTTTTTGCACCATGGGGAAAGCCATATTACGCCTTAAGAAATAGCCCATAGCAGTGTACTTCCAGATGTTTTCCCTAATCTCTAAAACTGACCTAAGGGGCTTGACCACAATCTTATCATCTTCACAAGAAGGTAGGTGGTAAGAAAGAGCAAGCTTCACTTTAGGACTAGCAGCAACAGCAACAAAAGTAGATAAAACCATATTTGCATACAATTTTTTAGGAGGGGGTTGATTTTGAGGGACTACTTCCTTCCTGTTGAGACCCCAACCTCAATCTCTTCAGCCACTTTAGTTATATTCTGCAAGGTAGAGTCGCTTAAGGACTATTGACTTTCCCACAAGCCATCTTCAATAGGCTCCTTAAGGGACAAATGGTCAGCGTTAGTAGAAGGAGAGGAAGTCTCTCCCTTGACTTTTGTCTTATCTAAGACTCGTTGACCTTGTCGGAGTGATATTCATGATTTCCAACTTGCATAAAATCTCTATGAAGAGTTGGTTTGACAAAGATTTGGTGTAGATATCTGCTTCTTGATTCCGGGATGAAACATCTTGTAACTTGATTCCTCCTTCAATCTTTGATTTGATAAAATGATGATCCAATTGAATATGTTTCGTACGGTCATGTCATATAGGATTCTTTATAATATTTAAGGCTAATTTACCGTCACTATAAACAAGAGTATCTTTGATTTGTATGTTCGGATTTGTTACTAATCTTTTAAGTCAAATTACTTCATAAATATCTTAAGCAATTGCTCTATACTTTGCCCGAGCATTACTCTTGGCAATTATAGGTTATTTCTTACTTCTCTAAGTTATTAAATTTCTCCAAACCTTTGTAAAAAAACTGGATGTAGATTTTGCAAAGAGAGATATTTCCACTCTAATTCGCATCCACAAAAGCCTTGATACTTATATTCTGAGTCTTTTTGATAAAATTGCCTTTTTCTTAGAGTTGCTCTGAGGTACTTCAAACTATGGTTTACTTGATCTAAATTATGCTTGGTAGGCGCATGTATGACTTAACTAGCAAGACTTATGGAGCGAGCAAGATTTGGTCTTGTTAAAGATAGATATATTAATCTGTCTACTAATCTTTGGTATTGACGTTTATCAATGAGAGCATCATTCTCTGGAGCACAACTTCTAATTGTGGGGTATGGGTGTACTGAGAGGTTTACACTCTAATTTACTTGTCTCCTTCAAAGGTCCAATATGTATTTTCTTTGGCTAATGAAAATCCCTTATTTGCTTCTAGCAACTTCCATTTCCTTAAAAAATCTTAGTTGATCCAATCCTTTGGTCTCAAATTCCCTTGCAATATTCTTTCTTAACAATTCAATATCTTTTTCATCATTTCCAGTAATGATAATGTTGTTAACATACATGATAAGAATTGATTTTAAACCATTCCCCTCTAGTTTTATAAACAAAGTATGTTTAGCTTGAGCTTGTTTTTATCTAAGTTGTGTCAAAGTATTACAGAATTTCTTAGACCACGCTTTAGGAGATTATTTTAATCCATATAATGACTTATTTAATTTACATACCTTTCAGTTTCACTTTTTGAGGCAAATTTTGATGGCATTTGCATGTAAATCTCTTCCTTGAAATCACCTTTCAAAAATGCATTTTTAACATTTAACTAGTATAATGGCCAATCTAGATTTGTTGCAAGGGATAAAATTACTCTAATGAAGTTCAACTTGACAACCGGAGCAAAAGTTTCTTCGTAATCTATTTCATAAATTTGTGTAACCAGTCGAGCCTTGTATCCCTTGACACTACCGTCTGATTTGTACTTTATGCTGAATACCTATTTGCTTCTTATTAGCTTCTTCCCTTTGAGCAGATCTATAATCTTCCATATATTATTTTGATACATGGCTCTCATCTCTTCTAACATAACCTCTTTCCACTTAGGTATCCCAAGATCTTGTTGAATACATGTAGGAATTTTCTTCTCATCCACTTTTGCTAGAAAAGCCTTATACATAGGAGATAGATTGTATACATAGGAGATAGATTTTTATAAGTAGCATAATTAGTAATTAGATATCTTGCAAATTCCCTATTTTCCTTTCTTAGAGCAATAGGAAGATCCAATAAACTATCCTTTGGCTCTTCAGAACTCTAAACGATTCCTTAATGTGGATGGATCACAGACTCTAATGGAAGTGACTAGCTATGCAAAAGAAGTTTTGACCATCTATTGTACAATTTGACGGTAGAATTTTTATGGAGAATCAACAAAGTTTTAAGTATCTTTTGGTGTTAGCAAGTTTGTATGATCACCTGGTTGTTTTGAACTAGGTGGAGGTACGTTATCGGATGGCAACTTTAAGGGACTTTCTTGTGGGAAAGAACTTGTATTAGGTGGTTCAAAATTGTTCGAAGGTATTGTTTCTATTGAAGGCGAAATTGTAAATTCTATAAGAGAGTGTATAGGTTGACTAAAAAATGTGCATGGGCTGAATGTTGATGAGAAGTCATAATGGAATGATTCCAATTCTCCTTTAACAAATGACCCAAAGTAGGGTTGATTTTCAAGAAACACAAGATCAATAGTGACATATATACACTTTGTCAGAGGATAGTAACATTTGTATGCCTTTTGTGAAGGAGAATAACCAATGAATACACATTTAATAACCTTAGACTCAAGCTTGCGTTTGTTTGGTGAGGAGTTCAAAAATAAAATTGTACATCCAAACACTTTTGTGAAAGAGAGTTTAATAACCTTGTATGAGGATATGACTAAAGAAACACACTAATAGGAGTTCAGAAATTGAGAACCTTTGATGGGATACGATTAACAAAATATGCAGCGGTTGGCACTACCTTTCCCTAGAAACTATTTGTGAGATAAGATGTAAACATCATTGATCTAGTAACTTCAAGTGCCTATTCTTATGTTGAGCAATTCCATTTTGCTAAGGAGGGTAAGTTCAGGATAGAAACTTTGATGAACAATTCCATTATTGATTAAATAATGTTTGAACTTGTTGAAAAAATATTCTTTCTCATTATTAATGGGAAGGATTTGAGTATTTTCTTAGAATGCATTTTAAGACAAACTTATGAAATTCTTGGAATATATGGCAAATGTCTGTATTTTCTTGAACGAGAAAAACCTAGTAAACTTGTGAATGATCATATATAAAAGTGATAAACCATTTATGCTTAGAGTAAGTTAAAGTTCAAGTCAGACCCAAATATCACTGTGTATTAATTGAAATGGTTTGGAAGGTTTGTATGGCTAGACTTGATAGGAACCTTTTGACAATTTTTCCATAATGTAGTGTTTACACTCAAAATCATCATACCTTTTGTTTTTGAACAAATGTGGATACAAACTATTTATGTATGAAAAACTAGGATGGCCAAGTCTTTTATGCAAATGGCATACCGTTGGACTTAATAGAGATTGACATAGACTTTGATATAGACTTTCCCTTGGATCTAGATCTCACTCCAGTGATATAGTAGAGGCTATTTATTCCCTTAGTATTGCCAATCGTTCTCCCTGAAGATTGGTCTTGCAAGGCGCAATATGTTGGAGAGAATTATTTTACAGGTCATATCTTCTGCTAACTTGCTTATAGATAATAAGTTGTATTTAAGCTTTAGGAGCAAATAGAGTATTAAATAATGTTAAATTTTCCAAATGATCTGTTCTTTCCCTTGGGTCACCATATTATCTCCATTAGCAACTGAAATTTTCCCTAAATTACTACACTTAGCAAAAGTATCAAATATATGCATTATGTTGCACATATGGTTTGTTGCTCTTGTATCAATTATCTAATTTCACACCTCGGATTATGAGGAAGAGTAAAATATGTACTTGTTTGGGCAATAGATGTAGTAGAAGGTTCATCTGACTTACTTCCATTAGACATAAGTTTAGTCTGATTCAAGAGTTGTTGAATGATACTCATTTGATCTAGAGTGAAGTTTACTGCTAGAGTCGACCTTGACGTAACTTGGGAATTGTTACTGGTAGTGTCTTGAGCAAATGAACCAATTTGATTTTTGGTTTCAAAATTTGGTTATTGTGTTTTTATAGGTAAATCACCAATACAAAATTCCTTCTAGCTTAGAAGAATCGTCTCAGGCTTTGATATCATGATAAAAATTTAATAAAAATATAAGAAAGGATTTTTTTGAATACTTTGTTAAAAAAGTGCAAGAGGAGGTCTAATTTATAGATACCTCAAAAGATATGACTAAGGTGATAGATGGTAACAACCCCACCGTTTAGTCACTTAATTCAATAATTTATTTCCATCTAGAAAATATAAGTAATACTTCTAGAAAACATATGTTATATCATAGTAAAAATAAATTAAGACTAATAGTCCAACACATGGTATTGCAGAACAAGCTTGTCCAAGAAGCTGCGTTTTGTCGTATTGCTCCTGCCATTGCAGGAGTGGCTGATCAATCAACAGTGCATAACTTGTTCAAGGCACTTGCCGGGGACGAGAATGGTATCTCGTTGAGCCTGTGGCTAACTTACATAGGCGAGCTTCTCAAGTGAGCTTCACTTATATCCTTGTATATTTAAAAATTTCTTATCTTCTTTGCAGGACATGTGTTTTATGATTATTGATATACTTTCATGTTGTTAAAATGTCTGGAGAGAATTTTGGTGTTTATTTATGTAGAATGATATGCTAGTCTATGAAGTTTCAATTATATAGATTATCGTTGATAAATTTTTTATTCTGGTTAGGGGGCATCTGTATTGCATAAAACAAGGTCATGCGTAGGATGCTTAGTTATGTAAAAGACCAGTGTAGCATTTTACTCAACTTTTTATTTGTATTTCTTACATTTGTGCTTATAGTAGAAATATTGTTTGGTATTGAGAACTTTCATAACTTATTTGAAATTAGCGAAAAGCAGATGCTACCTTTCTTATGGTAAACTTTGTAAAGATAATCGATTTCTCATATCTCATATTATCAGTCATAAGAGTTGAAAAAAGTGTTAAATTTGGGTTGTTGTAAGAGATATGGTAGCTGCAGAAGCATTATCATAAGAAAAGCTTGTCGATCATCAATAGGGGAACCAATATCTATAACGAACAATGTTACTTTGCTTCAGTGACAAAATCTCTCTTTGTTGTATCCTATCTAAATGAAGCAAAGTACACTATTTTGGGCTTAGAAGATGGATGATTTATGATCATTGACAGCCCTAGAGGGGGACCCGAAAATTTTTTAAGTTTACTTGCTAAAAAAGTACAATTTCATTTTGGTAATCATGGAATGTCTCGTAAATTTAGAAGCGGTTTTTTAGTATATCCTGTCAAGAATTTTTTTAGTACTTTTATAGATTCATTCAATTATTAAATTTTAGTTTACGATGCATTATATGATATTCATGCCTTACTTGTTACACTTTTAACTAATAATATATCCTGTAAATGTAAATAATAATATTGAGATTTCCAGTAAATATAGCAAACCGTTTTCTCATGGCACCCTATAAATAGCTGGTTATTGTTAATGAGTAGCCAAATACCTAGCTGTAACATGTATAATAATTGTGTAACATGTATACTAATTTTTACTTTAGGAGGAATTTAATGGTTATCTTCATGGCACTGCTTACGTTACTTTGCTGTAACATGTATTATAATTGTGTAAATTTATTTAAGGAACTATACAAATATGGGCTTAACAAATGGAAAGCTTGGTGCCATAGTGTTTTGGTCCTGTGTTCATCCTTGGTTATGATCCATGTATCGTTATTAGTATTTTGAACTTTTTTAATAGAATCAGTGATGATATTGGGGATTGAAAGCTCATTGAGAGAGAACCCCTAATTATATAAGTTACAACTAGTCAAATAACTAACTGAAACTGATTGAGGATAATCTTTCTTGATTTGCTAATTTCTCATAGAAGCTGCATACCTTGGTAATAACAGAAAGAAATAAGAAAAATGTAGTAGATATCATGGAAGGGAAAATAAATTTATCTTATTTTCCTGCATTGTTCTTTCCTATTTTCTCCTAACATTACTCCCCTCCTAGAGAATAAGCCCATCCTTGAGCTCAAGCTACTAGAGATTGCTAATTGCTTGAGAATCTGCATTTGCTGTATCAGGGTCTGTCAATGCTAGAAAAAATAGATTTTTATAGCCAGAGTAAATCTCGTCATGGTTGGGGTACAAGTTCTTGGCGTGATGCTTAGCCATCTCTTGATTACTTAACCGCTTGATGAATGGCTTAGCTCACGGTGCAACATTTGGCTCCTACATAATGTTGCTGTGACTCTGCACCAAATTCACTCCAGATGCTATGCCACAAGAAGTAATTGCTAGCAGTTTCTTCTCATAAGTTCTGGCTAAAATCATTGTGGCTTTTATGTATTGCAATGAAAGTTTGGATAATTTTTTGATATATTATTTCAATCAGCATATGAATGAGACATGTATTTATCCGGACAAAAAAAATAACATCATTTTAACACTTCCTAACATCACCTAGCACAATCCACCAGACATTTGTTATGTACAACCGCCCAAACTTAATAAGACATAAGAATATGTCTTTCCAAACACATAACAAACACAATAATTAAAAGATTGGAGATATTTCCAATACTCTCCCTCAAGCTGTCCTGTAGATGTCTTTCATGGAGATGGATCAAGTCTTGTGTAATCCCTTAATTAGAATATCAGCTATTTGCTCATATGTGGAAGTACAATCTATGTTGATTATTCCCTTTTCCACTCTTATCTGTGATAAAATGCTTATTGACCTCTACATGCTTAAATTTATCATGCAAAATTCAATCGTCAGCAATTGCTATTGTGGCTCTATTGGAATCTGAATTGGATCACAATCTCTGAACTCACTCTCTTTCACCAGTCCTTTTATCCATAGAACTCTACAAATCCTTTGCCAATCATGTAAACTCTGCTGCCACACTACTCCTAGCAACCACATTTTCCCCCCTTCTCCAAGTCAGTAAGTCACCGCCAACAAATGTATAGTAGCTTGAGGCTGACTTCTGATTGGTCATGCCTTCAGCCCAATCAGCATTAGTATATGCTTCCATACACAAATGTTCTTGTTTTTCAGACAAGAAGTTTCCTTGGCGCCCTTTCAAGTAACTCAAGATCCTATATAGGTCCAGACTTGCCTTATAAAAGCGCTAGGTTCTTATTTACTCTACCACAGTCCAGCAATGTAGACTTATGAAGATATTATAGAATGTAATAAACCTTTGTCTTGTGATTGGTTAAACCTCCTTTTATCAACCCAAAATGAGTAGCTCATCATTATTCAAGTTTGAGTTTTGTAATTGTATTTTGCTTCCAATCTGGATTCTGGATATTCAACCTTGTTGGGGTGAGAATTTCATTAGGATTGTTTGGCTTCAAACTGACTGCCTTTATGATCTTCTAATGTAGAGTGCATGAAGGACGAAGATCATATCCGGTGTACGAGTATTCACAAGATTCTGAGGAGAGAATATTATGCATAGCTTCTAGCAGGAAGAGGCCAGTTCTTAAATGGGAAAATTACATGGCTTGGCCTGGAAAAATTATATTGACAGATAAAGCTCTTTATTTTGAGGTAATATTCTGGTATCATCATTCACCAAAAAAAAAAAAAAAAAAAGAAGAAAAATTGGCACCATCAACTTTGGAAGTCATTTACTGAAGACATTTTGGAACTTTTTACAGCTGTTTCTGGTACTGCTTACAGCTGAAGATAATCTTTGCATTGAACCAATATGAGGCTATCTTGCATAGGAGAATGACTCACAAGTAATCCTTTTAGAGGAAAATGACTCAGAAAAACCCTTTGTTGAATTACAAGGACTTGAACAGGTTGTATTGTGACCTTATGTTGAAGGAAATGAGCCAAGACCATTCTTTTGAAAGCACAGTAACTTTAAATGTGACAAATGGATTATGTAGTAACAGATTTTTAAGTTAGTCCAGAAAGAGAAATTCTCGCCGACTCTGCTCAACTGTGAAATCTACAGTTTGTCATGCTATCAGGAATCCGGTATGAGTCATAGGCCCCTGCTTACAACGTTGAAATCCACTTCAATCTCAGACCTTTGACCCATTTGAACTCTAACTGTTGATGGCTCTCATTGAGCCAATACTGCTCTACTTGGTCTCACTGATGGCTCACTATTATCGCCTCCTTAATGCTCTGAATCCCTTCATACTTGCTGTTAGTTCTCTTGGTTATTTACTCCTAAAGATTGGATACCTAGCTGATTCTTAGGACTTCAAAGTTTGTAGTTCTAATATACTCTTGAATCCATCTTTTTTTTAAACATCTGTAGGAGTGACACGTCTCAATGAATTGGCTTAGCTGTTTGCATATTTTGGCAGCCCTTAGCCAATGTATTTAATTACTGGCATTGAACTTATGATTAAGAAGCTGATGGTTCTATTTGAAAGTATTGTCTCTCCATAATGCTGGACTAAATAACAAAAGAGGTGCACCAAGCCATCTACAAGTACAACTAACAAAGATTGCATGTATTTGCTGATAAAGAACATCAGAGTGACATTGAGGTAAACAGGAGAGCTTAGACTCGTTGGAAATAATATTCTAGCATCATTGTTCAAACATGGCCCAAAAAAATATCATGGTTTATGAGTGCTCTAGTGAAATTTGATGACTTGCTTGATATACAATGACTTCAATACCTTGCTTAGAAATAAAGAATGAAGAAGCTTTTTCAACACTTATAACTTAGGTAATTTAAAAATCTTTCATTCCAAAACAAAAAAAAGGTAAATAAATAAATAAATGATCGTTGTTTGGAACATCTTAAGGATAGCTTTTATAATAGGAAATAAAGATTATATTGTTAATTATGCATCTTATGTAACATTGACCAACAAGTTGACCCTGAAATTGAAATTGAAGATTTGACCGGCAATTTGATCATGGGATTCAACACGAACTACATAATGATTAGCTCGTTCTGGATTATATGATATTGGATTTCCTAAGATTTGATGGTTCGATAATCTCTTCGTTGGTCAAATCTTTGTGAAAAGCTCTGCCAAGATCATGACATTCCAAAACCTTGTGAAGTTGGCTTCTTTCTATCTAATAGGGAGATGGAAATGGGTTCTACAAGCTGGAGCAGACATTGGAATATTTCTTGGCGAGATGTAACCTATGGCTTGGATTTCCCTTGTGTGGCCACTGGTTTGGCAACCTAGCTAAACTAACTGGGATGGGGATGATTGAAGAATACCAATGGAATTACTGCAAACAGCTCCCCATCTAATATGAACTTCAAATTTCCCTTTTCATTGCAGATTTGTTGGAGGTGATCATAATAGATGTGGAGCTGCCATTTTCACCAATTTGGAGGAAGCAATGAGTTTGGCTAAGACTCGTGAGAGAGAACTACTAGTGGTCACTTGTCCTAATACATCTTCTAGAGTGAATTTTGGTTCAAAGTGATTGCAACAAGCAGCAGTCGGCATCTGTATAGTGAGTTAAACCAATCATCATCAATTGGTTAAGTAATGAGCAGTTAGCTGTATCAACTTGAGAACTTGTGTTTCAATTATGACGAATTTACTCTCTAGAACATCAGTGTAAAAATGTCTTTTTCTAGGGTTTGTGGACATCGATGCACCGCAAAGTTTCTGAGGCCATTAACAATCTTTGGTAGCTATAGTTTGAGGATAAGCTCATTTTCTAGGCAACTAGTATTGGGAGCATTTTGTGGATATTTTTGTACTAGTTAATAATGATTATAGTGTCATTTATTTTCTGATTTTACGTATCATAGGAGCATTGAATAATTAATTGTTATCTCTTATTTAGGAATGTGGATATTTAGAAGCTTTTTATATGCACTAACTATTATCAATAGTAATAAAGTAAAAGCTTCATTAAAAATTTAGTCTAAGGGAGGCTGCTGTGACCTCTCCTCGCTTTTCTAAGAGCTTTCTTCTCAAGAAAGCTGACCGTTATGGAGGAGATTGGAAACACTTTCTTGTTAATTTGCTTACTAAGAGAAAGAGGCTTTTGGGGAGTAGCTCAAAAAGTAGGAAGAGCTTTGGATCTTCCAAACGCTGTAAGAGGAAGAACCCCAAAAGAAAGTGCACCTATAAGTGATCGCATTTTTTATACCTCTTTTTTGTTATTATGCATATGGCTAGTTGGAATGTTAGGGGATTTAGTGACCCCTTGAAGGCAGGTGATATAAGGAAATATTGTTAGGAGCTTCATATTTCTATTATCGGGTTACTTAAAACTAGAGTTAAACACTCTAATGAAGATGCTGTGAAGAGATTGAATCTTACGTGGAATTTCCACATCAAGTCTCTTGCTAGGAAACATATGTGGGTTGGTTGGAGCATAGGTCGGTGGCGAGTAACTATATTGAATGAGCACCCCAATTCATTCGTTGCTTATCTCTAGTTAAGGGGAAACTTTTCCGTCCCCATCACCTTTATTTATGGTTCAAATGCTGATTCTCAAAGGATTTTTCTATAGGACAACTTAAAACAGCTGGCGCCTTTTTTCCAAAATAGTCTATGCATTCTTCTGGGTAACTTCAACATCACCAGTTGCTTATCTGAACATAATGGGGCCTATGTTCGTCATTGTCCAGCCATGACTTCTTTGCATAATTGTATTGATTCACTAGAGTTAAGAGGATTTGAGACATTTAGGAGATTTCTTTTTTCGGTCAAATAGACAATTGGACAACCCTATCCTTCGGAAACTTGACACAATTCTTGTAAACCAAGAATGGCTTTTGGCCTTCCCTAATTTGGAGGCAAAATTTCTCTCTCCTTTGACATAGAACCGTTCCCTTGTCTATGTGATTGTAGATCTGGTGCCTCATCAATGCAAATCACCTTTCAAATTTTTTTATTTCTGGTGTGAAGATGAGAACTTTTGTCTCTGGTCAGTATGCTTGGAAGAATAGAGTTGAAGGCTCTAAACATTTTCAGGCTGTTCCTAAGCTGAGATTTGGTCAAGCAGGCCTTAAAAGCTTTTAACACCAGCTACTTTCCCAGTCTCCAGTCAAGAGTTTTTGAGGCTAAGGACAGGTTGTGTTCCATTCAATTGCAGATTGCTATCTCTTATTTCTTAAGAAAAGTTAGCTTTGTCCAACTACTATTACCTAAAGAGTGCTGAAGAGAGCTTTTTTAAACAGAAGTCAAGGGTAAAGTGGCTGAAATAAGGGGGTAAAAATACCTCTTTCTTCCATAAAACAATAAATCAAAGACATAATTGTAATGCCATCCACTCACTTGTTAGAGATGATGGTTCAAAAGTGTGAGGTACAGAACAAGTGCTGCAGGAAGCTATTTCTTTCTTCTCAAATTTGTTCCAACAACACATGCCTACTCCCCCAAATCTTGCTGCTGTGGCTGAACTTGTTTCTTGGAAGCTCAATGATGACCAAATTGGCTCTCTAAGTGCTTCTTTTAGTGATGAAGAGATCAAGTAAGCCTTTTTATCCCAACTTAATAGGAAAGCCCTAGGTCCAGATGGCTTCTCTGCTTGTTTTTTCAAGGTTGCTTGGCCAATCAATGGTGAAGATGTCGTTTCAGTGGTAAAAGAATTCCTTTTCTTTGGTTCCTTACTTAGAGAAATGAATAATACCATCATCTCTCTTGTCCTTAAGGATGCAAATCCTTAAAGTATGAGAGATTTTCACCCCATATCTTGCTGCAATTTTATTTATAAAGGTATCTCCAAATTATTGACTAGAACAATAAAGGATGTTATACAATCTTTAGTTGGAAGAGAACAATCTGCTTTTGTTCAGGTGAGAAAGATAACAGATAATATTTTCATAGAACAAGAATTGGTTTAAGGTTATCACCTTGGAAAAGGCTCTCCTAGATGTGCTCTAAAGATTGACATTATGATGGCTCATGATACTGTAAACTGCTTGAGGCCTTTTCTTGGAAGAAAAGTGCTGGAATTATCAAAGATGACCTGGTTGTAGTTGTTTGGGCTCTGGCATTGATGTTAGTGGTTGTATTGGTTGTGGTTCTTGCATTGATGGTGGTGGTTTCGTTGGCTGTGTTTGGGTACTCATGGACTGTTCAAATGTATTGTTTAAAAAATCAAGCTAAAATAACTCTCTCTATCCTTAGGATTCTCTTTTCTCCCCCTAAAGCTGAGATTTTCATGCAGAATAAGAAGCTTCGTTTTTTTTGAAAGACTACATCTATTGAGGCGAAAAACCTCTTACCTAGAGGATGTAGCACCAATATCCCTTTTGTGTTGGAGTACCCTAAAAAAAAGCACTTCAATGATCGTGGTTTTAGTTTGGTGCAATGGTTTTTGTGGATATGCATATAACCCATACACCCAAAAATCTTAAATAGAAGAGAAGTGGTGGGCATAATTGAAGGAAAAAAATCAGCTAAAACTTCTATAGAACTCCTAAGATAAAGTACATGAGATGGAGTTCTATTTATAAGATAAGTAGTTATAGGAGCTACTTCCCCTAAAAAATTGAAACAATAAGGCACAAATGGTATTGAGAAGTTGACGATCTTTTCATTTAGCAACTCCATTTTAATGTGCAGTGTTAGTACAAGAAGTTTTATGAATAATATTATTGTTTTTAAAGAATAGACTTAAAGTGTGATTCACATATTCTCGTTCACTATCCGTTCTAAAACCGCTTGATTTAGATTTCAAATCGAGTATGCACTTGCTTATAGAAATTTTGTAAAATAGAAGGAACCTTACAGTTATCTTTAATAACAAACAACCAAATGACTCATGTATAGTCATCTATGAATAGAACAAACCATCTTGCACAACTTACATTAGGAATTTTAGAGGGTCCCTATACATCAAAATGAACAAGATCAAAAGGCAATGATGACTATTGATGATTTAGGAAAAGACTGTCTTTGATATTTTGCAAGAATACAATGATTACATTGAAACTTAGAAACAAAGATTCCTTGAAACAAGGACGGAAACATTGTTTTTAGATAATTAAAGGATGGATGGTCAAGACATCAATGATATGCCTAAATTTTTGACATTTTGCATGATAGAGGCTTTACCAGTTAGGCTTTTGTCTTGATCAATTTATTTACATTATTAAGGATATAAAGTCCATCTTGGACCCTAGCAACTCCAATCGTCTTCCTTGAAATCTGGTCTTGGATGACATAATTAGTTTTAAAGAAGGTGATGGAACAATCAAGATCCTTGATTATTTAGTAAATTGAGAGGAGATTATTTGTAAGTTTAGAGATATGAAGAACATTCTTTAATTGGAGATTGGAATCAATGTTTAGATTGCCTTTTCCTTTAATAGGAATCATGGATCCATTTGCCATTGTAATTACCTGATTATCTATTTTGGAGTATAAGAATGAAACAAAATGGTAGAATTAGTTATGTGATCTGTTGCACTAATGTCTGCAATCCAAGTATTTGAATCGACTTTTCGATTAACATTAAAGGATGAAGAGATATACACTTACCATTTTGGGCTAAAGAACAAGTGCTTGAAGATTTGGAAAGGGAACTGAGTAAACCTTTTAATCAATGAAGATCATCCTTGTTGAGCTTAAGTTATGGTGCTGTAACTTAATTGTTCTTAGATTTAGCAATTAAAGGCTCTTCCTTATATGGTGTTTCAATTACTTCCATAGCTATGGCATTAGCTCTCCTATTCTTGGAACTTTTGAAGCCATCGGTCTTGTATAGCACATTGTCTTTACCATGTAACTCGAAACAATTTTCTTTTGTATGTCAAGATTTTTTTTACAATATGTACATTACAACTCATCGTCGTTGGGATGCTAATCTTGGGGAAACTTTGACCTTTGAATAGATCTTGTAGCCATAACAGAGCTTGATCTTTCCAATTTTGGTTCCATCATCACCATTTTGCGACTTCCTTCCTTCCTTACTAGGGCAAAAACTTCAAACATTGAGGGAAGCTCTTCTTTGCTCAACACCTGTTCTCTTGTTAGATCATATTCGGAATTAAGATTTACATGAAAATCAATGATGTTGGTTTCTTCATTATAGGTTATGAGAGTTTTTGTTTCTTGAGGACATTTCATTTGTAGATCTTGATAATGATCCACTTCAAGCCATAACCCCTTTAACTCATTGTAGTATTCAGTAACAATATTATTTCCTTGTTTACAAGCTGCTAGCTTGGTCCTCAACTCATTTAGTAACTTTATCCCTTCTTTTTGAACAACTTTCCTTCAAGGTTTCCCAAATATCACGAGTTAAAGAGAGAAACATGCAATTTTTCTCAATAAACGAGTCATACCTAAGTGGAAAATTAGAGATCATCTTGATGGGGTTTGAGACCATTAAGATGGCTAATTTTGTTTTTTCATTTGATATAAGATTGAATCACTCGAGACTAAGATAAATAATTGATTCTATCTAATCGATAATTTGCCATAATTTGAAGGTCACCACTTGTTCCTCTCGAGCTATTCTTGACGAAGAGGGATTGTTGTTGGTTTTGTTGGGTTATAGTGGACTCTTCAATTATTGAGGATGTATTTTGATTTTGTTTCCCTATGGTGGACATTTTGGGTTTAAAGTGGCAGTGAAGGTCAAGAACAATGAAGGTTGAGTGTTTAGCAATGAAGGCTAAGATCATACTAAATTAGGATTGGAATAGAAAGTATGGTTCTCAAGAAGGTATTACTTTGATACCATGTATAGAAATATTGCAGAAATATTGTGAAGTGTGTTGTTATTTTATTGTACACAACATGATTTATTTATATACATAGCTAATATAGTTGGTGCCAACCCTACTTACCTAACAACATTAACTCTACTAACCTATTACAACAAATACTAAGATAATTTGCTCGAATAAACTACAGCTAAATATTTAGAATATTCCAATAGAATGGCAATTGATGAGAGTAAGGGTATGGATTACTATTTAATATATCACATGATAGCAATTTTATATCAATTGTAAACATCACAATAGTGATTTTATATGGGTAGGGATGGAGGAATGGAATAGTTATTCTTTTGAAGCTAACAGATGGTAAAAGCTTCATGCTATAAAGAAGCTTGTGAATTGAAATGTAGAGAAAAATGTCGTGAAGAGTTAATTATTTGTTTTTCCGTTATTGGTTATGGTTGTCGCCTGTATAGTTTGGTTTATCTTCTGGTGGTTCTGGTTGTGTAGTTGTCATTTAGTTGTTTTTATATTTAGTTTGGGATAGAGTCGTGTTTTGGTTGGTATACGTGATAAAGTTAGATCAGTTATAGCTCCTATTTTTTAGGGATACATTAGTTATCCTACTGCAATGAAGATTGTATATATACTGCTTTGCAATAAAATATGGGAGAATTTTTCTTCAAAACTTCTTCATGGTATCAAATCTACAGTTGATACTTTATTGACAATTTGCTCAAAAATATGAGTAGCATGGGTGATCAACCCGATGATACTCTTGGGTCCAAGTTCGGGTTTGGAACCCTAAGAGAACCGAGGACGACCAACCAGCCAAAAAATATTCAATTGATGGTGGTAGGAGAACTGAATGCTCTTTAGATTCCATAGCAGAAGCTTAATGGATTGATCTTTAGGGAATTGTTTTAGTCAGTTAAGCTTGTAATCCGAGGGAAAGGAAAGCTTGGATACTGAATCGGATCAACACCAACACTTGAGAAGAATTTAGAAGAATATAGAGTTTGGGAAGCCAAAAACTCCATGATTATGGCATTGCTCATTAATTCTATGGAGCTTAAGGTTGGAGGAACCTATCTCTTTTGCGAGACGGCAAAGGAGATTTGGGACAATATGCAAGAGATGTATTCTGATTTGGCAAACACTTCTCAGTGTTTTGAGCTCTAATCGAAAATTCTTACTTTAACTCAAGGTGGTGTAAATGTAATTGAGTATTATAACACGCTTAGTTAAATTGTGGCAGGAGATGGATCTATTCTATGAGATTGAGTGGAAGTGTATTGAAGATGGATAGACATATAACTCCTTATTAGAAAAAGATCATGTTTTTTACTTTTTGCATGGGATAAACCTCGAGTTAGATGAAGTTAGAGGGAGATTGTAGGGCAAACAATCCTTTCTAAGCTTGAAAGGGAAGAATGCCTTCCTGAATGGGGAATTGGAGGAAGAGATCTATATGCGACCTCCACTTAGGTTTATTTCAAGAGAATATGAAGGGAAGGTATGTAAACTAAAGAGATCATTGTATGGCTTGAAAAAGTCTTCCCGTGCATGGTTCAAGAAGTTTAGCAAGACAATGAATGACTTGGGATATATAGAGCTAAGCAAAAAATACTTTTTTTATCAGAATTGGTGAGAATGTACTAAAATTTGTTTTAATTGCTTATGTTGATAACATGATAATTATAGGTGATGACAAAATTGAGATTCTAAGGCTAAAGAAAGAAACAAAAGGAAGGTTTGAGATCAAAGATTTGAGATTTGAAGATGTTCTTGGGAATAGAGGTCGCAAGAAATAGAAATGGAATCATCATTAATCAAAGGAAATATATTAATGATTTACTATAGTAAATAGGAAACCTAGGATGTAGACCAGTTGGTATGCCTTTGCCTTAGAATTGGAAGACTAGTGCACCTGAGGATGATCCTCCTATTGATTAAGGTCAGTATCAGCGACTAGTGGGAAGATTGATCGACCTTTCACTTACACGACTTGACCTTGCTCATGCCATAAGTCTAGTAAGTCAGGTAATGCATGCACTAACAAAAAGAATCAGTCCAAAAGTCTAGAAGTGTTTGTTGATGCAGTATATTGGATGGAAAGTCAACAACAGGTTTTTGTAATAAGTTGTGGGGTAATTTGTTAACTTGGAGAAGTAAGAAACAGTCTATGGTAGCAAGGAGCAATGTGGAAGCTAAATATGAAGCCATAGCTTAAGTAGTGTGAGGCAATTTGGGTTTAAAGAGTATTAGAGGATTTGAAGATTCCAAAAGCTGGTGTACAAATAATGTGTGATAATAAGTTAGCTCTTAGTGTTGTAAAAATCCTATTCAACATGACAGGATGAAACACGGGAAACTTGACCAAAACTTGATTAAGTCAGAGATTGAAAATGGGAGTATGCAGCTAAAGTATGTTCCATCAAGACCAAGAGATTGATGTTGCCGTGTTAGTTGCGAGTGGACTGGTATGAAGCATTAGCTTTTACTGGCCAGAGCTCTTAACGCATCACTTTTATTTCAATCGATTCAAGATGTCATTTAGATAAGAGATGTCCTTGAGACACTACAAAATAAGAAAGAAATTTCCATAGCACTCACAAACCCCTTCCCGTTTGAAAAATGCCTGATTGGTCTATCTCAGCAAATGTAAATTTTCGATTTAGAAATCAAAAGGATCCAATTGAAGGTCTTTAGTTCTAGTCCAAGATGGCTTAACTGCGTGAAGGAAAGAAAAGAATAGAAGAAGCATCCGACAAGTTTGTCGATGTCAACGTTTGATAAGATGCTACTTCCACCCAATAAATGGGTAAAATAAGAAATTGCCACTAAGATATAATCGTGTCCATTTCATGCTTTAGGTGCTACCTTTCCAGTCGTCTGATTGCTCGGTGATCAAATCAGAGAGGTTTTTACCTCTCTCTCTTTTCTCCAGCACTCTTAAACTTATCATCTCGCTCTTGTCAACATATTTTATTGTCTAGGAGTAATGAAGCTTATTTATTTTTTAGTGCAAGTAGCTATGAGGTTTGCATCTCCTTGACACTACCCAATTCGAACTCATGAGTGCTTCTAGTAGCATCGAGGGATCCCTTGAATCCCTCGACAGTAGCTACAAAAGAGCAATTGGTTGGTCTTAGTTAAAGGCTCGGTCCATATCGAGGATTCTTGTTAGGGTTCTTAGCAGCTTTTTATTCGTCTATCATGTTGCAAATAAATGAATTTTTGTTTTATGTCTTTGGGCTATATATCTTCACCTTATAGTCGACAGTATCAGCAACTACATTACCTAGAAAGCTAGCCTACCACCAATTGCTAGATTCAAAGGGAACCAAGGTCCAGACTAGAGAATAAACCTTTAGTCCAAGATGATGACCAACCACACTGGGATTGAGACACGGCCTAGACTCCTAGGAGAAGCAGCAATGGGGAATTTTGGGCGAAGGAGTCTGTGTGCCAATATTTGCCATAAAAGAGCCAAGCTATAATAGATGAGAAGCTATACGACTCAATTCTAATATAATTACTCTAATATAACATACTTATATGTATATTTAAACTCATATTTAAAAATTGAAAATAAATAACAAGTTTTTTCTTTTGATGAAGGATTTTTTTAGACAACTTTTTTTTTTTTTTTTCTCCAGTATGGCGCTTCGCAAGCAAAGCGAACTATGCATGAGCGGAGTGAAAACAAAGCAAGAGGAATTCTTTGCTCATGATGTTATTCAATCTCGAGGACTCACTTATTCTATTTAGGGCGAGATGAGAATGTAAACCAAGGCTAGAAGCTTCTTAAGCTCGGGCATTTACTTCTAGTTAGAGACCAACACCTTGTGGCTAACGTAGGATTTGCTTAAGGACTTACCAATATAGGTCATGTTATGAAAGAAAGAATCACCAAAAAGAAATGTTGCTAATGATACGAAACAAGTTAATCGAAGTGATTACAGCGAAGAATTGGTGTAGGGTCAGACTGGGGGTAATGGTGTTACTAAAATGAATCTTGATACTCTCCATACCCCAGGCTATAGAATCATTGCATCTAATGGTGCCATCATGGTCGTTTGATGCCTTAGGGATGAATATCATTGGATCTAATAGATTTGATCTAAATGAAAGAAAGGAAAAGGAATGACTTTTTTTTTTTCTTAGGATCACTTGAGGTTTGACTTTGTTCAGGTGGTTGAAAGCCTTGGTCTCCTCAACCCATTCGTAATTCAGCTTTAAATATCTAATTCCTTCACCCTAACCAAACCTTCTCTTGTTCACTTCTTCTCCAAGTATAGAAGTTTAAGGATAATTGTTGGTCAGTAGCTACTTGAGGAAACTTTGATTCAATCTGCTTTCTCTTGCTTTTGACATAGTAGGCCTCGGCAGGAAGTTTGCATGACAGGCTATTAGCTTAGTGGTAGAGGCCTTGGGAGACAATAGATGAATGGGGAGCCAATTAGAAGATAAATAAAGGAGCGGGTTAGAATGGGATTGCCTTCTAAGCTCATCTGCTACCCTGCTATGAGTTGACTATGCTGCCAAGTTGCCGTACCCAAAAAGTAGTTTGACCTATGAGACCGCGGCCATACTTGTTCAATTTATCTCTCTCAACTTGGATCTCATGAGAAGCTGCAAAAGCACAAGCAGCAGCAGCTACTTTCGAAGTAATAAAAAGAAAAATATGAAATATAACCAAGATATATCTTTTTTATCTGAGGTTGAATTGATCATCAGAAGAAGAATTAGGTCTAAAATTAGGATACATTCTAGAAAAATAAAACTTTCCCTTTTCTAATTCGCTTTTCTTTTGCCTATTCCCCTTCCCTTCCCATTTCTTGCCATTTCCCTTTTCTAGGTTTCGAGTTTGGTTGGTAGAAATTTCTTTTGCTCACTTCTGCTTTTGTGGACGATAGGGTGATGACCTGAGAGCGGATTTCACACCAATAGGGGAATAAGAGACAGCCATCTCGAGGCACATCATAACCTACAAGCAAGACTGGTGAGACCAGGGAAGGCAACCCAATTGAGAGTTAGAGGATCTATCTTCAACTCTTCTCCAGAATAGGATGTTTTCGAGAAAAGGTCCTATCCTTCAATCTCATGATTTGGCCGACGAGGCCAGATCATCAAAGACATTTTCAAGGTAGCGTTTTGCTGAAAGTATTATCAAGATAGGAATGTTAGATATTTATTCCTAGCTTGAGGGGGAGTGAAGAAAAATATCGTGAAGAGTTAATTTTTTGTTTTTCAGTTATTGTTATAATTGTCGCTTGTTTAGTTGGTCTATCTTCTGGTTGTTCTAGTTGTTTAGTTGTCATTTAGTTGTTTTTATTTTTAGTTTGGGATAGTCATATATTTTGGCTGATATAGGTGATAAAGTTAGATCGGTTAGAGTTCTTATTTTTTAGGGATACATTAGTTATCCTGTTGCAGTAAAGATTGTATATATATTGCTTTGCAGCAATGAATAAAATAATGGGAGATTTTTTCTTGAAAACTTCTTCAAAATGTGATCAATAAGAATGTTTGCTTCATGTGTAGAAGGGAGGAAGAATCTCATCACCTCTTCTTTCAATGTGATTTTGAGGGAGCTATGGGATAAACTCAGTTTGAAACTCCAACAGCCAACAGCTCGTGTTTACACACATCTTCAGTTTTTACTATGGGGCCTCACTCTAACTTGAATTCTAATAGGTTGAAAGCGTTTGCAGCAATGGTCTACTATGTGTAGGGGAGTACAAAATACGAGGAGGTTTGGAAACCAACAGCTAGATGTCAATTGTATTCTTAGAAAAGTTCTAGCTTCCTCTAGATCCATAGATAGCATTGTTTTGTGATCATGTTGAGTTAGGGAGAGTACTAGTTTATGCACTCTTTTATTTCTGGTGCATAGCGCAATACTCTTTTCTTTAGCACTTTTTTTCATCTTTAGTCTACTCCTTTTTTCTTTTTCTTGTTCTTTTTTTTGGTTTTGTTTTGTATGTGTGTGCGTGTGCAGATGTGGACAATAAGGTATGCTTTTTCGTACATTTTATCATTTATGACAATTCTAAATGTACTCAAAAAGTAACCTAAAGTAGTTTATGAGATAGGAGAGTTCTCTTTAAGGACTCCTCAAACCCTAATTCACAATAGGTCCTGCTGGGCAAGGCTGGAATTTCAACAAAGGCAAATCCTTCTCATAAATGAGCTTGCTACCAATCGTCCATGGACCAGATACTAGACCCTGGCCCACATCAGTTTTTCCTTAATTCTATGGAAACCGATGGAACTCTAAGCTTAAGTTGATAAAACGAGAGGCTTTCTGTCGTACCAACTTTACCTCTGAAACTTTTCCTGTTAATTAAGTAAAACATTGGAACTTTCCTCCTATATTTACCTCACTGAAGTGTATTATGTATAAGTTATGACAAGTATACATAATATGATAAATGAGTAATGCAGGTTATCAACTAAATGTTTCTAGCCCCAGCGTAATTTTGTATTTGCTATTTATCTTTGTAGATTGTCTGAGATAGCTCCCTTCATTTTTTGGATTTTTGGGATCTTCCTTAGTGAAAGAACTACAAGTTAGCCCTTATTAGGGTTAAAATTTTCTTGAAACAGTGGTCTTTACTGATGATAAGTGGAAATGACTTCTGTTTAATCTGTTCTGTAGTGGCTTTTCTCAGCCCTTTTCCTTGCTAGTGATATTCATCCCTGGAAATGGAACAGAAATCCTAGGATTCCATGCATCACTAAAGCAGAAAGTAACTTGAAAAGGTGATCAACCAACTCTCTTCTCTGAATTTCTGTTGAGAGATCTTCCCCTCCAAAGGTGCTGTCCATAGCAATCAACAACAAGAGAGAGTTCTGGATCTCCTTTCCATGGAACTAAGAATTTGATGTACCATGTTTATGTCCTTATGCATCAATATGTATAGTGGTCCCCTCTTGTTGAGGAGTAATTTTCTATGATATGATTTTTGTTAATCTTATTGCATTCTGGATTTGCTATACTGCAGACTGTTGGTATGACGGGACGAAAAGATACTCTGGCATTGGATCTAACGAAACATGGATTATGTGTTGAGAAAGCAAAAGTTGGACCTCTGGGATCTGGTTTTTTTGACTCTGCTATCTCTATTTCTTGTCCTACAGAGTGAGTAAACTTGCCTTAGCTTGACCAACCATTAGTTAGCTGCTAATTTTTTAATATGAGCTACTGTAGAAAACTGAGACTGTTAGAGCATATCATAGGATTCTTGCCCTTTGTACCACCACCATTAAGCCTATAGAGTTGCAAAAAATTTTTATTGAAGCAGCTTGCTTTTGTTTTATGTTTTGGCAATATGGTTCAGCATGATTAAAAAAAATAAGATAAATGGGAGAGGTTTATTAGATGCCTTTCACTACTTCGTATTCTTCTGGTCTCATCTTTTCCTTTCATCACTTGATCTTTTGTGTAAGATATAATAGCATTTCTTTGTATGTATTCACCACAAAAACTGCCCTCATCCATGCTTATTCTTCCAAATTTTTCTAAATAAATACAGGAGGAAAAAGTGGGTTTTTGAGTTTGTTGACTTAGGAGGTGAAACTAGAAGAGATGTTTGGCATGCTTTTATAAGTGAAGTTATCGCATTGCACAAGTTCATAGATGATTATGGACTTAAAGACAGTGATCAGTCGGTTGTCAATGTGTATGGTGCCCAGAAAGGGAAAGAGAGAACTATTGTTAGTGCTGCTAACGGAATAGCTAGACTGCAGGCTCTTCAATTTATGAAGAGATTGGTGGATGATCCGATGAAGCTTGTCCAGTTTTCATATCTACAGAAATCACCCTACGGTACTATTGTATGTCAGGCTCTTGCTGTTAATTTTTGGGGTGGACCCCTTGTTACCAGATTAGCTGAAACAGGGAATGAAACAAATGAGGAAGAACCGATTGATGATTTTTCAGAAAACAGAGACCCTGTATTCGACATAGATGGAAGTATTTACCTGCCGAAGTGGATGAGATCCCCATCTTGGGCTTCCACTATGTCCATCAACTTTTGGAAAAATTCATCCATAAAGCATGGACTTGTGTTGAGCAAAAATCTTGTAGTAGCTGATGCAGGTCTTGTAGAAAAGGCAGCAATAACATGTAGACACAAATCGCAATTGATTGAGAATACCCAGGCAACAATTGATGCTGCGATGGTCAAGGGCATTCCGAGTAACATCGATCTTTTTAAGGTAATATTTGGTTTCATTTTTTTCCTTATATTCCATCATTATATTAATTTCACATAGTTGGTGTAGAGTTTGAGCATACTGTTGTATTCATGGGTGGAGAGGGATCTCAGCGTTATGGCTAAGGAAAACACATTATATTCATATTCTCTCTCATTTAGCAGTTGGTTGCTTTACCAAGATGAGTCATTAGGCTAAAGAGAAAAAATTTACATATGACTGTTGGTGCTGTTTGCTTACGATTTTGTAGTCCAACGATGAAAATCAGATAGATAGAAGCTCATTCTGATGAATGTAAGACTACTGGTATGATTGGTTTTCTCTGTTAATCTCTCTCAAATCATCTATATTGCATGGAACAGTAGAATGAGCTGACTGAGGCTATAATTTCCATTAAATGATGGACAAGTAGATCAATATGTACATAAGGGCAAAAAGAAAAAAAAAAAAAGGAAGATGAAATTGAGGGCTTTGCATGTATGATAAAGGGGCCGGGTTACAGAAAACAATAGTTGGCACTGAAAGTTTCTGTTACTGGCATTCTGCTCTTCAGTTGATATCCTTTTGTGTTATGTGAAGCTGACTTGTGGAGACTTGATGTAATTGGTACTACTTCATACCACTACTGAGGAATTTTCTTATTGGGATTCTATGATCTTAACTTTTGCTGATGTTGTTCCTGCTTCCTGTTAAATTAATTTATCTGTTAACACTGACTTACCATCTGCAGGAAATTATGCTTCCCCTGACAATCATCATGAAGAATTTTGAAAAACTTCGTCGCTGGGAAGAGCCACACTTAACAGTTACATTTCTTTCTTTTGCATACACAATTATCTTCAGGTATGACCCCTCATAAACATTGTTTTGTGACCCCTGTTTGTATTTGCTTTTATCGCTTAATATACTGAATGAGAAGAGGCTTGATTTGAAGTATAAACTGATAGTTACTCCATAGCCATAATTTCCCCCATATAACATAAGCTCATAGGTTCCAATTCCTTGGAATTTGATTTCTCTCTCCTACTTGTTATTAGGATTTCAAGGAATTGGAAGCAATGTGGTCATAGTTCCTGATCATTAACTTACACAATATGACCAAAATCTACAAAAAATAATAATGAGTCTGATTTCATGGAAGTAAGCCACACGAGGGTAAATACTGCACTTGGAGAACGAGAAATTGTTAATATTTTGGTTGACTTAGATCAATTAGCAATTCAATCAGCAACCTGCTGATTGTGAAAATGTTTCTCACTGTGGTAATAGTAGGGCCAAAGGTGCAGACAGGTCATTGTTTTAAGTTCTCTAGCTTCATCTGAGAACCAAAATAGTAGACAATTAGCGTTCATGTGAAAATGTAACTTGTTATCAATATATCTCAACTTTCCATCATCATATAGATTTGCATATTTTCACAAGCTAACATGTGAAGCTAATTAAGGCTAAAGCGATGTCATCTGAATCTAGATGCTGATACCTGATGAAAACAAAGCAAAGTCCACCCACTCCATCTAATTAAGTTGGTAGATCAAACTACTTTTTTATTATTATTATTATCCAATTGAATATGAGATTTCAAATCCTGGCAGGAACTTGTTATCATACATGTTTCCGGCAGTGTTGATCATTCTTGCTGCTTGCATGCTAACGCTGAAAGGCCTGAAGGAGCAAGGACGGCTTGGAAGATCTTTTGGAAAAATCACAATTCATGATCAGCCACCATCAAATACAATCCAAAAAATAATAGCAGTGAAAGATGCTATGCGGGATGTTGAAACTTATCTTCAGAACCTAAATGTTGTGTTTCTGAAAATAAGGACAATTGTGTTATCAGGCCAACCTCAGGTATTTCTGGACGATTCTTTCTAGTTTCATTTTGACTAACATTTCTACTGGTTGAAAAGGTAGTGTTTGGCCTTTGTGTTATGTTAATATCTAAAATAATTGCCCATGGTGGTAAGTGGTAGTAGACAATCATATGGGCAAGCCTTTGGCAGTGGTGGCTGACATTTACACAAAATACTAGTGGACAAGGAGGAAAATAAGATCCCCTTTTTGAAGCAATAACCACTTTCCTTTGATCCACCGATCATCAACTGCCATCCAAGCCACTAGTAATTACTACTTGAAATTCTTAAAATATTATTTGATACAATAATATTCCACCATTCTAAACATTTATTATTATAACAAATGTCAAAAATGTCCAGAAAGGTGAAAGAAGGGCACCTTTGTTTTGATTCTCCTTTCTATACTTTCTCTAGTAAGAAAACATAATTGTTTTACAAAGATAAATCAGTATGAAATAAATCGTCTAGTGTGAGGTATCACTAAAAGAACTCCCTAAGGTTGAGAACTAAAAATTTGAAGTTATAGGCACAAAGAGAAAAGCAAGGTCTCTTTTTGAGAGTCTAGTTGCCGCTCAACCTGTCCCACAGAACTGGGTTTGGTTTGAGAAGTTATTTTCCATTTATGTAGAGGTACATTTGCTTATACAAACGGACTGGCCACTTATTTGATTCTGGTGGAAGACCTTTCTGCCTTGAATCTGGCTACTTATTCTTACTCATTTGATACTTTTCCAGATAACAACAGAAGTTGCTTTGGTGTTGTTGGCTTCTGCAACTGTCATGCTTATTGTACCATTCAAATACATTCTTAGTTTTCTTGTATTTGACTTATTTACACGGGAGCTTGAGTTGCGGAGAGAAATGGTCAAGAGGTTTACCAATTTTCTAAAGGAGAGATGGGAGATGATACCTGTTGCTCCTGTAATTGTGCTGCCATATGAAAGCACAGGGTCCGCTACACCTGATCAGAGACTGGAAAGGAATGGTGGCGAAGATAGAGAAAAAATTCAACGCAGAAGCACTAATAAATAGGGATGGGTGCAGTAGGGATTGGAAGCATTTTAGTCAAATACTCATGCTGCATATTAACTAGCATGAGCAGGACAGCAGTAGGAATCTATTGCATTTAAAGAAGAAGAACTTTGTCACTTGAGGATTACCGGAGAACAAAGGCATGAAGACAAGCCGTTGATATTGTGATACTAGCCAATTGAAGTCCATGGATGCCCCATCGAGGTTCTTTTCTCTCCATTCGTTGCTGAAATGTTGTATATATTTGTATTAAATGTGATTAAATCCCCATGTCAGAGCTATTTAAAAATGTGTTGAACTAGCAAAGTTTTGTCACTTAATTTTTCTTTTTTCTTTTTAATTATTATTACTGAGGAAGAAGAAAAAACAACATGGATTGTCCGTAAGAGATTATGGGGATTTCAAATGACTGCTGTATTCTTTCCGTTTGGGAATTTCCAATTTCTTTTGATGTAACACTTCTGATGTAATTGTTCTATAATCAAAACAATATTTGGTCAAAGTTGTTGCAACTTAATGGTATTGACACTTGTCTTTTAACATAATCAGTCGGGTTCAATTCTCTCTACCCTCTAAAGTTATAATATGATAGTTGACTGGGAAGGAGAAGGAAGAAGAAGAAGATGTGGAAAAAAAAAAAAGGAACACTACCTGGAGAGGAAAAATGAAAAGAAAAGATGACAAAGGGTAGACTATACATCAATCCTAATCCTTCTTTCAAGATTGTTCTTTCAGATGTAAATGAATGCTGCTAATTTGGATATTAGGAGTGCATATTATCTTCCTACCGTTAAAGTGAAGTACCATTAGACATAGCATGTTTGAAATCTCCCCGATATGACTTGTTTGTGAATGGGCGATCATCGGGTCAGGTTTTTTTTTTTTTTTTTATTTATTTATTTTTATTTTTTTATGTTTGTGGGTTGGGTGGTGTGTTCCTCCTTGGGTTTGCAACTGCAAGGTAGGCATAACATTGGTTGTGCATGTTCATCATCAGATATTCAGCCCTTCTTTGTGATCCTTTCTCTCCCTTTTTATTTACTGTAATCAGCGTAAAACTTCTTACTTGGATATTTTTATCAAGGCTTTTCTATATTGATGGCAAGAATTGGCTTAACCAAAGCTTATTTGCTTGCAACGGACAGGGGAATTCAAAGCATCTGTGCCACTAGAGAATCAGTTGCTGGAGTGGCGAATGGAAACTTGTATTTATGCTTTCCTTTGAGGAAGAGGAAAAAGGGAAAACAAAAATAAAAGAGCAAAAGAAAATGCCCGTAGTTACAATTCCAAGTTATACAAATAGAGAGCTGTGACAAGTTGCAATAGCAGGAAAGGAATTCGATAATGATTTGATTTGACCAATACCCATTCTGCATTAGAGATTGACCCAAAACAAAAAGAAAAAAAGAAAAACGAAAAAAGAATACAAAGTAATGGAAATTCAAGAAGGGTAATGTTCCCGTCAACAAGTAAGTTACATGGTCTTAAATCATAGATGAGTTGTGAACAGAAAGGGTAACAATGTGATCAGAGCCCACCATCCTCGGGAAACCGTAGTCAATCCACTTGATCCATTACAAGCAATCTTGCCATCGTGGTAGGAGCACACTGTGCCATTCCTGGTTTAACACACCAATACAATCGGTGAGTCTTGTCCCGTACTGTAAACACAGATACGACTCCTTTAATACATCTTTTGTCTATTGTTGTCTGTCCGTTTAATCGATTCTATTTCTTTAGACTTTTATACTCTATTGATGCTACACTTCTACATCGATAAATAATCACAAAGCTGCAAGGTTTAGCCAATCGAATCTAGTATATATATAAACTGCATGTAGAAACGTGGTGAATTACCTTGGTGTGCAGAAGCTCACCACATATTCTGCAGAGATGCATGTGACAAGGCTGGTGGACTCATCCAGTGCGTAAGTAGCAGCTGCTGGGCAGGCTGATTTGAAGGTCATTGAATAGTTACTTGGCTTACACCCTTCTCCTGTTGTACAACAATATGATTCTTCCTTAAACTTATTGCAAGCGCTCTCGCATGCAATGACTGTCCCATTGGGCTTGAAGGCTAGCTGTGATGGACAGTTCTGCCTCAAATCAGCATCACATCCTGCTTTTGAACAATTCCCTTTTCCCTTCAGTGCAGTTATTACCATTGGCAAATTAAACCCCTCCACAAGGCTTACATCGTAGTAATCCAGATCTCCAAGTGTAAATTGCGCAATTGATGCTGGTGGGCTTCCTGAGGTAGTGCACTCACGCGAACTCCCACATCCACCAGTTTGGCACGAACCACTTCCGTTAGTGTTGAAGTTGCACCCGGTTCGACCCCATACCCGACCTGACCAGTTAGTCGGGACATTGAGAGCCGCAGATTGCCCCTGCTTCAGTTCATCGATAGTGCCATTAGCATTTCCACCCCCAAATATTGCTGGCCATACTGACTCATTGCAATTGTTTACAACTGTGAGTTTCTTGGTGCTTTGAGACGTTACCCCTAGTCAACATTAACGTAGACAAGAACTGGATTATCGTGACCACTTATTTAAAGTGGAAAAAGTGCCATTCAAAAAATATAGAAAAGGACACTAGTAAGGGTGCATTCATTCGAGTAAAAACGTTTATTGGATATAAATGGCAAATACGGAATGTCATTTCATGCATTATGAATCACACAAATGATAAAAAGGTGGAGAGAGTTTTTTTGAATTCCTTGTCACCATCAATACAAACAGTGCAGTCGGCTCAACTGCAACGACCTGTCGGCCCTTATTATCTCGAAGAAGAAGAAGAAGAAGAATATGATGATGATGATGATGATGGACCTAGCTATATATAAAGATAAAAAAAAAAAAAAGCATGTAAATATTTTTGAACACTAGAGTATAAATGGAATTTAGATGCATGGACCCTAAATAGAAGGGTTAACGGAAGTTGTGCCAGTGCCTGTTTGTTGTAAATTGCCAGAGGCCACTGTGTATAAATTATTATCATAGTGTTATAACTAATCAATGGTGCTGAATATTAACAAAAAAGGAGAGAGTAATTTTCTACGAAAGTAAACACGAACTGCATTGGTAAAACGAACTGATCCCATATAATGACAACAAAGCAGATTGAAAAAGATACCTGTTGCACCACCAATTGCCAAGATAAAGAGGACTTCTACTACAAATACACTGAAGTAACGAGTCATTTTATCTATCTCTGAGTGTCTTTTGATAGATAGATGGCCATTTTTTGGATGTCCTTAAATACTAAACCTGAATATGGATAAAAGATTGTATACAACGTGAAGAAACAAGAGAATCTATAAACAACTCCCTAAGGTTCCTTGCTTAGTTCATAATCAAATGATACCTTACCTCTAGAATGACTATAGAGAATTTTGTGCCAAAGTTATAAATAATACAAAATTTTCCAACTAGCTCAAAAGGAATATCACATCTTTTCCTGTTCTTAGGTGAAATCAATCTTCGTTATATTATTTGTAGAACTTGATTCACGAGGTGAATAATCACATTCTAGGAACTAAGAACTATAGCATTCTTAGGGAAGCTAACCTTTGAACAGGAGCTTTCCTAGGCTCTCTTGTCTGTTCTTTTTCTAAACAACATTCGTAGCTTTTGGGTCATCATCTCCTGGAAGATTCTATAGAATTCAATTTGCCATTGTTTTATGTAAGAACAAAAATCTGCCAAACTCAATTTATTATAGCATTTAGTACTCAAATTTGGTCCTTTCTTTTCGGCTAATTAACTAAACTTTTCTTCTTCTTCTTCTTCTTCTTTCTTTTTTTTTTTTTTCTGTCTCCATCTTAGTTACCTAAACTTTCAAAATGCCAATTTCACTACTCAATTCAAGTTTTTGAGTCCTGCAACACTACCTCGTTTAACTCCATTGAATGTCAACTTCTACTGGATATATTGACCACTAACAAGCTAGGACGTGTCTAGAGCCATTAATTTAATCAACAGATGAATGTCTACATGACACTCAAGGTAGCATAAATAACCACTAACTAAAAGAAAACATGCCACGGTAAATTCCCTTTCTTTTCCTTTTCCTTAGAGAGAGAAGAAAAAAAGAAAGAAAGAAAAAAAACTTGAATTAAAAAAAAAAAAAAGCCAGCAATCACGGGAAACTACAACTCATACGAGGAAGATGATAAGCTAAAGGAACCGACTTCGCTCTTAAATAAGATTATTAGAGAGAAAACAAGCGAAAAACTCGAAAAATCATAAATACAAAAGGAAAATATTCAAAAGAAATATTTAAATAAAAATTTAAAGTCACCATCAGTAGAATCAGAGAAAAATAAAATGTAGTAAAAATTGTATGGGCGGAACAACTTTGACCTCGCACTAGTGTTAGAAAAATCAAAGGGATTCAAGGTCCGGGAATGTTAAAATTTAAAGTTCAAAGAAATACAAGGTAAACTATTCCAATACAAAAAGGGATTTTTTTTTTTTTTTTTTTTTTTTACTTTTAGCATTTTTTATTTTTTTTTCAAACATATCTAAATAAAAAGAAAAAGGAAATTGCAAATTACCTCTTTAAAATTTCTTGGTGCCTATATATCGCTGAACTTTTAAATATTACAAATAATTTTTATAGATTTTGATAAATTAATAACATAAAAAAATTTTACATTTTTAATTCACAAAGACTTATAAGGATCAAAGTATAAGAAGTGCTAAAGTATACTTTGATGGAGATAAACAAGCTAAGCTGACCAAAATTCGATGATCAATGACCATAATAGCATTTCGTAGAAGCCTTGCCAAATGTTGGAGATATGGAAATTCAGCTCACTTGGAAGAGATCGATTTTAATAGATTTGAGTCTAAGTTGTAATTACTAGTAGTTCATTTTTTTCCTAGTATCTAACCTAAGAAATTCGATTGAAAACAACTAATCTAAATTACCTTAAACTAAATAATAAAAATAAAAAAATGGATGAATAGCAAAATAAAAGAAAATTAAAATTAACTATAAATGTATCATCCTAATATTCAATCACTAATCCCTCTAGAATAACCGTGTAATCTATCAATCTTATTCCAATTATCTAGATTGAGAGAATTGCTAAATTATACTAATATCTCTCCACATATTACTACTACCTAATCATAAGATAAGTAATTGAAATCTCTTTTTAATTAAAAACAATGAATTTCATTAATGATCCATGAATCTTACTATTAGGTTTTATCTTAATCTAAAGAATTCATACAACCTATTTTTAACTCTACGTTAACTCCTTCTAATTATGTTGGATTTATTTAGACAAGAATTTTTTAATGTGAAATCAGATATATTAAATTAATAAGTTGACAATATTAATTTAAAGTAACAAAAGAACACGTAATTAGATTAAAAGTTATAGATTGAAAAGAAAACAAAACTAATTGATTACATAAGAAATTAGGGATCACAATAATTCAATATTAAAAATACTAAATTAGAACATTGAAAAGAAATTAAAAAAAAAAAAAAGAAAAAGAAGAAGAAGAAGAAGGAAAGAAGAAAACCCTAACTCTAATCTCCTGAGAATGACTAATCAGAGTGTGTAATGATTTTATAAACCCTTTTTTATCTATAGTATGCGAAATATTATCTAAGATTTTAATAATAATATAATGTTGGACTAGACCATATCAATCGGCTCGCGTAACTCTCTGTCAATGAATCTTCAATTGTTTGGCAAACAGGCAGCACAGGGCTTGGACATTTTCAATCGTAGCACGGCATCAATATTGCATAGGACGGCTTGATTTTGCCCGTGTTAGTGAGTGCGGCGTGTACTTCAACACGGTTTACTTTGGACTTTCTGTATTTGCTTACGCTTCTGTAATTTCTATTCTCGTCCGCTGCCATCAAATTATTGATTAGCTGGTGTCTATTATTTGCATTGCATGGGTCGCCATTGGATTTTACGTTGAAATCTAATGGGCAGAACATAAAATCACTACTTGCATGAAGACATCCGGAACGTGAATGGCTTAAATATTTGCTTATGGATCATGCATGGTGTGGACTTCAATATTACCTTTTCTTTCTTTCTTTCTTTCTTTCTTTTTTTTTTTTTCCACTATTGAAAAATAATGTAGCACCTGATAGGAACCAAAGCTGAAGCCTAATTTATTTATTCCCGTGCTTGAGGCTTGTCTAGTCTTTGCTCATGGAGTTCTGTCCCAGAGACCAACATCATTTGAAAGACCAAGTTGCATGAGTAGGCTTTATATTATCTCTCGGGTGGATGAGACTAAGCAGTTTGTCCTAAATAGTTCAGCCATCCTTACCAGCACCTCGTCCGACCGAGCTTCCCATGAATTTTTCGAAGTTGTTTGAAGACTCCAATACTAATCCACTTCCGTACTGACTAGTTGCCAACAGCAAAAAAGCACCCACTCACTGCCTGACACTTGTTCCTGCCCTAATTTCCTTTTTGTACTTCCATTTTACCCTTGTGGTATAAGTTAAGTTTGGCTTGTAAAGCTTCTGGAACGTCCTTTCTTGTACTTTTCTTCCTATTGTTTGTAACCCTAATGAGCCATTATAAAAGCCTCGTCTTTTTTGTAAAGACACACACAACCAACAAATATTCTCCTCTCCTCTGCCATTCTTGTTCTTGTTCAGCTTTAAGCTTTCAAGTTCAAAGCACTACTCTTATCAAACTCTTGAGCAAGGAAGGACTGTAGATCATGGGCAACTTCAGCATATTACGTGAACATGTGGGCTGATTGGTTTGAATTCAAAACGTTGATATTGCTGAACAAGAATTCTGGTGATGGACTTCACTTGCATGGGCTGCCTTGACGTTCATGCATGGGCTGAAACGTGATGGGCTTGTGGCTTCATTTGCATGCGTCTCAGCATTTTTCATGTTTTGGTGCCTTCTTCATGCCATTCCTACACTCATATAGATCAATCTGTATGTTATGCAAATTCACGATACTTCCTATAAAAAATATAAAATATACAAATAAGTATAATATATAAAATTACACTTATCAAAAGCACATAGGAAAATGTGTTTCAAGAAAATAGACATGATAACATCTATATCATAAAACCTTCAAAAATGAAATTGGATAAATGCTTAGTAACTATAACTAATAATATTTTTCTATGGCATGAGAGTTTTGTGCATTTTAACTTTAGACAACTAGAAAAACTATCTAAGAATATAACAATTAGAGGCCTATTAGAATTGAACATAAGAAATAATATGCATTGTGTCACGATCCGAGAATTTGAATGAGAGTAGGGGTGTTCAACTTGAGTGTATTGTGTAGTGACTGGCCTTAGCGGGTAGTTTACCTGTAGGATGCAGTATTCTCTAAAGACAAGATTGGCCCTTCATGGGTAAATTGGTAGGAGCTGATGCTGCTCTTTTAATTGTGGCAATGGTAAACCGAAACTAGTTGTAATGTTGAAGATCCCAAAACATATGGGGACTTGTGACCATACTAGAGGGCATTCCTTGAAAAAGATGAGCTTGGAATAGTCTTGGAGTAAATAGGAGGAGAAGTGATAGGATCAAGGACTCATCACGCGCTTCCAAACTCGAGGGCTTTCTTAGGTGGTTCACTAAACTGTCCAAGGTGAATTAAGCGTCGAAGGGCAATGCTTACTCTAGTTCGATTTGCCGAGTTATTTTGCTCTCCACACCATTTAGGATGATGTTGAGGTGACCAGCCAACATATCGAACTGAACCCTCTGTTTACACTAGTCTAAGCACTACATTTGAATACAGCCATCCCTACAGTGCTAAGGTCGAGCCAATAGTGATTGGGAGCTAACCATTTGAGGCTAACCTAAAAAATGAGTTGTCCTTGAACCATCCCTAGTCCAGTCCTAATTGACCGAGCTACTGAATTGCCGACGTCAAATCGACTTAATCGAGATCTACCCTTCTCGAATCCTTATGTTATTGGGATCACAGACAGTAAAACGCATACGCACTAACTTTTTCCTAACAGTTAATATTCTTTTTCATGATTATGTGTTTTCTTTGTAAATTATTCTCCTTTTCTTAGTAGTTAAGGATCCATTTATGTAATTTTTTGTTATTTAAGACTCACTTTAATTGGATACTATAAATACTCGCATAATGTAACAGCTACAATGATCAGATATAGATAATACACTGAACTTTTACTCTCTTGAGCTAAGTATCTTTCTTACTCTTGAGCTACTTTTATGTAGCCCACTGAGCGTAGACTAGTGGTGAGTAACCTTCAACCATGCTTGTACGTCATATCAAGTGTGACCCAAGCTGTGTGAGGCATTGGTATGTTATATCCTTCATCGATACATGGGAACCCCTGCTTAACCTTTGACTACCATTTACTTTTCGAGCTATCTCACGGCTTAGACCCACCCTATTAGTTGCGCGAGATATTAGGTCTGTGTGTTCATCTACGAAATTCGTATCATCTTGGTATTAGAGCCTAGCTATGTTCGAAGTTGGATTCCACTACTGTGTTCTTGGAGTGGTTTGTTACTACTCTCATGTGATAATGATTCTATGGTTAACTTTGGAGTTTAGTAGTTGAGAAGTGTTCTGTACTCTGTTTTCCTCTATTCTTGATACGTAAAAACATTGTGGTTGGCTATTCGTTATGTAATTGTCATGGTGATTGGAGTATCGGTTATTGATCTCCAAGTAGTATTATTAGACGTTAATTTTTGTGAAGTAATCATTAATGTCAGACTCAAGTGTGCAAGGAATTTTGGGAAACCAATAAAGTAGTACTCGATATGGCCAAGGATAGGAAGAAACCTTTACACCTTAATCAGTGGGTAATGACTTAGATAGGCTTACAGACTCGATAGCTAGCTTAGTGATTGTTATCCAAGAAGACAGGTAGTGAGCTAGAAATAGCCCTACTGAGGAATGCGAATAGCAAGGACGAGGCAATGGTCAGTTTGGCTGAGTTAATACCCCAGCTTAACCACCCCGAGCTAAAGGAGTTGGTAGAGACGTTAGATGAAGACTAATGCTTGAAGAGATTGAGGACGAAGCAAAAGGAGATGACGAGGCAACTGAATATTATGAGTTTAAGGAAAGAAATGTACGAGCCCCTAAATTCGAAGGATTGAGAATGCGTATTTCAAGTTTTTCTAGAAGTGGTGATGCTAAAGATTACCTAGACTAGGTAGATAAGATTGAAAAGTAGTTTGAATGCCATGAAGTGCTAGATAATGCAAAAGTTTGACTTGCTGTGTTGGAGTTCACTAATTATGCTGCCTTATGATAGAAGAACTTGTAAGCCACCAGAAGAAGGGAAGAAGAGTAAGTGATTAGGAGTTGGGATGAAATGAAAAGAGTTGTGCAGAGAAGATTTGTGTCA
This sequence comes from Lumnitzera racemosa, assembly GCA_024138005.1. Taxonomy (NCBI): domain Eukaryota; kingdom Viridiplantae; phylum Streptophyta; class Magnoliopsida; order Myrtales; family Combretaceae; genus Lumnitzera; species Lumnitzera racemosa. Next base: position 48,584,186 of record JAMXBC010000012.1, on the reverse strand, counting down.
AGCTATTATTTGTAGGATGCCTTCAAAAGACTATAAGAATTGAGACAAGGAGGATCAAGTGTAGTCACTTACATTAAGGAATTCCAAATGTTAATGATCCAATGTGAACTCATAGAGCTAGAGGACCAAACTGTATCTTGATTCATTGGTGGGTTAAAGTATGAGATTGGGGATGTCTTGGAACCCTAGATGTTAAGATGCTTAGTGATGCAATTTGAGCCGCCCAGAGGATAGAAAGACATCGAATAGGAAGATTTCAACCATATGTTAGCCAACTAATCAGTAGTTGAACTGTTCCAAGCAGACTAGTGCGAACGGAACTAAGTAAGACTTTGAAACCTTACCCATTTTGGCTACCTGAGTTGAAGAGAAGGAACCCTTAAGGAAGTTTGAGAAGGGACAGAGTTTTAGGAGGAAGATGAGTGAGATCAAGTGTTTCAAATGCCAAGGATTTGGATACATGGCCGCTTAATGTTCGAATAGGTGAATAATGGTGATTTTAGGTGAGGTGCCAACTGTTGAGGTCGATAGTACTGATAAAGAAGTAGAGAAGTTGAAAGAGAATAAACAGACCGAACTATCCGAAGAGGAAGTTATCTACAGTAAGAAAGGTAACTTTATGTCGGCTACTCTAGTGTTAGAAGGGTGATGAGCGTCAGTCCTGTACCCAAAGATGAACAAAGGGAAAATATCTTCCATATTGGATGTAAGGTGAATGAGTCACTGCGTGCACTAATAGTTGATAGTGGGAATTGCACCAATGCAGCCTCTGCATTTACGGTCCAGTAGTTGAAATTGCCAATCATGCCCTACCCAAAACCTTACAATGGCTTAGTGATAAAGGAGCCTTACAAGTGAATAAGTAGGTGTTTATGCCGATTTGCATTGGCAAATATCGAGATGAAGTGCTCTGTGATGTGTTACCCATAAGTGCGTCTTACATTTGACTTGGGCATCCATGGATGTTTGATTGAAGGAAGAATATATGTTTAGTACAATATGAAAGCAGAAGGATGAAATTGAGTCCTATGACTGCCAAGTAGGTGAAGGTCATGTAGTCCCAACTTAACCGAGCCTTGAAGAAAGAGGCTTTGGTGATGACTCGGGTCGAGTTGAAAAGGGAGATGGAGCTCGAAGGATTGACCTACTTACTTGTCTGAAGGATTTTGGTGATGAGGCTTGAGTAGGAATTGCCTATCGAGGTAAAAACCTTACTAGAGGAATTTGCCAACCTGTTTCAAGAGGAATTTGCCAACCTGTTTCAAGAGGAATTGCTGAAAGGTTTACCCCCAATTTGAGGTGTCGAGTATGTAATAGACCTGTAGCTAAGAACCACACTTTCGAATAAGTCTACCTATAGGCTAAATCCCAAATAGGTCGCCGAACTGCAGAAACAAGAAGATGAGCTAATGGAGAAGGGGTATGTATGTGAATCCCTTAGCCCCTATACCGTTCTAACTTTATTAGTGCTGAAGAAGGATGATTCTTAGAGAATGTGTATGGATAGCCAAACAATTAATCGAATCACCATCAAGTACAAGTATCCCATACCTAGGCTTGATGACATGCTAGATGAATTAAGCCGAGTAAGAGTGCTCTCCAAAATTGACCTTAAATTTGGATACCATCAAATTTGAATGTGCAAGGGTGATGAGTAGAAGATTACATTCAAGACATGACATGGTTTATATGAATAACTTGTAATGCCATTTGGATTGTCCAATTCCTTGAGCACATTTATGTGCTTGATGAATCATGTGCTCTGAGAATTATTAGCAAGGTTTGTAGTAGTAGTTTATTTTGATGATACTCTAGTATACATCCCCAACATAGAGACTCACCAGGAGCATCTTCGAAGAGTCTTCGCAAGAGTCTTTGCAAAAGTCCAAGCTGAACAACTCTACGCTAATCTGAAGAAGTACAACTTTTTCCAATTCGAGATGATCTTCTTGGGTTTTATTGTGAGTGGAGGTGGCATTCGAGTTAATGATGAGAAAATAAGAGCAATCGTAGAGTGGCCTGAGCTGACTTGTTTTGCAAACGTGAGAAGTTTCTACGTTTTAGCATCGTTCTATCACCGATTCATAAAGGATTTCAATATGATTGTGGCCTTGCTTACCGAACTACCAAAGAAGAATATTGAATTCAAATGGGGGGAGAGAGAGAGGAGGAGTTTTGAGGAAGCAAAAGAAAGGTCAACTACAACCCCCGTCTTAGCTCTACTGAGCTTTGACAAGGTTTTTGAAGTAGAGTATGATACATTTGGACTAAGTATAGGTTCTGTGTTGATGCAAGAAGGTTGACCTATTGCTTACCTTATAGAGAAACTTCAAGAAGTTATACTTAACTATTCTGTCTATAATAAGGAGTTCTACTCCTTAATTTGAGCCCTAACAGTATGGCAATACTATCTGCTGCCCAAGGATTTTATAATCTACACCGATCATGAGTCCTTGAGGTATTTGAAGAGCCAAACCAAACTATCCTAGAGATAAGCTAAATGGATCAAGTTCATAAAGGGTTTTTCTTATGTCGTAAAGTATAGGAATGGAAGAAACAATATAGAGGCCGATGCCCTATCAAGATGACATACCCTCCTGATCGAGCTACAAATATGGTTACTTATTCTTTCAACCATAAAGAATCTATACGCTAAGGATCTATATTTTGGTCCAATCTATACCTAATGTGAGGAAGGACAAACACTGGATAACTATCATTGGGAGGACGGGTACTTATTCAAGAAGAGGAAGCCATGTTTCCCAACCTATTCTACTAAAGAATTACTAATGTGCAAGGTACATGGAAGGGAATTGACAAGACACTTTGGCTAACACCGAATCCATGAGGTATTATCCTCTAGATTCTTTTGGCCAAGGATGAAGAGAGATGTCCAATCTGTGCTAGAAAAAGTGTGCAAATTACCAAAAGGTGAAGAGCCAAGCCGAGCAAGGACACTACTAACCCTTACCGATCTCGACCAAACCATGGTTCGAGCTGAGCGTAGACTTCATGTTATGATTGCCGAGGATGTCTCGAGGAAAGGACTCTATCATTGTGGTTGTGGACCGGTTTAGTAAGATGACACATTTTGTGCCCTCTTCTAAAACTAACAACACTTCGGTTATCTCCTTTCTTTTCTTGTAAGAAGTAATCAAACTTTACGGAATTCCCCAAACCATTGTTTTGAACCGAAATCTAATTTTCATGAGCCACTTCTGGAGGACGCTATGGAGGTGAATGTGAATGGGAACTAAGTTATTGTACAATACATCTTGCCATCCACAAACCAATGGACAGACTGAAATTGTCAACAGAACCGTGGGAACTTTGCTGTGAGTTGTTGTTAGACGCAACACGACCGACTGGGATCTATGCCTACCAATCATTGAGTTTGCCTATAATAGGATTGCCCATAGTGTAACAAACATGTCTCCATTCGAGGTCGCTTATGGGTTCAACCCGAGCTCTCGATGGACTAGGTACCCTAACCGATGCATGACGATGATCAACCTGCCGTTGAAAGAGTTGAAGCCATTTGAGCCATGCACCAGAAGGTTGTAGAACAATTGAGCCGAGCTAATACTAAGCTTAAGAAGTAAAGCTGAGGATGGAGGAAGAGAGAATTTCAACTGGGTGATTTGGTCTAGATATATCTCAATAAGGAACGATTCCTAAACTTGAAGAAGAGCAAGTTATCTCTTAGAGTCGGTAGACCTTTTAAAGTGTTCAAAAAGATAAATCCTAATGCCTATAGGATTGAATTACCTGAAGGATATGGAGTCTCAAACTCCTTTAACATTGCCGATCTCTAACCTTACACTCCCGATGACGAGCCACCTGGAGCTGAACCAGATTTGATCCCAAATCTTAAACAACCCCAAGGGATGATACGCATTCCCGAGGCTAAGGGCTTTCTTAGGTGGTTCATCGAGTTGTTTGAGGTGAGTTAAGTATTGAAGAGTAGTGCTTACCCCAATTTCATCTACTGAACTACTTTGCTCTCTATACCATCCAAGATGCTGCTGAGGTGACTAGTTGACGTGTTGAATCGAACCCTCCACTATACACCAAGCTAAGCGCTATATCTGAATATAGCCATCCCTACAGTGCCAAGGCCGAGTCAACAATGATCAAGAGCTAAACATCCAAGGCTGACCCCAAAAATGAGTTGCCCTTAAACCATCTCCAATCTAGTCCCAGTTGACCGAGCTATTGAATTACCAACATTAAATTGACTTGATTAGGATTTGCCCTTCTTGGATCGCTGTGTTATTGGGACTACAGATAGTAAAACGCACGCGCACTAGCCTTTTCCTAACATCCATATTATCCTTTCTAACAGTAAATATTCTTTTGCATGATTATGTATTTTCCTTGTAAATTATTCTCCTTTTCTTAGCAGCTAGGGATCCATTTATATAATTTTCTATTATTTAGGACTTACCCTAACTAGGTACTATAAATACTCACATAATGTAATAGCCATAATGATTAGATACAGAGAATACACTGAACTTTTACTCTCTTGAGCTAAGTGTCCTTCTTACTCTTGAGCTACTCTTATCTAGCTCATCTAAGCGTGGACTAGCTGCAAGTGATCTTTAGCCATATTTATGCATCATATCAAGTGTGACCTAAGCTCGTGTGAGGCATTGGTACGTCATATCCTTCATCGGTGCATAGGAACCCATGCTTAACCTTCGACTACCATTTACTCTTCGAGTCATCTCGCGGCCTAGACCTATCCTGTTGGTTACGCGAGATATTAGGTTTATGTGTTCATCTACAGAATTCATATTAAGAAGGCTGGCTCTTCATTCAAAATATAAGTAAATGTGTGAACGAATGGATGGTTGAGCGCCGTACGGGCTCTTATGGGAGTTAAACCTCCAGTCTCGTGACAAATGGTATCAAAGTGGTTTTATTACAACTTTCATTGAGTCACCTAAATGTTACCCAGTGTGTTTAATGAGTAGGTAGTTCTTGTTAACTTAAAAAGGTTCATGTGGTTTAAGTTTAGAGGAGCAGCTACCAAAGAAGGACATCATTACAAGAGCGGCGATTGTGTCACGATCCATAGCTTGTATAGGTTAGGTTAAGATGAGTAACCACCAGAGGGAGGACATTGTTGTAGAAGGCAGCTATGTTGCAAGTTGGCTTATAACAAGATCTACCTAAATATTTTATTAGTATACATGAGTGTATTATCTTACCATTGGGCAACTCAACAAGAGGCAATCTTGGAGGACGAAGAGATAGGTGAAGGCGAGAGGAAGCTTATGGAGATCTAATGTCTTAGGGAGAGTTTGACAGCTAGTGGAGGAGGGTTGGCAATCTTTTGGAGCAGGTAGTGGCAGTAGTTTGGCCTCATGATGAAGGCGTCTTGAATTTAGGTGGGGGAAAATGTCATGGTTTGAGAGTTTAAGGGTGAGTGGGGGTGTTTAACTTTTTGGGTGTATGGTGTGGCGAGTGGTGTTAGTGGATAGTTTGTTTATGGGATGAAGCATTCTTTGAAGGCGAGTTTGGCTTCTCGTGAGCAAATTGGTCAGGAGCTAGTGTTACATTCTTGATGATAGCCATGGTAGGCCAAAACCAGTTGTGATGTTGAGCTTCCTAAAATATATGATGTGTGAAAATGCCAAAGGACACTCTTTAAGAAGGATAGGCTTAGAACGATCTTAGTGTAAGTAGGAGGAGAAGGCTGGCTTGCCATCTAGAATACAAGTAAATGTGTGAAGGAATGGAAGATTGAGCACCACACAGGCGCTTTATGGGAGTTAAACCTCCTGTCCTATGACACATTTCACGACATATTCACTTAACAAGATAGTTAAAGTTCATTTAAGAGTAAAAGCTCTATCTCAACAAATGAACCTTTAAAACTTGTTGCATTTAGATTTATCTAGTCCAACCAAAACATTAAGCTTAAGAAGGAACGAGTATGGATTAGTGATCATAGATGATTATTCTAGATATACATAAGTGTTCTTTCTATAATGCAAAAGTGATGCATTTGAACACTTTCAAAAGTTTGCCAAACAAGTACAAATTAAGAAAAAGTTAACTATAAAAAGCCTAAGGACGGATCATGGTATAGAACCTAAAAACTCTAGGTCTATTAAATTTTGTAAAGAAAATGGTATGATACACAATTTCTTGACACCATACATACCCCAACAAAATCGAATGTTACAAAGAAAGAGTAGAACAATTCAAGAGATGACAAGAACCATACTAAATAAAAGAGACATTGCAAAACACTTCTAGGAAAAAGTGGTCTCCACAGCATGCTACATCATGAATAAAGTTTATGTCATACCACAGACAGAAAAGACTCCACACGAACCATACAAAGGAAAGAAGCCAATTGTATCTTATTTCCATATATCTGGAAGTAAGTGCTTCATTAAGAAGATAGAAGAAAATCTTACAAAGTTTAGCAAAGCCTATTAAGTATACAATAAGTTTAGCAAAGCCTATCAATTATACAATAAGAAGACAAGGAAAGTAGATGAATCAATCAATGTCAAGTTTTAGGGAATATAGAAGAAGAATCAAATGATTAAGATATATTTTGAAACAATAAGAAAGAAGAAAACGGAGAAAGTTTAGGATCTAAAGATGAAACAATCATAATAGAGAATCTACCAGAAATGTCCAGAGTGAGGATAAATAACAAGAATCGAAAGAAAACATATAAAACACAAAAATAATTTGGAAATATAAAATTTCACATCCTTAATCATAAATTATTGGTGACCTACAAATAGGCATAATGACTAGAAGAGCCTAATAACCTAGAAAGCTGTTCATTTTACTTTCACAAATTGAACCTACAATAGTAGAACAAGCATTAGAAGAATTAAGTTGGATAAATGTAATACAAGAAGAACTATCACTGTCAGGACCCTATAGGGGGCTTAGCAGGATTACCTAAAATTTTCATAACATGTGTGCACCCATGATATGAAAACCGTCTTGCAAGTCAGAGATTGTAAGACTCTAAATAATAAATCACTAAGATTAATGATTTTCAAGTAATTAATTTATTGTAACATGACATTATATATAATTATAAATAACTATGGATGTTCGATATCCCACAGTTCCTCAGAACTGCAGAGAATCGGTATCCCCTATCAAATAATAAGACAGATATACCAACATTATAAAATTGTAGGAAAAATTAAATTACATGAAATTCTAACATGTGAATATTTTCTACAAAGAGTGTTTATGTATCACTTATAAAGATCTCAACTAATTCTAACACTAATGTACATATCTTCATCTTGCACTCAGCACTCGAGGCTTATCCCAATTCCATTGTATGTAAACCTGCAAAAGAAAAACTATTGGGGAATAAGCTACAAGTGCTTAGTGACCTATTCCTCGTACCATACTGACAAACAAGTTATCAAACAAATTGTTACAACCATATGAATGCATGCACACGCAGTATGCCAAACAATATATGCAGTTGACCGATACTGCATATAATATCGGATTTTAACGCCCTCCAAGATAAGGGTTGGAGATTCATCGGTACCAATCATGACCGGGCTCTAGTACTTGAGTTTTTACCCATAACTTTGAATTCCATATTTCACAAAAAACTACATTTTCATTTCTAAAAATCCAGTAGTTCACAAAGTCCTAGGCCTAGCGGTGAGGTAGCCCCCGCAGTTCACATTCACACCCTATAGCAGAGATCTCTAGACTCGACCTTTAGTCATACGGTTGGCGTCTCCATCGCCTAGTAACCCCGTAGGTTCGGGTGAGGTCATGTTGTACGAGTGCACTGTACATAAACACTTTAATATATATAAATAACCCCTGCAAGGCCTCTCTTTATCTCCGCATGAAGTGACGGCCAGAATAAGTAAATGTAATGCATAGATAATGCATGACCCTTTTAATTTAAGATAAGCCAAATATAATTAGGTCAAATTATGTGGCGATCAATCAATATCAATAAACCATCCAAATCATATAAAAATCAATCATACCATCAAATCATCAATTATCGTATTTAACAATATTTCTTATAACAATCAATCAATATCAAGCACATGCATATCCCGAAACCCCATGCATCAAGTTATTGATATTCACTTTAAGTACACTAACTACAAGCACAAACAAGTATAGAGTCATCGGGAGTACTCACTTGACTATGACGACTCACTCTAGTCGTAATAACCAATCGGGAGATAAGTGATCCCTCGTTGGGATCACCTAATCATTACGAGATAACAAGGATAATAAGTAGTTGACTCAACTAATGGTTATAGAAATCTATCTACCTAATTCTACTTAGATTACTATTAGCCCTTATTCGATTAAATCTAATTGCTAATCGTACGTAACTTTTTCATTATATTTTTAATATTTACGAATTTATAGTCGTTTTTCATCGTTTTCAAACGCACGTTCACACGGTGATGTCCGTTTTAGATGTTATAACCCGTGTTTTATAATATGGGGTAAATTTATTGAAATTTTATCTTATTGAAATTTAATTATTCTTATTGCTTATGTTTATGCCCTAATTTAGGACTTAATGATTGAATTAGATATTTGATTCTTACACTTAGGAAATTTTATATTAATGCTACTAATTCACATACTTGATTAAGTTTAATTCAATCTAGGAAGTGTATTAGGGTTTAAAGGATCTTCGACTCCTAAGTACATGTATACATAATATAGGTTATATTCTTATGTTATCTTATAATCTATTCTTTTAGCTTATGCTTATGTCATGGCTCATGTAATCTCTTTGATGATGTCATGGCTTATGCAATCATTTGATGATGTCATGGCTTATGTAATCCTTTAATGACATCATTGCTTACATCATTAGTCCATTATTATCCTTATATATTTACACATTTTATACATATGTAATATACATACCTATACTTCTAAGATACTATATATATACTTGTGTACTTATATACATATATTAATACACATACCCATATACGCATTCGGTGACATACGTATTTTTATACGTATTTTCGTATGCCTTATCTACCCCCTTAAGAAAGCTTCACAATTTCATTCTTTTTGTGTTTTAAGGATATATTTGACATGGTATATGTATGTATAGTTAGTATATACCTTATTTTAAGTTATGTACATACTGTATACTTATGTACAAAGGTATTAATACATGTATATCTCTAGCATACCCTTATGTATACATACTCAAAGACATGTACACATGCATCTTCTTCCCTTGCCTAAAGAATTCTACACTTCTATATGTAAAGATTTGAACTTTAAGCTTAAATCAACATATATATGTACACAACACATAACTACTTAACCTAACCTAATTCTTCTTCTAACTAGTAAAGAAGATGAAGCAAGACATAGTATCATAAGTACATACCTTAATTTATGTTGGAATTATGGAGACAAAAAGGAAGGTATTGAAAGTGAAATCGAAGATGGAAGCTTACGGCAATGGAGGAGGGGATTTTACTTTGTTTCTTTTTGTTTTGTCTTATTTTTGGAATGAAGAAGAAGGTGGGGTCTAGTAGGGAAGAAGTGGATGGCAAGTTAGGAAGAGAAGGAAAAGGAAATGCTAAAAGAAAAGAAAAGAAAAGAAAGGAAAGGAAATCATGAGAAGGAAGATATTTTCTTCAAATGAAAATGACACTTTTGTTGACTTTTCAAATTGTTGACTTTAGTCAACATGTGTTGACTTGGTCAATATGTGTTGACTTGGTCAACTTTCCTTAAGCATATGTAATTTTGTGCACATAATGTAGTAATTAAGAGAAATTAAGGGAAAAATGAAGGAAATGAGGTATTTGGTGAATTGATTAGTAAACATAGTTGATGAGGTCTTCCTTTAGGTCTTTATAGCCTATATATCTCATTTGATAAACTACTTTGGATAACAAGTGCAAAAAGTACTAATTCGAGTATTAAAGTTCACTATATGTAACCTAATCTTCAACTATACTCCTAACTCTAAGTAAGACTATCTTAATCATATTCTTAAGCAATAAATGTAAGCTATGATTCATTATCTTAGTTTCTAAAGGACTACTTGAGAATTCAACACATATATGCATGATTGAAAGTCATCTCTAATCTTTTTCTAATGATTTGGCAAAATATGAGGGTTATATTATCAATTTAGGGTTTTAGGGTTTATTATGTTGAGTTAGTGCACATATGTCTTTAAAGTAATCATTTTAGGGTTTCTGTCACTTTTGAATAGAATCTTTAGCATTTAGATGCATTTAGGGTAGAAAAGTTTTTTACGTGATTGATTAATTCTTTTAGGATTTTCTCTTTCATTAGCCTTGTCGACTCCTAAATTGTCTAACATAATTGAATCTATTTCAAAAGCTAGATTGAACATTTTAGGGGTTCACAATCAGAGTTCAAAAGAAACGGTATTTGGAACCTTGTGAGAAGATATAAAGACAATCAATTATTGGTAACAAATAGGTTTTCAAGAACAAATTAGAAAAAAATGAAAACAAAGTAAGAAATAAAGCAGGATTGATGGCAAAGAGATACTTACAAGAAGAAGAAATTGATTGTAGAGAAAATTATGCTCCGATAGCTAGATTAGAAGCAATTAGACTTTTGATGGCTACAAGGATTTTAGGCTATTTCAGAAGAACATGAAAAGCGCATATTTGAATGAATACATCAAAGAAGAAATTTACATGGGACAACCTCTAGGATATGAAGATCCACAACATGACGACTAAATATACAAGCTTGACAAAGCACATTATGGACTAAAGCAAGTACCAAGGGCATGGTATGAACGATTAATCTTAAAATATTATGGTAATGACAATCTAATTGCTCAAATATATGTGGATGACATAATTTTTAGATCCACTAATGAAAGATTTTGTCAAGAGTTTACCAAGATCATATAGGAAGAGTTTGAGATGTCTATGATAGGAGAACTTTTTTTCTGGGCTTACAAATTCCAATGAGATTTGGTATGGAAAATGCTAAGAAAGTAGCAACTTCTATGGTAGCCTCAGCATAACTTAACACTAATGAGAAGGTAAAAAGTAAATGAAAAATTATTCAAAAGCATAATAGGATCATTGCTATATTTAATTCAATTGAGGCTTGACATATTGTTTAGTGTATGCATATGAGTTAGATTTCAAAATAATCCAAAGGAATCACATCTTAAGGTAGCTAAAAGAATTTTTAAATATGTTGCAACAATAAGTAACCTAGGAATATGGTATGCTAAAATACAAAGTTTGATCTGATTGAATATTTTGATGTTGATTATGATGGATGTAAAATAGATAGAAAAAATACTTCAGGTGTAAGTCAATTTCTATGGGATAGATTAATTTCTTAGTCATTTAAGAAATATAAGTCAATAGCACTATCTACATTTTACGACATAAGCTAAATATATTTCACTAAGAAATTGTTGTTCTCAAATCTTATGGCTAAAACAACAACTTAAGGATTATGTTATAACATTAAATCAATAGCACTATCTACATTTTACTTCTTTCAATTTTCATTAGGAGGTTTTTTAATTCAAATTTATTCATTTTATTAAAACTTATTAGCATTAAGAAAGAACCTCGTTCTTATGAAAAATCAAGGCCAATCCTTATTAATTTAGTTCTTTTATTTTCTTTAGTATTGTTAGTAAGAAGGTATCTTGCTTTTCTTTGTGACTAAGGCTGATCCTTGATAATTTTAAATTATTTTCCTTTTGCATTGACAGCAAGAAGAAATCTTCCTCTTCTAAGGAACTAAATATCCTCACCAATTTTTAGCTTCCCTCTTCTTATTTCTCTTATGCCTCGAATTACTTTGATTTTCCAATAGATTTTCAAAGGACAAATCTCCTTTATTTATCCAATCTAAATTTTTTTTGAAAAACAGAGATAGATAACTGTCTTCTAGAATTAAATTTAGAAATAAAAATAATTAGTCTTTAACTCGTTAATATATATCCTAATCCCCAGTGTAAGTTTAAGCTTATCCAACAGGGAACTCTAAATCATGGGAATTCAATTATTCGATAGCAAAGTAGACTAAAGTCATAGTAGATTTGTTGGCAAATTTTTTTTTAAAAAAATTGCTTGCTGATATAACATAAGAGTGTAAATTTCTAAAATTTCTACTTCAATGAAATACTAAGAAACTTAAGTATACAACATTTCAATCTATTCATACTCATTAACATTCCTATCTTATCTTTCCCCCCACCCTACCCACCCACCACACACACTTAAGTTGTACAATTCATGGTTGTTAAAATCATGATTCTACTTGGTAGAATCGTATAAAATAAACAGAATCGTATAAAATTATACAAAATCAGTAGAATCATAAGTTTGTAGAATCATACCTTAAAGTTCATAATTGTATAAAAAGTGTGCATATAAATGATTTTATATTTATTTTAACTAAAAAAACGTTATAAAATTATAAACTTGTACAATCGTAGTTTTGACTCATGATTTTAACAACCATCATTATCCTTAATGTATATTATCATGGCAACACAAATAACAATAAAATGGATGAAAAAGAAAAGATGAAAAGAAACTAGGGCTTCCTCGGTTTTTTGCATTGATCTTGAAATTTTTCAAAGTCTAGAATCCTAAATTTCATTTGATGCAATTACGTTTGAAGTTTCCTTTATATCACATAAAACAAGCTAACTATAAAATGAAAGATAAGTTAACTAAACAAAACAAAACAATTAGAAAATGTTACATCCCAGCATAGCATAGGATATACCATTACATAGGAATACCTGTTATAACTAAACACAAGATCTAATAAAAGACTATACTTCATACATTAGAGCTTATAGGGAGTTTAACTTTATCCTTTCACATTACAAATATATAAAACATTTGTAGATATCAAAATACCGAAAGTTGAAACTTCATTCATCAAGGTTAAACATCTATGTCCCTATCATACTTGATTTATAAAAACTTCAACTTTTCAAAATAGCTAACTCTATTGGTGCTCTCAAAACTCTATCTCTTGTTAGTGATGATGCCCCAAAATCTACTCCTTAACCTAAAGATAAAATACTTTATCCCCTCAGTGATAGTGAATTCAAGCAATAAACAACAAAATACATAGCATGGACATATAGTTATCACATTAAGTTTATCACCCCAAATGTTAGATAACGAAATGCATTTAATGTATATCATGCTAATGCATAGGACATGCATTGACACCAATATCTCAACTAGCCTAGTAACTCATCCAATTTGGTTGACTTCAAATCCAAGCATTTGGATGATATATCCAGGAACTCAACAAATATTTAGCCTAACAATAATCATAGAATGTGGTTAGAATTATTTGTTAATGCAAATCCATATGTACGAAAACCCAACTTTGGAAACTTATCCCAGTAGAATCATAAGTTTCAAAATCTAGCTTGTAGGTCCTTTTCATGTCAACCAGATCTTAGATGAATACCAAGCAAAGCAAACAAGCTTATTCACCTAACCTTTTAGCCAAGCCTTTGCTTTATTTTCTTGTCCTTCTTTATTCCTAAAACCTTGGTATTAGGTTACTTAAGTGAATACCTTAGGAAGTGGGTTAATACATAGCATTTGGTCCATGTTAGCACATCACATCAATAAATCATGTTCAACTAACACTATGTATACGTCACAAAACAATACATTGCACTTCAGGCAACAAATTCAATCAATAAATGTTGCTCTTGGAAAATACATAATGAAGGATCCCAAGAATATGATCTCTTAGCTTCAAAGCCTTCGACTTCCCTTGATCATATACAAAATCTCTAAAACTCAACCTTGCCTACACTTAGATGTTACTTACTCCCCTATGTAGCCTATAAGGAAAATTCCTATACTCCTTAAACTGCACAAAATTTTCAAATGATATCCCTAGTGCGATCAGTATCTTGTTGAAGGGCATCGTCACACTTTGATAATTACATCGGAAATACATGGTATTCTAAGTCCCATTTTCTATTATATGGGTTTTCAATGTCATGCTACTAAGGAATTCTAAGGTAAGCTCCTTATAGATTGACTTATTAATGGTTAGAAGCCAATCCCAGCTACTAAACTCCAAATACTCCCTTAGTTAAGCATTATAGCCTACTCAAGCTAATGCCTCCCAACTGATAATCATAAAAAGAAAGCCATGCAAATTCTTAGATTAATTGAGTGTTGTGTAGCCAAGCTATGTAGAAAAATAATGTCAAACAGGTTGATGGCCCTATACTATTTTTTCATCCCATCACACATCTAGCTAAAATTTGTAAATAATTCTTAAAACAGAATCTCTTAAATTTGAGGCTTTGGACTTACCTAGATGATATACCAAGCCACTTGTGCTCAACCTTACCTAGACTTGTGCATCGCTCACCCCTATTGGCAATGTTACGGATAGATTACGGTACTCAGCCATATGGACATATTCTTATGAGTATACACCTAATTCCATGGTATTCTATCAAATTACATGTATATTGGTTACTTGTTGACTTAAAGTCCCATGATATTTTAGGTTCTGTTTTTAACCTGATCAAAGTCTAGGGGGTGCCAAGGACCTCTAATGTAAGCTCATAGTTAGTCGGCTCATTAATACTTAGGAGCCTACCCTAACTTCCTAACTCTAAGTATCTCCATATTGTTGCTTCATACTTAACTTTTGCTAAGTTGTCCCAACTCACTCTCGCCTTCTCCTAAAATCCTTTCTTGCTTGGTTTATTGTAGCACTTCCTTTGCCATGCTTTGGTGAACCTAAGCATGGGTTTTCATGAAGTACTACTACTCGCACTATCCTTTCTATCAACTTGCTTGACTCAAGGCATAATCTAAAATAAGAAAATTAATGAATTCATATAATCATATTTATAAAGAGAATTCAAAGATCACAATCTAAAAAATATATTGAGGAAAATTTTGTACTTGTCGCAATCTAATTGATTCTAGAATTCCAACATTGCAACACTATATTTTATATCAACACAAAGCCATAAACTAGCTTTCAATTATCAAGAATACATGGAATTTTTAGCTTAGTTCACAATCTCATAAAATTTAATTTAGAGCATGCTACTAGAATTCGTGTTCCTATAATAGCACAATCTAACAACCCAAGAGTGTTTCATTGAATTTAATCACATAAATAACATGGATTCATCATAAATAAGTAAGAGCAATTCAAGAACAACTGTCACGCCCCGAAGCAGCAGAGTCGTAACAGCCCCGCCGTGTAAACCATCGTAAGATAGAAGTTGGCCTTACAACCGTTATCTTAGACCTGATCTACACAAGGCGTCAACGACTAACCTGTTTTGAAGTAAACGGTTTGTAATTTAGATAAAGCATTTATCTAAGAAAGTGAGAAAATTTATATATATATATATATACTATAATTCAGTTATTACATTATTCAGAAATGAAAAGTAATAACATATGTGTTGATTCTTCAATGTTTTTCCTCACTCCCCAGGATCTTGTAGTTACTAGCTTTAGAGTAGTTGTTGCCGCTTCTTAGCCAGCACCTGCACGATGTTTATAGGGATGTGAGCAACCATAGCTCAGTAAGTTAGGACGGAGGACTTAAAATTATACCATACACACAACAATGTTTTCAATCACTTATTAGGTACAATGCATGTGCAAACAAATGCCATCGTACGACGTTGTCCGGCCCGTCGTGAGATTAGAGAAATTTCGCTCGCTCTAATCCGGGTTGAGGAGTTGCCATTAATGCAAAGCAGCTCACGACCAAACCTAGGCTTGTGTAATGGAGACCTTGCTCCTCCCGCGACTACCTTTGAACCACTGACTTCACCCTCGCTACGACCTCCTCTCCTGTCACTTAGTTCGACTAAGGATGAAGAAGGGACCATTTTGCAATCCTGCGTTATCCCTTTCGAAGGGGTCGGTATTTGGCCGGAGAGTCTAAGTTACCCTAATGGGTTGCCATGCATGTCCGATTATGATTACTGGTCATATATTTGATTAAGTTCAGTTTAGGGTGATCAATCATTTCATACAATTCATACAATACATGCTAGAGCAACAAACAGAATCATAGCATCACCCATAATCAAGTACATACATACATCCAACTATCTAACAAGTACAAGCAAGCATAATCTCAAGCTTCCCAAAATACAGCATTGTATTAATCCCAACTTACCTCGACTCCTGGCTCACTCACCGAGGTCCGATTTGCTTAGGCCATCGCCGATCATCCCTATAACACAAACGTGGTTTCAGTTTTTCATATAACTATTATAGGTTCGTTTTATCCTATAACGCTTATCGTTATGTTTTATTTAGGGTTTAAGATACCTAATTATCTAGGTCTTAAGTCTTTTACAATTATTCTAGGTTTAGGATTAGGTTCGGGTTCGGTTTTTGCATCGGTTTCTAAATTAGGTTCTAGTTCTATTTTCTAAGTAGTGTTTTATATTCTAACCCTACAAATTCGTTTCAACCCATAATGTGAAATTAATCACATTATTTCCTGATCTCCTAAATACCATCCTTACCCCTAGTCAGTATTTTATTTCACCCAGTACACTTATATCCTTATTAGTGTACCGAATTCACTCCTAATGTGAGAAATTTTTACATTTATCATATAATTACATAAATTCAAATTTCCTATCAGATTTCTTGTACATTTTTATTATTATCACAATATCAATTTTTATTATAATATTTCCTATTTCTTATATTTCTAATAATTACCTATTATGTATTATTACCTTTTATGTATATATTACACTTCTAATATTTATATCACTCTAATTATCATCTCTAAACATCAATTATCATTTCACAATGTCTAAATTCATCCTAAATCATATTTTACTCCTAATTACCCTAATTTACAAAATTAACTTAAAATTTACTATTTTCCATATTACTTATTTACTACGTAATTAACCTAATAATTACATCTAACACCCTAAATGCTACAAGTATCATTATTCATTAGATTTCAACATCCCTAAACATCTACTTATTCACTAAGTCAGTAATTAATAATTTAATTACTTAATTAACCTTAAATTACCCATTTTATGCCTCATTTTAATGCCTAAAAATTATTTAAAAATTTTGAAAATTAATTTTTAAAAACGGGATTCATAGCACGTTCTATATCATCTAAGTAATCTACACAAAAATTTTGGGCTTGAAACTACACTCCTAAGGTCATTTATTTCTAAATCGAAACATGCTTAGTTTTGTATGATTTCTTAAGGACCATATATTACGGGGCATGTTTTCATCAAAATAATATTTTTCCTACAAACTACATGAAAAAATATTCAGAATAACAAAATTCATAATTTTATAATGATATTTACTATTTTTAAAAAATTACACAAAATTGGGCTGGAAATCGGACTCATCGATCTGGGTGGCAACGGCCACCTCCGACCACCATGGCCTTGTCGTCCAGCCTGGGCGCTGCCACCACCGTGTGGTGGTGGTGGCCGTCCACTCCCAGCTTCTCGTCTGGTGGGGGTTCCCGTTAAAGGCCCTAATTGTACAGTTTTTTCTAATTTTTTTCTAAATCGAAGTTTTCTCTCAATTTTTTCCTCTCTCTAATTTTATCTGATTTGTATCTGGCCAAATGAGCTTCTGAATTTTTCTTGCTATTTATAGATAATTTTTGTAATTATTATGCATTAATTTGACAAAACTTTGCCCATTTTCCTTGATTTTTGGCTTTTATGTTGTCCAAATTTTATTGGTTGATTTTTCTTTTGCTTATCTTGACATGCCACGACCTGATCTTGATTCATCTTATCTTCTTATGATTTTTTATGATTTTTCCATGATTATTTTATAATTTTCTTTGATTATTTTATAATTTATTTAGTATAATTTTAGCACATTTCGCGTATTTTAAATAATTACACGTATTTATACCTACATGTAAATTCATATATAGTACAAATAAATATTCCTAAATATTATTTAGGTTATTTTATAATTTTTAGTATACATATAATTTATCTTTAGCAATTCGTTAAGTACCGGAATGCCTTTTACGCATTTTCGATAAATAACGAGTTATATACTTAAAATTTGAAAATTTTGTAGTCTCCTATTTTATTACTTATTTTCTCAAATTCAAACTTACAGGATCGGTTTACTAATATTTTTAGCTTTACTTTATAATTTAGGCTCGATCGGATCGTTCAATCGATCGAAACCTCGGTTTGCTTAGTTGTGGGGCTTACAACAACCCCTCTCCATCCTCATCTCTAGCAAGAACTCTATATGTTCTTCCTCCTCCCTACTTCAAGATCACACTTTTAGGAGAGTTTTTTAGCCAATAGTGTAATAACAACAATTCGCATTACATAAACATTTAAGAATCATTCCTAAAGCTAATGATCATCATACATGTAAATCTCATACTCTTTCATCAAACCCTAACTAAATGATGTTATTTCTTTTAAAAATAACAAGTGAAAACAATAAAACCAAGTAGAGATTAAGTTTCACATAGCTTAGCTTTGTTGATTTCGAGAGAAATTTGCACCAAAATTGCAAGGGTAGTAAGTTGCATAATGAGAGAAAGTGAGAGAGTATAGTTTTTAAAGAGAGAGTTGAAGTTTAGAACGGAAAGAGAAGAAGGTACTCGTGATTTTTGAATTAGGGAATGAATACAAGTAGGAACGTGGGTGTATTTATGGTCATGTTTCCTGTCTTGATATGCACACTTACCTTAAAGCATGATCATAAGTAAGGAACACAGACATGATCCTAGCCGTGATCTTCTTGACCTCTAATTTTCTTACTTTTCCTCACTTTTTATTTACAAGAGGAACATGACCATTTTTATGGTCATAAACTTTGGCCATATTTCACTCTAATTCCCAAATCCTAAAGTTTGTGAATTACTTCATTTCTTCAATTGAAAACACTCCTTGAACGATAAAAAATGCGATAAATTGGATTGCCAAAGATCAAAATTCAATTGAAATACGAATTATTGGCAAGAGTAATTGTTTTAAAGACAAAAATAACTTATAAACTGAACATTTGATTACTTCAACGAGATTGAAAATTGTTCATGCAAGGAAATAAATTGACGACAACTAACACTATGTTATGAACTAAGCCTAAGGAGAAAACACAATAAATTGGATTGGCAAAGATCAAAATTTAATTGAAATACAAATTATTGGAAAGACTAATTGCTTTAAAGACAAAAATAACTTATAAACTAAACATTTGATTGTTCAATGAGATTGAAAATTGTTCATGTAGGGAAATAAAGTGATGACGACTAACATTATGTTATGACCCAAGCTCAAGGGGAGAGTCTAACATAAAAGACTAACTTGATAGGTGGGAGAGACCCTTGGACTTAAGTGTTACACTTAGTTCATGTTACTTTCTCATGTAGGACTACAACATTACCACTCCCTTTTTAGAACCAACGCCCACATTGGCCTATTCTAGCTTACCCACTCTACTTCACTAGGTATTCTTCTCTTAGGTAATCGTCTCCTAGGTCACTCCTTTTATAAGTTGCCCCTTCGATAGGGTTGGCCTCTCAATTGGAGCACTAAATGTTATGACCCAAGCTCAAGGGTAGAGCCCAATACAAAAGACTAACTTGATAGGTAGGAGAGTCTCTTAGACTTAAGTACTACACTTAGTTTATATTACTTTCCCATGTGGGATTGTAATATACCAAAGAGACTTAGATACAACCTAGACAACAAAATTCAAAACAAAAATTATTCAAATGAAATTCTAACAAAAATTACTTAGGTTACCTCCCTATAAGCATTGTTGATGACGTCATTGGTCAATGATTTCATCCTTCCTTCAATTTTGCTCGAATCCCATAGGTATAGGATTTGGTTAAGTATTTCCTAGTATGCTTCCTTATTGCCTTTTTGTAATAGTTCTGGCTAGCTGTCCCAGCTAATTCTCCAAATTTTGGAATGATGCCTCTATATTCCTAATTGTAGCTTCGGTGGCTTGAAATTGAGCATCTAAGCTATTAATATGCCTATTTAACATCTCCTCCAGGTTGGGATTCTTATTATAAACTTAGAAATTTTGGTTCTACTATTGTTGTTGGTCTTCCCATTAGAAATTGGGGTGATTTCTCCAACTTGGAACGCAAGTGTTACTGAAAGGATTATTTTATTTTTTTTATTTATTAGTAAGAAATTTAACCTCTTTCATGTCAGTTAATGTCTCATCTTACACCATATTCACTTATTTCATTGGTCCTTTAATCTTCTTACTTAGATTCTCAACCTAAGCTGTCAGAGTAGTAACCAAATCATTCGTTGTCTTAGCACTTAGAGTACCTCTAGTTGCAGCACCAATCATCTTCCTTAATAGGATAATTGAGACCATTATAAAATGTCTAAATCTGCATCTATAAAGGTAAATCATGATGTGGACAACGCTTAAGCAAATCCTTAAACCTTTCTTAAGTATCATATAGCGTTTCTTCATTAATTTGGGCATATGATGACGTCATTCCTAAATTTGGTTGTTTTGGTAGGCAAAAAGTATTTCTCAAGAAATTTCTCAAGCAAATCTTCCCATGTAGTGATTTATCCTTTAGGAAGCTACCGAACCTATTTAGATTTTTCCTAATTTGACTTATACTAAGTCTAGCCCGCTTAATATAGATTATTCAATATAAAATTGAGGAAAATATTTTTCTATAAAAAATGTTGAAAAATACTTTTGAAAAATAACTTAGAGTCACCAATCATTAAAATTGGTAAAAAAAAAAAAGACAAAGAAAAAAGATTAAGGCTTTTTGGTGGAAAACTCTAATTTAGTCGCTAGTCTACATATTTTTTAAAAAATAATTTTTTGAAAAATTTTAACTCGAAAACTAAGTTTGGAGGCTAACATTTTAAGACAAAAGTCATCATATAAAAAAAAAACTAATAGGCCTTTATTTTTTATAATTTTTCTAAAAATGAAAAAATATGCAAAATATATAAAAAATTATTTTTCTATTATTTTTTATTACAAATTTTTAAAAAAATTCAACTTTTATGGTTATTCGAGAAATGTGTACACTCTCATTAGTTAGGATGAAAACTACATGGTTCTACTTTTTTTCTTTTTTTCTTTTTTTTTTACAAAAATTTAATGTGCTGACAAATTTTATTTTATGAAAATTGACTAGCTTTGCATTTTTTACCCATTTATTTTTTATTAAGAAAAACCCTAAAAACCTAATTTTTTTATTCCCAGTCTTTGAAAAACTCCAAAACAACCAAATTTTAAAGAAACCAAATTAAAGACCTTTATTTAAAAAAAAAAAACCAACTAGGTGACAGAATATTTTTTATTTTCTTACGAAAACTCTAAGAACCCTAATTTAAAAAAATGAAAAATTTCTATAAAATTCAATTTTCATGCAAATTTTCTAAAATGTGCAATTTTGGTGAAAAAGATGTGTAAATACTACATGAAAATGAAAATTTCATTAAAGAGACATGAATCTTGGTAAAAAGATGTAATTTTCCATAAAAATGCAATTTTTTATAAGCATAATGCAATTTTTATGAAAAATATGCTAACCTTAACAAAAAGAAACAATTTTTAAAAAATGCTAATTTTTGTAAAGAGATAAAAATATGCAGTTTTTATGAAGATATGCAATTTTCTAATAAAAGATGCAATTTTTTTTAAATAATGTAACTTTTTTTTATAAAAAGATGCAATGTAAAAGTGCCATTTGTACTAGAACACACTAAAAATGCAATTAAAATAACAAGAATGCCCAAAAATATTAATTAACACAAGAACCTACAAAAGATGCATGTTAGTACTGACATACAAAATATCGACACAATTAAAAAAAAAAAAAACTAACATTATTCATGCACATAAGAATGTAAAAATGATTGGCTAATACTAAAGAAGCACAACTAAGAATATAACTAAAACCTACACAAAAATCAACTAAAGTTAGTATAGGCCTTATTAAAGATAATTGCATAGAAAAATAACAAGGTAAATAAAACGAATTAAACAAAATAAAATAAAAGGAGACCCGCTTACACTATCATGTAAGTCGGGTTAGTCCAGAAGGGAAAGAGTGCATGGGTAAAGTCCTAGGCTCCACTAGTCCAGGTCAGATCTTAGCCCCCCCCTCCTCATCCTCCTCTTCCTCCTCCTCCTTCTTCCTCCATCTCTTGCTACACCTACTTCGCACAACAACTTATATCCACCGAAACGAAAAGGAAATTATACTTTCATGATAATGTTATTGACAAAGCATGGTTTGGTACAAGCACCTTGGGTTGTAGTGATTGTTTTGGTGGTTTTCGTAATTTGACGATGGAGATGATTGTTGGATGTTGTGAATGGGATCGGTTTTTAAGGAAGTAAGGATGGTTACTAAGGCTTTTAGATGCTAGGATTTCAATGGTGGGGTTGATTTTTGATGGGGAGATCATTTTGGTAAGGTTCTAAGAGGGGTAATACATGGTAGTGAGGGTTTGGTTGGTGGTGACATTGTAGGGCACGGCTAGGTGTGAGATTGATTGGGTTTGGAAACTTGAAAGGTAAGGAGTGCCATGATGTGGTTGTTTTTGCACGCTGTAGAGTATGTGCGAGTGGGTAAGTAGAGAGAGAGAACACTAGTGGTTTAAAGAGAGAGAAACAGTAGTAGGGCCTATGTATGGGTGTTTTCGGGTGAAGTTGGCTCTGTCCAAGTGTTTCTCTAGTCTTCCTATTCATAAATATGTGTTTTGAATCTAATTTAGAGCCTAAAATATGCTTATACGTACATGAGGAGTCATGGATAAAACTTAAACTAAATGTAACATTCCGAAATCTTTTTTTTTTTTTTGTTAACATTAATGTAATCTTTTAGGTATTTTGAATTTTTTATAATAGTTTTTTAGATTTGCGTCAATATCCCTATAAAAATATTGAAGATTCGGAAACATTGGAATAGATTCGCATAGCTAAGCTTCCTTCCCCATCATGGGGTCTAAATTCGCTAGAGAAGAAGGTGGTTACATACTAAGTAAAAAATAAAAAGATTGCATGCAATGTATGCCTATGGGATCAAACTTATGACCTCCTAATGCCTCCCAAGAGTGCCTACCAACTAAAGTATGCTCAAATTCTCATAAACTTATGTACATTAATTAGATCAATGCCTTACACTCTTGGCCAAGCTTATATTGGGCTTCCAAACACTAAAACTAATATGATCCAATGGCTTCACTAATTAACTAAAACACCCAAGGCACTTAAATAATAAAAATATACCTATAAAAAATTTTTTTTTACCTTAAAATTATTTTGATAAATTTTGAGTCCTTATTTAATTATTTAATTTATTTTTAAAAATCCCATTTAAATTCAATGAAATTTCTGTTTGAAACTTCCACTAATTTAAATTGATATACTTCATGGCTCAAAATATTTTACTGGACTTTACTAAGAATATTCATTTAGAATAAAACCCAATTTTTCAAGGACTTGAAATTTATCAAATTGTGTGTTTACTTTTATTATTAAAATTGCTTGATCCAATCCTAAATGACTAATTGACCTGACTCAAACACTTTTGATTATTTTTTTTCTTTTCTTTTTTTTTTCAATTTTTTTGATTTTTCATTTTTTCTTGTAAACTTAGACAAAAATAAAAATAAAGATAAAGAGTGGAAAAAATTGGGTGTTTATAGAAACAAGATGAGCCACTGCTTAGCCTTTACTCTAAGTAAGAATAAAAATAACTTAAGCTTAATTGCATCATCAATAACTCCATTAATTTTAAAAGTGTCATGGATTTCTAGAAAACTCGTGATGTGGTTATCTGAATCTTCATTAGGTAAGCCATCAAATTGAATAAATTATTGCACTATCTGAATTATGTTTGGCTGAATTTGAAAATTGGTTGCCCAAATTGTAAGTCTAGTAATACTAAACTTAGCTCCTATTGCTTTTAGCTTAGCATACTCTACCATATATTGAAATAACTTGGAAGTTAGAGGCAAAAAATAAAGGAAAATACAAAAATAAGATGAAATAAATAAAAAAAAATATGTTAAAATAATTGGTAAAAGGGATTTCTCTTAGTATCCTCATTATTTCACTCTCTTGGTTCCCCAACAACGGCGCCAAAAACTTGGTCAAGCTCTAGTGGTATAAGGACTGATACTAACCTTAGGCAAGTATACCTACTTAAGAAATAATATAACTTGGATTTGAGTTTAAGTTGTCAATCCTACAGGGAACCGTAAAATTGAGGAAACCCTAGATTACTAGCAATTTTTCCTAAAATTGCCAATTATCTAACTTATCAAATTAATCTAGTAATTATATTCAAATAAATGAAAGTAGACAAGACAAGGATAATAAAACAAGGAAACAATAAAATAAACAATAGCAAAATAAATAAATGGAAGAATTAATCAAATTATGAAAAACATGATCCTTGGTAGATTTATTATTTACTACCTAATTCTGTATAACTTTCAATCTCGATCGCTCTTTTGGACTATGAAGATTCTTAGTGTAAATTAATTGGACTTGTGTCTCTTAATTAACTCCTGAACTTGAGTATGCTATATTTGAATCACTTCTACAATAAAGTATCTCAAGGTTGCATTAAGGTATTGAATCCCTCTATCAAGTAGCCTTAATTTAGAGAAATCAAATAGCTAATTGCTTATTCTATTCAATTACTTCTAGTTGCATACTTGCTTCAATTTGTCTAACTATGAGATCTCGTAAACTTTATCGTAGACTCACACAATAATTCAATAGCCAACAATATTGAATCAAAGACAATACAAAACAATGTAGTTAGATCATAAAACGTAATATCACAGATTGAAAACAAAAGTAAGTGTTACATGAGAATTAGGGTTTAACAAAAGATCTACTAAGAAGAATAAATTAGGATGTGAAATTAAAAGATAATAAAATAAGAGATATGAGATACCCGTGTAACCTTACCATATAAAAATTTTCCTTAAGGGGTTCTCTTTGAGCACCAAGTCTAAGGCTGTATTTATAGAAGTTGAACCTAGGGTTACAAGCCTTCTAAAAATTAAAGGTTTCCAAGTCATGGCATGTACACACCTTAGAATCATGATCGTGATCTTTAGGCGTATTCTTCCCATTTACGTGCAATGTTTATATTTCATTGAAATTCTTGGACAAAAGATATACAGCTGTAGTCTTGCATATGTTTTTCTTTAGAGATCATTTCTTGTGTGGACTTCACTCACTTGAGTAGCTTGGTCAATGTACTTCTTTGTAAAAGTTCTAAAACTTCATAAAATTGCTTGAAAGCTTGTCAAAAGCCTTCAAAACATCTATAAATGAAAGAATAACTAATTAAGCTCCAAATTATCAACAATTAACACAAACAATAGACCAAACCATACAAAACTAATCTAAAATATATATGCTATATGAGTGTTATTAGTAATCCTTATTAGGGAAAAGATCGTTTCACATAGTTGTCAAATCATTTATTAGTTTTAAGAATGATTTCTAACCTAACCTTGAACATCTATAAATAGGTCTTCTCAAACCAACTCTTTAAAAGCATCAACAAAATGCCTCAAAACAAAGCAAAACCTCCAAAGCATTTTGCTAATCTTATGAAGAAAAGGAAAATGGCAAAAAAGTCTAAAGTGAAGAAAAAGATAGATTTTGATTCACCTTGGTGCAAATCCTTTGAGAAAAAGCTAACTTAGTAATCACAAAAATCTTACCTACTACCTGATATGTTTTGAGATACAAAAACAAAGCAACAACAAAGTATAGCACAAACTTACATAATATTACACCAACTGCTTACACAACACAACCTCACGTATAATTACCATAAAGCACACCATACATGACACAAATAGAGCAGCTTTTCCTTTATGAACCTTAACTCTAATATCAAGATGATATGCTACACCAAGAGTAAACAAGGGTGGCAATATGGAGGTTGGGTCTAAAGCAAGTATGCCCAAAAGGAGTAAGTGAAAATAGTGTGAAAGTTAGTAACTTGTGAGCTATTTAAAATGGATATGACACAGCACTTAAATATATACAAACTTAATCTAATACTTTATTATTACACACTAAGTGCTAGAGTAGGATTGCTCGCCATAATCCTTAGTAAAGGGATTGATAACAGCTATAGTGGACTTGTAATGAACAAGATCTAAGAAACAAGGATATATTGTGTATTGATGTCAAAGATGAATGTTGCAACTACATTTCATGAGGGTATTTATACCTACCTTTCTAGGGTAAGTTACATTAAGTGGCTAATAACTAAAATGGGAAAAATATTAGGAAGAACATATAATTAAAGGGAAAATATGTAATGTTAAAAAAAAAGGGAAATCTGGCAGCTTCTGTACTAGTGTGGATTTTAGAAGACAGCTGGTATCATTTATGTGGTCAAGCTTTTGATGTGGGCAATGGATTGGATGAAGCCTTGAGGTTGCTCGATAGTGACTTAGCTAGGTCGAATTCCTGGTAAGTTGGAGCTTGGTTAATGATCCTCCTCTATAGACTTTGGTCTTGACAACTTAGGAGCAAGTTAGCATTGAGGAAGGTTGGTAGTCCAGTAGATAGGTTAGAGGTCAACAGAGGATGTTAAGAAACACCTTGACCAAGCAAATGGTTGGGGTTGCTGAGCTATTAGGTAGAGGATCGAAATTGTCACTGGGTCAATATCACTCTGACTCCTTGGCTTATAGTAGTTAGTGATGCTTGGAATAGTTGAGGGAACAGGGTAGCTTAGGTGTATGTAACAGGGTGGACTCCTCAAGATATGGTTAGAATGAAAGGATTCTCCGTACCATGCTCTTTAAGCCTTTAGTCTAGGTTTAGGTAATAGGTCTAAGAGGTCGATCCCTATCACTAGGGTCATTATGATGGGGAGATACCATTTAGATCGCACCATTCTATTGATGTAAGGGATCTTACTAGTAGCTCCAATGTTGACCTTAGCTTAGGTACCGACTCTAGGTCTTAATTTACACCACCTACACAAGTTTACATGGAACTTTAGTAGACTACATCAGTTCCTCAGAAGTGGCATACCAAGTAATCCTAGAGTTCCAACAAGGGGGAGGGTGTTTCCCAGCCCTAACCAGCATCACAATTGACCTAAGTGCCCCTTAGAGATCTTTAGGAAAGCTCCACTGGGTCATCGAAGGGTAAATTAAAAAGGCAACGTTTATTACTCCCCAAATTTGGAAAACACTTTTACTAGCGTAATAACAACTAGGATAGAGTTAGATTTACATGGGTAAATTTGTGTTTATAAGTATGTGGAGACAGTTACATTTAAGTGTTTTGTGTAGAATTTATCGACTTTTGTAGAAAATCTAACCATGTTTGAAAACTTTTTCTTCTAATCATATTATTCATGTTTTTTACTTCATTTTGTCTTAGACCTATGAGCTATAGAAATTTAAGTTATGGATATGGAGTTATTGATTTGAAATTGTTGTTTTATACTTGTTCTTTTGTAGTTGTCCAATTGGATTAAAGTGGATTTAGGTTAGATTGATATGGCGTTTTTGGACTACTATGTAGTTATTATATACAATTGTCTAATTTGTTAGTTTATTGTTGCAGTTGCTAGAAAAGAAGGCACATGCTTCCTTAATTTCTCAAAGTAAAGGAAGGTGCTTTCCTTCCCCACGCCTTCAATTATACAAAAACATAAGTGAAGGCCTACTTAATCCATGTACGTTCAGTTTAACCTTAGTTCAAAAACTTGTGAACTTAGAAGGCACATCTAAATAAGTTTTCTAGAGGCCTCATTTTAGTAATATTTTTCAAAAACTAGGTTATTAAGGAGTCAAACTTAAATAAAAGAGAAAGAAAAGAAAAAAGGGTCAATTGATGCAAACTAGAAAAAAAATGGATGTTATACATGCATGACTTGTGCATTCTTCGACGATGGTGCTCTAGTGGTGGGTAGCCGTAATTCCTCTTGGATGGATTCTTGAGGCAATGCTTACTCTACTCGTGGCTTCACTTTGTCAATTAGCGGCATCATGTGGTGTGCATCGAGCAACATAGTATACTCGTACCCTTACTTTGAATACCCAAAACAATTTGTTCTTGACTAAAAGTGTATTCATTTTTATTTTACGTAATTATTTAAGGGATTTGCATGTTAATGAGTGTAAGGTTCGATTTTTGCTAAGATATTGGAACAATTTTGGCCAATGGGTAAAATGAGTAGGATATATTAAGGTAATATATCTATCTTACAACAAGGTTTTAGAGAACAACATATGGATTTGGTTACAAAGTTCAAAATTTTATAGAATTTGTTCAAGATAAGTTTAAGATGTTTTGAAATTCAAGAGTTGTTTATTTATCACAGATTTTTTTCTTTAGCTACATTGTTGATAGTCAATTTTCGTCCACCCATCTTACTCGTCCATTCAGCTGTTGACACGCCGGGCAATCTATATTCTTGGTACCTTACTAAGTAATTGACATTCTCGATACTATGCCGAGAAACACATAATTCAAGTTCATGTTCCTGATTTGAATTCAAGTTCATGTCGCAAACGGTTATCACAAGTACGGTTATATTGCATAACTGCTTGCTCTTCCTACATTTAAGGGAAGCTGTGTAATTAATAAGCTTCTATGTGTCTCAATAGTTATTATAATAACTACTCCTTCAGACATGACAATATCTTATAAATACGGAAAAAAAAAGAAAACTCTGTAAGAGGCATCTAATACGCTTCTCATTCCTGCTTACTAACTTAAGCATCGGAGTGGACGCACCGGACTAGTTGCAGTTCCAAGTATTTTTCTTATCTTTGCAGGATATTTTTAACTCCTAAAATTCACCAACAACATTTGGCGCTATCTGTTTCTTCCAAAACATACCCACATGGCTAAGACTAGAATGAACAAAAGCGCAAGTGCCGACACTTCCTCCCATCACCTTAAAGGGGGGAAATCGACATATTGATAAGCAACGATTGGCTAGATTTAAGCAACGATTGGCTAGATTTAAGCAACTTTGCCTCGATTTGGCTAAGGAAAACTCAAAGTTAAACAAAAAACATGAACAGATCCTTAACCTTCTCCATAATAGTATTCATCCAAATCAGAACAAAGACTATGGAAATCATAACGATGGTAATAGTAACAATTCAATTTATTCACCAGAGTTAGTGAAAAAGCAAGCTAAGGTTGCGATCAGACCCTCGGCTCCTACTTTCAAAAAGAATGACAAAGGCAAGCAACCATAATAGGTGCACTATGTAAGCCCCTTACATGTCAGCACCTCTGCTACATCAAGCAAGTAATTCTAAATCAAGAAGAGTTCCTTTGTTCCTGAGATTTTGGAGGAAGAGATACCTCAACACATCAAGCTACCGTAATTTGAAACTTATGATGAAACAAAGGACCTAGAAGACCACTTGGAATACTACCATACGTTAGCCAAATTGCATAGTTTGAGTGATGTAGTAGCCTACTAGGTTTTCCCTCAACCTTGAGGAATGCAACCAGTAGATAGTTCTAACACTTAAAACCAAACACTATTTCTTGTTTCGATGAATTAGTAGAATTGTTTCTCCAATACTTCCTTACAAGCAAACTTCCTGTCAAGGATTCCTTAATCCTTAACATAATTAAACAAAAATAAGATGAGTCAATTAAAGACTACTTAGCCAGGTTTATGGCTGAGATGGTCCAAATCCTAGAATTGGATATGAGTGTGGCCCTCAATGCTATAATTGATGGAGTTAAGCCCCATGGAGACTTTTTCAAGTCTCTCGCAAAGAACAAGCCAAAACTTTCGCTAAGTTCAAGGCTAAAGCAACCTCATACATCCGTTAGGAAGATAACATAAAAGCTTGGTAAGAGGCCGATCAAAACATAGGAGATAGAATAAGTGATAAGAGAATGTGAAGGATAGACTCAGCTCAAATGATGATCAAAGTTTAAATGCAGAGAGAAAGAGATCAAGGATTCCAACATTTTCATCCTATACACCTATTAATCATCCAATTTCGAATATATTGATGGAAGTACGTGGGTAGAGAGGTATTCTGTAGTGGCTAGAAAGAATGAGAGGAAATCCTTTAAAGAGAAAATCCAACAAGTATTGTGACTTCCACCGTGACAAAGGTCACAACACAGATGAGTGCATCCAGCTTAAGAATGCAATTTAATGTCGGCATTTGTGAAAATTCCTAACACATGATGTTGAAAATATCAAGAGACCGTCCCAAAAGAGATGATAACTCTTATTTTAAATACATTTCACATGGTAATTTTGTAGTATTTCCCTTACATCTTTGTCTTTTTTTTTTTAAGAAATTGATACTTAATTAAGTAAAATTTTGATTTCAAGATTTGAAAGTGTTCTCGGATTGAAAACAAATAAAAGGAATTAAGTTTCACTCAATTTGGAGTTCAAATGAATGAGTTATGAAGTTTTGAAATTACATAAATAACAGCAGAAAGTGGCAATTTTTAGTCAAAAAGTTACACAGTTTGAGACACAATTGTGTCCCTAGGCTATGTCCATGTAGGATAATTTTTGTACCAAGATCAGTAAGTTATATAACCTAGGGACACAACTGTGTCTCAAGCTATGTTTGGTGATGAAAAAAGAAACTTCATAATATATTAATAAGGACTTGTGAGGGTTTTTCACATAACTTTTGACATTCAAAAAGAGAAGAAACTTGAAGAGAAGGAGGAGAAAAATGTGGAAGCAACACCCAACTTCAAGATTGAAGAGATTTTTCATCAATAAAGGGGGTATTTCATGTTTTATTTTTTGATTTTGTTGCAATCCGTTTTTAATTTCATCATGATAGCTTAATATTATGGTATTTAGGATTGTGGAACCTAAGGTTTCATGTGACAATTAGATTTATTGATAATTTTCAATAAAGTTTCTATCTTTCTTGATTCAATTATGTGTTTTAATTGTTAATTGATATTTCTAAGGTATAAATCTATGATATTATGCATGATGATCGAGAAATCACATGAATAATGGGATCTTGACATAATTGGAGAGAATTGCATGTGTACTTAGAGATAAGATACATGATTCTTTCGGAAAGATGCTCTTTTGTGTTGGAATTTATTGTACATTAATGCAATTCGAAATTTTATTACTAAGCGAAGAGATTCCCGTAAATAATTTAGGATTAGGGTTAATATGCTTGAGAAAGGTGTTAACTTTAATTGTGAATCCCTTCGGTCAAGAATAATAGAGATGGAATTGGATATATTTTTAGCAGTCACATGTTAAATACTAGGAGAAATAATTTCTAAATACCTTATTTGCCTTCTTGAAGTCATTCTTAATTTTATCGCTTCGTAAATTGCTTAGTCAAGTCTCATAATTAGATTAGTTTGTTAATTTTAGTATTTTTAATTCATTCAACCCATCACAATTTTTCGGTTAGATAGTAGAGCTAAGGTTAGTATTAGTACTTGAGGTCTTTGAGGGATCGACTCGGACTCACACCCACTATATTCAAACTGATAGGTGCACTTGCCTTGTATCAGGAGATGTGAGGAGCAAGAGAATGGCACTTGGCTAACTGTGGTCGGAAGAGATACAAGGGATGCGAATCTTAGTAGAGCACCTAACGGAGTGATCAATAACATTAACAGCAAACCTACTATAGGCTAGTCAAGCTCTTCGAGCTTGACGAATGCCAAAAATTACATTTGCAACATCTAAGGCAAGAAGGCCAGGATCGACAACACGATTTCTTTTACGGAGGATAACTTTGAGGGCATCCAAAGACCACATGATGATGCCCTAGTTATCAGTACAAGAGTTGCCAACTTTACAGTCAAGAAGATTCTTGTTGACATAGGAAGTTTGGTTGATATCATTTTTCAGCATGCATTCGACTAGATGAGACCTAAGATCAAAGTACAGCTAAGATCTTACAATTATGATA
Organism: Lumnitzera racemosa; assembly: GCA_024138005.1. Lineage (NCBI taxonomy): Eukaryota > Viridiplantae > Streptophyta > Magnoliopsida > Myrtales > Combretaceae > Lumnitzera > Lumnitzera racemosa. The sequence goes on along the minus strand of JAMXBC010000012.1, from coordinate 48,552,217 downwards.
TGTATGCCTTCAACAACTAACCAGTCTAAGTAGCTGGAGTAATTTCTTTGCTGATATAGATCAGCGATGACGGGCATGTCGTAGAGGATAAAGTGGACTTCTTCATCATCAAATGTTGGTCCCCATACAGCATGATAATGGGGCGGCCATGCCAACATCTATTGGGCATTGTCCCTTTAACTGCATATCTTAAAGCTAAGTTCCCTACTCCTATAGGAGTCGGCATATGTAAAGGGGATTAACAATTGGCAAGGTCCTTATTTATAAGGGCCTTAAGATGAGAAGAGGTATTTCAGGTGAAAACCTGTTTGAAAGGTAAGTCGGTCGATATAGAGAATGCCGAGAGTGATACTAAAGAAATTTCTTTAGGAGGTGACCTTGGGAAAAAAACGAAGATAAGGAGACCCTTGTCAACAGATATTTAATAGAGTTTGATTAACTTCTTGCAAGCCAACACTGACGTGTTTGCATGTTCCCTTTCAGACATGTCGAGTATTCTAAGAGAATTTAGAGTACATAAGCTCTAAATTAATCAGAGTGTGAAGGTGGTTTAACAAAAGAAGAAGCATTTTGCACCAAAGAGACAAACGTCAATAGAGGAAGAAGTCCAAAACTTATTGAAGGCAGGATTTATTCGAGTAGAGCCTTATCTGACTTGGCTAGCCAATTGTGTGCTAGTTAAAAAGTTTAACGGTAAGTGGTGAATGTGCATAGACTTCACGAATCTCAACAAAGTCTATCCCAAGGATTGTTTCCCATTGATCAAATGGTAGATGCAACTACTAGATATGTATTACTTTCTTTTATAGATGCTTTCTCTAGATACAACCAAATCAAGATAGATAAGGAGGATGAAGTCCATACTTTTTTTGTTACCAATTTTGGAACGTATTGTTATATGGTGATACCCTTTAGGCTAAAAAATGCTGGTGCAACCTACTAGAGACTTGTTACCAAGATATTTAAACCCCAAATTCACATAAACATCGAAGTATATGTTGATAACATGATTGTGAAGAGTGTGAAGGAAGATTGGCATCTTACCAACCTTAAGAAGACATTTGCTACATTGAGGGGATACGTCATGAAACTTAACTTACAGAAATGTGTCTTTGGCGCAACATCAGGAAAATTCTTAGGATACATGATTACTCAGAGTGACATCAAGGCCAACCAGAGAAAGATTGAGGTGATAAGGAACATGAAATCCCCTCGCATGGTCAAGGAAGTGCAAGAACGTACCGAGCATAGTCACCTTCAATAGATTTGTAACGAGAAGTGTTGATAGGTGTACGAAATTCTTTAAAATCTTAAAGAATTCAAATGGTCCAATGATTACAAGAAAGCTTTCAATGATCTCAAAGAATTCCTTGTGTTGCCATCAATATTCTTGACACCTATTTCAAGAGAGAATTTGTATTTGTGTCCATTAATTAGCTGCCGAGCTCTTTCTTCTGTATTGGTCCAAATTGACGACAAAGAGTATCGACGCGTTTATTACATGAGTCATGTTTTGCAAGGGACAAAGTTTTGGTATACGAAAATTGAAAATTTTGTTTTAGCAATGGTTCTTTCAGCAAAGAAATTGAAGTTGTATTTTAAGGCTCACTAGATCATAGTGCTCATCGATTAGCCATTGCTACAAGTATTGTAATGACTTGACTCTTCCCGGAGGATGATAAAATATGCCTTAAAGTTGAGTGCTCATGGCATACAATACAAACCCAGAACAGCACTAGAGGCTTAAGTATTAGAAAATTTTGTAGTTAAGTTCACTGGTGAGGAAGATGGTGTGGAGTTTGCTAAGAAACCTATTTGGTTCCTTCATGTGGATAGTTCCTCAATGAGAGAAGGAAGTGGTGTAGGCTTTGTTTTCAGATTCTTAGCCAGCAACAACGAAGCAGAGTATGAAGCTTTGATTGCCAGATTGAAGCTGGCAAAAGAAATTGGTGCCAAGAAACTTGAAATTCTCTTATTTAAAATTGGTAATAAGTTAGGTTATTAGAAAGTTATGTGGTAAGGGAAGAGGAAATGAGTAAGTACTTGTTGGTGGAACGAATTCTCACAAAAGAATTTCAATCTTTTTCCATCCACAAGATTCTGAGAAGTAAGAATATTGTTGTCGACAAGTTATCAAAATTAGCCAATATGCCTTTCCCCGAATTGAGGGACAAACTTTCTTTCAAATTTCTTCCACAGAAAAGTTTATCCACTCTTTCACAGAGCTGTGAGTTGACTCCTTACCCAAGAGAAGAATCTTAGATGGATTCTTTAGTAGATTATTTAAGAGATGGTACTCTCCCAGACGACAAGAAAGGAGTGCAAAGATTGGCTTACCAGGCCGCGAATTATATATTGATTGATGATTAGCTGTATAAACACATCATATCACAACCCTATCTTTAATGCTTTCCTTCAAGAGATTCTTAGAGGGTGTTATTTGAGCTGCATGGTGGCGAATGTAGCAACCACGTGAAAGCATAGACACTGTATGTTCGAGCACTACGACTTGGATATTACTAGTCAACTATGAGAGAAGATGCAAAGGAAGTTATTTTGTACTGTCCTTAGTGGTAGAAATACGAGTCGTCGAGTCATGCGCCTGCAATAGAGTTATGTAACCTAACCTATAACGACCCAACAGTATCGTTGTCGTGATAGGTCGCCGTGTACCGTATAAAGGTCTATTATCAACCCCCTTGCTGATCATAGGCCTTTCATACGACATACAAGGCTCCTTCCACTCTATGTTACCACTAGGCCAATAGACAAGTAATATAGAGCAATTTAACTAAAATTACTTCTATGTTATAAATTAACTAATTGTGTGGGCTCGTAAGACCCACACCAAAACAATATTACAAAGGAATGCAGTTCATAACGGAACTGCATAAAATCTAAGTAATGCATAAATACATGAAAGTATCTAAATATCTATTACAAAATATCCTCTTCGCTCTCTGATCGCTCCAACCCGTCTCTACCCGAGACTTACCACGGGCATGCCTCAGCCCGGATTGACGAAGAGGTTCTCCTGCACCAACAGAAATCTATAGGGGAGTAAGCTTACGCTTAGTGAGATAAATGCCCTCATCAGTACCACAAGGTAGAAATTTATTAGATGCACAATCATATGAATGCATGAACAAACAGTATGCCATACAACGCATGCAGTGACCTAGGAACTGCATACAACTCAGAATTTCGCCCCCTGAAGTCGGGGTTTGGAGATAATTAACCGACCCAAACCAAAATTTGGGTTCTAGACCTTGGGTTTTATTTCATTTGCACTATCGTGCTCATATCACAACAAAACTCTACATATATACATATATATATACTTCCTTTACCAAAATCAAACCGTATCCTTTAAAAATCTCAAGTCTAGCGATGTGGTGGCCCCTACAGTCCACAAACACACACCCTAAGCAGAAGCCACAAGACTCGGCCCCTCGCCGATGGTTGGCGTCTGCCAACACCTAGTAAGCCCATCAGCTTAAGATAGAGACTCAATATATATGATGGCATAACTAGTGCCCAATCCTGCAGGAAACTCGTATTCTTGTGAGTCCCTTCCCATCTTCTGCGTGAAGCGGCAGTCGGTGTTACCCGTATGCAATATGGGGAATGCATGATTCATTTTGAGTAATCTTAATCATATAAGTGATTAACTTGATTTTCAGGGTAATCAACCAATTTCATTCCATACAATTCACAAGTATATATTTATGCAAACAATTCCCATTATTATATATAATTAACAAGTCATCACACTCATCCATAATTTCATACACATGCATCTCCCATATCCCACAAGCATCCAAATTTATAATTATAAGATTAGGTGCATCTACTTTACATGCACAATCAAGTAAAGAGTCATCGGGAATTTACTCACTCTGCCATGTGGTTCAATCAAAGTAGTTCGGAGGCAAGTCGTCTCCGAAAACAGTGTCCCCTGGTCATTGAAATAATTTTTATAAGGAATTGAAGCAAACTTAAGAAACTATGTAAATTTTCCTTAAGTTATATTCTTAGTTAATTTTCGTAATTTTTCCGGTTTTTACCTAAAGTTCAATCGCGTATAACTTTTTCGTTTTAAATCCGATTTTTATGATCTTATAGTCAATCTTCATCGTTTTCGAGTGTACTTTAATGTGGTGAGGTTATATTTTCGAAATGAGGTATGCAATTCTGTCCATAGGTCAGAACAGTAGCGTTCCTCATGTGTTGGAGTGTTTTTGGGCCTTGTTTGGTAAATGGGCCTTTGATAACTTGAGGAATCCTTTGGGCTTGACCTTTAAATTTTATCCTAAGCTTAAAATACTCCTTGAGATCAGATTTAAAACTTTGATTTATATTCCTAAGGCTAACAACCACTTCTTGGGCCCTTTAGTGAGCTTAAGTTGTCAAATGGGCTTGTTTTTAGTTCAAACTAAGGTTTATGACTTTGGTGGGCTTATGGGGCCCTATGTGGATTTCTTATGGGCTTCCAAACAACCTTTCTTGGTACTTTAAGGTGCTGATCAGATTTTTGTTGAAGGCCCATCCTAGAGTTTTAGGCTTGTTTTGGGAGTTTTAAGCTCGGTTTTGAGTTTTAAGCTTTATATGCTCACTATACTTGCTTTAGTTAATCTTTTCACTTTGTTCTTTTACTTTTATCATATTTTTAGGCCTCATTTTCCCATGTTCCAGATCTGTTCATGTTGGTCCTAAGGGGTCTTCACTTGGTTTTTCAACTTGTTTCATCATTTCCTTAAGTTTAGGGGGTAGATTATGCACTTAACTACTTGTGTACAAATCTTAAGTTAAGTTTCCTTCCATCAAATGATCCGTTAACTCATGTTCGACATAAAGAAATAAAAGATCTCATACTTAATACAACTCCCATATCATGGCTCATGTCATACAAAATTGGTTTCTTCATAAAACTTCATGTGATGGATTTTTCCTTAACTTAAATCTAGATTTGAGCATGTTTAACTAAATGGAAACAAAATCAACATTCAAATGGCCATGGAACCCTCACGTCCAGCATGCATATCCTCCATTAAAGTTCTCATTTCAAGGTTTCCTTAGCTTAAAATCTTCCATTCAAAACATTAAACATATGTCTTCACAAAATACCAACTTTACATGCTCATATTTCAACTTCATGCAAGGGTTTTATGGTTGGTTTCTTAAAACGATTTTTGGACATTCTAACAACTTAAAACTTTCTTGCATCTTCAAGAAATCCAAGTCTCCTAACATAAATATCAACCCACACATCACAAGAAATACTTACTCGTCCTTAACGCAAAGTTTGGTGGTTGTGCACTAAGGTTCCTCTTAAGCCTTTAACTTTGCTTCCTCCTTTTTGCTTACCTTTTGAAACCCGAATCTTTTGGTCTTTTGGAAAGGGGTTTATGGAAGATTCTAATGGTCTTAAATGATCTTAAATGATGAAAGAAAATGGCACAAGAGGAAAGGAAAAAATGCCGTGAGTTGAAGCTTCAAAATGGAAGAAAATGGATTTTGTGGGGTAAGGTTGTTTCCCCTTTTTATGTTTGTTTCAAAAGAGAGAATGATTAATTGAAAGTGAAAGAAATGAGGAAGAGTATGGCCGGTTGGAAATGGAGAGAGAAGGAGTGTTTAAATGTCTTGGATGTGTTGTCTTGTAGCTTACATAAAGTCAACAATTGCAACTCTTGATGATGTAAGCATTAAGGGATGAATAGTGATTTGTAAGGGAAAGTGATTGATGGGTGAATGACCAGTGCATGGCCCCCCTTTCTCCCCTTTTTAGATCTGCCATTTTAAGTCTTTTTAGGCCATGGAGTGGTCTTGTCTCCTTTATTAAAGTAAAGCTTATTAATTCTTGTGAAAAATTGTCCATATTTTGTATAAGTGAAGAGGTGATAAGGAAATTGTCTTATCACTAGATTTTGATAAGTTATCTAAGGTGATTGGTTGGTCTACTTATTTATGTGTAAGGCTTATATATTAGGATAAGGGCATAGCCTTATGGAAAATTGTTTTAGGATTTCTATCCTACATTGTTTTGTAATTTATGATTTGATTTTCATAAAATTGTGAAATTCTCTAAAGTTGGATGAAATTATTCAAATTAAATTATCGATTAATTATTTAGGGTTAAAATTCCTTAATGGCTTTAAGGTTTACGGTTTTAAGTAGCTTTAGAGCTCGTAGTTCTTCAAGCTCAGGTTTTCTTGATAATTGGCTTTTGAATTGTAAAAATTTAATTCGTTTCTAAATATAAATTCAAGTTTTTAGTTTAGTTGATCTTTAGGAACATTCGGAAAATACTCTTAATTGAGTCTTAGGCCCTCTAAAAGTAGGGTTTACATAACCAGCCCTTGGTCCTTGGCCTAGTAGGGGCTAGATATTCTTGGACCCTTTCCGAAGTCTACCATCTAATGAAAATTTGTCATTATTGTTGTGGATTACTTTACCAAATGGGCAAAGGCCAAGGCAATGGCAAAGATCATCGAGCAAAAAGTGGAAATGTTCATTTTTAGTTCCATCATATCAAGATTTAGAGTTCCTTACATGATAATCACGGATAACGGCCCATAATTTGACAACAATAAGTTCCGAGCATTTTACAAGAAGTATGGCATTTACCTTAACTATACGTTTGTAGTGCACCTTTAGACGAACTGCATAAATTAATCTTATAGTTGAGTAATGCGGCGAGTCTACACCTCAAATAGCTAATGGATAATGTCTATCAAGACGGACAAATTAGGCATATAAAATAATACACGTCGAGAACCAATTGGCCATATGAAATAAAACATGCCGAAAATTAATTGGGCGTGTGAAATAAAACATGTTGAGAAATAATTGGACATGTGAAATAAAACATGCTGAGAATTAGTTAGGTTTGTGAAATAAAATATGCTGAAAGATACTTAGCATATGAATGAAACATGCTAACAAATAAGAATGTATAAAATAAAACACGGGGAACTCGTGGTACGTGAAATAAAATGTACTAAAAACAGTCATATGAAAGATATTTGATTCAACCAATGCTATTACAAATGTACGACCTATTATATGAAAAATGTTTCATTTAAACAATTACATGAGAGGGCACAAGGTATAAAGAATAAAAAGAAAATCTTATGGACTACTCTCGAAAGCAGTAGAAGTAATTTTTAGATTGGAGGCTACGGCTTTCTCCGAGCAAGCTTCTTTTTCGTCACCTGAGGTATTAGAGCCAACAGATTTCTCTTTCCGTACATATGGGATTTCTTTTGATAGACACTCTTCGTCTGCCCCTGGATCCTCCGCATAAGCTTCGTCATTACCCTCATTAATAATATCGACACCTATCTCATCGTCATCCTCTTCGTCAGTATTGTTGACTTTGTCATCGACATTAACAAAGTCGAGGCAGGAGAGATCATAATTAAAGTAAAGCTTTAGGATCTCCTCTCTTACCGCTTAGACCCACTTCAACAACTTCTTCCATAAAAGTCTCTCTTACTACCGACTAGGAGTGACTCTATCGAAAGCCTCTTCAACTGATGGTCCTCTCTTCAGGGTCTCCTCTAATTTGGTAACATGACTTTGTAAGTTTGAGTTGTTGGTCTTAAATTCTTTAATTTACATTCTGAGCTTATCTTCCTCATCGCTCATCATGTAAATAGTTCGACCCAACCCTTAGCATTCTTCTTTCTTCTTCTATAGCTCCTCATTTAGACCTTTAGACTCTTTGTACTGATCTTCCATTTTGGCCTTTAGGCTCAAGACTTCATTGACAGTAAGGGTATATGCTAACTTCTCGATAGCAAGGTCTTCTTGGAGCTTTCTTACCTTGATCTTAGCCCTTATCCTCATGTTCTTAGCAGTAACAATCTAGGCTTTGGACGCATTATATGCGTCCTCAATTTTTTGTGACAATTGCATTTAATATGATGAGTACTGGTGGGAATCAAGCTACCGGACCTCTAACCCGTAGCCGAGCTCAAAGACTAGAGAGGTTGGCATGATAAATCCTTTTGTTCCAACCAACCCCTACCGAGGCCGAGTACTTCTCTACCGAGTCATCTTTAATGCTATATTGTACGGTCGCCCATTTTTTTGTGGTATACTAAGTTGATAATTACTCTCTAGCGTTGAGCTGACCAATTACTCGGTATCTTCCTTACCGAGAAGTTAAGAGAGAGAGTCTAGAGTGACTAAGTCATCCCTACTTGGATAAGCCCATCTGTTCGTCCTTTTTGTCCGCATCTCTTAACAACCTCGCCAATGCAGCATCGCTACATATGCAGTATCATATGTAAAATTTGTAGCACCAATGATTGTTTTCCTTGTATATTTATTTTTATCCTTTTGTATTGTGTATATTGCTTCTTTAGGAAATGTTTTTTTGTCTTTTCCCTTTTGGGCAAGTTGCCTTAACTTACGGGTATAAATACCCTTGGACTTATAGTTGTAATAGATTAGATCATCTTCAATACACTTTTAAGTACTTTCTCCCTTACATAAACACTGTTGTTTACTCTCAGCATCACTTTTGTCCTTTCCCTTAAGCAAGATTAGGTAGCGAGTAACTTAATTGGACAAATTTGTGCATCATATCAAATTGTATTGTAGGTCCTCAAAAGTTCTATTGGTGCATCATATCTTCTGGAGCTGTTCGTAGATTTTTGCTTACTATTTCATTCATCATTTTTGCCCCCCTTTCATACCTTTCCCCATTAACCCTTTTCAAGCTTTCTATAAGCTTGGACCCATTCAGTGATTGGCCTTGTTTATTCTTGGTCACAATTCATAACATCTTGGTATTAGAGTAGAGATTTTGTGTGAATTGTAGTAGTTCTTCTTGAAGTTCTATTATACTTTGTTTTGCGTGTGTGAAGCAAAGCAAGTTACTATGTTCATTTGACTATTGTGTTGTTAGCTGTTCACTTTCCAAAATATTTGTTGAGATTTGAATTTGTAAAGAAAAATGACAGACCTAAGTATGAATGTTGGTATTGGTGATGACAGTGGAGTTGTCTACCATGGACGATAATCTCAAGGAACTCCCCGAAGCATTAACGAGAGGTTTGATGAGGTAGCTAACCTCTTAGTAGATCTGACTTGAGTTGTTTATACACTATCTTACTGACCTACTGAAGCTGTACAAAACACTCGATAAGCTACTTACCCTATTAGAAGTCAGACTAAGCTCGATTCGTTCTAGGTGGAGGAGTTGGCGGAGTTGGCGGATAAGTAAGGCAAAGGATAGACCTGAAAGAGCTTGACGAAGAGGAAGAGGAGTATTTTGAAGAGGAATGTATACGAATCCCTAGAGCATCTGACCATGTGAAGCTTTGGATTCCGAGTTTCAATGGATCTGGGAATGTTGATGAGTATTTAGATTGGGAAGAAAAGGTAGAGCATGTGTTTAATTACTATCAATATGAGAATTATGAGAAATTAAGAGTTGTTACTATTGAGTTCTCTAGATGTGCCACCATATAGTGGAAGAATTTTCAAGCCATGAGAAGATGAAAGGAGTACCAAGAGATTAACACTTGGCTCGAGATGAGGAAGGTAATTAGAAATAAATTTGTACCGAAAACATACCTCCAAGATACATTCACTCGGCTTTAGGAGTTGAGGCAAGGAGGCCAAATTGTTGATGAATATATTCAAGACTTTCAAATGCTCATGATATGTTGCGAAGTGGAGGAACCATTAGCTCAAACAATCTCAAGATTTGTTACTAAGTTAAGAGGAGACATTCGAGATATTGTGGAGCTCTAACAATTTGACATTGTGGATGAAGCTGTTGGGATTGCCAAGAGAGTAGAGAGACAAAGAAAGAGTCGAGTAATGACCAGAATGACGACTAACCAACCTGGACAGGTAAGTCACTGAGCTCAGTCTAGTATTGCGCTGAGCAGGAGGGTTGATGTCAGGGCATAACAGAAAGGCCGACCCGATTGTGAAGTGCTGACCCAAATTTATGAAAAAGGGTAAGGGTTTGACAAGAGGATGAGCCAGATCAAGTGCTTCAAGTGTTAAGGGTTCAAACATATAGCTGCTTAGTGCCCAAACCGAATCGAAGGACGGTGGTCATTAAGGGAGACATCCCTTAATGATGCATTAATATCTGAAAAGTAGGCTATGTTGTTATACAGATATGTCGCCAAGAATCTCCCTTCTTTGTCCTTAGGATAATCATCCATAGCAAGAGCATTTATCCAAGTGAGTTTATCTTACCTTTCCTCAATACTATCGATAGAGCTACTAGAAGAGCACATCACCTTGTTCCTTATTTGAGGGGGAGAAGTAGCCTCAGTTTCCGTTGCCTTAGAATTGGAGAGAACAAGTTGATAGCTGAGTTGCGAACCATATCTGAACGTTTATGAAGAATGGTATCATAGAAGTTGAAGAACTTGAGAGTTAAGAGAAGAAAGCAAGAAAATTTGTCTATGACTTTGAGCATAAATGAACTCTGATTTTGAAAAGTTGACGGTAATGATGCACTGATTTGATAGTGGTACGGATTGTTGATGTGTGTTTTGAGATAGAAATCCAACTGTTGACCACCTCCAATAATTATTAGGCCTATGGTGTAATGATGACTGAAGTGATAGGTGTCATACCACATACTTATTGGTTTCTTGAATAGGTAGGAAGTTGAAAGTTGCAACTTTTTGATTAGGATGCGAACCATCTTGCTATCTATTTTGCTTAGCATCTAAAGAACTACTCCCTGCACGACCTCTAGAGCATTATGTATTACTGTCTTTGTTGAATTCTTGAATACAGGAGTTAAGGGGCAAATGTTGATAGTCAGTTTTTATCCACCCGTCTTACTAGTCCATTTGGCTACCGACATGCCAAACAATCTATTTTCTCGGCACCTCGCCAAGTAATCGACATTCTTGGCATTACACTGAGTAACACAATTCCGTTGCTGATTTGAATTCAAGTTCATGGCGTGAACATTTATCACAAGTATGGTTATATTATATAACTGCTTGCTTTCCCTATATTTAAGGGAAGGTGTCTAATTAATAAGTTTCCATGTATCTCAATAGTTATTCCGATAATTGCTCCTTCAAACATGAAAATCTCCTATAAATACGGGAAAGAAACTTTGTAGGAGGCATTTGATAACTCTTAACTTCTTTACTTTACCCTTCTCATTCCTACTTACTGACTTAGACATTGGAGTGGTCACACCAGATTGGCCCCAGTTCCAACTATTTTTCTTATTTTTGCAAGATATTTCTAACCCCCAAAATTCACCGACATACATTACATATTACAACCTAGGGAAGTGATGATTCAAACTTGATCCATTCCCTTATGAGACTAATGTTCATACTATTAGGTTATAATGGTCTTAGCATTTTCTTCTATTATTTATCTTCTCATAAGTTTGAATAATGAATTTATTAAAAGAAATCTATAATCTATCAAAGCATATATCTATTTTTTAATACTTAGGACAGATTTTAGATGAAGATAAATATAAAGTCTAGCCAAGATTCACTCCAAGATTTGTGGAATTCAAACTTCAAGCAATAAATAAAATTTATATTGCAACTCACATCTAATGGAATTTAAAAAATAATCAAATAAAAAGTAAGAGAAAAACTAGTTTCTTCTTCAATAATGAAGTTTGGAAAAAGATACCTTATTATCTAAAATATTTGAACATTGAAAAGAACTTATGAGACCTAACGAGTTTTGAAAATGACAAGAAGAAAAACAACAAATTATTTCTGATTTATGTTGTCATTCTTAACTTGTCATACTTTTCCAAAAATTAGAAAATTCTACAAACCAAATACAAGTCATTTGGCAGAAAGTAGAAGATTTCATAGATGAAGTAATATTTTTCCAACAAATTTTTTCTTTTGGTAGTGGATGAAATTTTATTTAATTATAAAGTTCAAAAGTACAACAACATTCAAAAGTATAGCAACATTTTTCATTATTTACAATAGGAGTTAGTCTACTCCATTCATTTGATTCATTGATCATAATTCTCCTCATTGTTGCAAAAGGCATGATGTCTTAGACCAAAAGTTGATGAACTTCATGTAGTGGGACAAACATGATGACTTCATTATCTTGTTGCCATCTTGCTTAATTTGCTACCATATTGGCCTCCCTTGGAGCAAAAAACAGGTGGATGTGATGGAGCTTTTTACATAAGTCTCTACAATTTAGCAAAGCATTTGATAGTAGGGTAGTTTCTAGTTCTGCAAAATTAAGTAAATTTATCGCTACTTAAGCTTCAAGCATATTGATAAGCCTTAATATAAACCCTACAGCTCCGCATTGAGTATGTTAATTTCTATAAATTTACACATAAAGCCATAATCCATTTCCTTCCATAATCCTTTATGACCCCATATGCTATTGCTTCTTTATTGTTAGATGAATACGAAGCATCTGTGTTGAGTCGTAACCTATTTTCACTTAGTGGCTATCATTTGATATAATTCTCCATCACTATTTTTTTCCTTTCCCTATTACAGATGCAGTGATACCAATATTAATATGCAAGATGCCTTGCTTCTCGCATTAAGGCTGCTAAGTTTGGAGGGACATTTCTTCTCTAGAATGGTAAGTCATTTCTATACTTCCAACTTATCTAGAGAGTGTATGCCACAATTATTCCAACTGGGGAGTTCGGCTTTTGAACAATTTTTTTTTGGGTAACCAAGTGTATTTTCTAACCATGTGGTTAGTGGTAATTCCTTTAACTTAGATACTCTAAGTATATCTAATATTGATTAAACAAGAGGGCATATCCTAGTTGAGTGATTTATGTCTTCATTTTAGCTTAAACATTTTGGGAAAGATGTGCTCATTTGCATTTCTTGCCTCACATTGGATCCAATTGACAATTCATTTTGACCCAAGAGAGGTTGGTATGTGATCATGTACCTATTTTTTGGTGTAAAAGCTTATAGTATTTAGGAGTATGAAAGGGGGTTGGGGGCTGTAAGCATAACAGTGTATCTTCTACAGATTTTCTTAAAAAGTATAGTCTGTATTTATATCTCAAGATTGGGGTTAATTCAAATCTACGTAAGTCATCTTTCCATGAATTGTATTTTTTCCATGCTTAAGCCACTGTAAAGTGTTCACTATTCCTTTTTAATGATCCTTGGATAAGGGTGCAAATGGATTACATTCTTATCCACTTATCCTTCCAAAATTTGTTGAGTTCCAATTTCCAACTAGTCTTGAACTTAATTGTAGTAGCTTTTTGCTACCATTCATTAAGTCTCTGCATAATGAGGATGCTAAGGGTGGTTGGAGTAGATTATTAACCTTTATATAATTTCTATATTTTCCATAAACATAGTTTACTCCAAGGTTTTTGGCCTTTAAATAAGGACCATGCCCTCTTCATTTCAAAGACTTAGTTTCTTAGGTAGATGTTATGTATGCCTAACCCCCTGAGGTCTTTAAGAGTGTAGATTTTACTCCAAGAGGTCCAATGTATTTTCTGTATAGAATTTGGTCTACTCAAAAAGAAATTCCTAATCTTCTTTTCCATGTTATCTAAGGTCTTACTTGGTAGTGTTGTCACTTGCATAATATATAATGATTGCTTTAAGGTTGAGTTAATGAGGATCGTTGTTCTAACCATTATCAAGAGCTTGCTTTTCCATCTTGCTAATTTGGTATTTATTTTGCTTAACACATCACCTAAATCTTTATCCTTGAGTTGTAGCCCCTTATTTATTGAAAAACCCAAGTCTTTCCCTAAGGATTGTGTAGCTTTAATTCTTAGAATAAATGGTATTTAGTTTTGAGTATCTATACTGGAATTTTTGGAGAAAAGATGGAGAAATAATTAATTCTCATGCCAGACCAACTCTTAAATAATTATAGCATATTGAAATTGTATTGTCCAAAGTTAGTGGGGCTTCTAAAAGTATTAGTATATCATTTGCAAAAAGTAAGTGTACGAAGTGCATGGGTGAATTCCTTCACTTGATGAGCTTCCATGGTTTTCCTTTAACTCTTTGTTCTGTGAGCCTAATTAGTATTTGTAGGTCTACTATGAACAGATATGGAGAAATGGTGTTACCTTACCTTATACCTCTTATTGGGATAAAAGGTTAGAGCATAGACCCATTAAGTAAGACCTATGTGGTTACAATTGAAGGGCATGATTTCATCGATTCCAACCATTCCTTTAGAAAGTTGAGCACTTGAAGGGCATCTAGTATAAAATCCCATTCAATTCTGTCAAATACCGTTCCTTAAGTCAATTTTAATTACCATGTATCCTTGTTTTCCTTCTTGTTTCCAATTGTGTGCATTAACTCTTATAAGAGTAGGATATTGTCATGGGTACATATCTTAGGTACGAAGCTTGATTGGATTGGGTGGATCAATGTTTATAGAAATGGCCTGAGCCTTAACACTAAGGGTTTTGTTATGACATTATAGATTATGTTGCATAGACTTATAGAGATGTTTGCTTTATTTCATTTGCTCTTGGCCGTTTTGGTATTAAGACAATTAAGGTTTCAATGAGCTTTATAGGTAGCTTCCAATATTTGAAAACATACTAAATTGAGAATTAAAGTTTATATTATTGTGATAGGATTGAGTCCATTAGGCCTCTGACCTGCAGTTGAGTTCGAGGGCTAAAAGTCTTGACAAGGCGAATTCTTATACTCCAGCCGACTCTTGCCGTGAAGTACCTCTTTGCTAAGTTACTCTTTATGCCAAGCCAAATGACTGCCCATCTCTCTGCAATGTACTGAGTTATAGATTACTCACTTGTGCTCAAGTTGACCAATGATTCGGTACCTCCATTGCTGAGAAGCTGAGATAGCGAAACTCTGAACTAACTAAGTCACCCCTGTTTGGATAAGCAAACTAGCCGTACTTTTTATCTACATCTTTCAACGATATCACCAATATAGTACGCCATTTGTACAAAATCATGTATAGAATCTATTGCACAAATGGTTATTTTTCTTGTGTATTTATTTTTACTCTTTTGTATCTTGTACATTACTTCCGTAGAAAATGTCGTTTTTGTCTTTTCCCTTTTAGGCAAATTGCCCTAACTTATGAGTATAAATACCTTTGTACTTGTAGCTATAGATAGACAAATTGAACATTAATACACTTTTGAGTATTTTCCTTCCTTACGTAAACATTATTTGTTTACTCTCGGCATCACTCTTATCTTAACCCTTGAGTAAGGCTAAGTAGCAAGTAACCTCACCGAACTAATTCGTACGTCATATCAAATTGTGTTGTGAGTTCTTAGAAGTTCCATTAGTTCGTCATATCCTTTAGAGTTGTTCATGAGTTTTTGCTTACTTTGTCTTTTGCATTAGTCCTTTACATACCTTCCCCATCACTTTCCTTTTGAGCTTTTTGCAAGCTTAGATCTACTCAGTGACCAGCCTTGTCTATTCTTGGTTACGGTCCATATCATCTTGGTATCAAAGTGGAGATTTTGTTTGAGTTGTAGTTGGTTTTTGAACTTCTATTTATTCTTTGTTTTATGTGTGTGAAGCAAAGCAAGTTACTATAGTCATCTTAGCTGTTGTGTTTGCTAGCTATTACTTTCTTGAAGTGTTTGTTGTGCTTGAATCTATGAAGAAAATAACTGACCTGAATGTGAATGTTGGTATAGGAGATGACAACAGTGGAGTTATCCACCATGAAGAACAGTCTCAAGGAACCTTAAGAAGCATTGATGAGAGCCTTGATGAGGTAGCTAACTTTTTGGTAAATCTGACCTAAGTTGTTCATGCATTAGCTTGCTAACCTACTAAGGCCGTGCAAAACACTCTACAAGCTGCTTAACTTGTTAAAGGCTAGGACCCAGCTTGACTAGTTTAAGGTGGAAGAGTAGGTGGACGAGTAAGACGAAGGATAACCTGAGAGAATTGGATGAAGAGGACGAGGAAGAGTATTTTGAAGAAGAGCGCTCATGAGTCCACTTAGCATCTGATTGTATGAAGCTTTGGATTCTAAGCTTCAATTGATCTAGGAATGCTAATGAATATTTGGAATGGGAAGAGAAGGTAAAGTGTGTTTTTGCATATTATCAGTATAAGGATTTCAAGAAAGTGAGAACTACTACTGTCGAGTTCTCCGAATATACCACCATGCGGTGGAAGAATTTTTAGGCCATGAGGAAACGAGAGGGCTACTGAGAGATTAATACTTGGCTTGAGATGAAGAGAATACTCAGAAATAGGTTCGTGTTGGAAACTTATCTTTAAGATACCTTTACTCGGTTTTAGGAGCTAAGATAAGAAAGCTGAATAGTTGATGAGTGTGTTCAAGAATTTCAAATGCTTATGATCCGTTGCAAAATGGGGGAACTATTAGCTTGAACAGTCTCAAGATTCATTACTGGGTTGAGAGGTGACATTTAAGACATTGTGAAACTCCAATGATTTAATACAATGGACAAAGCCATTAGAATAGCATAATGAGTAGAAAGGCAACGAAGGAGTCAAGTACCAACCGGGATGCCGATGCGTCGACCTAGATAGGCGAGTCACCGAGCTTAGTTGAGTACCAAGCTAAGCAGAAGAGCTGACCTGATGGTGATGTGACAACTTGAACTTATGAGAAAGGGTAAGGGTCTAGTAGGAAGATGAGCCAAATTAAGCGCTTCAATGCTAAGGGTTTGGACATATGGCCACCTAATGCCCGAACCGAAGAACTATGGTGATTAAGGGAGATGTCCCAATGCTAAAGGTAGATAGTATAGATGAGGAACCTGAGGAGGTAATCCTTATTGAGAAAGAAAATGCGAAGAAAGAACTAATCGAAGAAGATGTCTTCGCCGAGGACTTAGACCAGTTAATCATGGTTATCCAACACATAATGAACATAAAACCCTTACGAGAGGAGGAGCAAAGAGAGAATTTGTTTCTTACCACCTGGAAGGTGAATAATCAAGTATGTGCCTTCATTATGGATAGTGGAAGTTGAATCAATGTGGCATCGGCTGATCTTATTTCAAAATTGAAGTTATCGACTATTGTACATCCAAAGTCGTATAAGTTACACTGGTTGAGTGAGAAATGAGCATTATATGTTACTCAGCAAATATTACTGCCAATCACTATAGGGAATTACTCTGACCAGATCCTTTGCGACGTATTGCCTATGTGTGTTTCCTACGTGTTATTAGGTAGGTCGTAGCTAATTGATAAGAGAGTTATCCATGACAGCTATAAGAGCACATACTATAACGACCCAATAGTATCGTTGTCGTGATAAGTCGCCGTGTACCATATAAAGGTCTATTATCAACCCCCTTGCTGATCATAGGCCTTTCATACGACACATAAGGCTCCTTCCACTCTACGTTACCACTAGGCCTATAGATAAGTAACATGGAGCAATTTAACTAAAATTACTTCTATGTTATAAATTAACTAATTGTCTGGGCTCGTGAGACCTACACCAAAACAATATTACAAACAAATGCAGTTCATAACTGAACTGCATAAAATCTAAGTTATGCGCAAAAACATAAAAGTATCTAAATATCTATAATCTATTACAAAATGTCCTCTTCGCTCTCTGATCGCTCCAACCAGTCTCTACACGAGACCTACCACGGGTATGCCTCAGCCCGGATTGACGAAGAGGTTCTCCTGCACCAACAAAAATCTATAGAGGTATAAGCTTACGCTTAGTGAGATAAATGCCCTTATCAGTACCACATGACAGAAATTTATTAGATCCACAATTCATATGAATGCATGAACAATCAGTATGCCAAACAACGCATGCAGTGACCTAGGAACTGCATACGACTCAGAATTATGCCCCCTGAAGTCGGGGTCTGGAGATAATTAACCGACCCAAACCAAAATTTGGGTTCTAGACCTTGGGTTTTATTTCATTTGCACTATCATGCTCATGCAAAAACAAAACTCTCTCTCTCTCTATATATATACTTCCTTTACAAAAAGCAAATCATAACTTTTAAAATCCCAAGTCTAGCGGTGTGGTGGCCCCCGCAGTCCACAAACACACGCCCTAAGCAGAAGCCACAAGACTCGGCCCCTCGCCGACGGTTGGCATCTCCCAGCGCCTAGTAAGCCCTTCAGCTTAAGACAGAGACTTAATATATATGATGGCATAGCTAGTGCCCAATCCTACAGGAAACTCATATTCCTATGAGTCCCTTCCCATCTTCTGCGTGAAGTGGCAGTTGGTGTTATCCGTATGCAGTATGGGGAATGCATGATTCATTTTAAGTCCTTAATCGTATAAGTGATTAACTTGATTTTTAGGGTGATCAAACAATTTCATTCCATACAATTCACATGTATAAATTAATACAAACAATTCCCATTATTATATATATAATTAACAAGTCATCACATTCATCCATAAATTCATACACATGCATCTCCCATATCCCACAAGCATCCAAATTTATATATATAAGTTTAGGTGCATCTACTCTACAAGCACAATCAAGTAAAGAGTCATCGGGAATTTACTCACTCTACCATGTAGGTCAATCAAAGTAATCCGGAGGTAAGTCGTCTCCGTAAACAGTGTCCCCTGGTCATTGAAATAATTTTTATAAGGAATTGAAACAAACTTAAGAAACTAAGTAAATTTTCCTTAAGTTATATTCTTAACTAGTTTTCATAATTTTTCCCTGGTTTTTACCTAAAGTTTAATCGCGTATAACTTTTTTGTTTTAAATCTGATTTTTATGATCTTATAGTCAATCTTCATAATTTTCGAGTGTAATTTAATGTGGTAAGGTTATATTTTTGAAATGAAGTATACAATTCTGTCCATGGGTCAGAACAGTAGCGTTCCTCATATATTGGAGTGCTTTTGGGCCTTGTTGGTAAATTGGCTTTTTAATAACTTAAGAAATTCTTTGGGCTTGGTCTTAATATTTTATCCTAAGCTTAAAATACTCCTTGAGATCAGATTTACAACTTTGATTTATATTCCTAAGGCTAACAACCACTTCTTGGGCCCTTTACTGGGCTTAAGTTGTCAAATATGCTTGTTTTTGGTTCAAACTAAAGTTAGTGACTTTGGTGGGCTTATGGGGCCTTAGGTGAATTTCTTATAGGCTTCAAAACAAACTCTCTTGATACTTGAAGGTGCTGGTCAGATTTTTATTGAAGGCCCAACTTAGAGTTCTAGGTTTGTTTTGAGAGTTTTAAGCTCAGTTTTGAGTTTTAGGCTTTATATGCTTACTATACTTGCTTTAGTTAATCTTTTCACTTTGTTATTTCACTTTTATCATATTTTTAGGCTTCATTCTCCCACGTTCCAGATCTTTTCATGATGGTTCCAAGGGGTCCTTACTTGGTTTTTCAACTTGTTTCATCATTTCCTTAAGTTTAGGTGGTAGATTATGCACTTAACTACTTGTATACAAATCTTAACTTAAGTTTTCTTCCATCAAATGGTCCTTTAACTCATGCTCCACATAAAGAAATAAAAGATCTTATACTTAATACAACTCTCATATCATAGCTCATGTCATACAAAGTTGGTTTCTTCATGAAACTTCATGTAATGGATTTTTCCTTAACTTAAGTCTAGATTTGAGCATGTTTAACTTAATGGAAACAAAATCAACATCCAAATGACTATGGAACCCTCACGTCCAGCATGCTTATCCTCCATTAAAGTTCTTATTTCAATATTTTCTTTGCTTAAAATCTTTCATTCAAAGGATTAAACAAATGTCTTTACAAAACATCAACTTTACATGCTCATATTTCAACTTCATGTAAGGTTTCATAGTTTGTTTCTTAAAACGATTTTTGGTGTTATAACAACTTAAACCTTACTCATATCTTCAAGAAATCCAAGTCTCCTAACATAAATACTAATCCACACATCACAAGAAACACTTACTCGTCCTTAACGCGAAGTTTGGTGGTTGTACACTAAGGTTCCACTTTAGCTCGTAACTTTGCCTCCTCCTTTCTATTACCTTTTAGAACCCGAATCTTTTGGTCTTTTGGAATGAGGTTTATGGAAGATTCTAAGGGTCTTAAAAGGTCTTAGATGGTGAAACAAAATGACACAAGACCAAAAGAAAAAAATGCTGTGAGTGAAGCTTCAAAAATGGGAGAAAAATTGATTTTATGGGGTAAGGTTGTTTCTCCTTTTTATGTTTGTTTCAAAGGAGAGAAAGATGAAGTGAAAGTGAAATTGAAAGTGAGAGAAATGATGGAGAGTTTGGCCGGATGGAAATGGAGAGAGAATGAGTGTTTAAATGCCTTGAAAGTGTTGTCTTGTATCTTACATAAAGTCAACAATTGCAACTCTTAATGATGTAAGCATTAAGGAGTGAATAGTGATGTGTAAGAAGAAGTGATTGATGGGTGAATGACAAGTGCATGGCCCCCCTTTCTCCCCTTTTTAGATCTGCTATTGGAAGTCTTTTTAGGCCATGGAGTGGTCTTGTCACATTTATTAAAGTTAAGCTTATGAATTCTTATGAAAAATTGTCCATATGTAGTATAAGTGAACAGGCGATAAGAAAATTGTCTTATCACTAGATTTTGATAAGTTATCAATTAATAAATGATTCCAACTCTCAATTGATAAGTTATCTAAGGTGATTGGTTGGTCTACTTATTTATGTGTAAGGCTTATACATGAAGATAAGGGCATAGCCTTATAGAAAATTGTTTTAGGATTTTTATCTTACATTGTTTTGTAATTTATGATTTGATTTTTGTAGAATTGTGAAATTTTCTAAAGTTGAATGAAATTATTCAAATTAAATTATCGATTAATTATTTAGGGTTAAAATTCCTTAATGGTTTTAAGGTTTAGGGTTTAAAGTAGCTTTAGAGCTTGTAGTTCTTTAAGCTCGGGTTTTATCAACAATTGGCTTTTGAATTGGAAAAATTTAATTCGTTTCTAAATATAAACTTAAGTTTTTAGTTTAGTTGATCTTTAGGAATGTTCAGAAGGTACTCTTAATCGAGTCTTAGGCCCACTAAAAGTAGGGTTTACACATACATTTTCGAGAAGGATAACTAAAAGATCACATTAAACCTGATGCCGCTAAGAGAAGTTAATAAATTATAGACAAAACTTGCTTGCAGAATGAAGAAGACTTTGGTGATGAGTAGAGTTGAGCTCCAAGAGGCTATCAATGCTTATGAGCTGACCCTTATGTTGGTTAGGTGCCTATAGAGATGAAGGTACGAGGTGAACTATCTTAGGAAATTAAGAAGCTGTTGGATAAATATGTCAACTTGTTTCCAGAACAGTTACCTGAGAGGCTGCTCCCAACTTGAGGTATAGAGCATTGCATTGACTTAGTACCCGGCACTACACTGCCGAATAAGCCAGCCTATAAAATGAATTCCAAATAGGCTTTTGAGCCCTAATGTCAAGTCAATGAGTTGCTAGAGAGAGGGTATGTTAAAGAAAGTCTCAGCCCTTGCACTGTATCGATGCTTTTAGAGCCGAAAAAGGATGGAACCTAAAGGATATGTATAGATAACCTAGCTGTAAACAATATCATAATCAAATATAGGTATCCGATCTTGAGGTTAGAAGACATGTTGGATGAGTTAAGTGGAGCTAAGGTCTTCAGCAAGATTGATTTGAAATCTAACTACCATCAAATTTGCACGAGACCAAGAGACGAAGGGAAAACGGTGTTCAAGACTCAACACGATTTATATGAATGGATGGTCGTGCCCTTTGGCTTATTGGATGCTTTAAGCACTTTCATGAGACTAGTGAATCATATGCTGAGGCATCTGATCGAGAAGTATGTCATAGTGTACTTTGACAGCATCCTAGTTTACAGTACCAACATGTAAAGGTACTATAAACACCTCCGAGCAGTTCTGGATATCCTCTATGCCGAGAGACTATTTGACAATCTCAAGAAATGTTGCTTTTGTCAAGAGGAAGTAGTCTTCTTAGGCTACATATTCAGTGGAGAAGGCTTACAAGTAAATGATGAAAAGATTCGAGCAATTGAAGATTGGCCATCTCTTACTACTTATGCTGAAAGTTTCTATGGACTAGCTTCATTCTATAGACGATTCATCAAGAATTTTAGTATCCTTGCCGCACCACTTATTGAGCTCACAAAGAAAAACAATGACTTTTGGTGGGGAGAAAGGTAGGAGAAGAGCTTTGTCGAGGTAAAAGAAAGATTAACCTCTACCCTGGTGTTAGTATTGCCTAACTTCGAGAAAATATTTAAGTTGGATAGTGATACATCAAGCATTGGAATAGGCGGTGTCCTAATGTAAGAAGGTTGATCAATCGTCTTCCACAGTGAAAAGCTTAAAGGACCGCAGTTAAATTATTTTGTGTATGATAAGGAACTCTTGGCATTAATATGAGAACTGCAAGTATGGCAGCATTATTTACAATTGAGAGAATTAGTCATATATACGGATTATGAATCGCTAAGGTATCTCCGAAGCCAAACCAAGTTGTCTAAGCATTAGGCAAGATTGGTTGAATTCCTTGAAGGATTCAATTTTGTAATAAAATACAAGCAGTGAAAGAGCAACGTAGTTTTAGATACTCTTTCAAGGAGACATGCACTTTTAACCAAACTATAAACTATATTATTTGGGTTTGCAATTATCAAAGAGCAGTATTCTGAAGATCTACACTTTGGACCCATAATTATGCAATGCATCAATGAGAGGACAGTGGACGAGTATCATATAGAGGATGGCTACTTATTTCGAGGTGGAAAACTATGCGTGTCGACTTGTTCCCTAAGGGAGCTGTTGATTAGGGAAGCCCACAGTAGAGGACTGTTTGGACATTTTGGGGAGAAAAGAACATATGAATTATTGAATGGTTAATTCTTTTGGCCGAGAATGAGGAGAGATGTACACCGCTTTGTCAAAAGCTATATCGTATGTAAGAAGGCTAAGTGCTAAGCCAAACAAGAGAAAGCAATGCCTTTGCCTGTCTTGATGAAGCCATGGATTGAAATGAGCACAGACTTTATTCTTAGACTACCATGAACTACCTGAAGCAAAGTATCTATAATAGTTGTCGTGGATCGATTCAATAAATGGGTACACTTCATGCCTTGCTCCAAAACTAACAATGCTTCAGCTATTACTTCTCTTTTCTTGTAGGAGATTATGCGGATACACGGTATGCCGGGAAGTATAGTCTTTGACAAAGACCCGAAGTTCTTGAGCCATTTCTAGAGGACCTTATGGCATCGGATGGGGACCAAACTACTATTTAGTACTTCCTATCACACTAAAAATGATGGCTAAATAGAAGTGGTTAATTGCCCTTTGGGATTACTACTCCAAGCCGCAATAGGTAAGAACTTGGGTGATTGGGGCATGTGCTTACCAGTGGTTGAGTTCGCTTACAACCGGACAGTGCATGACACCACTAAGTAGACTCCCTTCAAAGTGGTTTATGGTTTCAATCTCGAGTTACCCTTCAATCATACCCTTGCACCTATACCTATGCAAGAGGACCTTGACGCCTTTGCTAGAACACAATCTCTTCGGCATATATATGATAAAGTTATTCGGCACATCGACCAAGCTGCTAAAAGAATGCAAGAGAAAACTAATGGTAGGACAGTTAAACAATTCTAGCAAGGAGACTCAGTATAGCTACACCTTAGTAAGGAGTAGTTTCTAAGCAAGAGGAGGAATAAATTATCTGCTAGAGCTGAAGAACCGTTTAGAATCCTTTAGAAGATTAATGATAACGCTTACAGATTAGAGCCGCCCGAAGACTATAGGGTTTTTGAAACCTTTAACGTTGCCGACTTCAGTCTATATCACCCTGATGGAGAGCTAATCGAGAACCACTTAAATTTGATCCCAAATCCAAATCAACCTTGAGGGAATGATATGAATTAAGCTACTAGGCCTTCGACCCACAGCCGAGTCCGAGGGCTGGAAGGCCTTGCAAAGCGGATTCTTCTACTCCAGTTGACTCTTACCGAAGCCAAGTACCTCTCTACCAAGTCACTCTTTATGTTGAGCCGAAAGACTACCCATCTTTCTATAATGCATCGAGTTGCAAATTACCTACTCACACCTGAGCCAACCAATGATTTGGTACCTCCCTTACCAAGAAGCCAAGATAGCAAGACTCCAAACTAATTAAGCCACCCCTACTCGGACAAGTAAGTTGGTTATACTTTTTGTCCACATCTTCTAATAGCATCACCAATACAGTATTGCAATGTGTACAGAATCATGTATAGAATCCGTTGCACCAATGATTGTTTTCCTTGTATACTTATTTTTATCATTTTATATCTTGTATATTACTTCTTTTGGAAATACCCTTTTTTTCTTTTTCCCTTTTAGGTAAGTTGCCTTAATTATAGGTATAAATACCCTTATACTTGTAGCTGTAGATAGACAAATTGAACATTAATACACTTTTGAGTATTTTCCTTGTGTAAACACTACCTGTTTACTCTCGGCATCACTTTATCCTAACTCTTGAGTAAGGTTAGGTAGCGAGTAATCTCACCGAACCAATTTGTGTATCATATTGACTTGTGTCATGAGTCTTCGAAAGTTCCATTAGTGCATTGTATCCTCTAAAGCTATTTGTGGGTTTTTGCTTACTTTTTCTTTTGCATTAGTCCTTTCCATACCTTCCCCATCGCTTTCCTTTCAAGTTTTCTATAAGCTTGGACCCACTTAGCGACCGGCCTTGTTTGTTCTTGATCATGGTTCGCATCATCTTTGGCCCTATGGTTTGGTAGAACTTAGCATGAATACCATCCTTCCCAGGTGATTTAGTGGATCCTATGGAGAATAAGGCTTGTTTAATTTCTTAGGGCTATATAGGTTGCATTAGTAAGTTGGATGTAGATTGATCTAACCCTCACTTAGATTAAGAGGGATTTAATTTTTTAAATTGATGTTATCTTTTGCAAAAGTATAAAGGCACAGAAAATAAGAACATATGAGATTTTTTATTTGTTTAGGATTCTCTATCTAGCTTCTAACACTATCCACTAACCCCCCATATTCTATTTTTGACTTATGTATGTAGAACAAAGGCTTCATAGTATTTTGTATATCGCTCTCCATCACGTACCCACTTATTACGTTACTTCCATTTTTAGAGATATTCCTCATCTCTTAGAAGGGAATTAAGTTGCTCTTGTAAGGAATGTTCTAAGGATAAGAGTTTTGTTGTTTGTTGCTAAGCAATTTTGCTTTCCATGATGGCCAGTTGTTTTTTAAGCCTTCTCTTTTGAGACGTTAGAATACAAAGATTTTTCAATTCCAATCTTTTGCTCCTTCTTGGAATTTTGGAATAACTTTGAGCAATTCATGGTTATTTTTTTTACTAGGTAGACTGTAGGGATGATAAAGTTGGGTGAGATAGCTAAATGGGATGGAATCCAAAAGGTTTGCTTTAATGGTCTAGAATGTGATGTTTATGGGATTGTAGTAAGAGTGGATAGTGGTCTAAGATTGGTTGCCCTAAGTGTTTGACAATTGCATTTGGATATAGATGTCTTCATGAATTATTAGCTTGTCCTCTATCTATTCTTGTTTAGATTAAGGTAGTTATGAGTTGCCTACTTGACCATGTGTATCTAGGCCCTGTAAACCCTAAATGGATAAGGCCATAATCCAATATACAAGTGTGGTATGGAATCACTTTACTTATGTTAAAAGTAACCACACCACCCACCCATACCCGCCAAAACTAAACCCAAAAAAAAAAAAATACCCAATTTGTCTTTTGGGCCAATTATATCATTGAAACCTACACCAAAGCTTTTTTACCACCTCAGCATAATATTCTTTAATTTTATAACATAACATTTCTCTAACTTTTCATTTGTTACTTCCATACATAATATTGAAATGCTAAGATAGAGTAGAAGGTCTAACCTGCATAAAAGCATGCATTTCTTGTGTAGATTAGTGAATGTGAATCACAACTAAGGATTGTTTGAACCATAATAAGATGAGGCTTTCCCTACCTTGTTCAGCCTTACAACATATGAATCTATCAAATGGTAGTCTAACTAGTAGATCAGCAACCACTACTCCATTCACTTTAGTTTTAACAAGCAATAGCATGTTTGCTTGGATGTCATGAATGAGGTCTTTGATTACATTTATTTTCCTCACTAAATAGGCTCTTCTTGTGTTTAAGCAATTATCTTTAGTAGATGGGCAGAAATAGGAATCACCTCTAAATCCATTAAAGTGGTTGTAACCTATAATAGTTTGTTTGTTAGCACACTTAAAGGACTCTCTTGGCCTCCAAATGAATCTTGCATGAGCAAGTCTTATAGGTTAAGTAAGCTATCGCTTCATCTCTATCACACATTATTAATGGTATTGTTAATCTCCGCGTCATCAAGAAGGTTGAGGGTATAATTGTTGGCATTGGTGCCAAATTGAACCTCTAGAATAGCATTTGGATCATCATCTAGCAAGTAAGGGCTCATCATTTTAAGATCATGCTTGGGTAAACAAGGAAATTCAGAACTATTATTAGTATTATTAGAAAAAACTCCTTGATTGTCATGATGGTTACTCCATTCCTTGTGTATGTTGTTTGTGTTCTGATGTCACATACAATTGATTAAGTAAAATAAGATCTATCAAAACTAAGCTATCATTATTATAAGGTCCAATAGAAAGTTACATATAAGTAGAAACTTGTTTTCTTAAGTGAATCTTAGAAGAATATTTTTTTATTATTTTCCTCACTTTTGCATTTTAAGATAAACAATTCATAAATGTTTCAATACTTAAGTTCACATAGCTTTTCTAGGGGTGAGAGCGTTTATAGAACAATATATTTTCCTATAATTTAAAGGAATGTTACTATAGTTCTATAAAAGTTCATAGATTAATGAGACAAAGTAGTATCAGAATTTGCAACTTGTGTAATTGATTCTCTTAGTTATATTGTGGAAACTTAGTATGGATGATTGGCACCTAATGTGGAGTTTTAAGAGTAGATCATCTCATAAGGAGGAACTAATATATATCTTTCTTGGATCTTCTTATTACTCATTTTTATTTATTGCATATTTATTATTAGTTCCATCATATTAATATTTGTTTATGTGACCTAAATCTTTTGTTACTCATTAAGTAAAAAGAAAGGTCTATGTGGAAAAGGTTTAAGATTTACATTGCAATTGATTCAACCACCTTCTTAATTGTTTACTAATACTAACACTTCCATCATCTTTAAAATAGATAATGTGATAAACACTTATAATCAAAAGTTAAGTGTAAATAATTAATGGTACGGCAATAATATTAAACAATAAGATATCAATCAAATATGATATCTAGCAATTTCAGATTTCAAATATCTAACTTAAAAAATCAAAGTTGAGTTTCTTGCCCCTATTGTACAGTGATAACTTAGCCCTTTATCACTGGATCTTAAAATAATTGCAATTTTACCTTTAAACTATTTATTAAGTGTAACTAGATTTCATAAGCTTGCTTTTTACCTCCTAAGATTATGTTTATAAGTATGTAGCTAAAGGAGGTGTTTAAACCACCACATTAGCACTCTAAGTAACTTTTCTTTTTAAGTAAATCTCTACTTTATAAAAGAATATTTCACTAAAGTTACTTACCAATTTTTAAGTCTTTTACAAATCCTATATTATCATTATTTTCAAACAATACATAAAATATGTTTTAAAAATAAATGCCTTATTATTACTAGTAATAATAACACTAATAATAATATATTTATTATTACTAAAAAAAATAAATTGCATAAACTAATGGAAGTAATGGTACGTTGGAATTTAATACAAATTTTAGCTAATGTCATTCATGTCTAACATTGTAAGAGAAAGTAAGGAGAGAGAAGGCTAATAAAAGCACCCATTGCTTATAATTATTGGACTATTTTTTGGTATTATAAAGGAAACCAAGGTGCTTCACATGAGAATTCATGTTAAGCACCGTTTAAAAATATACTCTAACAATTTCAACAAAAGAATTACATTTTAAATTTCTTACATTAAATTGATGCTTTAGCAGCAGATTACAAGGTAAATGGACCCTTTTTTTTCCCCCTTTTTCTAGAAATTTTATGAAAGTAAAATCTTGCTTGGGAGTGTACAAATTGTATATACATCTAATATCACAAATGAAATTGCATATTACACTTAGGATCTTTAAGACATCCTTTTTCAAGGTAACTTCCCACCAATTAAATCCAAATTTTTAACATAGAAAATGTGGGGTCACTTATTTGTCCCCCATAAAGAACTCAATCAAGAAATTGGAGAGGGACAATAAAAATAAGACAACTACTAAGAAGTAAGATCCATAAAATTACAACCTTTTTATATTCTTAAACACAAGTGACGCCTTTTATAAACCACTATGTTAGAGATAGAAATGTAAATATAAATAGTATAGGAATATTTCTACAAATGTATAAAATATTAAATAATATACACATTGGTGGAGTGGACCTCCATAAATGACTTTTTCCTCATTTTAATGTGGTATCAAAGCACAATAGTTAAAACCCCAATAGTATTGAAAAAAAAAACAGGAAAATAAAATCTACTTTACATACGTTCATTTACTTCATCTTCTCTAATAACTTCCTTAACCACTTCTCTTTGTCATTTTCATCTTCTCAGACAACTTCAAACAATGTTCATCTTCTCTAACATCTTCACTAACAACTTCTCTCTCCTATTCATCTTCTCCAACGTCTTTCAACAACATATATCTTCTCCAATGTCTTATATCTTCCAGTGATGTTCACCTTCTATGGCATTTTCCGACAACTTTCTTCTTCTCAGGTATAGTTCTTTTTCTCAACAACCTTAAAGTCCATCTTGTTTCCACATCAAGTTATAGTGGGAACTTTATCAAATTGCCATTTTCAAATTCTAGTTTTGGATAATATTGCATTGCTAAATTTCTCTATCATATCTCACCAATATCTTAGCTACTTTGGTGGCTTCTATTAGTATACTTGTACCATCTCTCTTAGGGTCCATGTTAATCACTATCGGGAAGTTGAATGGAAAGAACTATGCTTCATGGTCTATAGTTGTTAAAGTATGATTCATGGGTTAAGCCCAATTATATCATCTCACCAAGCAAGTAGAAGGGATTCTTGAAATTGATAAAGCCACTTGGTAAAAGATTGATGCACAGCTTTTAGCACTTCTTTGACAAGTGATTGACCCCTCACTAATGAGTATTTTTAGATGTTATTTTTCTTGCTATGAGACATTGACGTAAGCTCGTGATCCCTACAATGGTGATATCTCTCGAGCTTATGAGGTCATTAGGAATCTCTTCCAACTTCGTCAGTCTGATAATGATATGACTACACATATCGGCCAATTTCAAGGATTTGCAATGGAATTTTAAGAGATTTTGCAAATTACTCCTAATGTTCGTGTCATGCAAGACCATATCAACAAACTCTTGCCCATTATGTTCCTTCACACTGTACAACCTGAGCTTAAGTCTATTAAGATTCAAATATGGAGGGGAAAAACCATTCCTTCGCTATCAGATGTACGTCAAAGGATTTTGCATGCCTTCACAACTGTTGTATCAACTAAACCAATGGTTGATCAGTTTACTTTAGTTGTTCAATTTACTTCTATAATACGAGAAAGAGGGGGAGGTAAAATTAGTCAAGGAGGATGTAGAAGCGGACGTAGTGGCGATTGTGGTTTAAATCACACCAAATGTAATCATTATGGTAAAGTGGGACACTTGAAAGATTCTTGCTGTGCATTAAATGAATACCCTTTCTAGACACTCTTTACATATTGCAAATGTGGTATAAACTCAAGAAGGAATTCTTGGTAGTCAGCCTCCTAGTGGTAAATCCACTATTGGTGTTCCCATAAAAGAATATTCATTGTTATTTTAGTTACAAATATCTAATACTCACAATATAACGACTCGATCTGTGACTTTAGTAACTGATGTAGGAACATCTTCAACATATTTGGCACATTCATCTACATCTACCCCTTAGATTTTGGATTCAGCCGCTTGTGAGCATATGTTTGGTAATAGTTCATTTTTCTCTAACCTCATTAAACCTTCCTTTCTAACCAATGTCACATTCGTTGATGGATCACTTTCATTAGTAAAAAGCATTGGTAATGTTAATCCTACTTCATCATTGCCTTTATCGAATGTTTTCTATGTGCCTAAGTTTCCATTAAGTTTGGTGTCTATTAGTAAGCTTACTGGAGATTTGAAATGCTCTATAACTTTTACTAAGTTTCAATCTAGGATACGTAGACCAGAAAGGTGATTGGTATAAGGCATGAGTCTCAAGGATTATACCAACTAATAGTGGCTCCATCTCAATCAACATTTTTAGCAAAATGCTATCCCTTGCAAATACATAGTTGCTTAGGGCATCCGAGATTACGAAGTCTTCAAAAAATGTTCCTTAGTCTCTCTAGTCTTAATAGTTTAGAGTATCAGTCATGTTAATTGGGAAAACAAACTAGGTGTTTTTTCCCAAGTCTAGTCAATAAACATGCATCTGCACCATTTGCTTTAGTTCATTTTGATTTTGAGGTCTTGGTCGTATTACCTCTAAAATGATGATTATTCAATAATGACATGGTTATTTTTAATGAAAGATCATTCTAAATTGTTTTCCATATTTACTTCCTTTCATGCTGAAATCAAAATACAATTTGGTATGCATGTTTAAGTATTAAGAAGTGATCATGCCAAAGAATATCTTTCTGATAACTCTTATTTTAAATACATTTCACATGGTGATTTTATAGTATTTCCCTTACATCTTTGGTTATTTTTTTAAGGAAATTGATACTTAATAGAGTAAAATTTTGATTTCAAGATTTAAATGCGTTCTCGGATTGAAAATGAAGAAAAAGAATTAAGTTTTAGTTAATTTGGAGCTCAGATGAATGGGTTATGAAGTTTTAAAGTTATATAAACAATAGGAGAAAGTAGCAATTTTTTGTCAGAAAGTAACATAATCTGGGACACAACTATGTCCCCAGGCTGTGTCTATGCAGGAAGATTTTTTGTGCTAAGGTCAATAAGTTACACAACCTGGGGACATAACTGTGTCCCAGGCTGTATCTGGTGACAAAAAAAGAAACTTCACAATACATTATAAAAGAACTTATAAATGTTTTGCACATAACTTTGGACATTAAAAAGAGAAGAGACTTGAAGAAAAGGAGGAGCAAAAGGTGAAAGCAACACCTAACTTGAAGATTGAAGAAGATTTTTCATCAACAAAAGGGGTTTTTCATGTTTTATTTCTTGATTTTGTTGCAATTCATTTTTAATTTCATCATGATAGCTTAAGATTCTCTTATTTAAGATTATGGAAACTAGGGTTTTATGTGACTATTGGATTTATTGATAATTTTCAATAAATTTTCTATCTTTCTTGATTCAATTATGTGTTTTAATTGTTAATTGATATTTCTAAGGTATTAATCTATGATATTATACATTAATGTGATTCTAAATTATATTACTAAGTGAAGAGATTCCGGTAAATAATTTAGTATTAGGGTTAATATACTTGAGAAAGGTGTTAACTTTAATTGTGAATCCCTCCGGTCAAGAATAATAGAGATGGAATTGGATATATTTTTAGCGGTCACATGTTAAACACTAGGGGGAACAATTCCTAAATACATTATTTGCCTTTATGAAGTCGTTCTTAATTTTATCGCTTCCTAAATTAATTAGTTAAGTCTCATAATTAGATTAGTTTGTTAATTGTAGTTTTTTAATTCATTCAACCCATCACAATTTTCCGGTTGATAATAGAGTTAAGGTTAATATTAGTACTTGAGATCTCTGAGGGATCAACTCGAACTTACATCCGCTATATTAAAATTAATAAGTGCACTTGCCTTATATCACTTTCCAATCATTTATGACTAACCATGGTATGATCCATCAATCTTCTTGTTCATATACACCTCAACAAAATGGTGATGCTAAACAAAAGAATAGATACTTAGTTGAGATAATACGTATGATGTTGCTCCACATGATGGTTCCTTTACAATTTTAGGATGATGCTTTCCCAAAATTGTATGCCATCCTTTGTACTTTATGATCAAATTCCGTTCTCCATTCTCCATTCTCTTTCTTCGTGATGCTTTATATAATGTTTATCTACGTATGTTTGGTTGTACATGCTTTGTTCATGTTCCATCCCCTAACAGAGATAAAATGTCGTCTCGATCATCAAATGTGTTTTTTCAAGATACTCGCTTCTCCAAAAGGGATATTGTTGTTATTAACTTGAGTTGCAATGTGCCTTTATGTCAAGTGATGTAACATTTTTTGAGTCCACTCCATTCTTCATTAGTCCATCTACAACTGTTGAGTCTATTAAAGAGGTTCATCCTGTAGTTGTACCTCTTTCCATCTCTTTACCACCTTAAAATAGTCCACATCCACCACCATCATCTACAGAATCATTGGAGAACTCGACAATGCCATTATAGGTTTATAAGTGTTAACTACGTCAAGAACCAGCTAAAGGTGTTGTTCAAGATTCTAATGCCTTGCCAAACACTAATCTAGTCTTGAATCTGCCTTTAGATCTAAATTTTCCCATTGCCTTACAAAAAGTTATATCTTGTCTTTGATTATGTTTCTTATGCTTCTTTGTCTCTATTTGCTTTTGTGTCCTCTTTATCCTTGATATCTCTTCCTCAAACTCTTTTAGAGGCATTGTCTCATCCAAGGTAGATGTAAGCACCCTAGTAAGGTGTAAATGGATTTATGCTATGAAGACTTTACTAAATGGTTCAATTAGTCTCCTTAAGGCAAGATTAGGAGCTAAAGGCTATGCACAAGTATATGGTGTTGACTATATGGACACTTTCTCTCTTGTAGCTAAGATGGTTTTGGTTCGTCTATTCCTCTCTCTAACAATAATTTTTAAGTGGCCTTTACATCAATTGGATATTAAGAATGCTTTTCTTGATGGAGACTTGAGTGAAGAGGTATTTATGGAGCAACCCCCTAGCTTTATTATTTAAAGGGAGTCTAACCTAATTTGTAAGTTATAGAAATCATTGTATAGGTTAAAGCAATCTCCTCAAGTTTGGTTTGGTAAATTCAATTCAACTCTTCTTCACTTTGGCATGGTTAGGAGTAGGTCAAATCATTCAATTTTCTACAGGTGTCAAGCTTAGGGAAGCAAATTTTCTTAGTTGTTATGTTGGCGATATTATCATTATAGGAGATGACAATGATAGGATCTCTAAGTTAAAAGCCTTCTTGCATCAACAATTTCAACCTAAAGACCTTTTAAGAGTTGCACAAGCTCTTCTTCAAAGTACTATTCCCCGTCCTCTTCATCAAACTCTTTCAGGTCTATCTTTCGCCTTACTGGTTTTCCTATTCCTCCATCTTGAATTGGTTAAGCTGGATTCTAACCGTTAACGGGTTGAGCAACTTATGAGGTATTTTACTCGGCCTCAGGGGGTCGGCAAGTTAACATACGAATAGCTTGAGTTAGATTTACTAAGAGACTAGCCACTTCATCAAGTTTTTCATTAGTGCTTTTCGAGATTCCTTGAGACTATATTCTATGGTAGACAACTCCACTATTATCATCTCCCATACCAACATTCGCACTTGGGTCTATCATTTTCTCCATAAATTTAAAGTTCACACAAATACTTCAAGAAATTAATAGTTAACAACACAACACTCAAATTAACACAATAACTTGCTTTACTTCACATACACAAAACAGAGTATAAACAAAACTTCAAAAACTAACTATAACTCAAACAAAACCTTCATTCCGATACCAAGATGATGATAACCAGGACCAAAAATAGATAAAACCAGTTGCTGGATTGGTCCAAACGTATAGAAAACTCGAAAGGGTCTATGGGAAAGTACAAAAGAAATGAATAACAAATGAACAAGTAAGCAAAACTTACAAACAACTCTAGAGGATATGACGCACTAATGAAACTTTTAATGACTTACGACACAATTCGATATAACGCATAAATCAATTGATGAGGTTACTGGCTACCTAGCCTTACTCAAAGGTTAAGATAAAAGTAAAACCAAGAATAACCAAGCAAATGTCTACACAATAAAAAAAAAAATACTCAAAGTGTATTGATCATAATCTCTTTTAGCTATAAGTATAAGGGTATTTATCCCATAAGTTAGAGTAACTTATCCAAAAAAGAAACAGACAAAAAGAGCATTTTCTAAGGAAGTAATGTATAAGATATAAGGAATAAAAATGAATATATAAGGAAAACAATCATTAGTACAATGGATTCTACACATGATACTATATACATGATGATGCTATATTAGCGAGACTGTTAAAAGATACGGACAAAAATTATGGACAGCTTGCTTATCTAAGTAAGAATGGCTCAGTCAACCTGAAATCTATCTATCTCAGCTTCATAGGAAGAAAAATGCTGAGTCATTAGATGACTCGAGCGTAAGTGAGTATTCTTCAATTCGACGCACTACAGAGAGATGAGTAGTCATTCAGTTAGGCATGAAAAGTGACTTAGCAAGAAAATACTCGACCTTGATAGAGGTCGACTAGAGCAAGAGGATTCATCTTGTCAATCCTTCTAGTTCTCAAGCTTGGCTGTGGATTAATGGTCCAGTAGTTTGATCCCCATCAAGTCCCTAAAGTTTAAGTTAACATAACATATTCGCATAAAAAGATAGGTAGAACATGTATAATCTCATAATAGTCCTGATAACCTATTAGTTAAATGTGATTTAATATATGAAATAAGACCATTTTCTTTCCAACAAGGAGATGTTAGTTTTTCCGCAAAATATGCAATATAAATTCATATTATTTTACTTAAACAAAACTTTTCAATGGGAATAAGAAAACTCATCCAGAACTTAAGAAACAACAACTTACTTATAGAAGAGTGATATGCAGGGAATACTAAGCCTTTTACATCTCCATTATACTATTTTGGTGCAAGACTAAAGGATTTCTTTGGCATGGGTGCAATCAATGGAGAAAGTCGACCTATAGGGGCCTTGAGAGGTGAAGGAGAAGCACAGACAGGAGGAAGAGCCGTCAATGTCAGAGTTGAACTAGAATGAGATAATGAAGAATCTGGAGAAATTACAGCTTCACCATGCAAGCATGGTTTAAGTGGTTGAATGGTTATCACTAGTGAAGAAACTGGAGAAATTACAGCTTCATAATGCAAGCATGTTTTAGTTGGTTGAATGGTTATTACAGAAGGTGCTGGAGAACTTGCTATAAGGGGTAAGGAGTAATGTGGCTTGCTTTTAAGACCAACATGTACATCTATACTAAAGGGAGAGGATCTACAGTTATGACAAGGTTGAATATGATGCACATTTGGTGAAGGACCTAGAGAAAAAAGGGTAAGGTGTGAGGATGATGGTGATTGTTCATGAACATTTAATGGAGATGGAGTTGAAGCTCGTATAGGCATAAGAGGGGGCCCATGGAGCATTCCCTTCAAATAAGAAGACAATTGAGGTTGTCTGGAGGTGGAATTAGGATTCTTTGAGCCAATTGTTTCAATCTTTGAGGCAAAAAACTTCTAGAATTTAACATCATCGAAGCTTTAATTGAGACAAAGGATGCAATAGTTGAACCATAAGGATTTCTAACTTGTACATAAATATTCTACCACATAAAAGGGGAAAAGAGATGGTCAATCTCCTAGAAAATTTATTTATTGAAAAGTTTATTAAGGAGATAGCAAGTTGACCAACCCAAATGTCTAGCCAATAGATAGAAAGTAGCAGAAAATATGTTTGTCAAACAATTGAAATGGTTGTTAAATTATTTAAGCCTTGGCCACTTTTCTAAAAGTACCATCAACATGTTTTCAGTTCTTTTATTCAGCCAATATGTAATAAGATCACTTGCATAACTTAGTAAGTCATAGGAGTCTTTATGTAGTCTAGCGTACTCCTTATAAGAATATCAAGCTCCCCTAGCATTGCTACTCTATGTGCAGCACTCTTTAAATCATAAGTCTAGTTTAACATCTTATAAGGTATTAACAACTGCATACATGAATCTAAGTCCCAATGACCCCTCATAGAAAATCAGGTTCCTCCTAGTAACGTCACATATTAGGACTCAAACAAGAGTACAGTACAAAGTGGTAAATATAAGTCCAAAAATAAAATCATGCAACCATCTCCATATTGTAGAAAGCTACCTGAAAAATTGTCTTACCTCATATGACCTCATACTTAATCCATAATTCAACTGTTGCTCCAACTTAAAAATTTTCCTTTATTTCGTTAATCGCATTGTACAAAGTGAACTTAAAGAAGGTCTGTGGTATCTGCCAAAGGGAAGCCAATCGCATGGGGTTTACATAGATTCCTCTAAGAAACTTCAAGATCTGAAACTCATATTGGTGTCCAAATAAAGATACTGTAATAGTTAAATTAGATTGCTGAAGAAACAAATCAACTAGATATGATCTCAGCACACTCAGTGACACTTGGTTGATTAGAGTGTCCATAGGGTCAGAGAGAGCACAAAACACCACATCACAGTGGTATACTAATAAGACTGCCACCTGCCCAGAATATATAGATCTTAATCAATTTAAGAACATGCATTTAAATTTATATACAGCATAAAACACCAAAAGAAAAGGAGGAAAGCAACAAGACCTTTGTGTCAAGGACACCTATTTCCCCATAAATATCATACTCTAATCTTCCAATGTCTGTAACAAGTTCTCCAACTGGCTTTTCCAATCTAAAT
This sequence comes from Lumnitzera racemosa, assembly GCA_024138005.1. NCBI lineage: Eukaryota > Viridiplantae > Streptophyta > Magnoliopsida > Myrtales > Combretaceae > Lumnitzera > Lumnitzera racemosa. The sequence goes on along the minus strand of JAMXBC010000012.1, from coordinate 48,515,461 downwards.
GGTGCTTGAACAGTGGCTGTATAACAGACAAAAGCCAATTCATTTTCAAGAAAAAAAGTAATCAATAATGGAGAAATCAGGCAAAAAGTAGCTAGCAAGTGAATAAATTTGAATTAAAAGATCTTTTCTAACAGATTGAGATGATAATAGCTGCAGTAGAAGGCTAACCTCAGTAAGGGCACTGCAATTAATTATCTTGTAGGGGGCTCTAATATATCTATATCTATGTATGTATGCATGTATAACTTAAACATCCTCTCTTGGATATTTTTATATAATGCAAGTGACCAGATAGCAATTCTGTCAGACTACGTAACAGCAGAAAGAGTGCATCTTTAGTATTTCATAAATGATGCATGAAAATCTAGTTCTAGATAATTGGAAGAAAGGTACATGATTTTTTAAAGTCCATAAAAGTAAAGAATTACTTTCCAAGTTAGAGCCCCATAATCTAGGAATTCTAGATCCTATTTACCTCCCTATGCTCTTTTCATCCCTTGTGCTTCTTACAGATTCTGTTCTTCTATCTACTAAATTCAACCTTATCTATTACTAGGGTAACTTATTATTGATTCCACTACACAAAGGGTAACTAGCATGACTGTTACAACAATCTATTGGCAGCAATAGAACATTTCATTAAGAGTAAAACAGAAATAGTTTGCTTTCTAAAGTGATTATATCAATAAGATTTCTTCATTTTTGTTAGGTAGAATATGCAAAATTTGGAAGTAGGTTCAATAATCAATCCATCACTCTTATCCTAACTTATAAATTATAATTTATGAAGAGGAATGAAGCACCAAATTACTTTTAAATTAGTCCACTTTAAAATGATAGACAAGCCTCATCTGGTCATTTCAACGGAATCGGATTCAAAGGAATCCAAGTTTCTATGATTATTCATGAGAGATAGATGAGGTTGTCTAGTAAGAGGATAAATAAATATGAGGTTGTCTAGTAAGATGATAAATAAATACATATAATTTCTCAACTCCTTAAAAGTGGATTCTCTCCTTTCAATAATTATTAGGATTCCTAGCATTTGAGAGCAACAACAGCATCATCATCCTACTTTATGTCCTCATCAATCCTTCATGAAAATTAATAGAAGTTTGAATTCTTTTGAATTTTACTCAATAAAATTAACCAAACAAGAACACAGCAATGAGCTTGGGATTGAGTTCAACTATCAACTTGAAGTCCAAGCTCACCCTACTAAACTTTCAACCCCAGGCATGGCTTTAAGTTTGTACTCAACAAGTTTGACCACTACTCAGATATGTTCATTTAAGCTTAATTTGCCTTATAAAATCATAACCCACTTTAAACAAAGTGATGTTGACAACAGGTTCGGTATGGTGTTTGATTAATTCGCATTTTAACTCAAGTAACTCAAAACTCTCCATTAGGCTTGCAAGCCCCCTAAAACATACAACCAAAGATTGAGTTCCATTCAACCCAATCGGATTGCAGTAAAATTAAACTCGAAGAAATATCAATCCAGACCTCAGCTCCCCAAAGGCCAAAGTAATGCAAACCCAATCATACTGCTGCTACAGAAAATTAACAAACACTATTACTATTTATGCAATTATATCATATTTTCCTCGCCTCTAGACAAGGTAACAAGATAATAAACATCTGTTCAATCCAAATAAGTAAAGCTAATAAGCTGTATATGCAAACAATACCTATAAGGTCAAAGCATCAAAACCATTATTGAACTCCAAGTTCAAATTGCCTTAACCTGATAGCAGTCCATGTAAGCTAAGAATAGAAACCTCAACTGTTCCAGAGAGTAAATTCCTTTATTTACTATAACAGCTCACAGGATCATAAAACCCTAACTACATAAGCGACAAGGAATAACCAAATATGCCAATACAAACTAATAACGTATCACTGCGTTCAACCGCGGTGTTAGCGTCAAACCCAGAGTTGACGGAATGCAAAGGAAGAATCCAGAAGATGGAGTAGAGAGAGACGGCAAAACCTAGAAGTAAAATGACAACGCATTTGAAGCTCTACTGTTGAGCGACTAATCTACTGAGACCTGTCGAACATCCCTCGCAAAGGAAGAAGGTTCTAGAAGAATCTTGAGAGTAGTGGTCGTTCTGTTGTTGGTTTTGTTGATGGTGATGTTCATTAGGTTGCAGATTATGCTGCTGCTGCGAGGTTTTCCACATTTGCAGAACATCTGCGGCCCCTTTTGCTTTACATCCAGATTGAAGTCCTTTCCTTATTTCCTCTCTCTTTTAGAGAAGTAATTGAAGGAAAGAAAGAATATTACTCAAGTGAGTTTGGATTTCCCTCTCTACAACTGCGAGTAATGAGTTCGCAATCACAACCACAAGTCGGACTCGGAGGAGGGTGTGAGCGACAAGTGTAGTGTTTGTTTCACGTTCATTGTTCTTCAGGTGGGCGCATCATGCATGCTTATATTTATCGTGTAATGTCATACTTATCGATATTTAAATTTTTATCATAAAAATTTGCAATATTTCAAGTCAATCAAAGTAATAATAATAAAAATATAGAAAACTGAAAGTTTTGTTTATTTATTTATTAGAATTAGGATCCTCCAACTTTCGCGTCAGATGGTTAAAATTTTTATTTTAAAATTAGATAAACGCATCATGTATTACATTATGTTTCTTTTGTCCCAAATTCATGCATTACATTAATAAAACTCTATATCTTTTTTTCCCCATACTCATGTATTACATTAATAAAATTCTACCTTTTTTCTTTGCAAATTTAAAACCCTGTGTCTTAATATATAATCTATGATATAATAGTATCATCAACATCTCTCTCTTATTTCTTTCTCCTCCCAAGTTCTTGTTACTTGTTAATTTTCAACTTTTTTTTTTTTATCTTTTGTTTTCAATTTGTAGATCTTAAAACAAAATTGTGTGGCTTGGAATATCTCCTAAAACTAAAAAAGCCAAGCTAAACCGAAAAACAAAATCATACACATTATGCTATATGCTTAATAATGTAGATATAAGGATTATATGCATAATAAAATATATGTACATGATTAAAAATATATATCTACATAAAAAATATGTCATTTGCTATTATTATATAAGATGGAGATGGAAATTATATACATATAATATGTAGATACTTGAAAACATATATTTACATAAAACTAAACTAATATATCATGTAATATTATTATGCAATATCATAGAGCATATTACATAATTGTATATAGCATATGGTAGTATTAAAAGTAGCAACAATGTAACATTTAACTACGCAGTACAAATATTTGATATATAATTTTCTATAAAATAAGAGGATTTAAGTATGAATATAAATGAATTATATGCACAAGTTTGTATTTAGCTCACAAATTTAATCCAACTCAAGTCAAGTTTCAATGTTAGTTGAGTTTAAATTGATTTTGGATGTTAATAGTATTTTAAGTAAAGAAATAATTCTTTTTTATATAAATCGAATATAAATAAACTTAATAAAGTCAATTTCATATTTATTTGTTAACACTTCCAATTAAAATGGGGTTTAAAACTTCATTAAACTCAAGTTTTAAAGTAGCAACAATCTAACATTTAAGTACGTAGTACAATTATTTGATATATAATTTTCTACACAATAAAGAGATTTTAGTATGAACATAAATGAGATATACATCCAAGTTTAGTTCAATATTTATTCATGTTTAAACTACTCAAATAATTTATTTGATTGAGCTTGAGCTTTATGTTTAGCTCCCAAATCAAATCTAACTCAAACAAATTTTCAATGTTAATTGAGTTTGAATTAATTTTGGATGCTAATAGTATTTTAAGTAGAGAAATAATTCTTTTTATATAAATAGAATATAAACAAACTTAGTAGAGTTGATTTCATATTTATTTGGTAACACTTCCAGTTAAAATGAAAAAAGAAAAATCCATTAAACTTGAGTTTTAAATGAAGTGGAACTTAAGCTCAAGTTCAACGCAATACTATTTTGATTCAACTTATTTAGAACTCTTAAGTAATAATATATAAAAATAATATATATATATATATATATAGTTCTAATTCAAAGCAATGGACATAGCATTAGTTCTACGGTGTTGTGACTTTTTCTACTGCTTTTGGCAACTAGTAATTGATTAGTGGGAAATTTTAAGATTAGTTTTTCTCTAGAAAAAGGATAAATTATCCCTATCATTGAGGGGAAAAAAAATCTCATTGTCAGCTTTAAGGCATTGCATGATATATTAATGAAATATCCCGAAAAATATATAAATGCATATGATTTTAAGTATGGGATATTTTAGTAATTTCCCTTAGAAAGTAATAATACCAATGATAGCCTCCTTATTAGTATTGCAAATGATTTTACGATTACTTCCTCATTGTATGAGTCTTTTGGAAACTTTAAACTTAAAAAATATAAATAAGGCAAAAGAAACTCATGATCTAATCTTGCAATGACCATTGAGAGAGATAAGTAAGTTATCTTAATCTCTTTTCTTCAAAGCATAATTTTTAATGGGATGTGAGATTTTTAATGCTTTGTATCCACTAATTAAGTAAAACTTAAGGATTAAACCATACAATTTAGATTTAGATTTAGGAGATTGACATATAGAGAAATTGATTGAAGTAACCCTTGTTTGCTTTATATTCAAGGTTGATGATGTAGCTATAGTTTAATCATAAGTTTCATACTCAATAGATAATTTTTCACAGCAAAGTAGTAAAAGTTGTTGATATTATAACATTATTGAGAAACAAACTATGCATGAAAAATTAACGAGTTTAAGGTACTAAAACCACATGTTATTATGGGTTAAATTATATTATTTGTGATCAATTTGTAGTATCAATCCAATTTAATTAAAAGAATGGATCTTGCATTGGGACATAAGTAAGATTTTCAAGCACATGCTAGTTTTGAAATCACACATTTAAGAGAAGACATTAATTAATGGTGTCATTGGTTAACCAAGTTGGTCAGAATCCCTAATATATGGTTTAAGAATTTTAGATGTGAGCTTATAAGCAAATTCTTGTTGGAATTAAGGAAGAAGGGAAAAAAAAAAACACTTTTTATTTATTAATAAATTACCTTCTTAATATCAATATTTACTAATAAATAATTTCATTGCTTTAGTTATAGATAAATCATATTACACAATTTAGTAAACTATTAATACACGTATCAATTAAAAATTTTTGTTGTAGGTTAAGATAATTAATCATTTTATTTTAGTTTATGTATATATATATATACATATATATATAAGTATACCCATGTTTTCATAGGTAATAAGAATGTATATCTACATAATAATAACAGTAATGATGATGATAATAAGCTTATAGATAAATTTATTCTTAGAATTAAGCTAATGTGTCGTTAGGGTGTTAATAAATAAAAGTAATTGATCACAATAATCATCGAAAGTCAATCATATGAAAACCTAATTAAGTTTTGAATTCAAAATCTTGAAATAATAGATGGACTCCATTAATTGCCTAATCAATTAACTTAATTGAGAAAATTAATGACATCTATTAACCTAATTAATAATAATAAAAAGATAGTTAATGATAAGAGTAAGTTGGTAACCCTATTATATATAATACCCATTCGGAGCTTACTCGACTATATAGGTTTTTGGTAGGTAATTAAGGTAATAGGGTAAATTTTTGGTAATAATTTCTCGAAACCTTTTCTCATGGGATAGGGTATGGGTAAGAAGTTATGGTACCTTATACGTACCCTTAAACCTATAATTCAAAACATATAAAGTATGGATATTATGGTCCTCACCTTGTAATAGTAATTAAATAAAAATAATAAATAAATGATACCATTTCATCAAAATAAAGCAAAGTCTAATGTATTAGAAACTCTAAACTAAATGCTTATTAGTCCCTTCCTTTTCATATTTTGTCTTTAGCCTTTACTTCATAATCGGTTTCTATCGGTTTCTTTCTATTCCTTTCTCTTTTACTAAATCTATCATCTAGTAAAGTTTGAAAAATGAAATCTAAGTTCTTAGTTTCTACTTCCAAAGCCATCTAAAAGCCATGAGGTATGTCTATTACTTTCTTTCTATGGTAGAATAGTTTCTTTATTTTTGTAATACCCTAAGATTTTGAGCTAATACGATAACTCTAGGATCCGAACCTCTAAATTTAGAACGTCGGACTATATTATTCATTTTATTTCAAACTTCACAGTAAGGTTAGAAAAATTAGATGATGTAATTAAAGTAAAGTTAATTTCTTAAAATAAGCTTATAAAAATATTAATTTAAGAAAAAAATTAATTTATCGATAAAGCCAATAAATATTGAAAATGTAAAATTTGAGTTTTTAGATATAGTGAGATTTTAAAAATAAGTTAATTAACTTTCAAAAATAATAAATGAAGTTAAATTATATATAATATTCATGTATTTACATATGATATGTATTAAATATATACATATAATAATAATAAATTTTCAATATTATGAAATTTAATTAAAATAATGAATGGATAAGTCATCAAATAATGTAGCAACATGAGAATGACTTGAGAACATGTCATGACAAGATTAATAAGGAAGTGACACATGGTTCGTAGTCAACATATAGGAAAAGGAGGAAATGACATATGTTATTTCACTTTTTGACATGTAAAAATCCTAAAGCCTATAAATAGGGCTTTAAACATCATTTGCAATATTTTAGCAATTTGAAAATACAAGAACCTAATTTTAGAAAATTCAAAAATAAAATAAAATAAAAAATAAAAATAAAACAAGAAATAAGGTCAGAATTGGTCTAGGGTGGTTCATGTACCAAACTACAACCTGACTTGGAGTAGCTTAGAGGTTAAAGAAAGGGTGGTTGGAGGAGATGTCCTAAAAAGGTACGGTGGTTCAATGGCGATTGGTTCAAGCGAATTGATTTTCCACTCATAACTTGTCTAGTTTTCTAAAAATATTAAATGTTATTAATTAATTATGAAATTTTGTTTTCTAAGGTTATTTTAGGTGTATATTAATTTCATTATTTCATAATTAATTGAGCTTGAAACAACATCATCTACTATAAAATGCCCTGTTTGGATGAAAATTAAATTAATTTTTATAAATATTAGATGATGTTGTTTCAAGCTCAATTTTTGTATATAGTACACTTAATATATATATTTAATTTAGCAACAAAAAAATTTGAAAATCTTCATGTTTACTATTTATTATAATTATTTTGGATAAACTTGGTAATTTTATTATTTTATCAGATTAATTAGTTTTTGATAAAATCAATGTATGAGCCTTATGTATTTTGATTACTAAAGTTTATAATGATATTTGGAACACTTAGTTTTCATCTCACATGTAAATTTGTTTATTTTCCTTAATTTTTCATAATTTTGAGCTAAAATAGCTATTTTTGTAAAAATAGATAATAGATAGTTTAGTGTAATTCATGGTCAATAATTAAACTACATATTTTTTTTTGAGTCTATAGGATTTTTCATCAAATTAATTGGGCTCGCATATTATTTAATGTGTATTTTCCTAATAAATACATATATATTGGCTTAATATATAATATAATAATTAGTATTAGTAACATATTTGTCAAATTCATGTAAAATAAACACTTTGGGGTATATTAAGGGTTGCTGGACAAGTATAGAAAGTGTGATTTTTAGGGTTTTTAATTTAGTACTAAAGCTTATTCAAGTTAATTATAGAGTTACAGTAACGTACGGTCGAGTCGGTAATACGAAAGAGTATTTTTAAGCTTTTGACAATATTGATTTTGCTAAAATTGGATAAATAATGAGTAAGATATAGTCAAATGAAGTGTAAAAACGCAATAGTAAAAGCTTATAATAGTTCAGATTCGACCCATACTTGACTTGAAGATTATGTTTATATTTTCTTAGGTATAATAAGTAAGGAAGGACCACATGATAAAGTTTAGGATTTTACATTATTACTAAGTCTAGATAAATGGATCTAGCTTATGCTTGAAGTCGATATATTACTACTCATAACACTACATGTTGTTTGATGCCATGTTGATCAGATGTGGCTGTATTTTGGGGTAGATTGATATATTACTATAGTGAATGATGATGATGTGGTGATTTTGGATGATGGTAAATATATTTTAGTTATACTGCTATGCTATTATGTTGGGTAATGATTTGTGTTTATGAATAATTATACTAACTTAGAGAGTTAAGGGATTGCTAACTCCATTTTCTAGGTGTATGCCTAAGTGAAGCCAAAGTGAGATACTAAAATTCCACTAGGGAGAGTTCAAAAACTAAAATCAGATCAATAGGTTGAATAAAACTGAAAGATTAGTTGTGCTAAATGATATACTTGACTTGTTATTGGATATCATGGCATAAAAAGGACCTATGGGTTAGAACTTTCAAAATGAGGCTTCCAAGTGATCATAGAAAACAGCATGGCTTTATAAACTAAGTTTTTAGAAGCATATAGATTACATTACCCAAAAATTGTAACTATTTTTATAATCAGATTTGGTAGACTACGGTGTGTAGTCTAATATAGCATGTTGCCTTTTTTATTTGGTAAACTACGGTGTGTATTCTAATTTTGTAAAGTAAAGTTGGGGGTCTTACTCCCAAGAAGATACTTATTGCCTTTTTTGATATGGTATATTATAATGTATAGTCCAATTTGGTGAAAGTCCTATTCTTAGGCAACTCCTTGTTGCCCAAAGGTTCTTGGACGTTGTATTTAAATATCTGGTTATGTCAATTAATCGGATGAAAACTAGAGGGCATAGGATATTGGTACCAATACATACTACGTACATGAGTATAACATATTACATTACTAGCAATAAATGTTTGGTTAAGCGAATGCATATGTGAAGATGAATATGTAAATTATGATTGAAATGTTTTAGTTGTGATATATGATATTGTCTATATCATATTATTTGTTATCCACTCTCACTCAACATTAGTAGTTGAGAGGATAAATGTTTTATCCTTAGGATAATACCATCGTAAAGGGCCTCACACTAGAGGAGATGTATATTGAGAGTACGAGTCAAAGTTAATGACTTTTGTATGGAACTTATACTAACTTAGAGATCCTACTATTGTGAAAATGACAAAAGAAAAAACTTATTCATATTTTAATGTAAATATTATTTTGTACATATAAGTTGTAATAAGATATTCAGCTGAACTTCGATATACCATTTAACACATAAACAAAGTTGTCTTTTGGTAAATAAGCAGGTTGAGTTAAGTTTTTAATAGGTATTCTTGTGTGTTAGTGCATTCCATGCTAAGCCAGGATGTGATAGTTTTATATTTGACAAAAGATTTGGTATTATTACTAAAGTGAAATCTAATTTTCTTATAGTACAGGGAGATTATTTTAGTAATACATATGCCTTAAATAAGAAAAATATTTTAGTTTGAATTTAAGTTTTCTTCCGTTTTTCATGTTATGTCTTCATTTTCCTGTGATTAATTGTTTGATCATATATTATAATCAAAACTATAATTATTAAATTATACAATCTTGTAAATTTTTTATTTATATTTTAATAAACTTTGTAGGTTTTATGTAAGTGCGATGTTTACTGCTTTTATTTTTTTTTTAAATAGTGCACTTAGTCTCTTAAATATTTATGTAATATGATTATTAAACAAGAATATTTTACTTACACAAAGAATGTTTTGTATAATATTTCCATAAAAATTCATCTATGATAATATTGGTTAAAGAAACATTTAAGGAAAAAAATTGGTTGAAAATAAACCGCAATGTACTCCATTTGTTAATTTTAATTGAAAGAATGGATAAATTGAGCAATTGCTTTTGTAAAAAAGGGGTTAAGTTTATTTTATGTTTCTAAAATATAGTCATACATGTATCGTATATAATCTACAGGGTACATGATGATTTTAGGTACCATAGAGTTGGGTGTGAATAGTAAGGTTTTGGAACTTGTACCTATAAAGTAGAGTACGGGTAGAGCTGCATACCTTATCTACCCTGTATCTACTCATCCTAATTAATGACATTAGTCAATGAGCCATAAAAGTTAACCGATAAAAGTTATTGACTTATAATTAATTTAGTTAACAGGTCTTGATAAATTAATTTTAAAAGTTATGAAAAACTTAGCATTTATAGTTGATTGATAAATTAGTTAGTTATAAAAATATAGAATATATTATGATAAGAAATTATGATGAGTTGGCATGTGATAAGTTAAACATATTATTTGTTTAGTTGACAATAAAGTACTTTTTTTTTTTTTTTTGCTACTTGTTCTTAGGTCGAGTGTTGCATTCTCATAAGGCTACATATCATGCCCTACATGTAGTGAGAATCTAGGCCAAAGTTGCCATATCAAGACCACTACTTTTAATCCATTTTTCAACAAATTTTTGTCAAAATACTTGCAAATTCTTAACCTTTTTAGATTGCCAACATGGACTACTACTAATAGGGATAAAAAATGCATCTTGGTTCATCCAATTCATGGATTAAATTGAGCTTGAAATTAGGAAAAAATTATAAACACGTCTTGGACAACTTGGCAGATTGTAGCTCATTTGGTAAAATCTTTCGAATCCAAGTTGTGAATTATCTTCACCAACATATTCTTGCCTAGATTACTCAATCAAATCAAAAACTTCTTTAAGTTTGGAACCATCAAGTGAGATTACCTCATGGATACGTGCCCGAGATCCTCAATTATAATACCTTCCCAAGTTGAATTCAAGCTCTAACATATAAATTAAGTGTTGCATTTCATGTTTCAAAACTAATGTTAGCTAAAAAACTCACATAAAACACTTAATCGCAGCTTTCTCTCACTACCCACAAGCTCTCTTTCTATATAAACTGCTCTTTTTTCGTGATTTTTGAGTGAAGCTAACATAAGCTTCCCCGCGCCTCAAATAACTGATATCTATTACTCTCTTGAGCAACCATGCCTTTTAGCTTTATTTTTTAGCTACCTACACCAAACCTTAACCATGACCCTCCTTCTTCGAAATTGTTACCACTACCCACCTACACTGAAAACCAATACCACTACAAACTTCCTTACCCTCCAAAGTACCTACCCCTACCACCTTCTTGCGTTTAGGAACCGCCATTATGACTCACACATAACCCCTTACCACTGCTATCTACTTCAACCACAACAAACGACCATAATTAGTTGTAACATTGCTTCTACCCCCTATATTTCCAACAAGGAACTCAAAAAACACTTCCTCCTGCTCATTGTAGCATTTAAATCAATCGGATTCAACCTCATCATTGTTGGAGTTCTTCTTCCTTATTGATCTAATTCAAGACTTATGACTTGACCCATTGGACCTTCAAACCCGGATCCACGCCCATTCCTTCTTGACCTGTAAACCTGTTACTTAAAGTCTAGATTAGTTTTATTTTTTATAAACTTGAAACTTGTATTGTCCAAAATTTTACTAGCAATTTTCTTTTTTCTACTTTTCTTTCATATTTTTTAAATACATTAATAGAAAAAATATATCTATTTTTTTTTGAAAAAATCTTCAATCCTCCTTACCAAAGGAATCTTTTTTTTTTTCTAATTGATTTCAATTTTTTCCATCACTTAGAGAATTAAGAAAAAAAAATTGGAAAATTTTTCAAAATAAATAAATAGATAAAACATAAAGAAAAACTTTTCTTCACTTAGCAAAGGTTCCTTTTCTAAAATAAAAAAATAAAATAGTGATTTTTTTTTAAAGTAAGGCTTTTAGAACTTTTTCTTAACAAAATAAAAAGAGAATTAAAGAGTTTTTCCTTACTTGGAAAAAAGTTACTTTTCTAAAATAATAAAATAAGGTCCCTTTTCCAAAATTAGTCCTTTTAGAAATTTAAAAATAAAAAAATCCTTGAAATTAGGGAATTTTTACAATTTTCTTATAAACAAAATAAATGAATTAAAACATTAATCCAATCATTTTCAAGTTTAAAACAAACTAACCTGCAAAAAGTTTTCAGATAATGAACTATGAAATATTTGATCCTAAATAGCAAGTATGTAAGCACCTATCCTTATAGACTATCACTCTAAAGATTACTTTGATATAGGCCTTGGTACACTTTTGGAAGCCTGAATTAGGTTTGACACATTGAAAGCGGAGGAAACACTTTATTCATTGAGCAACTCAATCTGGTAGGCGTTATGGTTGATCTTCTTCGGAATCTTAAATAAACCATCAACTCATGGAGATAACTTGTTCTGTCTTAATTGCAAAAATCGTTCTCAGCTGAGTTGAATCCATATTAAGTCTCTTGACTTGAAAGAAACAACTTAACAGCCTCGACTACTAATCACTTTTTGTCTCTAATTGAACTTATTGATCTTCCTTGTCACAGTCTAGTGTAGCTCTTGTAATTTTTATGCTTAGTTAACTCTAGATTGACTTTCTTCAGCATTTGTAGGGGTATTGATTATATTTAAGGGGATAGTGGGGTTAAGGCCATAGATGACCTTGAATGGGGTCTTTCCAATGGTGTTGTGGACGGTTCGATTTTATGCAAACTCCATAACTGATAGACATAGATCTCAATCCTTTAAGTTCTTTCCTACAACAACTCTTAGTAAATTGCCTAGCATCTCGTTCACCACTTTAGTCTAGTTATTAGTTCAAGGGTGGCTATTAGTCTGAAGGTGGCTACTGGAGCTGAACACAAGTTTAGTTCCAAGTCTTCTCTAAATAGTCTTCCAAAAATGGCTTAAAAATTTTCTATCTCGATCTGAAACAATAGTTTACGACACTTCGTGTAGTCGGACTACATCCTGCAAAAATAGATTAATAATATATTAAGTATCGTTAGTTCAATGGCACAGGATAAAGTGTGCCATTTTGCTAAAGCGGTTCACTACTACGAAGACAAATCTTTTCCTCTAGATGTTTAGGGAAATACTATGACAGAATCCATACTGAGGTCGAACTAAGGTAAGGTTAGTATTGGCAAGAGCATATACTCTTCATGAGGCTCTCTTTTCCCTTTAGCTCTATTGCACTCCTTGTAACTTCCTACTACCTTATGGACATCCTTGGCCAAACCAGGCCAATAAAAGTTTTCTTTTAGTAGATTGGCTATTTTTTGTCTCTTTGAAATGACCAAATAATCCACCACTATGAGCCTCCCTCATTAACAACTTACATATGGAACAGTTTGGTATATATAGCCTTCAATCCTTAAACAAATAGACATCCCTAAGATAATATCCTCTAACAGTAACTCCTTCTCTGTATTACTCTAAAATAGGACCAAAATGAGGATCATGAGCATACTGTTCGGTGATAAGTGAAAATCCCAACTACTTTGTTTGCAAAGTAGTCAGTAAGGTTTGCTGACATTATAATCAGCGATCATGTTTGCGCTTCCTTTCTAGTGTTGGATCATGTAAGAGAACCCTTCTATAAACTATAGCTACTTGGCTTGCCTCTTTGAGAATTTGTTTTGACTCCTAACATGCTTCAATGACTCATGGTCAGTATAGATCACAAACTCCCATGGCAATAAGTAATGTTGCTAAACAATGATAGCTCAAAAAAGAGAGCACAACTCTTTCTCGTACACAAAGTAGTTTAATGTAGCACCACTAAACTTCTCATTGTAATAGGCAACAGGTTGTTGTTCTTGCATCAAGACGACACCAATTTTAACGCTTGATGATTGCACTCCAATTCAAATGGTTTGTCAAAATTTGGTAATGATAGGATAGGGATAGAGGTATGCTTCTCCTTGATCTCCTTGAAACTCTGTTTAGTTTGGTTATTCCATCAGAACCCATCACCATTTTTCATTCTATCGGTCAAGGGAGGCTGCAATGGTACTGAAGTTCTTAATAAATCGCTTGTAGAAAGAAGTAAGGCCATGAAAACTTAGTACTTCAGTAACATTCTTTGATGTTGACCACTCCAAGACAACTCGGACGTTTTCCTCATTAGGCTTAGATTCCTTCCCTTAATATTACATAACTAAGAAAAACTACTTTGCCTTAACAAAATTTTTACTTCTTTAGGTTCCTAAATAACTTCTTAGCCCAAAAGATTTCAAAATAGCTTAAAGATGTTGAACATGGTTGTCTAGGTCGGCATTTTATACCAATATTTCATCAAAGTACATGAGTACGAATCTTCCAATCAAAGGATGCATCACACGGTTTATAAGTTTCATAAATGTGCTTAGTGCATTTGTAAGTCTGAATGGCATAACTAACCATTCATAGAGACCATTCCTTGTCTTGAAAGCAGTCTTCCATTTATCACTTGGTGTCATGTAAATTTGGTAGTAGCCACTTCGTAAATCAATCTTTGAAAATATTATGGTACTATAAAGCTCATCTAACTTGTCATTGAGCCTTAGTATCAGATATTTGTACTTGAGAGTAATTCGATTGATTGCTCGTCTATCAATACATATATGCCATAAACCGTCCTTCTTTAGGATAAGTAGAGCTAGTACAACATAAGGGCTTATGCTTTCCCTCACATATTTTTTCCCTATGAGCACATCTACTTATCTTTTCAACTTAATAGCCTACTCAAGGTTCATTTCATACGCAGGTCGGTTTGATAAGGTGACACTTGGCTGTAGATCAACACAATGCTTTATGCTTTGGACCGGGGGTAGTCCTTGAGGCAGCTCTTCAGGAAACAAGTCGGAAAATTCATTTATCAAGCTTCAGATCTCATTAAGAACATCCTCTAAATCTCTCATCTCCAATAATCTTCTAATTAATAAGAACATAGGCTCTTTGACCTTCTCATCAACTCAAAGTTCTCTTCGACTCATCACTAAGGCCTTCTTACTAGCTTAGGTGAGCTGATTATAAGTCTCATTTACTTGGGTTGGTGTCATAGTTTGCAGCATAATCTTTTTTCAGGCCTTAACAAAGGTATAGGTGTTCTTGTATCTACCGTGAGTAACAAATCAATTAAATAACGAAGGTATTCTAAGTAACAAATGTAAAGCTCCCACAGAGACGACCTAATATACTACATACATTCCCAATACTGAATGGTACAATTACTTACTTTGTGACATACAAAGTACCCTTATCATGAAGCCAATGTAGTTTATAAGGTTAAAGGTGCTTGGAGGTCGATAGTCTTAACCTTTACATAAAGGATTGTGCAACAACATTAGTACAACTTCCTCTATCCATAATGATGGTGCACAATTGTCCTTTAATGGTACATTTCATATGGAATAGATTCTCTCTTTGGTCTTCCTTAGAGTTTGGTAGGGAATTCAATCCTCGTCTTAGCACTAAGGTCATCGCCTATCTTTGGTTGGTGTAAACATAGGTCTCCTCTTCCTCTTTAGCTTTAATCCTTCATCATTCTTCTCCTCCTAGGGCTTACTTTCATTGATACTATCTACTATATCTCCTCAAAGCACCATAGCACATCGATTCAAACACTTAGCAACCATGTGTTTGAAACCTAAACATTTAAAGCACTTCACTTCGCTTGTCTTCCATCCGAAGGTCTATCCTCTTTCATATGTCCTCAAGGTCAGCCTAGCCTTAGTTTAGCTTGATTAGCTTACTCAGCTTATTGGCTTGTTTGGTTATCATTAAGTCGGTCATTTCTCTCTTCAGCTTAGGAAGTTCTCCTCAACTCGATGTAAACAAGTTGACATAGAACTAAGGCTCGGGAAAATGTTGGCTTGAAGCATTTCTCTTTTGTTTTTTGACCCTTTGTAAGCCCGAAAATGAACCTCAATATTGTACGAGCTTCAAGTTCGTCCATATTAGCTTGAATTATCAGCATATAGAATTCTCTTACTTAGTCATCAATTGATCGACCTTCTTAGTGAAGTTCCTGTAGTTTAGCAAATGTGTCCTATAAGCAGGTCTCAAGCATAAATCTATCCCTCAACAATCTCTTCATCTCATCCTAAGTTCTTACTCGTCGTCTTCCATCCCTTACTCTGGCTGCATTCAAATTTTTCCATCACATAGTGGCAAACCCAGAGAATTTAAATGCAGAAAGTTGGACCTTGACGGCATTTGTATATCCATAACAATCAAACACTTTCTCTACCTTCTCTTCCCACTCCAAATAATCATCAACATCTCTACTTCAACTAAAGGGGTTAATTTGGACCTTGTAGTCCTTAAGGAGCTTGATGTCGTTGCTCTTTTGCTCTATAATAACTAGCCTCTTCTTCTTCCTCTCCATACTATTCGACACCTATCTCCTCATCATCTTCCTCAATCTCCTCTAACTCCAGCCTTTGCCTAGCAACTCAATCTACCACTTGTCCAGCTTGAAGGGGTCAAACTAGGTGATTAGCTAAGTTATCTTGGCCATAATATCTCTTAGGAGCTTTTTTTTTTTTGTAGGTTATGGTGCTGTACACCCTTAGGTTGTTGTTTGTTAACTTGTATCATGATGACTGGACTCTCAATAAGATTAGGAGTTTGTTAAGCTTATCATGAACTGATCCTGGAATGTTACTACCATTATGACTACGACAAGGCTAAGCACCATTACTTTGGTGACCAACCATACCCCGAACACTTGAATCTGACATGGTATAATACTTCTCAAACAGATTAACAACACAATACATGGAAAATATTGCTACAGTATTACCCAAAACTTCAACTAACATACTTTAACAACTTTAACACCTAATAATCACTTGAACAGGATAGAAATAAACTTGCTTTGTTTTTGTAGTGAGAAACAGAATAAAAACAAAGTAATAATGGAATCACACTTTCCAATACATAAATCTTCATTACACAACTCACAATTCCAAACTTACTCCACATAAACACACTGAAGTAGCTATAAAAGGAACATAGTAGCCATAAACAACAAACATGAACCAAAACTTCACTGCAATTTCCACTCCCCCTCTCAGAACTGTTGTCTAATACCAGCAAAACTAATGCATCTCCAGGGTCGAACACACGAGGGAGCACCACAACATTAACAAACTGAAAGGAAAATAAGAAAGCTAGAAAAATTCTGGGTAGCTACTGACTGGATATGATACACTAATCAATCTTACTCGGCCTACAATCGTCGGATATGATGCACTAGTCCGAGCTATAAGGTCACGAGCTATTACCCCTTACTAAAGGGAATAGATAAGAGTTAGGGGTAAATGAGAACACTAGGGTTACTTAAAAAGGAAACTTGTATATTCTAATGATCAAAAAGTTATGTTTACGTACAATAAATGGGGTTTTTTATACTAACCCCACTAAGGTTACAAGCATACATGGAAAAGACAAAAGGGTAATTTATAATTGGGATACATGGATGATACTAAAAAGGGTAAAAGAGACAGAATATTATGTATAGAAAAGTAAAGAATCCATCTAGAATGTTGTGCTAAAAGACACATGTCACGTAGTGGCTAGTTGCTTTGAAATACAGTATAATTTGAACGAAATGAGGACTAAGAGGGTATGTGGTTAGAGCTAACTTAATATGGATCGAGTTAGTCTTCAACTAGTCAGTCACTAATGAATATTCACTTCAGACTGGGGTTAATTCTTAGTCATTTCAAGAGCTTGACTTTGGACAATTGTTGAGGCCGATAAGCTTACATGTTGTCATGATTATGGTGCGATTGTTTAGTAGGTAAGCACGCCTACTCGAAGGGTCAGCATCTCTAGTTAATAGTTCCGAAGACAATGTTGCTATATGAGAGAGATTGGTACTCAAGTCAGTAGTAGAGTAAATCTTGAAGGTCAAAATAGGAATTCTTATCCTAGGTGGGGCTATGAGCTATTATTCTCCTCGTGAGTCCTTCAGTCCTTCTAATAGCTTGATTGCGCTTAATCGGTTTGAAGGGTTGATTCCTATTAGAAGTTGTATATACCTATTCTCTTAGTTGAACAAATTTGTTCACTGAACCACCTCAAAAGTAAGAAACATGGGGGTTTAAAGACCAACATGGCGCTAATGGCACTAATTATAGTTTGGTTTATTAGTTACATGAGGAGCCATCAACTCAATTTTAACTAGACGAAATTCATGCAACAATATGAACTCATCAAATCTTTTGAGGAATAGATTCATTTACTTAAAGATATAGCTACCCATTATTGGGTTCAATATTTTTGAGACATAAGAGCTGAGGAACTGCTTTAGGTACCCAAATGATATTCGAGTGACAAAATGATAAAAGAGTATGAAGGTTTCAAAACAGTATCTTTGATTAGCTTCAACATTTGCATAGGGTACTTTCCGGCTAATAGCATTTAAAAAGTGATTTAAAGGCCATTATTGGAGCTTATTTCACTTGACATTCATAACCTTCACATTTTGGTAGTTGATAAGGTGTTTAAGCTCTTAAGCATCAAGCCTCTTTAGTGTAAGAGGAAGACCACCCCTACTATTAAAGGCATTCTTGGTAAGGCACAAACAACTAAAGAGTTTCTCTATCACTAACTTCAAAAGCTAAAGGATAGGGTAGAGGTGAATAAGAAAGAGGATCAAAGAAAGCGGGAGAAGGAGAATAGGATTTGAAGGCCTATTCTGAGGAATATCACTAGAAGATAAAGGTCTTAAAAGCATAGCTTAAGAAGGCTAAAGGCAAAATCAAGGAGCTAGAGGCTCCTAAGAGGAAGAAAGCAGGAGCTGAGTTTAGTTGCAGTAAAAAGAATAAAATATAGCTTCTTTTAGGAAGTTTTCCCTTAAATGTAATAAGTGATGTAAACTTCACAATTGCAGGAATTAAAGTTAGTAGTATTTTGCCACATTATGAGGCTCTTGCCAACTTAATTTTCCTTGCATCCATATGTTATACATACTTGCATTCTTATTTCTTTTGTTTCCTTTATGTATTTCTTTGTCTGAAAAAATGAAGAAAAATAATACAAAAAAGGAAAAAAAAAGGGAAGGTATATATTTGTGCTAACTTTTTGTGAAGTATTCTTTATAGGTTTCAAAAATAGCTCCCAAACATTAAGTCTTTTAGAGAAGTTTGATCAGAACTTACTCCCAAACCAAGATGGCCACTAATGGAGATGATAACATCAACAATTATAACAACAACAATGAAAACAACAACAATAACCTTGAAACTACTAATCCTACTAAGTTGAGAGTTTACTCTGTAGAGCAAACTATAGGAAAGATTGCAAAGAAGATGAATTTCTTAGTCGACAACATTGCCCTACTTTCAACTATAGAACCATCTAATGAAGAGAGCTCAAAAGTTCATTATGGAAATAATGTTGAGGCTTCACCCTTGAAGCAGAGGAGAACTATATAAAAGATTCATTTGAATCAACTTTTAAGCCCGATACATGTTAATTCCTAATTAACATAAGGTTGGCTAATTCAGGGCTTAGTCAAGATAATTTGAAGATGAAGATACCTAGAAGCTAACCGAAGAGATAACTAAGAAGATGAAGAGACCTGGTAGCTATGACAGATTCAACCAAATTAGTATTACTTAATTCTTTACATATGATGTTGGGACCTACCTTGAAAAGTTTAAGTAAGAAGTATAATGGAACTAGACACCCTAGGCTTCACACCAAGCTATATGTACTAAAGATGGGCAAGACATTTAGTATGAGCAACTCATGGAAAGACATTTTAGGATAGCCTGGCAGGTTGGTATGCCTAACTTAACTTGAACCAAATAAACACATAGGAGAAGCTTACCAAGTCATTTTATGAACAGTATAGGTTTAACATTGAAGTGACTCCAATTATGATAAACTTGGTTGCCTTGTGAAAGAAGAAAAATGAATCTTTTGAAAAGTATGCACAAAGATGAAGATCCCTAGCTATAAGGGTATCCACCCCCATGATTGAAAAGGAGTTGGCCTTAACTTTTATTAATACTCTAGAATGACCTTATTTCTCCCATTTGATTAGGTCAGCCTCATCTAGTTTTGTAGAGGTGATAGCATTAGGGTACAAGATTGAAAGTGCTATCTCCTTTAGCAAGCTTCAAGAAACATCAAACAAAAGACTATCTTCTTCATCATCCGCTTCTAGATCAATAGTCAACAAGTCTAAAGAAGCCACATTTAGTATGGTAAATTCAAATTTCAAGCCCAATGCTTAAGTCTCTTTTAGTCCTCAGGTCTAACACCAGTTCAGAAACTAACCTCAGGCCAACAAGGCCTTAAGACAGTTTACTAAGATACCAATTCCTCTCAACCTAGTCTTTGAGAAGCCACAAAAGGATAATCTGATTCAGTATGAGCTCCCTATTAAAAGGTATAAGCCAAGATTTTTTTATCCTAATCAAAGGTGTAAGCATCATTTGGTACAGGTAGGGAATTTGACCAACATATGTTGGAGATTTAAAAACAAAATCCAAGATTTGATTAATGAAAGCTTAGTACAAATGGACTTCGTAGAAGCTCGAACTCCAAATGTTAACAACAACCCCTTGCCCAACCATGGCTTAGTTATCAACATGATTTTTGATAACTTTAATTTGTCATCAACATGATTGGTTCAAGTAGAAAACCTAAAGTTTTTGAGTTTTATAAGAACAAACAAGCCTTAAGAGCTAGAGGAACACTTTTCATGTGTCGGTAGTACTTCAAAACTACAAGTATCACGAACTGAGGATGGCTTAGTCGTGGCAATTACCCTTCCAATCAAGAACTCTGCATACAATATACAAGGCTCTATAACCACTAGTTTCCCAAGAACACACAGATTCACATGATATCATCACATTAACATATTTATATAAAATTTGAACTACAAAGCTTACATTATACAGTAATGGTGTACATCTAAGTCTACAATACTAGGAAAACAAAAGTACATACGTAAAGGTCTACATTAACTGTTCTCTCTTAATATACAAGATAGCTCGCTCTTATCCAAGTCCCTAAGCTAACCTGTGACATCCCTCGGCCAGCCTCTACGAACAGGCTATCCTGCAACAAAAGTCTAAAGGGGTATAAGCCTAAGCTTAGTGAGCAAAACCCTCAGCCACACCACAAGCAAGTTATAAGTACATTATATTTATGCATATGAATGAATTATCAAACAGAATGCCAAGAAAATATGTATACTTAACTAGTTTATATACGTAACTTGGATTTAACGCCCTCCAAAGTCAGGGTTGGAGTATACATGGCACCAATCAGATCTGGGTATTATACGAGAACTTTTCTTATTCAAATCAAATAAGTCTTTGATTTTCATAAAAGTCAAGTTCTAGTATAATTGTAAGTGGGCCCTTGCAGTCCACACTCACCCCTAAACGGAGGCCTCTAGACTTGACCCTTAGCTAAGCGGTTGGCACCTTCAATGCTTAGTGTTCCTGTAGGCCAGGGTAAGGTCATTTTGTATGAGTGTACCGTACAGACCCAATAAATGAATAATAACAACCCCCAAATGGCCTCTCTTTACCTCCGTGTGATGTGACAGTCGGAATTGTATCTATGCAATACATGTTCCAATTTCTTTTTATAAGCCGAGTATACTTAATCAAATTATACTGTGACCATCCAATAGTACACACAATCATTTGCTATATTAGCATACAACAGACAAAGCATTCTCTATACTTAAG
Source organism: Lumnitzera racemosa (assembly GCA_024138005.1). Taxonomy (NCBI): domain Eukaryota; kingdom Viridiplantae; phylum Streptophyta; class Magnoliopsida; order Myrtales; family Combretaceae; genus Lumnitzera; species Lumnitzera racemosa. The sequence goes on along the minus strand of JAMXBC010000012.1, from coordinate 48,493,895 downwards.
GTAATTTCACATTTCAACACATAGTATCATACACAAGCATGTCTCAAACCCCACACAATAGTCAATTAACAATAATATTTAAGTTCGCTATCTACAATCACAAACAAGCATGGAATCATAGGGTAAATACTCACTAGGCCATAGTGACTCGTCCTACTCATAGTAATCGATCGGGAGGTCCTCGCTCACCTCGGGATCACCTAATCAGTATGTTATAATAACGCTAGTAAGTAACTGAATTAACTAATAATTCTAGTTACCTAATTCTACTTAAATTACCTCAACTTTTATCTGATTAGACCTTATTCTTAAGCATTTGTATCTTTTTCGTTTTATTTCTAATATTTATGAATTTATAGTCGTTTTTCATCGTTTTCGGACGTACATTCACTTGGTAATGTCCGTTTTGGACGTTATGACCCGTGTTTTACGATGAGAACTAAATTTAGAGAAATTTTAACTATGAAAACTTAAGTGCTCTCATTACTTATATTTGTATCTTTTGCTTATACTTAATAAGTTAGTTAATCCTTAACTTCTTATACTTAGAGGCTTTTACTTTGCTATTATTAATTCATATACTTAATTAAGTATAATCCAATTTAGAAAGTATATTAGGGTTTACTAATTTAGGTTCCTAATTATTATACACTCTTCTTCTTTTCTTAGTTTATAATTTATGCTTATATCATCGCTTAAATCATCATTTACTTAGGTCATTGCTTATGTCATGGTTTATGTCATTATGTGCTTACCTTATCACTTACTTCATCATTTGATTACATAAACCTCACCTCATGCTTATGTCATATGTACATGTCTTATATACATTTCACTTCTTCCCTTATGCTTATGTACATATACCTTATACATATATATACTTAAACATATACTTAGACTTATACCGTATTTATACGTGTGTACATACTCATATACCTATATGGTTAAATATGTATTTTTGTACAAAATTTCGTATGCCTAATCTTTTCCTTAAGAAAAGCTTCCTAATTCCATTCTTTTGTGTTTTTAAGTGTGTAATTAGTATAGTATAGGTATGTATGGTTAGGTTTTGTCTTAATTTAGGTTATGTACATGGTAATACCCATGTACAAAGATTCTCATGCTTCTCTTCTTTTAGGATTTCCTTATGTACACATACTTATGAGCACATATTCATGTTTTCCTTTCTTCTTCTTCATGATTCCAAAATTTCTACACTTAAAGATGGGAACTTTGTGCCCTCTTCTTCAAGATCATAATTTTCACATGCCTACTTGTCTAATCTACCTAATTAACTAACTAATGAATAATATAAAGCAACATAAAGTAACTTAAGTACATACCTTTGGTTGTGTTGGAATTATGGAGGCAAAAAGAGAAGTGTTGAAAGTGAAAGGGGAAAAAGAAGCTCATGGCAATGGAGGGAGGTTTTTGTTTTGTTTCTTTTGTTTTGTTTTCATAATGGAAGAAAGCAAATGGTGGGGGTCTAGAAGAGGAAGATGAGGACGGCAATTGAGGAGAAAAAGAAGAAGAGAAAAATCAAAAGAAAAGAAAAGCCATCATTAAGTATTAGATATTTTCTTTATCTCTTAGTGTCTTTTGTTGACTTTTCAAATTGTTGACTTTGGTCAACCCTTTGACCTTGGTCAATATGTGTTGACTTGGTCAACTTTCCTTAAGCATATGTAATTTTGTGCATATAATGTAGTAATTAAGGGAAATTAAGGGAAAAATTAAGGAAATGAGAGAAAATGAGGCATTTGGTGAATTGATTAGTAAAAATAGTTGATGAGGTCTTACTTTAGGTCTTTATAGCCTATATACATCATTTGATAAACTACTTTGGATAACGAGTGCAAAAAGTACTAATTAGAGTATTAAAGTTCACTACATGTAACCTAATCTTCAACTATACCCCTAATGTTAAGTAAGACTATCTTAAGCATATACTTAAGAAATAAATGTACACTATGATTCATTATCTTAGTTTCTAAAGGACTACTTGAGGATTTAAAACATACATGCATGATTGAAAGTCATCTCTAACCTTTTATTAATGATTTGGCAACATGTGAGGGTTATATTTTCAATTAGAGTTTTAGGGTTTATTATGTTGAATTAGTGCGCATATGTCTTTAAATTGATCATTTTAGGGTTTCTATCACTTTTGAATATAATCTTTAGCATTTAGATGCATTTAGGGTAGTAAACTTTCTTACGCAATTAATGAATTCCAGGGTTTTCTCTTTCATTAGTCTTATCGATTCCTAAATTGTCTAACATAATTGAGTCTATTTCAAAAACTAGGTCGAAAATTTTAGGGGTTTACAACAAGGCTACCCTATTCAACTATCAGGTGGTTAATCAAGAGAGATCAAGTTCTTTAGAGTGGGGAATTACTCAATCTAGAAAGGTCTATGACCCAAAAGAGGATCTTAAGAAGAAAAATGTATTGATGGAGATGAACAATAAAATGTTTGAATATGAAGAAGGGCTATCTGCCTTTACTAAGATGATCAAGTTAAGCAAGTACAAAATAATATATTAACTTGTTAAAACTCTAGCATAAATATCATTGATGGGTTTGTTCATGGAGTTTAAACCACACAAGGAAGCTCTATTCCGAACCCTGAGGGAGGTTAAGGTCCCTCATGAAATGCCGACTGAGAATATGGGACTAATCACCAATTCTATCCTTATTGTGGATCATATCTCTTTTTTAATTGAAGAATTAGGTGAGGAAGGTAACTAGCACACCAAGCCACTCTTCATGGTGGTAAGAAGTAATGGCATAATCATTACTAGAGTCCTCATTGATGATGGATCGTCACTGAATGTCTACCCGTTTGCTACCCTAAATTTGTTAGGTATTGACACTACTGCAATTAAGCTAATTTCTACAATAGTAAGGGCTTTTAACAAATCCAGAAGGGAGATCATAGGGGAAATAGACTTGCCAATTGACATTGGCCCTCAAACCTTCAGTATTCAATTCCAAGTGCTAAACGTCTAAAGGTCCTTCAACTTGCTTTTGGGGAGACCATGGATTCACATAGCATAGGCTATACCTTCAAACTTATACTAGAAGGTCAAGTTTATCCCCAGTAGCTAGGTGATAATAATTTTAAGAGATTAAGATTATGATATTTGTAAAGAAATGGCCATATAGGTATTGAAGAACAGGAGGACTTTAGTCTCCAAATGTTTGACAAGGTGTGCATGATTGTCAATCCCAGCAAAGGAGAGAATGAGAAGATGAAGTTCAAGGAAGGCCAGTTGGTACCTATGGCTTTGGCTACAATTTACCTCTAGTCAAAGAATTTCAAATGAGACAAGCAAAGGGCAATAGAGGTGATAGATTGTACTATGCGCCAATAACCTTTCCACTATTAACCAAGACATTTATTTGGGTTAACACTTTGATACGGAATGCCGCTTGAAGACCGAAGGTTGTCAAAGCAAGCATAAGATGCAGCAAACACAAATCTCATGAATAGGTTTTTGGGAGTTGAATGATGCAATTGAGGCTAGTGAATAAGGGGTTTTGAATGTGAATTTGAATGGATATCATGCACTAAAACATAAACACAAATAAGGTTTGAGCTTGAAAGAGGGTTTAATGTGACCCACAAACATTCAGTCAATACTTGAGTTTAAATGAGAGTTAGATGCAACTCACTAACTTGCTCATATGAAAAGGTTCACCATAATCTTGAAGAAGATTGATAAGAACACAAGAAAAATTAAAGAGTAAAACAATACTCAATAATTAAGCATAAGCTTAACAAGCTCACAAGAGACAATTCTCTGAAATGTATTCTTGATATTGATAATGATAGGATGATAAAAGTTGCTATTTATAGTAAACCTTAAAATCCTAATGGCAAAAATGTAAATAAGTACTACAGAACTGTACATTTAAGGAAGGATGTTAGCATGTAGGTCATCTGAGCTATTCTAGAATTGGTTGGATCCAAACTAGGTAAGGTCAGTAGTTAAATGTCTTAACTCAGGGTGAGGTTGCTGAAATCCTATCATGCTTAGCTGAGTTACCAATGAGGTCGGCCCACAGTTCTAAACTAGAGTGTTGGTTGTTAAGATGTCCTAGGCTCCTTACTAAGCTCCTGTTTGTCAATCTAGTCTTCTTCCTTGGAACCTTGTTTGGTTAGTCATTGGGTTCTTTGGAGGTTAGTAGCACTTTTACTTCTCCTGTCCTATTCGTCCGAATTTTCTCCCTTTTGTTAACTCTTTCCTATCAACTTGATCTCAATGAGGACATGTTGGTTCTTAGCTTAGCACTGGTTGGCTGTGGCTTAAAGAGGGTCAGAGGACGATTCTTATCACACTTAGGCCCCAGGATTGGAATTTGCCAAAAAAGAATTCCCCTACAAAGTTGAATTAACGAGCCCATCTCGCAATCTTCAGCATCATCTGAATAACTAGTTCTTTGTCCCTTGAATGGAAATAGGTCTTCTCTAGGGTAAAGGGTAAACTATAGTTTAATATTTTCATGAGTTTTTTTTTTTCCAATAATTGTCATTATTCTGAATGTACTAGTGAGAAATTTTTCAATATTTAATGAATTAAATATCAGTTTCTTTTCTCCATTATGCTTCGATTCCCTTTACTTACTCTCTTTTCCTTTATACACTTTACTCGGATCTAATGCTTAGAACGAAAGTAAAGGATACCTCATGCAGGTAGACAACAAATATTGATATCACTTTCGGCCCTACTGGAATAGTTGTCGGGAGTGATATTGATGACTACGATGAAATGTTATAGGCAGTTTTCGTAAAATTGTGGTTTTACAAACAAGAAACTTGGTTTAAAAAGTTATTTGTTTGTTTTGTTTAAAAGCATATAGAATGACATTTGCTCAAGCAATTTGATTACTCCTTATGGTTTGATTAATAAAACTAAGGTTGGTGGTTTTACTCCTAGGAAACTCCTTGTTGCCATCTAGGTTCCCGAACTTTACATCCAAATGCCTAATGACATTAACTACTTAGAAGTGGACTAGGTGGATCTAGGATACTGGTATTAGAACATGTCATATGCATAAGCATAATATGTATCATCGGTATTAACATTATTCGGTTTAGTTTAATTTGTTTTGAGAATATATATATTTGAGTTGTGATATATGTTGTATGCTTGCTAGTAGTATGCTTAGTGTTGTGTTGTACTTTATCCAATCTCACTTAGCTCATAGAGAGTCAAGGGAATACTTATGTATCTTTAAGTTATGAAGAAAACTAACTAAAAACTACCATCAGTTGGGGGAAAGACTTTTGAGAATGCATAGGACGGAGTCAGCTACTTTTGGCAGAAGCTTTACTATGTTTTGATTGTAGTCCTAAGAAGGATCTATACGTATGTAATGGGAAAAAATACTATTTTTAAATTTAGTTACATTTAAGATTGTACACTTTTGTGTAAATAGGTGTAAAGCTCAACTCCATTGTAGTACTCTTTTGTTATAAATAGTAACTTTGTTAAATGTAAGGTATTCCTATGTAAAGGAACATTCTATGCTAATATATCTAACAGTCATCAACATTAGATAACTCCTAACACTTTTCTTGCTGCATTGAGAGGTCCCATTCTTTTACTCCACTCAAACAAACCCCATGCACTGCAAACATGAGAGAAGATGAATGTAAGTTTTCGAACAATGATAATTAATGAAAACTCTTAAAATACTCTATTATGATTCGTCCTCCTTAATGAGGAGATTTGTTTTCTATTTTTTAGGGCATTTCAATGGAGGCTTTGAGAATTTATATGTGGTCAAAAACTTGAGACAACAACTTTTCTACTCAAAAGAAGATAGTATTTCACATGTTGGCCACTTTCCTTAAGATTCACCAATCATTAGGAGGTAAGACTTTAAGCACTCCATTTCAAGGGTAGAATGTATTTCGAAGAACTAAATTAGTTAGTTTTGATCGGACTTCATGAAAAGGCTTGATTGTTTAGTAGTTATTGACAAAGCCAGGTAAGTAATTTCATATATTTTCGCATAAAGCTAAGTTGGTTTCTAAACACTGTATTTTCACAAAGCATTTCTCCTAGGGTTTTAGCCAGCCTATAAAGTACTTTACCTTTCTCTTCTTCTTTTAGGGTTTTATCCAACTTGTAGAGTGCTTTATCTTTATCTTCTTCTCTTTTTAGGTTTTAATCGGCATGTAGGGCCCTTTACCTGTATCTTCCTCTCTTTTAGGGTCATAGCTAACTCATAGAGCGCTATCCTATTTTCCATTTCTCTCAAGGTCTTAATCAGCCTATGAGGAGCTTTGCCTTTTTTGATTGCCTAGTTTAGTTAACTTAAAGGAGTATGACCAAGAGTCAAATCAACTTCTTATTTAGGGTTGCTAGTCTTTCAGAGACATTCCCTCCTAGGTTAGTAAGCTTAGAGGAGTACAACTAGGTTTCAAATTAACTTCTTGTTTAGGGTTGGTAGTCCCTTAGAGACGCTCTGCTAGGATTTAGAGGTACTGACCCAACCCGACTATCGAGGTTGAGCTCATCTACTTGCCGACTCACTCTGTATGGCAAGTTGAATGACCCTATTTCTCGTAGATAGAGGGTTGAGAAGCAGAAGGCTCTGAATAACAATCAATCCTCACCCATGCTTGACTAGTTACTCGGCTTTACGCTTATCGATATGCCGAGAGATTACGTTGTTGAGAGTTGGATCCACTCAGCAAGGTCTGGAGAGATTAGTGCTAACTAACCTCAAAACTTGGCAATTATGAGCTGACTTCTCTAGTGTCTTGGCCAAACAATGTGGGACTACTTCCAAAGCATGCTGAATTTGCCCTGTAAAAACGTACAGTTCTTTATTTTTGTACATGTTTATCTATATTTTATTTATGGGCCTAATTCTTTAGGGTTTAAGGCTTTGTACATAATTTATAGTTTTACCACTAAGGTTTAGGACGTACTATAAATAGCAACATTTGTAACAATACGAATATAAAAAAATTAATGAAAAACCCCATTTGAGTCTTTTTTCTTAGAAAGCTCTCTCTTACTAGCTCTTATCAATCTCTTTAGTAAGGATTGTGGTAGGCAACCTTATCATTCAGACCAGTACGTCATATCCAACGAGTCTTAGGCCGTATAAAGTTTAGCTGGTGCGTCATATCCAGTTAAGTGGCTCACAGATTAGCTAAAACCCTCACTAAACTTATTCTATTTTCGTTCCTTCGACAAGATCGAACCCACCCCGATGGCCGGCCTTATCTGTCCTTGGCGTAGTTCATATCATGCTCCCATTTGGGTTAATTAACTCAAAAGAGTACAATTAGGTTTTAAGTTAACTTCTCGGTTAAGGTTGCTACTCTTTCAATGACACTCCTTGCCTAGGTTTGTTAACCTAGATGAGCACAACCGGGTTGCAAATCAAGAATGATCTACATTTTACTATCCAGTACTATCCCTTTTGAAGGGGTTGGTAGTTAGCTAAAGAATCCTAAACGTTTCCCCTATTAGGTTGCTATACAGGTCCATGTTTGACTTATAAGTCATATATTTAGTTAGATCCGGTTCAAGTTGTTCAAGCATTTCATATAAATCACACAAATTTCAATCCAAAACATTAAACCAGAATCATATAATCAAATCTAAAAACACACACACAAGTATATGCACAATCAACTATCTAGCAAACATAATCAAGTATAATCCTAAGCCTTCGAGTACTATTAAAATAGTACTCCAAAATATAGTAATGTATAGATCCTAACTTACCTAAACTTCCCGCTTACTCACTCAAGGTGCGACTTGCACAGACCATCGTCGATAATCCCTATAATGCAAATGTTTTTTTAGTTTCTACGTAACTACCATAAATAGGTTTTATTATGTAATTTAGATTATTATTATCTATGGTTTATGATCTTCTTATATTTAGTGATTTACGTCTAAGTCTCTTAGAATCATTTCTCTTGCCCAACCAATTTTCGAATTTGTTTCTTATTCCAATTACGGTTTCAGCTTCTGATTAGGTTTTAGTTTACCTTTTTCTTTTTATGACCCTCTATTTGTAAGTCTTTTAAATGCCTTTTAACCTTTTTCTTACAGTTTATTTTATGAGTATAACCTTTGGTTTAGGTTTTTGACTTACTATCTAATATATTTATATTAATCCTAATTCTGATCCAAAATGATTTACATTTTAACATAACCACTTATACATATGTATATATATACATATAAGCTTTAAATTATTAGTTTTTAGTTTAATATTAAAATTTTGCTCAATTATTCAAATTCTATATCTCTTATAATCGAACTAGTTCTAATTTAATTTCTGATTCAATATCTAAATCAATTTCTAAATCAAGTTTTGTTTTAGCTTCTAATTATTGTTTTTATTTGTAAACCCTAGGAATTCCTCCTGAACTAAGATTTCAAATTCATATAATTATACTTAAGTATCCTAAATCTCTATTTTAGCTCTTAACTAGTATTTTAGTCGGTACGTTATACTATATTCCTAATTTAACTATCGAGCTTGTTCCTAATGTGAGAATAACTTTTATTTTTCATATAATTTTGTAAAATCTCATTCCAAATTAGATTTATATCATATTCCTATTATTATAATAATAAAAGTTTTTATCTAATATTTTCCACTCATTTAATTCCTATATACACATATTATGTATTACTACATATTATACACTTATATTACCTATTTAACACTTCTAACAATACATATATTATCTTTCACCACCAATAACACGTTAAGATGTCTAATTATATTTTAAATCAGAATTTATACCTAATTAACCCTAAATCACAAATTTAACTTAAATATACCCATTTACCTACATATTTAGTACATATTATGCATAATACATACAACTAACATCTCAAATTCCATAAATACCATCCTACATCAGTAAATATCATTTAAATATATCTAATTATATACTAAATTAGAATTTTTGCCTAATTAACATTAAATTACAAAATTAAGCCTAAATATTGCCATTTATGCATGATTTTAGGGGCTAAAAATTAAGTAAAATTTTATAAAATTAAATTTAAAAAAATCTTCAAAGAACTATAATACATATCATAAATAGTCTATACAAAAATTTTGAAGTAAAAACTAAATCTTTAAGGTCATTTAAATCGAAATAAAAAACTAATTCAGATTTAGTCATTTCTTAAGAGTAGTACATCTTAAGGTCTAAATTTATCAAATTGAATTTTTTTTCTTAAATCTACATACTAAAATAATCTAGCATATCGAATTTCATAATTTTCCAAATATATTTGATATTTTTAAGAAATTAAACAAATTCAAAAGAGACATCGAGACTCATTAGTTAAAGGGCTTCCAGCCACTAGTGGTGGCTCCACCCATGTTAGTAGCTTTAGATGTAGGGTCCACTATTTGGTGGTAGTGGTCATTCCTCCGTAGGTGGCTATCTGATGTGAGTTTCCTTTATAAGCTCTAATTGTACACTATTTTGTCCAATTTTCCTAAAAGTACCTTCTCTTTTCTTCTTAGTCTTTCTCAATTTTTTCTGATTCACTAAATGTCGAAACAAAATTTTAGATAAAGGTTATGTATTTATAGAAGATGTTTAGGGTTTGTCTTGCAATTTAACTTAGATAAGTGTCCCTTATCTCTTACTTTTTCACTTTTAATTTATCCTAATTTTATTGGTTAACTTTTTCTTCTTCAATTCCAGCTTGCCATGCCTCATTTTTGGAATTATTTTCACTTTTTCATATTTTTCTTGATTTTTTTAATTGTTTATGAATTTTATTTAATTAATTAGCATTATTTTTCATATTTCAAGTATTTTAAATAATTTTGCATATTTTTACCTACCAGTAAATACACACATGATATAAATAAATACTCATAAATATTATTTATGTTATTTTATAATTTTTAGTGAGAATTTAATTTATTTATATCGATTCATTAGTTAGTGGAACTTATTTTATGCATTTTCGATAAATAATAGATAATATACATAAGATTTAATATTATAATAATTAATTAATTATTTTTATAAATTCAAATCATGGTATCACTTTTACTAATATTCCTAACTCTATTATAAAATTTGAGCTTGATTGGATAATTTACATGATTGCCTTAAATTTTACAAATCTTTTTCGTACTAACCAATCATAAGTTGATCACCAATTTTTATAGAACCTCATAAGGAAAGTCTATCCCAAAGGCAAAAATAGTATCTCTTTTTATTTTTATGGTAAAATTTTACTCAAACCTCACCATAAATAGGAGTAGTTGTAAATACCTCATTTTTGCCCCTTTATAGTTTTACTTTTTCTTTTAGAATAAAGAAAAGAGGCTTACTTTTAGAAAAAAAAAATTATTTAAAAAGATATAAGAAGAAAAAGTATAAAACTTTAAGAGAATAGGAATTTTCTTTAGGAAAGTAGAAATTCCTTTTTTTTTTAAGAAAAAATAGATTTTTAGGCAAATAAAATATTTTTAAGAAAATAGTTTTTTAAGAAAAATAAAAATTTAGAGTTTGTTGGGTCTTTAAATAGATTAATTTTTTGGATAGTTTTTATTTTATAATTCAAGTTACTATATAGGTTAAATACAATTTAATTACATTAATTTTCGGGGCATAAGCCAATAGCCCAACTAGTTAAGCACATGGACTCAGCATATTGATAGGAGAAAGGAGTTATGGGTTCGAATATGGCAATATGAAAAGGTGCATTTTTGTTTTAGCTATATATCCCTAGGCCATGTGCTGCATTCTCATAGGGTCACATGTCATGCCTTATATGTGGCAAGAATTTAACTTTCCACGTATGCTAAAATGGCACTATATTGGCGCTATGTCAACATCTTCTTCATGACCAACAGTAGCCACGGAATTCGAAGTTGCCACATCAAGAGCACTACTTTCAATCCATTTTTCAACAAATTTTTGTCAAAATCCTTACCAATGCTTAACCTTTTTAGATTGCCAACATGGATACTACTAATTATGATCAAATACATACCTTAATTCATCCAATTCATGGATTAAATCGAGCTTCAAATAGGTAAAAAATCATAAACTTGTTTTATATGTTGAATTGTTGAACAAATCAGATGTAATTAGATTACAGTGGATTAATTGTGTTTAATGTGGTTAAACATTGACATAATCGTATGTTTTATGGGGTTGAATAGATATGATGTAATGAGATTACAAAAGATTATTGCGGATTACTATGTTTAATATTGTTTAACACATATTATTGAATCGTTGAGTAGATCTAATGTTTAGCAATCATGTGTGACATGATTCAAGATACTGTCATGTTGATGCCAGTGTAAAACATCTTTTAAATTAAAATAGTTTCATATTTTTTAAAGGATTTTTTAGACCAAAATTTTCAAATTGATTTGGTGTTGCCTTAAAAACCCCACAGGGACACTATTCTCTTAACCCCTACCCACTAACCGGCTAGTGGGACCATCGTGGTAACTATTCATAGTGTAACAGTTAAAATTAGTTAATATGAAATGTCAATGTTATATATGCATGTTACAAATGTGATTTGTGTTATATGTATGATATGTGCTATAGGCATGGTGCGTAGCATAGCCTTTTATGACTTATGTGATTGGTAGGTTTTATTTTATTTTATTTTTTGTTTAATGGGTTTTAATTTCATAAATACAACATGTGCATCATTTTTTGTTTTGTTGTAATTCAATTCTACTAGTGGTGTTAATATTTTATTTATTATATTTTCATTATTGTAATGAAAACATAGAGATGTTAATAAGGTCATTCCTAGACTATGTAAGGGTCATGATCAAGATACAAGAATGATTTTCATCTCATGTCCATGGAGATAAACATATACCTAGAGTTGACTATTGATCTTTATATTAGCTTATGAAGATCAATATTGTCTAATGGCCATGTTGTGATATGTTTATTTTATTCCTTTTATGAGTATGATATATCATGCATGATGATCATGTGTATGTATGTGGTACCACATATGCAATAATCCATGATTATAATCCATTAAAATATGGTAATAAAATGGAATATTAATAATTAAAATCCTTCAACAAATTTTAAGTCAAGTGTCATCTATAATTAAACACTTGTCAAGACTTCGGTCATCAAAATGTAGGTCTACTAAAGTAGAATACATTAGGTTATCTTAATAAGGCAGGATGTGTAATGGTGCCACTCATAAGTTTAATATGGTTGAAGTTAATAAGGCTATCAAAACAGTTTTGGGCCTAACGCATTAGATGGGATTGAAACATGTTGGGACATATGATGTCAAAATCCCATAAAGTATCTAAGAGTTGCATATGATGTAATTGGTAAAGAGTTATCTACTTAAATAACTTAACTTTAAGTGTCATGCCAAAGCTAACTTAAAGTTAGGTAAAATATGGATCTTAGCACACTAAAATGCAATAATTGAATATAAATACATTAATATTGAGGGTTATTGATTTAGTGGGAGTTTTTAAAATTATGCCCCTAAATAATGAACTTTACATATTTTATTGTAGATTAATGGCAGCAAATAACACCTCCATATTATCATTGTGATCTGTCCTTAAGAAGGACAAGGTGATTGGAAATTTCCTTGACTGGTTTAGAAACTTGAGAATTATTCTCAAGCAAGGAAGGAAAATCTGTGTTCTTGATTAACCCATTCTTGAAGAGCCTCCAGCTATTGTTTCAAGAGCTTAGAAGGATGCTTACAAGAAGCATTATGATAACTCTCTTGATGTAAGATGCTTGATGCTTATTACCATGAGCCTAGAACTTTAGAAGGATCTGGAGAACATAGAAGCTTATGAGATGGCTACCCACTTGAGGAAATGTTCTAGTAGCAAATTAGACAAGGAAGGTATGAGACTACCAAAGCCTTGCATTCCTACAAAATGGCTAAAAAGGGGTTAGTGATTACCCATGTTTTGAAAATGAAGGGCTACATTGATCATCTTAAGAGGCTTTGATTTCCCATAAGTCAAGAGTTAGCAATGGATTTGATCTTAAATTCATTGCTAGATAGTTATAATCAGTTTATCATGAACTATAATATGAATAATATGGAGAAATCAATTTTTGAATTGCATGTGATGCAAAAAATTGTTGAGCAAATCATAAAAAAGAAGCCCAGTAGTATTTAAATGATTTAGAAAGGTAAGGGGATGAAGAAGAAAGGAAAGGGGAATGGAAAGATAATAAAGAATTCAAAGCCTAAGCCTAAGCCTAAACCAAAGACAAAGCCTCTTGAGGAAAGAGTTTGTTTCTTTTATAATGAGCCTAGTTGTTGGAAGAGGAATTGCAAATTTTAGTTGGAAGATCTGAAGAAAAAGAAGTGTAGTAAGATTACTATTTCAGGTATTTATATTATAGAAATCAATTTTTTTACTTCTACTTCATGGGTATTGGATACCAAATGTAGATCTCACATTTGTACAAATGTGCAAGGTCTCAATAAGGGTAAAGAGCTAAAAAAAAGGCAAAATCAACTTACGAACGGGCAATGGAGCAAAAGTTGCTACTTTAGCAATAGGGACTTATGAGTTGATTTTGCTTAGTGGGCTTTTGTTAGTTCTGAATAATTGCTTTTATGTTCTTGCTTTAAGTAGGAATATTATTTTAGATTCCTGTTTAGACAAAGATGGTTTTTCATTTATTATTAAGAATAATAAATACTCCATCTATTATAGACATGTTTATGCAAATGTTAATTTACATGATGGTATTTATGTTCTAAACCTTAAGCTTAATAGTGGATCTATCTATAACATAACTACAAAGAGATTTAAATCAAATGATTTAAGCATGACCTACTTATGGCATTGTCGCCTTAGCCATATAAACGAGTATCGCATATCAAAGCTCCATAAAGATGAACTTTTACACTCATTTGATTTTGAATCATTTGATGTTTTCAAGTCTTGTTTATTAGGCAAGATGACTAAGGACCCTTTTTACTGGAAATAGTGGAAGGCAATTGATTTATTTAGACTAATACATACTGATGTATGCAGTCTATTAAGTGTTACTACTAGAGGAGGTTATTAGTACTTCACATTTATTGATGATTTCAGTAGATATGGGTTTATCTATTTGATGAGGCATAAATTTGAATCGTTTGAAAAGTTCAAAACTTTTCAAATTGAAGTACAAAATTAGCTTGGTAAAACGATCAAGGCACTTCAATCAAATCAAGGTGGAGAATATCTAAGCCAAGAGTTTACTGCTCATCTTAGAAATTGTGGGATTATTTCATAATTAACTCCACCCGAAACGCAACAGTGCAATGGTGTATTTAAAAGGACAAATAGAACCTTATTAGATATGGTTCGATCTATGATGAGTCAAATAGATCTTCCTTCATCTTTTTGTAGCTATGCCCTAGAAATAGCTATGTTCACATTAAACCATATCCTTTCTAAAGCGGTTGAAAAGATGCCATATGAGATATGGACTAAGAAGAGACCTAGTTTGTCTTTTCTCAAGATTTAGGGTTGTGAGGCTTATGTAAAATGTCATGTCTTAGACAAATTAAGACTTAAATATAACAAATGCCTTTTTGTGGGGTATCCAAAAGACACCAAAGGATGCTTTTTCTATAATCCCTCTGAGAACAAAGTGTTTATTGCTCAGAATGACATCTTTTTGGAAAAAGAGTTTATTTTTAAAAGGACTAGTGGGAGCAATGTACATCTCAAAGAAGTACAAGATCCACAAAGTAGCATCAAACTACTAATGGAAACTTAACAAGACTAAGAGTTAGTTGGTAAGCCTCCATAAGTAAGACAGGGCCACGTAGGTCTGGTAAGGCATGGCATGAACTTGAGAGATATGGATTTCTCATAATAGAGAGTCATGATGTGTTGCTTATGGATCAAAATAAGCCCACTACCTACCAAAAGGCCATGTTAGGCCCAGGCTTTGAGAAATCATTGGAAGCCATGAAATTTGAAATGCAATCCATGTATGATAATTAAGTATGGACTTTGATTGATCTACCTAAAGGTACTAAGACCATTGGATGCAAATGGGTTTTTAAGAAGAAAACTGACATGGATGGCAACGTGCATACCTTCAAAGCACAACTAGTAGCTAAGGGTTTCAAACAAACTCATGGTATAGACTATGATGAAACCTTTTCAACAATCGCCATGCTTAAATCCATTAGGATCCTTAATCGTGTATTATGATTATGAGATTAGGCAAATGGATGCTAAAATAGTTTTTCTTACTGGCAACTTACTTGAGGATGTGTATATGACACAACTTGAGGGTTTTGTTCATCCTAAGGATTTTGTAAAGGTTTGTAAGCTTCCAAGACCCATTCATAGATTGAAGCAAGCATCTTAGAGTTGGAATCTTTGTTTTGATGAAGCAATCAAAGAGTTTGGATTCATTAAAAATGAAGATGAACCTTATGTTTATAAGAAAATTAGTGGGAGCGTAGTTACATTTCTACTACTGTATGTAGATGACATATTATTCGTTAGAAATGATATTCCTACCTTACAAAGTATCAAGTCTTAGTTAGGGAAGTATTTCTCAATGAAAGACTTAGGTGAGACTACCTATATCCTAGGTATTAAGATCTATAGGGATATATCTAAAAGGTTCATCGGCCTAAGATAGAGTGCTTACATAGACAAAGTTCTGAGTTGGTTCAATATGCAAGATTCAGAAAGAAGATTCTTGCCAATGTCGCATGGTATAAACCTCAGCAAGACTCAATGTCCTATGACAAAGGATGAGTGATATCACATGAGAAAAATTCCTTATGCTTCGGCTATTGGATCAATCATATATGCCATGTTATGCACTCAACTAGATGTGTCATGTCCATTAAGCATAACCAATAGATATTAGTTAGATCTCGGTGAATCTCACTAGACAGCAGTCAAGAATATCCTTAAGTACTTAAGAAGAACTAAAGATGTATTCTTGACATATGGAGGATTGGATTACACTGATGTAAGCTTCCAATCTAACAAGGATCAATTTAGATTTCAATTTAGATGTGTATTTTGCTTGAATGGAGGTGCTGTAAGATGGAAAAGTTCAAAACAAAGCATTGTAGCATATTCTACAGCAAAAGCTAAGTATATAGCAACATTAGATGTAGCTAAGGAGGTAGTTTAGATCAAGAAATTCATCACTGAAGCAGGTATTGTTCTTAACATTACAAATCCTGTAAATCTTTATTGTGACAATAATGGTGCTATTGCATAAGCTAAGGAACCTAGATCACATTAGCGATCCAAACACATACTTAGACGCTATCATCTTATTTGAGAGATCATCAAAAGAGGAGATGTCAAGATATGCAAAATATAAGGTAATGACAATGTTGCTGATCCACTTACCAAAGCTCTTCCACAAGCAAAGCATGATCATCATATTAGGTCAATGGGTATTAAATACATGTATGAGTGTGCTTAATGCAAGTAGGAGATCGTTAATGATTATGCCATTGGCCAATTATTAGATATTATCATCATGAATCGGGAGACATCCATTATTACATTGTTTACATGTTTACTCTACAATAATATCCTTGAATAATCACAGAGTTATTCTAATTGTCTCTAGATGCTCATTATTGTGGGAACAATAATGAATTAAATCTAGTATAAGGTTTGATGATAATCATGGGATATTTGTTCATATAGAGATATAAATCAAACTCATAGCTACATGTTAGAGAACTATGTACTAGACTAACCCATTATGAGGTCATTATATGGATTAATGTCATAAGTGATTCTCATTATAACAATGTCATTGCATCTTTAGACCTGAAATCACTAAGGATTCTAGCATGAGGAATGTTATGATTCAACTCAATCAAACGTTATCTTTAACTAAATAATTATAAAGGTTGTGATTGGGCATAATGTGAATATTGTAAAGGGAGATGAGTAATCAAGATGGGATTTTTCCATTTTATTATGAGATAGATACCTTTAGGCCCTTTGATAAGTGAGACTAGGAAATGCATTTCCATGCTCAAATGAATTGATAGTATGATGAATGTCATTTGTCATATCAGTCTACTTAAAGATCGAAAATGATAAGGTTAAACAATATAAGGGTGACACTATCCATGCCTTATATTCAATCAAGATATTGTGTGACAAAAGGATTATGACATAAGTTATGGATTAGGTAAAGCTGAATTACTAGTTTTCGCTTAATCTAGGTAGACATAACGTCTTGCTAGATTGAACTTATGTCTCATAAGCCCAAAAGGAGTTTAGGCTTATTGCTAACATTAAGTGAACCTATAGGGTCGCATACAATGAACAAACAAAATAGGCTATGTGTTTATTTTGATTAAACCCAGCAGTAAGTATTGAAATATTTATTATTCTTGAAGATTTAAGAATGATAAATAATTATGTTTATTAATTTTGGTAAAAAAAATAAATAACATATTTAATATTATTAATATCCTTTAATATCTCACCGATCTTAGAATGTCTTATAGAAGATATTTTTGATAATCTATATATAGGTAGAGACAACTCTTTATTAAGTTAAACACTGACGGTATATCATCAATATTAAACTTGTAGAGAAACTCTACAGACCAAAAATAGAGAGTGAAAAGTAAAAAATTAGGAGGGTTCCTGCATCCGTTTTGGTACTAGCATACTGCAGTCTATTTTCAATGTGTTCGTTCAAGTGTGGATGCCTTAGAAGGGGTTCATGAGATTGTAGCACCTATAGATCCGTAACACCAACGTGACCTAGATTTACATAAGGTAAAAGAACTTTTCTCATATCAATTTTATTTATCACATGGATCTACCGGCATTTGAGGGGTTCAATTTTTATTCGAAAAAAAAAATTGCTACAAGTAGGGTTTTTTGAATCCTTAAATCCCAATAGTTTTGCTAAGGTGAAAGAAAGATTACATTTTCCCCAATCTAAGTTCTACTCGACTTTGAGAAGGTGTTTTAGCTTAAGTGTGATGTATCAGGAGTCGAAATAGGAGTTGTGCTGATGTAAGAAGGCAACCTATTGCATACCATAGTGAGAAGTTAAGAGGACCTTAGTTGAATTACTCTATATATGATAAACAACTCCTTGTGATAATTCGAGCTCTCTAAGTGTGGCAACATTACCTTCTACTAAGGGAGTTTGTCATTTATATTGATCAGAAGTACCTAAAGTATCTCTAAAGTTAGACTAAACTATCAATGAGGCAAGCCTGATATGTTAAGTTCCTAAAAGGATTCGATTGTGTGATTAAGTATAATCAAAGCAAGACCAATGTGGTTGCCGATGCCTTGTTAAGGAGACATGTTCTTCTTACCAAATTCTAGAATCACCTTCTAGGATTTGCAAGCATAAAAAAGCAATATCCTTAATATTGCCATTTTGGTCCCATATATAGACCATGTGAGGAGGGAAGGACAATAGATAATTGCCATGTTGAGGACAGATATCTATTCTAAGGTAAGAAGTTTTGCAAGCCAACCTATTCTTTGAGAGAGTTACCAGTGTGAGAAGCTTACTTTGGTAGACTTTCAAGACATTTTAGAGAGAAAAGGATGTACAAACTACTGAATGCAAGGTTCTTTTAGCCTAAAATGACATGCATTGATATGGTTTGATGTGGATGAACACATGATGTTTGGTATTGCACGAACTAAGGGGATGGGTCCGAATGTTGAGACAATTCGAAGAATAAATGATAGTTGAAGATTGAGCAGGTTTCCTCATGTACCAATGGTGGATATAACATACCAACACCTCATACAAGCTTTGGTCACACTTGATATGAAGTACTAGTGTAGCCAGAGGTCATTCATCACTAATCCATGCTTAGTAGCCTAGATAAGAGTAGTCGAGAGTAAGCAAGATACACTTAGCTCAAGCAAAAGGAAAAAATGTCTGAATGTTGATTGTATTGATTTTTGTGACTACTACAATATACAAGTTTTTATATGTCTTAATTAGGGTAAATCCTAGGTTAAAGTAAATTACAAAAAGGATTCCTACTAGTAAAGGAAAGGAAATGATTTACAGAGGTAGTGTTGTAAATAGGCAAAAAGAATATCCAGCAACATAAAAGGACAATATGGATGTTAGGAAAAGACAATGCATGCGTTAGTTGTTCATTCTATGGTCCTAATAACAATGTTGGCTGAGTAAAGTAGGCTCTAAATAGGTTAGGTTAGCGTTGACAGTTCGGCAACTCGATAGTTTAAATATTCAAGATTGGGAAAGGGGTGGTTTAGGTGGTAGCTCATTGTTAGGTCAAATCCAGAGAGTTGTTAGCTTGGCCTTGGCACAGATCAGGTCAATAGTATTGTGGTTTGATACTTGGACAGGTATGTTGTAGAGAGGTTGGCTTAGTATGTCGACTTGTCACCTCAGCAGCTTCCTAAATGATATAAAGAGCAAAGTAACCTGGCAGTTCAAACTAGAGAATGCACTGCTCCTCGATGTTCAACTCACCTTGGAAACCTTGGTGAACCATCTGAGTAAGTCTTTAAGCTCGGGAGCTCGTGATTAGTTCATGATCCCCATCATCCCCTCTGGGTTGTTTGAGATTTGGGATCAAATCTAGCTTAGCTCCAAGTTACTCGTCTTTGGGAGAATGTGAGTGGAGATCAGTAATGTTAAAGGAGTTTGAGACTCCATACTCTTTAGGTAGTTCAATCTTATAAGCATTAGGATTGATTTTTTCAAGCACTTTAGAGGGTTCACTAGCCTTGGGAGATAACTTGCTCTTCCTCAAGTTAGAGAACCGTTCCTTTCTAAGGTAGATCCAAACTAGATCACTTGGCTAAAATTCTCTCCTTCTATCCTAAGCCTTGTCACTTGAGCTTGGTAGTAGCTTAGCTTAATTGTTCTACGACCTTCTAATGTATGACTCTGATGGCTTTGACTCTTTCTATAGTTGGTTGGCCATTATCTAGGCTTAAAAGGGGTTTTTAGTCCATTAGGAGCTCTGGTTGAACCTATAGGCAACCTTAAATGGAGACATGTTTGTTACATTATAGGCAATCATGTTGTAAGTGAACTCTATGATTGGTAAGCACATATCTTAATCGGTCATGTTCCAACCAATGTAACCTGTAGTAAAGTTCCCATTGTTCTATTGACAACTTCGATTTGTCCATCCGTTTGTGAATGACAGGATGTACTATACAATAACTTAGTTCCCATGCGTCTCCATAATGTTCTCAAGAAGTGGCTCATGAACTATAGGTCTTAGTTTGAAATAATGGTTTTAAACACTCCTTTAAGCTTGACTACTTCATATAAGAAAAGAAAAGAAATAGCCAAAGAGTTTTAGTTTTTGTACAGGGCATGAAGTGTGCCATCTTACTAAATTGATCCATGACCACCATGATGGAGTCCTTCCTTCGAGACGTCTTCAGCAATCCTAACATAAAGTCCATGCTTAGCTCTAACCAAGGTTTGGTTGGAATAGGCAAAGGTAAATAGTGCCTTTACTCTGCTCAGCTCAACTCTTCGCTTTTTTGTAGGTAACACACCTTTCCAACATAGATTAGACGCCTCTCATCATTCTTGGCCAAGAGAATTTTAAGGACAGTACCTCATGAGTATGGTGCTGGCCAAAGTGTCCTAACAATCCTTCTCCATGCACCTCGTACACTAACAATTCTCTTGTAGAACAGACCAGGATACATAATCTCCTCTTCCTGAAAAACTATTCGTCCTCCCCGATGATAGTCATCTAATATCCATCCTTCCTCATACTTAGAATAGATGGGACTAAAATGTAGATCCTTTGTATAAACCCTTTATCATTAAAAAGCCAAGCAGCTTGGTCTGTAGCTCAATCAGGAAAGAATGTCATCTCAATAGGGCGTCGGCCACTATATTGTTCTTCCCATTCTTTTACTTCACGGCATAAGAAAATCCTTGCATGAACTCTATCCATTTGGCTTATCTTTGAAACAACTTGGGTTGGCTCTTCAGACATCTTAAGGATTCATGATCAGTATATATTACAAATTCCTTAGGTAGGTAACAGATAATATTACCATACAATTAAGGCTCAAATCAAGGAGTAAAAATCCTTATCATAGATAGAATAGTTGAATGTAACTCCTTTAAGTTTTTCACTAAAGAAAGCAATAGTTCGACCTTCTTGCATTAGTATGGCATCTATACCTAGTCTGAATGCATCACACTCTACTTTAAATACTTTGTCAAGCTCGGTACAGCTAAGACAGGGGCTGTAGTTGGCTTCTCCTTCACCTCCTTAAAACTCTTTTGCTCCTTCTCTCCTCATCTAAACTCAACATTCTTCTTTAACAGTTCAATGAGTGGAGCTACGATCATATTAAAATTCCTTATAAATCTGTGATAAAATGACGATAGGTCATAGAAACTTCTCACATCGGTTGAAGTGGTCAACACAAGCCATGTTGTGATCGCTCTTATCTTGTGATCATCGACTTGTATTCCTCCACTACTTATAATAAACCCTAGGAAGATTACTTCAGGTCAGAAAAAGTCACACTTCTTCAAATTAGCGTAAAGCCTTTTAAATCGGAGTTTTGCAAGGACTACTTAGAGATACTTTTGGTGAGTCTCTAGATCAGGGCTATACATTAATATGTCAAAATAAACCACTATAAACTTCCTTATTAGTTCTCAGAGCACATGATTCATCAGTCGCACAAATGTGCTTAGCGTGTTTAATAGTCTAAAGGGCATCACAAGTCATTCATACAATGCATGTTTTCAATGTGGTCTTCTACTCGTCACCCTTGCGCATTCAAATCTGATTGTATCTAGATTTGAGATCAATCTTGGAGAATACTCTTGCTTCATTTAACTAGTCCAACATATCATCAAGCCTTGGTATGGGATACCTATACTTAATGGTGATGCGATTGATTGCTTGGCTATCTACACACATTCTCCACGTCCCATCCTTCTTAGGTACCAACAAGGCTGGCATGGTACATGGACTAAGGGATTCTCATACATACCCTTTCATCATTAGCTCATCTACCTACCTTTGCAACTCAACAACCTATTCAGGGTTCAACCTATAAGCAGGCTTGTTTTGCAATATGACTCTTGGCTATAATTCAATTGCATGTTCAATGCCTTAGATGGCAAATCTTATCTCCAACAATCTTTCAACTAGCAGATAGGTCGACTCTTTGAGTTCCATTTCTCTTTTCAATTCAGCTCGAGTCATTACCAAAGCGTCTTTCTTCAAGACTCAACTTAATTGGGTCTGCGTGATTTTTACTTGCTCGATGATCATAGGGCTTAACTTCACCCTCCTACCTTCATGCTCTAAGGAATAGATATTTTTCATTCCATCATACATCATGGTTCAATCAAACATCCATAGGCATCCAAGTAGCATGTAGGATATACTCATAGGTAACATATTACAGAATACTTCATCTCAATAGTTGTTAATATAGATTGCCATAGACACCTGTTTGTTCACTTATAGGATCCTTTGCACTAAGCCAATATAGCTTCTAAGGTTTTAGTTGGGGTTTGGTTGGCAACTTCAATTGGTAAACCATAAACATAGAGGCTACAATGGTACAACTCCCACTGTCACCAATTAAGGCACCTAGTGACCCATTCACCTTACATCCAATGCGGAAAAGATTCTCTCTATGTTCATCCTCGAGCACAGGACTCACATTCATTGTCCTCCTCAATACTAAAGTGGCTGGCATAAAATTACCTTCCTTGCTATAGATGATTTCCTCTTCCTTGGACAATTTAGTCTACCCAATCTCTTTTAAGTCTTCTATTTCCTCGTCAATACTATCTACCATAATAGTTGGCGGTTCACCTTAGATCATCATGGTCCTTCTATTCGGACATTGAGTAACCATGTGTTGAAATCCTTAACATTTGAAACACTTGATCTCACTCTTCTTTTATCCTAAGCTGTGACCTCTCTAGAACTTTCTCAGGATCTCCTTCTCCTCCAGTCGGGCATTTTGAGGGGCATTTTGAGTAAGTCGAGTCTCAACAACCTTACTTGGTTTCATCCGCACAGGTTTTCTCGGAATAGATTGGCTACTATTGGGTTGATTGACAAAGGGTCGAAACCTTCCTATCTGGTGCCTTTCAATTCTCTAGGCAGCTTGAATAACGTCATCAAGTGATCCAATATCCATGGTTTCTAGAACACCTCCAATCTTATATTTCAATCTACTAATGAATCGAGATACAGTTTGGTAGCATCTAAAATTCCTTTACATTTGCATCAATAGTCAATCCTCCTTTCCTCACCTCTTATAATCTTTTAAAGGCATCCTGCAAATAGTAGCTTGGCACAAATCTCCTCCTCATGACCCTCTATATCTCATCTTAACTCCTAACTTCAAGCATTCTTTCTCTTCTTCTGGTAGCTTACATGTTCTTCCACCATAAGGCGGCATAACCTGTAAACTCTAACACAACAAGTTTAACCTTTGCATTATCTAGAACTTTGTGGTATTCAAATTGCTTCTCAATATTATTTACTTAATCTAGGTAGTCCTTTGCATCTCTACTCCTAGAAAAACTTGGAATGCACATCCTTAACCCTTCAACTCTAGGGGCTTGAATATTCCTTTCTTCTAGTTCATAGTACTTCTCCGCTTTGTCTTCTCTCCTTCCTCTTCGATTTCATAAAGTGATAGCCTACACCTAGCATCCTTACCCACTCCTTCAGTTTGGGGTGGTTAAATTGGGGCATTAACTTAGCTAAACTAACCATTACCTTTCTTAGGCTGTTCACGTCCTTTATATGGGCCATTTCTAGCTCGCTGCTTATCTTCATTTATGGCAGTCACCAAATTGGCTACCAGGTCAGTAAGTCTATCCAGTCAGTCTCCCATTAACTGGGGTGTAAAGCTTCCTTGTTAGCCTAAGCTATTTTGAGTACCACTTTCTTGGTTACCCTGAGTTCTTTGAACACTTGAATAAGACATTATTGGTTACCTCACAAGATTGATGGTTAAAATACTACTTGAATTTATTTCCATGAATAATAATAGCAAAACAATAACTAATACTCCCACCACTATGTCAACTACATACAATGAATAAGCAATCACTTATACTTTATTTTTTCATACAAGAAACAGGGGAAAACTAAGCATAGAATTTCTTCAATACTTTTCACCTACCAAACTTGTATGTTAACAGTAGAACTTATAACACACAAAAACAGTAACAAATTAGTCATAGAACAAAGTAATAGAAACTAGCTTTAGACATAGCCATGTACTAATACTAAGATGATATGGTCTGACGTGGATAAACACATGACATCCAGTGTCATATGAACTAAGAGGATAGGTTTGAACCTTGTGATGATTCAAAGAATAAATTATAGTCAAAGGTTGAGCAGGGATCCTCATGCATCGACGGTAGATATGACACACCAACGCCTCATATGAGCTCTAGTCACACTTAATATGATGTACAAGTGTGACCAAAGGTCACTCACCACTAATCTACACTCAATGGCTTAGATAAGAGCAATCAAGAGTAAGTAAGATACACTTAGCTCACATAAAAAGAAAAAATGTTTGAATGTTGATTGTTGCAAATATTACAATATACAAGTATTTATAGGTTCCAATTAAAATAAATCCTAAGTTAGAGTAAATTACAAAAAGGATTCCTATTAGTAAAGGAAAGGGAATTATTTATAGGGGTAGTGTTGTAAATAGGAAAAAAGAACATCTAACAATACAAATGTCAGGAAAAGATAGTATACGTGTCAACTATTCAATTTGTGGTCCTAATCACTATTAGTTGAGTAAAGCAAGTTCTAAACAAGTTAGGTCAACATCAGCAGTTCAATAGCTTGGCAATTCAGATATTTGGGACTAAGAAAGGGTTGGTTTAGGCGGTAGCTCATTGTTGGGTCAGCCTCTAGAGGTTAGCTTTAGAGAGTTGTCAACTCAGCCTCAATACATATCATGTTGGCAGTATTTCGGTTTGATACTTAGACAGGTGTATTGTGGAGAGGTTGTCTTAGCAAGTCGGTTGGTCACCTCGGTAGCTTTCTAGATGATGCAGAGAGCAAAGTAACTCGGCAATTTAGACTATGGAATGCACTGCTCTTATGTTCAACTTACCTCGAATAGTTTGGTGAACCATATAAGCAAGTCCTCAAGCTCGGGAGCACAAGATTGGTCCATGATCCCTATCGTATACCATATTGTGGAGAGTTATACAATCTGTAATAGAGCAAAGAATAGAGCTGAGTAAGGAAGAGCCATACCTCTACCTATCCTAACCAAACTATAGGCTGATTGAGCATGGATTTGATCCTTTAACTACCCTGAATTGTCCGAGATAAAGACTTTATGATGGTCATCATGGACAAATTCATCAAGATGGTACATTTTGTGCCCTACACCCCAAACTATAGGCTGAATGAGCATGAATTTTATCTTCTTACTACCCGGAACTATCCGAAGTAAAGATTCTATGATGGTCGTCGTTTGACAGATTCAGCAAGATGATACATTTCATGACTTGCATCAAAACTAACGATACTTCGACTATTACTTCTTTGTTTTTACAGGAGATCATTTGCTTGCGTAGAGTACCAAGGAGTGTAGTGTTGAATTCAAACCCCAAATTCTTATGCCATTTCTGGAAGACTCTCTAGCATCAAATGGAAACAAAGTTACTTTTTAACACTTCTTGCCATCCCTAAACCGATGGTTAGACAAAAGTCGTTAACCATACCTGAGGTTCACTACTCCGAGCTGCAATAGGGAAGAATTTAGCTAATTGTGATATATGCCTCCCTATAATGGAATTTTCTTACAGTAGAATAATGTACGCTACTGCTAGACATCCACCATTTGATGTCATCTATGGCTTCAACCCTGAACTTCCCTTTGATCATACCCTAATGCCATTTTCCAACTAGAAGACATAAAGGCAAGGACTAAAGCTTAATCTTTCCAACAAATCTACAATAAAGTCACTTAGCACATTAACCGATCTACCAGAAAGTTGAAGGAGAAAGGAAAAGGAAAGAGGCCAAGCAGTTTCAATTGAGTAATTAAGTATGGTTGCACCTAAGGAGAGGGAGGTTCCCCAATAGGAGGAAGAACTAACTATTTACCCAAGCTAAAGGACCGTTCAAGATACTCAAGAGGATCAAGAATAATAGCTATCAAGTAGAGCTACCTAAAAACTTTGGAGTATCCAACGTATTTAATATTGTTGATCTCAACCCCTACCGACAAGAAGAAGAGTATAAGAGGACTAGTTAGATTTGATCCCAAATCTCAATCAGCTTGGAAGGATAAAAGGAATCGAACCACTAGACCTTTGACCTGAGCCTGAACCTGAGCTTGAGGCCTTAAGAACTTATTGAGGCACATTCTCATTTACCATCTCATGTAGGAAGAATTTGAGCTGCTTTAACCTACCAGCTTACTATCATTTCTAAGCCAAACATTTCCATGCCCAACAATTGTCTCGAAGTACCTATTGAGCCTAATTTTTTATATTTTCCTTAACCCCTAATTTGTTTAATATTAGTCTTCAAATAAGAGTTAAAGAAAACTAGCTTTTAAAAATAATTTTATAAATTTTTAGAATCGTCACCCAATTAGAGTAAAAAAATGGTATAGGTTTAAATCAAATGGATAGATTTGGTTTTGATCTAGACACTAGTTCACATAAGGAAAACCGATTTTTAAAAAAAGGTTTCTTTTTCAGAAGACTAAAGATCGAGTATGGGAGTTAAGTTCTTTAAACCATTACGAGTAGTATAAACTTTTCTAATTTAGATTTAATTTTTTGAAATCACCTTTTAAAAATTGATATTAAATAAATTTAAAAAATTATTTTTACTAAATTGAGTAATTTGAACTAAAAGTGAAAAAACTAACTTTTTTCATTTTTTATGTCGCTACGGAAGTATGTATCTACCTACCATTTGAGATTAGACATATGTAGTTTGTTTGTTTTTTTTTTTTCTGAAAACTTTAATTTGTGGAATTCCTTTTAATTTAAAAGAAAAATGTAGAGTTTACATTTCAATTGGGTTCGAGTTTGTTAAGAAAATTTTATACAAGGGTCCTAAATTTGGTTTTATTTTTGAAAGTTTCAAAAATGTCCTAATTTTTTAAAATGGATCAATTCATGTTTGTTTATTTAAAAAAAAAATTGGTTTTTCTAAGTGGTAAAAAGTATTTCCTTGTTTATTCACTTCATTCTACTTTTCCATTTATTATATTTATTTTTATTATTTCCTTTCTTTTTATTTTTTTATTTTCTTATTATGTAAAAAAAAATTAAGCCCCTTTTTTTTTCCTTTCTTTTTTGTTTCTTTCTTTTCTTTCTTTTTTTCATTTTTTTTTCAATTATAACTTCCCATTACAAAGAAAAAGTAAAATAAATAAATGAATAAATAACTCTAAGCAAAAATAAAAGAATTGGACTAAGGATGCAATAGCGCAGGTCAATCTTGATCTTTGGGTCACTGGTCTGGTTGAACTAGTCAACTAAATGGGTCAAGCAAGGGAAAAGAAAGGCAGCAGTTAAGCGAGCTTGATTTTGATCATTCCACATACTAAAATGAATGAGTGAAAGCACTTTTATGAGTTTTTTATTGAAGATAATGGATATAAAAAAAGTCACAACCTTTGGTGGTGGCTATCATTGGATGCTAATAGTAAGTGTTTGGGTGGTGCAGCCAGGTGAACTTCGATGCTATAAATGAATGTAGTTAGTGGTTCTGATGCTTGTTGCTACTAGTGGTATGGTTAGCTTGCTTTGATAACCACCGAAAGTGGTGGTTTTTTAGAGAGAAAATGGGGAGCGAATATAGGTATGTAGAGAGAGAGACTGGCTTAGCTCTTTTCAGGTTGAGAAAAGCTATGATTTGAGCTAAAATGTATGTTTTTCTTTTTTGCTTTTGCTTGTAATGAATCCCATTCCTCCTTTTTAACTGTTAGAACAAAGATCAATCTTGGAAGTTTTAGGAAATGAATTAAATCAAAGATTTACATTAATGGGTTTTAACTTGAAAAATGAATTCTTTCTCCACTTTAGAGCTTGATTTTAACTACGTAATCCTCTGAATTTAGACAAGAAATTGGGTGGATTCAAAACTAGATTGTGTCTAGTATGTGATTCCACTAAGAAATCGAGTGGAATCATATGAAAAAATCATGCGAAATGCCCTATTGAGTTGCTTACACGAGAGGGAATTCTAGAAATAAAAGAAATCAAATAGAGGAAATGGCCGAAAGATTGGATGCGGTTACACGCCCAGCCCACACGTATAGTGTACGTCCCCGACCAAAAATTAAAGGTTGGCGCTTTCATGCTTGCATACATGAGCTTGGGCTCACATTTCAAAGGGCTTTTAATCTTGCTTTCTAAAATGCAAATCAAGTAAACTTAGTATGATCCCCTATTCATTTTTTTTCTTTTTTCTGTCCCTTATTTTAAATAAAATAAAAGCTACACTAAACTAAACTCCTATTTAAAATCAACATTAAAGTTTTGTTGATACTTAGACCCAATGACTTTAAAATAATGTATTTTTCTAAATTTCCTATTTTTTCATAATTTCCTTAACTTCTTATTTTATTATATTTTCTCTAAATTTTTCTATTTTTTGTATTTTTTTCTAAATTAAGACCATTTTCCCTATTCTAAAAATTCTAAAAGTAAAGGCGATAAAAATGAAGTGTCTACAACTACCTCTCTTTGTGGTAAAATTTAAGTAAAACTTTACTACAAAGACAAAAGGCGACACCATTTTTGCCTCGGGGATGGATTTGTCCTATGAAGCATTACAACTAGCTAGTTATCCTAGACTTGGTCCACTGGGGATTTGGTGAATGATGACAGGTGAAAGAGAGAGGAGGTGCTTTAAGCACTAGCCGAGACATAAAAAGAAACTAAAAGAGGGTAATGCCCTAATAAGCTGGCAAGAACCCTAAAAGAATTTGAAAACCCAATCGTACCCTTATTAGTTGATTCACCGGGGTAAATGGGTAAAGCACTCCTATAGCTGGCTAAGACCTTAAAGAATTTGAAAACCTAGTTGTGCTCCTATGAGTTGACTAACTTAGGTGAGCAAGCAAAGTGTTCTTTAAACTAGCTAAGACCTTAAAGAACTTGAAATTGAAGCTTAGTTGTTCCCCTATAAGCTGACCAACCTAGGCGAATGAGCAAAGCGCTCCTTGAATTGGCTAAGATCCTAAATGAGAAATTGAACCTAGTAGTGCCCTACTAAGCTAACTAACATAGGTGAATGGGCAAAGTGCTCCTTTGGGTACGACCCTAAATTGGAAACCTAGTTGTGCTCCTCTAAGCTGACTAACCTAAGCAAATGGGTGAAGCACTCCTTAAGCTGGCTAAGACCCTAAAGAGAATAAGATAGATAAGTGCTCCTTGACTTGGCTAAGAACCCTAAAGAAGAACCTAGTTGTGCTCCTCTAAGCTAACTAACCTAGGTAAACGAGCATAGCATTCCTTAAGCTAACTAAGAACCTTAAAGAAGAACTTGGTTGTGCTCCTTTAAGCTAACTAACCTAAATAAACGGGCAAAGATCTCCTTGAACTGGCTAAGACCCTAAAGAGAAGAACCTAGTTGTACTATTTTAAGCTAATTAACTTAGGTGAACGGGCAAAGTGCTCCTTGAGCTGGCTAAGATCCTAAATGATAAACTGAAGCTTGGTCGTATCCTTACAAGTTGACTAACCTAGGTGAACAGGCGAAGCACTCCTTAGGCTAACTAAGACCCTAAATGACAAACTAAAGCCTGGTTGTACCCTTATGAGCTGACTAACCTAAGCGAATGGGCAAAGTGCTCCTTAAGCTGTCTAAAACCCTAAATGACAAATTAAAGCCCGATGATGCCCTTATGAGTTGACTAACTTAGGCAAGTGGGTGAAGTGCTCCTTAAGCTATGAGAGGATTACAGATACTGATTTGATGACATGTCAAGTTTTGAACTATATGGGAAACTTGCTTGCAAGCTTTATACGAATGGATAGCCTATTTATAAGTTCTATCAATGTGGACGGCCTACCCGGCTCTATTGAGTCTACCCTGTTATGCTGAGTATGCCCTGCTTTAACTTATCTGAGTTCTCTTACAGACCTATCAATGAACTTCAGCAATATCAGAAGACTTGACGTATTCTACAAGTTTTGTCTTATCCTACTATTTGTACCCCATTTTACCAAGTCTTCCTTACTATAGTAGTCACCCTACCCTACTCTAGTTAGGTCTACTCTACCCTTCCAGGTCTACTTTTATCAGTTAGGTGTGCTTTACTTTGGTCTAAATGGTTCTGTCCTACTTTGCTAACATCCTTTTCCTTACCAACTTGTTCCGCTCTATAGGACTATCCTACCCTACTTGTCCACTCTACTTTGCCGAAGTTGATATACTTGGCTAAGTCTATTTGGCTAAGATCCACTAAGTCATGTCAAGACTATCCAACTATTCCATATCAACTCGACCGCGTTGGGTTAGATCAAACAGGTCAGCCACGTCCATGTCGGTCATTACCATATTAGGTCAACCTGGCCATTTGAAGTTGGTTACGACAACATCAAGTCAGTCTCGGTCATATAAGATCAGCCCCAAACAAGACAGGTCATGCAGAATTTTAAGTCTACCCAAATAAAAGCTCTAGAGCCTCTAACAACCCTTTAAAATCAAATATTAGTCCCTCACCTGAAAATCTTGTTTAGCTACCTATTTTACTTATGTTATTTGGATTTCCCATTTCTTGTATTTTCCCTTAGTTGTTGTTCATGTTTCATTTGTCATTATCGGAATGCCACTAAGGGCATCCTTTAGTCATTTTATTTACAACTTTACCCCTTTTGTATAAATAGATCACTTGTATAAGGTTTTAAATAGAATGGAATATTAATGAAAAACCCTTGAGTCTTTTCTCTTGGAAAGCTCTTCTCTACCAGTTCTTACCAATCCCTTTAGTAAGTTATTTGTGGTGAGCAATCCCTTTAGCTTGGATTATGGCAGTGCTCATACATCATATCGGGTACTAGCTTAGGTTTATGTGTGGTTTTATGGTGTGTCATATCCGTAGAGTTAGTGTGTGGGGTTGTTAAACCATTAACTTACATTTACTTTTCGAGCCATCTTGCAGCCTAGACCCACCCCTTGGTTTATTGGTGATACTGAGTTGTGCGTTCATCCACAGAATCCGTATCAAGTTGGCTAAGACCATAAATGACAAATTAAAGCCTGGCCGTACCCTTATGAGTTGACTAACCTAGGAAAATAGGCAAAGCACTCCTTAAACTGACTAAAACCTTAAATGACATATTGAAGCCTAGCCGTGCCTCTATGAGCTAACTAACCTAAGAAAATGGGTGACGCACTCCTTAAGTTGGCTAAGACCCTAAATGAATGATTGAAACTCAATAGTGCCTCACTAAGCTAACTAACTTAAGTGAGTAGGTGAAGCACTTCTTAAGTTGACTAAGACCCCAAATGAATGAACAAAGGGTAAGCGCCTTATGGGTTAGCTAAGAACCCCAAAGAGAGTTTGATGAAGATAAGTGCTCTATGGGCTCGCAAAGAACATTAACGAAGAGAAGCACCTTATAAGCTTGCTAAAAAGCATTGAAGAGAGATTAGTGGTGGAGGGAAGCGCCAAAACGGGCTTGCGAAGACCCTAAAGAGAGATTAATGAAAGAGAAAGTACCTTATGGGCTCACTAAGACCTTAATGAAGAGAAGCACCCTATAGGCTTATTGAAACCTTAAACAGATATTGATGAAAGAAGAAGTGCCCTATGGGATTACTAAACCTTAAGAGAAAAATGGTAACACAGGATAATGCTCTTATGAGCTAATTGATCCTAAAAATGGATTAAAGATGGGACAGCGCTCTAACAGCTGGCTAAAACCCTAAAAATGCATTGAAGACGGGACATCACTATATAAGTTAGCTAGAACCCTAAAAGAATAGATTAAAGATGGGACAGCGCTCTAAGAGGTGACTAAAACTCTAAAAATAAATTAAAAGACATGACAATGCTCTAAGAGTTGGCTAAAACCATATAAATAGATTAAAAGATGGCACAACACTTTGGCTAGAACCCTAAAGGAGAGTTAATGAAGGATTGAAGAAGCAAAGTGAGAAATGTAACCAGTTTAAAAAAAAAAAAAAAACAACTTGAGAATATTTACAGAGAAAGAATTTAGTGAAAATCATTTATGACAAAAAGGCATTAGGGATCAAGTCCCTTGATGACTTAGATTAATATAATTAGCTTAAAAGGTGTGACCACAGATGACATGAATTGGAATTTTGGTCACTCGAGCCAACATAGACTTGAAAATGGACAAAAAAACTTGTGACAAGCCTTTATTTTCTCTCTTTTTTTCTTTTCTTTTTATTTTTTTAATTTTCTTCTCTTGAAAGTTTGCAAACGAGTATAAATTCTTATTTAAGAAGCAAGTATTATACACATCCCATTCTTTGATAACCATATGGGGCATCGCAATGCTCTTGACCTTAATGTTGGGTTCCCTTGTGGGGCTTTGTGATTTTAAACATTCATTTTCTAAGGATAAGGTAACTCATGGTTAGTCTAGTCGAAGAGGGCTTCCTTAAGAGCTTTTAGTCTATATTACACTCTTGACTACAACCCCAAAAATTATAGTCCATTTTGCAAGTGATATACTTTGATCAATTCATTAGGTCTTTTTCGATTCAATATTATGAACTTAGGCTTTTGGTCAAAGGGTTTCAAAAAGGACTGATGAGAAGGCCTTATTTTAAAAATAATAATAATTTATTTAACCTAGGTGTATAAGTGAAAAACTATTAGAAAAAATTAGAAGTATACTTGCCTCAGTTTCAAAAACAAATTTCATTAAAGATAAATTATCTTTTAAGATCGAAAGAGCTTTTATTAAGTAAGGGTGATATTATGGGTGGGTTGGACTTGTGTGGTTTAGCATAGGTAAGAAAGTTTGCTATTTTTGATTTTAAAGTGTTATTTGGAGTAAATATGAAGATTTTGTGTTTTTGGGCATAGAATGTGATTCAAGGCCTTGCCTTTTGGGGCTATTTAGGCTTTAATTCTCAATTTTGCTGTTCCTATTGGAATATATTTTTTAAGGTTTTTGTCTTACACTTAAGCCCAATTTCTTGGCCTCTTTTCTTCCTTTCCGTTCCTTTTTCTATAATTTTTTTTTGTTGCCTCATTCTTTCATCACTCCTTTTTTTTTATCCCTTTTCCTCATGGATCTATTGTCAAGTCTTTGACTTTGAGAGATTGAAGGCCCTAAATCCATTTATTTTGAGCATATGGGCTCGGGTAAGGTAGGTATAAGCTTAAGGTATTGAAGGTGTCGACTCTTCTTCATTTCAAAGAAAAATAATTTCATAGAAATAAAAGTCGTTTTTGAATTAATGTTATTGAAGTAAGCACAAACAAATTTTATCTTTCTCTCCTAATCAATGACCCTAACCTTCGAATTGCCTTAGTATGGGGTGGTTCTTAGTTGGGTTTAAATTTGAAAAATTCTATAAATTAGTCCAACAAGGTTAACAATGGATAGTTGTGTTTGAGATTTGAAAATGAATGCTTAACTTTATATGTATCACATTCAAAATTGACCTACTTTAATAAATGACTCCAACATATCCCCATTATTATGTCACTAAACTCTTAAAGTGTGTAAGGGTTAGTGTGTAGAGTGAGGTTTGCCTCTTTTCATTCTAAATTTTTAAAAGTAAGTTACCAATCCCTTAAGGAGTCTATTATTTGCCCTGGGGTGGAGATTTACTTTGCCCCTTAGCTTCTTAACATACGCCCCAGTGTGAATCCTCTCATTTGATTTGAATTCAAGATTGATGTTGCATTTGATTTCATGCTTTTCTCAAGGGTTTTGACTTAGTTTGGCTACCTTGATGGGCTAAGGATTGTGTTTAGTTCAACTACCTTGACGAGTTGTGGTTTGGTACCTAAATGAGCTGAGAGGCTTCTACTTGGATTGGCTTCCTTAAAGGGCCAAGTGGCTTTGTTTAGGTTAGATACCTTAATAGGCTAAATGGTTTATGTTTGGGTAAGCTACCCAAATGGGCTAAGTGGCTAAGGGTTTTTGTTTAGATTGCTTGTTTCAATAGGCCGAAGGTTAGTGTTTATATTAAATAGGTCAAGGGGCTAATGTTTGGGTTGACTTCCTTAACGAGCTAGTGATTGTGTTTGGGTCAAATGCCTTAATAGGTTCTAGTTTATGTTTATTGGGTGCCTTAACAAGCTAAGTGTTTGGGTTAACTACCTTAACAAGTCGAAGGGCCTTAGACTTGGGTTGGCTCCTTCACATTTATGTTAAGCCCATAAAGATTTATAATTGTTAGCAACTTTTCTTTTCATCTTCATTTTTTTTCTTTTTTTTTTTATGTGAGAGAGAAAGATAAAGTTTTATTTTACATAAATTGAGAAATCAAATTACAAATAAAGATGGTGGTTTTCAAGATTTTATTTATAAGTCAGTGGATTTTATTTACATTTCCTTGAATGAGAAGGAACAATGGTTAGATAAATGCCTGTTGAAGGACTATTTACAAAGAATGGAATACTAAAGAATGAAGAATAATAAATTAAAGAGAACTTTTGTTATTTTGTAAGATCAGAGTATAAAAAACAAACGAATAGGGCCTAACATTTATTCTTGATATTTATTCTAGGCTTCCTTAGCTATGAATTGGAAAAACCCTAAACTAAGTTTCACATACGAGCTCTAAGGTCTTCCAGCATTTCATAGGTTTCCCCAATGACTTATCCAAGAAGGGCTTTAAGGCTTGATTATGAGCTATAGAACATTCGAGCTTTTCCTTTAAGTAAGCAATTTCAGCCTTTAGCAGCTACTCATGAATCCTAGGGAGGTCTTGTAGTCTATCAGTTCTCTAATTATTTGCTTGGTTATCTACCATTTTATGCCTAAACATTTCATAGATAAAAATCAGTTATCAATGAAAGAATATAAGTGGAAACATGCATTAGAACCATTTGGGTTAGTACATTACTCTTTAAGTTGTAACCCTACCATTTGATTTAATGTTTATCTTTAAAAAATTGATTATATTTCTAAAAACATTCCAATATTAGTAGGGTTACAATTCTTAAGAGAAATGTATTAACTCAAGGTTTTAAGGGAAGCACACGTGATTAGGGTAGTTCTAAAGGTTCTTAAGCTTTTGTAACTTTACTTGTTTTTGGAAAGCGCCTTCATTGATCACATTATAACTTAAGTGGGGTTAGCCTAATCAACCCTGAGCAATAGTTACACTATAGCA
Organism: Lumnitzera racemosa; assembly: GCA_024138005.1. Taxonomy (NCBI): domain Eukaryota; kingdom Viridiplantae; phylum Streptophyta; class Magnoliopsida; order Myrtales; family Combretaceae; genus Lumnitzera; species Lumnitzera racemosa. Next base: position 48,458,561 of record JAMXBC010000012.1, on the reverse strand, counting down.
CCTGGAGCCTACACAATAGCCCCCCCATCCTAAGGTCTTAAATTTTGATATATAAAGTAGGACAGTTAATACAACCATATATAAATGTAGAAAATAATAACGAGTAAATAAATAAATAAGGTGATTTTAAAAACTAATTCTAAATTTGGAAAGTTAGATGGCTAACCCTCTTAACGTTCCCACTAAAGTTGCCAAGCTGTTGAGCTATCGAACCTGATTTTTTTTTGTTTTATATTTTTCTTAACTCAATCAATATTAAATCTTAATCCGTTTAACATTGGTCATCAACTAAGAGTTAAAGAAAAATGGTTTTTTGAAAGAATTTTATAAATTTTTGGTGTCACCACACAACTGGAGTTAGAAAATGGTTTAGGTAAAAACCAAATAGGTATATTTGGTTTTGATCTAAATACTGGTTCACATAAGGAAACTAATTTATTAAAAAAAAAAAAGGCTTCCTTTTTAAAAGACCAGAGATTGAGTCTGAGGGTTGGGTTCGTTAAACCCTTATAGATACCATAAACTTTCTTAATTTAAATTTAATTTTTTAAGGCACCTTTTAAAAATTGATATTAAATAAATTAAAATTTTTATTTTTACTAAATTGAGTAGTTTGAACTAAAAGTGGAAAAACTAACTTTTTCATTTTTTATGTCGCTCAGAGATGCCTACGTACTCGTTATTTAGAATTAAACATACGTAATTCTTTTCTAAAAACTTTAATTTGTGAGATTCCTTTTAATTTAAAAAAAATGACACGTTTACATATTAAGTGGGTTCAAGTTTGTTAAGAAAATTTTCTAAAGGGGGTCTTAAATTTAGTTTTATTTTTGGAAAGTTTTAAAAATGTCCTAATTTTTTAAAATAAATTGATTTGTGTTTTTTTATTTAAAAAAAAACTGGTTTTTCTAAGTGGTAAAATTATTGCCTTGTTTATTCACATCATTCTATTTTTTCCATTTATTATTTCATTTATTTTTATTTTTTGCATTTTCTCATCATGTAAAAAAAAAATCTAAGCCCCTTGTTTGGTTTCTTTTTTTTTTCTTTTCTTTTTTATTTCTTTCTTTTCTTTTCGTTTTTTTCTTATTTTTTTTATTTACAATTACAAGTTCCTATTATAAAGAAAAAGTAAAATAAATAAATAAATAACTCAAAGCAAAAACAAAAGAATTGGACCAAGGATGTGGTGGGCACTGGTCGATTTCAATCTTCGGGTCACTGGTCGAGTTAGACTGGTAAGCTAAACAACTCAATCAAGGGAGAAGAAAGGTAGCATTTGAGCGAGCTTGATTATGATCATTCCTTGCACTAAAATGAATGGGTGAAAGCACTTTTATAAGTTTCTTATTGAAGATAATGGGTATAGAAAAAATGCCACTACCTATGATGGTCATTTGGTGGTGGTTAGCATCGGACGATGGCAATAGGTGTCCGAATAGTGTAGCTAAGCGAACTTCGATGCAATATATGAGTATAGTTAGGGTTTTTGAGGCTCATTGCTGCTTATGGTATAGTTGGCTTACTTCGATAACACCGAAAGTAGTGGTTTTTTAGAGAGAGAATGAGGTACGGGTTTGGGTATGTAGATAGAGAAAGCTATGATTTGAGCTTGAATGTGTGCTTTTCTTTTTTATTTATGCTCGAAATGAATTCCATTCCTTCTTTTTTAACTGTTAGAACAAAGATTAAGCTTGGAAGTTTTAGGAAATGAATTACATCACGGATTCATATCAATGAGTTTTGACTCAAAAAATGATTTTTTTTTTCCATTTTAGAGCTCGATTTTAACCATGTAATCCTCTGAACTTAGATAGGAAATTGGGTGGATTTAAAACTAGATCATGTCTAGTATGTGATTCCATTAAGAAATCAGGTGGAATCAAATGAAAAAATAATGCGAAATGGCTAGAACACAACCTACCTAGTTGTTTACAAAAGAGGGAATTCTGGAAATAAAAGAAAGCAAACAGTGGAAATGGCCAAAAGATTGGGCACAATCATGTGTAGGACACGTGATCATGCGCCCAGCTTGTGCGTGTAGTGCACGTGCGTAGCCGAAAATTAAAGGTAGGTACTTTCATGCCTGCATATGTGAGCTTAAGCTCACATTTCAATGGGCTTTTAGCCTTGCTTTCTAAAATGCGGACTAAGTAAACCTGGTTTGATCCCCTATTCTTTTTTCTATCCCCGCCCCCTTTTTTTTTAAATAAAATAAAACCTGTACTAAGCCAAACTCTTACTTAAAATCAACATTAAAGTTTTGTGGATAATTAGACTCGATGACTAAAATATATATATTTTTCTGAATTTCCTATTTTTTGTAAGTTCCTAAATGTCCTTTTTTTTTGTATTTTCTCTAAATTTTTATATTTTTCATATTTTTTCTTAAATTAGGATCCTTTATCTTATTCTAAAAATAAGATAAAGGATCCTAACTTAGTTCACTTGCCCACTAGCTTGACTGACCTGTCTTCGAGCTGTCTAGAGCATATCCGAGCTAAATTTACCTTGAAAGAGTCTACAACTCAGCTTGGCAACAATTAGGTTAATCATGCTCTTTTGTCTATTTTTGCTAGAAGCCCGCTTCTAGCTGCCAACCACATATCTAAGCACCTATGGATGGAATCTACTATACAAATCAAATTTTTCTTGATTTTTCATTTATGCGCTTTAACATCCCTTGTATTTAACTTACCTTTTTGTCTTTTCCATATTTAGTAGGTTACTTGTTATGGTTGAACAAAAAAAATAGTAATGGTAGGAATGTAAATGATTAGTAAAGTTAACATTTTTAGTAGATGGTAATTAATAGTTTAGTTGTTGTAATATAGTTTTAGTAGTTGTTTTTGGAGGGAAAAATAATTATTAGTAACAACAAGATCCTAGATCATGTATTTCTATAAATAGTAACATATCAATGAAGATTGCTAAGGAAGTTTTCAACCAAATTCTTAGGTACCTCTTTCTTTTAAAATAGGCAAAGGAGATTGGCTATCTCATTTCTTTCTCCATCTCCACATCCAATTTCAAACCTCAAAGACTTTATCCCACCACTCATCTCATCTTTTCATTTCCAAAACTCTATCCTTATGCTTCTTTATCTTATCAAACCCTCTCTCGCTCATATCTTTCTATATTTTTCTTTCATCTATAGACATGGAGAAATTGCAAAATTGTAGCACCAATTCATCTATGATGGTCAAAGCTTGTTTTGATCAAATAAACCAAGAATTTATGGAAATGATGAACATTTTCATGCAAACTTCATCGAAAATTTTACTAACTTCTGAAGGAAATTCAATGTGCATTCAATATACTAATGCAAACCATTCCAATTAGAAATAAGAAACCATACAACTAACCATTGATATGACAATCCAAGGTAAGACTTCTTTCATTAAAATCGCTCGAGCAATAGGGGATATAAGCATTAAAAAAAAAAAAAAGAAAGAAGAAGAATAGTTGCAATATGAGAAATAATAAGAGAATTACAAGCCAACAACATAATGAGTCCAAGTTGTGCTAGAATACGTCTAACAAACATACAAATAGGAATAGGACAAGATTAACTCTAGGCATGACTATAGCGCAACAAAATATTCATAAGAACCAGTAATATCTTGTTACTTTAACGCAAGCAAATTTTCTTTCAATTGATAGGTTCTTGATTTTGTTATACCACATTACTTAAATTTTATTTTGTACTAGTTTTCTATTCTTTTTCTTTTTCAACCTTGAGGACAAGGATAATTTCGGGTAGAGGAGAAATTGATATGGTCAAGGAAAAAAAAATAATAGTAATGATAAGAATGTAAATGATTAGTGAAGTTAATGATTTATTAGATTGTAAATAATAGTTTGAGTAGTTATAATATAGTTTTAATAGTTGTTTTTAGAGGGAAAATTAGTTATCGTTAACAAAAAGATCTTAGATCATGTATTTCTATAAATAGTGACATATTAATGAAGATTGCATAAGGAAGTTTTCAATAAAATTTTTAGGTACTCTTTCTTTGAAAATAGGTAAAGGAAATTGGTTATCTTGAAAGCCAAAACCTCTTCATTTTTCCACCTGAATATACTAAGTTTCTCTGCTCATGAGCATTCTCTTGTTTGATTACTTGTTTAGGTTACTCTTATCTTAAGTCTTAAGTAAGGCTAGGTGGCGAGTACCATCATTAGATTAGCTTATACATCATATCAAGTTGATTCGTGGGTCTTCCGAGGTCTTTCATATGTCATATCTTACGAGTTGATCGTGGGTTTTGCTTTTTGTAAGTTTGGATCTACCTCCTTAGATACAGACAACCTTATCCTTCCTTAGTGTGGCATATCACATAGGCTACAAATCTTATGGCAAGAGTTAAGTTTGAAGAGCATGGAACATGATTATGTAACCAAGAGTTTTAATCGTGACATATTTTCCGTAATATGATGCCAAAAATAAACTATTGAGGTAGGGTAGCATCCCTTAAGTCTTGCTTTTTAAGCATAGGGTTCTTCATAATCCATAATTCAAAGTTTTTAGTCCCCCCATTTTATAGAAAAGCCTCAAATTGGCAGAGGTTGGCTAAATCATGGATTGCAAGGCAATTTTCAAGGTATGTTGAATTGTTTCTTCAGTTGAACCACGTCTAGAATAATTACCTGAATCAATTATACCTCTTTTTATTAGCTCTAAACTAGTTGGCAAAGATGAATGTATGGTTCACTAGATGAAAATTTTGACTTTTAAAGGATAGGCGGAATTCCATATCCTTCTCCAATGTAAACTTTGATTGAAACAAGAACCATCATGTTGAATTGCATTGTAAAGGTTTGCTAATGAGGGAACAATGCTAACTTTAGTGTCTAAAAATTTTTTATCTTGAGCATATTTGATTAGCAAACAGGGCCCAGTATTCATGGAAAGAAGTTGAGAGATGGGAAAGTTGATTTTATTTTCACCCTATTGTTGCTCTAAAAGCCAGCAGTAAAAAACTATTAGCTTTTCAGTTTCTTAAGGTAGAGGACTAGAAATAAAATTCCTCAATTGACCCAATCTAGAATAATTGTCCATCCAAAAGTTAGTATTTCTTCGATTTCCTACTAATATAAGACTTGATCTTTATAAGTCAACTTCACTTCTTGCGAGTTCTTTTGTAGTGAATGATAAGGATTGAGAATTGTTTATGCTTTCAAGATTTCTTTTCAAAAGATTTTCATACTTCCTCTTCATTAAGCTCACCCATAAGACTTTCATATTTTTTTAATATAAAGTATCTTTTGTCATTGAGTATATTACAAACTAAAGCTAATTAATTTGTAATAGCGAAAGAGGATAATGAGTATTGAGACAAAAAAGACGTTAGACAAAAGAAACAAAAAGAGATGTAAAACATACCTTACGTTGATGGGGATATATGCAAACACTACTAGATAAGAGGAAAGAACGAGATAGACCAAAAAGAAGAGGAGAAGAAATAAGATAATAAGAACAAAGACCATAATACAAGACATACATGCAAAAGCAATAAGGAAAGATATAAGAAAAAAGATTCTATGTTAACAAAGCTTATCAAATAAAAAGAAAAGATAAAAAATTGTTGGTTGGCACCATCAAAGGTGTAAATTCCTCGAAAAATCATTGGTTAATTTGATTCACTAATAGTAAAATCTTTGAAAGTATAGTAATAAGCTTACTAATAGTAATAAAAGTTTCTAGATGTTGTCAATAGTTTCTATGAAACTATAATAGTTTTCTCTTTTTAATTAGAAATCATCCCAAGTTATAATAAATAATGTCATTAACAGAGAAAGGTTTCTTAGCAAAAGTTTCCTACATTAGAAAGCTTGTTCACATTGAATCATGATGGAGGCCAACATGGTAAGAGATAACAACACTAAATCTGATCGATTTAGATGGAGTCGAAAGTAAGCTACCTTAGAAAATGATCAAAATTGGCAAATCTTTATAAGTAAAGAACATGTTGAATCCAATGAACCAAGGAAGGTTTGGGGAAAATTTTCCTTGAAGGAAACATTGTTAAATAATATACTAGGAGCATACAAAAAATATTGCTTTAGGAAATCTATGGTTAATTCATCTATGGATCATGATTTCTAATCACATGAATCAAAGTTAGAAAAGGAGTGCCTTAGTCAAAATGTAAAAGAAGGATGGTGTTATGTGAACTTTTCTAATGTTGAAAAGGACATAATCTATGTACATTGGAGGCATGCACTTATTGCTAAAGTCATAGGGCCTAATATAAGGTTCAATACAATTAACGCTAAATTAACCAAAATGTAGGCAACTATTTCTAATTTTAAGGTCATTCATGTTGAGTCTGGGTTCTATATTATAGCTCTAAATAATCAAGAGGATTTCCAATGGATTATCAAGAATGGTCCATGGTTTATCAATGGATTCCATCTTGCACTTAAATAATCGAAACCAAATTTTAGGTTGAAAGAGTCAGTGTTTAATATTAAGACCATTTGGGTTAGAATTGTAGGTTTCCCAATTGAACTCTTTTCGTTGTGGCAATCAAGAGTATCGGCAAAAAAATTAAACCCATCCTCCATCTCGACTTGTATACCGTTAATATGGAATGTAGCCATTTCACTCACATATGTATACAAGTAGAAATGGATAAATTGCTCAAGCATTCTATAGTGGTGAATCAAATCCTCTACAAAATATTATATGAAGGATTACTAAGAGTCTGTGGGGATTATGGTTACATTAGCCACAACAATTATCTTTGTCCGAAAATGAAGTTGATAAGAAGTGATGCTTAACAACCCGCATCAGAAAATTCAAGGTAAAAGATTAATGAGGATGTAAGAGTGGAGGGTAGTATGATCGAGGATGAAAGTTCCTAAACAAGTGACGTGTCGGTTGAAAAAGAAAGGCAGATTGAGATGAAATATGAAGATACTGCAACCGCTTCGAATAATGGGAAGGAATGGATAGAAATACATACTAGGCATCGGTTAGGGAAATTAAATTAGTACAGTAGTAATGAGCAGATAAAGAGAGAAAGAATAGAGAATGGAAGGCAAGGAAAGGATAACTCTAACAGTAAACTACATACAAGGGCTAAAAGGACACTGGTTGAGAACATAAATCAACATATTTCAAAAAGGAAACATATCCCAATGTTAGTTTTAAATTCTAATACTAATGGAAAGTTAATGAGAAGATTAGAAACGATATGAAGGGAATAGACTTATCTTTTCCTTCCCAAAAGAATAGGACCATTAAGGAAAATATTAAAAGTAAGGGGAAAGAGAATTAGAAATTAAAGACACCTTTGTTTGTATTTGGGCAATCCTCCACCACCAGAAAGAAACCATCCATCAAACAATTAGCTAGACAAAATGGAAATGGTAGTTGAGATTGAGCTCATGCTACTATTACTACGAACTTCTCTAGTTGTATGTAGAGGTGAGTCACATTCAAATAACTCTTCTACGTTGGAGAAGGAATTAAGCTCTAAAAGTGACCTACAAGTCATCTAACCAACTTTGCCTAATTTACCTCACTCCACAAGGCCTAATAATGGGTAGGGACAAAGAAATAGTTTTAATCTGAATGCCAACACCACTACTAACAATGGAGAATGCGAAGTTTTTAGCATTAATGGAGACAACCTATAAAAGGATAGCAAATTTTTTTATGTCCGATAGGATAGAGAGGCTAGAAATCCATAGGGTACCGTACATCTTCCTAGCTCTAGGGGATATTTAGATTATGAACTTTTTGTTGGTTACACAAATAGCGATGGCAATGGCTCACATTGCATTCAGGCCATGCAAATGGAGATTGAATGTATCGCAGGAGAATAATGTGGCTTTAGGAGGCAGTTAGATTTGCATTCCAAACTATCCTCTTAAATTTTGATTTAATGGACACACTTTCATTGAATATGAGGACTTATCCTTTTAAAATTCTTACGTAGAATGCTCGGGGTGCTTCTTTAAAAGCAAGACAACAAGCAATTTAAGGTTTGATTCAAAAGTACACTTTACAGGTGGTAGTGTTGAGTAAGAAAAAAATTAAATATGGAGGGAGCTCGTATGCAAAGACAAAATCTAGGCTTCTTAGACATGATTTGCATGGAGGTCGTGGGAACAGGTAACGGTATGCTGACCATCGGTCCCATTACTCGCACATGGCTCCGAGGCCTTCAATCCCTTACCCAAAGAATCCTCTCTCGATAACCTACTAATAATGCGAAACCTTATTCCGAAGGAAGATAAATGAACTCCTTAAGCTCCCTACATTATTATACGTTGATCTATACTTCTGGTTATGATAATGCCGACTATTCCCTTACCAAGGACCTTATACCAAGTAATCTAACCTATTAATGCAGAGAGGTCCTTGTTGAGTGATGAGAGACTCACTTACCGGTTAAGTAGTTTTCTCTTGGCCTATTACCATTTCTGTCGTCACTCTCTTATCGTTTCGGCCTCATTATTACCGTAACATCTTAATCCCTTTCCCCTATTGTATTCAGAGAATTTTCGTACAAGACCAATATTGCACTACCACCTATCCACCTCATCTGACATTGTACTACTTTTCTATTTTTATCTTTTGTCCTTTTTACTCTTTTTTGTATGTACTAGGAATTCCCTTTTTGTATATACGTTCTTATAATTTTTTTATTTATAATGTTGCCCTAGAGACTTACTATAAATAGTCATTTTCCATTGTAAGCTGAAATATAACTTAACAAATGGACATTGAATATTCTATTCTAGTGAGACAACCCTCTCTAAGTCCATTTTTTGTACACTTTTATCTAATCTTACCGAATAGCTTAAGATTAGTAGTAGTGGACCTTGACATTAACTTGTATGTTATATCAAGTAAAGTGTTAAGTCGTATTATGTTTGTTAGTGTATCATATCTTCTGAGTAGTTTCACGTCAGTTACTTTAGTTCGTCTGTGGACCAATTCCCAATATTTTTTTCAATATTTCGAAGAACCCATTAGTTTAGATCTGCTATAATAAGTCTTAATAATAACTAAGCTCATAGATACACTAATCATGCTCTTATGGAACTCTAATGTAGTCTGAATCTCCAATCATCGGATTTCTCATCAACAAATTATGGCACAAGTAGAGGTACCTTCCTTAAACTCTATTTGGTTTATTTCTAATGTTTATGCTAGTCCAAATTATACTATGAGATAAAATCTTTGGCGAGAGTTAAGAGTGTTAGCAAATATCGTTTCTAATCCTTAGATGTTAATAGGAGATTTTAATGAAATTTTAACAAATGATGAGAAATGGGGTGGATGGATCATTAATCAGTCGAAAGCGAGAAAATACCAAAAATGTATCAATGAGTGTGGTATGTTTGATCTGGGCTGTGTAGGGATTAAATACACATGATAAAGAGGTTTAGAAATATTGCAAACCTCATTCAATCAAATATTGACAGAGCATAGGCAAACATTGCGTAGAGATGAATTTACCCTAAAATGAAAGTTTTTCATCTATCAGCTTATACTTTGGATCATGGTCCCTTTCTCCTTTGCACACATCTTGAGATTGGTATAGGGTTAAAGCTACAAAGACCATTCCAGTTCCAATTGATGTGGTTAGACCATCTAAACTTTAAAGATTTTGTGGCTTCGCACTAGTATTTATCTAAAGATAACATTGACAAGGACTTACATACCTTTACCCTTTACTTAAGGTAGTGGAACAAGGATATCTTTGGAATCATACATATTAGAAAGAAACATCTGATGGAGAAAATAGAGGAAATTCGTGAGAATATAAGAAGAGACCTTAATCAAGCCTTCCTTACAAGGGAAAACTTCCTATAAGATGCTTTCAAATAGGTTCTCAACCATGAAGAAAAGTTGTGGGCTATTAAAGACAAAAGCTAATGGATAGTAGATAAGGAATGGAACACTCAATTTTTCATGCATCCACTATGGCAAGAAGATCAAAGAGTAGGATCATGGGTCTGTTTAACAATTTTAACAATTGGATAACTAACCATTAAAACTTAGAATCTATGACAACTACGTATTTTGCAGACCTATGTTGTATGGGAAGGTTGTTTATCAAATCCTCTCCTCCTAGGTGGTTACCAAAGATCACGTATTTTGAGTAGGGGCAGGTTGAGGACCTTACTTGAGCTTTAACAATGGAGGAAGTGAAATCAACTATTTGGGGAATTGTTGATCATAAGACCCCCGGCATCGATGTACTACACTCTCTCTTTTATAAATCCTGTTAGCATTTGATTAGGCCATTAGTTTTCTCTATTATGGATAACATATGGAGGACTGGGAAAGTACTAAAAGATATAAGCCAAACTCTGTTAGTCCTCATCCCCAAAAAAGATGGTGCAGATAGACTTAAGGATTTTAGACCTATAAGTCTATGCACAACCTCATACAAGACCTTGGGTAAGATTATGGTCATTAGATTAAGACCCTATTTACATTGCATAATAAGCCCTGAGGAAGCAAGTTTTGTCACAAGAAGACCTATGATAGACAATGTTGTTATTTTTAAGAAGTTTGCATTCTCTAAAGAAGAAAAAAGGGAATAGAGGGTAGATAGTCATTAAACTCGATCTAGAGAAAGCCTATGATTGAGTGGAATGGAATTTGATTAGACATGCAATGAAGTTGTTTGACGTTTTAAAGTTATGGATCAAATTAATCGACTCTTTAGATACAAATTCATGTAAGGTCTTTTTTGATGGTACAATGTTAGAGGAATTATTTCCAAGTAAGGGTGTATGACAAGGTGATCCTATGTCTTCGTATTTGCTCATTATTGCTATGGAGGTAGCCATAGAGGTGCTGAGTAAAACCATTAAAGAATTGGTCTTAAGAAAAGCTTGGAAACCAATTCGGTTTAGGGGTTCTAAAGTGGATCTATCTCACTTATTCTTCGTAGACAGCTTAATATTGATAGGTGAAGCCATCGTCAACAATGCAAAGATCGTGGTGGAAGTGATAAATATGTTTAGGATAATGTCGAGCTAGAAGGTAAACTTTACTAAGTCTAGTGCTATCTTCTCGAATAACACTTGAAAATCGACTAAATTGCAAGTGTATGAGATCTTCAATATCAGTCCAAATGTTGCCTTAGGTAAATATTTGAGAGTGCCAATCAAGATGGGCGGACAGTTAAGGTAATGAACTTTTCAATTTTGCTAGAGAAAACAAGATGAAAGTTGTTAGGTTGGAAAGCTACGATTCTTAGTCCTTCGGTAAGAAAACTTTTGATTAGCTCCTTATTAGAAAGCATCATGAATTATTATTCACAAATGTTACCTATCCCTTAAAGAACATGCGCATAGATTGAATAGTTGTATCGGGATTTTTTGTGGCGTAGTACAAATGGTGAAAGGAAGATTCATTGGGTATCATGGGAGAAAGTTAAGCGACTAAAGGAGGATGGTGTCATTAGGCTTTTAGATCTACATAGGCAAAATAAAGCTAATTTTGTTCAGTTAGCATAACTAGTTCAGAGGAGAGACAAGTTGTGGTCACAAGTGTTGTGCAATAAATATAAGATGACTTAAGGATCCTTTCAAGTGGGGGGGAGGGGTTTGAGCACTTTCAAATTTCTGAAACAACAAGAAGATTGGCTAAAAAATAAGATTATTTTATCACCAAGTAAAATCCCTTAAGCTAAGTTTTGGCATGATCCATGGAATAATGCGAAACTAATTCATTGGACCACTTAACCAAAACAACACCCATCTTATAATAGTAGAAGCTTGGGGTAATCATGATAACTAGGATGAAGATCAGCTAGGGTTCCCTATTATGATGCGGCCAAAGTTCAATTGGGGAGTTTTGATCTTAACATCTAAAGTATTTCGCATATGGGGTGTGATGAGGAAGTTATTTGGCCGTACGACCCTAGTGGCAATGTATAAGAAAAGACAGCCTGTGGAATTATGTATAAGGATAGTGATGTGGATAGCAACTACACCAATTGGGATTGGATATGACGCTTACCTACAATTCTTCACATATAATTTATGATATGGAGAATGTCGTATAATGCATTTCCTACAAGGGATAATTTCGTGAAGCGTGGTTCGAGAATAAATCGGAGATGTGTCTTCTATAATTAGGCTTATGAGACAATGATCCATATTTTTTCGGATTGCAATATCACCAAGCTATTTTGGCAAAGATGCCTTTAGACCAATTTGCTAAATTGTTCTAATTGACATGATCTTATGGAATGGATAAGGGAAAATACTTACACCTGTAAGCTTCTTTAAAATCAAAATTGTTGTCCAAGGCCTATTCTATTCCTTTTCATACTAAGAAGGACGTGGAGAGAATGTAACAGGAGCATCTTCAAATCAAATGAAGAGGAACTTGGATGGGTGAGGCTAGTAAGGAAAGAAGCATATGAATGGTAGGCTATCTAGAAGAAGAGGAAGAAGCTTGACCTCCAAATTAGCTGCTCTAGTAAATGGGAAAAACCTCCAAGAAACATGATAAAAGTGAATTACAATGCTACTGTTAATTGGAAGGGTAGTAGGCCATCTCTTACTGCAATAAGCAAAAACCATGAGGGATGGGTGCTTGGTGGAGGATGGAAGAAGCAACATGGCCTAATTGTGGTAAAGGCTGAGTTAGAAGCAATTTTGATGAGACTGAAGCTAGCGAAGGAGAACGAGTGGATGGATGTAATTATAGAATTCGATAACTCCTCTGCTATTGATTAAGTCAATTAGGGATGCCATAGTGGCAATTCTCTTTCAATTGTAGTTAGTTAGCCTTGCTTCATTATTTTCGTAATGTTTCTTTTGACAAGATCATATGGAAGGCTAATCAAGTAGTGAGTGACTTATCAAAAGAAGGGATACGGATGCAATCAAGCTTTTCCTTCTCTTTTACTTTTCCTTTAGTATTAGTAGACTCTTTTATGGTTGACTCTAGCTATGATCAAGGTATTATTGTTTCTTGGTGACATAGTGAGATACCACCAAGCCTAGGCTAACTTTTCTCTTTGCTTTTGTTCTTGTTGGAGTTTCTTGTCCTTTAATATATTTTTCTTTTAAAATTAAAATTAAAAATTAATAATATAGTCTTAGAGAACATTTTTCTAATCTTGTCCATGTCTTGCTTGGTACTGATGCGCTCTTTATTTAGAAAGAGAGAACAGTAAATGTATATGTTAGCTGCAAGGGACTTAACTCCATAGGTCACATTTGAATTTCAATTTTCTTAATGGTGAACACAACGTTTTCCACTTTTTTTTTTTTTAATGATTTTGTTTATCCACCGCACCTCAAAAAGCATAATGTCTCTGTGTCTGTCCACTATTTTCTTTTTGGATTTCGCTTATGTTCAACGTTGGGAGTGGAGCAAGAGGCGATTATTAACAGTGTTGCCATGGAGGTACTGATTTGGTAATTTAAAAATTAAAACTTCTATTACACTATGTTTTGGATGAAGGAAGGAATTAAAAAGAGAGGAAAAATAAAAATTTCAAGATATTTTTTTTATTTAGAAAATAAGAAAAATGGAAGGAATGAATTTTGAATGGAAAGGTTTTTGCAGACTCATTGGCTTTTTTTCCCTCCAAATTTAAGAGAAAAAGGAGAAAAAGTCATTGAATTTTCTATTCTATCTCTTTTTTAATTTTATCTATTTGCTTTTTCATTAATTTTTATGAACATATTAATAATTATAAACTATACTTTATTTTATTTTTTATTAATAATTAACGTTCATTTTCATTTTTCTTATCTTTATTATCTAAACACGTGGGTGGAATCAAATACTCTCATATTTATTTCTTTCCACGTTCTGTCTTTTTATATTTTTTATCTTAATTCCTTCCCTTATATCTACCAGAGTGTTGAGGCCATTATTATTTAATGTTATGGGTATTAATCTTTAAATGTGATTAATTAGATATAAATCTCTTTGTTCATTGTAATCATTGATAAAAAAAAAAAGAAATATAACATTTCATCTTTCCCACGATAATCATACACTTCATTAAAAAAAATATACCCATTAACATTTTGTACCAAAGGGACCAATTAATGACAAAACCGCACCCCGTATTCCCATCATGAGTGAAACTTTGTGCTGTCGCCAACACGTTTAAATCGTATTTCGAGTGCTGGAGAAAGAATTGCATTTCAACTGCTGAAATTGATACAATACTAATAACTATAACCAAACAATTCAAGATTTGTTCCTAAAAAAAAAAAAAAAATTCAATAAAAAGGACTCGGACAAAAAATATTATATGTAAAGGGCAAAAAAGACACCTTTTAAAAGCACCTTCCATTTATGAAGCTAAAGAAGAAGGTGCTTTCCTAATAGATGCTTTCTTATTTAACATTTGAAAGAAGGAGCATTCTTGGAAAGTATCTTTAATATGCCTTTGAGGAAAGCACCTTCCTCTTAAATACATTAAAGAAGAAAGTGCTTTTAAGAAAGCACCTTTTTTTTTAATACCTGCCACATAGCAACCAGCAAGTGTAGTAGGCATCCATATGTACAAATAATTTTAACTTGACAAAATCTAAGTGAAAACAAAACAAAAATAGGCTAAATAGTTATACCTTACTTCAATCTCGAATAGGTAACTTCAATCTCGAATAGGTAACTTCAATCATCACTTATCCTTCCAATAACCACCCATAAATACAACCATAACAAGGCAACCAAAAAATAGTAATGAAATGTTTAAATATAACATAGCCATAGTAAACAAGGAAGTAGGAAGAAGCACATTCTAATATAAAAATATATATAACTAGAAATGTCAAATTCGTAGTTCATATAAAACAAGATAATGAATAGGGTTAGTCCCTTCTTCTCTTACTCTTAGTGAATACATGAGTAATGTATAAGCTAACCCCTTTCTAGACCCACTTTCATCGATGGTGGCTGGAGCTTGTGACTCTTATGTATGAATATGCTAAATGTGCTCATAGGGTGGCTTAAGAAACAAAGGTAGAGCAACTACTAGAACCTAGGGGGAACTTTCGCCTTGATAACTCACAAAGCACCTCCATCTTTTTTGTGGAGTCAGTGGCATGAACGTTGAATCAAGCTACATATGTACAAGGGGGATCTCGAAGGTACTCAATGGAGGGCTTAACATGGGCAGTGCTTTAAGATGCTTAATGGGTGGGGGTGCATTGAATGGCCTTATAACGTCAGGGTCTGGTCAACCTCCTCCCTGCCGTCATGTAAGACCCGTTAGCCTCGTATGCCTACCATGTCTGGGTAGATATGGAGGCTCTACTCTTATACTTACGCCTCTATTAGATGAGGCGAGTACAATGTAATCAAAGTGTAGTCTGATAGGAATCAAGCTATTGAGCCATTGACCCGTAGTCCAGCCTGAACACCAAAGGGACTGGCAAGATGAATCCTCCTACTCTAACCAACTCTTATCAAGGCTAAGTATCTCCTTACTAACCCATTATGCAAGTCGAGTAGAATAACTGCTTATTTCCTATAGATAGTATGCTAAGAAGTGGAAAGCCGAGGCAACAATTAATCCTCACTCTCACCCATGCATAACCAATCACTTACTCGGCATTACCTTTGCCGAGATGACAAGAGAGATACTCCAAACTAACTAAGCCACTCTTACTCGAACAAATAAGCTAACCGTACTTTGTCTACATCCTCCAATGGCATCACCAATACAGCATAGCCACATATACAAAATCATGTATAGAATCTATTACACCAATGATTTATTTCCTTAAATATTCATTTTTATCCTTTTATATCTTGTACATTACTTCCTTAAGAAATTGTCTTTTTGTCTTTTCGTCTTTTCCCTTTTAAGCAAATTACCTTAACTTATGGTTATAAATACCCTTGTATTTGTAGTCGCGGATAGAAGATCATCATTAATACACTTGAAATTTTCGTCTCTCATAAACATTACTTTGTTTATAACTCATTTCACTTTTATCCTAACCCTTAAGCAAGACTAGGTGGCAAGTAATCTCATCAAACCATCTCATACATCATATTGAGTTATGTCGTGAGCCTTTGGAGGTTCCATTAGTACATCTTATCCACTAAGGTTGTTCGTGGATTTTTGCTTACTTTTCATTCACATCTGTTCTTTCACACATTCCCCATTATTTCCTTTTTGAGCTTTTGGCAAGCTTAAACCCATTCAATAACTGACTTTATCTGTTCTTACTCATGGTTTGCAACATCTTAGTATTAGAGCCAACTTTTGTTTGAGTTAAGATTTGTGTTTAAAGTTCTATTTACACTTTGTTTTGCGTATATGAAACAAAGCAAGTTATTGTGTTCGTTTGATTGCTATGTTTGTTAGCTGTTACCTTTTCTGGTTTGTGGAAGTGTTTGCTATATCACCTATTTGAAGAGTTTGAGCTTTGAATCCGTGGAGAAAATGATTGTCTTAATTGTAAACATTGGTGCTGGAGACAACAACAATAGAGTTGTCTATCATAGACGACGGTCTTAGGGAACCCCTAGGAGCACTGATAAGAGACTAAATGAGGTGACTAACCTCTTAGTAGATTTGACTCGAGTTGTTCACGCGTTGGCTTATTGACCGATTGAAGCTATGCAAAACACCCCATAAGCTGCTCAACCTATTAGAAGTTAGAACCTAGCTTGACTAGTTCGAGTTGGAGGAGTAAGTTGACAAGTAGGATGAAAGATAGACTTGAGGGAACTAGATAAAGAGGATTGTGAAGAGTATTTTGAAGAAGAGTAAGCTTGAGTTCCCAGAGCATTTGACTATGTAAAGCCTCAAATCTCAAGCTTCAATGGATTTGGGAATGCTGATGAATATCTAGAGTAAAAAGAGAAAGTGGAGCATGTTTTTTACTATTATCAGTATGAGGACTACGAGAATGTAAAGATTGCTGCTGTCAAGTTCTTTGGATATACCACCATGTGGTGGAAGAATTTTCAGGCTATGAAGAGGCAAGAGGGCTATCGAGAGATTAATACTTAGCTTGAGATAAAGATAATACTCAGAAATAGGTTCATACCAGAAACTTATCTACGAAACACTTTTACTTTGATTTAGGAGCTTAAATAAGGAGGAAGAACAGTTGACGAATGTGTCTAGGAATTCTAAATGCTCATGATTCAATGTGAAGTGGAGGATCCCTTAACACGAACAATCTCTAGGTTCATCATAAGATTGAGAGGTGATATTCGGGATATTGTAGAACTCCAATGATTCACAATAATGGATGAAGCTATCCGAATAGCTTAATGAATGGAGAGGTAAAGAAGAAGCTAAGTACCTACTAGAATGCCGACTAGCTGACCCAAACAGGGAAGTCACCAAGCTCAGTTAAGTATTAAGCTAATCCGAAAGGTGGATGTTCGAGTTGACCAGAAAGGTTAACCTGATAGAAACGTATCGACTCTAACTTATGAGAAGGGGTAGGGATTAGGCAAAAAAACGAGCCAAATAAAGTGCTTTAAGTGCTAAGGTTTTGGACATATGGTCGTTCAGTGCCCGAATCGAAGAATTATGGTGATCAAGGGAAACGTTATGAAGCTAGAGGTAGAAAATATAGATGAGGAACCCAAGGAGAAAGAGATCACTGTTGAGAAAGAAGTAGCTAAGAAAGAGCTTATTGAAGAGGACGTGTTTGCCAAGGACTTAAATCAGTTGGTCCTAGTTATCCGATGTGCAATGAACATGGAACCCTCATGAGTGGAGGAGTAAAGGGAGAATTTGTTTAATACCACCTATAAAGTGAATGACCAGCTGGAAGCATTAATTATGAATAGTGGAAGTTGCACCAATATAGCATTAGCTGAAATGATCATATAGCTGAAGTTGCCAATCATTGTATACCTGAAGCCATATAAGTTACATTGGCTGAATGATAAGGGAACACTACATGTCACGTGGCAAGTACTATTACTGGTCACAGTTGGAAACTACTCTAATAAGATTCTCTACGATGTGCTACCCATGTATACCTCACACGTGTTGCTTAGCCAACCATAGTTGTTTGATAGGAGAGTTATTCATAATGGATATAGGAACACGTATGTTTTCGAAAGGATGGTCAGAAAATTACATTGAACTCGATGTTTCTGAGAGAAGTTAATAAGTTACAGACAAAACTTGCTCACAAATCAAAGAAATCTTTAGTGATGAGTAAAGTCGAGCTCTGAAAGACCCTTAAAGCTAATACATCGACCCTCATGTTGGTTAAGCGCTTGTTGAAGGTGAACTACCCTCATGTTGGACGAATATGTCGACTTGTTCCTAGAACAGTTATCTAAGGGGTTACCCTCAATTCACGGCATAGAACACTACATTAACTTAATACTCGGCATCGCGTTACTAAATAAGCCTACTTATTGAATGGATCCCGAATAGGCTTTTAAGCTTCAACATCAAGTCAATGAGTTATTGGAGAGAGCATATGTTAAAGAAAGTCTCAACCCTTACATTATACTAGTGTTTTTAGTGCTGAAAAATAATGGAACCTAGCAAATGTATGTAGATAGCTGAGCTGTAAACAAGATTACAATCAAACATAGGTGTCTCATTCCTAAATTAGAGGACATGCTGGATGAATTGAGTAAAGCTAAGATCTTCAGCAAGATTGATATGAAATCTGGCTACCATTACATTCACATGAGGGCGGGAAATGAGTGGAAAATTGCATTTAAAACTCGACATAGACTTTAGGAGTAGATGGTCATGCCGTTTAGCTTATCGAATGCCTCAAGCACTTTCATGAGACTGATGAACCACGTACTAAGATATCTAATAGGGAGGTGTGTTGTGATGTACTTTAACGACATCTTAGTCTACAGCATTGACATGCTAAGTCACTGCAAGTATCTCTAAGCCGTATTGAATATCCTTTGTATCGAGAGATTATTTGGTAACTTAAAGAAATGTTATTTTTGTTAGGAGGAAGTGGTATTCTTGGGCTATGTATTCAGTGGAGGAGGCTTACGAGTGGATGATGAGAAGATCCAAGTAATCATCCAATGGCCGTTTCTTACTATCTGTACTAACATAAGGAGTTTCCATGGACTGGCCTCATTTTATAGAAGATTCATCATGATTTTCAACCCCCTCGCCGCACCACTTACTAAGATAACAAAGAAGAACACTGACTTTCGATGAGGAGAAAGGGAGGAGAGGAGCTTTGCCGAGATTAAAGAAAGATTGACCTCCACCCTGGTGTTAGTTCTACTTGAATTTGAGAAAGTTTGAGTTGAAATGTGACACATCAGGCATTGGAATAGGCGTTGTCCTAATGCAGGAAGGTCGACTAATTACCTTCTATGGTGAAAAGCTTAAAAGACCTCAATTAAATTACTCTGTGTATGATAAAAAACTCTTAGTGCCGATCCAAGTACTGTAAGTATGGTAGCTCTATCGAATGTCAAGAGATTTTTTCATCTATACTGTCTATGAGTCCTTAAGGTACCTCTGAAGTCAAACCAAGTTATCAAAGCAACAAGTGAGATGGGTTGAATTCCTTGAAAGATTCAATTTTGTAATAAAATATAAATAAGGGAAGAGCAACATGGTTGCTGATGCTCTCTTGAGGAGGCATGCACTCCTATCTAAACTACAGACTAGATTGTTTGGGTTTCCCAACATCAAGGAGTAGTATTCTGGGGACTCACACTTTGGACCCATACTTATGCGTTGTATTGATGGATAGACAGTGGATGAGTATTATATGGAGGAAGGATACTTCTTTCAAGGAGGGAAATTGTATGTGCCAACCTATTCACTTCGGGAGCTACTAATTAAGGAAACCCATGGTAGAGGACTATCTAAACATGTTGGGGGAGAAAAGGATATACGGATTATTGAGTGGTCGATTCTTTTGGCTTAAGATGAGGCGAGATGTGTACCGAATTGTTGAAAGTTATGCCGTATACAAAAGGGCTAAGTGCCAAGCCAAAAAGGGGAAAGTAATGCCTTTTCCAATTTGAACGAAACCATAGACTAAACTGAGCATGGACTTTGTCGTTCGATTATCATAAATTGCCCAAGCCAAAGATTTTGTAATGATTATGGTGGATTGGTTCAGCAAGATGGCGCACCTTATGCCTTATACCAAAACTAATAATGCTTCGGCTATCGCTTCTCTTTTCTTATAAGAGTTTCCATGGACTGGCCATGTAACCAATTGTATAGTTACATAGCATGCTAAGAAGTATAGTCTCTAATAGAGACCTAAAGTTCTTAAGCCATTTCTGGAGGACCTTATGACATCAGATGGAGGCCAAACTACTATTTAATACTTCTTATCACCCCTCGACTAATAGCCAAACAAAGGTGGTTAATTGCACTTTGGGATCACTACTCTAAGCTACAGTGAGTAAGAACTTAGCTGATTGGGATGTTTGCTTACCAATGGTCAAATTCGCTTACAACCAAACAGTACATGACACCACCAAGCAAACCTCCTTTAAGGTTATATATGGTTTCAATCCTGAGTTACCCTTTGATCACACCCCTATACTCATACTTATGCAAGAAGACCCAAATGCAAGAACCAGAGCATAGTCCCTTCAGCATATTTATGACAAAGTCACTAAGTACATCTATCAAGTTGCTAAGAGAATGCAAGAGAAGGCTTAGGGTAAGATGGCTAAACAATTCCAATAATGAGACTTAATATGGCTGCACCCTAGCAAGGAATGGTTTTCAAGCAAGAGGATGAACAAATTATCTGTAAGAGCTGAAGGACCTTTTAGAATCCTCTAAAAAATTAATGATAATGCCTACAAATTGGAACTACCCGAAGACTACGGGGTTTTTGACACCTTCAACATTATTGACCTTAATCCAAATCACCCTAATAGAGAGCTGATCGAATACCATTTGGATTTGATTCCAAATCTAAATCAATCCAAAGGGAATGATAAGAATCAAGCTATTGGGCCATTGACCCGCGATTGAACCTGAGGACTAAAGGGACTGGGAAGATGAATCTTCCTACTCTAACCAACTCCTACGAAGGTTAAGTATCTCCTTGCCAACTTGTTCTGCATGCCGAGCCAAATGACTGTTTATTTCTTATAGATAGTGTGTTGAGAAGTAGAAGGCCGAGACAATAGTCGATCCTTATTTTCACTCGTGTAGAGCCAATCACTTACTCGGCATTACCTTTGCTGAGATGATAAGAGAGATACTACAAACCAACTAAGCCACCCTTGTTCGGATAAATAAGCTGATCATACTTTTTGTCTGTATCCTCTAACGACATCACCAATATGACATCGCTATGTATACAGAATATTGTATAGAATCCGTTACACTAATGATTGATTTCCTTGAATATTCATTTTTACCCTTTTGTATCTTGTACATCACTTCCTTAGAAAATGCTCTTTTTGTCTTTTCCCTTTTGGGTAAGCTACCCTAACTTATAGGTATAAAGACCTTTGTATTTTTAGTTGTAGATAAAAGATCATCATTAATACACTTAACATTGTTGTCTCTCATAAACATTACTCTGTTTACAACTCATTTCACTATTATCATAACCTTTAAGTAAAGCTAGGTGGCGAGTAACCTTACCAGACCATCTTGTGTGTTATATCGAGTTATGCCATAAGTCCTCGGAAGTTCCATTAGTACGTCATAACTACTAGGGCTAATCATGGGTTTTTGCTTCCTTTTAATTTGCATCTATTCTTTCGCACATTCCCTATTATTTCCTTTTCGAGCTTTCAGTAGGCTTAAACTCATTTAGCAATCGGCCTTGTCTATTCTTGCTCATAGTTTGCAATAGTAGTCCTTCGATCGACATGTACCCAAGTAGTAATGTAATCGAGCTGGTCTATAGATATTTGGATCTACCAGATAATGCTTACATCCTTTGTATTATCGCGGCTGCTGGAATAGAGTTAGTCGATGCTTATTCCCTAGATACCGTCATTGCTTCTTCTCTAGAAAAAAAGTTCTTAACTCGTAGGCTTGGAACTCCTCAACCTGCTAATGAAGAAGAATTAGCATAAGTTGGTATAAGATAATGAAACAGGAATAGTAGTTGATATACATATACTTACCAATCTCCTAAGTAGAGCTCCATCATAACCAATGTAACAGTGTGTAAAGGTCCCGTATGATTGCCTGTAGCTGCTTTTGGTGCCTCTAGGACCCTCAATATGTAGCACATGAGCATGTCTATCATTCCAAATGTCGATATAGTCCACGTGGTAGCTAATCCAGTCGACATTAGTATGACCCCTTAAGTCAATGCGATGTAGTCACTTTGCCTCATCTATATTGTAATTGAGGGGACCTGCTGTAACCGCCTAAATTGGCGCACCACCTACTTTATATGGTGCCAATCGATAATGTAAAAGCATATTAGAGGCACCTCAACTATCCACACATCTTTGCTACGGCTGTAATAGTCAGGTATGATGTAAAGGAAGCCATCCATATAAGGCTACCAGACGAATTGCATAAATATGTAATCAATCAATGTCAGCTAATGCATAATAAATATGGATTGAAAAGGTAGAAGTAGTATTTATTTATGCACATCATCATCATCCTCTTCATCTCCATCTAGCTCGTAATCATCATCATTGTCATCCTCTTCATCATTTACCTCCCCCCATTTGTTGAATTGCTTGATTGTACAAAACTTCCTTTTGAAATATTGATTCGACTGCATCGTCGATTGTAATAATTGTCCTATAGGCAAACATTGGTAGTGGCTCGTCTTCATATTCATCTAGCTCATTAAATTGAGTTGGAGGCACATGTGCCACATTTACCAAGGGTGCTCCTTTCAGTTTTATAATCCTTACATACAATTAGTGAATGTGGATTTGTCCAAATACTTCAGCTATCTCAAATAAGTTTTTCACATATTCATCGTCTTTAATGGCAATTAAGGAGTAAGATACAACTTTAGAGTAAGCATTGGAATGTTAATACAATATCTCAACTCTACCTTTACTTGCATCGATTCCAATACCCTGGCAAACCCTTTCCAACAATTCTGAGAATTTTGCATTTTTTCTTACTTTTAACATCTTTACCACTCCTGTCCCCAATTTCTCCTCACAATATTTTCATGGGCATAAACCATATATTTCACTGTACCAACCATTTTCAAACTATTCACATCAACGTGAGTATCTCGATTAACATGTCATGGTCCATGTACTATGACTTTTTATCTGTGCAATTCTTACCCCTAACTCATACAAAATATTTATCTATGCTAAAATTTACATTTTACTAACCACCAATTATGTGATATCCTACATAATCAGATGTTAACACCATATTGAATATAATATGTGCCATTGTGTAATAACAAAAAAAAAAGAAAAAGAAAAAGAAAAAGAACAACTAGTTACACATTTTAATGATGTCTAACATATAAAAAACAACTACAACATGAAGAAATCACCGATTCACATGAATATCACTAAAAAATCCATTATCTCCATTGTAGCATTTCACCAACCGCCTTACATACAACGTCTAGCATACTCTAATTTGAACTCCACAACAAGTAATATGTATTCCAATTTGTAATTTACAAACAAATCACCCAACTAAGCATTTTAAAGTTGATACAACACAATAACAACATCAAAACATCGATATCACAATTTCACATAAACATGAAACCTTAACATAGATTTTGTCTAATTCACATTTATACAAATGATTTATGTAAAAAAAAAAAAAAACTTTAAATCAAGATTCAGAGTAGTTTACCTTCAATTCTAGGTGAAGAAAGCACAAAAAAAAAAAGAAGTTTGGTACATTGGATTGGATTGGGATGTCAAATTTTGACCAAAAGAGAAGTTAGAAGTTTTGTGTTTTGTTTCGATCACATTATGTAAAAAATATTCCTAGGACAAAGTTATAATGTCAAGACCTTTTAAGGAGCTTAGTAAGATTGTTTAAAATTTTCATATTACATGTGCACCCATGATACAAAAATCACCTTGAAGGTCAAAGATTGCAAGACTCTAAATAATTAATTACTAAAATTTATAATCTTAAATTTATTAACTCATAGTAAAATATAAATAACTATAGATATCCAATATTCTATAGTTTCTCAAAACGGTAAAGAATCAATATCCCCTACTAAACAATAAGACTAGGTAGTAAAGTTCTAAAATTTATACTTACTTAAGTTACAAAATCTAAATATAAGTATAGTAATTATATGTAAAGTTTCAAATCAACTTTACAATCTACCTTCAAATTCTACCTTCTAAGACGTCTCAACATTGGTTCTCAAAGCTTGACTCTTAACCCATACTCAATCATCTTTCAACTTGTAAAGGAAAATTGTTGTGGAGTAAGCTATATGAGCTTAATGAGATATCCCTCGTACTATACTGGTAAGCAAGTTATCAAACAGTTAATTAATAAACATATGAATGCATGAACAAGTAGTATGCTAAATAGTAGATGTAGTTAACTAGTACATGTAGTTAACTAATACTACATACAACATTGGATTTACCACCCTTTGAAGTAAGGGTTAAAGATATATCGGTACCAATCACAATTAGGTTTTAGTACCTAAGTTTTTAACTATATAATTAAAATTCTATATTTCATAAAATATATTTTTCATTTCCAAAATCCAGTAGTATACAAATACCCAGGTCTAACGGTGAGGTGACCCTTGCAGTCTATACTCATACCCTATAGTAGAGGTTTTTAGACTTGACCTTCACTAAACAATTGGTGTCTCCAATGCCTAATAAGCCCATGAGTTAGGATAAGGTCATGTTGTATGAGTGCACTGTATTAAAACACTTTAATTCAATATATAAAATCAACCCCTACAGGACCTCTCTTTACCTCCACGTGAGGTGACAGCCAGAATAAGTAATGCAATATATGGTTGATGCATGATTCTTTTAATTTAAGATAAACCAAATATAATTAAGTCAAATTATTAGGCAATCAATCAATATCAGCAAACTATTCAAATTATACAACCAAATTTTCAATTATCATACTTAACGATATATTGCATAGTAATCAACCAATATCAACACATATATAACCCGAACCCCCATGCATTAAGTTATTAATATTTAATTTAAGTGTACTAATTACAAGTATAAAATAAGTATAGAGTCATCGGAAGTACTCACTTGACCAAAGTCGACATGAATTCTAGTAATCAACAGGTAGCTTACCTTTCTGATCGATATTTTCTAATAAATAAAAATAAAAGAAACCTAATAAGTATCTAGATGTGGTACTAAATGGCCTAACTAGCTCACTTTCTATCTTATGATTCTCGTTTTCATTTAAGTATTAAGTTGCATGTAACTTTTTTCATATTACCTTTTATCTTTACATTCTTATAGTAAATTCTTATTGAGTCCGAACGCACTTCTTTAGCAATAAAGTTTGATTAGAATTTACAATGTTATTTCACATTGTTTAACTTATTTATTGTAATAATTGAGAAATCTTATTTTATCGTATAGGTAATAATATTCAACTTAGTAAATGTTATTCTAGTTTAGACTTTCTCACTTTTCATAAGTTTCATATTAGTATATTGTTATATTAAATCTAATTGTGATTCTCATGTATGACAAAATAATTAGTAGTATGCTAGGATAAGTTAGATAAGGAAATAAAGCTAGGTAAAAATATTGGAATCGTATATGTTAATAACTAAAAGTTTTAGCTTAATTATATTGTAGTATTATTCTTAGATTATATTGTAAATTTATGTATACCTATATTCAATTTATTTCCTATAAGTGTATGATTTTATTTTATTATTATTATTAATTGTCTTTATTATTGTTGTTTCATATTAATCTATATTGTTATTATATATAAAAGTATATCTTCTTTATAATGTTTTTATTTTTAGGTATGCGTATGCAGGTATAACACTTTGATCTTCTAAAAAACTTCATGTCTTTTAGTTGCATCTTATCTACGCTTTATAATATTTATTTGTTGTTTTCCCTTTGTAGGTAATTATATATTTATAGTTGTAAATAATTTGTTTAGATATTTCTTTATTTAGATGGAGTTTTATCCTAATTATTTACTTGTAACATCATATTACTTAAATAAAGTAATTGATTTATTTATATTACTTGGTTTTTCCTAAATTCTAAATCTCATATAACTTTTTCGTTTTAGCTATGATATTTATAAATTTATAGTCGATTTTTATCATTTTCAAACGTACTTTTATGTAGCAGGATCTGTTTTGAATGTTAAAACCCGCATTCTTTGATATGGGTCTAAATTGTTACAAAATTGGTTATTTTGACCCTAAATATTTTATAGGTTTTTCTGTATTGTTTTATAATTTAATTAATTTCCAAATTTCATATTTTCATAATATTTTATTTTTAAGTTCAATTTATGTATATTTCATTATTTCTTCATTTTTAAACTTAATTACCAATTATATTAATTTTATATTTATTGAAAAATTTCCTAATTAATTAATTAATTAATTATTATTTTCTAATTGTTTTGAAATTTTCGATTCAATTAATTATTTTAGGTAAATTGTTGACATAGCATACTCCAATTCATCTACGTAACAATTTATTAGTTTTTCCTTTATTATTTTATTTTATTTTTTTATTTCCAAAATTTTGAATTATTACTATATATACATACTTTTTAACTTAAATAAGTATTTAATGAATTAGTGTATATATATTTGTATTCCTTAGGTATACATATATATATACATATCTGTATTATTATTGTTATTTATTAAAAATTTTATATTTCTCAATTTTTGTATTATTATATATATGTTATTATAGTTAATTAATTAAATTATTAGGGGCCTTTATCATCCTTTATGGGCTTTCTCCCATCATATATATATTTTATGATGTTATATTAATTAAGTATATTATAATCATGTATATACTTATATTTATATATATATAGTACATATTTATCCTTAAGTATGTATGTATATTTAATATATTAGTATATATACTTGTATATATATTTATAATATGTTATTATCATACGTATACCTATACATGTATACATATAAGTATATATATAGGTATTTATACTTTAGTATACTTATAATTATTTGTATTTATATACATGTACGTATACTTATACACTTATATGTACTTTTATACCTATATATTTATACGTATATTTTTATTTTCTTGTTGTATTTTTTGAAGAATCTTCAATTCAATACTTATATATATAAATATATGTGCTCAGTTTTGTATATATGTCTATAAATACTTAGTGTTCTTATTATTTAAAGCTATGTACATGTGGAATATGCATGTATTATGGTGAGTAAGTATTATATGTATATTTCCAATCTTATGTGCATGTACATATGGTTATATTAGATTTTCATTTATAGTTGGTATTCATATACTTCATATATGTACATATTCTATACGTACATATACTATAAAAAAGAGTATTCAACTAATCCAAGTAGATACATGTACTTATATATGTATAGATTCTCCAATACGTACAATAACATTTACATATATATATATGTATATAACATCATTTTTAAGAGGAATGAACTTACATACACATAATTTAATACATGTACATAGACTTCTATTACAAAATACTAAGTTATATGTATACTACTTCCACTATAATAGTACACATAAATACTTAAGAAAATACTTAATAACTAGTATATAGAACACAACAAACATAACTAATATGCAAGAAAATACAAAAGAAATACATATTTACTTAATTTAGAAATAATTTGATGTAGGATCCTTCTCTTTTTCCTTCTTGAAGTTGGAAAAGTGGATATTGGATAATGAAAGTGTAATTGAATATTTAGAAGAGAAAATTGAAAAATGAAAGTAAGGAAAAGAGGGAGAGAGAGTGACGGTTGGAAAGGAAGAGAGAGAGATAAAAATTTTGTGTGTAATTTGAGTATATTTTAGAAGATGTAGAAGTGTTTTAGAGGGTGTATGAAAAGTGATGGTAAGGGAAAAGGAACGGGAGAGAAAAAAGAAAGAGAAAAAGGAAAGGAAAGGAAAGGAAAGGAAAGGAAAGAAAAAGAAAGAAGGCTCTAGTTGATATTGATTTGGTCAACTCCTAAGATATTATATGTATTTATTATATATATTTTGAAAATAAAAAAAATAGAGGAAAATATGAAGAAAGAAGGAAAATAAAGAATAAAATGTAATAAATTAATAAAAAAAATTTGAATTTTCCTTAAATATTTATAACCCTATAAATAATATTTAGAATAATAAATAATATAACTATAAGGAAAATTATAAATTATGATATTAATATCTACTACATATTGTTTAAATAACAAATAAATGTCTAAATTGACATAATACTAATTTATCTATATAAATATAAGGTTAATATTAATTATAAAATAATACTACAAATTTTTATGAATTAATTTAGTACTTTTACATTTAGGAGCATTTAAAAGTTATTTGTAATCATTCACTAGCGATTTAGATTTGGCATATCGTTTAGTTATTTAACTCAATTAAGGTTTTAGCAAATTAGTACAATTACAGGTTTAAAGTTTGAGTTTTAAGATTTTTATCATAATCAGGTTTGATTTTTATTATTTATATACATATAAGATTTAGAGTTTTCATACGCGATTAAGGTTTTATCATATTCGAGGTCAATCTCTTACGGTTACACATATTTAGAGTTTAAAGTTTTCGTACACAATTAAAATTTCGATTAATAAGTTAGGGTTTTTCATATTTATTTTAAGTTTTGAACTAAACTTTTAATCAGTATCAAATTTATCGGCTTTATTAACTTAGAAAAAGTATCTATACCACACAAGTTTGATTCTATACTTAGAAGGTTATATTTACAAGATTTACATAAAATATAGTGAATCCTTTAACGTAATAAAGAAGAAAGCATTTTTTTGAAGCATACCTTTTTTTTTTTTTATACGTTAAAGAAGAAGGTATGTTTCTAGAAGATGCCTTCTTCTTTAGTTTTAAAAAAATTGATGACACTTTAGTGAAAAGCTAAACGAGTCTAAAATTATTACAAGTATATATTTATGTTAAAAATTGATTTATTATTATATCGAACGAAATTCTTCCGTATAAACGCTTTCTATATTTTAAAATTTACCATCCTTTCATATTCTTAATATATTTAAAAGATATTACTGTAATTTACTCTAATTTACCTGAAACACCCTCCTTTAGCCAATTTAGCTCTTAATACAGGATCATAGCCCACCACATGTTCTTATTATCTACTGATATGTCAAGCATGGATATTTATTATAATCATGAAAATTACTTATCGAAATCTCCAAATATCTCTAATAAAATTTAATTCTTTGAAGAATTATGAATAACTACAAAGTAAATATATAAAAACTTTAAATAAGAATTTACTAATTATAATAAACTCGAATTATCCCAACTCAACATTTATTCCCACAAAGAATGTTCTAATAGCTACTCCACATCTTGCTAATCTTGCTTATAGTGTTCAAATCGACAAAATCTATAAATTCTACTTAAGTACTTGCATTGAAAAATATTGCGGGGTGAGTCAAAACCGAGTACGAAATACAAAAACCATATGTGTATGATATACACCATCAATAGGTCACATATATAATCAATAATAACAAATGCATCAAACACCATTTAATTACATTAATTATTAGTTAACAAATAATACAGTCTTAGCATCTCAATATTTGAGATAACTCATGACCCTTAAGTGAACAATATATGAGTATTAGTGTAGGTAGGTTCTATCCATCACCGAAGTAACATTTCATAAAATCTAGTTAGGTTGTCTTAATGCGAAACTTCCACGGGCAAGTTACATACAATTACCAAGTGCCTAATTAACTCAATTGGACCTTACCAAAGGAAAGTCAAAGACAAACATAAATAATACAAAATTTCTTAAGTTTAAGTTTGAATTAAGTTTAGTAAAACGACTATACTAAACAAGCACAACAAGTAAACAGATATCTTGTACCTAGTCTCAATTATCAAAATTCACAACTTCCTTTATCTCACTTAAACTTTAATTAGAAAGCAATTCTAAATTACAAATCCACACTTAGTCGTAGCCAAGATCAACACCTAAAGATCGGTCACAATACCTGATGGTTTTAGTTAGAAGGAAGAGGTAATCATATGGCTAAAAGAGCATAATTCATCTTGGGTTAAATCTTTCGCTATAGATTTACGATTATCTACTCGTTGAATAGCTTAATTATTTTTATCCTAACTATTCTAAGTTAAAATTAATTGGCAATTTCTAAGTGCATTGCCAGATTTGAACCTATAACTCCTCTCTCCTATCAATGCTGAGTCCATATGCTAAACCAATTGGGCTATTAGCCTGTACCTTGAAACTTAATGCAGTTAAATTGTATTTAACCTATATAGCAACCTAAATTATAAAATAAAAACTACCAAAATAAATTAATCTATCTAAAGACCTAACAAAACTTTAAATTCTTATTTTTCTTAAAAAACTATTTTGCTAAATATGTCTTATTTGCCTAAAAATCTATTTTTCCTAAAAAATCCAAGAAATTTCAACTTTCCTAAATTCCTATTCTCCTAAATTTTTATGCTTTTTTCATTTTTTTTTCTAAAATTAACCCCTTTTTCTCTATTCTAAAAGAAAAACAAAAATTATAAGGGGACAAAAATGGGGTATCTACACTATTTGTGCATAAATTTTTATCACTCATATGCACTATTTGGCTAAATAATTATTTTATACTTTAGATTTTAGCATTTTACTATATTTAAATTTTGCACATTTCATTTGTTATATAATATATACTATTTGTCATATAATGTAAAAAGACCATAATACAATATGTATAAGAGAAAATAATAAATACTCATATTCCCAGTTTCTTCTATTATATTAAAAGTTAGAAAACACATTTTATTATAATAAATTATATTATATAATTATTGTGATACTTATATTTTTCCTATAGTAACTTAAGCTTAAGACATTACAACTTGCCATGTGTCCCTAGCCATCTACTAATACGTTAGGCATTAACTACAATACAATATCTCCACAAATGATAACCATTTAATTAAACTTAAACAACATCAATAATGATAACCACAAATTTCCATAACTAAACACCTCTATGAAAGTCTAAATCAAAGTAAACATAAATTTCCATCAATAGTATAGAAACATCAATGGTTACCAAGTCTAAACGAAAGTAAACATAATTTACTAATAGTTTATTCATAAGTTTCACTAAAACTAACGATCATCTTGATAATAGCAATAATGAGTGTCGCTCCCAAAATCCTAATAGTAGTACGCGTCACTAGTATCCTCATAAATAACTGGTTTTTCATAAAACAAGGTCCCATATAAGACATCGAGAGGGGAGTGAATTGATATCTTTGAAAAAAGATTGAAGTTTTTTCAAATTAAAAAGACCCCTCTTAATGACTTAGTATTACATATTAGTCGTAATTAACTGAATGTTAACCTTTAAGCTCAAAAAGAACAAAAAAAGTGTAGGAAATAAATAGAGATAAGGAAGAGAGAAAATCATGCAGTAATTTAAAGAGCTTCAACCTTGTGCTTACTACTCTCTTTTAACTCTACTATTGGAGACCCGATCTTCCTTATTGGTGTCATTCTACTAGTCTAATTCTTCCATAATAAAAAATGAAAACATGAGATTAGAAGGATAACGGTCACTTTTTGTCCTATCTCACTAGCTTTTCCTTAAGCTAAACACCAGCCTACGAAGAACTCCCTAAACCTAACACTTACTCGATTACAACTTCTCAACAAGGATTACAAGAAAATGAGATAATACAATAGAAAGAATCACTCTAAAACATTTGCACAAAATACAAAAGCAATTAACTAAAAATTCCATATAGCACAGTTTTTTACAGTCTATTCTTATATATGAAACAAAGCAGAGTGCTTTGAGCAGTGCTTGTCTTTTTTGCGTTGATCTGCTACATGAAATATATGTAATGTTCTTCTAAACCGAATGACTAATTTAAGATACTTTTGGGATTTGACTTGTTCTTCAAATTTATCCCTAACTTTGAAATTCAAATCCCAAAGATAAATATTGTGAATTTCGTCTACTACTGCATTTTTTTCTTAATAAACTCCACTAAAATCTTAAATATGTACTAAAAACTTATCATTTCCATAGATAGTTGTATCCGACTCATTTTGAAATTAAAATCCCTTATAAATCTTCACCATATTTTTATAATTTGAATTAAAAAAATATATCTCCAAAAATTCTTCATCAAATATTTATCCATATCTTCATCTTCTCTTTTTTTAATTTGAATCCAAGATATTTCTCTAAGTTTAATTCATATCTCATATCTCTTTTAAATTTGAAAGATTAAGGTACTTTATCTGTTAGTTTAAATCCTATACATTTTTCTAAGATAACTCCTCCAAAATAACCATGTATAATATTAAATGTTTTAAACTCAACTTCATCCACCAACTGTAGTATCCTAAAAATTAGCAATTAAGACATTAATATCTGAATATTAGGTTAAAGCATTGTTCTTGTACAATTAGGGTTGACAATTGATTTAAGGCTTTCAATAAAATAACTCAATTAGGTTAGAAACTTATGAGGAACATGATAACCCTAATTGAGAAATTCCCATAGGTTTGGAAGTTAAAAATATAATAAAATATCAATAATATAACCAAAATAGTCCAGATTTACTTTATGCGAGCTCTTAAAGTCATATTTTGGGCAACTGTACTTAGATTTAAGACTTTTGGAAAAATTTCTCCGATTAAACGCACACTTTATAGCTAGGTTAGAAAAGTTAGTTAAAGTGACTTAGTAAAGTTAGATTTTAAAAATAATATCCTAAAAATCTAATTTTAACCTTAGAAGTATAATTATTCAATATAGTGTAAAACTCGTCGAAACCCTTAAAATCGAGTCTGAAATGCAATGAGGCCTTAGAGATAAGTTAATTAAGTTATAAAAATATATATATATAACATAACAGACTATATAGATATACATGTATTTTTATGAATATACGCAGTATATATAATAAATATACTCATAAATTATCTGAAAGTCTAAAAATATATAATATGTAATACCACATGACTTCAACCTACTAGCTTTCAAATAGTTTATATCCTTTATAGAAAAATATACTTATAAGTTAGGTCAATAGGTATAAAACGATTTATACTAATGTTACTAATAACCACAAGAATATGGATTTTAATAATAGAATAATGAGTATAATAATATTACTAATAATATAAGATAATATGCAAAAATAATTGAATTAGTATAAACCTAGTTGACTAAATATATCTTCTTCATTAGATTAATTAGAAGTATTCATAGGCATGGAAATGTCTGAATTACACCTAGGCATGGATATAAAATTTTAATACTTGAGACACATTCAAGAAAATTTAATTTATAACAACGTTGCTAGAATTAAGTTCAACCCTCATAATTAGGTAATAAAAAAAAACTAAAATATGTAATTGTATAGTCTTAATATTTCAATTTAAGCTCATTTATATGAAATTTTCTTAGAAGTATTAAGTTTATTGGGTATAATTGCTATAATATAAAGTTTCATAATTTTATATATAGCTTATGAGGAATCCTTCAAGATCAACTACATGATATTAATAATTAATATTAGTGAGCAAAATTATATATATAATGCATATGAATAAGTGACAAATAATTAATAGAACTTAACTATATATTATATGATACTAATATTTTTTCTAATAATTATGTTAAAATTTACCCGAAATAACAATATGTTAGGAAAGAAAATTATGACAATGGAATTATTCCTTATTAGTACTGTTGATGGTAAAAAAAAAAGAAAGGAATATTCTTTGAATATTCTAAAACGTTAGGATGAATATAAAAAATAAAATATAATATATATAATATAACTTTTAAAAAAAAGAATAAGCTAATCGCCATACAAATGGCGGTAAAATGCTCATAGCTATAAAATGGCTTCAAGCCATTTGTGCCGAAATGAATCACAATTCGAAACAAGGGTAGTGGGTTAAAAGGAAAAAAGAGAGAGAAATGGTGAGAGAAAAATGGTGAGAGAGAGAGTAAGAGTAAAAGAAGAAGAAGAAGAAAAGAATTAAAAGATTAATATTTCAATGTCCGATACCTTCAAATAACCTCATTTTGATAAATTATAAGTATTTTTTTAATTAATATTTAATAGTTATAGAAAAGAGACATCCTTTATCTTATTATTTTCCTAAATAGAGTATTTTATCCATACCATTTTAATCTTTTATAACTATAAACATAAAATATTGATAGTTGTAAAACTCATATATTATTAGCATTGATTCTTAAAATGGGTAGATCTCTAGTAATAATCATTTACAAGAGCTATTAAAACTAAACTTTATATTCTTACAAATTTAACATTGTTACTTTCGTAAAATCTAGGTATATATGATTCATTATATTTTGTCGCAAAATTATGTGAAAATATATATATTTTTCCATTACATAATACGATATCAATATGATATTAGTTTCTGTACAGCTTTATCTGTATACTAGAATTAGAGATAACCTTTAGAGATAATCTTTTAAATGAAACATGTAACATGTATAGTCAAGTTCATACAAACTCCATGATACTAACCTTACTAAAACCGAATCATTTTGGATAATAAAACATATGTTTTCTATAATATTACAAAAAATACCATCCTATAACCATATTTTCGTAATTAAAAATAGTAAGTACATTCGATACAATTGAAACGATATAATATAAGTAGTAGTAAAACTACGTATATTAGTTATTATTAAGTAAATTGCTATAACCTATATGATAAAATAAAGCACTCAAAATATATGTGTGTATATATATAATGTGTATGTATATAAATATATAGTTATGAAACTTTACTGAATAATTGCATAAATAATATCTCAACTAAATACTAAAGAAAACCTAACGTTTTCATAAATCTCATGAAAACTGAATATGAGTTTTGGTATATATTAGACTTCCAAGTAAGTAAAGCCCTAACGCCCTAGATTTGTTAAAGTGAGCTTCAATATAAGTAAGTCGGATTAATATTTTACAACATTTTGGGATATTATTTCATAATATCTATGGACTTTAGTATATATTAGCTTGTGATTATAGTTAACTGTTTGTACGTATGTAGCGCTTGCGATTGAGTTTCGATTTGCCATGATGGGAATTAAGCTCAATGTTATGGTTATTCTGCTAATATTATTACACTTGAATTGTTTGAGCTTGATTGATCACCTATAAATGAACTAACTTAAACTCTACTTAACACCTAACTTGATATGTATCGCAACCCACTAAGGGTAATCGTTAAGATTCTCGAGCCAAACACAAACTCCTTTTGATGAGGAGCCAAAATAGTCCTTTCCCTACTCTTAACTGAACTAAGTGATAGGAGAAGAGGTCACAGTAAAGTTGGAAGCCGTGGTTTGAAGATAGTTACAGGAGGATGGTGTTCTCTATTACATAAGCCCTAATTTAGTTTCAATTCGCGAGTGCATGATGTCAATCTCCTCAACCTAGATTAGAACAGACACAATTTCTCTGATCTCATGATTGATTGAATAACATCATGTGATGGCATTTGCTTGTACATGCATTGCATCTAACTAACTTGGTTGAAAACCTTGCTTGTGATGTACTAAATGCATACTTCTATCTCTACCCCACTTATTGAGCAAATTGTCATTTATTCCTCTATAGTTTG
Source organism: Lumnitzera racemosa (assembly GCA_024138005.1). Classification (NCBI taxonomy): domain Eukaryota; kingdom Viridiplantae; phylum Streptophyta; class Magnoliopsida; order Myrtales; family Combretaceae; genus Lumnitzera; species Lumnitzera racemosa. Next base: position 48,422,778 of record JAMXBC010000012.1, on the reverse strand, counting down.
TTTTTCAGGTTCCAAATGGATTACAAATGCTTACCCAAAACCAGAACACTAGTAAACCGAGACGGAGAGTGAGATGCAACAAGAAATGACTAGTTATTGCCCTTAGTATTAACTTTCTTGTCTTTTAAGGAAAACTACACAGGACTCTTCAAGAGGCTTAGTAGTTTTCAATATTCTAGTTTATATACGAAATGACTGATACCTGTGGGATTTACTATCACTCTTTATAAGGTTATATTACAAGTTTATTTTTAATAAATTATTTCAAAGGATTACCCTACAGGTTTATATCAAACAGGTATTAAATTGGACGCTTCAAAAGGGTAGAGTCAAGTATGCTTAATATAAACTAGGTCCAAGATAGCAACTATAAGGACAGTTCTTATCTTAGGATGGCTCACACGATGGACTATTATGACTTTAGCTTTTTCGAGACGTAACACTAACTACTTTCCGTAAATCAACCATATAATAACATGAATTTTTCTGCTGCGTAATATGATAATTGCATAACCAATATTACTTAAATAAATCTTAGAAATCGGCAAGGCATGAATGATATTTGCTAAAGTTGCTACGTATTGAGACTTAATCATATTATCTGAAGTCAAATTCCTTGCCATGAAAATTAAACTACTAGAACCTAGTCTATGATAAAGGATGTCTATGTAAAAATATACCAAAACTCATGATCATGTTGATAAATATTTGAACTTAAATTCCATCGCCAAGAGTTATGCTCTTCATAAGACTTGAACACGTTAAATCCATAGATAATGGCCTTGTTCACAAAACCTACCACATTAATATGAATAGCAAAGCCATGGATATATATATATATATATATATTATGTAAACTTATAAGAAGTATTAGAGCTTGGTCATGTTACTTAACAATTGTCCACATGAAGCTTGGTAAATCAAAATTATTATTAAGCCAGTGGATATGATGCTTCTATCTATGTGAATTTGGAAACTATCAGTAAGACTCTTGAAAACATAGGGGCATCCGAAATTGTTTGAGTTGCTTACTCCATAAAACATTAAGAATAATCTTTGTGTTAAGAAAAAAATGATGCCTCATCTTGAAACTAGTCCATGTTGAAGATGAATAACAAATGTTGTCCTTGATCAATCTTTACTTGATTTGTATGTAAACTTGATAATTTATCAAATAAATTATCTATAAAGTAAACTCTCCAATAATTATATCCTTGAAAATCTATAACATCACTGTAAATCCATAATCTAATCCTCCTTAATAAAAATCCCTATGGATATTGAACCAACTTAAATGGAATGGAATGGAATTGAATATATTTTCCTAATATATTCAATAAAGTGGAAGTGGTCCTTTATGTTGATTTGTCCAACTTATACATTGATAATAAAATTAATTATTTGGTCCTCAAGCTACTATCCTTGATTGATCTTACTTTCGGAAACACTTTCTGAGTGTTGGCATCTATTTTTCAACAATTTGTATATACTTTCTAACTCATTTTTTGACCTACATTTTGACTTAGTCAAATTCTCCATTATAGTCCATATACTTATGTTTTTTCTACTATTTGCACACTTCACAAACATATTAGTAATAACTCAACATATGTTTTATTATCATCAAAACCAACTTAAGAAACTTAACAAAACTCTACAGTTGAAAAAGAAGTAAAGGAATGAGCACTAATGCCCAATATATAAGTACCACAACCATATGCATATGCCATGTAATTACACAATTCACATGCATTGATGAAACACATACCATAATCAACCACTTGCTGATTTTAAATGTATATATATGTATATATATATAAATATTTCGGCTCACAACAATAGAGGAACACTCATGATTCTAGTCTTAACACATAAATGGGAGTGGCACCTTGACCTATCAACACTACAAGCATGGGTTTAGCACTTGGCCTTAATACCATCCTAATATTATACTCTTTACCGGTAAGGGTTCACCATCCATAATTCCCATACTTTCTTATTCTTCACCAAATCTACTAGTAGGGGTTCACTATCTATGGTTCCCACACCTTCCTAACACTTACGTCTACTAGTAGGAGTTTACCATTTATGGTTCGTACGACTACCTAGTTGTTATAGGTTCACCACCTCATTCTTGTAACCCTAAATCTACCCCTACTCATGTCAAGAAGCAACTCCACGAGAGACATGCCACTTAAAGATTATAGGGGTTCCCTTTAGGAAACTCTCATTGGATTAAGCTACACACACAAGTGGCAACATGTTATCAAAAGCCAATTATATATTAAATTCATTTATATGTTTCTAATCTTAACAAGTACACCTAAAAAGTACAGTAAACACGTTCTTGGATCCTAAGCAACAAAGTTCTCTAACTCATAACTCATTTCAATACCTTGGTATTCTTAGAGTTTGAAGAGAACAATCTCTATACAATTCCGATCATTCTACTCAAATTCTTAAGCCTTGCAACAAAAACACTAAGATTAGATCTTAGATTCCGTAACTACTTGTAAGTGTCAAAAGGATTAACTTACCTTTCTCTAGTTTTTCTAAGGTTCGCTTACTCTACAAGTGTTCCTATGAGGGAAATAGGATGTTAATTTTAGTAAAGTGTCAAAAATGGGGGCTAGGGTTTTCTTTACCCTTGTATAGTCTCATAGCTATTACTAAAATGCCCTCCTATTAATATTATATTTACTTTTCAATACCTTACCCTATATAATATTATTTTATTCTAATTTTTGTGGGTTTTCTATTTTCATTGGGGCGTATAACTCAATATATATTTTCTCTTAATTTTAATAAATTACATTTACATCAATTTTTTTATTGTATAAAACCCTTTCCATTTTGCAAAGTAAAAATAAAAGAGTCAATTTGTTTTTATGGAATTCAAAAGTACAATATGTTTTCAAATGTAAAATGGTAATGAAACCACAAATTATTGTTGATTATTAATGCAACATAAATTAAGATTTAGAATGTATAGAGTATGATTATTTAGTTTAATCATTATCAATGTTGATTAATATGGTTTGATAATTATTAATGCTAGTTAATTTAACATTAAAGGGCATAAATAAAGGTGTAATAAAGGATATCGAGGATTTATGACTATATCATTATACAACACAAAAATGGAAAGGGAATGAGCAAAATTTAAAAGGCAATAGTTGATTGTAATTAAATGCTTTTATTGTATTATTAAGATAGAAATTTATTATAATTGCTTTATAAATATTAATAACACATATATTGTTATAAATTTATGGAGACGATGATGTGTGACATATTTATTAGTATAAATTTATGGAAATAAAGATATGTTATCATAAAAGATGTAGTGGATGGAATATAAAAATTGAAATGGGTTGCAAATTTTGTATTGCTTAACGTGAAATAGTACGACTATATAATATATAAATAAATATGAAATAAACTATCTAAGTCATACGTGATCAATATATAATATATATATCCACATAATTAGATAATAGTATGAATTTTTCATTCCATATGCTATATATAAATAGGACATAAGTTGTGACTTATCACATATAATCAACAAATAATATGTTTGTACAATTGGACAACAACGATTTCACCACATCCCTAACAATTTATAAATATATATTGTTGAGTAAAATATTAATTATAACAATCTATGAGTAAACATTGTTATGTAAAAGTTTAATTATGACAATCATTTAAATAGATCTATTTTTCAAACTTGAATTATTGGTAATTATTAATGAAGGTATAGATTATGGTTTCTAATTTGATGATTGATTAAGGTTAATTGATGATATAATTGAAGGTTGATTAGGTTTGATAATTATTAATGCTAATTAATGTCGCATTTAAGGACAAAGGTAAATGTAGAATTAAGAATACCAATTATTTATGTCTATAGTATTATACAATATAAGAACCAAAAAGAAATGAGCAAAATTTATAAGTAAATAGTTAATTATGATTGAATGTTTTTATTGTATTTTTAAGATAGAAATTTTGTCATAATTGCTTTATGAATACCAATGACACATATATTGGTATAAATTAATGGAAATGAAGATATATTTTTGGAAAAGACATAGTAGATGAAAATATAAAAATTGAAATAAATTGCAAATTATGTATTTCTTAATGAAAAATAGTACAATCGATCATTTCATATAATATACAAATATATATGAAATAGACTAGTAATGGTCATACATAATCAATATATAATATCTATCTACACAATTAAATAATATTATAATATGACATTACTATTATCATGCATAAACAACAAATGATATTGTATATATAATTAGAAAATAGTGCTTACACCAAACCTCTAAAAATTTACTAATATATGTTGTTAATTAAAATATTAATTATTAATAATCTATGGTTATACATTGTTAAGGAAAAGGCTGATTATGAAAATCATTTAAATAAATCTATTTATTTAAAATTTGAATATACTGTAAAACAGAGCTCCATGCAATGATAGAGGGCCTTATTGTACACATTGGTATAACATTACATCTTAATATATCTATTTTTGAATGTACGTTGCATATCATAATATTACATTCTATAACAAATAACATCATATGCTATAATATGGTTGTTATAATATGATAAATAACATCCATATTTGTCACAACTACAATCATTTCTATATATTCGCCATTAATTTTCATCCACTATATCATCTATCATTATTTTTTTGGTCAATTCATGTAATTTTATATTATATCATAATATAATATATAATTTTGGAAGCTTTCTTCTTTTTTATATCTCCTTTTTTTATGATATCATTAATATGTTTCCATAATTTTTTAATCATATTCAATATAATTTTAGAAGCACTTGCCTTTTATATAAAAATTATATATATTGTATATAATTTAGTAATAAGAACATGTTAGAGAGAGAGATTATGTGTTTTCTTCTTTCTGTTTGAATATTCAACAAATCAATATAACAAGTCATTTATTTTAAGAACCTTGTATTACTTAAATGTTTTTGACATTTTTTTCTTTTTTCTCTTTTTTTGATAATGCATAAAAAATTAGATTATACTTACAATTTATGCTTGAAAATCATAATCATTATTTAAACTTTTATCTGTGCATTACACGAGCTCTTTACTAGTTTTATATAAAAATGGAGTTTATGCACAAAATGGGCCAACTTGAACAAAACTAATGAAAATACATGAAAAGGATTTATTTTTAATCAAATTTTATCTTACACATGTAGGTACACAGGGGTTACCGTGGCCTTAGTAGTCCCCGTTGTCAGGTTCAAGGAACTAAGAAGTAACCGATAGGAATCAAGCATGCTACCGAATGATTAGTATGCCCTAAACTATCAGTGGTGAGTTGACTAATGGAGTGATCAATTGGGGAGCAAAGATTGGTGATTGAGCAAAAGTAGTCAGATGGGATTCAACCATATTGATCAATTGGTACACTCCTTACTAATTGACCGATAGAAGAGATTAGGACTAGGGTATTTTTTAGCTAAAACCCTAGCCATTAAAAGCCGCATTTCATAAAACATGAAGGAAAACTAGGCCGACATGTGTCTACCAATCGATTAGACCCTCTTATCAATTGATTGGTGGCATCAATTTATAAATACTTATGTTTTGTGTAGAATTTACGAGCTGCAATTATGATTTTTCTCAAGGTTTAGTGTAGTTTTGTGGGCTCTTGTTTATTTTTATTGTTCTATTGCTACTTCTCTGATATTTAACAATTGCTTTTGAGATTTATATGCATATTTCTTGGTATTTGACATAGATTTTATCTTGTTTATCTCTTTACTCTTCATCATACTCTTGTTCTTCTTATGGAAATCACTTGGTGAATATTCACCAATTTTTATTACAACATGATCCGGTACACTAGTTGGTAAAAGGTCAACACCATTCTCAAAGGTTTCATTTTATAAAATTTATGTCCTGAAATTACCTGTATACATATCGTACCTATTTTAGTTTTTGGTGCCATTGCCAAGGGGAAGGCAATCACGTTAATATTAGATAAATTAAGGACTCTGAAACTAAGCCTTAATTGTAGCTGTAATTAGTAGTTGTAATTATTAGTTGTGGCTAATAACTTAGTTTAATTTCTATTAATTTTGAGTTGTTTAGTATTTAAAGTTCTAATCTTTATTTACTTTCTTGTCACCTTGAGATGATTTTGCTATTTTCTTATTAAGTTGAGCTACTCTAAGAATAATGTTTGAATCTTTATTATTGAATTTGTTGGTTAAGTGTTAACTTAATTGATAAGAATTAAACTACCGGACCTTTAGCCTAAGCTCGAGCATGAGGTCTTAAGGGACTAGCGAAGCGGATTCTACTAATTCAACCAACTCTTACCAAAGCTGAATCAATCCTTACTGCTAACCAACTCCATATGCTGAGTCAAGTAACTTTTTATCTCTCAATAGTTGAGTGCCGATCTGATGTCATGCCTCAAACAGCAGGAGTCATAACAGTCTCACCACATAAACTATCTTAAGATAGAAGCTGACCTTATAGCTGCTATTGTAGATACAGTTCACATAAGGTGTACACAACTCAACCAACTTAAAATGTCCATTCTAATACTTGTTAATAACTAAAATTATGATAGAGCTTTACAAAATACCTATTCTATACAACCTATTGTCTTGTGCCATAACAATATTTATATACACGTTTCACATCTAAAGTTAAAGTTTACAATCAAAGTTTATTAAAAACCACAGGTTTTGCAATATATAATAATAATTTAGGAAACTAGTGAGCGTCTTAGGGAATTTCCAGTCAATTTCCTCAAAAAATAAAAAAATAAAAGTTAAAAGCCTAGGTTCAGTTGATTCTACACTCCTCACTTTCCCAAACAGCAGCATACTAACCTAGGAACGGTAGTATTGGAACATCTTGACCTCACTCAGTACCTACAAAAGAATCTATAGGGATGTGAGCACAACTAGCTTAGTAAGTGAGACAGAATCAAAAGAGTACCATACAATCACAATTTATACAAAAGACCCAATTTCAGTCTTCGTAATAATTACGAAAACATTAGAGTTTGATCTAAAATAGTTATATATATTATTTATATAATATATAGTTGTATTATTATTATTATTATATATTGAGTTAAGTTATTAATTGTTGATACTTTACGTCATCTATACTACTATGTATTATATATTATTTCAATCATATCGAAATGTACTTTCAATTTATTAAATCACATTTTAATTCCATTAGGGTTACTGAAATACGTACATTTTAGAATATGATAGAGGTTTAGGTTATATTGCCTAAAATTGTCCGATTTTAATAAAATTAGTATTCGTTAGGTTCGTATAAACCTAACAACACATTTTACGAGTCCTATTCCTAAAGACTACTTTTAACAGATAATTCCAGTTTTTAATATAGTTATACATATCCATATAAATATTATCGTATTATATATAATTTACGTTATTAAATTGTATTTTACTAATTTGTCCACATGACGTTATAATATGAGTATTGTCTAACTCTAATATACCTATAGTGTATCTCAATTAGAAAATATTAGTAAATATATTAAAAATACACTTTTAATCCAATCTTATCAATGATCTCATATATATTTTTTTTTAACTATATAATCCATTTTAACTATATAATCCATTTTAACTTATTATTACCAAAAATATGTCCCGACTTGTAAATTAAGCTATTTTATTAATTAAATTTGTAATAAATAGTTAGGGTCACTAAACAATTTCTCAAAAATTTCTATAGACTCCTAAAAATATGGGGAGTTTAGTTATCACTTGGTTTCAAGTTTTCAATCTATCACCTATATATTTGTATTTACAACTTTACCATTAAATTACTCAATTGTGATTCTTTTTAGACCAAATTAATTTCAATATAACCCAACATTGTTATTATTCACTAGAGATTAGTACATGTCTATTTCTTCTCCTTATCTCATTAGAATTCTTAAGTAAGAGGTATCAATTGGAGGGGTTTGAAGCTTTTGATTCAACTTATTCAATTTGTAGGAGGAAGCTATGGAGATCTCTAGTTGTTCCAGCAATTTCCAAACATGTTGAAGCTTATTTGGATAGGCTTTTATAGGTATTTTAGTTAAATATTAATAATATATACATATTATTTTCCCATTAGTTATTTAATTAATATATATATATGTATATACTCCATGTATATATATCATGTGTAGTATATATATACTCATATAATTATGTTTACCACATATTATTTATTTTTAAGATATGATTCTTAGTTAATTTCATAAATTCAACAGAATATGTATATAATTATGTAATTTAGGGTTAATTTATTGGTAAAATTATTATTTATACCATGCATACTCATAAAAATACGAGTATATTCATATAGTAAATTATACTACATTATCTCATTTTAGAGCCTAATTAACTTATTTGTAAGTTATCGTTGTAATCTAAGCTCGCTTTTAAGAGTTTTGAACATTTTAGTATTATATTAAATAAGCCTACTTTTAAGGGAAAAATTGAGATTTTGGGTCATTATTTCCAAAATCCAATTTCACTATGTTACTTCATCTAACTTTTCCATCTTAGTTGTAAATTTTGAAGTCAATCAAATAACTTTCCCCAAAGGCCATAAATCTAAGCTCGGTTGTTTTAAACTCAATTTTAGGAGCTTACACCTGAAATATACTCCATTGAAAGTCCAACCTCTGACACGTCTACTCAATGATGAGCATACTGACCTTCAATGCGGCAGCATTGGTATTGACAACCCCAGTATACATTTGTAACCATGTCTTCTTGGAAGGACCCTAGGTCTGTCGACATCTTTGCTTAGCGACTTCCATCCTGACCATACCATATGTCTGTTTCTACCAAAAGCTTCTCTAGTGACTTGTCACTGCACTAACCATTGATTTCTTTGATTTTTCATTTGTACCCTTTATTATTCCTTATACATTAATTATCCTTTTTGTCTTTTCCATTTTGGGAAGGATGCCCTAACATCTCAGGTATAAATACTCTTGTAATATGTAGCCACAAGAATCATACATATGATATCGAATATACTTCCTTTCTTGAGCTTAGTGTGCTTACTTTCCTCTTCTTACTCTTATCCTAACCCTTAAACAAGGCTAGGTATAAGTGACCTCATCGAACTACTCGTATGTAATATCGAGTTAGCTTCTAAGTCTATGGAGTTTCCTTAGTATGTCATATCCTTAGAATCATTTATGGTTTTGCTTATTTACTTTTCATTGTTATTTGCATATATCTTATCCTTGTTTCTAAGCTTTTTGCAAGCTTGCAGCTACCCCGATATTATTGCCCTTATCAGCTCTCAATGTAGCATATCATCTTGGTATCAGAGTGAAGGTTTGTTTGGGTAAGTTCTATTTGAGCTTTCCTGTAAGTAGTGATTATTGTGGCAGTGTGTTGTCATTGCATAGAAGTTAAGTGTGAATGTTTGAGTAAGTAGAAGGTATAGCAGTTAGTTACGGCTGTATATTCTATTTTGCCCTGTTTTGAGCATATGAAAACAAAGCAAGTTTCAATTAGGTTTATTGTTCTTGGAATTAGTTGTTGTATTTGAAAATTAGTTGAACATTCGTATAGAAGAGAGTATGTGTATATTATTTAGCCTGGAGGAGTTGTATTTGTTGTTTCTTAGAATCTAAGTTTGTTACTGATTTTTGTCGAAGAGAATGAAAAATCCAAGGATCAGCTCTAGTATTAAAGATGGCAATAGTAGTGTTGTCCACCATGGACGATAATAGTAGTGTTGTCCATTAGAACACCCCTAAAAGTACAGATGAACAAATTGAAGAGATGACTAACCTTATAGCTAATCTAACTAGAGATGTTCATGCATTAGCCTTTCTACCTGGCCGAGGCTAGGCAAAATACTCCCTAAGCCACTAGACCTGCAAGAGAATGAATTCTAAATTGACAAGCTCGAGGTAGAGGAGTAGAAGGACGTGTACGAAGAAGGATTGACTTAGGTAATATGGATGAGGAGGGATAAGAAGAGTACAATGAGAAGGAGGACTAAGCTTGAGCATCTATCGACCATGTGAACCTTCAAATTCTGAGCTTCAATGGTTCTGGAAACGTTAATAACTATCTAGATTGGGAAGAAAAGGTAAAGCGTATTTTTTTTATTATTACTAGTATAAGGACCGTGAGAAAGTGAAGACTGCTACTATAAAATTCTCAAGTTATGCCGCGATGTAATGGAATAACTTCTAAATTATGAGGAGACAAAAAGGATATAGGGAAGTTAATTCTTGGCCTAAGTTGAAGACAACACTTAGAAATAGTTTTGTATCGGATACTTATTTGCAAGATACTTTTGTTCAACTTCAAAAGCTGAGACAAGGAAACCGACTTGTTTATGACTATCTCAAGGGGTTCTAAATTCTCATGATTCGATGTGAAGTAGATGAACCATCAACTCGAACAGTATCCAGATTTCTCATTGGATTAAGATGTGACATCCAAATGTCGTAAAGCTTCAACAGTTTACTTCAATGGACGAGGCTAGAAGAATAGCCTAGCGAGTAGAAAGATAGAGGAGGAATAGGTTAAGTCGACCTCCAATGAGCCAACTAATCCAACCTACTAAGGGAAGTTATCGAGCTCAATAAAGTACTAAGCTAAGTAGAAGAAAGGATGTTAGAGCTAAACAAAAGGGCCAACCAACTAATGGTGATGTGGCATCGAGAACTTATGAGAAGGGACAAGGATTAGGGAGGAAAATGAGCTAGATCAAGTAATTTAAGTGCCAAGGGTTTAGGCATATGGCCACCCAATGTCCGAACCAAAGAACTATGATTATCAAGGGAGATGCCTCGAAGATTGAAGTAGACAACACAAATGAGGAAAAATAAGGTTAATGCCAAATTGGTCGAGGAAGATGTGTTTGCCGAAGATCTAGACAAGCTTATGTTGGTTATCCGACGTGTAATGAGTTTGGAACCCTTTACTAAGGAAGAGTAGAGAGAGAATTGTTTTACATCACATGCAAGGTAAATGATCAAGTATGTGCACTTATACTAAACAGTGGAAGTTCTATTGATATCTCAATTACTAACTAGGTTAAAAGGGTTAAGTTACTAACTAGCTCATACCCGAAGCCGTATAAGTTACATTAGCTAAATGAAAAGGGGCTACTACATGTTTCTCAGCAAGTATTGTTGTTAATCTCTATTGGAAGTTATTTTGATGAAATTCTCTATGACATGCTTCCCATGAGTACATCTTATGTGTTGCTAAGCAGACTTGGCTTTTTTATTAGAGGGTTATACATGATAGATTCAAAAACACCTATGTATTTGAGAAGGATGGAAGGAAGATCACTTTGAATCTTATGATGCCATGTCAAGTTAGCAAGCTGTAAGCTAAACTTGTTCAAGGACCTAAGAAGACTTTGATTCTAAGTAAAGTGAGCTTCGAGAAGCTATTAAGGCCTGATAGGGCAAGATTTTGTTGATCAGGCGACTACTAGAGTTGAAGGAGTAGAGTGGGTTATCCTTAGAGGTCAAAAAGCTACTGGATGAGTATGTCGACCTATTTCTTGAATAGGTGCTAGAGGTATTACCTCCTTTTACTTTCTTACTGAATAAACCAGTTTATCGAATGAACTCTGAATAAGCTGCTAACTTCCAAAGACTGGTCAATAGGCTACTTCCAAGAGGATATATAAGGGAGAGTCTCAACCTCTATGCTATGCCAGCATTCCTTGTATCGAAGAAGGATGGTACATGGCATATGTATGTAGATAGCAGAGCTGTAAATAAGATCATGATCAAGTATTGATATCCTATCCTCAGGTTGGATGACATGTTAGATCAATTGAATAGAGCTAGGGTCTTCAGTAAAATTGATATGAAGTCTAGTTACCATCAGATCTGAATAAGGCTGGGAAACGAGTAGAAAATTGCACTCAAAACTCAACATGGTCTTTACGGGTGGATGGTTATGACTTTTCACTTCCTAAATGCCTAAAGCAGCTTTATGAGATTGATGAACCATGTACTAAGAAACTTGATCAAAAAGTATACTGTGGTATATTTTGATGACACCCTTGCATACAATGCCAACCTACCGAGCCATTATGTTGAGAACCGTAACTAAGAATAGATAAGGGTGGTTGTTGGATGGGTTAAAGCTTGCAAAAAACTTGGAAAAGGACTACTGGGGAAAGTACGAAAAGGGAAAAATGAAGAATGAAATAGTAAGCAAAACCTACGAATAGCTCTAGAGGATATGATGCGTCAATGCAACTTTCGAAGACTTACGACACAATTCGATATGACATATGAATCAGTCTGGTGAGGTTACTCGCCACCTAACCTTGCTTAAGGAAAAGGATAAGACTGATACCAAGAGTAAGCAAACAATGTTTACATAAGGACGAAAAAGTACTCAAAGAGTATATTAAGAATAATCTATTCTCTATTACAAGTACAAGGGTATTTATACCTATAAGTTAGGGCAACTTGCCTAAAAAGGAAAAGACACAAAAGAGTAAAAATGAATATACGAGAAAAATAATCATTGGTGCAACAAATTCTATACATGATGCTGTACACGTAGCGATGCTACATTAGTGAGGTCATTAGAAGATGCGGACAAAAAAGTATGGACAGATGGCTTGTTTGAGTAGGGATGGCTTAGTTAGTTTGGACTCTCTCTCTCTCTCTCTCCCAGCTTCTTAGCAAGGAAGATGCCAAGTAATTAGTCGGCTTGGTGTTAGAGAGTAATCGTCAACTCGACATACTACAGAAAAAATGGGTGGTCATATGGCTTGGCATGAAGGATGACTTGGTAAGAAAGTATTGGGCCTCGGCAGGGGTTGGTTGGAATAGAAAGATTCATTGTGCCAACCCTTCTAGTCCTCGGGCTCAACTATGGGTCAGAGGTCCGGTAACTTGATTCCTATCACATTCTGAGCATCTCCATGCCATGCTTAATGTACTTAAAGTCGAGAGGTTATTTAGCAATTTAAAGAAGTATTGTTTCTGCTAGGAGGAAGTGGTATTTCTAGGATATGTAGTTGGTGGAGGAAGCTTGCAAGTCGATGGTGAGAAAATTCAAGTTATTGTCGAATAGTCGACTCTAACCACTTATACCGAGATGAGAAGTTTCCATGAACTAGCATCCTTTTACCAAAGATTCATAAAAAACTTTAATATCATTGTTACACCCCTTATTGAGCAAATAAAGAAGAATATCAAGATTAAGTGGGGAGAAAGAGAGGAGAGAAGTTTCATTGAAGCAAAGGCAAGATTGACTTCTGTACCAGTATTAACTTTGCACGAGTTCAAGAAAATTTTTTAGCTCAAATGTGACATGTTAGGCATTAGGATAGGCTTTCTCTTGATGCAAGAAGGCTGACTAATTGCTTACCATAGCGAGAAGCTAAGAGGACCTCAGTTGAACAACTCAATGTATGATAAACAACTCTTAGCCCCTATCCAAGCGCTCCAAGTGTGGTAGCACTATCTATTGATGAGAGAGTTTGTCATTTATACAGATCATGAATCTTTAATGTACCTTAGAACTTAAACTAAGCTATCAAAGCTACAAACGTGATGGGTTAAATTCCTCGAAGGATTCAACTTTGTGATCTAGTATAAACAAGGTAAGAATAATGTAATTGTCAATGCTTTATTACAAAGATGTGTTCTTCTTACCAAGTTGTAGACCAAACCGTTAGGGCTTGCGAGCATCAAAGAACAGTATCCTTAAGACCCTCGTTTTGGTCCTATATTTGGATGATGTGTAAAAGGAAGAATAATGTATGACTATCACATGGAAGATGGGTATCTATTCCGAGGAGGCAAGTTATGTTTGCTGACTTATTCTTTAAGAAAATTACTTATTGAAGAAGCTCATTCTAGTAAAATGTATGAGTTGTTGAGTGAATGGTTCTTTTGGTAGAAGATGAGGCGAGATGTGTACCGAATTATTGAGAGTTGTGCTACCTGCAAAAGGGCCAAATGCTGAGCCAAACAAGGGAAAGTAATGCCTTTACCTATTCCGACCCGACCTTGGACTGAGTTAAGCATGAACTTCGTCTTTAGATTGTTGAGAAATACTCGAAGTAAAGATTCTATGATGATTGTCGTAGATAAATTTAGTAAGATGGCACACTTTGTGCTATGCTCTAAAACTAATGATGCTTCGACTATTGCTTTTCTCTTTTTGCAAGAAATTGTTCGATTACATGACATGTCAAGAAGTGTAGTCTCGGATGGAGATTTAAAGATTCTAAGCCATTTTTAGAGGACTTTTTAGCTTCATATGGGGACTAAACTACTATTTAGTACTTCCTATCACTCCCAAATCGATAACCAAATAGAGGTAGTCAATTATACTCGAGGATCACTACTCCAAGTTGCAGTAGGTAAGAATTTAACTGATTGGATGTCTGTTTGCCTATGGTAGAATTTGCTTACAATTGCGCTATACACAACAACACCAAACAAACACTCTTTGAAGTTGTTTATGGCTTCAATCCAAAGTTACCCTTGACCATGCCCCTATACCCATGTCTAAGTAAAAAACCGTGATGCAAGAGCCTGAGTATAGTCTCTGCAGTAGATCTATAAGAAAGTTACTTGGCAAATTGACCAAGTTGCCAAGAGAATGAGAAAAAGAAGTAAAGGAAGGAAGTTAACATAGTTTCAGCTCAGAGATTTGTGTGGTTGTACTTAAGTAAGGAAAGATTCCTAAACAAAAGAATCAGTTGTCCACCCAAGTAAAAGGTCCCTTAGAATACTCTAAAAGATCAACGATAATGCCTATATACTGGAATTACCTAAGGACTATGGAGTCTCTGACACCTTCAACATTGTTGACCTTAGCCCCTATCAACTTAAGAGAGAATTAAGCAAAGACTAGTTGAATTCGATCCCAAATCCAAATTGATTCGGTACGAATGATAGGCATCAAACTACCAAACCTTTAACCTGAGCCTGAGTGTGAGGTCTTAAGGGACTAGTGAAGCAAATTCTACTATTTCAGCCAACTACTGTCGAGGTCGACCTAATCCTCATTACTGACCAACTCCATATGTCAAGCCAAGTAACTTCTCATCTCTCAGTAGTTGAGTGCTAACCTAAAATATGCTCCACTAATAATCCAACCGCTCACATGTCTAGTTATGCTAACCTTCAGCTTGACAGTATTGGTGCCAAGAACCCTAGCATATATCCATACCCACATCTTCTCGAAAGGACTTAAGTCTACTCGATGCCTCTACTTGGCAACTTCCATCCTAATCATACCATTTTCTACCAGAAGTATCTCCAATGACCTATCTCCAATGACCTATCACTACGTATTAGTCCTATAGGAAAGCATTCTGCTGCATTAACCATTGATTTCTTTGGTTTTTCATTTGTACCCTTTATTATTCCTTGTACATTACTTCTTTTAGGTAATTCATTTTTTGTCTTTTCCATTTTAGAAAGGATGCCCTAACATTTCAAGTATAAATACTCTTGTAATATGTAGCCGCAAGAATCATACATCTGATATTGAATATACTTCCTTTCGTAAGCTTAGTATGCTTACTTTCCTCTTTTTACTCTTATTCTAATCCTTATGTAAGGTTAGGTGGCAAGTGACCACATTGAGTTGCTTGTACATCATATCAAGTTAGCTTTGTGAGTTCGTGGAGTTTCTTTGGTGTGTCATATCCTTGGAATCATTTGTGGTTTTACTTGTTTACTTTTCATTGTTATTCACACATTTCCCATCCTTGTTTTCAAGCTTTTTGCAAGCTTAGACCCACCCTGATACTGTTGCTCTTGTTAGCTCTCGGTTTAGCATATCATTAACCCTCATCAATTTGTTGTCGAGTTAAAAAAGTGTTGTTTATATACTCACATTGATATGTACAATTTGTAGTTCGGTAGTTCAGTTGGTTGGAAAGGAGTAAATATAGGTTTTATTGGTTTATATCTGAAAGGGAGTGAGAGAAACAATTGAGGAATTTGCTAAGATAGATTGAATATTTCATTAATAAGTAAGAGAAAGTAGAAGAAAATAATTGAGAGATATGGATAATAAGCAAGGGCTTTTAATGGAGGAAATGAGAACAAAGTTAATGAGAATGGAAACAATGGGAATGGAGTTCATGGAAATGGAAATAGTGATAACTAAGCCTTATGAAAATACTATGTCCCGAATTTGAATGAAGTTACATATCAATCACCTAGCCAACTATTCAATCAACCAAATTTGAATTAAATCTAACCTTAATCTAGATGGTGTAACTTCATTAATTTAGTGGATCACTGTTTGAGGATCCTCATGAACATATTCAAAACTTTTTACAATTATGTATTACCATGAAAACAAGTGGTGTATTTAACAATGCTATCCACCTAAGGTTTTTTTTTTTTTTTCATTAAGAGATAAGGCAAGAAGTTAGCTCAATTCACAACCGCTTAACTCCATCACCACATAGGGTTAGTTTGTTCAAAGGTTCTTATCATACCTTTTTCCCATAAGGTAAGAGTACAAAAATGAGAAATGATATTATTATGTTTAGATAGATTAATGGGGAGTTGTTATTTAAAAATTCAGAGAGATTTAAGGAGTTATTGAAGAGGCATCCCCATCATGGTCTACCCATGTGGAGCATAATGAGAGCTTTCTATAATAGTTTGGGATATCAGTTGAGAATGATGGTCGATGCAGTTGTTAGAGGCAGTATAATGAACAAGAGTACCAAAGAGACTTACGAGATGTTTGAAAAAATGTTAGCCAAATGCTCATAGTTGGCATTTTGAGAGAGCACAACTAAGAAGGGTGGTGAGTATACACGAAGAAGAAGAATTTACTCAACTTAGGGAACAAGTTGCCTCACTCATTGCTTAGCTCTCTCAATTAGAAAAAGCTAACCAAGCTAGTAGTTTTAATGCTCATCATTAACCTTATGAGTATAGTTGTATATGTAGAGGAGTAGGTCATGTGAGTGTCAGTTGTCAAATTGGTAACCTATTTACCCCATCAAGAGAAATTCGAGAGGAGCAAATTAATATAATGGAGAATGGAGAATTTCAATCAAGGGAATAAGAACGACAACCCCTACTCAACACATATATAACCCAAGATGGAGAGACAATCTAAACTTATCTTAGGGAGACAATCAAGGAGGAGGATTTAATAGAGTTTTCTAAGGACTTAAGATGCAATTTAGTCAATACTAGACACTACCTTCACCCCTACCCGCATAGAAATCAAAGGGAGAATCCATTAAGGGCTTAATGAGAAGCTTTTATTCAAAAGTGTGATATGAGAATGAATTACAAGAGACTTCACTACAAGATCTATGAAAATTGATGGCTTGCTACAACAAAAATATGACCAAGAGACTTTTAGGAAAACTACCTAGCAACACTGAGTGAAACCTTAAAGACTAATCTAGAACATGCAATGGGAATAGTAAAAAAGCTAGTGTAGGAGAGAAGGAGTTGTGCTATGATGGGAAGGAAGCAAATATTTAGAGGTGAGTACATGAGCCTTGAGGATCTTGTTGAGGAATAGACTAAGTCTATCGACAAGGAAATGTTTACATCGTCAAAAGAGGAACTAATAGCTAAAATCAAGGGGGATATATATGATGAGATGGAAGAGGAATTCAAAGATGAAGAAGAAGTTGAAGTAGAGTCCCTGAGTAATAATGAGGTATATAACATAGAGATAATGAATGGAGTTAAGGGAGATTGTCACGAACTGAGGACGGCCTAGTTGTGGTAGACGCCGTATACTGCATGAAGAACTCCTGATTGGTTACCCTTCCAATCAAAAACTCTTCACACAATATATAAGGCTCTACAACTACTAGTTCCAAAGTACATCCAGATTCACATGATATCATCACACAACATATTTATATAAAAGTTAAGCTCAAAAGCTTACATCACACAGTATTTAAGTATGTCTAAGTTCATAATAATAAGGTAAACACAAGTTAAACATAAGTACATGTGGAATAGTCTACATAAACTGTTTTCCTCTCATCCCACAGAACACCTCTCTCTGGCCCAAGTCCCCAGGCTAACCTATGGCATCCCTCATCCTGTCTCTACGAACAGGCTATCCTGCAACAAAAGTCTAAAGGGGTGTAAGCCTAGGCTTAGTGAGCAAAACCCTCAGCCATACAACAAGCAAGTTATAAATACATTATAGTCACGCATATGAATGAATGATCAAACAGAGTGCCAAATAATACGCATACTTAACTAGTTCATATACGTAACTCGGATTTAACACCCTCCGAAGTCAGGGTTGGAGTTTACACGGCACTAATCAGATCCGGGTATTACACTAGAACTTATTTTACTACGGAACTCCACGTTCCGTACTTATATCAAATAACTCTTTTATTTTCAAAAAAACACAAGTTCTAGTATAATTGTGAGTGGGCCCCCGCAGTCCACACTCACCCCTAAACGGAGGCCTCTAGACTCGACCCCTAGCTAGGCGGTTGGCGCCTCCAACGCCTAGTGTTCCCGCGGGCCAGGGTAAGGTCATTTTGTACGAGTGCACCGTACATAACCAAATAACTCAATAATATCAACCCCCGAATGGCCTCTCTTTACCTCCGTGTGATGTGATGGCCGGAATAGTATCCATGCTATGCATGTTAATGCATGTTCCAGTTTCTTTTTATAGCCGAGTATGAGTTAGTTCAAATTATGCTATGACCATCCATTAATACACACAATCATTTTCTATACTACCATGCAACAAACAAGGCATTCTCTAAATTTAAGGTAAATTCACAACTCAACAATCAATTATATACACAAGCATATCCCAAACCCCACACAGCAGTTAATTAACAATAATATTTAAGTCCACTATCTACAATCACAATCAAGCATGGAATCACAGGGTAAATACTCACTCGGCCATAGCGGTTCGCCCTAATCATAATAATCAATCGGGAGGTCCTCGCTCACCTCAGAGTCACCTGATCATTATGTGATAACAATGCTAATAAGTGTTTGAATTAACTATTAATTCTAAACAGCTAATTACCTAGTTCTACTTAAATTACTATTAAATTTTACCCGGTAATACTTTAATTTCAATCGTATGTAACTTTTCCGTTTTATTTTTTATATTTATGAATTTATAATCGATTTTCATCGTTTCTGAACATATTTTCACATGGTAATATCTGTTTTGGATATTAAGACCTCTATTTTATGTTATGAGCTAAATTTATAGAATTGTTTAGTTATGACCACCTAAGTATTTTTATTACTTATGTTTATATCTTTTATTCCTTAAATTCTTCTAATGAAAGAATCTTAATTTGCTATTACTAATTCATGTATTGAATTAGGTATAATCTAATTTAAAAAGTGTCTTAGGTTTTCTTAATTTAGTTACCTAATCACCTACATTTTTCTTAGTTTTCTTATTTTCTAATTTTATGCTTATGTCATTGCTTACATCATCACTTGCTTATGTCATTGCTTATGTCATGGCTTATGTCATCATGTGCTTATGTCATCACTTACCTCATCATATGCTTACATAAGCCTTTCATCATGCTTATGTCATATGCATATGTATTATGTACATATTATCTCTTTTTCTTATACTTATGTACATATACTTTATACATACTTATACTCATACCTAGACTTAGGTTTATACCGTATTTATACATGTATACATACCCGTATACCTATACGGTGGAATACGTATTTCATACTAAAATTTCGTATGCCTAAATTTTTCCTTAAGAAAAGCTACCTAATTCCATGTTTTTGTGTTCTTATGTACATATTTAGTGTAGTATAGGTATGTTTAGTAAGATTTGATCTTAAATTAGGTTATGTACATGTTAAATACTCATGTACAAAGGTTCTTCTACTTATACTCTTTTGGTATTTCCTTATGTATGCATACATAGAAGCATATCCTCATGTCTTTCTTTCTTTTCTTTCAAACTTCAAGTTTCTACACTTAAAGAAGGAAACTTTGTTTCCTCTTCTTCAAGACAAAACTAATCACATAACTACTTATCTAATCTACCTAATTAACTAACTAATGACTAATAGAAAGTAAGATAAAGTACTTAAAAACATACCTTTTATGATGTTGAAATGGAGGAGACAAAAGGGAAGAAATGAAAGGGAAAGAAGGGAAGAGAGTTCACGGCAATGAAAGAGGAGTTTTGTTTTGTTTCTTTTGTTTGTTTCTCTTAATGGAAGACAATATGTGGTGGGGTTAAGGGGACAATTTGTGGATGGCAACAATGGAAACAAAGGAAGAAAGAAAAATCAAAAAGAAAAGAAAAGGAAGACATCATTACATAAGAGATATTTTTCTTATCTCTTACCTTTGTTGACTTTTCAAAATGTTGACTTTAGTCAACATGTGTTGACTTGGTCAACATTTGAAATTTGGTTAACATGTATTATCTTAGTCAACATTTCTTAAGTATGTGTAATTTTGTGCACGTAATGTAGTAATTAAGGGAAATTAGGGGAGAGAAGGAATTGAGAAGAATTGGGGTATATGATGCATTGATGTGTAAATGTGGTTAATGAGATCTTACTTTAGGTCTTTAGAGTCCATATATCTCATTTGATAAATTACTTTGGATAACAAGTGTAAAAAGTGCTAATTTGAGTATTTAGTTCACTATATATAACCTAATCTTCAACTATAACCCTAACCCTAAGTAAGACTATCTTAATCATATATTTAAGGAATAAATATAATCTATGACTCATTATTTTAGTTCCTAATGGATTACTTGAGAATTTGAATCATATAAGTAAGAATGAGGGTTATCTCTAACCTTTTACTAATGATTTTGCAAAATATAAACATTACATTTTCAATTAGGGTTTTAGGGTATATCATAATGGATTGGTGTACATATGTCCTTAATGGAATCATTTTTAGGGTTTTTGTCACTTTCGAAAGGAATCTTTAGCTTTTAGAAACATTTAGGGTCGAAAAATTCTTTACACGATTAATTAAGTCTTTTAGGGTTTTCACTTTAATTAGCCTTGTCGACTCCTAAATTGTCTACTATAGTTGAGTCTATTTCAAAAATTAGATTGAAACTTTCAGGGGTTTACAGAGATAGTGAAGAAGAAGGTCCCAAAGAGATTGAAGAGTCCAAGAGGGAGGGTAAGAAAGACACTAAAGAGAAGGATCCAAGTGAGGACGAGGTTAAAGAAGACCCCAGT
Source organism: Lumnitzera racemosa (assembly GCA_024138005.1). NCBI lineage: Eukaryota > Viridiplantae > Streptophyta > Magnoliopsida > Myrtales > Combretaceae > Lumnitzera > Lumnitzera racemosa. Next base: position 48,401,500 of record JAMXBC010000012.1, on the reverse strand, counting down.
GAGTGTAAAGAATTAGAAAGTGATGAACCTAAAGAAAGGGATCCTCAAAACATTGAGAAAGGAAATCTTGAGAAGTTTGAACTTAGAAAAGAGGTTAGAGCTAATCTAAAGTGGAGACCTAATGTCAATGAGTTCAAAATTGTGGATATGGTACTTAAAGAGAGAAGTGCTAATGGCTTTTAGTATGTACACAAATTAGATGGTTTAGGAAAACTTAATGTACCATGTACTATTGTAGATAAGCTTTTTTTAAGAGTTCTTCTAAACACAAGTGCAGCGGACAATTTTATGTTAGAAAAAGTTATGCAAGATTTATAACTAGAAAGTTTTCTAAAGGAAAGCCCATATTATATAAGGACCATCAATAGGGGTTGGACAAAACCATTAGAAGAGCTTCACTTCATACTTGTGAGTGTAAGACCATGTCACTTTTTTGTTGACTTCATCGTAATGGACATGAAAGATGAAGATCAACCTTTAGTGTTCAGAAGATCCTTCTTGGCCACTTCTAGAGCTATTTTAGATATGAGAGAGTAGGTGATTATTCTGTTAATTAAAGAGTGAAAGGCGATGCTTTAGGTTGAAGAGCTACTTCAACAGTTGAGGGAAGGAGCCACAAATTGGATTTAAAGGTAGAATTCAAGAAAAGGAGTCATGTGAGAAATAGGAGAAATTGGGATGAGCATAGAGAGTCAAGTAAAATCTAAGAAGTTTTAGAACATGAGCCCTAGAAAATGGATGAAGATCTACGATGAAGTAACATCAAAAAGCTAGGTTGAAAGTTTAAAAACAAGCTCTTCATGGGAGGTAACCCGACCCATCATCTTCCTCTATCTTTTTATTTAAGTTTATGTTTGATACTTTTCATTTTAAAGTCTATTAAGTTATATTTCTTTTATATTATGTAGGCATTTGTCAATAAATAAAGTAAAGTTGAATCCATCATCTAAAACTTAGCCTTTCCTCTTTTACTTTTCAATCATGCATGCATTAAATTGTTGAATATGTTTCTAAAATTTAAAGTTGCGGGTAAGGAAGGTTAGACATGAAATATAAAATTGTGTGGTTCTGATTTAGCTTTGATAATTGAATTTGTGCATGCAAAGTCATTCCTTCTATGTACTTAACATTTTGAACATTTCCTGAAAGTTAGATCTATTTTTCCTTACACTCATTGCCTTTTGCTTCAAGTATATCATTATTCTTATAAAGTTTATATAACAAAAGTAGAAGGAAGTGATTAAAGCTTAAATTTTGAATGAGTTTCCTTATGAATCAGTTATTAATACTTTTAATAGTTTGTAATTGTTGTTAGTAAATTTTAGGATGAGGAAAAATCTTGCAAAAGAAAGTGAAATACTTAGTATCGGGGTCAGTCCGGTGTAGCCACTCCGATGCCTAAGTAAGTAAGGTAACTTAGTAAAGTAAGTATATGAATAAGATTAAGTAGAAGGAAGTGATTAAGGCTTAAATTTTGAATGAGTTTCCTTATGAATCAGTTATTAATACTTTTTAATAGTTTGTAATTGTTGTTAGTAAATTTTAGGATGAGGAAAAATCTTGCAAAAGAAAGTGAAATACTTAGTACTGGGGTCAGTCCGGTGTAGCCATTCCGATGCCTAAGTCAGTAAGGTAACTTAGTAAAGTAAGTATATGAATAAGAAGTGTCAGGCTCCTTACAGAGTTTCTTTCAAATATTTATAGATGGTTGTAGTGTCCAAAGCGGTTGTCGGGATAACCATTAAGATACGTGGAAGCTTCTTGACTTGACATCTCCCCTCATATGTAAGAGTAGTAGGCGATTGTGTAATATAACTATGCTTATGATAACTATTCGCATTAGACTTAAATTCAAACCAAGATCACTTCTTATACTCGACATAAATGTCATGTATCATTTATGCAATGCGAATGCCGAGAGAGTTGATTACATAGCTTCTAGGCAAACGAAAGGCTAAGTGTCAGATGAATGAAAACTGACTATTAACATTTGTCCCCTAACTCCCATATTTGAGCAATCAACAAAGGGAGTTATACATATATTGCACCATAGGCCGAATGGGGAGAGACTCTTTAGATTTATGTCGAGTAATACAGGAAGTAGGACGGATCACATCCTAGCTGAAAAGGTCACCATTTTTAAACTCTCGCTCGTTCGAGAAACCAAGAAATTGGAGGGATGACATCTATCGCTTAAGTCATTATTTCATAGTAGGCCTAATAATTGTTAAAGAGTTTTTAGCCATTAGATTTCTGTCACTAAACACGCGCCAACATTCCATAAGATTACCAAATTAGCGCATCATTACTATTAGTAGCAGATTTACAGTTACAAGGATGAATCGTCCTTATATAAAGATATATTCACGGTCAGAATTGGCCTCTCTAGTCGCATCTTAAACTTTCATTCGTTTCCTTATCTTTAAATCGAATTCTTCAATTTATGTTGTATCATTTCACATAACCATTCAAGTATGGTTTGCAAAGTTGCTCATCAACTTGTACTTTTTGATTTCAAGGCAACGAAGACTGAGGTCACTTTTCCCTCCCAAATAACGAATGAGGTAGCTTGTTCTTCGGGCAATTCAATCAACAGAATGGAGAAAAGGTAGGATAAACTTACTCGGATCAATGAGCTCTCTGTAGATAACTATCCCGAAGATAAGGAAGGGAGGTCCTCAGCTAGATATCTATTCAACACAATAGCCTATTTTTGCGATTCTCTAAATGAAACCACCAATTCCATTGACAGGGTTCTCGTCAGAAAATATAATCAGTATTGGAGAGATCTTCCCAGGACATGGAACTTAAGGAGGTTGAGATATGGGGAGAGGGTATACTTCCTTAAGGAGCGTAAGTTCCATATATACCTAAAATATTTAGATTTTAATTGCACTTCCCTTTTTCGGCTTTTATGAAGGGCTTTCTCAACTATTTCAAAGTCGTGCCGAATATGTTCTCACTTAGTACATATCGACTTCTAGCGGCCTTTGAGATAGTTTATGAAAAAGTCGAAGTCAGGTTGATGCCTTAATTGTTTCAATATTTCTTCACTATTCAGAGACAACCTAATGGGTAGTACTTTGCTATTGTGAGGCATGGACATAAGTTCATGGACGAGTTGGAATCCAAGATTCACAAGTAGTATGATAAGTTCATGTCAATAGTATATGATGAGGACCTGAACTTTTGGACCTAATGGACTGAGTTGATACATACAAAAGACATAGATCTAATGTTGAATGATACAACAATAGTAAAGAAAATTCAAGAGAAAAGGAGAAATAAAATGTTCTTCTGAGACGTCGAGAGAATTATATGATGTTACAAAAATGGAGAACCAATATTTTTTAAAAAAGAAGGTACGCCAATGTGTTCCCATGGTGCTGAGTATAGCCACGAGGAAAGTTGTTCTCAAGACTTGGGGGGAGAATAATGAACTTTAAGCTTTGCTTAGCACGAAAAATTTAAATTCATATTTTTTTCATGTTTATATTAATTGGTGTACTTGTATCATAGATATGGGTACTAGAGAGGTGAATTCGGCAAAGCTACTAGCTCAAGTTAAGGCAAAAAAATCTAAGGTTGATAAGAGGGTGACCACCTCAGTAGCTACCACTTGGCTTGCTGTTACAAAGAAACTAGCAAAAGAAGCTATAGCGAAGCAGATGGCTGCGTAGATCTCTTGTTCGATTGAGAGGTTAAAGAAGAATGAGAAAACATAGCCGACTGGGGTCGTTCATTCTAAGGAGCCTCCAGTCGTGATAATTCAAACTTCTGTCGAGCTGAAGCATGGCGAATGTCAAGAGACACATCCTGGTGAGGAAGATGAAAATGCCATTGCCGTATAAGGCTCATTACTGGTGATTGCAGTAGCTCCGAGTGGTGACAAAAGACTAGGGAAGGAGCTCGCCGGCCAACCACCTATCAAGAAGTCCAAAGGCTTAGACGAAAGGGCGAAGGAGGCTATGCATTCCAAATCTCTTGGCATCAGTAATGCTGAATTCATCCCCAATAAAGAGGTTGGTGTGTACTTCATCCCTTGTTGGAGCCCCCAAATTTTAGATATCGACTTGACCTTGGGAGATAGGACAAAATCTTTAGCTTTAATGGAAGGGATCATTCTTCCGAAAGACAAAGGTATTGCCAAAAATGATGTCGATAGGGTCAGCGGTTGCAATAAGGCCCATATCGTGGCCAAATTGCATGATGTGAGTATCTTTAACCATTGCTTTTGATTATCGAATTTGTTAGGGTAATTAACACATTTCCTTTTCTAGATGAGTAGCCACATTCTAACAGCATTAGATAAAGTTGACAAAGTAGCAAAGAAGGTAATATCTTCAGTTGTATGTGTAATAACCAAGCACTTTTGATTGTAATAAATGAATTTGCTGTAGAAAGTTTAGGATGCATACAATGCATCAAAGGCCCAAACTACTACTGCTGAGAATGCAAGGATTAGGGCTGAAATGGAGGCGAGAAAGCTTAAGGAGAAACTTACTACTAAGAAATTGGCACAAGACCTCACTACTAATGAAATCTCTAGCTTAAAGGCCAAAATAGAAGAACAGCACAAAGAGTTTGAAAGCTTAAAAGAGGAGCTACAAAAGAAAAAGGAAGAATGTTGGGGCTTGGGTTGAATTATTTGCACGATGAAGACAAGCTCAGGATGTAGATAAAGGAGTTGGAGACCAACAACTCGAACTTACAGAGCTGTGTTGTCAAGTTGGAGGAGACAGTGAAGAGGGGGCCATTTGTTGAAGGGGCTCTCAATATAGTCACTCCTAATTGGCAATACGAGAAGCTTCTATGTAAAAAGTTGTTGGAGGGAGTTCAAGCAGCAAGAGAAGAGGTCTTGAAGCTTCATCCTGATTATGATCTCTCGTGTCTCAACTTTGCTGACATAAATGAAAAAGTTAGTAGTGCTAATGAAGATAAAGGCGATGAGAGAGGTGCCAAGAGTATTGATCAAAGTGACAATGAAGCTCATGCCAAAGAAGTTTCCCGCTTCGAGAACCCAGCTAACGAGGAAGCCCCAGTTAATGATATAAAAATCACTTTTGTTGAATCTTAAGATAGGTTGTAGGACATACTATATTGGTACATTGAGTTCTTGTATAATTTATTAATTGGAATATAATTGAGGCAATGCCAAGTTCTTGTGACAATTTCACGTACTGCACTTTCTCAGTTTGTATGATATATGTATGTTGCTTCGTGACCTCATTCATCAGCATGTTTATCTTTTATGCTATTTGTTTCTCGACATGTTTTATTTCATACTTCTAATTATCTTTTGGCATGTTTTATTTCACACACCTTTTGTTTCTCGGCATGTTTTATTTCATATGCCATTTTTCCTCAACATGTTTTATTTCATACACCATTTGTTTCTCAACATGTTTTATTTCATACGCCATTTTTCCCCGACATGTTTATTCTACACACCCATCGTTTTCTACTGTCCATTAACCATTTAAGGTGTAGACTAGCCACATTACTCGACCGTAAGGTTAATTTGTATAGGTTGTTAACCGTATTAAGCTAGAACTTAGATCAATTTGTTTTCCATATAGTGTGGAACTCATTAGTTCGGCAATTGTAACCAAAATATGATGAGACTTCAAATAAATAATTGTCATAAATAAGTACCAATCTGACAAACATGTTGGCTGCCACCAATGAGAGATAACAGAAATCATCCCGCATTAATTGAAATAAAATTTCAAATTCTTGGCATTCTAAGGTCGAGGGATGATGGATCCATCCAACCTTTCTAGTCGGTAGGTCCCCTCACCAGCGACTTCCCAGATCCTAACAAGATCCTCTTAATTCGTGCCGAGCTTTTCCTCTATATCATTCTTGGCATTCTTTATGCTGACTGTCTTGCCATCTGGATAGGTTTCAACTTGAAAAACTTCCTTTTATCTCAAGGACCTTATGTATAAGGACCATGCCAATTATTGATCCCCTCTGTACACACCAACCCCTATGAAGGTAGAAAACTTAGCCTTTAGATGTGCCATTGATGGGACAATATCGAATAAATGTTGGCATGGCCATCCTATTATCATGTTGTAAGGGGACCAACATTTGACAACGAGAAAATCTACTTTGTTCTTTGCAACATGTTCATCATCCCTATCTATATCGGTAAAGAGATAACTCCAACTATTTGGATGGGTTGATTATTGAAGGCATAGAGGTCATACTTGTAAGACCGCAACTGCGCTTTAATCTTGGGCCTCATTTGATCGAAGGCATATTGAAAAATGATATTAGTGAATTTCCCATATCAACAAGAATCTTCTTGACTTCAAAGTTGGCGACTCTTGCATTGATGATAAGTGCATCATTTGCGACATTTGGATACCCTCAAAATCTTCTTCTTCAAAAGATATTGTATTGTCCATCCTGACCTTTTTTTCATGAATATTGCAAATGTAATTCTTGGCATCAATCAATTTCGCCTATACTAAGTTCACCAACAATGGTATTAATTACTTTGTTGGGTACTGAGGTATTACTTCTTCCAAAATTTCCGGGGATGAAAGGACTTTTCTTGATTTAGAACTATTTGTTCATTGCAATAGGGGTACTGACATGCGAGGGTCCCGTATGATGCACGTGCTGTAGTCGCTTACCCTTATCAATCTTCTTGAAAGTAGGAACTAAAGGTCTCGTTGGAACTTCAGCTTGCTCTTTTGGCAATTCGGGTGAATAAATGGAATCGTCGGCACTATTGGCATCATGATCGCCATGCTTTTTATCCTAATTTAGGTGAAAACTTTTATGAAGAAGGTCAAGGATTTATTTATGTTTTTTATTTAACTCGGAATTTTCTTTGGCTATATTGAGACAAAGTTGCTTAAGTTGAGACAATCATTGTTCATCGGCATGCCGACTCCCCCCTTTAGGGTGGTAGGAAGAAGTACTAGCATCTGCACTTTTGGTCATTCTAATTTTAATTTCGTGTTTTGAGAAAAACAGACGGTGCTAAATGTTGTTAGTGAATTTTGGGATGAGGAAAAATCTTGCAAAAGAAAGTAAAATACATGGTACCGAGGCCAATCCTGTACGGCCACTCCGATGCCTAAGTCAGTAAGGTAACTTAGTAAAGTAAGTATATGAATAAGAAGTGTCAAGCCCCTTATAGAGTTTCTTTCCAGTATTTATAGATGGTTGTAGTGTCCAAGGCAGTTGTCGGAATAACTATTAAGACACGTAGAAGCTTCTTGACTTGACATCTCCCCTCATATGTAGGAGTAACAGGCGATTGTGTAATATAACTATGCTTATGATAACTATTCGCATTAGACTTAAATTCAAACTAGGATCACTTCTTATACTCAACATAAATGTCGTGTATCATTTATGCAATGTGAATGCCGAGAGAGTTGATTACACGGCGTTTCGGCAAACAAAAGGCCAAGTGTCAGATGAATGAAAACTGACTATTAACAATAATCAATTCATGGCAACTTTAATTGGTATAGTTATGCTTAATTTAAGAATAGTTTGGAGATTTGAAGTCAGGGAAATGTTTTGGCCCTATGTCAAACATTTGTGTTTTTGAAAGACGACCCGTTTATGTACACCATTCTTTTGAGGAATTTAATAGTCTATTAATGTCTTATGAATGGAAGTGGATATTAGATTCTACTTAAACGTTCCCTGACAAATGTACAATTAATGCATGAAAAGAAAGAGGAGTGAAAAAAAGAAAAGAAAAGATGGAAATCAAGCAAAAGTCATTACAAAGCAAAATCATAAGCCCTTCACAAAAGATAAACCTCTTTCAAGTAATTTCCTCTTGCATTTTACTTTGTTTCTTTTAAGTTGTAGTTGAGTAAGATTGATGTTGGGGTTGCAAGTGGTTGTTGAGTTGATACTTAGTGTTTTGAGCTGAGTTTTCTAGTATTTTTAAAGTAATGTGATGATTAAAGGAAAGTAGAGTTTTTTTTTTTTGGTCAATTTGAGTCAAAATTTGTAATTTGGTTGGTTTAATAATGTGTTTTAGTGTTGGTTTGAAAACTATTTGAGGTATACCTAAGGTTAGGTTGAAGAATGGAATAGAAGGAGTGGGTTTGGAGTGCATTTGAAGGTGGAATTTTTGCTTCACTAGGGGAATACGAATTATAACGCGGTTGTATCCTAAACAATGTCCCTACTAGTTTTCTGGTTTGAGATTTTTAGTTAAGAAGTGACACAACCTTTGATACGGTTGTATCGTCGACCCATCCCAACCTATACTTGAAATTTTGCATAAAGGGTTAGAAAGTTATACAACTGAAAGATACGGTCGTGTCTCCTGACCTTATTTGATAAAAAGGGAAATGGTTAGATTTTGACATGATGAAGTGACATGATCATCTTGTTGACCATGTCAAACTATGAACAATTTACGTGTAATCTTTTCTTATTGATTTTCCTAACAATCTTAATCAAACCTTTTCCTAAATCTAATCTTGAGTTCTACCAATCAAATTATTTCAGGTATCAAATTTCACTTAACTGTTTACGGCTTCATTATGTGTATTTAAGGCCTAACTTTCTTTTGTAAAAGTTCCAATCTTTACTTAGAATTCTTAAGTTCTTTAAGTATAATTTAGCATTTTGATTAGTTTTAAACACTTTTTACTACCTAATGTCATTTTAGCAAATTTTAATGAACTTTACCTTATTTTACTGATCAAATACAATAATTAGAATCTTTTAAACTATAGTCCTAAATTTCCTTTGCTACTTGAAGCTTCCAATTCTTCTTCCAAATATCTCCTACAACGTATTCTTAATTAAATTTCCAAAATTTACCCTCAACCTTAGTTGTAGTTACCTTAGGAGTTAAGGTTGGGTTTGGGGGGTTATAATTGAAGTCAGTATAGGAGTTTTAAACTAAGAGCTTTGTATTGAATTGGATTGATGATAGATTAAAGAAATCTTGTTATTCTAATTGTTAGGTGCTTGATTTGGGTTCTTAAATGAGAACGGTTTAGACTTTGAGTTTGAGCTTGGATTTTGAAATTGGTTTTGGTTTGGCTTCCAGGTACATAGTGCTTATTAGGATATAATTAAACCAAACTAACTCATATATGACCTAAAAACTTATCTTATTGGTTATGCCTTCCCAACCCATCCTTGTGTATAGGGGGCTAATGATGATCTCATGTGAGGATTCCTTAATGGACTTGCATGTTGAGACAATGCAACTAGATCTAGGTAAATCATGGTTTTAGTTCATGGTTATTATGGTCTAGTTATGGTCTCAACTTAACTAACATCATAGTATATATGTAGTAAACTAAAAGACTTATACTACATTCTTTCTACTTAAATGTATGAGAAATCATGGTGTAGCGGGGCTATGACTATACGTTTGCTAGTTGCTGGCTTGAACTCAAGATAATAATGTACTATTTGTTGTTATTCTCATGTCATTACTTACATTAATGTATGTGCATGACTGTTTGGTATCTACGTATGTTTGCAGACTATGTACCGTACTTTGACTCATTCTTTTACTTCTTTTATAGTTGCAAGAGTTAAGATGAAGTTCGTTGCTTATGTTATGTTTGGGGCTTTGGATATCAAGATGGGAAGAAAGATGCTTAGTATTATATTATGTTGATGTTATGGATGGTTTGAAGAGATGATAGTAGTGGTGTTGAGAAGTTATGTTGAGATAATTAGTTAAGTAACATAATGACAATGTTGATATTATATGGAGATATGAGAAATCGTGTAGATTAGTTTTGTCGATAGATTATGTTGTTAAAGAAGTTAGTTAATCTTGTTTTCAGTTTCAATTGTGATTGGATTGACTTCCCTGTGAGTTTTTTGTTTAGTTATACTTGGAGAATTTGATAATGTAATGGTGGTGATTTAAACCTTAACATGTTATTTGGAATTATGGACAAGTGACGGGTTGCAATGCCCATAGATTTTCGAGGTGTTATAATTTCTCATCTATAGTGCACATGAAATTTTCTTCTCTTTCTAGCATAATCAAATCTACCTTCTATTCAGCCAAATTGGACTGTTAAAAAAAAAAAAGAAAATTACCAATCTAGAAGAAAAAAAAAAAAACTACAATTAACAAGAAGATGGGTTACCTTAATCTCAAAATCTTGCCAACCCTTGATCTTGTAGGTACGGTATAACCCCTTAATTGATCAACTTACAAACCTTGAGATTAGCACATATTTAAGGTTATACCTCTATTGAATCTACAATTACATTCAATTATACTCCTTTGAATGAGAACTGAGAGAACACTAATTCACTGATAAAATTTGAGCAACCCTCATATCTTGTTATAGATATCTTGCAAAAATCAAACAAGAAAAGATCAAGATCTATGATTAGATCCTAAAAATATCACATCACAATTCACAACATAAAAATAAGAGATCAAATAACTACTATACCCCTTTTTTGAATTAATTTATTGGGTGTACTATTCCTCTAATTATTATTTTACTTTATGAAGAAGCCATATATTCCACTTAAATGAGAGAGTATAATGACTAATCAATTATCAATTTGTATTAATGCTACAATCCTAAAGGTAACAAAAGGAAAATTGTAATACACTTAAAGATAAAAAAGACAATGCTAATTTGATGGGTAGGAAAACTATGGACCAAATTGGTTAGGCTTAGTGGATCCAAGGATTTGACATAAGATAAGCCATAGATAAGACTAACCATGGTTTTGCATTTTAAGGTGCCATAATGTATCGATTCTTCGTGAGTTACGACAGGTTGGGGCCTCATGGCCATGTATACATTGATAACTCAGATAGAAAAATGATAAGACTATGGATTAGCTTTAGATCTCACTTCCCCCAAATTGTAATGTGGTTAGCCTAAGAAAGGTGTTTGTACTTTTTTTTTTAAAATGAATTTAGGATTAAAAAACATTTCTTGAGCAACTTCAATGGTTAAAAAAAAAAGTTTTCATCATATAACATCTAAATATAATGGAGTTTTTCATTGAAAGGCACATGTTTTATATATGTTTTCTTTGTAAAATATCGTTTATATCGAAAACATGTTGATTAAATATATTTTCACTATATTACTACATGAATATGTTAGTAACTAAAAAGAATAGTATAACTCTCTTGAGGATTGAGTACTACCTACTAAAATCATTAAATAATAAAACAAAACTAATAGTAAAAGCAAAACTTTAAAAACAAGCTGAAATGATAAATTCATAACAACTATTTTACTAATAGTTTTAGATGTTTAATCTAAAGGGCAAAACCCTTTATAGAATAAATAGTCTTTTTAAGAAAATATAACAATCCAACTAAAACTAAATCATTAGAAGAAAAAAAAAACGTAAAATTGCAATATTAAAATATAATAAATTTGGCTAAAGTATTATAGCTTAAATGATATTATTGTTTCTAGATCTTCATGGAGTGGTTAAGTATTTGCAAAATGAGGTAAATTAGGCTAAAGAGGGTATTTAAAGGTGTTTCAGTGTAGACACTTTAATACCTAAATTAGTAAGATTGCAAATGAGAAAAAAAAAAGGAGTACAATAGTGTTTAAATATGTAGAATTAAATAAGGGATGAGGTCGAACTATTTTAGGAAGGAGATCAAAATTGTGATATTTACTTTAGATTTTATGGGATATATGTGTTAACAACTGTTTGCTTGCCTTATTTGCCAAGTTGTTTTTGTCGGTCCCTATTTGAATTCTTAGGCCAAGCTTAGCCAATTATGACCATAAAGCCTAGCCTTCATGAGCTTAGAGGTCTCAGTTATTGTTAAGTCAAACGTGTTATTAGTGGCTCAACATAGTCTTGATGAGGTCGATAGAGCTTCTAAAAGCTTAATTGTATCTTGTTGTTGCCGATCAAGTTGCAAAGAGCTCAATCTAGGTGATTGAGAGGTTAGTTTAGTTTAAAAGAGCTTAACCTATATTTTAGAAAATTTGACATGACCTTAGAGCCCTATGTTGAATGAACCTATCAACAAATATAAGCATTGTTTACAATTCTATGTCTTATGCCGTATAACCTATAATTATCTAAAAAGGAGGATTAATGTCAAACACTACTATAAATTTTTGTAATTTCATATTTAAAGTTTTAAATTGTCTAATTTAACTTTTTCTTTTTTGATTATACACGTTTAATGTATTTGGTTGGGTGCAAATGGAAAGAAATAGAAAGAAATTGGAGAAAATATTACGTTCAGCCGCTCAAGTAGGTAGTGGAAAAGAATAGAAAAGAAAGGAAATAAGTGAAACCATTTTCACTTTTATGTGCAATTCTTTTCTCTCTAACTTTTGAGAGAAATGAGTGGAAATGGATGAAAATTATAGTGAATTACAGAGTTGTCTTTTATAACATAGTTTATTAAAATTAAAATAAGGGTAATTTGTTTTAAACTAACTCAATTTCCACTTTTAAGACAAACCAAACAAAAGAAATGGTAGATTTCCTTTCATTTTCTTTAGAGTCACATTTCATTCCATTTTCACTTTTTTTTTCCCCTCTTTTGCTCATTTCTATTAATTTTTCTTTTATAAAAAATAGCTAAACACTATAGTAAGGTTTGAAATACTTAATCAAACTTTTATTTATTAAATTTATAAAATAATATAGGTAACAAATGCTCATTGGAGATTAAAGATCATAAAAGTTTAGACATCGTAAAAAACAAAAGGTCTTATGAAACATCTGCCTCGGGGATTATTAAAGTTTAGTTGACTTGTGGGGGAATATAATTACTACTTCTCTCTTACAAAGCTCTTACCGTGGTTGGTTTATGAATAGATTTTTCACAGAATTTTTATTGCTTCTAATTGAGAAATTTAATTCCATTTAATCAATTACTCCATAACCTTTTCTTCTACAAATTTCATATTTTATCATTTAGATCCAAACTAACACTCAATTTATAACTTAAGAATGCATATATAGGATTTCTAATTATATTTCTACTATACTATTAATATAGATTACTTCTTTGTCAAAGTTCATAATAATTCTTATTATACTTTTAATTTATTTAATTCCGTCAACCAATATCTTGTATAGAAAATGAGACGTAGATAATTTTCCAAGAGCAACAGGACAGGAACGGTCGAAAATTTTAAACATTTGAAAGGAAGCGGGCCGCCGAATCCGATGACTGAAAGCTGCTGAGGAAGCAAGGAAATGTGCAGGATCCGTTGGGACTTGGGGATTTCATTTTAGGTTTTTTATTAGAAAAAATAAACTCAAAACACACGGTCCCTCTGTTTTTTAAAATTTGAAAAAGTTAAAAAAACAACACTCCCATTTCGCCATTACAATTTGCCCTCCACGCAAAGCGCGCCTCTCTCTCTCTCTCTCTATCCGTCTACTATAACTATAATACAACAGCACAATCTCTGAAGAGTATGAAATGCAATGCTTGAAGACTTGTGAGAGGGTCTTTGGGTTTTAGTAATATTAACATAAACATTCGATCGCACCTCAACTCAAGTCTTTACTTAACCTAAACCCATCCCAGATCTACTCTCTACTCTCTCTCTCTCTTTCTCTCTAACTTTGAACTTTCATCAGCCCTTTAATATCCAAATGTAAGCTACTGCTGATTTTTAATGTTTCTATTACTGATTTTAATTTCTTCATGCATATATTATTTGGTTTAAATTTCTCCGGTTTCATTTTGCTCCTTTTTAGTATGTTGGGCATTTTCATTTGTCAAGCGAATAATGATTGGAAAGTTCGAAACTACCAATGTTGGATGAAATAGAATAGTGAAATATCCTTTTTTTTTTTAAACCTTAGAAATAAAATAGATAGAATTTTCTTTTTGTTGTGGGTCATTGTGACCGCTGCTTCAGCTTCAGCTAATAATCTCTATGATTCTGCTGAGTTGTTGAACAACTTCAATAGATGCGTGGAGTTCTTAATGCAGAAAAGAAAAGAAAAAGAAAAAATGCTTTAATTTTGGCTGGTTTCGTTTCATTGAGATTTCGTCCTTCAGTTTAATTGTCAAAGATTATAAATTTGAACCACATTTTGGATCTACTGTTCATAATCTATTATGCAAATTGGTGCTTTATCTATATGGAGGTTTTGATGTTTCTTGTGAGACCATTTTACATCAATGAAGGATATTTAGTTATTTGAAGCTTTTACTACATCGTATACTACTGTAGTGCAATGTTGTCCGTGTCTCGACAACGGCTTCATTTTTCAATGAGATGTATCTAGATAAGGAATCTGGTTGGAAATAGGGTTGTTTCATATTAAATGCAAGGCATATGGACATAAAATTTGAATTTTCTGAGATGTTTTTTTTGCAACTATCAATAACGTTTATCAAATGTTTGATTATTGTTCACAGTGAATGGACTCTCTACCTGATGCCATCGTTCAATATATCCTGTCGTATATGAGGGATGCTCGGGATATAGCAATCTGCAAATGTGTTTCTAAAAGATGGAAGGACTTGGTGCCTTACATCAGGAGCCTTTATTTTCCTCGTAATTCCTTTGACAAGCAAATAGCAGGTAGGGACAATTCAGATGTCATCGTATGGAGGATGATATCCACGATAATTCAATTACAAGAGCTTGTTGTTTACAGTCCATTCACCTGTGGGGGCCTCACTTCATGGCTATCGCTTGCATGCTCAAACCTTAAGCATCTGGAGCTTCGAATGGATAACCTTCTTGATCTCTCAAGTGCTGAGAGTGCCTCCAAATTGGACTGCATTAATGCTGCAAAGAATCTGGAGTCGCTAAAGCTGTGGGGTGTCCTAATGTCTTGTGCGCCAAAGTGGGATGTTTTCCCGAAACTTACAAACCTTGAAATTGTTGGTGCAAAATTGGAAGACCCTGCGTTGTTGTCTGCTCTAAAGGCATGCCCTTATTTGGTGAACTTGCTACTGCTAGGATGTGAGGGGATCAGGTTGGCATCAATTGAATTGCTGTTCTTGGAGCAGTGTAAGCTGGATTTTTATGGCTTTGGAAACTGCTCCCTTTCTCTTCATTCACCCAGAATAAAATTGCTAGAGGTTCATGGTTGTAGCTGGATCAGAGTTCGAGAGACAAGATGCTTGCAGAATCTTTCAATATCCAACAATGCGGGTGAGTGGTCCGTTTAATCACTTAGTTCAATTTACTTTTCACTATTTCTGCATGGTTAGTTGAATAATGATGTAGATGTAGATACAATCTGTTTTGTTGAATTAGAAAAGATACTTTTTCTGATGATTTAAGACACAGGCACATCATTTCCAATTTTTTTTTTGGTGGTAAGATTAGGCACATTATATCATCGCTATGATAATTTGACATCAATCTAGACTATAATTTTCGACTGAATCAGGATTTTCTTTTCATTAATAAAGTTCTGGTCATCTGCTGTTTCAGGGAGGGTGTACATGGTAGATTTTGGAGAGCTTTCTGCCCTCGAGTATCTGTCAATTAGAGGTGTGCAATGGTGTTGGGATGCAATTAGCAGAATGCTTGCTTTGGCAAGTGGTGTCAAACATCTATATATGAAAGTGGAATTTACTGGTGATTCGGATGCCCTTCAACCCTTTCCCGAGGTAGACTTGGTTGAATTCTTTAACAGCCACCCAAAACTACAAAAATTCGATGTCCATGGAGCTATGTTTGCAGCTCTTTGCCAGAAGAATAGCCTCAAGAATGTAAGCACTGGATATACTACCTGAGAGATTGTCAATTTACATCTTGTTATTTCCTTACTCTTAACTTCTCCTCTCTGGAAATGCAGGTAGATGAAGGATTTGTGATCCCCTGTTTGGAAGAGGTTGTAATCACTGTGAGATCCCCATTAAATGCGGAACAGAAAATGAGCACTCTAGAATTGTTGATAAGGTACGGGAAGAATCTGAAGGCCATGGTCATAAAGATTCTTCAGATGAAAAGCAACCATAGTAGCGCAGATGACTTTTTTGATGATATATGCAGATTCAGATACATCAACCGCAAGATTGTTCGGATAGAATAAAGGGGTGGTGCTATCCTAATTCCTACCCTCATTCGTGTATTCCAGATTATCTTTTTGCTTGATTTCTCAACTGAGAATTTTGACACTAAATCATTCATTTGATCAAACTGACAAAGAAACCCTTGCAGACTAAGTCAATCGGTATTTATTGAGTTCTCTCAGTTGCAGTTGCTATTGTGGCCTATGATGTGTGGTTTCTTACGTAAATGGCAGTATCTGGCATCTGCCAGACATTCAAACTGAGGAATGAACATGGAATTTGATGAGGAGATCCATAAAATAGTTAACGATGGTTTAGTCATCTCCATTTTCTTTGATACAACATGGGGAGAAAAAGCAATTACTTGATGTTCTTTCTTTACTAAACAGACAAGTAAATGATCGATTTGGTTCTTGATTGCTTCAACGGACAGTTCTCTTCGTTTTTTTCCTTTTTTCTGGTTGTGTGGTTCCGCATGAATGTGGTAAATTTTTTATTTCGGGAGGACCCATACTCTAGAATCGGTTCCATGCTGGTTTTTGGATCAATTTGGAAACCCCTATTGGAATAGTGATGTAACCAAATGCATACTTATAAGGTACATGATCCCTAAAAGCTTTATAAGATATTATTTGATGAGGTTCTTTTTATAGATTTTGAGATATAACTAAAAGTTTGATAGGGTTCTTTTTGTAGGTTTTAAAATATGGCTAAAAATTTAATAGGGTTTTGTAATAGGGTTTTAAAATAACTTGATTGAAACTCGTTATTTGATGAAAATGATAAATTAATGATATAATATTGATTGAAATTTATAATACCTAAAGTAATTAATTACACTGTTTTGGATGTTGTGGTAGTCAAATCAAATTGAAATAGACATTATCAAATTCCAAAAAATGAAAAACTCATTTTCTTATAAAATTAAAAAAATTGAAGAAAACTAAAGTAACCAACTAACCTTAAATTGCTAACCATAAATGTAATAACATTCACTCATTCTCATTCAATTTTACTCTTATCTCTTCATCTCTCACATGCTTTTCTCCTCCCTTTCTCTTTCTCATTCTCTTTCTCGACAAGCTTTGGATTTTAAAGCATTCAAGACTTCATAGTGAGATTTCCATCTTAAAAGTGTGCAAGTTGTTGTAAGGTATGTAGATTGGTATAAATGTGTTATAGGTTCAAGAGGATGATGGTGTATAAACAATGAATATGGTGTTGTTAATTGGATTGTATGAATTGTTGGAAACATGTTTGACTTCAGTTAATCTTAAATGATATGCACAACGAATGGATTTCTCAATCCTCATTGTATTACTTGTGTTTTGTAAATAATGCAAATCGATTTCTTATGTAATGACTAATTAAGTAAAAAAAAAAAATTGTTTGGCAAATTAAAAATAAAAACAAATAAATGAGTTTAACGATTTGGGAAGTGAGTACTTTATTATATGGTAATAGGATAGAGTTTTGACACGAGTCCAAGAATCTTGTAAGGATAGCGAGATGAATTCTAGATTCTTATAGCCCGTCTCGAACTCTTTATATTGGGACTTAATAAGGGTAAGATCAACAACTGAATAGGAGTAGTTAGTTACTAGTACCTCTATTATTACTGACTTAGACTTGTGCTCTTGGACTTGAAAAAATAAAGTACATAGAAAATGTAAGTAAGGTTATATAAGATGTAAATCAATTTCTTCCCTTTTAGAAAAATTAATAACATGAAAAATATGTCATATAGGATAAATTTAGAGATGCAACCAAGGTTGGTTTGAGATGGGTCTTATAAAATCAGAACTTGCCCTTATAGGTTTTTAGCATTTTCTACCCTTCAGTGGAAGTGGAGATGCCGATAAATACTTAGAGTGGGAAGAAAATGTTGAGAAGGTGTTTGAATGTTATGGGTATATAGATACTGTCAAATTCTAACTTGCTGAACTGGAGTTAACTAGGTATGCTACTAAGTGGTAGAAGAACCTGAATGTAACTAGAGCAAGAGATGGGCGATGAGGTGTTAGAACCTGGGATGAGATGAAAAGGTTGTTGAGAGGAAGATTTATGCCCGAAACTTACTTGCAAGATACATTTGCAAAGTTGCAAAAGCTTCACCAAGGAAGCCAATTAGTTGATGACTATATAAGAGAGTTCCAGATGCTATAATCTAAGCCGACTTCAAATAACTAGAGGTTCGTACAGTGTCGAGGTTCATTTCTAGGCTTAAGTATGAGATTCACAATATTATTAAAGTATAGAGGTTTTATACCTTGGAAGAGATGATCAAGATTGCAGAAAGGGTCAAAAGGCAGAGAAGAAATATTTTGAGTCGACTTGGGTTGACATTCTCGTAAGCCCAAGTACCATACTGACTTGTTTAAGCCGAGTTGAGGAAAGGAGTGATAGACTTGATGATAGTCGAGCAAGCCAATAAGGTCGAGTTGGTCAACCGGGCTAATATGAGGACATATGATGATAAGGATTAATCTAGAAATGGTAGTGGATCTTGAATGAATAGGAATGGTTATTCAAAAGAAAATAGGTATGAAGAACATGAAGGTTTTGATGGTGAATGTGAATGGATATAACTTACTAAGACAAACACAATCGGGGGTTTGAACTCGAAATAGAGTTCGATACGACTTACAAACACTAAATGTTGCTTGTGGTTTCAAATGAAGATTAGATACAACTCACTAATCGGTTCAAACAAAGGGGTTCACCATAATTTGAGAACAAGATTGATAAAAATGTGGAGATGATTAAAGAGTCTAATCAACCCTCGATAATCCGACAAATGCTAACTCAAGTATAACCTTACTTGAAAAAGGAGAGATTCACTCTCTGTATATTCTTCTATATATGTCTGTCTGTCCCTCTAATGTTTACAACGGTTGCTATTTATAGCAAGTCGTAAATCTTAGTAGCAAAACTGTAAATAATGTATAAGGCCTTAAACTTTAAGGAATTGGGCCCATAAATAAAATAAAGGAAAACATACATAAAAATACAAAACTATGTGTTTTACAAGACTTAGCATGCAGTCACTTAGCATGTCCTGGGAGGAGTAGTATTTGAATCGAATGAGGTCGGCAGTTGGATGTATAGGTTTGAGAAGGGGTCCCTACGTCTCGCGTAGCTTAGTCGAGACATTAGAGAGGTCAGCTCATAATTGCCGAGTGTTAAAATTAATTAGCACTAGTCTCTTGGGGACGTACCGAGTGGTTCTTTGGTACCGAGTCCTTGGCTACATGATCTCCTGTCTTCTCAGCAAACAATAGACTTATTGCCAAGTGCCTCCTTTTCTTCCCTTTGTCCTTCTATCATTTGCTCGGCTTTGGCGAAAGCTGTTCAACTTTAGGTTATAATAGGTTAGCATCTTCTTCTAGAGGTTTAGCATTGGCTTTGGACAGGTCAGCCTCGGCTTAGACATAATCGAAGGCTGATTCCCATCATATGAGAAAGGGTAAACCTTTGGACAAAAGACTAGTGAGGTGAAATGCTTTAAATGCTTAAGCTTCGGATGGTTGTTGAGTATCTAAACCAACGTGTTATGGTGCTCCAAGGAGATGTAGTGGATAGTACCGATGAGAGTGAGTCTGAGGTAGAGAAAGATGTTTGAGAGGTAGAAGCCAAGAAAGAAGAGACGTGTGTCTACCTTGACTTGGGAGAAGTGATGGCCCTAGTTCTGAGGTAAGTATTGAGCTCCCTGTTGAGCCCTGAGGAAGACTAGAGGGAAAATTTGTTCCACACTAAATGTACCATCAAGAGACAATTATACACCATCATAGTAGATGGAGGAAGTTGTACTAATATAGTTACACAGTCCTTTGTGTAGAGGTTAGGTCTGCCGTCCTCCAAGTATCCTCAACCATACAAGCTGCATTGACTTCATGATAAGGGTGCTTTGCATGTAACTGAACAAGTGGCTATATCGTTCAATGTTAGGAATGTGTATTAAGATGAAGTAGTTTACGATGTCATCCTCATGGGAGCTTCACATCTACTTCTTGGACAACCTTAGTTGTTCGACCAACGTATTAGTCACCTGTGCCTTTGTTAAGAATGGAAGGAAGATTGTATTGTAACCCATGAACCCCTCCCAAGTGAATGAGACCTATAATCAGCTTACCTGAGCTAGTAAGAAGAAGGCTTTGGTGATGAGCTGAAGAGAGCTTCAATCCACTAAGAAGGCTGATGCACCCATGTTCCTATTAGTTAGGAGATTATTGGAGATGAGGGAATTAGAGAATATTCTAAAAGAGATCCGAAGCTTGCTAAATGAGTTTTCCGACCTGTTTCTAAAAGAACTGCTTGGAGGACTGCCTCCAGTCTAAAGCATAGAACATTGTATTGATTTACAGCCAGGCGCTACCCTACTGAATTGACAATAAACCCTAAGTAGGCTGTCGAGTTGAAGAAACAGGTGGACGAGCTTATAGAGCGAAGATATGCAAGGGAGAGCATGACCCCTCATGCTATATCAGCTTTACTCATTCCAAAGAAGGATGGTTCATAGCACATGTGCATCGATAGCTGAGCAATTAATCGAATTACCATTAAGTATAGATACCCGATACCGAGGCTCAATAACATGTTAGATGAGTTTCATTGTGCCAAGATTTTTCAAAGAATGATCTGTGAAGTGGCTACCACTAGATTCGTATAAGACTAAGAGATAAGTGAAAGATTACCTTTAAGACTAAGCACGAACTCTAAAAATGATTGGTTATGCCGTTTGAACTTACTACTGTATCAAGCATATTCATGAGATTAATGAACCATATGATGTACCCTCTAATTGGAAAATGTGTGGTTATGTACTTTGATAACATATTGGTAGAAAATGCTGACCTAAATGATCATGTTCAACATGTTCACAAAGTATTTGACATTTTGCGAACTAAGGAGTTGCATGGAAATGTTAAGAAATGCACATTCTACCAAAAGGAGGTAACCTTCCTAGGGTTTGTAGTGTCAGGGGAAGGGATCTAAGTAGATGTAGAAAAGATTTGAGCTGTTTTGGAATGGTCGATGCTGAAGAATGTCACTAATGTCTAAAGTATTCATGGCCTAACTTCTTTCTATAGGCGATTTATTAAGGACTTCATCACAATAACGGCCCCATTGATCGAGTTGACGAAGAAGAGTGAAGGATTCAGGTGGGACAACTGAGTTGA
Organism: Lumnitzera racemosa; assembly: GCA_024138005.1. Lineage (NCBI taxonomy): Eukaryota > Viridiplantae > Streptophyta > Magnoliopsida > Myrtales > Combretaceae > Lumnitzera > Lumnitzera racemosa. The sequence goes on along the minus strand of JAMXBC010000012.1, from coordinate 48,380,341 downwards.
ACAAATTTTAGAGAGATCAAGGAAAAACTCAACTCAATACTTGTCCTGTTGCTGCCAGATTTTGACAAGCCCTTCAAATTAGAATGTGATGCATCGGGAGTTGGAATTAATGTCCTCCTAATGTAAGAGTGACGACCTATCACCTACCATAGTGAGAAACTTAGTGGTCCAGCCCTGAACTATTCTATGTACGAGAAAGAGTTGTACTCCCTCTTCCGAGCCCTTACTGTTTAGCAACATTATCTACTACCAAGAGAGTTTGTTATTTACATTGACCACGAATCATTGAAGCATCTTGGGAGTTAAAATAAGCTTTTGAAGAGGTAAGCCAAGTAGTTAAAGTTTATGGAAGGGTTTTCATACGTAATTCGGCACAAGAAGTGAAGTGCAAATGTGGTCGTTGATGCTTATCAAGACGACAAACTTTGCCGACCACTTTGTAAACAAAATTATTAGGATTCTCAGTCATCACTGAATAGTATACTACTAACCCTTACTTTCTTCTTATTATTGAACATTGTCGAGAAGTGATAGTTGTTGGAGAATATTATCTTAAGGACGGCTATCTGTTCAAGGACCACAGGCTATGTATTTCAAACTGCTCCACACGTGAGTTATTGATAAGGGCAGCTCATAGTAAAGGATTATCTAATCATTTCAAGGAGATCAAGATCGCCAATTTGTTGAAGGAAAACTTTTAGTAGCCTAGTTTGGCTAAGGATGTCCATAAGGTAGTAGGATGTTGTGAGGTATGCAAGCGAGCAAAGGGGAAAAGAGAACCCTATGGAGAGTACATGCCGCTGCGAACACTAACCTTACCTTGGGCTAACCTTATCATGGACTTTGTACTAGGGTTGCCCTGGACATCCAGGGGAAAGATTCTATTTATGTTATAGTGGACCGCTTCAGCAAGATGGCTTACTTCATTCTGTACCATCGGACCAACAATGTTTTTATATTGTTGATTTGTTTTTATAGGAGGTTATCAAACTACATGAGGTATCGAAGACTATTGTCTCAGATTGGGACACAAAATTTTTAAGCTATTTTTAGAAGACTCTTTAGAGAAGACTTGGAACTAAAATTGTATTTAGCTCTAGTAGCCACCTTCAGACTTATAGCCACCTTCAGACTTATAGCCAGACTGAAGTGGTGAATAGGACACTAAGTAATCTGCTTAGAGTTGTTGTAGGGAAGAACTTGAGGGATTGGGATCTATGCCTACTAATTGTGGTGTTTTCATACAATCGAACTATTCATAGCACTATTAGGAAGACCCCATTCGAGGTTGTTTACGGCCTAAATCCTGTAATTCCCCTGGATATGATCGGTACCCCAGTAATTATTAAAGAAAGTCAATCTAGAGTTGACTGAGCTTAAGAATTGCATGAGTTACACTAATCTATATCTAAGAAGATTGCCAAGTTCAATCAAAGACAACGAGAAATTGGTAACTAAGGTCGCCGAACTATTTCTTTCCACCAAGGAGACTTAGTATGGATATACGTCAACCAAGAATGATTCCTACACTTGAGACAAAACAAGCTATCTCCTCGTACTGATGGTCCGTTTAAGGTCTTGAAGAAGATCAATCGCAAGGCCTACCAAATCGAGTTGCCTGATGACTCTGATGTTTCTTCTACCTTAAATTTGTTCGATCTAATTCCCCACTAACCAATAGAAGAAGACTCCACGAACACCCTAGAAGAAAGAGTAAAGATTGCTTCAGATTTGAGGACAAATATTTCCGACCTAAGCAGATGCTAGGAATCAACCCGTTAGACCGATCACATGTAGTTGAGCTAGAAGACTCTAAGGACTCGCTCAAAGGATCTTAGCTCTAGGCCATAGCTAAGACAGGGATTCCTATCCCAAGCTGGTCTCCTGCCGACTTGACTATTAGATCCTTACATGTGTCAGATCTAACCCTGTTTAGTATCGATGCTTCAACCCAGAAGATAGCCGAATAATAGCTAAGGTGAGCTCTCAATCTGACCATAAGCATCTAACCTCGAATCGTGTTAACTTCTCTTCAGAAGAAGTAATTGGTACTTGGCTTAGTCCAAATTAGATTGGCCCTTGACTACCAACATTTCCTATTTTTCCTACTTGTATCATATTCCTAACTTCCATTCATCATATAACACGTGTCTCTTGGACACATCTTTCCAAAATGATTCTTTCTTTTCCACACTAAATACCCCTTTTTGTACGTTTCATGTAAGCTCAATGTAGAATACCCCCTTTGTCTTTTTATACATGTAAAGTAATCCTAGTGGATGAGCATATGAACCCCCATTTTCTTGTATGCAAAAACAAACTAATCAATATAGAATTAATCTTATTGAGAAACCTTAGTATACTTATCATCATTTCAACTCTTATCTATTTTCTTTAGCAATGAATAGTGGCGAGTGACCCTTCAGTTTGAACCGGTGTGCCATATCTGACATATTGTAAGCCAAGTAGGATTGAGTGGTGTATCATATCTATTCAATAGCTACATAGACTTTGTTAATTTTTTTCTTTGATTGTTTTGGTTTGCTTCGTTACGATTCCTTTGCATATGTTTGATGTTGAAGATGCATCAATCGAAATATAGCACTTCTACCCTAAAGGATGAGGATGCAAAGGAGGAGATCTTGGACTTCACTTATTGGAGTTGGGAATTTAACTTATCAACCACCATCACTAGTTATGCTTTAGGAGGCCACCATACAAGAGAGAGACAAATATTGAGGATGATCTTTTCCAAGGAAGGGTAGTTAGGAGTTTGCCATATTGTGCCACTATCATGGAGGAGAAGCTCGGGCTGCTCATCCTCCAGTTTATGAGTTTAACTGAAGTTGTTGTGTGTTGTTTATAACTATTGTTCTTTGCTTACCAGCCTACAAATAGCTCTCGAGAAGTTTTAGAGAAGCTTGTTGTATAGGAGAAGCGCGTGCAAGAGTTGGTTACCTACAAGAAGAAAAAGAGTAAGCCTAGGTTGGAGGAGTGAGGACTTCAGCTCTAAAGGGCATAGGTAAAGATGCCTTTGCGAGGAAAAGGAAGAGGAAGAATGGAAGTAGTTCCTAAGAGAGTATGTCGGGAGGGCACGGGGGAGCCCATGGTGGAGGTGGTTAGTAAGGGGCTCCCCTCGACAACTGTTGTAGCTTAGTCCCTAGAAGGCAAGGATAAAGATGCCCCAACTCTAGTTGTTTAAATCTGGGTAAAGGATGAATGCATTCAAGAGGGTTTTGGTAAGGGACAACTGTAGAGGCACCAGGAGCCTGAAAGGAAGGAGTTGCAATTGCAAGTTCCATAATGGAGGGAATTGGAGGAGACCTTCCAAAATCATAAGGTCTTTACAATCCCAATGAATAGTGAAGCCTTAAAGGTCATTTCGACATATCTCTTGGTGGATTTTGGCTTGAATCTCATGTAGCATTTTTGGAACTTGACCATAGAAGAGTTTGAGGAGTTAGTCATGGGAAAGCTTAAAGAGGTGAGTTGAAACTTCCACTTATGTTTTCTATCATCTTTCTATGATAGCTCACCTTACTAATATTCTATTTGCTAGCATGCAAGCCTTGGAGTTTTGTTGACATGCCTTTGGGTATAGTCACGACGTATTGTCTTAGGTAAGTCCTTGCTCTATGTTATTTGGTTTTAAGTTTTTTAGTTGTGCTTAGGCATTGACTATTGTTACTTATAGGTAGTGCAAGGAGGACCACTAAGCTAGAAGAGCATGTCGCCAAGCTTCGAGAGGAGATTTGGGTTGACAAAGAGCGCGTTGATGATTTAGCTTCCTTCCGCTGTAACCTGGAGTGATAGAATAAGGATCTTGTTAACCAAGTGGCTCAAGCATAGGTGAAAGTGGAGTCTTCAAAGGCAATGCTAAATACTTGAGTGTGCAAGCTCACCGAGGTAAGGATGGAGTTCGAGAGGAAGATTAAGGAGCTTAAGGATTCTTGAGCTAGTTTCTAGGCTTAAGAGGTTGAGCTAAGGAATGGCCAGGACCTAACTTTGAAGACCATTCAACACATCTTCGATGAGATCAACTTTGGTCCTGAGTTTCGATAAGCTATAGCCAGAGCAGGGCTGGAAGGGGTAAAATGGTGCAAGAGGACATTTGAAAGATGTTTATGTACCTCGACCTCGAGTTCCTTGATTGGCTCGATGAAAACGCATTAAAAGGAGTAGCCAAAGGGCCTGTTTAAGAGATTGGACATGACGAGGCAACTAGGGCTGAGTAGGGGTCCTTGAGCTTATTTAGTCTCTCCTCTGTTTTTATGTATTTTCCTTCCTCTTATATTTCTCTCATGATGTATGTACTTGGGGATGGGATGCCGATCTTTAAGGCTTTGTACAAAACCTTAATAATGAATGAATTTTCCTTTAAGTTTCCTAGTCTACTCATTATTCCATTATTGCTTCTTCTTTACTTTGCTATTCACTTGATTTACGTGTTTATGCTCGTCTCACTTGGGCCATTAAATGTTTGAATATTGATGCTGCTTGCTAATGTAAATCTACGCAACAGGTCTCAAACGCTAAGTATGATACTCTTGGGGTTTGAATAGGAATAAGGAACAGGGAGTAAGAAGGGGGTTTTTACTGCAAATGTATATGGATATCACGCACTAAGATACAAACACAATCTAGGGTTGAGCTTGAAATAGAGTTTGATGTATGTTACGAGCACTAAATGTCACTCGAGTTTCAAATGAGAGATTAGATGTGACTCACTGACTCACTAAAATGAAGGGGTTTGCTACAATCTTAAGGATAAGATTGATAAGAATGTAAGAAAGATTAAAGAGTTATTCAACACTCAATAATCTGAAACACCAACTTAAAGGGCTCAAGAATGTCCTTACTCAAGAAGGAACATCCAAGTTTAAATTCTCTGTATGAATATTCTTTACCATCTGATCTAGTTACAAATGTTACTATTTGTAGCAAGTCCTAAAACCCTACTGGCAAAACTGTGAACAATATACAAGGCCGTAAATCCTAAATAATGGCCTACAATCTAAATAAGGAAAATATTTAAAAAGTATAGAAAATTGTGCATTTAATAGAGTGATCAACATGCAATCATTCGAGCTATTTGCAGGATCGAACCCAAGTAAGGGTTAGTTGGCAGTCAGATGTCTAAGCAAGGGTAGGATGTTTAGAAGTCTTATTGTGTTTGGCTGAGCCCTTAGTGAGGTTGGCCTATAGTTGTTGTACTTGTGGATTGCTTGGTACTATCTTTCTCTTGCTGTGTTGAGCTATTTGTTGGCTTTAAGACCTTGGACATTTAGTCTCTCATCTTCTCCACAGATGACAAACCTAATGCCAAATGGTTCCGTTCCCTCCTCTTCTATCGATTATTAGTCTAGCTTCGACAAGAGTAAGTCGATCTCGGGTTAGGATAGGTCGGCTTCAGCTTCTAGCAGGTCTGCGTTGGCTTCTAATAAGATGGCCTCAGCTTGAGGATCGATGTGGATCGATTCCTATCATTACCATGGAGTTGAAAAGGAGTTGTCCTCGACTTTAGATTGTGAGCACAGGCCTAGATGCTGAACTGGCTCCTCTTCCCCTTTCTCTTTACCATAGGCGTTGGGTTGTTTTAGATCTCTTTAACGCTCAGGGGGTCAAGCAGTAGCTCTTGCCATCCTTCTAAACTATGTAAACGTTGAGGAAGCCATCGTTGATCATTCTCCGGTCATACTCCTAAGATCAGCCAACAAGTAAGTTTACTACATTCATAAGTACTATGTCAAGGTCAACCTAGTCCTCATATTGTCCAACCTTGAATGCTATCCGAGCTCTCTTATGTACATGGACCATACCCTTATCTTTGAACCACTTCAGTCCATATGGTTGGGCATACAGGTAAGTCGACACTCTCATCTTCTCCATTAACTCAGCAAAAACAATGTTGGTGCAACTACCTCCATCAACTACCTAGGAACAGGTCTTCCCATTCATCAAACATCGGATCTGAAATAAGTTCTCCCTCTAACTTAAGTCTTCCTTCATGTCAACTCATTAGGCTAAAGGTTTTCTCATGTCAGGGTAGACATTTATTCCTTCCTCACTCTTAAAGCTCTTATCACTATGTCTTTCTACTTGAGCATCCAATCCTTCGCCTTCCAAAATCATTACCCTCTTGTTTAGGCATTGGGAGGCAATATGTTTATAGCCCAAACATTTGAAGCACTTAACTTCTTAAGCTTTCATGCTGGGCACTCTCTCCTTCTCTACTTTCTTAGTGTCAGCTTGGTTAAGTCAGCTAGACTCTCCTTTCTATCCCTTTTCTCTCAGCATACCTCTCAGGCTTAGGGATGCCTTGTTGAGGTCGGTTAGTCGACCTCTGATGATATCTTCTCCTCTGTCTCTCTACCCTTAATGCCAAATTGATTAGCTTATCCAATGAGTTGAACAGTTGCAGTTCGACTATGTTAGCAATGTCATCTCAAAGTCTACTCAGGAATCTAGTAATGGTTTGATCCTATGGGTTGACAATCTCGCATCTCGTTATTAGAGTTTCGAACTCTTGCAGGTACTCTTCAATAGTGTTTCCACCTTACCTCAGGTGCTGGAAAGCATAGAGCATCTCTTGCTTGAAGTAGGTCGGCATGAAGAGTTAATTCATCAACCTCTTCATAAGCCTCCAAGTTCTGATCGGCTCTTCTCATTCGGCATCTTGCTTGGCGATTAATTTATCCCACTAAAGACTTGCATATTCAATAATAAATAATGAAGCTAGCTTAACCTTTATCTAGTCAATACACTTATAGCACTCAAACAACTTCTTAACTCAGGGAACCCAGTCAAGGAACTCTTCAGGTTAACTATTACCATTAAAGGTCAGTAACTTAAGCTTGATGTTGTTAAGTCCTTGACTATGTGCTTAAGGTTCATCTCTTACATTCCTAGCTAGTCGATTCACTTCGAATTGACCACTTCTATTGGAGCTCTGCTTAGCTACGTCTCTTCTCAGCCTTAGCTCTTTTCTTTGGGCTCCTTGGTTCACCTTGGAGTCAATAGTCCTATCATTGCTTCTCCTCGGCTCAGGTCAGTTTTCTATTCTCCTCGACTCAAGTCGATTTTCTCTTCTCTTCGACTTGGTAGCTCTTATCGGTTGTCATTCGTCATTATCAAACTCATTGGAGCCATTTCTACTAGTAGGTGTTCGTTCCCTTCCTTTACCTTGGCCAACACATCTATAACCTCTAACTAAACTAGTAAGCTCTTGAATAGAATCAGTGAGATTCTGAATCTAATATTCCAAGTTGTTGATACATCGCCTCAAACTTCTATGAGGGCTATCGCCACTGTTATTGACACTATCTTCAAACATTCTTATTTGTACAGTAAATTAAAAAGAGAGAAAATTTAACAAACACGTAACATGCTAAATTTTTCTCAACTTAAATTGCCACTAAGACAATTCCATAATTACTACTGCACAAAATATAACTAACGGTAACCTAGAAATTACTGCTACTCTATTTCTACAACTACCCATGGCTGATAAACACTATAGCAACTAGAATCAACTATTGAAATTACTGCTACTCGACTCAATAACCCAGTACAAATAGTACAATACCACTACCACTACCATTAAGAACACGAACAACATACTACACTAAATAAAGATGATTAATAGAAATGTTCAAACCACGAATTAAACTTTGACAAACACCAATACGCGTATCTCCCCATAGCTCTTATAAACCTCTAAAATTTTCAACCTAATACTTAAAGTAGACCCTAGTGTGCTAGAAGACTCTAAGAGTTGACAAGGCTAGTTAAGATGAAAACTTTAAGATAATAACCGAAGATTCAATTGTGTATAAAATTTTTAGACTCTAAATGTATATAAACACTAGAGTTGTACCTAAAAGTAATAAAACCCTAAAACTATAACTTTAAGGATATAAAAGTACTAATTCATTGAGTCTACTCTAAAACCCTAATTGCTAATAGATTCTTAGTATCATATTAAATGATTAAGATAACTTTCAATTATTCATAAATGTATACAATACTAATTCAATTTACTAAAGACTAAGGTATTGCATTATAGATTACATCCATCTTCTAATTATATAACTAGGTTAGTGTTATATAGAGTTAAATGATTGGTTGATGTTTATATTACATATAGTAGACATTAGCATCCTAAATGATATCTTTCATGATAGTTACACTAAGTACCATACTAAATAATGTATTTAGGATACAAATACTTAGAGAGAGATCTCATTAACTATTTTTACTAATTATTTCAATAAACATCACATTTCCTTAATTTTTCTTCCACTTATCCTTAATTACCCCATTATGTACATTTAAATAACATGTAATTTTAAGAGAGTTGACTAAGTCAACATTTGACCAAGTCAACAAAATGTCATTGTCATCAAGAATTTTCTCCTATCTTCTTTCACTTTCTATTCATTTACATATGTAATCTTGTTTTAATTTTTACCCCTTCTTACTGTCCATCTTTCCTTACATCTGGACCCCACTTGTTTTTATTTTTAAAATACAATTGAAGACACAAAAACACTCTTTTCTCCTTCACTTCCAAACCGTAATCTTGTTGACTAAGTCAACAAAATGTTATTGTCATCAAGAATTTTCTCTTATCTTCTTTAACTTTCTATACATTTACATATGTAATCTTGTTTTAATTTTTTCCGCTTCTTACTGTCCATCTTTCCTTACATCTAGACCCTACTTATTTCATATTTAAAACACAATTGAAGACACAAAACACTCTTTTCTCCTCCACTTCCAAATAGTAAACTTCCCTTGCCTTTTTCACCTTCAACCTTTTCACAATTTCAACACGTAACTTCAACTACTACGATAAACTAACATATCATATATACCTATCTTCCTTTTTATATTATAAAGGAGAAAAAAGGTATGTTTTTATATGATCTCTTATCTTAATTAGTAATTACTTGTGTATGTTAGGTTAGTTTTGAAATTTACATGTAATATGTACTTATATGTTGTTGAAGATAGGAATCCTTATACCATGCTTAAAAGTGTAGAAATACTTAAGTATACAGGTAGAAATATATATGTATATATAACAAGTGGATCCATGTGAAGTGGTAGTGTAAGAATTTTAGTAAAATACTTAGTATAAGTAAAAGAATCCTTAGATAAATAGAGAAGGAACACATATACATATGCTCAAGTATGTGTATACAAGAATATCCTTGATGTACATGTGTATGGATACCCTTATACATAAGTATCTTCTATGTATATAACCTAAAATGAGGAGTATACTAAATATACATACATATAAATACATATACCTTGCTAAATAAGCCTATAAGGTGCAAAAATATGGATTACATAAAGATTTATTAAGGGATTATACAAGGCTTATGAAAATACGTATAATACCACATATATATACGGGTATATGTATATGTATAGATATGGTATATGTATAAGTATACTAATTTACATACAAGTGTATTAGAAGTGTATATATACATCACATAAGTATAAGACACATAAGCGCTTAAGTGTAAAAATTATACATAAGTACTTTATAACATAATTATTTGAAATACTATAAGATGGTATAGTAAAATAATAAAATATACAATATGTACAAATGTATACATATATGGGCCAAAATCACTTTAGGCCCATAACACACATCTCAAATTGAATTAGCCTTATTTGAGCACATAAAATAGTAATAATAATGTAAAATCATCCAAGTGTAAGAATCTAATAGCTAATTAAATCATTAAGTACTAAAATAGGATATAAACATGAGCAATAAGAATATTTAAGGTTCAATAGTTAAAATTTCAATAAATTTAGTCCATATCGAAAAACATGGGTTTGAACATCCAAAATGGACATCTTCATGTGAACGTACATCCGAAAACAATGAAAAATGACTATAAATTCGTAAATATCGAAAATAAAATGAAAAAGTTACATACGATTAGTGATTAAGTTTAATCAAATAAAAGCTGATAGTAATCTAAGTAGAATTAGGTAGATAGATATCTAGAACCGTTAGTTAATTTAATTACTTATTATCCCTGTTATCTCATAATGATCAGGTGATCCTGACGAGGGCGAAGATCTTCTTATCGATTACCATGACTAGAGTGAGTTGTCATAGTCAAGTGAGTACTTCCGATGACTCTATACTTGTTTTGTGTGCACTTAAATTAAATAGTAATAACTTGATGCATGGGGATTTAGGATACGCATGTGCTTGATACTGATTGCTTACTGTGAAAAATATTGTTTAATACAATAATTGAGGATTTGGTTGTATGATTGATTGTTACATGATTTGGATGGTTTGTGGATATTGATTGATTGCCACATAATTTGAGTTAATTATATTCGACTTATCTTAAATTAAAAGGGTTATGCATTATCCATGCATTGCATTACTTATTTCGGTAGTCACTTTACACAGGTAAAGAAAGGCCTTGCAGGGGGTATTTTTATATATTAAAGTATTTCTGTATGGTGCACTCATACAACATGATCTTACCCAAACCTATAGGCTTACTAGACGATGGAGACGCTAACCGTATGGCTGAGAGTCGAGTCTAGAGATCTCCGTTGTAGGGTGTAAGTGTGGACTGCGAGGGTCGCTTCACCGCTAAGCTTGGGATTTTGTGTATTATTGGAATTTTAAAAATAAAAATGTATTTTGTAAAATACGGAATTCAAAGTTATAGTTAAAAACCTAGATGCTAGAGCCCGGTCACGATTGGTGCTAATGTATCTTCAACCCTTATCTTGGAGGGTGTTAAAATTCGATATTATATGCAGCACCGGTCAACTGCATATATTATTTGTCATACCGTATATGCATGCATTCATATGATTGTAATAATTTGTTTGATAATTTGCTTGTTAGTATAGTATGAGGGATAACTCACTAAACTCTTGTAACTTACTCCCCAATAGTTTTTCTTTTGCAGGTTGATAGATAATCAGACATGGGTTAAGAGTCGAGAGTTAAGTGCAAGCACTGAGACATTTTAGAGGTTGGAGTTAGAGAGAAGTTGTTTAGTTCATGTGAAACTTTAAATGTAAATACCACTTATGTACTTAGACTTTTCAACCTTTTTAAGTTTGAACTTTTAAGTCCATATTACTTGATCTTATCATTTGGTAGGAGATGCCGATTCTCTGTGGTTCTAAGGAACTGTGAGATATCAGACATCCTTAGTTATTTATGTTTATATGTTATAATAAATTAATTACTTAAAAATTAGTAATCTTAGTGATTTATCATTTAGAGTTTTACAATCTCTAACTTACAAGGTGATTTCCATATCATGGGTACACACGTGATATGAAAATTCTCAAGAAATCCTTCTAAGCCTCCTATAAGGTCTTGATAGCTCTAATACTAGTGAAGCTAATGCAAATCCATGTAGCGGGTCTTGAATGCTAAGGATGATACTCTCGGGGTTTAAATGGGAACAAGGAACAGGAAGTGAGAAGGGGGTTTTGATTGCAAATGTGTATGGATATCACGCACAAAGACACAAATACAATCGGGGGTTAAGCTTGAAATCGAGTTCGATGTGATTCACGAGCACTAAATGTCACTCAGGTTTCAAATGAGAGGATAGATGTGACTCACTAACTCGCTCAAATGAAGAGGTTTGCCACAATCTTAGGGACAAGATTGATAAGAACATAAGAAATATTAAAGAGTTATTTGACACTCAATAATCTGAAATGCCAGCTCAAAGGGCTCAAGAATGTCCTTACTCAAGAAGGAACGTCTAAGGGTAAATTATCTGTATGAATATTCTTCACCGTCTGAGTTAGTTACAAATGTTTCTATTTATAGTAAGTCCTGAAACCCTAGTGACAAAACTGTAAATAATATACAAGGACTTAAATCTTAAAGAGTGCCCCATAATGAAATAAGCAAAATATTTACAAAGTATACAAAACTATGCATCTAACAAAATAGTTGGCATGCAATCATTTGAGTTGTCTGTGGGGTTAGACCCGAGCAGAGGCTAGTTAGCAGTCAGATGTCCAAGTGGGGGTAAGATGTTTAGAAGTCCTATTATGCTTGGTTGAGCTCCCAGTAAGGTCGACTCACAGTTGTTGCACTCATGGATTACTTGGCACTAGCTTTCTTGTGCTATACCGAGCTATTCTTTAGCTTTGAGGCCTTGGCTGTTTAGTCTCTCATCTTCTCAACAAATTATAGACTTGATGCTGAATGGTTCCTTTCCCTCCTTTCGTCCATTAGTTATCAATCTGACCTCGATAAGAATAGGTCGATCTCAGGTTAGGACAGGTTGACTTCAGCTTCTGGTAGGTTTGCACTTGCATTTAACAGGTTGGCCTCAGCCTAAGGATCATTGTAGATTGATTCCTATCACTTACATGTTCGTCCTTAACTATCTTGCTCCTTACCTACCCCCCAACGGGCTACTATAGGCTTCGAAGGCTTAGGCCTAAGCTATGTTAAGGATTTCCTATGGCACTTATCATCGGGAACTTTAGAGGGCTAAGGTGATGCTTGACATAACTGGTGTAACTAGACTGAACGTTTAAGCAGGGCGACTGTTCCTATGGTCCAATTATGACACATAGGTCAAACTACAACGCAAGGGGCATTTATGGCACCTAAGGTAGAGTGTAGTTATGGTACCCAAGGCAAAGCGTTGTGTATTAGGGGAAATGTGAGTGGCTATGTTGGCGATCCATTTACTAAAAGGATTTAGGCCATTAGGTGTCTCTTAAAGACAAGCAGACGATTAATTTGCCCCTCGACCACCTATATAAAGGCTTTGGAGGATCTTTCCTTCCTTACTTTCATTTGAAAACATAGGTGAAATTCAGCCAAAGTTTTCTCGAAAAATTCCTTAATTTAAGTTTTCTCAGAAATTTCCTAAGCTAGAGTTTCTTAAAAATCTCAAGGTTCTTAAGGTCCAGTTTCCTTATTGTTTTTATTGCATCGGAGCAATGGTTAAGTTAAAGAGGATTAAGCTTTCAGGGTAATAGAAGGGTATAGACATCCTTACTGTGCTAGAGAAAGGTTACGGAGTAGTGTTGGGGGTTATACTAGCCTTACTCGATCGAATCCACTTCCCAAGTAGGTTGGTTTATGAAATTTAGGGAGGCCTCAAATATATCCTCCAGCCATGGTGGAGCAAATACCACGGTGGATGTTAGCATTTACGAGCTCACCTTAGTAGATGTTTATGTGTTGCTACAATGGATTTACGTGTATGTGAGCACGCTTCAGTTTCCACGTAACTATAAGAATCTCCCTCAAGAGCTAGATGAGTTACACTGGTCCTGAGTATGACTATCGGCACATTTGGTAAATAAGGAATTCATTTCGAGATTGCATGTACTGAACGAATTAAAGCTAAGTAAAGATCCTTAAGGCTTCCTTTTTCCTTTCTTTTGTTTTGTGTGATTTTCTTCGTTTTTGTTATTTTCCTTTTGCTTGTACTAGAGGATAAGATGCCAACCCCTAAAACCTTGTAAAAACTTTAAAAGAATTTACTTTCCCTAAGTCTCATGATGTACCCATTTCTTTATCTCAACCCTTTGTTTACTTTATCACTTACGTAGCTTAAGTGCTTATGCCTAACTAACATACTTACTTGATGCTCAATGACGTAGTGCTCTGACTAGGATATTTTAGGATGAACATCTCTGGTTAAGATATAAGAATGGTACCTAAATTCGAAGCAGTATACTGACTAGGTCTTAGCCCTATATCATTAACCATTCAAGCATAGGTATCGCTAGGTTGCCTAAGACTGGGGACATAGATTAGCCTTATTGCTTAGGGTAAGGAGGTTCTTAGATATGCTAGCCTTCAATAATGCTTGGGCATTGAAGAGGTATCTTGATTTGATGGTGCACCCGGCCTTTTGTCCCTCAAGTGTTAGAATTAATATTGACAAGGGTTTAGGTTCTGGGATGAGGATTGACTTGAGAACAAGAGTGACAGTATAAAATGATCGAAGAGGACAACAAACAAGTGTAAGAAACTCATCTTGTCATTAATCCATTAAACATATACATGTACAATGAGTTAATTACAAGACTTATACAAAATAAGGCCTTAAGTTACTTACATTCCAAGTCTAGGGGATAAGCTGCCCATTGAGAGTCTTTAGCCTATAAGCTCAGTTGCCTGCAACTTCTCTTGCTTGTTTGGAGTCCTCCCAATTAGGATGGAGCTTCCCCTACCTATCTCAAGAGCCTATAACTTTTAGTTTTTAGTACACTAGGTCTTCGAGTTGGAATACCTTATACTTGACCTTCTTGTTGTAATACCCAGCCATTCATTACTAGTAAGTTGCTAGGCAAGATTAGGCAATGTCACTACCTCATCGATTGTGTTAAAGCTTGTTTATATGGCTATGTAGTTGGTGTTGATGTCGAATTTTTGGACCTTACTTATTGGTAGCTCGAGCTCGATGGGTAACATAACCTCAAATCCGAAGGCAAAGTGGAAATGCATCTCTCCAATAAAGGTTCTATGAGTTGTTCAGTATCCCCATAAGATATTTGGGAGCTTCTTTGCTTACCTCCCCTCTATGTGCTTCACTCTCTTCTTCAGGCTGCTGAAAAAAAAATTTGTTGATCGCTTCATCTTGGTCATTGGTTTGAGGGTAGGCCACTAAGGTATAGTGGAGCTTTATATGGTGCTTCTCACAAAACTCTTTGAACTTAGTGTTGTTGAGCTACCTATCGTTGTTTGTAATCAGAGCGTAGCGGACTCTGAATCTAGAGAGAGTGTTGGTGAGAATGAAGGCTTCAATTACTTTAGTGGTGATGATCATGACTACCTAAGGTTTGCTTACTTTATGAAGTAGTCTACAACTACCAAGATAAATAAACGAACCTTAGATGCTTTAGGGATGGCTCCAAGGACGTCCAATCCCCATTAGGTAAAAGGCTATAGGCTTATAATGGGATTAGGTTGATGCTTGGGGTGTAGCTAATGGATGCGTACTTCTAACACTTGTAGCACTTCTGAACCAACATGTTCATGTCTTCTTTAATTGTAGGCTATAGTAGTTAAGGCAAAGAGCTAGGATATACAGGGTTTGAGCCTGGATTAGTTGCTACAAATCCCGACATAGAGCTCCTTGAGGGCCTAGATGCCCTCCTCAAGTTTGAGGCACAAGAGAAGTAGGACGTTATGTCTTTGGAGGTAGAGGTTATCATCAATGAGTGTGTAGTTTATTGTAACATAAGCCTGTCTTTTGGCCTCAATCCTATCATAGGGTAGGGTCCAGTCTTCAGATGCTTAATAATTAAGTCCATCCAACAACACTAAACTTAAGAAGGTCGAATATCTAGTCCCTCCTGTTGTAGCTCTTCAATGGTGTACTCGGGGAGGTATTAGATGAAGAGCGGTTTGTTGCTGCTACATGGTTTCAGGACGACTATTGATGCGAGCTAAAGTTCTACTTAAGGAGTCTTATTTATCTTCCATGATATGAAGCTTGAAAGGAGACCTTGGATTGTCTAGAGGTATTTTGCCATAGTCTCTCCCTTGGTCTTGTACTCCCCACTTACTTATCCTTCGTCATTTTCAGGTTAAGTGGACATCTAGCTTCTTTACACCAATGTCCTTTGTCATTTTCAGGCTGATGATGAGTGCTTCATACTTAGCTTTGTTGTTGCCTATTGGGAACCTAAACTTAAGTGCATATAAGAACTTAGTGCTATAAGGTCCTTATATTGCTATGCATGCTCCACGACTACACCCTATCCCCACCCCACCCTACCCTACTTTCCTTAAAGTGGATGCCATCCATATGGAGAGTCCACACTAGTATGTAGACATTTGTTGGTGATTCCTCTTCTCCAGTGTATTCGGCCACAAAGTTCATGGGGACTTGTACCTTGATTGCTTACCTTAGGTGGAACTGTACTCTATGAGCACTAAGCTCCAATGAATACTTGACCATACAGCCTAAGGTGTCCATTTTTTGTAGGATTGTCCACAATTGTTGGTTAGTAAGGACGACAATTGGATGTGCTTGAAAATATGGCCTTAGCTTCCTTACAATGATCACTATGGCTATGGAAAACTTTTCTACCTAAGTATATTTGGTCTCTGAGCCTTGTAAGATGTGGCTGACATAGTAGACAGACTTGTGCTCACTTCTATCTACTTGAATGAGTACAAAAGATAGTATTCGATCGTTGACAACCAAATATAAGTAAAGCTCTTCTTGGAGGACTAGCTTCGATAAGACAAGTAGACTTTCTAGGAACTACTTGAACTTGCTAAATGTAGCCTAGCATTGGTCAATCCAGTTGAACTTTGAAGGGTTCTTTAGTAGCTTAAAGAACTCAGAACATTAGTTAGCACTTCTAGACAAGAAGTGGTTAAGCATAACAATGTTGTCGGTGAACTGTTAGACTTCTTGGGCTTCCATATCATGGATGGCCTTTATCTTATTTGGATTAGCCTCGAAGTCATGGTCCATGACTATGAATCCTAAGAACTTACCCAAGGCTACCTTAAAAAATGCACTTTTAGGGGTTAAGCTTCATTTGGTACTTGCGGGAGTTTTGAATGTCTCACATAAGTACTAGTTATGGTTCTTCTTTCCCCTATTTCTAACAATCATATTGTCAACGTACACTTTGACATTTCATCTAAGTTGGGGCTTGAATATGGTTGTTACCAACCTTTAATATGTTGTCCTAACATTCTTCAAGCCGAAGGGCATGACCTTATAGTAATATGTGTCGAAGTTAGTGACAAATGAGGTGTAGATCTCATCTTTGAGGACCATGCGAATCTGGTTATAACCTGAGTAAGCGTTCATGAAATTGAGCACGATATGCACCACTTTTTCTTAGACTTCTTCACAAGTACAATGTTTACCAACCATGTGGAGTAGTGTTTCTCCTTAACGAACCCAGTTCATAGCAGCCTCTACACTACCTACTTGATTGTAGCCTATCACCTTGGTGTAAAATGTCTTTTCTTATACTTGATAGGATGCACCTTTTGATCTCTATGGAGGTGGTACTTCACTTTAAGAATGTCAATTATTCTTAGCATGTCCTTAGGGATGATGCGAATACATTGGTGTTGGAATAGAGGAAATCGTCAAATTGGTTTCTTTCTTCTTGGGGTAGCGATGTCCTTACCTGTATGGTTAACCCATGGATGCTCCCTAGCTCTACTTCCTCGGTCTTCTTAGTTGGCCATCCTCATAAGCCTAGCTTTATGCTTCACATTACTCAAGATTGTGCCTTAAGGTAGAAGGATCTGGAAAGCTTTTGGTTGCCCCGTGCTTCATTGATCTCGATTAGCATGTAGTACTTCGCCTTATGGCACCTTTGATTCATCAGCATGACAAACTTTGTAATCCTTGGTCACTTAAGTATAGCACTGTATGGGGACAAATGGTCAACAACCAAAAAATCGATCGAATGTGTGGCAAGATGGTTATCGTTAGCCAGTCGGACTAGAAAAGTAATGAGCCCCTTGGTCGACATAGGTTTGTTACCTCTGAAGCCAATTAGGCTATGTCTTATCGGTGAAAATAAAGGCAATAATATTGAATTTTGATTAGCCAGTTAGGCTATATGTGTCAGAAATCGAAAGTGTAGGGATATCTTAATTTTAGACTAAAGGTTTGAAATACTTTGATTAAAGGGTTATCAGTTTTGGATGATTTTGAAAATAGTTTAAAATTGGAAATTTAATAACCTAGGTGGAAACCAAACTTGCCTGATCCGTAAAAACAAAGATAAGAAATTGGAGTTGTAAATGAGAACTAAGGTCTTGTGTAGAATTTCAAGAAGTTATTGGCACTAAGACTAGGCAAGAATATATTTAAGTTTCTTGATAACTTGTGATTGAATTGTGTAACTAAGGAGCTTTATGTACAATATTTCGAGGATACTATTTGAATACCTTACAAGAATGTTTAGTAAATCTAAGCTTTGGATCTTGTATCCTTGAAATCAACATTAAATGATGTAGAGATGTAACCATGAAGAATGATTATGTGAAGCTTGAATCAACAAAGGCAATAAGAAAGTACCCTACTTAAGTGATGTGGTGCAAGTAAATGATTAACAATGGTACAACCTTTTGTCGGAGAAACCAAACTCCTCAGCCCTACAATAAAGAACTTGAGATTCAACATTCGACATAAACTAAGCTCTATACATGAGACAATTGTGGAATAATAGGAGACCAAGGAGAATAACTACATAGATCATTGAAGATCATTTTACCTTTAGTTATGAGGCATAAGATTAATGTACAAGGCATAATATCGAATTAATCTTATAATGATAAGTAAACTCTAAAAATATAAGACCAAGTAAAATAACCTCCCAAAGTTAGCCTTTTAAATACAGTGTCGAACTCGAGTGTCGTGGGTAATTTCTTGAGATAGAAAGTTGTATGAATTTAAAAGTAAATAAATTTTAAATTTAAAACCTAAAACCAATGTGAAAAACCCTAATAAATGATTTAAAAACCCTAATCGTATAAGAAGACTCTAAACCTAACATATGTGTACTCATAAAAATTTGAACTAGAACCAAACAAAAACCTAAAACCAAAACCCTAAACTTGTAAAACATACAAATTTATCTTAATGGTGATAAAGCTCTAATTTGGTAAAATTATCGGTAGACATACGTAATCGTGTAAAATCAATAGCGAATAAATAGAGATAATTTTTTACTCTTAATAAAAAAGATAATAATAAATTAATTAAATTAATTAATAATATTACAAAACTTACCCTATGACTTTTGTAGCGTCATATGTATATATATTTTTGTGTTAGGATTTAATTTTACTATGTACTTTATATTACGTGCTATATATTATACATTAATTAATACCATATGTTTTTCCTATAGTACAGCATATTCTATCTTAATTCTTATCTTAAAATTAATTCATTTATCTACACTAAACATCTTATCTTAAAAAGTAGGTAAAAGTTTTGTAAGAAAGGTAAAAAAGCAACCCATATCTTTTTCTTTCTTCCAATGTTTCGATTGTGTAAGTTCCACTTCAATACCTCATGTGAGAAAATTAAATTGAGGATAAAATAAAGTTCAACACAACAATTGTCCCATTTGATTAATTTAATAAGAAAAAAGCAAGTCAATCCTTATCTTTTTTTTTTCTCTTCCACTGCTGGCTCTAATCTCATCCACACAAACATAATTTCACTTTGTTTTCTCTCATAATTTCAAATTCACATCTAAGTCCTCTCTTCTCTCATTTTGGTTGAAAAAATTAGCCCCCTTCCCAACCTTCCACTTTCTTGTTTTTTTCCTTTCATCTAACCATCACTAACTTTCAATTCTTAGCGTTTACTTCATTTCCATCACCACTTTTCTATCAACTTCAAAAAGGAACAAGGAGGACAACTTTCCAAAAACTTCAAGACAAAAGTAATTAAAATACTACTTTATGTCATATTTACGTCTTTCCCTGTAATATAAACGTTTATGTATTCTTTTGATTTTGATATTTTAACGACCTCACAGAATCGTTATTGTGGTAAATCGTCGTGTACTGCATATTAGTCTACTATCAACCCTTTTGTTGATCGTAAGCCTTTCATATGACACATAAGGCTCCTTCCACTATACGCTACCACTAGGCCCATAGATAAATAATATAGAGCAATTTACTAAAATTAACTTCTATAATGTAAATTAATCAAGTAAACGTGTAGACTCATTAAGTTCCACACCAAAAGAATATTACAAACAAATCCAGTTCATAAAGGAAACTACATTAGAAACTTGAATCTATGATATGAAGAAAAGTAAAGATAAATGGCTATCTACAAAAAGCTATTACAAAAAAATCTCCTCTTTGCTCCCTGATCACTCCATCCCATCTTCAAACGTAACTCACCTTGGGCATTTCCCAGCCCAGATGAATGAAGGGGTTTTCCTATAACAAAAGAAATCTATCGGGGTGTAAGTTTAAGTTTAGTGAGATAAATACTCTCGTCAATATCACATAGTAGAAATTTATTAAATGCATAAACATATGAATGCATGAACAATCAGTATGCCGAACAATGCATATAGTAGCCTAAGAGTTGTATATGACTCAGACTTATGCCCCCTGTAGTCGAGGTTTGAAGATAATTAATCGACCCAAACCAAAATCTGGGTTCAAGCCATTAGGTTTTATTTCATTTGCACCATTGTGCTTAAGCTAAAACAAAACTACATATATATATATATATATATATATATATATATATATACTTTCTTTACTGAAAAACAAATCATATTTTCAAAATCCCAAGTTTAACGGTGTGGTAACCCTTACAGTCTACAAACACACGCCCTAAGCAGAAGCCACAAGATATGGCCCCTAACCAACGGTTGGCATCTCCTAGTGCCCAGTAAGCCTATTAGCTTAGGATAGACTCAATATAAATGATGACGTAAGTAGTGCCTAATCTTTCAGGAGACCCTCCTCTTGTGAGTCCCTTCCCATCTTCTATGTAAAGTGGTAGTCAGTGTTATCCGAATGCAATTATGAGAAATACATAATTAATTGAATTTCTTAATCATATAAGTGATTAATCCGGTTTTTCATGGTGGTCACACAATTTCATTCCACACAGTTGCACATATGAGTTATCATAAACAATGTCCATTATTAAGTGATTAACAAGCCATAGTATTCAACCAAAAATTCATACACATGTATTTCCCATATCCTGCAAGCATCCAATTTATATATATACGTTTAGGTATATCTATTCTACATGCAAAATCAAGTAAAGAGTCATTAGAAATTCACTCACTCAGCCATGCAGGTCAATTGAAATAGTTCAGAGGTAGGTCGTCTCTGAACACTAGGTCCTTTGGCCATCGCAATCATAATACTATAAGGATTTGAAATGAAACTTAGAAAACTAAGCTAAACCCCCTTAAGTTATACCTTCGATTAGTTTTCATCTTTTTCCCGGTTTCTTACTTAAAGTTTAACTGTGTATAACTTTCTCGTTTTAAATCTAATTTTTATGATCTTATAGTCAATTTTCATCATTTTTCGAGTGTACTTTAATGTGGTGAGGTTTTATTTTCAAGATAAGGCATGCAAATCTGCCTATAGGTCATAACAATAGCGGTCCTCATGATTTGGAGTGCTTTTGAGCTTTGTTTGGTTAATACGCTTTTTGGTAACTTGGGAAGTCCTTTAGGATTGGGCTTAAGATATCATTATAGGCTTAAAATACTCCTTAAGATTAGATTCACAACTTTGATTTATACTCTGAAGGCTAATAACCACTTCTTGGGCTGTTAAGTGGGTTTAAGTTGTTAAATGGGTTTGTTTTTAATTTAAATCAAAGATAGTCACTTTCTTGGGCTTAGGGTGTCTTGTTGTCATGACCCTAAAGGGGGCCTAGTAGGATTACCTTAAATTTTCGTATCATATGTGCACCCATGATTTGAAAATTATCTTCCAAGTCAGAGATTGCAAGATTCTAAATAATTAGTCACTAAAGTTTTTATTTAATTAACTTACGACCACATATATGTGACTATGGATATCCGATAAGCTACAGTCCAATAGAACCGCAGAGAATCGGTATCCCCTACCAAATAATAAGATTGGGTAGTAAAGTTCTAAAACTCAAACTTACTAAAGTCACAAATTTAAATGTAGTATACAATAATTCCAATGAACTATATAGTCTGTCCTTAGAGTCTAACTTCTATGCATCTCATCTCGATGTTAACACTCAACCTTCAGTTCTTAATCTATGCCCGATCATTTAGCAACTTGCAAGAGAAAACTGTTGGGACATAAGCTACAAGAGCTTAGTGAGTTAATTTCCGTCAACCATACAACAACTAAGTCATACAATAGTTAGGTTCAACGAAATGAATGCATGGCAAACAGTACGCTAAACAAATATATGCAGGTGACCAGGTATTGCATGTAACTCAGATTTAACACCCTCCGAAGTCAGGGTTGGAGATTCATCGGTACAGTCAAATCCGGGTATTATATTAGAACTTATTTCATAACGAAACTCCGCATTTCGTATTTAAAATGTAATGGTACATCCATTACCAACTTTATCAAAACGAGTTCTACATATGATTGTCAGTAGGTTCACGCAGTCCTCACTCACCCCTAAACGAAGGCCTCTGGACTCAACCTATAGCCAGGCGGTTGGCGCCTCCAACGCCTAGTCATCCCGCGGGCCGGGGTAAGGTCATATCACATGTGTGCACCGTACGAAGTCAATAACACTCAATAATCAACCCACGTATGGCCTCTCGCTACCTCTGTATAATGTGACTACTCAGAATTAATTATGCAGTGTAAGATTTATGCATGATCCAAATTAACTTTTCTAGTTGAATAAAATTTAGTCTTATTTATTCAGTGATCATTCCAAGCCACAAACAATCAATCTAGTGAATCTACTATGCAATAGACATTATATTATTGCAATTTAAGGTAAATTCACCATTAACAACAATTATTATATACAAGCATAACCCAACCTCATACACATTTATTTATAATTGATAATTTATGTTCACTAACTACAAGTACAAACAAGTATGGAATTATTAGGAAAAACTCAATCGGCCATGGCTAGCTTAGGGTCATAGTAGTCTAGTGGCAGCTGAAGCTTGATATCGAAATCACTTGAGAATAATGAAAATTTTGTAAGGTAGGAAATTTAAAGCTAACTATTGCTAGAATTTGTAAGGTCTACTTCACTTAGTTACGTGAAATTGCCGATTTGAACATTTTATCGAATCACGTGTAACTTTTTCGTTTTAGCTCGGATCGTTATGAACTTATAGTCCATTTTGATCCTTTTCAAGCGTATTTTCTCGTAACAAGGTTTGTTTTGGACGTTGTGACTCGTAATTTGAATTGTGATATAAAAATATCATAAAAATTATTATTTACGTTTAAAAATTATAAAATATTAATTTTCACTTTTTCTTAACATATTTATGATTTAATAATTATTTAAATCATATATTTGATATTTTTATTATTTTAAGTATATTTTCCTATTTTTGAGATTTTTACTTTATTATGATTATTATTATTATTATTATTTCCTCTATTATTTTATTATTTCTCATTTTCCCATTATTTATATCTTTTACGTTTAATATATATATATATATATATATACTTATAATATATGTTATAATTTTATTTTTACAAAAATCCTTAATCATGGTATTATATATATATATGTATATACTCATATACACCTTACGTATTTACAAATTTAGTAAATATATTATATATGCTAATACATATTCGGTATACTACTTATATATATATATTCTATACATTATACGTATTGTATATGTATTTATTGAAAATAAACATACTCTTATATACATATTCATGTACTCATGTATTTGTATTTATTTATATATAAGTTTTACATATGTACATAATTATAAATACATACATATATATTCTGTATATACATATAATTACCACTCATGGAGGTATACTATTATATATATATATATATACTAAAATAATTATACATGGATATTCATATATATATATTTACAGTACACATATATACATAAATATACTTATAATTATTTATTGAAATCCATAATACTAATTATATGTATTCCTAAAAAAATACGTAATACATACTCTTTTATATACCTATGTACATACATGTATACATACATAACCTAATATATGCATATATAATTCAATTTATGTGTTTATGCACATATACATGGACTTAATAATGTCATATGTACAAAATACCATACAAATACTATATGTATATATCTATATATTATATAATATACATCTACACTAGAAAAATAAATTACTTACCTATTGATTTTTTATTTTTCTTCTTCTTTTCTTCTTCTTTTCCTTCTTCTTTTATTCTTCTTTTTCTTCCTTCTTTCTCTCTTTTCCTTCTTTCTTTTTCTTTCTTTCCCTTAAGGTTTGCTTTCTGGATTTTTGTGTTTGTGTGGAATTTTTTTTTTCCAGATTTATATTTTCTTCCCTTGCTCACGTGATAAGCTGCTTACAATTTAAGCTAAGTTACTTTCTAATTAATGAGAACATGACAAAATTTATCATTTCCATTTCTCTTTTATTATATACTTGACACATGTCCATTTAATTCCTTACATGGCTGCTTCATTTGCTTTCCAGAATGTGAGAAATAAAGAAAGAAAGGCAAGGAAGAAAAGAGATAAATTGAAAATGAAAGAGAGGGGAAATAAAAATTAATAATAAATATATGTAATTTTTCGAAACGTATAAATTATAACAAATCTCATCGTAAATTAATTTTTAAATTTTTATGAAATTTTATCAATTTAATTGGTATCTAGTACAGTTAAAATTTTTACGAGTTATTATAGCGATTTTATTATAATTTCACACTAATAGGCTTTTTATTCGAGAATTTGTAATCTATTATAATTTTATCACTAGTGAGTAATATTTAATTATTTTATAGGTTTATATTTATAATTTTGGGGTTTCGATCAAATTCGGGTTCAATTTTGGTTAATGATGTGTAAGCTAGTTTTAAAGTTTTAGTATGCGATTTAGAGTTTTGATCAATTTCTAAGGTTTTTCCTACTTATAATATATTTAGATTTATGATTTATTAAATTTTATCCTGGTCAGCTTTAATGACTCTTCAAGTCATCTATAATATTAGGGTTCAATCCTACTCTTAAATAGCTAAATTTGCAAGGTTTACACTTGTGGGATTCTTGAGAGTTTTAAAACAACTTTTATTATTGTGCTAAGTTGTTGGTCAAAAACTTAAGGTGGGTTCGACTTGGTGTTTGAGACTCGTTTTGGAAGTTTTAAACTTGATTTTGAGTTTTAGGCTTAATACACTTATTGTACTTACCTTAGTTGGTCTTTTCACTTTGTTTATTTATTTTTATCATATTTTTAAGTATCTTTTAGCAAAGTTCCAAATTTGGTTGGTTTGGTGTGTAGGCTTCCAACTTAGTTTTTCAACTTTTTTCATTATTTCCTTAAGTTTAGGTGTTAAATCATGAACTTAAGCTACATGTATTCAAATCTTAACTTGCCTTCATTTCCATGAGATGATTATTTAGCTCATACTTTACATGAAAATAGTAGATCTCATACACATCATAACTCCCATATCATGGTTCATGTCTTACAAAGTTGGTTTCCTCATGAAACTTTATGTGATGGATTTTTCCTTTACCTAAGTCTAGATTTGAGCATGTTTAACTTAATATAAGCGAAAACAACATCCAAATGACTTATAAATCCTCACGTCCAACATTCTTCCCTTTCATTCAAGTTCTCATTTCAAGATTTTCTTAACTTAAAATTTTCCATTTAAAGTGTTAAATAAGCATCTCTACAAAACGCTAACTTTACATGCTCATATTTCAACTTTCATATAAGGGTTTCATGAGTTTGCTTCTTAAGGTAGTCTTAGATGTTTCATCGACTTATGACCATACTCATATCTTTAAGAAATCATGGTCTCCTAACATAAATACTAAACTATTAACACAAGATACACTTACTCATCCACAGAGCAAGAATATGGTGGTTGTGCACTAAGTTTCCACTTATGCTCTTTGTCTTACTCCCTCCTTTTTGCACCTTTCTTGGAAACTTAAGTTGTGGTTCTTTGAAGTAGGCTTTAAGGAGTGTTCTAAGAATCTTAAAAGGTGCTTTGAAAGTTGGAAAATGTAAGACTCAAAGTGAAGTTGAAATGCCATGAGTATAGAAGCTTAGAAAGTGGTGGCAAGTGTAAGATTTTGTGGGGTTTTGTGTTTCCTCTTTTAAGTTATTTTCAAAGTGATAGAAAAGGAAGTGAAAATGAAATTGAAAGTGAGAGTAATGGGAGAAAGAGTGGCCAGATAGGCATGAAGATAAGGGAATTGTTTCATAGGAAATTGTTTTAGAATTTACTTCTTAAATTGTTTTGTAGATTATGATTCAATTCTTATAAAATTATGAAATTTTCTAAAGTTAAATGAAATTATTCAAATTAAATTATCAATTAGTCACTTAGGGTTAAAAATCCTTAATTGTTTTAGGGTTTAGAGTCTTAAGTGACTTTAGAGTCTACAATTCTTCATATTCGGGTTTTATCAATAATCGACTTTCGAATTGAGAAAATTAAGTTCATTTTTAAATATAAACTTGAATTCTTAGTTTAGTTAATCCTTAGGAACATTCAGGAAGTATTTTTAGTCAAATTAATTAGCCCACTAAAAGTAGGGTTTATAGATATGTACTTATAGTATTTCTTGTAATAAGAATAATTTAGTAAGAGTGCTATATACATGTCTTTAGTTTTTATGTACCAAGTGAAACAAGAAATACATGTCAATTTAGGTATACAATTTTTTTCTTCTTACTTATGTCTTCATGTACGTATCCACTTAAATATATTTATTTATATGTATATATACGATTCTTTTATACGTATAGGACATGCTAATATATGTAGTACTAAATATACTTACTTTATAATATATATATGTATAAATATATTAGGAAATAGTATGTGTGTATGTGTGTGTACTAGAAAATACATGTATATGTATATATTAGTACCTTATTTTTCTAAAAAGTATGTCAATAAGTATAAATACATATATATGTGTGTGTGTACTGGACATGGTCTTCAAAAGAAGGATAGGAATTATTTTTCTAT
This sequence comes from Lumnitzera racemosa, assembly GCA_024138005.1. Taxonomy (NCBI): domain Eukaryota; kingdom Viridiplantae; phylum Streptophyta; class Magnoliopsida; order Myrtales; family Combretaceae; genus Lumnitzera; species Lumnitzera racemosa. Next base: position 48,353,618 of record JAMXBC010000012.1, on the reverse strand, counting down.
CATTTAATTATTTTATGGTATTATATATGTATGTCTTAATATTATAAATTAGTAAAATCATAAAAAATGGATAAATTATGAAAATTATATTATGACCCAATAGGAAGTTACCATGTCAACCTTTCTACATTTTCTGATTTAAATCGCAAATTATAAAATATAATAAAAACAAATTAATTGGGGGAATTATGATTATAATAAGAACTAAGAAAATTAATGATTTAGGCTTAAAGTTGTATATTAAACAAAATTATGTCAAATTGGGCTCAAAAATAAAAATATTTAGAAATTATTTTGACCCATTACTAAAATTAAAGTAAAGCCCAATAAATAAACTCATTAAGAAAAGCCCATAATGATAATCAAAAAGTACTTAGGCTTAAATTGAAGAAATTCATAAAGCTCTAGGCCCATAATAGAAAAATGCGAGTTTTAACTTCCAAAATGAATCTTCCTATGTAAAAGTGTGTCTAAAAATGATAAAAATTGACTATAAGATTATAAAAATCGAAATTAAAACAAACAAAGTTATATGTGATTAAAGAAAGCTCAAACTAGGAAATTTATACAAGATAAGTAGGGACTTTAGGTAAACTTTTAAATAAATATTTACATAGAATAATTATCTCACTTAAATACTTATTATCTTTTATATTCATTAATTATCAAATGATCCCGATGAGGTCACCAATCTCCTTACTAATTACTATGATCCCTACTATCCTTATGGCCGAGTAAGTAGTCCCGATGACTATATTTGTTTTGTGCTTGTAGTTAGTGTACCTAAATAAAATATTAATAACTTGATACTTGGGGTTCGAGTTATGCATGTGCTTGAATATTAGTTGTTTGTTGTATAAAATTGTATTAAACATAATAGCTAAATAATCGATTGTTTGGTTTATTGTTGCATGATCGAATGACTTGTGGATATTGGTTGATCACCTAGTAATTTGACTTAATCCTACATGACTTAATTGAATAAATTGATCATACATACTCGCAAGCATTGTATTTACTATTCTAGTTGTCACCTCATGTAGATGGTAATGAAAGGCCCTATAGGGATGGGGATCCCATTTCATTTGATTAACTATGATTAGTACAATGTAAGAGTACTTGTATAACAGGACCCTATTCTTGGCTAGCGAGCTTACTCAGTGTTGGAGATGCTAATTGTAGGTAGTTGAGGGTTGAGTCTAGAAACTACCTCTATAGAGCATGAATGTGGATTGCAAGGGCTACCTCACCATTAGACTTGGGAATTTGTGAGCTATTAGATTTTTGGAAATGGAAATATATTTTGTGAAATATATAATTTCCATATATGGTTAAAAACCCAGCTGCTAAAACCAAGTTGTGATTGGTATCAATAAATCTCTAACGTTGACTTCAGAAAACGTTAAATCCGAAGTTGTATGTAACATCTAGTTAACTACATATATTGTTTGGTATACTATTTATTTATGCATTCATATGTCTATTAATTACTTGTTTGATAAATTGTTTGTCAGTATAGTAGGAGAGATATCTCACTAAGTTCGTGTAGCTTACTCCCTAACATTTATTTTGCAGGTTCATTTAAGCTACAATTGGGATAAGTTTCGAGTGTAGAGTGCCAATCCAAGATATGTAAGAGAATGTTAAAGTTAATTGGGGAATGTATAGTTGGTACATAAACATTCTATGTAGAAAGTATTTATATGTTAGGGTTTTGTATCATTTAGTATTTCTTGCAATTTATAAAATTGATTTATCCTATCTTATTATTTGGTAGGCGATACTGATTTTCTGTAGTTTTGATAAACTGTGGAATATTAGATATTTATAGTATTATTTATATTTTACGATAGGTTAATAAATTAAAAATTGAAAATCCTAAGGATAAATTAATTAGAGCTTATGTAAACCTTGCAAAGTTTTGGTTTAAAGCCTAAATTGGACCCTAGTATCCTAGATAACTTCATGAGTTGATAAGGCTGAGTAAGTTAAAAAAATTTATTAAATTATAAATTTGAATATATTATGATTGAGAAATTACCCTAAAAATTTCAACCGATACCTTAATTGCGTACAAAAATCCTAAACCTTATGTACGTATAAATATTAAAGACTGAACTCGAACTTGACAAAAAACCTAAAACCATAAACCTAGGCTTATAAAATGAATAAATTGACCTTAATAATAATAAAACCCTAATCAAATACAATTATTAAATAACACACGTAATCGTGCAAGTCACTAACAAATGAATAAAGATAACTACCCTAATATTATAAACGTAATGAGTAGCAATATAATTGATAGAATTTATAAAATTACAAATATTATTTTGTAATTATTGATAATTTTATAATTATATATTTAGAAAATTCAACTTGATAATTTTAATTTTCTTTTTCCCTTTTCTTCTTTTGTTTTTCTTTTTCCTTTTTCTTCCTTTTCTTTTCTTCTTCCACGTTTCCTCTTCCAGAATCATGATTCAGCTCCCACTTGTAATTTCTTTTTCTATACATACTCATTTAGAAAGATAAAACAATAACAATGGATAAGCTAAATGTTAAATCCATTAATTACATCTTATCCTTCTTTTCTTTTTGTTTTCTTTTACTTTAACCTTACCTTTTCCATTTTGGCCGGTTGCATATCGTCATATATTTGACTTGTTTCACCCTTTTTTTTTTATATCAAACTTAAACTAACACAAACACACATGCCCTTTTTCTTCATCCATCGAAACTTCACCTTCTTCTTTTCTTTTTATCTTCCTTTCATTTTCTTGAAACTATTACACAGAATCCACCATCCCTTAATTATATATCTTATTATTTATAGCTTATTAACTTCATATCAATTTTAAGGAGGAAAAGGGTATCTTCCAAGAGGACAAGGCATAATCAAGTAATATACTATATGTATTTAGTTCTTTTCTTTGTAAATATGAGATATGTATATACTTTGTTTTACATAAATTTCCAAGAATTTCATGTATTTAGGGAATATGTAATATAGTTTATTTTGTAATTTCTTTTCCTTGTATTAAAGTATTTGTACATGTAATTAAAGTTATATATATATATATATTGTTTATTTTATTTTCTTGTACATGTACTTAGGTATGCGTTCATGTATATATATATATATATATATATACATACCTCTATATGCATGTATATATTTTAGGATAAAAATATATATATAAATTTATGGTATATATAGTTATACATATATAGTATGTATGTATGTTGATTTATTTTCATTATCTTCATATAAGTACATATGTATATGTGTCCAAGTATATATATATATTCATATATATATGTATGGTATATATACATACATATAGTATATAGTATATTTAGGTTTATATTGTAAATTAACACATATACATATGTATAAATAAGGTAAGGTAACATAAGTATAAAAGTATATGTATAAGCATAAGTATAAAATATGTATACTAGTAATATAGTATAGTATAAGTATATGTATTTATTTAAATATTATATGTACAATATACTAAAGTACTACTCATTGAATAAAGTAATATAATATGTGTGTGTGTGTGTATATATATATATATTTATGCCATAGGTTTAGAAAAGGAAATTGGATTAATTTATAAAATTTAGTAAATAATAATAATATATATATGCATAACTATTAAGTAAAGTTACAAAATGGGAAAATTTTCAAAAATATGAAAAATTCATAAAATGACATGTGGAACTACGTTGAACTGCCATGTCAGCATCTTATAATTATAAATAAATTCGTAATTAATAATAAAAAAATAATTAATTACTTAGGAAATTACTAAAGTAGCAAAAAGTGAATTAAATAAATATTTAACCTTAAAAATAATATAGTAAGTAAATTTTTATGAAATATACTTAAAAATAATAAAATTACAAGAATATAATATTTAGATATTTATTAAATTATAAATCTATAAAGAAAAGCTTAAAATAATAATTTATAAATATTTAAGTCAAAATAATGAAATTCGTAATATTTTCAGAGCATCATGAAAAATGTAGGTTACAACATTTGAAACAGACCCCATTATGTGAAAATACATCCAAAAACAATAAAAATCAACTATAAGTTCATAAAAATTGGAATTAGAATGAATACGCGATTGACAAAAAAGTTTAAACCGAGAATTTTATATGAATATATAGCTAATTTAGGTAGTTAGCACTAAATATATGAATAGTTTAGTTATTTTACTTGAATACTTATTACTATTCGTATTTCTTAAATATCAGGTGATCTTGATACAAATACGGATCTACCGATGAATTATTACAATCCTTGACTACTATGATAGTTGAGTAAGTACTCTTAATGATTCCATATATATTTATGCTTATAGTTAGTGAATATTAATTGTTATTAATTATTGGATGATGTGTGGTACTAGGTTATACATGTGCATGATATTGTTTAATAAGTGATGAAATTACTTTAAAATATGATAATATATTGTTTGTTACGCAATGGATTCCAATAGGAATTGATCTGTTTGCGATTTTAATTAGTCATACAATAATTGGACTTAATGATATCAGACTTGAACTAACTAAATCAGAACATGTATAAACATATATTGCATAAATAATTTCAGTTGTCATATTATACAGAGGTGGCAAGAGGCCATACGGAAGTTGATAAATTATGATTATAGTGTTTTAGTAGGGTACATATATATGATATAACCTTACCTTAGCTTACAGGATTACTAGGCGTTGAAGGCGCCAACCACCTAGCTAAAGATCGAGTCTAAAGGCGAGTGTGGACTGTGAGAACATCCTCATAATCATACTTGAAACTTAGTTTTAATTAAAACATTGAAAATGGATATACCATTTATTTTTTAATGTGAAATGCAAAGTTTCGTGATTGTAAAAGTTCAGGTATGATACCTAGATCTAATTAGTGTCGTGTATACTCTAATCTTGACTTCAAAGAGTATTAAATCTAAGTTATACGTAGTACCTGGTCACCTGTATGTATTTGTATGGCATTTTGTGTGCTCATGCATTCATATGTTTGGAAATTAGCCATTAAATAACTTGTTTGTTGTATGATTGAGGGATAACTTACTAAGCTCTTTATCTTACACCTCTTTAGATTGCTTTTGTAAGAGGATCTTTTTGTTACATCTAGCCGCGGGATAGTTGAGGTCAGTAGGAAGCCTTTGGGTTGGTATGAGTTCGAGTTGAGAGTTAAGAGAGTATCACTATTATTATAGCAAACTCTTAAGTAAAGACTTATTATATGATATTATGTATTATCTAATATATCTATTAGTTTACACAACAATACATTAAAGACTTAGTATATTTGCTAATATATATTACGGTTACATTATGAAACTTATGTTAATATAACTATATTGTAATACTATCTATGCTCGCATTGTTCATGGGTATTTAGTTGTAATAGTGGTCTTATATGTCGCATGAAAGGTTGTTGATTAGAAGGGTAACCAATTTACGATCTTTTGTAAAATATACAATACTTACCATGACTACGTCAGCCCTCAAGTCATGACAGTCTTATAATCTCTGGCTGGTAAGATGATTTTTGTATCATAAGTATACACGTGATATGAAAATTTTAAGCAATTCTACAAGGCTCCTTTTAGGGTCCTGACATCAATACTATTGTTATTTGCATCAACATCAATAACAAATTTGGTACTTCTTTTATCCTTATTATATTTGTACCAATTTAGAAAAACATTCAACTCAAAACACTTTTGAATTGTATGCTTAGACATTTTACAATAAATACATGAGACTCTTCCAAATTTTTCCCTCATCTTTCTTTTCTATCATCAGCCATTATCTTTTTTTGATTCTTAAAATGAAATGCAATAAAATCTTCACCAAAATTATTTCCAATTTCACTTGCTTTTGTTTTTCAAATTAATAAACAAGATAATAATCATTTTTCACCGAGGAAAGTGGATCCATTAATAAAATTTAATTTCTACTATTCTAAAAAAGTCATTTAAGCCCATGAGAAATTGGAAAAGCTTGTTTTTGTTCTCTATCTCTAGATACTTCTAATGTAAACCACTTTAACAACTATTTATTAATCTACAATCACAAGTCAGAATAGCACAAAGGCTATGTAATTCATCTCAAAGTCCTTTATGATTGTTGAAATGCATTGTCACATTAATATTATTCTATTTAAAACTCACAATTTCATTTTGCAATCGATATAACGATGGACCATTCAAAAGTCCAAACCTTTCACTTAAGTTATTTCATAACTCTTTGGAAGATTTTGCATAAATGAAATGCTCCCATATATTTATAAACATATAATTTATGAGCCAACACTGAACCATAGAGTCACAACAAATCCATCAATGCTCACTAATCAGATCATCAATATGTCTAATACAAGAACCATTTATAAATCTTGCTTTTACTTTCACAACAAGAGCAACCTTTATTAAATGACTTTAATTTTAAAAGTTTGATTTATTAAAGATTATGTTTTTAATCGTTGTCTTGGGGTTGTTTGATCCACTTAAGTAAAGAGGATCGCTACAAAATGTTTCCATATTCAAATTTGTACTATTTACTTATGAGTTGCTCATTAAATCAAAACAAAGAATTGCCATAATTCTACAATGACACTATCTTTGATTTACTAAATGAAGCTAAAAAATGAAGGAATTAAAAGAAACTTATAGATGATCATGAATTGAAAATACAAGTATGCTTATAGCAAAAGATAAAGTGGTTATAGAGATGAAGAACGAAAACTGATATTATGTATTAACTAACTTAACTATATGTTGGTTTACATACAAAGTAGAGGAACTCTATACACGTGTTAATTTATGCACATGTAAATAATATTAGAAATACAAGACTTTAACACCAAGCCTCACTTCAAAGTTTCCCAGGTCGCATTCTTAGTACATTCTTAGTACATTGTTATTAAAGCCTTAAAAATTATGAAAATTTAATAATTATTTGGTGCTTATATGCATAATTTTGAAAGTTATGGGAGGTAATATCATATTTTAAAGTTATGATTATGTACATGTGACTTATAATTTAAGGGATATATATGTATATATATATATATATATATAATTAAAGCCCTAAGGAATTTATGTAATGGTTACTCCTAAAAATCACCTAGTTAACCCTAATATGATATTATTCAACAAAAATACTACTATTTAATAACTTTCTAAAATTATAAATGTCTTATACCGTGGATAAATTTGTTAACTTTTTCTTTTTTTCCTCTCCTCCACTACTTTTTTACTCCAATTTTTTCTCCCTCTCTTTCTCTTACTTTTTTTTATTCAATCTATTCTTTCCCTTCCACTTAGAGAACAACTATCTTTCTTCTCTCTCTCTCTCTCTCTCTCTCTCTCTCTCTCTCTTTAAATAGCACTTCTCTACATTCATCTTTCAATTTTCCACTACATTTTCTCTCCTACATCCACACTTTCCTATACATATTTACACATCTCTTTAAAGTGATATTTTTTATTTTTTCAATATCATTTTTCTCTCTCCTTTCTATATAAAAAAATATAAATTTATTAAGTATATATTAATGCTAACCTTTTTTTAATATAATTTTTCTTTTAACTCTTTTACATAATTAATTATTTAATATTATAAATTAAAATCTTACACATTTGATATTTTTAAATTTACATACACATCATTGGTATAGTATCTACTAGTATTCATAATTTTCATTTAGTGGATCTAGCGAATGTTGCTTTAACAAGATCTTGTCAAAGAAATTTCATCAATTTCTTGGAAGACATAGCTTTATCTCCTATTTTACCCGATCATACCAAACAAGATGCATGCTTTAGTGCATTTGCTTCTAAATGCGGGTATATCACGTGTTTGGTTTCACGAAGACACTTTATCAAATGCTTTTACAAAGGCTAATTTTAATAATCATTTCTTATTTGCATAGCATATATATGCATTTCTGTTCACACAACGAAGAACCAAACTAGTGATTTTTGGTCCTTGAATGTCAGAACTGAGAACCACACTTAGTTCTTAATGGAACTAGCCTTAGACTCAAGTTAGTTCACCGTTTGAATTGCCCTATTGTTGTGATGGTTTCTACATGTTAGTTCTCGAGATGCATGCTATAAACAACTAAGTTTTATAAATGGGAATGCAATTATTTGCTCATTTATGTCGTTTCTATCAACAATTTTTTTTCTATAAAAAATCTCATAGGTAATAACTATGGTTTCAATGTTCCTGTGTAATAGGTCACTCATAAGAGTCCTTTCTCTTGTGAATTGGTGTCTATGATATAATAGACCTAAGATCATCATACATTCGCTGTGTAGATCATTATGCTTTGATACTGGTAAAGTGCAACTTCTCCAAAAGACATTATTTAGCTAGTTATTGGGTATGTCCCAAAGATCTCATGAATAGTACTATTAACAAGTCATGATGGATTCAATCAATGTTTTTCTTTTTCTTTCTTTTTTTTTTTTTGGGGGGGGGGGGGGGGGGGGGGGGGGGGGAGGGGGCAGCAAAGAAGATCTTGGGTTTGAATCCCTAATTTTTCCTTTGGTTCAATTGCAATTTGGTCTTAGGATTTTAAATGATTTAACGTGCAATGTCATTTCACAAATAAATTGAATTGTTCACTAGCTCAACGGTAAGTTTTAGGGGATTGGGAAGGATGAGGTCTTGAGATGCAAGGGATTTAAATTTTAGTGTGCATCAGTGTATGGGCATTGTTCAATAATACCAGGTGCAAAGAGGAATGAAAAGGGGTTCTTAGGAAAAATATTATGTCTATGGGATCGTGAAGGCGCTTTTTGGAAAAGCACTTTCAATTTGGGCAATGTTTGCACTAAAAACGCCTTTTAGAAAGTCGCCTTCAGTATACTGTATTACAAATGAAGGCGCATTTCTAAAAGGTACCTTTCAGAAACGCGTCTTCGGATGTAATTACTTTCATGCATTTTCAAAACATACCTTCATTGGGAAAACCTATAATACATAAATAAAGTTAGAGAACCCCCTGCATGCATAAAACAAAGTAAAAGTAGGAATCACATTGCTACTAAAACCCTGAAACTTCAAATCTAACCCACCTTTTAACCTCTTGAGACATAAACTTAGCATGTGATAATATTCATTACTCTACATCTAATTCACTTCTTGAAACCCCAAAATATTTACTGCTATGATAATGCAAAAAGTGAAATGTAAGGCATATAACTCATTAAGATCATTATAAATAAGTTAGGATGATTTTAAGATCCATTTCAACACAAATATCATGAAGTGTAATTTATAACAAATACAATGTCATTGTCTCCTACTCTTGGTGAACACTCGGGACACTCTAGATGCTAGACTCTCATTGCGTCTCTTCTTCTCAAGAATAGAAGGAGCTTGAGATTCTTCGGTCGATAATAGTTGCTAAGGTGAGTCCGAAAACTATAAGGCATCAATAGTGGCTACTTGGGAAGAACTCTCACCCTAAGAACTGACGGACCTCCTCCCTCTCTTAACTAGTTTCGATGGTGTGGAAGTAGTTTCGTCTTAGATACCTAAAGATGGGGTCTCAAACATACTCCCCCCGTGCATAACCTTAAATGACCCCTCTAAAGGGGGTAGAGTCGTACTGTCACCGCTACGATGACCCTTTCCCTAAGCATACCTAACTCCTCTAGTTAGTTTTTGTTAGCATCATTTAAGAGGGTTTGGAGGGTCAAACTCCACCTAGGTATCCTTATTTGCCTAAATGTAAGCTAGATAAGGAGGGTAGAGAGTGATTAGGAGATGGTCGCATAGCAATTGAATCCCATGGTTAGCTAAGGATCGGGTTGCTTGGTAGTTGGCCCCATTGAGAGAGATCCTAATTTGCTAGAACTCTTCAACTTGCAAAAGATAAGAGGCTTAAGACATCACATAACAATGAAAGTAAGAAAAAGTTGGCATACTTCAAAGTGGTCTTACCAACTACCTAAGCAATGCTCCAATTTGGCCAATGTACTGTCGAGTGATCTTCCTATATCACTATTGGTACCTACGCTCCCCTCCTCTAATTCCATCGATTTGAATGACCCAAGAGTGGTGATCATTCCATGTAGTGATATGGGGAAGATGCTACGTGATCCAATCCACATCTATTCTCCCATGTCGGTCGATGTAGTGAAATGCCCTCTCTGTATCATATGTGGAATCTTCTGCAATCCATCGCCTGATGGCTCTCTCAGGAAAGTGTAACTTAATAATGTGGAAGCATATGAGCGGCGCTCGAGCTCCCTAGACATGTTGGTCACTGTAGCAGAAATGAGGTAGAATCTCCAAAAGCTCATCCAGATATGGCTACCAAACTACCTGAAAAACGTATTTGTTATAATTACTGTAATGCCAACAGACTCATCCTCATCATCCTCTTCATCTTTCTCAAGCTCGTTATTATCATCATCATCGTTTCCTAATAAGCCTCCCACTTACTAAATCACGTGATCATATGAAACTCTCTCTTGCAAAACCGATCCTACGGCCTCATCCACTGCATTACCATCGTCCCACATGGGCACAAACATGGTCAATGGCTCAAATTCATATACTATTTGTTCATTCTCCTCGATAGGTGCCACCCCTTTGCTCTCTTCCGTTGGAGCTACGTATGTTTCCTATGCAGAGGGACCTCCTTTTGCTCCTCTAATCTTATCATACAATTAGTGGATATGAGTCTTCCTAAATGCCTTTAGCCTTCTACCATCTTAAAGAGATTCTAGATGTCATCATCATCCTTGATGGCAACAAGTGAATAATTCACAACACCGGAGTAAGTATTGGGATGTATGTACAAAATCTCAACCCCAACACTTAGTTTCACCCTAACACCTCAACAAACCCTTTCAAAGAGATTGAAGAAATTTGCATTAGTTCTTAACTTCAACAATTTTACTAGGTCATGGTCATATTTCAGCCTCGAACTTCTCCTTAAAATGTTTCCATGACCGAAATCATAAATTTCACAGTGCATACCATTTTCAACCTATTCATAAGGTAATTATCATTTTAATTAATACATAATAGATGTCATCTCATTCATTAATACTGCAAGCTCCATCTTAATTCCTAAACTATACAACTCTCTAATGGACATTTCATCGAACACTTGAAATGTACATTTCAAAACAATAAAATTACAATTCCACAACATGAAATCTATATGCCAATACACAAATTGTTTACATATATAGCTAAAATACAATTAATAATACATACCGGCATGTAAACACAATAATTAAACATCTTAGACCAATTATAAAAACACAGATCTAAACCTAGAGTTTTAAATGGGAAATATAAAAAACACGTATAAATAATGCATGAAATTCATGAAATTGGCATAGATTAAATGTTTAAGATGTTTACCTTTGTTTGTTGGAGTAGATTTCGTAAAATAAAAGAGGTACGAGTGATTGGTTTTAGGTAGAGATCAATTTTTTCCAATAAAAAAGTGAGGACGATAGATAATTTAGAATGAGGAAATAAATTTGTTTGTGTAAGTTTCGTATATATTAACAATGAAGGCACTTTTCAGAAAGGTACCTTTCACTTAGAATTTTATTATAATTGAAGGCTCCTTCAATTATAATATCACTATAATTGAAGGCGCCTTTCAAAAATACACCTTCAATTGTAATACAATACATTGAAGGCGCCTTCAGTACAAAAATAGCCCAAACTAAAGGCACCTTTCCAAAAAGCACCTTCACGACTCCACAGACATAATATTTTTTCTAAGGATCCCTTTTTCTAGTTTTTTTTTTTTTTTTGAGGAACGTACCCTTTGGGTGTGAACATGCAATCATCCATTTCCTTATTCGCCATGATGGAAGAATACATACAGTGAAGAAAAGCTTCAATTTAATGTTGTTTTCGCCATGCCTTTTCATTTTTCTAAACAAAATGAGATATTGGAGGGTTAGAGAATCAATTATAGAAGCAAATTTCCTTTTATAACATGATCAAAATAAAATAATTCTTGAATCAAACTTTGATTTTTCTAGCTTCCTTAACAAATCAAGGCTTCTTTGTGATTGAAATCTAATTGAGCCTTATAGGATACTTGAAATTAGACCTGAGGGTCAAGTCGAATCGACTCAAAATTGTCAGTTCATGGGCCAGTACAAGGTTGAATCAAGCCTATCCCTTAAGGGCATGAGCTCGAGTCAATTCGCCGACCCTTGAATTAGTTACTTAGTTTTTCCTTTTTTTAAAAAAAAAAACTTATTCTTGCATTTTGATGAATTACTATAAATAATTTTTTGCCTATTCCCATTTTCTATTTTTTTTTTCTGAAATGATTGTAACACTTTACACTATATACAGTAAAGTGAGATAAGTTGCAAATTTTATTTCATTTTGAAATAATTAGTTTAGAGCACAAGAGCGTGATGTTACTTTAATATCAAAATATTAAGTAAGGTTAAGTAAAGCAAGACAAATTACAATTTGCAAAGGATGAGGATTTTTCATTTCAATATTGAAATAAATTATTAATACGGGAAGAACAAAATTACATATAGGATGTAGTAGTAGAGAAAGGTACTTTGTAAACCTTACAAATCTAGCTTTCTGAATATATAATCAAACACTCAAACTGTAGATGATTTCTTAAAGTCAATAGAGTCAGTGAGATTTAAAACTGATTAAAATCTCGATTCAAAACCTAAAGTGAATATGAAAAATCTTAAATTATCAATTGAACTTCTAATCGCATACAAAGACCCTAAAACCTCAAGTATATGTAACTACAAAAGTTAACCTCGAACCTCATCAAAACCTTAAGATAATAATTGAAAACTTAATTGCGTATGAATATATTAAAACTAAATGCGTAAAGACACTAGAGATTGTGCCTTAAAGTATTAAAAACCCTAAAACTATAACTTTAAGGATATAAAAACACTAATTCACCATAATTCACCCTAAAACCCTAATTGATAATATAACATTAGTATTATACTAAATCATTAGTAAAAGATTAAAGATAACCTACAATCATTCACAAATATTTATAATACTAAAGAAATCCTTTAGAAACTAAGATATTATATCATAGATCACATTTATCTTCTAAGTATACAACTAGGTTAGTATTACATAGAGTTAAGAGTTTAGTTGATGCTTATATTAAATATAATAGATATTAGTATCCTAAATGATACTTTTCATGACAATTATATTAGGTAGCCTACTAAATGATGTGTATAGGAAATAAATACCAAAAGGAAGATTTCATTACCTGTTTTTATTAATCATTTCACTAAACTTCTTATATCCTTTCATTTTCTTAATCTTTCTCCTAATTTTCCCTAATTACTTCATTATGTACACTAAATGGCATTTATTTTGGAAAGTTAACCAAGTCAACACATGTTAACTAAAGTCAAAAAATTAACTAAGTCAACACATGTAGAAAAGTCAACAAAATGTCACTTTTATTTTAGAAATATCTCTTCCATTCTAATGATTTCTTTTCTTTCCTTTTAGATTTTTCTTCCTTTTCCCTACTTCTTTGCCATCCACTTCTTCATCCTTTAGAACCCACTTGCTTTCACTTTCAAAAACACAAAACAATGCAAAGTCAAATCCCTTTCTTCTTCCTCCATAATCGTTACCTCCCTTTCCCTTTCACTTTTCCTAATTTTCCAACCTTGCAACCTATCAAGAAGCAAACAAAAGTATGTTATCATGTATTACTCCATATTATCTAATAGTTAGATGAATAGGTAGGTTAATTTAAGAAGTTTATGTGTTGTGTACATATATGTTGACTTAGACTTAAAGGTTCAATTTTTATGTTTAGAAGTGTAGGTAGCCTTAGTAAATGGAAGAAGAGCATGTGTACATGTATCTAAGTATGTGTATATAAGTGTATACTAGATAAATATATGTATAAAGACCTTTGTATGTAAGAATCCAATATGTACATAACCTAAAATAAGGCATATACCAATTATACATACATATACCATGTTAAATATATCCTTAAAATATAAAAAGGATTAAATTTGTGAAACTTTCTTAAGAGGAATTTTAGGCATACGAAAATATGTATGTTACCATATTTGTATACGGGTATATGTATAAGTATAGATACGGTATATATATAAGTATACTAGTATACATATAAGTATAGCAAAGGTATAGGTATATAGTTAACATATGTAAAGTAGACATAAAACACTTAAGTATGACTTAAGCATGAGGTAAGGGCTTATGCAATCAAATAATGATGTAAGCAATGATGCAATTAAAAGATAACATAAGTCATGATATAAGCGAATGATGACATAAGTGATGATATAAGTGATTGATGATGTAAGCATTGACATAAGCATAAGCTTATAAAATAATAACTAAGATTACATAAGAGTATAATATAAGTATGTACATATACTTACGAGTTAAAGATTCTTTAAACCCTAATACACTTTTTAAATTAAATTAAACTTAATTAAGTAAATAAATTAGTCATACTAATGTAAAATTTCCTAAGTGTAAGAATCTAATAGCTAATTAAATCATTAAATACTAAAATAGGATATAAACATAAGCAATAAAAATAATTAAACTTCAATAAGTTAAAATTTCAATAATTTTAGCCCATATCGTAAAACACGGGTCTTAACATCCAAAACGAACATCACCATGTGAACGTATATCCAAAAACGATGAAAAACGACTATAAGTTTATAAATATCGGAATTAGAATGAAAAGTTGCTAAATACATAAAGGATGTCTCATAATTAACAAATACAAGAAAATAGTACTATTAATCCCATTGAGTATGGTAAACCCTATACACATTATACTTGGGTTATATTGGGGGAACTAGACAAACTATAATAAACTTTTAGTTAACCAAGGAGTTTGACTTCTCAAAATACTTATAAGTTTTACTATTTTTTTAGGCATTCAATATCAAGTTCTGAAAACTCTAAAAGCTTGGAGAATAAGCAATAATCTAAGTGAGGGAGTTCTAATGACATGCTACTTACTTGTGTATGTTACTTGTATGAGGTTTTGCTGCTTGCTGTTGCTTGTATGTTTGAATAACTGCTTTGCTTGTTTGTTATTATCTATGTGATCACCATTTTAAATTGATAAATATAAGTATCGGACCAAAATAACCAATTATACTTGTCTCATGTCTATGACCCGATAAAGGTACAAATGGAGAATGTTAGCTTTGCAAAAATCTTAAGAAAAGTGTTTTTAGAAAAAAAAAAAAAAGAAAAAAGGCTTTTCTACTCTTAAACATATTTTTTGTATAATCTCTATAAGGACTCATGAAGCCATAAATAATATTTTAGCATTGAGGCAAAGCTAGCATGGGATCTCCAATTGATAGCGAGAAGACTCACTTTATTGTGCCTATAAGGCCTTGGAAATTTTTGGTTGTGAGAGGACTTGCATGTTTGTGCCCGAGGGGCCTTAGACAGTGGATAGTCCTAGTTTAGGATCCACCTATTTGGATTGGAACTCTTTTCTCGACTAGGGTAATAGTTTAGGGTTTCTTAAAGGGGTAATGCTCCTAGGCAGCCTCATGTGAATAAGTTGAGGTACCTTATACAGGTAAGTATAGGGGATAATCGAAGTATAGACAACGTAATTCTACACTATTCATAATTCCAAACTCCTATGGATGTGTTACTTACATTCATTAACCCTGTATTCATTTTCTATGTATATAACTTGCTTGCATGCATGATAATTTGCTTGAACGGTAGTGGTAAGAGATGAACTCACTAAGCTGTTTTATGCTCATTCTCCCTTAGTTTCTTTTGCAGGTTTACTTACAATGGGATTGAGATAAGTCTCGAGTGCCGAATGCAAGATGAAGATATGTATAGTAATATTAGAAGTAGTTGAGTACTCTTGAAATGATACATAAACATTTTTTGTAGAAAATATTTATATGTTATAACTTACTATAATTTAATTTTTCTTGTATATTTTTTTATAATGTTAATATATCATGTCTTATTATTTGATAAGGAATACAAATTTTCTGCAGTTCTGAAGAACTATGAGATATCGGATATCTATAGTTATTTATATTTATATGTTATGTTATAATAAATTAATTACTTGAAAATCAGTAATCTTAGTGATTTATTATTTAGAATCTTGCAATATTTAACTTGTAAGGCGGTTTTTATATCACGGATGCACACATGTTATGAAAATTTTAAGTAATTCTACTAGACCCCCTATAGGGTCCTGACATACTTAGTGTGTGTAGAGAAATGGAAAAGTAATAAAAGAAGATATGTAACATATAGGATTCTTTTTTTTAAATATTAGAGGGGCGTAACTAGCTTGAACTAACGAGCTAGCCTAACTGGTTTAGGCCCACCTACCCTCAAGTTGAATCAGTTCGACGGCCCCTTAAGCCGGTTCACTGTTTAGAACTTACCCTTGTACAGGTCTATTTGAAACTCTCTTGTAACCTAGCTTTCAAGTTAATCCAATTTAATTACAATATTTCAAATTTAGCAAAAAAAGAAAAAAAAAATACAATATCTCAAAATTCATATATCTATGACAAAATAACTATCTGTCTCTTTTTTTCATTCATCTTTTTTTTTACCTAATTAGGGTCACAAGTAACATTAACCGATTGAGGTGAAACTTTACGTTGAGGTCAAAAAAGTTAGAAAAGTGGTCTTGCATAGTTTGTTTAGCAAAATAAAATTTATTAAAATGTAAGCTTTTTATTACTACTCGTTATTTATTAAAAACTCAAAATTCAAGTTCTAAGATGTAATGAGGTAAAAAAAAAAGATAAAAATAACTTGTTTGGCTTTTAAAAATTCTAGTACGAGGGAAAGTATAAGTAACAAATATACTAGATACATATGATTAGCAATTTTTATATGCATATAATGGTATAAATTCCAAAGTGTAGATAAAATACACCCTTCAAAATTAACTATGTATTCAATTAGGGGAATAACTATTACATTCTCCTTTTATTCCATATAAATTTGCTATTATGTTATTCGGTTAAATTTTAGACACGAAATAGTTATTTCAGATGAATTGCTATTACCCAAAAGTACGAATAATAATTCATCTCTTAAACTCATAAATTCATAAATTGTTATCTTATAAATCATTTACTCTTTTCCTTAAATACACTATCCTCGTAAGTTGTGAGTGTGTATTGACTACGAAAAGCAGAGAAGGGTAGGTATTTTGGTGATATATTGAATAATTTATTTTTTGTTCTTGTTTCTTTCATTATTTATTATTGTGTCAATAAAATAAAGTAATAGACATATGATAACAATTATGTACCCATTCAATTCCTACTGTATTGCAATTAAACCCCCTTACTCCATTTGGTCATAAAAATTTCAACAATTGTAACTATGGAAGTTCACCTGATTGTTAAATGTGGCTAAAGATGGAATGAAATTAAGTTGGACTTGCAGAGAATTCAACATATTACAATAACATAAAAGGGACATCTAGCTCATTGGTTTTGTTGGATGCATGCAAAGGAGGACGCCTACGTCTGCATTAAGTTTTTTGGTTGACGTTTTGTCCATTTTATTAGACATGGAACGTGTAGACGTTAAGATAAAATCAGTTGTCTTATAATGTCAGTGATATGGTCTCAAAATATATTTAAGTATACATATGTGCTAGCCAAATACACATTACCTAATCCATATATATATACATAATAGTTAAATAGGGGTAAAATATATTCCTAAATTGTTAAAAAAAATTAAATCAAGGTTAAAATAACCTTACTTGCTACCTGGCCCCACATGTACAATCTAAGGTGTGCACTTCAGCATACCTGCGAGTAAATGAATCAGGCATGGTGACACATGAATTGTTACAAGTTGAAGCAAGAAGCCCAAGATGCATCAACACGTATGTGGGCCGCTATTTTCCTTGACATCTGGAGAATTTCATGAATCATATCGTTCCTTTAACACAAGATGAGGGACAGATTCGAACCAAGGGAAATACAAACCAGAATTTTAAAATAGTTTCTTTCTCTTTTACCATCAAAGACTCTTTCATCTTTACGTAGTAACCTTTTTCTGAGATAACGTGTGGAGGAGAAGAGAAGGCTGGAAGCTTATTTTCGTTGGCGAAAACATGAAACTCGGCTACTTCTATTTTTGCTTTGATTAACGTAGGAGCCCTTAATAGTGTAAATAGTTTGTAAGCACCTAGATTGCATAATAATAGTCACCATTTTTGTGTAAGCAGTAATTTATCTATCCTCATTTTAAGATGCATATTTGTTGATGAGCTACTCTAGGAACTGGTTTTTCAAGGTATATGAACCGTCGGCAAACCTATGCTGGCCCATTGTTGACCCTATGGAGTCTAAACCCAATTTATTTTCTATGGTCTCTGATTTGAATTTGATCTTTACCTTTGCTCAGGAGCCTAATTTGAAGCATTGTTTTCCACTTGTGGCATCCATGCTTGAGGCCCCTCTGGGCTGGAATTCTACTTACAATGCTTGTGCAACGCATTAACATGTACTCCGACTTATATGGGATTGCCGAATTATTGCACATCATGTCACCTTTAGGAATCTTGAATCTTACCTGATTTAGAAATATACACTTTCCTATTTGCGCAAGATTGGAATATATACACCTTTTGGATATATCTCCATTCCTACTACTATAAACAGGGGTTCACCACCACAAATAAGGACACGTTCAGTCACCCTTCGGTTCTTGAATCTTTGTCATCCTCTTCATCCCATAAATTTGCTGACTTAAGCATTGAAATTGTCATGCCACACAACCATCCAGTGCCCCTCCGATGTTCTGTTTTGCAAACTTCAGGCCCATCAGTCTAATCCTAGATCTCAATCTCTACCAGTAGGAATCGTAAAAGACAATCTTCATCACCACTTTCTTGAACTTCAGATTTGATTTCAAAAGCTGCGACGGCAAGAACCTTAAAAATCAAACTCCCCGATAACACCATCCAGGCGATTGGCAGGACTGTTGATGCTGAAGAAACATACAATGTTGACACCGGCAAGCAACCTGATGCCGGAGAAAAAAGTGGGATCGGTGGTAGCTAAAATACCATCATGGTTGACCCGTAATGCTTTGCCGACTTGATGGCACAATGTGAAGAACTAGAAGCTGAGAATAAGGAAATCAAGGCTCTAAATGAGCAGATTATGAAACAGAATGACCTAATTAAGGAGTAGAACGAGGAGCTTTGGGCTAGGTTGGACGAACAGAAAAAGCTATGCCAATCGAGGTCGCAAAAATTTGAAGACTGATAGCTTGGGTCGAGCAGCTTTATCGCCAGGCTCCTCACCATCAAAATAGGTTCTTATTCACAGTAGGAGAAGAGCCCTGCATGGACTGGGAACTAGCGGGAGTAATCAATTGAAGATCACAGGAAGGAAAAGAAGGATGAATCCCGTAGATTAGCTCCTTCGACCATTTCAAGCGGCTGACCTGCGCAGGACAAAGGTAAGAAGCCCGAGGAGGGCATGGATGTCCGTAAGTTGGATATAATGACGAAGATGTTGTATGAGAAACGAAAGAGCAAAAGGACGGATGTTGTATTTATATGATGGAACGGCGAATCCTGATGATCATCTGATGCAATTCTACACTATGATGGATTTGCATGGCCTTCGAGATGGGGTTAGATGCAAGGCTTTCCTCGGTACCCCTCACACTGTGTTTTGTTTTACAAGTTTTAAGCCCATCGATTGAGTCCCACATCTCAATCTCTACCGGTGGAAGTCCTAAGACAACAATATTTGTTTAATCTGCATTGTGATAATTAGATGTTTTAAATATGATATAATTTATAAATTAGTGCAAACTCACCAGCTGGTGCTGATTGGATTCGCATTAGTGTGGACAATGTGTGAAGTAGACTCCAAAACTTCATTAGCTTAATATTGGGATAGCTAATAATTGACAATGATATGGAAATTATAGCAATATATACTTATATGCTTAATGTATTATTAATATTTACTAAGTTATCAGTACTTGTATCAACAAGTAAACAAATATCATGAATATATAACCAAATGTACTTGGTCAAAGCATATTGTAATTGGATTTGACTGGTTAATTAGGTTGCTTCTCTTATTTTGACTTTTGCTCTATTAATATAATAAGATTAACAATGTTGTTAAATGTTGATGTACAATGACACCTCGATATTGACTCGGCGTTTTATGTTGTGCCAACATAAGAAGTGGAACCAATAAAAAAGTACGACTAAATTTAGAACGTAACTCTATGAATAAATATTACTGTATTTTTACGAATGCATGTATGTATCATACACAAAATTGAGATATATAGTTATAATATATAGCTATGGCCATGCATCATATGGATAAGCTTATTCTTAGTTTTGGTTAATGTATGTATGCATTTATATATATAGTATCTATAATGAACACTTTTAAGTGACTTTTATATATACTTTTACAACTAAATATGATGCATACTATAATGTGATTGTATAATATAAAGATGTATATATATATATATATATGTTGTATCTACAACCTTATTTTTGTTTCATATAGCATCAGGTGTTTGTAGATATATATATATGCTTTAGCTATCATATGTTGACTTAAGGAATTGTGTATATAATAGGACCATTTGAGTACATGGAGTAACAAGCTTGCTTGAACTAGGTGAATACCCCTTCTTGGTTTTCTTTTGTTTATGTAGTGGTCACGTGATCGTAGGACACTTGTTTGTTTATTGTGTATGTTTGCAAATCTAACTTAAGTGAAACTCACAACGATAAGTAAAATGACCAATTAATGATTTTTAAGATGAATTATCTCTAAATGATGAATGGTTACTTGAAATATTAATTAGTGTATTTTGTATTTCTTATATTAGGTTGATAGCTATTGAGATGTGCCTTAGAAGAGCTAAGTTGTGGATCTGTGTTTGGCTTATGAGAATATTCTTTCTTTTGGATATGAGATTTGAACACCCCCTTATTGATTGTCTTGTGTTTTTGCAATGGTCAAAAGATTATACATTACTTATTTGTTTGTTGTGTTTGTTAGTGATTCTCACTTAAGCAAAACTCATAACCTTGAGTATAATGACCAATTGGTGTTTTTGAAGATGAATCATCCCTAAATTACAAATCGTCGCTTGGATTATTGATAAGTATATATTGAATTTTTGATACCAGGTTGATAGCTACTAAAATGTACCTTAGAAGAGCTAAGCTACGGATTTGCATGTTGGCTAATGAGAATGTATTTTCTTTTGGATATGGGATGTGATGGTTGTTTTTTGTATGCTTGTAACTTGGTTATTTTTTGTAACATTTGTGTTAAATTGTTGAACTACTAAAGTGATTATCATACTGGCTAGGTTTGTGTTCCAATTGTAATGTTCAATTTATGCCATATTAATTGTACTATAATATCATATTTCTTAATTGAAAGCTAGGTTAGATTCACCTTGTTCTTGCCATTTGATTTAAAAGTTGTGCTTAGTTTGGTTAATTGTGCTATCTCACGTATTTATGGCATGGCCTGAGAATTGACCTCAAGGTCAGGTTTTCTTTTAAAATTGAGATTTTACTTGATTTGATTTTTGAGCACATAGAAAGTATCACCCAATCAATTCTGACCCTAATGCAATCAGCTTAGCTAAATTTTTTTGGCTACTTCTTATAACCCTATGTTCATGGACTTTATATCTAGATACTAGATGATGTCAACCAATTGGATGAAAAACTAGGTTGGGCTAGGATACTAGTACTAATACATGTCACAAGCATATGACATTCATATGAAGCATATGGATTCATGAGTGTACTTACTATTTGTTTGATATTTAAATATGTTGGATTATTGAATATAAGATTAGACACATTAGCTATCATGTTTTAGTGTCATTAGTTTTGTACTCACTTAGCTCAACAATAGTCGATGGGTTGGCTTATCTAACCTTCGATATTGAAGACAGAGTAAGCTAAGATTTGAAAGTTGGGTTCAAAAATAAGAGTGATTACCTACAAGGCTTTGTATTAGGTTTTTGGATGTAGCTTTACAGGGAACATCACCGTAGTACATTTTTTAAAGATTATGAATGTAAAGGTATAGCTCTAGACTGCATGTTATGGCCCAAATTTGTAAAGCTCTACTATGTTTTTTGTTATTAATGACAAGAAGTTTTCAAGATCATTATGCTTATGGAGTTAAATTAATAGGTTGACTACAGTTTAACCTCATCTCTAGTTGAAGGATGGTATAATAAACTACTTCTTGTAGACATGAGTTGAGAAAAAAATATAAGCAAACAGATGCCTTAATAGGAAGGGCATTACAGTATAAAAATGCAAAGAAATTTAACTTGAAATTTTACAAATCATAAACAATATACTTTGATGATAAAACAAATTATCTTAAAAAATCATTATGATTACTTGGATTTACTTCTTCTTTTTTTGTTTATAAAGTAGTATAGTATTATTACTTTTTATCCTTTATGTACTAAGTTTGGGTATCCAATATGGTTTTAAAAAATTCTTAAAATCTAACATCTAAACTTGATAAAGTTTTACAAAAATTTATAAAACCTGTCAAAAACCTTGTAATAAAATACTTTAGGTTATTCTTTGTTTTAGTTAAGTTGGTTACTTGATATGACTCGATCTGCTTGTACCCTTACAAACAACGACAAATAGTAGAAGAAGTCTAACTATAGTAAATTGTTCCTTGGTTTTGGTAAAAACATCTAAAGGAATATTAAATGGCCTTTCCAATGATACTTGCCTTTAAGAGTAAATTAGTGCCCTATGTCAATTAATAAGACCCAACAATAAGGAAAATAGTCTAACCAGGGTAAATTTCAACCCCAACTAAAACTTTAACTTAAACAAATTACTCCCGATTCTAGTAGAATCCCCCCCATTGGTCCTAACGTGCAATTTCCAGGACCCTATAAAAGGCTTAGTAGGATTGCCTTAAAATTTTCTAACACATGTGTACCTATGGTATGAAAATCATCATACAAATCAAAGGTTGCAAAACTTTAACTAATTATTTATTATTCATATTTAATTATATTACATATAACTAACTTATTTAATAAATAGCTAAGTATATCCAATTAGTCCATAGTCCATTGAGCCATAGAGAATCGGTACCCCCTACCAAAATAATAAAACAAGATAAATAATTCTTGAAATTTTTAAGCTTATTAAAGATGCTAGACTTAACAGAGAGATTAGTTGTTTCATAGAGTATTTTAAATCAACTACACAATCTTTTTTTTTTTTGAATTCTAGCTTTTCATTATGTTACTCAATGGTCGCACTCTACACTCGACTCCTATCCCTATCTCAGTCCCAACTATCAATCAACTTGCATGAGAACAACTATTAAGGAGTAAGTTATACGAGCTTAGTGAGATCTCCCATATTATATTGGTAAGCAAGTTATCAAATAATTAATTAAAAAATCATATGAATGCATAAATCAAACAACACGCCAACAATACATGCAGTGGCCTAAGAACTGTATGCAACTCAAAATTACATTCTCTATAGTCAAGATTGGAGATTATTAACCGATACAAACCATCAATAGAGTTCTAGCACCTAGGTTTTTAACCAAACTAGTGTACCGGTACATACATTTAAAAATTTCCTTACTTAGCAACTTTTTCCTTTTTCAAAATAAACAATAATGAAATCTCAAGTCTTGCGATGTGGTAGCCTTCGTAATCTACGTCACATACCCTAAGTGTTGTAAGCTAAGATAGGGACTCAATAAATATGGCACATATTGTGTGCTTAAAATAATCCCTTCAGGAGCTCCTGCTCTTATGAGCCCCTCTTACCTTCTATGTTAGGTAGCAATCGGTATAAGTATAATGCAATGTCGTGCTTATGCATGAACCCTTTAGTTTAAGCAAGTCGTGTATAGTTAAGTCAAATTATTAGGTGATTAACAATTAACAACAAACTACCAATCATCTAAAAGTCAATCTTATAACCAATTATTCATTTATTATATTTAACAATATCTTCACATCAAACAATCAATAATCAAGCACACTCATAACCTATACCCCAAGCATCAATTTGTCAATATATAGAATTTAGGTGCAGTAACTACAAGCATACAGCAAGTATAGAGTCATAGAAAATAGTCACTCTACCACAAGTGCTAGTCGTAGTAATCTAAAGGTAGGTCATCCCCAAGATCAAAGTCTCCTTATCAAAGTAAACATAGTAAGATAAGGATTTGTTATATTATATTGTCACTATAAGGTTCTACTAAAGTTATACTCTTGATTTAATCTTAATTTTTCTCAGTTAAGCTAAATCTTCAATCATGTATAATTTTTTTTGTTTTAAACTCGATTCTCATAATCTTATAGTCAATTTTCATCGTTTTTGCTTGTACTTTCATGTAGTGAGATCAGATTTGGGAAGTAAGGCCTATGATATGGCTTTAGGCTAGAGCAATAGCACTCTTCTTGGTTAAGTTTCCTTTTGGGCTTGATTTTGTTATCAGGCTTTTCCTCATTTAGTGAAATTATTAGGGCTTGGGCTTAGGGCTTAATTACCTTCTTAAGATTAGTTTTTTATTTAATATTTTTGGCCTTAACACTGTCTTGTATTTCTTAAATTTTTAAGTGGCTTTTATGGCCATAAATGGACCTAATTCTTACATTAATAATACTCATCACTTTGGTAGACTTAGGAAACTTAAGGTGGGCTTTCTACGAGCTTTTATACTACCCTTGTTTTACTTTCATCTTGCTGGTCACAAGAGTTCACAAATTCTGGTTGTGAGTTTTTAGGCTCATCTCATGAGTGTTGAGCTTAGTTTTGAGTTTTAGGCCCTTAACACTCATCTTACTATTCTTTGTTAGTCTTTTTACTTTGTTTACTACATTTTTAAGGGTATTTAAGTGGATTAAATATTGGTGGCAGATTTGGTTAGTTTGGTCCCTTAGTTCCTAAACTCATTTTTCAAACTTAATTCCTTGTTTCTTTAGTTTAGTTGCTTAGAACCAAAGCTTAACACTGCTTATACTTTAACTCATGCTTGTTTTACTCTTTGTAAATGGATTATTCTAGGATAATATTGACTGAAACAACATAGAGCATGCATTACTCTAGGTGCAAATGCTTTAAGTTAGGCCTTTAAGTGATGATTTCTTCACCAAAACTTCATATAATGGTTTTTCTATCACCTAGGGTTAATTTGATGGATGGACAACTCAACATAAGTGAAGATAACACTTAGATAACCTTCAAACACTACACATCCAGCACTTTAAGGAGCTTTACACAAGCTTACTTTTGCAATTTCTTTAAGTTACTAAGCTCTACTACAAGTAACATACATGTATGCTAATAGGAAAATAAGTTTAAGCTACTTATGTTCTATCACTTATTAAGAGATTCCAATAAAATTATCACTTATCCTAACTAAGAGAACTTCTAAAATACATGGTATAGTTACAAAAATAAGAAATGGAAGTCTACTTGGGGTGTTCTAAAGACACTTGAAGATAGAGTATACTTTACTAGTTGAACGGAAGGTAGTTGACACCTCACTTAAGCCCCTTCTTGTTCCTCTTTTTTGCCCATCTCCCTTAGTGATCCTTAAGCTTCTTGAACCCTATGATTTTGGTACTTGTTGCTGCTCTAAAGTCCTTCCAAATAGTTAAGTGTAGGGTGGTGCTTATAGGTGTCTTCTTCAAGGTCGAATTAAGGTGCTAGAATGGGGGGTTAGCGTATGGCTAGTGTATGTTTTTGGGTGGTAAAGATAGTTTTTTTGGGAAGCTTCTTCTTGTTTTGTTTAAGTGTTGGATGTTTTTAAAAGAAATGGAAGAGCAAGTGGGGTTTAAGGGGCTTTTCCTGGCCGGTTGGGGTAGCTAGGGTTTTCTCCTCATAATCTTGTCACGTTGATGTGTTGAAGTGAAGTATAATCAATGGGATGTGATAATTTGTGTAAAATTTTAGGTAGCTATTAATTATGAAGTTACAAGGGAGAAAAAGGATGAAAAGATGGCAAGATGGCATACCATACCTTATCAACTCTACTTTTGGGGTAGGGGTGGGTTTAGGGTATGGTTAGTTGTTTTGTTAACTCTACTTTTGGCTTAATCTAAAAATGGTTAAATTACCTTTTTCCTTAGGAATTAGAGATTTTCTTGTTTACAAGTGAATTAGGTTTACATCATTTAGTTTAGTTTGTTTGAACTTAAATTGGAAGGGAAAATGAATAGAAGATGGCCGGTCCTAACTTCACGTGTAGCTCTCCAATTTCTACTCTTGAAATGTTTTACTTATTACCTTATTCAAGTGGCTAAGTTAAGGTTTAGTTCTTAAATTTTTTTTTTTCTTTTCTCAAATTGGTTTTTGAGATAGGTTATAAGTATCTTAAGGTTGGTTTAAGCTCGGTTAGGCTTTCGGCTTTTAATATAGGGTTTTTAAGTGTTTAACTTAATACTAAGGTTTTCAATCCTTCTTTATGGTTTTGATAAGTTTAGGAACTCATTATGTTTAAGGTTAGGGTTTTGATATCAATTTTTTATCATACATGGATAAGGTTACTTTTATGTTTATATATATGGTGCAATTTATGTATGAGGCATAATTATAATTTCACTGATCTAGCATTTTAATTGATTTAAAATTATATAGTGTTTTGTACATTTTAACGTTCATAAATAAAATTATATCATAAGTATATGTATGTATCGTGCATTTAATCTTGTAAGGATATATCCTTATTAATCAAATGCTTTAATTAGTACTGTTTGAATCAATTGGTATTATACTGTATATCATATGTGAAAGAAAATTTTACATGTACATATACACATACCTAGTGAAATACATGTTTGTGTGGTAATTTCTTAATTTATAAACTTTATCTGCTATATAGCTTAATTTAATTAGTTACTATTATTTAGGGATACTTTGATCATTTGATATTAAATTTGTATGATTTGGAATATCTAGATTCAATTTATTAAGTTAGCATTTTAATCTATTCAATTTTATGCGAGTTAATATTATGCAAGATATCTTATAAATGTAGTATGTAAAAAGGAAATTACACATGTATAGCATGATGCACACTAATAGGGGTAAATTCATAATTTTTTTACTTTAATTGGATTAATTTAGCTTATTGTCATTATTTAGGAATACTCTAATTGTTTGATATAGAATTTTTGCAACTTGATGAAATTCAAGTTTAATTTACCATTCTAGTTTTGTTTTAACGTTTTGTTGAAAGTTTCTATTAGTTTTAATTCCTTTGGTCTCGAGGGGCATAAAGATGATCTATTAGTACTTGAGTCCAATTCTATATTTAAAAGATCAAATTTGCAAGGTTTACCATGACATTCCTAAAGAATAGCAAAAAACCTCCTTTGATGACAATTTCCCCAAGAATAATAATCATTTGTTAGTTAATATGAACTAATAGAGATAAAGCATAACTATAGTAAAAGAAGTCCAAACCTACTAAGTTGCTTGCTTGACATCAAGCGAAAAAAGGTCCCCTTTGATGGTAATTGCTTCCAATAGTAAATAAGAACCATATCATAGTTATTACAACCCAATAACAATAGTAAATAAATTCTCATTCCCTATAAGTTCAACTAAAGAATTGTAAAAAATAAGCTACACTTGATGATATTAAGTTTATGACGCTTAATTAAATGCTATGTGAGATAATAATGAGCTACTTCAAAGGTTTGGGCAATTCTCTCATTATAGGCCAAACCCAAACCTAACAAGAAAGAACCAAGCATCACCAAGATCTTTGATAGTGAATTTGGAAACCAATTGCTACTTAAGAGTAGAAATAGTATCTATGTCTGTCCTTGTTAATAACATATCTAATAAGAAAACCATAAGAATCATCACATGTGAACAAAGATTAATCACTTATTAACTATGTAAATCCCTGTTGAATAAAAAAGTGTGAAATTTTTAGGTTCTATTGCTTAAGAGCTTACTTTAGGTCATAAAGTGACTTTTTAAGTCAACAAGCTTGACCTTCCTTAGCTATAACCTTGAGGTGGTAACATGAAAGTTTCTTCATCAATATGCCCATGTAAAAAGGCATTATTGATGTTAATTTGAAACAAAGACCAATCACGTACACTAACTATAGCTAAAAGAATCCTTAAAATTCCTATTCTAGCTATTGGGGTGGGGGGGTGGGTGGAAGTATTATGTTAATCTTCCCCTTCCATTTAAGTATAACCCTTTGCCACTAATTTAGGTTTATAGCACTCTATAGAACCATTGACTTTATTTTTTACTTTAAAAACCCACTTACAACTAATTCCTTTCCTTTCACTTAGCAAAGTAGTGAGTTTCCATGTGTTATTTCTTTCGAAAGCATCCAACACATATTGCATAGCATCTTTCCATTCTCTATTTTTTAAAGCTTATGAATAAGAACTATGCTCTAAAACAGTTAGTACATTGGCTAATGAACCAATAAAGTCTAGTGGAAAAAGAGCAAAGGTTTGTAGTTGACAAAAAAGGATATATAGGTGGTGATGAAGTAAGTTTGGTTTCTAGCGTCGCATCTACACTAAAAGGTACACAATTAGATTAGATTATATGCATATAATTAGTAAGCCATTATAGAACAAGTCTTGCCCTTTGGGAGCTTCACATAACTAGTAAGCAATAGAATTGGGAATATTAGGATCAGAAGAAGGATCTAATGATTTCGTAAGAGAGGGTAACAAAGAAGACAAATCAATGTATAACAAAACAAGATCAGAATACTCAAGAGAAACATGTTGTGACGGAACAACAAACGGAGTAGAAGGAGGAGAGGATGAAACACAACATCTCTATTGAACAAGATCAATTTCTAAGTGAGGTCAAACATTTTGTAACTCTTTTGTCTTCGATTGAAACCTAGAAATATGCATCACTCCTTTTGGTTCAATTTTATCTTTTGTAGTGTAGAGGTAACAATAAAACAAAGGAAATCCATAGCTCTTAGATGTGTATAATCAAGGACATGACCAAAGAGTGCTTCACGATGTGATTTCTAACCCAAAATTAACATAAGCATGCAGTTAATAAAGTATGTTTTTGTTAAAACATACTCACTCCAAAATTCCTTAAGAAGATTTACTTAGATTCTCAAAGCTCTTGTTGTGTCAAGTAGATGTTAGTGTTTCCTCTCAACTCTTCCATTTTGATGAGGTGTGCAAGTCATGGTTTGTTGATGTAAAATTTCTAGGTTATCAAATGAGGATTGAGAAGTGCTTGACATGAATTCCTTTCATTTGTTACATTTGGATGTTTAGTGACCTTATGATACATACAATGATGTGGATGGACACATGACCAGTGGTATCATGTGAATAAGGGATGAATGCACACTAAGTTGCTAAGTTGGAATTCTCCAAACTTTTATCCTCGACCTCATTTCTCAAATTTAGAAGCGGCTCAAGTTAGGTAATCCACCACCTTCTGGTGCATTGTCTTGACAGCTTTTGATTTTTCTTCAGCTTGTTGATCCTCAGGTTGGCTTGGTAAAGGGACCTAGTAAAGTGGAAGCTTAGGGTTAAATCCATACACGACCTCAAAGTTGCCCATGACGCTATAGGTTGCCTTGTTGTAGGCAAACTTAATTAGGGGAAAGCATAGATCCCAATTAGCTTGGTTCCTTTTGATTGTAGCTATGAGCAAGGTGCCCAAGGTTTTGTTAAAAACCTTTATTTGTCCATTTGTTTGGAGGTGGCAGGACATGCTAAACAATAGCTTTATTCCCAATCATCTCCATAATGTCTTCCAAAAATGGCTTAGGAACTTAAAGTTCCAGTCTGATACTGTAGTCTTCAATATTTCATGCAGCTTGACCACTTCCAATAAAAAGAGAGAAGAAATAGCTGAAGTGTTGCTAGTTTAACTGCACAACACAAAGTATACCATCTTGCTAAACCAGTCTACGACCACCATGATGGACTCTTTTCCTCGAGATGTCCTTATTAACTCTAGTACAAAGTCCATACTCAATTGGACCATTGTTTGATTGAGACAAGTAATAGCAAATAAGTTCCTTGTTCAGTTTGGTTCTTCGCCATTCTACAGTAGCATACCTCTTCCAATACAAACTATACATCTCTCAACATTTTTGGCCTAAAGAATCTTAAAGTTAGTACTTCATGGGTCCTAGTCTTTCCGAAGTGGCTAGATAATCCCCTTCTACGTAACTCGTGCATGAGTAATCCTCAGATAGAATAGATTAGGATACACAATTTACCTTTTTGGAACAAGTATCTGTCTTCTTTGTGCTAGTCATCAACAATTTATCCTTCCTTACATCTAGTATAGATCAGGCCAAAGTATAAGTCTTTGGCATATAAGCCCTTGATCATAGAAAACCTAAGAAGCCTCATTTAAAGCTTAGTTAAGAGGGATTGTCACCATGATAGGGCATTAGCTACTATATTGCCTTTGCCGTTCTTATATTGATGACATAAGACTCTTATTTTTCAATCAGTTTTAGTAAGTATGAGTATGTTATAGAAAAAACAGAAAAATAAAATCTTATATTTGCCTACCTATTAAAGTAAAATGGTTTAAGTTAATTTAGAATTCTGATCAGATGAATTCCTACAATCTTGATTCACCTAGCTATGAGAACAAAGTATGCATTTCACAAGAGTACGAAAGTGTTTTATGAGAAAATGAGAATGAGTCTCTTATCCTTTATGAATTAGTTATAGTATATTAATAGTACCTATGAGCTACGTAACTAACTAACTAATTGTAAAACTAAACAACAAATAAAAGAAATCCAACTGTTAAGTAAAACTACACATGGAAATAAAATAAATATAGAGTATATTTTGTGATCCCCACCCCCTCCCCTCCTCTCAAGTTGGTGAGGGTTGTAATACAAACTTAGTGCCAAAAAGATGTAATTGTAGAGAAGACAAAACTTGGTGAATAAATCAGCAACTTACAACGGAGATGGAATGTATACAACTTTAAGAAATCTCGAAGTAACATATGCTCTCGTACAAAATGCACATCAATATTGATGTGTTTTGTGTGAGATTGTGAGCATGTATTAGAAGCAACAAGCATAGTAGATTTATCATCACAATGGACAATAACAGGTAACACAAAAAAAAAAAAAAAAATAGAAAGATCCGTGAGAACATAAGGTACCTATAGAACTTCTTTAACAATAGTAACAAGACTACGATACTCAACTTCGGTAGAGGAAGTGGAAACAGTAGATTGTTTTTTTTTTTTTTTTTTTGGTTTTCCAAGAAACCAAAGATGAACCTAAGAACACAGAGCAACCAGTGATGGAGCACTTGTCAATAGAATTAGAGGCCCAATCGACATCGGAATATATAGACAAATCCAAAGAAGCTATAAACAAATAGAATAAGCCTATAGACAAAGTACCCTTAAGTTACTTTAACACATGGAAGACTACCTTTAAATGCTCTTCACATGGTTTTGACACGTCTTGGCTAAGACTATGTAAAGCATAACTAATGTCAAGATGCGTATTATTAATATAAGAGAGCTTGCCTACCAATCTACAAAAATAAGTTGGATATGATAGTTGAGGACCTACAGTAGAAGTTACACAAAAGCCAGAAGGCAAGGGTGTAGCAACCGATTTAGCACCAAACAAGCCAGTTTTAAGTAAAACATCAAGAATAAATTTCCTTTGATGAAGTAAACAACCTAGAGGAGTACAACAAAGTTCTAATCCAAGAAAGTAATGCCCAAGACCTAAATCCTTAATAGTAAAAGCACCATGGAGTTGCTACTTGATTTCTTGGATAAATGATGAGTTGGAACCAAGCACTAACATGTCACCCACACAAAGCAAGATAATCACACATCCATAAACATGATGTCTTATAAAAAGCGAATGATCATGCTTCAATTATGAGAAGCTACGAGAGATTAGAAAACTAGAAATCTCCAAGTTCTACTGCTTAGAGGATAATGGCTTTTCTTCAAACAACACGCTTGAATGGAATTAGCCTTAAGATAACCCAATGGTGGCATCATGTAGATTTCTTCATGTAAATGACCATGAAAAAACGCATTGTTAACATCAATTTGATATATGGGCCAAGAAGAAACAATAGCAACTGAAAGCATAATCCTAATAGCAGACAATTTGGCCACTAGAGAAAAAGTTTCATTATAGCCCTTACTTACAATTTGTGTATAACCCTTAGCAACAAGTCTAGCCTTATACCTTTCTATTCTTCCATCTAGTTTATATTTAATTTTATAAACCCAATGACATCCTATAAGCTTTTTATTAGGAGGTAACTCCATAAGATCCTATGAATCATTCCTTTCTAAAGCGAACAATTCTTACTCTACAGCCTTAGCCTATTCATTCTGAGTGACTACCTGTAAATAAGTCTTAGGCTCTTAAATAGCTAATACGTATACAAGGGAAGCAACATAATTAAAGGGATAGTTGCTAAAATTTGATGAAGAAAATAAAGGATAACAAGAAGGCAAAGGACTAGAAATAGAAGTAGCATCATAAAGGAATTCTAAAGAAGAGTTAGAATTAGGACAAACAACAAGGGAAGCAACACTGCTAGGCTGGACAGAATACACATAATCTTATAACCAAGCAAGCGTAAGTTTAATTCTGGTAGATCTTCTAAGTGACTGACAATCATAAGTTAAAGGAAAAGAAGTAGAACGACTTTGAGAATGAGAAGAAGCATTAGGGGAACTAGACTGTAGTTGGTCGGAACAAATGGAACCAACATAAGTTTCAAGAGAAACATGAGGAAAAGTACTAAGTGACTCTGAATGACCTTTAGACTTAAATGGAAAAACATTTTCTATGAAAACTACATCACAACTAACAAACAACTTCTATGTAATGAGATCAAAAACCTTAAAAGCTTTATCACCATTGGCATAGCCAAGAAATACACACCTTAAACCCTTTAGATCAAGTTTATCCTTTAAGGGAGAAAGATTAGTTGCATAGCAAAGGTAACCAATAACTTCAAGACTTGAGTAATCTAGTTTTTTATGAAAAAGAATGTCAAAAGGAGTTTTCCATCCTAGAAACTTCATAGGCATACGATTGATTAGATATGTAGAAGCCAAAACACACTTCCTAAAAAATTGTTTAGATAAACTGGCATGAATTCATAATGCTTTAGAAGTGTCTAGCAAATGGCGATGTTTTCACTCTACTTTACCATTTTGCTGTAGGGTATAAGGTACAGACCTTTGATGAATGATTCCTAGTGTGTGAAAGAGTGTTTGATATGAAGAAGAAACAAATTCCCCTCCATTGTCTATTCGAACAAGTATAAGGGTGGCTATGAAATGATTAAAAATATAATGGAAACAGTTTTTCAAAAGTGTTGGTGTTTGTGACTTATGATGCATCAAAAATGTCTAAGTGGAAAGAGAAAAATCATCCACTATAGTCAAGAAATATCAACCACCTATTGAGGATGTCACATGATAAGCCCCCTAACATCAATGTGGAGCAATTCAAATACAAAAGAAGTTTTATTTTTTACTAATAGGAAAGCTAAGCCTATGAAACTTAGCCCTTTAACAAGAATCACAAATAAAATACTTGAAATGTAAGTGATTACAGTTGTCTAAAGGACTAAGTTTGGAAAGTGATGTATGTCCCAATCTACTGTATATAAGACTCACACTTGTATCAACAAGATTTTCTTGTACAAGAAAGGAAACTTTACCATTGACAACATAAGAAGTACTAAGACTAAACATGTAAAGTCCAACTCTAGCTTTAGCAATTGCAACAATTTCACTAGTATTTTGATCTTAAAATTGGCAAGAAAAGGAATCGATGATTATCTTAAGTGGAAGATCAAAAACAACCCTATTCACAGAAAGCAAATTGTATGTAAAACTAGGCAAGTATAACACATGTTTCATCACAAATTATGCTCTTAACAGTATTGAACCCAAAGTTGTAGAAGACATTAAGGTTCCCTTTAGAAGTTTTATTGAAACTGGTTTGGTAAAAAACTCAATGTCAGTAAATGTATCAAGATGTAGAGACATATGGTCAATTGTGCTTGAATCCACTATCTAAGTGCTCAAAGAATTATTAACAATTACAAAACAAAAAGAATCGATAGCAATCATACCTATTGTTGTAACAACATTAGAGGGACCTTCTTTCTCCTTCAACAATTTTACCATCTTCTGACAAAGATTATGTAAGAGAACTTTAACATAAGATCCTGAAGAACTAACACCATGCAAAACTCCTTCAAAAGGAGTGTTCAATGTACTAACGACTACATCATTGTCTGTCTAACAAAAAGAAGCCTGAGGATTAGTTTTTGTTTTCAAACTCAACTTCTTACCCCTATACCACTCAAGATATTCAACAAGTTAAAAGCATGTGTCTATAGAATTCCCCTGCGATTTGCAATGCTAGCAAAATAGATCTCATTTGTTCTTCCTTTTATCAATTACATTAGTTCTGCCAACCATAAAAGCTACAACATCTATACACATGTTAATTCCTCCAGTAAGCTGACATTGCTTCTTTACTTGCTAAACCAGATAATTGCTCTATTAACCGATGGAAGAAGCTCCATCAACAAGATCTGATTTCTTACTTCTTCATAAGCTTCATTTAGTCCTATAAGAAATTGAACTAGTTTCATGTACACCTCATACTCGACAACAAGTTCTCTAAATGCACAAGTATAATATTCCAATTGATTGCATTCATAATGCGAAAATAGATGAAGTTCATGTAATTCATCCCAACAACAACACGACTTGTTATAGTAAATACACAATTGCATTTCCTTGACTAATATTACTACTAATTTCATATCTTAATTGAAAAATCAAAGGTTCGCTCGTTGTTCCATATTGCTCCTTAATCTCATCCCATAACTCTTTGGCTAATTGAGTATATAGAAAATTCTGAGCTAACTTGCTAATTATAGAATTCAATAACTAACTTCTAACCATAAAATCACATCACAACCATTTGTTAAAATTTTCAATAGTTTCAATTAGTTTTTTGATCGAACCATCAATGAAATTGATCTTAACCTACGCTTCTAATCCCAATCTCATTGACTTACTCCATGAAAGGTTATTACTACCATTAAAGATAATATTACCAATAGATATCCATGGATTATCCAATCTGGACAAATTAAAAAGATCGTTTAACCCTAATTCAACTTCGTTATTCATTTCTCTTACCACAATTTGATTCATGCAATTCTCAATCAAATTAATGAACATTAAGAACTAAAATACCTAAAACCCGCTCTTTTGCCATTTAGGATTCTAATCAAATGAACTTTTGCAATCTCGATTCAACCAACTATGAGAACAAAGTGTTGCATTTCGCAAGAGTAAGGAAGTGTTTTGTGAGATAATGAGAACGAGCCTCTTACCCTTTCTAAATTAGTTGTAGAGTATTAATGGTACCAATAAGCTATGTAACTAACTAACTAATTGTAAAATTAAATGACAAATAAAAGAAATCCAACTATTAAGCAAAACACAAGAAGAAATGAAATAAATATATTTTGTGAGTTAAGTGGTCAAACTGTTTTGTTTTTTTTTTTTTTAATTCACTCTCCTATATAAATTAATGCAAGACTTTTTTTTTCCCAAATTCATGAAATTTATATTTAGAAGGATAGTTGAGTGCATAAATAATTAAAAATTTTTAAATAGAAATAGCAAATTAAAAGTGAAAGAAAAGAGAAGAAATAATAATTAAAGGGGAAAAGAAGCAACAAAGATAAAGTTGAATAAAGATAATAGAGAGAGAGAGAGAGAGAGAGAGAGAGAGGATGAGGAGGAGGAGGAGGAGAAGAAGAAAACAAAACGGGGGAGTTTTGTCAATTGGCAACTGAAGAAGCTAGGGAATTGTATATATAAGAAAATAGAAACCAAAACGAGAATCCAGTGCTGGAACCTTCATAATAAGGTCAATGCCCTTCCAACCTAAGCTTTATTCCTCAAAGAGTAATTAGATTCCATCCGTGGCAAATACCGAGTCAGTCTGCTTTTAAATGAGAAGCCCAGATTGAAAGCTCTGATGCTGTTGTCCAACATTGTTACTTCATTTCTGAATAGCAAAGCAGACGCTAGAGACTTGAATAAAATTGTACAAATTTTGAATTATAAGATCCTACTTCCTAAAAATCGAATTTACAGGCGTGCAAAACTTGAGATAAGAGGTGAGTACCAAAGAAAAGGAATGCGACTAATCTTAAGAAGGAAAGCCTACGGATAATTTGTATAATCATTCAAAATTTCACAATCGCTCTGTAATTATTTTATTCTATTTTTTTAAAAAAAAAAAAAAAACTAGCCACTAGGTTAATCAATATATGTTTCACAAACAACAGAGTTGTTCACTATTTGCCCACCAGTGGAGCAGCCATATGCATGGACTAAGGAATCCAAAGATATCACAGAAGATTCAGGGGAGACATTCAAATCAGGTTCATCAAATGTGACAGCTTTCTAATTATCAAAATTTTTCCTGTCGATATGAAGACCAATAAAGCCAAAAAGGAAAATATGTATGTTTTTCTCCTCTAACAAAAGAACTGACTGACGTGAAAGGATTTAGATAAGCTTCTTCTTCTGAAAGAATCGCTTCAAGTACCATAATTGCAAGACTGAAACAATGATACACACACCCAAGGACATGATACCGAACCAAGCAACTCTAGCATTTGTTGTCTCACTAACTGTTCTCATCTCCGCTTCCCTAGAAAAGAAAGAAATATAAACAGAAACATAAAGTCAGTGATCGTCCAGGATAAAGAAATTATGACCTTACTATCCCATAAAAGCTCTGGAATGGTACCTGCTTTTCAGATATATAAGGTTTTCATGAATGGCTTCCACAGCTCCTTCAAGTTTTCTAAGCTCAAGCTCTACACCCTGCAAACAGAAACTCAAGTAATTTCACCAAGTGGACAGAAACCTGCCCAAAAACTAAAGAATCTCTGTGCCGATATTAGAAGGCCCTTCAGCTTGCAAGCAAAAATTATCAGCATAATCAAGTCTAGCAGCTTTGAGACAACCATGAGATGTTTGAGAGAAAAGAACCTTGCTGAAATTGCCTTTTAAATAGCGAACTTTTACAATCAATTTCTCATCCTCGAGGACCTCAACAAAGATTTCATTCTCTGTGTTAAAGATGACTACCTACTAAACTGCCTAACTGGAGCCACATCACATCGAGAACTGAAGGCTGGGAGGCAACAACTACTGCATGTCAATATGTCTTATGTATCACAAGCACCAAACCAAATCCATAAAGTTTATTATGCTCCTACTTTTTGTCAGCCTTGTAGTAAAACGTAGCCTGTACCTTAAAACTTTTAAGAATAGAAATTTAGCTATGCTAAGCTGACTAGGAAACAAGATTAATCTAGTGCTCACCTCAATCTTTTCTTTCCTTGCAACTGATTCCCAATCCTTTGCAGCAATTCCGATTTTCCAATCTAGGTTAACACTTACTTCCGCACTTCCTTGGTTTTGTCCATCTCCATCCATCCAAAAACATGCCAGGTAATTGCCAGCTTCGCTAGTTGTAAAAGCAAATTGACCATGAGTCACCTTCACTTTGTGATGAAGATTGTTTCCATACGGTGATGTTACCTAACGAATACACAGCATTAATCAGCATGAGAAAAGATAATATCCCAGACTTAACACATGCACAAATGAAACTGGATAATAAGTGCAACACAAGATGGGGCAATAATAAGATCAGACTCAAGAGTTAGATAATATGTCATTAATTGAGAATACCATCGCCATCCATGTCAATATATCATTTTTTCTATGTTTGCTTGGTAAGATAATTATTAGTAATATGCATATAAGCAAGTAGGGGTGAGCGAGTACATAATAGGCAAGGTACAAGGCTCTACCCATATCCTATCTCATGAATATAAGTTCCCAAATTTCGATACTAAAACTCAACTTGTAAGACAAGGAACCACCTTGATATATATCCTTTGTAAAATTTACAAGATATAGAATACCCTATGGAGCTTGTGATTTTTTTAATTACATTTTTAAAATTTGAGGTAACTCATCTAATAACTTATCAATTTTTTTCAAGCGCTTTAACCTATACATTCATCAATTTGGTAGTCTTCAACAATTTAGTCATATTTTTTAATCATGTATTCTCATAAAGCATTTATCATGAAGCTAATAGTACAACTCTAAAAAATTTACCTTAGGATGCTATTATAAAATCGCAATCTATCATAACGTCTAAGTCCTCTCCTTTAAAAGAAAATAAGGACACCGAATCTATTACGATATTTTTACTAATACAACATCTTAGGAAAAAAAATATAATGCAACAAAATAGCCAAACTCTAAACAATTTCAAGTATGTGTTAAATTAGAATTATTATATTTTATTTTGCTCAATATTATCAATTAATAATTTTTATAAGATGGATACAAGTTTACATTCTCATCTATATTATGTATGCCTTAGAACACATGCATGACTGTAGCTACAAGGAATGGAGATACCGTACGCCGTAAATTACCCCATAGAAACAGGTTTCAAAAAATTGTATTAAGAACCTATCCTACCTGCCTGAAATCTAGCTGACCATATAGGATAGAGGAGGTTCCATGTTCCCACAAGGTTATATGCTCACACTTATACGCATGTCATGCATGCTTTGACAGAGAAAGGTAATATTTATTTCACCAGGAAGCACAACTGGTTATCTAATCACCTTTAAAAAGGTGATGGTTGTTTTATATTCAAATAATGCTAATCTGTCATAGAGACATAGCTAAATAAAAGATGACTAATAGAGAGCTGATCCTTTTCATCCCTGATATAAATTAAACCCCAAATTTGCCCCACTAAGACTGGACATCAAGCCATTTCAATGCAGCAGACAATGGTCCAGAGGACCACTAGAGAAAATGAAATCAGCTTAACACATAGCATAGTACTAGTAAGCAGCAACTATAGTAACAATAAATAAACTGCAGACTTGATCTCCTTTAGCTTGAAAATAACAACATGATTACAGCACCACAAGGCATTGGAGACCTCCTGAATCAGTCACATGATCGAATACAGGAATCTACCACCTAGACCAGTCAAAAGCAAATCTAGACTATTAGACAAGTTACTGTAGCATGAATCTACCACCTATTAGACCAGTTACTATAGCAGGAATCAGTCACATGATCAAATACATGAATCTACCACCAGTTACCATAGCAGTGATAAAGCAAATCTAGCCTAGAGAATTTTGTTAGAGTTGCCACCAAAATAAGACTAAGTTTATTTGTCAATATTCACATCACATATAATGTTATCAGTAAGCACAAGCATAATCCCAAGGAGCCAAGCAAAGAATTTAGCTAGTATCTTTGCATCAGAGGCACTTCATTTGAATGCCACCTCTGAAGCATCCAACAAAGTTCGATAGAATGGTTCAAGTTTATATCATGACCACCCTGTTCAAATAGACTTTCAGGCTAATTGAAAGAAGTGCCATCTGTTTCAAGAAATCAACTACTATCTGACTTTGTTCGAATGTGATCAGAAGAAGTCCCCTTGCTATTTATTGAAACTTTTTTTGGGTAGGTTAAGAGACTTTGTATATATATATATATATAGAGAGAGAGAGAGAGAGAAAGAGAGAAGAGGCCAGGATGTACAAAAGAGAGACCAAGTTAGCAATTTACAATTACAAAAACAACGGAGCTTGTCGATGACAAACTTGGTCAACAATATAGCTCTCAAATTTATACATCAAAATAAGACAAAATAATCCTAACTAACGTGCTAGCATTAGTCAGTTGAACTCCCAGACGTATTGAATTTCCAAACATGATAAACTACAACCGCAGAGGTTTTCCTCCATTTGGTAGGGAAAATCGGTATGAAACCTTCCACAAAGGCTGACATAGTATTGAATGAGAGGCTGCTCGATGGAGTGGGGATGTGGGAATGATGGAGGACCTCCCAAATTGTTCTCATAATTGACACTAAAGGAAAAGATGACCATGATCCTCCTCTGACTCAGCACAAAGGAGACATCAGTTCTCTAATATAATTCCCCATTGTAGTTGTGTTAGAAGCCTCTCCTTTGTCGTTAGTGTCTTAGGATGATGTTTTTGCTCCATATAATTGCATGCTATGGAACCACTTGTCTTTTCCTTCTCACTAAACTATAGGCTGATTTGATAGCAAATCCTTTATTAGGATCAGCTCCCCACACAAAAGTGTCCTTGATACTAACTCTTGGCATAATGTTTTATGGAAGGGTAGACGACATAGCATTCCAAGTCTCACCATTGGGCTACATCCACCCATTACCATTAATAATTTGGTTTAGTTTCACTACTTTAGCACATCCCATCAAATATCTGGTTCTCTCCCCAATCCAATCCACTAGTGGTCCTTTGGGATGCCATGTATTGTACCATAAGGAAATATTGCTTCCATCTCTACTAAGCCAACCGAGAAGTGGACGTGACCACCTTCTTGCTTGAAGAATTTTACACCAAGACCAATAGCCTTGAGACGA
The DNA here is from genome assembly GCA_024138005.1 of Lumnitzera racemosa. Taxonomy (NCBI): domain Eukaryota; kingdom Viridiplantae; phylum Streptophyta; class Magnoliopsida; order Myrtales; family Combretaceae; genus Lumnitzera; species Lumnitzera racemosa. The sequence continues at coordinate 48,312,926 of JAMXBC010000012.1, read as the reverse complement.
GTTTAGTATAGCCTAAAAATTTCGACCCTTCAATAGATCATCCCTTACCCAATTAGGCTGTAGACTAGACACATTCACCATTAAGTTCTACACATGTTTCAGCTATGCTACCTTCTTCCATAAGGTGATATCCATGATGCTCAACGCACCTTCACTTTTAGGAAACCAAACTTCTTCCCATAACACCTTAGGTTCGGCTTTGGCTTCGGCTATATTCAATGCATTCCCAAGGAAGCACTTCATCTTCATAGTCAACTCCTTAAGAATACTATTAGGAAGAATGAAGATGGAAGCCCAGTATACCTATAGAGAGGAGGAAGCTCTTAATAAGTTGAACTCGCCCCACATAAAAAGATGTTTTGTGGTCCAACTATTAATCTTAGAGGCAAATCTATCAACTAAGATACAACAATGTGCTTGGGATAAGCGAGTGGAAACAAAGAGGATGCCCAAGTACTTCATTGGTAGACTTCCTTCAATAAAACCCATCACATTCACAATGCTCAACCTCTATGCATGATTGACATCACTGAAAAAAATTTGGCTCTTTTTAAGTGCTGCTCCCAAGACTTGAAAGGAAAAAGAATTCTTGCAAGCACCGGTTAATGAGGGCAATTGAGGGTATCTCCCCTTTGGAAAAGATAAGAAGATCATCCACGAAGCAAACACAATTTATCTTTGCTTTTTTGCAACACCAATGATGCTTACAGTCTTCTTGCATGTTCAAGCTCCTTAAAAAGCATGATAAAACCTCCATTACCAAAATAAAAAGATAATGGTATATAGGATCCTCTTGTCATAGGCCTCTAGAGCTAACAAAGTAACCCTCCAACTCTATTCAAACTGATTGACAACTTAGGGAAAGTCACACATTTCATAATCTAACAGACAAATAAGGAGAAGTTAATAGCAAAGAAAAGGCTCTTTAGAAAAGACCAATTCACATGATCATAGGCTTTCATAACATTAATCTTCTTTATTGCACATCTTACACCATAAAGATTCTTGTGATAACCTTATAATAGTTCTTAGGCTATTAGGATGTTATCCACAATTCTCCATCCTTTAATAAAAGCGGATTGTTCCTTCCTTACTAGTTTAGCTAGAAAACTTTGAATTTAGCTTGCGATAATCTTCGAAATGCATTTATAAAGGACATTACAATAGGAGATAGGCATGAAAATAGCAAAAGTAGATGGAGTAACTATCTTAGGGATAAGAGCCAAGTAGGTAGAATTTGCAACCTTTAGAAGTATGCCAGAAGCAAAAAAGTCCTTAATGGCCATGCAAACATCTTCCCCTACAATATGCTACATTACCTTGAAGAAATATCCATTGAACCCGTTCGAACCCGAGACTTTATCTTTAGCTATGGACCACAAAGTCTCCTTAATTTCCTAGTTATCCAATGGTTTGACCAAAGCAACCAATCCTCCGCCATGGGTTTCTTCTCCACCAAGAAAGGTAGACTATCTAGGCTTGATGGTATATATGGAGGTGGAGCCAAAAGGTTTTGGAAATAAGAAACCATAGCATCCTTAATGCACTTCATATCTGAGGTGCTGGAACCGTCTTCAAGAGAGATTGAACGGATTCCATCTCTATTATCTTTATGCTTCAATGATTGGTAGAAAAAACAAGAATTCTGATCACCTAATTTAAACTATGTTTGTCTTGATTTTTATGTAAGGAAAGACTCTTCAAATGCTGTAAGGTGATATAATTTTCAAAAGTCTTCTTTTCCAACACCCAATCAGCACCATTCAGGTCTTGACGATTGCATAGTTAGATGTTCTTCAAAGCCCCTTGAGCGAGAGCTACCCTGATGGAAATGTTTTAGTATTTCTTATTGAACCATTTTAGCTCTTGCTTTAGCAACTTAAGCTTAGTTGTTACTCTAAACATCGGGGTACCTACTACTTTCGACCTCTATACCTGCTCCACAATTTGCAGGAACTGGGGATTAGAGCTCTAAAGTCACAGAATCTAAAGGGGGTGCTCCTTTTTGAAATATCAACATAGAGATTAGCAATGAGCGGAATATAATCCAAAGCAACCAAAACCTCAGTTTGTGGATATTCATGTAGCTATTCGCAATTCACCAAAATTCTATCTAGTCTTCACATAAGTAGGTTAGAATCACACTTATTCGACCATGTGTATAGAAGGCCATTGGTTCTTACTTCCTCCACTTTCACTTCTAAGCAAAACTTTTTAAAATCTCCCATCCCAAGTGTAATCATTTCATTACCTCCTATTTTCTCCTCTACATTGTGGCACTCATTAAAGTCCCCACATACTAGCGAAGGCCCTCAAATTAAACTTTTAATATTTAGCAAATCTACCTAAGGTACCTTCTGATCATTAGTTAAATTCACTCCATACACAGATGAAAACCAAAACCAAGCATCATCTACAACTCTCTAGCATCAACAATGGATGAATTAGTAGGTAGTAGAGCATATATTCACCTACTACTACGTTGGATTCCAAGAAATCCATACATGACCATTATCATGATAAATCGAATTCCAATTTAGAAAGATTCTAGACTAGATAGTGGATGCTTTATTTACTTTCTCTTTTGTTTCTACTATACCTAATAAAGAGATTTGATTGGATTCACAAAAATCTCTCACTGCCTTAGCTTTTTAGGGATCATTAAGACCTCTAAAATTTCAAATAGCTAACATTTATTCGAAAATGCGAGGAAGAAGAAACAAAGGCCAAAGTCAACTAAGATACAGGTAGGTCGGAGCTACCTCAGTCTTCATCCCTCAATTTTTTCCTCATTTTTTCTTCTTAACTAAAATCCACTTTGAATTATTCTTTTTTGAATCGTCCTCAATTTCATCTTATGACTCTAGTACTATAGGTGTAGACAACACAGTTGTCTCAGTCGGATTGTGTTCATTCTTTTCTACCTCTCTCTCGTTAGACGTCTCACCCTTGGACTCACTAAGAACAACATGAGAGCAATTTCCAACTTAGGGATGCAATATGGTTGAAGAACTGTCCAAAGAATCGCCTTCCACTGCAACATGCTTGTCCTTAGTTTTGTTTGGAGTTATGGGTTTAAGGGCGTTGGTCTGGTTCCCTTCATTTATAACTATCCGTTTTGAGTACAGCCTACTGTTGGAATTGTTAAGCTCCTGAGGCTCTTTGTCAAACATAGCTGGCATGTTTTTGTCATTCTCACCTTATCCCACCGAAACTACACATTCGGTGGCCTTGTCACCTTCATACTGACTTGGTGAATAACCAATACCCTACACATGTGGCATCGCGTTGGCACATGTTGGTATTCCACATCTACCATAGCTAATTTCCCACATGCTCTTCTCACCGCAAAAGAGAAGAAGAATTGTATCCGCTACTATTTCCATCGACACCCTAACAAACTTGATTCTCTCATTTCTCACTAAAATTAAATCCACTTGAAGTAAGCGTTCTATGACACTTGCTATATGAACTATACCATCTCTATGTAAGAACACCATAGGTATTTCCCATAACTTAACCTAAATTGGAAACTTTTTTGGCATAACCTTGTCATACTCCGCTGTTAAGAACCACCATTCCAAGATTAATGGTTGATTGGCGAACAACCAAGGCTAGCCTAAGATTTGAGGCAAAGCAGATTCTTCCGTAAACTTATAAAAGAAAAAACCACATCTATTTGCTAACACTTCTATCAAACCGTCTTCCTTCTAGAAGTTGGTTGCCAATTTTTGGACGAACAAGAATAAAAAGCCCCGACCTAAGAAATAACCCACAATTGTGTTTTTCCAAAGTTCTCCAAAACAAAAGATCGAAAGCAAAGGCTCCACATAGATGACATCCCCATGTTTGGAGGGAGGATAGAAGTCCAGCAAAGCATCAACCAAAGAAGCCAGTAAAGGGATGTTTTGAGAAACCACTTAGACAAACGAAGGCGGTTTTAGGGAGGTTGCAATAGTGTCAAACACTTTCTTACTTTAGGCTACTAAGTTCTCAATCTCTTCAGCAACTTTAGACATAACCTTGACAGTAGAGTTAGAGGTAGAGCCAGAGGTAGAGCTTTAACTATTATCCAAAGAGAAAATCTTAGTAACTTGCCTTTTCTAATTAGGTTTTGAGCCAATCCTAGGTAAAGAAGTCTAAATTTGACCACTAGCTGTGTTGTCAAAACCTTTTACTCTATTGTTAGAGGTAAAAGCATCTTATCCCTAAGAAGTTACATCACCTGTACTTTTCTTGGAATTGAGAACCCTCTTGGTTTTCTTTCCTCTATCACCAAAAACCACTTCTCCTTTGTCACTAGGCGACCCATTAGAGGGTATAGGAGAAGGACCCTTCTTCCTAAGCTTACCTTTGTGAACTTCAATAGCCGGACTTCTAACCATACAAGTGGCTACAATAGCTTCAAAAGAGACCTTATTTCTCCGAAAAAAGGTCCTCATAAGGGGACCCTAAAACAATAAAAGAAACTTTGTAAAAAACCATAACTAAACAGAAATGAAAGAAAATAAAAACTAGAAAGAACAAGACACAACAAAAGAAGCATGGTACGAGGGGCCCTGGATAGGGTAACGTAATTAAGGCGGGAAAAGAGATTGGAGAGAAGAGGTGAGGTCAAAGGTCAAGGGGTGAGAAAAGGTGGAAGGGAAAAGCTAGAGAGGATTTTCTCTCTCTACATGTTGAAGAGAGAGAACCTATGCTCTATTTATTGAAACTTCGGTTTAAAGTTCACTTGAATGGTTTCCCTTTCCATTTGAAAGAACCCAAGCTCCATTAGAATGCCTTGATAAAGCATTCTAACGTATTCTCTAAGGTTTAACTTCTTTGTTCTATTATTTATTTATTTATTTCAATGACAATTATACCCTTAATGACCTAAGATAAACCAATAAAAGGTTCATTCATGTATCCTTTTCATTATTACGTACTAAATACATAACTTCATTGAGTTCTTGCTCTTTAATCCACTATTGTTATCAATCTTTACTTTAGCCAAACACGAGAAAATTTTTTTTTTTAATCAATAAATAAATTCATTCATTAATATAAGGAAATGTACCACCGCTAAGGCAAGAAGGGCTACAAAGCAAAACTCTAAGACAAAAACAAAAGGGAGTACTACAAAAGAGAGAAACTAGAAATAACCACTCCTAAGAGTGACGTTGTAAGTCTTATGTAAGATAAAATCTTCTTTACAAGGCTCTTAGGTGGAGGGATTGGAGTTCCCAATTGAACGGAATTTCTAGTACACCTCATGCAGTAAATAGCAACCGCTAAAGCAACTCTCCACATAATAACGGTCAAAGAAGAAGAGGAAGATGTTGCCAACAAGACCTGGATGATCCCTTGCCAAGAGATATACTAAGAAGGGCATCACAGTCAAACAATGATTTGCTTCCAAACTGAACACAAGTACAAGCATTCAAAAAAAAGATGGCGATGATTTTCTTGGCTACTTATGCAATAGTATCAATCTGTAAAAGAAACGATGACCATCCAAACAACTTGTCAAGAGTTTAGAGTTTATCAAGCTAGGCTAATCATAGAAAGAAAGAGTGTTTTGGCATCGACTTTTTACCCCAAACTATCTTCACCTAAGGGACAACTTGCTTATAAGAGGATAAGAGATTCTATGTGCTGTTGATGGAGAAGGTACCCAAATGGGAATAATTCAATGTGAGCTCATCGAGTTGAGACGGACTTGGCCGGATATATGAAGGGATCATTAGAGAGTTCTAGACATCACCAAAAGGTAAGCTCCACTAACCATGATGCATCATGGAGCAAAGGCAAGCTTTTAGAGGGACACCCGAGGATGCAATTTGTCTAGTTCTAAGAGTGAGGTTTAGTAGTCCTGTTGGTAGCCAAATGTCTAAAATGGAGAGGCCATTGCATATTTTCCATGAGAACGAATATATAACTAAAGGTCTTAAGTTTGAGGAGCTTCTTCCAATTCTAAGAGCATATTACTTGTCTACAATCCATCCTAAAGAATTTCCCCTTCAAAAGATATGAACGCATCCAATCCACCTACAAGCTTCTAGATTCTCCTATACTAAGTGCCATATATGCTTGATCTGTGCCGATTTATTCCAAATTTCTAAGTTTGGAATACCAAGGCCACCTTCTTTTATCGGATGACACACATCTACTCATCCTACTTTTGCCTTGGAAGAGATATTGAGCCTACCACTCTACAAAATGTTCTTGAGAAGACCATCAATTTTCTTAATTAGGGATTTGTTCAAAATAAAGATTGATGCCCACTAGACTTAGATGGTAAATAAAATAGATTTGATAAATGGTAAGCACCTCGAGAAAGAGAGGAATTTGGAAGTCCAAGAATTTACACGTACTAGGATTTTCTCAACAAGAGCATCACAACCACCTCTCTTTAATTTTGAAGCAATATGGGTACACACACATAGCATATAGGGAGATGACCTTCGTAGAAGCCTAGATGGTTAAGCAAATCTACTTTTGTTGCCTCAGCAACATTTGAGAAGAAAGTTTAGCTTTTTCCATTATTTGCTTATAGACCCGAAATGGCCTTGAAGCTTTAGAGGGATTGTCTTATCGAAAGAATAGAAGCTGAATCTCCTCTACAAAACAAAAGTAAATCATTAGCAAAACAAAGATGTTTTAGGGGTTCCTCCTTACATCACCAAAGGTAAGAGAGAGATGGGAATATTGCCATCTTCCTAAACTTGGCAGACAACACTTCCATCCCTAGGACAAACAAGTAGGGCAAGAGGGGGTCCCCTTGCCTCCATCTCCTTGAGCTAGAGAAAAAAAACCCCACCAGTTTGCCATTTAGGAAGGAGAATTTATGCATGGTGAAACATTTTGTGAGCAACTTCCCAAAATGACCTGGGAATCCCATGCAATGAAGAACTTCCAAAAATCTCCAACTCACCATATCATAAGCTTTCATGATGTCCACTTTTAAGATACATATGGGAGAACCCTTTTATAAATGATAGTCATGAACTAGCTCTTGAGCTATAATGATATTGTTAGTTATTCCCCTCCCTGGCACAAAAGTAGATTGTTCCCTTCCAACTAAAGAGTGGATGACCTTTTTCATCCTTGTTGCCAATACCTTGGAAATCGCTTTGTACATCAGGTCACAACAAGCAATAGGGCAATGCCGAAAATCCTTCATGTTGAACAGTTGTCTACCTTTGCAACAAGAGAGATGATTGTATTGTTAATTTCTCTAAGGAGAAAAACCTAAAGAGAGGAACTCCTTAGTTGCCAAAATGAAATCCTCCTCAATAATGGGTCAAGCCACCTTAAAGAATTTTGCTAAGAACCTATCTAGACCTGAAGCTTACCATTTGGTTGGGAAGGGAAAGCTTCCTTTGTTTCCTCATCTTCAAAAGGAGCATCCAGAAGATTTGATTGTTCATCATTTAATTTCCAAATAATGAGCTCTTCAACATTAACTAAATTTGGAGGATTAGATGTTTGCTCATGAAAAAGATTCTAGAAGAATCTCTCGGCTTCAATTTGAACTTATGCCAGACCCTTAGCTTTGGTGCCATCTTCTTTAGTAAGAGAGTGGATGGTGTTTCTGTTGTACCTTTGCCTCAAATATTTATGAAAGAAATATGTGTTTTAATACCTTAGTTTGAGCCAATTTATCCTTGATTTTTGTTGTGAAAATTTTCCTCTGCTCCTCTAAGCAAGTTATAATTGGAGTAAGCTAATTTTTCTTGAGGCATTAATGATACATCTCCTTGCACCATTCATGCTTAAATGGTTCTCAAGTTGTCCCTTGCCAAAACAACCCTAAATTGTAAGAAAATATTCCTAAGTTTTAAGGCCTTTAACTCCTTTTTTATCATTTTCAACTTATATACAACTTGAAAATCCCTTATACGTCCAACTCTAAAGTTCCAAACATTATGGACTAAAGGCGAGAAAAGATCATTCTCACACCAAAGATCAAAAAACTTAAGTCTTGCGAAATGTTTCGATGAGGTCCAATTGCACCATACCCAAAGAGTGATCCAAGAATATGGGAGATACAAATTCTAACTCGGAATTTGAGTGTATTAAAAGCTAAGCTAGGTTGACTAAAATCCAATCGTATTTCCTTAAGACAAGGTTGTCTAGTTGTTTATTAGAAAATTAGCCATTTTGTGCACCTAAAAATCGAAGCCATCATGTGACCCCCAAAATAGATGCTATGTGCACCATGAAATGAAGTCACCTACATATCTCAAGTCATCTAATTCAAGGGTATCCGGCAAAAATTGAAGGCATTTAAGGCAAGGCAGTAGCAAAGGTAATTGCCTCTTCTTTAAGATAAACACTTAGTAACATTAATGTCTCTTAGAAGAATCTAAGGAGACAATTGAAGGATAGGTGCAATCAACTGCAACTGTTCCCAAAGTGAGAGCCTTTATGAATCCAAATTTGATCCATACACAAAAGTAACTCAAATAGAAATTTGAGCCATCAAATTGAAACAAGAGCAATGGAGAAATTGAGGGTGTTCCACTTCCACTTCCACTATCACTCTCCATACTCCAAGATCCCATCCAATCCACATACTAGAATAAGCAAGAGGATTTATACTGTAAACTTACCGTAGATTCAATATGTTTTGAACAATGCTCTCTCATTGGAGTGGTTAACTCTAGTTTTAACCAGCTCAATTAGAGAAACATTATAATCAATGCAACATTTCCTTATATCATCAGCTTTTATGAGGTCATTTAGACCCTTAATATTCCAATAAGCTATATACGTATCAACAAAAGAAAGTAAGACAATGACTTATACGTGCACCTCTTATTGTTGTTCTTTTCTTTTGTTCCCCCTTGACACCGATGAGCCAAAGCTCTTGCTACTCTTAGAACTACTACTAGAAGGTCCAGCTCCAGTAGTAGCATGAGCTTCAGGGCCCTTTAAAGTGGATTGGACCTCTTCATTGACTTCAATAGGCACCCTTTTAGAAAGGGAAGAAGGAAGGAAGGAAATTCTATTTCAAGGTCATCTGGTTTGCACTTGCTTTCTCTCATCCTTTTTGGTGACGATTTGCCATTAATCTTTTGCAACAGAAGATTTTTCGGTGGTTGCTTAAGCTTTTTGCTTAGAATAAGCAAGACAACAGTGTCCAAAGACCTTGCAATTTGGACATCTTTGATGCACCCACTAGTAGTCTACTAGAACTCTAGCTAAAGATCCATCCCTACGCTCTACTTCAACTTGGGTTATAGGTTATTCACCAGCATCAATTTCTATAAAGATTCTAGCTTCATTAGCCTTATTATGGTTGGCAATAAGAGTATTTGCTTTCAACGGTGTTCCAATGCCACTAGCAATGCGGCTAAGCCCTTCTGCATTAAGGAATTCCCAAAGAACTCGAGTAAAAGAAGCCCATAGAGGAACACTTGTAGGTTATGGCTTCTCCAATGAAATACCTTTCCTCCATTTTTGTAGAATAAGAAACCTTCATGCGAAGAACCCAATCTTCTCAATGATTGCATCCGAGCTCTTTCTGTTGCAAATTGGAAGTAATAAAAAACTTCACTATTACCCAGCACATTAAGAATGCCAAAATCCTTCCATAATTTGAAGGAAGTAGATCGGACCAGAGAGAATGGAATCCTCCTGCCTAAGAAGTACCCTACAAGGGTAGTGTTCCAAGATTTAGCATCCTCTTCCTCAAGATCACCAAGGATTTTAACTCTAGGTATATCTCCTCTTTGGATAGGTAGAACATAATGGAGTTTAAAATCCATAACTGAAGAAGGAGCCTCAACAGCATATGCACTTACATAAGACTTGAAATGTGCTTGAGTTAAGTTGATGGCATGACCAGGAAAGGAGGCCCGTTGATAAGCATGGATAGTAGGCTTTGCAAGGTAGTTTTCCCCGTCAACTTTGTCTAAAATTTCATTGATTTCTTCCAAAGGAGGAGAGGCTTTCCCTAGAGGTATGTTTAGCACTAGATGAAGGTGGAGCAATAGAGTGGCTCAAGCTATAAATAACTGTTTTTGTGTTAAGAGCTCTTGGCTCCAAGATGCTACTTTTAGCTAAGATATTCTGCTTATGACTTGAGTGTAAAGGGTCTTCTTTGTCTTTTTCTACAGTGAGATCAGTCCGCAACAAAGTATCTTAGGAGCTCCATCACAGGTATTGTTGCAATTTTTGAGAACACCGATTGGGAAGCGGTCTCCAGGGGTCTTCTGGCCACCCCTAGATGGCTTTGGAGAAGAAAAACTTCTCATGTGGTCAAAACTCAAGAGAAAGAAAACTAGGATGGTAAAAAGGAAGAAAGAAGGGGAAAGCAAGTGAATGGGTAGGGGGATAAGGGTTTCAGGGTAGGAAGGATGAAGAGAAGGGATAGGGTTTCGGGAAAGATGGGTCAGAGAGGGAGGGTTTAAGAGAAGAGTACTAAGGTAAGGGGTTGAGGAGGTTAAGGTAAGACAAGAGAAGAAAACAGAGGGAAGAGAAAGGATACAAGGAAGAGAAGAAGGGGGGAAGGAGGAGAGAGGATGGAGGATTTTTCTCTCTTTGGATGACCCATTCATTCTCCCTTGACACGAGAAGTCTTATTTCATCCATTGTATCAAATTGAGATGCTCTTAGTTCAATTCCCTAGGTGAGTCATATTCTTAAGAGTTGTTCATATCCCAATTAATTCGAAAAACCCCAAAACAGTTTTGAGTGTCTCCATTGTTTTTGGTTTCAATTATCAATCCCACGCTTATTGTCAATGGAAACAACAATTGGAGAAGTGAATGCATGTTAAACAATCAATTGCACAATTATTGATAAATTAAGAGAGACAAAAAAAAAAAAAAAGGAACAGCAGCCCATTAGTTGAAGCTCCAAACAATGGCATATAGAAAACAAAACCTCTCCTTTAAAAAGAGAGAGAGATTGAGAGAGAACATTTTAAAACTTTTGGGAATTCCTGAAAACCTTTCCTAGAAAATATGGGACCAATCTCCATTGACATCCAGAAATTTTTCAAAAAACACTCCACCTGATTTCTAGGTTGTAGATACATAATAGCTAGCTTTTTACGAAAAGACAAAAGGAAAAACACAATATATGGTTGGAAAAAGCAATGAAGTTAATGATGAAAAAGAGAAAAATTTCCTTTTGAAATGAAAACCAAGGAACTTTTCCAAAGCCAAGCATTCCCCCGGTTTTTTTGCAGAGATCCTGAGAGCAGATGATAAAAGAAACAAACTCATGAGTCAAATTTTCACAGTAGTTTATTCTTTCGTTAGAGAAAGTTTCTCTAGTTACAGAATTCTTCCAAGTCTCACACTTCCACACACCAGAATCACTTTCACACATTAAAAGTCAATAAAGTCAAAATTTTAAGAAGAATGTTCATTACATAACCTCAACCTTGAGGCCTGCAAATTATAGACCTTATGATGATGATAAGCTCTGTTAGTTTGATGGGTGGATCCTTATTTTCATAGCCAAGTCATTTATCAAAGAACAAAGGAGGAAATATCAAGGATTGGTATTTTATAGGACCTAATGAAAGGTGTAAAATCCAAAATGGTAAATTGGGACAACTGTCTTTGGAGCATGACAAAGAAGGCCAATGGTAATGCTTAGAATATGTACATTATGCAAATATTCTTCTGCAATCAACTATTACCACAAAATCCTTGCAGAACAATTAGTATCTTACTAAGCTGACATGACTGGCTGACAGAAGAAGCTATGTGTGTTGTCTACATGTGTCTGTGTGTGGGTGGAAGTGTGGGTGAGAGAGAGTGCAAGAGAGAAAGCTGTTACATAAATGTTGTTCAAACATTGGAACTTTCTAAAGAAATGCAATGCTCTAGGCAAAAAGGAGGGAAAACTTGCAAGTCCCAGATTCCTAACTCATATTAGGCTGCTAAATCAGGGTGTTGTTTCTTCCAATGTTTGCTATCTGTGTAGATGTAATCCAAAATCTAATGATCACCTTTTCTCTTGTTGTCAATACTCTAGGAAGATTAGGATTTGGTGGCTGCCAGGATTTTTTTTTTTTTTTTTTTTTTGACCACTTCAGGGGATGAAATGGCATTTGAGCTGGTTTTTCTTCTCATTCTAATGGAAGACCACATTGTTTGCAGGTGGAATTTTGTACTTGCTACTGCAGTCTTACTACCTTTGGAGAGAAATAAATTAGAGATGTGTGAAATGGCTAATCTATGGTATCAGCCTTGCTAGAAGTATTGTTTCAGTAGTGTTTACTACAAAACTAGACTGAGAGGTTAGCTTTCCTTGATGGTAGTGTTCCTCTTTTTGAGATTGTGATTTTTGTTAGGGCATTGTTTTGTGCAATTATGTCTGTTTGCACTGATCAATACTCCTACTTTGCCATTGGGCTTCCGACGGTACTTTAGGTGAATTGAATGAAACATGCTTAACTAATCAATTTAAGCAAATATTGCAAGTGAATCCTGATCCAAGAGATAAATTTTATTATTGTTCAAGGATGCGACTATCTCTTTCACTTCTTGAGTAAGGACGGTCCAGATATAGGGATAAGCATTAGAGATATTCCAGGATGAGAAATTATAAGACTGAAGTTACAAGGAGAAAGGAGACTTTAAACATTTCAAATCTAGAAACATGAGTTCCTTAAATTTGCTCAAGTATCAGAAAATTCAATAAAGTAGGAAGCTAAAAGGGTGCACCCGCATAATTATCAAACAAAGTAACCATATTATCTCAGTTGCTCATTTGGGTCTGCAGAAAGTTTCACCTGAAACTCCAACCTCTGTTATGTTATGTCTCTCTCACGCTCTCTCTCTCTCTCTTGAAAAATTACCTTAGAAAGAGCACCGTATATCTCAATCCCATTTTATCAATAATTTTTATCCATGCATGTTTATGCCTACATGCGAAATTGCATTCAAAGAGATCCAAAAAAACAGATAATTTTCAGTACCCTGCTTTTAATTTCACATTGTTAAGCTTCATAACTTTTAAGCAGATCATACTCTTAAAACCTTTTCAATTACCCGCAAAATTAGTTGTTTTTTTTTAATCAAATCTTACTCCAATCATCTTCGTTCCTTAAAACTACCTGAAAATTTCAATTTCCATCTTCTAACTTGTAAATGACATCCATGCAATTTTCCCCCCAAACCCCCACCATCACACCACAACACCACACACACCAACACTCTTTCCAGGTGTTCCCAAAACTTCCAAATCCGAAAAACTAAGAAGCACAAGCAGCTCAAACCCTAACAGATCCAAAATTAGGGTTTCACAAAAATAAAGCGACCACCAACGACTAACGAGAACCATGCAAATTCTAGAAAGAAAAAGGGTAGGGGGGATTACCTTGACAGAGATGGTGGGGATGTGGGAATGATCGTCCGTAACGACAACGTAATCGGCTAAAACGACAACGTTGTTCTGGATTTCTTCGGATACACACTTGGTTCCAGATGAAGGTAAGGTCAACCATATGGCTTCACATTGCTGAACTGCAAAGAACACCATTATCATCCATCTCAACGACAATAAAATTGAGTGTGTTCCCATTTTTACCCTCTCTCTCTGCCTGTGGTGTTTCTATATTTTAAAATTTCATATGACATGAAATGAAAGGGGTTGGAGCTTCGAGCATGGAAAGGTTAGCTTTGAGATCTGTTGATGCTCTTTCCAGGCAGGAATGCCTGTTTTATTTGTTAAGTAGTTGAGGCTTTCTTAGGATGAAAGTTCTATTTTCATAATACAGGTCTTACTGTTTAGCTTCTTCTTCTTTTTTTTTTTTTTTCTTTTAACTCTTTTTCCTCTCGCGATGCAATTTTAAACTTATCTGTGTTGAAACTCAATTCGATTAATAAATAAGTTAATTTAAACTTAAAATAAAACTCTATTATTAACAATACCAACTTGACCTCCTACTTAGACATATAAGCAAAATTATTTATACTAGAGTAAGTTCACAACCAATCTATAGTATTTAAAATCATATTATATTAAAAAATATAATATAAGAATATAAAAATAAAACTAGTTTAATAAAAGAGAATATTAAATTTGCTATCTTAACTATACTTATTATTTCAATTAATACACAAAGTTTTAAAGTGTTAATATAATACACAGTTTAACTTTTCAATGTGATTTACACTACCTTCGCACACTACTGTCCTAAATATGTGGAATTTTCGATTAGTTACGGTGTATAATGTGTCCATATTGTTAGTTTAACATTAGAAATGACCTATAGGCATGTCACACTAGATTTGTCATTAAAAAAATATAAAAAAGAAAGTAAATAAAATACTTAATTAAAATATCGATGAAAACAAGATAATAAAAATTGAATAAATTAAACTGAATAAAACTTTAAGAAAACAAATCCACTATTCCAAGATTTGTTCACCACAACTCTAGAAAAATTTCTTCATTTGCATCGTTTGAGGCCAAGATTAATATCTTTTTCTTTCTTTTTTGGGGCCTTGAATCTTTCTATAGCTCTTGTTGCTTTAGATTTATCGAGTTTCTTTATCTGGAGTTTGTGACTTTTCAATTTTCACTTACTCTATTTTTATATTTCAAGAATAGGGGAGTTTTGGGTTTATTATCTATCCTCTTAGAGGTCTTTTAAGCATGTTTTCACTACGTCTTGTTTTCTCATCCTTTCTTGTTCTTTTTTTTTTTAGTTTTTGCATGACTCTCATTAAAGAGAAATCATTTTAGTGCATGTAAACATTCGAATTAGGGTTATTGGTAAGTCTTGAAGAATAGAATATTTTTCTTCCTTAAATGGTTTTATTATTAATTGCAATAGAAATTTGAAATTCTGCCAATGTTGAAATTTCTTGATCAACAACTTAGCATAGAAGATAAGCCATATTTTATATCCCACAACAATTAAATATGTTAAAAGCTACTCAAGTCACAAATAATAAAGATTTTCAAAACTAAACATGCAAAGGTAAAAGGGCTTAAAATAACATAAGTGAAGCATCTTTCTTATAATTTTCTCAAGTGTTGCAGATTGTGATAATAGCTTCAACTGATTGTATTTACTATCATAAGTTAAAATAAGCGATAGAAGATTGATGAACAAGTTCTTCTATTTTTAATTTTTCATTTATTATAATTATTCTAATTTGAAGAGCACATTATTTTTTTTTATATAGGTTAAGAAATATTTCATCTAGACTAGGGTACAGGTTAGATAAGCCCCAACCCAATAATATTGGTTCCTAAAATATGGAATCATAATCGGCCCGTAAAGGCCCATTCTTAGGGTGGGTCCAATAGAATTATCAATTAACAGGGCCATCCTTAAATTTGTGAACCTTGAGCTTTAATTTTATTTTATTTTTCTTCAATATGTCATTTTTATTATTTTTTTTTTAGTATGTCATTTAAAAATTACCCTTCAACTTTTTTTTTTTTGAGAAATAAATAACAATGATTGTTTTTTAAAAAAATAAATATATTTTGAAGATAATTACACTATAAATTTGTCCAGAAAAACTAACTGACAAAAATTTATTTCATTAATAGAGGTTACAAATTATAAGGTACATCATAAATAGACATCGTATAAAAATAAAATTATATTACATAATACAATTTTGAAAATTAAAAAAGTGTACAATGTGATGAATAAGATAGTTGTATTACCTTGACAAAATTGTTCGAAAAACATAAATGTTGAGTAAAAAAAATTTAAATTTTAGGTTGCCCTAAAAGTGTCTACGTATCCATTATTAGTAATCAAACTATCATTTTTCGATAGGTTATTTTTAAAAAAACTTTAATGTAAGACATATTTAGTTAGAAAAAAAAAACTAAGTTTACGTGATTAGCCAAATTTTTCGTATTGAGAAAAACCTAGAAAGTGATCTAAGTTTTACTTACGCAACTTTTTGAAAATGGTACAAATGATATGCTAATTTTGAAAGCAATCATTTTTTTTTTAATCATGAAAATATTTTTCTAAGTGTAAAAATTTTTTAAAACAAAAGTCAAACTAATTAATCACTTTCACCTCGTTAACACTTGGTTATAGGTCCTACCGTACTTCCGCCTAATGTATTGAAATCGCTAAAGTATTCATTATCTTTGTTAGATGCCCCATACAGATCTTGTACGCGCCATTTTGCCTTTGCCTTATCCTTAACACATACAAGGGCTTCAACGGTTACTATTGATAGCGAAGCTCTCTAATCATCTAAAATTAGTCCAGCCGTACTAAAAGCTTGTTCAATAGCAACTGTAGATGTTGGAGCTACAATAATTTATCACACCATTCAACAAATGATTAAAGATGTTCTTATACGCCTCTTCTACTAACAAAGAATATTGAAGTCTCGAATGCAAACGATGTCACTAAACTTAAAAGTTGTGTTAAGGTAGTTGTCAAGTTTTGTTGAAGGCCCATTATAACCTTTTTGTCATTTTAACCTCTTCAATAGTAGATGATTTGCAATAGGCAAACTACTATCGTTGTCCATTTGGGAAGTAGGAGGAGGCAATGGACTTATCGAAATTTGATCACCATAAACATATGAAAAATGTTGAAACAACTCATTCAATATCTAGTTTGTCCGTTGAAGGACACTATCTATAGAAACCATGTAGGATTCTTATTTCTGGGATAATACAACGACATACTCATAGTAACAATTAAGATAATTAGGCAAACCTTTGATTTTAGTGCGAAGGTATAATATAGTAGCAAGAAGAAACATCCCTATAGTAAGCTAACCATTTAACATACATATTGTCAATAGGTTCTTATAGAATTAGATTGTAATGTGCATCCACTAGAGTAGCTAATATGTTTTCAACTTCCATACAAATAAATGAAAGCTAGGCTAGTATACTTATGAGAAAGTCTTAATGTAATCATAAAATTTTTTTAACATAACAAGTAACTTAGTGCAAACATCCTTATCATTTGGGTGCAATAGAACTTCTTGGATATGTTGCATAGCAAATCAACACAGATTATCTTTAAAAGGGACAGTATTATAAATGAGCTCATAGGTAGGGTTCACCTATGTTATACATCTCTTTTAAATCTTTTAGGGCTTTTCCCTTAGCTTTTGCAAAATCCCATTCACTTCTTGTGAATGTTGATTTATCTAAAATTTCATTAATAACTTATTTGATGGGGCACATTTTGAAATCCAAACATGCTAAGCTATCCTTCACACATAAGTTTCGTATGCGACACATGCAATAGATGTGGAAGAATGTTCCTCTAAGTGTAAGCTAGCAAAGTATTTTTAAGTCAAGTATCAATGTCATGTAAGCTATAGCATTATCAAATCCAATAGAGAATACTATTATACTTAAACTCGTGTTCTTCCTAAATAGTCCATAGAATGGCATAACTATTTTGCACCTTGTAGTGCTCGTTAAATTTTTTAATGTAACCAACCCTTTCTGTAGAACTTTTCACCCATTAGGGATGAGTAACTTCCACGTATGCATTGTCATTTCATTTTGTCCATCAATATGTCCGAATAGATGGAAACTTATGTATCAAGCACACTTAACATAGCTATGATTTGTCACCTGCTACTTTAGTAAAGATGAATACTTACTCTATATAATGTTCATGAAGAAAATGATTAAGCAATGGGATTCAAACAATCTTATTTGTAGTGCACAAGAAATAGATTACTATCTGTCTTAAAGGAAAGATGTATACAAGCTATCTTTTTGCATAGATCTTCCTTTTAGTTTTCCTCAGAGAAATGGAATAGCATGGACCTTTATAGAGTAAATGGCCTTACTATTTGTTGTTCCATGTTGTCTACTTCTTACTCAGTTGAGTGTTTCCCTCCATGTGCTTTCTCAACTTTTCATATCCATTACCAGATTTCCATGTGTAGCTTTTGTTGTAATAGTTGCAAATTGCATGAATGTTTTCAACTTCACCTACAACTTTACGAAAATATTTAACAAATATATCCAATTTCAATGGCCTTAGGGCCTTACCACCAGGTTTACCACACTTTTTGGATACTCTTCCATCTCCCCTTTTGTTGAACCTCCTCCTTCTGTACTAACCCTTCTTCCGTATCCAAATTATATATAGGCATCGTTAACTCAAACCTTAGAGGACTGGTTACTTGATCCTATTTGAAGTTATGGAAATCATACCCTTACTCTATGTTCTCCATAGGGATTCTGGTTTATGCTATTGCCTTACCTTTGCCAATGCTAAAATTTTTAGTAGAAATGTTGCACAAAAGAAAAAAAAAAACTCACCATATTTTAAAAGCACAAGTTGCTTAAGAAATTTTTGTTTATGATATTGCGTATTATAAATTAATATAAGTTGGAGATATGAAAGTAAATATATATAAGATACTATTATATTAAAAGAAGATATTGTAATATGTTAGTTAAAGAGCTTAGCAAATCGGAAGAAAAATGTAAGTACTGAGCATGTTATAGCATGTGGATAGCAAAGCAATGAAAAATTTTGTGCTTTCCATGAATGTAAACTCTCCTATTTATACTATGAGTGTTAACATTCATCTAAAATTTTCTATTCAAATTTGATGCTCCAATTCAGATTTCAATTCACATGCTTTATTCATTGCTATTCAATTCATCTGGGTTTTGATTTGAGCAACCTATTATTTATTTTTTTAATCATCCACTCAACCCTTTTGCCTTCCATCAATTCACTACTAACTACTCAACTTTTTCCATTTCTCTCTATCCCCTTACTCTCTCTACCCCCTCAATTATCACAAATTATAAGAGTTTGAATGCTCTAAATTTAAGTAACCCACTTTTGTCCATACTCCATAATGTATGTTCAAGTTTTGCCTTAGCATGAATGTGATAATATTAATGTAAATTGTGATAAAGTAAAGGGGATAAAGGCTATACAAGTACCTCAACTTTTTAAAATTTTCGTTTTAGTACCTAGACTTCGGCATTTTTAATTTCAATCTTTGATCCAATTAAAATGCACCACCTTACTAAATCTGTTAGTATGCTTCCAAACAGACGTTAAGTATTGTTGATATGGAATAAATCAATTAAAAAGAAAGTAACGAAAGTTGGTGATATGGTTTAATACATTTACAATCCATTACTCTCCTCCTGTGATCAACATTAAACATCTAACCAATACTTTCATGTCAATTTAACATAAAGAGAAGAGAACTTAAACCCATCTCACCAACC
This sequence comes from Lumnitzera racemosa, assembly GCA_024138005.1. Lineage (NCBI taxonomy): Eukaryota > Viridiplantae > Streptophyta > Magnoliopsida > Myrtales > Combretaceae > Lumnitzera > Lumnitzera racemosa. Next base: position 48,293,756 of record JAMXBC010000012.1, on the reverse strand, counting down.
CAATCATTTACAATTTCACTTCTGTCCAGTCATTGCATTAGTCGTTGTTATGAAGCTTGGTACAAGAAATCATACAAAAGGTAAATTCACACGAAAGAATTGAATGGGAAGAGCTTCCATAGGTGTATAAATTCACGCGAATAAGAGATCAAAAGGTACATTATCTGTGACAGGGAGTTTTTTATTTTTATGTTATTATAGGATGAAATGTTAAATTTACAACGCTTTGAAATATTAGCAAATGAAATGTTTATTTTGGTAGGGTATCGCTAATTAGAAGGCTTGTTGTGACTGTATGGCTTTTTTTTCTTTTTTCTTTTTTTAATTTTGCTAATACAAAGGGTTGCTATGAAGACATGTGTAGGGTATATAATGTACATTCATAAGAACGTTAACTTGTCAGTGTTTTAGTAGGGTGCTAATTTGGTGGGTGGGGGGTAGGGGGGGAGGGGGGGCTGAGGCTTTGCCTATTTTTTTTTTGTAATTTTTATACTATGCTTATTTTTATAAGATGTCGCTCATTGGAATGTGTGTTGTGATTGTGGTTATAAGGCTTTGTTTTTCTATTTTTTAAATTTTTTTGACACAAAAGCTTGATACAAGGACATAAGTGAGGTATATAAGATACTTTCATAAGGATATTAGTTTTTCAGTGTGTTGGTGGGGTATCGTTCCATTTTGCTTAAGACATGACGATATGGGGTTTTGTTTACGATGTTTAATAGAATGTTGGTTTTTCTTAATGAGTTTAACCTGTTTTTTAATTTTACTCCATGTTTCAAGTTTGTAAAGGGGTGAAAGGTCACTTACCACATGTTTCAACATGACTTTTAAGAAGGGACAATACGATGTATGGTATAAGGGTGGCAGCAGTGTCATTGTTGCTATTCAGCCAAGCTAGTTATCTAAACAGTACATTTTCAATTTATTGTCAAGTTACGCGTGTTATAACATAGAAGTGCTTAAATATAGGATCCCTAAGGTAACAATCATAGATGGCCTTAGGGTAATGTTTGATGAATTCAATGTTATGAGATTAGTTAGTAATTTTGCTATTAGTAAAAATATTAAGATTTATTTACAACACCCATCCAATGAAAGCTTTAGAGAGACTTCTACGTAAAGAAATAGTAATGTAGAGGTAGATAAAAGTAATAAGGAAGAAGAAGAGGAAGATTATATAAGAGGTGTTAGTAATGAGGAAGTGTCAGATGAAGATCTCATGGAAGCTCAAAGAGTTGTCAAGGCAATAGGGGTCCCATAGTAAGAGTGGGCAAGTTGATCATAGATGTACATGTGGATCAATTGTAACTATTGTTGAGGACCTTGATTATAGCCCATCAAAGAAAGATGATGATGGTATTAATGTAGAAACCAATTATAGTGATAATGGGGATCTTAATGATTTTGAAATATAACAAAGGGATGAGTGCGGTAAGGAGGAAATTGTTAGGGAGAGAAATAAGTATCCAATATATGATAGCAATGCCAAGGATCCTATTTTTTATGTGTCAATGATCTTTTTAGGTCCAAAAGAGTTTAAGCAAGTGATTGTGAAGAAGTCCATGGTAAAGCAAAAAGCATTATTGAGTTTGTTAAAAATAACAAAAACTAAGTCCAAGAAATATATGCACATAAAAAATGCCCTTAGGTGATGTATAGGTCATACGAAAGGAGATGCAAACATTTCACCTAAAAACTTTTAGATTAAAGCATACTTATGGCATCTCTTTAAAAAATAAAAGAGTTAAGAGTACAACAATAGTTGAATAGTTTTGATCAACTATAAAAGTTACACCAAATATTAAGTTACATGCTTTGAAAGAGTTGGTGGGAGAGTAAATGGGCGTTGTTGTTACCATATCCTAATGTAGGCAAGCTAAGTTAAGAGTTATGGAAGAGCTTATGGGCTTAGAAGTGAAGGAATATGCAATATTGTGGGATTATGCCTAGAGGAAAAATTAGAACTTAACCATTTTCTTGAACATTCGAAGGGACTTTAATGCCAATAGGGTTATGTTTGATAAGTTTTATGCATGTTTATATGCTTGCAAGAAAGGGTTTTTAGATGGTTATAGGCGAGTATTCGGTATCAATGGTTGCTTCTTGAAGGTTGTTTGCAAAAGAGAAGTTTTGTCTATGATATCTGGAGATGCAAACAACCAAATGTTTCCCATTATCTGGGCTGTTGTTAAGATAGAAAATAAGGAAACATGGACTTAATTTATGCAATGGTTGATGGAGACTTAGAAATCGACAAGGATGATGGAGGCAAAGGTTGGACTATCATAAGCAACAAGCAAAAGGTATAAAAAATTTTGCTATATCTATTTGTATTTTTTATTTTCTCTTATCTATACATGTTAGATAACTTATCCCAGTTCAATTTGAAGAATACTAGGCTAAACTCAAGGGAGGGAGCGAATTGAGTTTTTAAGGACAGAATGTAATTCTTTTCTAATATAAACAACCAAATGCAATAATAAGAGTAATCAAATTAATAATAAAATAATAATAAGTACAGAAATTAAAAAAGATAGGGATAAAGAAGATCAAGCCTGGATATAACGTGGAGTTTGGACTGCATCCTAGTCTCTACTTACACAATGCCTCGAACCAAGGACTTCACAACACTTTATTGATTTCTTAATCCAAGCTCCAAGAGCTACACAAACACAAGCTTAATTGTCACGCCCCGAAGCGGCAGAGTTGTAACAGCTCCGCCGTGTAAACCACCCTAAGATAGAAGTTGGCCTTACAACCGCTATCTTAGACCTGATCTACATAAGGCGTCAACGACTAACCCGCTTTGAAATAAACAGTTTGTAATTTAAATAAATCATTCCTCTAAAAAAAGTGAGGAAATACATATATTCACTATAATTTGTGATTATAATTATCGTTTGCGATGTTTCTCCGAAATATATTTCCTAGTTATTACATTATTAAAAAAAAAATGAGAAGTTCTAAAGTAAAAGCTTAAACCTTAAAAATATATGTTCGTTCTTCAATATTTTTCCTCACTCCCCAGGATCCAGCAGTTGCTAGCTTCAGAGTAGTTGTGGCCGCTTCTTAGCCAGCACCAGCACGATGTCTATAGGGATGTGAGCAACCACAACTCAGTAAGTTAGGACGGAGGACTTAAAACTATACCATACACACAACAAGGTTTTCCATTACTTATTAGGTGCAATGCATGTGCAAGCAAATGCCATCGCACGACGTTGTCCGGCCCGTCGTGAAATTAGAGAAATTACACCCGCTCTAATCCGGGTTGAGGAGTTGCCGTTAATGCAACAGCTCACGACCAAACCCAGGCTTGTGTAATGGAGACCTTGCTCCTCCCGTGACTACCTTCGAACCACTGTCTTCACCCTCGTCGCGACCTCCTCTCCTGTCACTTAGTTCGACTGAAGATGAAGAAGGGACCATTTTGCAATCCTGCGCTATCCCTTCCGAAGGGGTCGGTATTTGGCCGGAGAGTCCTAAGTTCCCCTAACGGGTTGCCATGCATGTCCGATTATGATTTCTGGTCGGATATTTAATTAAGTCCAGTTTAGGGTGATCAATCCTTTCATACAAGTCATACAATATGTGCCAGAGCAACAAACAGAATCATAGCATCACCCATGATCAAGCACATGCACACATTCTCTATCTAACAAGCACAACCAAGCATAATCTTAAGCCTCCAAAATACAGCATCGTATTAATCCCAACTTACCTCGACTCCTCGCTCTCTCACTCGAGGTCCGATTTGCTCAGGCCATCGCCGATCATCCCTATAACACGAACGTGGTTTCAGTATTTCATATAATATTATAAGTTCATCTTATCCTATAACGTTTATTGTTAGGTTTTGTTTAAGGTTTAATATGCCTAATTATCTAGGTATTAAGTCTTTTATAATTATTTTAGGTTTGGGTTTAGGTTCGGGTTTCGCATCGATTTCTAAATTAGATTCTGGTTCGACTTCTAGGTACTGTTTTGTACCCGGACCCTAGAAATTTGTTTCAACTCATAATGTGAAACTAACCACATTATTTCCAGATACCCTAAATACGATTACTACCCCTAGTCAGCATTTTATTCCATCCGGTACACTTAAATCCGTATTAGTGTATCGAATTTACTTATGTTGTGAGAAATTTTTACATTTTTCATATAATTACCTAAAATTGAATTTTGTTTCAGATTTGTTATGTTTTGATTTTCATTATTTTATTATCTAATTAAACCTAATTTTTCCATATTCATTAATTTTTAATTCTACATATTCATAATTTTCTACATATTCATAATTTTCTACATTTACCACATAACACCTTCATTACTTATACTTAACACTCCATACACTAGGATTAGGTTTCCACATCAGAGATTAACATCCCTAAACATCTAATTACTATCTAAATCAGTAATTAATATCCTAATCACCTAATTAACTCCAAATTACCCAATTTTTCCATCATTTTAGGGCTAAAAATTAACTTAAAAATTTCGAAAATTAAATTTCAAAAAATAGCTTCATAGCACTGTTATATATCACATGAGAATCCTACAGAAAAAAAATTGAGCTCCAAACTACACTCTTAAGGTCATTTATTTCTAAACCGAAATGTGCTCGGTTTTGCATGATTTCTTAAGGACCATATATTACGGAGCATGTTTTCATCAAACTAATATTTTTCCTACAAACTACATACAAAAATACCTCAGAATAACAAAATTCATAATTTTCTAATTATATTTACTATTTTTACAAAATTTCACAAGAATCGGGCTGGAATTTGGACTCACCGGTTTTGGTGGCTCCGACCACCGCGGGCCGCCGTGGCATTGTCGGCCGGCCTGGGCGCTGCCACCACCGTGTGGTGGTGGTGGCCGTCCACTCCCAGCTCCTCGTATGGTGTGGGTTCCCTTTAAAACCTCTAATTGCACAGTTTTCCTTTTTTTTTTCTGGATTTTCTCTCGATTTTTTCGGTGTTTTGATTTTTCTCAAATCCTAAACTGACCAAAGGACTTCTGGAATTTTTTTCCCCTATTTATAGACAATTTTAGAAATTAATGTGTATTAATTTGATGGGATTTTGCACCAATTCCATGATTTTTGGCTTTTTGTTTGTCAAATTCTTATTGGTTAATTTTTTTTTCTTGCTAACCACGACCTTATCTTGTTGCAGCTTATCCTCTTCTGATTTTTCTAATTTTTTTTATAATTATTTTGTATTTTTCTTTAATTATTTGCTTAGTTTTAGGCTAATTTAGGTAATTACGCGTATTTTTATCTACACGTAAATACATGTGGGGTATACGTGAACATTCCTAAATATTATTTTGGTCATTCTAAAATTTTTAGTATACATATAATCTATCTCTAGTAATTTATTAGTTATTTCATGATACTTTTCGCATTTTCAGTAATTAATACCTATTATACTTAAAATTTAAAAATTTTATAGTCTCCTATTTTATTACTTATTTTCTTAAATTCAAGTTTACGGGGTCAGTTTTACTAATATTCCTCTCAATAGTTAAAAATTTGGGTTTGATCGGATCTTTTCGCCGATCGTCCTAAACCTTAGGTTCTAAGTTCAATCCTACGGTTACTTAGCTGAACTTTGGGGCTTACATTAATTACACAAGTTTCAAACTTAATTACGCAAATTTACAACTCTCAATACAAAACTCAATTTCAACTCACAACACAAAACTCAATCTCAACTCAAACACAAAAACTCAATCTTAAGAATTATTGGTATAATGCTTTTAACTCTCAATACTTTTCAATTAATAGCTCACAAGCACTACACTTCAAATCTCTCTAAATATTGGCAAATTAGGATACAAGAGATAATGAGAACAATAGAAAATAAGAATACAAAAGAATGTTGGAATATTACAGCAAAAGGTCAGTTCTCTACTATCCTTGGTGGGGTTGTTAAGCATTTATATCATTCCATTCAATTCTTCCCATTACGGTGCATTAAATGCTCCAATGGCTAGTTGTATTAAACTTATCGATATGTCGGTACCTTGAACTATCGACAAGCCGATAACAAAATACTTTACCGACATGATAACCAACAAGCCAGCTCCTTCAGGCCAGTAAGCTTTTATTTGTGTTTTTTAGGGCTTCATACCGTTAGCCTAATTCTTTTTTGAGCTATTAACCCAGTAAACCAAATATCACTTGAAAATTCTTTTAACACACAACAAATAAATACTCTTTGCAATTTAACTTCAAGATCATTTGATCACCACTCAAAAGATTAAGTTTCTTGTAGAAATAATTGATATATTTAATCATTAAGCAAATTAATTGATCTTATTTAATTACATCAATATAATCAAATAATACTTAGTTTAATCATTCACTTATTTTGTTCTCTTTAAAAATAACATGTTTAGATATATACTTTTTTGTTTTGTTTTCATTAAAATTGACAAGTTTAATTATACACTTTTTGTTTTATTTTCATCAAAATCAAATAATAAACCTTAAGTTCAACACAATTAATACTTTCCTAATTATTATTCATTTAAATATATCACTTAACTGATTTGTGCAGATTTTTATATTTATTTTTCAACTTATACATGCTACATTATACATTGTGTAGTTTCGAAGATGGAATGGCAACTTATTATTCGGATTTGTGTAAATTTTTATAAGATGTAATAAAATTAGTAATTTAACATAGCCTTGAATGTATGTTTCTTTTAGGAGCTGTTGGATGTTATAAACACCCTGATGCTTATAGCTAAACATAGGATGAGTAAGGTACATCTTTGCAAATTAGGGGGGCAAGTACAAGGGACCACTTTTCAAGAAATTGTTCTGGCAATTGCCAAGAGCATAAACAAATCAAACTTTGAGGCCGCCTCCTGACGTTTGTTTAATGCTAATAAGGATGGATGGATTGACCTGATGAAAACCAAGGCAAAGCATTGGCGTAAGTCCTTCTTTAACACCAACATTAAGTGTGACATAGTAGATAACAATCTGTGTGAAGCGTTTAATGGTCGATTTGTAGAAGTAAGGTCTAAGTCAATTATTAGAATGCATGAAGACAAGATTGATGGTAATCGAACAGATGTACACACAACGGGGTAAAGCAAGCAAATGGTTTGCAATTATAGCCTAAGGATTGTGAAAAAATTGGAGGAGAATAAGATGGAAGCTAGGTGGTGCATGACAAGATGGAATGGTGGGGATGAATATGAGGTCCAACACAACTCTAATGTATATGATCTCAACATTAGCAAGCATACTTGTACTTGTCGAGCTTGGGATTTATCAAGCATCCCGTATTACCATACTGTTTCTACTATAGTCTTGATAGAGGGACTGCTCGAGGATTTTGTTGATGAACATTATAGCAAGGAAATGTTTTTGAAATCTTATGCTTACTTGATAAGAACCATTCCAAAGGAGAAGTTTTAGAGAAAAACTAGACTTCAAGGTCTAGAGCCATTGCCACCACTGATGAAGCGTGGTAGGATACTTAAGGAAAGGAGAAAGAATCCTATTGAGCTAATTATAGGTAATAAAATGACAAGATATGGAAGGAAGATGACCTGTACGAAGTGTAAATAAAGTAGGCATAATCACAAGATCTGTCGATCTACGATCAATAGAGTTGATCAAACATCAGTTCAAGAATAAGTTGCTTATATCTATTTCCATATTAAAGTTAGTGCAATTTTCTTAAAAAGTCAGACTGATGCATCCTCTAATACATTAAATGTCTTGAATTTATAGATTCTTAAGCTAGTAAAGCTTAACCGAAGAAGAGCTACTAAAGGAAACATCAACAATGTAGCAGCTGAGCAAGTAGAAATGCCATTGTTTGGTGAAGAGATGTTCCTTTTAGAATTGCTCTTTATCAATACATTTCTGACTTTTTAAGTAAATATATTACACTGATCATGTATTTGTATGTTATAAGACATGTCTCTTAATGGACATAATGCCTCTTCTAATGAACAGCACACAAGCCATCCCTCTTCTCATGAACAGTACTTAAGCCATATAGTAAATACCGAGCAAATAGCCTTATTTGCACCGCCTGATTAGAGTAGCCACTTGCTTCACCTAGATTAAACTAACTACTTCTAGCAATAAAAAAGTTGGTCATTCTTATCATCATGAATTTACAAAACAAAGCCATCTGCTATTCCATTTTATAACATCCTATCTTTTCTTGATGGCAACCAACTGAACAATACACCATCTATCCTCTCCTAAACCTCCCGACAACAACTCCAAATAGTGCCTGAGTTAGCTATCAGCTTTAACGATGCTCTACGGTTACCCGATCCCCCATATACCATCCAATAGACTCAACCACGTATGGGTAGCCCTTCCCCGCTTCGCAATCTATAATGTAGCAACATAACAATTGCATACACAATCCAAGATACGTTTAGCACCGCCACATCTAACACCCATCACACATAGTTCACTTATGACTAGTCACTTGCACCATACAATGAACAACAACTAACAGCATGCCACAGCACACACGATCACTGCTTGGATGACCTTAATCACAGCTATGATAGCCCCTGGTAGTCCTCATCCACTCCCTAATCACGCCCGTGATTGCTTGGAAGGCAATCTTCGTCCATACCTCAATCACACCTATGATTGCTTGGTAGCAGTCTTCATCTACCTCCCAATCACACCCATGATAGCTAGCAATTATGCAAGAACTAAGCAATGTAGACTAGCTATTGAACTTCATCCAAGCATGCTTAGAGTAGATTGTGATACCGGCAATTAACTACTTACGGTAGGAAATAGCTCGATCCAGTGGGGGCTTTAGAGCTTTTTTCTTTATTTTCTCTAAATCTTATCTCAGTCTTTAGCTAGTAGAAAATTTTATTAGATAAAATACTCGTATACAAATTTTTAAAGAAAATAAGTCATCATTTACCACTCGCCCCAAACGCATTTCAACATTAGGCAAGACAACATTGTACAAATAACCCATTATACTATTGGTGACATTACCATAACATATGGATTCTCTTTTCTAAGAATTATGGTAGTAGAATAAATAGAGTATTGGTCATCTCATGAAGATAAAAAGATAAAGAACAATCATAATAGCATTTGCACTTCATTCTTATCCTATAGGTTTACACGATAAACATATTTTAAACCCTACTAACATAGCATAAATTAAACTAATAAAGGATACTCAAACATGACATAAATTACACGATAGAATATAAATTAAACTTGAAATTGAATTAACAATGACAATTTCAATACATTAGCCATGCTACTAAAAACATGTCTCACAACTTTGCATCAAAATCCTACTGCATACTTCCTTACCATTAAAATATTACAAAACCCACTAACACACTTTCTTAATACATTAGGTTATTTGAACACATAAACATATTTTAAAAATTTCCACATCCTACTTTTGTTTCTAAAAGTTGCATGTGCCATCATGTCTTTCCTTAGCACGGCTATCTCTACATAAAGAGTTTCCAATTTCTGCCATATACTAAATAATCCATCTCTCTAATGTCCACTCCTTCGACATTCACTTCCCTCCTTGTTGGTGTGACTCGTTCATCTATAGTATTAACCTATCTAAAGAAGCCACGGTTGTTACTCTCACGGTATAAAAGACAACCATAGAACCCTCTCCTATAGTTTTCCGCTATTCGAGCTCTTTGCATCTCGCATCTCAGGCTATAGAAACACTGCACATCACTTGGAGTATTTGTGGAATGATAGCCAACAATAGACATTGAAGACAATGCAACTTAAATTGCATTTCTCCTTACCATTGCTATTAATGGACACAAGGATACAAGATGTACATTTAGGAGAGAAGTCTTCCTAAAATCAATTTGGGAATTAAGGTTTGTTAGTCTCATTTATCAATTTATGGTAGACAAGGAGAATTTTATGTTGATGTAATGGCTGTCTGTTAGGCTAAAATTCATGGCAATATCAATTAGGAGAAGGACAAATGCTTAGGTTAGTGCCCCCTAGGATAGAGATATGCCATGTCAACAATTATTAACGTTAGTTACCTCTAAAACTAATAGACATAGTAATGTGATGCATTTTAATTAGTTCAAGGATTAAAATTAAAAATACCTAAGTTTAAGTATTAAAATAAAAATTTTAAAAAGTTGAGGTACTTGTATAGGCTTTATCTCCAAAGTAAAGATGTATTGTCATGTCACGTCACGTCACGTCATCCACTTTCTATCCATACTTGTCATGTATGTGCAAATTTTACTTTTGCTTTGGTTGCATGATTTTTTTTTTATTTTCTAGCTATTTTCTAATTTTATTATTATTTTTTATTTTCAAATTGTTTTTAATAAAAAAAAAGATAAGTCAATATGCTAGGTTGAAGCAAGTCAAAAAACTTGCTAGTTTTATAAGGATTAGAGTTGCCGACTCGTATGGGACCCACTAATCCAACAAGTCCTTTAACTAGCTCCAACTCATGTAGATAGGTTACAGTCTGGGTTAAAAATCGTTAGGTTAGTCTGGGTCTATTTAGAACCATGCCTAAGTCTAGTTTTGTCTACTTGTTGAAGAAGAAGGATGTATACACCTTTTTTTTCATTTATTTTAATTCATTCAATTTTAACTATCATGTTTAAGAAGATACTCACAATTAATTAATATTTTATTTGTTTTATTTTTTAAGGAAAAATATGAGGTGGCATGTCTATGTGTCATTTTAAAGTTAATTAATGAAATTTGACACATGTTATGTTGTATTTGGTGGAAAATTCTATATATTCTAATAGTAGTTAACAAAGTTTACTAAGGTAGTGTAAATGACATTAAAAATTTGGATTGAGCAATAAATTAACACGTTAAAACATTGGGTAGTTAATTGAAAAAATGAGCAAAGTTAAGGTACTAAATTTGATATTTTTTCTAATAAAAAATATATGGGTAAATTGTATAGGACACCCTTAATAACATTTGTAATTGTGTGAACACTCCTCATTTTGAAAATTAAGCACTTAAACCTATGGAATATGTATAGGGACCATATCTTTTCCTTATGTCACAGCTAATTATACATTTCCATTGACATGGAAATATTTCAAGATTCAAAATTTACTTTGTAATTTAAATTGTTGTTGCATACCATCCAATTTAATTGTTCAATTTCAAACACCCAAAATTATCTAGTAAAATGATAAATAAATTTAAAAGGCACATTTAACTCTACCCTAAAATTAAACCAACATATCATAATTAAAATTTTCCATTTCAATAATAAAATTGACATTCTAAAAAGAATCTATGTCATTAAAAGTACACACATCAACAACTACACAATGAAAAGATGAGGGCTTACACATATTTTGGGGTATAAATACTTAATTTTAAAAATAAAGGATATTTATGGAATTAGAAATATTTTCAAGGGTATTCATGTAGTTTATTGAAAATATATATATGCCAAAATTTATAAGAATAAGAATATAAAAATAGAAAAAACAAACATGATAAGGCTAAAGTAAAAGTCATTAAAAATCATTAATATAACTAAAAATCATAAAATTTTAAATTAATTTCATTAAAAAAGGATAAAAAGGTGTGCTTTAAATTTTGAATTTATTTTATGTTTTAGTTAAAGATCAAGCTCCTTTAGGCTCACTTATTTAAAAGATCAAGTTAGCTTAAGCTCGATTATTTTCAAATGACATAAATTCAAAACCTTGGATCAACTCAACTCCTTTACTGCTCTAATGACTATGATATTATTTTGTTTAGTATATCTATACTTCTTAAAGGTTTAAAAATGATACTTTTAGCATCATTGTGCATTTTATCAAAAAAAGAAAAACAAATGTGTGAAAAATATAAACAATTTCTATCTAATTTTCTAACAAAAGTCGTGACATTTTACCCTTTTCAATACTTTTATTTTGTTTTACATTTTTCTCATTTTACTTAATTTTTCATCTATCAACTAATTATGTCCTTCAGGGGAAAAAATAAAAAATAAAGAAATAATCTAATTATATAAAAGGAGGTAAATGTACAAAGCAATTCACGAGCAGACAAGAGAAGCAATGGAGTATACTAAGAAATTAACATCATAGACCATGAAATGACTTACAATAATTATTCTTACAAAGAATTAATCCTATACACCAATGGTGTATGACAAGCTTCCTTTGGATAAATATGCTATGACAAAGCTGCTATTATGAATATTAAGGGTGAGCGGGTAATCTTATGGTACATAGTACATACTTTGACCCTACTCCATTAAGTAGGTTCTATGTGAGTAATGGGGGTTACATGATAAGTTTTAGGTAATCGTTTCTCAGAACTTGCTCTTATAGGATAAGGTCTAAATATAAAGTTAGGATACCCTATTCTATCTTAGAACCTATACTTTAATATATATAGGGTATATGTTACATTAAACCTATTTTGAGATAATAATTAAATAATATTAATAAAAAATTAATATTATTGTTTTTTCTCTTTAAGTTTTTTTAAAAAAATAACAATAAGAGCCTAACTCATAATAATACCCTAAAATTATGCATAGCTTATGTTTACTATCTAATCCATCTCTCTTCTTCTTTTTTAGTAAAAAACTCTCTCTTCTTCTACTAGCTTATTTCTTTGCTTTTCCATTCCTCTTTTACTAACTCTATACTAGTGAGATCTTAAAATTATCTCAATTCTCATAATTCAATATATTATATTAGAATTAACTGTACGTGGTTTTTGCAATATGTATAAGAATTTTATAATTTGATAAAAATTTTATTTTGATGATTTAAAGAAAAAGAACAAAAGAAATTTAAGTATAACCCAACCGAGAGTTTTAACATTTCCAACAATAAAAATATTCTCTATTTTGTCTACCAGAGTTTTATGTTGTCTCAGCCCAAGATACATTTCAATTGATACAAATTATTATTGGCGCATCTACCAATAATATAGTTATGATGTTGATTTGATTATGCATTCAATAAAAAGTTTTAAAGGAAGATAAAGAAAAAATTACAAATTCCATGGAATACCTTATACGCCGTAAAATCTAAAAGGTGGTTCCCAAGTACTACAAGGTTGGTTTTGGGTACAAGAACTTAGGAACCTATACTTACAAGGTGGAGTATGGATATGCCTCATACCCTACTCATCCTGTATTTGCTTGTACATAACTAAATCAAAAGAATCTATGAAATAAATATAAAATTCATTTGAACTGTAAACATCTTATTTTTACCCTTACCAAATAAAATAATAAATTGGCCTAATAAAATAAAGGATTTTGGGTCAATCATTTCCAAAGGTAAAAAATGGCATTTTTAATCATAATACACATAGGGATTTAATAGTTTTTGGGTTTCAAAAGAAAATATCAAATTTTCTCAAAATTCAATGTTAGAGTAGTTATTCTTAAAATAATTTTGGAACATTTCAGTTTCAAATAGTGCCTTAATTCAATTTAAGTTAGGTAAATTACGTTTAATATAAATTGGATCAAATTGAATTAGAACTTGGAAAATCTCAAATTAATCTTTCTTTGAAATATTTTTTTGCACATATGTGTATTTCAATTTTTCAAATTAATATATAAGAAAATTTTGGGTCTATTGTCGGCTTGAACTGATTCATTATTATTAAATCAGTTCAAGCAACTTATGGTTAAATATAGTTGTTTGCATAACTACAGCAAGGTACGATCGAAATAGCTTAGTCGAGAAGAGCATGTTTAAGATCTAAGTAGGCACGAAGTTGATACTTGCAAGAAGTGCAGTAGTAATTTTATTATTATTGCTATTGCTGCTATTGTTGCTATTGTTGCATTGCTAAACGCTACATGCACTTAGCACATCTTTATCTCTTTCCTTTGTCTAAATTGTAGATAGTAGCACTAGCGATTGGAGAAGATAATTAAACAATAGTAGCTATCATTCTTCCATCTAATCTTCATCCTTATTGACTATTTTAATCCAAACCAACAAAAAATTGACATCCTAAATTCATTCTTTCAATCATTCATCCTTTTCAACCATCGAATTAGCCTTTCATATGGATTGTGGGAGTTCAATTTTGAAACTTCGACAATGTTTATCTTTAACTACAAAACTTGTACTCATTTTCAAAACTTTTGATATGGATTGAAAGATGAATCAACAGAGAAATTCAATCTTTATCCATTTTAAACAATTTTCGACCATTGGTAAAAACTTGATGAGGATTTAAAATTTGAATTTAGAACTCCATGTTCACCAGCCATGGATGTAAATGGTCAAGCTTTAACCTTATCTATTTCCATGGACCTTCCTTTATAAATACTACCACTTTGACATAAATCCCAATTGCTTATCACTTTAACTAATATCATCAATCACCTAACAACTAGACCACAACCTAGAAACTACTACTCGAGACAATAAGACCTCTAAAAATAGTAATGCCACTCAAATATGCACATAACCATCAAAACTTGACACTTGCAACTTGGAAACCCATCTCACACAACCTTTGAAACCCATACAAGTACCAAAATCCATCCTTCTAAGTTAGTCAAAATTCCTCATCTATACTACTAAAACTTGAAACCACTCTCCAAGAGCTCTTGAACTACCTACTTACACCACTACTTCCTACAATATCTAAACTTACCTACAACCATTAATAAAAGCCATTAGTAACCATCACTTTAAGCCACAAACACTACCTAAATCAACTAACCATGACCTTGAAACCACCAACCAAGCACCTTTGAACACCATTAATCACCTCCAATCAATCTAAACCTAAACCACACTTTGATAACCACCATTGACTCAATTAAGAAAACACAATTGCCTAAGTTCTACTACATCACCATTGCTGCCATTAATTTGAAGAAGTCATAAAAATCTGGTTCAAAGTGGTCTAAGCTTTTGGCGGACTTCGTAGGTGACTCAGGACGCTCTACTACCTGTACAAGTCATTCAAATTCAATTACATGACTCAAAGTTTGATTTCAGACTCAATTAGATATATTTGTAAATTCTAAGTAAATCTCTTTTTGTTTTTTTGTTATTTCATTGCTAAATGAAAAAAAAAAAGAAAAATGTTTTCATAAGAAAAATCTTAATAAATAAAATTCAACTAAAGTTTTCTTTTTTCTCTATTAGAGTACGCTTTTAAAAAATAATAGCATCCTTGTTAGGATCCTTTTTTAAAGATAATAATATAAATACTTAAAGTGGAATTATTTTCAAAAATAAGAAAAAAGAAAAATTAAATATTTTCTAAGGAAAAAAAAAAGAACTATGTATAACTTAATCTCGAATGGTGGGTACTTGATCTCAAATAGTGGGTACTCGATCCCAAATAGTGAGTGCTTGATCTCGAATAGTGACTGCGTTAGTACTCAAGGTAGCCACAATTAATTTTTTTTTTATTTTTTTCTCTTTCTTGATTTTTATTTACTTTTTTTTTTATTTGAACTTAGATGTTTTTCTTAAGAAATTAAAGTTTTTTTTCCCTTACACTTTTGGTTTTAAGTTAGTCATTATCTTCAACACCTCTAACCCTGTTATTTTTTAAGAAGTTTTATTTAGTAACCTACTTTGACTTTAAAATGATTGTCCCTAAATTCCGAATTTTAAAGACATTGCTTGTGGTTGAAATTAATCTACCATAATTACTCTCAACTGATGGTGATTGAAAAACATTTTTTTCTAATATTTTCCTTAATTTTTGGTCAAGTAGTTTATGCTAAGTAGGGGATTTAATATAAAATGAAAATTAAGGAAAAAAGCAAAAATTCAAGCTTGATGGCTTAGCGACTCAATTGAGGACATTTTTTATGTAGACATGCCAAATAAATTTTCTAAAAAATAAGAGGTTTATTTTTATAATTTGTAAATTATTATTTTCCAAATAAATTTGACTAACTGTTTGTTGAGCTTGTAGCACTTTTAAGCGCTATCCAAACCTAGAGTTTATTTTTTGAAAAAAAAAAAAGGGTATACTACATATGGTTAGACTTGGGCCATCATAAGATCCTAGGTGGATAGCTACTATGTAGCCTAAAGGTTATTATGTTCATTACTACCTCCTGATGTAATGGCTTCGGAGGGGGCCTTGTAGTTTTACTTAAAATCTTCATATTACGTGTGTACTTATAGTATAAAAATCTCCTTACAAGACAGAGGTAGTAAGGCTCTAACTAGTAATAATCTACAGTCATTAGAACCGTAAAGAGTCAGAATTATCTACTAAACAATAAGAAGGGATATCTATAACCTGTCAATCATAAAGCTACCAAATACCTTAAAAGTTTAATTCAATTATACTACTTGGTTTTCTAAACTTATATCCTACTTTCTTAACCCGATGGAGCACTCTACACTCGAGTCCTAGCCCAACCCCAACTTTATAAGATCTGTAAAAGAAACTATTATGGTGTAAGCTAAATCTAGCTTAGTGAGTAACCTTCCTACCTTACCATTAGACAATAACAATCAAGTTATTTATCAAACATATGAATGCATGTACAATATATTCAGTCGACTAATAATTGTATACAATATGGTTTTAACACCTATCGTTGCCTAGGTTGGGAAGTATTTAGGTACGTTAAAACTTAGGTATTTACATCCAATACAAAATCTCTTAACAATATAACTACCTTCAGTAATAGAAATGGATCTGCCTCAAGTAGAAGGTAGTACTCCTTGGAGTTGAGTACTTCCTAAAGGTTGAGGCAAAACATGTTATATGAAATATGTTGTGCGATAAACAATCACAATGCATAATATCAATATGGATACATCTAAGTATGATCTCCCACTATACTACGTGGTGTTGACATCCTCTAACTCTTACCGTAAGATGTAAAGCTTGTCTAGTTTAATTATAGGCCGAATATTTATTAATTTTGGATTCATAGGGTAATTAAGCAAGTATATTTTAAACACTCTAATGCCCTACGTTCTAATGCAACAAACAAGTTTATTTGAAATATCTTAAGATATTTTGCAAGCATAGGTCAACTAGAATATATACACACACAAGTTTCCATAGACCCCAATATGCATCAAGTTTAATTATCATATATAATTAGATGGTGCACTAACTACAAGCACAAAACAAAGTAAAATAAGGAGTGGTATACTCACTTAGACTTAAAGTCTAGTATTCCCAGTAGTCCTCAGTATCTCGAACTTGATATCCCAAATCATCTAAGTAAGGTAATTAAAGTAAATAAGACTCATCTTAATTCACTAGCCTTGCTATAATTTCCCTATTTTTGCTTATTTCGTATTTTGGTCATAACTTTCTCATTTTAAGTCGGAATTCACATTCTTATAGTCGAGTGTTCCTAGTAGTCCTCAGTATCTCGAACTTGATATCCCAAATCATCTAAGTAAGGTAATTAAAGTAAATAAGACTCATCTTAATTCACTAGCCTTGCTATAATTTCCCTATTTTTGCTTATTTCGTATGTTAGTCATAATTTTCTCATTTTAAGTCGGAATTCACATTCTTAAAGTCGATTTTCATTATTTTCAAGTGTTCTTTCATTTGGTGAAGTCCTTTTGAGGTGTTTGGACTTGTAAGAATTTAGTTTAGGCTAAACAAGTTCGTCTGTCAATAGTGTTAGTTTGATTACATTAAGATTTGGGCCTAGTTTTGGGCTTTGGGCTTTAGGCTTAATTTTGGGTATTAAGCCTTACACTTAACCTTTTTGGTCTTTATTTAGGTATTTTAAGTTTAAGTTTCTGATTAAATTCCATAACTTTTAATTTAGGCCTTAGTGTTACTATTGTGGGCCTAAATGGGCAACTTTTACTAGTTTAAGGCCTTTTCTTACAAAGGAGCCTATAAGGGATGGCTTTAATGGACTTTTGGACTTAATGGGTATCAGGACCTTAAAGATGGCCTAATAGAATTACCTAAAATTTTTATAATATGTGTATACCCATGATATGAAAACTGCTTTGCAAGTTAGAGATTGCAAGACTCTAAATAATAAATTACTAAGATTACTGATTTTAAAGTAATTAATTTATTGTAACATAACATATAAATATAAATAACTATAGATATTTGATATCCTATAGTTCCTTAGAACCGCAGAGAATCGGTATCCCCTACCAAATAATAAAATAGGAAATACTAACATTATAAAAAAAAACATACAAGAAAAATTAAATTATAGTAAGTTCTAACATATAAATATTTTCTATAAAGCATGTTTATGTATCATCTAAAGAGTACTCTACTACTTCTAATACTAATATACATATCTTAATTTTTCACTCAACATTCGAGACTTATCTCAATCCCATCGTAAGTAAACCTGCAAAAGAAACTAAGGGGGAATGAGCATAAAATAGCTTAGTGAGTTCATCCCTCATCATTATCGTTTAAGCAAGTTATTACACATGCAAGCAAGCTATCTACATACAAAATGAATATAGGCATAATGAATGCAAACAACACATCCATAAGAGTCCGGAACTATGAACAGTATAATTACGTTGTCTACACTTAGATTATCCCTTGTACTTACCTACACCGGGTACCTCAACTTATCCGCATGAGGCTACCTAGGGGCACCACCCCTCTATGCAACACTCGATTATTACCCCAGTTGAAAAAGGAGTTCCAATCCAAATAGGTAGGTCCCAAACTAAGACTATCTACTATCCAAGGCCCTTCGGGCATAAACATGTGAGTCCTTTGCAACCAAAATTATCCAAGGCCTTACAGGCACAGTAAAGCGAGTCCTCTCGCTATCAATTAGTGATCCCATGCTAGCTTTTCCTTAATGCAAAAATATTATTTATGGCTCCACGAGCCCTTATAGACATTGTACAAAAACATGTTTAAGAGTAGAAAAGTTTTTTTTTTTTTTTTTTTTTTAAAAAAAACACTTTTCTCAAGATTTTTGCAAGGTTAGTACTCTCCATTCATACCTTTACTGGGTTATAGACATGCGACAAGTATAATTGGTTGTTTTTGGTCTGATATTTATATTTATCAATTTAAAGAGGTGATCACACAGATGATAGCAAACAAGTAAAGTAGTCATTTAGACATACAAGCAACAACAAGCAGCAAAACCCCATACAAAGTAACACGCACAAGCAAGTAATAGGCACAAGCAAGTAACAGGTCATTAGAACCCCTTCACTTAGATTATTGCTTGTTCTCCAAGCTTTGGGGTTTCCAGAAATTGATATGGAACTCCTAAAAGAAATAGTAAACCTTATAAATATTTTTAGAAGTCAAACTCCTTAGTTAACTAAAAGTCTATTGTAGTTTGTCTAGTTCCCCTAATATAACCCAAGTATAATGTCTATAGGGTTTACCATATTCAATGGGATTAATAGTAATTATTTTTTTATATTTGTAAGTTATGAGACTTCTTTTATGTATTTAGTAACTTTTCATTTTAATTCCAATATTTACGAACTTATAGTCGTTTTTCATCGTTTTTGGACGTATGTTCACACGGTGATGTCCGTTTTGAACGTTAAGACCTGTGTTTTACGATATGAGCTAAACTTATTGAAATTTTAACTTATTGAAACTTAATTATTCTTATCTTTATATCCTATTGCTTATGTTTATATCCTATCTTAGCACTTAATGATTTAATTAGCTATTAGATTCTTACACTTAGGAAATTTTACATTAGTATTACTAATTTATGTACTTAATTAAGTTTAATTCAATTTAGGAAGTGTATTAGGGTTTAAAGGATCTTCGACTCCTAAGTACATGTCTACATATATATGTTATATTCTTATGTAATCTTATAATTTATTATTTTATAAGCTTATGCTTATGTCATCGCTTAGGTCATCAATTGCTTGTATTATCGCTTATGTCATTATTTGCTTATGTCATCTTTTAATTGCATCATTGTTTACATTATCGCTTACATCATCGCTTACATCATCGTTTGATTGCATAAACCCTTACCTCATGCTTAAGTCATACTTAAGTGTCTTATGTATACTTTACATATGTTAACTATATATCTATACCTTTACTATACTTATATGTATACTAGTTTACTTATACATATACCATATTTATACTTATCCATATACCCGTATACACATACGGTAAAATACATATTTTTATATGTATTTTCGTATGCCTAAAATTCCTCTTAAGAAAGTTTCTCAAATTTCATCATTTTGTATTTTAAGGGTATATTTAACATGGTATATGTATATATAGATGGTATATGCCTTATTTTGGGTTATGCACATATTGGATTCTTATGTACAAAGGTCTTTATTCATGTGTTTATCTACTATACATTTATATGCGTATACTTAGATACATTTACACATGCTCTTCTTCCATTTACTAAGGCTATCCTACACTTCTAAACATAAAAAATTGAATCTTTAAGCCTAAATCAACATATATGCACACAATACATAAACTTCTTAAACTAACCTACCTATTCATTTAACTGTTAGAAAATGTGGAGTAATACATGATAACATACCTTTGTTTTCTTCTTGATATATGGTTGTAAAGTTGGAAAATTAAGAAAAGTGAAAGGGAAAGGGAGGTCACGGTTATGGAGGAAGAAGAAAGGGACTTGACTTTTTTTGTTTTGTGGTTTTGAAAGTAAAAGTAAGTGGGTCCTAAAGGATGAAGAAGTGGACGGCAAAGAAGTGGGGAAAAGGAAGAAAAATCTAAAAGAAAAGAAAAGAAATCATTAGAATGGAAGAGATATTTCTAAAATAAAAGTGACATTTTATTAACTTTTCTACATGTTGACTTGGTTAACTTTCCAAAAATAAATGCCATTTAGTATACATAATGAAGTAATTAGGGAAAATTAGAAGAAAGATTTAAGAAATGAAAGGAAATAAGAAGTTTAGTGAATTGATTAATAAAAATAGATAATGAGATCTTCCATTAGGTATGTATATCCTATTCACATCATTCAGTAGGCTACCTAATGTAATTATCATGAAAAATATCATTTCGAGTACTAATACCTACTATATGTAATATAAGCATCAACTAAATTCTTAACTCTATATAATACTAACCTAGTTATATACTTAGAAGATGAATGTGATCTATAATGCAACATCTTAGTTTCTAAATGATTACTTTAGTATTATAAATATTTGTAAATGATTGAAGCTTATCTTTAATATTTTACTAATAATTTAGTATAATACTAAGGTTATATTATTAATTAGGGTTTTAGAGTAAATTATGGTGAATTAGTGCTTTTATACCCTTAAAGTTTTAGTTTCAAGGTTTTTATTACTTCCGGGTATAATCTCTAATGTTTTTACACATTTAGGGTTTAATCTATTTATACGTGATTAAGTTTTCGATTGTTATTTTAGGGTTTTGATGAGGTTCGAGGTTAACTTTTGTAGTTACATATATTTGAGATTTTAGGGTCTTCGTATGCGATTAGAGGTTCAATTGATAATTTAAGGTTTTTCATATTCGCTTTAGGTTTTAAATCAAGATTTTAATTAGTTTTAAATCTCACTAACTCTATTGACTTCAGGAAATCACAGTTTAGGGATTTGATTCTATACTTACAAAGGCTAGATTTGCGGGGTTTACAATGGGCCTTCTATATTTTATTTTATGAGTATCTCAATTTAGGGTTCAGATCTAGTTACTAAGTTATTGGGCTCTCTTCTTAGTACTTTTAAGGGCTTTTGGGCTTATTTTTCATTTTAGGGCCTTAAGCCTAACTCTACTTATGATTTTGGGCTAGCCTTTAAGATAAGTCCATTTTCTATTAGGATTCAAATCTAGTTCTTTTCATTTATTAGGTTCTTAATCATATTTCTAAGGCTCTAATCACTAACTAAGCTAGTTTAAGCCTAATTTGCATTTTAGGACCTTAAATTTGATTCTAACTTATTCTACTAGGCTAAATATCTTAATGGGTCCACTAAATAACCCATTTTACTATGTGTTTCAAATCTGGTTCATTGCATTAATGTGGTTTCTAATACCATTCCAAAGGCTTTAATCACTATCTTAACTAGTTTTAGCCATTAACTTATTATTAACTCATCATTACTTTATTTAACTTAGTTAATTACATCCTAAATCATACTTAACACTAAACAAACATGTTATTAAGGTAATAAATAAAAATTTATAGATTTGAAACTTTCATGAAGGTAGTGACCAAGTAGGGTTTTGTAGGCTTTCCTTCAACTTTTTCCATCCAATACTTATTCTAGTGTGTTTCTTCATCTTAATCATATTTCTTCTTATTTTAAGTTAATAACATTACATAATATGGTCAAAGCAAGATGGATATTCACTAAGAAAGGGGCGTCGTGTATGGTACTTAGGGTTTCATCAAGTTTTATCAATATCTTTTCAAGTTATCTACATAAAACTATCTCTTACACTTCTAGAATATAAGTAACAAACTAGCTAAGTAAATGAATAAAGGTGTGATTATATGACTCTAAAATGACATGTAGAAGATTATAACATGTTTATCTGGTATTTCTAATCCTAAGCTCTCTATTGATATTTTCTAATCGTTTTAAGGTTTTTCGCGTATTAAGGTTTTTGGGGTTTTACACGTATAATTAAGGTTTCAGGGTTATACTCTCTTTAGGGTTTTTCAACTTGTTATTTAGAGTTTATGACTTATGATTTAGGGTTCAATCGTTTTATTTGGGGGTTTTATTATTATAACTTGAGTAGTTCTAGAGATTACTTATTAACTCTTGTATTCAACTCCAAATTTGGATCCAAAAGTTTAGAGGGTTCATATTATCTCCCTAAGTATAACGTTGGCATTCTTAAGGAGATATTTTCATATTATTACTTTGGTTTCATATGATTAATTTTTCTTGACTTATAGTTAATTATGATGTAAAACATAATTAGTGGATTAATATGTAATTAAGTTTCTTAATTTTAATTACTCATATACTTGACATTAATTAGGTATAGTTTAGGGTTTAATGTGCCAAATTAAGTTGGTTAAGCCCATTAGGTCATCTTGTCTAATTAGTTTAAGGAATTGAGACAATTATTACTGTTTGAGTATATTTTAGAGGGTAGATTAGGGTCTTAGGGTAATTAATGAATAGTTTTACTATTTAATTGGACTACAATAGTTGGATTAAGGTTTTCGACTTTAGATTAGGGTATAACAATCATTTTAAGGGTTTTTATGTATTAGGGTTCCAATCAGGATTTTAGTGCTTAAATGTTCATTTAAGGGCTATAGTATTTGTTGTAAAATTTTGAATTCATTGCTAAGGTTATCTATACTAATATTCATTTGTTTATTTAACTTACCCTTTATCGATTTCAGAGAACTTTCATAGGCTTCAATTATTAGTTTCTTTCTCGTTGGTGTTTAGTGTTGGTTCTATTAGATTAGGGTGACCTTAGGAGTTAACATTAGTTATTGACATTTGTTTATAGAATTTTAAGGCTTTGAGTATAGGGGTCAACTAGGGCTTAGACTGCTATTTTAGGTTTTAAGAGTTTGAGTTTGGGTTTTGAGAGTAGTCTTTTACGTTCAAGGTTAGTTATCTTGCCAATACTAAAGGTATCTTTCAAGAAATTTTATTAACTCCCAACTCTTTATTAAGGAAATTTATGGGTTTATACCCAAGGGTAATAAGTTACCTACCCCCATTTTGATGAAATTCAGGACATATTTCTTAAAAAAATGTGTGAGATTACAAAATGGGAAACCTTTTAGAACCCATCCTTTTGCATCATTTGCCCAATAATAATTGAAAACTATGCGCTTCTTGAGAAGTTATTAATAATTTATTGGAGAACCATTTTCAAATAAAAGTAATTTTTGAGATGAAAGTTCTTTATTTAATCAATTTTAAATCGTTATTTTCTTTAAACCCATTATTTCTTAATTACTATTTCTACATGTACATGCTTTGCATCTTTTATACTTGCTATAATTCTTGCTAAAGGAAATAATAAGAGCTTGTGTAAAATGAACTTCCAAAAAACAACAACGAATAATAGAAAAGAAGGGAATTCAATTACTTTAATTGATGTGGCTTGCATTTGTATGGTTATTTACACCTAAATAATTAGGGCAACTACAATGACAGATAACATTATAGAAAAGGGCATATACCTAAAATAGGAAAGTACTAAGAATAATACATGGAAAAAGAGGGCAATTCCTTAATGTACAAAAGGGTATATTTATAACCACTCCATACTAGTGATGATAGGCTATAGGGTACTAGACTAACCTGTTGCTAAGTTTTGTGCTATAGGAAAGACCTTTTCATGTGCTCTCTATGTTCCAAAGACCTATTTGTGAGCTCTTCATGCATTGGACACCTGTTTATGAGCTCTACATGTGTTGGAGAATTAGGAAGTCCTTCTTATGTGCTCTCTATGTATCAAAGACCTATTTGTGAGCTCTTCATACATTGGACACTTATTTATGAGCTCTACATGTGTAGGAGAACTACTTAAGAGCTCTTTGTTCAATGAAGACCTATTCATTAGCTCTTACGAAGACCTACTATGGAGCTCTCTAAGTGAAGATATATTAATCAACTCATGTGAAGACTTTTTAAAAAGCTCTTGATGTAAGGACTTCATAAGGAGCTTATATGAAGACCTCTTAAAGAGCTTTTAATGGGAAAAGCCATCAAGGATGAATAGGTTAAATCAATAGGTCAGAACAAACAGGTCAGCATAATTAAGTAGTCAGATTATGTTAGGAGGTCAATACAACAAGTTAGCTAAAGTTATATGTTAACCTAAAACAGGTTATCAAAGCCCTAGTAGCTCATTAATCTAGCTTAATAACCTACCACCTGAATAGCTTATTTGATTACCTATTTTTAGCAATGTTATTTAGACTTCTTATTTCTTATGTTGTTCTTAAACTGCCCTTATATATATATATATATATATGTTGTATTTACATGGAATGCCACTAGGGCATCATTTAAGTCCTTTTATTTATGAATGAGCCATTATGTATAAATAACTTATGTATATTGGGTTTTAGACAAATTTTGCTAGAATTAATGAAATTTCCTCTTTGAGTTCTTCCTTGTGAAGCTTTTCTTTCCTTAGCTCATAGCAACCTTTGATTAAGGTTGTACTGGTGAGCAACCCATCATTTTAAACTTGTAAGTCACATCTGGCTAAATGTTGGTTCATAAATGCTTAAGCGGTAAGTCACATCCACGAGTAGCTTATGAGGCTTAACCTTTTCTTTTTGTGTTTTTTCATCAAAACCCATACTCTTCCTTTCTCCGGTAATTGTTCTTCAGTAGACCCATCCATGTTATGGTAAGCCCTCTTTTAAGGCACATCATCTTAGTATCAAAGCTTAAGGTTCCGAATAGGGCCTAGAGTTTCTTAAGTTTTACAAAGGATTATTACTTATTGGGTTTTGTGTTTTGTTAATAGTTTTATGTAGAGGATTTTAAGTTATAATTTTTTGTAGTTTTCGTTGATAAAAAAAATTCTACTATATATGACTGGAGATTAACCCTATCATTCTCCATCCCTATCATCGAGACTACCAATTTGGTTACTGTTTCTCTTTCATTGGTTTATTAGGTTTTGGGTATTGTGTTCAAAGGAAGCTATATTGTCACTAAAACTAAGGAAAATGTATTGCCACTACAATAAAGTTGGATATGATAGCAAAATCAAACTTGGGTTGATTTTCTTACACTAAAGCCATAGATTAAAATTATTAAAAAATACGAGAGAGAGAGAGAGAGAGAGAGAGAGAGAGAGAGAGAGAGAGAGAGAGAGAGAGAGAGAGAGAGAGAGAGAGAGAGAGAGAGAGAGAGAGAAGAAATAGTCATACTTGGAAGGAATTTTCATTTCCCATATTAAGTTATCAATGAAATAACGAAGGGGGAATTTATGAAGTAGAACCTATTGTTTCTTGAAGTTGATTATAGGCTTTGAATCTAGCAACAAGTAGGTTTATACGGCTCTTACAATAGTACGATTGTAGGTAGTTGATTCTAGTTATTAGTTCTCGAGAATATTGGCTTGTAGATTTGTATAGCTTTCATAGTGAGCAAAATTATAGGTGCATGTTTTATTGTGCTTATGCAAAGTTGTCATAGGTGGTGATTCATGCTCGTATGACTATATGACCAATCGTTGCATAACAGTGTTGAGTTGTTTTGTGAGGTGTTAGTGGCTATTCTTTTAGTGTTGTGCAAGCGATAACCATGGGTGTTTGGTGGAGGTTATAGTGATGTGTCTATCGAGGTAGTAAGTCATATAATACAGCAACCGTTGGTGTAAAGTTAGAGTAATAAGGTCGCATACATGTGTACAACTGCAATTGTACATAGTAGTGGTGATTGGAGTGCTCAATCGAAATGCTAAGCCACCTGAAACTTGCACATTTGAGCTATTTGTTACTGTTTTGAAGTCCAAGCTACTATTGTGTTTCTGTACTATACGTAGAAAGATACCAGAACTACTGTTATGAAGTGTCATTACATGTAGCGGTGTAGTGGGTGTAAATGACAAACTTAATAGCTAAAAGCCGAGTTTTCTTAAATTGGTATAGAGAGAGACCAAGCTACTCAATTTGAGAACTGCAACACGTAAAGCATTACTAAGCTATTGGATTTGCCTATGTTGAGCTTAAGTGTATGCTCTCTTGCCTTGGCTAGCTATTAATATAGTGAGTCTAAGCTATTATTGTTGATGTCAAAATTTGGTATGAAGGATGTCTTGGACATGATGCTTATGAGCACTTTGCAAAATAAGAGAAAATTAGGTTAAGGGGATATTGGGGTGACTCTAGCGTTGTCACTTCAATGCCTAAGTAAGAAAGAGTTTGCAAAAGAAAGAGAAAAAGAAAAAGGATTAGAGTGCTGAAGTATCTTGAAGAATCTGTTGCCTATCATTTGATCTCCTTTTATAGTTGCTAGTCAATTTAAATGTGGTAACTGTTGCCTCTAAAACCAACATGTGTGCTTAGTTTAAGTTTAGGAACACTCCTCGATTTTAAGGAACGTGGTGATGTCATTGCGATTGATGGGTAATTATTTGGATAAGAGAACTAATTATTCACACCTGTTGTTAGATTTTGAACTTCTTGGATCTAATCGAGTCAAAATCCAATCTATGGGTAGTTATTCTAAGATAAGGAAAAATCATCTCGACTTGCTTTGGTCAATTTTTTTTTTTTGTAAGTATTCAAGTTAGTAGTCTTCCCAAATTGACTTGCGTACTTATCGAAACCTAAAAGAGGTTAAAAGTAGATGAATGGGGAGATCTAATTGGACAAGAGGTTAGGAGCAGCTCTAAGTAGATCGGTTCTAGTCCTTAGGAAAAACCTCTATCAACAATTATAATCCCTTAACTATTGAACTACAAGTTGTCGTTGAATTTGCCAAGGTGAAGTAGATCACTTTGTTGTCCTTTTTGAGAGACTTACAGTAATTGGACGAGCATATGCTCTGCTAAATTGCTTTAGTGTACCGAACTGAGTTGGTTGGTTAAGTTGAGACTGTGTACGAATTGAGTTGTCCACGTATGTCTCTAAGCTCAACTGGTTGAAGCTTGAGTCAGAGTGGAAGTTGTTGAGCTATTAAATTGTGCATGTGTATCCATGCTTTATTTTAAGATGGTTGCTAAGCTATATTGATCGAAAGTGGAGCTATTCATTCTTAACCAAATAAGAGGTGTGTTGTTTGAATTGAGTTATAGCATTCGTGTTAAACCTTTCTTTAATTCTTACCAAGCTTTTATGAAGTGTGTAATTGTTCGTTTTGTCAAGCTACTATAGATCCATTGTCATGCTATTGAAAAATACAAACTAAGCTAACTAAAGATATTATACGAATTGCTAAGCTGAATGGTGGTTAAAGTTAGGTAATAGGTGAAGTGTAATTGAACTTATTGAGTTAAATTAAAGTAATAATATAAGCTCCGAGCTACTACATTCTGATGTGTTGAGTTGAGTAAACTTTTTTCACGTTGCTAAGAGATTAATCCATTACTAAGCAGTTTAGTGTCGTATTGCTTTATTGGTTCGCTACCATGTATTGCATCTAAGTTGATGCATCTCCTAGGTTAAACACACAAAGAGATACCGCAATGTAAGGAAATTGAAAAGAAAAGCAAAGCTAGTAAAAGTCTGAGCAGCTACTAACTAGATATGATACACCAATTGATCCTATTCAGCCTACAATTCACCAGATACGACTTATTGATCTAAATTAAAGGGTCACTTGCCATTACTTCTTACTAAAGGGAATAGATAAGAGTTGAAGGGTAATGAGGACACTAAGGTTGCTCAAAGGGGAACTTGTATAAATTATGATAAAATGAAGTTGATGTCTGCATACAATTATGTGGGGGTTTATACACTCATCTACTAGGGTTACTTTATATGCATGAAAATACAAAAGAGTATTTTTACAATTATGTTACATAATACATACTAAAAAGGGTAAAACAAATAAAGAATATTCAATACAAAAAGTAACGAATCCTTTTGGAATGCCATGTTAAAAGACTTGTGTCATTTTATGGCTAGATGTTAAGAATATGGTACAAAGTAGAAAAAAATAAGAACAGAGAGTTTACAGTCAAGGGCTGACTTGATCTGGACTAGGTTGGAGCTTTGGTCAGTCATTTGTTATAAAGTAATCATCTTAGGTTGTGGTCAGACGTCAGTAGTAAGCATGGTTAGCTTAAGAGCTCGACTCGAATGGTCTTGGGACTGTCTACTCAGATATTATATCATGGTACGATTGTTCGGCATGCTCTGTACGGGTTACAGCTCAGTAATTAGATCAGTAGAAGAAGGAAACATAGAAGTCGGGATAGGAATTCTTATCTTGGATGGGGCTTTGAATCAGTATTCTTTGAGTGAGTCCCTAGAGTCCTTTAGTTCGACTACGTTTGATCGGTTTAAGGGTTGATTCCTATCATTTACTTAGGGGTTAAAAAGATTTGTCCTCTAATCTGAAGTGGTTTCTAGCTCTTGTTCTTTTGAAACACTGGCGGGGTCTTCAATTGGTTGGTGGGGAATTGGGTCAGGTACATTGAAAGTGGAAGAAACACCATAGTTATCAGGTAATTCAATCTGGTAGACATTACAGTTGACTTTCTTTAGGATCTTAAAGGGCCATCAGCTCGTAGAGATAACTTGTTATGTCTCAAGTGCGAAAATCGTTCTCGACCGAAGTGAATCCATACTAAGGCCCTTGGTTGGAACGGAATAACTCGATGGCCTCGGCTACCAATCTTTTGTTGTATCTAATTAAACTTAGCAATCTTCTTAGTTTAGATTGGTGTAGCTCTTGCAATTCTTAGGTTCAGTTAACTCTGAATTGACTCTCTTCAACAATTGTAAGGGTACCGATCAGATCTAAGGGGATAGTAAGATTGAGGCTATAGACGACCTTGAATAGGGTTTTGCCAGTGGTGCTATAGATAGTTTGATTGTAAGCGAATTCCACAATTGGTAGGCATAGATCCCAGTCCTTTAAGTTCTTTCCTATGATATGTCTAAGTAAGTTACCTAGCATCCTATTCATCACGTCAGTCTAGCCATCAGTGTAAGGGTGGTTATTGGAGTTGAACATAAGTTTGGTTCCAAGTCTTCTCCATAGAGTTTTCCAAAAATAGCTAAAAAATTTTATGTCCTGATTTGAAACAATAGTCTTTAGCACTCTATGCAGGTGGACAACTTCCTACAAAAACAAATCACCAATATATAAAGCATCATTAATTCGATGACACGGAATAAAGTATGCCATTTTGCTAAAGCAGTCTACTACAACAAATATAGATTCTTTCTCCTTGGATGTCTAGGGTAACCCTAGGACACAAATTTAGCTATTTAAAAGTAAAATTTAGCCCTAATACTATAGATGACTTGAAGAGTCATTAAAGTCGAGCAAGATAAAAATTTAATAAATCATAAATCTAAATATATTATAAGTAGTAAAAACCTCAGAAATTAATTAAAACCCCAAATCGTATACTAAAATCCTAAAACTGACATTACACATCATTAACCAAAATTGATCTCGAATTTGATTGAAATCCTAAAATTATAAATATAAACCTATAAAATAGTTAATTATTACTCAACAGTGATAAAATTATAGTCGATTGCAATTTTCGACTAAATAGCCTATTCGCATGAAATTATAACGAAATCTCTATAATAACTTGTAAAAATTATAGTTGTACCGAGTACCAATTAAATTGATAAAATTTCACAAAAATTTAAAAATTAATTTATGATGAGATTTGTTATAATTTTTATATTTAAAAAAATTACATATATTTATTATTAATTTTGATTTTCCTTCTCTTTTATATTCAATTTATCTCTTTTCTCTCTTCTCTTCTTTTTCCAATTACAACATTCTAGAAATCAACAGCCACCCACGTGAGGGAAAAAAATTTTTGCCATGTGTAAAGATTAGATAAACACTTAGCTTAAATTTTAAGCTAACTCACATGTATAAAAGAAAAAAAAAACATAAAGAAAAAGAGAACAAAACTATAGAAGCCAAATAGAAAAAGAAAAGAGAGAAAAAAAAAATCCTAGAAGCAAACCATGAAAAAAAAAAGAGAGAAAGAAGGGAGAAAAAGAAGAAGAAAAGAAGAAGAAGAAAGAATTAGAAGAAAAAAGGTGAGTAAATTATTTAGTATAGATGTATGTATATAGTATATACATGTATAAATATAGTATTTGTATAGTATATTTTTAATAAAACACTACTATTACATGTATATATGTGCACAAATACATAAATTAAATTATATATGCATGTATTAGGCTATGTATATATACATGTATGTACATAGGTATATTATACGAAAAGTATGTATTATGTATTTTTTTAAGTATACATATGATTAGTATTAAGTATTTTCATTACATAACTATAGTATAAATATATATGTATGTACCGTAACTATATATATATGTGTATACATGCATAATTATTTTTGTATATATATGTATGTATGTATGTATAAAGATATGTATGTAGACATGTACGCATATAAGTATAATATACGGAACGTGTATGTATACATAATATGTATTAAGACTATACATAATATGTATTTAGTAATATTTTTTTACAAAATAAATCTGAATACGTATATATAGTTGTATACGTGAGGTATATATATATATATATATATATATATATATATACATGAATATGTATTCGAATAGTATGTATAAGTATTTTTGTAAATATATATTTCATATATATACATGTAAGTTATATTTTATATATATATATATATAGGTATACATGTATGTGGCATTAAAGTGTATATAATATATAGTATATGTACAACATATAGTAGATATATAGTATACCAATATTAAGTGGTATATTGATATCAGGCAAATACATCTATCAGTTTTAATATAGCGGATGTAAATCCGAGTGATCCCTCAGAGACTTTGAGTACTAATATTAACCTTAGCTTTATTATCTAACCAGAAAATTATGAAAGTTTGAATTAATTAAAAATACTAAAATTAGCAAACTAACTTATTTATAAGACTTGATTAAGCAATTGAAAAAAACAACGATAAAATTAAGAACGACTTCAAGAAAGTAATAACGTATTTAGGATTTATTTCCCCTAGAGTTAATCATGTGATCGCTTAAAATATATTCAATTCGGTTTCTATTATTCTTAACCGGAGGGATTTACAACTAAAGTTAATACCTTTCTCAAGGATATTAACCCTAATCCTAAATTATTCGCCGGAATCTCTTCACTTAGTAATATAATTTAGAATTGCATTAATGTATAATGAATTCCCATACAAATAATTAACTTTCCGGAAAAAACATGTATCTTATCTCTAAGTATACATGTAATTCTCTCCAATTATGTAAAGATCTAATTATACATGCAATTTCTCAATCAACATGCATAATATCATATATTGATATTCTAGAATTATCAACTAACAATTAAACGACATAATTGAATCAAGCAAAGATAGAAACTTTATCGAGAATTCTAAATCAATCCAAAAATCACATGAAACCCTAGGTTCCATAATCCTAAATACACGAATTCTAAGCTATCATAATGAATCTAAAAATGAGTTCCATCAAAAACGTAAAATAAAACATGGAAAACCCCTTTAATTGATGAACAATCTCTCTAATCTTGAAGTCGGTGTTGTTTTACGCCTTCTCCTTCTCCTTCTCCTTCTCCTTTCCCCCAAGTCTCTTGTCTTCTCTAATGTCTCTTATCCCTTGTGAAAATCTAATTTGTCCTTTTATAGTGTATCAAAAGGTTTTCGTTTTCTTTACCAGATACGACCTGGGACATGACCGTGTCCGTAGGTCGTGTAACTTTCTGCCCTTGGCCAATTTTTTCTGTATGAACTGTGTAACTTTAAAATTTCATAACTTCTAAGTTTGAACTCTGAATTGAGTGAAATTTGATTCATTTTCTTCGTTTTTGATCATAGAACGTGTTCAAACTTAGAAATCAAAATTTTACTCAATTAAGTATCAATTTATTTAAAGAAAACCAAAGATGTGAGGAAAATACTATAAAATCACCATATGAAATATATTTAAAATCAGAGTTATCAAATTTCCCCACACTTGAGCATTTGCTTGTCCTCAAGCAAATAAATCAAAACAAAACTTTCAGGATAAGAAACGCTAAATAAAATTGATAACTATTTTAGGAAACTGGTGAATGAATACACTTGACCCGTAGAAAAGTAAAAAAAAAAAAAAAAAATTCATTCTCGACTAACTTACAATAATAAAGTCAACCAATTTCATCTGACCATATTTAGTGACTAATTGTTTAGAATCTTGCAATCTTTAACTTACAAGATGATTTTCAAATCATGAGTGCACACATGATGTGAAAATTTTAGGCAATCCTATTAGCCCCCTTTAGGATCATGACAAAGTCCATACTAAAGTTGGCCCAAAGTAAGGTTGGTCTTAGTATGGGCATATATTCTTCATGGGGCTCTCTTTTCCCCTAAGCTCGCTTGTACACTTCACAACTACTAACTATCTTATGGATATCCATAGCCAAATAAAGCTAGTAAAAATTTTCCTTCAACAGATTAGCTATCTTGGTTTCTCCAAAGTGACCAGATAATCCACTATTATCAGCTTCCCTAATCAATAACTCACGAGAGGAATAATTTGGTATATATAGTCTTCAGTCCTTAAGTAGATAGCCATCCCTAAGATAATATCCTCCAACAGCAACTCCTTTTCGGCACTGCTCAAGAATGGGACCAAAATGAGGGTTATAAGCATATTGCTCGGTGATAAGTTAAAATCCTAATAACTTTGTCTACAAAGTGGTCAGCAATGTTTATTGATATGATAGAGCATCAACGACTACGTTGGCGCTTCCTTTCTTGTGTCGAATCATGTAAGCGAAACCCTCCATAAAATCTAACCACTTGCTTACGCTTCCTTTCTTGTGTCAAATCATGTAAACGAAACCCTCCATAAACTCTAACTATTTGCTTACCTCTTCGATAGTTTGTTCTAACTCTCAAGATGCTTCAATAACTCATGGTCAATATAAATGATAAACTTTAGTGGTAACAAATAGTGTTGCTAAACAAAAAGAGCTTAAAAAAGAGAGTACAACTCTTTTTCATACATTGAATAACAAAGGGCAGCACCACTAAGCTTTTTACTGTGGTAAGCAACAGATGGTCATTTTTGCATCAAGACAGCATCAATTCGAATGCTTGAGGCTTCACATTCCAATTCAAAGGGCTTGTTAAAATCTAGTAATTATAGGATAAGGGCAGAGGTGAGCTTATCCTTAATCTCTCTAAAGCTCTATTCGTCTTGGTCACTCCATTGGAACCCTTCACCCTTTTTTGTTAGCTCAGTCAAGGAGGCTGTAATGGTACCGAAGTTTTTAATAAATAGCCTATAGAAAGAAGCGAGAACATGAAAGTTTTGTACTTTAGTAACATTCTTCGACGTCGGCTACTCCAAGATAACTCGACCTTCTCTTGATTAGCTTGGATTCCTTCCCCCAATACCATATACCTAAGAAAAATTACTTTACCCTAACAAAATGTACACTTCTTCAGGTTCCTAAATAACTTCTCATCTTGTAAAATTTCAAAAATAGCTCGAAGATGTTGGACATGGTTGTCCAGGTTAGTACTATACACCAATATATCATCAAAGTGTATAACCATAAATTGTTTGATCAGAAGGCGCATTACATGGTTTATAAGCATCATGAATATGTTCGACACATTTGTATGTTTGAACAACATAACTAGCCATTCATAAAGATAATGCCTTGTTTTGAAAGTAGTCTTCCATTCATCTCTTAACCTCATGCGAATCTGGTTGTAGATACTTCGTAGGTCAATCTTTAAAAATACCTTAACACCATGAAGCTCATCTATCACGTCATTGAGCCTTGGTATCAAGTATCTATACTTGATAGTAATTTGGTTGATTGCTTAACTGTCGATGCACATACACCATGAACCATCTTTCTTTGGGACAAGCAAAGCAAGTACAATACAGGGGCTCATGCTCTCCCTCACATATCTTCTCTCTATGAGCTCATCTACTTATCTTTTTAGCTTGGCAACCTGCTCAAGATTCATTCTATAGGAAAGTCGATTCGATAAAGCAATGCTTGGCTACAGATCAGTACAATGTTCTATGCCTCAGACCGAGGGTAGT
Source organism: Lumnitzera racemosa (assembly GCA_024138005.1). Classification (NCBI taxonomy): domain Eukaryota; kingdom Viridiplantae; phylum Streptophyta; class Magnoliopsida; order Myrtales; family Combretaceae; genus Lumnitzera; species Lumnitzera racemosa. The sequence continues at coordinate 48,259,034 of JAMXBC010000012.1, read as the reverse complement.
CCTTTAGGCAACTCTTTTGGAAATAGGTTAGAAAATTCATCTATCAAGCTTTGAATCTATTTAGGTACTTCTTCCAGATCTCTTATCTCCTGTAGTCTTCTAATCAATTGAAACATAAGCTTTTCCTTATTCTCAACAGCTTAGAGCTCTCTTCGACTCATTACTAAGGCCTTTTTCTTAATAGCTCGAGTAAGCTAATTATGGGTTTCATTTACTTAGGTCGGTGTCATAGGTTATAGCATGATCTTCTTTTCATCCTTAACAAAGGTATAAGTATTCTTATATTCGTTATGAGTAACATGTCATTCAAACAACTAAGGTCATCTAAGCAACAGATGTGAAGCTCTCATGGGGATGACATCGCATACTACTTTATCCCTGTACACACTCCTAATACTAAATTTCACAGTTACCTATTCAGTTACATGCAAAGCACTCTTTTCATGAAGCCAATGTAGTTTATAAGGTCAGGGATGCTTAGAGGTCAGTAGGCCTAACCTCTACATGAAGGACTGTGCAATTACGTTAATATAACTTCTTCCATCCATTATGATAGTGCACAACTGTCCTTTGATGGTACATTTAGTATGGAATAAATTTTCCCTCTGGTCTTCCTCAAAGTTTAGTAGAGAGCTCAGTACTCATCTTAGTACTAAGATCATCACTTCTCCCTAGTCAGCATAGACACAGGTCTCCTATTCCTCCTCGACTTTAGCTCTTCCAACATCCTTCTTCTTCTCGGGCTCACTCCCGTCGGTGCTATCTACTATATCTCTTCAGAGCAGCATGACACTTTGGTTTGGACACTTAGCAACCATATATCTGAAGCCTAAGCATTTAAAGCACTTCACCTCACTGTTCTTCTGTTCGAAGGTCTGTCCTCTTTCATATGTTCTCAAGGTCAACCTAGCCTTAACTCAGCTCAACTAGCTTGCTCGACCATCATCAAGTCAGTCATTTCTTTCCTTGGTTCAGTATGCCTCCTTGGTTCGGCTTAAATAAGTCAGCACAGAATAGGGAGTCGGGAGAATGTTGGTCCAGGTCAGCTTGGAGCACCTTTTCTCTGTTTTTTGACCTTCTATGCTATCCTAATTACCTCTTCTAAGGTATAGAACCTTTGTACTTCCATGATGTTACGAATCTCATATTTGAGTCCATAAATGAACCTTGATATTGTACAAACCTCTAGTACTTCCATGTTGGCCTAGATCATAAGCATCTAGAACTCTCTCACATAATCATCAATAGATCAACCTCTTTGGTGAAGTTCCTACAATTTTGCAAATGTATCCTGTAAGTAGGTCTGAGGTACAAACCTATCTCTTAACAACCTCTTCATCTCATCGTAGGTTCTCACACCTCGTCTTCCATTCCTTGCTCTGGCTACATTCAAATTTTTCCATTATATAATGGCATACCTAGTAAACTCTAATGCAGCAAGTTGAACCTTGATGACATCTGTATATCCATAACAATTAAACACCTTCTCGACCTTTTCTTCTCACTTCGAGTATTCATTGACATCTCCACTTCCACTGAAGGGCAAAATTTGGAACTTAACATTGTCAAGTCCTCACGGAGCTTGGCATCTTCGTTCTTGTACTTAATAGTACTTAGCCTCTACTTCTTCCCTTTCATCAGTCTCCACATTTACTTCCTCATCATCCTCTTCTATCTCTTCTAACTCAAGCCTTCTTCTAGCAATTTGATCTACAACTCCTCTAGCTCGCTGGGTCGAACTGGGTAGTTAGCTTAGCTACCTACCCATAGCCTCTTTTTAGAACATTTTCGGGTGGGTTACGCTACGGCATACCCTAGGATTGTTTCCTATTTACTTGCATCGTGGTGACTAAACTCTCAACAAGGTTAGTGAGTCTATTAAGTTTGTCACCAACTAACCCAAGGGTGTTACTACCATTTTGACCATGATTAGGTAAATCACCGTTATTCTGGTCTCCAATAACACCTTAAACACTTGAGTTCGACATGATATAATACTTTCCGAACAGATTAACAACACAATACATAGGAAAACAATGCTACCTTACTACTTAAAACTTCGACTAACGCATTAACAACCTCAACACCCAATAATCACTCGATTAGGACATAAATGAACTTACTCTGTTTTCGTACTGAAAAATAGAATAAGAATAAAGTAATAATGGAACACTTACTGACATATAAATCTTCATTATACAGCTCACAACTCCAAACTTGCTAATGTGTCTATGGGGTCGTATATACAGAGAGGCACTACAACGAATAAAAACAAGAAAATAAAATCGGGTTTGTAGTAAATCCGTGAACTATCGAGTTGGATATAATGCACCAATAAGATCCAACACGGCCTAATACTTGTTGGATATGACACACTGGTTTGAGTAATAGGGTTACTTACCACAATCCTTGCTAAAGGGATTGATAAGAGCGAGAAGAAAAGAGTTTTTTAAGAAAAAAGTTTCAAGGGTTTTTCATTAAAATGTCAAGCTTACTAAATCCCTATACATGTGCTCTATTTATATACAATGGTAAACTTGTAAATAAAATGACTAAAAAGATGCCCTAGTGGCATTCTTGTAAATACAAAATAAACATAAGGGTAATTTAGGAAAAATACAAAATAAGACATCTAAATAAATAAACAAAAAAGAGTGATCAAATGAGATATCCACAAAAGTAGTGGACGAATTCGGCTTTAGCATTTAGTGGGATTGATACCTTGAATCTTATCATCATCCCCTTCTTGAAAAAGTTTCGATCTTGAAACTTAATAAGTGATTACTCCAACTTTCACCTAGATCAAAAACAAATCTGCAAGAGTGAAATAAAAGCAAACGGCAATAGCTCAGCTCAATGATCAAACTAAATATAGTTCAGCACTCTTTTTACTCATCATAAGTGTGATCAATCATGCTCTTCATTAGATACCCTTTCTTCCACTCATTATGTACCTTGTCAATTATCCCTAAGTGATTCTAGCAGTTATCAATCATAGGGAATAACACAACTTTAGGCTCAAATAGGACATGAGCTTGGGAAGTCTAAATATGTAAGAGCTCAAACTACTCCTTAACCTCATTTTCAACAGTCATTACTTCATCCGCTTCCTCACAACTATTTTCTTATTCGGTCACCATAGATGGTGTAATAATCCCTTCATCGACTTCTTCTTCCTCCTTGGTGGCCTTTATGGGGATTTTGTTTTCAACTCTCCATCTCTCTATTGAAATCTATTGAAGTTTTCATAATCCTTAAATCATCTTCATGATTAGCTAAGGAGATAGGATGGAGCACAACTCATTCTTTGTCATAGAAGGAATAAGTATTCTTCAAGGGTGTGTAGCTTAAGTTATGGCTCGTCTTCCATGGATAACCCAAACACATATAAAAATCACTAATGTCGGCAATATCAAATTAAACTTTATCTTGAAATTTTCCAATAGAGAAGGTTATTCTTACTTACTTCATCACTCGAATTACTTCATCATTATAAATAAAGTCATACGGATGTGAGTGGTCCATAGTTTTATAACCTAATCTTTCAACAATAATCTCAAAAACAAAGTCCATAGGATAGCAACTGATACGAATTAATATAATACCCTATTTAAGCCTATCTTTAATGTAAAACTTACTTGGTGTCGTATTGTATAAATTGAGCTCGTTTTCCATATTATAAAATTCAATTCAGCAATTTGGGGAGACAAAACACACGCACGTGACAGCTCAGCCGTTGACCAACTCTAACGACTGCTCAGCAATTACACGGTCTGCACTTCGCACGGTAAACACAATTTGCACGTTAGCAGGAAACTATAGCACTTGGCACACTTGATGCCATACAACAGAAAGTTCAGTAGGGATTTATTGGTTCACGATTGGCACACAGTTCAGTTTTAGAATTATTCTAGCTCAATGCAATTGACACGTCACACACAGAGCAGCACTTGCACGGTAAGTGATCACTTGGACATTCATAAGGTCATACGGTCACACACATATACTCCAGCTTGGATATGGCGCTCAGTTCGCACTTGGTAATGATTTCGGGATCTCCCTACTACAATCTGACACGCGCATATAGCTCACTTCTAGTGCACTCGACAGTTCACCTTTACTTCATACTTTCACCGACAACTTTCTCAACTCGTCACACTTTCAATTCGATGTTTAGCTCGTTGCAGTTGAGACAATTCGGCATTAAGCAAGTTAAGTGGGCACCGACTAAAATACTCGAGCTCGGATCGTTCACTTCAACAAATTTAGTTTGGCTGACAATTGTTTGACCAAGTTGGCTCTGCGATTTTCGATTAAAGCAACTCGGTAATTGAAGAATAGTTCAACACACTTCTACTCGGACTTGACAACCCGATCATGTAATCTCAGCTCGAAAACCTGGAATGTAGTAGTGCGGACGAATTGTTCAGCTTTGGATATCAAGTTCAGGTGGGAAAATTCTCCATTACACAACAGTTCGGCCTTGCGCCTAATTCAGCTCGGCAAGGCAAGGGAAACAACAGTTGTCTCTAAGATCGGATAGTGACAGTTCGGCACGACGGCAAGTAGTTCGATCAAAACAGCGCGGCCACAACAAGCTGGCACCTTGGATCACTACTCAAGTCAGTTCGGCATATACTTAGTCACAGCAGCTCAGAGCTCAGACGACTACAATTCAGCTCGGCATCAACTATAACACAGTAGTTCACTAGCTTTAAGACAGCTTGGTACTTCACTATACTTAATAGATCAGGTCGACAACCAATGATCCAAGGCACACACGGCCTCTGCACTTTGGCGACCAAACTTACGAGAAGCTCGAACTCGCTTCAGCTTGGCAAATAAGGAGTTAAACCAACTCGAAGCTTGGACACACTTCGACTTGGATGTGTAAGCTCGGCCTCACTCAGTTCACCTCAGGTCGGCTCGGTTCAGCAATTTACTTGAAGTGAGCTCGGAATGTTTGGAATGCAGCAGCTTGGATAACAACTACACTATTCGACTAGGCACACAATTGAAGTTTGGTAGGTCTCCAAGTTGTACAGTATGGTACAATTTCAGCTCGGTTTCAGACGAGCACAACGGTACAGAAAGTCACTGCTGCTCGGTATAACTTAATAGTACTAGGGGGATAAATCAACTCGGTTAAGCAATATAGTGGCTTGGATAATTAACATCAGTTTGGATTTACACTTCGTCGTTCGAATTCACACTTCGTCAGCTCAGCATTCAAATTTGCTAAAGTTAATTCCCCTAGCTAACCACAACTCACAGGATGCTCACACGAAGTTTCGGCAATTCGATATCCACAATAACTTTGACACAACTGAGCTTCGTGCTTCGGTTTTAGTTCGGCAAGGTTCAGATTCGGCACAACAGCTATTCCTTGCAAATCAACTCGTACACAATTTTAATTAAACATGGTCTTCACTACAACTCAGATGGCTCGGCACAGCAGTGCACAATAGATCAAAGATTACACCAGCTCGAAACTTGGGTAAAACAGCTTGGTGACAGTTAACTTCGGTTCGAACGTGCAAGGTCGGCAACAACAGTTCAGCGATGACACAGAACAGCTTAGCTCGGTTACTGCCTCAATTCACTCCTGCACTTCAGTTCGATAACACTAAAGTTCAGCTCACCACTTCGGATTGCAGCAGCTCTGAGCTTGGACACCGAAGTATTTCAGCTAGGCAAGTTTAGCAAAATTACTCAGGTCGGTACTTCGGGTCACAGTGGTTTGGTATGGCCTTTACATGCAACAGCACGGCAAGAGTCCACCTCAAGTCAGCTTGGTTCGGCACTTGCAGTTCAGCTTGAAACGTGCTGCAATAGCTCGGGCACTTGGACTTCAGCACGGACAATGTTCATGAAACAACTCAGATATGTACTCCGTCCACTCGACTTGGATACCTTAGAAACACTTGCTATGCTCCACTACGAACTCTGTAATTTCAAAGAGGCCTGGACCCCCGCTTATAGCTTAGTGACAATTCATAATAGCTGCTGATACACCAACACAGAACACAGTTACAATTTCACATAACCTAAAACCTCCGACTGCACACAACCAATTCAACTCCGATGATAGCCATACCCAAACTCATGTATGCCATCGAAACAACAGTACACAACAGCCACTACTCTGTTGCAATCTTCACCACTGCAACCACAAATTGACTACCCCTAAATTAGAGAAACCACCACGCTTCTACTGTACTGCGACTATGAAACCCAATTACGATTGGTACCTACGACAGCATAACCCCGACCTTCACAACACTATACATAGTGTTTATAGTCCCTATGTACAAGAACAATAGGTAATCAATTCAACCACATGAGACTCTTAAATTAGTACCACATTCATACATAATTAATACCTATTACACTAATGTGCAATTTTCTGTGACTTAGCATATGACACAAATGACAATAGTATCTTCAATCAATCCATGACAAAGGAGTTTCATGAATAACCCATATTGCCGTCAACTTAAATCTATTAAATTCTGATAAACAAGCCCTCAATTTCTTAATAATTTTCAACAAACCAACACCTTTCAAATACAAACCAGTAACTCTAACATACTTACTATGGTAGCCGCGAGAGAAACACAGCAGCTACCTACAGCACATGAACAAAAACTTCACGGAAACTAACACGTTCCCTCATTAGAACCATGCTCTGATATTAGCGAAGCTGATGCGTCTCCGGGGTCATACATACGGAGAGGCATCACAACGAACAAAAATGAGAAAATAAAATAAGGGGTTTAGTAGATCCATGAGCTACTGAGCTGGATATGATGCATCAACAAAATTTAATATAGCTTAAGACTCACCGGATGCGATACAATGGTTCGAGTAATAGGGTTGCTTGCCACAAATGAATGCTAAAGGGATTGATAAGAGTGGAAAGAGGAGAGTTTTTCAAGAGGAAAGTCTCAAGGGTTTTTTTATTAAAATGTCAAGTCTACTAAAACCTTATACATGTGCTTTATTTATATACAATGACAAACTTGTAAATAAAATGACTAAAAGGTTGCTCTTGTGGCATTCCTGTAAATACAAAATAAACATAATGGTAATTTAGGAAAAATACAAGAAATAAGATGTCTAAATAACATAAACAAAAATGAGTGATCAAATGAGATATCCATAGGAGTAGTGGACGAGTTTGGCTTCAGCATTTAGTAGGATCGATACCTCGATTCCTATCACTTACTCCATATAAATACACTGAAGTAGCTATGGAAGGAACACAGCAGCCACAAACAACAAATAGGAACCAATTCTACTTGGCTTACAATACGCAAAAATAAACTTCATTTTAAATTCAAGTTTTTGAGCCGTTTGACTACCAAATGACTTGTATGATTGTTCAAAAATTACCAAATTGATTTGCAATTAGTGATGATTTGTCAGGCTTGTTATGGTGTGGGTTTGATAAGTGCAAGAATCGAGCTGTTAACTAAAACCAAAGTGCAATGCAGTAACGTGGTGTGAGAATTGCAAAGTTGAGCTAATCTATTGTGTATGCGAGCTAACTTAAGTAAAGAACTAAGCTTTTGTTGCAATAATCGTGGTGTATTGAAAACTTGTTAAGCTCCGACCTGTGAATACCAATTGAAAAAATGATGTTGTGTATTAAAGCATGTTTGTAAGGGTATATGGTTGGTATTAAGCTATCTAAGGTTGTGTGTTGTTGTGTGCCTAGGTCAATAGTATGTCAAAAAAGTGTTGAGTTTGTAGACTCTGCAAATTTAACCTTCTAAACATGGTGTCAGACTCGAGTATCATAAATATTTCCTTAAGTTGACAAAACCACATAAAATTAAAACCGACTAAAATTTTAAACTCAGAACTTAAAATGAACTTGAAAGACCCTATTATACCATTTGAAAACCCTAATCATGTAAGAAAACCCCAACCTTACATATGTATACTTTTAAAAATGTAAACCTAAACTTAATATAAACCGTAAATATCAAATTATAAGAATTTTTAAAACTCTATAAAATTATCTTAATGCTTGAAAAGCCATAAATCAATAAAATTATCAATAATTTTATGAAATCATATAAAACTGATAGCAAACGAATCAATGATTATTTCAAGTAATAATAAACAACAAAACTAAGCTAGTTAAAGGGATAAATTAATAAATTTACAAAATTAATTTTACTTATGTACATAAGTAGCCCTACAATATGTATATATATATATATATATGTATACTAAGCAATTTCCTTCTCTTTTCTTAATCTATCATATGATATATATATATATATATATATGTTGCATAATAAAGGGACGATCCTAAATAATTAAGCCAGTTGAATCTTAAGCTCATAAGTATAAGTCAATTACTCCTGAATTGGTGAAAAACCCTAAAACACACATAAACTCACTTGAGCTCCAAAACCTAGGATAATCAAGGACTTATGACCCTAAATAAATAATTAAAAATATAATTTGAATAAGTTTTATTCAACTCTAGAAAATCTTAAAATTTCTTAAGAAGCAAATCACAACCTACAAATTAATTTGAGAACTAAGCCCTAAAAGAATTTCGTATAAGACAATTCCCTTATTTTCACTTATAAGCCATGTTACACATGGATAAGTTGTAAACCTTATTTTTTAACGGACTTGTGATTCAGCTAAGAGTACTTCCTGGACATTACTAAGGATAAACCAAGCTAAAAGTTCAAGTTTGCATTTAAAAATAAATTTAATTTTCCAATTCGAAAATCTATTATCGATAAAACTCGAATATAAGAACCACGGACTCTAAGTCACTTAAAATCTTAAACCCTAAAACAATTAAGGACTTATAACCCTAAGCGACTAATTGATAATTTTATTTGAATAATTTTATTAAACTCTAGAAATTTTCATAATTTAATAAGAATTAAATCATAACTTACTAATCAACTTAAAAAACCAACTCTAAAAGAATTTCATATAAGTTAATTTGCTTGTCTTCATGCATAAGACTTGTATATATGAATAAGTAAACCAACCAATTATCCTAAATAACTTATCAATTGAGAGTTGGAATTATTTATTTATTGATAACTTATCAAAACCTAGTGATAAGACACTTCCCTTATCACACCACAACTTATACTACATATAGACAAGTTATCACATTATTTTATGTATTCAACTTTTAATTAAGTGACAAAACAACACCATACCCTAATTGTTCCCTACATGGCTTGTTAGCAAAGAAGGAAAGAGAAGCCATGCCTTATCATTTGTCCATTACTCAATTATCTTATACATCTACTATTCACTTCTTAATGCTTATATCATCTAGTCTTGTAAAAAAGTTAGCATTTGTGCATACTAAAAGATAATTAATTAAAGCTTCTTGAACACACTTCTCCTCCTATTAAAAAATCTGTCACTCTTTCTCTTCCACTCTCATTTTCACTTCCTTTTCTCTCACTTTAAACACAAACCAAAAGAAGAAATTCAACCCCACAAAATCTCAACATTGCTGCCACTATATTGCTGCCACTATTTTGCTTCTATACTTACGGCACTAAGCTTTATTTTGTGCCCTCTAAAAAACTACTTTTAGGAACTTTAGAAAAAAAAAAAAAAACCTACTTCAAAGATCAAGACCCTGGCTTCTAAAAGAACTTACAAGAAGAGGAAGGAAGACAACGAGCTAAGAGGATACTTAATTGCACTACCATCTTGTTTTCACTTTGAGGACAAGTAAGTTGTTTCTTTGTGTTAGCAGTTTAGTATTACATGTTAGAAGACCATGATTTCTTAAGGATATGAGTATGATCATAAGTTGATGAAACATCTAAGACTACCCTACGAAGCAAACTCATGAAACTCTTACATGGAAGTTGGAATATGAGCATGTAAAGTTGGTATTTTGTAGAGATACTTGTTTAATAGTTAGAATGGAAGATTTTAAGTTGAGGAAATTTTGAAATGAGAACTTGAATGAAGGGGAGGCATGTTGGACGTGAGGATTTGTAAGTCATTTGGATATAAGCCCAACAAAGTCACTAACTTTGGTTTGAACAAAAAACAAGCCTATTTAACAACTTAACCCACATAAAAACCTAAGGAGTTATTGTTAGCACTAAGAGTGTAAACCAAAGTTGGAAATCTGACTTTAAGGAGTATTTTAAGTTTGGAATAAATTCCTAAGCCTAAGCCCAAAGAATTTCCCAAGTTACCAAAAAGCACATTAACCAAATAAAGCGCAAAAATACTCCAAATTATGAGGATCACTACTATTCTGACCTATGGATCGTTTTATGTACCTCATCATGAAAATATAACCTCACCATGTTAAAGTACACTTGAAAACGATGAAGATTGGCTATAAGATTATAAAAATTGGATTTAAAATGAGAAAGTTATATGCGATTAAACTTTAAGTAGAAATTACAAAAAATATGAAACCAAGTCAAAAGTGTAGCTTAAAAGGTTTTAGCTTAGTTTTCTGAGTTTTATTTCAAATCCTTATAGTATCATATTTGCTGTGTCTAGGGGACCTAGCTTTGGGAGATGACTTACCCTCAGATTATTTTGATCAATCCATATGGTTGAGTGAGTGAATTCTTAATGACTCTTTACTTGATTTTGCTTATAGAATAGATATACCTAAACTTATATATATATATATATATATATATATAAATTAGATGCTTGTGGGATATGGGAAATGCATGCGTATGAATTTGTGAATGAATACTATGGTTTGTTAATCATATAACAATGGAAATTGTTTATGATAATTTATACATACGATTGTATGGAATGAAATTGTTTGATTACCATGAAAAATCGGATTAATCACTTATATGATTAAGAAATTAAATGGATCATGCATTTCCCATAATTGCATTCGGATAATACCGACTGTCGCTTCACGTAGAAGATAGGAAGGGACTTACAGGATGAAAGCCTCTTATAGGATTGGGCACTAGCTATGTCATCATTTTTATTGAGTTTTTGCCCTAAGCTAATGAGCTTACTTAGTGCTGGGAGACGCCGACTATCAGTGAGGGGCCGTGTCTTGTAGCTTCTGCTTAAGGCGTGTGTTTGTAAACTGCGGGGGCCACCATACCATTAGACTTAAAATTTTGAAAATACGATTTGTTGTTCGAAAATAAAGTATATTATATACAATCTACGTATATATATATATATGGAGATACTATTTGTTAATAATAGAGATAGAATTGAATATATTATTTAACTTCTCCGTTATTGTCTTTTGTATAATTTACATTTGATGCATAATTTGTTACCATATGCAGAACTTAGAGATTGGTTAGTTGTAACACTTTAAGCATATAAAAATAAAAAATTAGAAAGTGAAAAGAAACCACCTGAAAATAAAAAATATAAAAGAAAATCATATAAACAACTAAGGTATTACAAATGCAAGAAAATTGGTCATATAGCAAATTTTTATAGTATAAATAGATTCGAGATAGAAGAAGAGAGGAGAAGAGATAGAAGCAGAGAGGATGAGAGAAGCAAAAAGGTTGTGTGTATGTTTCCAAAGGTGTGTTTTTTGAGCTTTAAGTGGTTTAATTTTATAATGGAAAGTTTCGACCATTTACTGTTATAAACAGTAATATTATGGCAGATAAGGTACTGTAGAAACAGTAGTATTGTGGTAGATAGGGTACTATAGAAACAATAGTATTGTGGCAGACAGGATACTGTAGAAAACAATAGTATTGTGGCAGACAGGGTACTGTAGAAACAGTAGTATTGTGGCAGACATATGTCAGATGATTAGGATCGGCAATATTGTACATTGTAGTACATTTATGAAATACCTTATTTCTACATTACAGTGCAAAAAGATTCTACATTACAGTGCAAAAAGATACAACATTTATGGATCTCCTAAATCTATTTCATAGTAGTCATCTTCATTAGTATTTCCACTTTGGTAAGATGTAGAGTCCGAGTCTGAGCTTGATTCTTAGGCTGATTTGTTAATATTTGATAGTGCCATTTCTAGAATTTGTTTCATTTGGTCTGGAGAAGTTGTACTTGCTAGTGAAGAAATAAAAAATCCTATATTGTGATATTGTAGAGTTGAAACTTTTGATGGTGGAGTCGAGGAATTGGTCTTAACCCAATTTAAAATTGAATCCTTTTTACACCTATTCTACATTTTGAAGCTGTCCCACCATTTGACTTTGTACATTCTAACCAAATTGGTTGTATTTGATGTTCAATTTGGCTTATAATCAAAAAAACTTCTTCATAATACTCCCTCCTTAGCTCTAATACTAAATAGGGGAAACACCGGAGTATATAGATATTCTAAAGAAGTTTATATTTTCTTAGTGAGACGATTGTCTTTGTTTCCTAATGAAATCAAAGACAAAAATCAACTCCAAATATTTCTAGGAAGCTTAAATTATGTTGCAGATTTTTTCCCAAATCTTAATATAATATGTAAACCATTATATCAAAGGTTAAAGGAAAATCTACCTCAATGGACAAATGAACATACAAGTGTAATAAAATTGATCAGACAAAAAATTAAAGAAATTCCTTGTTTGCATATAGCAGATCCTTCTTTGCCAAAAGTAGTAGAAACTGATGCTTTTGATTTAGGATTCGGAGGAATTCTAAAACAGAAACAAAATAAAAAAGAATACATTGTTCAATTTTGTGTCAAAAAATTAGAACAATTGTCAATGCAATAATTATATAATTAAAAAGGAAATTTTGGCTATTGTTTTAACAATTTCTAAATTTCAAGGAGATTTGTTAAATCAAAAATTTCTTTTACGAATTGATCGTAAATCAACTAAAAATATTTTATTAAGAGATGTCAAAAATATTGCATTAAAACAAATTTTTGCCAAATGGCAACCAATTCTTTCTATATTTGATTTTGAAATAAAGCATATTAGTGGATCTTCAAATTCTCTTCTTAATTTCCTTACTTGTGAATTTTCGCAAGGAAATGCCTCCTAATAAAGAGAAGGATAAAGGAAAAGAAAAATTATGCATCTGGTAACAAATTATGCATCAAATATAAATTATCCAATGTTGAAATATTAAAAGAAAATGCTTCTTATAAAACTTCTTTTATACTTGTGAAAAATTTGAATAAAAATGTCATTTTAGGAACACCATTTATAAATCAAATCCAACCATTCCTTATGGATAAAGATGGAATTAAAACACAATATCTAAAAAAAGAAATTGTCTTTAGATTCATTGCAAAACCACAAACCAAATACATAAACCAATTAAAGAATGATGAATTAAATTATTTAATACAATGTAAAGAAAATCATCTGATGTACTTAAAAAATGACCTTAAATTTAAAAGAATTGAAGATCAACTTAACAATAAAAATTTAAAGATAAGAATTTCTCAATTAGAATCAGAAATAAAGAATTCAATTCGTTCTACTCTCCTAAATGCATTTTGTAATCGAAAATCACATATTGTAAATCTACCATCTCAAATGATTTTAACGAAAAGAATATTCCAACAAAAGTTAGACCATCTCAAATGAACAATGAAGTCTTGAACCATTGTAAAAATGAAATAAAAGACTTGCTTAATAAAAAATTTATCAGAAAAAGTAAATCTCCATGGAGCTGTTTTGCTTTTTATGTTAATAAAAATGCAGAAATATAAAGAGGTGTTCCAAGATTAATAATTACTATAAACCTCTTAATACTGCTCTTAAATGGATAGGATATCCAATACCTAATAAAAAGGATATACTTAATAGGTTGTATAATGCCAAAATATATCAAAATTTGATATGAAATCTGGATTTTGGCAAATTAAGATTGAAGAAAGTGATAGGTACAAAACTGCCTTCATCGTTCCTTTTGGTCAATTCAAGTCGAATGTAATGCCATTTGGATTGAAAAATGCTCCTTCTAAATTTAAGAGAATATTGAATAAAATTTTTAATGATTATACTAATTTCATAATAATATATATAGATGATGTTTTAATATTTTCATCCAATATAGAACAACACTTTAAGCATATAAAAATCTTCATTAATATAGTAAAAAATACCGGTTTAGTTGTTTCACATTCTAAGATTAGTCTCTTTCAAATTGTTCGTTTTCACGAAAAGGATTATAATCTATAGACATAAATTTTACAAAATTTACTTTTATTAATGATCCTTTTAATATTTCAACATTGGATAATTTATATTTGATGCATAATTTGTTACCAGATACAAAACTTAGAGATTGGCTAGTTGTAACACTTTAAGCATATAAAAATCTTCATTAATATAGTAAAAAATAATGGTTTAGTTGTTACACACCAACTTTAATTAGGAAGGGTATTGTCATTGATGATACGCCTTTAAAAAAATTTATGTTTTAGACGAAACAGATACTGAATCAATAAGTGAAACAATGTCCAAGATTTCTTTAAAAGATAGTATTAATGAATCAAATGATGAAGTCAATAAAATTAATTGGAAAAAACCTTAAAAGTTGTATTATCAGAGAGTAATGCCTCCTAATAAACTAATTGAAGAGAAAAATGATAATTATCAAAATAAATACTCAATAGGATCTACATATGAATAGAATATAGATGGATACTCAGAACAGAAAATTCTGAATGTTCTTAATCAAATGATAATGTTCTCAAATACTAATAAAACTATTCAAAATGTTACTGATTATCAGGTAACACTCCTTTTAATTTCTGGTTTCCTGGACAATTAAAAGGATGGTGAGATAACTATCTCACTAAGGAGCAAAGAATTAATATCCTTACTTCATGCAAAATTGATGAAAATAATAGGAGAATATTAGATGATAATAATGAACCAATCCAAGATATGATTAATACTTTAATATTTTTAATAAGTCAGCATTTCACAAGAGACCTTTCGCATGTTAGGGATAAAACTTTAGATCTATTATCTAATATGAAGTGCAAATCCTTAGGAGAATTTAGACAACATAAAGATATTTTTTTTCAAATAGTCTTTCTCAGAAATGATTGCAATCAACCCTTTTGGAAAAAAAAAATTTTAGTTAGTTTACCAAAATTGATAGGTGAAATTCTTTATGATAATTTGTCATATGAGGAATTAGCATCATATGCCAATAAAATTGGAACCAATTTGTGTTATACTATAAGGTTACAAAAACAATTAAAAAATAAACAACGCTTAAAACGTTAAAGCCTTGGTGATTTCTGTGCTCAATATGATCCCTCTTTTGTCAATAAAAAATTGAAAAATAATAAAAAAATCCCCTTATACTTCTTTAAATTGTCCTTAATATTCACATAAAAAACCTTGAAGAAACTTTAGGAGAAAACCATTTAAAAAATTAGAAAGTGAAAAGAAACCACCTTAAAATAAAAAAAATATAAGAGAAAATAATACAAACAACTAAGGTGTTATAAATACAAGAACATTGGTCATACAGCAAATTTTTGTAGAATAAATAATAAAGTTAATGAATTAAATTTAGATGAACAAATAATGGAAAATATCTTGCAAATATTTTGTGAATATAAATTCTCTTTATCAGAAAATGATTGTGACGATAGAATCTAAGTCAATGACATGGCCTCCACTTCATCCTCATCAAATGAAGAAAAGGATGAAATTAATGTGTTAACAAATGATGAAGAAGAGATTCTTAAAAGAATTGATCAAATGTCTAATAATAATGAAAATTTTGAATACATTAATAACTTTAAAGCCAATACAATTCTTACACCAAAATTGCCATATAACCTTAATGAAATCCTTGAAAGAGGTAAAAGAAAACACAAGAAATTATTAACAATTGGTGATCTACAAAATAAAATCAACATTCAAAAACAAGAAATAAGAGAATTAAAATTAATGCAAATAAAATTTCAAAAAGAACTTCTTAAATTAAACAAAAAAATAATCCAAGAAAATAATTCTGAGACTTCAAATGAAGAAAATCCAGAAATCTCACCAACAATTGGGGATGATGATTATTTAATGCATCTTGTTTAAATAACAACAAGAAAATGGTTAATTAATATCTCAATAAGAATTAATAATAAATTTGTTTTACAAACACTTGTCTTATTTGATATTGGTGTAGATTTAAATTGCATTAGAGAAAGCTTAATCCCAACAAAATATTTTGAGACACAACTAGCTAATCTCTAAGTTCTACATCTGGTAACAAATTATGTATCAAAAATAAATTATACAAAAGTCAATAACGGAGAATATTTAATTGAATACAACCAATATTTAGAAGACACAGTAGAATTTTTATTTTATATAATTTGAGCCTATTCTCTACTTGGAGATAGGTTTTATTTAGCTAATATATATTTTAGATAGTAGTTAAATAATATATTCACCTCTATCTCTATTATTAATAAATAGTATTTCCTGGTTGTTCCCCTTATATATATATATATATATATATGGTTTTATTTTAACTTAAGCACAATAGTGCAAATGAATTAAAACTCAAAGTCTAGAACCTAGATTTTGGTTTAGGTTGGTTAATTATCTCCAAACCTCAACTACAGGAGGTATAATTCTAAGTTACATGCAGTTTCTAAGCCACTGCATGTATTGTTTGGTATACTAATTGATCATGCATTCATATGTTTGTGCATTAAATAAACTTTTGTCATGTAGTATTGATAAGGGGATTTATCTTACTAAACGTAAGCTTATACCTTAATAGTTCTTTTTCTTGCAGGTTGATCAATAGTTGGGATAGGGATAGGAATCGAACGTAAAGTGCTACCATTGAATAAGTATGATGAAAAGCTTGTGTAGTTAATTCAGAATGCTCTGGAAAATGGCTAATAACTTAATTAAGTTTAGTATCTTTAGTAAGTTTAGAATTCTCTGGAATTGTCTATCTTATTTCACTATTTTGGTATTGGGGTTCTGAGAAATTGTGGAAAAATAGATATCCATAATTATTTATATTATATAATGGGTCAATGAACTAAAATCGAAGACCCTAGCAATTAACTATTTAAAGTCTTGTAATCTCTGACTTGTAAGGCGATTTTCTTATCATTGGTGTACACATAATATAGAAATTCTAGGCAATACTACTAGGCCCCCCGTCCCCCTCTTAGGGTCCTTACAGGGTTGTTGTATGACATGCCGTACTTGTGAATTGCTACTCAAAACCGAGAACAACAATGGAATTAAGTAGTGATATTTGGTGTTAAGTCATGTAATGATTTTCAATTTGTTAAGCTACTTTTGTGAAGTGTTGTTGCATGACATATTAAACAAATGAGTTGTTATGCTCTTGTAATTGCTGAACTATTGTGTTTACACTATACATGCTAAGCTAAATTTGGGGCGTCTAGCC
Organism: Lumnitzera racemosa; assembly: GCA_024138005.1. Classification (NCBI taxonomy): domain Eukaryota; kingdom Viridiplantae; phylum Streptophyta; class Magnoliopsida; order Myrtales; family Combretaceae; genus Lumnitzera; species Lumnitzera racemosa. The sequence goes on along the minus strand of JAMXBC010000012.1, from coordinate 48,241,676 downwards.
ATTCAATAGCTAAGCTAATGTAGTTCTTGCCAATTTGTTTTGATTCTAGATCGGGAGCATTGAATATTGTTCAATTCTTAGTCTTACTTCAAGGTTGTTGAATTGATATTTAAACAAATATGGCTTATGGTGATCAATGAAGATATTGTTATGACTATGATTATGAAGACATAAGATTGAGGATACCCATATTTGATGGTTATGGATCCCTAAATGAATACTTAGATTGGGAATTCCTGGTCAACAAAGTTTTTGAAAACTATTTGTCTTGAACATGAAAAGGAACATATCATTAGTGAGCAACTCCAAGGCTTTGCTAGAACTTAGTAAAAGAACGTGATGAGACCAAGGATTCTTAATGGGAGAGGTATTACATGGAGCTTAATGACAAGAAAATTTGTATCCCCACAATATTAAGATTGTATGAGGAGTTATCGAGCATGAGGTTAGGACATATGAGTGTCAAAGAATATGTTCAGAAGTATAAGATGCTTTTGAAGTAATGTAAATTATATGAACCTCACTCTTATACTATATCTCGATTCATGCAAGGATTGAATTCAGAGATCGCTAAACAAATCAACTCGTCAAAAGTTATGAGCTTGAATGAAGCTATTAATATGGCCTTGAGTGTGGAATCCTCTTATGAAATTAAGAGATCAATCTTTTCAAAAATCCTAGAAAAGATAAGGGATGCTATGGCAGAGCTTAAGAGAATAGGAAATGAACTAAGGCAACAAAAGACTACTAAATTGAAGGATGTTGAAGTAGAAGATCTAAAGGATTAAGAAGAGGAAGTTAAGGAGATGAAGGACGTTGTTAAGGATGACCACAGGAGCTATGACGATGAGAATGTTACTTTACATACTGTTGACACCTTATCCTCTCCTGAATCGAGGCTTAACGAGTGAAGCCCATCACAAATGACGTTGAATGGCACCTGAACAAATAGCGAGCTTGCATGCCTTAAGCCTACTCCAATGAAGATGCAAACCAATAGCGAACCTGTCCTTGGTGATTTGCCTAACAAGTTGAATAACAATTGCCCAAGTAGGTTAGCCCCTAACCATCAAGCTAGCGCCTATTGTTCCATTAACATAAACTTGGGGCTCAACTCACCCCTATTGAGCATCAACCAACTCCTTCTTAACACCTTAAACCAACTTTTTTCTTTAGCAATTACAACCCACTGTAACTCATTAATGATCATTTAACATCCGTAGTATGGCTTGTGCACCTGGTGTCTCTACCTTTGCTAAATCACTGAGCTACAAATTTAGTGGCTTGGTAAGCCACGACATGCCACTTGTAATGAAACTTAGCCCCTACCACAAAGCATACTGCTTGTTGGTAGCTAGTATAAGTGAATCCTTGATCACTACGTGTCCAGGTAACCTACATAAAAGGTACCTGGTGTCAATAAGTAAGAAAATCCCCCTTTCTCTCTCTCTAAGATCTCTTCTCCTCCCTTTCTTGGAGAGAGTAAAAGTTCAACACCTATCACCCACACATGAGGTGAGTATGGTCCACTAGGTCCTTAGTGCTTATATCCCCTTTCCTTGGTTCTCCTTACTAACTTGAGCGTTAGAGGACCCTTGTAGCCTTGCCTACAAGGAGCTTTTTTGTAGGTATCAAAAAGCAAAAGAGGAGTTGAAGGCTAAGTTCATTCAAATCAACCCATCATAGTTAGTTTAATCACGATCAATATTTTGGCGCCTATCATTTTAAGCCACTACAACCACAATGGCTAAAAGCAAAAATAATAACCTATAAGCTTCCCATGTAGAGGACACTAATACCTCCCAACAAGGCAGAGATGATTGAACACTTTCACCTTAAAATGAAAGTACTGAAGTCCAACAACTTAGGTTACTTGTCTACTAGATGTTGGAAGAAAATAGAAAATACCATGAATCTACTGTAGTTTTGCACAAAGATGTAACATTACTAAAAAAATGCATCTAAAAAATGTCCAAATGAGGAGATAGCTTTCAGCTCATCCTCATAGCCAATAAAAAATGACGACTAACATAATACATGCCCCACGCGATTATATGATCAGGTTCAGCACAATCACTAACTGGATGAAGACCTATGTGAACAGCAAAATTACAACTACAGAAAACATACGCAGAAGGTGAGCGCACAACAACAAGCAAACCATTCGATAACCTATCATCAAGGCTATCACCAAAAGACTACGATGAAATGAACATGGATAAGCTCAACGAATACATCTACTACACTTCGAACTTATGCGATTAGAAGAAGGTCGAGTCATCTACATAGGTATCATGCTCTACATCAATAAAGAGCCCATTCATCTCTTTAATCCTTGAAGAAACACTCTCTACAAGCATAAGGCTACCACATCACATGGTACTACTGATCTAAACGACTACCTCATCTACTTTTGGATAATGATGAGCCTCCATAACTTCTCAGATGCCATCATTAGTAAGGTCTTCCTTAGTACACTAGTGAAAGCTGCCTTATTCTAGTTTAACACCCTCCTCAAGGTGTCCATCACTTCATTTGATGACCTAGAAAGTAAGTTTTCTACGCCAAGATTCCTTCATCTTCTATAATGTTAGGAAATGCCCTAACGAAACCTTACGAGCATATCCCAAGCGCTTCAATTGAATGAAGCTACAAGTTTCTAAGTAGACATAGGGATGGCTCTGCAGGCACTCCTAATAGGCATAGATCCAAACTGAAGGCTCTTCAACACAATATCGTAAGATAACATTGAATCCTTGGATGAGTTTATGAATGTTGCTAAGAAGTACATAGCTCAAGAGGATGCTATTAGAGTTCATTTCGAGTTGGAAAATAACACTCGCATCTCAACAAAAGATCGATTGGGAATTCATGATCTTAAACTACAATCTCCTTCATAAGAAAAGCGTAAAAAGCAAAGGCACAAATTCCAAGACTATACCTTGTACATACCCTTAACCCGACCACTCAACAAAATCATATATGAAGTTCAAGAGTGTAGACACCCCATTTTGCCCCCCTTTTTATTTTTAGAAATTTTTTAGAATAATGTAAAAGGTCCTAATTTAGGAAAAGGTACAAAAAATAGAAAATTTAAATGAAAATACAAAAACATTAGAAAATTAAAACAAAATAAAAAAAGATTTAGATAATTTGAGATAGAATAGAAAATTTTAATAGTTTTGATTATTTTAGGTCTTAGATAAAATAATAAGGAGGGTTTTAGGCCTAGGCTTAGATCTAGCCCATGCAAACATAGTCTCTATGTGCAATTTGAATAAGAAAAAACCAATGGCTTGATGATAAAAAGCATGCATTTAGATAGAGTAGACCTAGATTTAAATCTTACCAAAGGCATAAAATGCCTTTTTGTTTTTGTAGAACCACAACTGCCACGTGTCAGCATATCATTGGGCCATGTGTCTATTGTTGACATGTAGCACAACCTAGATAGACTCACAAGCTAATGTAGTGCCATATGGTGCCACTTTAGTACCCTAACATATGAATGCCACATGTTGTGACATGTGTGTGCTACGTATCATGATACGTATCTTTCTTTAACACATGGCACAGAGTCATTCGTTTATTTGATTGACACGATGCCACATCAGCGCCACATTAGCACATTTCCACTTCTTTCCTTCATTTTCTTTGTGAGCCCTTGAAATCGCATTTAGGGAATCCGAACCTAGATTTAGGGCATTTAGAGAAAAGTTATCCAATTGAGTCTAAATTTTATAACTAAAATGAAAAAGTTAATTGAAGTAACTCAGTAAAGTTAGATTTTAAAAATATGACCCAAAAACCCAATTTTGCCCTTAGAAGTATGATTACTTAATATAGTAGAGAATTGATTGAAACTTATAAAATTGAGCTCAAAACACGACAAGGACTTAGAGATAGGTTAATTAAGCTATCAAATGAAATAGTATAGTGTAATATACTATATGAGTATATACGTATTTTTATAAGTATACTCGGTATATATAATAAATATATCTATAAATTAACCCAAAATTACATAATTATATATAATATGTGAAGAATTTATGAAAATAAATAAGAAATATATCTAAAAAATAAAAGATATGTTAGAAACATAATTATATGAGTACAATTATATGTCATACATGATACATATATGGGAGGTATGCACAAATATACAAAATGTTAGCATAATACATATATATTATTAATAATTAAATTCAAAAACTAACTAAAAGCCGTCCAAATAGCCAAATGAAGTTGGAAAATCTAGGAATCCTCTTGACTTCAACCGTGGCATTGAACTAACTAAGGATAAGATGAGTCAAAAAGTAATTGTGTGAAAATAAGACACATTCTACTAATATTAAATAAATAGGAAAATTTTCTTCTTAGTTACCCTTGTACTAACTTGATATATGCTAGGTTTAGTAATTTAAAGTTTAGATCATTAAAAGAAAATTTTTCAAAAAATTGGAAAAATAAAAAGAAAAATAGGGGAACCCACTATGTTACAACCTTACCTAACTTAGATGATTACCTAACAACAAACCCCACTGGCCACCCCTAGTCCATCCCATTCCCAAGCTGTTCGACAACCCTTTACTACCCCATGGCTGCCAAAGCTCTAATGAATAAGTGGTCTAATTTTTTGCCTTGTTCTTCCCTTATTTTCTAAAAATAGTAAAATATTCCAAAAAATTATAAAATATTTATTCTTATGTTATTTTGGATATACTTTCATGTTGTGTTTTTATTTTTCTAAAATTTCAAATATTTCATATATTTGCTTAAATAAGTTACTATTCATCCGATTTTTGAAATGTGAAATAAATATATTAAATGATGTAGTTTCTAGCTCAAAATTTTTGTGTAGAATACATATAATATATATTTGAATGCTATGTGGCAACATTTTTAATTTAAGTATTTTTAGTATTTAATGTAATTTTGAGCCCTAAAAATAGCTAAAATTAGGGAGAAAATGTAAAATAAATGAGTTTTTATGAAATTAATTGATGAAAATGACCTATATTGACCTTTGGTAATTTATAATGATATTAGGATATTTTGGAAATAATTTTGTGTAAAAAGGATGATATTTGAGTAATTAAAAGTAATTTAGGGGTAAAATTATAATTTTTAGTATATAAGCAATAAATAGATGGCATGAAACCAAGTGATGACTAAATTCCCCATATTTTTAGGAGTCTATAGAAATTTTTGAAGAATTATTTGGTGACGCTATTTATTATAAATTTATGTAATAAAATAGCTTAAATTACAAACTAAGACTCATTTTTAGTAACAATAGGCTAAAATATGATAAATAATAAAATAAAAAATACTTATATGCATGTTGGTTAGATTTGATAAAAAAAAAATTTTTAATATATTTAATGATAATTGTACAACTAGGATATATATATATATATATATATATATATATTAGAGTTAGATAATACTCATATTATTGAGTTATATTAACAAATTATATAAAATATAGTTTAATTACATAAAATACATATAATACGACAAAATTCATTTAGGCACATATAAGTGAATTAGAAATTCAAACTACCCTTTAAGAGCCATCTTTAGAAATGAAACTCATAATACGTGTCGTTAGGCCTGTACGAACACAACAATACTATTTTTACTAAAATCAGACAATTCTAGATAATATAACCTATATCTGCATAATATTACGAGAATTTACGTACTATGATAACTTTATTATAATTGAAATGTGATTTAATTTAATGAAAGCATATTTCGATACGGTTAAAATAATATATTATACATAATAGTATAACTACGTATATTATTAATATTTAATAACATAACTTTACTTATATAATAAAATTATATCTTATTATATAAGGAAAATAATAATATACCTTATATGTGTGTATGTGTATATATATATATATAACCGTTTAATGAAATCACTTTAGATAGAACCCTAATATTTTCGTAATTCTTACGAAAACTAAATTTAGGTTTTGTATATATATATAAAGTCTCCTAATGATCAGGGCATTGAAGATACTAATCTTCCACAGTGAGGGTCTAGACAAGTAAGTTGAGATCATGGTTTTATCGCTTGTTGGGATACTATATTAAAGTATCTGGAAGTTTAAGAGTACTTGATTGTGATTATAAATTAGTTGTCTGTGTGTATGCCATGTGTATGATTGATAATTTGATTGTGACAGGAGTTAAACTCCTTGACGTATTGTTCTGCATGATTGCATTGTTGCTATATTGTGTAAACTTAACTGATCACCCCTAAATGAAACTAATGGTGATTTAACCACTAATGTAAGCATATCTATCAACCGTTAGGGGAACAATTAGGAGTGTTAAACTAAATTCTGACTCCTTTTCATGAGGATAGTTGAAATAATACTTTCCTCATTCTTAGTCGAATTAAGTGACAGGAAAGGAAGTCACGATAAGGGTAGGAGTCATGGTTTGAAGGTGGTCATGAGAGGAGGGTATTCTCTATTGCATAAGTCTAGGTTTGGTTTGATTTGAGTCGTGATAAAACTCTTTAATCCGGGTTAGAGTAGATGTAATTTCTCTAACCTTACAATAGACCGGATAATATTTATGTTATGTTTCAAGTGATTGATTGTATTGCATTTTATCATAATTAATAACCTTGTTTATGATTAGATAATTTTTTTCTGACTTCATCTCACTTATTGAGTTAATTATGCTTACATCCCTATAAACTCTTTTGCAGTTGACGAGTGAAGATTAGGATGTCCAGATACCACTACCCCTAAGTAAGTGTGATATTGCTTAGGAAAGTGAGGAACGAAGAATCCATTAAATCTGAGCTTTTGACTTTTCTTTCGATTTTTTAGGAAATTGATTGGGAATTCCTTAGAATGCCTACTAGTTTTCTAATTTATTGTAAATAGACTTCTAAACCTGTAGCTTTTGATAAACTCTAATTGTAAATTATAACTGTAAGTGTGAAACGTTCATATAAATATTATTGTGTTATCGGACAATGGGTTATACAAAATAGGTATTTTGTAAGGCTATACCACATGTGTGGACTATATCTATGCTAACAGCTATGAGGTCAACTTCTATCTTAGGTTAGTTTATATGGTAGGATTGTTATAAGTTCTCCTGTTTTGGATGTGACATTTTCTAAAAATCTTGCATTTTCCTCCTGGGTCAACTAACTTGAACATTGATTTCAAGCCCCTTATTGTTGCAATTTTTCCAAATTAATGGCAAAGTTACAAACTTGCCATAGAATGCTATGTATTGAATTAAAAAACTCATCCACATATAAGCATTTAGAGCATTAAATCAGCAGTGAAAAATTGGAAAAAAAAAAACTAGTGATTAGGGATTTACATTCAATCCAATTTTTAACCTTCCATGGTTAACAAAATTGTTTTTAGTATAAAATGGGGTTAGGAAATTTGTTTAGGGGGAGGGGGGGTGGGGTGGGGGTGGAACACAATCAAAAATCCATTTGAAAGCACACCAATAATCTCAAGAAACTCTCTTTGGAATTTCCAAACCGTTTCTCTCTCTCTCCATCGTCAAACCCCTTTCTCTTTTAACACATCATCTACTTACGCCCACCATAAAATTATGGCATACACATCTTGCATACTTGCAAATAGCTTACCCATACTCTACACATATCCATGAACAATGACAACCATATCGACATGCCCCACAAGCCGATACCCTAGACACCATAGGCACCATGGGAACTCCACCAACAACCACTATGTCCTCAACCTAAACTACTCATCCTATAGAATTCTCCATCCCTTAAAACCCCTAAATACACCTTAATTAAGGTTCAGCTACTACCATATGAATTGCATGTCACCACCACCGTCAGCCTAACATCAAACCACCATAGATTGGCCACTTTAGACTACGACATTTGCCCTAGCCCCCTCATCTCCAATTTGAAACTCATAAAAACATAATCCTCCTCTTGAAATGCTGTTGATAATCCACAAAACCGTATCCTTACCATAGCTGCTATAGAAGAAAGCTTGGGACTTGACTGAACTAACCCGAAGACTCAGATTTGAACCACTCTTACCTACATGCTCCTTATGCCCGACCCTAGCTTGATTTTTTTTTTCAATTGTTTAGTGTGTATATATATTTTTTGTTTATTTATTGTAAGTTGTAATTGTGAAAAAAAAAACATAAAAAAGAAGAAAGAAGAAATAAAAAAAGAAAAAAAAAAGAAGAAGAAAAGAAAATAAAAAAAAGAAAGAGGAAAGAAAAAGTTTAGTTTTATTTTTATTTATTTTTACATTGTAAGCAAAATAAAAGGAAATAATAATAATAAACAACTAAAAAATAACAATACTAAAATAGAAAATAAGAATAAATAAATAATAAAGTCGTTTTATCACTTAGAAAAACCTTTTTTCAAATAAATAAAAATAAACCAACTCCTTTTCAAAATTAGGATACTCTTAGAACTTTCTAAAAATAAACCTAATTTAAGACCCTACTAGAGATTTTCAAAATAAATGAAATGGCTAAAGATGTAAACTCGATCGTTTTTCAAGTTTAAAATAAATCAACACACGTAACTTTTTAGAATGAACTACGGAAAGTTTGATTCCTAATAGGGAGAATGCAGGTACTTACGAGGCAACTTAAAGTAGGGAAAACCTTTTTATTTCCCTTTCTATAAATATTTTCGATTTATTATTTTTATACAAATAAATTGATTTTAATTGTAAGTTTAGAATTAGTGATTGGATTTAGTTTTAAAAAGGGTAATTTTGAAAAGTATAAATAAAATCAGAAAGTTAAAAAGTGGTATTCATTAAGGGTTTAAAAAAGTTAGCCCTTGAACTCAAAAATCTGATTTTCAAAACCATTTTATAAAATTTGTTTTATCAAGAGATTAGTATCCAAGTTATAATTAATTAACCCAATTGGTTATAGCTTAACTTTTTTCTTTACTATGGTCAAGTGGCAACTCCAAACAGTTTTTCAAGTTTTTCTCAACTCCTAGTCAAAGGATTAGTATTAAATGGGTTAAAGTTTAATATTGATTGGGTTAAGGAAAATTTTAAAAACTAAGAAAAATTAAGCTCGATAAAGAGCACCTCATGATACCACCAAGCATTTACGAGACACTGGAAACGACAAACTCAGGAAAAATATTGCAACTACTACAAAGCACATGTATACAATACCAATGAGTTTTGCCACCTCAAAAACATAGTTGAAGGCCTTGTTTGCAAAGGCCACATGGCTATTCATGCAATGGGGATTAGATATCCTTAGTTGCTTCCTAAAATCCTTGGCAAGTCGACAATTCATCCTGGTGGCAATGGACTACTTCACCAAGTAGGTAGATGCATTGGCTATCGTGACCATCATAGCTCGAGTTGTAGGAGGGTTCATGCTCACCAACATACCGTCCCACTTCGAAGTACCATATAGGTTAATCACTATAAATGGGAGGTAATTTGATAGCGATCATTTTAGAGACTTTTGCAATAAGCATAATATCAGGTTACACTACACCTTAGTAGCCCATCCTTAGACTAATAGCTAAGTTAAGGCTATCAACAAGATAATTCTCAACAATTTGAAGAAGAGAGTAAAACAAGTAGGAGGTGGATGGGCTAACGAACTTCCCAACATACTTTAGGGTTACCTCATGATGCACAGGACCTGACTGGAGATACTCCTTTTACCTTGCATTCAGAGTAGAAGCTATATTCCCTATTGAATTGGAATTACCCACCAGCATGATACAACACTTTGACTTAAACACTAATCACATGGCCCTACAGGCGAGCCTTGATATTATCAACAAAGTTTGTGATACTATGCAGGCACACATTACAGCCTATTAGCAGCGAGTTGCTTGATACTACAACCGTAGAGTGTAGGAAGTTAAAGGTTAGCAGCTCAAAAGAAGGGCCAGGTAAGTTTCGTCCCAATTAGGAAGAACCTATCTACGCAGTTGATGATGTAGGAAAGGGTGCTTACAAGCTTGAGATGTTAGAAGGAAGACCCATACCCAGGGCATGGGATGCTTAGAATCTAAGACCTTACTTTCCTTAAGTATAGTGAGAAAAATCAAAAGCATTTGTAATCATGGTTGAATGCAATGACTTACTGAAGTTTCTGGCATTGTTTCTCTTCTTCTGTTGAGCTCCTAACCTTAGGTCGATTTTCATCTCTAAGCTTAGCCTAAGTCAGTCCTTACATCAACAACGAGAACACCTCTTAGGCATCGATCAACATTGAGCTCCTAATGTTGGGTCAATTTTCATCCCTAATTCAGTCCTTATATTGATGATACAGGCACCTCTCTTAGCATTGATTTATATTGAACCCTTAACCTTGGATCAATTTTGATCCTTAAGTTTTGTTTAAGTCAGTCCTTAGACTGACAATGTGGGTACCTCTCTCGAGCAACCATCTACATCGAGCCCTTAACCTTGGGTCAATTTTCATCCTAAGTTTTACCTAAGTTAGTTCCCATACTAATGACATGGGCACTCTACTCAAGCATTGATTCCTTTAATAGCCCCTGGAGTATGATTCAATTTGTCATCCTCGAACATTCATCTAAGTAAGACATTATCGTAGTAGTTAGTAAATATAACTCGAAGTCAAACTGAACAACAAGAGTCGAAGAGAAGTAAATTGGCTAGCGAGAAGCGATCATCAAAAGAGAAAAGTTTTATTTCACAAATCAAATGAAGTACCCAATTACACTAAGGCAAAAAATATAAACGATATAAAAATATACAACTGCCTACTATACTATGGCTATTCGTTTCTCTTGAATAATTGTTCTCAACTTCAACTTGGCTACTTGCTTTAGAAACTCTTCCCAAAGAGGAACTCTTCTCAACTTCAACTGAGCTAACTCTTAAGTTGTGACTTGTGACTACAACCCTAGAGTCCAGCTTAGCTAAGCCCTAAACTATAGAGCTCCTAGTAATGCCTAACCTCCAAGTGAAGGTCCCTACTCTACCTTCCAGAACCTCTCTTCTAAGAAGGTAACAATGGGGATAACCGATCTAGCTACTCCACATAGAGTACTAAGCTGTCTAGGCTCTACTGGCAACAAAGGAAGGTTGATCCTTTACCTAGAACAGACCAAAGAACTTATGAGGTAGAGGATTCCCAGAAGCACCTTGGTCCATATGATAAGGTAGAGAAAAGACCCACCATAGTTACTGCGGTCCCTTAAAGTCATCTAGGACAATACAAGTAAAAGGCTACCTAGAACCCCGTGCAAATGGATGCCCTTACAGTGAAGCTATAATGAATAAGCATTAGGCTACACTTGAACCCCCCCTCTTTTGTTTGACATTATTGGGATACAAAATGGGAAGGACCCAGAAGCTACGTATGCCTCCCGATCACAACTTGAGATCTAACCATCGCTACCTAGCAATTGTCTACGCCTTACGATCACAACTCGAACGAAGAGGTCAAAGGCAACCCCTTGCCCAACTTGAGCACCCCATCCCTTAACATGATCGCCTCAAACATACTCATGCCAGCTCTCAAGTATACCTCACTAAAGTTGTTTGGGCAATTGGTGTAGCAAAACAAAGACTTACCTACCCCTTATATAGGAGCCATAAGAAGTCTCCAACCGTATATGTGTTAATCATTGCATGGCTCTAATGCTTTGGGAACCCAAGCAATGCCTATGGAATTAATGATGAGTTGTTGGCGCGTTAAATACCTTCTAAAAGGCACCATGCTAGAGGCGTTCCACCTGTTAGAAACATACGATACTCGAAATGAACTCTATAGAGAAGTTAGCCTGTGTTAGTAAGAGATTCACTCTATTAAAACTACTCTACTAAGGAGATCCTATGACATTATAACAAGAAACATTCTTATAGGCTCATTGCCATAAAATGCCAAGCCTTAGCAAGAACCTCGAGAATTATAATCTACTTAAGAGATAAGGAGCATCGACCTATAAGTAAGTGTTATTGTAAGATAAGAACACTTAGATATAAATCAAGGATAAGTGTGAGGTAATAGCCTACAGGAAAATGAGTAGGTCTATAAGGAGCTATTAAAGAGTAAATATAGGCCACCTACTTAGGGGTACAAAGTTCAGCTAATCTTGTAAGGAAACATAGTACATAAGTTTGTTTGGTATACATCCTCTCTTATAGAAAAGACTTAAGGAAAAAACATATGAAGTTCAAGTACATACAAACAATATAAACACAACAAGTAGTGACCAAGAAAAAGGAAGCATGAAATAAAAAACAATTAATAAAACTTCATTCATTCAAGTTCAAACGATTACATAAAGGGGGCTCAGGGCCAAAAGAAAAATATACAAGACAAATTCAGATACGAGCACACATCGCTTATGATAACTATAAGGAAGTAACAAAAAATATGAAAGATGCTCTTAAGTATCCTTGACTTGCTGTTGTTGTTGCCGTTCTTGTTGTCGTTCTGGCTCTTGCTCGACCTTACTAGCACTACCTCCTTCCTCGAGGGTTGCATTTGAGCCACTGCTAAAAGTTCCTAACGAGTCATCGGATGACTCACTACCTTGCCTACCTCTAGCAATGAACTCAGGTTCATTAAGCCAATGTAAGAAGGATAAGTTTGCATCAGGCATATTTTGCCAAACTTACTTCCTTACCTTCTCTACCATTACGTACCTAATACTAGTAACGACCTTCTTGATTAAGGGGCCCACTAAGGTCCCCACAAAGATATTACATTTGACCTCGACCATTAAGCCTTTGCCTCTTAAGAGCTTAACCTACTTCTTACTTGTAGACACTTCATTATTGCCATTTTTTTAGTTATTTTATTTTTCATTAATTGAGTTAAGTTAATAAAAAAATAGAAAAAAAAAATAACAGTAATAATAATACTAATAGAAAAAATAAAAGAACAAAATTGAAAAGATAAAAAAAAAGTCAAGTCATACCGAGTTAAGTCAAATCGAGTTAGGTTAAATTAAATTGGGCTAAATTAAATTGGATCGGCCTAGGTTAGGAAAATAGAAAGCTTAAGTAAGGTTTCTAGAAGTTAAGACAAATCTTTAAAGAATCAAAATTATATCTTCCATATCTTGGTTTAATTAGAATCAAATCTATAATTAAAAAAATGATATAGAAGATTTGGTTTTGGGGTTTATAAATTAACAACTGACATTGATGAGATTTGGATTATGCATTCCACAATTACACAACTTACATTTGTTATTAGCTTTATCTCCACAATTCACTAGTACATTCCCTACGCTTAAACAAATACCCCACAATTCATAACCCTAACTGTAGCCTCACGATCCATAACACTTAATAGTAATTACCATGACTCCTTCATCTAATCTGCCCCTAATGCAATCTAAATTTAATTGCTTAAACCATTTCTCCACGTCAATTCCCCTGAACACTAAACAACACTTGACCGATTGCTCCTGCCTTCACTAACAGCAACAAGCCTTGCCCCTCGCCATCTTGATTTGCAATAGCACATACGATCCATAACTAAATCCTTATTGCCACGTCTCCCTTCCTCACATACATCAGGCTAAATCTACACATGCCGCAATATCCAAACGTCCTTGCTCTTGATTGACGAACAGCGCAACAACACAAATAGCTAAACGACCTCAATTCCAAATAGATGTCCCTCATTGACCAATTGCACTTGGACACACGAAAACATTGCACACATGTTGTACACAAATGCCTAATCTACGATCCAGACGTCCCTTCACCGACGCACTAACCATAACGCTCGTGATCAGTGGAAATAGCAGCTGATACACCCTTGATTATGCCCGTAATTAATGAAAATAGAAGTCGACATGTACCTAATCACACCTATGATTAGTGGAAATAGAAGTTAACACGCCCTCAATCACACCCGTGATCAGTGAAAATAGAAACTGACACGCCCTCGATCATGCTCGTGATAAGTGCAAATAGCAACTAACACACCTTCGATCATGCCCGTAACCATCTAAAAACAGTGTTCGACGTGTAACTTGACTCATAGGTAAAATTTTTATTTTGTTATTTTATTTTATTAGTCAATTTAATTATTACTAACTTATTTATTTATTAGTGCAGATTTTTATTATTTTCATATTACGTATTTTTATAGATAATTTCAATTTTTAATAAATTTGGCTCGATTACATTTTTAGTAAGATCGTGTTTGTTTTTTTTTTTTAAAATAAACATATCTAGATCGCATTTTTTTAAGTTAAGATTTAAGAAAGATACTTTTTGACACATAGAAGTTTTGAAAAATAAAAAAAGATCTAAATTGAGTTTTTTTTTTTCAAAAAGATTTAGTTAGTTAGGGTTTTTTTATTTAATTCGAGAAAATTATATTTTTTAGGTTTTTTTTCTTAAAATAATAAATTGATAAAATATGTAAACTTGGCTTAGTTTTCAATATAAAAATATCTCACCTACTAAAAATTTTATAAAAAAAAAAAGAATTACAGCCAATTTGATTCCAATTAACGGGTATATAAGCACTTTCGTAGCAATCGTTTAAAAATTAAAAAAAAATTCCCGTTTTTTAGAAATTCGTAATAAAAAATCATTTTTAGTTATATTTTGTGAATTTAGTTATATTTTAAATATTTTTAGAAAATTAAAAAAATAAAGCTCATTAGTTTTTTCTTTAATTTTTACTTGGTGACTTAGTTTTAATAGATTAGCCCTCGAACTTAATTTTTTTGTTCAGTTTTCTAAAAGTTAATTTTTTTTTACATATCCACAGACTAGTGGTCAAAATAGGGTTTTCTCATCCGAAAACCCTAATTTTATTTTTTTACCAATCAAACTGGTTGGCGACTTCAATTTTTAAATTTTTTAAAAAGTATTTTCTTAATTTAATGTCAAGTAATTTATATTAAGCGGGCTGGGCTTAATATAGGTTAAATTAAAGAAATTGAAATAGGGCTTGTTGCTATTGAATTCAGCTCATACCTTATCGAGTTCCTCCCCTTTGGCCTTCAGCTTGGTAGCTAGTCTACCTTCCATGATTTTGTTGGATTCCTTGGTCTTCTTCAACTCATCCTTCAGCTAATTCACCTGATAAAGAAGCTCCCTATGATGGTGTTTTAGGTTATTGAACATAACAACTAAGTTGTCGCATACTTTCTTTTCCTCTTCCAGCACCTTCTAGAGCTTCTCCACCTCATCCCTCGCTTGACTTCCCTTTGATAGAAGAATTGAGTAATTATAGGCTAGAATGAAATCCAATAAGTTGTATAACTGCGAACATATTATACAGTTAGTAGTTGAACTAAAACTAAGCAATTCAATAGAACCACATAAGCAGCTTACCTCATTATACTTCCTTAACATCTTCACTAAGGCCTCCACTTCATTTTTGCCTGTAACTAATTGCCTAAACTATGCTTATAATTGCTTAAGCCTCTAAATAAGCCGATCCATGGGCTACACAAGAGTTACTCACCTACCCCAATGAACCAAAGGTTTAACATACTCGTCATCAGGAATTTCAATGGTAACGTAGTGACAACTTCATAGGTTCGCTCTGAACTTACTTGCTCTGTGTCTACTTGAATACTTGTTGCCTTAGGGCCCTGCTTGGTAACTACAGCCCCAATTAAAACCTTTGCAAACATACCCCCACTAAATGCCCTAAGGCTCACTATCGAAGCCCTTAAAAGCACTCCTATTGTTACATCCCTGCCCTTTGCTGAAGAACTTCGGGAAGGGTTTGCTACCTTCCACTCTTCTTCTTCAAATTTTTGGACAGGCAATGGGAACTCTCCCCCTCCCCTTTTAACTCGAGCTGCCTTCTCTTTTTAGGTCTCAAAGCACTTTTGAGTCGCTTATTCTGTACAGCCAATATCTTCGCCCTTAGTTTCTGCATCACCAACTCAAAAGCTGTAAAAGAACAAGTGAACTCTTTAGAAAAATAAACTAAAAGGAAGATAAAGTACTTACTATGCCAAGGATGAATAGCCCAATGTCCTTACCTTTAATGGCAAGGCAATATGACACAATAGACAACTAACCACCCCTCCTCGATTGAGCACAACAAATAGTTGTCTGCATCGTAAACAACGGTGCTTTACTCTTATATTTTGTCAAATATTGAAAATAGCTTCAGTTTTCTCTAACCCGCTAAATTTAAGAGCTTGATGCTTGTAATCTCATCCTCATGCCCTAAGGCCTTCAACTTCTTACCCCAAATGGGCTACCTCTACTAGATTGAAAAATCAAGTGGCTCAGGAGCTCGAATGTAATAAAAGAATTCCTTTCACCCTTTCACCTTATTTAGAGGCTTATTAATAATATTCAGCCTTGTGCCTTGGGTAGCAACGTAAACCCACCCATTGACCACCTTCTTTACAAAGAAGAAGAGCTTAAAAAGTTGCACAGTTGGCCACCGCAACTCGCAAATGCATAGCACCTTGAAAGGGAGAAACTGAATTCATACGTTTGCATTTAGACTACTAGGTGCAACTTTGAAATACCTAAAGAACTTGAGCAAGAATTCTACAAAAGGAAGTCGAAGACTGAGTTCTAATTGCTTCACGTAAATTGCAAATGATCAAGCATCCCCTTTATCATATGCCCACTTCCCATCTTTGGGCTCCTCTACTCCCCACCCTTACATTGCTCTTACATCCCGGCAGATTAACCTTAACTTTTCCTTGCTAGCTACATATGGAACATAGGCATACAAATGCTTGTTTATGCACATCGCAATAATTGCCAAATTTTGCCTTCCTTGCCATCCTATTAGTACGTACCATGAGGATGTTGTAGTACACATTCCCTCCTCTCTTCTTAAGAGAGTATTACCTCATCTTCTTCTCCTCCTATTGATGTGATCGCCACTGTTGTTTCAGGGAGAGTCGGGATATTACCCCCTATTCAGGATGAGCTCTTGTAACCTTCGTCTACCTCCCTTGAAATAGAAGGATAGAGGACTCACTTTGATTATCAATTATGCTTTGATTAGCCATTGTAAGTGATCAACAGAGATTGGAAGCATATAAGACAAAATAACTAGCTCATAAGTAAAAATTTTGGCAAAGTTTCCCCAAAGTGAGCAAAATAAAGTGAGAAATGAATATCTAGCCCCCTCTTTATATAGACAAATAAAGGGAGAAAGTAAACGATTTCTCCATTCTTGGAATACGATTCTATGATAGGACATGCACTAAATCTTAGTTATCCATGTACCCTACTCTTCCAGCTAAATGCCTTAATCAATCCTTACATATGGATCCATGGCATAACCTAACAACGAATTATCCTACGTATGTAGTTGTTCTTTACAAACCATCAATGTGCATTACATTTCCTAATGATAGCCATCATGACACAAAAAAAAGTACAATGGTCACATCAATGGTGTAGTAACCCAATGTGTAGAAAGATGATTTGCTACATCTCAAGTAGTAGAATTGGTCCCTTATTTGGGGGGCTCAGCCTTTGGTTCACTCATATCCTACAAATTATTCTCCTCATTCCTTGAGCATTGACAAGAGTAGGGGGATAAGTGTTAACACCCGATTCTTGCTTAAACTAAGGCCCAATGGGTGAAGCCCATCATAAAGGATGCTGAATGGCACTCAAACAAATAGCAAGCTTGCATGTCATACTTCGACCCCTTTGCAAAGCCATAAGCCTGCACCAATGAAGATGCGAGCCAAAAGTGAGCTTATCCTTGGCGAATTGCTTAGTGAGCCAAATAATGATAGTTGAGCAAGTCATCCCCTAACCATTGAATTAGAATCCATCATCTGATTGGCGTAAGCTCAAGGCTCAACTCACCCCCATTGAGCATCAATCAACTCCTTCTCAACACTTCAAACTAACTTTTTTCTATAGTACCTACAACCTACTATAACTCATTAATGAGCATTTGATATCTATAATATGGCCAATGAGCCCAGCGTCTCTACCTTTGCCAGATTACTAAGTTATAAATCTAGTGGCTTAGTCAACCACGACATGCCGTTAGCAATGAAGCTCAACCTTACCATGGAGCACATTACTTGCTGGTAACTAGTATGAACAAATCCTTTATCACCACGTGTCCAGATAACCCACATAAAAGGTGTTAGGCACTAGTTGTAGGGGTTAAGGACCAATCACATGCCCTCGAACTTGAAGGCTCGCTCAGATGGTTCGCCAAGTTGTTTGAGGTAAGTTAAGTACTGACGAGTAATGCATTCCTTAGTTCGATCTGTCGAGTTACTTCACTCTCTACACCATCTAGGAAGCTACTAAGGTAACTAGCTAATGTATCAAGCTGACCCCACCACCATTCACCAATTCGAGCATCGAATTAGAATACATTCAACCTTACTAGTGCCAAGGTTGAGCTGATAATGATTAAGAGCTGATTACCCAAAGCTAACTTGGAAATGAGTTGCCCTTGAACCAACCCTAGTCCAGCCCTAATTATCTAAGCTACCAAATTGCCAACGTCTATCTAACCTAATCAGGATCTACATCTACCTAGTTAGTAATATCATTGGGACCACAAAATGAGAAAATTATGCTCACATTGTCCTTTTTCTAACATCCGTACTGTCCTTTCTGAACAAGGGTCTTTTTGTATGATTACATGCTACCCTTGTAAATTATTCTCCTTTTGCTTAGTTAGTAGGGATCCTTTTCTGTATTTTTTTTTTTTTTTTTGTAATTTAAGACTTACCCTAATTGGTTACTATGAATACTTGCATATTGTAATAGCCATAAAGATGAATAGACGGCGAATACACTGAACTTTTATACCCTCTTGAGCTAAGTGTCTCTCTACTTACTCTTGAGCTAAGTGTCTCTCTACTTACTCTTGAGCTACTCTTATCTAGCTCATTGAGCGTAGACTAGTGGTGAGTGACCTCCGATTGTACTTATATATCATATTAAATATGACCTGAGCTTATATGAGACGTTAGTACATTATATCCATTGTTGGTATACAAGAACCCCTGCTTATCCTTCGATTATCATTTACTTTTCGAACCTAAAGGCTCGCTCAAATGGTTTACCGAGCTATTTGAGGTGAGTTGAGTGTCAATGAGCAATGCATTCCTCAATTCAATTTGCTATGTTACTTAGCTCTCTACACCATCCAAAAAACTGTGGAGGTAACCAACCGATGTGCTGAGCCAACCCCACTGCCATACACCAATTCGAGCATTGAGTCAGAATACTGCCAACCTCACTAGTTTCAAGGCAGAGCTGATAGCGATCAAGAGTCGATCACTCAAGGCCAACTTGGAAATGAGTTGCCCTTAAACTAACCCTAGTCTAGCCCAACTGTTTAAGCTACCGAATTACCGATGTCTACTTAACTTGATTAAGATCTACACCTACCTGATCAATAATATCATTAGGACCACAAAATGAGCAAATTACGCGTGCACTATCCTTTTTTTGACATCCGTACTATCCTTTCTGATAAAGGATATTCTTTTTGCGCGATTACATGCTACGCTTGTAAATTATTCTCCTTTTGCTTAACTAGTAAGGATCCTTTTTTTGTAATTTTCTGTTTTAGGGCTTACCCTAATTAGATACTATAAATATTTGCATATTGTAATAGCCACAAAGATGAATAGACGGAGAATACACTAAACTTTTACACCTTCTTGAGCTAAGTGTCCATTTACTTACTTTTGAGCTACTCTTATCTAGCTTATTGAGTGTAAACCAATGGAAAGTGACCTCTGGCCATACTTGTGCATCATATCAATTGTGATTCAAGCTCATGGGAGGCATGGTGCATCATATCCATTGTCAATGTATGGGAATCCCTGCTTATCCTTCAACTATCATTTACCTTTCAAGCCATTTCACGGCCTAGACCCACCCCTTGGTTACATGTGATATTAAGGCCGTATGTTCATCTACGAATCCATATCAACTTACAAGTAAGCAAATCCTTCTCTTTCTTTATCTTTAAGATTTATTCTCCTCCCTCTCTTGGAGAGAGCAAAAGTTCAACACCTATCACCTACACACAAGGTGAGCACGGTCCACTAGGTCCTTAGTGCTCATCTTCCCTTTCCTTGGTCCTTTTTACTAACTTGAGCATCGAGGGGCCTTCATAGCCTTAGCTATAGGGGGCTTTTTTTTGTAGGTATTGAGAAGTAAGAGAGGAGACGAAGCCTAAGTCCATTCGAATCAACACATCATAGTTAGTCTCATTACAATCAACACACCCCATGATATCTAAAGAAGACTAAGTTGAATTGCAACTAAATTCCCATGTTCCACCTGTAGCTCCATTACCTACTATAGATGCTATAGATGATGACCATGTGTACTATTATATTTACAATCTACATATCAAGCTCTTTTGTCTTAATCCTATAATGGGCTTATTTGGTCTTAGTATGAGCTACAGTAGTATCATGCCCATGAGCTATTATAAATTATTGGTTAGTGTTTATCGAGGTCGTGGTGATGGATATATGTATTGGGGATGTGTTATGCTTACTATCGGTACTCTTGTATTAGAAGAGATCGAGGTATGTAGATAGGAGGAAGAAAGATTGTGTTATGAGGAACTAGAAGGGATGCTATTTACTATAAATGAAGAGATCATAGTATCCGAATTGGTAGAGCATGAAGTGCTAGAAGTGCTTGAGGTTGAAGAGCAATTTGATGTCTTACTTGCATAGGATCTATGAGCTTATGATTTTGTGTGACTCTAAGATTGAGTTATTTTCTTTAATTGATGGTTACTAGAATTACCAAGGTATAGTTGATTGGATCCATGATGAATGTAAACAAGGATCCATAATGAAAAGTTTGATTGATTAAGGTCACGATGAGTGGAAAGAGTGTTGGTCGATGATTATGTTGGTAGAGGAGCTTTATTACTTTAACGTACTTGTGTTTTATTTTTTTGGGTTAATTTTTTATCTAGGTGGAGCTTGGAGTAACCCATTGCTAAGTTTCAGGTGGAAACTTCTCTAAGGGAGAGCACATAATAGGCTAAAAGGTACTGAACTAACACATTGCTACGTTTTACGCTATAATGATGACCTTCTTATGTGCTCTATATGTACCAACGACTTATTTGTGAGCTCTTCATGCATTAAAGACCTGTTTATAAGCTCTACATGCATTGGAGACCTGCTTAAGAGCTCTTTGGACAATGAAGACCTATTCATGAACTCTTATGAAAACCTACTATGGAGCTCTCCAAGTGAAGATATGTTGATCAACTCATATGAGGACCTTTTAAAGAGCTCTTAATGTAAGGACCTCTTATGGAGCTTACTGAAGACCTCTTGAAGAGCTTTTTATGGGAAAAGCCATAAAGGACAGACAAATCAAAGCAAGAAGGTTAGCTCAATTAGGTCGGGAGGTTGGCACAATAGGTCAGCTAAAGTTATAGGTCAACCTAGAGTAGGTCATTAAAGATCCAACAGCTCATCAATCTAGCTCAATAGCTCATCACCTGAATAGCTTCTTTGATTACCTATTTGTAGCTATGTTATTTAGACTTCTTATTTCTTATGCTATTCCTAAGCTACCCTTATATTTTGCTTTGTATTTACATGAAATGCCATTAAGGCATGCTTTATGTTCTTCTATTTATGAATTTGCCAGCTTATATGTATAAGGTTTTAGATAGATTTTGCTAGAATTAACGAAATTTCCTCTTTGAGATCTTCCTTGTGAAGCTTTTCTTTCCTTAGCTCATAGCAACTCTTAAGCAAGATTGTGCCGGCAAGCAAGTCATCATTTTGGACTGATGATCACATGCGGCGGAATGTTAGTTCCTAAGCACTTGAGTGGTGAGTCACATCAAGAGTGCTTGAACTGAAGATTATATATTGGCTGGATCTTGTCAAGATGGTGTAGCATTCTCTTTCATTAGAATAGAATCTGGTGCAGACCTTCACATAAAATGTCTCCATAGCACATTCGTTACAGATCCTTGTATTAGCAAGGAAGAAGAACATTCCCTTGACCATGGTTGTATTGATGTTGAGAAGCTGCTGTTAAGGGCTCTATTTTGTAACAAATATACTCGGTTGCTTGAAATTCAAAAGTAGCTGAGTAAGAATAGCCATCTATGTTGATCTGTTGGAGATGTCAAACTCAAGTCTTCAGTTGATGAGCTTGACGGAGACCTTAGGAAAAGGAATGTAAAGGTCGGTGGCATGAAAGACGAGAGGCAGCTTTCATTGCTTGAATGAACGATTTCTTCTGCAATTTTCTCAAACTGTTCTTCCTCCTTCCGCCTTGTTAGAATGTAAAGAAGCTTTGAATCAGGGAAGCATGTCTGCAGCTGAAGCTTTTCTAAGCTTGAGGAGTAAAAGCATATTGTACTTGTTTACCTCGGTAGGTTTTTTGGCCTTGAGGTGTATGAGAATAATTCTGCAACTGTAAAGATTCTGAAGAGCATCATTAGTGACTCGACAATGTTGCTATTGGGGTTTCCAGACTGTGCGGGCTCATATTTCTTTTTTATGCAACTTGACAAGGATTTCAAACCCTTGTTTAAGTTGATTGTAACACAGCCAAATCCATGTGGAAAAGTGCACTCTTGTGGTGAGGCCAACCAAGTAATATGATTAAAAAAATTTTATCTTGATCACCTGCAGATGGTTGAAGATGAACGAAATTATAGCCTCACAAACTGGAGTAAACTACAGAATTTTATGACTAATGCTAAAGGTCCTAATTTGTATCATTGGAACCGGGTTCTTCGTTTACAGCAGCATCGTCACATGTACAGCCGAGCAGTCTCCTCCATGGTAGCTTGAAGTATCTAGCCATGACAAGTGCAACCCGAGCTTGAAAACAATACCGGACGCTGAGCAAAGAAACGCTTGACCGAGCTGTCCACGGCATTACCTACATAACAAACCCGAGTAGAACTGCTCCTCACGCAACACCATAAACCAAGAGGCCTGATGAATGAAATCGCACATTTAAGAGGCTAAATGAGCCTCAGCTCTTTTCAGACTACCAATTCTCCGCTTCCATAGCACGATACACTAAACAACAACCTCTATGGCATATAACCAAACTGAGCGCCTGAGCAAGGAAATTTGTAGCAGCATGCCTCCAGCCAACATAGCTGGCCCGACCACAAGTAGCTGAGAAATTGCAGCTGAACAGTAGGGTGGAGTAACCTCAAGGACCGAGCATCAAGTACCAGACCCGTGTCAAGCTCTCCACAACTGTGGCCAAGTGATTCCAACACATATCGAGCACTCCATGTGCTCCATACATCTGAACAGAGTAGCTATACATGGTATCTGAGCTTCTCTCCAACCGGACAGAGGAAAATTCCGTGCTGAGCTTAATTGTCCAAGCTCCTGATTGTTTGGCGAAGATTGAAGTGAAGCAGCAACCGAGCTCCTTAAGTACAGCAGCAACCGAGCTTCGGATAAGCAAAATCTGAGCTCCGTATGACCGAGCTGTTTATCCTAGCTCCCAAGTAACATCCAACTTGAATTCCAAGGGCACTTGACCAAGCTACTCAGTTTGCAAAACAAAGGAAATCCGAGCCGTGGTCTGAGTTGTTGATTAGCTGCAGCGAGATGATAGGACCATCAAAAACCGAACTAAGTTGAATCTGTGCCGATATGTTCAATTACAAAGCATTTAAAAGCTGAGTGGTAGCAGATTCAAGCTTGAGCTTCGGTTAACAACGAAAAGTTGTGGCAAGATCCGAGGGAGAGGCCGGAGCGAAACCAACCAAAATGTGAAAGACAGCTGCAATATGGCGTAACAAGATCCGACCTTATTGCTGAACTCTCACTAACTATTAGTGGTCTATACTGAGCGCTTCTACTCCTATGCCGACTAAAGCCCTAGGACAGCAAATGCCAAGCTATTCACATATGTCGAGCTCACTCATGCTATCATCAACTTGTGCATACAAGTGTCAAGAGCATTTACGAATCCGAGAATAGAGTGCTTTAAGTGTTTGAACCACAAACAGCCATGAATCTTGGGTATGTACCGTGGAGATGAAATCTGAAGTTATGGAACATTAGCTACGCTGTTGAGATGTATTGCTGCATGTTAAAGCATCTCCACTTCAAGCTCTGAAAGTAAACGCTGACCTACACGACGGCAAGATTTAGAACTACTGTCTAAATCCGAGCTGTTGAACTGGCTGTGGATCTGTTAAAACCCGAGCCACTTTTTATCCTCAAGGTTGTGGAGATGTTGTGAATGTGGAGCTTGTTTGGTAAGGGCAGAAGTTGACAAATTCCGACCAATAAAATATTCAAACCTTTCATAGTCCAAGCAACTCCTAATTCGAGACAAAGTTGTGGATAAACTACACGAGTGTATCCCCGAGCTATAACTCTATGGTTGTGGCAAAAAGTCGCCAAGCTCCAAGCTTGTCACCGCATTCCCAGCCTTATTCAGGCAAGTGCAGCAGCAGTACCAAGCTGCACCGAGAACCAAAGCTTGCCGAATACGTCGGATGGATCAAAGTCTAAGCTTTCATCCGCCATGCTGCACTACCGAGCTATGTAATCCGATTATATCCTTCCTTTTCGGGTTGTACACATGAAAAACCATGGCCGAACTGTTATGGCAATTCCATGAAGTACACCAAGCCGCAACACTGAGCTAAATGCAAACCAAGCCGAGCTTCTCCAAGTTCTTTTCAACTGAGCTACACATGATCCGGCCTTGGGGAAGTGTGCATCCACAGGCCGAATAACCCAGTGCAATCGCTATGACCTGCGGTAGCTCATAAGTTGCGAATCCTAGTAACTAAGCAGATTCAGAGCTTATGCACAAGCAGCAAGCCTAACAAAGTGAGTGAATCCCAAGCTGTTCTTCAATAGTAACACCGAGCTATAAACTCTGTACAACTCCACTTCTGAGCCTCTTTCTACCAAGGTTAACATTCTCGCCTACTAAGCCTCAAGAAACTAAAGGCCAAAGTAATAATCAAACAAACTTAAGGACTTTTAAATTTAAAAAGTTTGAGCTCCAAGCAAAAGAAGTAGTGCTAGTATATGTTGAAGCAATGCAACATAACACGAATTGTTGAATTTTCATGAGCCAATAGCCCATGCTTATAAATAAACCTACTCACATGCACTCTCATTGATGGAAGATAAGTACAGCTACATTGTTGCTACTTGTGATTTATTCGTTCTTTTTCTTCCGAGATGTATGTTTTGTATGGTGTCTTGTGATGTTGTTGTTAATATTCACGTTTACTTCGTGATTTCTTTATTAAGTTATATTTACCCATATGTTGTCTTATGATTGTATTTTGACAAGCTAGATAATCGGAAACACAAACATTCAGCATCATCCGTAGCTATCTATTTAAATTTTTTTTTTTTTCAGGCCAAAATCTATTTAATAAGCTTATTTCTACCTTTTTTGAAGACGAGTACGAGAACTCAAAGATTAAACTGAAGCTAGAGAAACGGCTTACTACTCAACAACTCTAAACCCTACACACTATAGGTGATAAGCAAATCATAAAGCACTAATCCCTAGGCCCTATATTTGATAGAGACGGGAAAAGAATATTCTTATATCTCTAAGTCCCAAGAAAGAATAATGAGATGTAAATCTTTAAGCTCTCTTAATAATGACAAGCATGGATGCTCTAAGTCTGATGAATAGGCAGTGAGCTACTTAGAAGTCCTAAGTCATCAATTAGTTATGGGCACAATGCTATAAGTCTAATGAATAGATGATGAGCTACTTGAAAACCCTCGGCCATTAAATAGTGATGGGTAAAATACTCTAATTTGATACCTTATACAAACAATAGGTAAATAAGCCTAATGTTGTATATTACTAATGGACTTAGGGCCAACTAGTCTCTTTAGGCTCTTGCCTTCTTAAGCATATTGACATCTTCAAGTGCTTCGACCTCTCTCGACTTTCACCTCTTCAGGGCCTTGCAACATCTCGGTCTCTTTATACTCTTGATCACAAACTTCTCCAAAACTCTTACAAAATCAACCTTCCTAAATACTCTCTTTGTTGAACTTCTCACCAAAGAGAGCAGGGGATAAGTGTTGATAAGGTTTTTTCAATAAATAGGCCTTAGGCTTGTTCAAATGGGCCCAAGACTTAAGCTCAAGTCCAATAACTTAGTCCAAGCACAATGAGATCACCATCTACTATAAATAGGGAGTCAAACCCCTAAGTAAGGGGATCTTATGTCTTATTCTCTTCCTTTTCATGTAACATGATGGTTTATTTTCTTAACAAGAGACTAACTTAGGTATTGGAGTTACTACATCAAAGCACTCTCTAGCACCCTTCGTAGCCATTTTCTAATTTGTGGGTGTTTGACCACCTTAGTGAGAATTGACCATCAACACAATTCACTAATCTACAAGCTCAAGCAAATACAATACTCATAGGATACTCATGCAACAATTGTTAGTCGTCGTAATAATCATCCGGTAAGTCCTTATTAGGATCGAAGTCGCTTAGTTGTTATAAATACAAAGTAACCAGTGAGTGCCAAATGAAAGAAATATTCCATTCAAATTACTTAAATTCACTATTTTTCCTTGGTTAATCATAAATTTTCTTTTAGCCATAATTTCTTCATTTTAAGTCTTATTTTTACATTTTTATAGTCGATTTTATATGGTTTCAAACAAACTTTCATATGGTGAGGTCCTATTTGGGAGTTAGGACCCACAATTCTTAGGAATTTGTTGGACTGTTTGAGGAAATTAAGAGTTCGCTATAATTCTTGCTAGTTTTTGTGCCAATTAATGGGCTAGATCTAGATTTTTCTTTCTAGGATATTTCCTATGGTTTGATGGGTCTTTATGTAAGTACTAGGCCTAAAATTCTAGCAAGGCCCAATTGGGTTTACTTCTTTATTTTCTTTACTTTTCCTTTTATCCGATTATGTAGCTTTCTCTTTTTTTTTTTCTTTTTAAGCTAAGGCTTGGGGCTTTAGTTCATTTTAGGCCCCTTTTGATTCATTTGTAGGCTTACTAAGGATTGAAGTTATATTTTTCTACAATTAAAGTTGCCAGCTTTAACCATTCTTAAGCTTCTTATGTGCATTTCAACCTTTTCCCTTAACTTTACCTTAAGTTTCACCTTTTGAGGTCATAGGCCAAGGCTCGACTCGACTTTAACTGCTAAATCATCTATTATCATACTTTAAACACTATTTTGTCATAAAAATAAGTTAGGTTTAGATTTGTTGTGATAGGATTATAGGCTTATTGTTAAGTTTTTTTTAAGCTTAAGCTCATGTTTCACCTCTTTTAGTGATTAAGTGTCCACTTGTTCACTAATCTTACTTATTCTATTTCTAATACATCTGTGGACTTAGTAAATTGCAATTATATGATAACAAATCATTTAAGACCAAATTTAGGCCCTATGTAGTGGCATTAAGTTTGGGGTTTTTGGCATATTTCAAGTGTTAATCCTACATTATTGGTTTCTATACCTCTTAGTAAGTGATCCTAGCTCTTAAACTCATGTTAAGGAATAAAATACTTTCTGCTACATTGCACAATTCACGTCTTGTAGACTTCATGCGTAGATCCTAACTCATTTCCTTTTTCTCTTTCTTTTTTTTTTTTATTGTTGATAAGATAAATGAAAGGTATTTTAGGTGGTTAAGCTTATGTTATAAGCTACTAATACAGTATGGTGATTACAATTTACATGGTACCACTTTTACCTTTGAGCTCCTACATCTAATGTAACATACTTTACATTTAGCAAGTAATATGAAATAGTGTTGGGCTTACTACCTAGTTGAGAGTGGTGCTTACTAAGGTTAGTAGAGGGAGTAGAGTTTCGATATCGTCTCCTTATTGTCCAACTTGACTTGCTCTGAAGATAACCTTAATAAACCATAGTTAGTGTGATCCAATGGCCTTACACATGAACGACCTAGTAGCGGTGGCGAGGTGAATGGTGGAAGTGAAGATAAAGGTAGTTGAAACATTAGAAGGGATAGTAGTTTGATAGGAAATAAGAGGGATAGGTGGAAGGCAGTGGTGCTTGTGCGTTGCCGGTGGAAGGGAAAGGAGTAGGATGAGTTATCGTTTTGCCTTTGTATCTTGTTTAAGATGGAGTGTAGATGGCTCTTTGGTGTGCAAGTAAAAATGAAATGGAAGAAAATATGGAGATGGGTATATGCTTGTAGGTGTTTAGTGGTAATGAAAAGGAGAGGAATGGTGACCAAGATTATACTTATTTGATTTGGAATGAAGTTCTAAGAGTAGAGGGTTGAAAAAAAAAATTAAAACAAGAATGGAGCATAGGAATAGGGCTAACTAACTATAGATAAAGGAGAGGGGATGGAGTCACTTTCACTTAATCTTCCCTACTTGTAATTTGTCATATTTTCCTACTTCTTAGGAATATTTGCAAGGGAAACCTAAGTTTGAGTGGAAATCTCACTCTCTTATGCAGCATGCAAAATTCCCTATCACTATTATCTCACGTGTCCTCATTTATATTTAAATAATTAACTAAGTCAACATATGGGGATTTGTTTCTTGGTCACTACCATTGAGTATTGTTTCATCCCTTCTCTCTCTACTTTTAAGTCTTTCCTATTTGAGGTAATGTCATAAAATGGTTTCCTCAAAGGAAGTTGACAAGGAGAATGTAAGCTTAATGGGATAATCCTCTTTTCTTGCATGGCCTACTTGATAGAGATCAAGGACCCATTACTTGCTCCCGAGCCCAAGGGCTTTTTTAGATGGTTCACTGAGTTGTTTTAGATGATTTAAGTGCCGAGGAGCAATGTTTTCCCCAATTCGATCTGCCAAGTTGCTTTACTCTTTATACCATCTAGGAAGCTGCAGAGGTGATTTGCCGGCATCTAGAGCCAACCCCTCCACAACACCTCAGTCCAAACACCAAATCAGAAAAATAGCCATCTTCATAGTATTAAGGTTGAGTTGAAAATTGTCAAGAGCCAACCATCTGAGGCCGATCCGAATGTGAGTCACCCCCCGAGCTAACCTTTGTTAAGCCCAACAATCTAAGTATCGAACTGCCGATACTGACCATACTTGATTAGAGACCCACCCTTGCTTGGCCTACAATGTTATTAGGATTACAAATTGAGTAAAATGTATGTACGTTGTCTTTTCTTACATTCGATTGTCCTTTTTGAAAGAAGATGTTTCTTTTTTATTTCATACTTCTCCTGTAAATTATTCTCCTTTTTGTTTAACAAGTAAGGATTCATTTATGTAATTTCGGACTTATCCTAATTGGGTACTATAAATACTCGCATAATGTAATAGCCACAAAAAATCACATACAAGAAGAATATAGTGAACTTTTGTTCCCTCTTGAGTTAAGTGTTTTTTTACTTACTCTTAAGCTACTCTTATCTAGCCTATTGAGCGTGAATCAGTGGCAAGTGACCTCTAGCCATACTTGTGTGTCATATCAAATGTGACTCGGGCTCGTGTGAGGCATGGATGCATCATATCCATCATCGGTTCATGGGAACCCCTACCCATCCCTTGACTACCATTTCCTTTTCGAACTATCTTGTGGCCTAAACCCATCTTTATGTTCACCTATAAGTCTGTATCACTACTCTTATCATTATCTTCTTGGAATTCACTTAAGGTGTATTGGTTTGATTGAGATGTCGACAAAATACTTACTGGATGATACTAAGGGGGATAGCAGTATGAGAAGGGAAAATAAAAAATTTTCTCATGTATCTTTCCTAATTTGGTTGAAATGAGGTATACCATATGATGATAGTTTATGACATATTAACTTCTAGCTAAATTTGGTAGGGTTAAGTATCGTATTGGCTTGATTACACATGGATTAATATGATAATTAATTAAGTTGGTAACAATTCCAATTTGATCCAACTCGATTTATGGTCAGTCTTCTTAGTGAAATTACGACTTTAGTTAAGTCCTCCTAAATAATGTGCTAAGGTTTCATAGGTTTTTAGTGTCATACAGGCTTTTACCTCATAACTCCGAGTAAGGTCATAGATTCGCATCCTGTTAACTAGATTGATCTTGCTTAGTTGGTCTTCTTCAAGAATTTAATGGGGGTCCTAACCATATATTAATCTTAGGGTGAAAATTTTACGCAATTTACATCCTTTTCTCCTTAAGATAAGTTTTTTTCCAAAACTTCATAGTTCATACCTAAGTCTTCAAACAAATGAAGTATTTACACATGACCTCTTCTTTTGACTCCTAAGTAGCTTCTTTTTCCTCATGATTTCTCCATAAGACTTTAACATATTTAATCTCCTTGTTTCTTAGTTTCTAGGTCTTGTAATATGAAATTTGAACTGAATGTTCTTTATAGGTCAAGTTTTCTTTCAACCACATAGATTCTAGCTCCATTACTGTATTAAGGTCTAATACGTGCTTTTTAGGACCGATACGTGAAACATGTTATGAATCCCATATAGGTTGAGCGGTAATGCTAATTTGTATGCTATGCTCCTAACTCTCTTGAGTTTTTCAAACAACCTTATATTCTTCAGCTTCGATTTTCCTTGTATTCATGCTTAGTATATACTTTTAATGGGGTTTACCTTCTAAACTCTAAGACCTACCCTTTTATGTTCGTTGAACTCTTTTGTTGGTCATGAGCCTCTTTCATTTTTTGCTTTATAATGATAACCTTTTCTACTACCTCTTGTACTGAATTTGGTCTTAAGGCTAGTTTTTTAGCATCATCCTAGAATAGTAGGGATCTACAGTTGTGTCCATACAAAACTTCATATGGCGTCATCTGTATGGTGGATTGGTAGCCATTGTTGTAAGCAAATTTGTCTAGTGGCAAATGTTCATCTTGCCTCCCTTTGAATTCCATGAGACAAGCCCTCAACATGTCTCTTATGCCTGATTGGCCTTATCTAATTGTCCATTTGTCTGAGGGTGATATGTCGTATTAAATTGTAGTTTATTTCCCATGATCCTATCTGATTATCCATATGTTTGAAGGTTATATGCCATGTTAAATTGTAGTTTAGTTCCCATAACCTTTTGTAGACTCAACCAAAATTCTAATGCAAAATGGGCATCTCAATAAAAAATAATAAATACTGGCACTCCATGAAGTCACATGATTCCTCTCAAGTAGATTCGAGCCAGTTTTTCCAATGAGTATGTCTTATTGATAAGTAGGAAATGAGCCGTCTTAGTGAGTTGATCTACCACTATCCATATGGCATCAAACCTTATAGCTATATGAGGCAACCTACTCACGAAATCTATGGTTATCTAATCCCACTTCCATTCAAGAATAGATAGGGGCCGTAGTAATTTGCTTAGTCTTAGGTCTTTTGCTTCAACTCACAAGCACACTTTACATTTTAATATAAATTTAGCTACATCATCTTTCATGCCATTCCACTATAAATTTCTCTTGAGATCTTACTACATTTTTGTTCCTCTTGGGTGGACGTGTATCTTGAATAATGTGCCTCTATTAAAATTTCCTTTCAAAGCTTGGTATCATTGGGCCACATAATCTACTCGTTAGTCAAATGGTACCATCTTCATCAATTCCAAAACCTAATACTCACTAATTGTCATTTTTTGCATCACTTGTTGCAATGCCAAGTCATTTTGTTAAGCCTCTCTGATCATGTTATTAAGGTGGGTTCAACAATTAAATTTGACAATTCAATCTTAGCCCCATGTCATGTCAACTCAAGGTTTAACCTTTCAAATTACTTGACTAATTCTTCTTGTTCCATGAGAAGGGATGCTACCTAAGGATAATTCTTGTGACTCATTGCGTTTGCTATTATGTTAATCTTTTTGAGGCAATAATTGACTTTGAAATTGTAATCCTTAATTAATTTAAGCCATTGACAATGTCTCATGTTCAACTCCTTTTGAGTAAAGAGATATTTAAGGCTCTTATGATTAGTGTAAATTTTGCATTTCTGATTGTAGAGGTAATGTCTCCAGTGTTTTAAGGCAAACATTGCTACTATAAATTCCGAGTCATGTATCGAGTAGTTCTATTTGTATGGTCACAATTGTCAAGATGCATAGGTAATGGCTTTCCCTTTCTGCATCAACACGCATTTGAATCCATTTTTGGAAGTTTACAAAAATAATTCCCTTTGATTACTTAATTATTGGCGTGAAAGTATTAGCAAATAATAGTTAATTGTAATAATATAAAATTATGCATGAATTTAAAAGAGAGAGGGAAGAGAAGATTAGGCGAATAGAATTATAGCGCTTCAACCTTATACTTATTACACTTTTCCATCTCTATTGCCAAAGACCCGATATTCCTCATTGGAGTCATTCCACTATCCACTTTCAACGATGTCCAATACTTAAGAGATTACAATCAATTCCTCTTCTCTAACTTCCTAACTTAACTTTAGCTAAATTTAGATCTATAGAGATACGAGTGTAATCTTCTCACTAGTATCAAATTCTAACTCTCAAAATATTAAACAAAATAATGAGGAAATGGTACTTGATTTAAGATATGTTCGTTGTTTTCTTCCTTTTCAAGATCTTTCACTATGCTATAAGGAAATTTCCCAACAATCTTTAACTTATGTGAATATGGAATGCATATCACCTTTGTACTTGATTCACCTCATATTGGTTGTCATAAATTTGAATATTAAACCGATAAACATTCCAAACTTTTGGCCATGGTATCTTATTGATTGCTTCTTGATCATTTTTCCAAAAAAAAAAGCAATAAATATGTTCTTTTTTCCTTCTATAAAAGATCCTTACATCCCCTTAAAAATAATGAATGTTGATATTGTCTTGTATCTTGTTCTTGTTTTATTAAGATTTAATGTTTGTTGAACTGAATGCCATTTGTCCAATTGTGAATTAAATTACCATGTGAAACTTCCATTCTTGTAGAAAAATTACTTGCGAAAGCTTGAAGAAAAAAGATATCTTGCTCTTTGACTTTCTTAGATAAGAATGCATGTAGACATGTTTTTCCTCTTGATTCTTAGCTTGAAATATGTTTGAATAATCTGTAAATGTAGCTTTCTAAAAGTATTCCTCTATATTTGGTCGTGATACCAATCAAATGGAATGATATGATTTGTATTCTAGGTGATATCAGTTGTCCTTTACCATATCTTTTTTTTTTTATATCTTTCCAAAAACATAAGATCCGATTAATTCTTAATAAAAGATCTTCTAGTTCCCTTTATATCAAATGCATATCATGTTTGATTCATTAAAATAATCACTTGAGCTACTCCTTCAAATTTTCAAACCTTATAGAAGTAAAAAAAAAACTCAAAAATTCTACATGAAATCATTTTAATGAATTTGATAAAATAATTTCTTAATTTCTTTCCCATGGATTTTTGTCCAACTTAGTGAAACGCATTAGATATATTAGCCAAATACACCTATTAAGAGGAGCTAGGTTCTCAATTTGCTAAAAATCTAACTTAATATTCGTTTTATAAAAATCTATAAATTCATGTTTTGCCCAGCTTCTCTTATTTGTTTTTTTATTTATCCTTTGATCTATCTTCTGATTCTAAGCTTTCATTATCAAACACTTGATTGTTCTCTTATCTCAAACTTAGATTATTTTAAATGCTTTCTTATACACTTAGTAAGCATATTAACATTAACTTACTACAAGTTTCGTATCATCAAAACCAACTTAGGAAATTTAACATTCTTAGTAAATTGTGTTATTTACTCTCTAGTTCTACGTAACCTTTCAATTTCGATTATTCCTTGGACCATGGAGACTTTTGTTCCTATTCCTATGGAATTCGAATTCTAAATTGATTAGATTCACATCTCTAGCCTTTGCCTAATCTTGTGACCCTCTCCACTTGAATCATTTTTTAATAGAGCATCACATAATCACATTAAGATCTTGTATCTCACTATTAAGTTAGCAACCTTCGGTTACCCTAATCTCTTATTATATTGAATTCCCGCTAATTATACTTATCCATTCAATTGTATGACTCGCATCTTTATAGCAAACTCATACATTAATTTAGCAACTTAGGTAAACACTGATTGACGACAACAAGCCCTATGTAATTAGATCATTAAAGAATAAAATCATAGATTGAAATAGAGGTTATTGCACTATGAACTAGATTTCAATAATAATTTACTGAGAATAATTAAAAGAGTAACATGATGAAAGGTAAAAGGAAAGCAAATTTAAGAGACTCTCAATACAACTCTAAGGTACAACTCTACGTAAGGGGGCTCTTCCTATAACTTTAAGCCTAGGGATCTATTTATAAAGAGTATGACTAAGTTTATAAAGAGAACTTAACAAAAATAGAAAATTCACTTGTCATGGGATGTCTGATATAGACAAGTGCATCTATTAGTTTATAATATAGCGAATAATAGTCTAAGTATTGATCCTTCTAAGATTAATGTGATTATTAGTACTTCACCCTTTTTCTACTATCTAACATAATAATTTTAGTCAAGAAATAAATTGAAGAAAATTAAATCTAATTAAAACTAATTAAACTAATATGCAAAATAACTAATGTACAACATAAATAAAAATTAAGGATATTAATAATGCATAATTTCAATATTCAATTATTGATTACCCTAAAACAATAAAGTATATATTAATCTCATCCTAATTAACTCGACTATGAGAATTTTTAAATTATACTAAAATCCCTCTCAAGATTATTAGTATCTAATGCTAGAATAATTAGGTAGAATCTCTTCTCATCTAAAAACCCTATAATTATATTAACGATCTATGAATCCCACTATTAGGTTTCACCCTAATTCAAAAAAATCATTGTGGCTTATCTTTAGGTTTACCCTAACTTCTTCTAATTACACTAAATCTATTGACATATATCATCTCTTGAATCTCTATATGTGAAATGAGATATTAAATCAATACGCTAGCAATATTAATTCAAAGCAATGAAAGAATGCGTAATTAGATCACAATTAATTACAAATTATGGATTGAAAAGAAAGGAAAGGAAAATTAATTATATAAATTAGGGTTCATAATAATTTAATACTAAAAAAAACCTAATCTAAAATATTGAGAAAAATAGAAATAAATAAAGAAGAAAAGAAAAATGAGTCTCTAAGACCGTAAAATATGGATGGATGAATGAATGCTAATGTATACAAGCATTTGTATTTATTTATATCTTATGAAATTTTAAAATATATCCCGTTGTGTATCTTTTTAAAATAAATTTTCAATTGGTTTTGCATTGAATAGTATTTTGCTCTCCATTTTATTGTACGGCACGGCTTCGGATTTTGGTATGATACGGCATCTAATTCAAATTACCAATTTCGATTGCATGGATTAATCTCTGCGAATGCTTCAATGGTAGACCTCAATTGCTTTCTAATGTGACTTGGAAATAATTGGATATGGGCTTCGCAATTATATGCTGGACCGTACCTGCTTCTATTTTCAAGTCTGGAACGCAATTTGCTTTTGAGAATATCAAGGCTTGGAACTTGAATTGCGTGGTCGTGGACTTGAATGCATGTATGGACTTCAACGTGGAAGAGCCTTGCTTGGTTGCTACTGTGCGCAAATTTCGAATCTTCAATCATTAAACGATTGTAGCTGGACTTCCAATTTCAATTACGGAATGTGGAGTTGCTGATTCACGGGACAAAGGCTCGGACTTACGCGTGTGTGGGCTTTTCTGTTGCATGGACTCATGGATATATTTGGATTTGCTTCCGTGGGACATGACCATGTTAAAAAATCATGTAACTATCTAACCTTATATTTTAACCTTTATATTACATGGCCAAAAAAAATCTAACCTTTATATTATTTTAATTGCAACCCAACACGACCATGTCAATAGTTCATATAATTTTTTGGTCATATTTTAAATAAACCAAGATAACTTTCAATGTGATTCCGTCAACGGGTTGTGTTGATCTTCAAAAACTCCTAACTCATATAATTTAAGTTTAAATCAAGTGAAACTTAATTTCTTTTCTTCTCAATTATTCCATCATAGCTTGAAATCAAAATATTTTCTAATTAACTACCAAATGTCCACAAAATATCCATAAAAGAATAAAAAACACCATAAAAACCAATTTATAAATATATGTAATAAAGTACTTATCAATGCCCATGCCATAGGCATAAAACCATAGAGTATAGATATGTTCTTACTCTTTACATGAAAATTTTGAATTTAATGAAACTGCTTGATGAAGGGACCACGAGTGAGAACCATGGCCGTGGTCCTTAACCATGGTCCTTACTGCATTCTATTCTTTACTTGATTCTTGTCCGCTTCAATATGCGATCAACGCTTTTATTTCAAAATACTTCAAAAATTGTTAAAAACCTTCAAAACTCCTTAAAATGCTCTAGAAGTCCCTAAACATAAAATTTAAATAGATTGAACTAAAAAAAATACAAATTTTTACTTGATTAAAGTCTAAAATAGCACTAAATAACTATACAAAATGTATGCTAAATTCATGTTATCAAGCTTACCATCCTCATTGAACAACTTATTTGGCAAGCTGTCTAAAGTAATGTGGTTCCAGGGTAGTATGGTACCTTGAACTAGCTCCTTATTAATTTTCCTGCTATTTAGACTAAAGTCTATGGAATACATAGACTAATTAGGACTATAGTCATGATCAGATGGCATTGCGGTAGGAACCTCCATAAAATGTAAGGTTGATGACCAATACAAAGCAGGAATATCAGATTTGGGGACATCATCATCATCGTCCACTATGTTGATTTGGAAGGGAGGAAGGGGGGAGGGGAAAGAGAAGTGACACTGGCTCCTTGCTAGCTAGACTTAGAACCATTAGACCCATTGCCTTTGTTTTTTGCAAGAATGACTCATTCGAAGGTCCTTCTAGTCTTAGTTGACATAATGATCCGATTGTTACCAAAGACATACTAATCTACCTTCGCCCCTTGAGACTTGCGTCTGATGAATTGCCCTTTGGCATGATGCTGTAAGGGAACCTTATCAGCCTTCTCTATGGACCTTTTTCTCTTTCCCGTAGTCTTGACAGCACCACCATCCTTAGGCTCGCATCCTTAGCTATTTCTTCTTCTAGGCCCTCTTTACAGCCTTTTGAGTAAACTTCTCCTTCTTCAAGCACTTTACCTCAACAATCTACTCCAACATAAAGTTGGAAGCATCGCATGTAAGGAGCTCCTAATCTATAAAATAAAGAATGTATTTAGCAAAAGCCCTGAAGAAATGATGAACTTACTATGAGAGGTCATGCTGAACATGGGCCTATTCCTTAGGAAGCTCCTCCTAACTTTAGTAGATGACAACCATGGCTCAGTGCCCCTTTCAGTATGGGTTTAAAAGGAAAGTACCTTATTCCAACTTTACTTATTGTAAAAAAAGGATTGGCTCCTTGTGATGAAGCCAATGCACTATTACCTTAGCATTTCAAGGAACGTTCTTTCGAAGATTAAAACATTGAAGGATCCAGTTAGTCATACATATATTGTGTTCTCTTAGAAACTTAATACTCCCCATACGAACTAGATCTAACTACTTAGTCAAGAACTCGAGCTTCTAATCTGCTCAGATTAGCATAAAGTTCTTCTTCTAGTCATAGATAAGAGACTTCGGGCCTTCCAAGATCTTCCTACTGATGTGACCAGAAAGTAAAACCATCATAAGTGATGCTATCATAAGAAGAAGTATCAAAAACAATGTATGAGTAGCATTCACCTTTAACTAGGTACACATGGCTTCAAAATCC
The DNA here is from genome assembly GCA_024138005.1 of Lumnitzera racemosa. Taxonomy (NCBI): domain Eukaryota; kingdom Viridiplantae; phylum Streptophyta; class Magnoliopsida; order Myrtales; family Combretaceae; genus Lumnitzera; species Lumnitzera racemosa. The sequence goes on along the minus strand of JAMXBC010000012.1, from coordinate 48,203,965 downwards.
ACCAAAATCCATACACTGTTTGAAACTAGTTGCATTAGAAAAGTTGTTAGTAATTAAGGACCCTTATAAAAAAACTTTGAGAATGGCTACTGCAATCCCTTGACCATGAAGTGTTCCCAACATAGATAGAACTCGTTAGTTTGGATCAAGGCAATTTGGTCTTCTTCCTCAGGTGGTTAAGCGTATAAGCTTAGCATCTCATTAGGAAAATGCATTATGAGCAAGTAGCTCACCTCTATCTAAGTGATTTCACTTACTTAACCATATAGAGTGAGCTCTTCATTGGTAGCTACACTATACATTAGCATAGCCACCTCTTCTATGCAGGTAAGATCACCATTAGGGTACTTATCTTTAAGAAGCACAATAACTTCATTTGCCTACACTTATATTGGCTTAACCTCCTAAACCATTGCTACTTTCTCTTTGTATTGCATTGTAGCTACCTCTATTAACGGGGAAGCCATCCATTCCACCACATCACAAACAACATTGCTCTCGAATGAGGTAGTTGTGAAAGAACCATGTGTCATATATCCTGAAATCTCATCTAGAGCCACCATTTCTTGATAACAAAAATGGAAACTATTAAGAAAGTAAGAGTAAAGCTCGATGACATAAGTGAATGCAAGATTACAAAAAGTGGAGTGGCATGATGTTGTTACCACTTTTATAAACACAACATTAAAATTTGAGTTTTGGTGGTTATGGAAAATCGAAAGGATGTGATATGTTGAACCCCCAGAACACAATACTTAAGCCATGACCCCATCAAACGATTAGTGCTTTTTAGACATAAGAGGATAGTTACAGGGGCTAACCATTAGTAATATGCTACCTGTCCCTTATACAGATAGACATGCAAATAAATTATCTTGATACATTGAAGTCTGGAGAAGACACGTCGAACTCTGTCTCTTACAAAGGAGTATAAGTAACCCTAGTAAGACCATCAATCTTGAGATAGAATCAGTTCTAGAGCTTACTACATCTTAGTAAGGCACAAAAGCCCCATATGAGGCGAGGAACACTTCTAAGGAAGAACATTGATAAAAACTCTTAGCAATATAATTGTTTTACGAGCTTGCAAAATGTCTTCATAACCCATCTTAACACTAATCTCCTTACTTATGTCTCAATAAAGAGATTGTAGGAACTACGCCCTAGAGTTAAGGGGGTTAGGGGGTGGTGGTGGGGGTGAAGGGAGGGGGGTTGGGGTGGGGTAAGGGTGGAGCAAGGCGTAAGTGTTGATGGGAAAATTTAGACTATAGGCTCCAAGGGCCTACTATGACCTTAGTAAGTTGGGGACTCATCGACTACAACTTGCGATTGTCCCCGACTACGGGAATTACCCATAGAAAACTTTATGAAATCCAATCCAAGGCTTACATAGACTCTCGGAGCCTAAGAATCTACCTAAGGGTGTTTAGACTCGAGATTATTGAGCCTAAATTTTTCTCGGTTTCTAATATTTTTCTTAGCTTGACCCGTAATAAACCTTATACCCATTCAATACAGATCCTCAACTAAGGATTGCAAAAATCTCGGTTTTCTTTTTAACTTTAAATATTTTTTGAAGTTGTCACTCGATTGGAGTCAAGAAAAAAAGTTAAATTATAACTAATTAAATGGATTGATTATAACTTAACTATCGATCTTTGATAAAATCAATTTTTTTTTACTTAAAACCAAATATCTTAGATCTAGAGATTAACTTAAAAAACCCTAATGGGTACCACTTTAACCTTCTAAATTTAATTTTATTTTTCAATATACTCGTTTAAATTGAAAGAGTGATTTATATTCTGTAAATAAAGAATTAATGAATTATATCTATTAACACAAGAGAAAAAGAAAAAATATTAAATTTTTTCCAAAAAGAGGGAAAAATAGATTTTTTCATATTTTAAGTCCCATCATAGTTTACTATTAGTGCCTACATGTTAGTTATTCGGGATCAAACTTTCGTAATTCACTCTTTTATAAAACTTTAACTTGTTAATCTCTTTTATTTTGGAAAATGGTCAAATGTACATTTCTTACCTATTTGGTTTTTGTTTAAGAATAGTTTCTAAAAAGGTCTTTTTTTTTTAACTATATTATTTTTTAGGAAAAATCTAAAGAAACCCCAATTTTAAAAAGGGTTCCTTTATTTTTTATTTTCTTTGGAAAAAAAGATATTTCTAAGTGATAAAAACTGTTTTATTATTTATTATTTTACTTTATTATTTAAGTTTGATTGAAGCATAAAAAAATAAAATAAAATAAATAATAGAATCAAGCTTTCTTTTTCTCTTTCTTCTCTTTTTTTTATGGTTTTTTTTAATAACTAAATAATACATTAGAAAGAAAAGAAAAAGAAAAAGAAAAAGAAAAGAGAGAGAGAGAGCGAAAGAATACAGCATGATACAAAACAATAAAAACAAAGGGAAGAGGATTGGATCAAGTTATCTTACATGGGTTGAGTGTGGCTTTAGGTGTGGATTTGGATTAATGAGTCAGGTTGTTGGACTTGATCATGTGTTATGCACGTATACAATAAGGGGAATAAGGGGTTGGCAACAGTTAATGTCCTCTAGGTTATTTTTGACACCAAAATGATGGGAAAAATTACTTTCATGACATTTTTATTAGCAAAAGGTTGAATGCTATAGGTGTTTTCATATTTAGTGGTGGTTTGGTGTGTTTCGAAAAAGGGTTGCTGGTGGTGGTGGTTGCCATTCGTGTAAGCCCTAAAACCAAGCCAAGTAACCGTAGGATTGCACTTAGAACCTAACGTTTAGGTCGATCGGTTAAAGGATTCGATCAAACCCAAATTATAAACTATTGAGAGGAATATTAGTAAAACTGATCCCGTAAACTTGAATTTAAGAAAATAAGTAATAAAATAGGAGACCATAAAATTTTCAAATTTTAAGCATAATAAGTATTAATTACCGAAAATGCGAAAAGTGTAATGAAATAATTAATAAATTACTAGAGATAGATTATATGTATAGTAAAAATTTTAGAATGACCAAAATAATAATTAGGAATGTTCACGTGTACCCCATATGTATTTACGTGTAGATAAAAATATGCATAATTACCTAAATTGGCCAAAAACTAAGCAAATAATTAAAGAAAATTATAAAATAATTATAGAAAAATCAGAAAAAATCAGAAGATGATAAGCTTAATCAAGATCAGGTCATGGCAGGTGTAGATCAAAAAAAGAAAAACCAACCAATAAAATTTAGACAACTTAAAAGTCAAAAATTAAGGAATTTGTGCAAAGTCTTGTCAAATTAATGCACATTAATTACAAAAAAAATGTCTATAAATAAGGGGAAAATTTCTAGAAGTCATTTGGTCAGTTTAGCATTTGGAAAAAATCGGAGCACTGAAAAAATCGAGAGAAAATCCAAAAAATTTTAAAAAAAGGGAAAACTGTGCAGATTGGGCACGTGAGCTAAACCCACCACTCACCACCACCTGGGATAGAACCACCACCTCCACCACCCTACACTAGAGCCACCACCTGGACTGGCCAACAACCTTGGACCGGGCTTGGACGGCCAGAAAGCTTTGGACGGTTAGTCTCTTAAATGACCCGATTTTGAATAATTTTGTAAAATTAGTTATTTTGCCCAGAAAATTATGAAACTTGTTATTCTGAGGTTTTATTGCATGTAGATTTAGGGAAAAATATTGATTTAGTTTAATTATATCTACAATTATAGGGTTCTTAACAAATTGCTCAAAATTGAGCATGATTAGAACAGAAAATAAATAGGCTTAGAAGTGTAGTTTGGAGCTCAAATTTTTTCTGTATGATGCTCATATGATGTAGAACAGTATTATGAAGCCATTTTTTTAAAATTAATTTTTGAAATTTTTAAGTTAATTTTTAGCCCTAAAATGATGGAAAAATTGGGTGATATAGGGTTAATTAGGTGATTAGGATGTTAATTACTGATTTAGATCTTAATTAGATATTTAGGGATGTTAATCTCTAATGGGAAACCCTAATCCTAGCATTTGGAGAATTAAGTATGATTAACCAGGGAAATTAGGTAAATAATATAAGAAATTAGTAATATATGAAATTGTATATTAATAAATCTAAAAAAATAGAGTTATTTAGATAATCTTATAATAGAAATTGGAAAAATAATAAATTTGAAAACGACATTTAATATTAAGAAAAAGTCTTAAAATGTAAGATTTTTACACATCGGGAATAAATCCGATACCGCAATTAGGATTAGCGTGTACCAAATAGTTTAGAATACCAAATTACGTCCCAATAGGATATTTGGACACTCGAGCTTAATGTGATTAATTTCACATTAGGATTCGAGCATATTTCAGGCTTAGAAATCAAAGTTTAAAATCTCATTTAGGATTTGAACATTGAAATAGAGTACACGAATCATTAGGACGTAATGGGCATACATTGACAAAAATGAATTAAAATATAACTTAGAATATGAAACCGTAAATTTTAAGTGCTAAAAAGACCTATTTGTATTATAGGACATCCAGAGACAAAATCAGCTTGTAATTAAGGGATCGAGCGATTGAGCAAATCCAAGTAAGTCGGGTTATTGCTTATTGTAATAGAGTACTAGTTTTGTAGTACTCGGAGACTTAGGCTTGTATATGATTATGATTGTAAGTAGTTTACGCACGTGTTTGATGTATCTGAATTCGTGCTGAATTTGTATTGTGAGTGATTCTGTGACTGATCGAATTGGTATGAAATTGTTTGACCACCTTAAATGGAATTTAATATTAGTCGACCCCAAATAATTAATAATGTCATGCATTGCAACCCGTTAGGGGATTATAGGATTCTCCAACCAAATACCGACCACTTCGAAAGGGATAGCGCAGGATTGCAAAATGGTCCCCTCTTCATCTTTAGTCGAACTAAGTGATAAGAGAGGAGGTCGCGGCGAGGGTGAAGTCAATGGTTCGAAGGTAGTCGCAGGAGGAGCGAGGTCTCCATTGCACAAGCCTGGGTTTGGTTGTGAGCTGCTGCATAACATGGAAACTCCTCAACCCGGATTGGAGCGGGTGGAATTTCTCTGATTTCACAACGGACCGGACTACGTTGTGCGATGACACTTGATTGCTACATTGCATAAAAATAATTGTTTGATAACTCTGTTTGTGCTTGTATGCATTCATGAGTCTCCAATTCAACTTACTGAGCTGTAGTTGCTCATACCCTTATAGATCCTTTTGCAGATTCTAATTTTTGAACACTCAAAGCACTATGCCGCCCTACAATTACCCAAAGGTTAGTCTGTTGGAAGCCAGGGGTATGAGGATCAAGTTACTTAGTATAGTGTGTAATTAGAGTAACCATGTAATTAGGAATGAAAGACTGGTAGTTATTCTGTAATCTAGTAAATTGTTATGTTATGTAAAACTTTCTGGGAAGCTCTGTAGACATATATATATATATATTGTACATGTTATTAGAAATTTGAACTATTTATCATATTCGTAGTTTAATTGTTCATCAAACTGTTTACTTCAAAGCGAGGAGTCGTCGACGCCTTGTGTAGGTCATGTCTATGGTAGGCACTATGAGGCCAGTTACTATCATAGAATGGTTTACACGGCAGGACTATTGCGACTCTGCGACTTCAGGGCGTAACAATTAGTAATGATTACGGCCATGTGTAATGGTGGGACTTATAGGTTGTTCTTGAGTTGGTAAAGTTGTTAGTACTAACATTTAGGTTTGAAAAAATTGAAACAAAGCTTGGATGTAGAGAGAGAATATGGGTGAGGCTGGAGAGAGAAAGCTAATAATTCGAGGGAAAAACTGAAGAAGGAGAAAGAGGATGGGAAATCATGCACAAAGCGCATGACTAACATGCTTAAGTGCGTGTGTCAAAAAATAAACCAAGCACCCTTTGATGCTTGGGCTTTGGGCTAAGTTACAATGCTTTTAAAACTACTAAACATGACTAAGCCTTCGAGCTTAGTCAAGGAAAATTGATTCGATCCCTTTTTTCTTTTTCTCTTCTCTCCTTAAAAAAAAAAAACTGGACACTTATTTTATTTTATCCTATTTCCACCCAAATTAAAATATGATTAAGTCGAGTACACATGTTAAAATTAATTTTCATATCAAACTCAATCTAACGGTTTTACAAGTTTTAATTCAAAAATTAATTTAAATCAAATGTGGTCCAAATATTTTGAAATATGATCTGTAGTCACTAATTTACGTTTATGTGCTTTGACTTTATGGAACCCTAAAAATGAAATGGCCCATTCCACGTAATGCAATGACTCTAGAAACAACTTAAGATTTTTATTTTATTAAAAACTCCACTTTTCCTAATTTTTGTATTTTTTTTTTCATTTTTCATTATGTTTTCCATATCTTTTTACTTTTTTTATTTTTCTATTTCTTTGTGTGTGTATGTGTGTATGTGTTTTTCATTTAAGACCCTTTCTCTTTTATTTTAAAAGAAACTCTAAAAATTATGGAGGGCAAAAATGTATCGTCTGCAATTGCCCTTTTTGTGGTAAAGTTTGAGAAAAACTTTATTATAAAGATAAAATGATACTATTTTTGCCTTAGGGATAAACTAGACTAGGAAGTGACGTAGTCAGCTAGCTTCCTTAAACTTGATCTACCGAGAATTTCGAAAGAAAGATGATGCTCTAAGAGTTGATCAAAACATGAGAATGAGTTATAGCCCTAAAAGTTGGCTATAACTTAAGGAAAGGGAAGCACTTTCAAAGTTAATGAAATCCTAAGAGTGATATTGAGTGAAAGGTAGCACCTTAAGAGCTAGCAAGAGCCTTAAATTGTATTGAAGGGATGGCAAGAACCTAAAAATAGTACTGAATGGAAGGCAATTCCCAATGAGATAGCAAGAACCTAAAAATGGTGCTAAGGAAAGGGTAGTACCCTCTGAGTTGGCTAACTCAAGTGAGAGCATCTTTAGAGGATTAATAACCCTAAATGAGAATTGATTTGAAAACTTAATAGTGTTCTTCTAATCTAGGCGAACGAGTAAAACACTCCTTAAGTTAGGTAAAACCTTAAAGGGCAAATTGAAACCTGGTCATGTGAAGGGAATTAGGCTATTGGATCATTGACCCGCAGCTGTACCTAAGGACTATAGGGACTGGTAAGGTGGATCCTCTTACTTTAGCCAACTCTTACCAATGCTGGGTATCTATTTGCCTATCCACTTAGAATGCTAAGCTGAATGGCTACCCATCTTTCGGAGATTGTATGTTGAAATGTAAAATGCTGAGACAACAACCAATTGTCGCTCTCTTACTTGCTCATGCTCAAGCTGACCACTTGCTCAGCCTTACTCTTATCAAGAGGCCAAGAGACTAATACGGACTAATCTTCAGTTACCCCTCCTCGGACAAGCAATTTCCTTGTAATCCTTTTTTTGCATCCTCCAATGGCATTACCAATATATCTCTGCCACGTGTAGAATTTATTTCACTGATAATTACTTTTCTTGAATATTCGTTTTTACCCCTTTATATTCTTACACATTACTTCTTTAAGGTAATACTCATTTTTGCTTCTTCCCTTTTAGGAAAATTGCCCTAACTTATTAGATATAAATACCCTCTTGTATTTGTAGTCGTAATAATTAGATTAGCATTAATATACTTGACATTTTCCCTCACGTAAACACTGATTGTTTACTTTCACTTCACGCTTACCCTAACCCTTAAGTAAGGCTAGGTGGCAAGTAACCTCACCGGACCAATTCGTGCGTCATATTAAGTTGTATTATGAGTCTTCAAAAGTTCCATCGATACGTTATATCCTTTAGAGTTATTTGTGGGTTTTGCTTACCTCTCATTTACTCTCATTCCTCATCACTTTTTTTAAGCTTTCGACAAGCTTAGATTCATCCCCGTGACTGGCCTTGTCTGTCCTTGGTTGCGGTTTGCATTATCTTGGTATTAAAGTAGAGGGTTTGCTTAAGTTGTAGTAGGTTGTTTTGAAATTTTGTGTATACCTTGGCTACAATTTCTTGGTATCAAAGTAAGTTACTGTGTTCGTTTAATTGCTACATTTGTTGGCTATTAAATTTTTAGTATGTGGAAGTGTTTGCTAAAATACTTAATTGAAGATTTTGAGCTTTGAATTTGCGGAGAAAATAACAAACCTAAGTGTAAACATTAGTATTAGAGGTGATAATAGTAGAGTTGTCTACCATGGCCAACAGTCTTAGGGAACCCCTAGGAGCACTGATAAGAGACTTGATGAGGCAGCTAACCTCTTACTAAACTTAACCCGAGTTGTTCATACATTAGTTTGCCGACCTACTGAAGTCACACATAAAACCTCACAAGTTGCTCGACTTGTGAGAGGTAAGAATCCAACTTGACAAGCTTGAGGTAGAGGAGTATGCAAACGAGTAAGGAGAAGAATTGATTTAGGATACTTGGGAGAAGAATATGCAAACGAGTAAGGAGAAGAATTGATTTAGGACACCTGGGAGAAGAGGATGAAGAGGAGTATTATGAGGAAGAAGAGCAAACTTAAGCACCCAGAGCCTCTGACCATGTGAAACTTCGGATTCAAAGTTTCAATAGGTCAAGAAGTATGGATGAATACTTAGAATGGGAAGAAAAGGTGGAGTGTATGTTTGACTATTACCAATATGAGGATTATGAAAGAGTAAAAACTATTGCTATTGAGTTCTCCATATACATTATCATGTGGTGGAAGAATTTTTGGACTATGAGGAGATAAGAAGGCTATAAAGAGATTAATACTTGGCCTGAGATGAAGAGAATACTTAAAAACAGATTTGTACTAAATACTTATTTGCAAGATACTTTCACTTGGCTTTAGGAGCTGAGATAAGGAGGTTGATTTGTTGATAAATATATTAAAAAATTTTAAATGCTTATGATCCGTTGTGAAGTGGAGGAACCACCAGCACGAACAATCTCTAGGTTCCTTACTAAAATGAGAGATGACATTCGAGACATTATGGAACTCCAATGATTCACCATAATAGATGAAGCTATTTGAATAGCTCAATGAGTGGCGAGGCAGAAAAGAGGTCGAGTACTGACTAGATTGCCAACTAACCAACCAGGACAGGGATGTCACCAAGCTCTGTTAAGTACTACGCCGATCCAAAGGGTGGATATCCGAGTTGAACAAAAGGGCCACCTTAAAAGTTCCATGTTAACCCGAACTTATGAGAAAGGGCAAGGATCTGGTAGGAAGACGAGCTAGATCAAGTGCTTCAAGTGGTAAAGGTTTAGGTATATGGCTGCTCAATGCTTAAACCGAATAGCTATGGCGAAGCTTGAAGTGGAAATTACTAATGAGGAACCTGAGGAGGAGAATCCTACCGAGAAAGAAGTTTCTCATGATGATGAGCTAATTAAAGAGGACATGTTCGTCGAGGACTTAGATTAGTTGGTCTTAGTAGTCCGACGTACAATGAACTTAGAACCCTTATGGAAGAAAGGGTAGATGGAGAACTTGTTTCATATCACCTGTAGAGTAAATAATCAAGTGAGCACACTAATTGTTGATAGTGGAAGTTGCACCAATGTGGCTTCAATCGATTTGATCATAAGGTTAAAATTGCCTACTATTGCACACCCAAGGCCATAAAAGTTGTATTGGCTAAGTGAGAAAGGAGTACTACACGTCACCTAGTTATTCCGATAAAATTCTCTATGATGTGCTACCTATGTGCACCTTACACATGTTGCTTGGCTAACCATGATGGAGACAGGACCACGTAAGTGTTCGAGAAGGATAGCTGGAAAATTACGCTAAACCCGATATCACTGAGTGAAGTTAACAAACTACAAACAAAACTTGCTCGCGGATTGAAGACTTTAGTGATGAGTAGAGTCGAGCTCCGAGAGGCTATCGATGTTGACAAGCCGACCCTCATGCTGGTCAGACACCTATTGGAAATGAAGGAGTGGAGTGAACTACCCTTCGAAGTAAGGGTACTGCTAGATGAATATGTCGATCTATTCCTAGAATAGCTACCTCCACTCTGAGACATAGAACATTGCATTGACTTAATACCCAACATCACCTCACCGAATAAGCCAGCCTATCAGATGAGTCTCGAACAGGCTTCTAAGCTGTAACATCAAGTCAATGAGTTACTGGAAAGAAGCTACGTCAAGAAAAGTCTCAGCCCTTGTATTGTACCGGTGCTTCTAGTACCAAAAAGGATGGAACCTAACGGATGTGTGTAGATAGCCGAGCAACGAATAAGATTTTGATCAAATACATGTATCCTATTTTGAGATTGGAAGATATGCTGGATGCATTAAGTGGAGCAAAGATCTTTAACAAGATTGATCTGAAGTCAGGTTATCATTAAATTCGCATGAGGTTAGGAGATAAATGGAAAACTACATTCAAAACTCGACATGGAATTTATGAATGGATGGTCATGCCATCTAGCTTGTCAAATGCCCTAAGCACTTTCATGAAACTGATGAACCATATGTTAAGACATCCAATGGAGAAGTGTGTCATAGTGTTTTTTGACGATATCTTAATATATAGTACTGATATGCCGAGTCACTGTAAATATCTTTGAGCCATACTGAATGTCCTTGACATCGAGAGATTATTCGATAACCTTAAGAAATGTTGCTTTTTTTAGGAGGAAATGGTATTCTTAGGCTATGTAGTTAGTAGAGGAGGCCTATGAGTAGACAACAAGAAGATCCGTACAATTGTCGAGTGCCTGACTCTCACTACTTGTGTTGAAGTGAGAAGTTTCTATGGATTGGCTTCCTTTTACAGAAGATTCATCAGGAATTTCAGTGCCCTCGCCGTACCCCTTACTAAACTAACAAAGAAGAACATCAACTTCTAATGGGGAGAAAAAGAGGAGAGAAGTTTTGCCGAAGTAAAGAAAGGATTTGAGTTGAGTGTGACGCATTAGGCCTTGGGATAGACGTTGTCCTAATGCAGGAAGGCTAACCAATTGCTTACCATAATGAGAAGCTCAGGAGACCTTAATTAAACTACTCTATATATGACAAAGAACTCTTAGCACTATCTAAGCACTATAAGTATGGCAGCATTATCTATTGCCAAGAGAATTTGTCATCTATATGGGTCATGAGTCTTTCAGGTATCTCTAAAGTTAGATGAAATTGTCAAAGTGGTAAGCGAGGTAGGTCAAATTCCTTAAAGGGTTCAACTTTGTAATAAATCACAAACAAGGAAAGAGCTATGTAGTTGCAGATGCTCTTTTGAGGAAGCATATACTTCTAATTGAACTATAGACCAAATTGTTTGGGTTTACAAGCATTAAAAAATAGTACTTCAGGGATCTACACTTCAAACCCATATTTGCACGATGTGTTGATGGAAGGACAGTGGATAAGTACCATGTGGAAGATGAGTACTTGTTCTAAGGGAGAAAATTGTACATGCTGACCTACTTTCTATAAGAATTACTTATCAGGGAAGCCCACAGTGGTGGAGTCTCCAAGCATTTTAGGGAGAGAAGGACTTATGAACTATTGAATGTTCATTTCTTCTTATTGAGAATGAGACGAGACGTGCATCGAGTTATAGGAGGTTATGCCGTGTGCAAGAGGGCTAAATGCCAAGCCGAGTAAGGGAAGGTAATGCCTGTGCCTGTTTCGACAAAACCATGGACTGAATTTAGCATGGGCTTTGTTTTCGGACTATCATAAACTGTTCGAGGCAAAGATTCTATAATGGTTGTCATGGATAGATTCAATAAGATAGCACACTTTGTGCCTAGCTCCAAAACTAACAATGCTTTAGCAATTACTTCTCTTTTCTTGTAGGAAATTGTTAGGCTATACGGCGTACCAAGAAGTGTAGTATCAGATAGAAACCTGAAGTTCTTGAACCATTTTTAGAAAACTATGTGGCAATAGATGGGGATTAAACTGCTATTTAGTACTTCCCGTCACCCCCAAACGGATGGCCAAACAGAGATAGTCAATTGCACATTAGAATCACTACTCCAAGCTATAATGGGAAAGAACTTGGTTGATTGGGACATCTGCTTAACAGTAGTTGAATTCGCTTACAATCGAATTGTACATGACACCACCAAGCAAACCCCCTTTGAGGTTATCTAAGGTTTTAATCCCGAGTTGCCCCTCGATCACACCCCTATACCTGAGTTTGAAAGAGAAGACCCTGATGTGAGAGCCTAAGTACAGTCCTTTCAGCACATCTACAACAAAGTCACTTGGTACATCAACCAAGCCGCTAGAAGACTACAAGAGAAGGCCAAAGATAAAATGGCTAAACAATTCTAGTCAGGAGACTTGGTGTGACTACACTTCAGCAAGAAATGGTTTTCGAATAAGAGGAGAAATAAGCTATCTACAAGAGTTGAAGGATCCTTTAGGATCCTCCAAAAGATCAATGATAACACCTACAAGTTAGAGCTTCCCGAAGATTATGGGGTATCTAACACCTTTAACATTGCTGACTTCAGTTCATATCACCCTAATGGAGAGCTGACTGAAGACCATTTGGATTTGATCCCAAATCCAAATCAACCCAAAAGGAATGATGGGAATTAGGCTACTGGACTACTGACCTGTAGCCAAGCCCGAGAACTAGAGAGATTGGAAAGGTGGATCCTCCTACTCCAACCGCTCCTGCCGATGTCGGGTATCTCTTTGCTGACCCACTTTGCATGCAGAGATAAATGACTGCCCATCTCTTGGAGATTGTGTGCCGAAATGTAGAATGCTAAGACAACAACCTATCATCGCTCTCTCATTCACCTATGCTTGAGCTAACCACTTGCTCAGCCTCTCTCTTACCGAGAGGCCGAGAGATTGACACCGGACTAATGTTCAGTCACCCCTGCCCAAATAAGCAATTTGCTCGTACTTCTTTGTTTGCATCCTCCAACGGCATTGCTACTATATCTTTGCTACGTATACAGGACCACGTATAGAATTTACTACACTAATAATTGCTTTTCTTGAATATTCATTTTTACCCCTTTATATTCTTGTACATTACTTCTTTAGGGAAACACCCTTATTTGTATTTTCCCTTTTAAGCAAATTGCCTAAACTTATTAGGTATAAATACCCTCTATATTTGTAGCCATAATCATTAAGTTATCATTAATATACTTGACCTTTTCCCTTTCATAAATACTGATTTTTTACTTTCACTTTACTTTTATCTTAAGCCTTAAGGCTAGGTAACGAGTAATCTTACTGGACCAATTCATATGTCATATCGAATTGTGTCGTAAATACTTAGAAGTTGATCGATGTGCAATATCCTTTAGAGTTGTTCGTAGGTTTTTGCTTACCTTTCATTCACTCTTTCGGGCATTCTTTATCACCATTTTCAAGCTTTCAATAAGCTTGGACCCATCCCTGCAATTAGCCTTGTCTATCCTTGGCTACAATTTGCATCATCATGCTCTTTTAAGTTGACCAACCTAGGAGAACACGTAAGGTGCTTTTTTAGTTGGCTAAAACCCTAAATGAGAAATTGAAACCTAATCATGCTTCTATGAGTTGACTAACTTAGGTGAACAGGCAAAGCACTCTTTGAGCTAGCTAAAACCCTAAATGAGAAATTAAAACTTGGTCATACTCCTCTAAGCTGACTAATCTAGGCAAATAAGCAAAGCGCTCCTTAAGCTGGCTGAAACCTTAAAGGGGTAAATTGAAACCTGGTTGTGCTCGTCTAAGCTGACTAACCTAAGAAAATGGGTAAATCACTCCTTGAGCTGACTAAAACCCTAAATGGCAAATTGAAACTTGGTCGTATTCCTTTGAGTTAACTAACCTAAGCGGAAGTGCCACTAAAAGACTAACAACCTTAAATGAGAATCAATTTGAAAACCTAGTAGTGCTCCTCTAAGCTAACTAACCTAGGCGGGAGTGTCATTGAAAGACTAGCAATCCTAAATGAGAATCGACTTAGAAAACCTAGTTGTACTCCTCTAAGTTGATTAAACTAGGTGGAAGCGTCAATAAAAGATTAGCAACCCTAAATGAGAATTGATTTGATAACTATGTAGTGCTCCTCTAAGTTAACTAACCTATGCAAATGGGCAAAGTGCATCTTAAGCTGGTTAAAACCTTAAAGGAGATTCAAATCGAAATGTGATTGTGCCCCTCTAAGCTAACTAACCTAAGCAAATCGGTAAAGTACTCTTTGAGTTGGCTAAAGCCCTAAAGGAGATTCAAATTAAGGAGATTCAAATTGAAACCTAATCGTACTCCTTTGAGGTAACTAGCTTAGGCTAAGGTGTCTCTAAGGGACTGGTAACCCTAATTGAGAAATTGATATGGAACTTAGTCTTTCTTTTCTAAGCTGACTAAACTAGGTGAGAAGAGCACTCTTTGAGCTTGTTAAATCATAAAACTTGGTTGGAATGGGAGGAAGTACCCTATGGGCTAGCTAAGAACTTAAGAGATATTGGTAAAAGGGAAGCGTCCTACAAGTTGGCTAAGACCCTAAGAGAAATGCAAGATGGGATCGCACTTTATGTAATGGTTAGGATCTTAAGAAAGAATGAGAAATGGGAAAGTACCCGATGGGTTGGCTTAAGAACTCAAGAGAATTTAGTGAAAGGAAGCACCCTGCAAACCAGCTAAGACCCTAAGAGAAATGTAAGATGGGATAACACTTTATCAGATGGCTAGGACCCTAAGAAAGAATGAGAAATGGGAAAATGCCCTATGAGTTAACTTAAAACCTTAAAAGAAAATCAAAATGAGGAAAGCGCCTTATGGATTGGCTTAAGAACTTAAGAGAATTTAGTGAAAGGGAAGAGCCTCATAGGCTGGCAAAGACCCTCAAAGAAATGTAAAATGGGATAGTGCTCTATGAGATGGCTAAGACCCTAAGAAAAAATGAGAAATGGGAAAGCGCCCTATAGGCTAGCTTAAAACCCTAATAGAAAATCAAAATGAGAAAAGCGCCCTAAGGATTGGCTTAAGAACTTAACAAAATTTGGTGAAAGGGATGCACCCTACATGTTAGCTAAGACCCTAATAGACATGTAAGATGGGATAGCGCTCTATGAGCTAGCTAAGACCCTAAGAAAGAATGAGAAATGGGAAAGCTCCCTATAGGCTAGCTCAAAACCTTAATGGAAGATTAAAGGGATGAAAGTGCCCTATCGTTGGCTTAGAACCTTAAAGGATAAGAAGGAACAATAGAGTTGATGTAATCTTTTTGGAAAATTTTATGACTTAGATATTTACAAAAAAGGAATTGAAAGTCATGTATGACAAAACAAATATTAGGGATGAGGTCCTTTGATTTGAAAAAGAGTTAATGGACATCAATCATGAGAAAAACTATATTAGGAAGGATGACTTAGACTATTAGGATCAACTTACAAGGTATGACCATATTGGAGGGAAGTAGACAACAAGAATTGAAAGCATGGCCACTCAAGCCATTAAAGATTTGAAAATGAATGGAAAAAACTTATAACAAGCTTTTAATTTCTCTCTCTCTCTCTCTCTTTATTTCTTCTTTTATCTCTTTTTTTTAAAAAAAAAAAGTTTTCTAACAAGTAAAAATCCTTATTTAAGAAGTAAGTGCTATAAACATCCCTTTCCTTGCTAACCATGTAAGGCATCTCATATTCTTCTTAATCTTTGAAAATGCCTCCTCACCTTAATGCTGAGCTTCTTGGTAGGGCCTTATCATTCCTTTCCAAAAAGAAAAAGTAACTCATGATTAGTTTAGTCGAAGAGGACTTTCTTGCACACTTTTGGTCTAGATTTTACTCTTAACTATTATTCCAAAAAATTATAGTCTAGTTTGCAAGTGATGCTATCATGATTCTAAAGGGGGCTTAGTAGAATTACCTAAAATTTTCATATCATGTGTACACTTATGATTTGAAAATCATCTTGTAAGTCAGAGATTGCAAGATTCTAAATAATTAGTTATTAAAGTTTTTATTTAATTAATTTACAACCACATATATGTGACTATGGATATCCGATAAGCCACAGTCCAACAGAACCTCAAAGAATCGGAATCCCCCGCCAAAAAATAAGATTAGGTAGTAAAGTTCTAAAACTCAAACTTACTAAAGTCACAAAATTTAAATGTAGTATTAATAACTATATATATAATAATTCAAATGAACCATACAGTCCGTCCTTAGATTCTAACTTCTATGCATCTCGATGTTGATACTCAACTCTCAGTTCTTAACCCATGCCCGATCATCTAGCAACCTGTAAGAGAAAACTATTGGGGAGTAAGCTACAAAAGCTTAATGAGTTAACCCTCATACTATACCAGTAAACAAGTTATCAAACAGTTTATTACCAAACATATGAATGCATGAACAAGTAGTATGCCAAATAGTATATATGTAGTTAACCGGTATTGTAAATAACATTGGATTTAACGCCCTCCGAAGTAAGGGTTGGAGATACATCGGCACCAATCATAACTGGGCTCTAGCACTTGGGTTTTTAACCTTATATCATTATATATGAATTCCCTATTTCATAGAATAGGTTTCTACTCCTATCAGTCCATAATATACAAATATCTAGGTCTAACGGTAAACGGGCTCCCACAGTCTACGCCCACATCCTACAGTGGTGATATCTAGACGCAACCCCCAGTTACCCACGATTAGCGTCTCCAGCGTCAATAGAACCCACGAGCCAAGGGTAGGGTCTTGTTGTACCAATGCTCCTATACTGTAGTAATCAAATCATGTAGAAATCCATCCCTCCAAGGCCCTTCATTACCAACCGCGTGAGGTGACGGCCGGCACATTATATGCAATGTTCGTGCTTTATGCATGAACCGTTTAATTTTAGTTGGGTTGAATATGATTAAGTCAATTTATGAGGTGGTCAAACGTTATCAACAAATCATTCATATAATGCAACAATCAATTATCTCACATTTAACAGTATTTTGCATAGTAATCAATCAATATCAGTCGCATGCATAACCCCAAACGCCATGGATCAAGTTATTAATATTTAATTCATGTGCACTAACTATAAGCACAAAACAAGTATAGAGTTATCGAGAGAACTCACTTAAACATAAACGATGTCAGGGATTGTAATAGTCCAAAAGTAAGTCGATCTGGATCTCAAGATCACCTAACATTAGGAGAATATGGGAAGTAACAAGTTTGGGAAGTAACAACTAAATTAGCATGCTAAATCATACTGTTTACTTAAATTGATTATTGATTTACGTAAAATCATCAATTCGAGTTTTTATCGAATTGTGTATAACTTTTTTGTTTTATCTCAGATTGTTATGAACTTATAGTCCATTTTGATCGTTTTCGAGCATATTTTCTTGTAGCAAAGTCCGTTTTAGACGTTATGACTCGTAGTTTAATTTGTAATATCAAAATATCACAAAGATTATTATTTAAGTTTAAAAATTATAAAATACCAATTTTAGCTTTTTTCTTAACATATTTATGATTTAATAATTATTTAAATTATATATTTGATATTTTTATTATTTTGAGCATATCTTCCTATTTTTGAGATTTTTACTTTATTATGATTATTATTATTATTATTATTATTATGACCTTTATTATTTTTATTACTTCTCATTTTCTTTTTAATTATGTATTTCACAATTTATACATACATATATATATTTTCGATATACTATATATATCTATTATATGTTATACGCTATATGTATGTATATACTTATTTTATGAACATAAACATACTCTTATGTACATATATATATATATATATTCATATATTTGTAATTATACATAATAATATACTTATATAATTTCCGAATACTTAGAGATAAATGATTTACAAATACCTATTCTTATATTATATATTCGATATATATATTTACATAATATTTGTTATAAAATATGTATACTATATATTATACATATATTATGCCGTATACCCCAAAGCATATACTCTATATTATATATCTATATATATATGTCTTATATACATACTTATAAAAATATCTCACTACATATATGCTAGACAACTATACATATATTTATATACGAAAATAATTATACATGTATACACACACACACACGCACACACACGCGCGTACACACACGCACACACACACGCGCACACACACACACACTCGCACACACACGCGCACACACACACTCGCACACACACGCGCGCACACACACGCGCACACACACGCGCACACACACACACGCACACACACACACGCACGCGCACACACACACACACACACACACATACACACACACATATATATAGTTTACGGTACACACATATACATATATATACTATAGTTACTTAATATAAATATTTAATACTAATCATATGTATACTTCAAAAACTACATAATACGTACTCTTTCCATATAATATACTTATGTTCATACATGTATACATACATAGCTTATGTAAACCCTACTTTTAGTGGGCCTAAGACTCAATTAAGAGTACTTTCCGAATGTTCCTAAAGATCAAATAAACTAAAAACTTAAATTTATATTTAGAAACGAATTAAATTTTTACAATTCAAAAGCCAATTATCGAGAAAACCTGAGCTTGAAGAACTACGAGCTCTAAAGCTACTAAAACAGTAAACCTTAAAGCCATTAAGGAATTTTAACCCTAAATAATTAATCGATAATTTAATTTGAATAATTTCATCCAACTTTAGAGAATTTCACAATTTTATGAAAATCAAATCATAAATTACAAAACAATGTAGGATAAAAATCCTAAAACAATTTTCTATAAGGCTATGTCCTTATCTTGATATATAAGCCTTACACATAAATAAATAGACCAACCAATCACCTTAGATAACTTATCAATTGAGAGTTGGAATCAATTATCAATTGATAACTTATCAAAATCTAGTGATAAGACAATTTCCTTATCACCTCTTCACTTATACAAAATATGGACAATTTTTCACAAGAATTAATAAGCTTTACTTTAATAAAGGAGACAAGACCACTCCATGGCATGCAAGGACATAAAATGGCAGATCTAAAAAGGGGAGAAAGGGGGGCCATGCATTGGTCATTCACCTATCAATCACTTTTTCTTACACATCACTATTCATCCCTTAATGCTTACATCATCAAGAGTTGCAATTGTTGACTTTATGTAAGCTATAAGGCAACACATCCAAGACATTTAAACACTCCTTCTCTCTCCATTTCCAACCGGCCATACTCTTCTCCATTTCTTTCACTTTCAATTTCACTTTCACTTCATCATTCTCTCTTTTGAAACAAACATAAAAAGGGGAAACAACCTTACCCTACAAAATCAATTTTTCTCCCATTTGAAAGCTTCAACTCATGGCATTTTTTTCCCTTTGCACTTGCGCCATTTTCTTTCATCATTTAAGACATTTAAGACCATTAGAATCTTCCATAAACCCCTTTCCAAAAGATCAAAAGATTCGGGTTTCAAAAGGTAAGGGTTTCAAAAGGTAAGCAAAAAGGAGGAAGCAAAGTTAAAGGCTTAAGAGGAACCTTAGTGCACAACCACCAAACTTTGCGTTAAGGACGAGTAAGTATTTCTTGTGATGTGTGGGTTGATATTTATGTTAGGAGACTTGGATTTCTTGAAGATGCAAGAAAGGTTTAAGTTGTTAGAATGTCCAAAAATCATTTTAAGAAACCAACCACAAAACCCTTGCATGAAGTTAAAATATGAGCATGTAAAGTTGGTATTTTGTGAAGACATTTGTTTAATGTTTTGAATGGAAGATTTTAAGCTAAGGAAACCTTGAAATGAGAACTTTAATGGAGGATATGCATGCTGGACGTGAGGGTTCCATGGCCATTTAAATGTTGATTTTGTTTCCATTTAGTTAAACATGCTCAAATCTAGATTTAAGTTAAGGAAAAATCCATCACATGAAGTTTTACGAAGAAACCAACTTTGTATGACATGAGCCATGATATGGGAGTTGTATTAAGTATGAGATCTTTTATTTCTTTATGTGGAACATGAGTTAAAGGATCATTTGATGGAAGGAAACTTAAGTTAAGATTTGTACACAAGTAGTTAAGTGCATAATCTACCCCCTAAACTTAGGGAAATGATGAAACAAGTTGAAAGACCAAGTGAGGACCCCTTAGGACCAACATGAACAGATCTGGAACATGGGAAAATGAGGCCTAAAAATATGATAAAAGTAAAAGAACAAAGTGAAAAGATTAACTAAAGCAAGTATAGTGAGCATATAAAGCCTAAAACCCAAAACCGAGCTTAAAACTCCCAAAACAAGCCTAAAACTCTAGGAATGGGCCTTCAACAAAAATCTGATCAGCACCTTAAAGTACCAAGAAAGGTTGTTTGGAAGCCCATAAGAAATCCACATAGGGCCCCATAAGCCTACCAAAGTCATAAACCTTAGTTTGAATTAAAAACAAGCCCATTTGACAACTTAAGCTCACTAAAGGGCCCAAGAAGTGGTTGTTAGCCTTAGGAATATAAATCAAAGTTGTAAATCTGATCTCAAGGAGTATTTTAAGCTGAGGATAAAATTTAAAGGTCAAGCCCAAAGGATTCCTCAAGTTATCAAAGGCCCATTTACCAAACAAGGCCCAAAAACACTTCAACACATGAGGAACGCTACTGTTCTGACCCATGGACAGAATTGCATACCTCATTTCGAAAATATAACCTTACCACGTTAAATTACACTCGAAAACGATGAAGATTGACTATAAGATCATAAAAATCGGATTTAAAACGAAAAAGTTATACGCGATTGAACTTTAGGTAAAAACCGGAAAATTTACGAAAATTAGCTAAGAATATAACTTAAGGAAAATTTACATAGTTTCTTAAGTTTACTTCAATTCCTTATAAAAATTATTTCAATGACCAGGGGACACTGTTTTCGGAGATGACTTGCCTCCGGACTACTTTGATTGAACCACATGGCAGAGTGAGTAAATTCCCGATGACTCTTTACTTGATTGTGCTTGTAAAGTAGATGCACCTAATCTTATATTTATAAATTTAGATGCTTGTGGGATATGGGAGATGCATGTGTATGAAATTATGGATGAGTGTGATGACTTGTTAATTATATATAATAATGGGAATTGTTTGCATGAATATATACTTGTGAATTGTATGGAATGAAATTGGTTGATCACCCTGAAAATCAAGTTAATCACTTATATGATTAAGAACTCAAAATGAATCATGCATTCCCCATATTGCATACGGGTAACACCGACTGCCGCTTCATACAGAAGATGGGAAGGGACTCACAGGAATACGAGTTTCCTGCAGGATTGGGCATTAGCTATGCCATCATATATATTGAGTCTCTGTTTTAAGCTGATGGGCTTACTAGGCACTGGGAGACGCCAACCGTCGGCGAGGGGCCGAGTCTTGTGGCTTCTGCTTAGGGCGTGTGTTTGTGGACTGCGGGGGCCACCACACCGCTAGATTTGGGATTTTTTTTTAAAGGATACGGTTTGATTTTGGTAAAGGAAGTATATATATATATATATATGTATATATGTAGAGTTTTGTTGTGATATGAGCACGATAGTGCAAATGAAATAAAACCCAAGGTCTAGAACCCAGATTTTGGTTTGGGTTGGTTAATTATCTCCAAACCCCGACTTCAGGGGGCGAAATTCTGAGTCGTATGCAGTTTCTAGGTCACTGCATGCGTTGTATGGCATACTGTTTGTTCATGCATTCATATGATTGTGCATCTAATAAATTTCTGCCTTGTGGTACTGATGAGGGCATTTACCTCACTAAGCGTAAGCTTACTCCCCTATAGGTTTCTGTTGGTGCAGGAGAACTTCTTCGTTAATTCGGGCCGAGGTATGCCCGTGGTAAGTCTCGAGTAGAGACGGGTTGAAGCGATCAGAGAGCGAAGATGATATTTTGTAATAGATATTTAGATATTTTCATGTATTTATGCATTACTTAGATTTTATGCAATTCCATTATGAACTGCATTCGTTTGTAATATTGTTTTGGTGTGGGTCTTACGAGCCCATACAATTAGTTAATTTATAACATAGAAGTAATTTTAGTTAAATTGCTCTATATTACTTATCTATGGGCCTAGTGGTAACGTAGAGTAGAAGGAGCCTTGTGTGTCGTATGAAAGGCCTATGATCAGCAAGGGGGTTGATAATAGACCTTTATACAGTACACGGCGACCTATCACGACAACGATACTGTTGGGTCGTTATAGCTTAATACATGCATATATAAT
Source organism: Lumnitzera racemosa (assembly GCA_024138005.1). Classification (NCBI taxonomy): domain Eukaryota; kingdom Viridiplantae; phylum Streptophyta; class Magnoliopsida; order Myrtales; family Combretaceae; genus Lumnitzera; species Lumnitzera racemosa. The sequence goes on along the minus strand of JAMXBC010000012.1, from coordinate 48,181,738 downwards.
TTAATTCATGTGTTTGTGCACATATATACATGTAATAGTAGTGTTTTATAAAAAATATACTATACAAATACTATATTTATATATGTATATACTGTATACATACATCTATACTAAATAATTTACTTATTTAGTAATTTAATTTCTTTTCCTTCTTCTTTTCTTCTTCTTTTTCTTCCTTCTTTCTCTCTTTTTCTTCCTCACGGTTTTTGCTTCCAAGATTTTTCTCTCTTTCCTTTTTCTGTTTTGTTTCTACGATTTTGTTTTCTCTTTTTCTTTTTCTTGTCCTTTTATTCATGTAAGTTAGCTTAAAATTTAAGCTAAGTAATTATCTCATTTTTATTTTTCATTTTTCTTTTATTTCTCACTCAACACATGGCATTTTTTCTGTCACGTAGATGCCTAAATTTAGTTCAAGAATGTTGCAATTAGGAAAAAGAAGAAAAGAGAGAAAAGAGATAAATTGAAAATGAAAGAGAAGGAAAATAAAAATATGTAATTTTTCGAAACATATAAATTATAACAAATCTCATCATAAATAAAGTTTTAAATTTTTATGAAATTTTATCAATTTAATTGGTACCCGATACAACTATAATTTTTACAAGTTATTATAATGATTTCTTTATAATTTCACTCGAATAGGCTATTTAGTCGAAAATTGCAATTGACTATAATTTTATCACTATTGAGTAATATTTAACCATATTATTGGTTTATATTTATAATTTTAGGGTTTCGAACAAATTGGGGTTCAATTTTGATTAATGGTGCTTAAAGCAGTTTTAGGGTTTTAGTATACGATTTAGGGTTTTGGTCAATTTTTAAAGTTTTTACTACTTATAATATATTTAAATTTATGATTTATTAAATTTTTATCTTGCTTGTCTTTAATGACTCTTCAAGTTATCTATAGTATTAGGGTTCAATTATATTCTTAAATAGCTAAATTTGCAGGGTTTACAAATGCACTTTGATCAATCTATTACGTCTTTTTAGGTCAATATTATAAATTAGGCTTTTGGTCAAATGGTTTTAAAAGGGATTAATGAGAGGGCGTATTTAAAAGAAATATTTCCATCCAACTTAGGTGTACAATTCAAGAACCTTTTAGGAAAAACTAAAAATATGCTTGCCTTAGTTTCAAAAATAATTTTTATTTAGGATAACTTTTATTAAGTCTAGGTGGTATTGTGGGTGGGAAGGCTTTGTATTTGTAATTTAGGATAGGCAAGGGGGTTTTGTGTTTGTGATTTGGGATAGATATGTAAGTTTTGTGTTTTTAGGCTAGGAACATAATTAAGGGGCTTACATTTTTAGAGCGCTTTGGTTAGGGCTTCTCTTACATACAAGCATGATTTTCAAGCTTTTCTTTCTTTTTTTTTTTTTTTTTTTCTCTTCTCTTCTTTTTTTTTCTCTCTTCTTTTTTTTATTACTTTGCCCCATTATTTATTACTCCTCTCTTTTCTTTGACCCCAAAAGTGATTATCTCTATTGCTTAGTCTTTGTTTTTGAGAGATTTAGGGTCCTAAATACATGGATTTCAAGTGTATGGGCTTAGGTGAGGTACGTGTAGGATTAAGGTGTTTAAAAAAGTATTGGCTTTTCTTCATCTCAAAGGAAACAAATTATTGAAAACAAAAGTTATCCTTGAATTGTTATTACTAAGGTAAGCACAAACAGTTTTATCCTTCTCTCCTAATTAATAACCCTAATCTTCGAATTACCTTAGTATGGGGTAATTCTTGATAGGGTTTACATTTGAAAACACTCTAAATTGGTTCAACAAGGTTAATAATGGATAATTATGTTTGGGGTTTGAAAATAAATACCTAACTTCATTTTAATGTATAATCATGTTCAAAATGGGCTTCCTTTAACAAATCAGTCAAAAAATCCTCATCATGATGTCACTCAATTCTCAAAGTGTCTAAGGGTTATTGTATGGGATACAATTCGCCTCTTTTCATTCTAAAACTTTTAAAATTGAGTTACCATCTTCTAAGGTAAGAGTCCATGTTGATTTGCCCCAAGGTGGAAATTAACTTACCCTTTAGTTTCTCAAAACATGCCTTAGTTATGAAACGATATCTTTCATTCGATTTGAAATCAAAATTAGATTTGAAAGACTAAATTCCCTAGACCTTTCATGTTCTTAATGGCTTAAGTAGATAATTGCCTCAAACTTATGCTCCTTAGATTTCATGTACATTTACAAGCCTGGTTCTCTACAATGGAATAGGCTAATATTGATGTCTTTTGAGGTAAAAGAGATATGAATGGGGTTTTTTGACGTTTCATGTTTTGACTTTGCATGGGCTTAGTTTTATCAATGGTCTAAGGGTTTTCTGATGTCTTTTGTGTTTGATGAAATAAAAGAATGTACATGGAAGCATGCAGATGCTAAAACCATTAGGTTAATGCATCATCCTTTAAATTGTAACCCTACTATTTGGGGAAAAAAATGATTACATTTGTAAAAGACTCTAATATTTATAATGTTGCAACTTTTTGAAGTAATGTATTAACTCAAGCTTTTAAGGGACATATATGCAATTAGGGTAGGTTCTAAAAGTCCTTAAGCTCTATAACCTTACACATTTTCGAGAAAATAATTCATTGGTCACATCAAAGCTTAAGTAAGGTTACCTAACTACCCCTAAGTGATGGTTACCCCACAACACCCAAAACCTACATAATGGCCCCTTAACCTAGGGACCTAGGATGACTTAGGTCTAACTGTATGCTACATCCTTGACATAATCATCCCCCTGTAATATCTCAAGTATGTTGTATGTAAAAAGAAATGTTACAACTAAAAAAAAGAATATTTACAAGAAAATACTCACAAAAAATAACATAGGTATTTTGAAAGATAAGTTTAATTTTCAAAGGTTTAGGTGTCTAGCCCTCTTGATAGTCTTCAATGGAGTTACCAAGCCGTCGAGCTTGAATTTTTCTGGGTTTTCAATATTTTTCTTAACCCAACCTATATTAAACCTTATACCCATTCAATAAAGATCATCAATTATGGATTAAGAAAAAAAAAAACTTGGTTTTCTTTTTTACTTTAAATATTTTTTGAAGTTGTTACCCAACTAGAGTAAGGAAAAAGAGTTAAGTTATAAATAATTGGATGAATTGATTATAACTTAGCTACTGATATTTGATCAAACTAAATTTAAAACAAAACAAAAAAAGATTTTGAAACTAAATATTTTGGATCTTTGGGCTAACCAATTAAACCCTAATGGGTACCACCTTAACCTTCCAAATTTAATTTAATTTTTCAATACACACTTTTCAATTGAACAGACCATTTCTATTCTATAAATAAAGAATTAATGAATTACATATATTTACACGAAAAAAAAACTAATTATTTTTTTATAAAAAGGAGGAAAATAGATTTTTCTGTATTTTAAGTCCCCTTGTAGTTAATTACGAGTGTCTACATACCTGTTATTCAGGATTAAACTTCTGTAATTTGCTTTTTTATGAAACTTTAATTTGTTAGTCTCTTTTATTTTGGAAAACAATCGATTTTACATTTCTTATCCATTTAGTTTTTGTTTAAGAAAAGATTCTAAAAGGGTCCTATTTTTTTTTTACTATTTTATTTTGTGGGAAAATTCTAAAGAAACCTTAATTTTGAAAAGGGTACATTTATCTTTTATTTATTGGAAAAAAGATATTTCTAAGTGATGAAACCTATTTTATTATTTATTTATTTTACTTTATTATTTAAGTTTGATTGAAGCATAAAAAATAAATAAATAAAATAATGAAACCAAGCTTTCCTTTTCTCTTTCTTCTCTTTTTGTATTTTTTTTCTTCTCTCTTTTTTTTCGGTCTTTTTTAACAACTAAATAATACATTAAAAAGAAAAGAGAGAGAGAGAAAGAAAAAAGAATATATACGTAATACAAAACAACAAAAAAAAAAAGGAAGAGGATCGGATTAAGCTATCTCATGCGAGTCGGGTATGGCTTTGGAAGTGGGTTTGGATCAATAGTCAACTCTGGGTTGGGTCATTCGAACCAATCATGTGCTGTATATGTGTGTAGTAAGGGGAATAAGAGGCTAGCAGCAATCAATGTCCTTTAGGTTGTTTCTGACACCAAAATGATGACGAAAAATCACTTTCGTGGCATTTTATTAGCAAAAGGTTGAATGCTATGGGTCTTTTCATATTTAGTGGTGGTTTAACGTGTTTCGAAAAAGGATCACTAATGGTGGTGGTAGTTACCGATCGTAGTGATTATGGGCGAGTGTAGTGGTGGTGCTTACGGGTTGTATTTCAATTGGTAAAGCTATTAGTATTAGCAACTGGGTTTGAAAACGATTGAAACAAAGCTTGAATCTAGAGAGAGAATATGCTTGAGGCTACAGAGAGAAAGCTAGAAATTTGAGGAAAAAACTGAGGAAAGAGAAAGATGATGGGCAGTCATGACTAAAGCACCCAAGCGTGCATGTGTAATATATATGTGCTCTTCAAAAAATAACTTAGGTACCCTTTAATGCCTAGGCTTTGGGCTAAGCTACTAGGCTTTTAGCTCGGCTGAACACGATTAAGCCTTTAAGCTTAGTGAAAGAAGACCAATTCAATCCCTTTTTTTTCTCCTCTCTAAAAAAAAAAAAGAAAAAAAAACTAGTCACTTATTTTATTTTATCCCATTTCCATCCAAATTAAAATATAATTAAGTCTAGCACACATGCTAAAATTAATTTTCATATCAAACCCAATTTAACGGTTTTACGAGTTTCAGTTCAAAAATTAATTTAAATTAAATGTAGTGCAAATATTTTTAAATATGACCTATAACTGCTAAATTACATTTGTGTGCTTTGACTTTATCTGACCCCAAAATTGAAATGACCTATTCATCGTAACCCAATTACTTAAAAAAAAAAAAAAGAAACTCAAAATTTTTATTTTAGTGAAAACTCTACTTTTCTTAATTTTTGTATTATTTTTCATTTTTCAATATGTTTTCTATATTTTTATACTGTTTTTGTATTTTTATATTTTTTTTTTCGATTAGGACCCTTTCTCTTATATTCTAAAAGAAACTCTAAAAATTATAGATAGCAAAAATGGGGTATCTACAAAGACCATCTAGAACTTGCTTATTAAAAGCCCACCTTGCCTATAGTATAGTCCTAATGAGGAACGCATCGCTCACTTAACCATTTGGGAGGGAACCTACGAAGATATACTTTCCTATGTAAGATGAAGTACGTCACTTCGTAAAATAACTCATCCATCTATGCTTGGACCCTTAGGTAAGGAACTTTAGATGCACATACACACACGAGTTCTCTTATTTCCCAATCATTACCCATAAACCTACTAACTAAAGTATAAGAGTAGCTATATCAAATAATCCTGTAATACCAACTAACTATGTTTTCTCTTATAGGCCCAAGCATATGTCTAATATCAAAGAAACAAATCTCTAAAGACCAAATTCAAGTGACAACACCCCCTAAACAAACTGGCTAATAAACAAAATTTGATTCCTCATCTACCTCGACAATCTCCTTTACCCAAGTAGGTAAGGAAATTTGCCTCACACCCTTGTTTGAAGGACATTTCTTCGATGGTTGGGCTAGCCTCCTTGTTGACTCTGTCCTTTAAATTCCATCACATGGGGAGAGGGGGTGGGTGGGTTTGGGGGAAGCTGCTTTAAATTGAGGGGAAACTTCAATGGCCTCATCACGAATTGGTAGTTATGGCCCACTAGCTCCCTAAGAAGGTTTTCTCTCCTGTTGTGCTCTAATGGCCTTAGAAATCTTCTTTCCCTTTTTTTTAGGGGCAATAGTCACGAGATCGTTTGAGTCAATGTTTATGAATTTTAGGCTTGCAAAAATACAAAAGAAAGACAATAGGGTTAACAGAAAACCAAAACAAATGTATGTATTAAATATTGTACCCAATACGAGCTCCTCGAAAAGAAGGGATAACACTTTTTTCCTTATCACAATGGTTAAACAACTTCCCCTTGATAAGCTTACCTTAGCATAACATTAACGACTCGCATACCTCTTACATCCCCTTATACTCTCATTCTCATAGTCCTCATCCACAATTTTGTATGCATTTTACATTGGCCCAACCTCTTCCTTAGCCCGTTCTTTATCTTGTTCACGACTTTCTTATTGTTTGAACCTGAACTTGTTAAGGCAAATGTTTTGATTGGCTATACTTGACTTTATCACAAAAAATTTCCCCTTCTAACATTTTATGGAAGATTTGAGCCGGACAAATAGCGTATTATTCCATTGTTTGGAAAGATTGTACCAACCATCAGGCTTTATCATTTTAAGGTGTAAAGGTATCTCAAAAGTTGCGATGTTGCCCTTAAAATGAAGTGCCTACATCGTGCCTTGAAAGTCACTAGTATCCGAGCTGAAATGGGTCTAATCTGTATATAGGGTAACCTTGTGATAAATCATAAACCGCTTCTCAATATCCAAAAGTGAGGTAGAAACCTAAACTTCAAATGCTTTAAATAAAAGTATAATTTATGGCTCGTAGTAAAGGCTACTTGACCATTAACCTAGCCGCCTCTAAGGCCCTACCCATTAGGGTAACATATGAACTATATCTTCACAATCTCCATCAATTCCCCATACTTGATATTGTTCCATATCCCGTGTAGACTATGGTTACATCTTATCTCTTTACATAGGGCCTCCATTAATCGCTAATCCTCACCATCATTCAAGTAAACATCCCATGGAATCTATTGAAGCATAACCTCCAAATCTATTTCCTTACCCATCCTTCCACTTATGGAAGTCATCATACCTCAAACATGCCCTAAATGTTGCACCATCACTACTCACAAGGGGGTAGAGGAGGTACAATTGTCAATTCATTAATTGTCATGTTGGTCACCACTTAATGATGAAAGCTAAAAGGAGAAGATGAAAAACTTCCTTCTTAACTCATATCTATTTGGATGGGCTAATGAAAGATCAAAAGATGAAGGAAAGGTGGAAACTTAGGCACATTCTATGATAACTCTTGAAGAAAAACAAGAGAAATCCAAAGTCAATGAATAAGTAGAGAGAAAGTTTAGAGGAAGGAGTTGAAGAAGAAAAGAAAAAGTGAAATGGTTAAGCCTTTTTATTGGCATACCTCGAATGTGCTTGGCAAGGCAATATTGGAGACCTAATGGACGGTTATTGTTAAGGGAAGAGACATGACAACTTGACATTAGATCATGCTATGTGTCCTACTTATATAGGTAGGTGCACCAATTAGTTTCATAGTATAGTGAATTAAACATGAATGTCAATTCCTTAAATATTATACTAGGATACTATTACTTAACCACCTTTCCTATTATCTAATTCATTAGTTGAACTCAATCATGTGAACTATTAGATCCAAATTAATGATTGAACTAAATTAATCTATTTAAGATAAAACAATTAATTAAACATAAAAATAAGGGACAGATAAAATTAATTAAAATTGAATCAATTTGGTATTCAAATATTGATTCCCTTACAACATCTATGCAACCAATCTCATTCCTATTTTCTGGATGGTGAGAATTTCTAGAGTTTGTAGATATTTCTCTCAAGAATATCAATATCTAACCCAACAATAATTAATTGAGATCTCTTTCTAGTTAAACACCTAATATTACATTAACAATATTTGAATTCCGCTATTAGGTTGACCTAATCACAAAAATTTACGATCCATATTTTTAGGGTTTCATACAATTCTTTTAAATTGTACTAAATCTCTTTATATACTTAATCTTTCTATCTCATGCATAAAATATTAACAAGACGACGACTATTTATTCAAAGAACATATAAAACAATATAATTGGATCACAAAAAAATTAGACATCATCAATTGATTATAAAACAAACTAATTACATAGAACTTAGGGTTCACAATATCAAAATATTAGTCTAATTTAATTAAAACATCTAAATGAAATCAAAGAATAAAGAAAAGAGAAGAATAATAGAAACCTTAACTCTAATCTCCTATGAATGGATAATGAGTGTGTATTATATGTTTGCAAGGCTTTATATGTAATTATAGCTTAGTAGAATCTCATAGGATTTTAATGGTAATATGATCTTTGGACATAGCCGTGCTATTTCCTCAATCGTTCTTCAATGTTCGCGCAATTAAACAGACAGAGTCTTCAAACTTGAATGTACGGCGTGGACAACCAAAATTGCAATACACGGCCTGGACATGAGAAGGCACGGCTTGTATAATTTATGGACAGGCACGGCTCGAACTATTGCTTGGTACGGCTTCAATAATCTGCCGCACGGTGGCCCGATTGTCAAAAGTTGTGGATTTGCTTACGGGCTGGAACAAGTGCTTCGCAAGGTTGGCTTCATATCAATCAATGTCGCTGCAACAAATTCACATGGGCTGTTTTATTTGGACATGGACCGTTTTATTTGGACATGGACCAGACTTCAGCCTACAAAAAGCGGACTTAATCAAATTGCTGGCGACGGGCTGAAGGTGTGGCTTCAATTCATTTCTTGAGCAAATTTCAATCAATTAATCTTCTTTTCTCTCTTGGCAAAAAAAAAAAAAAAAAAAAAGAACTTCTTTTCTCCCGAACTCCTCCTTAATATCTGAAATTAAAATATAAGCAAATTGAGTACCAAGGTTTGCTAAAAATAGACTAAAGTCTATAAAAACACTATAATTATAACATTTAAAATAGGCTTAATAAGACTTTCACCCGTAAACACAATTAACCATCAAATTAATCTAGTACAACAAACATGTGAATATGCATCCTATCATACACCGCCAACTATCCCCCATATTAAGTATCTTGAAATTCATGCACTATAGAAAAATATAAACTTCAACTTCCCTCGAAAGCTACCATCACCATTGACTCAATGCTAACCATAAAGGTTAGACTACTCCCCTTGATCAACCAAGGAAATGCGAAATCAACTAACTCAACTCAAAAGGAGGCAAAGATAGACATAAGAAAATGAGCATTGCTCCCTCCCCCCCCCCCCCCCAACAAGTTTATTAGCTTAGAAGCTAATCTGCAAGGTTGACCTAAAGTGCTCAATCATTTCTAGCTCAGCAACACGTATCATAAGATAAGTCTAACTCAAGCTACTTACTTACTAGGTAGATGGACGTTGGCAAGTCAGACCATAAGAAGTTTAAGCTAGACAGCTTGACCCCAAATAATAAATAGTAAGCAAGAAAAGGAATCAATTAAAATAAACGAAGGCAATTACAACATCTAAAGAGTCTACTACTAACAAACTACATTTTCAAAGAAAGCGTTGACCCTAAAGGGCTAATTACAAGGTAAGGTCAACATCCCGACCTTGAACATTACATGAGTGATGGAATGTATCACACCAACTAAAAACATTAAAGCCTAGGAACAATGGTCTTCGCTTGAGGTCATCCTTTAAGAACCAACGGCTCCTTAAAAGTTGTCAATGGGACATCCTATTTAGGAAAAAGGTCACTATTAGCACAAAATATAAACAGGCCTATTGGAGTAGTTGCCACTTCATTGGCACCTTTTTATACAAGCAGGCAACCCTGCTCTACCCCAGCTTGGATCCCCCGCCATGATATTCACAAAGGTTAAGAAAAAGTAGTAATCTCATACAATGCTGGTGGACAATTCTTGACCAAAAAGAAACCCACCATGGCATCGCTTTCAATAAGCACAAGGATATTATTGTATCTTGCTTGGCTCAACCTTTATCCCTTTTGACTTGCACTCCACCCTCTAACCTAGACAAAACAAAAGAGAGGCCATAATTAGGTTAGATCTTCATAAGGAAAAGGGAAGTAGACACTTACTGCCTTAGAAGCTCTCCCTTACAAGAAGGCAATATAAATACAAAAAGCCTCAACTCCAAAAAAGGCCTCTTAGATTGCAGCTCAAGGAGCCATTCATGACAAACGATGGCCCCTTGGCTATGAAATGTGAAAAGAGAACTTCTCATCCTCCCACAAAGCGTTGTTACCGACATTGAGGAATCACTGCTAACCTTACTAAAGAAAGGCAGGCATGATGGACTAAAACTGAATCGGAGCCATAGTTTGTATTTAGTTTACTCAATGAGTTGAAGTATGAATTTAACTTAATTTTAGCATTATAAGGTTTCCAATTCTCCATCAAAACCCCTTAAAAGAAAATTTTCAAGATATATTGATTTTACAAAAAGATACATTTAATATCTAAGTGAATACGTCAAAGAAAGATAATTATGCTATTGTTCTTTGGTAAACAATCTCTATAGAATCGTTTATAGCCTTTGTTTTCTTTTTGGTGTTACTCCTAAGGTATTGTACACAAATCTATAATGGAAGATGGACTAAAACTGAATTTTACCTCAATTAAACAGTCATGGATGGTATCATTACTATGAAATATTCAAATTACTAATCTTAACCAAACTTATTATGATCACAACTTCGATGCAAGTATAGGAAGCCCTATAAAGCTTTTATTTTGTAATAGTAGTGTAAATGAGGGAGTTCTAACTAAAGTGGTCATATGCAAGTCACATAAGTATCGCGTTACACGTGATCTTAAAGTATTAAAGTAGAGATGACACTTAAGGGATGTTTGGAGAGAGAATGACAAAGAAGAGGAATAGGCAATCCTGAAGTCTCAAATACACAAGTAATAGATAAAGGAGTTTAAGGAACTTAGGACGTCAACTTTGCAATTCTTGAGTAGTTGAGATCTTTGTTTGCATCAACACTGTTTGATCTTAAAGAGCTGAGATTTCCTAGTGGAATATCATTTCTTTAATCTCTAGAGTTATGTCAAATGAGGAGGAATAGTAATGATACCGAGCTAATAGGCCTAAGACTTAATAGCCTTCCTTATAAGTGCATAAGTCTACTTGAGAGAGGTCAGATGTAGATAAACTAGTCCAACAATCCCTGTTCCGAACCTACCAAGCCAATTTTTTTTTAATCATCCTAATATAGATTGGACTCCTTAGACCTTATCATTTAGCCTAAGGACTTAAGCCTAAACAAATATTAAGCTTAGCCCAATAATTAATACTACAATTTTTGGCCTTATAGATTTTGCCTCTTAACCAAAATTCTTGGATAAAATTAAGGTATTTTGGGTATCAATCACCTACTTTAAAAAACCAGGTCACTACTTGGTGTAAGTGCATTGTAAAGAGTCACATTACTGCTAAGTATACTCATATGATTAAAGACTTTATCTAAAGCTAGCATTACAACTTTATTTATCATATACCTCAATATACAAGCTCATGACATCATTTAATTGCACACATAACTTTTGGCATATAAAGATAGCATTACCTCTAAACAATACATATATTATTTAGATCTCACAAGAAATACTCACCATGCACTTTGGGACTTATAATAAAAGTTCCCAGAGAGTTGGTAATCTCATAGAAGATGCATTTCAATGTAATGATTTTTCTTTTTCTTTGTTTTTTTCAATATGTAAGTGGAATTCCTTAGTGACAGAATGGAAAGAAGAATCACCTTTCAACTAATAATTGAGTTGGATGCATTTTTGAAAGTTTAAACTGAAAACATGACCTAAAGTCACATCTTGCCAAAGCATGTCCATATTTCTTTCCATCTTAAAATATACACATATCTTGGTGAAGATCTACTATCAAATATTTGTCTCCAAAACATGCATATATCCTTTACATTAGCATGAATCTATATCAATGACCGAAGATTGCCGCACCTAACTTTTAGATCACTTTTTTTTTCCCTTCAAATATATTTCAATGAATACCAAATCGAACTCTACGTGAATCATGAAAAATTTCTTTAACTTCGGATTTGAACATCCTTAAAATCTTATATTCTATGTTTACATTCTTTATGTGAACTTTGGTTTTCGACTAATAAGTTTAAGCAAATCAATATCAAGTGAATTATTCTCGAGTCGTAATACTCCTTCTAAGGAAGCACCGAGCAACTTTAACACTCATTAAGTAACACCCAATGATGGTGCTTCATTGAACCACTACGCATAGGTACTTCTTCTTTAAGTACGGTACCTACTCCTTTTACAACTATCGTCAAATTCAATTCCATTTGATGCTTTATATTTCTTTTTTCATCCCCTGCGTTTTGAACAAATGATAGTCTTCTTCAGCTCCACTTAACTAGTTTCGTTTGATATCGAGAATAAGCCAAATACCCCAAACCTTTTGCTTTCTGTGATGTATTGAAGAAAGGAAACCAAGTGCCTTTTCTTAGAATCTAAACCATATTCTTGTATCAGAGTATTTACACAGTTTAAATGGAAGTTCAATGGATACTTTCCTTGATGCTTTAGATTTCAACATTTTTTAATTATCTCCACTATAGAAATGAGCTTTTGAAAGAACCCTATGTCTTGGAATGTGAAGGCAAATTGAAAACCTCAAATCTTGAGGAGTATCAACCTTTAATCTCCTTTTTTCTTTTATATATATATATATAGAAAACAATAAGATAAATGCAAATTGCCTTCAACATTGACAATAGCAAATCTTCTTATATCCTATCTTTAAAATAATATAAGGATCACGTCTTATATCTTTTAAGATATCATATCTTATCCTTTTTTAAAATTCCTTCCCAGCTCACCACTCTAAACACTTATCTCTTTCACCTATTTATTGAAATTATCAATAAGAAATCGATATCAATAACAAACAAGTTGCAAGAGTAAGAGTATGACGGCGGACAAATAGAAAATATCAAACGTAGATGAAAATAGCAGACTTCGGTTTGCGCTGATCGAGACTATGTCTCTCTTCCAAATTACACAACGATGAAGTTGCACCGGCTACCTCTTGCCCTGATTAGAAGTGTCGTTCTTCGGTGAAATCAGCGCAACTTATTAACAATTGCAAGTTATAAAGAATAGGAGCGATCATGAATATCAGGGAATAGTTCAGACATGACCAGCAAACTTCTGTAGTTACGAAAAATATAACGAAATATAATAAGAAATTAATTAAACAAGATCCTCTTCTTTTAATTCTCATAAGTTTGTTCTCCTTTCTTACTTCCCACTCACTTTTCCATTATTCTTTAATAGGTTGGAGAGATTTAATTCATAAGACTAAAGGCCTGATTAACAAAAATAATCAAATTGGTAAATTCCAGTGACTAAAAACATGAATTCCTTCAATATATATCGATTTCATCTTCATACGTAGACTTCGTTGTTCAATTCTTTGCTCTTTTTCTATTATTTTGAAAAAACTAACAAATTCAAAGTCTGAAATTTTTCTTACTAATTGATCTAAAAGAGCCTTCAGCAACTCATCCCCTTCAAGAAGAGCAATGACTTGGATTGTTAGAACAAGAGTAGCATGAACAGTACAAATTCTCTAGATTCAAGATCTTGTCTCGCACTTTGCTACAAAACAATTGTGATCAGGTTCATTAAGTATCGGAACTTTCACTTTGGCCCCCTTCTTAGTCGAGTCTTTGCCTTTGTCCATAGCTTCTCAATATCTTTTTTTTTTTTTTTTTGGTGAATGGCTTCTTCATATCTTAACATATTTCATCCAGTTTTCCATTATCTTGTTTTCGTAAAGTCTTCCTTGGCATGAGCTGCTCTACTCGCTTTTCCAATTCGAGCTAGTGGAGATGATAATAGTGAAGTTTCCTTTTTCTCTTTTTCCTCTTAACTACGTGTATGCCTTGATATTAAGAGATTCTAATGACCTTGCATGTTATTCTTTGTTCCAACCACAGCCACATGGAGCAAGAGAATACTTCTAAACTCTTTGCACCTTCCAATATATTTCTAAACTCTTAGCAAGCCAGTGAACTTCCAACTCCACCACCGATAAGTCCTAACTGTGATATTTAGTACTTCAATGAGTTGTCTAAAATTTGGTTTGACTTCAAATTTGTGAATTATTTAACTTTTTCCTTACCGTTGTTTTCATTATTATTATTTTTTCAATCTCAATAGGTGACAAGGCTTTGACTCAGTCCTGATTTTGCGCTTAATGGCAACAAATATAATAGGAACTTATTCCTCTTCTCGAAAGCAGAAATATATTTTTCTCTTTCCTTTTTCATTCGTTGATTTGCCAACAATCCTAGTAGTGGTGAAAAAAAAAATAAATAAAAGAAAAAGCGATTACTCCAGGGAATTCACGGAAAGCTGATGACCTTTTATGAAGCTTATTTATTTTACAGGTGTTATTTTTCCTCAATTAGTTAGAATAGTTTGTCATTTTTATCATATTAGTTGTTGTTACTCTAGTATAAATGGTTAAGATTGTGATATGTAAGTTTTGACAGCTTTTCATTCTTCACAAAATCAACATCTGTACTGTCGTGAAGAAGGACAAATAGAGGAGTTCTTTTTTAATGAAGGATTTTTCATACGGTATCAGAGCAATTAAATTCATAATATGTTTTTTTTTTCTTTGGTTGAAACCACGGTATGATCTTTCCCTATTTAGATACCTGTTTCTACTGATTCAAGAAATAATTTTGTTCCTCACAATTGAATACCAATAGCTCAATAATTCAGTTTTCATCATGAATAATCAGAATCAACAAAATACAGAGTTACTTGCGATAGATCCTCTTTTCATTTCTAGTTCTAATAATCTAGGAATGATGTTAGGTAATATTACTTTCAATGAATTGAATTTTGTGATGTGGAGTAGATTGATTGGGATGGCACTTGGTGCGAAATTGAAATTAGGATTTATCGATGGAAATTTACCAAAACCAAAGGAGAATTTAAATGATTTTGTAAGGTAGATTCGTTGTAATTATATGGTAAGATGTTGGATTCTCAATTCCATGGTTGCTAAATTGTCTTAGAGTTTTATGTATATACAATCTTCACAAAAACTTTGGAGAGAGATATGCGAACAATATGGTCAGGCGAATGGACCTTTGATCTATCAAATTTAGCATGAGATTGCAAACATTAGGTAGGGAGATTGTTCAATTTCTGTTTACTTTAATAAGTTCAAAAAGTATTAGGATGAGTTAAACACTTTGAATCCTTATTCGATTGATAGTTGTGGGAGATTGGAATATTGCGCTTGTGCACTTAAAAATAGATTAGTTGAGTATGATTCACAAAATAAACTGATGTAGTTCTTGATGGGCTTATTAGACGTTTATGAATCTGTTAGGAATCAAATCCTATCTTCTGACCCATTGCCATCAATGAATCAAGCTTTTTATCTAGTTTTACAAGTTGTAAAGCAAAGATAAGTGTCAGCCTTGATGATAAGCGAAAGTAATATGTCCATTTTCGATGTAGGAAGGATGAATAAGTCCAATGCTTATGATAAGAAGGAAGTTAAAAAGAAATTGAAGTGCAAAAATTGTAATTCTAAAGGACACACGATTGAATAGTGTTTTAAATTAATTGCCTATCCAAATTAGTACAAAGGGTGAAGAACTAAGAAAGGAAATCCACAATTTGCAGTACATTGCTTTACTGAAAATGATAGATCACTAACTCCTCTTAATGTTGCAGGAACTTCTATTGGGACTAATAATAAAGTGGATATACAATTTTTGCAGTCAATTTGCCATGAACTGATGAAGATGATGAAAGGCCAAAATGTTGAAGAGTGGAATTTGGTTACTAACATTGGTCAATTAGGTGCAGTAGAACATTTTGCAAGTATTTCTCACTTTGCTATGAATCTCACACTTGGAATAACAATATGCGATCTTGGATTGTTGATACAGGAGCTACAGATCAGATGCCACCATTCAAACACATTTTTTCTCATACACATGTTCTCAAAACACCTATCTTTGTTACACTTCTAGATGGTAAAGTTCAAACTGTCAAAATAATTAGTTAAATTTACATAAACTTAAATTTGATATTGAATAATGTCTTCTTTGTTCCCGAATTTAAACAAAATCTCTTGTAATGCCGAGAATAAACAAACAGTATTTATGCAAGGAAGAAAATTACTCAAAAAGTATATTAAGAATGATCTGATGTCCTCGCAGTTACAAGTATAAGGGTATTTATACTCATAAGTTAGGGCAACCTACTTAAAAAGGAAAAGACAAAAAAGGTATTTCCTAAAGAAGTAAAGATCAAAATACAAAACGGTAAAAATGAATATATAAAAAAAAAAAATCATTAGTGTAATGGATTTTATACATGATACTGTACATGTAGCGATGCTAATTGGCAAGGTTGTTAGAAGATGCAGACAAAAAATATAGACAGCTAGCTTGGCCAAGTAAGAATGGCTTTGTCAGTCCGAAGTCTCTCTTTCTCAGTTTCTCAGCAAGGAAGATGCCGAGTAATTGATCGGCTCGGCCGTAAGAGAGTAATCTTCTATTCGGTACACTATTGAAAGATGAGCAATTATACGGCTCGACATGAAGGGTGACTTCACAAGGAAGTACTCGGCCAGGAAGTACTCAACCTTAGAAGGGGGTCAATTGAAACAAAAGGATTCGTCGAGCCAGTCCCTCTAGTCCTCTAGCTCAGCTGTGGGTTAAGGGTCCGACAACCTGATTCTTATTATTCCCTTCGAGTTGTTTTCGATTTGGGATCAAATTTGAATAGTCTTCGCTTAGTTCTATATCAAGGTGATACGGACTGAGGTTGGCAATGTTGAAGGCGTCAGAAACCCCATAGTCCTCAGGCAATTTCAACCTGTAAGCATTATGATTGATCTTTTGGAGGATTCTGAAAGGTCATTCCACTCTTGTAGATAATTTGTTCCTCCTCTTGTTCAGAAACCGCTCTTTGTCAAGGTATAAACACACTAAGTCTCTTAGTTGAAACCGTTTAGTTGTCTTACCCTTGGTTTTTTGTCATAGTCTTCTGGCTTGATTGATGTACTGAGTGACCTTATCTTAGATGTGTTGAAGGGATTATGCTCTGACAGATGCATTAAAGTCCTCTTACGTAGGTACTAGTATAAGGGCATGGTCGAGTGGCAACTTGGGATTGAACCCATAAACTACTTCGAAGGGAGTCTACTTTCTAGTGTCGAGTATTATTCGGTTGTAGGCAAACTCAACCACTAGTAAGCAGATGTCCCAATCAGCCAGGTTCTTGTCTATTGCAGCCTAGAGTAATGACCCCAAAGTACGATTAACCATCTTTGTTTGACCGTCAGTTTGGGGGTAACACGAGATATTGAAGAGTAATTTAGTTCCCAATTGACTCCACAGGATTCTCAAAAAATGGCTCAAGAATTTTAGGTCTTTATCGAAACTACACTTCTCGACACGCAGTGCATCCGCACAATCTTCTGTAAGAAAAAAGAAGTAATAACCGAAGCATCATTAGTTTTCAAGCAGGACATAAAGTGTGCTATCTTACTGAACCTATCTACAATGACCATTATAGAATTTTTTCTTCAAGTAGTTCGCGGCAGTCCGAGAATAAAGTCCATACTCAATTCGATCTACAGTTTTGTTAGGACAAGTAAGGGCATTACTCTCCCTTATTCGGCTCATCACTTGGCCATCTTGCATACAGTACAGCTTTCGACCACTCATTGCACATCTCTCTTCATTCTCAGCCAAAAGAATCAATAATTCAATAATTCATAGGTCTTTCTTAGTAGCTCCACTGTGGGCTTCCTTAGCAAGCAATTCGGCACGTATAATTTTCCTCTTCAAAACAAGTAGTCATCCTCCATATGATATTCATCCACCGTCCTCCAGTTGACGCATCGTGAAATTATAGGTCCAAAGTGTTAACCTTCGAAGTACTGGTTTTTGATATTTGCAAATCCAAACAGTTTGGTTTGCAGTTCTAATAAAAGCGTAAACCTCCTCGAAAGAGCATTTGTAACTATATTTCTCTTTCTCTACTTATACTTTATTACAAAATTGAATCCTTCAAGAAATTCAACCCATCTTGTCTGCCGCTTCGACAACTTTGTTTAACTTCGGAGGTACCTCGGTGATTCATGATCAATATATATGACAAATTATCTTAGTTGTAAATAATATTGCCATACTTACATTGCTCGAATCAGTGCTAAAAGTTCCTTGTCATACACGAAGTAGTTCAACTACTGTTCTCAGAGTTTCTTATTGTGGAAGGCAATTAGTTGGCCTTCCTGTATTTGGACAACGCTTATTTTAATGCCCAATGCATTACATTCTAACTTAAAAATTTTGTCAAAGTCAAGTAGTACTAACACTGGGTGGAGGTCAATCTTCCTTTTATCTTGACGAAACTCCTCTCCTCCCTTTCTCCCCGTTGAAAGTAGGTGTTCTTTTTCGTTAACTCGGTAAGTGATATGACGAGGGTGTTGAAATTCTTGATAAATCTTACATAAAACGAAGCCAGTTCGTGGAAACTTCTTACATTGGCACAAGTAATAGGAGTCAGCCACTCAACAATTGCTCAGATATTTTCATCATCGACTGCAAGCCTCCTTTACTGACTACATAGCTTAAGAATACTACTTCCCCCTGATAAAAGCAGCATTTCTTTAAATTGCCAAATAGTCTCTCAACATGTAGGATATCTAGGACTATTTTGAAATGTTCATAGCAACTCGGCATGTTGGCACCGTAGATAAAGATGTTGTTAAAGCACACTACGACACACTTTCTTATGAGATATCTCAGCATATGGTTCATAAGTCTCATGAAAGTGCTTAAGGTATTCAACAAGCTGAAGGGCATAACCATCCATTCGTAAAGTCTATATCGAGTCTTGAATATAATCTTCCACTTGTATCTTAGTCTCATGCAGATTTGATGGTAGCTAGACTTAAGATCAATTTTGCTGAAAATCTTGGCTCTACTGAGTTCATCCAACATATTTTCTAGCCTCGGAATTGGATACCTGCATTTGATCGTGATCTTATTCACAACTCGACTATCTATACACATTCACCAAGTTTCATCATTCTTCGGCACTAGAAGTGCAGGTACAATACAAGGGCTGAGACTTTTTCTTATATAGCCTCTCTCCAACAACTCATTAACTTGATATTACAGCTCAAAAGCCTGCTCGGGATTCATCTAATAAGCTAGCATATTTAGTGGTACAACATCAAGTACTAAGCCAATGTAGTACTCTATGCCTCAAGTTAGGGGCAACCCTTCAAGTAACTGGTCTAGAAACAGGTCGGCATATTTATCTCATAACTCCTTGACCTCTTAAGGTAACTCACCTCGCTCTTTCATTTCTAGTAGTCGCTTGACCAACATGAAGATCAGCTCATTAGCATTAATGGCCTTTAATATCTTGGCTCTACTCATCACTAGGGTTTTCTTCTATTCGCGAGCAAGTTTCGTTTACAACTTGTGAACTTCTCTCGACGGCATCAAGTTTAGTATGATCTTCCGGCTGTCCTTCTTGAACTTAGAAGTGTTTCTGTAGCCGTCATACATAACTCTCCTGTCAAACAACCACGATCTTCTTAGCAACATGTGGGAAATGCACATGAGCAATACGTTGCAAAGAATTTGGTTAGAGTAATTTCCTATAATGATCAGTAGTTATATTTGCTGAGTGACATGTATGGCTCCTTTCTCACTCAACCAGTGCACCGTATATGGCTTTGAATGTATAATAGTCGGCAATTTAGTTTTGAAACAAGATTGGTTGATGCTATATTAGTGTAGATTCCACTATCCACAATAAAGGCATACATCTAATCATTCATCTTACAGGTGGTACGAAACAAATTTTCTATCTGCTCCTCTCACGAGGATTCCACGTTCATAGTGTTTCAGACAACCATAAGTAACTGATTTAAGTCCTCAAAAAACACATTCTTCTCAATCAGCTTTTTCTTAACACTTTCTTTCTTAGTAGGAACCTCCTTCTCCTCGGGTTCCTCATCCATACTCTTCACTTCTACCTTTGGGATGTCTCCTTTGATAACTATTGTCTGCCGATTCGACCATTGAGTAGCCATGCGTCCAAACCCTTGACACTTAAAAAACTTGATCTGACTGATCTTCTTGCTAAACCCTTACTCTTTCTCATACGTTCGGGTCAGTACTTCATTATTAAGTCAGCCTTTCTACTTGGCTTTGACATCAACCTTCCTTCTCGGCTCGGTACTCAATAGAGCCTAAACTTCCTTTCACTCAATAAGCAATGAGTTTATAAAAAAAGTAGAAGTACATATAAACAACTATTCATATCCATTGTGAATAAAGAAAAATAGATTAACACCATGAAAAATAAAAAATAAAAAAAAAAATTCATTTGGTTAAAGAACCTTTTTTATTCACCGGAAAAAAATATATATGTAAAAATCGAAGCATAAGGAATCATCAACCTTATAGATGATATATATGTTGTCATGTGTCTTTAGTCTTCTATGTTGTAATTCATATCTATTATCCCTTATCTATATCATAATATGTTTAAAAGCATACTCCTTCACAAAATCAAAAGAAAGTATATAAAGTAATGTACTATGATCAACTCTTCTTCAAAACACGCAACAGTATATACATACACAATTAAAATAGAAAAAAGTTAATTCAAATGGTGTTGAGCACACCAAATTGAGAGAAAAGATGAGAGAAGAGTGAGGAGTTAACTAAAAAAGAAGGCATTATTCTGCAAATATAAGGGATTTTGTTTGGATCTCCTTTGTGGAACTCAAACCAAGTCTTGCCAAAGCTAAAATTTGGTTTTGGTTTTTTTTTTTTTTTCGTTCAGATCTTGCTAGGGAGAATTGAACGAAGTCTTTCATTGACTTCTAGTTAAAAAGTCGAGGCTTCATTGTAATTTCATCCATAGATTAGGACGGCTTAGTAATAACCTCAATAAAACTAATGAAAGTAAATAAGATAACATCAACAAACCTCACCCACTTGGTTTGTACTTCTACAAGAAGTTTGCCGTTACATTTCAATAAATAAACTCACTAATACATTGAAATTTTTCTCAAGAATTAATTGCAAATTGATTTGTGAGAGAACAAATGAATCAAATTGTGTAACAATGGTACAAGATCTTGGCTTTCTCCAATAAATCAGTGTCTACTCTTGAGTTGTATCCATAGCCCAATAGAAATTTGTTCATGTTATTTGCTTTTCCTTGCATTAAACGTTAACTACAGTTATCCAATGGCTATTTTCGCATACTTAGCTTGAATCAAGTAGAAAGGTTTGAATAAGATTTGATAACTTTGACTAAATGTCATTTATGATAGCTGAATGAAGTACTTATTTTTGCGAACAAGAGACTTTAGGCACATTATTTAGATCTCTTCAAGTAAGATTTGAACAAAGTGATTTATAATAGAGCATTGAAGCTCTACGTAAAACTTCATCTTGAACCTCCCTTATGTAAGTTTCCAATGAAGTCTTGCATTGCCAAACTCCATGAAACTGCAACGAAACGATCTTTGCAACTCAAAAACTTCAAATTTTTAGTATTTGGATCATGAAAAAGTTTTAAGTCCGAGAGTTTTTAGCAAGTAACAACAATGAGCAGCATGAACTCACCTGATTATATTTGTGCAACATTGTATGTTTTCTCTCATCAAAATTATGATGGAACCCTTTAAATTTAACAAACAATAAAGTTTGATCCACTCTTCTAAACCACACCAAAATGTAGCACACTGTCTTCTTCTTCTTCTTCGGTTCCCTCCCAAAACCACAGCACACCCCCCACCCACCCCCGGCTCTCTCTCTCTCTCCACTCTGAACCAATTCAATTCAAGAATCTTTCTCAAACCATAAAAATCCTATCCAGCGTTCAAATCGCAGTATCAATCATAAATACTTACTAAAATTTCTACTTTGAATTATGTGAAATAGTTGAAGAAAACCATGTCCGATGTTAAAACAACCCCAAAAATTTAACTTTTAAAATCACAAGAGAGGGGGGAGGAGGAAAAAAATCCACCCACTATGTGCCGTTATTTTCATATATGTACTATATGGGAATGCACTTCAAGGAGGAAAAACAAATACCAAAGTGCGCACTCCACAAAACAAGATGTGGCCACATCATCCAAAATTTTCCATATTGAATTAGAATTACAAGATCACGAGTAAAGACAAAAGGAAGGAGGAAAGTAGAAAAATAATAAATAAATAAATTTCTAGTATTTACATTTTCGAGTAAAGATGGAAAAGGTTGTAGAGCTTTCATCTCTAAATATGCTATTTTATCTTTTTTAAACTTTTAGGGAAAAAGTTATATCTCCACCAATAGAAAAAAGTGTATCTATATATATATATTCCTCAAATGTTCGGTTTAAAGTTTTGATTTGGTATACACCTTTTTTCCTTTAACCAACCATAAATTTTTCATTTGAATTTAAAAACACCTTAATTATAGTTTAGTTGGTTTTATCCCCAAACTTAAAAAACATGTGCACATGTCAGATTTGCAAATTTACTCACTGGAATTAATCCCATGAGTTCAGGGAAAGAAACTCCACAACAAAAGCAGAGTTAGTTGAGTCTTCATGTACATATCGTAAACACCTTACTTCAGCAATTCATATTATGTATTCGTCTATAAAAGTTAAAACAAAAGTAAATATAAGTTCTATAACTATGCATACGATAAAACTAAAAAAATAAAATTTCAAGCGAGCCACAGCAAATGTCAATTCTGCAATCGGAACTTTATGAAAATTATAAAAAAAAAAGGAAAAATTTCAGATAGATTTTTTTTTTTTTTAATCTTACTACCTATTTATTATTGAGGAGAAGAAAAAGCGAAAAATAAAAAATTCAATTTTTATTGTGAAATACTCAGTACAGGAGGCCCTAAGAAGGATGGACCTTTTTGGATTGAAGTCCCTTCCATGCAGATTTCATGGTAGCAGTAGCAGAATTAAGAGCAGCTTCAATATACTTGTTGGAAGCAAGTGTTGCAGCTTTCTCCATCATATTCCCCATCTTCCTTGCTCTCTCTCCTGTCTCCACTAAACTCTCATATTCTTCTTTAAACATCCTCTCCATTTCCTCCTCAAACCTCCTGAATTCATCCATCGCACTCTCCATCACCGACTCCAGGTAGTCCTCTGCTTCCTTAACCTCCACCTCTGCCTGCTCCACCTCAGCCTGGTTTTCCAGGGCCATAGCTGCCCAAGACTTGTATGCCTCGACCTCGAAGAGCTTCATGAGGTCTTCGATGGTCGAGGGATCGAAGCTCTTGTCATGGAGGGATTGGTCTGAGAGGAAATTGAACTCCGAGAAGAGAGATTCCATGGTAGATCTATGTGGTTGTGGGTGCGTGTGTGAACGATGCTTTTTGACTTTCTGCACTGTGGATGAATAGGGTGGTTGTGAGAATGGCACGAGTTAGAAAGCATAGATAGCTGGAATAACATAAAGGATGGTGTGAGAAAGTTTCTTGGACCCACGACATCTGTGACTAAAACAATGGTAATCAAATACAATAATATATTAAATACAATAATATATTAAAAATAAAAGTTATCTTAGAAATCTTTCCGCGTTTGTTTATTCATTTTACGTAAATGGAGAATACAATATATTAAAAACTAAAAACTGCGAAAAATAAAAATTACTTATTTGAATTAATCTTAAATATTTTTTTAAATTTTATTAGTAAAGAATTAATTTTTAAGAAGAACAACGCTAATAGCAGTTTCTTCCATTTTCATATTATTAAATAAAGTAAGCTAAGTTGCTATATTACGGGATATGTTAAGGTTGTGTTTCATTTTGTCAGATCAAAGTAAGAAAAACTAAAAAGGTCCTTCATATCAATCATAAATGTAATTTATTTTCAATCGTACAAATTTGTGTCGCAATCGAATTTTTTCCTGATTAATCAAATTTCATCCATTTCGAATTTCGGCATTCTAGTAAATTTTTTTAAGTTAGCGTTGTACCAAACTGTCTTTGCGGAGAATTCAGAAAAATTTCTAAATAAAATTAATTATCTTACCTTTTTAGACATGCAAAAGTTTCTATCAAAAAGTGAGATTTCTTATGAAAAAAAAAAAAAAACAATTTTCTGACAACATGAAACGTGCACCTGCGCTATCTATTTATGAAATAAAACAGGGACAACTGTACGGAATTATCAATAGGCTTTACAACCGAAGAAAATATTTAATAAATATCATATATCAACTAATATATAAATATAAATATGAATAAAATAACAATTGTTAAGTCAATTATCATGATTTATTTATATACGTCATATATATATATATATCAACGTTTTATTAATATTATATTATATATATATAACATGCAGTATATATTATTCGATCAATTTTTAAAAATAAGTTTAAATAAGAAATAAATTTTAAAAAGCCCAACTAAAAGATAAACATTTTAGTATATGGTTAAAATAAGATATTATTATTATAATACCGCTAATTCTAATTACTTAATAATTATTTATTACGTAGTGTTCACGCAACACTCAAGTGATAAAGTTTAAGGTTTTCAAATGCAATTATTTTTATTTTAAGTTTATATTGCATATTTTTTAAGTTTGTTTTAATATTTTATTTAAAAGTTTTTATGGGTTTTAACTCCTTTCATCTCATTAATCTTGAAAAATACTTATTGATACTCAAATTCGATCCTATATCTAAAATGTAAAAACTATGGTAGTCTTTAGAGGACATTACTCTATTTGATGCTAGACATGCTTATGATAAATTTATTTGTGGGGAGATTTTTTGATGTATTTGATGGTTTGTTAATCTAATATCGATATCTCCTTTGGCGGGAAAAAAAAAAAGAAAGAAAAGGCAATAAAGACACTAAAATAAGATTTCCCATTTAAGTATACTAGATACAAGATAGCTCATACATCGTATACTTTTTCTTTTTTTTTTACACAGAACAAACTAAAAATAAATAAAGGGCACGCTCGTCGTGAGTTTTTCAAAGCTCGAGGCAATTTTCAAAATCAAACTTAATCTTTTTACCCAAAATAAGAAATTCACCCTTAGCCAATTTTAATCCCAATTGATACGGTTTGGTCTTTTCCTCTCATGCACTTAACGGGCATGGAATTCCATGGTGGGTCTATTCTAGCTGAAATGGTGTTTCATGATTGACCTTATTCTTGTCCTATCAAATCAAAACACCATCTCTTTATTTATTTTATTTTCAATTTTCATCCTCTTTGAAATACCTTTATGTATATTAAGATTGAGATTATAGAATAACATTAAAGAAAATGGGAATGTTAAACGATAATTGAAAATTTGAGGGGAAAAAAATTTCAAATCTAGAAAGATGCCGCCACCGTACGCATAATCTATCGACCATATTAGCAAAGCCCTAAAGAGAATTTTGTATTTTTTATCCACGTTCTATTAATACAAAACAAGAGCCATTACTACAATACAACTTTGTAACTTTGTATATATTATTTAATGATGATGGGAGTCTAGTGTGATATATAAAATGACAAAATTATGTATTTTTATTTTTAAACATTCCTTCATTTTACTTTATTTTGGTCTATCCTAATGTATAATCAAAGCTCAATCTACTCCTTTCTATACTATCCTTTTTCTATTTACTAGTGAAGTATAAAATTCTGATTTTATGATTAATTCTAAATATTCATGAAAGGTACAATTAGGCTCAAATTACTCTCTTCCATCATCTTACTATACTTCTTCTATTTATACAAAAGATTGCGACCTTATGATTAGTTTCAAATATTCAAGAAATGAGTTATAATTATCAAAATGTATTACTTTTGTCCCTACTTTATTGACCATATATTTATGTTTAATTCCTTTATGAATGTTCTAGTACATGCAACACGTATGTACACTCAATAAGGAATATCAATTTAACCATACAAAAGAGATATATTTTGCTATAAATAATATCCCTTAATTAATATCTTATTTATTGCTTTCCTAACTTATAGGCATGAGCTAGTAACCCTGCTATATAGGTATCCATCTTGACTCTACGTTCCAAGTAGCAACTACTTCTATAGGATAGGGTACAAGTTTAACTTCAAGGTATCTTATACCTACCTTAAATACTTTAAAGTATACAAATTATAAATTTTAGTATACCTTGTACCTATGCTATAATAATAATGAATAATACTAATAACTAAAATATTGATACTATTTTATTCTTTTTCAACTTTAAAGAAAATAATAACAAAGGCTAGCTTATAATGAAATATTAAAACTATATGCTCTTATGCCTACTATCTTATCCCTTTGTCTTTTTTTTTTTTTTTGTTAAACATTCTATCTTTTCTTGCTATCTTATTTTTATGCTACTTCATTTCTCTTTTATTGACCATAATCTAGTAAGGTACTAAAAACATTTTAGTTCTTAACTTATTATCTAATATATTTTATTAAAGTTATTCGACATATGGTTTTTGATATTATATATGAAAATTTTATGATTTAATAAAAATTTTAATTTGATAATTTGAAAAAAACAATAAAAAAAAATTGATTTGGCATAACCTAATCAAGGGTTGAACGTTTCCAATTATATGAATATTTTCTTCTCAATTCTACCTACCAAAGTTTTATATTATTAAAATTAAATGTTTTGCAAATATAAGAATTTTTCAAATGACTACTATTTGTTTCATTAGTATAATTACAAGTTTGATATTAAATTCGTGTTTATATAATATTTCGAAAAAAGATGAAGTAAAAAAATAAAATAAAATAACACGTTCCTTAGGGTGGCTCCGATGTGCTACATGATATGTTTCTAGTACAAAATTTTGAAATCTGTACTTATAAAATAGGGTAAGAGTACGGTGTCATAACCTACCTACCTTATACCTGTTTGCCCTTATTCTAAATGTAGAAAAAAAAATGCTAAAAAGGTAAATTAAACTCAAATTTTGTCAAATTGTGAAAACTCGTACAAAAACTAAATCTAGATTTTGTATATATAGGATCTTGCAATGAGCAAAACATAGATATCCCTCAATAATAATAATTAGTTAAATGGAACCAATTAAAGTAATCAAGTTAATAAAATTACTATTTTATCTCTACTTCTATAGAAGTAATGCTTATGTATGTATATAGATAATTTAATATTAATCATGTAAATCTAGTATCAACCAATTAGAGATTAATCTAAGTAATAGTAGTTAACTAAATTAACCTAGTAGAAAGTAAACTTTATAAAATTGTGAATTTACCCCTGCAAGCATGTGTCAAGCAATGCATATGAAAATTCCTTTCAAGTACAAATATCTATAAGATATACCGTGTAATATCAATTT
Organism: Lumnitzera racemosa; assembly: GCA_024138005.1. Lineage (NCBI taxonomy): Eukaryota > Viridiplantae > Streptophyta > Magnoliopsida > Myrtales > Combretaceae > Lumnitzera > Lumnitzera racemosa. The sequence continues at coordinate 48,154,529 of JAMXBC010000012.1, read as the reverse complement.
GTATAAAATTGAACTAATTAAAACACTAAATTAGTAAATTGACTTTGTATTTATAGGACCATACAAATTCAATAGCAAATGATTAAGGATGTTCTTAAACAATAATAACTAAATAAATTAAACTAGTTGGAGAATAAAATTTATAAAATTAACAGACTATCCTAGAAATGTGTATTCTATTATACATGTTTACATGTATATGTATAATTTCTTTTGTGCACAATAAAATATACAATGTTAAATTAACTAATTAAAACACTAAACTAATGAAATTACAATTTTGCCACACATATACAAATTGTGTACAATTAAAAAAAATTAAATCAATCACCTTAATTTTAAATCGAAGGTCTTAAAATAATGACTGGAAACTACAAACAAACTATAAAACACTAAATATTGATTTGGAAACCCGAATCCTAAACCCTAAATACTAAAATGCTAAAAAACAAAACTCTAAATTTAATTAAAACCCTAAATTTATTTGGAACCTTAAAATTTTCAGGTTATCTGATATTAAAGAATTATAAAAAAGAAAAAAAAACTAAATAACAATAAATAATTACAATAAATTAATTAATGCTCCTGTAACACCTTGGAACCTAAGGAGCTACGAGCCTGTTAAGCGTCAACCTTAGAGGGTAATACGCTAAGGTATCTAATAACCTATAATCTATCTAATCACCACATCATCAAATTATTTCTTCCAACACACACATAATGATAAATCTCCATGTCATATTAATAATGAGTGGCATAACTCAATGAGGTCACTCCATGCACCAAATACATAAAAGGACGAGAATAATCCTCATAATCATAGCAAATGAAGCTCATAGCTTAATATTTAATATAGTGATAACAAATACTAAGTAGTCATAGTTGCTCCAAACATATAACATAAAATACCAAGGGAGTCCTAGGCCACCCAAAGATTCAATAAATAACATCAAATAACAAAAACAAAAATAACTAGAATTGTCAAATCACAACTCCACATGATCTACAACTATCCACTACATGTAACCCGGCCCATCGTTAAAGTAGTAATAATCCTTATCCTCATAATAATAATAATAATAATAATAATAATAATAATAATAATCGTAATTGTTGTCATCATAATAATATTCAGTAGTATCATCATAATCTGTATTAGCAACTAAAAACAAAATCCCCAAAGGATGAGCTATGACTAGTACAGAATATTATAAATACATGTACATGATCATGTAGTTAACAATACATATGCATGAACAAGTAACATTTAATATGTAACAACTCACTAGTTTTTTTTTTCTTTATTAATAAGGCTCATTAATAAACACAATCTCAACATTTCGAGACTTAGGGTAACTAATGACCTTAAACAAGCAATTATATAAATACTATATAAGTATTGGTGTTTGGTCCTTCTAAACACTTAAGTAACCCTCTTAAATCGAACAGGGTTGTCTCAATGCAGTACTCCACTCAAGACAGCATCATGTAAAAATCACCAATACTACTGGACCTTATTAGTAGAAGGTCAAAGCCAAACATAAGCAACACACTTATTTAAAGGTTTGAGTTTATTTTAAGTTCGATTTATTTAACTATCCTAGCATGCACATTGAACAATCACATATCTAATACCTAGTGCTCATTTTTTAATAAGATCTAATACCTTATAACTCTCAGCACCTATTAAAAAATATAAATGCTAAGTTTGGAATTTTATTCAATACTTCTTAACTCCACTCAACAGTTTTTCCTTTTAACTCAACCCTCTACCTTATCATCTGAGCTTGCTTTATTAGTAATAAGTATAAAATAAAAACATTAGTTTGGGAGGATATTGAAGTGAAGTCTATCCTTGAATGGGTAGTTTAGTTGGTGCCTTTTAGCAGATAGGTTAGGCAACTTGAGGAACTTATAAGTAGCTTAGTGCATGGTGTATATGAAATGAAATGAAAACTAGAAATGGATGAAAAAACTACTCATGAGTATAACTAGTGATACTATGGAATTGGTGTTATTTTTTGAAGTAATGGAGCGTAATTATAAACTTAATTATAGTCAATTTCTCATGATTTCTAGTGTTGATATCCAATGTTTTAAAGATAGAATGACAGATTTCAATAACAATGAAATTAGAAGTGATGTGCTATATGATCCTATAATGGAACCATTAGTTAAATTGTTGTTGGCACACTTCTGTTATATGAAAAAGAAGTATATTGATATCAAGAAGACGATAATGGCAAAAAAAAAAAAAAAAACCAACCTAAATGCTTTCCATCCTAATTATATACGTTTTCATTTTATGGATAACTTAATAGCAAGTAAAGTATTGGTCACACTAGGATCTTTTAAGCTTTATGAATTAACACTAGGTATGACATCTATGGAAAGAGGCATACTTATGCAAAAGGTTGATGCTTTATACAGAATCCAATTATTAAAAGATTAGTAGATTGCTTTGTTGCAAAACTACAAGTTAATGGTGATAAGGTTGATTGTATCTTAAGATTTGTTTGAACTAAAAGGATACCATCTAAAGGAATAAGCCTGTTATATATTTATAATGGTGGACTTATATTTAGAACATGTTGATTATTTCATTTATGAGACCACAAATGAATCTAGATTAAACTGTTTTTGGTTTAGGTGCCTAAATACTGCAATACTTGGATTTATTGATAAGAAGACAGTATTAAAATGTAATGAAATATTGCAGTCATACACTATACTTCCAGCATGGGGTTTGATTGCTAAAGTATGTTCAGGATCTAAAGGTGGTAGAGTTCTTATACCGTGGTAAGGGAAGCTCTGCATGAATACGAAGAGGCTACTATAATGGGAAAGACCTGAAAGTATATGTAATTTATCTAGCTATCTAGTATCTTTGAAGATGATAAGATGTTAAAATGGATCGATCTAATAGATGAACTGGAGAGGAGGGAGAAAAGGTAAGGCCCACTCACTCTAGTTATTACTATTATTCAACTAGTTTTGGTCTTAGGGATGAGCTATTGTACTTCTTAGCCTTAGCTTTTAGAGCCTCAACCTTAATTTTGTAAAGAGTCGGTTGAGGAGTAATAGTCTTTTATCCTTTCGTTGTGGGCTCTTAACCTTCAGTACTGGACTGATTGATAGATTCTTCATTTTTATTCTTAGTTCATATTTTAAAATAGTATTATCATCTTGGCTTCCTAAGTTTATTACATCTATAGGTCATGTGTCATCTAAACATTATTTGAATCATAGACATTCTCTCTTTTCGTACTCTGGTATTCCTAGTTTGATGATCATTTCCTTTTCTTTTTTTTTTTTATCTAGAGTTTTTTCCTATCTATTTTGAAATTAGCTATAATGGGGATCTGATCCATTAGAGATAAATCTACTAATTGCTTTTGAAACCATTTATATGTGAGAAATTCTTTAGCAGGACCCTTATGTTTAATAATTTGTCTATCATCTTCTATGTCTAACATATAACTCTTAGGTGTTAAGAAGATTCCTCTCTTGACATGGCTTTCGAGTTTAATCTTACCTAATTCAATGGATGAGATTAAATTGTAAGGACTTCTTAGAACTATTAAGTTAGTATCAGTATAATAATAGTCAGGTTTGGAAATGTATGTATACATATAAATACGAGCACAAGCAATGATAGCAATAGCCAATTAAATAGCCAACATCTTTGGAGGTTTCTAGTCATCATCAGCAACAAAGCTACAATTGCTAAGGTAATTGACAATTATACATCTTCATAAATTCTTTATATTTATTTTGATTGTAGATCTCTATTATTGTACTTTCAAGATTCCTACTAAACCTACCATAGAAGGAGTTCATTAGAATCTTATAAATAAATGTTATAGCTTCATCACCAACTTTCTTAGCTTCTAGTTTGATTTCATAGAGGTATGAGATTAAGTCTTCAAAAGGACTAGACTTCTTCTAAAAAATAACCCCTAAGAGGAATTACATGGTAACCTAAATCATGTGAAAACTTCAACTCTTCGCTATAAAAGACTCCAACAAATTTACTTGTAGGAAAGAGTAAAGTACTTGATTTATCCTTATAAGATAAGAATGGATGTGGTATATTGGTAGGATATACAACATAGGCCTTAATAAAGCCTGACAAGCTATCCTATTTAATCCAACGCACTCCAAATTAATCTTCTACATAAGTATACCGCAAGGCATAGAATAGGATTTCATAATAAAAGGATATAATGAGTTCACATCATAATAGTAAAGATTCTTAGCATAGATCTTATAAACATCAACATGCCCCCTATAATAGCCATGCCTAATAAAATTGTCTTGGTTTCTTGTAGGTATAATGATGTAAAAGGTCTTATCATAAAAAAAAACTTCTAAGGAAATATTTTAAGAGATAGCAATGATAATGTCATCACATCCTCAATATCAATATTATATGATAACCAATTAATCTCTTTAGCCTTCAACATCACACCACCTAAGATAAGGATATCTTGGTGAAGACAATTTATCAAATCCACACTACTCAACAAATAATTAGACATGGACAAATCATCATGCAAGATGGAACCTTTGGATCTTAATTCAAGACATAGAGTCTTTCCCAACTTATCAAGAGAGCTAGGTAGTAATGTGTAAGAATCTCTAAAACGTAAGAAGAACTTATCGCTAAGATACACTTTTAACTAGAAAAGCTTACAATTCCTCAACAATGTTTTGATTTTATACTTATTACCATGATCCACATAATACCTAAGAATGGTCTACACAGAAGCATACCTATATACACATGCACAACATGGTCCACCCACACATAAAATTTAACGCCACCATAACATACTGTCTTTTCGTAGACAATACCTAACGTATCATACACATGTGTATACAACACTACTAATACAACACCTCCATAAACTGACTACACAATAATTATAATATCATACGGATAACAATAACACCTTATCCCCAAACTCCAAGAAAACTCTAAAAGATATAAATTGGTGAAATAAAATGAAAATAAAAGGAAGACTTACCTAAAAATCAAGGAAAGATTAATTCTTGTTGAATTTCTTCTTCAATAGCTCGAATTTTGATTAAGATTTTAATATTTGGTTGAGAATTGGAAGTTTTCTATTTGTGGAAAAAAGTAATGTAATATTTTTTATAAGGCTGAGATATGGGGTTGAATTATATGATTTGTTTAAGATGAGGGATAGTGGGAACTTTAAATCTTTTTTATGACTATATTGCCCTTGCTATTCTTAATCAATTACAAGCCATACCATGTCTTCATGTCTTTTTTTGTATTATTATTCTACTTCCTTCCTTTATTATTATTATTATTATTATTATTATTATTATTATTATTATTATATTATTATTATTATTATTATTATTATTATTATTATTATTATATATCCTTTTTTCCGGTTTATTACAACTCTTAAGTGAATTAATCGAGCAAAAATTTACCTTAAACCCTAGCAAGTGGCGCCATCTATCCCTATACATGCATGCATTTGAATTTCAAGCATCTACATCAATAAGTTAAGCTAATCCCATCCAATTAAAAGCCAACTAATCTAGTCTCTTCTTAACTAAAGGAACTTTGCACAATTCAAGGTGAAAAGATTATAGCCTAACACATCAACTTCCCTATTTATCTAACTTCACAATTATCAATGCAAGCTTAAGAAAAGAAATTGACTTGTTTCCTTTTTAGGAAGGATTTTATGCAGATTTTTCTCCTAAATCCTGTCAACACACATCTTTATCCTCTCATCTTTCCATTCTAGTCATGCAAGCCCCTATACATACAAAAACTTCACATCGTTTTGTAATTTCAAAACACTCCAAATCCTGTCATATACCCCCCATTCACGTTTGCAAGGAGTCCCCAAAATCCATTTCCATTCTCTTTCATTTTTCATCTATTTCACTACTCAAAAATTCACTTCAAGTGCCTCTTACAAACCCCCACCAAGAACTCCACTCCGCTACTCATGAAACACTACTCTTGGTACTATACTAGATTAAGTAATCTGCTATAAGAGGTTAACAAATTATCTTCTCCTTCCTCCTTTCCCATTTGATTATATTCCCCATTTCTTTCATTTTTATGTTTCCTATTTAATTAATATTCCTTTTTGTATATTATTCCTTTTCTTATTTTGATTAATATTCCATTATATATATTTTCACTCTCTCTTTTTACAAGTAAATGTAAATATCTCTATTGTTACAATATCTCTCTCCCCTTTTTATAATTAAATATTAATATCTTTATTTTTACAATATGTCTCATCATTTTTACAATTAAGCATCAATATTTCTTATTTTACCTCACTTGATTCAAAAATTTTCCAATCACCTAAATCTTATTCATTTTAAACTAAAATATTGTTTACATTGTATTTCTTCATTTATCATTTACATTATTATTATGAAATTCAAATAAACTAGAAATAATTGAGTGTTTCATACTTTTCCTATAAGAAAGGGATAATTTATTGTGATTTGTACTATTTCGTATATTACTTTTATAATTATTATAATTTACTGAAAATATACACAATTCATATAAGTTGGTAAATTTTACATACAATTCATATGGATAAAACCTGTACATACAATTGTCCATAAACTATATTATGATTAATAAAAAAAATATTAAATCTATATATAATTTATATAATTCGGTAATTTGTATGTACAATTGATATGGAAGTAACCTGTACATATTATTGTCTATATATTATATTATAATTAATGAAAAATACTAAATTTATATATAATTCGGTAATTTGTATATACAATTCATATGGATATAACCCGTATATGGCATTATCTATAAACTAGACTATATATATATACATATATATTGCTTGTACAATTAAATTTGTAATTCATTGAAATTAAAAAATATGCATTACATAGTTTGGATATAATTATAATGCATACATATAATTCATATAGTGGTAATCCATATATATTTTTGTCACTATAAAACAACATGTTTATTATTGACTCATAATGTGTACAAAGTACATGTTTATAATTCATATATAAAATGTGCGCATAGTATACGTATAGTTCGTATATATCATTACTAGTACACTATACTTAATTATATATCATTACACTAAGATCATATATTAATGCTTTATAAAAAATATTAGTACAATATATGTAATTTTGTGTTTAAAATTTGTTCCTGTAATAATGCTATCCATACATAATGTTAAAATTTTATATGATATAAGCATAAATTTTATAATAATATGTATATTAAAATTAAATATGATAAATAAACTATTTTTTTTTTAGTGCGGCTATCAATAGTGTAATGTTACTGTCGATAGCTCATGTTACCATCAACTAAAGAGAACCTATGATATTCGATCATCTTTTACTATAAAGGAGTTGTATTTTACTTGAATGGAGCGTATGACTGTCTACAGTTTGACTTCCTATCAACTAAAGAAGAGCTACCATGTTAGGTGATCTTTTACTATGAAGGGGTTGGATTTTATTGGAATGGAGCGAATCACTATCAACAAATAGATGTTCTTGTCAACAATTTTTTGCATGGCCATGTTACTATCAATAGTAACATGTAATTGTCAATGGTTTTTTAAAAATTAGAACACTCCGAATTCCTAATATTTTTATAATAAAGTCCACTTCCTTCATTAGTAAACACATAATTCTCCATACTAAAACCCTCATTATACCTTACATTCCTAAAAAGAATAACTTCTACAATCACAATATGGATTCTAGTAGGCATACATCTAATTTGAGCTATGACAATGAAGATTGATACAATGTTCATGATTACGATATGGAAACCAATGCTGCATACAATGAATTGCGTAATATTTCGATCTCTAGTTATGGTGGAAGCAATGATTTTTCTTGGTCCAATAACATGATTACCATTGACGATTTGTCACCCCATATAAGTTTGCATTCAGTTAAACTTCTACTAGTAGAAAGTTTATATCTTTTTCAAAAGCTAAGGATTTCTACACTAGGCACGCTGCTATAAGTGGGTTTAGCACTTATTTGTGTGATAATAAAAAGAATGAGTAAAAGCAGGTGAGATTGTATCTATGGATGTGCCATAGGGAGAGTTTTAGGGGTGAGCAACATCTTAGTAGGATCAACCAAGTTAGAAAGGAAAGGACATTGACTAGAATTAGTTTTCCAATTATGTTTAAAGTAAAACTTAAGGAGGAGGATAGACTTTAGGAGGTTTTAGCTATAAATACTAAGCACAATTATGAGCTTGTGCCACTATTGCAGAATTGTTTCTTAAATTCCAATAGGTCTATTTCGAATGCTAATCAAGTTCAAATTAAGAGCATGTTAAATTCTACTATCCGGCTACGTAATATGATGGAGTGTTTAGTTCATCAAGTAAGAGGAAACAAGAAAGTTGGATTTATAAAGAAAGAATTATACAACTATATCGATAAGTAGAATTAAGTAGATACATTTGATGGTGATGCTGAGGTAACCCTAGCATTCCTAGTAGGCTAAAAGGAAGTTGATCTTAGGTTATTTTATGAGTACACCATGAATGAAGAAGGAGGACTTAGTTGGATGTTCTAGTCAGATTCAACATGTCAGCTTGACTATGCGCGTTTTGAAGATGTCATTGCCTTTAATTCTACATATCGATCGAACAAGTATCTGATGCTATTGGTTATATTAGTCGATGTTAACCATCACCATTGAACTTACATCTTCGACAGTGTACTATTAGATGATGAGATGGAAGAGGCATGTAGCTGGTTAATTGATGTGTCCGTACATGCAATGAAAGGTAATAGGTCTATGTTAATTATCAAAGATGGGGATAAGGCAATGTCGATAGCCATTATTTCTGTTTGTCCTTAAGCATAATACCACCTTCGTTCATAGCATCTTAAGAGGAATGCAATGTCTCATGTTCATACCAACTGGTTCTTGCGAGATTTCAAGAGATGCATGTTTGATATGGAATATGTCAATAAATTTGAAGCAATGATGGAATACCAACCTTCGAACCTCTCACCCGAGCTAGACTTCATAGATTGCAGGGCCTAGCCAGGAGAATCTTAGTTGCTCCACTTAGCCCTAATGAACTTATCTACCAGTAAGACTAAATAACAAACACTTTGAGTGCTTTACTCGAGTACACACTAGTTTGTTCCGTCTCTCTCTTAGATGCCAAAAACTCTAGTACTAACCTTCCTAGTGCCAAAGCCAAGGTCCTTATACGCTGAACTTTCATCTCCCTTCCTACCAAGTTGCAGCCTCAATCGATCACCTCCTTAACCTTCAGTACAGCCTAACAATAGTAACCCCAATACTAGCTCAGTTCAACTACAAAACCCCAAGATTCCAAAATGTGGACCTACTAACAAGCTACCACCTATCCCTTTCTTTTCTAACTTTTGTACTATATTCCTTTTGTCCTTTGTCATATTTACCCTTTTTGTTTGTACCAAAAATCTTCTCTTTACGTTATCCTTTATGTAATTTTCTATTATTGTATTGTTACCCTAAAAGACTTACTATAAATAATCATTTTTATCACAATCATCTTATTCTACTTTGTTAATCAATATTCTTCTTATTGTTCTTGTGAGACACCATTCTCTGAGTATATCCTCTACACTCTTATCTAATCTTGTTCATAGCTCAAAGTTAGTGGCAAGTGGACCTTAGTATTAGCTTATGCGTCATATCAAGCAAAATACTAAGTTGTGTGCTATATGTTGGTGTGTCATATCAGGGGGCAGCTTCACTGAAGCTACTGTATTGCTAACCCATTCCTTTCTTCTTCGATATCTCGAAGGATCCATCGTTTACCTTCTCTATAGTAAGCCCTAATGATTAACTCAGTTCCTAGGTACGTCATATAATCTTGGTATTAAAGCTTGATGTTTCAACCTATAGCTAAGTATTCGTAACATTTGAATCTATTGACTTGTTTATATACTATTTACGCTTTATTTCTCTATGGAAAAATAGAGTAATTGTTAAGGTTATTAGTGATATCATGTTTAGTGGAGTTGCGTAGATTATTTTGTTAGATTGCAAATTTGTTGTAACCTTATTGAGAGAATGTCAAACCCCAATGTATAAGGAGAGATAAGTGATGTTGAGAGTGATGCTTTAGGTTAAGGCCAAGTTGAACAACAAACCCCATGTACAATTGATAGACAAATACAAAACCTCACCACCATTGTTGCTAACTTATCCATATCTATACAATAGTTAGTAGGAAACCGATCGCTAGAAAGAAATGTTGAACGAAGATAAGGCATGCAAGATAAACCAAGAAGACATGGTATAGAACTCTAAACTCCTAGTGCTATGAATGTAACCCTAGTATGAATTGTCCAAGCTAAAAGACGTGTATTGTAAACCCCTAAAAGTTTCGATCTAGTTTTTGAAATAGACTCAACTATATTAGACAATTTAGGAGTCGACAAGGCTAATTAAAGTGAAAACCCTAAAAGAATTAATCAATCGCGTAAAGAATTTTTCTACCCTAAATGTTTCTAAAAGTTAAAGATTTCATTTGAAAGTGATAAAAACCTTAAAAATGATTCCATTAAGGACATATGTACACCAATCCAACATGATATACCCTAAAACCCTAATTGAAAATATAATACTTATATTTTGCTAAATCGTTAGTAAAAGGTTAGAGATAACCCTCATTCTTACTTATATGATTCAAATTCTCAAGTAATCCATTAGGAACTAAGATAATGGGTCATAGATTATATTTATTCCTTAAATATATGATTAAGATAGTCTTACTTAGGGTTAGGGTTATAGTTGAAGATTAGGTTACATATAGTGAACTTTAAGACTCAAATTAGCACTTTTTACACTTGTTACCCAAAGTAGTTTATCAAATGAGATATATGGACTCTAAAGACCTAAAGTAAGATCTCATCAACAATATTTACACATCAATGCATCATATACCTCATTTCTTCTCATTTCCTTCATTTCTCTCCTAATTTCCCTTAATTACTATATTATGTGCACAAAATTACACATACTTAAGGAATGTTGACTAAGATAATACATGTTGACCAAAGTTCAAATGTTGACCAAGTCAACATTTTGAAAAGTCAACAAAAGTTAAGAGATAAGGAAAATATCTCTTACTTAATGATGTCTTTCTTTTCTTTTCTTTTTGATTTTTCTTTCTCTCTTTTTTTCTATTGTTGCCGTCCACATCTCCTCTTCAAAACTCCACCACATATTGTCTTCCATTAAAAGAAACCAACAAAAGAAACAAAACAAAACCTCCTTTTCATGCCGTGAACTTCCCTCTCTTCTTTCCCTTTCATTTCTTCACTTTTGTCTCCATAATTTCAACATCATTAAAGGTATGTCTTTAAGTTGCTTTATCTTACTTTCTATTATTCATTAGTTAGTTAATTAGGTAGATTAGATAAGTAGTTATGTGGTTAGTATTGTCTTGAAGAAGAGGAAACAAAGTTTCCATCTTTAAGTGTAGAAGCTTGAACTTTTGAAAAAGAAGAAAGAAAGACATGAGGATATGCTTCTATGTATGTATACATAAGGAAATACCAAAAGAGTATAAGTATATGAACCTTTGTACATGAGTATTTATCATGTACATAACCTAATTTAAGATCAAATCTAACTATACATACCTATACTACACTAAATATATACATAAGAACACAAAAACATGGAATTGGAAAGCTTTTCTTAAGGAAAAACTTAGGCATACGAATTTTAGTATAAAATACGTATTCAACCGTATAGGTATACGGGTATGTATACACGTATAAATACAGTATAAGCCTAAGTATAGGTATGAGTATAAGTATGTATAAAGTATATGTACATAAGTATAAGAGAAAGAGATAACATGTACATAATACATATGCATATGACATAAGCATGAGGAAAGGCTTATATAAGTATATGATGAGGTAAGTGATGACATAAGCACATGATGACATAAGCAAGTGATGATGTAAGCGATGACATAAGCATAAGTTTAGAAAATAAGAAAACTAAGAAAAGTGTAGGTAATTAGGTAACTAAATTAGTAAATCTTAATACCTTTTCTAAATTAGATTATACCTAATTCAGTACATAAATTAGTAATAGCAAAGTGAAATCCTTTCGTTATAAGAATTTAAGGAATAAAAGATATAAACATAAGTAATAAAAGTACTTAGGTAATCATAACTAAAAATTTCTATAAATTTAGCTCATAACGTAAAATAGAGGTCTTAATATCCAAAACAGATATTACCATGTGAATATATGTTCGGAAATGGTGAGAAACGATTATAAATTCATAAATATCAAAAATAAAACGAAAAAAGTTACATACGATTGAAATTAAAGTCTTACCGGATAAAAGTTGATAGCGATTTAAGCAGAACTAGGTAATTAGATGTTTAGAATTAGTAGTTAATTCAAATACTTATTAGCGTTGTTATCACATAATGATCAGGTGACCCTGAGGTGAGCAAGGACCTCCCGATTGATTACTACGATTAGGGCGAACCACTATGGCCAAGTGAGTATTTACCCTGTGATTCCATGCTTGATTATGATTGTAGATAGTGGACTTAAATATTATTGTTAATTAACTACTGTATGGGGTTCGGGAAATGCTTGTGTATGTAATTGTATGTTGAGTTGTGAATTTACCTTAAATGCAGAGAATCCCTTGTTTGTTGCATGGTAGTATAGAAAATGATTGTGTGTATTAGTGGATAGTCACAACATAATTTGAACTAAATTATACTCGGCCTATAAAAAGAAACTAGAACATGCATTAACATGCATAACATGGATACTATTCCGGCCGTAACATCACACGGAGGTAAAGAGAGGCCATTTGGGGGTTGATATTATTGATTTATTTGGTTATGTACGGTGTACTCATACAAAATAACCTTACCCTGGCCCGCGGGAACACTAGGTGTTGGAGGCACCAACCGCCTGGCTAAGGGTCGAGTCTAGAGGCCTCCGTTTAGGGATGAGTGTGGACTGCGGGGGCCCACTCACAATTATACTAGAACTTGTGTTTTTCTGAAAATAAAAGAATTATTTGATATAAGTACGGAACATGGAGTTCCGTAGTAAAGTAAGTTCTAGTGTAATACCCAGATCTGATTAGTGCCGTGTAAACTCCAACCCTGACTTCGGAGGGCGTTAAATCCGAGTTACGTATATGAACTGGTTAAGTATGCGTATTGTTTGGCATTCTGTTTGATCATTCATTCATATGCGTGACTATAATGTACTTATAACTTGCTTATTGTGTGGCTTAGGGTTTTGCTCACTAAGCTTAGGCTTACACCCCTTTAGACTTTTGTTGCAGGATAGCCTATTCGTAGAGACAGGACGAGGGATGCCACAGGTTAGCCTGGGGAGTTGGGCAAGAGCGAGGTGTCATGTGTGATGAGAGGAAAATAGTTTATGTAGACTCTTACTCATGTACTTATGTTTACCTTATTATTATGAACTTAGGCATACTTAAATACTGTGTAATGTAAGCTTTATAGCTTAACTTTTATATAAATATGTTGTGTGATGATATCATGTAAATTTGGATGTACTTTGGAACTAGTAGTTGTAGAGCCTTGTATATTGTGTGAAGAGTTTTTGATTGGAAGGGTAACTAATCAGGGGTTCTTCATATAGTATACGGCGTCTGCCACGACTAGGCCGTCTTCAGTTCGTGACATGTATGACAAAGACTTGAGCTGGAAGATGAGGATAAGGAAGATGTTAGAGATGAGGATGATCAGTTTCCTAAGTTTGACGAGAGTGAACTCCATGCGCCAAGAGGAAGTAAGCACATTAAGGTATGGATTTCAAACTTCTCTAGGATTGGTAATGCTGATGAGTATCTTGAATGGGAAGAAGATATTGAGAAGATATTCGACTTTTATGATTATGAAGAATAATGCTTATTTGAGCAGTTGATATAGAATTTTCTGAGTATGCAGTAATGTAGTAGAAGAAGTTATAGACTCTATGTTAGCAAGCCCGATGTGAAATATAGACTTAGAATGAGATGAAAAGAGTCCTGAGGATTAGATTTGTTCCAAAATACTATGAGCAAGACACTTTCTGACATCTCCAATAACCCCAACAAGGTGGCTAATCTGTGGACAAGTATGTTGAAGAGTTCCAGTGGGTAATAATCTGTTACGATGTTACAAGCCAGAAGCACGAACAGAAGTAAGGTTCATTTTTGGTTTGAGACTTAAGATTGTTAAAATAGTAAAAGGATAGAAGCTTGGAAATCTGCATGAGGCCATCTGAGTGGCATAGAGAATAGAAAGGAAAAGATGAAATTAGCTTAGTCGAGTACTGAGTAGCTGACTAGGCTTGCCAGTAGGACTGGTATATCAAGCTAACTTGGATATGACTAAGATTAATATAGTTTTGAGGCTAACCATCAAAGCTAAGCACCGAGTAAACCTAATGATGGCAGAGGTAAGATTAAGATTGAGGAGCCTAAGGTTAGAAATGATCAAGGCCAAAGCTTAAGATATAAGACCCGAGAAATTAAGTGTTTCAAGTGCCTTGGTTTTGGACATGTGGCTAATCAATATTTGAACCGGTGTATCATTACCATTAAAGGAAAGAAGCCCTAATTCGATGTAAAGAGCGTAAGTAAAGATGAAGAAGGGAGGATGCTAAGCAATGTTTTGATGAGTTCTTAGAAGATCCTAAGGCCCTTGCTCAACTTAAGCAAGGACAATAATACCTCAATATGGTTGTTTAAAGGGTTCTCAATACAAGTGTTACAAGGGAAGATGAGCAACTGGAGAACCTCTTCTACACTAATTGTAGAGTAAAGGGAAGTTTGTATGCTTTAATAATTGGTGGAGGTAGTTGTACCATTGTGGTAGTGTAAGGAGTGGTGAAGGCCCTAAAGTTGCTGACCTATCCTCGCCTTAGACCTTATAAGATCCATTAGCTAAACAATAAAGTAGACTCCAAGTCATCAAGCAAGAGAAGCGATAGATCTCCATTAGGGAAAGGTATAAGGATGAGATACTGTGTGACATTCTGCCAATATACGCTTTGCACATGTTGTTAGGCCAACCATAGCTCTTTAATCCTAAGCTACTTTCTAGAAGGATGGGAAGAGAGTTGTTTTAACCCCAACGAGCCCAAGAGAGGTCCAAGATTCATAGGAGAAGATTTCTAAATGACTATAGAGGAAGTCCTTAGTAATTTCCTAGGCCTAATTTTTTAAGGACGTTAAGAAGGAAAAGTTTGTATTCCCACTAATCAAGAGATTACTTAAGCTTAAGGAAGCCAAAGAATTACCTACCGAAGTACAGACCTTATTCTAAGAATATGCTGACCTGTTTCCTGCCGAGCTACCAAAAGACTTACCCTTTATTGGAAGCATCAAGCACTGTATTAACCTTTAACCTGGTATAACCCAACCTAACCAACCTACTTATAGGCTTAATCCTAAGTAAACAGCCAAGTTGAAGAAACAAATTGATGAGTTGATTGAGCATAGATATGTCAAAGAAAGCATGAGCCCCTGCGTCATACCAGTTGTCTCGATACCAAAAAAGGATAGCTCATGGAGAATGTGCGTCAATAGCCAATCTATTAGCAAGATCATTGTCAAGTACCAATATTTGATTCTACAATTGGATGACATGCTAGATGAGTTACATGGTGCGTAGATATTTTCAAAGGTTGATCTAAAGAATTGCTACCACTAGATCAGCATAAGACTCGAAGATAAGTGGAAGACTACTTTCAAGACAAAAGAAGGTCTATTTAGAAGGTTAGTTATGCCATTTAGACTTACAAATGCTTCAAGCACCTTCATGCAATTAATGAACCATTTTTTAAGACCTTTAATTGGCAAATGTGCTGTTGTTTACTTTGATGACATTTTAGGGTATCGTACAAACCTCCCTTCTTATGTCTCACACTTTGCACTTAAGGTCTACGTTTGATATTCTCCATGTTGAGCAATTGTTCAGCAACCTAAAGAAATGTACCTTCTATTAGAGTGAGATAGTACTCTTCGGATATGTTGTTTCAGGAGGAGGTATTAAGGTTGATGATGAGAAAATCTGAGCTATTCTTGAATGGCCAATGTCAACTAATGTTGCTAAAGTGAGAAGCTTTCATGGTCTAGCTTCATTTTATAGAAGATTTATTCAAAACTTTAGTTCCATAGTAACCCCATTGACCAAGTTAACCAAGAAGAACTCTGAATTCAAATGGTTTAAAAGATCTCAGGGCAGTTTTAAGGAGATTAAGTCCAAGTTGACCTCTACCTCAGTTGCATACTTCTAGAGTATGATGCTTCTGGAGTGGGTATTAATGCTGTCCTTGTGTAAGAACACTGACTAGTTGCATACTTTAGTGAGAAGCTCCAAGAGCAAGGGAATAGAGGACAAAAGCATAACACCTATAGCCTCAAATAACTTATATGGGTTCACCTCAGTAAGGAACAATTCCCAGGTTGGAGGACAAGCAAGCTGTGCCCTAAATTAGATGACCCCTTCAATGTCCTATGGAGGATAAATGACAATGCTTATGAGTTAAAGTTGCCTTAAGGCTATGAGGTATCCCTTACCTTTAATGTATTTGATCTAATGCCTTATGTGTCAAAAGGAGAAGCAGAACAAGATTTAAAGGCAAATCTTAAGCTAATAGAATACCAACCTCTAGATGTCTCACCTGAGCCAGACTTTGAGGCTTGTAGGGCCTAGCTAGGAGAATCTTTGTTGCTCAACTTAACCCTGATAAGGTCATCTACCACTATGGCCAAATAGTAAACACTTTGAGTGTTTTGCCTGAGCATACATTAGTCTACTCCATCATTCTCTTAGATGCCAAACCTACCCAATGCCGAAGCCAAGGTCCTTGTACGCAAAACTCTCCTCTCCCACCCTATCGAGCTACGACCATAATCAATCACCTTGGCAGCCTTCAGTACAACCCAACAACAGCAACCCTAATACCAGCTTAGTTATGCTACAATGCCTTAAGAAACAAAACGTAGACCTACTATCAGGCTACCACCTGTCCCTTCCTTTTTTGACATTTGTACTATATTCCTTTTATCTTTTGTCATATTTACCTCTGTTTGTACTAGGAATCTTCTCCTTACATTATCCTTTATGTAATTTTCCATTATTGTATTATTGTCCCAAAAAATTTACTATAAATAGTCATTTTTACTATAGTCACAATCATCTTCTTCCACTCTATTAATGACTATTCCTCTTATTGTTCTTACAAGACACCATTCTCTAAGTACATCCTCTACGCTCTTATCTAATCTTGTCCATAGCTCGAGGTTAATGGCATGTAGACCTTAGTTTTAGCTTGTGCATCATATCAAGCAAAGTACTAAGTCGAATTATGTTGGTGCATCATATTTGACAGGCAATTTCAGAAAAATTACTGTATTGCCAACCCATTCCTTGCTTCTTTAGTATCTTGAAGGATCCATCATTTACCTTGTATACAGTAAGCCCTAGCAATTAACTCAACTTCTAGGTACATCAAGTGACCTAGGCAAATATCCTAAAAGGCATGAACTTTAAGGAAATGAATGGATAGAGGAGTTGTACTAGAAGCGATCCTCTTGGGCACGTGTATTTGAAGGGGCATTTTTAGGCTTTTATGTAGAGTACGCAGAGATGTAAGCAGGGCCGAACAAAGGATGATATAATTGGGGGGGGGGCTAGACTTATCTTAAGTAAATTAATATTAAAATTATTGATGGAAAAATATCTTATTGCTGTCATAATTACATTGCATCTTATATATGTTAAAGAATTTTATTAATAATTTAACTTGCAACAATTACTAAAGTTTAATAAGATACAAAAATTCTATTTAAAAATGATTAAGGGTGATCTGCACACTTCATAAGAAGTTAAAAGAATAAATTTTTTTACCTTTTTATTATGCATATATACTAAATAAAATTTAACTATTAATCTATTTAAAAATTACATTAATATATAGAAACATCTAGAAGTTTTGTTTTTAGCAAAAATAGATTAGAAAAAGAATATTTGAGTAGGAAATTACTAGTACAACAAAAAAAAAAAGAAAATTGACCTAGATATAAGTATTATACTAGAGATACCTCATTCTTGCCCCCTTATTCTTTAGAATTTCTTTGAATAAAAAAAAAGTGGTCTTAATTCAAAAAAGTACTAAAAAAAAGAAAATATAGAAAAATGAAAAGAAAAAGAAAATTAAAAGAAAATACAAAAAATTTAAAGATTTTTAAAAATTAAAAAAAAAATTAGAACTTTAGGAGAGTAGAATATGTTTTTAAGAAGACAAAATTTTCTTTAGGAAGATAAAAATTTCTAATCTCTTTATAAAAATATATTCTTAGGTAAATAGAATGTTTTTAGGAGAAAAATAAGATTTTAGAATTATGTTAATTTGTTTTTCGTAGTTTTCTTTTTAGAATAAGTTAGGTTGCTTTATAATTTAAATACAGTTTGGTTGTAAAATATTTAAGGGCATAGGCTAACAACTCATATAATTAGGGGCTTAAACTAGGAAATAAGAAGAATTGAGAGTATTGGGGATCGAACCCTACTAGGTGCATATGTGCCTTTTCTTTTCATAAAACTTTCTGGATACGTAGCAAACATCTATTGGGCCACATGACATGTTAAGAAACATGGCAAATTTTTACTAGCGCCACGCCAACAAGCTTGTCCTTCCCTTTCCTCCCTTTTCCCAGTGTTTCTCACATGCTCCTTGCTTGCACCTACCACTTTGCCACAATCTTTCACAAGATTTCCATATGCACACATATGATTAAATGCTATATTCCTGTTTTAGGCACTGCCTACTTTGAATTGGGGCTAAAGTCACATTAATATTCATTCATTTAAGCCTCCGAACCAAAGCTTGAAATCGGTAAAAACTTGATACCGGGGATTTTAGCTCTTACTTGATTCTTTGAATCCAAGTTGTTCATGAGCAAATCGAAGCTTCTTTTAGTTATTTATAGCGACAAAAGTGAATCTACAGCTACTGGATCACCCTAAATCAAGTTTCTTTCCATTAAATCAAAGTTCTTTCTCTAGGAGCATTTATGGCCAATTTGGCCATTTACAAGCTTTCTAATCATGCTCATGCTAAAAAACCTATATATAGGACTCTGGTGATCTTCCCAAGTACAATTTTCCATCCTCTTTCACTTAAAACACTTACTCAATACACTCTTTCTTTAGGTTGTGATTAAACATGAAACTCCTCAAGCTAAAATACTAGCCTCACTAGCTTCTCGACCACTCAAGCTTCCTAAGTACACCATCCACAAAGTTTGCCATGCCTCTTAGGCTTTGCCCTTAATTTGCCACCATAAAACCCTAACCTGTGGCGACTCCTACCTTCAAAACCCCATCTTACACCTCTTTATGACCAAAACTAATGCCACGTCCATGCTCATGGCATCCAAAAACCCAAGACCAGCCATCCTTCGAGGCTTCTGCCAATACCATATGTAGTGCACGTAGTTAGTCAATCAATCTGTGTTCAACTAAAAAATCCAACCTTAACCAACACTACTCTCCAAACCCGATCTAGTTTCTATTTCCCTCTTTATATATAATATAGACACCTCATTTTTGCTAATTTATCAGCAATTTTGTTACATGAGCTAGGTTGATAAAAAAACAAAAAAAATAAAAAAGATAAAAATAAATAATTATAAATAAAAAATGAAAAAAAAAATTAAAAGAAAAAATGAATAAGAAAAAAAGAAAAGAAAAAAGAAAATCAAGTCAAGAGTCGAGTTGTGTTGTGTTAAATTGAATGGAGTTGGATTAGATTGTCGGATTAGGTAACGATATGAGCTTAATTGCTAGACCAATATAGCATAAAAATTCATCTAATTTAAGGACTCAAATCAGATTAGGGAATAATTGGGCTAAACTATAGCAGATCGGATTAGGCTTTGGAAGAATAAAAAAACCTAAAATAAATTAGGGTTTCTAAAAGTTAGGGTAAATCTTTAACAAATCATAATTGTATCTTCCGTATCTTCGATACAAAAGATTTGATTTTGAGTTTATAAATAGCACATTAACGAGAAAGTTGAGGGGTTTTTTTTTAATCACACTCCTTCACAAACGCCAAAACCACCACAAATCACTACTACAACCATCACACACCATTGCAACAACCACCACAGTACCGCCTACTATCACTTACAGCACCACCTGTGATCACCCACATACTACCTACTAACGTACCAACCATTACGCCTGTAATAGGTAGAAATAGCAGCCAACGCCAACCATCATGCCCATGATAAGTAAAAATAGAAGCCAACGCACCAACCACCATACCTACGATAAGTAGAAATAGTAGCCAACATGCCCTCTATTACGCTTGTGATAAGTAGAAATAGAAGCCAATGCACCAACCATCATGCTAGTGATAAGTGCAAATAGCAACCAATACGCCTTTGATTACGCCCATGACCATCTAAAAACAGTATTCAATGCGCGACTGGACTCATAAGTAAATTTTTTTACTTTTGTTGTTTTTATTTTATTAGTTAATTTAATTATTTTTACTAAATTATTTTTTTTAGTGCATGCTTTTATTATAGATATGAAGAGTCAAGGTAGTATCAATCCAGAGCCTATCTATGAAGTCCAGTTGGATAAGTACTCCTTCCCCAAAGCTATCCTGAGAGATTAGTTAAACCAGCTTCTGCCTACTAAGCAAGACCACATTCTCAAGAAGATCGGGCCAGTCATATCCCTTATGCGGGTCCAGCTCCACTAGCCTCTAATCTAAGCCCTTATCTATTACTGGGATCTAAAATTTGCAGTTTTCAACTTCGGCCCACACGTATTGACACCTGCTATAGAAGAGTACTCATAGATACTTAGTGCCCCACCCTTCGAAGCAAGCATAGCTATCCTTGATCTTAGAGTCCAGCTTGAGAAAGCTTTCATGACATTGTTAGGATTCAAGAAGTCAGCCTTGGCGCCATACTTGTCTTCAGAAGGCCAAAAATGTCTTAGTATCTTAAGATTAGTGGAGTAGTTTTCAAGCCTAAATGCCTATCAGAGATATCGCCAGATCTTTTGTAGAGAATATGAATCGTGGGCCAAAAAGAGGGTCAATGCATTTATTGTAGCAGTGTTTGGAACAGTGCTATTTCCCTTCAGATATGGCTAAGTCCATTATAGAGTTGCCAAGTTAGTAACTCAATTCCTAGCCAGTAAATCCTATATACCGGTGTTACTAGCAAAACAGTTCAGGACACTTACCCACTTGAATAAGCAAGGGTATGGTTATTTCATGACTAACCTTACAATCCTTACCGTATGGTTTCTCAGTTACACAAAGGGGTGTAGAGGGAATCTTCTCAAAGAGTCCCTAACTGAAAATATGAATCTAATTGACAACTTTGCCTGCCACCTTAAGGTACCAAGTGAAGCTCGGTTTAATGGATGGGTGTCATTTATTAGCAAAATGCAGCCAGTAGACTTTATGTGGACAGCTAGATGGAGCTACTGTACTCAAGCCATCTTAGGGTACGCTGACTATGCAAGAGTTCCCCTTATCAGTATTACTAGCTATACAGGATACTTCCCAGCTTGTGTCACCAGACAACTGGGTCCACTTCAAGAGATAGCCTATAGAGACTCCTTAGATGTCATCACGATAAATTATCAAGATCCTTGTCTACCTGTGGCCACTCTGATTCAACGATTAGCAGACCTCATAAAGCTATGGGAATGGAGAAAAGTAAAAAAGATAGTCAACGTAGAAACTTTGAGAAGTAAAGTTGAAGAATATCAAGCCACTAAGTAGTTCATTTATGATCATTTGGAGAAGACTAGAAAGATACGGTATGAAGCTCTGAACGTATTCAGACACGAGCCAGAACCAGCACGTCTTTCACTTACTAAGCAGGCTTACTGAGACACCATACGAGCTAAAGTTAAAGCTTAGTTCCAAGAAAGTAAGAGAATCGTTGAAGAGTTAAAGTTGGAAAATGGAAGACTGTTGGAGGAAAACAAGTTCTTGAGGAATAAGATCCGAGAAAGGGATGTTACGATACGAAGACTTATAAGGGAAGTTGATGAAGCTCGTCCCAACTAGATCTATTAACTCTTGTAGATATAAGATTTAAGTTTTTAAGAAAATTAGTTAGGAGTTTTTCTTCTCTTTTCTTTTAGTCCGTTATACAAGTTGAATCTTATGATTAATAAATTTGAAGCTTCAGTGAATAAAATTTTCATTAATTGTGCAATCTCTTTCTCATTATTATTATTTGTTTAGTTGAATTTTTAAAAGAAAAAAAAGAGAAAATTAAAAAAAAAAACACAAAAGAGGCAAAAAACAAAACAACCAAAGTCACAAAAAAAAAAATTCTTGATTCACCAAAAATTCTAAAACTTGGGTTTTCGCATAGGATTTTAAAGATAACATCCAAATGAGCAGACTCAACTAAAAGCTCAATATTTACTCATTCTAAAGTTAGGATGTCAACTCAAGGTATTGGAAATGTCAATTAAACCGAACCCGATCTGAGAGTAGCAACTTTAGAAGAAAACATGAACAAGATGGTTGAACAGATTCAGGCTCTCACTTGGGCTATTAAGATTCTTAACGACAAACAAGGATCTCAAGTCAACCCAAATTAGAATGCAAAAACGACCCCTCCTCCTGAATTGGAAGATGAAGAATCGATTCCTAATGCTGAAGTATAGAGAAAAGAAATTGAAGAGAAACATCGGGAGATGGAAAGAAAGTTCATGCAGAAGTTGACCAAGAAAATGAAAACCCTAGAAATGGTCAATGGGTTTGAACATATGGGAATGATCAACTTGTCGAAATATGAAGACGATGACTTCCCAGAAAGATTTAAAATGCTTGAATTTGAGAAATACGAAGGGACTAGTTACCCAAAGCTCCACACTAGGTTATACATTAAGAAAATGGAGAAATACACGAAGTATGATAAGGTAATGGTCCAGACTTTTAAAGATAGCTTAACTAGGCCCACCTTAACTTGGTATGGCTAATTGGATTTGAACGAGATTGATACTTGGGATAAGTTATTGCAGGCTTTCTACAACCAGTATAAGTTCAACATTGAAGTAGCCCTATCCATGTGGGATTTGAATAATCTATGAAAGAAGGCCAACCAAAACTTTAAAGAATATGCTCAAAGATGGAGGGGCATGGCATCTAGGGTAACTCTACCCTTAACCAAGAAAGATCTAACTTCTGCCTTCATCAACACTCTTGGGAGCCCCTATTACCAACATCTTGTTGGGTACCCTACCTCCAACTTTGCAGAAATTATGGCCTTAGGGTGCTGAATTGAGGAAACTATTGCTACTAGGAGGCTTCATAATCTTGAAGTAACTGAGAAGAAGGCACCTCCCCCAACATTTTCCAACAAAACCAAAGAAGCTACCGTAAGCGTTGTCAATACACAGCCTTGTTAGACCCAAACCCTAGTAGCCATGACAGGAAGATCTAATCCCCCACCAAATTCAAATCAAAATAACTGCCCACAAAGAAAATAGTTTGCACATATTCCCATTCCTTTAAGGCAGGTTCTTGCACAATTAAGGAAAGAAAACCTTCTAATGTTTGAAATACCGAGGGAAAGACAAAGACCAAGGGATTATATCCTGGAGCTTTAATGTGATTATCATTTGGGGCAAGTAGGGCACTCTACAGATCAGTGTTAGAGACTTAGACATAAGATCCAGGACCTTATTAACGCCAAATTGGTTCAATTGAATTTCATCCAAACTCCTACTCCCAACATGGATAACAACCCTCTACCGAATCATGGAAATTCAGTCAATATGATCATTGCTAAAGTTTTTGAACCGGAGATTGATCTAGACAGTCTCCCCATCATTATTAAGGAGATAACTTGGAATCTAAGGTAAGCCGGGCATTTTCAAATTATGAATATCAAAGATAAGACCCAAACTAGACCAATAATATATTAACTACTAAAGGATAGGAAGATAAAGAAAGCTGATATCATGGATATGACGATTCCAAAACTACGAAAGAGAAGTACTCAGAAGGAGCTTAGAGGAAGATATGAAGCTGATGATCTAACGATTAACACCTTAGTAGAATCATTAAGGAAGTTTGCGTATTTGGTAGATTGGACCGATTCACCTATTGTATATGCCAACGTACTACCCACTAGATGGGATCTAGAATTTGAGGAAGAAGACAAGCTTATTGTAGAAGCCAAGAAGGCAGCTGAGATGGTGGGAATGATTAGAGATGGGCCTAAGCTGTTGGTTTTTTAGTATGATAGGAAGACTAAGAAGGTTGAAGAATTGGGAAAGCCTAAGAAGATTACTTTCAATGTCCCAATAGCCCTAGAAAATTATAAAGCAGCACCTTTGGATTACCAGGTGGTGAATTAAACAGCCAAGGCCTCATCATCTATGGTCGGTGGGCTTATGCGCTCGAGACAAGTTTATGATCAAAATGAAGAAGCTAAAAGGAAGACCGTTGTGGAAGAGGCTCTTAAAAGATTTTTGAAGATACAAATGATAAAGATCAAAATATTGTCAAGAAAATAACGAAGGCTAGTGAATATAAGATAATGGACTAGCTAACCAAGGTATTAGCCCAAATCTCTCTAATGGGCTTGATGTTATCATCTAATATTCACAAGGAAGCTTTAATTAAAATTTTGCAAGATGTCAAAGTACTTAAAGAAATTCCTATTGAGAAGTTAGGATTGGTAGTGAACTCAATATTTGTGATGGATTAGATTTTATTCTTGCTAGATGAGCTAGGGAAAGAAGGAGAGTAGCATACGAAACCTCTCTTCATAGTGGTTAAGTATGCAAGGAGAGTAGTTGCTCAAGTTCTAATAAATAATGGGTCTTCATTGAATGTGTGTCCCTTGGCGACACTAAATTTACTTAGAGTCGATGTAACCTAGATCAAGCCCAGCTCGATTTCAGTAAGAACTTTTGATGGATCAAAAAGGGAGATAATTGGAGAAATTAGGTTGCAAGTCAAGATCGATCCACATGTGTTCACTATTCCATTTTAAGTTCTGGATATACAGCAAACTTTTAATCTTTTGTTAAAAAGACTATGGATTCATTTAATAGGGGTAATTCCATCCAGTCTACATTAAAAAGTGAAATTCATATCTAATGTACAGTTGGTAGCTATTCTCAGGGAGCAAGACTACGAGATTTACAAAGAGATGACTATTCCCTATTTCGAGAATGAAGAATTGGAAGAGCCAGGGGTTAAAGATTTTCGACGAAGTTAGTGTGATTGAATAAGCAAGATAAGAGGCATAGGGTCGTTCAGAACTGCCTAAGCAGCAAATTGGAACATTTGAGCTTGGGTATGAGCCCACTAAAGAAGAGATTCAAGAAATGAAGGCTAAAACCAGAAGCAAGAGAGGAGATCAGCTGTACCATACTCACATGGAATTTCTGGACATCCACCAGACGTTCCCAATACCAACTAATATTCAAAAACCCGAAGTGGCCAATCTATCCAAGGCCTTAACTCAGCAATGCAGCATCAATCCAAACGAAAAGGAAGATTTTAGTGTACTAATTTCCCTGTGCAACTGGTTTTTCATTCCTGTTAATAGGTCTCTTTAGAAACACAAAATTAGATTAATTAGGAACATTTGATTTTAATAATTAGTCTGATTAGTTAGGTCTTTTCTTTCAAACAATTTGGATTCATTCATTCAATAAAATTCATTCCTTTCTTTCTATCGATTCTTCTTTATTATTTATTCGTTATGCTTTTCTTTTTTCCTTTATTCTTTAGATCCGATAAAAATGATAAACATAATGGATATCTCGCGATGTAAATGATAAAAGTACCAGTATCACCTTTGACCTTACTGGGTTAGATGTTAGAGATGACATTGAGAATCCAAACGAAATTCAGGAGAGTTAGCATTGACATGAACAAGATAGAGTGATTATTGACAAACTGATGGATGAGATTAATTTGGGGAGAGAGGAAAGTACATGAAACTTGAAAATTGGCGATAATTTAATAGATGATAAAAAACAGGAGTTGTCTTGATTGCTATCAGAATACTTAGATATATTCACTTAGTCTTATGAAGATATGCCTGGTCTAGATTCATCTATTGTAGTTCATAAATTGCTAACCAGGGAGGAAATAAAACCAAAAAGAGAAAAACTTAGACAATTTAGGCCAAATATACGCCTCAAAATAAAAGAAGTGAAGAAGCTATTAGAAGTCAGATTCATAGAAGTATTGGATTACCCCGAATGGGTGGCCAATGTGGTGCTAATGTTGAAGAAAAATGGGATAGTTAGGGTTTATGTAGATTTCTGAGATTTAGACTATGCAACACTAAAGGATAACTTTCCTTTGCTACATATTGATGTATTAGTGGATAACACAATCGAGAACCATCTTTTCTTGTTTATGGATGGTCTCTCAGGGTATAATCAAATTAAAATGGCAGAAGAAAATAAAATCAAAACAACTTTCATTACCACTTGGGGAACGTTTTGTTATCATGTGATGCCTTTCAGGTTAAAGAACGCTGAGGCAACTTATCAGCGTACTATGGTAGCTTTGTTTCATGACATGATGCATCAATAAATCAAGGTTTACGTGGATGATATGATCATCAAATCTAAGGACGATGAAAATCACATGGATATTTTACGTAAGTTATTTAAGCGATTGAAGAAGTTTCAATTGAAGTTAAATCCTGAAAAGTGCACCTTTGGAGTAGCTTTAGGCAAATTATTAGGATTTATAGTTAGTAGAAGAAGAATCGAAGTAAACCCAAATAAAGTCAAGGCAATTGTAAATATACCAGCCCTTAAGACTATAAAATAAGTTTGGGGACTGTTGGGACGATTAAATTACATTGCTTGGTTTATATCACAATTAACTAATAAATGTAAGTAGTTATTTGAACTTTTGAGGAAAAATTCAGCCATCGAATGGGATGAAGAGTATGAGAGAGCATTTGCTAAAATTAAAGAGTATCTCATGAATCCTCCTGTACTAGTTACTCCTACATAAGGACAGCCCTTGATCCTTTACTTAACAATCCTTCCTGAGTCGATGGGATGCATGCTGGGATAGAAAGATGAAACAAGAAGAAAAGAGTATTGTCAAGAACTGAGGACGGCCTAATCGTGACAGACGTCGTATACTGTACAAAAAACCCCTGATTG
Source organism: Lumnitzera racemosa (assembly GCA_024138005.1). NCBI lineage: Eukaryota > Viridiplantae > Streptophyta > Magnoliopsida > Myrtales > Combretaceae > Lumnitzera > Lumnitzera racemosa. Next base: position 48,127,266 of record JAMXBC010000012.1, on the reverse strand, counting down.
GTTACCTTTCCAATCAAAAACTCTTCACACAATATACAAGGCTCTACAACCACTTGTTTCCTAAGAACATACAGATTCACATGATACCATCACATTAACATATTTATATAGAATTTGAACTATAAAGCTTACATTATACAGTAAGTGAATACATCGAAGTCTACAATCCTAGTAAAACAAAAGTACATGAGTAAGAGTCTACATAAACTGTTCTCTCTCAATACACAGAACAGCTCGCTTTTGCCCAAGTCCCCAAGCTAACCTGTGGCATCCCTCGGCCAGCCTCTACGAACAGGCTATCCTACAACAAAAGTCTAAAGGGGTGTAAGCCTAAACTTAGTGAGCAAAACCTTCAACCACACCACAAGCAAGTTATAAGTACATTATATTCATGCATATGAATGAATGATCAAACAAAATGGCAAACGATACGTATAATTAACTAGTTCATATACGTAACTCGGATTTAACGCCCTCAGAAGTCAGGGTTGGAGTATACACGACACCAATCAGATCCGGGTATTATACTAGAACTTTCTTTACTACGGAACTCCACGCTCGGTCTTACTTTAGGTATTTATAGTCTATATACATCATTTGATAAACTACTTTGTGTAACTAGTGCAAAAAGTACTAATTAGAGTATTAAGGTTCACTACATTTAACTTAATCTTCAACTATACCCCTAACTTTATGTAATATTATCTTAATCATATACTTAAGAAATAAATGTAATCTATAATTCATTATCTTAGTTTCTAAAGGACTACTTGAGGTTTCAAAACATATATGCATGATTGAAAGTCATCTCTAACTTTTTATTAATGATTTAGCAAAATACGAGGGTTATATTATCAATTAGGGTTTTAGGGTATATTATGATGAATTAGTGCACATATGCCTTTAAAGTGATCATTTTAAGGTTTCTATCACTTTTGAATGGAATTTTTAGTATTTAGATGCATTTAGGGTAGAAAAGTTTCTTACGCGATTGATTAATTCTTTTAGGGTTTTCTTTTTCATTAGCCTTGTCGACTCCTAAATCGTCTAACATAATTGAGTCTATTTCAAAAGCTAGATTGAAAATTTTAGGGGTTTACAAGTATCATATATACTATTTGAGTAAGAAATTCACAAAAGGGGAGCAAAAATATTCAGGAGTGGAAAGAACGTGTTGTACCTTAGTATGGGTAATGCATAGGCTCAAGCATTACACTCTCTATTAGTCAATAGAGTTATTGACAAAACATGACCCTTTGAGGTATTTAGCAGAAAACTAGCGTTGATTGGAAGAATATCGAAATGGCAAATGCTACTCTCTAAATTTAATATCAAATACATAAGTTAGAGTTTAGTCAAAGGGCAAGCAATAGCTGATCAATTGGCAAAATACCCATTAGAGGATGAGGACAATGGTTCAAAAGCGCAATTTCATGATGAGAATGTGGTGATGGCAAATGAATTAAGTGATGAGAAATTGAGGTGGAAAATGTATTTTGATGGAGCAGCTAACATATTTGGATGTGGGATAGGAGCAGTATTAGTATCACCTAAGTTTAACCATTTCCCTATGGTAGCAAGATTAACATTCCCACATACCAACAACATAGCAGAATATGAAGCCTGCATTTTGGGGTTTAAAATGGCACTAGATATAAGAATACAAGAGCTAGAAGTATATGGAGATTCTTCCCTTATAATTCTCTAGATCTTAGGAGAGTATAAGACGAAGGATGAGAAATTGATATTGTATCACTAGCATTTAAGCAAGCTAATTAAAAAATTCTAGAAGATTTCATTTACGTACATTCTAAGGATCTAGAATCAATTTGTCAATGCATTAGCTACATTAGCATTAATGGTAAAGATCACAAATAGGATAGAAATTCAGCCCCTAAAGAGTGAAGTGGAAGAAAAACCGACTTTTTGCCTTACAGTTGGAGAGAAGGAATAAAATTTAAGAAGATTGGCTACTCATTTCTTATTAACTGGAGCCACATTGTACAAGAGATCGCCAAATACAACACTGCTAAGATATGTGGATGAAAATGAAGCCGAGAAATTAATGAAAGAAGTACATGAAGGAGTTTATGGTCCTCACATGAATGGGTATATGTTAACCAGAAAGATCATGAGAATGGGGTATTTTTGGATGACAATGGAATTAGATTGTATTAAGCACATGAGGCATTGTCACCTATGCTAAGTGTACGCTAACAAAATCAATGCTCTTCCCCAAGAATTGCATGTGTTATTAGCTTCTTGGCCTTTCTTGATGTAAGGAATTGACATGATTGGTCCAATTTCACCAATCGCTTCAAACAAGTACAAATTCATTTTAGTCACGATTGACTATTTTACCAACTGGGTAAAAGCGGCGTCATATGCTACAGTAACCAAAGGAGTAGTGGTCAGATTCCTGAAAAGAGATATCATTTCAAGATACGGTGCACCTGAGTTTATTGTTACAGACAATGGGATAAATTTGAATAACAAATTGATGGATGAAGTATGCAACCAATTCAAGATCAATTACAAAAACTCAACTCCATATCAACCTTAGATGAATGGAGCAGTTGAAGTTGAAAATAAGAACATTAAAAGAATCATTGAAAAGCTGGCGATCACTTATAGAGACTGGCATGAGATGCTTTCCTTTGCTCTCATGGCCTATAGAACCTCAGTTAAAACCTTTACTAGTGCAACCCCATATTCATTGGAGTACGGAATTGAAGCGGTATTACTAGTAGAAGTAGAAATACCCTCGTTTTGAATATTGGCAGAAACTCTGCTCGATGAAGCAAAATAGGTGAAGATGCAGATGGAACATTTGAATCTCTTAAATGAAAGAAGCCTTGCAGCGACATGTTACGGTTGGTGCTACTAACAACGGATGATACAAGCTTTTAACAAGAAAGTACACCCAAGATATGTCAAAGAGGAAGACTTGGTGTTGAAGAAAGTGTTGCCAAATGCAAAAGACCCTAAGGGTAAGTTTACTCTAAATTATGAAGGCCCTTATGTGGTGAAAAGGATATTATCAAGAGACACATTAGTGTTGATAGAGATGGATGGCTCGGAATTTAGGGGACTAGTGAATTCAGACGTAATCAAGTTGTATTATCCATGAAAACTGAGTTCAATAAAGATTTCAATTTTTCTTGAATAGTTTGTGGTTAATCTTTCATCTTTTACAAGTAAAGCCGATATCCATAAATGTTTTTGAATTCGAATAATCATTAACTAACAAACAATCCGCCAATAAACCATGTTTCTTAGCCCTATACACTTAGACACTAAACACTTACCAATGAATCTGAATCACCAAATGACATGAAATAGAATGTTCTTAATAATTTAATCATGTTTCTTTCGAAAAGTGATTTATCATTCAGAAGTTGTGAAAAGTGGTAACTGAAATTTGGTGTCGAACAAAACAAATTCAAGGCATGAGCGTGGTCCAGCTACAAGACTCAAAAATTTGGAAGGTTTTATTGAAGAAGAAGAAGAAGAAGTAATCACAGTCCTCTATTGAAATTCAGCTAATTGAATGAGTGAATATCGGGATTCGATTTAAGCATACCAATCAGTTGCTATCTAAGAAATTTTCAATCCTAGGAAAAATAATCTTAAAAGTCTTTGGAAAGAGATATTAGAAGAATTAAGCTAACTTTGGAAACCAAATCGAATCTCAAAGAGATCTATCCTCTTGGGATCAACTAAATCAAGTCTTGAAGAGATTTATCCTCTTCAGATTAACCAAAACTAATCTCAAAGAGATCTATCCTCTTCGGATTAGCCAAAACCAAGTTGAATCTTGAAGAAATCTATCCTCTTTAGTAAACCAAAGCCAATATTGAAGAGATCTATCCTCTTCAAAATAGCTAAAACCAATATTAAAGAGATCTATCCTCTTCAGATTAACAAAGCAAGAATCTAGAAGAGATCTATCCTCTTTGGATTAACCAAATCGATCTTCAAGAGAATCTATCCTCTTCGGATTAACCAAATCGATCTCGAAGAGATCTATCCTCTTCGGATTAACCAAATCGATCTCGAAGAGATCTATCCTCTTCGGATTAACCAAATGATCTCGAAGAGATCTGTCATCTTCGAATTAACCAAATCGAATCTCAAAGAGATCTATCCTCTTTGGATTAAACAAAATGAATCTTAAAGAGATTTATCCTCTTTAGATTATTCAAGTTAGGTCTAGCAAAAATGGATATCTCTTTTATTTTTGTTGCAAAATTTTAATCAAATTTCACTACAAAGAGGGGCAGCTGTAGATACTTAATTTTTGCCAATTTTGTTAAATGAGCCAGGTTGATAAATAAACAGAAAAATAAAAAATAAAAAAGAAAGAAAAGAAAAAGAAAAGTAATAAGAAAAATAAATAAATAAAATAAAAAATAAAGAAGAGAAAATAAATAAATAACGAAAAAAAATTAAAAGAAAAAATGAAAAAAGAAAAGAAGAAAATCAAGTTAAGAGTCGACTCGTGTTGTGTTGAAATGAATTAAGTTTGATTGTCAAATTAGGTAACAATATGGGCTTAATTAATTTTGGGACAAACCAATATAGAATAAAAATTCATTTAATTTAAGGACTAAAATCAAATTAGGGAATAATTGGGCTAAATTGTAGTGGATCAAATCAGGCCTTAGAAGAATAAAAAAAGCCCAAAACTACCTCACACCACTACAACAACCACCATAGCACTGCCCACTGTCGCCTACAGCACTGCCTATAATCACCAACATACTGCTTATTGATGTACCAACCATCATACCTATGATAAGTAGAAACAACAGCCAACGCCAACCATTACGCACGTGATAAGTAGAAGTAGAAGCCAACGCACCAACCATCACGCCTATGATAAGTAGAAACAGCAGCCACCATGTTCTCTATCATGCCTGTGATAAGTAGAAACAAAAGCCAATGCACCAACCATCACGCCCGTGGTAAATGCAAACAATAACCAATATGCCTTCAATCACGCATGTGATCATCCAAAAACAGTGCTTGATGCACGACTTGACTTATAGGTAAAATTTCTAATTTTTGTTATTTTTATTTTATTAATTAATTTAATTATTGTTACTAATTTATTTATTTTTTTAGTGCAAGTTTTTTTTTTTCATATTGTGTGATTTTTTTTTAAATAATCTCAATTTTAAATAAATTTAGCTCAATTACATTTTCAACAAGATCGTGTTTTTTTTTCTTTGGAAAATAAATGCATATAGATCATATCTTATCATTAGGATTTAAGAAAGATACTTTTTGACACATAGGGGTTTGAAGAAAAATAAAATAAATCTAAATTGAGTTTTTTAAAAAAAGATTTAGTTAGTTAAAGTTTTTTTAGTTAATTCGAAAAAATTAGATTTTTTAGGTTTTTTTTCTTATAAATTAATAAAAAAACGTAAACTTGATTTGGTTTTCAATATAAAAATGACCCACCCATTAAAAGTTTTATAAAAAAGAATTATGGCTGGTTTGATCCCGAGTAACGGATACATAGGCACCTTCGGGGCAACCATCTAAAAATAAAAAAATTTCCTTTTTCTTAAAAAAAAATCGTAATAAAAAAACAATAAAAAATCATTTTTAGTTACATTTTGTAAATTTAGATATATTTTTAATATTTTTAGAAAAATTACAAAAATAAAGCCCGTCAGTTTTTTCTTTAATTTTCATATAGTGACTTAATTTTAATAGGTTAGCCTTCGAACTGGGTTTTTTAATTCAATTTTCTAAAAATTAATTTTTTTAGAATATCTGCAGGATAGTAGTCAAATTAAGGTTCCCCCTTCTAAAAACCCTAATTTTATTTTATTTTTACCGGTTAAATTGGTTAGCAACTCTAATTTTTTTTTTAAATTTCCATAGTTTAATGTCACGTAATCTATATTAAGCGAGCTGGACTTAATATAGGTTAAATTAAGGAAATTGAAATAAGGCTCGATATATATATATATATATATATATCTATATGTATGTTCCTTTCATTTAAAAAAATAGGAAACCAAAAAAAAAAAAAAATAAGAGAGAAAGAAAAGAGAGATAAGAAAGCTTCGCTATTTTTTTCTTCTTTTTTTTTTTCTTTACTTCAATCAAAATAGAAAAAAAAAATAAAAAAACACATATAAAATAAAAAAAATGTTTCATCACTTAGAAAATTTTTTTTTCAAATAAATAAAAACAAATTAACCCTTTTTTAAAAAATTGGGGTTTAAAAATTTTTCAAGAAAATAAAACGATCAAAACTAAGACCCTTTTAGAAACTTTTCTTTAGCAAAAACCAAATGGATAAAAAAAAAATGTAAACTTGACTGTTTCCAAAATAAAAGAGACTAACAAATTAAAGTTTTATAAAGAACGAACTATAGAAATTTGATCCATATTAGAGAGTACATCCACACTTACGAGGCAATAAGGAATTTTTTTTTTATTTTCCTTTTCATAAAATTTTTATTTTTTACTTTCTTCTCCTTTATGCAAATAAAAATTAATCTTCTTTATTTGTAAATTTAGAATTAATTCTTCTAGTTAAAAGGGTATTTTAAAAGATAAACTTAACTTCAAAAAGTTAGAAGTGGTATCCAACTAAGGTATAATAGGGTAACCTCCGGATCTAAGATTTCTAGTGTCAAAATGATTTTTCAAAACTTGGTTTTATCGAAGACTATTAGCTAAGTTACAACCAATTCATCCAATTAATTATAACTTAACTTTTTTTCTCGACTCCAGCTGGGTAGCGACTTCGAAAAGTTTTTAAAATTAAAAAGAAAGCCAAGTTTTTCTTAATCCTTAGTTGATGAGCAACATTAAATAGGTATAAGGTTTGATATAGGTCAGGTTAAGAAAAATATTGAAAACTGTAAAAAATTCATCTTTGACAGCTCAGCGACTTTATTGGCGACTATTAAGAGGGCTAGCCACTTAAACCTTCCAAAATTATATTTGTTTTTTAAAATACCCATGTTATTTTTTGTGATTATTTTCTTGTAAATATTCATTGTTTTAATTGTAACATTTACTTTTGCATGTAACATACTTGGATATTGGGGGAGGGGATGATTGCATTAATGATGCAAGATAGATACGGTCAGACCTAAGCTGTGTTAGGACCTTAGAACGGAGGGTCGTTGTGTAAGCTTTGGGTGTAGTTGTATAACCAACGCTCGAGGTTGATTAGGCCACTCCACTTAAGCTTCAATGTAACTAACGAACCATTTCATAAAACTATTGGAAGTCATAGAGCCTAAGGACCTTTAAAACCCACCCAAATCATACACACTTAAACCATGAGTTAATACACTGATTATAAAAATTGCAACCCTACTAATGTTTGAGAGTTTTAGAAATGTGATCAATTTTTCATACCTATTCTTTTATAAGAGTTAAGGGTATTTTGTAAACACCAAATCAATAGTAAGGTTGCAACTTAAGAAATGATATATTAACCCACTGGTTCTAGCATCTGCATGCTTCCATGTGCATTCTTTTGTTTCATTAATAAATGATTCTTGTCTATGAAATGTTTAGGCCTATAGATAATGGCAAGTGAACAATCGAAGAATTGATAGGCTATAGGACCTCCCTAAGATTAGCGAACAATTGTTAGAAGCTAATATTGCCTATCTAAGAGAGAAGTACGAATGTTTTGAAGCTCAAAATCAGGCTTTAAAATCCCTTCTTGAACAAGTCCTTAGAAAAAACCATGAAATGTTGGAAGATCTTAAAGCTTGCCTATAAGAGTTAGATTTGGGTTTTTTGAATTACAGTTAAAGGGCCTTGAATAAATGTCAAGTTTGATTAAATAATAGCTGAGAATAAATGTTAGGCCCTTTTACTTTATGTTTTTTTGTACCCTAATTTGTTAAGATAATAAAAGTTCCCTTTAGTATGTTATTCTTTATTCTTTAGTATTCCCTTTTTGTAAATAAACTTTCATTAGTATTTGTCTAACACTAAAGGAAATGTAAATAAGTTTCCATAGGATTGTAAATAGAACTCCAAAATCATCATCCTTATTTGTAAATAGCCCTTTCTCTTTCAAAAAAAAAAAAAAGAAAAGATGAAAAAGAAAAGAGAAAAGTTGCTAACTACTACAAATTCTTATAGGACTCAGGATAAACATTCATTAAGGTCGCTAACACAAACCTTCGGCCCATTAATGTAGCCAACCTAAACACAACTCCTTGACCTATTAAGGCAACCAACCCAAACACAAACCCCTCGACCTGTTTAGGTAGGTAACCCAAACATAACTTCTTAGTCCATTAAGGTAGCTAACCCAAGACACAAACCTTCTGTTCGTTAAGGTAGCCAACCCAAAACCATTGGCTCATTAAGGTAGCCAACCTAAACACAAACCCCAACCCATTAAAGTAGCTGAACTAAGCCAAAACCCTTAATCTATTGAGAAAACCAAGCCCAACCATGAACCAAGTCAAATATAACCTCAGTCTTAAACTCAAATCGAATGAAAAGTATTGTTTCACACTGGGGCATATTTTGAGAACTTAGGGAGCAAATTCAATTTTTACCCTAAGGCAAATTAACATGAGCTCCTATCTAAGGAAATGATAACTAAATATTGAAAGGTTTAGAATGAAAAGAGCTAAACTATATCCCATACACTAACCCTTAAACACTTTAAGAGTTGAGTGATATAATGCTGAGAATATTTTGGACGCATTCCTTGAAGGAAGTCCATTTTGAATGTGATATGTAGATCAAAATGAAGTTAGGCTTTTTTTTCAAAACCTAAACACAAGTATCCTTTGCTAATCCTATTGAGCCAATTGGGGAGTGTTTTCAAAATTAAACCTTATCAAGAATCACCCCGTAATGGGGCAATTTAGAGGTCAGAGTCATCACACTAAGAGAAAAGGATGAAAATTAGTTTATACTTACTTCAGTAACATTAATTTGAAGATGATTTTTATTGCTGATAAGTTATTTTCTTTGAAAAAAGGAAGGGCCAATGCTTTTTTAAACACCGTAAGCTTAGACATACTTCACCCAAGCACATATACATAAAATCCTTAGATTTAAGGCCTTGATCTCTTAAGGACAAATATTCGGTACAATCACATTTGAGAAAAGAAAAAGGAGCAAAATGATGGGGCAAAATAATAATAATAATAAAAAAGAGAGACAAAAAAAAAAGAGAAGAAAGAAAAAGGGAAGAAGAAAAAAAGAGGTCTAAAAATTGGGCTAATATGCAAGAAAAAAGACCTTATCTATCCTAGCAAGAAAGTAAACTTGAATATAATTGCCATAACCAAAGAAGGCCCAACCTCGAAGCCCAAATAGCTCTAAAAACTCAAAGCTCCAAATCACATTTTCAACCAAAAAAAAAAAAAACCTTTATATCCAATCTGAATAAAAAACACAAAACCTTCTTACCCATCCTGAATCACACATGGCCTTTCTACTTACAATACCTCCTACCCTCAGTAAAAGCTCTTATGATCTTAAATGATAATTTATCTTTAATGAAAATGTGAACTTAGGGTTTACCATTTTCCTAAGAATAAAATAAGGCTCTACCAAAAAAGGTAGCTTGCCACCAAATTAGCCCTGATGGTATTAAGGATAGGAGACATTTTCAAAGATTGAGGGGAATATAAGATGCTCTACATGGTTACTAAGTAAGGGAATGGTTTTGTTTCTTAATAAGAATTTGTACCCGTTAGCAAACTTCCTAAAAAAAAAATACAAAAGAATAAAAAAGAAAAAAAAAAGAGAGACAAGGCAAAGACTTGTTGCAAGTTATTCCACTTATTTCTAAATCCATGTCAACCCTAGTAGTCAAACTTTCAAACCAAGTCATTTGCTTCCTTCAAATTTAGTCACATTTTAGGTTAACCCTATTAGTTTGAGTCATTTTCCCTAATATAGTTTTCCTCATGGTTGATATCCTTTAGCTCTTTTTCAAATCAGGGGATCTTATCCCTAATGCTTGCTAAGTCATTAATGGTTTCTAACAAATTCCTCATTTGTATTTTTTTTTTTAAGTCAAGAGGTTTTTCAAAACAGTAACATCCCCCAATTTTGCTTCTTCAATTGCCACATAAGGTCTTTATCCAACTCATAAGATGCTTATCCTTTATTAATCTATCTTAGGGTCTTTAGCCAGCCCGTAGGGTGCTTACCCTTTATCGATCTTTCTTAAGGTCCTTAGCCTACTTGTAGGGCACTTACCCTTTGTTAATCTTTCTTAGGGTCTTTAGCTAGTTCGTATGGCGCTTACCTTTTGTCAATCTTTCTTAAAGTCCTTAAGTAGCCTATAAGATGCTTACCCTTTGTCAATCTCCTTTAGGGTTCTAGCCAACTCATCAAATGTTGTCTTAACTCATCTCTCTTAGGGTTTTAGCGAGCCTATAGGGCACTTCCCATCTCTCTTTAGGGTTCTTAGCCAACCCGTAGGGTTCTTCTCCTTTACCAATCTTCCTTAACGTCTTATGCTAGCCCATAGGACACTTCCCCTTCACCAATCTCTCTCTTAGGATTTAAGCCAACCATAAAGCACTTTCCCTTAGTCCATTTCCCTTAAGGTTTTAGCCAGTTTAAGGATCACTTTGCCTGTTCACTTAGGTTACTTAGCTTAGAAGAGCATGACCAAGTTTTTTAAGTCAATTTTCATTTAAAGTTGATAGTCCCCTAGTGACGCTCTCACTTAAGTTAGTCAGCTTAGAAGAGCATGACTAAGTTCTCTAAATCAATTCTCGTTTAGGGTTGCTAATATCCTAGTGATGCTCTTACCTAGATTAGTTAGCTCAAAGGAGCATTAATAAGTTTTCAAATCAATTCTCATTTAAGGTTGCTTATCCCCTAGTGATGCTTTTACCTGGATTGGTCAACTTAAAGAAGCACTATTAGGTTTTCAAATCAATTCTTGTTTAACTACTCTTCCAATGATACTCCTGCTTAGATTAGTTAGCTCAAGGGAGCACTACTAGGTTTTCTAAATCAATTATCATTTAGGGTTAGTAGTCCCATAAAGACGCTTCCACCGAGGTTGGTTAACTTAGAGGAGCACGATCAAGTCTCCATTTAGTATCGTCTTACTATCCCAAAGGGGTGCTACCCTCCAATCAGTATTTTTTAAGGTTCTTGCTAGCCCGTAAGGATACTGCCCCCCGTTCAATATCTTTAGGGTTTCTATCTAGCCCATAGATGTACTACTCTCCCTATATCTTTTACAGTCTTACCAACTATTAGGGTGCTACCCTTTAGTTAATGTCACTTCTAACATCATGCCAACTTTAAAAACATTTCCTTTTCTTTAGGTTATAGCCAACTCCTAAAGCATTGTACCTTTCAGTAAAACTTACTCTCATGTTTCAACTAGCTCTCAGAGCACCACCTTTCAAAACATGTTTCACCAAATCCTCAATGAATCATGCTTAGGATAACTAGCTAGTTATAGTACCTCTTAGAATAATTTCATCACCAAGATAAAAATGGTATCTCATTTTTCCTTTGTGATAAAGTCTTACTCAAACTTCACCGTAAAGAGGAGCAACTGTGGTCACTTCATTTTTGCAAACCCTACCCCTTCCCCCACCCTACTCTTTTTAGAATTTATTTAAATAATAAAAAAGCATGTTAATTAAAAAAAATACAAAAAAAGTATCAAATTGAAAGAAAATACAAAAAATTGTAAAAATAAAAAAACTAGAACTTTTAGGAGAATAGAATTATTTTTTTCGGAAGACAGAATTTTCTTTAAGAAGATAGAAATTTCTTATCTCTTTAGAAAAATATATTCTTAGGCAAATACAATGTTTTTAGGAGAAAAATAAGATTTTAAAATTATGTTAATTTGTTTTTGGTAGTTGTCTTTTTAGAATAAGTTGGGTTGATTTATAGTTTAAATATAATTTGGTTGCAAAATATTTAAGGGCCCAAGCCAACAACCCATATGGTTAGGAGCTTAAACTGGGAAATAAGAAGAACTGAGAGTATTGGGGTTCAAAACCCACTAGGTGTACACACGCCTTTTGTTTTCATAACATTCGCTAGACACGTGGTAAGAATCTATAGGGCCACATAACATGTCAGGAAACATAGCAAATTTTTACTAGGCCACATAGCTGATGTGGTGCCACATTAGCAAGCTTTTCCTTCCCTCGACTCCTTTTTCCCTATGTTTCTCATTTTCACCTTGCCCATACCTACCACTTTGCCATAATCTTTCACAAGATTTCCACATGCACATATACAATTAAATGCTATATTCATGTTCAAGGCATGACTTACTTTGAATTAAGGCTAAAAACACGATAATATTCATTCATTTGAGCCTCCGAACTAAAGCTTGAAATCAAGAAAAACTTTATACCCGAGATTTTAGCTCTTGCTAAATTCTTTAAATCTGAGCTACTAATGAGCAAATCGAAGCTTCCTTTAGTTATTTACAGCAACAAAATCCAATCTATAGCTACCAAATCACACCAAATCAAGTTTCTTTCCATTAAATAGAAGTTCTTTCTCTAGGAGTATTCATGGTAGATTTAGCCATTTACAAGCTGTTCATGCTAAAAAAGCTATAAGTAGGACCTTTAATGACCTTCCCAAGCACGAGCTTCTACCCTCGTTCACTTAAAACACTCACCCAATTCCTTTTCTCTCTTTAGGTTCAGCCTTCAGTCTCTCTCTAAGTTATGATAAAACTTGAAACTCATCAAGTTAAAATACTAGCCTTACTAGCTTCTTGACTACTTAAGGTTCCTAAGTGCACCATCCATGAAGTTTGTTGCACCTCCTAGGCCTTGCCTTTGATTTACATAGTGAAACCCTAATCCCTAGAGCCGGTGCCTTCAAAACATCATCCTATACCTCTCTATAATCAAAAGTAATGCTACAACCGTGCTCATAGCATCCAAAAACCTAAGACCAACCATCCTTCAAAGCTCTAGTTGCCACCACATGTAGTACACATAACCACCCCACCAGCCACCAAACTCCAACCATTACCACACACCCTCCCACACCACTATACTTAAAAAAAAAACCCACATTATCCAATAAAAATCACATGAAAATGTGACTTCATGAAAGATTTGGTGCTCGAATCTACATCCATGGTATCACAACTATTGAGAATCGCCCCCTAACCCTTGTACGTAGAGCACAAGTGGTTAAGTCAAATGAGCCATATCCCACTCAAAAATCCAACCCTAACTAATGCTACTGCTCTCTAGACCCAGTTCAATTTCTATTTTCTCTTACATATATATATATATATATATATTATAATTTTCCATGTAATTCCTTTCATTTCTAAAATGAGCCATATCCCACTCAAAAATTCAACCCTTGCATTTTTTTTTTATTTTCTTTTATTTTTTTCTTAGGTTCAATCAAAATAGAAAAAAAATAAAATATATATAAAATAAAAAAAAATATTTCATCACTTAGAAAAAGATTTTTTTCAATTAAATAAAGACAAATGAACCCTTTTTCAAAATTAGGTATAATACCCCAAAGTCTTGAGTCAATATGATAACTCTAAAATTCGAACCCCTAACTTTAGAGCATTGGGCTATGTTATCCATTTTATTTCAAACTTCACAATAAGGTTAGAAAAGTTAAGCAAAATAATTCTAGTAAATTCAATTTCTTGAAACAAGCTATATAAAAGGATTAATTTAAGAAAAATGTCAATTTATAGATAAAGCCAATAAATATTGAAAACGTAAAATTCAAGCTTTAAGATATAGTGAGATAATAGAGATAAGTCAATTAATATTCAAAAATAATAAATGAAGTTGAATTATATGTAATATACATGTATTTACATGTGATATGCATTATATGTATTAAATATATACATATAATAATAATAAATTATCAAGATAAGGTAAACTAATATAAAATAATGAAAAATTAATTTAAAAATCGAATGGATGAGTCACCAAATGATGTGACAGCTTGAAGATTACTTGAAGCGATAAGTCAACACCTAAATAACAAGATGATGACATATGGTGCTTAATCACACTTAACGAAATGGGAAAAATGACATGTAGTAAACGCATGTCCAATTTTTATTAAATCAAATTAACTTGAAAACTTATAAATAGGACCCAAACCCTTAATTACAATATTTTAGAACTTTGAAAATAAAAGAACATAATTTACAAAAATTAAAAAAATAATAACAAAAATAGGGGCGAATCAGATCTAAGGTGGCTCAATAGGCTAACCATAACCTAACGTGAAGTGGCTTGGTGGTTTGAATGTTGGCCATAAGAGGGGTGTTTCTGATAAGAAGTGGTGGCCAGTTTAAGAGAACCCATTTTCTACCTTTAAGTTTTTCTAATTTCTAAAAATATCAAATATTATTAATTTATTAGTTATGAAATTTGGTTTTTTGAGGTTATTTTAGGTATTGATTAATGTAGTAATTTTATTTTAGTTAAATAATGATTAGAAATATAAGGTCTTTAAGAAAATTCCATGTTTGGACGAAAATTGAACTAATTTTTATAAATATTAGATGATTTTGCTTCAAGCTTAATTTTTGTATATAATACACATAAATATATATATATTTAATTATGGTAACAATAATTTTCAAAATTTAACTTGTTTACTATTTGTATAATTATTTTAAATAAAACTACCAGTTTTACCGAATTGTTAAAATAATTAGTTTGTGATAAAATTGATGAATGAGCCTTACATGTTTTGACTTATAGAAGTTTATAATGATATTTAGAACACTTAATTTTTATCACATATAAATTTGTTTATTTACCTTAATTTTCCATAATTTCGAGCTAAAACTATTATTTTCGTAAAAATAGATAATAGATAGTTTAGTGTAATTCATGGTCAATAATTAAACTACATATTTTTGTGAGTCTATAGGATTTTTTCATGAAATTAATTGGGCTCGTATACTATTTATTATGCATTTTCCTATTATAAACCTATATATTAGCCTAATATGTGAAATAGTGAATAATACTATTAATATGTTTGTTAGACAATGTAAGATCGATAACTATGACATGTAATTGATATTGAGAATGGTTGAAAAGTATTAAATTTTAGGATTTCTAGTTTAGAATCAAAGCCTACTTAAGTCAATTACAATGTTACGATAACATACAATCAAATCGGTAATACGAAAGGGTATTTTTGGACCTTAACAATATTTATAGACTTAATTCTTACGATATCTTAATAGTACTCAAAATAAAAATTGTGACAATATAAAGTTTACCGAAATTGAATGAGGAATGAGTAGGTACAGGCAAATGAAGTTTAAAAATGCAGTAATGAAAGCTTATAAGAGTTTGGGTTTAACCCATACTTGACTTGAAGACTGTGTTTATATTTTCTTAGGTATAATAAGTAAGGAAGGATCACGCCATCAAGTTTAAGATTTTGCACTATTACTAAGCCTAGGTAAGTGGATCTAACCATGTGTGGAGTAAATATATTGCTCTTATAACACTGAGTGTTGTTTGATGTTGTGTTAAATAGATATGGCTATATCTTGGGTGAATTGATATACTATTAGAATGGATGTTGATGCAGTGATTTTGAACAATGATAACTATACTTAGTTAACATGTTATGCTGCTATGTTAGGTGTTGATGTACTGTTTACTAATGATTGTACTAATTAGGGTAGTTAAGTGATTGCTAACCTAATCTTTTGCATGTTCACTTAAGTGAACTCTAAGCCAGATATTAGAATTTCGCTAACAAGAGTTCGAAAACTAAAATCGGATTGCTAGGTTGAATAAAACTGAAAGATTGATTGTGTTGAATGATTTACATGAGTGGTTATTGCATATCATGGCATGACATGGCATAAAAAGGGTCTACAAGTTAGAGTTTTCAAAATGAGGCTTCCAAGTGATCATGGAAAAGAAAGCATAGCTTTATGAACTCAATTTCTAGAAGCATATAGATTCTTATTGCCTGAACATCTTGACTATTTTGATAGTCTCGGTTGGTAAACTACAGTATGTAGTATAATTTTGTAAAGCAAAGTTAAGGGTCCTACTCCCAAGTAACTCTTTATTACCTTTTGTTATATTAGTAAACTATAGTGTATAGTCTAATTTGGTAGGGGTTCTACTCCCAAGCAACTTCTTATTGCCCTAAGTTCCTGGATGTTGTATCCAAATTTCCAGCTATGTCGACTAACCGAATGTAGATATTGGAGGGTATAAGATTAAGATATCGATATCGATACATGCCACATACATGAGCATAGCATGTTACATTTCTAGCAATAAAAGCATGGTTAGGCTAATGTATGTATGGAGCTAAACTTGCTGATTATAATTGAAATGTTTCAGTTGTGATATTGCCTATGTTGTATTGTTTGTTATCCACTCTTACTCAACTTCAATAGTTGATGGAATAAAATATTTTATCCTCAGGTTAACAGCATCGTGAAGGGCCTAACACTAAGGGGGCTATATACTAAGAGCATAGTCAAAGTCAACAACTTTTAGAAGGAACCTGTACTAAGTCCAGAATCTTACTATTTTGAAGATGACAAAAGAAAAGGATGGTTTATGTTTTGATGTAGCAACGCCATTATCACATCAATAAAGTTTTATTTTAATGAATGTACAGGTTGAGTTAAGTTTTTAATAGGTATTCATGTGTGATGATATATCCTGTGCTATGCTAGGATATGACATTAAGGTTCTTGAAATTTTTTAAGAAAACAAAATGGTCAAAACTAAGACCTTTTTAGAAACTTTTCTTTAACAAAAACCAAATGGATAAAAGAAAAAAAAAAGTAAACTTAACCATTTTCTAAAATAAAGAGACCAATAAATTAAAGTTTTATAAAGAATAAACTACGAAAGTATGATCCTTTCTAAAGGATACGTAGGTATCTATAGGGTGACTTAAAAATGGATTTTTTTTTTATTTTCCTTTTTGTGAAAGTTTTAATTTTTTACTGTCTTCTCTATTGTGTAAATAAAAATTATTCTTTATTTGTAAATTTAGAATTAATTCTTCTAGTTAAAAGGGTATTTTAAAAGATAAACTTAATTTCGAAAAGTTAAAAGTAATATTCGATTAGGGTTTAATAAGGTAGCAACCGAATTCAAGATCTCTAGCGTCAAAATCATTTTTCAAATATTTGTTTTATCAAAGACTAATAGCTAAGTTATAACCAATTCAACCAATTTTGAATTAGTTATAACTTAACTCTTTTTCCCGACTTCGATCAAGTAACGACTCTGAAAAGTTTTCAAAATTAAAAAGAAAACCAAGTTTCTATATTGAATGGATATAAGTTTCAATATAGGTTAAGTTAAGAAAAATATTGAAAACCAAGAAAAATTCAAGCTCGACATATATAATCTTTTTCATGATAACTTGGTCTAATTGTCTCATTGGCAATGCTAAAAAAAGGAATATCATTTTGAATATAAGTTTTTAACCAATCAATTCTTCAATAATCCACATTCAATTTTATAACATGAATTGTAAAAATAAATTAACTAAATAAAATCATATAATTGGTATTATTTACAATAGTTTATGTGATAAGACCAAAATATTTATAATATAAAGAATGTAATTATTATCTATCGTGTATTACTAATTAAAATTACAAAAAGAAAAGTTTAATAAATGTAAAATGACTAATGTTTTTTAAGCAATAAATAATTGGAAAAGTAGAATGATGCAATACATGCATATAGGAAAATAAATGCGAAACGTAAGAATTGAACCAAAGACTTCATGATTGTGAGTTCAAATGCTAAACCACTAAGATATGCTTAATTTCATGTTATATTATGCTCTTTAAAATATACGTTTAATATACATATTTCTTCTTTTTAAAAAAATATTAAAAATTAATTTTTCCTACAGCTACCCTCCTTAAATTCGTCCTTAGATGTAAGGGAATTCATTCATTTATAAAGGAAAACCGTTTTATTTCTAGAAAGTATTGGATGTACCAAGTAGTTGAGCACTTTGAGAGGATGTTAGCTAAACATGTAGAATTGAAGGTTGACTATAAGAGTATAAACATAAAACTAGTTATGCCTACGGTACTCGAGAGTTTTGAAAACTATGAGGCCTCCATATATACAAGGACATCCTTTAAGAGAGCAAGGTCAAAGATTGAGTGGGAAGCCTTATGGATTCCATACTTTCGCAATGATAACCTGCCTAGGGTAACCATCCACACTCTATGCCACTATGAGCACTCTTCTAAACTCATAAGGGTGACATTAAAAAATTTAGACCAATCTATTAACTGCTATTGTCTATACTATGAGACTACTAGATTTCCTTGTAACCATGCTTTTCTTGTAGATAAATTAGAGTTTCTAAATAATATGCCTTAGAATCTCATATCACCGAGGTAGACTAAGTTGGCAAAGAGCATTTATGGAGGTGATGGGGCTATGTATGGCACCAGAGATGTAATCATGATGGAACAAGTCCAATATGGTACACTATCATCCAGGGTCAAAATCGAAGACAACCTTTTTCTCAAGTAATGAATGAGATCATACACTTGACTCATGAGATGCAAAAGGTTTTAGATGATATAGATGCCACTCCAACACCTAATGATGCCACAAGTGGTAAGACTCTTTCATCCTTTGCCCTATTATATTTGTAGTCTTTTGGTATATGTTGATTCTACTACATTATACAGGTAAGATTAAGGAACCAAAAGTCATTTAAGCAAAAGGATTTTCCAACCACCAATCAAAGTGACCAAGAAAAGAAGTTACATGTGGCTTGTGCAAGCAAGAGGAACATAATCATCTTTGTTGCCCAAGAAATCCTAAGCATGTTGGTCGAAACAATAATACATGTGTAGATCTGGCAATAAATTTGGATAGTCCATCTAAAGAAAATATTGTGGTACACTTTGGATCACGTACCTTGGTCCTGGAGAACCAACCGTTGTTAGTTTTTGGTCAAAATACAAACAATATTAATTTGTACAATAATAGCATGTCTATTGACTTTGACTAAGCGTTATAGTAGTACGACTTCGTCTCCTTTAGTTGTGTTATCAAACTCGGGTTATGTGCATTGCAATGTATCACTAAGAATATTAAAAGAGAGAGAGAGAGAGAGAGAGAGAGCCCCTTTTTTAACAATTGAAAAAAAAAGAAAGAAAAATGGATATTAAACATGAATAATGTGTCCACATAATCTATTTACTATATTAGCAAAGCCCAAAAGAGCATTATGTACTTTATATCCTCATTCTATTAATATAAAACAAGAGCAATTACTACAATGCAATTTTATGACTTCGTCTATGTTATTTAATGATGATGGGAGTCTAGTGTAACATATAAAATGATAAAATTATACATTTTCATTTTTAGACATTCATCCATTTTACTTTATTTTGGTCTATCATAATTTATAATCAAGCTTAATCTACTCATTTCCATAACTTTATTATCCTTATTCTATTTACTATTTAGGTAAAAAAATTCTAATTTTATTATTAGTTTTAAATATTCAAGAAATGTACAATTAGGCTCAAATTACTCCCTTAAATGATCTTACTATGCTTCTTCTATTTATATAAAGGACTATGACTTTATCATTAATTTTAAATATTCAGGAAACGGGTTATAATTATCAAAATGTATTAATTTAACTCTTGCATTATTCACAATATTTTCATGCTTAATTCCTTGATGAATGTTGTAGTGCATGCAATACATATATACCCTTAATAGGTCATATCAATTTAACTATACTAAAAAGATTTATTTTATTATAAACAAAACCCCTAATTAATATCTTATTTATTACTTTCCTAGTATATATGGATTAGCATATAGCCTTACTGTATAGGTTACCACTTTAACCCTATTGTACATGGTCAAAGCTCTACAAAGTAGGTTCTGGGTAGATAAAGAGAGCTATAAGATAAGTTTCAAGTAATAACTACTTCTACAAGATAAGGTACAGGTATGACATCTTATACCGACATTTTAACCTATATTATAAAATATCTAAAGTACAAATTTTACAATACTTTGTACCTACCCTATAACAATAATGAATAATACTAATAACTACAAAATTGATACTATTGCATTGTTTTTTAACTTTAAAGAAAATAATAACAAAAGCTAGTCTATAATAAAATCCTAAAACTACATTCTCTTATATCTACTATCTTACCCCTCTCTTTTTTTTTTTTTTTGTTAAACCTTCTCTTGTTTCTTATTATCTCATTTTATGTTACTTTCTTTCTCTTTTACTAACCTAATATAGTAATTTACTAAAAAAATTTCAATTCTTAACTTATTGTCTAATATATTTTATTTAAACCACTCAACATATGGTTTTTTATATTGTATATGACAATTTTACTATTTGATAAAAATTTTATTTTGATAATTTGAAAAAATGATAAAAAAAAAAATAATTTAGCATGACCCAATCAAAAGTTGAACATTTCCAATCACATGAATATTCTTTTCTCTATTCTTCCCACCAAAATTTCATATTATTACAATTAAATGTTTTGTAAATACAAGAACCTTTCAAATGATTACTATTTAGTTCATTAGTGTAGTAATAGTTTTGATATTAAATTTGAATTTGTATAATATTTTGAAAAATGATGAAGTAAAAAAAAAAAAAAGGTTCCACAGGGTACCCTGTAAGCTATAGAATTTGTATTTCTATACCTTAACTACTTTAGACCTACTCACCTCTACTCTAAACGTAGAGAAAACACTAAAATGTAAATTAAACTTGAATTTCATTAAATTGCAAAAATTCAACATCAAACAATTAGAGATATCCCAAAATAATAACAACTAGTTAAATGAAACCAAATAAAATTATTACTTTATCCCTACTTCTATATAGGTAACGCTTATATGTGTATACGGATAATTTAATCCTTTCACATACAAATATTTATAAGATATACTGCATAATATCAATTGGCATAAAATTGAACTAATTAAACTACTAAATTAGTAAATTGACATTGTATTTGTGGAACCACACAAATTCAATAGCAAATTATTAAAGATGTTCTTAAACAATAATAACTAATTAAATTAAACTACTTAGAGAGTAAAATTTGTAAATTAACAAATTATCCTACAAATGTGTATTTCACCATACATGTGTATATGTATTTGTATAATTTCTTTCATGTACAATAAAATAAACAATCCTAAATTAACTTAATTAATCAATGAAAACACTAAACTAATGAAATTACAAATTTGCCTCTCATATTTGAATTGTGCCATGTATACACGATCCTAATCGTGTATGATAAAAAAAAAATTAAATCAAGCGCCTTAATTTGAAATTGAACACCTTAAAATAATGACTCAAAATTATAAATGAACTATAAAACACTAAATATTAATTTGGAAGCCCTAATCCTAAACCTTAAATACTAAGACCTTAAAAATCAAAACTCTAAATTTAATTAAAACCCTAAATTTATTTAGAACCTTAAAATTTCCCCAACCTATGTGATTTAATATTAAAGAATTAGAGTGAAAATTAAAAAATAAATAAATAACAATAAATAATTACAATAAATTAATCATTACTCCCGTGATGTCCAGAATTTAGGGAGCCACAACCTAGCTACACGTCAACCCTAGAGGCCAATACGCTAAGGCATCTAGTGTAAACCCCGTAAAATTTGCGTTTTTGAAATTAGAGTCGAGCTTAAATCTCGATAGATATTCCTTAGACTTAAAATACTAAAGAAATTAAAATTGATAAAAATTTTAAAACAAGACCTTAAGATAAACTTGAAAACTTCAATATAAAATCCAAAAACCTTAATCACATACCAAAAAAAGGTAAATAAATAATTAAGTTTAACTCTGAATCTATAGAAAACCTTTATTTAGTAAATTAACCCCAAAAAATGATGAACAACTTAAAATCACTAATAAACAACTAGAGACATTCCCACATAATATAAATTAATCAAATAAAGCTAATTTGGGAAATAGATTAATTATGAACTTATTGGTATAAATATGATTTATGCCATATATGTATATAAACACAACTTTAATTGCAAACAATTAAAGATGTAATATACTGTGCAATATCAAACTAACTTAAATTATGTGAACTAAAAATAATAAATTTATAAAATTATTTCCCTTCCAAGAATATATATGCATAGCATAATATATATGTATACATATTACATAAGATCTCCCTTATACATTATATCATATAAAATACGACAATGTAATCCTTAGTGAAAATTGAATTATACGATATACGATATCCATAAATTTTATAACATATACCATATAAGATCAATCAAATAAATTTAAGCTAATAAAAATGGCAATCAGCAAAGCAACTTTGAATTATATCAAATTGCATAAATTCACTATCAAGCGATTAGAGATATTCATAAATAATATTACTCAACCAAATTAAACAAGCCTAAGAATGGGTTAATAAAATTATCCTTATACATATAAATTGTGCCATGCATGCATAAATATGTATATAAATATTAAGATAATATAATCGTATATGGTATAGTATACTGTATAGTTCAATAAACTTTATTGCATATCGCACGCCATCGTGTAAAATCACTATTTAGAGTAATTATAAATCATGTTAATTAACTAAATTAAGCCAATAAAAATAATTAGATTAATAAAATTATTGAAGTTATAATGTTTTTCCCTACACCTACATGTGTAGCGCTATATATATATATATATATATATATACGTATCTATACACTACATGTAAATTTCTTCGTGTATATCAATTTATAAAAAGTATGGTACATTGCAAGATACCAAATGATTTAAATTAAGTAGATTAGATTACTAGATTAATAAAATTATGTCCATGCCCCTATAATATATATATATATATATATCAAGCCATATGTATATATATACACAAAACACATATGATTTTCTTTGTACAATATTATACTATGCATGATGTGTCTAACTTTTTCTTTTCTTTGCATACATTAAGGTATAGAAAATACCATATAATATCAACTCAATTAATTAAGCCAATTAAGGCACCAAATCAATAAAATTACAAATTTATCTATAAACTAAATGTTTTGTGCTATATAAATATGTACATATATGAATATATAATTTTTCTGGTACACAAAATTTTCTTTCATGTACACTATATTATACGATATACAATATATTTTACTATTATATTTTATTAGATACCATATAAACATAATCAATTGGTGTGATCTAATTAGTTAATATCACCTAGCCTAAACCTATCATTAGCTAACTACAACCTACATAATTATACACTAACCTAACTATCTCAGACAAAGCAACATCATAGTTAAATTGTCACATCTCACGCTTCCTTTATTTTTGTTGCCATCCCACATTGCATCTTTTAACTATTTATTTATTCTTATTTTTTTTAGTCCAACAACATACAAACATACCCAATTTTCCCTCTCTCTCGTTTAGGTTGAAGTAAACACAATACATATTTAGTTTGTTTTATTCTTCACATACGGTACACAAAATATCCCCCCTTTTACTCCTTAATTTAAGGCTTGCCATACACCTTTACACACTTGTCCATGCTTGACTTTGACCAAGTAGAAAAATATCATACTCTTTCACTCTCTCTCCTCCCCATTACAGCTAAATGCTCACACACACACTAGTCACAATTTCTTTTTCAATTTCTCTCAAGACACAATTATTTTCATTACCTCACAAGTCCAACCGAGGCCACCACCAAGTTTAGTACATCAATAGGGTTGATAAGCGTAAATTACTCTATATTTTCAAAACATATTTAGGCATAAATTGTTCATAATTGTGATTCAATTCTCAAGTTTTTTATACTTAATTGGGTAATGGGTTGATTTCAAATGAATCATGAGTAAGGAGATGAAATTTACACAAGAGCAACGACTTTTAAGGCAATCATTACCGTAAGGAGAAGAAAACCTAGAAGTAGAACCAATATTCACTCAATCACGAGTGCGATGATGAAAATTTGGAATAGTCAGCACTAATTACACCCTCCATCATAGGCGTAATTAAGGAAATTCTAATGATCTTCCTATCAATCACGATCGTGATTGTATAGCATAAGGGTGATCACGCCCTCAATAACAGGCCTGATGAGATATAATGAAGTGACAAGGAGTTCATTTCCATTGTCACGGCCATGATTAGTGTAGAATGTTGTTTTTCAAGACTATCACTCTCCAAGCCACGTACATGATAGGAAAGGACACTATTGTTCTTTTTCAACTTCTTCACACGAACTAGTACGTGGAACATATCTTAACATTAGCCAGTGTCTTGAAGTGGTATAATTTGAGTCCTTTAACAAGCTAAGTATAAATATATCATGACTTTTAGACAAGAGGAGATAGAAAACACTAGATCGAGAGAGAATTACATCAGAAGGAACACCATCAAGAAACACAACAGATCATCAGAATCCATTAAGTTTCTTTTTGTATTCTTAGGTAATGATATTGTAAGGGGAGTTTTATGTAACATTTTTCACTAACTTGGAGAGAATTGTGAAGAATCCAGTATCTATATACTATTGTATCAGAATTCTTCAAGTGAATCAAATGGAGTTTTATTCTTCTCTTCTTTTATGTTGTCTTTTAATTCCCTTTTCCTATTTCTCTGTATTTGTTCTTTTTCTATCATGTACGAGTGATAAATTAGGGTTTACGACATATTTTAATATGAATGTATTTCGAATTGCTATTATTCCTAATAATTATGAATTTTTAATGATTAAAACTTCATATTAGTTGAGATAGTATAGTGCACGACACAATCTTGTAGCAAATTTCAATGGAATACGTTAAGAAATGATTCCACTGAATAGATCTTAGTTACTAGAATGAACTATTCTTACTAATAGAGATATTTTTACGAAGTTCGCTGCATGTTATATGGAATTCAAGGATTCGTAAGCTTCTAATGCAATCTTAACTTATCCATTCTTTGAGAAGAGATTCTAAGGAACCCAATCGGGATTAGAATTAAGTAATTCTAAGAAGAATAATTATGAGTAGAGAATTCCTACAGATGAGTAATTGTTAGAATGGATAGTTCATAAGACATGCTAATTTGATGGAGTAAACCTACTTCTTAATTTGTTGTTTTCGTATTATAATCTTACTTGTTATGTTTTCTTGGTGTAAGCGTAGTAGAATTAGTACAATTTAGTTGTAGAAATCAGTTAAATTACTTCATTAAATCATTCAGTCACTAGTTAATAGGAAGAATAATTGATACTAGTGTTTAAATCCTTTTCTTAGTGGAGATGGCCCTATACTTATCCATACTAACAAACGATAGGTACACTTGCCTATTTAACCTAGTAAAGGATAAAATATAAGAATTTAGATAATAAGACTCGCTAGCTCTAATTAGAGGCAATCAAGGGTATTTGTGAAAAAATAATACAAAAATAAGTCTTAAGGAAAAGTAATTACGGAATTATGGTAGTGAAGTCACATGTAGAGCATGCGACTTCAGTATCCTTGCAAATTTACACTAAAGTCACATGCCCTCGTGCAACTTTAATGTAAATTTTTTTTTTCCACTCTACTCGTATTCTCTCCATGTGACTTCGATGGAGTTTTTTATCATACCCATACAAATACATGACGGAAATCACATGCCCTAATGCAACTTCAATGCAATTTTGTTATATCTATACACTTGTTGTAAGTATATGACTATAGTACAAAGTCAATTGAACACAAATTTCCAAAATACAATGATTCTACGGGTGTTTTTTCATTCAAATAGGAATATGAAACACTTGTATTTTAGGTGAAAATATATTTATATGTCGATACCATAAGTACATACAATGAGAATGTAATAAAAAAATAAAATTTAATCACAATTCGGTACATTAGTTGCTATTCAAATTAGAATGTAAAAAAAAAAAAGAAAGAAAGAAAATGAAATCTAACATTAACCCTTACACTGACCTAAAAATGCCTCATATCTAGATAATAGAGATGGTCGTCTCTCAAAAAGACCCATAGAAAGCTTAGTCAACAAATCTAAGAAGCCTCTAAGTGGGACAAGGCTAACATATGGAGGTGGCCGGTGCTGGGTAATCCCTTCACCCATGGTGGAGCTCTACCGATACGTGGTACACCTTTTTTAAGGCGTTATCAACGTACCATAGACCCCCAAAGGCTGATTGAAGTTCTTGAGCTAGATCCAATCTCACCTAAGTTAATGGAATGGTGCCCCACGATGAAACATCTTGATCCTGTTGGCCCCTTCCACGTCTGACCTCAGCCCAACCTCTCCTAGTACGAGCTCTATCACGTGGCGGCTGAGGTATAGTTGGCTCTAGCTGCTCAGGCCAGGTACCTTCATCAGGTGGTGGATTTTGTGAAAAGTGATGGTACAAACAATATCACCGTAGTCCTCTAAGAATTATAGGCCTCCTTCAACAATCTGGTGGGCCCACTTAATGTCATCAATCAACTGAACTGATTGTAAGGTATCGACCTATAGTGGTATAGGCAAAAGTTGAAGTAAGTCTTCCAAGTAAGGTTGCCATACAACTTAAAATGAAATGTATGTGAGTTAGAGGAGGAACAAAAAAATTAGTACATATGACATGAAATTTTGAAGAAAGGTCAAAGAGTGTACCTGATGACTCATCTACAAGCTAAACGCCTTACAATACGATTGGACTACATAAGTCAGTTCTATATATTGTTCCTCTCTATTTGCCATCTACCGGCCAAAGGGAAACCCTCTATGATCATGAAATCAGACCTACTAAGGGGTACAATGTGTAAGAAATGGTCACATGCCCAAACCTGCAGTAGAATGATCGACCCCCCGATCTCAAATATACCAATTCATATAGCGTTGCATAGCTGTTGCTACAGCCATGCTATACAGGCCGATCCTCAACTAAATGTACTCGCCATCTAAAACTCATTTAATAAGGGAAGGTGCGTGAGATGGATGTAACTAGAAGATTTATCCGGGAATAAGAATCCCCCTACTAGATAAAGGATATACGCAAGGGTATTACCCTTCACCGTCTCCTTGTCAATATTGCTTGGTATAATCTTAAATCTTTTAGCTAGCCACAACAATTGTACACAACCACCTTTCACATCATTAAACGGTGGAACATCACCCAAAAGGTTTCTCGCCACATTTTTCCAATTTTGTTGATGTTGCCAATGACAGCAGCACTATCAACCCTAAGGCCCAATTAGACGTCAATATCTTGGAGCATAACGATCATCTTACCGTATGCCTTATGGAATGTATGTGTCTCTAGCCTCCACCTCTTTACTAAGGTGGTAATCGGGTGCTAGTTCAACTAGATGAAATGAAGTCGACTAACAACCATGATCCCTGCTTCCATTAAGTACTACTCCATGCATTGATCCAGTGATATCAGCTCCTTACTCTTCTTCATGGCCAGCTCACACCATCTAACTGTAAGAGCGCCTAATGCTTGTATTGAGTTACATGGACATAAATAAAAGCATATCAACAATTGACTTATGTATTAAATGAATGGCAAAAGTTGTTAAAAAATGTACCTATCCTGTCCATACGTCCTAAGAGCGATACGATGCCTACTCACCTAAAACCAAAGGGTTGATGAGTCCCAAGTCCATCTAACCTACAATAGTGTTTAACATTCAACAATAACGATGCAAGTAATATGAAATGAATAGATATTGCAAAGTAACGGTAAATTTATATGTATGCGTATATAAAAAATAGTAATACAAATTGCCGTCCCTATTCAAATCTAAACATCTGCACTTGTTATGTCATTCCCTTCGACAGTAACTACATCTTTTCCAATCAGGCGCTTCATGTATATCCATTTCCATATGATAATGTTTTATTTTAGGCTTGCCTTTATCTCTCTTGAGCATATACCATGGCTTGAGCTTTGGAAAATTCACTGCTAGCCAATTAATCTAATCTCCTAGTGGGAAAAATGTCTTTGGTATACATCAAATTGGTTTATCCACTTATACCATAAACCAATACAATTTAATGCCCTTTTCCTAAGCTTCGTTATAGCTACGAATGCGTGGGAACAAGGAATTCTATATATTTTCCATTTTTGGTACGTACAATGTTAGTTATTCATGTCCACAGTGTAAACCCTTCCACCACCTTTTATCACTCTATTTAGCTCCCTTCGACTACTAGTTCTCACCTCAACTAATCTATTGCACTTACTGTAATTGGTAACCTTATGTGCACTCGCCCACCCATGCCATTTCTCTATCAGCTATTATGCGTATGTAGTGTACACCCTATCCTTCGACATGACCTCTGAAATTTCTTTGTCCTTCTCCCACAACATGACACTATTATAGAAGATCCTTCATATAGAAGTTGCAACTGGTAAGCTACGAGAACCTTTAAGAACTACATTATAGCTTTCAATAATGTTGGACGTTATGTATCCAAACTTATAATTATCATCTGCATACAACACCCATCTGTAGATGTCAAGTTTTGTAAACCAATGCAGAGCATTCTCATTCACTATTGACATCTCTTCTATCAAAGCAAAAAATTTCTATTATTATGCTTATATACCTGCTACGGTTGCCAATTTCTTGCATGCTTAGTTTTTTTGTTTGTGGTTGAAATTATTACCTGTGTCCTATGTAGTATCTTCATACCACAAAGGGTGGTTACCAACCATTATTCACATTGTCGTAAGTTTCTTAATACTGATATGCCTGTCTAAGATTAAGCATATTGTCTCTTCCCGTTCGCCAACTATGTCTTCAAATTCTAAAGGAACCAAGATCACGTCCTCTTAAATTCCATGTTAACGAGTGTGAAAGCTAACAATACAATGTTGTTATTTCCATCCATTGTGCATGGAATGAGCAACTTATAGTCGTACTTACCATATAAAAAATACCATCCATGCAAACAACGGGAGGGCGTTATCTAAATGTATGTACATAAGGTCCGAATGTCTAAAACAGCTATTCTATCTCCGATACACCTAGCTCTACCGTGCCTTTCCACCCCTACTTCAGCTCTAATCCTAGGTTTATTATCTTGATAGCATTTAGAAGTTTTGTAAGATCACTATACGATTTCTCCCAATTACCATACACCATCTCTATTACTTTTCTCTTCCCCTTAAACACCTACCTTCTCATTACCGTGTATCTAAACTTATTCTAAATATTCTGAGTCAAGTCTACAATAGTAATATTAAGGTTGGTGCTGACATTTCCAATGAATCGTCTAGCCATTGGATTATTATCTATTTGGGAATGATCTTGTCTTATTGCTGGATTAATGCATACGTGTGGTCCCTCGACAATTGTTATGACAAACATGCCATACACCTGCTTGTTACATGCTCTTAGCCTCCACTTTCATCCATTAGCCCTTTTAGTACAATGAATGTGCCATAACATTGGGTCCAATTCCTATACTCAAAAGTTGCAATGCCACTTTATGTTGTAATTCTTTACAGCATTCTATAGTTCATTCATAGTGCCAAATCTCTTGCCAACACTCAACTCATCACTGTCAACTGTATTGCTGCATTGTGCGTTTTGTTCATCTTCAAATGTAACATATCCACTATCACTACCTATAGTTAAGAATGGGATTGGATCTCTAATAGCAAGCTGGTTGTGTTGTATCACAGGAGTTTGAACAAGGGTTGGCGAAGGGAAAATGGACTGGCTATGGACACATAGCTTTGTAAGACATCAAAAGTCATCCTGTCCCCACAGTCATCATCTTCCACATCATAGTCGGATTTTCCTTCCTCTTCACTCTCATCACCATCCTCTTCACTATCATCATCATCATTTTCATTGTCACTACCTCTATGACCCATAGCAATCCTTTCCATATAAGGATTGTAACTCAAATCTTCTTACTAAATTTCCCCATCTTTCTCATTCACATTAACATTGACAGCGTCATCCTAAACTACATCTTACACTATTGTATGAAGGTAACTTTCATCGACTATGGGAAAATCAATTCCAAATTAGTTCACTTGCTACAATGCAATGTTTGTGGAGTTATTACTGGGGCCCACACTACTCGACCTGCCCAGCCAAACATAAATGTGCTATATACCTCATTCACCCAACGATTCAGCCATCTCAATGAAGTTTTCAACATCTTCATCATCCTTGATGGGCATAAACTCGTAGTGGATACTACCTTTGTAATATGTTGGATACCCGTAAACAATTTTTACCCCAACAATGCCAATCCCAATGCTATTGTATATTCTAATAAAAAAAATGGGTATAGTTTGACCCCTTATTCATTTTCAACTTCTTCACTGGCTCCCTATCATACTCTACTCCTACGTTATCCTTCACAATATTTCCATGTATGTAGACAATGATTTTCATGTAATTCACCATTTTACTCTTAATAATTATACAGGTGACCACCAAGTTAGTGAAAACTTCATATGGTAATCACTTTTCACTCACTAAAATTGACACTTCTAAGCAGCATAATATCATTATATGACTCTTATCTTCAAAAGGTCCTTAATTGACTACGTTAGTCGCATTAATTAACCAATATTTCAACTACTATCATCAACAACTAATACAACCTTTCTTGGAGCACATTGACAAGGCCATTAAGAATGGAGGCAAGAAACAAGAAAGCACACTAAGGAAGTTCTTAACCCCGTCACTTCTAAGCACCATTTTGATGTAATAAGGTTTTTTTTTTTTTTTTTGGTTTCCCATATGTACATATGTGTATAATTTTTCTTTTTCTTTATTTTTCTTTTTTCATTAGAAGTAGTTTAGAAAGCATGAGTTTACGTAATCTAGTATTTTTGTAATTGGATTATGTTTTGACATATAAATGTAATGTACAATGTATTTTCTTGATTATTTGTAACGAGAAATAAAAATACGTTTACGTGTACATCCTTGGCTGAGACATGTAAATGTGGCCACTAGGATTATCTTAAATTTCTATATATGTACATAAATATGTAGTTAGAAAGCTATACAACAAATTTACAATGCTACACTTAGAGAAACAAAAAAAAAAAGGAGGAAGATGAAATCAACAAAAGAAGAAATTAACACAAAAGCTCCATAAGAGACCCACAACAAGGGCAAGTAAAATTTGACCCCATGAGAATTTTTTTTAATATATATGTTAAACAATAATTTAGAATTAATTTAGGTAAATTATATTATAATTTATTAAGTCAATAAGTTAATTAGGCCCTAATTTATCAAATAAATGAAAATAGACTCAAAATGGACTCTAAAGGCCCAATAAGATGCCATGATCAGATTTGCCAACTTAAAAAAGAAATATAGGCCTAAGAGCGTTAATTAGAAAGAGCCTATCTAAGATTTAGGTGAAAATAGACATAATTAGACTCATTTAGAAAGTTATAGAATAAACACATTAAAAGTTTGGGCCCAATAATATTAAAGCCCATAAATACTAAGCCTATAATTAATTAAGGCCAAACAATAATTTATATAAGGCCTGTTAGAAGAAAAAAGTGAAAAAGGTATCAAAATAACAAAAGGAAAATAATCAATCCTAAATTAAATAAAATTTGGCCCCCTCTAGAAATTGTGGATCCCAACTCCCAAAATGGATCTTACTATATGAAAGTTTATTTGAAAATGACGAAGATTGACTATAAAATCATAAAAATCATATTTAAAATAAAAAAGTTACATGCGATTAAAGACAAAGCTCACAATTAGGAAATTTAGATAAGTTGAGTGGAAATTTAAATTAGTTAACTAGTTAGCTATTTATATAGCCTAATCTTACAGTAAGGGACTTTCCATAATTCCCTATCGTTTAATTATTAAATGATCTCAATCAGGATACCGACATTCTTACCAATGACTACAAACCTTAAGTATCAACATGGCTAAGTGAGTACTCTCAATGATTTTATACTTATCATGTGCTTTGTAGTTAATGCACCTAAAATGTCTATAATAATAAATTGATGCTTGGAGTTTTTGACTATTGCATGATTTGAATGATTTAATGATATTAGTTGATCACCTAATAATTCGACTTAACTATATTTGACTTATCTTAAGTTAAAATGGATCATGCGCTAACCATGTATTGCATTACTTATTCCAGCCATCACCTCACACGGCGGTAAAAAAAGGTCATGTGGGGTTGTTTCTATATTTTGGAATAAAAATGTTTTAGTATAGTACACTCATACAACATAACCTTAACCTTAGCTCGCAAGCTTACTTAGTGCTTGGAGACACTAACTTCACGCTTAAAACACTGTCAAGTTGTAATAGTCCACTATATATATCAATTTTATGCTAGAAACTAACTGCTCAATCACTAGCATAACTCTGATATACATAAGGCTCATATAACAAACAACTCTGAAGCATTCACAGTTCTATAGATATACTAGTATTTATATTCATAATAAACTTATATTTACAGTAAGGCTAAGTATAGAGTATTTATAAATGTATATAAGTATGTGATACGATTCAAAAGTAGAAATCTAACTAGATTGCCTAGATGATTTAGCTAATCTACAAAAAACAAAAAGTTGCAAAAACATAGTCCTCGTTGATTCTACCTCACTCAAGCCCAAACGCATCCATTTTGCACACCTAGAGGTGATCGTTTCGCGACATGATTACTCAAATCCTACAAGCAAATCTATAGGAGAGTAAGCAAACCATAACTCAATAAGAGGTAAGAGAAAAAAAGCATATACAAGCAGAATAGTACAACCAAGTTATCAAGTAATTATTACGTATAATACATGAATAAGTAAAGTTTCATCGACACAATGTTATCCAGTCCATCGTAAAGTTAAACAAATTTCACCCACTCTAACCCGAGTTAAGGTGTTACGATATGATGACCACAATGCCAATCATAAAGGCCACAAGGCCCTCCCATGTCCTAAATACTGTCAAGTCGTAACAGTTTGCCATGTATATCAATTTTATTCCAGCAACTAATCACTCAATCGATAGCATAACCCTAATATACATAAGGCACATATGAAAAATTGCTCTAAGGCATTCACAGTTCTACATATATAATAGCATTTATATTCATAATAAACTTATATTTGCAATAAGGCCAACTACAAAGTATTTATAAAAGTATATAAGTATGTGATACGACTCAAAAGTAAGAATCCAATTAGATTACCCAGATGATTTAATTGATCCATAGAAAACAAAAGTTCCAAAAAAATAGTCCTCATTGATTCTGCCTCACTCAAGCCCAAACGCATCCATTTTGTACACCCGGAGGTGATCATCACATGGCATGATTGCTTAAATCCGGTAAGCAAATCTATAAGGGAGTAAGTAAATCATAACTCAATGAGGGGCAAGAGGCAAAAAGCATATAAAAGTGGAACAGTATAACCAAGTTATCAAGTAATTAGTACGTGCAATGCATGAACAAGCAACGTATCATCCATATGATGTTATCTAGTTTGTCGCGAGGTTAGAGAAATTTTCACCGACTCTAACTCAAGTTTTGGAATTGCAATATGATGGCCACAATGCCAATCATAAAGGCTACAAGCCCCTCCACAGCTAATTCTGGGTTTATGTACTAGAGGCTCCTATTCCGCTCACAAATACCCTCAACCCAATGCCCCCAGCCTTGTCGCAACCTCCTCTCGTACCACTTAGTTTGACTAAAGATGAGAAAAGGCCAAATCATAGCAACCTCATTGACAGCATTGGAATTTAGTCGAAGAAACCTAACCATCCCCTAGTGGGATGTGATGCATGTCTATTTATAGTTTTAGTTTGAGTTTCAATTAGTCTAGTAAAGGGTGATCAACCAATTCGTAGCATACTAAACATGGTCAAACAACATAGCATAACATGTAGCTCAGCTACTAATCAACATTTTAGTAACCAAGCACAGACATAGTAATGAGCTGCTGACCACTGGTCCTTTTACTCGTACACAACTCTAAGGCCTTCAATCTCTCACCCAAAGAATTCTCTCTTGTTAACCTGCTGATGACAAGAAATTCTATGCAAAAGAAGAATGGTTGAATTCATTGAAAGCTTTGGAAGGTTACACCCTACTCTATTTTCTCCTCATTGTGCCAAGTGATCCAACCTCCAATTGCCAAGAGATTCCTATTGAGTAACGAGATATTCTCCTTCTATTGAGTACTTCTCTCTTGGCCTCCTTCTAACTCTTATGACGCCCTTTCACGTCTCGGCTTATTTGCTACTGCAATCTCTTGACTCCTCTTACTTATTGTGCTTAAAGAATCCTTATACGGAACCAGTGTTACACTGCCACCTATCCTATTCATCTGATATTATACTATTTTTCCCTTTTTGTCTTTTGTCCTTTGTCCTTTTACCCTTTTTTTTGTATGTACTAGGAATTCCTTTTTTGTATATGCCTTTTTATACTTTTTTTATTTGTAATGTTACCTTAGGGACTTACTATAAATAGTCCATTCCCCTTATAAGCTAAAATCATCTTACTTAACAAATAGACATTGAATATTCTGTTCTTGCAAAACACCCCTCTCTAAGTCTATTTTCATATACTCTTATCTAATCTTGTCGAGTAGCTCAAGATTAGTAGCAGGTAAACCTTGACATTAACTCATGCAGCATAGCAAGTGAAGTATCAAGTCATGTTATGTTCATCAATGGGTCATATCCTCCAAGCAACTTCACGTCAACTATTCTAGTCTGTCGTCGACATACTCACTCACTCTTCTTCGATATTTCAAAGGACCCATCAGTTTCTCACTTCCTATGGTAAGTCTTAGTGATAATTGAGCTCCTAGGCATATCATATAATCCTAGTATCAGAGCTTAAGGTTACAACCGAAAGCTATATGGAGACAGTCTTGACTAGTTGTTGTTCAAGATACTCTATTTTTTTTTTAAGAACAAGTAAGTTCACAATTTACAATTCATGTCGTATTTGTGTGTATGAAGATTCCTTGTATGAAGAGTATTTTCTAAAGCTTCATTTTGAGAATGTCAAATCCTAGTATTTAATAAGAGATTAACAATGTCGAGAGTAATGCTTATGGTTATGGTCGAGTTACCCAACAAACACCATGTACTACTAAGGAGCAGATTCAAGACCTTGCTGCTATTATAGCCAATTTAGCTGTCACAATATAGAGAGTCTTAGAGACTGGGTCACGTAAGAGAGTTGTTGAGTAAGGCCAATAGATATGAGATAAGCCAAGAAGGCAGATGAATGAATAAGCACCAAAAGCCTTTCTTGTGAACTAAGCACCACCTTGTCATGCCGATAAAGCCACAAGAAGAAGATTAGAGTTGGACGAGTACGAAGAGGAAGAAGAGCAATATTTTGAGGTTAATGAGTGTGAGCTTAGAGCTCCTAAAGGAGCCAAACACCTCAAAGTATAGATTTTAAACTTCAACGGGTCTGGTAGTGCTTATGACTACTTAGATTGAGAGGAGAAGATTAAAAAGATATTCAACTTTTATGATTATAAAGACATTGTTCATATTCGGGTGGCTACACTGGAATTTTCTGGATATGTGGCAATGTGTGGAAGAAGTTGCAAAACGTCTACATGAGAGCCAAATGAGAAGTCTGAACATGGAATGAAATGAAGAGAGTCTAGAGAAGTAGGTTCATTCCCAACCACTATAAGCAAGACACTTTCAGATGACTCCAAGACTTGAGACAAGGTAGCAAATTAGTGGATGACTATGTCCGAGAGTTTCAATTACTCATGATTCGATGTTATTGCGGACCGTGACTAAGAACAGACAAGGCCATTCGTTAGGTGGGTCCAAGCTTGCAGAAAGCTCTAAAGGAATAATGAAGAGTGCTATAAGAAAGGGTAAATGTGAATGAAGGGTAAGCAAAAACCCACAAACAGCTCCAATAGATATGATGCACCAATGGAACTTTCGAGGACTCATGACTCAATTCGATATGACGTACGAATCGATCTGATGAGGTTACTCACCACCTAGCCATGCTCAAGAGTTAAGACAAGAGTAATGCCAAAAGTAAACAATCAATGTTTTTGCAAGCAGTGAAATACTCAAGTGTATTAAGGATGATCTCCATATGTGTCCCCTACAGCTACAATTACAAGAGCATTCATACCTATAAGTTAGGGCAACTTACCCAAAAAGGAAAAGACTACAAGGGAATTTCTTAAGGAAGTAATGCACAAGATACAAAGGGGTAAAAATAAATATACAAGGAAGGCAATCATTGGTGCAACAGATTCTATACATGATACTATATACGTGGTGATACTATATTGGTGATGCCATTGGAAGATGTGGACAAAAAGTACAAACAACTCACTTATCCAAGTAGGGGTGGTTTGGTTAGTTCGGGTGATGTGTCTTCAAGGTCACTCGCCACTACTCCTTGCTAAAGGAAATAGATAAGAGTTGAATGATAACGAGAACATTAAGGTTGCTCAAAGTGAGTGATTTCTATATTAAAGAGATGATTGTTCGCATACAAGAAAGTAGGGGTTTATATACCCGTCCACTAAGGTTACTTTACATGTATGAAAAGACAAAAGGGTAATCTACAACTATGTTACATAAGACATACTTAAAAGGGTAAAAAAGACAAAGAATAGTCAGTGTAAAAAAGAAAGAATCATTATAGAATACTGTGTCAAAAGATACATATCGCTTGGCGTCTAGATGAGAGAAATATGGTACAAGATAGGCGGAAATGGAGTAATTCCTATAGTCAGGGACCAACCTGATGTAAGCCAATTTGGGGACCAATTAGTTTTTTTGAAGAGAAGTCAGCTTAATATAAGGTTGGATTCTTATGGTCGGATTGAGAGCTCGCCTTAACTACTCTTAGGCTAACTCCTAGGATAAAGCGTTATTGTTGAACAGGGGCAGATCTGACGTATGTAAGGATCTGATAGCCAAGTCGACATGAGATTAGCTCAAGATAGGAATCCCTATCTCGTCCATGGCCTAAGGCTAGTATCCTCCATATGAGTCCTTGGATTCTTCTAGCTCAATTGCGCTTAATCGATCTGAGGGGTTGATTCCTATCATCTACCTAGGGGTTAGAAAGATTTGTCCTCAAATCTTGAATGGTCTCTACTATTTCTTCTAGGGTGCTCACAAGGTCTTCTTCTGTTGGTTGGTAAGGGATCAAATCAAACACATTAAAGGTGGAAGAAACTCCATAGTCATCAGGTTACTCATTTTAGTAAGCGTTGCAATTGATTTTCTTCAGGACTTTGAATTGACCATTAACTCAAGGAGATAGTTTATTTTGTCTCAAGTGTAGGAATCATTCTCGGTGGAGATGTATCCATACCAAGTCTCCTAGGTGGAAAGAAATAGTTTGACAGCCTCAGCTACTAATTTCCTGCTGCTTCTAATTAAACTTAACAATCTTCCTGGTTACAAACTGGTGTAGCTTATGCAATTCTTGGGCTCAATCCACTTCAAATTAACTCTCTTTAGTAACTGCTGGGGTGCCAATCATATCTAAGAGAATGGTAGGGCTAAGGCCATAGACGACCTTGAATAGGGTCTTCCTAATAATGCTATGGATAGTCCGATTGTATGCGAACTCTACAATAGGTAAGCACATATCCTAATCCTGTAAGTTCTTCCTGACAACAGCTTTGAGTAGATTGCCTAGTGTCCTGTTCACCACTTTAGTCTAGCCATCAATCTGAGGGTAGCTACTGGAGCTGAATACAAGTTTAATTCCAAGTCATCTCCAAAGAGTCTTCCAAAAATAGCTCAAGAATTTTGTGTCCTGATCTGAGATAGTAGTCTTTAGTACCCCATGTAGTTAAACAATCTCCTGCAAAAATAAATCGGTGATATAGAAAGCATCATTAGTTCGATGATATGAAATGAAGTACGCCATCTTGCTAAAGCGGTCCACTACAACAAAAATAGAATCTCTGCCTCTGGATTCCTTAAGCAACCCTAGGATAAAGTCCATATTGAGGCCGGCCCAAGGTAAATTGGGTATTGGGAGTGTCATGTACTCTCCATCGAGTTCTCTCTTCCCCTTAACGCACTTGTACACTCCACAACTACTAACTAACTTATGGATATCTTTAGCCAAACCAAGCTAATAAAATTTTTCTTTCAACAAGTTGGCTATCTTAAACTCCCCGAAATGGCTAAATAATCCTCCGCTATGAGCTCCTCTAAGCAATAGCTCACACATGGAACAATTTGGAATACATAGCCTGCAGTCCTTAAAAAAATAGCCGTCCTTAAGATAATATCCTCCAACTACTACCCCTTCTCAGCATTGTTTAACAACGGAACCAAAGTGAAGGTCAATAACATACTATTCAATGATGGGTGAGAATCCCAATAGTTTTATCAACAAAGTTTACTATCATAATAGAGCGTCAGCAACCACATTTGCGCTTCTCTTCTTGTGCCGAATGACGTATAAGAAACCTTCCATGAACTCTAACCACTTAGCTTGCCTCTTCAAAAGCTTGTTCTGACTCCTCAGATGCTTCAAAGATTCATAGTCTGTATAAATAACAAACTCTTACATCAGCAAATAATGTTGCCAAACAATAAGAGCTCAGTAAAGAGAGTACAACTCTTTCTCGTACATAGAATAGTTCAGGGTTAGACCACCAAGTTTCTCACTGTGGTATGCGATGGGCTGTCACTCCTGCATCAGGAAAGCACTAATTCCAACTCCCAATGCATCACATTCTAATTCAAAGGGCTTGTCAAAATTTGGCATTAACAAGATAGGTGCCAAGATGAGACTTTCCTTGATCTCTCTAAAGCTCTATTCAGCTCAGTCATTCCACCTGAATCTTACACTCTTCTTAGTCATCTTGGTCAATGAGGTGGCTATTGTTCTAAAGTCCTTAATAAATCACTTATAAAAAGAAACTAAGCCATGGAAACTTCAGACCTCAGTGACATTC
This sequence comes from Lumnitzera racemosa, assembly GCA_024138005.1. Taxonomy (NCBI): domain Eukaryota; kingdom Viridiplantae; phylum Streptophyta; class Magnoliopsida; order Myrtales; family Combretaceae; genus Lumnitzera; species Lumnitzera racemosa. The sequence continues at coordinate 48,088,281 of JAMXBC010000012.1, read as the reverse complement.
TTCGGTGTCAACAATTCCAAAACAGCTTAGATCTTCTCCTCTTCTACCTTGATTCCTCCTCTTGACACTACAAACCTTAGGAATATCACTTTTCTCTAGTAGAACATACACTTCTTCACATTTTCGTACAACTTCTCAATTCACAAAATGCTAAATACTTCATGAAGATGTTGAACATGGTCGTTTAGGTCAGCACTATATATCAATATATCATCAAAGTATACGACCACACATCTCCCAATTAAGGGCCACATTACATGATCCATTAACCTCATGAATGTGCTTAACGCATTAATAAGTCCGAACAACATAACTAACCATTCGTAGAGTCCATGCCTAGTCATGAAGGCAGTCTCCCATTCATCGCTCGACCTGATGCGAATTTGGTGGTAGCCACTTCGAAATCAACCTTTGAAAATATCATTGCGCCATGAAGCTCATCTAACATGTCATCGAGCCTCAGTATTAGGTATCTGTACTTGATAGTAAGTCGGTTGATTGCTCAGCTGTTAGTGCACATGTGTCATAAACCATCTTTCTTCGAAACGAGTAGAGCTAACACAACATAAGAGCACATGCTCTCCCTCACATATCCTTACTCTATGAGTTCGTCCACCTATCTTTTTAGCTTGGCAACCTATTCAGGGTTCATCCTATATATAGATCAGTTAGGTAGGGCAGGTGCTGGCTGCAAATAATATGGTGCTCTATACTACAGATTGGCAACAGTTCTTCTGGAAACAAGTTAAAAAACTCATTTAGCAAGCTTCAGATCTATTTTGGAATATCCTATAATTCCCTCATCTCCAACAATCTCCTAACCAACAAGAACATTAGCTCATCATCCTTCTCAACAAATCGGAGCTCTATTCAGCTAATAACCAAAGTCTTCTTCTTACTAGCTCAAATGAGCTAGTTATGGGTTTCATTTACTTAGGATGAGGTCAGAGGTTCCAACATAATCTTCCTTCCATCCTTAACAAAGGCATAAGTGTTTTTATACCCATCATGCATAACATGTAGGTTAAACAACCAAGGTTGTCCAAGCAACAGATGTGAAGCTCCCATGGGGGCGACATCGCACATTACTTCATCCCTGTATACATTTTCAATACTAAACGGCACGATCACTTATTCAGTTACATGCAAAGCACCCTTATCATGAACCAATGCAGCTTATAAGGTCAGGGATGCTTTGAAGTCGGCAGACCCAACCTCTACACAAGGGATTAAGCAACCTCATTAGTGCAACTTCTTCTATCTACTATAATGGTGCACAATTGTCCTTTGATGGTACATTTGGTGTGGAACAAATTTTCCCTCTAGTCTTCCTCAAAGCTCTACAAGGAGCTTAACACTCGCCTCTGAACTAAGGTCATCACTTTTTCCTAGTCGGCATAGATACGAGTCTCCTCTTCCTCTTTAACGTCAAGTTTTCCAACATCCTCTTCCTTCTCGGGCTCACTCTCATCAACACTATCCACTACATCTCCTCAGAGAACCATGACATGTTGGTTCGAACACTTAGTGGCCCTATGTCCAAAGCCTAAGCATTTAAAGCATTTTACCTCGCTAGTCTTTCGTCCGGAGGTCTGCCCTTTCTCATATGTCCCATAAGTTGACCTACTCTCGGTTGACCTAAATGATCAACTTGGCCCTATTGGTTTCCTCGGTTGTCTTTAGATCAATCATTCCTCTCCTCGACTCTGATTAGCCTCCTTAGTTCAACTAGATCAAGTTGACACAGTAGTAGGACTCACGAGAATGTCGACTTGAAACACTTCTTCTCTGCCTTTTGACCCTCTGCGCTATCTTGATGACCTCTTCCAATGTATAAAACCTTTGTACCTCCACGATACTACGAATCTCATACTTAAGCCCAGAAATGAACCTTAATACTATACGAACCTCTAGTTCTTCCACGTTGGCTCAAATCATTAACATTTGAAACTCTCTTACATAATTATCAACAAATCGGTTCCCTTGGCATAGTTCCTACAATTTTGCAAAAGTGTCTTGTAGGTAAATCTCGGGTACAAATCTGCCTCTTAACAACCTTTTCATCTCATCCCAAGTCTTGATATCTCATCTCCCATCTCTTTCTCTAGCTGCATTTAGATTTTTCCACCACATGATGGCATACCCAGTAAACTCCAATGCAGTAAGTTGGACTTTGACTACATCCTCATACCCATAACATTCAAATACTTTCTTAACCTTCTCTTCTTACTCCAAATATTCATCTGCATCTCCACTTTCACTGAAGGATGGGATTTGCACCTTAACATTGTCTAACCCTCGAGGAACTCAGCATTCTCGTCCCTGCGCTTGGTGATAGTCTACTTCTTCTTCACCAAACTCTTCAACATCTATTTCCTCATCATCTTCCCCAATCTCCTCCAATTTTAGTCTTCGTTTAGCAACTCTATCTGCTACTCCTCTAGCTCATGGCAGTTGAATTGGGCAATTGGTCTAATTGCCTTGGCCATAGTGTCTCTTAGGGGCGTCTTCCTGTGGGTTTTGTTGTTACATACCTTAGGTTCGTTGTCTATTAACTTGTATTGTGATGACTAAACTCTCAATAAGGTTTGCAAGTCTATCAAGTTTATCGTGAACTGACCCTGGGATGTTACTACCATTTAAACTACGACCAGGTTGAACACCACTACTCCAATCACCAATAATACCCTACACACTTGAATCAAACATGGTACAGTACTACTCAAATGATTAACAACTTGCTAACAACTTCAATACCTAATAGTCACTCAAATAATATAGAAAAATACTCTATTTTCACAATGAAAAACAAAGTAAAAACTGAGTAACAATAAAATCACTTTTACCGTCACACCAACACACACTATAGTAGCTATGGAAGGAACACAACAGCCACTAATAGTAAGGCAAACCAAAACTTCACTGCAACTTCATACACTCCCTCATAGAACCGTGCTCTGATACCAGCAAAGCTAATGCGTCTCTAGAGTCAAACTCATAGAGAAGCACTACAATGAAGCGAACTGAAAAGAAATAAAAGAAAAAGCTAAGAAAGCTTAGGCAACTACCAAAAGGATGTGACGCACAACTCGATCCTACTCAGCCTACAATCTGCCATATATGACACACTAGTCTGAACTGAAGGGTCATTCACTACTACTCCTTGCTAAAGGGAATAGATAAGAGTTTAATGATAATGAGAACACTTAGGTTGCTCAAAGTGAGTAATTTCTGTATTGAAGAGATGATTGTTCGCATACATAAAAGTAAGGGTTTATATACCTATCTACTAAAAATATTTACATATATGAAAAGACAAAAGGGTATTCTACAACTAAGTTACATAAAACATACTAAAAAGGGTAAAAGAGAAAGAATATTTAGTGTGAAAAAGAAAGAATCATTTTGGAATACTATGTTAGAAGATACATGTCGCTTGGCATCTAGATGGGAGAAATATGGTACAAGGTAGGCAGAAATAGAGTAGCGCTTGTAGTCAGGGGCCAACCTGATGTGGACCAAGTTGGGGACCAATTAGTTCTTCTGAAGAGAAGTCAACTTAAATTAAGGTTGGATTCTTATGGTTGGATCAGGAGCTCGCCTCAGCTACTCTTAGGCAATCTCCTAAGATAAAGCGTTGCTGTTGAACAGGGGCAGATTTGACGCATGTAAGGATCTGATAATTAGGTCGACATAAGATTCACTCAGGATAGGAATCTCTGCTTCGGCTATAGCCTAGAGCTAGTAACCTCAATACGAGTCCTTGGAGTCTTCTAGCTCAATTGCGCATAATCGATCCGAGGGGTTGATTCTTATCACTAAGATCTTTCTCTCAGCATCTTAGCAAGGGTACGATAGAGTAAGAAATTGACCAGGCATGCGAGAGAATGAAAGGCAACGGCTGAGTATCTCAACACACAACATGCCAAAAACAGGCAGTCACTCTGCTTGATAGGCAAAACAAGTTGGCAAAGATATACTCAACCTCCGTATGAGTCAATTGGAACAGGAGGATTGGTCTTGCTAGTCCCTCTAGTCCTCGGGCTCAGCTGCGAGTTAGTAGTCCAGTAGCCTGATTCCCATTAAGTGTAATGTTGACAAACTCAAGACACAAATTATAATACGATTCATTTCTAGGCTACAGATACTCTTGGAGGTAAGAGAAGCTGAGAGCTTACCTGCTAAAGTGCAACAGCTACTTCAAGACAATGCTGACCTATTTCCTACTGAGATACCAAAAGGCTTACCTCCTTTAAGAGGCATTGAGCACTACATCAACCTCCAACCTGGTGCTGCCTTACCAAACTGACCCACTTATAGGCTCAATCTTAAGAAGGTAGCTGTGCTGAAGAAATAAGTAGATGAGTTAGTAGACCGCAGATACGTCCAAGAGAGCATAAACCCATGTGCTGTACCAACCATGCTAATACCGAAGAAAGATGGGTCATGGAGAATGTGCATTAACAACCATGCCATCAACAAAATTACTATTAAGTACCGATATCCGATCCTACAGTTAGATGATATGCTCGATGAGTTACACAGGGCCCACATCTTTTCAAAGATAGACTTGAAGAATGGCTACCACCAAATACAAATGAGACGAAGAGATGAATGGAAGACGGCCTTCAAGACAAAGGATGGTCTGTTCGAGTGGATGATAATGCCGTTTAGGCTAACAAATGCACTAAGTACATTTATGCAACTAATGAATCATGTGCTTAGAACAATGATTAGCAAATGTGTTGTAGTTTACTTCGATGACATTCTTGTCTATAGTACCAACCTCATCACCCATGTTGAGCATTTAAGATCAATGTTCGACATCCTCCGTACCGAGAGATTATTTGACAACCTGAAGAAATGTATATTCTATCAAAGCGAGGTTGTATTCCTCGGATATGTTGTTTCAGGGAAGAGAGTTCAAGTTGATGACGAGAAATTTAGAGCTATTCTTGAGTGGCCTATGCCGACTAATGCTGCCAAAGTCAAGAGCTTCCACGATCTAGCTTCATTCTACTAAAGGTGCATTTGAAACTTCAATTCCATAACAACACCCTTAACAAAACTAACCCGAAAGAATTCTGAGTTTAAGTGGTTAGAGAAAGGTCATAGAAGTTTGGAAGAAATAAAATCTAAACTAACATTTGCTCCAGTACTGGCCCTACTAGATTTTAAGAAGGTTTTTTTAGGTTAAATGTGACGTGTCGAGAGTTAGCATTGGTACTGTCATCATGCAGGAATGCCAACCCATTGCCTACTTCAGTGAGAAACTCGAAAAAGCTACCCTGAACACTACACCCTTATCCGAACACTATAGAACTAGCAACATTACTTATTACCGAGAGAATTCATTGTCTACTTCGATCATAAGTCTCTTAAGCACATCCTAGGACAATAAAAGCTTTCTCAACGTCATGCCAAATAAGTTGAGTTCTTATATACCTTTTGCTATGATGAGGATCGAATCTCCGATGCCAAGATGAAAAGAATAGGTATTTAAGGAAAATAGGTACAAAGAACAAGAAGGGTTTTGATAGTGAATTTAGATGGATATAACTCACCAAGATACAGACACAAACACAATCAAGGGTTTAATCTCGAAATAGAGTTCGATACAACTCACTAACACTAGATGTTGCTCAGGGTTTCAAATGAAGGTTAGATGCAACCACTAACTGGCTCAAATGAAGGGGTTCACTATAATCTGAAAACAAGATTGATAAGAACGCGAGGATGATTAAAGAGTTTAATCAATCTCGATAATCCAGAAAATGCTAACTCAAGTATAGCCTTGCTCAAAGAGAGAAGTTTAACTCTGTATATCTATCTGTTTGTATTTTTCTATGTATCTCCCTGTATTAGTACAAATGTTGCTATTTATAGCAAGTCCTAAACCCTAGTGGTAAAACTGTAAATAAAGTACAAGGCCTTAAACTTAAAGAATTAGGCCCATAAATAAAATAAAGGGAAAAAATATACAAGAATACAAAACTATACGTTTTACAGAACTTAACATGCAGCCACTCAACATGTCCTAGGAAGAGTAGTATCCGAACCAGACATGGTCGGCAATTGGATGTACGGGTTTGGGAAGGGGTCCTTGAGGTCTCACGTGGCTTGGCCGAGACACTAGAGAGGCCAACCCATAATTATCGAGTTTTAGAATTATTCAATGCTAGTCTCTTGAGGTCGTGCCAAGTGGTTCTTTAGTCTTGAGTACTCGACCTTATGGTTTCTCAACTCCTCAACTAACAACATATTTGATGCCAAGTGTTATTTTCCTTCCCCCCGTCCTTCAAGCTGCAACTCGACCTTAGCAAGCATTGATAAGCCTCGACTTGGATATGGTCAATAGCTAATTCCCATCATGCTATATCATCAGATATAAGAAGGGGAGCATCAACACCATGGCTAATGCTCTTTCTTGCCATCATGCCCTTATTACAACTATGCAGGCCAAGGTACTTGAATTTGGCTCCTTACCCGATCAGTACAAGCATGATCTGTATTTTGGGCCCTTAGTGGCCAAGTGTAATATTGGAGGAGTTATAGGTAGGTTCTACATGAGTCAAGGGTTCCTAATAAAGGGCAAGCAAGTTTATGTGCCGAGTGGTTCAACCAAAGAATTACTCGTCCATGAAGCCCATGCTGGAGGCATGGCCGACCATTTCGGAGAAAAAAGGATGGCTAAAATATTGAAAGAACATTTCTATTGGTTAAAGATGATGAAGGATGCACACCGAGTACTTGAGAAGTGCAAGGTGTATAAACATGCGAAGGGAAAGAGAGAGCTATATGAAGAATACACACCCTTGCCTATACTTGAGCGCCTATGGATCGACCTAAGTATAAATTTCATGCTCGACCTTTCCCGAACACTAAGAAGACATGACTTAATTATGGTAGTGGTCGACCAGTTCAGCAAGATGAGCTACTTCATTCCCTGCCATAAAACTAATGATGTTTTAGTTATCGCTAACCTCTTTTTGCAAGAAATTGTACATCTACATGGATTGCCAAGAAGTATTGTATTTGACCGTACTTTGAAGTTCGCAAGTTTCTTCTAGAAAACCTTATAGAGGAAGCTCAGCACTAAACTCATGTATAATACTTCTTGCCACCCTTAGACAACTTGCCAGACTGAGGTAGTAAACAGGATAGTTAGTAACCTTCTACGCACAGTTATAGGGAAGAACTTACACAATTGGGATCTATGCTTACCTGTCATTGAGTTTGACTACAACCGATCAATTTACAACTCGATAAGGAAGTTACCTTTTGAGGTCGTGCATGGATTTAACCCGAACTTGCCTTTGGATATGGCTATCAACTCGGCTATACAAGGGGAAAGTCAATTCGGCTTACAAAGCGTCGAGGAATTTCAGAAGTTGCATCAAAAGATTGCAGAACAACTAACATAGATTGTAGCTTAGCAAAAGGAACAAGGTAACCGAGGAAGGAGACAAGTAGTTTACAACCCCGAAGACCTTATTTAGGTCTACCCCAATAAGGAGTGTTTCCTTAGGAAGAGAACAAACAAGCTATCCCCCAGATCAAACGAACCTTTTAAGATCCTTGAGCGCATCAATGACAATACCTATGAGCTAGAGCTGCCCAACAGATATGGTGTATCCACTACTTTTAATGTAGCTGATCTGACACCCTATATACCTAATGAAGAAGAGGGCCAAGATTTGAAGACAAATCTTCAATAACCCAAAGGAACTAATAAGCTGCCGACCACTAATCCTCTTACTCGCGCACGGCTCTAAGGCCTCTAATCCCTCACTTAAAGAATTCTCTCTCATTGCTGATGATGAGAAACTCTGTGCAAAAGAAGGATGGTTGAATTCCTTAAAAGCTCTATAAGGTTACACCTTGCTCTATTTTTTCCCTATTGTACAAAGTGATACAACCTCTAGTTTTCTTCCGGCCTCCTTCCAACTCTCATAGCACCCTTTTACGTCTCAACCTCTTTGGCACCACAATATCTTGACTCCTCTCGCTTACTATGCTTAGAGAATCCTTATACAGAACTAGTGTTGCACTATCACCTGTCCTCTTCATCTGACATTGTACCATTTTTTTTGTCTTTTGTCCCTTTTATCCTTTTTCGTATGTACTAGGAATCCCTTTTTATATATGCCTTTTTATAATTTTTTTATTTATAATGTTGCCCTAGGGACTTACTATAACTAGTCCCTTCTCCTTATAAGCCAGAATCATCTTACTTGACAAATAGACATTGAATATTCTGTTCTTGCGAAACACTTATCTCCGAGTCCATTTTCACACACTCTTATCTAATCTTGCCAAGTAACTCAAGATTAGTGGCGGGCAAACCTTAACATTAACTCGTATGTCATATTAAGTGAAGTGTCAAGTCGTGTTATATTTGTCGGTGGGTCATATCCTCCAAGCAGCTTTACGTTAACTATTTTAGTCTATCGTCAACTTACTCACTCACTTTTCTTCAATATTTCGAAGGACCCATTAGTTTCTCACTTCCTACGGTAAGTCCTAGTGATAACTAAGCTCTTAGACACATCAAGTAGCGTGTGCATAAACTACTACTTACAACCACAAGCAAATATATACTCTAGTCTCCACAAATTCCACTAACGTTGTACTGACGCTTACTCTACAGGTCTGGAACATCAATGCTTTACTCACTTAGAAGCCCTATATGTAAAAAAGGTCATATTTAGTTTTCATAAGATTTACAAAAACGTTAGGGTTTTATCTAGTACTTAGTTAAGATATTATTTATCCAGTTATTCAATAGAGTGGTATATATATATATTGTTATACCTACACATTATATGTATATATAAACATATATACTTTAAGTTATTATATAAGCTATATCAAAATTATCTAAAGTTACTTAATTGTAATAAGGTTAGTATCGTTGAGTTCATCCAAACTCGACAATACGAGTTACAGGTTTTATATAGAAGATAATTCCTAAAGGGTGCTTCTAATCCTAGCATATAGGTAAAGCTATATAGCAAGTAATACCACATTGATATTATATTATGTAAATAAAATCTATTGTTACAAATTTTTTGATAAAATATGATAAATCAAACATGAAGAATCTTAGTATGTATATATCATAACCTGATGTCTATAATAGTAAGAAATATAATAATGAATAATCCTAACTGGTCAAGGTATGTTTAAGCATGATTTAATCAAACAATTAACATGTTTTAATCAATTACTACTAATCACATATCCTAATCACTAAATTTAGGCCATTTACCTAAGAAAATTCATAATTAAGAGTATAGTTCATCAAATAATTCTATGAAAATTTCTATAGACTTAGAAAAATATATAGAATCCAATTAACTATTCATTTCATGCAATTAAGTTTATCGCCTATATAGGTAAAATTGCTATTTTACTACTAAATCATAGTTAATTAAGCAAATAATATGATTTTTACACCAAATTAATTTCAACCTGTCTTGACATCATTATGAATATCTAAGATTAATTGAGTTCTAATTTCATCAATTATTTCACCTAAAATCAATTTAATTCACAATTACCCTATTTTAGCCATTTTTAAGGCCTAAAATGTAATAAATACTAAATATATATAAAATAAAAATCAGGCTACGTAAAAATAAAATATATGTAATATGTATTCTATATAAAATTTTTTAGTTTGAAATAATATCATTTAGTACATTTATTTTAAAAGTCAAAATTCAGGTAAATAGTACATTTATTAAGCAAGTATATAAAATATTCATAATTTTGAAAAAATAAAATTACAACATGAAAATATATCTACATTAATGTAGGAATAAATTTTTTCATAATTTTACCATGTCAGTTAATACTTTTTAGAATTTATTGAAAAATAAGGCATATTTTTTAACTAATGTTCATTGGCAATAAGGTGGCTACTTATTGGAGAGAGGATGTCAGCCAGAGGTGGTGCTGGTGCTTTGTTGGTGGCTAAATAAGCACAATAGAAGATCACCAATAAGGTAGGGAACCAAGCTAAGGCGAGGCTTGCTTTGTTTTTCTTTTTTTTTTTTATATATTTTTCCTATATTTGCTTTCAAATTTTCTCTAAGTGTCCTAGGTTTCTAAAGTATGTAATCTATGTCCTAGTGTCCTATTCATAGTGTTCAGGGTTGGCAACAATTTTTCTTAATTATTAAGTAATTTATTTTAATATTTTCCTTAAAAAAAATAGTAGGAGGTATCTTTATTTATTTATTTATTTGCTTTTGATGCAGCTACTTATTCTTTTTAAGCTGCTCTATGTCATTTTCTTTTTTTTTTTAAGATGATATCTTAGTGTATTTTGATGTTTTATGTTAATACTTAATGATTTCATTAATATACGGGTAATGTTGAGTCTAATTTTTCGGTTTTCTATTTGAAATTGATTTCCCCATTTCTCGATTAATACTAAACCCCAACCCAATTTAATATTAATCATCGACTAAAGAAATTGACAAATTCCGGTTATTTATTGAAAATAATTTTTGGAGTCGCCACCCAACCGGAATCGGGAAAAAGGAAGAGAACCGTAATCAATTGGATGGATTGATTACGATTTAGATACCTGTCTTTTATTTCAATTTTAATGAAAAACTAGAAGGTTCCGAATTCAGAGGGTAACCTATTAAATCCTAACGGGTACCGCTATTTATTTACCGAAATTAGGATTATTCTTCTAATTACAATATTTATAAATAAATAAATAAATCAATCAAAAGAAAAAAGAACTTAAGTTTCTATAGATTTTATCGTCGCCCCGAAGGTGTCTACGTACCCACTAACTAGGATCAGACGATTGTAGTTCTTTCAGAAAATCTTAATGTATTGATTGATTTTAATTTTTGAAAACCGGTCGAGTTTACATTTTAGTTGATTCGATTTAAAAAAAAATTAAATGGTCCTAACTCTTAAGTGTTTTTGTTTTTTTTTTTTAAAAAAAAATACTCTAACAATCCTATTTTTTTAAAAAAAGGGTCTTTTATTAATTTTTATTTAAAGAAAAACAACTTCCTACGTGATAAACCAAATCTTAAGATATGACCAATCTTAACAATCCCTAAACTAATAAATACGACTATCTATTAAAACAAATTAATTCCATATAATACACTGGTATAAGAACTAATACTAAAACTCCTGAACTAACATATACATATATCATATATTATGTTAACTAATAAAGTATAATTAATATAATAACATATATATGTAATAAAAAACCAATCTTAACGGTTCCTAATCTAATGTTTATGTCCACTTATTAAATAAATATTCACTTAAATTAATATAATGTACCTAATATATATTACAAAGAAAACTAATACTAAAAAAATACCTTGAACTAATACACACACACATATATATATATATACCATATTAAACCATTAAAGTCCTAACAAAATGATAATATAATAAATCAGAAAAAATTTGGATAGAAACCGAACCTGATTGCGAGGCTACTGTCTCCAACGTACATAGCTGCTGCAAAGCGCTATCGTGCAGATTTTATTGGTGATCAGCAGTTCGTGCAATTGCAACGATCAGTGCGGATGATCAGTACGTAGACTACGTCAGTGTAGGGAGCAACGTACGTGTTTGATGTGTGTTGCTGTTGACAGATAGGGCTAGCTTCAATTGGAATGTATACTGAAGTCGCTATCCGTAGCGTTGGGATGATGTTGGATGTCGCTACTGTCCACCTTGCTGCTGTCCTGTTCACTACTGTCTGCTGTGCTACTGTCCCGTTCGCTGCTGTCCGCCTTGCTGCTGTCCTATTCGCTGCTGTCTGCCATGCTACTGTCCTATTCGCTGCTATCTGCCATGCTACTGTTCACCTAGTGTTGCTGCTGTTCGCCTGGTCGTACTGAAGAATTCTACAGCAGTAGTCGTTGGACATACACAGTCTTAAAGGGTGTTATAACAGTGGGCTATTTGTGGGACTGTGTTTAGTCGTTGAATTATTGCTGTGTCAAGGTGGTCTTTTTCTACTGTGTCTTCTCTTTTTTTTCTTCTTTATGCACGTGTATGTGTATTTTTAAGGTCCAAATCAAATCATATCTAATTATATCTATTGTATCTGATTTGATAATGATTAAACTAGATCCAAATTAATTCAAATCCGATTTAATAAAATCAAACTAGATGCAACTAATTTTAATTAGATATGAATCCGGTTTATTTCTCTCGCTTTTGTAAAAAAATGGAAAAATAAAAGACATAGATGCCTAGTGAAGCTTAAACTTACAACCTCAAATTAAATCCAATCCAATAGTCCAATGCTTATCCGTTAAGCCGTTGGCCTGTGCCTTGACATGCAGTATAATTAAATTGTGCTTAAACCACGTGACTCTCTACAATGATTATTTTATTGAACTAAACTAAACTAAAACGAATGACTCTAAAATAATTTACTTCCTAAAAATCTACAAAATCTTTTTTATGTTTATTTTTATCTTTCATTTTTATTTTTTATTTTTATTTTTGAATTAGGACCCTTTTTGTAAAAAATATTAGGATTACGAAGGGGCAAAAATTAGGTGTCTACAGCTGCCCCTCTTTGTGGTGAAGTTTGAGCAAAACTTTGCCATAAAAACAAAAGAGACACTGTTTTTGCCTCGAGACAATTCTATCTTAAGGAACCTTAAGACACCTAATGAGGATTAGTTTGAAATGTAGAATAGCGAGGGGTAATGCCCTTATGGGTTGATAAAAATCCTTAAAAAGAATAATGAGAACTTGGTCGTACCCTAATGAGCTGACTAACCCAGGCGGTCAAAGCGCCCTTTGAGTTGGCTAAGACCTAAAGAATGAAGGAAAACTTAGTCGTAACCTGATGAGCTAACTAACCAAGGCGGTCAAAGCACCCTTCAAGCTAGCTAAGACCTCAAGACAAAGAAAACTTGGTAGTACCTTAATGAGCTGACTGACCAAGGCGGTCAAGTGCCCTTTAAGCTAGCTAAGACCTAAAGAATGAGGAAAACTTAGTAGTGCCCTGATGAGCTAACTAACCAAGGTGGTCAAAGTGCCCTTTAAGCTGGCTAAGACCTAAAAATAAGGAAAACTTGGTCGTACCCTAATGAGCTGACTAACCAAGGCGGTCAAAGTGCCCTTTAAGCTAGCTAAGACCTGAAAACAAGGAAAACTTGGTCGTGCACTAATGAGTTGACTAACCAAGGCGGTCAAAACGCCCTTTGAGCTGGCTAAGACCTAAAAACAAGGAAAACCTGATCGTGCCCTAATGAGCTGACTAACCAAGGCGGTCAAAGCGCCCTTTAAGCTGGCTAAGACCTAAAGACAAAGAAAACTTGGTAGTGCCCTGATGAACTGATTAACCAAGGCGATCAAAGCGCCCTTTGAGCTAGCTAAGACTTAAAAATAAGGAAAACTTGGTTGTGCCCTCATGAGCTGATTAACCAAGTCGATTAAAGCGCCCTTTTGAGCTTGCTAAAACCTAAAAATAAGGAAACTTGGTCATACCCTGATGAGATGACTAACCAAGGCGGTCGAAGCGCCCTTTGAGCTGGCTAAGACCTAAAAATGAGGAAACTTAGTCGTGCCCTGATGAGCTAACTAACCAAGGCGATTGAAACGCCCTTTGAGCTGGCTAAGACCTAAAGATTGAAGGAAAATTTGAATTGAGATAGTGCTTCCTGAGCTTGCTAAATCCCTTGAAGAAATTTTGAGTCGGGTAACGTTCTGTAAGTTAGATGATTGGGAGTTTAAGAAACTCTAGATTTGGACTACGCTCTACGAGCTGGCTAGCTCCCTAGGAGATTATAAATTGGGACTGTATTTTGGGAGCCAACAGGAAGCTTAAGAAACTTTAGATTGGGATTGCGCTCTATGAGCTGGCTAGATCCTTAAATGAAAATATGAATTTGGATAGCGCTCCATGAACTGGTTGAAACGTTAAAGAAGATATGGATAGGAACAGTGCTCTATGAGCCGGCTATATCCTTGAGAAAATGGATAAAGAGTAAGCACCCTTCGGACTCGCTTAAACTCTATTGGCTAAGAAACATAGCTAAATAAAAAAAAAAAAAAACTCTTGACTTAAGAAATTTACAAACGAGAGATTTGGTGAAAACTATTTATAACATGAATTGAAAATTTAGCCACTATGGATGAAATGGACTGGAAAATGAATGGAAAAACTTGTAACAAGCATCCACTTTCTCTTTCTCCTTTTCATGTCTTTTCATTTTCTTTTTTCCTTCTTTTTCCTTGAAAGTTTTGCTAACGGATACAAATTCCTATTTAAAAGGTAAACGCTATAATCCTGTAAGGTATCTCATATGTACCTTAGTTTGTAACCTAGACAATGAGCTTCTTGGATAGGCCTTAAACATTCATTTCATAAGGAAAAGGTAACTCATGATTAGTCTAGTCGAAGAAGACTTCCTTATGCACTCTTGGTCTGGATTTGACTCTTGATTACTATTCCAAAAATTATAATCCAATTTGTAAGTGATATGCTCTAATCAATCTGTTAGGTCTTTTTTGGGTTTAGTATTGTAAATTAGGCTTTTGGTTAAATGGTTTCAAAAGAAGTTAATTGAGAGGGCTTATTTTTTGAAGAAATGCTTTCATCTAACCCGGGGGTACAAGTCAAGAACCTTAAGAATGAACTAGATGTGCACCTGCCCCAGCTTCAAAAATAATTTTTATCTCAAATAAATTATCCTTCAAAATTGGAAGAGCTTTGAGTAGGGCGGTATTGTGAGTAGGGCGGTATTGTATTTAAGAATCGAGTAGATAGAAAGGGTTTATGTTCGTGATTTGGAGTGTGGTTTTGAACTAAATATGGATTTTTTTGCTTGTGGTTGAGAACATGATTCTGAATGAATATGAGGTTTTGTGTTTTTGGTTAGGAATGCGATTCAAGGCATTGTGTTTTTTGAGCAACTTAAGCCTTCTTTGATTGGGGATTTTCTCAAGCCCAATATTTGGGTATTTCTTCATTTTCCTTTTTCCTATTTTTTTCTTTTTCTTTTTTTCTTCTTTTTTTTTCTTTTTTCATTTCATTTCTTTCTTTTCTCTCCCCAAAAATAACTATCTCTTTTGTCAAGTTTTTGTCTCTAAATGAATCAAGGCCCTAAATCCATAGGTTTGAGTGCATTGGCTTAAGTAAGGTATGTGTGGCCTTTGGGCTATTTGGAAAAATGATAGCTCTTTCTCAAAGGGAACAATTTATCGAAAATAAAAATTATTCTTGAATTGTTATTACTAGGGTAAACACAAATCAATTTTATCCATTTCTCCTAATCAATGACCCTATCCTCCGAATTGCCCCACTATAGGGTGGTTCTTGACAGGGTTTACATTTGAAATGACTCCAAAACAGTTCAATGGAGTTATCAAAGGATAATTGTGTTTAAGATTTGAAAATGAATGCCTAACTTCATTTCGATCTGCATATCAAATTCAAAATGGACCTTTTTTAAGGAATAAGTCCAAAATATCCTTACCCTAATGTCTCTTAACTCTCAAAGTATTTAAGGGTTAGTGTATAGATATAGTTCGCCTCTTTTCATTCAAAACTTTTTAAAAGTGAGTTACCAATTCCTTACATAGGGATTGATCGACCTTAGGGTATTGACCTTACTCCCCAATTCCTTGGAACATGCCCCAGTTGTGAAATTTCAAAGACTAAATACCCCATGCCCTAGACTTATAGGTCTTAACGCCCTTAAGCTTCCATATGTGACCTTGGGTTAGGTTCTTTAGAGTTCGAATGGGCTGGAACTGACAACTTTTGAAGTAGAAGGGACTAATGAGTTGCCCTTTTTGTTTATATCGAGGATCAAGCTTAGGATAGTGTTTAATGGCTTTGTGTTTTGGTTCGGTTCATGGTTGGACTTGATGGCTCAGGGGCATTGAGTTGGTTGAATCATCTTAATGGGCTAGGGTTCGGGTTTGGTTGGTTATTTTCTCGAGCCAAGTGGATCTGTTTAGGTTAGCTGCCTTACCGAGCCAAGTAATTGTGTTTGTCCCGAACCGTATAAGGATTTGTAACCGTTAGCAAATTTCTTTTCTTTTCTTTTTATTATAAAGAGAGAAAGAAAATGTGAAGGCTTTCATGTTACTGAGCCCAAGTGATGAGATTGTAAATGGATGATTACGAAGGATTGCTTTCATAGAATTCTATAATAAGTTTATACAATTTATCGTTACTAAGGGTCTATTTACAAGCAAGGAATTCTGAAGAATAAAAGACTAAACAAAGAAAATATCTAGATCTTATTTATTCCAAATGAAGAAGGCTATTTGCAAAATGCAAAATTTACGTAAAAGAATGAATATTTCTGGTTACTAAAATACTAGGCAAAATGATAACTACCTATTATTTTACAGCTTTAATTCTTTTCGTTTTGTTTCCTTTTTTATTTTTATTTTTTGTCTTCTATTTACTCCGTGAGGGTTGAGCTCAATTGATGTGGGCCCAAAGTGATAGATTCGAGCCCTAATAGATGTACTAAAGCCTTCATTATAGTAATATTTATAGGGCTCTTCTATAGGGGCAAGATGAGCCCAATCTTGTTCCTAATGATTTTTTACTTATTTTGGCTAAAAAGTTAAATCCATATCTAAAGTATCTTTTAAGGCCAATGAAATGGGTAGATGTAGATCTGTTTGGAAGCCCATTGACTCCATTTAGCTATAGTTATGTAAAAAAGAAAAAATCAAAATTACAATCATCACCTATTCTAAACTTTACATAGAATTATTACGAATTATTCACGGAGAAATATTACAACTACAACTTCACAACTGCCCTTATCCATTTAGGTTCACTACATCATAGGTTCTTCTGATTTTTTTTAAATGTTTTCATGTGATGCAACGGGTAGGTTCTAAAAGTCCTCAAGTTCTGCAACCACCGCGTTTTTTCAAAGCAACGGTTCTGTGGTCGCATCTGAACTTGAGTGTGGTAGCCTAATAGACCTCGGAAGGTGGTTGCCCTACAACATCCGAAACTTACACAATGGCCCCCCACCTAAGGTCCTAAGACGGCCTAGTTCTAACCATATCTACCATGCAATTATGATCTAAAAAAATAGAATAAAAATAAAGTAAACCCCCAAAGCTATCCCTAGTAAATAAACTTCAACAAAAAATGTTAGTAAAAAAAAGATAATAAAATAAACAAATACATAAAATAACATACCCAATTTCTTTTTTTTTTATTTTTATTATTTCATCTTTTTATTTATTTTTTTTAAAATAATCATATTTTCGGTAACTTCTAGTGGCTAGCCCTCTAGCGTCCCCAGTGGAGTCACCAAACTATTGAGTTTGATTTTCGGTTTTCTATTTGAAATTGATTTCTCCATTTCCCGATTAATACTAAACCTCAACCCAATTTAATATTAATCATCGACTAAAGAAATTAACAAATTCCGGTTTTTTATTGAAAATAATTTTTGGAGTCGCCACCCAACCGGAATCGGGAAAAAGGAAGAGAACCGTAATCAATTGGGTGGATTGATTACGATTTAGATACCTGTCTTTTATTTCAATTTTAATGAAAAAACAGAAGGTTCCGAATTCGGAAGGTAACCTATTAAATCCTAACGGGTACCACTATTTATTTACCGAAATTAGGATTATTCTTCTAATTACAATATTTATAAATAAATAAATAAATCAATCAAAAGAAAAAAGAACCTAAGTTTCTATAGATTTTATCGTCGCCCCGAAGGTGTCTACGTACCCACTAGCTAGGATCAAACGATTGTAGTTCTTTCAGAAAATCTTAATGTGTTAATTGATTTTAATTTTTGAAAACCGGTCGAGTTTACATTTTAGTTGATTCGATTTAAAAAATAAATAAATGGTCCTAACTCTTAAGTGTTTTTGTTTTTTTTTTTTAAAAAAAATACTCTAACAATCCTATTTTTTAAAAAAAAGGGTCTTTTATTAATTTTTATTTAAAGAAAAACAACTTCCTACGTGATAAACCAAATCTTAAGATATGACCAATCCTAACAATCCCTAAACTAATATATACGACTATCTATTAAAATAAATTAATTTCATATGATACACTGGTATAAGAACTAATACTAAAACTCCTGAACTAACATATACATATATCATATATTATGTTAACTAATAAAGTATAATTAATATAATAACATATATATGTAATAAAAAACCAATCTTAACGGTTCCTAATCTAATGTTTATGTCCACTTATTAAATAAATATTCACTTAAATTAATATAATGTACCTAATATATATTACAAAGAAAACTAATACTAAAAAAATACCTTAAACTAATACACACACACGCATATATATATACCATATTAAACCATTAAAGTCCTAACAAAATGATAATATAATAAATTAGAAAAAATTTGGATAGAAACCGAACCTGATTGCGGGGCTACTGTCTCCAACGTACGTAGCTGTTGCAAAGCGCTATCGTGCAGATTTTATTGGTGATCGGCAGGTCGTGCAATTGCAACGATCAGTGCGGATGATTGGTACGTAGACTATGTCAGTGTAGGGATAATATATATATATTACATATAATGAGTAATTATATGCATATAATCATGTTTCTAGCATGTTTCTTATTTGTAAGATATATCTTCTATTTATTTTTGTGGGTTTATTGCTTATTATGTATAATGACAAAATTTTTGGTTAATTTACAAGTATATTTATTATATATATATCAGGTATATTCATAAAAATACACATATATTCATATAATATATTATGCTATATTATTTCTTTTTATAACTTAAATAATCTATCTTTAAGTCGTTATTGCATTTTAAACTTGGTTTTGAGGGTTCTCATGAGTTTTATGCCATTTTGAATAATTGTGTTTCTAAGGCTAAAATTGGGTTTTTAGGATATTATTTCTAAAATCTAACTTTACTAGATCACTCTAACTAATTTTTTTAACTTAGTTGTAAAGTTTAAACTTAATTAGATAAATTTTTCCCAAAGGCCCTAAATCTAAGTACGGTTATCCTAATGACGATTTTAATGGCTCACACTACCATAAGTGACTGAAGGTTATGTTTAGAGACCTCTATTATAGGGCATGGGTATGGACTGTAGGGGTCACTTTACCATTAAACTTGAGAATTTCTATACCATTATTTCAATATATGGTTAAAAACCCAAGTGTTAGAATCCGATTATGATTGGTGTCGATAAATCTCCAACCTTTACTTTAGAGGGCATTAAATTAAAAATTGTATGCAAATACTACTTGTTCGACATACTACTTGTTTGTTAATTAATTGTTTAATGATTTCCTTGCCAGTATAGTAGAATAGATATCTCATTAAGCTTGTATAGCTTACTCCTTAACAGTTATCCTTTGTAGGTTAATTAATAGAAGGGATTAGGATAAGAGTCAAGTGTAAAGTGCAACCAGTAAATAGTTTAATGAAAGGTTAGAGTTAGAAAAAGATTTATACAGTAGACTTAGAACATCCTGTGTGATAAATAATCCCATGGCATACCGTATCTTGTTATTTGAAAAGGGATACTGATTCTTTACGATTCTGATGAACTGTGGAATATTGGATATCCATAGTTATTTATACTTTATGCTAAGTTAAAATTAAAAATCAAAAGCCCTACTGATTAATTAGTTAAAGTCTTGCGATATCTAACTTATAAGGCAATTTTCGTATCATGAGTATATATGTGATATAAAGATTTTAGGCAATCCTACTAAGCCCCCTTTAGGTTCTTAACAACTAGTAACCTGTAACCTATCAAATAACCACATCATCAAATTATTTCTTCCAACATACACAAAATGATAAATCTCCATATCACATTAATAATAAGTGGAATAACTCAATGAGGCCAATCCATCCACCAAAGACATAAAGGACTAGAATAATCCTCATAATCACCGCAAATGGAGCTCATAGCTCAATACTTAATACGAAAATAACAAATACTAAAAAGTCATAGTCACTCCAAACGAATAACATAAAATACCAAGAGAATAACAAACGACTCCACCTAAAGGTTTAATAAGTAAAATCAAATAACAAAACCAAAAATAACTAGAACTACCAAATCCCAACTCCATATGATCTCGAAAGGTGAGCTATGCCTAGTACGGAATACCATGGTTGTTAAAATCGCGAGTCAAAAATACGATTCTATAAGTTTATAATTTTATAATATTTTTCTTAATTAAAATGAATGTAAACTTGCTTATATGCAAACTTTTAGTCAAATTATGAACTTTCATGTACGATTCTACCAATTTTATATGATTCTATCGATTCTAAGCATTAAAATGAACTATAAAATCATGATTTTGACAACCATGTAAAATACTACAAACACATGCACATGATCAAGTAGTTAACAATACACATGCATAAACAAGTAACATTTAATATGTAGCACTTACCCTTTTTTTTATATTATTAATAAGGTCGATCGATCAACATAGTCTTAGTGTTTCAAAACTTAGAGTAACTCATGACCCTAAACAAGAAATTATATAAAAATTGGTGTTGGGTCATATCAAGTCCTCCCTAACACTTAAGTAACCCTCTTAAATCTAATTGAATCATGTCGATGTGGGACTTCACCAGATATAGTATCATGCAAAGATCACCAACACCATTGGACCTTATTAGTAGGAGGGTGAAGCCAAGCATAAGTAGTACACTTATTTAAAGGTTCAAGTTTATTTTAAGTCTAATTAAATTAACTATCCTAGCACACACACAAAACAATCATGTATCCCATACCTAGTGCTCCTATCTCAATAAGATTCGATACCTCATTACTCCTAGTACCTATTCAAAAATCTAAATGCTAAGTTTGGAATTTTATTCAATACTCTCCAACTCCACTTAACACACTTCCCTTTTACCTCAACCCCTTACCTTATCATTTAAGCTTCCAACTACCCTCTACGTATCCCTCCATATCCTTTTATTTACTTTCCAACATCTCATAAAATACACATACATTCCTTGCACCATACATCCGATTTACATATAAAATTATACACATGCATATACACAATCACCAAATAGTTTCATATACAAGACAACAACACACATATACACACACATCAACCAAAAGTTAAGACACACACATGCACATCTATTCATGCCACCAATTTACTTCACACATATAAAAAATTCAACATTCATCCACACACTCCTCATCTCACACAATCCACATCCCTCACAATACATACACACATGAAATTCAACACAAACACACTCTTATGCGTATGAATTTCATACACATACATATATTTTCCAATGTCACTCACATACATACAATGTTGGACTAAAGATTTACTAATTGATTTTGATGAGAACAAAGCAAAAGTAGAAGATTAAACTAATTGTTATTTGATATTATTAAGTTAATTGAACAAAATCGATTAATTTGCTTCATGATTAAATATGTCAATTAACTCTACAAGATATTTATTTTTTGAATGGTGATCAAAATGATCTTGAAGTTGGATTGAAATACGTGGTTGTTCTTTATGTGTTAAAATTGATTTCAGGATTTTTTTAACCTATCGACTTGACGGTAAGAGGAAGGACCAACCTAATGGTGAAATGCCCTAGATAATTAAAAGAAAAGCTTTCTCATCCTAATGAGCCACAATACCTATATACTTATCACTATTCTTATCGACAGTAGTATTACTTATCGTCATGACAGTAAGAGGATGATACCGTCATGCCGGTAAGCTTGTTTAAAATAGCCATTGGAGCATTTAATGCACAATAACAAAAAGAATTGAATGAGTTGTTATAAATGCTCAGCAACCCAACTAAAGAGGATTAAGAACTAATATTCTACTGCAATAAAAAAACATTCTCTTACATTATTTGGCCTTATCACTTACAATTTGTCTCTTGTACTCTTTATTTACAATCAAACAAGTGAGATTTAGTGTGTAGTACTTGAGAGTTCTTGTATTTGCAATCTTAAGAGAGAAAAGCATTATAGTTTGAGATTATTGTGAGTAATAGTGATTGTGTAAACTTGTGTAGCTCTTTGAGCATTACATTGAGAGATTAACAAAGTGGTGTAGAGTCCTTGATTGGAGGCGTTTGTAGGTTCGTAGAGACTAGGGGGCGGTCTGAACTTTACATTATATCTAAGCTTGATTTTCTTTATCCCTATCTCTTTTAATTTACACATTTATTATTAGTTTATCATTGCCTTGATCATTCTTATTGTTGTATTTAATACGGAATTTTGAAAAGAATTGTAATTTTTCTTAAAAACTCAATTCACACCCCTCCCTTCCCCCTTACCCTCTCGAGTTTAGCCTAGTATTCTTCAATTGATACCAGAGCTAGTTTCTAATCACTTGCTTAATTACATATTAGAGTAAACATCATGGCAACTAATGCATTAGGCCTTTTAAAAGGACAAGCAATTAATAGGCCTCCTCTTCTAACCAATGGCAACTATCCATTTTGGAAATGTAGGATGTCTATATTTTTTAAAGCACAAAATAGATTATTGTGGCATGTAGTTAACCAAAGACTATTTAAGATAGAAGGGAAAAAAGAAAAAGATTATTCAGATGATGATTAAAAGTTACTTAATCTAAATGAAGTTGCTATGAACATCATGCATTATGCCATAAATGAAAATGACAGATATGTACATATAAAAGTACTAAAGGAATATGGGATGAACTACAAAGTACATATGAGGAACTAATAGAGTAAGTGATACAAAAATAAGCTTATTATATAGATAATTTGAAAATTTTAAGATGGATCCAAATGAAACGATTGATGAGATGTATAATAAAATCATCAATCTCTTAAGTGTTCTTGGAAAGACATTTACTAATCTTAAGATAAATCCGCCGAGAGATTAGGAAACCAAAAGAACCGCAATTGAGGAAGCCTATGATCTTAATGAAATGTCAAAAGAGCAACTTCTTAGAACACTTAAAACATATGAGATGGTGAAAAGATAAGGAGAGGATTCTAGAAAGAAGACAATTGCTCTAAAAGTCACGAAGGAGAACACAAGTGAAGAAGAAAGTAAAGATGATGATGAAGAAGCAATGTTGGCAAAGAAGTTTAGAAAGTTAATAAAACTTAACAAAAGGATTAAGAAGGATAAGGATGGATATGGATTACCTTCTAAGTTCAAGAAGGAAAGAAAGAAGTCATCAAATGCTATAATTGTCAAAAGCCGAGACATATTCAATAATATTGTCCCTTACTCAAGAAGGCCGATAAAGATCAAGAAAGAAAGTTATGATTGCTACTTAGAGTGATGGGGGTTCTAGCAACTTCGATAATGAAACTTGTTTCATGGCTCTTAATAAAGAGGTATGCTCCCCCTTATATGGCTCTTCCTTTAATGAACTTAGAAGTATGTATAATGAATTATTGAAATAATTCATAAAAGTGCAAAAGAAGAATAAAGTGTTAAAGCAAATAACAAGTGAAGTAGGTGAAGAATTTAATATTATCAAAAGTGAATACAATAAAGTAATTAATGAAAAAGAAGGGTTAGAAGAAGATAATGAATATTTCAAAATCGAGATTAGGAAATTAACAGAGGAAAATGAAGAGTTAAGTACTAGAAACATTGAATTGATAAATGAAAATACCAAATCGAAGGAAGCTAATCAAAATTTTGAAAATGAAGTAAAAGAAATGAAACTTAAGGAAAAAATAATTTTGTTAAGGCCTCAAATAAAACTTGCAATTATTGTGGAAGATATGATCATATTGTACATAATTGTGCAATACGTCACGATATCTCCTCAAATAACAAAGGCAAAATGGTTTAAGTCCCTAAGGAATAAGCTTACATTACAAAAACTAATACTAAAAGATCCAAACTAAAATGGGTATAAAAGAAATGACCATTTGTTTCATAGGGTCCTTCAAGGCAAAATAACAAATGGATCTTGGATAGCGGTTGCTCAAGATATGTGAGGGGTTGCTCAAGATACGTGAGGGGAAACGCATCCAAGTTTGCATTTATAAACTTTAAGGATAAAGGAAGTGTGACCTTCAAAGATAACCGAAAGGCTTACGTTATTAGAGAAGGTAACATTTGTGTTAATAATGATCTTATTATTAACCATGTATTACTTGTTGATAACTTGAAGCATAATTTACTTAATATTAGCCAATTGTGTGATATAGGATAAAAATTAATCTCTCATGCATCAAAGCATTTTATTGAAAACATTAATAATGACCAAATCCATTTTGAGGGGTATAGATAATGAAACATTTACAAAATTGACTTCAATATATTTTCATGCTCTCTTGAAACTTATCTATCTGCTCAAAACAATGATAATTGGTAGTGGCATATAAAATTAAGACATGCTAGTATAGATATCTTATCAAAACTAGTCAGAAGGAATCTTATTAAAGGATTACTAAAGATCAGTTTTAATAAAAATAAAACATATCAAGCATGTCAATATGACAAACAAACACAATCATCATTCAAATCAAAAGATTCCATCTCAACTTCTAGGCCACTCCAACTATTACACATGGATCTATTTAGTCCAACCCAAACCTTAAGTTTGGGAGGGAAAAGATATAATTTAGTCATAGTTAATGATTTCACTGGATACAATTAGACCTTCTTCTTTGCAAACAAGGATGAAACGTATCATGTGTACTTTAATTATAGCAAAAAGGTCCAAAATGAAAAAGGTCTTTCTATTGTTTCTATAAGAAGTGATCATGGGGAAGAATTTGAAGATCATGATATGGAAGATTTTTGTAATAAAAATGGAATAGAACGCACCTTTTCAACACCTAGAACTTCGTAACAAAATGAAGTCACCGAAAGGAAAAATAGGACCCTTATAGAAATGGCTAAGACTATGCTTTATGACTATAATCTACCTAAATATTTTTGGGTTGAAGCCATTAATACCGCTAGCTATATATCAAATCGAGTTTTCATAAGGCCTATTCTTAAGAAAAACCCCTATAAGACAAGGCCTATTCTTAAGAAAACCCCCTAATATATCATATTTTATCCTTTTAGTACAAAGTGTTACATTCTTAATAATGGAAAAGAATAACTTAGAAAAGAACAACTTGGAAAATTTGATTCAAAATCTAATGAAGGCATCTTTCTTAGTTATTCTCTTGCTAATAAGGCTTATAGAGTGTATAACAAAAAAGAACTCTTGTTGTAGAACAGTCAATCCATATTGCATTTGATAATACATATGCATATAGATAGTTTAATGATGAAATAGAAAACATTGGTGCTCAATTGGATAGTCTTGGTCTTAACAAAGATCGATCCATTTCAAATGAGAAGGAATCTTCTTGGCAAGATAGTATTATTGACAATTCTAACATAGACTTACCCAAAGAATGAAAGTTCGTAAAACATCAACCTAAGGATTTAATAATAGGAGAACCATCTAATAGGATGTAAACTAGAGCCTCTCTTAAGAACCTAAGTAATGTGGTGTTCCTATCTCAACTTGAACGAAAAAACGTAGATAAAGGTCTAAAGGACAAATTTTGGATTTAAGTTATGCAATAAGAGCTAAATGAAATTACTAGAAATGAAGTATGGAACTTAGTACCAAAACCAAATAATACATTAGTAATTGGAACCAAATGGTTATTTTGAAACAAGTTAGATAAAACCAAAATAGTAACAAGAAATAAGGTATGCCTAGTTGCTAAAAGTTACAACTAAGAAGAGGAAATTGATTTCAATGAGACTTTTGCTTTGATTGCTAGATTAAAAGCCATTATGATGCTTTTAGGATTTGCCACATATAAAACTTTAAACTATACCAAATGGATATTAAAAGTGCCTTCTTAGATGGCTATATCAAGGAGGAAATATATGTAGAGCAACCACCGAGGTTTATGGATAGTGAATTCGCAGAAAATGTATATAAGCTTAATAAAGCCTTGTATGGACTTAAGGAAGCTCCTAGAGCTTGGTATGAAGATTGAGTAGCTATTAAGGTATTGGAGGAACTAGGGGAAGGTAAAGAATTTAGCTAATATTAGACTTAATCTTAAGACCAAGATTCTACACCATATTGTGATCCATAACTATTGTCCCCGTCGAGACCAACAACCAAATGTTACATATCAAGACTTATGAATCCTATATTATCTCCTCATGAACAAACAAATTGACTTTTTTAGCATTGTAGTTTAGTGTTTCAAAAATGTTGCCAATAACCCCTCTCAAGCTTTCCTAAGATTTGGGTAAATGGTTACACAATTATTGATCCATAAGGGTGTTCATTTCCCTACACCTTCACGAGTAGCTCGTATCAAGCATCTTGAACTAGTTGACATCTGTCTTCAAGTCATTAGAGAGTCAAAAGTATATTTTGTTTATTTAGTTGAATTGATAATAGTTGACTTATCTTAGCATATTGAACTTATCTTATAACTTGGCATATCTTATGTCCTCCTAAATTGGTATATCTAATATGTAAAGTTATTATGAAGAGAATATTTTATACTCTAATACGTTAATACCCTCTTCTTGCAAGCATTCACTTAATCTTACTCAAACGTCAAAAATCTTGAAATCAAGTGCTAAATTGAAGGGGAGTTTTTAAGTATATAAGAGCTTTGTCCTCCTAAAAAAAGGGGAGATTGTTGAACTAAAGATTCACTAATTGATTTTGATAAGAACAAAACAAAAGTGGATGATTAAACTAATTATTATTTGATAAAATTGAGTTAATTGAATAAGATCAATTAATTTACTTAATGATTAAATATATCAATTAACTCTACAAGATATTTATTTTATGAATGGTGATAAAAACAATCTTGAAGTTGGACTACAATATGTGGTTGTTCTTTGTGTGTTAAAATTGATTTTAAGAGTTTTTTAACCTATCGACTCGACAGTAAGAGGAAGGATAGGCCTGACAGTGAAAAGCCTTAGATAACGAAAGGAAAAACTTTCTGATCTCAATGAGCCAGTTTATCAATACACTTGCCCGTAGTAGTATTGCTTACCATTATGATTGTAAGAAGACAGTACTATCATGCCGCTAAACTTATTTAAAGTAGCCATTAGAGCATTTAATGTACAATAATAGGAAGAATTGAATAAGTTGTTATAAATGCTCAACAATCCAACTAAAGAGGATTAAGAACCGATATTCCACTACAATAAAAAAATATTCTCTTATATTCTTTGGCCTTATTACTTACTATTTGTCTCTTATACTCTTTATTTGCAATCAAACAAGTGAGACTTAGTGTGTAGTGCTTGAGAATTCTTATATTTGCAATCTTGAGAGAGAAAAGTACTACACTTGAGATTATTGTGAATGATAGTGATTGTGATTGTGATTGTGTTTGTGTAAACTTATGTAGCTCTGTGAGCATTGTAATGAGAGATTAAAAAAGTACTGTGAAGTACTCGAATAGAGGTGTTTGTAAGTCTGTAGAGGTTAAATGGCACTCCAAACTCTATGTTACATCTGACCTTAATTTTACTTATCCCTATCTCTTTTAATTTCTACATTTATTATTAGTTTATCGTTATCTTAATCATTCTTGTTGTTGTATTTAGTACATAATTTTGAAAAGAATTATAATTTTTCCTAACAAC
Source organism: Lumnitzera racemosa (assembly GCA_024138005.1). Taxonomy (NCBI): domain Eukaryota; kingdom Viridiplantae; phylum Streptophyta; class Magnoliopsida; order Myrtales; family Combretaceae; genus Lumnitzera; species Lumnitzera racemosa. The sequence continues at coordinate 48,060,647 of JAMXBC010000012.1, read as the reverse complement.
TCAATTCACCCTCCTTCTTAAGTTTAGCCTAGTGTTCTTCATACAATTCTACGCACGCATACAATTTAACACCATCGTAACACATTGAATTTTTGTAGACAATACTTAACGTGTCACACGTACACATATGCAACACCAATAATACGACACCTCTACAAACTAACCACATAATAATTATCTACCAGCACCATACCAACTACTAAAACACTTTATCCCAAAACTAAAAAAAAAAAAACGTTAAAAGATATAAATTGGAAAAATAAAAAGAAAATAGAAGGAAGACTTATCTAAAAACGGGTGAAAGATTAATTTTTGTTGAATTTCTTCTTCAATAATTTATATCTTGATTGAGATTTTAATGTTTGGTTAAAAACTAGGAGTTTTCTATTTCTCAAAAAAGTAATATATTTTTAGTAAGGAGAGACATGGGGTTGAATTATAAGTTTTGTTTGCTATAAAGGATAGTAGGAATTTTAAATCTTTTTTAGGACTATATTATCCTTACTATCCCGAGTTAATTACACATCATATCATGTCTCTAAGTCTTTATTTTATTATTCTATTTCCTTTATTATTATAATAATAATATATCCTTTTTTCCAAATTTTACAGCTCCTAATTGAATTAATCGAGCAAAAATTTACCTTAAACCCTAGCATGTGGTGCCACCCCATCCCATACATGCATGCATTTGAATTTCAAGTATTTATATCAATAAAGTTAAGCTAATCCCATCCAACTAAAAGCCAACTAATCTAGTCTCTTCCCAACTAAAGGGATCTTTCACAATTCTAAGGTGAAAAGACTACCCCAATACATTAACTTCCCTATTTAGCTAACTTCATAATTATCGATGCAAGCTTAAGAAAAAAGGTTAACTTGTTGCCTTTTAGGGAGTCTTTCGTATAGATTTTTTTTCCTAAATCCCATCAGCACACATTCCCATCCTCTCATCTTTCCATTCCAATCATGTCAACCCCTATACACACAAAAACTTCACATCATTTAATAATTTCAAAACACCCTAAATCCTCTCATACATCCCCTATTCATGTCTACAAGTAGTCCCCAAAATCCATTTCACCACTAAAAAATTCACTTCAAGTGCCTCTCATAAACCCCCATTGAGAACCCTACTCTGGTACTCATGAAACACTACTCTTGGCACTACAATTGGAGTGAGAAAACCACCCACTTCTAGCTTATCCTTACCTCCCTCTTGACCCTAAAAACCAAGCTAAAGTTAGCGCCCAAACACCTCACCAAGCTTCGACCTTGTGACCTCCATTTTACTCACATAATCACCACCTCAAGCCACCATTCTTGAGCAAGCCAAGGAAGGAACCACTAAGGAGCAACCTAGGAAACGTTTTTGGAGTAATAAATGCAAGCAAACCAAGGCTATAAGGAGAAGTAACCTTAGATGCCCTTCTTGTAGGTACAACTAACTTCTTTTACTTAGATGTTCTTGTTGATTCCACCTTTTCCTTAACATTTGTTGTAGTAGAAAGTAGGTTTAAAAGTTATAAATATGTATAGATGAGTTCCTTGAAGATCTTTGAATGTAAGAAGTATGTAAAATTCTTGTAAGTTCTATAAAAGCTTGATGTATATTTTTTGTACTTGTTAAACATGTAACAAGGACATGACCAGAAGGAAAGGACCTCATTTGACCCGTATAACATGCTTGATTGATATTCATAGGTTTCCTTCTAGGACTATTTTGATTCTTCTCTTAAGGATTTAGTTAGACATGCTTCCAAAAGGTTCGTTAGATAATTAGTTGTGATTATCACTAGAAAGACAAGAAATAACCTTAGAACCACCCACAAAGCCATGCCAACCATACTCTTGAAATCTGAAATTTTTCATATTTTTTCTCCTAAACATGTTTAAGATTAACTACTGATATACAAGAACTTGATTTGTTACGCTAAATAGTAGTGTTTGGGATTTAGACCAAAACCACAAAAAGGCCTTAAAAATCTGACTTGAATCCCAACAAAAACTAGCTAAACTTGTACATTTGAATTCATAAAATGAATATTTAAACACAGTAATGAAGGTTTAGGACTTGATTAGTTGGGATAATTGCTAGATCAAGGCCTTAGGTTACTTATCGGGCTTAAAAACTTAGTATGGGCTTGATTCATGACCTATTCAACCCAATTACAAAACTGATCAGACTTGGTACAGTGTACAGTACATGAAACCACTAATAAGTCGGGTTGATTAGTAGGCCCTAGATAGCTAAAATGGGAAAAAACCACAAACCGGGCCAAGATCAATAAAACGAGCCCAAAAACATGACATGGACAGCTACATTAAAATGGAAAGTCTATCTAAAGGCCCATTAAAACTTTCCAAAGCCATGTGGGATTCATCAAACCAACCATATATACTGTCACAGCAGCTTCAATGCCCAACAAATGGTCCTCTGGACGCCAGTAGAGGTGTACAGAATGTACAACAACAGCATTTTTTGTCTAGTGGTGACCTTAGTGACGTCCATGATCAGGCCTTGAACATGCAGCAGTAGCATGGCGGTCCCCAAGTTCAGCTACAACCGTCTCCTTATGGATTGCGTAACTGGTCTGCCATGATAGCGTGCTGCCTCAAACAGTATGGATCATGACGCCCCTTCTTTGGATGCGAAATGATACTCTCTCGAATAGGTATGCTCTTTAATCTTTGATTGGTAGCAGCTTAGCGCAGTATGATCAACATTGCATGGAGGACCCTCTTATTTCATTTGAAATTGAGTGTGTAACAGTGAACTCTGATGCATCTTTTTTATTTGAGTTCCGGTGAAGCCACGGTAGGCTTTATAGCTAGAAACATTGGAAGGGTGAAATTCTCGAGGGTGACACGAAGACCATTTTGTAGCTTCATCCGCGGACATTGCTGAGGCTGTAGCTATGTTGGAGGCAGCCAAATTGGGTCTTCTAAAAAGGGTAGCATGAGGTTGTTTTTGAATTGCTGCTGTTCAGGCCTTATTGTTGGAATCGGATTGCCCATGGAATATCCATCATGTTATTTAGGATGTGAGAGCTATAATATCCTCTCTTAAAACAGGTCTCATCTTGGTGAGGCATTAAGCCAACCAAGCCACCAATTGGATTGGATTGGATTGTTAGACATACTCTAACAATGTCCTAGTGATTGGGTTGTTAAAACTCTCGCCTTCTTTAGCTTGTATTAGTTCTTTATATTCGTGTAAAGAGTTACCTGATGTATTGAACTCATTCCATGTTTAATATTAGATAACTTTTTCCTAGTCCAAAATATGTACATAGAATACATAAATCAAAAATTTATTATATGTTTCACATTCGACATTCTAACACCATTATCTTCTTTCGTCATATGAAAATATGATATTCTTCAACTTTATAATCGATATTGTAACTCTACTTACCTCGTTAGAGTAACAAAACTATACTGATTTAATCTCAAACCTTCGCAACCTCTTGTATATCCTCATATCCTATATATATATATATATATATATATATATATATATAATTTCATGTAATTAAAATTTGTCATTCGCTAGAACTTGACGACATCTTAATTAATTACAATCAGCAACTAAAAACCATGTGTTGTAGCCTATTATATATATATATATATATATATATAAGTATATATATATATATATATATAATAGAAGGATCGTTTCTAGCGACAAAGAGGAGGAGTGGGCCGGGGGAATTAAAGAAAAATGCCTACAATCTAGATTTGGCGTTTTGTTCTTTTTCTTTTTTAGTCAAATGTAACTTACGTTATTATCCAATTTTGTGTATGTGTGTGTGTGTGTGTGTGAGATAGAGATAGAGATAGAGATAGAGAAACAAAACGAGAAGATGGCTGACTTTTTCCACATTAATCAAACTGATTTTGCCTATTTAAAGTAAACTTAAGTTTACTATGTTTAGCATTGAGATCCTTGAATTGGATGATACAGACCTGTCATTCCTAACCCATCACCTTCTAATCATCTATTCCCTTCCAACCATCTCTAAATCTCTTTTCCTCCATTGCAAAACTCAGTCACCACCTATTGCATTTTCCTTTTTCCTTTCTCCAGCATACATATAGAGAAGCAGAAAGCCAATACAAAATACATAGTCATGGCGGATCCTCGTTCACCGAAACCAGATCTTTACACCATGCTTGGGTACAACAAAAGCTCTTCTTCATCAAGCATTCTTGATATTTCCAAGGCATACAAGTTTCTTACCATGAAATGGCATAGTGATAAGCATTCACCCCACAAATTTGATGGCGATCCATGTTCCGATCCTCTTGATTCGTTCGCCAACAAGGTAACAACGATACAGTAATGATATCCTTTTATGTGCGCACGCATATCGATGATAATAATGATTCTTCTTTTCTTATAAAATTTTCAGAAGCATGAAGAAAGAATCGCAAGCAGCGATGACGCAACGACATCAGATATCTCTTTTAATCATCGACACAACAATCGTAAGAGTGTCGATGATAGCTTCTTCCTCAAGCGATCCTTTCTCTCTCAAAGTTCAAGCAGGAGAAGCCACACGCCAACACCTTCTTCCTTCTCAAGAAGCATGAGTCGGAGGAGCACCTCGGCTGCTGACTTTCAACAAGCCTCGCTATCGAGAAACGCTAGCAGTAGGGCCTTTCTATCCAGAAATGCAAGCAGCAGGAGAGTCCATTCAGAAAATGAAGCTCCTGCTACAACTCCCACCATGTCAAGAACAATGAGCCGGAAAGGCAGCACTCCGATCGTATTCTCACAATCCGCATACAGAAAGAAGCCTGCACCTATTGAAAAGAAGCTCGAATGCACACTTGAGGAGCTTCTCCGTGGATGTGTCAAGAAAGTAAAGATAATAAGGGATGTTATATCGGAAAATGGGTATGCCTTATTTATTATTTCCATCAAGTAGATGTAGAAGATGTGCATGCTGCTAAATTCTCTCAATAAGAAAAACTAGAGAAATCCTTTTTTCCTGCTACCTTTATACCTAATAAATACGAGCATTTCTTCCTTTCTAATCACTGCAGAATAATATCAGAAGAGGAGACGTTGAAGATTAATGTGAAACCTGGATGGAAGAAAGGAACGAAAATCACATTTGAAGGGAAAGGTGATGAGAAACCGGGATATTTGCCGGCGGCCGTAATTTTTGTGATAGAAGAAAAGAGGCATTCGCTGTTTAAAAGGAGAGGGGATGATCTGGAGATAGGGGTGGAGATCCCACTGGTACAAGCCCTAACTGGATGCACATTATCTGTTCCCTTGTTAGGAGGAGAAAGGATGGCGATGCATATTGATGAAATAATCAATCCTGGATATGAAAAGGCAATTTCAGGGCAAGGCATGCCGTATTCCAAGGATCCTCAGAAGAGAGGTGAGCTGCGGATCACCTTCTTTGTCGAATTCCCGACGGATTTGAGCGATGAACAACGGCTTGATGCTGTTAACATACTCAAACAAAATTACTAGAAAGAGTTCATGATTGTATAATGAAAGTGGGATTTTGGTTTCTGTGTATCTATCATGTGGTGCTTGACAAAAGATTTTTTTAGGCATTTACGCAATCAATTAATCTGTGCAACCGTTTGTTCACTATGCATTCCCAGCACAGATTTACAGCAATCAATTAATCGAACGAAAGGAATATTCAAGCTCTTGATTGAATTTTGCAATTTTTTTTTTTTCCACCAGGCGGCATTATTTTGTAAACTTAAAGGCTATAAATTATATAGAGGAAATCTGTATCCGAGTGTTTTTGTGATTTTTCAGCTTTTATTTATTTTCGGGGTTTTTGAATGAGAAGGAATTAAAGAAACAGGGACATGAAGACTCTAACTTTAGAATACTATGCACCCATGAATACACCCAAGTAAAGTTAATTCTAATTGATATTACGCCCAATTAGAATTAAATAGGATTGATTTAATTGAGAAATACTATGCACAATAAATTATACCAAATCGTGTCGCCACTATTGAAAAGATAAAAGGGAGTTTGTTAAGAGTTTCTAAGTTTAATAGTCTAACTAAATAATATCTAAGCATAACAAGATACATGGTGCTTTGAAAGGTCTAGCTAATTAAAAGTATAAATGTAAAGTTTCTAATTAAAATAATGATGAAATTAGATAACCCATAAATATATAAAATAAGCCTAGGAACTAATCTTGAATAAACAATAACACACAATAGAAGAGAAATAATTTAAGTCCTAATAAATTCATGCTAAGTCCACACCATTCGTAATCTACCAAAGATGGTGCCATGCAACAACCTTAAATGCAAACAAAGGTAATGTATAATAATGCAAAGTTGTGCAACAAATGGTACCATAGGCTCAAAAAAGTTTGGCTCAAATCGGGAGTAATGTATTCACTTGGATCAAATATGATAAGCTCTTAAGGATACCCATAAAAGAAAAACTCCAAGATGGGTAAGCAAAAATGTTTAGCTAAGCCAGACCCATGAACTATATCCAGCATCGGACTCCTTCAGTAAGGACCTCCATAACTCCTTAATATATGCTCATCAAATCACCTTTGAACCAATAATTCCCATAGCATCTTGCTATGGACCCTCCAATCATTAACCCTCTCAACTACTCCTAAAGCACCTAGCTCTACATAACTAATCTCAACAAACTTACACCCCTCATCCCATCCTTAATAGCAAACTCTTCTTCATTCCCTATGTATCTCGTTATATGTATCTCAAATCTCTATAGAACTCGAGCATAACTTTGCAATCTTCTCATCTTTGTAAGCATTAAGATACCCATCATATGTAACCCTACAGTCATATAATATAACCAAAATTGTCAAACTCATGATTTTATCTAGAATTATTAGAGAGTTTGTAGAATTAAAATATAAAGTTGAAAAGCAAAAACGTAAGTTTTTATAACTTATATAAAATAGTATTAAAAAATTATGGATATATTTATAATTGTTATTTAAAACTTGAAATACATAATGAAAATAAAAAAAATGAAAAAATTAAGTTCTTTTTCCATAAAAATTATTTATATAATCTAACATGTATGGAAAAATGACAAATAAATTCAAAACTAATTTTTTTTTCCATTATTTTTTTTTACAAAGCAATAAAATAAAGAGAATCAAATATATTAACTCATTTTAAGTTATTAATGGTATAAAATAAAGTATATAGTTTTTCTCATAACCTTTGTTATTGGAGTTGAAAGCTAAATGGAGGCTATGAACATAAAATAAAGGACTAGTAAATAGACAAAGAAGGAAAAACTTGGAACAAGATAAGGTAGATAATATAATGCCCTAATAATTAATAACTTGTAAAAGCTTAGTTATATTTTCTTTTTATATAAAATCAGTAAACTTGATAAAAAAAAACATAATTTTCCACCAATTTTATATATAAACTTGATTAAAAATATAAATTTCTACAAAAAAAATAATTTTATGTCCAAGTTAACTTTGAAAAACATTTTAAAATCATAAACTCGTAAAATCATATAGGTAAAATCGCAATTTTGGCAACTATGCATATAACCAAAGTCTACAAAATAGTACATGAGACAAGCTTAAAAGCACAACAACCCCACATAAAGGTTAAGAATAGAAAAAGGTACCTCAACCTACTTCTCAACTTTGATTTCTCCTTTATTGTTGTGTTTTTGCAATTAATAAGGATTAAGATACACAGTAATTGATAGTCACAAATTCTTTAACATATCTAATGTTTCCATACCCGTAAAACTATTATGGGCCACCATAAATAGTAATAACACATACAACATCATCAACTAAGCACTTGATATGGAAGATGTCCCAATCCTAAATACATGAACCATTTAACTAAGAAAATGGAGCCTCTCAATTTATATTTTCTCAATTTACCTACTTAAAATTCTATTATATATAATCAATAATTAAAATTATAAAGAAGATAATAACGTCACGATAATATCATAAGATATTCCAAAAATCTAGATAATCCAACCATTAATTTATAAATTAAGATAAATTAAGGGAATAATAAATTAAGATGTTCAAAATCATTTAATTTGTGAGCCCTTCCTTTGAGGTCTCCATTAACTTTATGCCCTCTAATTGATTATAGGAGGAGATTTATCCTTCTCTTTAACCCTTTCAACTTGCCTCTTATTAGCTTTCTCCACCTACTCAACTCTTCTTTCCACAACTCTCATATCACCTCTACCATTATCACAACTAACAATCTTAGCAAAATTGGCTAGTTTATAATCAACTAATAGAGATTTCATCATCCCTGTCTCTGTATCTTGACTGCTAGTTACATTACTTCCTCTAAAGTGTTGAATCGTTGAATTTACTACATTAGCCACCTCATATCTCAACCCAATTACAAAGCAAGCTATTTTCTGCTCCAAGGGTTCTATTATATTACAATAGATAGTTAACATATCTGACTCCTTATTATGATCCTACTCACTTAAGCCACTTGTTGACAGGGTACTTTAAGCAAGGACCTCTCAGGCTCAACTAAATCCGCCAAGCCTTATAGCCCTAAACTCACCTTTATAGTCATTAGGCCTAAGCCTTAGTGACGTAGGCCCATGAAGTACCGTAACGATCATAAATTATAGGACAAAGATAAAACAGCCACATCAGGTACAACAGCTCCACTCTCCCACATTTAGGGGAGAAGATCTCTCCCACCAACTGATCTCCAACAGTTGGCTCCACTTTGCTATAAATACCAGGCATCTACCCAACGATAAGTCTCTCTAAAAACTCTACATTTTAAGCCTACGCATCAAGTATTCTATTCCATTAAAAACCAATTATTGACTTAAGCGTCGGAGTAGCCATGCCGGATAACCCCCCGACGTCCCCTCACTATGCATTAGGCCCAGTACATGCAAACGTTAATCGACTACTGGAAAAAACTGAGAAACGACATTTGGCGCCGTCTGTAGGAAAGAAAATTCCTACACCCGAAATCCTAAACACACCAAACATATAACCCACATCAAGCCTTTCTACATCACGTCTTAACTTGAGGAGCAAACAAATCAACAGTTGGTGAATAACCAACCTAGGGGCAACCAACCCCTCCCAAGAGCTATGCTAGAAGAACACCTGGAGCGCATGGAGTGCCTGGCTAAGTAGTATGCTAAGCAAAATAGGAGCTCTGCACTAGCCTGGACAAGGTATAGCATTACAGCATACAAACTCACCACCCCGAAGCTTCAAATGCCGTACTGGGTAAGACAACATCTAGTAGCAGCAGTAGAATAGAAGGGATCGGCAACCCGATCCACTGCTGTGCTAGCAACTAGCAAGGTTTGTGGCTACCCACGACCAAGCTCTAGTTAGCAACGAACAAGACACTAACTCGCAGGGAGTTCAAGCTCATTCAACCGTACGATGAGCTCACCTGGCAAACAACACCGACCTGAACAAGCTTTATGCAATGGTAAGGCAGCTCTCCAAGCGATAGGGGAGTAAGCCTGCTGCCGATACCAAGCTAGTCACCAGTAACAAGACCCCCTTCACTAAGGGTGTCCAAGACGAAGTGTTGTCCCCCAATAGCAAACTTCCATTCTTGGACCAATATTATGGCACGGGTAATCCAGATGACCATCTCCTCCACTTCCTCACCCTCATGAACCTTCACAGTCATAGGGGATGCCATACTATGCAAAGCCTTCCCAGGCACACTAAGGAAGACAACATAGATGTGGTTTAACCATCTCCCCAACAATTCGATCAACTTATTCAATAAGCTGGCTAGGAAGTTCAACCTCTATTTCAGGGCTAGTAAGCCCCTGTCCAAGGACACATCATCCTTGTACCTGGTAAGGCAGGTTGAAGGTAAGTCCCTATGCAATTACATGGCCCGATTCAATAACACCATAGTCGAGATCCCTCAACTAGATATGGGAGTCGTTGTCCATACCACACAGCTTAACATCAGACCCTCGGGAGATTTCTTTTAATCGCGTGTAAGGAGCAAGCCAAAGACCTTAGCCAACTTCTGGATCAAAACCCAAAAGCAAATTAACTAGGAAGACAACATTCACGCTAAGCACGATGCCAATCAAGAAAGGTCGGGCGAAAAGTAAGATAAGGAGAAATTGTCCATAAAAGATCGCCTCATTAGAAGGATGCCGAGTAAGCTAGAGGGGGAGAGCTCTAAGAATAAGAAGCGTCGAGCAGAGTACAACCGTCTCTCCCTTCCCATTTACAGCCAGTACACACTAATAAAGAGACTCATAGCTTAGGTCTATTCTAAAGTGAAGCACCGAAACTTGCTATAGAGGCCACAAAGGCCATAAAAAATGCAGGGAAACCCTAATAGTTGAAACTCTAATAAATGCTGTCAGTTCCACAATGACCACGACCATACAACTGAAGAATGCTTCCAGTTGAAGAACACCGTCGAGTACACCATTCAACGTGGCTTCTTCAAAGGAATGACGATTGTCAAGACGATGACACTGACAGGGTACCTCGGAAGCAAAGGACCGAGGATGCCCAAGTGGAGTAGAATAACAACCACCGCAATGATCGCACCCCCAATGGCGTTATAAATGTAATTATGGGAAGCCCATACCTTGGGACTTGGCTAAACACTAACAACTCGGTTATCACCCAATCAGAGGTACTAGTAGTAAGGGAGAAGAGACAAAAGTTAGACACTTCCATCTCCTTCTCCAACGCCAACCTTAAAGGGGTCAACACTCCCCACTAAGATGCCCCGATGATTGCAGTGAAGATCTCAAAATTTGAGGTCTTGAAGATTATGGTAAACACTAGCAGCTCATCGATATACTCTTCCTTCACACATATGACAGGATGAGGAAGAAGCTACTGGTAAAGATGAAGCTGTACCACTACAATCTGATCGGCTTCAATGGTAGCGTGGTCCGAGCCAAGGGCATCGTTACACTGGATATGGAACTTAGCGATGACGATCGTATAGCACAACAACCCGTGGAGTTCGTTGTGATTGATGGTCCCTTTCCTTATAATGTACTCTTGGGAAGACCAAACTTAAATGCATTTGGGATGATCACATCCTCCCTACACCTGAAGGCCAAATTCCCAATGCCCACGGTGGTCAAAGTATGCAGATGTGATCAGAAGCTCTCATGAGAGCTACATGTCAAGGTAAGCAAAGGCGATGGTGTCTTTACCCTAAAGACAGGCTCGCAGAAAGATCAACTGAGAGGGGAGAGCCCGAAGAAAAAACAGAAGATGTCTAGATTGGTACTTTTCCTAACCAAACTACAAAAGTCAGGATTAAGACCCCAGTCGAAGTGAAGGACCAAATCATTTCCCTCCTATGGGAAAATTCAAATAGGTTCTCCTAGTCAACGTTGGACATGCATTGAATTTCTTCGACCTAGCAACCTATAGCCTCAACATCAACACCACAGTGTAGCTTATCAAACAAAAAAGATACATTTCACCCCAGAACAATAGGCCTCAATCGAGGAGGAAGTACAGAAACTACTCAAAGTCAACTTTGTGAGGGAGGAAAAGTATCCAACGTGGCTGGCAAACGTGGTTGACTAGCTTGTCGACTCTACATCGAGACATGCCCTACTGAGCTTTATAGACACCTTCTCGAGATACAACCAGATTAAAATGGACCCAAAAGATAAAGTCCATACCCCCTTCGTCACCAACTACAACACATATAGCTACATCGTGATGCCATTCGAACTGAAAAACGCTGGGGCCACATACTAGCAAATGGTGACAAGATTGTTCAAGCCTCAAATCGAGCATAATATAGTGGTGTAGGTCGATGACATGATTGTCAAGAGCCAAAAGCCAATTGATCATGTCAAGGATCTCTAGGAATCCTTCGACCAAATGCACACGTACGACATGAAGCTGAACCCCCAAAAGTGCATCTTCGGCATCGACTCTGGTAAGTTCCTCAAATTTCTGGTCACCTAGAGAGCTATTAAGGCTAACCTCAAGAAGATCACAGCCATCAGGGGAATGAAGCCTCCAACTTCAGTTCGAGACATACAAAATCTCACAGGCATGGTGGTTACCTTGAGCAAATTCATTTCGAAGAGTGCTGACAAATGCACTAAGTTCTTCAAAATCCTCAAAAATTCCAAGGGTTTTAAATGGACTTTGGAGTGCACCACCATTTTTCAACAGCTCCAGGACTTCCTTGCCTATCCACCAGTCCTCCCCAAGCCTATCCCAAGGGATGACTTGTTCTTGTACGTAGCCATAAGTAACCGAGCACTCTCCTCTATACTAGCCAAAGCAGAGGAAAGAGAACACAAGCTAGTGTATTACATCAACCACATACTTCATAGGCCCGAGGTCAGGTACACCCCGGCAGAAAAATTTATGCTAGTCATCGTCATCATTGCCTGAAAATTGAAGCCCTACTTCCAGGTGCACTAGGTGATCATACTAACGAATCAACCACTACGCACCATGCTACAGAAGCTTGATGCATCAGGACAGATGTGAAGTACGTGATGAAGTTAAACATATACGGAATCCAATACCAACCACGACGACCTAAAAGGCACAAGTGCTAACCGACTTCATGGTAGAATACACAAGAAAGGATGAAGCACCACCAGACGATGACAAACCAGTGTAGACCCTCCACATAGATGGCTCCTCCACCTCGGGGGGTAGAGGTGAGGACTTAGTTTTAATCGACCTGCATCGAGTCACCATCTGCTACACCCTCAAGTTCGGATTCGATTCCAGTAACAATGAATCCAAATATGAAGCGTTCATCGCCAGTCTCAAACTAGCTAAGGAGAACGACATAGAACAGTTGTGAATCTTCTCGGATTTTATGCTAGTTGTCCAACAGGTCCAAGGCAAATATGAAGCCAAAGACAACACTATGGTAAGGTACCTCGAGAAAGTAAAGAGCTTCCTAGTGGAGTTCCCTGCTTGGAACATCATAAAGATCCCTCATCTGGAAAATTCCACAATAGACTAGCTATCTAAGCTGGCCTCCACTGGCATAAAGAAGCCTAAGATAAAGGACAACAAGATCTTCATAGAGTACCTGCCACAAAAAAGCATATCTCCAAGTCGGTTGAAATTCTAAAACTGACCATGACGGCACCTAAGCCAAGCTAAATGGATCACATCCAAAGCTACTTGGAGGAAGGTACATTGCCAGAGGACAAGAGGGAGTCGAAGAACCTTTGGTACCATGTTACCAATTACATGCTAATCGGTGGAGTCCTATATCGCAAGGGAGTCAGCCTCCCTTTGCTTTGGTGTCTCCAATAAAGGGAAAGGCTATACGTCATAGAGGAGCTATACACTAGAGTGTGCAACAATCATACTTAGTCCCAAGCCCTATATCTTCAAGCGCTACGGCTCAGATATTACTAGCTTACCATAAGGCAAGACGCAAAGGCCGTAGCCTAGAAATAGCTGCAGTGCTAGAAGCATACCCCAATCAGTCACATGCCTAACACCACCTTCCAACCCCTAATGAACCGATTATTGTTCACACAATGGGGCATCGATATCCTTAGCGCTTTCTCGAAAGCATCAAGAGGACAGTAGTTCATAATTGTCATCATCAACTACTTCACAAAGTGGATGGAGGCCAAAGCCGTAGCCAAAATTACAGAGAAGAGCATGGAGTCCATTGTCAGAAACAACATTCTCTCCCAATTTAGAGTTCCCCACGCACTGATCATGGACAACGGCTGATGGTTCGACAACCCCAAGGTGAGGGAGTTCTACGACAAGCACCACATCACCCTACACTTCACCTCGATTACTCACCCCCAATCAAATGGACTAATGGAGATGACTAATCAGGTCATTTTAAACAGCTTAAAGAAGCGTGTAGACCGGTCTCACAACACCGGGGCCAACAAGCTGCCCAATATCTTGTGGGGGTATAGGACCACACACCTCACTTCAACAAGCAAAACCCCTTTCCAACTGGCTTTCAGGTCAGAAACAGTCCTCCCTATCAAACTTAAGCTCCCCAATATCCAAACTGGAAGTTTCAATGCTGCCTTGAATGATTCATTACTGCAAGCAAGCGTCGACATAATGGAGGAAATTAAAGACCTTGCTGCTGCTTGGGTTACTGCATATCAACATCGAGCTGCCCAGTATTATGATCAAAAGGTCTGATACAAAGAGTTCAAGGTTGGTGACCTTGTGTACCAAAAATTAAATGTCACTAGTTCAAGAAAAGGTTAGGGTAAGCTGGCTCCCAATTGGGAAGACTCTATTAGAGTGAGGGAGAGACTAGGTAATAGAGCATACAGGCTGAAAAGATTGAATGGCGAGCTTATCCCGGACACATAGAATGCCGATAATCTATGCCTCTATTTTGATTAGAATTTTATCATGTACAGTTTTTGTTTCAATTGTTTCAAAATAAAAGTTCTCAATCCATTGCATACTTCTCTCTCTCTCCCTTTGTTTCTATACATGAATAGTCACCTAAGCAGGTCGGAACACCATTGACCTAACCCCTTGAGGTAACCTCGGCAAGGGGAAACGCCCCTTGTACTGAAGAACTCCCCAACAGGGCAGGTCGAAATGCCACCAACCTGAACCCTTTTAAGTAACCTCAATAAGGGGAAACACCCCTTGTACTGAGGAACTCCCTAACAGGGCAGGTCGAAATGCCACCAACTTGACCCCTTTTAAGTAACCTCAGTAAGGGGAAACACCCCCTGTACTGTAGAACTCCCACGAGCCGGGTAGGTTGGAACGCCACTGTCCTAACCCCTATAGGGTAACCTCGGCAAAGGTAAACACTCCCTGCTCAAAGGAACTCCCCCAACAAAATCGCGACTAAGGGTCAACAAAATTTAAAAGAAAGACAGAGAATAGCCAAAGACGTTCGAAAAAAATTCATTCATTTCTTCCATAGATGTTTAGTTACAAAGTAAAGGCCGACATTCCAGTCTTGATTACATTAAAAAGAGAGAGACAGAGAGACATAGAGAGAGAGAGAGAGAGAACCTTCTACCACCTCGAATAAGCTAACTCAGGTAGCTCTGAAAAATCTAAAGCATCTATCTGTTCTGAGCGATGATCCGTAGGTACTTCAAATGGCTGGCCTTAAGTTAGAAGGGGGCCTAAGAGATGTGAACCAGGAACAACTAGACCCCCCACAATTGGATCTTCCCCAGGGATAGCTTATGAGGTGGCCTCTTGTTGGGCTACTAAAGCAAGGTCGGATGTAGAGGCACCCTGCCCTACCTCAATAGCAAAGGACGTACTTGCATCTTTATCAGCTGCCTAAGCAGACTCTTTTTCCCGCACTAGGGCTTCCTTCTTTTCAATGAAAGTTGGGGAGTCCAAGAAGTCGAAGAAGTTCAAGTCCAAGTCCGAATGATGAGAGAGGATTTCCCTCCTAATGAAGCGAGTGAAGTCAGTAGAAAGGCCCTCCAACTCTTCTAACCACTCCTCAATGGTTCTGTAGTCTGCAACCGTCTTCCTGACAGCAGCATTGCTAAGGACCTCCTCACTATCCATCTTGGAGATGTTCTCCTCTATCTTCGAAACTCTACCCTGTAGCTCCCTAACGTGTTGCTCCAAAGTGGCATTCAAACCAGCCAGCTCTAGTGACATAGCCTTAATGCCCTCGCACTCGAATGCCTTCATCGCCAGCTCGGTTTCTAGCCTAGCCACTGAAGCCTTTAACCTAGCATTCTCCCTTTCAAGTCAAGCCCTGGCTTCATCCTCTTCATCCAACTTTCAAGAGAGATGAGCCCTCATCTTCTATGCATTCTTTAGCTGAGCCTTTAGCTCCATGACCTCCTAGGCTACTCTCTCCACTTTGCCCCTCTCCTGCTCGGCTTGCTTAAGCCTCGCTTAAAGCCCCACCACCTGCACAATAGAGTAGCACAAGCGCTTGTTAGCTTGAGTGAATTTTGTTAAGTACCTCTTATTAAAAGTCTCCGCCTCTAACAAGCACTTCTTCTGCTCATGCAACTCCTCCTGCTACCCCGTTACCTCTTTTTGAGCGGCATGAGATTTGCTCAATTCAAGGAGCACTTAGCCGTAGTACTGTAAGATGAAAACAACACCCACAAATTAGTACACGACACTATAATATAACACCACAACAGCAAGGAAGACCTACCTACTGTATCAGCATACTCAAGCGGCTCGCAATCTGTATGGGGTCGCCTCCGCCGTCTTAGGAGATCCTCTCCAAGATAACCCAGTCACTAAGGGTATAAGACCCCATCGAAGCCTGATAGCTGAGAGTTCGATGCCGCAATGTTAGATCATTGACATGGACCTCCCACTTCAGCCTTAGGATCTTCCTTCGGGCCTTCTTCGTTTCCAACTCGGGGGGGGGCCCTCTTTAGCCCCTCATCCTTGAAAGTGTATGGCTCTTCTAGGAATGAGTCTAACCCTAGCCCCATCTTTTGAAAGTAATTGAGAACGTCTAAAAAGCCTTCCCCACATCATCTACACTCTAGTAAGGATAAGCTAGAGGCTACTCATTCCACTTTCTCCTAGCCAAAGGTCCCCTCCTCAGGGCCCTGTGCTTCTTCGTCCCTAGACCTGGCTCCCTTGGTACTTTAGGAGCTTTACACTTCTTGCCTACAACTGCAAGTAGGGTAACCACCTCTACAGTCTCTCCCCTCACTACCCTCGGAGGAGAAAGTACCTGTACGTCAGGCCCCTCCACTTCATCGCTCACGATGATCGACTCAGACGATTGGATGAGAGCAAGAGTAGGCAAAGTCATGCTCAAAGGCTCCATATCCACAAGCTCATTACGGATGCCGAAGGGAATCCCCTATAGCATAGACTTCATCTACACTTACTAATCTCACCTAACCTCGACTTTTGTCTTACTACCTTCCCCATTGGTAGAGCCGCCTTGGATTGCACTTGGCACCGGTTCATCAGGTCGTCTACAGATGGACAAGACATCCTCAAGGCCAAACTCTTATCTACAAGAAGACTGATCTAAAGGTTAAAAAAGGAAAACAAAGATGAATCAAAAGAAACTACCACTACCATTTGCAAAAAACGGTTATGACCAGCACAACTAAGGAGGTCCTGCTATCCTACAAGCATTGGATGAAGCACCCCGACACTAACATAATAAATAGGCACATAAGAATGAACCATTACCTTGAACCCGCTTCTCTGCCACAACCTTCTTCATGCTGAGGAAGAGCTTGGAGTTCGGGTGCCGGAAATACCTTTCAACGATCTCCGCAGTGTTGATCCCCTAGCTACCTCTCAACTCCATGAAGTCCAAGATCTCCTAGACGGCCTCAGTGTCACTTGGCCCGAGCCTCTTTTCACCTTTAGTATGAACCATTCCGATCCATCGAACCTAGAAGTTGACCTCTTTAGGTAGCTCTACCACCACATATCCGTCCTACCATCCTTTGACCAAGTTGACAAGGCCACAAAACAGCTTCTTTCCCAAGTACAGTTGGAGGTAAGGCTATCCCCCAACGCTCTTCCACATGTAGAAGTGGCAGAAGAGCTCGGGAGTAACCCTTATCACTAAGTATTCACAGAGTACCTAAAACTCCCTCAACACCCTCTACCCATTGGGAAGGACCTACAACGAGCTGCAGTAGTGGTAATCGAAAAACTCCCTCTCAAAATGACTTAGGAAGTGTTGCCTAAACTCTAAGCACTTCTCAAAAACCATAAAGCACCTCCCCGATAGCAAGGCCACCCATTCGTCCCCACGCGGCAGCTTAATATGCTACTTAGGAATCACCCCTATAAAGAAGTTATTAATGACCCAACTAAGGGGCAGATTCCCTATTTTTACTTATATGGCCGTCAAGCCCCTTGCCCATACCAGGAGTGTCAAATAAATCCTTTGTGGGGGGCAAGGGATTATCCACGTATACATCTCTAAGGATGGCATTGATGATTTTGGCCCTGTCCAACACTCCCACGGCCATTTTCGTAGGTTGGTCAAACTATGCTAGTGACAACACTTCTCCCTCCTGTGCCTAAGGAGGACCACTCCTTATAGTCTAAACTAGAGGTAAGTTGCAACGAAGAAAAGCTAGCCTCACCTCTGTTGGTAGACACAATGGTGATTCTTGAAAAAAAAAATTGAAATTTCTAAAGAAGGTTTGAGAATTCAACAATAAAGCAAAAATCGTGATGATTAGGCAAGAAGATTGTGGAAAGTGCTCTCTCTCTGTGATACCTCCATTTATAGGCAAATTGGCTGGGAAGTTGTATAAGTGGTTACGAGGATCTGTACAAGCACAAATCCCTTGAAATGCTACACAATAAGTATATGGAAAGCACTTCAATTGGACAATCGGCTTTAAAAGAAAGAAAACATGTAACAGCATACTAGCCTATTGTTGCATGTCATCTGTCATATCGTATTTAATGCACGGAATACAGGCGAGCAAAAGTCGTATTTTGAAAAATTCCTTCCATAAAAAGTTTCTTCAAGGCCTATTCAACTCCCATCTAGTTGTCATGGCTAAGACATAATGTTGTTACTTAGTGAGTTGCAAGGGTGTCCTACTCTAACACCCTAACCTAAGCATCAATCGGGTCTTCAATACTCTGCCCAGTAACAACTGCTGATCACCCCTGCTCACCTAGCCTCGAACGTTTTCAGACTAGCAACCCACCGCTTAGACAACTTCTTGCCTTAGACCTCATCACCTCGAATCTACCTCATCGCATTGGCATCATGGCATCAGATTGAACTTCCCGGAATCAAATCGGTCATGCCTAAATGGCCCATGCATTCCTTCTCCTTACCTCTTCCACGACAGCAAGTGTTAATAGGGTACTTTAGGCAAGGACCTCTCAAGCCCGACCAGATCTGCAAAGCCTTACCACCTTAGGCTCGCCTCTATAGGCCTTGAGCCTAGGCCTTAGTGACCTAGGCCCATAAAGTACTATAACAGTCATAAACTACAAGATAAGGATAAAATAGTCACGTCAAGTACGATAGCTCCACTCTCCCACATTTACGGGAGAAGATCTCTTCCACCAACCAATCTCCAATGGCCAACTCGACTCCACTATAAATAATAAGCATCTACCTAATGGTAAGTGATGGGAATTAGGCTACCAGACCTCTGACCCGCAGTCGGGCCCGATGACTAGAGGGGCCACCACGATGAATCCTTCTGTTCCAACCAACCCCTACTGAAGTCAAGTACTTCCTTACCGAGTCACCTTTAATGTCGTGTCGTATGACTGCCCATTTTTCTATAAGATGTTGAGTAGATAATTACTTTCTAGCGCCGAACTGACCAATTACTTGGCATCTTCCTTGCCAAGATGCCAAAAGAGAAAGTCCAAAGTGACTAAGCCATCCCTGCTCAGACAAACCCATTTGTCTATACTTTTTGTTAGCATCTCCTAATAACCTTGCCAATACAACATCGCTACATATACAGTATCATAAGTAGAATCTATAACACCAATGATTTTTTTTCTTATATATTCTTTTTTACCCTTTGTATCGTGTACATTTGCTTCTTTAGGAAATGTCCTTTTTGTTTTTCCCTTTTAGGCAAATTGCCCTAACTTACGGGTACAAATACCCCTGTACTTATAGCTGTAAAGGGACGGATTATCTTCAATACACTTTTGAGTACTTTCTTCCTTACGTAAACACTGTTGTTTATTCTTGAAAGTACTTATCCTTTCCCTTAAGCAAGGTTAGATTGCGAGTAACCTCATAGGACAAATTTGTGCATCATATCGAATTGTGTCGTAATCCTCAGAAGTTTTGCTTACTGGTTTTATTTTTCAATTTCACTCTTTTGCACTTTTCCCCATTAACCCTTTTCGAGCTTTCTACAAGCTTGGACCCAGCTAAAGACCAGCTTTGTCTGTTCTTAGTCACGTTTCACAACATCTTAGTATCAGAGCGGAGGTTTGTATGAATTGTAGTAGTTCTTTTTGAAGTCTTATTATACATTGTTTTGAGTATGTGAAACTGAGCATGTTACTGTGTTAAATTGTCTATTGTGTTGTTAACTGTTACCTTTCTAAAGTGTTTGAGTTTTGAATCTATGAGGAAAAATAACAGACCCATGTATAAATGTTAGTGTTAGTGATGACAGTAGAGTTGTCTACCATGGACGATAATCTCAAGGAACTCCTAAAAGCACTGATGAGAGGCTTAATGAGGTAGCTAACCTCTTAGTAAATCTAACCTGATCTATTCATGCGCTGCCTCGCCAACTCACTAAAGCCATACATAACACTCTATAAGCTGCTCAACCTATTATAGGTTAGAACCCAGCTCAACTAGTTCGAGGTAGAGGAGTTGGCGAATGAGTAAGGCGAAGGATAGACTTGAAAGAGTTTGATGAAGAGGAAAAAGAGTATTTTGAAAAGGAACATGTACGAGTCCCCAGAGGATTCAACCATGTAAAGCTTCAAATTCTGAGTTTCAATGAATCTATCACAACCCAATAGTATCATTGTCATGGTAGATCACCATGTACCATACAAAGGTCTACTATCAACCCCCTTGCTGATTGCAGGCCTTCCAGACAACACACGAAGCTCCTTCCACTATACGTTACCATCAGGCTCATAGAAGAGCAATATAGAGCAATTTACTAAAATTAACATTTTAATACAAATTAATTAAGTAAACGCGTGAACTTGTTAAGTTCCATACCAAAAGAATATTACAAACAAATGCAATTCATAATAGGAACTACATCATAAACTTTAAACTATATTATGAACAAAATAAACGTAAATAGATATCTACAAAAGCTTCTACAAAATCTCCTCTCCACTCCCTGATCACTCTAACCCGTCTCTATATGAGACTCATTATGGCCATGCTTCGGCTCAGATTAGCAAAGAGGTTTTCCTGCAACAAAAAGAATCTATCGGGGTGTAAGCTTAAGCTTAGTGAGATAAATACCCTCATCAATACCATATTATAGAAATTTATTAGATACACAATCATATAAATACATAAACAATCAGTATGCCAAACAACACATTCAGTGGCCTAGAAAGTGCATACAACTTAGAATTACACCCCCTATAGTCGAGGTTTAGAGATAATTAACCAACCCAAACCAAAATCTGGGTTCTAGCCCTTAGGTTTTATTTCATTTGCACTGTTGTGCTTAAGTCAAGATTTTCTCAACTTAAAATCTTTCATTTCGAGTGTTAAACAAGTATCTTTACAAAACACTAATTTGACATGCTCATATTTCAACTTCTATGTAAGGTTTTCATAAGTTTACTTCTTAGAGTAGTCTTTGATGTTATATCTGTAAGTCCCAAAATTAAGCCAATTGATCATAGGATTGAACTTAGAACATAAGGTTTTGGATGATCGGTTAAAGAATCCGATCAAACCCTAAATTATAAACTAACGAGAGAAATATTAGTAAAACTGATCCCGTAAACTTGAATTTAAGAAAATAAGTAATAAAATAGGAGACTATAAAATTTTCAAATTTTAAGCATAATAAGTACTAATTACTGAAAATGCGAAAAGTGTAATCTAATAACTAATAAATTAGTAAAAATAGATTATATGTATACTAAAAATTTTAGAATGACTAAAATAATAATTAGGAATGTTCACATGTACCCCACATGTATTTATGTGTAGATAAAAATACGTGAAATTACCTAAATTGGCCAAAAACTAAGTAAATAATTAAAGAAAATTATAAAATAATTATGAAAAAATCATAAAATCAAAAGATGATAAGCTGAACCAAGATTAGGTCGTGGCAGGTTCAAACCTAAAAAAGAAAAATCAACCAATAAAATTTGGACAACCTAAAAGCCAAAAATCAAGGAATTGGGGCAAAGTCTTATCAAATTAATGCAAATTAATTACTACAATTGTCTATAAATAGGGGAAAATTTTCCAGAAGTCATTCGGTCAGTTTAGAATCTAAGAAAAATAAGAGCACTGAAAAAATTGAGAGAAAATCCAGAAAAATAAAAAAAAAATAAAAAAAAACTGTGCAGATTAGGCAAGTGAACCAAACGAACCACTCACCACCACCTGGGACCGAACCACCACCACTACCCTATACTATAACCACCGCCTAGACCGGCCGACAACCTTGGACCGGGCTTGGACGGCTAGAAAGCTTTGGACCGGTTAGTCTCTTAAATGACCCGATTTTGAATAATTTTGTAAAATTAGTTATTTTGCCCAGAAAATTATGAAATTTGTTATTCTGAGGTTTTATTGTATGTAGATTTAGGGAAAAATATTGATTTAGTTTAATTAAATCTGCAATTATAGGGTCCTTAACAAATTGTTCAAAACTGAGCATGACGAAACCGGAAAATAAATAGGCTTAGAAGTGTAGTTTGGAGCTCAAAATTTTTCTGTAGGATGCTCATATGATGTAGAACAGTGCTATGAAGCCATTTTTTTTAAATTAATTTTCAAAATTTTTAAGTTAATTTTTAGCCCTAAAATGATGGAAAAATTGGGTGATTTAAGGTTAATTAGGTGATTAAGATGTCAATTACTAATTTAGATAGTAATTAGATGTTTAAAGATGTTAATCTCTGATGTGGAAACCTAATCCTAGTATATGGAGTGTTAAGTGTAAGTAATGAAGGTGTTATCTGGTAAATGTAGAAAATTAGGAATATGTAGAATTGAAAATTTAATAAATATGGAAAATTAGGTTTAATTAGATAATAAAATAATGAACATCCGAACATAACAAATCTGAAACAAAATTCAATTTTAGGTAATTATATGAAAAATGTAAAAATTTCTCACAACATGAGTAAATTCGGTACACTAATACGGATTTAAGTGTACCGGATGGAATAAAATGCTGACTAGGGATAATGATCGTATTTAGGAGATCGGGAAGTAATGTGATTAATTTCACATTATGGGTTGAAACGGATTTCTAGGGTTGGAATCTAAAACATTACTTAGAAATCAAACTAAAAACCTAATTTAGAAATCAATGCGAAAACCGAACCTGAACCTAACCCCAAACCTAAAATAATTATAAAAGACTTAATACCTAGATAATTAGGCATATTAAACCTTAAACAAAACCTAACAATAAGCGTTATAGGATAAAATGAACTTATAATATTATATGAAATACTGAAACCACGTTCGTGTTATAGGGATGATCGGCGATGGCCTGAGCAAATCGGACCTCGAGTGAGTGAGCGAAGAGTCGAGGTAAGTTGGGATTAATACGATGCTGTATTTTGGAGGCTTAAGATTATGCTTGGTTGTGCTTGTTAGATAGTTGAATGTGTGCATGTGTTTGATTATGGGTGATGCTATGATTCTGTTTGTTGCTCTGTCACATATTGTATGATTTGTATAAAAGGATTAATCACCCTCAACTGGACTTAATCAAATATCCGACCAGTAATCATAATCGGACATGCATGGCAACCTGTTAGGGGAACTTAGGACTCTCTGGCCAAATACTGACCCCTTCAGAAGGGATAGCGCAGGATTGCAAAATGGTCCCTTCTTCATCCTCAGTCGAACTAAGTGACAGGAGAGGAGGTCGCAGCGAGGGTGAAGACAGTGGTTCGAAGGTAGTCACGGGAGGAGTAAGGTCTCCATTACACAAGCTTAGGTTTGGTCGTGAGCTAATGCATTAACGGCAACTCCTCAACCCGGATTAGAGCGGACGCAATTTCTCTAATCTCACGACAGGCCGGATAACGTCGTGCGATGGCATTTGCTTGCACATGCATTGGACCTAATAAGTGATTGAAAACCTTGTTGTGTGTAAGATATAGTTTTAAGTCCTCCGTTCTAACTTACTGAGCTGTGGTTGCTCACATCCCTATAGACATCGTGCAGGTGCTGGCTAAGAAGCGGCCATAACTACTCTGAAGCTAGCAACTGCTGGATCCTGGGGAGTGAGGAAAAATATTGAAGAACGAACATATATTTTTAAGGTTTAAGCTTTTACTTTAGAACTTCTCTTTTTTTTTTATAATGTAATAACTAGGAAATATATTTCAGAGAAACATTGCAAACAATAATTGTAATCACTAAATTATAGTGAATATATATATTTCCTCACTTTCTTAGATAAATGATTTATTTAAATTATAAACTGTTTACTTCAAAGCGGGTTAGTCGTTGACGCCTTGTGTAAATCAGGTCTAAGACAGCGGTTGTAAGACCAACTTCTATCATAGGGTGATTTACACGGCGGGGCTGTTAAGACTCTGCCGCTTCGGGGCGTGACAATATCAACTTATAATCATACTCATATCTTCAAGAAATCATAGTCTCCTAACATAAATACTAACCAACTAACACAAGATATACTTACTCGTCCTTAAAGCAAAAAATATGGTGGTTGTACATTAAGGTTCCACTTATGCTTTTTGTCTTATATCCTCCTTCTTGTACCCCTTTTGAAACCCGAGTTGTGATCCTTTGAAGTGGGGTTTAAGGATTGTTCTAAGGATCCTAAAGAGCTTTGAAGGTTGGCAAAAGCAAGACAAGAAGAAGTTGAAAGTGTCGTAAGTTTGTGTGTGCTTAGAATGTGGTAGTAAGTGAAAGATTTTGTAGGGTATAGTTATTTTTTCTTTTGTGTTGTTTTCAAAGTGAGAGAAAAAGAAGTGAAAATGAAATTGAAAGCAAGAGAAAATGGAAAAAGAGTAACCGGTTGGAATGAAGGTAGAAATGTGTTTAAGAAGTTTGATTTTATTGTCTTGTAGCATGCACAAAAGTCAACTATTGCAACTATTGATGATGTAAGCATTAAGGGGTGAATAGTGGAGTGTAAAATAAAGTGATTAATAAATGGAAGACAAGAGTATGGCCCCCCTTAAAGCCATGTAAGAACCGGCCATATAGTGTTCTTTTGGGCATGAAATTGTCTTGTCTTATTTATTAAAGCTAAGCATGTGAAATCTTGTGATAATTTGTCCATATGTAGTATAAGTGAGGAGGTGATAAAGAAAGTGTTTGATAAGTTATCAATAGATTTTGATAAGTTATCAATTGATAAATGACTCTAACTTTCAATTGATAAGTCATTTAGGGTGATTAGTTGGTCTACTTATTCAAGTGTAAAGCTTAGGCATGAAGATAAGGGAATTGTCTTATAGGAAATTGTTTTAGGTTTTACTTCTTGAATTGTTTTGTAAATGATGATTTAATTCTTATAAAATTATGAAATTTTTTAGAGTTGAATGAAATTATTCAAATTAAATTATCAATTAATCACTTACGATTAAAAGTCCTTAATTGTTTTAGGGCTTAGGCTTTTAGGTGACTTTAGAGTTCGCAATTTTTCAAGTTCGGGTTTTATCGATAATAGGCTTTTGAATTGGAAAAGTAAGTTCGTTTCTAATTGTAAACTAGGGTTTACAGGATCTGCGAATGTTGACGAATATTTAGATTGGGAAGAGAAGGTAGAGTGTATGTTTGATTACTATCAATATGAGGATTATGAGAAAGTAACAACTGCTGTTGTTGAATTCTCCGAATATGCCATCATGTGGTGAAAGAATTTTCATGCCATGAGAAGACGAAAGGGGCGTCGAGAGATTATGTCATGACCCTACAGGGGCCTAGTAGGATTACCTGAAATTTCCATAACATGTGTGCACCCATAATATGAAAATCACCTTGTAAATCAGAGATTGCAAGACTCTAAGTGATTAATCACTAAGGTTACTGATTTTTAAGTAAATAATTTACTGTAAAATACAAATATAAATAATTATGGGTGTCCGATATCCCACAGTTTCTCAGAACCACAAAGAATCGGTATCCCCTACTAAATAATAAGATAGGATATACCAATATTACGAAAGAAATACAAGAAAAATTAAATTAGCAACCAAGGTTGCTTATGTATCATCTAAAGAGTACTCAACTATTTCTAATACTAAGATACATATGTTCATCTCACACTCGACACTCGAGACTTATCCCAGTCCTAATGTAAGTAATCCTGCAAAAGAAACTATGAGGGAGTGAGCATATAATAGCTCAATGAGTTCATTCCTCACCATCACCGTTCAAGCAAGTTATCACATATTATTATCATATATGCAAACAAGCTATCTACATATAAAATTAATGCAAGCGCAATGAATGCAAGCAACACATCCATAGGAGTCCGGAACTATGGAAGATGTAGAATTACATCATCTACACTTCGATTATCCCCTATATTTACCCGTACAGGGCACCTCAGCTTACCCGCATGAGGCTACCTAAGGGCCTCATCCCTTAGGATGCACTCGACTATTACCCTAGCCGAGAAAAGATTTCAATTCAAATAGGGGGATTCCATTCTAAGACTATCCACCCTCTAAGGCCCCTCGAGCACAACTTACGAGTCCATCTCACAAGCCAAAATTAACCAAATTTACAAGTCCATCTCGCAAGCCAAAATTAACCAAATTTGCGAGTCCATCTCGCAAGCCAAAATTAACTAAGGCCTTACAGGCACAATAAAGCGAGTCCTCTCGCTATCAAGTGGAGAACCCATACTAACTTTGCCTTAATGATAAAATATCATTTTTGGCACTATACCCTTATCAAAATCGTACAAAATACATTTAAGATGAGGAAAACTTTTTCCAAAAATGCCATTTTCAACATTTTGCAAAGCTAGCATTCTCCATCCATACATTTACTGGGTCATAGATATGCGACGAATAGAACATGTTATTTAGGTCAGATATTTATATTTATCCATTTTAAAAAAAATGATCACATAGATAATGGCATACAAGCAGAACAGTTATTCAAACATATAAGCAACAGCAAGCTACAAAACATCATATAAGTAACACGCACAAGTAAGTAACAGGTCATTAAAACTCCCTCACCTGAATTATTGCTCATTCTCCAAACTTTAGGATTTCCAAAACTCGATATTGAATGCCTAAATCAAAATAGTAAAACTTATAAGTTTTCTTAAAAGTTAGACTCCTTAATTAACCAAAAGTCTACTGTAGTTTATCTAGTTCCTCAATATACCCCAAGTCTTATATTTATAAGGTTTATCATACTCAATAGGGTTAATAGTAACTATTTTCTCATATTTGTAAGTTATGAGACTTCCTTTATATATTTTGAAACTTTTTCGTTTTAGCTCGGAACGTTATGAGTTTATAATTCATTTTGATCGTTTTCGAACATATTTTCTCGTAACGAGATCCGTTTTAGACGTTGTGACTCGAATTTTGAATCGTGACATAAAAATATCACAAAATTTATTATTTTAGTTTAAAAATTATAAAATATTAATTTTAGCTTTTTTCTAAATATATTTATGATTTAATAATTACTTAAACCATATAATTGATATTTTTATTATTTTAAGCATATTTTTCCTATTTTTGAGATTTTTAGCTTTATTACGATTATATTATTAGTATGACCTTTATTGTTTTTATTATTTCTCATTTTCGTATTATTTATGTACTTCACAATTTATACATACATATATATATATATATATCTATATATATCTATATATCTTTTCGGTATACTACATATACATAATATAGGTTATATGCTATATGTATGTATATACTTATTTTATGAAAATAAACATACTTTATGTACATATATATATATATATATTCATGTACTTGTGTTTATACTTATAAATATACTTATATAATTTCGAATACTTAGATATACATAATTTACAAATACCTATTCTTATATTATATATTCAGTATATATATTTAATAGTATTTATTATAAAATATGTCCACTATATAGTATACATATATTTTACCGCAAAATATACTCTATATTATACATATATATATGTTCTATATATATATATATATTCTTACTTATGGAAATATACTGCTACATATATATACTATACAATTACATATATACAAACATGTATTTGTGTTTATACTTATAAATATACTTATATAATTCCGAATACTTAGATATACATAATTTACAAATACCTATTCTTATATTATATATTCGGTATATATATTTACATAGTATTTATTATAAAACATGTCCACTATATAGTATACATATATTTTACCACAAAATATACTCTATATTATACATATATATATATATGTTCTATATATATATATTCTTACTTATATATATGAAAATAATTATACATGGATACATATATATATAGCTTACGGTACAAATATATATATACTATAATTATTCAATATAAATACTTAATACTAATAATATGTATACTTAAAAAAAATACATAATACATACTTTTCCATATACCTATGTACATATCTGGCCTTATACATATATAAAATTAAATCTAAATATTTATGCACATAGACATGTATTAATAATGTTATATATAGAAAAATAAATACTATATTTATACATGTATATACTACATATTATACATCTCTACTACTAAAATAATTACTTACCTATTTATTTAGTTTTTCTTCTTCTTTTCTTCCTCCTTCTTCTTCTTTTCTCCTTCTTTTTCTTCTTTCTTTCTCTCTTTTTCTCTCATGGTTTTGTGTCAAGAATTTTCGATTATGTGCAGTTTTTTTTTCTTTTCCTTTTTCTTTTGTTTTTTCCTCCTTTTATACATGTGAGTTAGCTTAAAATTTAAGCTAAATAATTATCCAATTTTTTATTTTTATTTTTCTTTTATTTTCTATTCAACACTTGGCGATTTTCTTTTCTTCACGTGGGCGTCTATTTGCTTCCAGGATGTTGCAACTTGGAAAAAGAAAAGAAGAGAGAAAAGCGATAAATTGGAAATGAAAGAGAAGGAAAATAAAAATTAATAATAAATATATATAATTTTTTAAAACATAAAAATTATAACAAATCTCATCATAAATTAATTGTAAAATTTTATCAATTTAATTGGTTTCCGGTACAACTATAATTTTTACCAGTTATTATAGCGATTTCATTATAATTTCAAGCGATTTCGTTATAATTTCGTTATAATTTCATGCGAATAGGGTATTTAATCGAAAATTGCAATCGACTATAATTTTATCACTATTGAGTAATATTTAATTATTTTATAGCTTTATAGTTATAATTTTAAATTTTGATCAAATTCAAGTTCAATTTTGGTTAATGACGTGTAAGTCAATTTTAGGGTTTTAGTATACGATTTAGGGTTTTAATCAATTTCTAAGGTTTTTACTACTTATAATATATTTAAATTTATTATTTATTAACTTTTGAACGTTCTTGGCTCTAATGACTTATCAAGTCATCCATAGTATTAGGGTTCAATCCTACTCTTAACTAGCTAAATTTGCGGGGTTTACAGATTAACACTTAGCCTAAGATGAAGAGAGTGCTTAGAAACAGATTCATATCGAAAACATACTTCCGAGATACATTCGCTCAACTTCAAGAGCTGAAGTAAGGAGGCCAAATTGTTGATGAGTATATTCAAGACTTTCAAATGCTCATGATACATTGCAAAGTGAAGGAACCACCAACTCAAACAGTCTCAAGATTTGTTATTGGGTTGAAAGAAGACATTTGAGATATTGTGGAGCTACAACGATTTGATACAATGGATGAAGCTGTTAAGATTTCCCAAAAAGTAGAGAGGCAAAGAAGGAGCCAAGTAACAACCAGAATGCCCACTAGCCAACCTAAACGGATAAGTCACCAAACTCAGTGAGTATAGAATTGAATAGAAAGATTGATGTAAGAGCCGAGTAGAAAGGCCGACCAGAAGATGTAGTGCTAATCCAAACGTATAAGAAGGGGCAAGGGTCTAGTAAGAAGACTAGCCAGATCAAGTGCTTCAAGTGCTAGGGGTTCGAACATATGGCTGCTCAGTACCCGAACCGAAGGACGATGGCATTAAAAGTTAGAAATAGAGAGGAGCCCAAGGAAGAGGAAGTTCCAGTCGAGAAAAAACCAATTGGGGAGGATGTGTTTCCTAAGGACTTAGACAAATTACTCATGGTTGTCCGACGCATGATAAGCATGGAACCCTCACGAGAGGAGGAGTAGAGAGAGAATTTGTTTCATACCATTAGCAAGGTGAATGATCAAATGCGTGCCCTCATTGTGGATAAGGGAAGTTACACCAATGTGGTATTAACCGATTTTGTTTCAAAACTAAAGCTACCATTTGTTGCACATCCCAAACCGTATAAGTTGCACTGGTTGAGTGAGAAAGGAGCATTACATGTCACTTAGCAAATACTGCTGCCGATTACTATAAAGAATTACTCTAACCAAATCCTCTACAACATACTACCTATGTGCGCTTCCTACATGTTTCTAGGTAGGCCGTAGTTGTTTGATAGGAGAGTTATACATGACGGCTACAAAAACGTATATATGTTTGAGAAGAATGACCGAAAGAACACTCTGAATCTGATGCCGCCAAGAGAAGTTCACAAGTTACAAACAAAACTCACTCATGGATCAAAGAAAGCTCTGGTGATTAGTAGAGCCGAGCTCCGAGAGGCCTTCAATGCTGACAAGCTAACCCTGTTGTTGGTCAGGCGACTATTGGAAATGAAGAAGCAAAGTAAGCTTCTCTAGGAAATTAAGGAGTTGCTAGATGAATATACCAACTTGTTCCTAAAACAGTTGCCTGAGGGGTTGCCCCCAAGTCAAGGCATAGAGCACTGCACTACTAAATAAGCCAGCTTATCGGATGAATCCCGAACAGACTTCTAAGCTCCAACGTCAAGTCAATAAGTTGCTAAAGAGAGGCTATGTAAGAAAGAGTCTCAACCCTTGTGCTGTGCTTACACTTCTAGTACCGAAGAAGGATGGAACCTAGTGGATGTGTGTTGACAGTCGAGCCGTGAACAAAATCATGATCAAATATAGGTATCTAATCTCGAGGCTAGAAGACATGTTGGATGAACTGAGTGGAGCCAAGATTTTCAATAAGATTGATCTTAAGTTTGGCTACCATCAAATCCGCATGAGACTAGGCAACGAATGGAAGACTATGTTCAAGACTCGACATGGACTTTACGAGTAGATGGTCATGCCCTTTAGCTTATCGAATGCCCCAAGCACTTTCATGAGATTAATAAACCATGTGCTAAGACATCTCATTAGGAAGTGTGTCATGGTGTACTTTGACGACATCCTAGTCTACAATGTCGATATACCAAGTCACTGTAAACATCTCAAAGCAGTCCTAGATATCCTTCCTACCAAGAGACTATTCAGTAATCTAAAGAAATGTTGCTTTTGCTAGGAGGAAATGGTATTCTTAGGCTATGTAGTCAGTAGAGGATGATTGCGAGTCGATGATGAGACAATCCGAACAATTGTCAATTAGCCGACTCCTACTACTTATGCCAACATAAGAAGTTTCCACAAATTAGCTTCATTTTATAGAAGATTCATCTGGAATTTTAGCACCCTCAATGCACCACTTACTAAACTAACGAAAAAAAAACACTGACATCTGATGGGAAGAAAGGGAGGAGAGGAGTTTTTCCAACATAAAAAAAAAAAAAAAGTTGACCTCCACCCCAATGTTAGTACTACTTGACTTCAACGAAATTTTTGAGTTGTAATGCGATGTATCAGGCATTAGAATAGGTGCTATCCTGATGAAGGAAGGCCGACCAATTGCTTTCCATAGAGAGAAACTCCGAGGACCACAGCTAAACTACTCTGTGTATAACAAGGAACTTTTCGCACCGATTCGAGTGATGCAAGTATGGCAACATTATTTACTACCGAGAGAATTTGTCATATATATTAACCATGAATCATTGAGGTACCTTCGAAGCTAGACCAAGTTATCAAAGCGGTAGGTGAGATGGGTTAGATTCCTTGAAGGATTCAATTTTGTAATTAAATATAAGCAGGGAAAGAACAACGTAGTTGTAGATGCTCTTTCGAGGAGACATGCGCTTTTATCAAAACTATAAACCAAGCTATATGGGTTTATGATGTGAGGCAAGCGCACCTATCAGTTTTAATATAGCGGATGTGAGTCCGAGTCGATCCCTCAAAGATTTTGAGTATTAATATTAACTTTAGCTTTATCATCTAACCGAAAAATTGTGAAAGTTTGAATTAATTAAAAATACTGAAATTAACAACTAAACTACTTATGAGACTTAATTACGCAAGTTAGAAAGCAATAAATTACGAACGACTTCAAGTATGCAATAATGTATTTAGGAATTATTTCCCCTAGTGTTTAACATGTAACCTTTTTAAAATATATCCAATTCAATTTCTATTATTTTTGACCGGAGGGATTCACAATTAAAACTAATATCTTTCTCAAGCATATTAACCCTAATCCTAAATTATTTACTGGAATCTCTTCACTTAGTAATATAATTTAGAATTGCATTAGCATGTAATGAATTCCCATGCAAACAATCAACTTTCCGAAAGAAACATGTATCTTATCTCTAAGTATACATGTAATTCTCTTCAATTATGCCTAGATCTAATTACACATGCAATTTCTCAATTAACATGCGTAATATCATATATTGACACTCTATAATTATCAATCCATAATTAACGACATAATTGAATCAAGAAAAGGTAGAAACTTTATTGAAATTATAATTCAATCAAAGGATTACATGAAACCCTAGGTTCCATAATCCTAAATACTCTAATTCTAAGCTATCATAACGAATCTAAAAACGAGTTTCATCAAAAACGTAAAATAAAGCATAAAAACCCCTCTTGATTTGATGAACAATCTCTCTAATCTTGAAATCGATGTCGTTCTTGCTTCTTGATTAATGTTCTTCTC
This sequence comes from Lumnitzera racemosa, assembly GCA_024138005.1. Classification (NCBI taxonomy): domain Eukaryota; kingdom Viridiplantae; phylum Streptophyta; class Magnoliopsida; order Myrtales; family Combretaceae; genus Lumnitzera; species Lumnitzera racemosa. The sequence goes on along the minus strand of JAMXBC010000012.1, from coordinate 48,027,955 downwards.
CTTCTTGATGTTGTTCCGCCTCTTTCTTGATGTTGTTCCTTAAGTCTCTTTCTTTTCTCTTGTGTCTCTCCGTTTCTGTAATGTCTCTCTTTTTCTTTTGAAACCCTAATATGTCTTTTTATAGTGTATCAAAAAGATTTTATTTTCGTCACCCGACATGGCCTAGGACACAACCGTGTCCCCAGGTCGTGTAACTTTCTGCACTTAGGCCAAAACTTCATAACTTCTTCGTTTGAACTCGGAATTGAGTGAAACTTGATTCCTTTTCCTCATTTTCGAGCCTAGAACGCGTTTAAACCCTGAAATCAACATTTTACTCAATTAAGTATCAATTTCTTTAAAGAAAACAAAAAATGTAAGGGAAATACTATAAAATCACCCTATGAAATATGTTTAAAATTAGAGTTATCAAATTTCCCCACACTTGAGCATTTGCTTGTCCTCAAGCAAATAAATCAAAACAAAACTTTCAGGACAAGAAACGCTAAACAAAATTTATCACTATTTAAGAAACCGGTGAACAAATACACTTAACCCGAAGAAAAGTAAGAAAATCATTCTCAACTAACTTGCAATAATAAAATCAACCAATTTCATCTGACCATATTCAAATGCTCCAACAATACTTAATACTAGAGTTCACTAGTTAATTTATGAAAATCAAAGTTTACCCCGAATCATTTAACCAAGGATTCTTAAACTAAAAATAAGATTTAACATCTCGCCAACCGAGAAAGAGTCATAAAAATTTTGTCCATTTGACTAAAGTGTGTACAATTCTCTTTTCCATCTTACTAAGTACCATAATCTAGAACAAACACATTTTACATCCACTCATCCTCTGATCACCCCCCTAGTTCATGCTTTTGTTGAGAGGTCTTTTGAATTTACTTTATTTAAGCACAATTGCGTTGGTAGCGGGAAAGAATCTCACTCTTCTAACGGACCAAGACCGATCCATACCAACTTATTTCTTATATTGATAGCGGGAAAGAACCTTGCTCTTCTGACGGACCAAGGCCGATCCCTATCAATTTTTTCATTTTTTTTTTTTTGAATTGGCATTGGGACTCAATCTCGCTCTTCTGACGAACCAAGACGAATCCTTACCAATTTTTCTATTCATACACTTATTATTACTTTTGACCTCCACTCATTATGATATTTCAGGGGTTTCTCAAAAGAAGAATTTCATTTGTTTGTTTGCTAAAAATTATAGGACTCTTAAAAATATCTAAGAGAAAGGTATACATAAAAGCAAATTTTAAAAATAACTATGACTAACTCTTAACTAGTGATGTTGCTCCAATCTCAAGTCTTAAAATCCTAAGGTAAATAACTCGTAACTTTTCCCTTCACAAATTTGACTAATCAATTCTAGTAAAGTATCATAAGGTCAATAATAATCAAGATGAAATAGTTAATTTGGCTTAATACCAATCAATCACCTATTGCAAGTTAACTTAAAAATTAATTGGGTCAAATGTGAATAATTGGTCTCCTAAATAGTAATAAATTCATATATATCCCTTCCCCACACTTAATAATGTACATTGTCCTCAATGTACGACAAAAAATTATAACAGCACGAAAAAGCAGCATAGGGAAAAAGAAAACATATGAACCGAAAAGAAAACTAATACTTCCCTGCCAGTCGAATAGAAGCGCAAAATGAAGAAGCATCATCATTATATAGCAGAGTTCACAAGCCTTAAACAACAAAAGTCAACACAAAAAAATGAGAACTAAGAAGAGGGATCGGAATCCATCTCTTCATGTGCCTCATCAGACGATGCCTCAGCCATCGTAGCATCGTCATTGTCATCACCGGCCTCATCATCCTCATCACATTCGCCAGCCTAATCATGAGGAAGAGAGAGTAAAATTAAGTAGGAAACTTACTTGGATGAAAATGCGGAATGCAAGAATTGTGGAGAGAAGAGGGAGAATAAGAGAGAAGATGAGAGAGAAATGTTTGATTGGGAGTGTATGAGAGAGTATGTGTTTAATTTAAATAAAACGGTCGTGTACAAAAATCGTGTAAGTTTGGGTCGACACGGGCTGGGACACGACCGTGTCCCTTGCCCATGTAACAATTTATGTGAGTCGTGTGGAGTCTGGTCGGACACGAGCTGGGACACGACCATGTCCCACGCCCGTGTAACTCTCTGTGCCCGTGTATGTAAACTGGACGGACACGGGCTTGGGACACGACCGTGTCCCACGCCCGTATAATTCTCTGTGCACGGATGGAAAATTCTGGGCGCACACGGGCTGGGGACACGACCGTGTCCCTCGCACGTGTAACTTTCTGTACTCATGGAGTAAAAACTGGGCGGACACGGGCTGGGACACGACCGTATCCCTTGCCCGTGTAACTTTCTGTGGGTGGACAATGTTGAAGGCCTGGATGGATACAGGATGGGACACGACCGTGTCCCTTGCCCATGTAACTTCTTTTTTTAATTAAATTTAAAGATAAAGGAAACTTAGAAATAATAAAACTAAAGAGAAAAAGCAAAAATAAAGCTAAAAGAGGAAAGAACTATGACAAAAAATTGAAAGAAAATCTATGAAGCAAAGCAAAGTTAGATAAAACGGAAAATAAAAATGAAGAAAACTTAAAGAACTAAAGCATAAGTAGAGTTAGACATAGGTTGCCTCCTGAGAAGCGCTATAGTTAACGTCAATAGCTCGACGGGATACATCTTGTAATTCATGATTCTTCGTCTAGGTGGAAATAGAACTCTTCCTGTATCTCGCTTTCGAACTCTCCATACAAGTGTACCCTTCGACCATCGACCTTGCCAATTCCATTTCATTTATGCATAACTTCCATAGTTTCTCTCCTTATCATGCCACTTATCAAATTCATGCAGCCTAAACTTCTTCATTTTGTCCGCTTTTAGCTTAGATCCGGTTGTCATTGGAAGTTTTGAACTCTTCACCACAAAGACATGTTTCAAATGATTTCTTGACAGTTTTGGTTCCAAAATTGGTGGCTTCTCTTTGAAAGATTTTAACGTACGATCCTTTGTCTTGTGGGGTGAATTAATTTCCTTCTTGTCCATACTGGATTCATGAACTTCTGTTTGAGTTGCCACTTCTGCACAATCGGGCTTAATCACCAAATTTTCATCTCCCTTTTGCAAGCAATAGCTTGAGGAATCTTTGGCAAGCGTTTCCTGCATACATGTAGATGTAATGACATTAGTGGCATTAACATTGTGACTTATGTCCTCTGAGTCAAGAAATTTGTTCATTACCTCTGGAGTTTTAAAAGCTATTTCATCATCCCCGACCCGTAATATCAACTTATATTCACTAACATCAAAAACAGCCTTAGCAGTGGCTAGGAAGGGTCGACCTAAAATGATTGGCACCTCAATATCTTCATCTATATCAAGTATAACAAAATCCACCGGAAAGATGAATTTGTCTACTTACACTAAAACATCCTCTATTATTCCTCTAGGGTATGTGATAGACCTATTGGCTAATTGAAGACTCATGCCTGTTAATTTAGGTTCTCCTAACCCTAGCTTTTTGAACAATTTATACGGCATCAAATTTATACTAGCTCCTAAGTCTGCCAAAGCATTATCTACCAACAAATTACCAAGCATACAAGGAATAGTGAAACTCCCTGGATCATTTAATTTATGTGGCAGCTTTTTCTGGAGAAGTGCCGAGCATTCCTCGTTCAATGTGACGGTTGTAAGCTCCTCCAACTTCCTCTTGTTCAATAGAAGATCTTTTATAAATTTCGCATACTTTGGAATCTGCAAGATGGCATTAACAAGAGGTAAGTTAATATGTAATTGTTTGAAAACATCAAGCAAATTACCGAATTCCTTATTTTGATCAGTGTAACTTTGCTTAAGGCGCTGCGGGTAAGGGATGGGAGGCTTGTACTCCTTCACTTTCGGTGATTCCATACTTTCTTTTGATTTTAGTGGCTTTGCATCTTCCTTACGGTTGATTTCCACTTCTTTATCAACTACTTCCTCACCATCCTTCTTCTCCACTTGCAGTTTTCTACCACTTCTCAGGGTCACTGCATTAACATGTTCCCTAGGATTGACCTCGGTATTCCCTGACAGTATCCCTTATTGCCTCTCAGAGATCATTTTTGCAAGTTGACCAATTTGATTCTCAAGGTTGCGATTTGAAGCCTCTTGATTCCTCAGCGATGATTCAATGTTGGATAAGCGAGCTTCATTGCCTTGAATATATTTTGTGAGAAGTTCTTCTACACTAGGCTTCTTTTCTTGAGAAAGAAGAGGTGGGAATGGTCTTTGAAATCCAGGTAGGCCAAAGCCGGTCTTCTGCCGGCCTTCTGCTGGCCTTGGTTTTGATTTCCCCATGAGAAATTGGGGTGATTCTTCCAGCCTGGATTATAAGTGTTGCTGTAGGGGTTATTTTGTTGCATGGGTGGATTTCCTAGATAATCCACCTATTCCAATTGTTCTTGTGCTCCATACCCCTGCATACCAAAATCACTTACATCCGATTGCACTTGTTGAGGGCCAACTAAGAGTGCATCAATCTTTTTACTCAATAAGTCCACCTTGGCTACTAGAGCAGTGGTCAAGTCCACATCATAAATTCCCATGGCCTTTTAATTGGCTCTAGTGCTTTCCCACTAATAATTGTTCATCGCTATTCCTTCAATAAGGTTTTGGGCTTGCTCAGGTGTCTTTGTGTTCAAAGTACCTCCTGCGGATGCGTCAATCATCTGTCTAGTGGATAAATTGAGACCATTGTAGAAGGTCTGAATCTGCATCCATAGTGGAAGGCTATGATGTGGGCACCTCCTGAGCAAGTCCTTGAACCGCTCCCAAGTATCATATAGAGTCTCCGCTTCCAATTGAGCAAAACAAGAAATATCATTCCGAAGTTTAGCGGTCTTTGCAGGTGGAAAATACTTCTCCAAAAATTTCTCTACCAATTCATTCCAAGTTGTGATTGAACTTCGTGGTAGAGAGTTCAACCATTGTTTTGCTCCACCCCTCAAGGAGAAAAGGAATAGCCGCAGTCGGATGGCATCATCTGTGGCTCTATTGATTTTAAAAGTATCACAAATCTCTAGAAAGCTAGAGATGTGGGCATTGGGATCTTCATCTTGGAGACCGTCAAACTGAACATATTGTTGTACCATCTGTATAATGTTAGGTGCAATTTGGAAGTTGTTAGCCGCGACGGTTGGCCTTGCTATGCTAGAGTCAGCACCAATAAGTGTAGGCCTTGAATAATCGAACATGGTCCGATTTGCTTCATTTCGGTTGTTAACCATGTGTGGTGGATTTTCCTGCTCGATGAATTAAGTGTTGGTCTCTTCACCTTCTTCCTTGATTTCAACAATTGACTCATCGTCAATAGTCGCCACACTTTGTCTAGGTCGTGATTTCAAATTTTGAAGGGCAGTTCTCTCAAGTTCAGGATCAAGTTCTACCAAATCTTCCGGGTTACTTCGAGTCATGCACTGCAAGGGTAAGAAATATAAAATCAATTTACAACTCTAGCTAATGAAAATAAATAATGAAAACAAAAGAAAAAAAAATGTTTAAAGTAATAAAGCAACTAGTGTTCTTAATATCGAAAATCCCCGGCAGCGGCGCCAAAAACTTGATGTAAGGCAAGCGCACCTATCAGTTTTAATATAGCGGATGTGAGTTCGAGTCGATCCCTCAGAGATTTTGAGTACTAATATTAACTTTAGCTTTATTATCTAACCGAAAAATTGTGAAAGTTTGAATTAATTAAAAATACTGAAATTAACAACTAAACTACTTATAAGACTTAATTATGCAAGTTAGAAAGCAATAAATTATGAACGACTTCAAGTATGCAATAATGTATTTAGGAATTATTTCCCCTAGTGTTTAACATGTAACCTTTTTAAAATATATCCAATTCAATTTCTATTATTCTTGACCAGAGGGATTCACAATTAAAGCTAATATCTTTCTCAAGCATATTAACCCTAATCCTAAATTATTTACCGGAATCTCTTCACTTAGTAATATAATTTAGAATTGCATTAGCGTGTAATGAATTCTCATGCAAACAATCAACTTTCCGGAAGAAACATGTATCTTATCTCTAAGTATACATGTAATTCTCTTCAATTATACCTAGATCTAATTACACATGCAATTTCTCAATTAACATGCATAATATCATATATTGACACTCTATAATTATCAATCCATAATTAACGACATAATTGAATCAAGAAAAGGTAGAAACTTTATTGAAATTATAATTCAATCCAAGGGTTACATGAAACCCTAGGTTCCATAATCCTAAATACTCTAATTCTAAGCTATCATAACGAATCTAAAAACGAGTTTCATCAAAAACGTAAAATAAAGCATAAAAACCCCTCTTGATTTGATGAACAATCTCTCTAATCTTGAAATCGATGTCGTTCTTGCTTCTTGATTAATGTTCTTCTCCTTCTTGATGTTGTTCCGCCTCTTTCTTGATGTTGTTCCTTAAGTCTCTTTCTTTTCTCTTGTATCTCTCCGTTTCTGTAATGTCTCTCTTTTTCTTTTGAAACCCTAATATGTCTTTTTATAGTGTATCAAAAAGATTTTATTTTCGTCACCCGACATGGCCTGGGACACGATCGTGTCCCCAGGTTGTGTAACTTTCTACACGTAGGCAAATTTTCTATACAACTTCAAAAATTCATAACTTCTTCGTTTGAACTCGGAATTGAGTGAAACTTGATTCCTTTTCCTCGTTTTTGAGCCTAGAACGCGTTTAAACCCTGAAATTAACATTTTACTCAATTAAGTATCAATTTCTTTAAAGAAAACAAAAAATGTAAGGGAAATACTATAAAATCACCCTATGAAGTATGTTTAAGATTAGAGTTATCAGTTTATGCGTATCAAATAGCAATACTCTGAGGATCAACACTTTAGACGAATAATTTCATAGTGCATGGATGGAAGGACAATGGACGAGTATTATGTGGAGGATGACTACCTATTCCAAGGGGGAAAACTGTATGTGCTGACTTATTCCCTACGGGAATTATTAATCAGGGAAGCCCACAGTAGAGGACTCTCCAAACACTTTGGAGAGAGGAGGACTTATGAACTCGTAAATGGCCAATTCTTTTGGCCAAAAATGAGGAAAGATGTGTACCGAATTGTCAAAAGCTATGCCATATGCAAGAAGGCTAAGTGCCAAGCGGAATAAGGGAAAGCAATTCCCCTACCTGTTCCGACAAGTCCGTAGATTGAATCAAGCATGGACTTTATTCTCAAACAACCACGAACCGCCCGAGATAAAGATTCTATAATGGTCGTCATGGACTGGTTCAGTAAGATGGCACACTTTGTACCCTACACCAAAACTAACGACGCTTTAGCTATTACTTCTCTTTTCTTGAAGGAGATTATGCAAATACACGGTGTACCGAGAAATGTAGTCTCCAATTGAGACCCGAAGTTCTTAAGCCATTTCTGGAGAACCCTGTGACATCGGTTGGGAACCAAATTACTCTTCGGTACCTAGTGTCACCCCCAAACTGACAGCCAAACAAAGGTAGTTAATCATACTTTGGTGTCATTACTCCGAGATATAGTAGGCAAGAACTTAGCTGATTGAGACGTCTACCTACCAGTGGTTGAGTTCACCTATAACCAAACCATACATGACACCACTAAGCAAACTCCCTTTGAGGTGGTCTATGGATTCAATCCCAAGTTATCCTTCAACCACGCCCTTGTACCAGTAACTACATAAAAGGACCCTGATGCCTCGGCTAGATCACAATCTCTCTATAACACGATCACTCGACACATCAACCAAGCTGCCAAAAGATTGCAAGAAAAGACCAAAGGTAGGTTGGCCAAACAATTTCAGCCAAGAAACTTAGTAAGGCTGTACCTCAGCAAGGAACGGTTCCCGTACAAGAGGAAAAACCAATTATTTGCAAGAGCGAAAGGACCTTTCAGAATCCTCCAAAAAATCAGTAACAACACTTACAAGTTAGAATTGCCTGAGGATTATGGGGTTTCTAATGCCTTCAATATTACCGACCTCAGTATATATCACCCTGACAAAGAACCGAGTGAACACCATTGGGATTTGATCCCATATCCAAAACAACCTGAAGGGAATTATGGGAATTAGGCTACTGAACCTCTAACCCGCAATCAAGCCCGATGACTAGAGGGGCTGCCACGACGAATCCTTCTATTCCAACCAACCTCTGCCGAAGCCGAATACTTCCTTACTAAGTCACCTTAATGTTATGCCATATAACTGCCCATTTTTATGTAGTATGCCGACTTGATAATTACTCTCTAGCGCCAAGCCGAAACCATCCCTACTCAAACCAACCCATCTGTCCGTACTTTTCGTCAGCATCTCCTAACAACCTTGTCAATGCAGCATCACCACGTATATAGTATCACATATAAAATCTATAGCACCAATGATTGTTTTCTTGTATATTTTTTTTTATCCTTTTGTATCGTGTACATTATTTCTTTAGGAAATATACTTTTTGTCTTTTCACTTTTGGGCAAGTTGCTCTAACTTACGGGTATAAATATCCTTGTACTTATAGCTGTAGAGGGGTAGATTATCTTCAATACACTTTTGAGTACTTTGTTTCTTGCGTAAACACTGTTGTTTACTCTTAGCATCACTCTTATCATTTCCCTTAAGTAAGGTTAAATAGCAAGTAACCTCATTAAACTAATTCATACTTCATTTCGATTTGTGTCATAAGTCTTCGAAAGTTCTATTGGTACATCATATCCTCTATAACTGTTGGTAAGTTTTGCTTACTATTTTCATTCTTCACTTTCACTCTTTTGCACTTTTTCCTATTAACCCTTTTCGAGATTTCTGCAAGCTTGGACTCATCCAGCGACTGACTTTGTCTATTCTTGGTCACGGTTTGCAACAATAAGTCTCTCTAAAAACCCTGCATTCTAAGCCTGCACATAAAGTATTCTATTCCATAAAAAACCCATTGCTGACTTAAGCATCAGAATGGTCACACTGGACAACCCCCCAACGTCCTCTCATTATGCATTTTTTTGCAAACCCAATACGTACAGACCTTAATTAACTACTGGTAAGAACTGAGAAACGACACTACCCAACATAAAACCTACAATTTCGTGAACAACACTTGTCAATGCTACTCTAGAACAAATCATTTATACATCAGTTCTTTCATATTCCTCTATGTAGTAACTTCACCCTCTCCTCTTCACCTCTTATTATTTACAACATTTTCCCTCCACAATGTTACATAACCAATAAATTCTAATGTCGCTAATTTTACCCTTATTTCATCCTGCAATTATTGACTCAGATAACCTTTCTATCTTATCCTCCTAGTTGAAGTTTTTATCTTGGTTACTCATACAACCAAAGGAAGGAATTTTCACCTTTATAGAGCTTAGACCTCTTACCTATCATAGCCTCCTCACATGTTGTTTGTCCACATCATCGTTGTACTCATTGTATACAAGATTATCTACTACGATTCTATTTGCAACACCCCATTTTGCACCACCAACACAACCTCTAATGGCGTCTTTATAGCTACCATAATTAGCACCAACACTCTATTACGTACAATACCCCTTAATGTTCCCTCCAGTCTAAAGTTCAAAATTTTCGTCTTACCATCCCATGAAAGTACTCACCAATTTAGTTAACTCTTACATTGATTGAACCATCAAGGTTTCAGGAACATTAACTCTTCTTCATCATTTATTATTACTTACATCCATTAAAGTCGATAACTCTCCTACCTCTAACTCAAGAGCCATAACGATAAAGCTAATTTACTATTTAAAAAAAAAAAAAACAAACATTCACTTGCCAAAGACTACATCCAATTCCAATGCACATTGCACACACACCAATACAACCAACACATGTTATTTAACTACTACGTCAACAGCAACTCCATACAAACACTCACTACTCTCACACCAACATGCTAAGAGACTACTACTATAGTGCCTACAGCATAAACCACAACACCAATTCAAGTGCCCAATGTGCGCTTAAAACACTCTTAATGCCCCTTATACATTTTCACAAACTGCCTATACATGTGTTATGAGATAAGAGATTCACCTCTCCTTAAGTGTCAGTGTGATGCTTGACCACCCTTTATCTCTTCTTGTTTGCTCATATTTTAGATAACAAGCAAGCATTTTCCCTTCATGTCTTTCTTGAACTATTCTAAGCGCTTCTATCTTTAGGAGTTCCATTTGATATTGTCACCAACCCTAATATGTTTGAAAGGCTCAAACTCTTCACAAGTTTCGACCTACTATGACTATAGTTGAGAGAGCAACATCAGCTCTTGATTGGTTTGCTCAAAGGAAGCTAAACTTGCCTTTAGAGGATATCTAACCCCATAAACAAACTACTTGCTTGCCACTCACTCGACATTAAGCTTAAGTTGAACACCCCTATTTGCCTTCAAACTCATAAACTGTGACATTCTTCCCCACCTAAATCCACAACGCCCTCATTAGGTTCACATCTCCTCAAGCTCCCATGCGATATTAACTCTTCATATTTGCTTGCATGCTAAATGGTGAGCCAGCCTTTTCCCTTCTTGCTTTTCTAAGACTGTTACAAGCTCTTATATCTTTAAAAATACCATTTAACATTATCACAAGCCCCCATATATTTAGAGGCTCAACTTTCTCAAATGGTTTCTACCTGCCATGGCTATCATCAAAAGAGCAATGTCAACTCTCGATCCATTTGCTTATGAAAGGCTAAACTTGCCTTTAAAGAATACCTAACCCTACAAATAAACTACTTATTGACGCTACTCACTTCACATTAAGCTCAAGTTGAACACCCCTACTTACTTTTAAATTTACAAAATGTAACATTATCTCCCACCTAAATCTACAATGCCCCTATTGATGAACTACTGACCAACTGTCCCATTGTTCGCACATGGCTCTGAAGACTCCAATCCCTCACCCGATGAATTCTCTCTCGACAACTTACTGATGACGAAAAAGTTTACACCAAAGGAATGTAGCAAAACTCCTTAAGCTCTCCGAATTGTCATACGTTGATCTATACACTCGGTAGTGATAATGCCAACCATTCCCTTGCCAAGGATCCTGTGCCAAGTAATCTGACCAATCGCTGCTAAGAAGTTCTTGGCGAGTGATGAAAGACTCACTTAACCGACCAAATAGTTTTCTCTCAGCATACCACCATCTCTCTCGTCCCGACCCCTTTATGGCCATAACATATTGACCCCTCTTACCTGCTATACTTAGAAAATATTCATACGGGACTAATGTTGCACTACCACTTGTCCACCTGGTCTAACATTGTACTACTGTTTCATTTTTGGTCTTTTATTCTTTTTACCCTTTTTCATATATACTAGGAATCTCATTTTTTGTATATACTTTCTTATAATTTCTTTATTTGTAATTTCACATTCCTCCATCCTCCAATGTAGGGGTCTACCCATTAAAGTTCTTTTCGTTTTCCAAGGATTCAAAGCAAAGTCTTATTATAATGTAACTCACGACACAACTATCCCTTCTAGCAACAATGTCCACTGCCTAATAGCTGCTCCTCCTCTTAAGATTCATCCACACAAGCTCAGTTGTTAATAAGAATTACCTTTTCATTAAGTACATTGGGTAATATTTAGGTAACTCGTCAAGTTAAAACTCTTCCTCTCTAATACCACTTGTCATAGGTAGAGGTTCACCCCTCCTGAAATGCCCATATAGCACTCGATCATCCTTTGCCTCTTCATATTTGCTTGCATTCTAGATGGCAAGCCAACATTTTCCTTTCCTGCTTTCCTAAGACTATTACAAGCCATTTTATCTTTAAAAGTGTCATCCAGCATTGTCATAAGCCCATATATATTTGGAAGGTTCAACTTTCTCAATTAGTTTCTGCTTACCATGGCCATCATCTAGCAAGCAATATCAACTCTCTACCAGTTTGCTAATAAAAGGCCAAACCTGCCTTCAGACAATACCCAACCTCACCAATAAATTGTTTACTGACGCCACTCAAATTACATTAAGCCCAAGTTAAATACCCCCACTATCCTTCACACTCATGACCATTAACACACTCACTAACCCTAGCACTACAATACCATACACCATCTGCACAATCAAATCAACCCTTACAAGTGCCCTACACATGTACCCTTCTACCTACTCTTAGTCATGCACTCCAATATGCTATCGCAAACACATTTGCTATGTGTTTACTTACTTGCTCAACACACTATCACAAACTCATATGCCCATTTAACTAAGAACACACACCCAACTTTATCCACTAACCACTCATGTACACCACTACAGCATCAACACATGCCCCTTTTCATTGAGACAACTACTTAACACCAACCCTAACCTCATACAAACAAGCATATACAAATCCTACACTACCACCCACAACTGTAAACCAAACCTCCCTTCTCATAATTGCACTTTGATACCAATATGACACAGATAAAAAACTATTTGAGAGTCAATGAAGTTTTTTTAAATTAAATAGAAATTAAGCTGCTGTTTTTGTGATTTTTTTGTTTTTATTTGTTTTGGGGGATTTTTAAATGAGAACAGGAATTAAAAAAACGAGGATATGAATGATTTAGTTATAGAATACTACGGACTAATAGATAAATTGATGCGAGTTCAGTTTTAATGAATATTACACGCAATCAAAATCAAACAAGATTGATTTAATTGAGTGATTATATGTACCATCGACTAACCAAAGGTTTGTGACCATAATCGAAGATTGATAATGCTGGGTTTCAAAATAATCTATTGAGGTTCCTGAATTTACTAGTTTAACTGAATAATGTATGGACATAATAAAATATAAAGCTCCTTGAAAACAGTCTAAATAAGGGCATAATAGCAAAGTCGCTAATTCACAAAAGGATAAAACTGGAAAACCCATAAATATATTAAATAAGCTTAAGAACTAATACCGAATAAGTAACAAATACAATAAAATTAAAATAATTTAATTCTTCATAACTCTATGCAAGCCCACAACATTAGCAGTCTATCAAAGATGGCGCTACGCGACAACCTCTCACGCAAAGATGACGTGCATTTACACAAAGTTGACAACTAAACCACATAAGCCCTGCAGCAAATAGAAAATCTACATTAAGTCGCCGAGGCTCGGGGAATTGATCCCATCAGGTTAGGTACCATTGGCACCCAAAGATACAAAACTTCTTCCAACTATTGAGGAAAAAAAAGGAATAAAATGTCTTCATACTTGCGTAAACTACGAGATACAACAATTAACTCTTTACTGCATTGCAGTAATGGTTCAAAACATCATACAATATCTTGGGTCAATTGGAAGTACAAACAATAGGTTGGCTCTATCCCCAACTTCAGCAAGGATCCTCAGCAACCCTTGCGTCTCTCTTTTAAGCTGTAGTTCTTTCCACAGTAAAACCATGGAAAAGAATTCCCCTATTGGAAAAGTAGAGTTGAGCAGAAAAAGGCGAATACGATTTCAGAAAATGATACTATTTAGAAAATGGTATTTGATAAAGCCCAGTGAAATTTGTCAGTCAAGTGTACTTGTTTGTTGAGAACTTCATTTCTTCGCTGGGGAACTTTGCCTAGAAAGGAAAGGAACTTCCACTACTGTGCCAAGAACATCACCTCCAACAATCACAGAGCTTCCATCTGAAGCAACATTCCTTCTGATATATCCTAAACCAAAGTACTCGGAGCCCTTTCTACTTATTGTACAACTTGTTAGCTTTCCCACCTGCATTCTCACCCATTGCCAGCAGTTTCTCATCTCAAGAGTTTGTAAGGAACAAAACTATGGTGCATCCATAGCCCAAACATTATCAAGAAGCAAAGTTTTATTTACAAAGTGCATTGGCCGGTGGACATAAAGCAAAAACAAAATTGCTTATTGTAACAGGTATATGTTTTGCAAGGAAATAGAAGAAGGCAAGAGAGAATTGCCAATGTGTTAAATGCAGCAAGAAAGAATTGCCATTGTGTTTAATGCAGCATGAGCAATAAATAAAAACAATGCTGCCTCAACCATAAGAAAGTTTTAACTTCTTTCACTAGTCGAAAAGAAACACAGGCAGAGAACCTACCAACCTAATCCTTTCAAATAAGTGCAATGATATTGTCATGAAACATTACACTAAAAATCAGATATCTTCATTACCTTTTTCCCATCCAACATAATGGGGCTCTCAGGTTCTGCTGCCGCAGATAGACGCATTCCCCGTAGTCTCTGTTTTACTCCATCATATGTGATCAATCTAGATATAGTCTCTTGCCCCTTGTAGCACCCTTAAGAATGAGAGCAGTGTCAATCACCACAGATAGTTAACCACAGCAGAAAAGAGCTTTTCAGGAGCTCACCTAGTAGGCAACATGAGGGAGAAGTGTAAAGACTTGCAGTACAATGTAAAGAATTATTTAAAAGCCATAGCTTTGGAGTAACTATTAATGTGAAAATGTGTCTTCAGTCAGAGACAGGCGGGTGGGTACATCAGAAAGGAAGCATGTGATAACATGCTTTCATTGAAAAATGTGCTTTGCCAAGCTGTTTGTCCTCTTATATCCCACTATGAGTTTATTTTCATTCTTTTCCATCAGAAGATCTCTGACCATTTCCCAGGTTGAGGTTTATAAAGGGAATCATGCAATCAAGAACCCACTCCCTCCCATTGGTGGGCTGCTGTCCCTGCATGGTATATCTGGCATATGTTCACAGTTTTTGGACTCTTGGGATTCTTCCACAAGGAGGCACCCTCAAGAATGAGATCAGTTTTCCTTTACATGGTTGACATTGTCAATGGGACATCCACTAAGGACATCTTTGTTGATCAAGTAAAAATGTGTTTAAAATACATACTACACTAGAAAACATATCATCCAAACATGTTTCATTTAAAAATTTGGTTAACAGGGCCAATTGTAAGAATTTGACAGGAAAAAAGAAAATCCCAAGAAAAGGGATTCCGGCTCTATGAATCATACGACATAAAATCCAAAAGTAAACTAGATGAAAATTATTCTTCTGTCATTTAATATCTTTGGTCTCTAATCTCACCATGTGATCCCTCTCCCTGTCTCTCTAAATTCATTAACCACTCTTGATCTAGGAGATAGCTTATCGAAGTTAGGAGGATCTCAAAGGTGAAAGATAGGCATTTCTCTCTCTTTTTCAATTATTAGTGGCCCCAGACACCTCACAACCCCAACCAACCCCACCCACCCACCCCCCACCCCCCAACCACCCCAAACGGCCCCCAACACCAAAAAAAAGAAACAACCCCCTATTTCTCTCAGCCCCTTGCAAACAAACATCAGCAGCTTATGTTTCCACATCATAAATCTCTACTGTCCTCGGTACTTGCTTCAACTGTCAAGCATAAAAACATCTTTTTCTTTATTATGACAATAAGAAACACTTCCTAGAAGGAATAGAGAGGGATGCTTGACTTTCTGGAGAGGCAGTTTAAACAGGAACAACATGCACCACCACCCCTAAGTGAGCACCTAAAGAGTTTTTGGTAATAATGGTGCATTCCAAGTTTTCAAGTATGTACCTTTCTCCTGTGATATGGAGTTCCACAAACCAGCTTCCAAAACATTATACTCTTTTGTCAGCTCCTTTCCAGGTGCTGGTCTTCCTGCAGGACAGAAACTTGCAAATTGATCCAAAATAATAGCAAAAAGTAATTCCTATCTACATTTTAGAATCTGTCAGACATTACAAATATTAAATTAAATTAACTTAATAAAATGTTCTCAAAGATGCTTTCCCCATTGCCAATGCTGAAGAATATACTCAACATAAAAGCTTTAAATTTTGAAGCAGCCAACAAGCTTTCTCATCATGGAACTTGCAAAATAAGGACTAGAAATGTGCAATAACATGGACTAGTAATAGATGAAAGTGAAAAGATACATCATACCATGAATGCTCTACAGCAACAACCCCCAAACATCAAGCTCACTATAACTTCATACTTGATCACATATTGGCACCTAAAGGGTACCAATATTCAAGAAATTCAAATCACTATGGCCCAAAAAATCAACTGGGGGTGCCTCAACTATCCTAACCGGGCTTCAAGTACAAATCTCAATAGTCGAAAACAAACTTTTTATCTAAATAAATAAGAAACAGTTTTGCGCATCTTGTGATGTTATAGAAAAGCAGCTAAAAGCAACAGCCCTAGATGCCGGATTCCATAAGTCAAGAAATCAGTGTACCCAACAAATTTATGTACACCAGATAAAAAGGAATGTGTCATCTGTGCATGATATAGAGAAAAATTTATGTAAAGATATGCAGCTCCTGAAGCAGACTTATAACCTTGCAGGATCCTCAGCCTTTCCCACGCATTAGAGCCCAAAGGAACTGCACCATGGGACAAAAGAATGTTCCACACTGATGTAGCAGCAGCAGGTGACGTTAAAATTGAAAATCCTTCTTCTGATAAAAGATTGCCTACCCCGACAGTTACAGGCAATCCGCTCACCTGTCATGAGACAAGAATTCAATCATTAATGCACCAATAAGCGAAGTAATTAAACATGTAAGAGAAATCCTCATCCAAAAATTTTTCCCCATTCAACATTACCACAAAAGAAACATTAAGTTATAGAATATCTTCAGCTTCATTTCCAACATCTCGACTCTGCACCTATGTTAAGATCGAGAATATATGACCTAAAATTCCAACATAAAATGCTGACAGAAAAGCTGCTTTCAACCAAACAAGAAAATCTTGTTTGGTTAGGTACAAGCCACTCATCAGATTACATAGACAAAAAAACCCAAATGGGGTGTTCAAGAAGGCATGTTTGCAGCACTAGAATATGTGGTATCAGACAAAATGGAAAAAAGTATTGGATATCATATTTGGAAGTTACAGACACTCGCTCATATGTCTGGGCCGCACAGCTATAACAGGTCATCTGAACTCGTTCTTAAAAATTTCAGACAACTAATGGCACTGTTAGATAATACTAGAGCAATTTCCATGCTTACACTGTAATGTTTATGAGAACCATATGGCTGCCCAGTAAGATCGCCCAGATTCAAATCCTTCATAACCTATTGAAGTTTCGAATCACAGCCAAAAATCATCTATCTGGCTTTGAAAAGTGAGATGCCGCAAAACTGGACTTTCAATTGTTTGTTTTAGTCAAAAGAAAACAAACAGTAGCTAACAACAAGTTCCTATCATACTTCACCGCTCTTAGGTCCTAAAAGGACAAAGAAGCATGTCTGCTTGGTAATGTCTTGGATCACCACCTTGTCAGCGAAAAATACATACCTGTGAAGTGTAAATAGTTAAGAGCCTCCATAAAGCAGGCAGAGATAACAGGAAATAAATGGATCTTTGTAGTTTCTGGGTTTTTTTAAAGGCTTCATAAATATATACCATGAACTATTTGCTGAAAAAAAAAAAAAAAATGTAAGCTTCTATTAGAGATTTAAATGAAAAATGGCATAGCCCATTATGCGAAGCACTTTCTCAGCCAGGCAGGGACATGTTGGAGGGAGGTTGCATGTGTATATAGCCTTACTCGCATTTCTGTGCCGAGTTTGTTTCCACAAGTTTAACTGATGACCTTTCAGCCACCAACGGAGCAACTCTACCAGCCCGGCCTAGTCTCTCCCTCAAAGGGATTGTGTTAAAAAGGGAAAAGAAGAGCTTTTCAAATTGACTAACCACCCAATACAAAGAGAAGAATGCAGGTTAGATCAGATAACAGAGATCTGGCAACTCAGCTAGCTTCCTTCCATTATAATTTGCATTAGTAACAGATTGGGAAGAAAGGATGGTCAATAGACTGATCAGGGTACGGAACATTTATAGTTGGAATTAAAATTAACTTACTTTAGGCTATCAAACAAGTTGATCTGAATCCCATCAATGATAAAAATTCGACCACACTAACTCTTTTCCCCTTTCTTCTGCCTCCCATGGCCACTAGAAATCATACCTTTACTTCATCACATAGATATCTCTTTTGTCACAGGAGTTACAACTCATATTGGTGGATCCTATTCATGTCTCATTATGTGACATGTGTCCGTATAAGAAATATATCTCAAATCATGTTAATTAGTATTGATTTATCTTAAAATCGAGTTAAGTAGCTCACAGAAAGGATAACTTTATCTTAAAATCATGTTAATTAGTATCAGATTTACTTATAAAAAAAAAATGCACCAAACTAGGGTCATTTCCACATTACATAAGTCATCATGCTGTCCTAACTGTTAACTTCTGGTTTATATTTAGGTCGTATTTTAAACTGGATCGGTTTCCAGCTGTGTTGGACCAAAAAAGCCAGGCCAGGGCAGGAGGCCTACAGAACTTTAAGATGGGAGAGCATTGTACGTGCAACATTCTGGCACAGAATTTCAAACCACATTTTTGGCTTTTAAAGCATGCCAGGGCTCTGGTATCTTCATCCAGATCAAACTCGAGTCAATCTCCTAAACTGATGCACATAAATAAAACTCAGTTCAAAACACAAGATCTTTGAGAAATTAATCAACACAAATCCTAATGGGCATCTTCATGGAATTTTTTGAAAATGGAATCCAACTCGTTATCTTAACTCAAAATATCAGCACAATTCTATTAGTTAAAGATGGAGTTTTCTGAAAAAACTAGTGAATATCTCAAGACATGAGTTCTACCTGATTCAAAAGACACAAGATGAAAATTACAGAGATTCGATGTAAAATTTCTTCATGCCTTTTTCTCCTCTAAAATCATAAAATATTATAGAAAGATGCAAACAAGCTGATTGACAGAATAAGAAATGTCACAAGAAGCATGAAATGGAATAACGACATACTTCTCAAGCATTTCTGCTATGCTTTTACATGTGGCTGGAGAGACCACCAAAGTAACTGCATTTTTCTGTGATATTCAAGATGCATGTTATGGGATCTAATGGAAGAGGAACCGAAAATACTATGTGTGTTTGTATAGGAGAACATGCAAAAAGCCTTATCTGAATTTACCATGATCCATGCATGAGCAATGTCGATAGTACGAGCTGTTGGTGTCACAAAAACTGTGTCGCATCCCTATGCAACATACAAACAGATATTTCAGGTGATCAGAGTGCTCAAGCAAGGGAATCACATGCTTCTTAATAACCATCCAATTTACCTCTCCTTCATGAAGACACTCAAAATCTGCAGTACTCTGGTTATGAAGAAATGAAATCTGGTCTTCTCCACTGACTTCAAGTGAAACGTGTCAATAATCATAAGGAATATGGTGATAAATAGACAATGAAGACAGCTTAGAAATAGAAACTCAGCAACTGTGGGCTATTGATCATTCAAAAACCAATAAACGTAATCCTAGGACTTGGCGGAGTCAGCAACTCCTTTTACCATCTAAATGGTAGCCCTGACACTGAGCAGATGTAGCAATTCAACTGGCTGAGGTTGTTCGATGATTAAATGATTACTGAGAAAAGACTGTCGAAATCCTCCTCGTGGTATAAGGGTTTAGCTTAAAGTAAATACAAGAGCATGTAGCGGATTGCAAATGGAAGATTTGGGAATACCTCTTATTCGTCCAAAATGTGATAAATCTGCAACCTACAGCATCACAAAACACTTGACAATAAATAGAAGACGGCACTCAGCAAACAGATTATGTTCCGTATTCATCTAGTACATGTTGAGCATTTCTTTTTTTTCTTTTTTGGCCAAAGAAAAGTCGAGCAGTTTAAGTAACAAATGTATCGAGCTAGAAAGAATAAACTGCAAGACAATAGAATACCGCGAGTCCATTATAAAAAGCATCTAAAGCTTGTTCATCGTTGTTGTAAGTTTCAATAACTCCATCTTCCGAAACCTTTGCACCTTCAATCATCATCATATTATTGTCCTGCCATTTGCCAGCTATTCAGACACACACACACACAATAATTCTACTAGTGCAGTAGCAATAGTAACTTACGAAGAGGTCGTGATCGATAGGAGGAGGAGTGAAATCGAAAGAGGAAACACAGCAAACAGATAGCAGTTGGAGATTGTGCTGGTTTCGGGAGAAGACGAAGTCTGAATAAATTGAATTGGAACCGCAGGACAGAACTCTGCCTCTGTGTCTGCCCCTACTCACACCGATTAACCAGCATGGACCCACCGGAATCGCCGCCATTATCTCGATTGAAGGTGGAGGTACGATTTTCTTTTTCTTTTTAAATTATTTATCTCAATCTTTGATAAAAGAGCATGACAGACCTCCCATTTAGCAGGAACAAGAGTAAGGATTATGGATAAGCACTAGCCATGGAAAATTACTGGGACCAAGTAAGGCCAGCAATATACGCGCTGCCACACTACGGGCAATAGAATAAAAATCTAAAAGAATGTTACGATGAACCCCGAACAACATATTTTATTATACGAAATTGGGGAAATTGCAAATACTTGATTTACAAGTTTCATATGAATATGAGATTTTTTTTAAAAGAAATATTACCGAAAAGAGTCGTGATTTCTATGGATACCAACGCAAATTGACGGGCAAGCTCTCGTTTTGCAATAAACCAACTCGTCTTGCTAAAAGGTACAAAGACTAAGATTCAACGTACATGATAATACTCTACTTTGCATAAAAGATTAAGATATTCAAGAATTCTACAATATATTATAAAATCAAAAGTTTGCAACACATTAACATTTGATAAAAATTAAACACGTGTTCTTTCAAAAGTATAAATATACAATAATTCTTTATTTATATATATACAAACATTTACAAGAATTTACATGTCTAATCTTTCCTATAACATTTGAAGACTTTGACTATCTAGGATAGCATGAAATGCCTCTAGTGCACTAAACTTTGAAAACTCTGCCACTATATCCTTTAAATTATGAGGAGACACTAGATTAGTATGAGGAGGTTCTACTTAAGTGACGTCTTTGCCTATCAACGGATATGAGTAACCCGAGCATCACTTCTAAAGAGGCGGTGGAGTGAGGAGTTTATTTGATGATGGAATTTAAGAGTCATATAGGAACTAGATCTGCCCACTTGAGCTAGAACAAACTTCGAAGCTAGGACCAACACCGTACATGGAACTATTGTGTTTTAAGGCTCTTTCCTTTCAAGGCAATTTCAAATCTTCCAAGAAAGTACAACTTTCTTTCCATGGAGGCCCTGTCCTTACATATCTCCATAGAATGCTGGCCCCGTAACAGCACATACTAGTGGTGGCCACCACAACCATGCCTCGGCTGAACGAAGCCATCCTCAAACTCTTGGCTCTTCTTCTAAGTGGTAGGTGAAAGGATGAAATAGCTTCAAGTACAAGTGCTCCTTGATCCCAATTGTATACTCCTTGGTAATACTACTGCTCTTCTTCTTATTGTGGATAGAGTATGAGGTCACTATACTCCTCTACAAACTATAACGCTCTATCTACTACAACGGGCACAAATGGATAGTCACCTACCAACTGCACGTCAAGAAGCGAGTCAACCTACAATGAACAGATACGATGTGGTTAATAAATATAACATATGATATGTATACACATAGAATGCAATTCATAAGTGGTAGGCACTTACCAATTGGTCTATGATGGCTCCCTAATGTGTAATGTAACAATGGGTAACCTACCTATACCAAGGCTAGTAACTAGGGTTGAATGCACAGGGACCATAGACTTAGACTACGTATAGGTGGCAGTCGGCTCATAATCAAATGTAATGATCATAAACGTGGATCTAATCCACATCAATCTTACTACGAAGGTCAATCTAGTGGAGGCAATCGCTAGTATCTATGTCCTATAGGGTTAACTGATACCAACCGAACTGATGAACCACTCAGTTTGATAAACACCACTTCTTTATATGGAAGCAAATGAGTAGGACTCAAACAATCCAAATGTGCTACCCAACACTACAGAAATAGGGTAATAGTTACAGCAACTCTTCTGCGTACTACTCCCAAACCACCTAACAATAACAATGAATATGGGAAATGAGTGTGAGGTGTAAGAACACAAGTACATATAAGAAGAGGTAGAATGCCATACTTATCATGCCATTTTTAAGTTAAATGTGGTGCGGTAAGCATCCAACGTGGTTGGAATATTGGGTTGTATCCCGCACGACCCTCTATGAGGCTACTAATGGCCTACCATAAGCAATCGTAAAACCATAATGACTCAGTGGGGCGATGTAAGGAAATTTATCCCATACCCACACTTGGAGAAGGATGGTGGCCCCTCCAATCTCATGCTTGTCCAACTAAGCAACTGAGCTTAGCTATCTATACAACTACGTTAAGTATGCAGAGCCTTAACTGTATTACCCTATAATCGCAAAGCCCTCCATCAATAATAGAAACATTAGGTAGATAAGGCTGGAGGATTTATCCGTAAAGATAAACTCTCCCATTAAGCTAAAGATGTACATACATAGGTACCACTTGATTATCTCTTCGTTTGTACCACGAAGAAATATCCTGAAGTGCTCTCGTAGCCATGTAAGGGACATACGGCCCCCTCTGATCCTAGTGGGCCTTAATCCTAACAATCTCTCTCCCTTGTCAACCCAAGTGTAATCCACATCTACCTTCGTCCTCCCATCCATTGCAATCTCCTCGATCAAAAGTCTAAACTGCACCTCTACATCTTGGAATGCGATCATAGCCTCTTCAATAGGTAAGTTGAAGGTGTATGTCTCCAGCCTCTATCTCTCAACCAAGGTCATAATCAAGTATCAATCTAACATAATGAAAGGAGGCTAAGAGACACCCCAGAATCTAGCTTCCCATACATGAGACTCAACCTAATAATGTATCGGGGTATCCTCCTCATTCCAATGAAGAGACAACTTGCTACATTATACATACAGTGCAAAGGCAACCTCTTATGAACATGAATGCATAAGTAGGTAAGTAAAACTATTTGTATGCAATAGCGTCAAGCTATAAGTATGTGATTACTCACTCAACCCTCCCAAATGACCCATGAACGATGGTCAACCTATCCTCTGAGAACATATGGATCAATAGGCTCGAGCTCCAACTAACCTACAATGTATACAAATATGGTTAGCAATGGGAACAATGTACAATTGTCAAAACAAATGCATGCAACAAAAAAATGTGTCTATATGTATAGGTCACGTTTATTGCCTCTGTTAATCTCTGGAAACATTCTCCTATTATGTTCTTATCTTCCACAAGTGCTATACTTAGTCCTATCAGCCCATCCTTGACATCTATTTACGTGACACTTCTATCTAGGCTTTCCCTTTTTATCTAATAGGTGTATATTTGGATGGAGGTATGGAAAGCTCACTTGTGGCCAGTTTAACCCATCATGATCAAATAGAAGTGAGCATAATAGCACTCTATTTTATTCATCCACTTATACCATGGACTTATCATTGTTTTGCTTTCAACCCTCATCTTAGTGACTACTGTACAAGTGTAGAAGTAAGGGATCTTGTATATTTCTCCTTTATAGCACATATATGTGCAATTTCTAAAATCAATTGTATGTACCCTCCCCCCTCCCTTAAGGTCAGTCTTTCTCATGCAACTTCCAATCAATACCTCAAAAAACCCACTCTAGTGATTGAATTCTACCACCTTATGTACATTGGCTCATCCCCTCCAAGTTTCATACATCTCCATGGCATAATCAATAAAGACTTTGATACCTAATATTACATCAGACGCTTCCTAATGTCTTCTCTCCCAATACACTCTCGATTATAAAAGATCTTTCTAACCTATGTTATCATTAGTAAACCCTACACCTCTTTCAATACCAAATTGTAACTCTTAACAATATTTTATGTCAGGTGCCCAAATCAATAATACCATCATATGCCAAAATTTTACCTATCCAATTCTACACCGTCAAACCATTCTAAAGTGTCCTCCTTAACTCATCTCTATTGGTCCATGAAGCCTTTAAATTTGCACTCTTAGGCTTGAACCCCTGCAAACTACACAAGTTTCTTACCCAACTGGTTTTTGTAAGCCATGTTGAAATTGTTTACAATGTGCCATAGATAGTATCTCTACACTGTAAGCGAAGGTAGCTACCTAACTATAGATTCTTTATATGAAAAATTGATCTCAAACTATCCATTAGAAATAAGACAATGCGTTTCCTTTTTTGGCCAACCACATACCGGTTAAGCTTTTGAAGGAACCATCTCCATGTTTCCGCCGATTCCGTATTCACAAGTACAAAGGCCAACAGAACTGTGCAATTGTTTCTATCCATACTACATGCAACCAACAACTTATGACCATACTTACCATATGAGAAAGTACCATTGACACATATTAGAGGTCAACGGTATTTGAATGCCTACATGTAAGCTCGAAGGTCCAGAAAACCCACTTAAACTAAGACTCCCTTAGTTTTATCAAGATGCACCACTCTCACTTGACTTGTATATCGAGGTCACTTATCTTAATTACATTTAGTAAGTTTAGAAACTTGTTATATGACTTCTTCCAATTGCCATAAACTATCTCAATACCTTCCTCTTGACCCTCTTCTTGTTTGCAGTACATCCGTATAAGTTTGGTATATTTGCTTGAAGATTGACAACCTTCATGTCCAAAATATTTCATACATTATTGATAAGGATTCTAACCATTATGTTGCTATCAATCTAAGGTTGATCCTAGTTCATCATTAGATTCATACAAATGTGCAGTCCTTCTAAAATGCCCATAACCTCTACTTATAACCATTTTTCCTCTCTGTGCAATATATTGTATATGCCATATTTTTCGATATTTTGACATGAAAATTGTAGTGGTTCTTAATATGGAACAACTTTACCATATCTAAAGATCTTTTTTATTGTTGAACTGCATACATGTACTCAAGTCATCACTTTTGCTGATGTTGCTACACATTTCATTCACATCTCACTCATATGTCGCATATCTACTACCGTTACAACCAGTGTTGAAGAAAGGGATAGGATCCTTAAGAACCCTGTCACTATCCCTTTTTGTTGTAGAAGTTCTAAAGCTTAAGTGAGGGTGGGAAGGCCTACTAGGCATAACCTCACAATTACACCTGACTGCTATTTTACTAGCGACAAACTCTAGATTTACCTTAGGTTCTCCTATAACTTCTCCATCATTGAGTCCAACATCTCCTCCATCTAACTCCCCACCTCCCTCTTTGTTGCCATTTATGTCCGTGGTCATTCGCTCCACATACAGATCATATGACTCTTTATGTTCGATAATCGGCCCGAGTGCTTTGTTAAGTTGCTCTTCTATAATAACAACATGCTTGGGCTCAATTAAATCCATTTAGGGGTCATGTGACTTATCCAAATTTGACATCACCATACCTGTTATCGTAAACTACACTTGAAGTGTTGGAAAAGTTTGGTTGTTTACTTAAAACATGCTCTACTCAACCCAAGCACATGATTTTGTACAATGCCTAAAGTATACCTCTTGGGTGTTTCATTCCTCGAAAGATTAAGCCATCTCAAAGAAATTTTTAACATCCTCATCATCCCTGATGACCATCAACCTATAGGCAACTCTCCCATCATAAAAGAAAGGATGCCTATGGATGATTTCAAACGTAGCCGAATCAACTCGAGTGCTTCTAAAAGAAGTAGGAGAAGTTGGCATCATTTCTCATATTCAACTTCTTAATAGGCTTCCTATCGTACCCTGACCCCGAGTCACCATTAACAATGTTTCCATTGGCATACACAATTACTTTCACATAACCTGCTGTTATCACCCTAATAATATCACAAGTAACTAACAAATTATTTCCAAAAAAGGAAAAAAAAAAAAAACAATTCCCCAAACACCAAACGTCAACGCAATAATTTGTATCCCGATCGTTAACCTAAATTCACTATGTATTGGAGTAAAACTCTATTGGGAATTTCATCGAACGCATTGCATGTGTAAAATTTCAATCCTAAATTTACATGATACATCTAATTTACCATATGAAAGCTACATGACATCGCAACTAACTTATGTCTCAACTAATTTTAACTTAAGTTTATGTCAAAAAAATTGAAAAAAAAAAAAAAACAACACAATGCCTGACATAGGGTTTATAAATAGTGGGTTAATGGGATGATAATTTACATATTTTTTGACAAAATTTAAGAAGAACAACATTTAATAAATAGATAAATACCTAATTGAGATTTTTCAAGTGAAAAAAAAGCTGAAATCTAGAAGAAAATTGAAGATCTCGCAACTTTCCAGTTCTAAAGGCACATATTAAAGGCACAGCCAAGATATGGGCCTTCTTTCAAATTTCAAATACAAAGAAGGTGTCTGCCTTACATGCACATGTCTTATATGCACATTCAATGTAAAAAATCAGAAGGGTAGAAGGTGAGGTGAAGGCACATGCAAAAAGGGCCTTTTTTGTAATATTTTTCAAAAAAAAGGGCCCATATTCATATAAAACTTATGGATTTAGAACCTAGATTTTTAAATATTATATAAAAACGTTTTTCTATTGCACCCAAAAATAAATAAGAAAGAAAGAAAGAAAGAAAGAAAAAGAGGCACGCTATGATTAAAGTTCAAGACGTTCCTAAAGTACACTTTAATAAGTTAAGGGATAAGATCAAAGTTTATAAATATTATTTGTCAGTTTATCAAAATTTAAAGGTAATTTGCAATCATTTGGAAGTCCATGAGTAAATCTACACCTAGATTAAAATTTAGAGGTATTTTTTGTATTTTTCCCTAATATATAATTTCACAAACTTTCTTATTTGCATATATTTTCGATTTCACTTTTTTCCTTCAATGATGCCTCTTTGCATTGAGTTTAGCAAATTTTTAGAGATGAAACGAGTAAAAATCAAAAGAGAAGAAATGGGATTTCCTTTTTATGTTTGGATGTATAAGTGTGATAACCCCTACGGTCTTAACCCTAAATTTAAGGTATCAATCAACATTAATTGAACTAGGTGAGATTTAATAAGTAGGCTACAAAAATTAGAAAAAGTTATCCTATATAGTTGGATCATTATGATAATGCATATGGGAATTTATTAAAGAAAGTGTTAACTAATAGAAACCAAAAGCCATTTAAATAGCAAAGCTAATGACTAGGCTCAGAATATTATTTAAAAGTGATATATGCTTGACATATAAAATTAATATGCTAAAAAATATATGGATAAAAGGAGGATTATTTTTGGGGAAAAAAAACCTAGTAGAAGCTTAAGAACCCTTTATAGAATCTTACTTAATTTGGAACAAGACATGATGTAATTAAAGGACAAAGTAATAAAATAAGCAAAGGTGGGTTTGACTTAACTAAGGTGTTATACATGGTTTTGAAAATCAAAACAAGGTACTGCATATGGGATTAAAAACTAAAACTAAAGGCACCCATAATTTCAATCAACAACACAAAATGAGCCCATAAGATTTAGAACATGGTTTTTAAATCCCACTTGCCATTTGGCAACTTTTGATCCCTTACTTAACACTATAAAAACCCCACTCTATCCTACTTTACACTCTTTAGATAGATTTAAGGGGAAATTTTGATTTTAGAGCAAAATTTAAGTAGTTGAAAATTAAAGAAAATGATAAGAAAATATGATGCAGAATTTAAGTGCATGTACATCCTTAGTCAAGAGGATACCTAGAAATAAATGACCACCACCATCCAACAATGGAGGTAACGACTAAGTTTGCTAACACACAATCACCACCAAACAACTATTAAAGAGCTACATGCTGTTGGGTCCATTTTTACATCCGATTTTCAATAAATTGTTAAAATAACAAATTAAGTTAGAAAAGTATGAAAATTGTATTCCTAGGTTATTTTGAATATACTTTCATGAACAAATATCAGTTTTTCACAATATGCATATTTGATATATTGCTCTTAAGAAACAGGCTATTTTGAGTGAAATTCCAAAATAATTTTCAAAAGAACAAACACATGGTTTCCAACTAAAATTTTTCTATAATTTATACGTTAAGTTTATTAACATGTTGCATCAAAATTTTTGGCATAATTATTCACTTGTTTTTCATCTATTTATCATTTACAAAAATCACTAAATCTAAAAATTTCGAAAAATCAATTGATTTTCAAGTATTTGTAAACCAATCTAATTTTTGTTCACATTTTTGGTATCAAAATGATGTTTTATATGATTGCATAGGTTTTTGGATAAAAAAGTGATCAAGCATGTAATTTACCATGCTTATGCAAATAAAACACATTCGTCTTACAAAGTCAATTTGACAATATGTCATTAAATCATGCATGAGTTTAACAAAAATTTCTCAAATCTAGAAATTCATCTTTGGAATGGTTTATTTCCAAGTTTATGTCTTAAGCTACTAAGTCTTAATGGTTATGTAGAGTTTTAGCAAGTTTAGGCATTAATTAGCCCTACAAAAAAGTTAGCCTATTACTAGGTAAGACATTGGCTTAGAATAAAATATAATATAATGAGGAGCTTAATGAAAAAGTCAATGAAAGCTTTTGTAGAACATCCCTAGTAAGATAGCAAATGAGACACTAAGGATGGATTTAAGTATGAGCTTGAGTAAAAGCACCCCTGACCTTGAATCCTAAGACCTACCTTAAGTAAAAGGTTAAGTAGAAGGTACAATAATGAAGTAAATAAGAGTCTTTCCTTAATATAATGTATTGTAGATGGATTAAACAACAAGGACTTAAACAAAAGAAATTAAGATAAAGGTGGTGCAAAAGGTCCTAAGCACTTATAAAGTAATCTTACCTAAACACTTAAAGTATGTATCCTTTACTTATAAACACAATCAAGCCGTAACAAATCAATTACGTAACATGAATGAATACTAAGACACACAACTCAATCCTAGGTTACATAAATAATAAGGAGCCTAAAAACGCTACTTGATGCAAGGGGGACTATACTTCAGGTAAGTGGATATTGTATGTTTAGGAGTAAACTGTCACGCCTCGAAGCGATAGAGTCATAATAGCCCCGTCGTGTAAACCATTCTAAGATAGAAGTTGGCCTTACAAACACTATCCTAGACCTAATATACACAAGGCGTCGATGACTTACCCGCTTTAAAGTAAATAGTTTATAATTTAAATAAATTATTTACCTAAGAAAGTGAGAAAAAATATATATACACTATAATTCAGTTATTACAATTAATGTTTACAACATTTCACCGTAATATATTTCCTAGTTATTACATTATTCAGAAATAAAAAATTCTAAAATAAAATCTTAAACCTTAAAAATATATGTTTATTCTTCAAATATTTTTCTTCATTCCCCAGAATCCAACAGTTGCTTGCTTCATAATAGTTGTAAACCGCTTCTTAGCCAGTTCCTACACAACTTCTATAGGGATGTAAGCAACCATAACTCAATAAGTTAGGATGGAGAACTTAAAACTATACCATAAATATAAAAAGGTTATCAACCAACTTATTAAGTGTAATGCATGCTCAAGCAAATGCCATCGTACGATGTTGTCCGGCCGGTCGTGAGATTGGAGTAATTACGCCAACTCTAATTCGGGTTGAGGAGTTGTCGTTAATGCAACAACTCACGACCAAACCCAAGCTTGTGCAATGGAGACACCGCTCCTCCCGCGATTACCTTCGAACCATTGACTTCACTCTCATCGCGACTTCTTTTCCTGTCACTTAGTTCAACTAAAGATGAAGAAGAGACCATTATGCAATCCTGCACTATCCATTTCGAAGGGGTCGGTATTTGGTTGAAGAATCCTAGATTTCCCCTAATGGGTTGCCATACAAGTCCGATTATAATTACAGGTCATATATTTGATTAGGTCCAGTTTAGGGTGATCAATCATTTCTTACAAATTATACAATATAAGCCAAAACAACAAACAGAATCATAGCATTACTCATATTCAAGCACATACACACAACTAACTATCTACCAAGCATAATCTCAAGCCTCCAAAATACAACAACGTATTAATCCTAACTTACCTGGACTCCTCGCTCACTCACTCGAGGTCCAACTCATTCAGGCCATCGCCGATCATCCCTATAACATAAACATGGTTTCAGTTTTTCATATAACTATTATAGGTTGGTTTTATACTATAATGCTTATTGTTATGTCTTGTTTAAGGTTTAATATATCTAGTTATCTAGGTTCTCAAATCTTTTACAATTATTCTGGGTTTGGGGCTAGGTTTGGGTTCAATTTCCACGACAATTTCTAAATTAGGTTCTAGTTCGATTTCTAAGTACTGTTTTATACCCAAACCCTAAAAATTTGTTTCAACTCATAATGTGAAATTAATCACATTACTTCCAGATATCTTAAACACCATCATTACCCCTAGTTAGTATTTTATTCCACCTGGTATACTTAAATCCTTATTAGTATACTGAATTTACTTCTGATGTGAGAAATTTTTACAATTTTCATATAATTACATAAATTTGAGTTTTCTATCAGATTTATTATAATCCCTATTATTTATATAATATCAATTTTTATCCTAATATTTTCTATTTATTATATTTTCAATAATTTCATATTATGTATTATCATTTATCATGCACATAATACATATCTAATATTTTTATCGCTTTAATTACCATTTCTCAACATCAATTATCATTTCAAAATGTCTAAATTCATCCTAAATCAGATTTTACACCTAATTATCCTAATTTACAAAATTTACGATTTTTCCCTATTACTTATTTACTGCATAATTAACTAATAATTACATCTAACACCCTAAATGCTACAAGTATCATGCTTTATCAGATTTCAACATCCTAAAACATATAATTAATCATTAAATCAGTAATTAACTATTTAATTATTTAATTAACCCTAAATTACCTATTTTATGCCTCATTTTAAGACTTAAAAGTTATCTAAAAATTTTGAAAATTAATTTTTTAAAACAGGCTTTAGATCACTGAGTTATATCATCTAAGTAGTCTACACAAAAATTTTAGGCTCAAAACTACACTTCTAAGGTCATTTATTTATAAACCGAAACATACTCGGTTTTGCATGATTTTTCAAAGATCGTATATCACGAGATATATTTTTATCAAAATAATATTTTTCATAAAAATTAAATGCAAAAATATTTTAGAATAACAAGTTTCATAATTTTTAATAATATTTAATATTTTTACAAAATTAAACAAAATCGGCCTGGAAATCGAACTTACCGATTTGAATGGCTCCGGCTACTGTCGGTGGCCATAGGTGTGTCGACCTACCTGGACGCTGCCAACACCATGTGGTGGCGGTGGCAGTCGACTCACAGCTGCTTGTCGGGTCTAGGTTCTCCTTAGAAGCCCTAATTGTACAGATTTTTTATGATTTTTTTCTAAACCCTAATTTACTCTCAATTTCACTTCTCTCTATTTTTCTCACTCTCCAAACTGACCATATGAGCTTCTAAAATTTTCTTACTATTTATAGAGTATTAGAGAAATTATTATGCATTAAATTGATTTGACAATTACCTTATCTTCTTCCAATTTGCCTTTTATATTGTTCTAATTTAATTGGCTAATTTTTTTCTTATTTTCCCCAGCTTCCATGACCCAAAATTTGGATTATTCCTTATTTTTTATGATTTTTCTTTATTTTTTCTTAATTAATTATGAATTTTCTTTAATTATTTTGTATTATTTTAGCACATTTTGCTTATTTTAGCACATTTTGCTTATTTTAAGAAATTATGAGTATTTCTACCTACATGTAAATTCATATATAGTACAAAGAAATATTTCGTCTTAGATACCTAAAGATGGGGTCTCAAACATACTCCCCCCGTGCATAACCTTAAATGACCCCTCTAAAGGGGGTAGAGTCGTACTGTCACCGCTACGACGACTCTTTCCCTAAGCATACCTAACTCCTCTAGTTAGTTTTTGTTAGCATCATTTAAGAGGGTTTGGAGGGTCAAACTCCACCTAGGTATCCTTATTTGCCTAAATGTAAGCTAGATAAGGAGGGTAGAAAGTGATTAGGAGATGGTCGCATAGCAATTGAATCCCATGGTTAGCTAAGGATCGGGTTGCTTGGTAGTTGGCCCCATTGAGAGAGATCCTAATTTGCTAGAACTCTTCAACTTGCAAAAGATAAGAGGCTTAAGACATCACATAACAATGAAAGTAAGAAAAAGTTGGCATACTTCAAAGTGGTCTTACCAACTACCTAAGCAATGCTCCAATTTGGCCAATGTACTGTCGAGTGATCTTCCTATATCACTATTGGTACCTACGCTCCCCTCCTCTAATTCCATCGATTTGAATGACCCAAGAGTGGTGATCATTCCATGTAGTGATATGGGGAAGATGCTCCTAAATATTATTTAGGCTATTCTATAATTTTTAGTATACATATAATTTATCTCTAACAATTCATTAATTATCGGAATGCATTTTACACATTTTTTTATAAATAACAAGTAATTTACTTAAAATTTTAAAATTTTATATTATTTTATTTTATTTCTTATTTTCTTAAATTTAAACTTACGGGATTATTTTTATTAATATTTCTAACTTTATTTTATAATTTAGGCTCGATTTGATCTTTCAGCCGATCGAAACCTCAATTAGTTGGTTATGGGGCTTACATAAATTTATGTCTACTCACTACGTTGCATGTTTGTATAATCTACTATGATGTGCTTAGTTGTTTAGGTTTGGCATTGAATCTTGGATATGTTGCTTGTTGAATATGTGATGATTATGCACTTGACAGATTGAATTTTAGCTATATACTTGGTTAATTAAACCATGGCCATATACTTAATTGATTGAAATTGGCTAAATATGGTTGTGAAACTTAATTATACGATTTGATAATTATGTAAGAAGTTATTAAGACATACTATGACCTCGAAAAACACTAGGAAAATGGTTCAACCTTTAAGGTTTTTGCTTAAGTGAACCAAATACAAGGTTCTATTTTATAATAATGAAGTTCACTAAAGGAAGAATAGGTTAACTAAATGACATATGATATAGAACTCCTTTGTACAACTTGGAAATTATTTTTGGTATCGTGTTAACCCATGTCTTGTTGCATTCATGAGGCATGAAAAAGGACATACAGGTTAGATTTTCAAAAAAGTGATTTTCCGAACAATTACTTGGACTTGAAAAGTTTAGTTGTGAAGCACATAAAACTACATACACTTAAGCCCTTTGACCACTTTACATGATCAGGTATAACTTTGAATTTAGGAGTCCTACTCTAAGCCACTCCTTATAGCCTACTCGATTCCTAAACTTTGCATCTAGATGCCCAGTTAAGTTAACCAACCAAATGAAACACTTAGAAACTAGGAACTTAAAGATTAGGATATCAATACTGATGCATTTAATTCATGTAAATCATCATGGCATGCTTTTCTATGTTAACTAACTCAACTTGGTGTTAATCGTGATATGATTTGATTATCTAAAAACTGATATGGTTATAATGTCTAGATATGCTTATGTTGTGTTTATTTATCCACTCTAACTCAATTCACAGTTAACCGAGTGAATTTGTGTTCTATTATAGGTCAAGACGAAGTTTAGAAGGGGTACCACCACTACTAATAGGAAGACTTTCGGGAGTACCTAAGGTTGGCTATTTTGGGAGAACCTTTTGCCAATTATAGAACTTAGAAGCTTCATGCAAATATATTGTAAATAGAATGAAGGGCTTTATTGATGCACATAATCTTATAGAAGCTTAGACCTATGTGGAATTTTCTAGGTGTAGAGTTGAATTCCAATGAAATACTCTTTTTGTAAAATAAGTCAGTATGTGTATTTAACCTTACCCCATCGATTTCATGCAAGTCAATAAAGGGTGTTGCATTCAAAGCCAAGCCAGGATGTGATAATAAGAAGGAAATGAAAGGAAAGAGTGAAACTTCTCAATTTCTAATATTTAGTTTATATCACTTAAAAAGAAATGAAAGGAAATAACTTATTTAATAAACTACATTACCCTTTTTATTTAGTAAACATAGATTTTAAGGGTATTTTTGTAACTTAAGTGCATTTTCCCTCTTTAGCCAAAAAAAAAAAAAAAATCTACTTCCACTCATTTCCATCTCTTTCACTCATCAATAAACAAACATAGAAGGCTATAAAAGTGAAAAACTCACCACTCTTTTCCATCCATTTACTTAGATTTTCACTTTTATCTAGATTGCTAAACACAAAATTTCCATTATTTTTCACCCATTTCTCTCTATTTCATTTAATTTTGACCTAACTAATCATGTTATCAGTGTTATTTTTAGTAACATACCTCTTTGGTATTGCCTATTTCTTTTAATAGTATCTCTTCATTGTTAATTTCGATCATTACTATTTTCTAAAAAGCTATATGTGAATTTAAAATTTTAATTTATCTTATGCTTTAGTAACGTCTCTTTGATATTAACTTTGGACAACAAAATTCTCCAATACTACTTTTTCCTTTCAATAATGTCTCTTAGGTGTTGATTTTTGGTAATTAATATATTTCTCAAATGCTAACATTAGTTTTAGAATTCAATTATGGAACAAAATATATAACTCTTTTGGTCAAAAATGGTTCTTTTGATAATTCCTTTTTATTGTCAACTTTTAGTAATATACCCCCTTAAATATTACCTTCTTCCTAAGCTAATGGTAACTTTTGATAAAATTCTTAAGACTAAAAATTACTACTAAAGAGACTCCATTTAAAAACCAAATTAAGGTACTACAAGACAATAAAGAGGTACTATTAAAAGAAAAATGTACCATTGAAAAGAGTACATTAACCTAAAAAGCTTTCGGAAAAATGTAAGAAAATGCCATGTCTCTTGAACAAAAACTTCTAAAGTTGTATGTTATAATAGATAAGTCACCCTTAAATGACGTAAAAATAAGTCTCTATCAACAAAGCAAATAACTAGTTTTACCATATTAAAATGCTATTACCAGAAAAGTAAGGCAATTTTACTAAATTGAGAAGCAATGTTAGTTAGAGCACATAAATTTGTACATTTACTACGATCACATAGTAATACCAAAAATGTTATCAAATATGTATAAAAAAAAAAAACAAAGTTGTAGTAGATGGCATGATTATGAACTTCTACCATAATTGAATAGTATTACCAAAAATCTAATAATTTTGCAAATCAGTTTAAAAGTTAGTAATAGAAGCATAGGTTGTAAATAATCATTTTTGTTATCAATAATGATCTCCTAATGCTAAAGGTTCTTGACTACCCTATTGAAACTTTCAATAAACTCATATAATTTAAAGCTTTTCAGTTAAAATCTCTTTATCCTCATATTAGTGGATTCACAATGTCAAGTAGTGCACAACTTGCCCCAAAGCTAGCCTTAAATGTGAGCTCCACCCATGTATACTCGTTCTATATGTCATTTCCACCAATGCGTTCTCATGCAATTATGCTTATAACTGCCACTGCCCATCTTTGCTCAAAATCCTCTGTCATCATTTGGCTATACATATGCATCCTCAATTCTATGAGAAACTCCTTATTGTGGACATTCAGAATATCATTACGTTTGAGGTACCATGCATAAAGCCAATGTGTTACATAAGGCCAAACTTCCATTATAGTAGTATACATGGAGCCTGCACTATCAGTTATCACAAAAATAGGTTATTTTCCATTCATGACTTGTGTAAAGTTGTCAAATACTCTAAAATAGTTGTTGGTGGATTTGCTAATGAGTAATGCAAAGGAAAATATATAACCTTAGCAGTAGTGGTTAATCCTTGTTGTTAATGGTATAATTATGTAAGGTTAGTGCTAAACTTGGTAAGTTGTAGAGAACCTATACAAAATAGAAAATATAAGCTCAAAGGGGCGCCAAAGGTGGTTCTAGTACGGTCACTTTGATGATTAAGTCTAGCATGAATCAGTCAAATGACCCACTTACCCTAAGTGATATTGATACTTTACATTAGGATAAAAAAACCCTTAGCCTGTATCTTTCGCTAGGAATCTCAAAATGAATCAAATTATCTTTCTTTAGCTTTTTAAGGACCTAACTGAGGGAAACTAGTATCCTAGTGAACTATCTTGGGTCCTTATTAGCCTAAGGCTATCTTCGGAACTATTACTAAGCTTATGGTGGGTTTATTTTAAAAGCTACTTGAGTATTGCGTTTAGTATTCGAATTTACCATACCGATAGTAACTTCTTTGGGCTTACTGGTAGTTGGCTTTGCAGAGGGTGGTCTTTTATCTGATGGCTCTTAGAGTTTGCTAGAAAAGAAAACACTTTTAATTCTGTACCCTACAGCTACTACTTCTAAGAAGCTAGAAGAGGCCTATCCAATCAAGTAGGAGAAGTAAGGCCTTTCTAAAGTATTAATAAAGGTAGAGGTTAGCTCATTTTCAGTCATGGGAGTAGATACCCTTACAACTAAGGATCTCCATCTTTAGGCATATTCTTTAAATAACTCATTGTTCCTTTTCTGCAAGGCAACCAAGTCCATCATGGTTAGCGCCACTTCAACACTAAACTTATACTATTCATAAAATGCACTAGCAAGTTTCTCGCATGTGTTCACTTGATTCAGATCTAGCATACCAGGTCAAAGCAAGGCCCATTAAGCTGTCTTAAAAAGTTTATACCATCAACTAATCATATTGTACATACTTGCCCATCTTTCCTACATACAACTTGGTGTATGGTTGAGGGCAACCAGTCCTATTGTATTTTTCAAAATCTAATACCTTAAATTTTTTAGGGAAATTTTAGTAATCATAATCAGAGAAGCATGTGATACTAACCTGCTCGAAACCATCATAACCTTCGAGCGTTTCCATTTACTTAACAAGCTATTAGGTCAACTTCCTCTCCAAGTCTTTCAATCTATCTTAATTTGCTTTTATGTTAACCAGCTTCGTGTTGATTAAGAATGAGTAGGTGTTGGGTTCAAAACTCGGGTTAACCTTTGGATAAAACACTTCCATTCCTAAAGTTTCAAAGGTCGAGTTAACTTTAGGATAACTCTCTTCCACTTTAAGGGGTAGGGCTTTGACGTTCTTTCCGTAACGAGCCTTAGAGTTTTCTTCGTTTGATGGTGTTGTAGGTCTAAGTAAAGTGGTACTATCAACAAGGAAACCTAACTGATATGCAATTTTTCCTACTATTCACTCTAAAGAGAGAAACCTCAACTTAGTAAGGTCGATAATTTTGGGGTTAACACTGTTGTTGTCATCTTTGGTGTTAATATTGCCATATCTTTGGTTAGCCATTCTGATTTGATAGTAGGTTTAGATCAGACTTCTTTGGAAAGCTTAACATGTGGGAGCTATCTTTGCAACCTGTTTTTAGAACACTTCTTAACAAGTTAGCACACATATTATTTTTTGTTTTTGGAAGATAAGGAAATGAAATAAGTAAACAAGTCAGTAAGAAAAATGCAAGTATGCTACATAGATGCAAAGAAAAGGATCAACAATTAATTAACAAGACAGCAAATTTATTGGTTATTTCTTAACTTCCAAAGTTTACATTAAAATAGAAAGGAAAATTATAGAGCATCTTAAACTAATCTTCTTTTCTTCTGTTGGCCAAATGATGCTTTCTTCTTCCGACCGCTAGGTTCTACTACTATTACTTTACCTTTCTTTTGACAAAGCCCAGTTGCTTCCTCAAATTCTTAGATCTTCTTTTAGGCCATCTTCAATTGGTGCTCTAAAGCACAAGATCGTTACCTAAACTCCTAAAAATGGTTTTCCCACATGTCTTTTTCATCATAAATGACCTCTACACCAGTCTTTACTTAATCC
The DNA here is from genome assembly GCA_024138005.1 of Lumnitzera racemosa. NCBI lineage: Eukaryota > Viridiplantae > Streptophyta > Magnoliopsida > Myrtales > Combretaceae > Lumnitzera > Lumnitzera racemosa. Next base: position 47,990,077 of record JAMXBC010000012.1, on the reverse strand, counting down.
ATGTAGGTTATCATTTTAGAGTTTGGATTTATAGGTGTAGGTTGAAGGACTTCTGGTGTTCGATATTGTATCGCGCCTGCCTTATGCAATTGATCATATAGATACTCTTTAGTAATGTTGTATTTGTCCACTTTGCCCATTAATTCGCCTAAATTGATATTAAGGCTTATAGTCCTAATGTCCCACTAAGCTTTAATTTTGAGAAGTCTAGATAACTTTTCTAGGGAGTGAATCTCTTCAAGGTTAAGAGTAAATAGCTCCAATGAAGGCTTGTGAACTATGTCCTAGATGCCTCTAAATTACCTTGCCATGTTATATAGATAACAACATGTACACCAACTCATTCCTATTAATGGTATAATATGATAGTTCTTACAAACCAATATGACTAGGGTAATTGCTCCATCTAGTAGTCCATAGTATGTTCTCAACATAGAAATCTTGTAGAACTTCTATCCAAAGAAGGGTAAGGACATCTTCTGGTAACTTAATCTTACCAATAAAAGAGTCAATATGATCAATCTTATGAACAAATGCACCTCTTATCAAATCTAACTCGAAGCATTTTATATGGCTACAAAACCATACTATTAACAATACCATGCTTGACTTAAGATCCCTGGAGCCTTTTTTCTTAAGGAAGTTAAGGTTCCTTATCTATTCGGCATATAAGGCATGGATATAGGACATCCCTTCCTATAATTGAGCCATTAACTATGCAACCCTAAAGTAAATGAGAAAAGACCCACTTAGAAATAAAATGGTAGCAAATGCTGCTAATATGTAAGCCTTAATCCGATTTTCCCTCTAATTACCCAAAAATAGAGGCCAATTGTTGGAGCTAGGTTCAGTTTGGAACTAATAGATCAAGTCCCATATCTTAATAGCATAGCTGCTACAGTTACTTAAGGCATTGTTCATTTCAGACTTATAGATCCCCAAAAATTTGGAGAAGATATTAGCTAAGCCGAAATTAAGCTTTGAAACATATATTTCATCTAAAGGAAAGGCTTAAAGCAACTAAGTGTATTCTTCTAAAGTTAAGTTGATCAAGTGTAGCCTAAGACAAAATGCAACTTCCTTAGGTTCCAAGAAATGTACTAAGGCCCTCACTAGTGTAACATTAACATTAATCTTGGGTAGTAAGAATAAGGGCCTAATCTTATTAGTGATGAGCTCTTATTCCCTTGGGTTGAAGGCTTGGAACCATCAATCGAGTATAGGATTCGAGTTTGTAGGCTTATGGATGTAAATCTCTTTGGTGAGGACTCTAGCATTAGATGAACTGGTCATTTTTTAAAGATCACAAGGAATTCGTAAATTGCAAAGAAAAGGGAAAATATTTACATCTAAATTATATTTATAAAAAAAATCTCCTATGTACATGGATTCCAAGAAAAAATAACATAAAATACAAGGAGAAGGAACTCCGATTTTTGTCTCTTCTTCCTTTTTTTTTTCATTATTATGCCGTTTTATTAGTGATTTACTGGTTCAGAAAAGATTATGGATGCAAAAAGGGTAGGGTCTAAAGGTCTTTAAATGTTGTAACCTCACACATTTTCAAAAAAACGGTTCTGTTATCACATCAAAATTTAAGTGAGGTAGCCTAATTAGCCCCAAGCAACGGTTGTCGCACTACACCTGGAATTTACATAATGGCTCCCCATCCTAAGGTCCTTACATGTTTAGGCTACCAAAGTAAATGGGAAACACCACTTTTGTAGGGGTTTTATTGGAGATAAGAGGGCTAGAAAGTGTGCTTTAACTGGAGGTGGACGTTTAACTATGGTCAACACTTAGGTAGCAATTGTGGAGTTGATTGATGTACGCAATGGTTGTTGGGTTCAAAAGGGAGGTAGGGTATTAGACTTTCAACCACCACAATTTCATCCGTGGGGCTAGCTTCAATCGAAGATAAGTGTAGCGGTGGTTTTTGAATCATGGTGGTCGTGTATGGGGTTTGGTGGTTGAAGGTGTTAAGGGTCACAACAGCTAGTGGGAGCAGTGGCTATCAAAAGCTATGGGCCTGGGGATTGATGGTGGTTTTGAGCTTCAACAGCATGAAAGGAGAGGGAAAGGCTAAAAAGAGAGTGGAGCATACAAATTAGGTTTCCTAGAGAGATAAAATTCAAATTTAAACTTATAGGAAGGATGTCGAGTGATTCTTGATCTCCAAAATGAATCCCTATGAGACTATCTACAGTAATCGAGGTTTAAACAAGCAGGGAAAGTTAATAATCGGAGTAAATTTGCAAAACGAATTAATGGGTTTGATTCCTTTTGATTTAGAGTTTGATGGATTTAATTGCAAATCAACTTAAATCTTTGGTCAAATTGACTCCATAGAGCTTCGTTCTTACTTGAAACATTAATTGGAAGCTTCGATTTTTAATGTTGAAGCTTAATTTGAGCAAATCCAAATTGGAGAAAAATTTGTAATTTTATGTTTTTCTTGATTTTCCATTCTCATTTTAAGTCTCCTAATGATTGAATTTAGACCTGTGTTTACTCCTCATTCATAATATCCTATGCAAACTTCATGATTTTACCCTTAAATTGGTGAAATCACAAAGAAAGATTGATGAAAAATGGCTACAAAGTGACCACAATGGCCTGGAGTTGCACTGGGAAAAGAAAGGAAAGGAAGGAAAAAAGAAGGAAAGAAGAAGAAAGAAATGTTGACATGGCACCACTCAGCTACACTGACAAGTGGTGTTGTACGATGTGTCTTAGCAAGATACATAGCTTAACATGTGTTAGAGAAAAAATAATAATAATAAATAAATAAAAGGCTTGTTGTACCCTTTGTAAGAATCAAACCTAAAACCTTCATGTCAATCACAATGCAAATCCAAATATATTACCGTTAGACTGTTAGCCTACGCCTTATCCATATATACAATCAAATTATATATATAAATTAGGTTAGCCCAAGCTAGATTTAAATTTAGGCCCAAGGCCAAAAATTCTTTTTGTTATTTAAGAACTAAACACTAAAACTATTAAAATTTTCCATTATATTTTAAATTATCTACTTCTTCCTTTTTTATATATATATTTTCTATTTTTTGTGTTTTTTCTAAATTTTCTATTTTTTCATACTTTTCTAAATTAGGATCCTTTTCCCTATTGTTAAAAAAAAAAAAACTTTAAAATTATAGTAGGAGCAAAAATGAAGTGTCTACATAAGTTGAGCTTCATTTGTTTAAGCCTAAAAGCCCAGGCTCTACAAAATAGGATGAAGACAAGGTCCTTAATGAGGTCGATTAAGATTTAGGAGCTCGACCCATACATTAGCAAAGTCATCCTACAACTAAGGACTTAGTTGGATTTTAGCTAGGTTGACCAAGCTTTAGAAAGCTTTACCTAGGCTCCAATGAGGTCGATTTGGGCTCCCAAATCTCAACCCCCACTTTAAAGAGTATAGATTTTAGCTAGGTTGACCAAGCTTTAGGAAGCTTGACCTAGGCTCCAATGAGGTCGATCTGGGCTCCCAAATCTCAACCCCTGCTTTAAAGAGATCAACCTGAACTTTAAAGCCCACGTCTAAAATAGCCAATTAACACTTTCCCTTACTTTCATTGGTGATAGGTCAAGAGGGAAAGTAGTTCTTAACAGGGTCTATAAAGTCTTAGGACAAGCAGCTTACATGCTCACAAATGAACCAGAGTTGTCAATAGGTTAGAGCTTCAACTAGAGTCGAGTGGCTAGGCAATCAATGATAGATGCTCAACTATACTCATTTTATGGGTAATATTTATATGTTTTTATAGATTTCATTAGAATTATAGTTTATTTTTCTATTCAATCGATTTGTATTTTATTTTAAGATTTAAGAGCTATTTATGAAGAATTTAGTCAAGTTTCAATGGATTTGAAGCTAATGGAAGAAGTTATGAAGCATTAATGAAGTTCGTAATCTAAATCTTCAACCCTGATTGTCGCTTATGATTCTTAAAAGCAAGATTGAGTTACCAGAGAAGAGCACAGTTGGTGCGAACCGTAACCAAGAACAAATAAGGCCAATCGTTAGATAGGTCCAAGCTTACAAAAAGCTTGAAAAGAGTTAATGGGGAAAGGTACGAAAGGAAGAAAGTGAAAAATGAAAATAGTAAGCAAAACTCACGAATAGCTCCAGAGAATATGACACACCAATGGAACTTCCGAGGACTTACAGCCCAATTCAATATGACGTACGAATTGGTCCATGAGGTTACTCACCACCTAACCTTACTTAAGGGAAAAAATAAGAGTGATGCCGAGAGTAAACAAATAGTGTTTACACAGGGAAGAAAGTACTCAAGTGTATTGAAGGTAATTTGATTTATTACAACTATAAGTATAAGGATATTTATCTCGTAAGTTAAAGCGTAAGGATTGGTTGGAACATAAGTTAGGGCATAGGGTTACACATCTCAGAGGTTGGTTGGAACATAAGGATTCATCATGCCAGCCCCTCTAGTTCTCAAGCTCAGCTATGGGTCAAAGGCTCTGTAGCTTGATTCCCATCAATGATGGAGGTTCATGCCTTTGATTTCTCCCCACAAATATGTACATTAGACGAATAATCTAACATAGAGATTAAAGGAAATCATGGAGGAGAAGTACAGTCTTCATCACCCCTGCAGACATGCCTAACAAAAGTGAATCTTTATCTTTTTCTTACAAGCTTCACTCCACTATTTAAAGGCTTTTTAAGAACCTTTTGAGATTTTTTCAAGAGGTTTTGATTGGACTCTTTTAGATCAAGAAAGAGTATCCAAAGCTAAGGTTTTGAAGAATCAAGAAGCAAACTAAGAGTTTTCTTGGGGAATTCCTTTTCCCATATCTTTAGAATTTTCTTTTATCTTTTTGTTGCTTCATATTTATTCGATTACTATAACACTTTAGATGAACTCAAAAAATGCCATATAATCAAATTTCCTTTATTTTAAATTATCATTTCTTATGATCTAATTATGTGTTTTCATTTTCTTTGAATTGATATTGTTAGCTATTGATTCAAAGTCATTCGATATTATATGTATGTGTATGTGTGTATGTATGTGTGTATGTATGTATGTATGTATGTATGTATGTATGTATATAATTGGAAAGAGTTGCATGTAATCTTAGAAATAAAACCACATAATAAATCATCAAGATAAGGGTCAAACTAAATAGTGGAATTTACATATCAATAGTGCCATCTTAGGGTCTCGATTAAGAAGAAATTATAATTAATCAACAAATGATTAGGTATTAATATCCTTAAAAGTGGTATTAGTATAAATTAGGAATTTTCACCATCTAAGAACACGATAAGCTACAAAGTTATTTTTATGGGAATTCAAGAAATTATGAATTAAGTGATTTTTATTATTGCTTTCATTTTCCTTAAATTTTATTTAAATTGGGGTTTCTAGGTGTTTTTATTTTAATTCATAACATTGCTTTGATCATTAGATAATAAAGATAAGGAGAAGTAGTAATACTTTTAATCTCTGTAAGATTGACACTTAATTAGTATCCAATATACTCTACAAAAAGGTAGGTGCACTTACCTTGTTTAGTTAGGATAGAAAGATAGTAGGATAGATCAAATCGGCTAGTATTGAAACTAACATAATCAAACAAGCTGTCTAAGCTAAACCAATCTTGTGCTTTAAGAATCATAAGGTAAAGGAGACTACAAAGAGCCTTTACTAGTCGATGCGCTAAAGCATGTGCTAGGTAAGTGAATTTCCAAGCTACATTAAACTTTTGCCCCTTGTACAAAGCTGTATTGAATTTATTATGGAGTTAGCCAAATTAAAGTGACTTTGTCATGTGATGAGATGCTGAATCCAAAGCATTACAGCTTGCTTGAGTAGCTTTCATTTGATTTTCTTGTACGCATTGATTTTAGTGCATTTAATGCGTTTGACACACGTCACTAATCTATTTGGCACACCTATATGTAATAGGAATCAACACCACCACCTGATCATAAGGAGCCGAGCTAACGGTTTACACATATTCACCCAACATATCTTAACTCAAGAACCATTAAGGGATGAAGATTCCATCTCTAACTAGGGTTTGCCATACTTCGAATACCTAAAGTGATGAACATTGATCTTGGCCAGGATGAACCTTGAGCTTAAGAACCTAAAGTAGTTAAGTACTAAGTCGTTTTCCAAGTTAGCCAATCGTAATGGCCTAAAACTTAGAAATACAAAGATTACTACATATCCTTAATCCTCTATTGGCACATCAGGCTCTAAAACCACTAATGAATATCTCAAACTTGACATCAATATCTGTAATAGTCAAATTCCTTAGTAAATACTTGACAAGTACCAACAAAATTAAATAATTCTCTTATCTTTCATAACAGAAATAGCATACATGAAATCAAATGACTTAGTTCCAACAAACAATTGCAACACAAAATAAGTCTCAACAATAATTTCCATTTCAATCTTCGTTACTATCCCTAATTTTGTTAAATATCATTATAATAATAGTCTCCATAACTGTCATCTAGGTAGTAATAAATTACCCTTTCAATCCCCAATCCATTACTCTTACAACCGGCAAAATCTCCATAACTATAATATCCATAGACATCATTTTGCCCTATTGCAAGGGAAAAAAGAAATGAAAAGGTGAGACAAAGTCAAGTATGTAATATACAACCACATACACGTAATCAAGTAATATATATTTAAGTGCAAAACAAGTAGTTTACACAATTTATTTAATTATCTTTACTTTTAAGCCAGTCACATAACATACTATCATGATCCTCATGACCCAATCACAACACAATTCATATCACAACCTGACGTTTAAGGGTACCTCTTCGAATCCTTCTATAACCAAACGTTGGCCATGCCTCTTCGAAAACCCTAAATCATTTCTAAGTGAGGTTTCACGAGAGACAACACATCACATAGATCATTAAGGTTTCCCCCTAAAGATCTACTACTACAGGCCCCCAGGATAAGCTAAGCACAGGCAGCAAAAAGATACTTTAGCCGAATATAAATTTAGCCCATTTTAAATTTGCTATCCTAACACTCACATACATCAAGCATGTGTCACATACTTGGATTATTGTAACCCATTACCAACAAACTGTGCCTAACTTTAGAACCTAAAAACATTAGATATACATTAAACTCCTTAAATCTTAAATAAGTGATTTCTCCTTAATTAACACTCACTTTTAAACCATTTAATTCTCTTTAAATTTACTTAATAAAGCACTAAAGAAGTTTACTTTTAATGTAATAAAGGAATATATGAAATAGAGGAGAAAAACTTAACTTGTTGGGATATGGTATGTGACACAGTTTGCAACACAATCGTATCAATTTGACCATATCATTTTCCTTATTGATCATTTCTAGTCAGTGGAAATGACACAACTTACGATTCGCCAACACCAAAAGTGGACAAGGGAAACAGCATCAAAGTAGGTTTAAGCTCGCAGAAAGCTTGAAAATGGAGATGGAAAAAGGATCATGCAACCAACAATGAAAGTAAAACAAGCAAAACCCACGATTCGCTCCGAGAATATGATGCACCAAGGAACTATCGAAGACTCATGACTCAACTTAATATGATGCATAAGCTGGTCCGATGAAAATACTCACCACTTAACCTTGCTTAAAGGTTCAAATAAGAATGAAATAAACAATAGAGAACAATGCTCTCCAAAAGGAGAATGATGGAAATCAAGCTATGGGACCTCTAACCCGTAGCTAAACCCAAGGACTATAGGGGCTAGCAGGATAAATCCTTACGTTCCATCCAACCTCTGCCAAGGCCGAATACTTCCTCGCAAAATCACCTTTAATGTCAAGCTGTATGACTATGTATTATTCTGTGGTATGCTGAGTTGATAATTATGCTCTAGTGCCGAGCTGGCCTATCACTTGGCATCATCTTTGCCAAGAAGCTGAGAGATAGAGAATCCGAACTGACTAAGCTATCCTTACTTGGATAAACCCATCTATCCATACTTTTTGTCTGCATCTCCTAATAATCTCACCAATGCAACATCGCTACTTGTACAATAACATATGTAAAATTTGTAACACCAATGATTGTTTTCCTTATATATTCACTTTTTTACTATTTTATATCGTATACATTGCTTCTTTGGGAAATGTCCTTATTGTCTTTTCCCTTTTGGGCAAGTTAACTTATGAATAGAAATACTCTTGTACTTGTAACTGTAACAAATTAGATTACCTTCAATACACTTAAGTACTTTCTTCCCTGCGTAAACACTGTTTATTTACTCTCGGCATCACTCTTATTATTTCCCTTAAGTAAGGTTAAGTGGCGAGTGACCTCATTGGACCAATTCATGTATCATATTGAATTGTATTGTGAGTCCTTAGAAGTTCCATTGGTACGTCATATCCTCTAAAGCTGTTCGTAAGTATTGCTTACTATTTTTATTCTTTGCTTTCTCCCTTTCGCACCTTTCCCCATTAACTCTTTTCAAGCTTTCTACAAGCTTAGACTCATCCAGCGACCAACCTTGTCTGTTCGCGGTCACAGTTCTCACCAAGAAGTATACTCAATATCAAGTGTAAGATGATGCAGCTACATTTATAATAGGCATTTATACCTGCAATATTAGGCAACTATAAACAAAAATAGATAAAAAGGGTAAAGTCCTAAAAAAGTAATATACAAAGAATGGAAAAAGGCATTAAAAGGAAATCAAGAAAAACATTGATCTTGTATGAAGGATTCTATCATATGATTGCTCAGACACGTGAATCTCTGTAAATAGGTAACTTTTTAGTAAAAGTAAGCGAACTGTACAATTAGGTTGGTAACTGCAAAGCCAAGGTATCAAACAAACCTACGGGTCCTCTCAAGAAGTTGCAGTTGCAAATGTATACTAAGATTCTCGATACCATACTATCAAGATAGAGGTCAACACAGTCATGATCGAGCAGACATATGAGGGATCGAACCGTCATTGAAGCATACTTTAGGTCAACACTCGACTATTGAGAGATGAACAGTTACTCACCTTGCCATATGAAGTGGGTCGACAATAAGGATCAACTTAGCTTTGCTAGGATTTGGCTAAAATAGTAGAATCAGCTTTGCCAGTCCCTTAAGTCCTCACACTTGAGCTTAAGTTAAAGGTCTAATAGTTTGATTCTTATCATCCCAGCTGAGTTGACTAGGATTTAGGATCAAATCTAGCTGGTTCTCATCTAAGCCTTCCTTGGATCGGTAGCGACTAAGGTCGGCAACATTAAGAAAATCAAACATTCCGAAGTCCTCTAGCAACTTTAATTAGTAAACGTTGTCATTAATCTTCTGAAGGATCTTAAAGGGTCTGTCAGCTCTAACAGATCACTTGCTCTTCCTCTTATTTGGAAACCTTTCCTTACTCAAGTGTAACCATACTTGGTCACTAGGCTAAAATTGCTTGGTCATCTTTCCTTTACCTTTCTCATTTAGTTTTCTAGCACCTCAATCAATATGTGGGGCGACTCGTTGGTAAATTTGTTAGATGGACAGAGCTCTAGTTCTTGCTTTAAGATCTTCTTGTTCAATGGGCAGCATCGAAGTACAATCGAGGAGTAGTTCAAGGTTGAAACCATAAATAACCTCAGTGCCCATTAGTGGCATGTGCTATCCTATTGTAAGTAAATTTGACCATAAGTAAGCAGACGTCCCATTCCAACCTAAACTAAGCACTTCCGAAGATGTTCCCCCATGTCAAGCTAGTCAGCCTGGGCTAAGAAGGTCAATCCGAGTAGATGAGACATACAACCAACCTATCGATGGTCAAGGTAACTTAAAGACCCACCCTGATGATAAGCCAACTGAAAGGAAGTTTGAGAAAAGACAATCCTCCAATCGTAAGACAAGCGAAGTAAAGTGTTTAGGTTATTAACAAATTGCTACTCGATGTCTTAACCGCTGTGTTATAGTTATGCAAGGTGATACAGTGGATAGTACAAACGAGAGTGAATCCCAGTGAAAGAAGAAAGAGACTAAAAGGGTTGAATTGCTATTCATTGTCCTATCCTTATGTTTAAAGCATCTAGATAATGAATTAATATATAATTAAAAAAATATATTCCATCAAAGTAGATGGCAGCATGTAATTAATTAGGATAAATTCAAAAAGGGGAAGTTTGGAATGCCAAATGCGTGTCCTCTTTCCAATAATCATGTCCTCCAATATTAGCATTTTTCTTTTTTTTTTATTATTTTTTATTGTCACTTTTTTCCACGAAATCGAGAACAACGGGCCATAACTAAAAATGAACAAACTCGGCCCAATGCATCCCAAGTATTTCTATTTTGTTTTCGGCCATAAGAACAGAGATAATGGGAGAGGACACTGTACCCGTTATCCACATCTTCTCCTTATTCCTACCAGCTGTTTCTCTTTCATTCCTCACATTCTGCAACTACTCAGCTATGATCTCTCTGGTAATTTGCAAGACCCATTATTTCATACACTCACGTAATCATCATGCAAAGCTTCAAACTACTCCATCATCCAAAATCACACACATTAGTAATCATAGACATATAGTACCCGATAGCAGCAGAAGAAACATGGTAGTGAGGGGTTGTGGAGTACAAGAAGGAGGAGGAGGAGGAGGAGGAGAAGGAAACAAGAGTAAAGAAAGAAGAAGCTTCTTAAGTTTAGAAGAAGCTGGACTGATTGAAGTATCTGGGCTCAGCTCTCACGAGCGTTTTCTCTGTAGATTGACGGTATGCTTCTTTTTCTTATTACTCCAATCCAATCATTTCTTATCTACTCCAGCTTATGAATATAATAGAGAAAAGACATGTATGTGGTTAAGTTCAAGCACGCATAGTCTGTTTTCTGGGCATACATATTACCGGCTTATGCTATTTACACTTGTGCATGCAACATTTTGGTGCCTCGATGAAGTAATTTATCTGTTTTTAAGCAATATTCCATTAAATGAGTAATACATGAGAAAACCGCGTGTAAGACCATTTCCTTATGAGGTACACACTCTAATAAATGACTACTTGTTTCACTCTCTGTTTTTTGTTTTTTCTTCTTCCTTTATCCCTCACACCTCCTGATTCTAGGCAAACTACTATTGATGGCTTAGGGCTACTCCTAAACACGTGCAAACAAAGGAATATGTATCCACCACCCAAATTTTAACTTTTGATATGTGATTTCAGCATCAGATTTAGATGATAAGAGCTTAGGATTTTACTAGTTTTTGCTGTCTTACATGATACTTTTACCTTTTTTAAAAAGAAAAAGAAAAAATTATTGAGGCCTCAATTTTCGACGCTCAGGGAGGAACAAAGGCAGCCATATGGCAGCCCCTGAATTTCAAATTTATTAAATTATAGTTCATAGTATAAGCGGTGGAGTAACATCGGGACTAGTATTGAATCGACAATGAAAGTAAGGGGAACAAGACATATATTTTGCTGTGATTTTTAAGTATTTATGGTGTTAAATATTTTTAAAGGACAGAATAGAATTCAAGCAAAATGGATGAAGTGGATGTCGGATTTTGTAGTATGAAAACTTAGGGGTTCTTTACATAATTTACTACATGATCCAATGTATACATATATAGTTTTAGAAGAAATCAAGTTATAAAAAAAATTGCTTTTTTCAGTAATGCAAAACCTTCTCCTCCTAACATAACAATAGAGTTCAAGTGAGATTTAATTCTCATAATTCCATTTGGGACGGAATATACTTCGTTGATTATAAAGTACTAAGTGTTGTCCCTCTAAGGAACAAATTGTAATCCTTCATGCTGATATATAATTTGGATTAGAATTATATAAGAAAATCCTTTTTTTTTTAGTGTCCATGAATGAAGCTATTTCTCTCTTTCCTCTTTTCTCATATATACTTGTACATATATATATATAAATATAAGGGAGAGAATCTTTTCTTATAAAATTAAATCTTTCTTATATGAATGAATAAGATTTGATAACCAAGTCTTTTTCAAACAACTAATCATAATTTTAGTATCATTAAAATTATAGTAAATTAAAATTGTCCCCATTAATCATGCTATTGCATGTGACCCTCAAAGTTTATATACATAAAAGGTAATATCTTATAAATATAAAGGTAATTATCAAGGAATAGTTTTTGGTCACCTAATGCAATAGAAAAGTTGTGAAACATAAATTACTATGAAGTAATTACAATGAAATTAAATATCTTCATCAAATGATATTTTAATTAAACCATTACTTGTAATGTCATCGATGTTTAATCATTTACTTAGTTTTTAACATAAACGAAACTCGATAAAATATGTAGTCATTATCATCTCAACCAAGCAGCTCTAGATATCAACTCACTAATCTAAAAGAGAGATGAATTCCATCTTAACTTATCGCTATCATTTCTATAATTCATATCATTCCCAATAACCATATTATTTATAATCTAATTAAAACCGCATTTAATGGCACCAAAGTAAGACATTTCATATAGAGGATATGTAAAGGTCAAGAGTCTTGAGATTATTTACACTTGTTCATATAAAGAAAGAACCAACGATATTAAGCATGTGCTATCCTCTATTACCAAGTCGTGTCTAGTGTACTCATTTAACTTTGAGCACTCACTTGTATAACTTAGATACCTTTTCCTCGGTTTAGTAAGATGACTTTAGTTACACAACGTCTTGATCTAAATATCCATATTCTCTTTAAATATTTAATTGCAACAAGAATTTTAGATAATATGGCATTACAAAATCTCACTAATAACACACATTTATTATAATTCCATATATTTAATAATTATTATGAAATTTTATTGTAAAATATATAAAAGTAGAAAAGTATATAAATATAATAAATATTTGTCTTTTATTAATAATATTCATAAATATTTTATAATCCCATACTTAATTGGTGTACATAAAATCCATCTCAAACCTCATGACTTCTAACCATTTCTCAAAGTCCAATGAAGTTGTTGCTTATTCGTATGTTATCGGCTCATCTTCCTTCCGATTTATCATGAAAAGATTTAACCTTTCTAGTTCTCGATGTACTCTTATTTGCCTACGTGGTTCTTACGTTTCAAGAGTAATCTCTAGCTATGGCACTACATGTTCTTATGGTGGTTTTTTCCACTTCTGATTGCTTATATTTCGATCCATTCATGGAGTTTTGAATTTTTTTTAAAGATTTGTTTTACTCCCATTACTTTCTTTGAAAATAAACTCTCTCTCTAAGAATGTAGAGTATCGAGCAATAAACATTTTGTACGTATTCGAAAGATAAAGTAATACCCTTTACTATCTTTAAGATATCCAACAAGCATACATTTAGTAGATTATGTTGTAAGTTTATCAGAGAATCCACTTTTTATGTAAGCATCGCAGCCCTAAACTTTTACATAAGACAAATTGGGTTTCTTCTCAAATAATAAGTCATACGATATCCTCTCTATTGCTTTAGTTGGAAAACATTTGAGAGTATATATTGTTATTTCGAAAACATAACCTTAAAAGGTTAAAGAAACGTTAGCATTACTCATTATTGACCTAACCATATCCATTAGTACGGTTCCTCCCTTTTGAAACACCATTTCAATTTGGTGCTCTAAAAAATGTGAATTGTAAATTTATTTCACATTTCTTTAGGTAGTCAATGATCTTTTAGCTAAGATGTCCTCCACCTCTATCACTTCAAAGTGTTTTATTTTCTTGCAAAGTTGATTTTCTACTTCATTTTTAAATTCTTTGATTTTCATAAAGTTTTAGACTTATGCCTCATTAAGTAGATATATCTATACCTATTCGTATCATCAGTAAAAGTCATAAAGCAAGAAAATTCACCTTTGACTTGAGTTGATAATAGCCCACATACATCACTATGGATGAGTTTTAATAACTCCTTTGCCTTATTCCTTTTGCCTTTCACCTTTCTTAATAAAAAGTTTCTTAGTCATTTTTCCTTGTAAATATGCTTTGCAATATCTATGGACTCAAAATCAAATGAATCCAAATATCCTTTAGAATGAAGTTCAGCTAAACATTTCTCATATACATGGCGAAGTTTACAAAGCGATATGTAAGTTAAGTTTGAATCACGCGTTTTCAATTTCTTAGTCTCAATGGAATGAACAGGTTTAATAGTATTAAGAATATAAAGATTGCTAATCAATGTTCCATCACCATAAAATATATCGTTTAAATAAAATGAACAACTCTTATTTTTAAACTAAAAAATAAATCCCTTAATATCCAAACATTATACCAAAATTATGTTTTTGTTGAAACCAAGAGCAACAACAATTCTCTAATTCCAATAAAAGTCCATTTGGTAAAGAAATGTTATAAGTTCTTACATCTAAAGCAACAACTGTTGCTCCATTACCTACTCATAGATCTAATTTTCCTTTGGATAATTTCCAACTCTCGTTTAGATCCTATAAGTCAACACAAATAGGAGAACCACATCCTATATCTAACCCATGTAAAAGAAATAGAAACATTACATTCAATCATAAAGATGCCTAAGGCGTTACCCTCAATTGATATCTTCTTCTTGAACTGAATACAATTTCTCTTTCAATAGGCCTTCACAATGGAAATAGATTGCTTCCTTCTCATCAAAATAGGGCTCTTGTCGTCCTTTCTTAAGCTTAGGCTACTCACCCTCTTTTACTTTGTTAGCCTTGAAATTATTAGTTTCACTAGCCTTTCTCTCATTAGGCATACCAATAAAGAGAACTTGTTAAGGAACAAATGACCTAGACTTCATGTCCTTTTCTACTTTCCTCAACATAGCAAGCAAATCTATCAAAGATGTTTCCATATTGTTCATGTTGAAATTCACAATAAATTAGGAGAAGGAATTTGGCAAAGAGGACAATATCAAATCAATGGAGAGGTTGTCTTTTAGCTTGAAACTTAAGCCCTTGAGCCTCTTTATGTATCATATCAACTTGAGTACATGAGGTTTAAATTGGCTTCCTTCAAAATAGGGCCCAAGATGTATTATACCACTTGACTTTAGCTCTCTTATAAAATGACTCCTATAAGTGAACATATATCTCTCCTGAAAAATATATTCTCTTGTTGCTTTTGCCTATGACATTATAAATAGCATAAGACGTTGGATATCAATAGAATCCTCCAAGTATTTTTGATATTATTCATATTGTACTATGGTAGCATCCTCGCCCAATTCTTTAATTTCTTCTCCTTCTAGAAGATAGAGTTTCCTTTCATGCTTAAGGACAATTTTCAATTTTCTCAACCAATCAAAAAAACTCAATCCAACAAAGATATTATCTTTATCAAGAATAGATCGCAATGAAAAGTTACTACTGCTATTTATCATTTTAGATTTACACAAAATGAATGTAGAGTTTAGCATTTATGAATAATTTATTTCTTAAAAGGTCTTTTAAAGTAGCTCCCACTATTTTATTCAAATCTAATAGCCCCATTCATTAGATTTGGGGAAACCTGTTGGAAGGTTCTTTAATGGATCCAAAATCCCAAATAAAGTTAATATATACACAGTTAAGATGTTACTACAAATTCTATTATTTTAGGTAGGCCTCAAATAACTTGCCAATTATAAATCTATATGAATTATGGATTTATTATAGGGTCAACAACTCTATAAAATAATTTCATATTTTAAAACCCAACACTTAACCATTAAATTTTCATCCTTAACTAAGCTAACAAATCTACAATTTAATTTAAGCTGACCTAGTAATTTAATGTGAGCCTACAACTAAGTTATATCGACTCACATGAAAATTTGACTATTTCATAATTCATAATTAGAGTGCAATATTATTTGTCTTAACTTAATACAATCAAGGATATTTTTTTTTTAGAAGCAACATCTCACCTTATATGTATACTATCGATAACATATATCAACAATACTTGTATATAGTAGATAAATAAAATAATTGTGCAATAATCATAGATTAACTGAAAGAGCATGGGCCAATCCTATGCCCACTGACTCGAATTGCAACTTCTTTTAACCTTCTAAACTTCTTTGTGTGTTGAATAAATATGGATATGTAGTCTTCTATGTAGTACTAAAATTTTCTATGTTTCTAAAATATCTATTTTAGACAATAAAATCAAGTGGAATCCTTATTTTTGGGTTCACAAGCCCAAACACACAAAACTAAATTTAATCCATGGTATGCATTTTGCCTTAAAAAAAAAATTTTATGGGTATGCAAACTCAAATAAAATATAAATTTACAAATTTTTTTAGACTCAATCTTTTGAAGACATGCATGCCCTATTTAATAAAACCATAAAACCATGATTATTCACATAATGTCCATTCATTCCTAAGCCCATGATCATGCAATACGAGAAATAATTTCACAAATTGCATAAACAGCAGTGACTGATTAATTCAAATAATTTTCATAATCTTGATATGAACTCAGAATTAAAACTATGACTAAATTTTCACAAATAATTGTATACGTCCTATAATTTTCGAAAATTTCTCGACTGCTTGAAACCAAATTTCCATTCATTCTTTGTCTCATTCAAGAGGACTAGATGATAAAATTTTATGTCAAATAGTAAAGCCTTTTCACAACCAAATATCCTAAAGTGTAGGTGAGTTTGACTTTTCAAAGCAAAACCTTTAAGATTTTAATTATTTACCTTTTATACTAATCGGTGAAAGCTTTCAAAATTACCCAGATGACAATTTAAGTCAAAAGAAGAATGCCCATGTCAAACCCAATAAAAATCAAACTATTCTGGTTCGATGGAGTCTTGGCCAAGTATGTTGGACCTCCTTTCTTATAATTGTTTCCTTTTCAATTAAACATCAATCAATTATTTAACTTGCTTCCGATTTCAAGAAAAACTATAGAGGTTTCGAATAACAGGAAAAACATATTAACTCCATACGAATAAAGATTGCAACAATTATTCCATGAATTAATTTTAAGTTAATGTCATAAACATTATACTTGTATACAAGAGACTTTGATACCACCTTTAGATTTTGTAATGTGAAAACGTAGTAAAATTCCAAAATTTTTCTTGCAAAATCTACCACAAGATCCATGGTATATATACATAATATTATGAAAAATTAAGTTATAAAAAAAATTACCTTTTCCAATAATGTAAAACCTTCTCATCTTGAGAACGGAATTCAAGTGGAATTTAATTCTTACAATGCCTTTTGCGAAAGAATATACTTCATTCACTGTAAGGATGCCAAGTTTTATCCCTCTAGTAGTATCTACACAAACAACACAAGGAATAAATTCTAATCCTTCATTCTACTAAATAACTTGGATTAGAAAAAAAAAAATTCCTTTTGTCAATGGGTGAAACTATTTCTCTTTCTCCTTCTTATATATATATATATATATATATATATGAGAGAGAATCTTTTTTTATATAAATAAATAAGTTTAATAACCAAATCTTTTTCAAACTAGTGATTATATCTTATTAAGATTTAGATTACATGAATATCCACTTAACAATTTAATCTTCCTTAAAATATTCTATTATTTCATAATAAATTAATTATCTTATTAATTCTAATTCTAAAATAACCAATGACATAATTTTAGGATCCACTAAAATATTATCAATTAAACTTGTTTCCATTAGTCATACTATTGTATGCGACCCTCTAAGTTTCTATATGTAAAGGTAATATCTTATAGATATAAACCAAGGTAATTATCTAGTAATCGTTATTAGTCACCCAATGCAATTGAAAGGTTACGAACCATAAATCACTCTAAACCAATTACTGCATCACCATGAGTTTATTAGTCACTATTATCTCAACCAAGCAGCCTTGAATATTTACTCTCTAATATAAGAAAGAGTTGAATTCTATCTTAACTCATCACTATTATCTCTATATATCATGTTGTATCCAATAACTCTATTATTTACAATATAATTAAAATTAAGTTTAATGGCACCAAAGTATGACATTCCATACATAGGATATGTGAAAGTCTCTAGTCTTAGGAATATTTATACGTATTTATATAGAGGAGAGACCAATGATTTAAATATATGGTATCCTTTATTAGTAAGTCATGTCCACCATAGCCACTTAACTTTGAGTACCCGCTTGTATAATTTAGATATTTGTCCCTTAATCTAGTGAAATGACCTTAGTTATACGATATATTGATCTAAATATCTATGTTCTCTCTAAATATCTATCCGATCAAGTAGAATTTTTTATAATACAATCTAATGGAATCTCACCAATAACATACATTTATTATAATTCTATATATCTACTAATTATTTATGGAACTTTATTATAAAATGTATACATAGAGAAAAATATATAAATAAAATAAATATTTACCTATTATTAATAGTATTCATAAATACATGTCATGATACATTGTGAATAAATTTCAACAGTAGAGAGGTGTACTCAATTATTTTATGCAATTGTAAGGGTGCTTCTATTAGTAATACTTAAAGACAAGTTGTTACAACTATTAGATATTAGTCAACATTTAATTAGAAATTGGTACGTAGTTAGAAATTAATTAAGAATATTACTTACAAAATTAGAAGATAACAACTATAAATTGCCTTGTTGTGCATGCTTAAGGATTCAATGAAGAAATAATGAAATAAAAGTTAGTTTTCTCTCATACTCTCTCTTTTGCTTCCACTATATTCAATGACCACCACCTACTTCAATCCTTTCTTCAAGCATCACCAGCTAAAACAAGCAAAACTCATTCTTGAACTCCATGAGTAGTAAGCATTCAACATATGTGGTAGAAATGAAAGTCATCAAGAGGATATTTGCTTCGATACAATAAAGTCAACAAAAAATTGAATCGACTCTTATAACAATTAATAATCAATTGTAAGCATTTTTTCTCATGATCAATCGAATGATAACACATAGTTTGTAAAATCGGAATCTGTCATGTTTCATCGAATGACAACAATTCTCAAGGAAATGTAAATACATGCATGATTCAATCAAGCGCTCATAAAGACAAGAATTATCATTTTGCAGTTGAAACACAAGAAGGATTCACGACTTCAAGGTTTATTGAGAAGGAATTGAAATCTCCCATTTGTCCAAGGAGGAGCCATGAAAGATAGTTCATTTATTAGTCTAATAGAGACAAACATTAAAGAAATTGTTCAAGATGATACATGTGATTCAATAATAAAGGAAATGATACAACATCTTAAGGAAGTTTTTGGTAAGTAACGCTTTGTGAAAACAGATAGTACTACCTTCCATTTGATCGTAAACTACCTATACTTCCAATTTCCTGTGATAAGCTACAATCGATAAAATATAGCATTACTAAGAAAGGTCATGGAGATGCTTTGGAGTTACGAAGATTGAGACATTTTTATTCTCATTGAATAAAACTACATGAAGCTATATAATCATGTTTTCCATTTTTTTTATTGTTTGAACCTAGAGGATAAGTTCAATTTATGTGGAAACTATTAGATATTAGTTAATATTTAGTTAGAAATTGACAACTAGTTAGAAATATTAGTTACAAAATCTGTACATACTTAAAGATTAAAGAAAGAAATAATAAAAAAAAAAAGTTAGTTTTTTCTAGTAATCTCTTTTATACTTCCACTATAATCAACTATCACCGTCCACCTCGATCCTTTCTTAAGGCATGGCCGGCAAAATCGGGTCAAACCCCACCTAACACGAGTTCTACCGTACATTGTAAACCCATAAAGCTACACGATACTGAATGCTATGCAATAAATTGTGAATACGAATAGAAGATGATAGGAGTCGAGATAAGAATGCTAAGAAGTATCTCCAGTAATTACACAAGAAACGACCTTATTCAAGAGAAATTTAGAGTTGCATCCACATAGTTCGTAGATGCGAGAAAGCAATATTACGACAAAGACGGAATTTAGCGATTCCCAATAAATGTTGTCATATGGTATACAAGAACGGAGAAGATTAAAAAAAATAAAAAACATATTAATCGAGAGAAATTTGGAATAACGTTTATAAAATGTGAAGGAAGCAATAATAAGATGGTTTGGCATCGTACAGAGATGTGACTTAATGATACCTACTAGACATTATGAAACTACGACTCGCATAAAATAAGAGAAAAGAAGATTAAGAAAAAAATAATAATTTGAAAAAAAAAAAGACATGGAGAAATATTAAAAATAATATATACATATATATAATGAAGAGGAATAAGAAAAAAGACATCACTTTTTTTAGGTCTAATAAAAATAAGATTTATGATAGAGTGTAATAGCGAAATTTGCTTCATTTAACCGGCCTTATATAATGGAAACAAGGCTTAAGTGTAATCTTGCCTGTTGTCTTCTTGTTTTTACTTTTCTTTTCTTTTATTTTTTTTTATTTTTTATCCCTATGTTGTCATTTGATTAATCCAATAATATTTTCATGATGTACTGGCAGATATCATCACTGAATCTATTGAGGGTGATTTCAGAGCAAGAGGGATGTTCCATAGAGGAATTAAACGCTGGGAGAGTGTGTGATTGGTTCTTGAAGGATAAGCTAAAAAGAGAACAGAATATGGAGTCTGCAGTCCTTCAATGGGATGATTCAGAGTTTCAGTTTTAATTTTTGAGGTCATCCTCATCCATCTAATTGGCTTTATATGCTTTTTATTATTTTTTTTTTTTTCTTTTTCCTCTTTAGATTGGTCTAAATAACATATTCTTTTAGTACATAAGGTATACGATTAGACTATGCCCGATAATCGTATGATACTTTTTCTAATTTCAATTTTTTTCTTTCCAAGATAAACGTTAGCACAAAAGACAGAAAAAAAAAACTCGGTAAAATGTAATATCTATGATATTAAAGCTTTTAAAATGCTTTAGTATTGAAAAATATATTCCATGAGTTAATTTTCTAATGGCAGTTTTCTCCAACTATCGAAAAAATTTACTAAAATAACTTTCCATCCCCACTTTTTTTTTCCCCCATAATAAAAAGGATCTTATTATAACTCTATTGGTGAAAATATACCATACAGTAAAATTAATCCTTAAATAAGAAACGAATATATGAGGGAAAACAAAACTGCTATCTGTATTTGCAATTTAATTCTTAGATATGATTGGGTTTGTTTTCCTATTATTTTTCAACCCTTAGGTGACTATCCGATTCAAGAGGAAAGTAAGGGCAATCCATCCTCATTCTTAAGGCACCTTTATTAAAGGAATTTGACATGGATATAAAACATGTTTATTAAGGATGTTTAACACATATTACCAATAAACTCTAATAAAGAGTAAATACTCATTCAAAATAAAATTTGTCTTTTTCAGAACTAAGAGACTCATCGTTTGCAATACAATTCATAGGAAGTGATAATAGGTCTCTTCGTTCAACCCAAGAAGACCTCCTTGTTTACACTTAATGATAGTCTAGTGGCTTGTTCATTTGTCATCTTCATTTTTGCTGTTACTTGTAAATTTCGTCATCATTGCTTTTGCTTTTAATGGTTTGTCCCAAAATAGTACGTTTTAGCTTCTATTTTGTTTTATTTGAATATGGTTTCTTCTTAAATTCATCCTGATTAAAAAGATTTGCTTCAAGGGTTGCTTTAAGACCTAGAGATTATCGATATTAGAGTTATACAGACGTCATTTGGATTCATAAGTGAAGATTGCAGCTTGTAGTTGTGATTTGAGGTTGCTATAGTCACTTGGGTTATAGTAGCGTTTGATTGTTGAGTATTTTCTTTGGATGAAGATGTGTCGTGGAAGAAGATGTCTGCTAGAATTGACGGAAGGGAAGATGAAGGGAAAAAATGAAAGTTTGATTTTCTACATATAAATATTTTAATTTCTTAAAGCTTTTTTATTATTTCCTAAATTTTCTGTATTTTTGCTATTTTATTGATTTTATTAAATATATTTAAGAATTATATTACATAAAATCAATATCAATCGTTGGGAACCAATTAAAAGTTAGCACACGTTTATTGACTAGTAGTGATAGAAACAGATAAAACACCGTGTCAATATTGAAAGCACGGATATATAAAATTTCACTCATATATACAAAATAAAATTTACCCAATATCAAAATAGCGACCCTTTTATGAAAATAAAAAATAAAAAAACCCAACATGCTTACAGCCAAAAAAAGAGGGTAAAACAACATACAGAATTGAACCTGACCTGTGAGCATTGAATAGTCCTCCTTTATAACGATCGTGCAAAAAGAAAACTATAAATAATCTGCGTTATAAAATAATCACCACTATAAATGACTTTCCTTAATAGCCGAGGAAGATATTAGCACATCCAATGTACACAAGTGCAATGTACAAACATCTTACATGGCGCTTTTATGGATCATTACTGAACATTCCGACATAGTCTAATAAAGAAAGGTCTGCAACAAAGGGTTTTAGCGATGAGGATAACAGAAAGCAGTATCACAAATTTGATCAGAGTCATTTTCTTTCAATTCTTAATAGGCATTGATAAAAACACCAATACAACCATTATATTAACAACTATAGCTTTTTTTTATTATTTTTGTAGAGAATAGCATTTTTACTTTTATAACTCTATAGTACAAGGTGTGAACTACTCACAAATTGGTATTGATATCAAAGGAAAAAATTTTAAAAAAAAATTAAAATAAGGCTTTTAGATTCTTCTTTCCAAATTCCTTTTACGGTGTTGTGTTCTCTGGTAGTGTTTCATGAAACAACTATATAAAAGCAAAAATATAAGTAAACTATTGATATATCTATTTTTAATAATACCTTCCATTAAGGATATAATATAAAAGAATAATGAGATCTTATAATCCCCTATAAAGAAAATATATGGTCTCAATATTCTAATATGTCACCTCTCTGATAAAGGGTATTGTTAAGATAAATAGACGATTAATTTACTTATTTATTATTCTTACATAAGCTCTTAAGGATTTAAATTTTTTGTTGTTCTGAGTTTAGGTAAAAATTTGAAAAAGAATATAAGACTAATTTAAAATTAAACCCATTCATTTTCCAAATCAGCATAGAAATTTGAGGTGCCATTTATTTTTCCTATTTTATTATCCCTATTAGCTACATTTAACACATAAACAACCAATTCATAAACTAAGTGGGACCAACGGCTGCTTGAGGGGTATAAGCACTGACATTTTAAAAATCTAACGACTTATGCAATTTTCATAGTCTTCAAGACCGTTATTATTATTTAGCTAAAGGCTGACATTTCAGACTCGGATTTATCCATCTCGACCTAATGTGGCTATTGTCAAAACTTAACTATTTGGTCGTTGAATGTAATTTTTTTTTTTTCTTCTCTGTTGTTACTTGTGCTAAAAACACAGATCTTATTTATATTTTTTTTTTACAATAAATAAAATGTTATTGTAATATATAGTAATAATAAAATAATTATTCACAGTTCAAAAATCTTTAAAATATATATTAAGTATTAGTTTGAAGAGTAATAACAATATGAAACCCATAAAAATTTTAAATCATAAGGTGACCTTAGTAAAATAATTATCGATAAAATAGGTAGTTATTTAGCAAGAAAATTGTTTAAGATATTGATACAATGCACTAAACTTCTTTTATGTAGCTAACAAATAAGCATGCTTAGAGAGCTTTTCAAAATAGAAAGTTGCCCACTTTAATAAAAGCTACGATACTAAATACTTGAAAGAGGCACCTGTGAAGCATTGTATTGGGAAGGTGGAGCTTTTTCTCTTTTTTGTTTTCCTCGATGTACATTTTTAATAATCACCTAGTCACTCGTCGAGAAGGGTAACTAACGAAGCAGATAATATGGCTCCCGATAACCATATTCATTAACAAATTCAATTGCATCAAAAGCAAACTAGCTTTAGATACCTATATTTTTACCTTTTTCACTTTGGATATTCGTATTTTCTTTTTTAACACTTAAAAAACCCGTTTTTTTTATGAATACTAAAAGCCAAAGTCTGCTTCACCTTTTGTGTCCAATCTGCACTTCCCGATTAACCGGTCAAATTAGGGGTAGACAAATTTATTAACCCGTTTTTCCTATTGCAGTCAAACTAGGACCAAATGCATATTTTTTTTATATTGTAGTCAAACTAGGACCGGATCGCATCTTTGAAGTGGACTATACCTCAAGTATCATCCTATTCCAAGGGCTTTTTTGGCCAATGACCCTTCTATATACAGGATCTCTTGGAAAGCTTTGGTTGTTGATAACACTAGCCACGTAATTGGCATGGAACATCTCTCTCTTATTCCCTCCATGAATATGAGGAGTGGCATTTCTAAGGATTTGCCGGTAATGATTGAGCTCTGCATGTAATAAACCTTCAAAACAAGACACTATGAAAAGATATCGGGGATTATCCAGTGTAGTCACTCTAATACTTAAATCAATAGTAAATTCTTGAAGAATAAAGGATACTTTAAAGTAATATGCAAGCGTAATGTATAGAGTGTAGAGAGCCTACCACTAGATAGCAGACTAGTATTTATAAAGTGGCATCGGTAGTTAGTAGACAATTAGTGGAAAAGATCTTCTTCCATAAGTATAAAAGAGTGGGGACATAATGTTTGACGTGTCCTACTTTAATCAGAATTAGATATTGACTTAGTTTCTCATCCTTATCTTATGATTTCTAGCCATTGAGAATCTCTTTGGGCTCAGTCAATTCAGGCTTAGGACTTAAGCCCACTGCAATAAGCAAGGTGCATCAAATCTAGACGGGCTTGAGAGGCCCATGTCTAAAGAGTTCTGTCAATAAGCAGCATGCATAAAGTTATTTTACTTTCAATAACTGAAAAGATTAATTAACATTTTTTTTCTATTTAATAGACAAGAAGTTAAAAACGTAAACAATGAAAAATCATCATCATCAAAGGCATCTAAAATGGCAGCATAAAATAATACTTAAGGGATAGTGGAGCAGGGGTCAATTAAGAGAATTGAATCCCATTTAACTCTTAACTTTTACTTTTAAGATGCTTAGACTACCAAGTGATCAAAATTCTTCCCAAAAACAAAAACCTTTAGCATTAAGACATTAGCTAGAGCAAAGCAAAATGATCGAATGAAAAATGATTTTCACCTTCAACGTGAAAATTCTATTGCCAAACTCAGCCATCCCTTGGATGGGCAAAAGTTACTGACTGATCCATAAGGAAAGAGCAGGACAAATGGAAAATGTGATCATTCGTTTGGAGGAAATGAGACAACTCATGGGTAAATCACAAACGGAGCATCAAATACCATGGATTTGGGTAGCACTATCCAAAGTGAACAGAGTTGTGTTCATGACAAGAATAAGACAAATCATAAAGACTTGCAAAGAGTTCTTAGTTTTTATCCCTGTAGCAATTCCTATGGAGGAGCACAAGCTTTGCAAGCAGGTGAAAAAATGGTTGCAAACACTCAATTAGTGATAGAGCAGATATACACTTCAAATCAACTACTACCCCTATAACTAATAATCCCAATGACATTCCTACTCAAGAAGCAAGACAAGGATTATTGTTTCAAAACAAAGAGGAGACTACAGAAATAATGGAAACAAAGGATACTCAACCGATGTCCAAGCAATTATGCAAGTAACCACGATGCCAAACAATGAAGTGCTCTTGTACAATGTCATGGCTACACAACAACAATTCCAACACCATCCAACAATGAATCGCCCAATTAAAATTATAGTTTGGAACATATGAGGAGTAAATGTTGACAAGAAGCAACAGGTTGTTCTGCAAGCCATCGACCATAATCAGCCAAATGTGATTGTGCTTCTAGACACAAAAATGGATAGTAACTCAGCTTATAACTTTTATTTCATCTTTTTGTATGATGGCAAAGCAAATGTAGAAGCCCAAGGTACAAGTGGAGCTATGTTATTGCTATGGCATCTAAGGATAGTTGAGATTAAGATTATCAAGCAAACAAAATAGGAAATGCATGCTTCAATGAAGGTCGGAAATTCTAACTTTTCCTAATTTCTCTCTATTATCTATGCTTCCCCAAATTTAAGGTTGCGATCAACTGTGTAGGAAATACTTAGAAGCTTTGCATTTGTAGTAAATAATTACCCCTGGCATGCAACACGGGATTTTAATTATGTTTGTAGAGGGCTAAAAATTGTTATATTAGTTATTAGGATGACATCATTATTTATTTAGACTTGACTCCTTGGGCTAAGTAAGAAAGCCTAAGATATCCAGTTCGTATTAGGATAATTTAGGGAAATCTAGCTTGGTAAGCTCGGAATAAGGATCGTTGGACGAGTCCATCCATCTCTAACCTTTCTCAAGCAAGCTTAAGGAAAGCTTTTGGCTTTAGGCTTTAGGCTTTAGGCCCATTAGCTAGCTCATTCTGGATAATCACGAATCGAGCAAACTCCATCTCATCTTTGATTACATGCCATCATACCTAAGAGCCTATAAATACCCAGTATTTTCTCATTATTTAGAACTCTTGGAGAGAGATTGGAAAAACGGTGTTCCACTATGAAAACTTTGCTCTCTAAGATCAAATAGCATTTAAGCAGAGAATTGATCTCATTCGCTTAAACTACAAGGTTAGTAGCTAAGGTCCCGTAAAGCTACCTTGTCTATCACTTGTGCATTTAAGATACTGAGATTGCCTTATTCTCACCTAATTATCCCTTCAGGTGACAGTCCCTCATCATTTCTTTAAAGTCACGTGTAGTGCGCTACTCACGCAACATGTACATGACCACTCCACTTGAACCCCCACATCTATAATGTCATATCTAAACATGACGGTTGGGGTAGTTGAACTTTTCCTACAATGAAAGCTTTCTTATATGCAAATTGTATGAATGTTGTGGTTTGAAGGATATGAGATTCACTGGACCTACCTTTACATGGTAAGATGAACAAAATATTTCCTCCTTAATTCAAAGACAATTAGATAAGGAATATGGTGATTCAAAATGGAGAGAACAATATCTAGAGGCTTAAGTTTACCACCTTCCTAAATAGCCAACTAATCATAGGCCTTTGTTAAGCAAAACATGGGCCTACTTTAGAATCTGTACAAGAGGAAAACCTTTTAGAATTTAGCCAATGTAACTCTTAGATAAATCATGTATGCTACTTATTAAGTTAGTTTAGAAATATCATAAGGGTAATATTCTTACTGCTTTACAATCATTGCTACAACACTTACAATATTATCATGAAAAACTATAATCAAGAAGAGTAAAAATCAGATTTTGGGTTTAAAAACTGAAGGAAGAACTTAGTTATATGATGATGAAGATATTAGACATCATATCTAGAGCTACTTTAAAAATTTATTCAATACTAGCCAAGAAGTTTGTACATCGAATAATCCAATTCCTTATCAATTGAGATATAGATTATCGGCTGAAATTAGATCTATAATCAGAAAACCATTATATATGGAGGAAGTTAAAGCAGCACCCTTTTCTATAGGCTCCTAGAAAACTCTTAGAAAAGACGAATTTCATGCACACTTTTTCAAAAAGTGCTAACATTTCATAGGCCAAGCTATGGGAGACCTAGTTCAACAAATTTATAATCTAACCTTATCCATTGAAGGCCTGAATAGCACTCAAATTTGCCTCATACCAAAACAATTTGGAACTAATACAATTACAATGTATAGGCTATTGCATTTTGTACAACTCTTTACAAGATTCTAACTAAAGCATTAATCTTGCAACTAAGACCACACTTGGATATTCTCATGCATCCGACTCGAGCAAGCTTCATCCCAATGCAAAAGGCCAATGACTAAATTATAAACCCCGCAATTGAGCCTTCCGAGTATAAAATTGAATTCGTATACTATAGATGATTTCTTTAATTTAATCAAGCTAATAAATTTAAAACCGATTAAAATTTTAAATTTGAAACTCAAAATAAGTATGAAACACTCTAATTCAATAATTGAAACTCTAATCGCGTACGAAAACTTTAAACCCTAAACAAGTGTAATTGTAAGAGGTTAACCCCGAGCTTGATAAAAATCTTAATTGTTATGAAAACACTAAATTATATACATATATATATATATAATTGAACCCGAACCTGAACCTGATCAAAACCCTTCAAAACTTTAAGCTTATAAATGTTCCAATTTGCTATGAAAGCGATAAAACCCTAATTAAGCTAAATAAATAAACGATATGTCAAATCACGTAAAATCGCTAATGAAAAATTAAAGATAACTTATAAATACTCAAATCACGTAAAATCACTAAACAATATGTTAAATGCTCATAATTATAATATTATTTTGTAATTAATATTAACCTCATACTTATATGGGTAAGTTAATATTATGATAATTTAGATTTTTAATTATTACTTAGACAACATGTATTAAATATTGATAAAATAATTTACAATTTACTTTATAATTATATTATTTATTATTGTAAACATTATTTATAGGGTTAGAAATATATAAGGAAGTTCTAATATATGTTTTATTGATTTATTACTTTTAATTTTCTATTTTTCCTCTTACTTCATTTTTCTTTCTCTATTTTCAAATTAATTATACATAATATATAAAATATTCAAGGAGTTGACCAAGTCAAAGTTTGACTAAGTCAACATATCCTTATCAATACATTAAATCCTCTTATCACGTGCATTTAATTTCTTATCTTGTCCTTTTTCTTCTTTTTTTTTTTCTTCTTGCCATAAGTAATATGTGGAGCCCAGAATCTTCTTCAATCTTCTTAATTTTTCTTCAATTTACAGACATAAATAACCCACATTTTTTTTTCCCTTTTTGACCAACACATACACATGCATTTTCTCTCATCTTCTTCCCTCATTTTCTTTCATTTTATTATTCACTTTCTCAACTTCTAAATATATCACCCAACTACCTAACCTTCAACACTTAAAAGGAGAGATTAAGAGAAGAATTATTCACTAAACTATATATTAAGGTAAGTAAGTATAGTTACTTCACATAATATTAATAGTAATCTTTTATGTGAAAATAGGTTTTATGCACTTTCTTGATATATTTTGTTCTATTATAATTTGATATAGTTAGTATATATTTTAGTATGAGGATTTAGAGGTTATATGCAAATATGTTAATTTTAGATGTGTAATTCATTTCTTTTGAAGACTTTTTTAAATATATACATATATACTATCATGTGTATAGATAGATGGAATATATATATATATGTTAATACTATAGCTAAACATATAAATGTTTATATATATATATATATAAATACATTTATACAATTTACATACATATATATAAGAATATATATATGGTTTAACATGTACATAAACACACATATATATAATACTTAAATATATGTATGTGGTTATAAAACCAAAAATATGAGTATGTATAAATATTATATATATTGAAACATTTTTAAGAATACATTAGGAAAATATAAAAATACATATAAATATGTGCGTATGAAAGTATATGTAAACTTAAGTATAAATACATGTACATACATATGTATACATGTATAGACATATGTATGTATATATGTATATATGTATATACGTATAGGTGTATCTACTAATATACTAAGTATAAGTGTTTTCAATAGTATACCAAAGATAATAAGAATACATATGTACGTATGTATATAGATATATATGTGTGTGTGTGTATGTGTATAATAGTATATTAAACATAAGTGCATACAATAAAATATCAAACATAATAAAATAATTGAGGATATAAGTATGTACATAAACACATGAGTACATAAGTATAATTGTACATATACAAAATACAATTATTTAATATAATATAACAAAATATACATACATATATTATAAGCCAAAACTATTATACATAATTAAGGTCCATAATCTAGTAATTAATTAAATATGATAAAATATAAATATACTTAATAATAATATAAAATTTGAGAAATATAAAAATCAAGAAAACATAATGAAGTGCCATGTAAACCAATCAACACGCGCCACATCAACAATTTAATTCCAATTAAATAACTAAATTGAAAACTTCAAAATAATTAAAGATTAATAATAGTAAAAATTAATTAAGTAAATTAATAGTAATAATGAAATTACAATAAATAATAAATCAAGCTTAAAATAGAAAAACAATGAAGTCTACATAAATTAAATTTAAAAATAAGAAATCATAGAAATATAAAATTTAGAAAATTAATTAAATCATAAAATAACGAGGAAAAACTTAAAATTGATAAATAAGGCTAATCAAGTCAAAATAATTGAATTTATAACAACTTAAGCTTATCTCGAAAAATACAGGTTTTAACTTTCAAAACGAACATCGCTACGTAAACATAAGCAAAAAAACAATAAAAATTGTCGATAGGTTTATAAATAACAGAATTAGAACGAAAAAACTATATACAATTTAGAATTTAAAGAAAACTAAGGGATGTAACTAAATTAATTACATTATTTAAATAATAAGATTTTACAAATAAATAATTAAAATAAAACCCTAACCAATAAAGAAATATCCAAACATAATTATTTATAAATGTATATATATATATATATATTCCTACGAGAAGAAATCGATAAACCCCTATAAAACATGAATAAGACCTAATAACAAGACTACAAGATTCCTTCTAACAACAAGATGTTAAATATACACACAAGTACTCAAAAGTCAAAATATTCTAAAGAAGATATGTTTTGTATGTAATAGCAATATATGTGTTAATAAGAAACAGTAATAATAACGATAATTAATAATAATGATGATGATAACAATAAGATAAAATTATGCAAATAGAGGAAACAAATTGAATATGAGTATACATACATGTATAATATAATCTTTAAATAATACTGCAATATCATTGAATTAAAATTTTTAGTTCTGTAAATATACGATTTCAATATTTCCACTTAACTCTATTATTTTATCTAACTTAACTTACTATACATGAGAATCACAATTAAATTACAACACAACTATATGCTAATATAAAACTTATGAAAAATGGAAAGATTTAAACTCATATAATATTTGTTAAATTATATATTATTACTTATACAATGAAATAATATTTCCCAATTATCACAATAAATAACTTAAAGCATACTTATACCGTACTTAGGTCAAAATAGTAAACTGAGCAAACTACGATAAGTATATAGTTGACTGAGAAACCTAGTTTTTTAAAATACTTATAAATCTTATTATTTTTTAGATACTTAATTATCAAGTACGAGAAACCTCAAAAGTTAGAATAATGAACAATAATCTAAATAAGGGAATTCTAATAACTCGCTATCTATTTGCGAGCGTTATTTGTATAATGTTTTGTTGGTTGTTATTACCTATATGTCTAAATGACTGTTTTACTTTTTTTCTATCATCCACGTGATCACCTTTTTAAACTAATAAATATAAATATCTAACCTAAATAATCGATTATATCCGTCGCATATCAATGACTCAACTGATGTATTGATAGAGAGTACTAGCTTTATAAATTTTTTAGAGAAGTATTTCAGAAAAATGTTTTTCCAATCTTAAACATATTTTTGTATGATTTTTATGAGAGCTCATAGTACCTGTAAATAATATTTTTATCATTAAGGCAAAACTAGTATAGGATCTTCAATTAATAGTAAAAAGACTCGCTTTATTATGCCTATAGGGCCTTGGATATATTTTAATTGTAAGATGACTCGTATATTTATACCCGTGGGGTTTTGAATATATGTTGATAGTGAGAGGACTCGCTTCATTGTGTCCGAGGGGCCTTAGATGGTAGATAGCCCTAATTGGGGTCCACCTTGTAAACGCCAAAACTAGCCATTCAAAGTTTCGATTGGTTGAAGACCCGATCGAGCTTAAATTATGAAGTAAAACTATAAATATTAG
Source organism: Lumnitzera racemosa (assembly GCA_024138005.1). Lineage (NCBI taxonomy): Eukaryota > Viridiplantae > Streptophyta > Magnoliopsida > Myrtales > Combretaceae > Lumnitzera > Lumnitzera racemosa. The sequence continues at coordinate 47,958,173 of JAMXBC010000012.1, read as the reverse complement.
TAAAATGACCCGTAAGTTTGAATTTAAAAAAATAAGTAATAAAATAAAAGAATATAAAATTCCAAATTTTAAGTGTATAACTCGTTATTTATTAAAAATGCGTAAAATGCATTCCGATAATTAACGAATCGCTAGAGATAAATTATATGTAAACTAAAAATCATAAAATAACCTAAATAATATTTAGGAATATTTATTTGTACTACATATGAATTTACATGTATGTAGAAATACGCGTAATTACTTAAAATACGCGTAATGTGATAAAATCATACTAAATAATTAAAGAAAATTCATAATTAATTAAGGAAAAATAAGGAATGATCCAGATATAGGTCGTGGCAACTGGGAAAAATAAGAAAAAAATCGGCCAATTAAATTAAGACAACACAAAAGCCAAAAATTAAGGGATAAGACAATTGTCTTGTCCAATTTAATGCACAATAAATTCCCTAAAGCTCTATAAATAGGGAAAAAAATGAAAAGCTCATTTGGACAGTTAGAAATCAGAGAAAATTAGGTAAATGTGAAAATTGAGAGAAAAATTCGAGTTAGAAAAAAAATAAGAAAAACTGTGCAATTAAGGCCTTTAAAGGGAACCCACACCAGACGAGAAGCTGGGAGTGGACGACCACCACCACCATACGGTGGTGGCAGCGCCCAGATCGTCTGACAAGGCCACGGCGGCCGGCGGTAGCCGAAGCCACCCAAACCGGTGAATCCGATTTCCAGCCCAATTTTATGTAATTTTATTAAAAATAGTAAATATTCTTAGAAAATTATGAAACTTGTTATTCTAAGGTTTTATTATATGTAGATTTAGGGAAAATAGTGATTTAGTTTAATCACGTCTAAAAATATAAGGTTCTTAACAAATTGAGCGAAACCGAGTATGATTAGAACGAGAAATAAATAGACTTAGGAGCGTAGTTTTGAACCCAAAATTTTTGTGTAGACCACTTATATGATATAGAACCGTGCTATGAAGTCCAATTTCAAAAATTAATTTTTGAAATTTTTAGATAATTTTTAGGCCTTAAAATGAGGCATAAAATGGTAATTTAGGGTTAATACAGTAATTAAATGGTTAATTACTGATTTAGTGAATAATTATATGTTTTAGGATGTTGAAATCTGATGGAGTATGATACTTATAGCATTTAAGGTGTTAGATGTAATTATTAGGTTAATTATGTAGTAAATGAGTAATAGGGAAAATAGTAAATTGTAAGTTAATTTTGTAAATTAGGATAATTAGATGTAAAACCTGATTTAGGATGAATTTAGACGTTTTGAAATGATAATTGATGTTTAGAGACGGTAATTAGAGTGATAGAAATATTAGAATTGTAGTATATACATAATAGGTAATAATGCATAATATGTAATTATTAGAAATATAATAAATAGAAAATATTAGGATAAAAATTGATATTATATAAATAATATGGATATATAATAAAATCGATGGAAGACTTGAATTTATGTAATTATATGAAAAATGTAAAAAAAAAAATTCTCACATCAGGAGTAAATTCGGTACACTAATACGGATTTAAGTGTACCGGGTGAAATAAAATACTGATTAGGGATAATGATAATATTTAGGAGATCGGAAAGTAATATAATTAATTTCACATTATGAGTTGAAACGAATTTTTAAGGTTCAAGTATAAAATAATACGTAGAAATCGAACTAGAATCTAATTTAGAAATCGATGCGGAAGCCGAAGCCAAATCTAACCCTAAACCTAGAATACTTGTTAAAGACTTAAGACCTAGATAATTAGGCATATTAAACCCTAAACAAAACATAACAATAAATGTTATCAGATAAAACGAACCTATAATAGTTATATGAAAAATTGAAACCACGTTTATGTTATAGGGATGATCGACAATGGCCTGAGTAAATCGGACCTCGAGTGAGTGAGCAAAGAGTCGAGGTAAGTTGGGATTAATACGTTGCTGTATTTTGGAGGCTTGAGATTATCCTTGGTTGTGCTTGTTAGATAGTTGATTGTGTGCATGTACTTGATTATGAGTTATGCTATAATTCTGTTTGTTGTTCTAACTTGTATTGTATGATTTGTGTGAAATGATTGATCACCCTAAACTGAACATAATCAAATATACGACCTATAATCATAATCGGATCTACATGACAACCTATTAGGGGAACTTAAGACTCTCCGGCCAAATACCGACCCCTTCGAAAGGGATAACGCAGGATTGCAAAATAGTTCTTTCTTCATCCTTAGTCAAACTAAGTGACAGAAGAGAAGGTTGCGACGAGGGTGAAGACAATGGTTCGAAGGTAGTCGCAGGAGGAGTGAGATCTCCATTACACAAGCTTAGGTTTGGTCGTGAGCTGTTGCATTAATGGCAACTCCTTAACCCGGATTAGAGCAGACGTAATTTTTCTAATCTCACGACGGGCCGAATAACATCTTACGATGGCATTTGCTTACACATGCATTACACCTAATAAGTTGATTGAAAACCTTATTGTGTTTATGGTATAGTTCTAAGTCCTCCATCCTAACTTACTAAGCTGTGGTTGTCACATCTCTATAGACGTCATGCAGGTGTTGGCTAGGAAGCGATAAACAATTACTCTGAAACTAACAACTGCTGGATCCTAGGAAGTGAAGAAAAACATTTGAAGAATAAACACATATTTTTAAGGTTTAAGCTTTTATTTTAGAATTTTTCATTTTTGAATAATGTAATAACTAAATTATAGTGTATATATGTATTTCCTCACTTTCTTAAGTAAATGATTTATTTAAATTACAAACTGTTTACTTCAAAGCGGGTTAGTTGTGAACACCTTGTGTAAATCAGGTCTAAAATAGCGGTTGTAAGGCCAACTTCTATCTTAAGATGGTTTACACGGCGGGGCTATTACAACTTTATCGCTTCGGAACGTGACACATATATTTGGATTGGTATTTCTTTCTAGACTATAGTAATAGTTGAGTATCGCTTAGAAGAGTAATGCTTACAAGCAGCCTCGTGCAAATAAGGTAAGGTGTCCTGTGCAAGTAAGTATAGAGAATAATCAAAGTGTAAACGACGTAATTCTACATCTTCTATAGTTTCAGACTCCTATGGATATGTTGCTTACATTTTTTGTGCTTGCATTCATTTCATATGTAAATAGCTTTCACGTATACTAATAATGTTTGATAACTTGCTTGAACAGTAATGATAATGAACGAATTCACTAAACTATTTTTTGTTCATTCTCCTATAGTTTCTTTTGTAGATTCATTTATATTAAGATTATGATAAATCTCAAGTGCCAAGTGCAAAGTAAAAATAAGTATGTTAATGTTAGAATTAGTTAAGAATTTTATAGGAGATATAGAAACATCCTTCGTAAAAAATATTTGTATGCTAAAGTTCAATATAATTTAGTATTTTTGGTAATTTTATAAAGTTCAATTATCCTGTCTTATTATTTGATAGGAAATACCGATTCTCTACAATTTTGAGGAATTATGGAATATCAGATATTCATAGTTATTTATATTTTGTAATAAGTTAATTAATCAAAAATCAGTAACCTTAGTTCTTAATTATTTAAAATCTTATAATCTTTAACTTGTAAGGCAGTTTTCATATCTTGAATACACATATAATATGAAAATTTTAAACAATCCTATTAAGCCCCTTATAGGGTCTAGACACAAATCCTCGTACTAAATGAGATTTTACATAGCTTTTGGAAAAAAGGGGATGAAAAGGAATTGGATGATGATAAAAATTGATTTGGAGAAAGCTTATGATACAATTTAATGGAGTTTCATTCACTAGGCTTTAGTTAGTCTTAATTTTCCAAACAATTGGATTTCTTTGATTTCACAATGCTTACCCACAGTTACAATGGAAGTATTAATAAATGTACAATGGAAGTATTAATAAATGGATCCTCCACTCCTTCCTTCAATTCTAGCCAAGGAATTGCACAAGGGGATCCATTTCTTCATATCTATTTATCATGTCCTTAGAATTTCTTAGTAGAATTATAGAAGTGAAGAAGGGACAACAGGAAGCTCTTAAGAGTTCATGGATACTCATTGAGGTAATCTCATATTTAGTTAGCAGATGATATTATGATTGTAGGAACAGCAATTGAAAAGCATGCATGGATAATAAAACAAACTCTAGAGCATTTTGCTCAAGTATCAAGGCTTTAGGATTAATGAACAATAATCTATGGTCCTATTTTATAGAAATACTTCTAAGCAAACTAAGCAAGACATTGGGAACATCTTAAGTTTCAAAGTTATCATAGCCTTTGACATATTTTTAAGATTAAGGATGCCTTTAAACCATCCACAAATTACCTCCATATGATCATTGAGAAAATCCAGAAGGGATTAGCAAGATGGAAAGCTCGGCAATTATCTATGGCCAGTAGATTGGTACTAGCTAAGTCGGTCTTGGAGACCATTCCAAACTATTATATGCAGATTACTAGATTACCAACTAAATTAGTAGAAAAGATAAATTACATTATACGAAACTTTATTTGGAGCGGCAAGCAATAGAAAGCCTCTATAGATTGGATAAATTGGTGTATTAGAATACAATGCAAAGCATAAGGAGGACTTGGACTTCAAGACTTGCATATCAAAAATGAAGTTTGGATGCTAAAAAGATTTTGGGAGTTCAAGACAAGGAAAGTACTTTGGACAAGATTGTTGAAGGCCAAACATAGGAAATTAAGACAAACTGTGTAGGAAGGTGGTCTAACAAGATCATATGAGGCAAAGGAGCTTATAAAGAGTGCTTAGCCGATTCAATAGTAACACTTTAAACTATTGCAAGATGGAAATGATACTAGTTTCTAATGGGATCATTGGGTGGTAATGGTATGATTTGTCAAATGTCCAAAGAATCATGGAACCTAATAGTTAAAGATTGCTAGTTGGGAATACAAAAATGGGAGGAAGGAAAGACAAGCTTTGAAATCTCTGACCTCTTAGTACAAAATTATGACCCAATTGCTTGATCTCGAGAAGCACATGATGAGATGGGGCTAATGCAAAGACATATTAAATCCTTTTAGGATATCCAAGAGATCCCATTTCAAAAAACGAACGGAAATGGACATGGATATTAATATTCCCACCCAAAGTAAAATTGTTTCTCTATGGAGAGTGATGAAAGACAGCCTTGCTACAACTAAAAACTTGCAGAAAAGACATCTGAAAGTAGATAGCAGTAGTCAGCATTGTTATCTTACATGTGTTTCTTGATTGTTCCACGATTAAAGAGATTTAAAAAATTGAGAATCTTATGATTGGAATCATTCACAGGTTCAAAACAACATACTTGAATGGATTAAACTAAATTGGATAGCCAAGAGAAACACACTAGCGAGAAAAGGCCACCCAAGGAATTTACCTTTGGCATAACTTTATGGCAAATAGGAACAACAAATTGTTTGGCACTAATAAGTTTGAGGAGATTCAAGCGAGCAATGTAAAGAATCTAGCTCATGAATATTGGACTCATTTAAAGAAACGCAAATATATAACCAAAATTGAAGCCTCAAATCTGAAATGGCAACCACCAAAACAAGGATGGTCCAAACTAATTACAGATGGATCAATTCTAACAACAAATGAGGCAACCATAGAAAGGATTGTTCGTGATCATCAAAGCCAATGGATTTTTAGATTTAGTCAGAAAATTGGGAATCTTGACATCATTGCTATGGAACTTTAGGCGATTTACTTTAGAGTATTGTATTGCTTGCAAGCAAATTATACTCATATTGAAATTTGTTCTGATTCTGCTGAAGCTATACATTTTCTAAATCATGAAACAAATATACGGTTGAAATATCATAATGTTATTATGGCTTGCAGGAAAACACTCTCCAAGCTACAAGGCTAACAGATTGAAGCAATACCCAAAGAGTGCAACCACATAATAGATGCTTTGGCCAGCAGAATGTATGCAAGCTTGTATAGATATGCTTTTATTGAACGACCTCCTGATAATATATGTAAGTTTATGCATAAGGATATATTAGGTTATGGTACGAGGAAGACGAAAAAAACAATTAGGTGTAATCAGCTTGATGCTGATATTTCCTCAACTCCCCTGGCTGGACATATATTTTCCAAGGGTGATATTTGTACATAAAGACTTTTATTTAATGTACTTTTATTAACCGGAAGGAGGGGAAAAAAAAAAAAGGAACACTCCTGAAAAAGAAAAGAAAGAACCATATATTCATCAGTTTTGATTTCCACCTGCTCTTTCATTTGTTTCTTTCTTTCCATACCAAAATACACACGAGTTGAAAAGGTTAATTTCCATATTAAAAAATATCAGGCAACCACTGTCAACACAGCATATCCATGGATATCCATGCATCATTGACAGGAAAACATAGAAACACAAGGCTGCACCTTGCCTACAGGAATTTGTCAGTTTCAAGTAGCTTCCTTCGGTGCTGTCGATAAGCTTGTCTGCTCCTCAAGCATGGGAAAAATAGAGCTGATAGAGCACATGTATTGATGAAACTGCACGTATTTATTCAGAAATCAATCTACCACTCCAACTTTGACTAGCAAAAGAAATTTCTTGTAATTAAACCATAAGGCTTTCATTTATGATATACTAACGACTGAGATCAAAGCACCTCTTTCACAATGTCCTCACACTTGCATAACAACTCCTGCTGTTGTGTTGCAGAGGATTCCTTAACCAAGTTTGACCTTGTAGTTAGGGCATCCACCTTGTCATTAAAATGAGCTAAGAAAATTATTACTAGCAAAAACTTCAGAGAGAGATAGATATTGCACAGCAAATTGCAGAACATTGACCTACCTCTCCAACCACAAGTTCAACCTTCCTCTGCCTTGCTTCCAATTCATGTTTCCTAGATACCATTTCCATCTTCTTAGCATTTAATTCATGAGTAGCCTCCTCACATCTCATATGACTTTCTCTTTCTGACTGCCTTTTTAACTCACCCAACTGTTCCTCTGGCAGAATAAACTTCTAGGCATGAGGAACTGAATACATTCAAGAAGGGAAAGGGATAATATCAATTAAAGCAAGACCTACCTTCCTGCTGTAGTTCTACGAGTTTGGCCTCCAATGATTTATCCAAAACTCCCTCATCACTAAATTTATTCCTTAGTGCTTTCACATCCTTCTCAGTAGCTTTAGCAGAATTTACCTACCAAAGAAACAGCACATCATCAAATATGTACAGGTAAAATGAAATACAAAAGACACTGTTAACTTTTGGAAAACCACAACTGCCAAAAGTACTTCGAATTTGCTTGTGACTTCGAAACAACTCGAGCAAGTTTATTAGAATTATTTAATTTCAGGACTCATTGTCCAGGATAACTTGAAAATGAAAATAATGAAAGTTTTGCAGCAACATTGAGACCATCAAATGGTGTAAACATGATGAGTTACCTGTTCTTGTATCTTTTGCATCTGAGCTAAGTGCTTGGACATTTTTTTGGAAGCCTGAAAAGAGCAACAAGAAGGCATAAACAAGTGGTGTTCATATGGTTCCCACTGACATTAAGCCAGGAAAAAAAAAAAATGATTTTGATTCTATTTGAAAAAGAAAAAGGACTAGAGGCTATATAATATATAAACTGCAACTAAAGCAGTATTGAAAAAAAATGAGTAATCCATTAGGTGTATTTCATGAATAGTTAGTTATCCAAAAAAAAAAAACAGAGAGAGAAAAGAAAGAAAAGAAAAGAAAAGTATTTAGCAAATAGTGTGGAGTTACACAGGATCCTACAATTGAACAACAGCTGGATGCACATTTCCAACTACAAAGTAATAAAGACATCAAAATTTTAACTCTGTATTCAGGCTTCTATTGATCTTTTTATTCAGTCTGCTAACTCAAACATTCTAAGAAAGGGAAAAATAAGCTGATTGGAAATATCAGATTCAAGTAGATAAATACCATGCAGGCATGCAAGTTAAATAGATGCACAAATTTCCAGCTTGCTATTTTCTTTTTTTTTTGGGGGGGGGGGGGGGGTGGGGTGGGGTTGGGGGTGAGAATCAATATCGATGAGGAAGCATGTGTACGATTGCAGGAGAGAAATACAGTAAAATCAAGTCTAAGGCACAAAAAGGAGTCTACAAAAAAGGAAAAGTAGAGTAAGCCAAACTCAAGAAGCTACGCTAAAATAGCAGGATGAGGTGTCGTGTTGCCAAGTCTAACTGAATCCCATAGTTTCCAGATGCAACAAACTGAGAGCTGCAGCTGCTCTCCAGGATAAAATATTAGGAGTCTTAGAAGCTAAAGCGGCCATACATTTTTTGATAGAGAAACATATGAACTACTGGAAAGTGTTGTGTTGCCAAGTCTAACTTAATCCCATGGTTTCCAGATGCAACAAACTGAGGCTGCAGCCACTCTCCAGGATACAATATTAGGAGTCTTAGAAGCTACAGTGGCCATACATTTTTTGGTAGAGAAACACATGAACTACTGGAAATTTATTGTCTCCAACAAAAGAAAAATCTATGAAATCTTCACTTATGAACTCAAATAAGAAATTAGGCTACAAACCAAAGAAAAAGAAAAAGTTTACCTTGGTGTAAAGGTCAATAATGCCATTCTTGTCATCAAATGACTGCTTCACTAGTTTTTCAGCATTCTTGGCTTCTTCACGAACTAACTTCTTCTCATCCAATGCCCTCTTTAAGCATTTAAAGAAATTTTAACTTAATAAACCATTACTAATATGCTGTAAATTATCAACAGCAAGATATCAGAAACAACACTCAATACACATCCATATTCAAAACAAAATGATTTCTAGAAATTCATCAAATTTGCTCCATTGAGCTAAATTCTTTTTCCATCGTTAAATTTCCACCCAAAAATAAGCAGCGAATTGTTCTACACAAGACCACCAAGGAATGGAGAACTAATTGATATTATAGATGAACATAACAGAAACTGACTAAAGAATTGAGTAAAATATCTGATGAAAAATCTTGAATTGGACCTGTATGAATCAGGCAGTGAAACAGATTTCCATCCTAATAAATCAGATGAACCACAGAATATGTGTCCCACTGTAATGGAAGTGTGAACACCTATCTGACTACGGAAGGTAAAAAAACCTTAAAATACATTGCCAATAGGATCAATGGAACATCACATGTACGATATTAAACTGTCAAAAAAATAGAAAACAGAAATACCACCTGCAGCTTGTCAGGAGATTGAACGATTTTTGACCGCAAATCTCTATTTTCTTGAACACTTTGAACGAGGCCGAACTCTACACTAGAAATCTACATGGCACAAACCCAAAAAAAAAAAAAAAAAAAAAAGGAAAGGCCAATAATCAATCTTTGGCACCAAGTATGTGATAATAGAATATTAAGAAAATACCCAGAAAAAACTAGGTAGGAATAGTACTATTTCCTATTAAAAAGATAAAAAAAATAATAATTTTGTTAACAATGACCTTGCTATAGGAGTATAAACAAAGAAATGAAAAGAGAAAGAAGAAAGTGAAAAGACCAGAAAAACCTGTGTCAATCATGAACAAGCTAATTAAAGGCAACATACATGGTCAAAGCACTAGATGATAGCATAAAGAGGCCACACACCTTAGTGTTGAAAGGCACAGGTGTTTGTAACAATTCCTTACAAGAAAGGACAATGCACCTATGTGAAATTTTGTACAAAACATAGATAAAACTCCAGCAATGGTCAAAAGACCAGTAGATGTACATTAATTCAAATGCCCTTGTTAACATTGGGACTACGACATCTAAAGTACTTTAACAAAATACTTATGAATGATGGATTTAATATTTTCTTGGGTAATAAAGGGTTTAACTTAGATCGATACAGATACATCTCAGCCAAAAATGCATGGAAAACAGTTCAGAAGGTAACTTTCTAGCTTAGAAAGGTTACTTTCTAGCATAGAGTAGCGAGCCTACTCTATCAGTTCATCTTAGGGGATGAAATTTAAAAGGATAACCAGCTATGAGAACAACAACAGCATTCTAAGTTTAAAGCGAGATTTCTTGAATCGTTCACATAAGATACAGATATACGAGGGCAGCAGACTAAAGAAATTGTTCAGAGAATAATACCGTTTTAGATAACCTTTTCTTCAGAAAATTAGCACTGCTCCCAAACCCTTTTTTTTACATGGTCCAACTTAAGGGAAAGACCAGGGAGACACAGGGGCTTCATGTTGCTGAAGCCAAACTAAGCAAACTTAAGAATAGTCATGAACAGCATGTATATGGAGAATATGCAATAAAAGGATAATGAGAAGACACTCCATGGAACAACAGTTCCACATTAAGAGAAATTCTATCTCATATCCCGTTAAAGAAATACGACAATACATGCTCTAGTAATATCACTTAGGAGGCCTGCCAGACCTAGAATTATAGAAATATCAAAATGAAGAAAAGCCTTTCATCAACATACAAATTGAAAAAGGAACCAAAGATTTACAAACACTGAGAACATGATAAACTAAACTAGGAAACAAACAAACATAAAGCAGGCAAACCAAAAAGCCATGGTATAGTCTGTTTCTCAGCTAATGGGGGGATGGGTTGGGGGGGTGTGGAACAAATATCACTAGAGAGGCCTGCTCGATTTAAACTTACAAAAATATCAAAATGGAGAAAAAACCAGCTTAACAAACAGAAACCAAGCAAACCAAAATGCCTTGGTCTAGTCTGTTTCTTAGTTAATCAACTTCGGGGAAAAGGAAGTGTCCTTTACATAGTAAAAGACCGTTATAGAGCCCCTCGCTTGTAGAAGCATATGAGCTGACATTTAATAACTAAAGTTCAGATTCAAAAAGACATCATAAACAAGGAGCTTAAAGTGTCTTATCCACCAGAAAGACACATGTACAAACTTTAAGCATTTTTATGAACATTTTCTGGACAATTATGGAAGAAAGAGAATTACAAAAAACAGGTTTACGAACTTTTGTGCTAAGTTTTGAACTACACAGTCAATGTATGAACAAATAAGTATATTAGAAAATTTAAGAATGATAATGTGATTTTGAGGATAATTATAGGGCAGTTTTCCTTAACATTTCATAACAAAGTCAATGTCACCAAGCTTTAAAAGAATTAACCTTTTAAAATCATATTAAAGTATGGGAAAATTATGAATGGAAGAAACATTACAAAGTTTCAAAGGAAACTGGAAAATCTAGAAGACATTCATGACATTGTGGATATTGACGAAATGTAAAGGTTGATTAAGAATGAAAATATATAAATTTGTAAAATTAAGAGCAATTATGAATGTGTGCAAAAAACACAAAACTTAAAAGACGTTCACAACCTACATGGACTATTACGAAAAATATAGAAGAGTTACAACAAATAAAATAATTACAGAAATAAAGGACATTACTGAAATAAAAAGGAAATTGATTAGAGGCAAATTATGAAATTTAGAGGATTATTTTGATACCGATGTAAAGTTCCAAAGTTCATAGGATAGGCATAAAAAAGGGGGAAAAAGAAGGTTTGTCAATAGTACAAAGTGTAAAAGGTTATTTACAAGCTTCAATACAATTATAAAGTTTGGAAAGTTACAAACTTCAACAGAAAGTTGCAAACATTGCACATGTCTATCCCAGTGAGTGAATTTTAGAAATTCCAGTGATAACTGTATGATTGACTGAACAGAATGATTGTGGATTAAACCTAACCTTAAATGTAGTTGCAGTTCTTTGCCCCTCTAAGCATTCTGTGCTTCCTATATTATTAATTTGGGTCAATTTATGTTTCATAAGCAGTTAGCCTGAAAATTTAAACAAGTCAAGCGGATAATGTCATGCCATTACTTAGGATGTTACTTAGTCACCTCACATAATGAGTATCTTACCTTTTCATCCATCTCAGCACCCTCGTCCTTCAATTTTCTGTACGTAGTCCTGAGGGACACTTGATGATTGTTTAGTTCTGCTATTGTCTGGTGCAATTCTTTAAGTTTAGCATCCACTTCTTGAACAAAAGGTAACTCCCTTTCTCTTGCTTCTTTAATTTCATCCATCTCTACATTCAACTGTAAGAAAGATAAGGAAAAAACTGCAAAATAGATGTCCATACTATGCCCAAGAACATCTTCTCCATAATGTTGCAAGTACCTGAGATATCTTAATCTCCCATTCTTTTTGCTTCTCATCAAGAAGGTTTATCTCCTCCATAATCGGTGTTAAAAGATTCAATTTGTTGTGTCTGTCCGAAAAGAAAACTCCATTGATGTCAATGCTAGAATATTTCTCATAGATTATAAAAGCCACAATTGCGATGATCATGACATCATGATCAAAGACTAGAAAAGAGAACAAAAACTCCTATATAGATATTGCAGTATGCCGGTGATGTGGCTCGGCCAGGACACCTAGCAGGAAACAAAATTCTGTGGTAGCGACGATGAAAAGTTGAAAAGCAATCAAAGCTAGAGGAAAATGCAACATAACAAAGTGGCCCTAATGCCTCATAATGATTCTGTCATGGTCATTTTCTTTCGCCAGATATTCCTGCCAATCCCAACTTCTAGAGAAAGTATTATATTTGAGGAACAAGACGGATACGGTTCTGATTCCCCGTTCATTTTCTACTGACGCCCTCGGCCATTGAAACCAAAGCATTTTCATCTTGGTTATCCAAATCTTCTACTTGTATGGACCACGGACCCGCAATCACTAAGATTATTATCGAAAGCACCATTAATTGACACGCATAACCAGGAAACGAAATATACACGATACCAAACATATATGCACTTTTTTTCGAAAACTTTAAATTTCACGGAAGTGTTTATACGAACTCCAACAATAAGAAAACTGCAGCAAGTCTTACTTGTGGAAACAGAAATTAAGAATAGCACTGACGAAAATCTCGGTGCGTTCAGCATCGGGCCTGCTGAGATCTTTGAGAGTAAATTTCTTAGGGCATTCGAGAGAAGCGATGACCTCTTTGAGCCTGGCGTAGAGATTGATACGGCGCACAGAGTCAACGTGTAAGTCTGGGTTCTCCAAATACTCCAATGCAGCGAACTCCATTTGCCCATCTTCCCTGCAGCCAATTGTGTTGGGGGATTAGGGTTTGGAGAATAGTAATAAGCAAGCAAGCAAATAAGTGAGGAATTGAGCAAGTAGAAGAATAACTCGTTGAAAGAATCAAGGTGGATCAAGAGTTGAGTGTAGAGATTGCAAATGACATCGGGTTTGGGATCGGCGAGGTCGTGATCGGAAATATCAGTGACAATTTGCGATTCCTCCAGAAATGAAAGGATATCTCTGCGGCTTAACCTCGGGTACTCGAATCGCGACATTGATTTGCCCTTGCTTTCTCTGAGTAACGGAAGGGCACTAGTATAGAGTTGCCTGTATGAAGTGATGCTATCTATCTCAAATTTCAAAAGCTACGGAGCTTTTTGGGTCTTGAACCATTCTGCTCGGAAATGTTTCCCGCCCAAACATTCTAGCGATTATTGACAAAATAATAATAATAATTTAATCTATATTATTAAAGTAAACAAAACCTTAACCATTTTCTTAAAATTATATATTTATTATTATTTAACAAAAAAATAAACTATTAAAGTTATAACTAATAAATAAATATATTCGTCTACTCTTTTTTTCTTTTCTTTACACTCTTTTTTTCTTTTTTTTACTCTTTCTCGAACTTTTTTCACTTTTCCACACTCTCCTATTAACTGCAATTATATCTCTATTTTTCTCTTCCACTTTTTCCACATTTCCATACTCTCCTATTAACTACACCTACATCTCTCTTTCTACTCATTTTCTATTTTTTCCACACGTAACACAAATACATCAATTACTAGTTTGTAATATGATAAACGCCTTATAGTGTTCTAAACATAACCTCCATCTAACATAAACAAGCAACCTTTATATAGAGTTATATGCCAAGTTGTAATACCATTTTTTTGAAGCCTACTCATATAGAATATCATAAAGGTTATGCCAATTTTAAAACTTGTATTATAAGGTACATAAGATATAAGTTTTAAGATATTTTATATTTATTCTTTAAAATTTATTAAATAAAAAATAATATATATTATGAGCAGAAAAAACCTTATATTTCTTCAAACTTCTTCAAGCAATATTAGTTGTTAAACTTTAAAAATTTATCTCTTTTTTTATGTGTGCATACCTTTATATGTTTGCTATTTAATAAAAATGTTCCATTTAACATTCAACTTTTACGTAATGTTTGAAAATCAGCTAAAAAAAATGTATGAAGTTGAAATTTATGAAAAAATGAAAAAAATTAAAGATTTTATGAAGTACCTCCATACACTTTAAGTTATAAAGAGTATAAGTCCAATGGTAATTCTAGTATGCTATAAAGCAAGTCTTGGTCCCAAAAAATAAGGAACTTATACTTACAGGGTAAAAAACAAGTGAGACTTTACCTCTATACTTATTTACCCCCATTTTTATCACACGTACTGCTAATTTACTTCACTGGATAAAATGTATGCATAATGGAGTTTCAATTCATTAACAATTAAATAGGCCCATAATGGTTATTGCAATGTTCACTTAGAAAAAGACACGTAAGTAATAAACATGGAATATAATTAAATAGACCATTTTACCCACATTTTCAACCTTTAAATTTTTCATGGATATTGTACGAATCTATAGTGTACACTACTAAAACCCTAACAAGCCATACAGCACAAAATTCATAACCAAATCACAACTTTTTCTTCATGTCCCTCTCTCCCTTCCATTTATTCATGATTAAGAAGAAATTAGAGTTACATTGTTCGAAAATAATGCTTATCGAACCGAAGAGATGTAGTGAACCAACTAATCCAAGTATAACTACACCAATGGTGTTATAAAAGAGCTATAAGAATAGGGATTCTCAAGCAAGTCAATGGTAGTTGGTTAAGTTGCAGTTGTTTCGATTGATGGTGTTAATGATCGATAATGACTGGAGGGTGTTTTAATTAAAATAGATATTTGTTTTGCGTTCATAGGTGGTTAAGGAGTTGTTTTTTAGGTAATGGATGCAGTAGAAAATAGGTAACTTAGATTACTAAATGGTAGTGGTTAGAGTTGGTGGAGAGTTGCAGTGGTTAAGGGTGCTAATGTGTTTTGGGTTGATGTTAGCTTTAAGAGTTTATTGTAGGGTAGTAGGTTGAGAGGAAGGACAACAAGGCAGTTGGGATCGTTTTTTTCTATAGAGTTTCAATTCTTAAATTTAACCAAAGAATAACCATTCCTAATTTTTAAGAATTAAGAATTGCAATTCCATTAAATAAACAAGATAATAGACTCTTTTTAAGACCATTCCCACCCAAGTAAATAGGGCATTATTTACATTCACCGTAAGTATTAATATAATAGATGATGTAATGCCACACTTCTCCACATGTCGTAAACCAACCGTCAGCTTAACTCTTATATATTTTTAAAACTTTTGTTTATAATATAACAAACCACAATGAATAACCTTTACAATAATGAGTCGACCTTAAAGTATCACAATTCACTTGCGTTTACAATACGTAATCCAACTAAAAGCTATTCTTTTACATTTAAAACCCTTATGTTGAAAATTTAGAGTGCAACATAACGATCTTTTTATAAAGCAACAACCAAGCTCTACATACAAAAAAATTTCATAACTGCTTGCTTTCATTTGCCTAACCCATCTTTTAAATCTATACTTGCTTCATCTTAGGTAGCTAAGGTTAGATTAGCTAATCCTTTAACTTGAGTTTTAAGTCAAGCAAGTACAAAACTAAAACTATCACGAGATAAGAATAACCATAGATACACTAGATAACAACTATGAACAATTACTCATATAATTATTATCTTAACATCCACAGTCAACCAACATATTTAAGTATAAAGTTGATAGCAAACAAGCATGCAATCATTTATACATCATACGAATGCCATGCCAATACACATGACATTTACCAATATTAATATCCTCGCCTAACCTAACTTCTCATCCAATTGATCAACACAATCCAAGCATCTGGACAAGTAATCTACAAACCTAACCAAAAGCTCAGCTTAGTTGACCGCTTTAATGGTTAAAATTTATTGAGTAATGCAACTTTATATGCTTGAAAACCCAACCTAGCAAAATCTTAATTTTAAAAAGGCTAAATAGTAGGTCATTTTCGTGTCATGCCATGTATGTAATTGTAAAGGGTTATTTCAATAATTGAGCCTTTAACCCAATTTAACACTATGGACCTATATCTTGAGTAATGACAAAGTTTAGGAAATCGGCCCGTTTAAGGATGCTTTAGGGAAATCTAGCTTGGTAGGCTTAAAACGGAGATCGCCAAACCAGATTTTCCGCTCTCAACCTCACTTGGTATATTGTACGTGAAAAGTAAACTTGGAAATAAACCTTCTAGGCTTATATAGGCATCATTTGGTCTTATTAGGCTTTGAGGTCGCTCAGTTGGTCTTTAAGCTTAATTATAATAATAATGGGCTTTCTTTAGCTACCATAAGCCTTAAGCATACTTAGCCTATGAAGGCTAAAGGGGAGGATAAGCTTTAGCAAATGAACTCAATCTCAACCGTCCATCTTAAATCCATTCGATAGATAAGATTAATCTCCAAATTCTATAAATAGGAGGTTTCTTTTCTTATTCGATTCATTCAAAACATCAGCAGATAAACGCTAAAGCTCTATTGAAACCACTTCAAGAAAGATCAAATGAACAATTCATCGAGAACTAAACAAGCAATTCGATCAAGAATGCTAAGTTCGATCTACTGTCATAAGCACATATTCAGGATACCGAGTTTGCCCGTCCTTCCTGCTACACTTCTTCTTAATGACATTCCTTCACGTGTTATCAGCTCAAAATGTCTCTTAAGTTAACAGTTATGGCTATCGCACGTAATCAGCCAATTACAATAACCCTGCCACAGATTATTTGGTAACTTCATTAAGGAAGGAGAGACTTTACAGAATGGTAGTAGCACGCAAGAAGAGTATAAATGACGGGTATATTCAGGAGCACGAGAACCAACATGAGAAGGTTGAGTAAACATAAGTGATGTAAGATACCAATGTACTAATGACAATGCAAGCATCGGGAATCATGCAAGCACCTAGAAACGTGCAAGCATCTTGAATTGTGTAAGGAATTATGCAAAGACCTAGCATTGTTTAAGTATAAAAGGTTATGTAAGCACTCGAAATTGTATAATTGACTGCTACTAAGGATTCACCTGTATTGACCGCAATACAAGAAAATACCCATGTAATGAACCGGCTCTTTACTACTTTCACGCAATTCTTGCCAAGCATAGCAATTGCAGTTACTATGAACACTAGTACATTACCTGGTATGACTTTAGCAATGTCAGCTATAGCTGTCATGACCCTAGGATTGCTTAAAATTTTCATATCATGTGTACACCAATGATTTGAAAATCATCTTGCAAGTCAGAGGTTGCAAGATTCTAAACAATCAGTCTCTAAAGTTTTTATTTAATTAACTTGCGGTCACGTATATGTGACTATGAATATCCGATAAGCCATAGTCCAATGGAACCACAGAGAATCGGTATCTCCTACCAAATAATAAGATTAGGTAGTAAAGTTCTAAAATTCAAACTTACTAAAGTCACAAAATTTGAATGTAGTATACAATAATCCAATGAACCATATAGTCTATCCTCAAAGTCTAACTTCTATGCATCTCATCTCGACGTTGACACTCAACCCTCAGTTCTTAACCCATGCCCGATCGTTTAGCAACCTGTAAGAGAAAACTGTTGAGACGTAAGCTACAAGAGCTTAGTGAGTTAATTTCCCTCAACCACACAGCAATCAAGTTATACAATAATTAGATTCAACCAAATGAATGCTTGGCAAACGGTATACCAAACAAATACATGCAAGTGACCAGGTATTGCATGTAACTCAGATTTAACACCCTTTGAAGTCAGGATTGGGGATTCATCGGTATAGTTAGATCCGAGTATCATAATAGAACTTATTTCATAATGAAACTCCGCGTTTCGTATTTAAAATGTAATGGTACATTCATTACCAGCTTTATCAAAACGAGTTCTACATATGATTATGAGTAGGTTCATGTTGCCCTTACTTATCCCTAAACGAATGCCTCTAGACTCGACCCATAGCTAGGCGGTTAGCGCCTCCAATGCCTAATCATCCCGTGGGCCGAGGTAAGGTCATATCGTACGTGTGCACCGTACGAAATCAATAACAAGCAATAATCAACCCATGTATAGCCTCTCGCTACCTCCGTATAATGTAACTGCCCAGAATTAATTATGCTGTGTATGATTTATGCATGATCCAAGTTAACTTTTCTAGTAGAATAAAATTTAGTCTTATTTATTCAGTGATCATTCCAAGCCACAAACAATCAATCTAGTGAATCTACTATGCAATAGGCATTATATTATTGTAATTTAAGGTAAATTCACCATCAACAACAATTAAGCATAACCCAACCCCATACACATTCATTTGTAATTCATAATTTATATTCACTAACTACAAGCACATACAAGTATGGAATCATTAGGAAACATTCACTCGGTCATGGCTAGCTCAAGGGTCGTAGTAGTCTGGTGGCAGCTCAGGGTTGATATCGAAATCACCTAAAATAATGAAAATTTTGTAAAGTAGAGAATTTAAAGCTAACTAGTGTTGGAATTTAAAGCTAATTAGTACTAGAATTTGTAAGGTCTACTTTACTTAGTTACGTGAAATTGCTGATTCAAGCTTTTTATAGAATCACGTATAATTTTTTCGTTTTGGCTCGGATCGTTATGAATTTATAGTTCATTTTGATCGTTTTCAAGCATATTTTCTCGTAACGAGGTTTGTTTTGGACTTTATGACTCGTAATTTAAATTGTAATGTAAAAATATCACAAAATTTATTATTTAAGTTTAAAAATTATAAAATATTAAGTTTCACTTTTTCTTAACATATTTATGATTTAATAATTATTTAAATCATATATTTGATATTTTTATTATTTTGGGTATATTTTCCTATTTTTGAGATTTTTACTTTATTATGATTATTATTATTATTATTATTGCCTTTATTATTTTTATTATTTCTCATTTTCCCATTATTTATATCTTTTACGTTTAATATATATATATATATATATATACTTATAATATATGTTATAATTTTATTTTTACAAAAATCCTTAATCACAGTATGATATATATATATATACATATACACCTTACATATTTACAAATTTAGTAAATATATTGTATATGCTAATACATATTTGGTAAACTACTTATATATATATACTCTACATTATACATATTATATATGTATTTATACATAATAATATACTCATATAATTTCCAAAGACCTAAATATATATATAATTTACAAATACCCATTCTTATATTATATATACTCGGTATATATGTTTACATAATATTTATTATAACATATGTATACTATATATTATACATATATTATGTCGTATACTCCAAAGCATATACTCTATAATATATATATATGTCTTGTATACCTACTTATAAAAATTCCCCATTATATATATACTATACGACTATACATATATATATAAATCATTATACATGTATACACATATATTTATATAGTTGCGGTACATACATATATATTTATACTATAGTTATGTAATGAAAATACTTATTACTAATTATATGTATTCTAAAAAAAAAATACATAATACATACTCTTCCATATACCTATGTACATACATGTATACATACATAGACATATATTAGTAATGTTATATGTAGAAAAATAAATACTATATTTATACATGTATATACTACATATTATACATCTATACTACTCTTCCATATACCTATGTACATGCATGTATACATACATAGACATATATTAGTAATGTTATATGTAGAAAAATAAATACTATATTTATACATGTATATACTACATATTATACATCTATACTACTAAAATAATTACTTGCCTATTTATTTAATTCCTCTTCTTCTTTTTCTTCCTTCTTTCTGTCTTTTTTTTTTCTCATGGTTTTGTTTCCAGCTTTTCTAATTTGTGCAGAATTTTTTTTTTCTTTTTCCAGATTTTTTTTTCCTTTTATTCCTCATGTAGCTGTTGATTTTTTTTTCTTCTAATTGTTGTTTCGGTTTCTGGGATGTGCAATTGAGTAAAAGGAAGAAAAGAAAGAAAGGAGGTAAATTAGAAATGAAAGAGAAGGAAAATGAAAAATAATAATAAATATATGTAATTTTTTTAAACATATAAATTATAACAAATCTCATCGTAAATTAATTTTTAAATTTTTGTGAAATTTTATCAATTTAATTGGTACTCGGTACAACTATAATTTTTACCAGTTATTATAGCGATTTTATTATAATTTCACTCAAATAGGCTATTTAGTCGAAAATTACAATCGACTATAATTTTATCACTATCGAGTAATATTTAATTATTTTATTGGTTTATATTTATAATTTTAGGGTTTCGATCAAATTTAGGTTTAATTTTGGTTAATAATGCGTAAGTCAATTTTAGGGTTTTAGTATGCGATTTAGGGTTTTGATCAATTTCTAAGGTTTTTTCCTACTTATAATATATTTAAATTTATGATTTATTAAATTTTTATCCTGGTTGGCTTTAATGACTCTTCAAGTCATCTATAGTATTAGGGTTCAATCCCACTCTTAAATAGTTAAATTTGCGGGGTTTACAATAGCAATTACCTCATTAGCAAACACTAATACATTACTTACGGTGAGCCTATAGGCACCTACAGTGCATTCTTCAAGATGGCTATATTTGTGCTAAGTGTGCAAGTCTTAGGATATGTGCCTCTTACTATCGCCCCAAAAGATACTCAACAACATAAACAAATTGACTCAATCCTTACAGAAGCTAAAGGAGGACAACAAGAGAATCTTGCGAAGCCACTACAACACTCAACCCCAGCACATCAAACACCTATAGTTGAGGAAACAAAGGCCTACCTTGGAGGGTCCTCCTCTTTAAGGTACAACCTACAACTATTAACGATTAGCATGGTTATACCCCGTAACCTTACACTTGCTACTTCATCTTATGTAATGAAGGAAGACGTAGAGAAGTACATGAAACAAATGCAAGTAGCACCTTCTGATGGGAATCAAGCTACCAAACTCCTAACCCGCAACCGAGCTTGAGAACCAAACGGACTGCCATGACGAATCCTTCTATCCCAGCCGACTCCTGCCGAAGCTGAATACTTCTTTATCGAGTTACCCTTCATGTTAAGCCGTATGATTGTCCATCTTTTTGTAGCGCGTCAAATTGAAGATTATTCACTTGCGCCCGAGCCAATCAATTACTTGGTATCCTCTTTGCCAAGAAGCCAAGAAAGAGAGACCTCGGACTGACTAAGCCATCCCTACTCGAACAAGCCTACTGTCCATACTTTTTTGACCGCATCTTCTAACAACCTTGTTAATATAGCATCACCATGTGTACAATATCATGTGTACAATCCGTTACACCAATGATTGTTTTTCTTGTATATTTATTTTTACCCTTTTGTATCTTGTACATTGCTTCCTTAGGAAATGTCCTTTTGTTTTTTCTTTTTTAGGCAAGTTACCCAAACTTATGGGTATAAATACCCTTATACTTATAGCTGTAAACCATCAGTTTGTCCTTAATACACTCGAGTATTTTCTTTCTTGCATAAACACTCTATTTACTCTCAACATCACTGTTATCTTAACCTTTGAGCAAGGCTAGGTAGCGAGTAATCTTACCAGACTGATTCGTGCGTCATATCGAATTATACTGTGAGTCCTCAGAAGTTCCATTGGTGTGTCATATCCTCTGGAGCTATTTGTAGGTTTTGTTTACCTCTCATTCGTCATTCATTCCTGTTGCACTTTCTTCCATTAGTTCTTTCGAGCTTTCTACAAGTTTGGACCCATCCAATGACCGACCTTATCGATTCTTGGTTATGGTTCACACCATCTTGGTATAAGAGTGGAGGTTTTGCTCTAGTTGACATATGTTTTTGAAGTTTTGTTATACTGTGTTTTGCATGTGTGAAATAGAAGCAAGTTACTGTGTTGTTAACTGTTAATTTCCTAAAGTGTATGTTTGAGCTTTGGATTTGTGAGGAAAAATGACTGACCCGAATATGAATGTTGGTACGGCGATAACAGGAGAGTTGTCTACCATGGACAACAATCTCAAGGAACCCCAAGAAGCACTAACGAAAGACTTTATGAGCGAGTTAACCTCTTAGTGGATTTAACCCAAGTTGTTCATGCATTGTATTACTAACCCACTGAGGTCACGTAAAACACCCTACAAGTTACTTAACCCGTTAAAGGTCAAAACCTAGCTTGACCCGTTCAAGGTAGAGGAGTAGGCAGATGAGTGAGGAGAAAGATTGATTTGGCCAACATAGGAGACGAAGAAGAAGAGTGTATACGAGTCCCCAGAGCATCCGACCATGTGAAGCTTTGAATTCTAAGTTTTAATAGATTTAGGAATACTAATGAATATCTGGAATGGGAAGAAAAGGTAAAGTGTATGTTTGATTACTATCAGTATGAGGATTATAAGAAGGTAAGAACTACTACTATTGAGTTCTCCGAATATGCCGCCATGTGGTGGAAGAATTTTCAAGCCATGAAGAGATAAGAGGGATACCAAGAGATTAATACTTGGCCAGAGATGAAGAGAATACTCAAAAATAGATTCATGCCGGAAACCAATCTTCAAGATACTTTCACTCAACTTCAGGAGCTGAGATAAGGAGGCCGAGCTATTGACAAGTATGTTTAAGAATTTCAAATGCTTATGATACACTGCGAAGTGGAGGAACCCCTATCTTGAACAGTCTTAAGATTTGTTACTGGGTTGAGAGGAGACATTTGAGATATTGTAGAACCCCAACGATTTGATACAATGGATAAAGCTATTAGGATTACTCAGCAAGTAGAAACGCAAAGGAGTAGCCAACTAACGGCTAGAGTACCAACTAGCCGACCTAGATAAGTAAGTGATCAAGCTCAATCGAGTACAAAGCCAAGTAGAAAGATTGATGTTCAAGCCAAGCAGAAAGGCCGACTTGATGGTGAAACGGTAACTCAAACTTATGAGAAGGGGTAAGGGTCTAGAAGGATGACAAGCTAAATCAAATGTTTTAAGTGCCAAAAATTTGGACATATGGCTGCTTAATACCCAAATCGAAGAACGATTTGGGTAGAAGTAAAAAGTACGAATGAAGAACTTGAGGAGGAGGAGGTCCCTACCGAGAAAGAGAACGCCGAAAAAGAGCTGATTGAGGAGGACGTGTACGTTGAGGACTTGGACAAGTTACTCGTGGTTATCTGACGTGCTATGAACATGGAACCCCCGCAAAAGGAAGAACAGAGAGAGAATTTGTTCCATACCACCTGTAAGGTGAATGATCAAGTGTATGCCCTCATTGTAGATAGTGAAAGTTGCACCAATGTGTCATCAGCCAATCTTGTTTCAAAACTGAAGTTACCGACTGTTACGCAATCGAAGCTGTATAAGTTATAATGCTTAACTGAGAAAGGAACATTACATTTTACTCGGCAAATACTACAATCGATCACTATGGGGAATTATTCTTACCAGATTCTCTACGATGTACTATCTATGTTCTCACGTGTTGCTGGGTAGGCCGTGGTTGTTTGATAAAAAAGTTATACATGACGGCTGTAGGAACACATATATGTTCGAAAAGGATGACCTACAAATTACGCTAAATCCGATGCCACCAAGAGAAGTTAATAAGTTGCAACCAAAACTTGCTCGTAAAACTTACTCATGGATCGAAAAAGGCTTTGGTGATGAGTAGAGTCGAGCTCTGAGAGGCCATCAATGTGATGAACCGACCCTATTGTTGGTCAGGCGATTATTGGAAATGAAGGAATGGGGTGAGTTGTCCTAGGAAATCAAGGAATTGCTAGATGAATATGCCAACCTGTTCCCATAACAGTTACTTGAAGGGTTGTCCCCAACTTGAGGCATAGAGTACTGTATTAACTTAGTACTCAATGTTGCACTGCCGAATAAGGTAGCTTATCGAATGAATCCCGAGCAAGCTTCTAAGCTTTTGGAAATGAAGGAGTGGGGTAAGCTATCCTAGGAAATCAAGGAATTGCTAGATGAATATGCCAACCTGTTCCCATAACAGTTACTTGAAGGGTTGCCCCCAACTTGAAGCATAGAGCACTGCATTAACTTAGTACTCAACGCTGCACTACCGAATAAGCTAGCTTATCGAATGAATCCTAAGCAAGCTTCTAAGCTTTAACGTCAAGTCAATGAGTTGTTAGAGATGGGCTATGGAAGAGCGAGTCTCAACCTTTGTGCTGTACTTACGCTTCCAATGCAAAAGAAGGATGGAACTTAGCGAATGTGTATAGACAGTCGAGCTGTGAACAAGATCACAATCAAATACATGTATCTGATCCTGAGGCTAAAAGACATGTTGGATGAACTCAGTAGAGCTAAGATTTTTAGTAAGATTAATCTTAAATCTAGCTATCATCAAATCCGCTTCAGGCTAGGAAACGAGTGAAAGACTGCATCCAAGACTTGACATGGACTTTACGAATGGATGATCATGCCCTTTGGCTTATTAAATGTCCCGAGCACTTTTATGAGACTAATGAACCATGTGCTGAGACATCTCATCAAAAAGTGTATCAATGTGTACTTTGGCAACATCTTGTGTGCTAACATGTCGAGTCATTGTGAACATCTCAGAACAGTTCTCAATACACTCCGTGCCGAAAGACTATTCGGCAATCTCAAGAAATATTGCTTTTGCTAGGAAGAAGTGGTATTCTTGGGTTATGTAGTCAATAGAGGAGGCTTATGAGTCAATGATGAAAAGATCCAAGCAATTATCGAGTGGTCAACTCTTATTACTTGTGCTAACGTGAGAAGTTTCCACGAATTGGTTTCGTTTTATAGAAGGTTCATCAGGAATTTCAGCACTTTCACTGCATCACTTACTGAACTAATGAAGAAAAACACTGACTTCCAATGGGGAGAAAAAGAGGAGAGTAGTTTTACCGAGATAAAAGAAAGATTGACCTCTACTCCGGTGTTAATTTTGTCTGACTTTGAGAAAGTTTTTGAGCTAGAGTGTGATGCATTGGGCATTGGAATAGGTACTGTCCTGATGCAGGAAGGCCGATTAATTGCTTTCCACAGTGAAAAGCTTCGAGGACTGCAGCTGAACTACTCCGGGTATGACAAGGAACTTTTGGCACTGATTCGAGCACTACAAGTATGGTAGCACTATTTATTACCGAAAGAATTTGTTATATATACTAACCATGAATCGCTGAGGTATCTTCAAAGTCATACTAGGTTGTCAAAGCGGCAGGCGAGATGGGTTGAATTCCTTGAAAGTTTCAGTTTTATAATAAAGTACAGGTAAGGAAAGAGCAACATAGTTGCAAATACTTTCTCAAGGAGAGATGTACTTTTATCAGAACCGTAGACCATACTGTTTGGGTTTGCAAGTATCAAAAAACAGTACTCTGAGGATTTACACTTCAAACCTATAATTTCGCGATGCGTTGATGGGAGGACAGTGGATGAGTATCATGTGGAGAATGGCTACTTGTTCTAAGGTAAAAAATTATATGTACAAATTTGTTTACTGAGAGAGTTATTAATTAGGGAAGCCCACAGTGGAGGACTCTCCGGTCATTTGGAGAAAGGAGGATCTATAAGCTGTTGAATAGTCGATTCTATTGGCTAAGGATGAGGAGAGATGTATACCGAGTAGTTAGAGGCTGTGCCATATGCAAGAAGGCTAAGTGCCAAGTCGAGCAAGGGAAAGCAATGTCTTTGCTTATCTTAACGAAGTCACGTGTCATGCCTCGAAGTGGCTTAAATTCAAACTTACAGAATCATTTTACTAATATTTTTAGCTTTACTTATAATTTAGGCTCGATCGGATCTTTCAACTGATTGAAGCCTTAAGCGTTTGGTTGTGGGGCTTACATCGTGGACTGAGTTGAGCATGGACTTTATTCTCGGACTACCACGAACTATCTGAGGCACAAATTCTATAATGGTCGTCGTGGATTAGTTAAGCAAAATGGTACACTTTGTGCTCTGCTTAAAAACTAACGATGTTTTGGCTATTACTTCTCTTTTCTTGCAAGAGATTGTGCAGATACACAACGTACCGAGAAGTGTAGTTTCAGACGGAGATCCGAAGTTCTTAAGCCATTTCTGAAGGACCTTGTAGCGTTGGATGGGAACCAAACTACTATTCAATACTTCCTGCCACCCTTAAATTGACGGCTAAACATAAGTGGTTAACCGCACTTTAAGATCACTCCTTCGAGCTACAATAGGCAAGAACTTGGTTGACTAGGACGTTTGCTTACCCATGGTTAAGTTCGCTTACATGACACCACTAAGCAAACTCCCTTCAAAGTGGTCTATGGTTTCAATCTTGAGTTACCCTTCATCGCACCCTTGTACTAGTACCTACACAAGAGGACCACGACACCCTAGCTAGAATACGATCCCTTAAGCACATCTATGATAAGGTCATTCGGCACATCAACCAAGCTGCTAGAAGAATGCAAAAAAAGACCAAGGATAGAACGGCTAAACAATTTTAACCAAGAGACTTGGTGTAGTTGCACTTCGGCAAGGAACAGTTCCTGAGCAAGAGGAAGAATAAATTATTTGCAAAAGTGGAAGGACCTTTTAGAATCCCCTAAAAGATCAATGATAATGCGTACAGATTGGAATTACTCGAGGACTATGGGGTTTCTAATGCCTTCAACATTGCCAAGCTAAGTCCATATCACCCTGACAAAGAACCGAGCGAAGACCATTCGGATTTGATCTTAAATCCAAAACAACTTGGATGGAATGATGTGAATCAAGCTATTGGACCCCTGCCCCACAACCGAGCCTAACAATTAGATGGACTGGCATGATGAATCCTTCTGATTCTGCCGACCCTTACCGAAGCCGAGTCACCCTTCATGTTGAGCCATATGACTGCCCATCTTTCTATAGTATGCCGAATTGAAGGCTATTCACTCACATCCGAGCCAATCAATTACTCAACATCCTCCTTGCTAAGAAGCCAAAAAAGAGAGACCTTACATTGGCTAAGCCATCCCTACTCGGATAAGCCTACTGTACGTACTTTTTGCTTGCATTTTCTAATAATCTCGCAATGCAGCATCACCGTGTGCACAGTATCATGTATAGAATCCATTGTACTAATAATTGTTTTCTTGTATATTCATTTTTACCCTTTTGTATCTTGGATATTACTTCCTTAGAAAATATCCTTTTTGTCTTTTCCTTTTCTGGTAAGTTGCCCTAACTTATGAGTATAAATACCCTTGTACTTGTAGTTGTAAAGCATCAAAATATCCTTAATACACATATGTAAACACTCTATTTACTCTCGGCATCACTCTTATCCCAACCCTTAAGCAAAGCTAAGTAGCAAGTAACCTCACCAGACCAATTTGTACGTCACATCGAATTGTGTCGTGAGTCCTTAAAAGTTTCATTGTTGCGTCATATCCTCTGGAGCTGTTCATGGGTTTTGCTTACCTCTCATTCATCATTCATTCCTTTTGCACTTTCTCCTATTAGTTCTTTCAAGCTTTCTGCAAACTTGGACCTATTCAGTGACCAACCTTGTTTGTTCTTACTCACGGTACACACTACCTTCTATCAACGTTCTCAATTTAAAGTTTCCATACCCCTAGAGGGTTGTGAATAAGTCTTACCTAAAGGATTATACCAATCCTAGATTTAACAAAAAGTAAGGAAGCACCAAAGAACATCTCCTTAAGTTTATGGAGACACTTAATGTCTACAACCTTAATGATGACCATAAGTTAAAGGAGTTTTCAAAGTCTCTAACGAAGAAGGCGTATACTTAGTATGTGAACTTACGCTTAGGATCAGTTGATTCATAGGGAACCATGTGCAAGCTATTTATGGAAAAGTTTTTTGAGACTCAAGAATGAGTGACTATTATCGATATGGGACGCATTAAGCAACGCCTAAGGGAGAACCTTATGGACTATTGTGAATGCTTTAGGGAACATTCGCTAGACATCCAAGATACATATGATGAAAAAGAACTTGTTGAGATCTACATCCAAGGCATGTCTATAGAATATGCTATACATCTTGAAAACTTGTCACCGAATTCCTTTGCAACATTGGTAGAAAATGCTCAGAGAACTAACAATTCGATTTCTAAACAAAAAGATGAGCTTAGAAGAAGTAAGGGCCCTTTATAAATGAAGGAAGACACATTAACAATAAAAGGATAAGGAATGAGGTCTCCAAGAATGCCCCAACATTCCCATGTTTGATAGATAAAGTCCGTGTAATTCTCGATAGATGGATCAAGGATGGGATATCAAATTACCAACAATAAACAGACAGCTAATTGCATAAGAGAAGAATGATCCCGATTATTGCCAGTATCATAGAGTTGTTAATCATATCACCAAGGGTTATAAGAATCTAAGATGGATATTCTAAAAGAGAATATGAAGTGGTGAATTGGTCATTGGAGATAACAACATTTATATGATGGAGACTGAAGATAGTGATAGCGAGTAAAGTTTTGTAAAAGTATTTGATCATGTATTTAAGGTAAAACCTACCCATCATTTGTACTCATCCTCTAAAAGGAAGAAATAAATCCAACTTTATTCATGAAATGATATTTTCTTTTGCCCATCTGCTATGATTTTTTGTACTTATCTTTTGACAATTAGCTTAAATAAAGGAAAAATCTGCAAGCATTACCTCACCCTTTGAAGCTAAGATAATCCCTTTACACCGTGTATGGCTAGCATTGTTTCCATAAGCCTCTGATGCATAGGTGTAGCTAATATCGCCCTTTGTTGTCAAGCGATTGAAGCATCCTCTTGACAAGCGTTTTTTAACCCCCATGATATAGCTATTATTACTACCATGGTAGTCTATTCACAAATATGATCAGGTGTCGCTAGCATTGCCACCTGCCATCTCTTACTAATAGTTTCTATGAAACTAAAACTGGCATATCTAACATAATGCGTAATCTGATGTAGTTAACAATGCTACCACAATCTTGGGACATACAGGTTTATCCGAGTTCACTGTTTAGTGTTCCTTAATCATAGGATAAAAGCGACCTTAGTTGTGATGGGTCAAAGTAATCCCATAGCAAGCTTGGTAACTGCAATACCTTTATGTAGAATCGAGGTCAAAGCAACCTCATCCATGAACAGTTAAAGCAATCAAATCATGGTAGTTGTAGTTGCTCAATAAAAGCATAAGCTCCTGAGCATGCGGCAGGCATAATGATCATTTCCACTACATTACTCATGAGATTAAAGCAATCTCAACTGTAATGGGTCAAAGCGATCCTACAACAAGCTTAACAACTATAATGCCATTGCACAAAGTCGAGGTCCAAGTGACCTCATCCATGAATTGTCGAAGCAATCAAATCATGGTAACTATAGTTTCTCAATAGAAGCATACGCTCTTAAGCACTCGGCTAATGCAATGCCAATTTCTATGACATTGCTCATAAGATCAGAGCGATCTTTGCTGTGAAGGGTTGAAGCATCCCTATAACAAACTTAATAGCTATAATGCCTTTTTATAGAAACGAGGTTGAAGTGACCTTATTTACGAATGCTTGAAGCAGCTCTATGATGATATACTCTACTTAATAATTCTTGAAGTATATAAGTAAGTGCAAAAGGATTCACATGATGGGATGAGGTTATATCCTTCAAATCATAAGTTGTTAACTTATTGTACTATGATGTGCCATCAACTAAGGGAGAAGAACAATTCTTTAACATGTCGTGCCTGATTATGAGTGATTGACATCTTACTAAGAGAACGATTCACATAGTAGTAAAGCTTTTGTATAAAGTAGTTGAATGTAGAACATCCCTTTGATTAAGCTGCATAAAACATGATTAAAAGCTTCACTAAATGGCAATGGTTCTTTAGTTTCCATTATTCAACGTCCACTTAGCACTCCTAAGTAGTAGCCTCACACGCTCGTTAAGAATGATTGTTTATGACTACTTGATTGTTTTCATACCTCTACATATTGGCCTTACGCTTATGAAACACTTGAGTGGAGTCAGTTCTCCTTAGGTAGTCTACCTAACTCGATTATCTTGGAATTTGGAATGGAGTTAGAGACTCTTGAAATGAACTCTTAATGTTGTAAATCCTAACACCTAAAGGGAAGCTAAAGCAACAATCATGCACCTATTATGGATGGATACATTCAAGTGAGGCATGGTACTCTAAAGTGGGTGCTTATACATTAGGAAAGTCCAAATAGTTGTCTCTCCTTAGTGATTCCCACAACCTTACTGATGATACTCCTTGGAAGCTAATCCTTAGCAATGTTTCCTTTCCTTATGGTGTTTGACCTTTGTTAAATTCCTACAAATACCTCTTTAAGCTATTGAACATCAGCTTGGCATTTAGTGCTGGTAATGATACCTGGTTGACTCTTCTGGGTGGTGCGACTCCCTACTTGTTAACAATGGATCAGTTGAACAAATGCTTGAGTATTGAATGGATGTTTTGATTGGATTTGGACTCCTACTCCATACTTCTTAGGATGGTATGAATCTTTTACATTAACAAATGGCACCGAGGGGAGGAAATAACACCGAAGTTATTCCAATCCCTAATAAGCAATGCATGCTTGACAACTTGATGGCGTTTGAATTGGGCGGATGCAGACTCCTTGGATGCGCAGCTCACCACTTAGCTCCATGAATAAGAATATGGGAAAATGCATAAAGTTAACTACGGGCTCGTTAAACATCAAGCATCTATGATAATGCTAAGGTTAACTAAGGACCTATATTGATGATTGTATATAAGGAATTCGAACTAATACTTAAAGCCCGTTATATGTTAGGAATCTATGATAACATGTAAAGTTAATCGTAAGCCTATATCAATGTTTAGGTATTAAGACTGTGGGCCAACAAATAAAGTTAACTACAGGGCCTTTTGAGTGATGAAGCCTAGCCTTGAAGTGAAGCAATTCTAAGAGTTGTTCTATAAAATAAAAAGAAAAGTTTTGTTATTAAAATAAAAAGATGAAAAAAGAAAAGAATGAGAAAAAGGAGGAGGAGAATCTTGCATACTTAATACATGAAAAGAAGTTGCCCCTATGAAGC
Organism: Lumnitzera racemosa; assembly: GCA_024138005.1. Lineage (NCBI taxonomy): Eukaryota > Viridiplantae > Streptophyta > Magnoliopsida > Myrtales > Combretaceae > Lumnitzera > Lumnitzera racemosa. The sequence continues at coordinate 47,926,854 of JAMXBC010000012.1, read as the reverse complement.
TTTATTGAATATTGGATTGATCATAGAATCAAGATTAGATAAGAACTATAGGGAAAATTCTAAATTGAAAACATAAAAGCCTTACTCTCTTTCGGTTACTCCTCTTGCTGACATTGTCAAAGCCATAAATCCAATTGTGTATGAATAATGAAAATAAAGTACTGCCTAAAGCTTCAGTTCATGTTCATTGTTAATGCATGTGTTTGATCACTTCATGAGGTCAACTTAAGAAAAATGCGTGCCTCGACATCCATATGGCAAAGAAATAAGCTACTAAGTTTATAGTCTTAAGAAGCCACAAGAATTAAAATAATAACAATAGTAATAATAATACACTGCACTCCATTGTTTGAGACATATCGAACAAAAGAAAAGGGCTGTAAATTCTCTATATGTTGAAATGGTAGACAAATACTAGTACAAGAGATGATTTGAATCAAAGGAGAAGGGAATACACTTCATTACGATACATCAAAACAATATACATATATATATATATATATGAATGTTTTCAATGGAAATTAAGTGATAGACAAATAATAAAATCAAATTATCCACCACTTAGTAATATAAAATCTATACATAAAAATATTGAAATAACACTTACGTCTTTTAAAAATGTTATAGAAGAAGAAGGCTCAGGATTTAAAAAAATAATACATCAAAACAATTTCACTAATTAACACTTACATACAATAGGAAACAATTGGGTAGAACGGAAAATGTAATTAATAATGAGATAAATAAATCACAAGAGACAACTAGAATCAATAAAGTTAATAAAAATATACCTTTGTTTAAACCTTTCAAAATGCCAAAAAATCTAAGTAATGAATTTTTAAAAGTCTTAGAAGATAAAAGAAGAATGCTAAAAGCAAAAATGAAAGAAGAAGTAAAACCAATTGATATTCTGAAAATGGAAATGCCAATTAACACTTCAAAATTAAGAGGTATTATTATAGAAGATACACCTTTAGAAAAAATTAATGTTTTTAATGAAACTAATAATGATTTAGAAAATGATATAATGTCCAATATTTCTTTAAAAGACTTAAACATTAATGAATCTAATGACGAAATTAATAAACTTGTTTGGAAATAACCTAAAAAATTATATTATCAGAAAGCAACACTTCCCAATATACTTCTTAAAGAAAGAAATGATAATTACCAAAATAGATCTGTAACAGGATCTACTTATGGATGAAACATAGATAGATGCTCTGAACAAAAAAATTCTTAATGTTCTTAATTAAATTATAATGTTTTCAAATACTAACAAAACTATTCCAAATGTTACCGATTACTAAGTAGCATTACTTTTAATTTCCAATTTTACTGGACAGTTAAAAAGTTGGTAGGATAACTATCTCATTGAAGAACAACGATTTAATATTTTAACTCATATAAAACTGATGATAATGGAATTAAAATACTTGATGAAAGTGATGAATCAATCCAAGATATGGTTAATACTCTAATATTCTTAATCAGCCAACATTTCATAGGAGATCCATCGCACATTAGAGTTATCCAATATAAAATTGAAGTATCTAGGAGAATTTAGAAAATATAAAGATACTTTCTTCCAAAGAGTTTTACTCCGTAATGACTGCAACCAACCCTTTTGGAAAGAAAAATTCTCAGTTAGTTTACCTAAGTTAATAGGAGAACAAATTAGGAATAAAATTCAAGGAGAAAATAATAGTGAAATTCATAATAATAATTTGTCATATAAGGAATTAATATCATATGTGTATAAAATTGAAGCTAATCTATGCACAACAATTAAACTACAAAAATAATTTAAAAAAAAATGAAGAATGCTTAAAACGCCAAAATGTGATTTTTGTGCAAAATATGTTCCTTCTTTTATTAATAATAAGAAGAAAAAGAATGTAAAATACTCATATTCACACTTACAGTGTTCAAATAAAAACCATGAAGAAATTTTAAGAAAAAATCTTCTAAAAAACTTAAAAATGAAAAGAAACCAATAGATAAAAAACATAAAAGAAAGTCGTATAAACAATTAGATTTATAAATGCAAAAAAATTAGTCATACAACTAACTTCTGTAGAATCAATAATAAACTCAATGAATTAAACCTCAATGATAAAACAATGGAAAACATTTTATAAATTTTTGCAGATGATGAACCCTCTTCATCAAAAAATGATTGTGATGATGGAATTTAAGTCAATGATATTGAATCCACATCATCTTTATAACCTGAAGACAATAAAATTAATGTTTTAACTAATGAAGAAGAAGGAATTCTTCATAAAATTGATCTTATGAGCAACGATAATGAAAAACTTAATTGTTTAAAAACCATTAATAAAACTAATCTTATACTTACATAGATTTACATTATAACTTTAATGAAATCTTTGAAAGAGGTAAAAAAACAATAAAGAAAATTTATTTTTGTTAATGATCTTCACAATGAAATTAATAATTAAAAACAAGAAATGAAAGACTTGAAGTTAATGCAAATAAAGCTTCAAAAGGATTTTCTTGAAGTCAAACAAAAAATGATAATTCAAGAATATTATGATAATAATTCAATTGATGAGCCAGAAACTTCTACCAATGAGAATATACACAAGATTTTTGAAAATTTTGATTATCCATGCAACTTGTTAAGATAACAACTAGAAAATGTTTGATTAATCTCATAATTAAAATCAATAATGAGTTCATTTTAAAAACCATTGCATTATTTGATACTAGTGCTAATTTAAATTATATTAAAGAATGATTAATTCCTACAAATTACTTTGAAAAGACTACTCAATCCTTAAAATTTGCTTCTATTGACAAATTACAAATTAATTATAAATTGTCCAATACTAAAATAATAAAAGAACATGCTTCTTATAAAACTGCTTTTATTCTTATTAAGAATCTAAAGCAAAATGTAATCTTCGGAACACCTTTTATTAATTTAATTTAACTCTTTTTGGTTAATAATTCTGGTATTGAAACACAATATTTTAAAAAGAAAATTGTCTTTAATTTTATCTCAAAACCCCAAATCAAATACTTAAATAAATTAAAAGACAATTTAATCTCTGAATTAAATTGTTTAATTGGATGTAAAGAAAAACATTTAATGTACTTAAAAAATAATCTTGAGTTTAAAAGACTCGAAACTGAAGTCGACAACGAAAACTTGAAAAGAAGAATTTCTAATCTTAAATTAGAAATAAAAAATTCAATTTATTCAAGTTTACCTAATGCATTTTAGAATCGTAAATCTCACATAGTAGATTTACCTTATAAAAATGATTTTAATAAAAACAATATTCTAACTGAAGCAAAACCTTCACGAATGAATAATGATGTTTTAATACACTACAATAATGAAATTAATGATCTGATTAATAAAAATTTAATACGTAAAAGTAAGTCCTCTTAGAGTTGTTCAACTTTTTATGTCGATAAAAACGTTGAAATAGAAAGAGGTATACCTAGGTTATTTATTAACTATAAACCTCTTAATAATACTCTTAAATGAATTAAGTATCCAATAGCTAGTAAAAGGGATTTACTCAATAAAATATATAATGCTAAAATATTTTTAAAGTTTAGCATGAAATCTGGATTTTGGCAACTTCAAATTAAAGAAACTGATAGGTACAAAACTGCCTTTACAGTTCCTTTTGGTCAATTTGAGTAGAATGTTATGCCATTTGGGTTGAAAAATTTTTCCGTTGAATTTCAGAGGATAATGAATAAAATTTTTAATGACTATTCAAATTTTATAATTGTGTACATAGATGATGTTTTACCCTTCTTATCTAATATTGATCAACATTTTAAATACATTAAAATTTTTATTAATGTCATTAAGAAAAATGGCTTAGTTGTGTCACCTTCCAAGATTAGTCTCTTCCATACTAAGACTAGATTTTTAGGATTCTATATCCACAATGGAACAATAATTCTGATCCAAAGATCAATTGAGTATGCATCTAAATTTCTTATTGAGATTAAAGATAAGAAATAGCTCCAAAGATTCTTAGGTAGTTTAAATTACATAACTGATTTGCTTCCTAACCTTACTATTCTTTGTAAACCTTTATAGCAAAAACTTAAAAAGAATCCTCTACTATGGTCAAATGAGCACACAAATGTTGTAATATTAATTAAAGAAATCCCCTGTTATCATATAATTAACCCATCTTTACCAAAAATAGTATAAACTGATACTTCTGATTTAAGGTTTGGAGGAATTTTAAAACAAAAGCAAAATGATAAAGAATGCGTAGTTCAATTTGTTTCTAAATATTAGGATGAATGTCAATGTAATTATACCACAATTAAATAAGAAATTTTAGCAATTGTTTGAACAATTTCCAAAATTTAAGGAGATTTGTTAAACTAAAAATTTCTTTTAGGTATTGATTGTAAAGCTGCTAAAAATGTTTTATTAAAAAAGTTCAAAATAATGCATCAAAACAGATTTTTGCAAAATGGCAATCAATTTTATCTGTTTTTCATTTCCAGATTAAGCATATCAATGGATCATCAAATTCCCTTTCTAACTTTCTTACCTGTGAATTTTTACAGGGAGATGCCTCCTAAAATAGACAAAGATAAAGGAAAGAAATCATTAGTTACTAATAAAGGATTAACCAATGTTAAGACCTAGTTAGATGTTTGTAAAAATTCCAATGCCCCTCTAACAATCAAAGAGGAATCCTTTTCAAGGTCTTCTAGACCAGTGTCTCCCAATGTCCAAACCAAACACTCATCTTCTAATGAAGAAGTGACTCTAGAACTCCTCAATGTCTTTGCTTGCTCTTAGGTCATCAATGAAGTCCACAAATGTTGAACAAGATTATGATCAAAGATTGGGAATAGCACCTCCAAGATTTAATATGGATGCAGCTAATTTCAATCAATTAATTCTTCCATATCATAAGAATATCAAAAGAATGAATCAAAATATATAAATTACTAAGGTGGCATCCTCAACAGAAAAACCTGCTACACATAGATCAAAATTTTTCCAAAAATTTATTTTCAAATACGTTTTCTTTATAGAAAAAGATATGTTCGAAAAAGACCCTTTTGAATTTGCTAGAAAAATCTTTACAAAAGATTTTTTCTATGTCCCTTTTGATTACTACAAACCAATCTAATTCTATAAAAGAATTTTGAGTGAAACCGGATCAGTTTCTTTCAAGCATTTTGAAAATGATGGGATGGTTAGTTATTTAATTGCTAGAATTCATAAAATCATCAACCTTAATGAATGGCGTAATCACCCAATAATGCCAATCAAGTTCCTAATGAACCCAATGTCTTCACAACCTAATTATTGAGCTAGTTATAATTATTGTGATTATAAATAGGCTTGGTGAAATGCTTTTTACCAAATGAATCCAAAACGCTCACACACATGGTTAATATTTTTTGACAACTGTTCATAAAAATACCTATCCTACTGGTTTACTCACTGGTGGGAAGAATTTGGAGTTGTCAAGAAATTGTCCATGATCGAGCTAGAAATGGTTTTAGTGCTTTTATAAAAAATTATAACCCCACAACACATGAAAAATGTTTCAAAATTGAAATGTTTTATTTCATGCATATCAGTGTCTCATGGGTTATGACTTGGTTTTTTGAATATAAGATAGATAAAACTATGGACGCCACTAATTTAATCAAAATGGGCAAATTAAAGTGCTAGGATAGTTTTAAAAAGTGGAATAAGATTGAAGAAGACATAGATCAAAACCCACAATGAAAATCCTTTAATTATTCTAACCAATGTTCCATCTCAATTTTTCCATGATAAAGGATTTCTAATGTCCTTTTTAGCATGTGTCAGTTCTTTAGACCAAATGAAAGAGGTTTTAGAGAAAGCACTGGCAAGAGATCCTTAATGTATGTATTTTGCATTTTTAATGGAGATGGTGATACAAATGAAGACAATTGTTATAGAATAGATTTAAGAGATCCTTAATGTGTGTATTTTGCATTTTTAATGTATTTCTTAATGTAATTTGGCACTGTAAAATATTTGTAGGATTAAACTTACGCGTGTATCACAATGCACCACAACGTCAAATTTCATTGTCTGACATATCGCTATTTACTACAGTAGAATGCCTCCCACTTTTCGCTGTTTAAACAGTACCGTATCGGTCATAAGGATAGTATTCACCACAGTATCTAATCAACTTTCTTAATTTTAAATAGAGGCCTTCTTTCATTCAGAAGGCATATCGAATTTTATACACATTCTCCCTCTCTTTGTCTCTCCCAAACATACTCTTCCTCTCTCTCAAATCTCTTCACATACACTTTCTCTCACCTCTTCTTTTCTTCTAAATCTTTCCTTTCTCATCCAATCTATCTTCTATCTTTTACCTTCCATTCAATTCTTTCTTTCTTTCATCTTGAAGCGTCCCTACGCTTCTATCTTAAGGTATAACATCTATACCTTTCAATGTTTCCAGTTTTCTCACATTGATCTCAACGTAATGCTCTTATGTTTTGTATAAACTCTTTGAAGAAATAAAATTTATGTTTTATTATCTTTCTTCTTACAATAAATATGTATACATATACATATAAATATATATCTTATGTAGGGAATCTTCAACTAAGTTGGGTATAGCTCTATAAGATTTAGTACTTTAAATGTTATTTAATGCTTTAAGTATTTATAAGACCCCATAATCAACTAGTATTACTGCCTATGCTGGTTTTGTATTAATGTTTATGTTCTTTAATATTCTAGTATAATCCCTATTAGACTTGGCTCTATTGCCTATGGTGGTTTTCTATAAATAGTTCGTTTTAATTATCTATCATTTTTATTTATATGTCACAATTTGCTGTTTATATTTATGCTTTTGATTATTTAGATAATGGTTTAGAATTTCTTGAATGGTATTATACTGTTCTATATACTAGCGATTGGTATTAATCTTATTTTCTTTTTTTAAAAAAAAACCCATTAGGTACTAATATTAACATCGGGCTATGGTGGTTTCCTACAATTAATATAATTTCTAAGGTATATTGGCTGGAAACCTAATGGCTATCGGGCTATTAGCCCTAAGGAGGCTTAAATTTACCTCAAGCTTCTAGTAAGACAATCCCACTTACCTATAACTAATATAAAGTTTAATATCTAAAAAACTAAAGATAATAATAGTAATGACTGAATTAAATATTAACCTTATTTAGAAGACGCTTTAAATTTTTTTTTATATTATTTGGGCATACAGTTTGTTTAGAAAATCTTTTTATTTATATGATATATATTTTAAAAGAGATTAACTAATTTTACTACATTAATACTGCATCTTCCTAATTCTATTCTCTCTTATCTAATTTTTCATTAATATTTATTAGCTATCATTTATGGTAGCTTCTCCTGTGTATTAATTAGTATCAGGATAACATTTGTTCCTCAACATTGTTGAAAGTATTAAAATACCATTTTCTAATTTTTTTCATTTTCTGGTGAGTTAAACTCTTTGTTTAAAGAAATTCTATCTAGTTTGAAAGGTTTTTCTAAAATATTAAGTTCTAAATCATCTAAAATAAAAGCTAACAGTTCTTCATGTTCATTATTAGGTTGATAAACTGGTCTAGTTATACTCGACCTATTGTTAACTATTCTTGAGATTAAAGGGTTATCCTAAACATTTGGTTGAACATTAAACTGAACATCAAAATGGTGAATGAATTATTTGTAAAGGTAGAGGAAGATCTACAAATCTCTTAGAAGAAGAGGACGTTGACCTTATTTCTAAAGGTCTTCTAAGTTGATCAAAAGATCGCCTAGCAAATTGAATGGCGACCTTTCTATCCGGGTGTTGAATTACATTTGAAGGTTCAGTATTGTAGACAGCTTATTTTAGAAGTAAGTTTTCTACTTCCCAATGTTCAGGTAGGTTAACCTGAGACCATTGAATCATTTTGTTTATGAACACATTAGCTTTGGTTAAATTTGTCTGGATAAGAAAGGTTTGACTTGTCTTATCAATTTTGTAAGTCTTAGACCCAAAAACAGTTTTCATTTATTTGAAATAAATTCTATAAATAACAACCATTGGTATTGCTCTTTTTACCATTCTATAGTTATGAGTTTTAATTTGAAGAATTAAATAACTCATTATGGTTTTGTCTCTAAGATCAAGAGTGATAATTGGATGACATTTGAATTGGATCAGTCCACTATTAAGGCTGGTTTCAATAGTAGCATGAATTGATTTTTTACAAACTAGTTTCCTAGCATCTCTAAGGACTATAAAAACAGAAGTATCTAATCCTAATTTGGTAAGAGGTTTAGCTCCTACTTGGGCTAGACCTATATACATATAATTCCATTCTTTTGTATATTTTTTAATTGAATTAGCATTTAATAATTTTATTGTGGTTTAGCCTTCAAAGATAGGGATATCTTTTTCTTCTGTTCCATTTGATAAATTTGATCGTAAGACGTTTTAGGTATCTTCTAATCATCTATTACCTTATCAAAGTTTTTTATATGTATTTTATCTCTATTATTTAGCATAGATTCTTTTGATTGCTTAGAGAGAGCAAAACTAGAAGAGGATATAGTTCTTCTGAATAAATAGATAATTTTCAAATGAGAGTAAATTTTTCCTAAACTTATAGATTTAATTCCCAGGATTAAATTTTAAAAACTTAAGTTATGATCTCCAATTTATGACCTAAATGCTACCTATAACTTAAACGAGATTTACGCAAGGCCTCGATAGGAATCACTACAACACAAGAGTTCTATAGAAGAATTGTCCCAAGTGAATAAAAATATAAGATATAGAATAACACAAAATTAATTGTCTCAAAATTAAAATTAAAAACCACTCATAAGCCTATATACTCTTCCTTTGGCTCTAATACTAATCAACATCAAGCTGTGGTGGTTTACTTCATACAATTAATATAATTTCTAAGGTATATTGGTTGGAAACTTGATAGCTACCGGGCTATTGGCCCCAAGGAAGCTTAAATTTACCTTAAGCTTCTGGTAAGACAATGCCATGTACCTAAAACTAATATAATATTTAATGTCTCAAAAAACTAAAGACAATAATGATAATGATTTAATTGAATATTATCCTTATTTAAAAGACACTTTAGAATTTTTATTTTATATTTTTTAGGCATACAATTTGGTTGGAAAATCTTTTTATTTGTATGATATGTATTTTAAAAGAAATTAACTAATTTTACTACATTAATACTGCATCTTCATGTTTCTATTCTCTTTTATCTATATATATATATTTCATTAATATATATATAAGCTAATTTAAATATGTCCAAACCTAATACCTTCCTATGTGCAAGACATGTACATATAGCACTTTTTTCATAAAGGATATCACATTCACAAGGAGAAATTCAGAGGATAGTTCCTCTATGAATCAATTGATTACCACTTATGGACTTATTTTACATACGTTTGAAGATGCCACATATCAAATACATGAAATCGAGCTAAGGGATAATGGTTGCTACTGGAATGAAGATTTAAGGATGGCTATGGATGAATTGTAAGATTACACTGTCATGGCCGCATGAACAACAAGACCAATAATTCATTGATCCATATCGAAAATAAGAAGAAGCAAGTCAAAATCAAATGGGAAAAAAAGAAACAAATAAAAAAAAGGAAGGATGAGGAAAAGCAATCACTATCGTTTTATTTTAAACCTATAAGGAGGACATTAAAGAACCAAGTAGAAGCAGCTTGGTTGTGGTCAGTTGATACTATGTGAACCAAAAGTAAAAGCACAATTGTTACACAAGGAAATTGAACCTTCTGGAAGACTATGAGAAGGGCTGAGGTTGAAGTAAGAAATCAAGATGAAAGAAAATTAAAAAAAAAAATCAAAAGAAAAAAAGAGATAAAACACAACAATAAGGCTTATACCATCCGTCTTCTCTTAATCAATAATGCTACCACCTCCAAGTCGCTGCATGTAAAGAAGTGTGAAGAGTGAATATCAAAAGATGAAAATAGTTAAGAAAAGGAAAAAAAAAAGATTAAGAAGAAGTGAGGACGTGTTGTTGTTTGTTGTTGATATGGTCAAATATGAAGCCAATGAAGCAAGTATTTATAAATAACGAAGTGAAAGACATGTTTTGAAGATTTTGTTTCAAGATTCAGTAAAGGCAAGTAGATTTAATAAAGTTTGAGTTATCTTTGAATATGAAGATATAACAAATTTTAATCAATTAAAGAGGACTTGGAGAGGGAAAAGAAGATTTGGAGCTGATATGGAGTAATCTATTTAGTTATTATAGATGTGCTGCACGAGAACGGATAAGGGTGTTGTTGCTTAGAGTCATGTTTGTCCATCTAAATTTAAAAAAACACTGTACTATTTACCGGTATGAATGATATATATATATATATAACATGTTTGAATGGAATATTATTGAAGCTCTAGATTTCTATAAATGCTCCCGATGGCTTTATTTTTCTACCAATGCTCATAAAATAAGGAAAAAAATACTAAAAGGAGCTACTATACATTAACTCTATGCAATGGATGTAAATTAATGTCGTAGAAGCAATAAATCATTGCAAAGTGTCATACAAAGGCATATCGAAGTATGTGTTCCATGGTAGCAAAAATGAATAATAACATATCATGCTCAGCTTTTAGTGATCTAAAAGAAGCATAAATTGCATCAATATTGGAAGTAGTCAAATAAGCAAAGTCAACATTTAGTACGTTTACATAATAGTTGAAGAAACAACTTCTAGAAATACTCCAAACCCCCTTAACTGTATCCAAGGGACTTTTGGTAAGTAGGCAAAATGTAAGGGTCATTTCGGTAATTAGGCCTTTAACCCAATTTAATATAATGGACCAATATCTTGAGTTAATGACAGAGTTTGGGAAATCAACCCATTTTTGGATGTTTAAGGAGATCTGGCTTTGTAGGCGCATAATAGGGATCATCAAATCGAATTTTCTTCTCTAGATCTTACACGCGAAAAGTAGACTAAAAAATGGTCCTTCTAGGCCTATGTAGGCTTCATTTGGTCCTACTGGGCCTTGAGGGTGCTTGGTTGGTCTTTAGGCTTAATTATAATAATAATGGGCTTTCTTTATCTACAATAAGCCTTAAGCATACTTGAGCCCATACTCGAACCCATGAAGGCTAAAGGAGAAAATAAGCTTTAACAAAGGAACTCAATCTCAACTATCCATCTTAAAGCCATCAAACAAATAAGATTAATCTCAAAATTCTATAAATAGAATATAAATAGAAGTCTTCTTTTCTCATTTGATTCATTCAGAACATTGGCAAGCTCAAGACAAATGCCAAACCTCCGCTAAAACTATTTTAGAGAAAATCAAATAAACAATTCATCAAGAACTAAACAAGCAATTCGATTAAGAATACTGAGTTCAATCCACTATCACACGCATGCATTCAGGATCTAAGTTTGCCCATTCTTCCTCCTATGCTTCTTCTTAAGGACATTCTTCCACATGTCATTGGCTCAAGATGTCCTCTAGGTCTATTGATACACTTGTTGCATGTGATTGGCCGATTACAACAACCCCACCATACAGTAATTAAGTAATATATTTAACTAAACTAAGTACGAATTCCAATAACAAGGTAGCCTAGCATAATCATTTACTAAGTGACTAGGTATCATAATAACAAACATGACATGATTCGAATATCACAGTTTAACACAAAACCTAGTCAACTCAATGTCCATTCAACAAATCATCAATATTCAGGTATCAATACCTTTTCATAGAATAATCAATTTTGAAGCATGATTGGAATAGGCATCTCATGTCAAGTATGAAAGATATTCTCATAATTGAATATAAATCCACAACAAGCTTAACCAAGATACCTTCTAAGCATATGTCAATCCATTAGTAGAAACAAACACATGTTTATCAATATCCCAAACAACAAATCTACATTGGAGTTATAAATTACCAATACCCAGATAGCAACTTATCATGAAAAGCATTAATTAGTCTATCTTAATAATAATCGAAACTCATGGCATTCACTTAAGTAAATTTCATAGCTACAAAGAACAAAATGCAGGTGGTTTATATTCTTGGCCACTACATGGGACAACCAAGCAAGGGTATTCACCTAGACCAATGCCCAATCCATTATTTAGTACATTTATTATCACCTATTCATTCATAGAGAATCAACTTTGATCATTTGTTTCAAATACAATGTAATTATATGTGGAATACAAACTCTTATTAGCTAATTTTTGAATATTCGATTAAACTTCAATAATCAATTATTTTGTTATTATTCATAAGGTTGAATTTGCTATCCTTAACTTAGTAAATCACCTGTTTTTAAAGGCTTAAGAGTTAAGGTTATTCCTTAGGGAAGTACTTATCTTATGAAACATCTTTTGACTTACCTTTTGACTTAGTTGATGCTCTTATATTCAAGGTAGTATTCTATCTTTTCCCACCAAACTAGCTTAGTACACTACCTTAAGTACTAGTTCACAGCTCAAATTAACATGATGAAGCTATAATGTTGGTTTTCTAGCTATTGAATCATTTTAACCATTAAATTGTGTAAAGCCCAACTTATGCTTAAACACCATTCATCAATCACTAATTCTTAGTAAATCATAAGACGTCCAGTCATATTTCTAATAAAAAATATCAATTCAAGTCATCAAAACATCATAATCATTATTGAATTTATTTGTAATTTTTAAATTATACTAGTATTTAATAAATACTAGTTATTTAGGTTAGAAATAGCATATCAACCTAAATAATTCTACAAAAACTAACATTAATTTTGAAAATAAATAATACCGGATCTGTTGGTGGCAAATATTGAATCTATCCATTAGATATATTTACCAAAATATTTATTTTAGGTATGAATTTACTAAAAATTAGCATAAATTAGGTAAATAATCAAAGTTAACTATAACCCCATAAGTAAATACTTCTAAAATCATGATTATTCTACAAAGCACTACAAGTTAGATTCATTAAGAAACAATTTGAAAAACTAATTATTTTCTCAAACGGAAAAAAGGTAGATTTTTGAAAAATAAATATAATAAATACTAAACATTTGGTTTATAAAAAAATCTTATAATGTAAATTAAATATTACATATAAGGAATCAAAAGTTAGCTCAAAACAACACATTTTACTATTTTTAAAAATTAATACAAATTTTATTGTATAACAATAATTTTTTCAAGGTTCATATATTTTCACTCATAATTTTATCAAAATAAAAATATCATGCTAAACTACATATAAATAACCCCATGAAATATATATTTTTAATTTAACTAAGCTCATTTGATATTTTAGTAAAAATAATAATATATGGGTAGAGAAGAGGTTTTATTTCATCGCCTACCGAACCTCTACTAGCGACAAGATATGTTAGCTGAAACCCTTCCGTTTCAGACCTTCAACCCTCGATGGCCGCAATTGAAGCGCCTACAGAACCTCTACTAGCGACAAGATATGTTGGCTGAAACCCTTCCGTTTTAGACCTTCAACCCTCGATGGCTGTCACGCCCCGAAGCGGTAGAGTCGTAACAGCCCCCGCCGTGTAAACCTCCCTAAGATAGAAGTTGGCCTTACAACCGCTATCTTAGACCTGATCTACAAAAGGCGTCCACGACTAACCCGCTTTGAAGTAAACAATTTGTAATTTAAACAAATCATTTAAGAAAGTGAGAAAAGTTATATATAGTCACTATAATTCAGTTATTACATTAATCAGAAATGAAAAGTAAAACATGTTTTGATTCTTCAATGTTTTTCCTCACTCCCCAGGATCCAGCAGTTGCTAGCTTCAGAGTAGTTGTTGCCGCTTCTTAGCCAGCACCTGCACGATGTCTATAGGGATGTGAGCAACCACAGCTCAGTAAGTTAGGACGGAGGACTTAAAACTATACCATACACACAACAAGGTTTTCAATCACTTATTAGGTGTAGTGCATGTGCAAGTAAATGCCATCGCACGACGTTGTCCGGCCCGTCGTGAGATTAGAGAAATTGCGCCCGCTCTAATCCGGGTTGAGGAGTTGCCGTTAATGCAACAGCTCACGACCAAACCCAGGCTTGTGTAATGGAGACCTTGCTCCTCCCGCGACTACCTTCGAACCACTGCCTTCACCATCGCCGCGACCTCCTCTCCTGTCACTTAGTTCGACTGAGGATGAAGAAGGGACCATTTTGCAATCTTGCGCTATCCCTTCCGAAGGGGTCGGTATTTGGTCGGAGAGTCCTAAGTTCCCCTAACGGGTTGCCATGCATGTTCGATTATGATAACTGGTCGTATATTTGATTAAGTCCAATTCAGGGTGATCAATCATTACATACAATTCATATAATATGTGCCAGAGCAACAAACAGAATCATAACATCACCCATAATCAAGCACATGCACACATTCTCTATCTAACAAGCACAACCAAGCATAATCTTAAGCCTCCAAAATACAGCATCGTATTAATCCCAACTTACCTCGACTCCTCGCTCACTCACTCGAGGTCCGATTTGCTCAGGCTATCACCGATCATCCCTATAACACGAACGTGGTTTTAGTATTTCATATAATATTATAAGTTCATTTTATCCGATAACGCTTATTGTTAGGTTTTGTTTAAGGTTAAATATACCTAATTATCTAGATATTAAGTCTTTTATAATTAGTTTAGGGTTGGGTTTAGGTTCAGGTTCGGTTTTCGCATCGATTTCTAGACCAGGTTTTTAGTTCAATTTTTAAGTAATGTTTTAGACTCCAACCCTAAAAATTCGTTTCAACCTATAATGTGAAATTAATCGCATTACTTCCCAATCTCTTAAATACCATTATTAACTTTAATTAGTATTTTATTCCATTCAGTACACTTAAATCCCTATTTGTGTACTGAATTTACTCCTAATGTGAGAAATTTTTACATTTTTCATATAATTACATAAATCCAAGTTTCCCATCAGATTTATTGTACGTTTTTATTATTAACACAATATCAATTTTTATTATAATATTTCCTATTTATTATATTATCAATAATTACCTATTATGTATTATTACCTTTTATGTATATATTACACTTCTAATATTTCTATTACTCTATTTATCATCTCTAAACATCATTTATCATTTCAAAATGTATAAATTCATCCTAAATCAAAATTTACTCCAATTTACCCTAATTTACAAAATTATCTTAAATTGTACTATTTTTTTCATATTGCCTATTTACTACATAATTAACCTAATAATTACATCTAACACTCTAATTGCTACAAGTATCATACTCCATCAGATTTTAACATCCTAAAACATGTAATTATTCACTAAATCAGAAATTAATCATTTAATTACATAATTAGCCTTAAATTACCCATTTTACGCCTCATTTTAGGGCTTAAAAATTATCTAAAAATTTCAAAAATTAATTTTTGAAAAAGGGCTTCATAGCACTATTCTATATCACATGAGCATCCTACAGAAAAAAATTGAGCTTCAAACTACACTTCTAAGGTCATTTATTTCTAAACCGAAATGTGCTCGGTTTTGCATGATTTCTTAAGGATCATATATTACAGGGCATGTTTTCATCAAAATAATATTTTTCCTACAAACTACATACAAAAATATTCCAGAATAATAAAATTCATAATTTTATAATTATATTTAGTATTTTTACAAAATTTCACAAGAATCGGGCTGGAATTTGGACTCACCGGTTTTGGTGGCTCCGGCCACCTCGGGCCGCCGTGGCCTTGTCAGCCGGCCTGGGCGCTGCCACCACCTTGTGGTGGTGGTGGCCGTCCACTTCCAGCTCCTCTTATGGTGTGGGTTCTCTTTAAAACCCTTAACTGCACAGTTTTTCTTATTTTTTTTATTTTCTGGATTTTCTCTCGAATTTTTGGCTCTCCCTAATTTTTTCACTTTTCAAACTATCCAAATGAGCTCTGTAAATTTTTTCCCTATTTATAGACATTTGCTGAAATTAATATGCATTAATTTGACAAGACTTTATCCAAATTCCTTAGTTTTTGGCTTTTGTGTTGTTCAATTTTTATTGGCTAATTTTTATTTTGCAGCTTTGGACCTGCCACGACCTTATCTTGATTCATCTTATTATCTTCTGATTTTTTTCTTATTTTTCCATAATTATTTTATATATTTTTTTAATTATTTGCTTAATTTTTGGCCAATTTTAATAATTACGCGTATTTTTATCTACACGTAAATACATGTAGGGTACACGTGAACATTCCTAAATATTATTTTGGTCATTCTAAAATTTTTAGTATACATATAATCTATCTCTAATAATTTATTGGTTATTATATTACACTTTTTGCCTTTTCGGTAATTAGCAGTTATTATACTTAAAATTTGAAAATTTTATAATCTCCTATTTTGCTATTTATTTTCTTAAATTTAAGTTTACGGGGTCATTTTTACTAATATTTCTCTCAATAGTTTATAATTTGGGTGTGATCGGATCCTTTAGCCGATCGCCCTAAACCTTGGGTTCTAAATTCAATCCTACGGTTACTTGGCTGAACTTTGGGGCTTACAATGGCTGCAATTGAAGCACCCACTAAACCTCTACCGGCGACAAGTTATGTTGGCTGAAACCCTTCCATTTTAGACCTTTAACCCTCGACGACCGCAATTGAAGCTCTTTATTTGATATGTGAACCACATGCAACCAAAAAAGCTCACCTGAATTTTGTTCCCTTTTTTCCTTTTTTTAAAATAGATTTTCCTTATTTTTCTTAATTATTTACTTGTGTTGCTCATCTACTAAACTAATCAAAGGAAAATCTAAAGGAGGTTTTATAGCTATTTGAAATTGGTGGAGATAGGATTTTCTAAGTCCAAGTGTCATTTTCCTAATCTCAATTGTAAAATTTAAGGATTAATGTCTAAAATGAGACCATCTAAGCTGTTGACTCCTTGTTAAAGATATTCTATGATTGCCACAAAAGTTTTTCAGGAAAACAATAAGAGAAAAGGAAAATAAATTGTGAAAAAAGAAATTGCAAATTATCGTTCTTGAGAAAATATTCTTAAGAATACAGTAAATAAAATCACCGCTTGAAGAGGAGATTTTAGTTGACAACAAAAATTGCCTCTTGGTTCAAGATAAAAATGAGGCAATTTTTTCTTCAAGAGGTGATTTTTGTTTAAAAAAATCAATGTGTTTTGAAACAATTTGGATTGTTTGTTTTTACCTCTCCAACGTGCAATTTTGTTTCATAATGAGACAGTTTCGTACTCCAAACCCACCCCCTTACTAACTATAACGTTATATACAACCCTCTATTCTTAGCTCAACATTAAGTCATTTTTAAATAAATTAATATAGCACAAATCGAATTCTATCCGATTATATGTTAGTGAAATGTTCGATTTTATCCTCTTACTCTATCCCATAGATACACGATTTGAATCAATAGAGAACTTTTTTGTTATGTATCTATATGAATCAATATTGCAATATCGATTAGTACGATAAATTTGGATAAATCTAAAATCATCAATTCTAACCCAAATTTGCATCCCCAAGACGTACTTTTAAACATGATAATACTTTGAAATTATGAAGGTATGAAAGCGTTATGGAAGCTATCATTATACTTTCAAATAGCTACATAGTGTTTCAAAAATAAGGGAAAAAAACAAACTCGAAAATGAAATATGTAAAGTTAATGATGATAGCGCCATTGTCACATAAGTGGACAGATATCTTAGGGATTCGCATTAGCTTAGGGCTGAACCATTTGGTCCGCATTCAATTGAGTGATCTATTCCCCATCCTAATTATAAGCACCTGAAAATGATGCTTGCATAAGGACCGAAGTAGGGCGCATTTGTGTGACTCCCTTGCCCATGTTGTTGTGAGGATCTCTAATTGGCCTCCTCAAAGGTGTGAGGGGAGTATAGACATAACTATCAGAGGTCTCTTCTACAATGAAGGTGTGGCACATATGATTACCGGAGATCTCCTTGATAAATGGTCTACAAAACTCAAATCCTAGCGGTTCAGGAGATGTTGGTGGTGAGTAGTATGGTAAAGACGCATCGTCTCGAATCTGCACTCCAGCCTTTCTAAGTTTCGGCCTCCAATTCAACAGTAATCATGTCCTCGATAGCCCCTTTCTTACTATGGCTCATCCAGTAGAGAGTCGTCTTCGTCTACATCATGACCACGTGCAAGTGGATCGCCTATGTGGACACCGATAATCCCTTAAATGAGGTCATCAATCCCATGCCCCTTAGATATAATGTCATCCTACAACATATGTAGTAACTTATTTATGAAATCCGCCTACAATCCGAACATAAAAGTTTGATTAGTATATAACTAGAAAAACAAATGAATAATTAAAATGGAAAATGGACGTACCATATATATCTAGGAGGCCCCTGATTGTTCAATTTATCTGCGAGTAACTTTATAGTACTAGGGACGTAATTAGGATGTCCACCATGTGGGGGCCAGACTTAGACTATCTGGTTTCATCGATTTTCCTACCATGTTATACAATCTACATGCCTAGTTACCCAATTAATCTTAGTCCTACCCTTCAAGTCAATTTCAAGTAATACCTGTCCAGTGTCAAGGTGGGTTAGGATCTCCTACATCCTGCCAAACTGGCGAGCTACCCAGACAAGATAATGCATCTCAAAGATGTAGAAGCATGTTAATGGGACATGGACTAGCCACACATCACACCATCCCGACAATAAGTGGGGAGTCTGGCAACATCCTCATGTAGTGGGGAATCTAAACAACCTGAAGTATAATAATGAGGTTAAAAAAATGTAACACTTACTAAATGAATAAGTAGCCGGTTTTGTTAATTGCGCACCTACTCTGAATCCTATTGATCAAATGCATCTTTGTATTGGCCAACTGCATGCATGGGTAGCTCAGTAACATCAAACTCTATCCCCCATCGACTCATAAGTGGTTGATTTGTCGACCGTTGATGTAATCCAATGATGTAAAAGGGCGATGTGTAGGAAATGCTCCTATGCCTCTAATTGAAGAATCGCCAGTAGACCACTAATCTCTCCTGCCTCCATCTTAGAAGCGAAGCACAACTAGCAATACAACCACGCCAAGCAAGCTGCTCCCTAAGCATAGCACCTGGCCATGGTGAGGTTCGATGACAGAAGGAGGAACATAAGGTGTACCATGTTGTTAGACTTGCCAAGAACAGTATACCCCTAATCAACTGCATGATATGTGCCCCCGTATAGTGTTATACCATAACATAATCTACATCAAAAGGAAAATAAATGAAATTGTCCTTCAACAAGGATAATTTCAATCACACACCCTTCATAACACTCTTTGGTGGGAGAATTCTTAGTAGGCAATGATATAACTTGCTGTACCTAATAGATGCCGCCACACCTGTAACTGCATCACCATCGATAGGGAGACCAATGAACAGAGATATATCCTGTAACATCACCATCATCTCACCAGTATGGAAGTGAAAGGTATACGTCTCCTCCTTTTATCGCTCAACCAGAGCGATAATCAAGTGCCAATCCAACTATATAAAGGGAACTTGTTGTGCATCGATGAAGCCCGATCGATCCAACTATGGGATCATACATGGATCTATTGAGATCTCCTTGCCATCCTAATGCTTAAATATCACCTTATGTCAGTGGCACCTAAGCCAGTGGTTCTACTATAACTAAGGAAGAAGAACTAATCTTAGATGCATTATGCTAAATGAACATGTCATAAGTATGTTTTCAATTTTCTTTTTCTTACTTGACCACCCTATACTAGCTCAAACCTATGGGATGACTGTAAGTGAAAAAGAGACCTATCAACTAGTCTTAGATCCATCTACTCTTGTAAGTCCAAAAAGAAAAAAAAAATAGTAGGCTTACCATCACACTCATCAAGGAAAATCGAAACGTAAGTACAATAAATTTCTTAAATACATTTCCATATATATTATCAATCAACATTAGGTTAGTTTTGCACTTTAACTAAGTCACGTACCGGTAGATCCACTCAAAGTTGATTGTTTCCCTCACTACAGACATCTTCTCTTATTATGTCAATGCCCACCACATAGTCCACATGTGTAAGTTAATGATCTCTCTCAAATGTCTATCTCATTTTAGAATCGTTTCTCTTGTGACCCGCCCGGATTCTTAACCTTACCTGAAGTTTGAATTGGATGCCACATAAGAATGTCAAGATAAGACCAATTGGCCTTATCAATACATGGCATGAAGGAATGCACATATACACATAGCTAATTCTGCAATCTATACCAATGCCCAATATACGCAGCATAGTCCATGCTCATTTTCCCTATAACAACTATAACATAGGAGCACAGCATCTTATATGTTTGCCACTTATTACAAGTACACAACTAAGTCCTAAGTGCAACTGTGTGACTGTTCTCTCCTTTATGCCCATGTGATGTAGGTCGTGGCACAGTAATGACCTCGAATATCTGTTCATTGTAGTAAAAATTCATAACACGGTGACCACTGGCCAATTTACGCTACATGCCAAACCTCCTTTCCACAAATTTAGTAAGTACTTTGCCAATGCCTATTAGCTCTGCTAACTTGATTCTAAATTTGTTGAAATAGTTGTTGCAGTTGTAGAAAGTTTTCTTCAGTAGAGCTGCAACGAGAAAGTTCCTAGCATCTCGCAAAGCACTATTGGAATTCTTGGCAATGTTGGTCATCCTATGACTAAACTGAGCTCCGTCATCACATGCCAATGTCCACGTCTTAGGATGTAGGCCTCTAAAGTAAACTCTAGTGTGAGGCCTCATTGTAGTATATGCA
This sequence comes from Lumnitzera racemosa, assembly GCA_024138005.1. Taxonomy (NCBI): domain Eukaryota; kingdom Viridiplantae; phylum Streptophyta; class Magnoliopsida; order Myrtales; family Combretaceae; genus Lumnitzera; species Lumnitzera racemosa. The sequence continues at coordinate 47,905,974 of JAMXBC010000012.1, read as the reverse complement.
AAGCTTTCAAGGTTGCAACAAGTAAGTGGCCTTCTTTATCAACTCCTTATAGTTTTTGTTCTTAGGCCGAGTATTAAAGTTACTTGTAACATGATGGATATACTACTGCCACGGCCAACCACTTGGCCACATTGCATTCTTGCCCTTTACTGCAAACTGGATCTCGACATGATGACTCGAAATTAAACATATATCAATGCAATCTCTTATAGCGTACATGAACACACACATTAGGAACCAACTCTAACTATCCCGACATTCCTCATCGACTAGGGCAAAATCTAATGGGACTATGTGATTCCAACGGTCAACTTTGGTTGTAATTAGTAGTTTATATTTGTACTATCCATAAAAGAATGTTCCATTGATTGTAATGATAGGCCTGCAATGTATAAAGGCCTCAATACACAGTTCGAATGCCCAGAAGACTCTACCAAAGAATACATGCCGGTCAATATCACTATCTTGCCATTTCTACTATACCATAGTACCGGGATTAGCTTCTTGGAGGGCATTTAGTAGATGTAGGAACACCATTTATGATTCCTCCCACCTTCTATAAACCTATTCAATCGCTTTACGCTTTACTTCCTTAATTCTCTTTATGTGCATAGTGTAACCGTTTTCTTTGCATATGGTCGCTTACAAGTGTTTTACCTTAACGCTCAATAACTCTTGTATATCCTATATCAGAAAGTAGGATAGGGTGTTTGAATCCAATTTCGAGTGGTCTTGGCTTATAGTAGGATTAAAACATGTATGTAGACCCATAAACCTAGTTATCACAAAGCATCCAACATGCTGCTTCTTACAAGCTCTAAGTCTTCGCTTTCATCCCCTTTCCCAATCAACACATCTAATATACCATAATGTAGGTTTGGACTCCTTTACAATGAAGTTGTGGTGGTTTGTAACATGATACAGCGTCACAGCTATTCGTAAATGTTTCTTATTTTTGAACCATATTCTCACCTTCAATTCATCACTAAAACTCCATTCACCACCATTTATACTATCCTCAGATGGCATCAGTCCTTTCCCAACACTTGTCGTATAGAAAGGCATGAGTTTCGACATCCTGACCGTATCCACATCTATAATTAACACATGCCTCCAATCGTTTTGTCCACGTGACCCTTGTGCTTCTTCCACTTCCTGTAACCAGCATTCACTCGAACTAACGTCATCATTATTATCTGTATCATCAGAATTTTCATTAATGTCCTTACAAGCTAGTTCATTCTCCACAATAGTATCTCGGTTAGACTTGTTGGTGATCGTTACATTAGATTCATAAGACATGCGACTGTTACTTGGTACATCACTCGGGATTCAAACACTTCGATTTCAACTTGCACTCTAACATCGTTGCTATGCTCTCCAACATCATACTCAACTGTTGGGGAAGCTATCGGTGATGAGTTCATTCGTGACTTTCAATATACAACTCCGTTAAACCATTGACTCTACCACATTCTCCTATGAAAGCCATTACTTGTTGGACATCATAATCATTACTAATGGAGATGACACAAAACATGTCCCTAATCCAGCTTATGAGGGGGCATCTATGAATCAACTTGACCTAGTATATCATTATGTCAACCTAAAGTTGATTACAAATCAATCTAACAAACTAGTCATATGTGGCCCTAAATGGAACTTCAACTACTGTTCTTGGGCACCTATCGTATCATACCCCATCCTCTTCTTCCACAATATTTCCACTGACATATCCATTTTACACCTATTTGCCATATCAACTTCATAAACTTTAGCATCCGAATTAAAAACACTACCTTATACTAATAGATACTTCATGAACATATCACCTAATTTCATTTCATTATCATAATCCATTAACGATACTACAATCAGTACTTACTCCAACTAAAACAAATAAAGAAGTGACACTACCTTGCAAGTCAGTTCATTCTCTACATCCCTCGATAATAATTATTATATACATATCACCTAATACACATGTTTATATAAAATATAATAATGAAGACAAATTTATGCAAATAAAAACTACATATATGTATGTATAGAATATACTTACTAACGGGCACAAAGTTATAAAAAATATATATATATACACACATATATAAAATGTACTAACAAACACAATTTTATACAAAAAATTGTTAAGCTCATAGACAATAGAGTATAGAAAAATATTCAATGTACGTATATGTTAAAGAAAAAACAAACGCTTCGTTTCATCTAAGAAACGCCAGTAGACAACAATTTACCATAATGCAACAAATAAAAACACTAATTCTTTGAATAACATGTGCTTAAAGCGAATCAAAACAAAAAAAAAATGATACATTTTCTATATAGATGTCTTGAGAGAGAAAGTGATGATATAGCGTAGATTATCTCCCTGTTTCGAAAAATCTTCTCACAGTTGAGATCTATACTGCACTACTATTTTGAATATATGATTGATTCACAAAAAAAAAAAAAGTGTCAAAATGTCAAATTTGGTTGAGCAAGTCTTGAGAGGGTTTAGAGAGAGAGAGAGAATGATACAAGAGAATTATGGAATGTAGAATGAGGTGGAAGGAGGGAGGGGAAGAAGAAATCCCTATGGAAATCGCCTCTCTATTCGACTTAGAAACTACCTCTTAAAGAGGTGATTTTAGCTTAATTTGAAATTGTCTCTCTAAGAAGTAATTTCATTTGCCGTATTCCTATGAATATTTTCTCAAGAACGGTAATTTTTTTTTTTGTGTTTTTTTCCCTTTTCCCTGAACAATAATTCATTAAATTAGTTTTATGTAGTTTTTATGATTTTGAATGTAATTTACTTACATTAAAGGGTTTTATATCAATATATATGTGTACTGGGTGCATGGTTTGTATATTTAGTGGTAATATACCTATCTTATGTGCTCAATCCATATATTATTTTTGCAAGTTAATAAATTTATATCTAGCATCTTGTTATATTTCAGAGCTCGAATTTCAAGTTCCCAATAAATAGAGAGCTACATTGATAAACTTACATTTTATTAAATTAAAACTTCTATAGTCTTCAATTTGCAAAACAAGCTATATAAGGTCACTTTCTCTAACTTTTAGGACCTTATTGTAAAGTTTCATTTAAAATGGATAACATTATTGCCCTAAATTTAGCGACTTTGAATCTAAGGCTATTACAAATGAATGACTTTTTCTTTTTTAAAAAAAATAGGTTAAGTAATATCTTTGTTTTTAAATATTATGGTATGGTAAATTGGTACACAAAAATTTTATTAGATATGATAAGGAGCAACTTCAAACATCAAATGCAAACGATTAAGTGAAAAATAACTCTGTTAAGACATCATAACTTCAAAGTTAAAGTGTAAATTTGTTTTTTAAAAAAAAGGGCAATACTTAAAGTTTATATAAGAAGTTTAACATCATGTTGTTGAGGTATTAGAAATATTAGGCCTTGTTGAGGTTCTTTTTAAATTTCTACAAAGGTGATTTTGTTTTAATGAAATACCACTTTGTCAATCCAAAGTCAAAAAGTCGGTGATAAGTATGTAATCTTATTGTATAGAATATTTACCCTTTAATGCTCAATTAGATAGGCTTCGGATAAGTATTAAAGTTCATAAGGTAAGTTTACATGATTAATATATATTAATAATAAAAATAATCTTATATATAGTTTAGTTATATGTGTTTTATCTATTAAGTTCTATAGAAAAGATCATTTTTTTATGACTAATGAATGCAAAAGTGCCTTAAGAGTGACATTATAGCTATATAAGAGTTGATCTACAATTTATATATGATGTTTTAATTTCTATAGTACAACTACACCAAATTGCTACAAGTTCCAAGAAAACTAATGGTAGATCTTCGTTAGGTTGTTAAGAACCTATGAAATAAAAGAGATTTGGCTATAGGGGTGATAAAGTTAGTTTTGACATAGCTACTCTAGTGCCTAAGTCAGAAGAGAGAAAGAGAGAGAGAGAATGTATATATTAGGTTTTTGAATCCTTTACTAAGAGTGTGGATCTTCTATTTATAGAGGAGCTGGCCAAACTATTTTAGGAAACTAATAAGTATCTTGAGTTTCTCTCTTTGACTTTGGAATTTATAGAGAAGATTTTGATAATAAGCTATGACAATTGTTGACTTCCCTTATCCGATCGAGTCATTCTTGCCTAGTCTTTATTCAAACTTGTAGGTTAGACTTGACTAACCTATGCCTGAATGCCTAGGCTTCGTATGTTAGAGATGAAAGCTTGAATTGGGCTTTTGATGAGGTAGAACTTGAAACTAGAACTTGGCATGGACTTTGACTATAACTTGGCCTAAGCTGTGATGAGGTCAATTTAGGCTCTAAGGGTTTGGTCCATTCTTTAAAGAGGTTGGCATAAACTTGAAGGCTTACATCAAAAGTAGCGTATCAACAATGGGTTTTGTTTATTATAAAAAAAATTTGAAATAACAATGATAAAAAAACAAAGTCACTATATCATTGGTTTTATTACAAGTTCCATAGGTTTTACATACAAAAAAACTTGTAATATCACATATAGATTGCTTTTTTAATTTATGTTAAGTTTGAAATTTTTAAAAAGATAAGAAAATTTTATAGGTTCCCCATGATACATTATACCTTGTAGGTTCTGCAGGGTATGTGCTCTAAGTGGTTCCAAGTGCTACATTGCAGGTTTCAATTTCAAAAGCTTAGGAATCTATCTCTTATAGAGTAGGGTATAGGTAGGATCTCATATGCTACCCACCTTATACCTGTTCATCCCTATAAAAATTACACTAAACTTAAGTGATTTAGGTGGATGAAGTTATATTTCATTAGGACAAACTTTTCCAAGAACCATTGGTTTAAATTTTTCTTAACTTTGATCCACCTAGTTTTAAGACAAGCTAGTAAAGTTTTTGCAATGAATCCTCCCCTGCTTTATCGACAAACAAAGTTTGATGCTAGTTCTCCGTGCAACACAAATACACATTCTTCACAATAAATTTTCATAATAGAATAGTTATGCTTGAAATAATTTATATTATTTTATCTACTTGGAAATTGGTTTAAAATTTTAATTGTGGTAACTTTTCTATTTTCTCGACAAGGAAATAGTTGTTATAAGAGAATTAAAAAATTAAGTAATGATACCATCATGCCCTAAATAAAACAATAAACCAACTAATCACCAATGTAAAAATAAAATCCTCTTTTTAACTTTACATATATAACATATGTAATATATACAATGAATTTATAATCTATTTGTTTGCAATATTTATATATACAAATATATGGTATATATATAAATACATATGTATATATTTATTATATGTATTTTTACATAACATACATAACGAACATATAGTAGATTTATTTCTTATGTATACAATATATATACACTTATAACAAATATACAACCTATTATACATATAACAATTATATACAAAAATATACAATATACATATAACAAATATGCATACATTATGTATATGTACATTTGTTGTAGTACATTACAATTATATATAGTGGTTTCAAAATTCATAAGGAATCTCTTATTAACAACATGTTGATCATCTTAACTAGCATGTTCCTAGTAGTAAGTGATAAGAATCAAACCGGAGGATCACTCACTCATTCCTAAATTCATTTCCCATCTTTTGCCAAATATCCAATATATTTATCATATCACTTTACTTGCTTGTGGATTAGTAGCCATGGACCATCGAGTTCTTTATCAATAGCCTTCCATAGAAAAAGCTAAGCTCCTCTAAAAGACCTACTGCCTAGATACTCGAACTCCTGTTGGTCCTTTACTATCTCTTGAGTGGAGGCAAGCTATCCATAAATTAACCCAACTGAGCTCAATTCAACAATTGACAACCCCAACTTGGTTGTAGTGTTTCTAAGCTGTTAGCTTAAATTGTCATCTTGATTGCCCTACTTGACATGGCACCTTTCTTTGTCTAGAAACTATTTCATTATGCTAAAGTTCACTATCCATAGAATGACACAAGTCCTTTGCTTTTTCTAACATTGTACTATGTACTATGCGCATATTCTCCTAATAATTGCCAATTTTTGCCTTTGTACACACGTAGTATACTAATTTTAGCTAGAATCTTTTTGGTAAATGTACATTAACTTAAGAGTTGCCCTAATGACTTATATATATACTCATTCTATAATCAACCATAATTAGCTAATATATATTCACTTATTTGTCTTCTTCATTCTTATTCTTGTGTATGAGCTTAATATAACTGCACTGAGTATATGTCCACTCTTATTTAACCTTTGAGGAAGGTTATTAGCAAGTACTAAGATTAGTGTTTATGCATCATATTGAATATTAACTTAAGTCCATATGGGTTTTAAGGTCCATCATATCCGTAGGGTTAGCACGCGAGTTTGCTTAAACCATCAACTATCATATATCCTCTGGGTTATCTTGAGGTTCGAACCCTTGCCTGATTGTTGGCATTTGTGTGTCCATCCATAAATCCATGTCATCTTGGCATGAAAGTTTTGGCAACACAACTTTGTTACTAGAAGTGTTGTTATTATGTGCCATGCTCAGCCAAGTTGTACGGTTGCTATTCTAGGTTATGATGAGTAGTGGAAGTGAGGGGGGTGTTATGTGTTCAAAGTAGGGGTTGAAGTTGAGCTGTTGGGTTTATGGTTTGTTTTACTATGAAGCTTCGTGTAGTATGTGTTCTATATTTTGTGTTGTTAAGTGTAGGTATCGAGTGTTGTGTTGTGCCATTTTGGTAGTGTTTCTACTATTAGGTGACAGTACCAGAGTATTGCTCCTAAGGTTATTGAGTTGGTTGTGAAAATGACTACCTTAAGCATAAATGTTGTGGTAAGAGACAATGAAAGTGGTGTCCTGTACCATGGTCAGCAAACTACCACCATCCTAGGTTTATAGATGATAGGATTGATAAAACTTACCACCATATTCGCTAAGGTGACTTGAATCATTAATTTACTAGTTGCTGTTGAACCTTTTAAGGATGTTCCTATGAATGCCTAAGTTATTTCCCAACGAAAAAGAAAACAAGGAATAGGGTATTATATCGATAATAATGTTCGATATGGTATTGGATATCTAGGACGGAACATCTAGGAGTGAAAGGCGAGCCCATAAGGGGATCAACTTAGACAATGTAGAGGAAAGTGAAGAGGAAGAGTACTATATGTCACGCCCCGAAGCGGCAGAGTCGTAACAGCCCCGCCGTGTAAACCATCCTAAGATAGAAGTTGGCCTTACAACCGCTATCTTAGACCTAATCTACACAAGGCGTCCACAACTAACCCACTTTGAAGTAGACAATTTGTAATTTAAATAAACCATTTCCCTATAAAAGTGAGGAATTATATATATGTTATAATTTAGTTATTGCAGTTAAAGTTTACAATATTTTTCTATAGTATTTTTCTATATTATTACATCATTCGGAAATGAAAAATAATAAAAACTTAGACCTTAAAAATATGTGTTTATTCTTCAATATTTTTCCTCACTCCCTAGGATCCAGCAGTTGCTAACTTCAGAGTAGTTGTTGCCGCTTCTTAGCCAGCACCTGCACGACTTCTATAGGGATGTGAGTAACCACAGCTCAATAAGTTAGGACGGAGGACTTAAAACTATACCATACACACAACAAGGTTTTCAATCACTTATGAGGTGCAATGCATGTGCAAGCAAATGCTATCGCACGACGTTGTCCGGCCCGTCGTGAAATTAGAGAAATTACGCCTGCTCTAATCCGGGTTGAGGAGTTGCCGTTAATGCAACAGCTCACGACCAAACCCAGGCTTGTGTAATGGAGACCTTGCTCCTCCCGTGACTACCTTTGAACCACTGTCTTCACCCTCGCCGCGACCTCCTCTCCTGTCACTTAGTTCGACTGCGGATGAAGAAGGGACCATTTTGCAATCCTGCGCTATCCCTTCCGAAGGGGTCGGTATTTGGCCAGAGAGTCCTAAATTCCCCTAACGGGTTGCCATGCATGTCCGATTATGATTTCTGGTCGGATATTTAATTAAGTCCAGTTTAGGGTGATCAATCCTTTCATACAAGTCATACAATATGTGCCAGAGCAACAAACAGAATCATAGCATCACCCATAATCAAGCACATGCACATATTCTCTATCTAACAAGCACAACCAAGCATAATCTTAAGCCTCCAAAATACAGCATCGTATTAATCCCAACTTACCTCGACTCCTCGCTCACTCACTCGAGGTCCGATTTGCTCAGGCCATCGCCGATCATCCCTATAACACGAACGTGGTTTCAGTATTTTATATAATATTATAAGTTCATTTTATCCGATAACGCTTATTGTTAGGTTTTGTTTAAGGTTAAATATACCTAATTATCTACGTATTAAGTCTTTTATAATTATTTTAGGTTTGGGGTTAGGTTCAGGTTCGGTTTTCGCATCGATTTCTAAATTAGGTTTTTAGTTCGATTTCTAAGTAATGTTTTAGATTCCAACCCTAGAAATCCGTTTCAACTCATTTTGTGAAATTAATCACATTACTTCCCGATCTCCTAAATACGATTACTACCCCTAGTCCGCATTTTATTCCATCCGGTACACTTAAATCCGTATTAGTGTACCGAATTTACTCATGTTGTGAGAAATTTTTACATTTTTCATATAATTACCTAAAATTGAATTTTGTTTCAGATTTGTTATGTTCTGATTTTCATTATTTTATTATCTAATTAAACCTAATTTTCCATATTTATTAATTTTTAATTCTACATATTCCTAATTTTCTACATTTACCACATAACACCTTCATTATTTATACTTAACACTCCATACACTAGGATCGGGTTTCCACATAAGAGATTAACATCCCTAAACATCTAATTACTATCTCAATTAGTAATTAACATCCTAATCACCTAATTAACCCTAAATCACCCAATTTTATCATCATTTTAGGGCTAAAAATTAACTTAAAAATTTTTAAAATTAATTTTAAAAAAATGGCTTCATAGCACTGTTCTATATCACATGAGCATCCTACAGAAAAAAAAATTGAGCTCCAAACTACACTCCTAAGGTCATTTATTTCTAAACCGAAATGTGCTCGGTTTTGCATGATTTCTTAAGGACCCTATATTACGGGACATGTTTTCATCTAAATAATATTTTTCCTACAAACTACATACAAAAATATCCCAGAATAACAAAATTAATAATTTTATAATTATATTTACTATTTTTACAAAATTTCACAAGAATCGGGCTGGAATTTGGACTTACCGGTTTGGGTGGCTCCGGCCACCGCAGGCCGCCGTGGCCTTGTCGGCCGGCCTGGGCGCTGCCACCACCGTGTAGTGGTGCCGGCCGTCCACTCCCAGCTCCTCGTCTGGTATGGGTTCCCTTTAAAATCCCTAACTACACAGTTTTCTTTTTTTTTTTATTTTTCTGGATTTTCTCTCAATTTTTTCGGTGTTTTGATTTTTCTCAAATCATAAACTGACCAAAGGACTTTTAAAATTTTTTTCCCCTATTTATAGACAATTTTAGAATTTAATGTGCATTAATTTGATGTGATTTTGCACAAATTCCATGATTTTTGGCTTTTTGTTTGTCAAATTCTTATTGGTTATTTTTTTTTCTTGCTGACCACAACCTTATCTTGTTGTAGCTTATCCTCTTCTGATTTTTCTGATTTTTTTAATAATTATTTTGTATTTTTCTTTAATTATTTGCTTAGTTTTAGGCTAATTTAGGTAATGACACGTATTTTTATCTACACGTAAATACATGTGGGGTACACGTGAACATTCCTAAATATTATTTTGGTCATTCTAAAATTTTTGGTATACATATAATCTATCTCTAGTAATTTATTAGTTATTTCATTACACTTTTCGCATTTTCGATAATTAATACCTATTATACTTAAAATTTGAAAATTTTATAGTCTCCTATTTTCCTATTTATTTTCTTAAATTTAAGTTTACAGGGTCATTTTTACTAATATTTCTTTCAATAGTTTATAATTTGGGTATGATCGGATCCTTTAGCCGATCGCCCTAAACCTTAGGTTCTAAGTTCAATCCTACGGTTATTTAGCTGAACTTTGGGGCTTACACTATATGGTAGAAGAGAAAGGAGCTCAACTTGCCCGAGGCCTTAAAATGTTAAACTACATACACTAACTTACTTTAGGTCCAATAATGCTAATGACTACATCAAATGAGAAGACAAGGTCGATAAGATCTTTGAGTGCCATAAACGTGATGATTGCGTAAAAGTAAGACTTGCTACCCTTAAATTTACATGGCATGCCGCCTTATGGTGGAAGAAATTGCAAGTCAATCACTGAACATGAGGAGAACCTAAGATTAAAGCTTGATAAGAAATAGGGGAGCTATGAGGAGAAGATTTGTCACTAACTACTACATGCAGGGTACTTTTAAGAAGCCGCAAGTGTTGAAGCAAGACGGACTTAGTGTGGACAACTTTTTCAAAGAGTTTCAAATGCTTATGATATAATGTGAGGTTAATGAACTAGAAGCTAGTACACTATCCAAGTTCATTAGAGGATTAAAGTATAAAGTTTGCAAGGTATTAGATGTACAAATGGTAGATACTCATGAAGATACCATCTGAGTTACTTAGAAGGTAAAGTGCCGAAGACGGCAAGGGTATTCTTGAGCTCCTTGAAGCAAGCTTCAATCTATTTGGCTTGTTCTGAGTAGCAAACCAATTAAGCTAGAGCTAAGCAAACCAAAGGCAGTCAAACCTAGCTTGAAGTCCCGAGATGTTGAGATGGAAGTATTGAGGAAGTTTGAGAAGAGACAAACTTTAGGAAGAAAGACCAGTGAAATCAAGAAGAAAGACTAGTGAAATTAAATGTTTCAAGTGTTAGGGCTTTAACCACATGGTTATCTAATAATTGTATAGGAGAATAATGGTCCTTAACGGCAAGGTGCCAACCATTGAAGTGGATAGTACTAACAAAAAAGTTGAGGAGTTGAGAAAATATATTGCCCACCAAGAAGATTCACCAGGGAAAGAAATTATTGTTAATATTGAGGAAGGCAAATACTTAAGCATAGTAGTGAGGAGAACTATGAGTGTTGCCTTTAATACTAAGCCAAGTAATGAGAGAACCTATTTCATATAGGGTGTAAAGTAAAGGGAATCTTGTGTACTATGATTATTGATAGTAGAAGTTGTATTAATGCTACGTTTGCAACTATGGTCAAAAGGTTGAAGCTATTGACCACTTCTCACCTAAGGCCATATAAGTTGCATAGGTTTTGTCACATCCCAAACTCAACGAGTCGTAACAATCTCACTATTAAACCAACCTAAGCTAACTATCCCCATAGCTACTAACATAGATATAGTCCATACAAGGTGAGCAACGACTTAACCAGCTTTAAAGCAGTCGGATTGGCACCTATAACAAATAAGACATATGGAGTAACACTTTATAAAATGCATATTCTAATAATTATAGATAGATAATTTCTTATACATACATTGACAGTTTCATAGTTTTCAAAAGAAATTGTACATCTCTACAGAAGAACTACATTACATATATAGATACAACAACAAGCCAACAAAGACTATAAGACCTCTCAAGAAGACCTTATAATCTTCTCACAAAAGAAAAACAAAAGTGTTATGAGCTTCGATCCATTCATTAGACTTCATCTTTCACTCCTTAACCCACGAAACTAACATATGGATAACTGTATTGAGGTATCTTCTAGTATTATTTTGTACCTACAAAGCAATCTATTGGGATGTAAGCTCAACTAACTTAGTAAGAAGGGATGAAGTCATAAGAGTACATTAGCAAATGTGGTTATTCAATCATTAACTAAATGCAAATGCAACAAACAGATGATATAGCATCTCACAATGTTTAGCTAGTATATTGTGAAATTAGAGTAATTTCATCAAAACGTAACACTATCAGACAAAATTTGGTTTTGTACAATGGAAACACTTCTCCTCCCTAAACAACATTCAAACCACAGTTCTCAACCTTGCCATGATCCTCTTTTTTATCACTTAGTTCGACTAAAGGTGGGAAAAATGAAAATTTTTGTTGTCCTTATCGAAGTGTCGGTATTTAGTTTGATAACCTAATCGTTATCCCTATTGGGTTATCATGAATGTTAGGTTAGGTGTTTAATCAATTTAGGATTAGTCTGGATTATCCAGTGAGCAACCAAATTCATACATACAAAACATGATACATCAAACAAAAAGAAACACTCGAAGTTAAACTCCTAATCACCACTCAATATCATACGTACGTACAATCTAATTACAATCACAAACAAGCATTCTTACTCCTCTAAGTATCCTGACATGATACTTCAATATACCACTAAGCAAAGATCTCAATTTAGCTGCACTTTCTAGCAGTTACTCTTGACCGTGGCGTCCTTATTCTTCAATTATCCCTAAAAATACAAAATGGATTAGCTTTCAAGCTTTAATTCATTAATCCTTAGTTTGTTTTATATGTTATTAGCTGTTTAGTCATAGATTTTATAATTTATTTTCTCTTAAAAATCTTGATTTCTTGACTAATTAATGATTTTCACAAGTTTCTCTAATTGGCTAAATTCTTTGAGTTATCATCTAAGTGGATTTATAGTAGTTTTCCTTAGTCTAAATCCTTTGAGTTTGGTTTTGAGTATATTTATAATAATTTCCTTTAGTCCAAAAATCCTTTGAGTTTCCCTTTAAGCTATACAAGGGTCATTCTATTACACCAATTTATTCATTGAGGTAGCTTCTGAACGTCACCAGGTTAAACTTTCTATTCAAAATTCCTTTGAGCTATCATTCAACTCTATTATCCATAGAAATTTTAATAAAATCATCCTTTAACTAATCATCTACTTCTCTTGTTTTCGGATTTACTTTAGAATTTTTGCTTCTAATCTATTCCCTGAGTAACAATTTAGTACATTATCCATTACTAAAATCTTCTAAATCATCCTCTACCTTTTGTCAATATCCTATAATTAGTTTATTTACTAACTTACTTCTAATTTATAGTTATGAAATCAATTTTTATACAACAAATAACACTTAAACAAACCTTCCTTAGCTTTATTTCTTCCCAATTCCCATCTCAATTCATTAATTGTTTCAAATACACTAAATTAGTCAAATACTAACTTCCGTATTTAAGGCCCGCTACGAACTTCTCTTAGCTCCTCATTGTATCAATCAATCCTAATCAATCCAAAACAATATCTATACTCTAAATATGATTCAAAGTTAGTATCTAAGTAAGATTATACAAAGAACCATATCAATTGTTACTAAATACACCATTTTAAGCTTAAAAATCAAATAAAATTACGACAACCAATATTACGAAAAAAAATTGACATTGTATTACTTAGGATAATTTATAGAAAGAATTTGAGATGGAAACTTAGTCATTTACCTAATTTATTTGAATTTCGAAAATTATTCGATTTTTTCGATTTCTTAAGGACGTATATATTAGCTATTAAATTTATACAAATCAATATTTTTCTTAGGTTTTATAAGCAAAAATATATAAGAATAATATTTTTTTTCAAAATTTCATGGGCATTTTTAGTATTTTTAGAAAATTTCCTAAAATTAAGTAGAAATTGGCCCTTACTAGAGTTTCAAGCTCTGGCCACTAAAAGCCACTTGCACCTTGTTGGCCCCACTTGACATTAGCTGCTCCTTGTAATCGAGTGGTCAGTTGATTTCCAGCTTCGCTTTACATCAATGAATTGTCAAACTCTCAAGTATTAAGGTGATCAATTATTTCATTCAAATCATACAATATAAGCCAGAAACAGTAAATCAAATCACATCATCAACTTCGACACAAATATAAGCATACAGTTGACTATTTAACAAACACAATCAAGTACAATTTCAAGCCTCCGAGTACTATAAATTAGTACTTTGAAATACAACGACATATTAATCCCAACTTACCTAGACTCCTTGCTTGCTCACTCGAAGTGCAACTCGTACTAACCATCGCTAAAAATTCCTATAATACAAGTGTTGGTTTAGTTTTTCATAACTACCATAGATATGTTTTGTTATGTAATTTAGATTATGAGTGTCTTTGGTTTATGATCTTCTTACATTTAGTGATTTAGGTTTAAGTCTTTTAGAACTACTTCCCTCATTTAACTAGGTTTCAAATTTGTTTTTTGTTTCAATTATGGTTTCGGCTTCTGAATTAAATTCTTATTTAGGAATAATCTTTATTTAATGTGTTTGCTTATACATAGTTGTACATATAAGCTTTAAATTATAGGTTTTAAGTTTGGGATTATAATTTTACGTATTTATCTAAATTCTATATATCCTATAATCGAATTAGTTCCAAATTAATTTCTAATTCAATTTCTAAATCAGTTTATGAATTTAGTTTTGTTTTAACTTCCAATTATTGTTTTTATTTTTTATTTACAAACCCTATGAATTCTTCTCAAACTAAAATGTGAGATTCATTTAACTATGCTTAAGTATCTGAAATTTACATTTTAACTGCTAATCAATATTTCATTCAGTACAGTACATTACATTTGTAATTTAACCATCGAATCAGCTCTTAATGTAAGAAGATTTTATATTTTTCATATAAATATATAAATTTAAGTCTCCTACTAGATTTTATATATATTCCTATTATTATTACAATATTAATTTTAATATAATATTTTCCTGCTTATTAATTTCTTGTACTTACATATTATACATTATCACTTAATATATCCATAATATACACATTTAATATTTCTATCACTTGAAATATCATCTCTTAATATCTCAAAATATTTAAATTCATCCCAAATTAGATTTTATACCTAATTATCCTAAATTATAAAATTAACTTAAAATTTACTATTTTTACATATTACATATTTACCATGTAATACCCTAATAATTACATCTAACACTTTAACAACTTGTTCACTTTATTGAATGGAATGAGGAGGGAATGTAATACTTATTACTTTGTTTAGTTAGATTAATAAACAACTTAAGAATAAACAAGTAATGAATTTTAATGACTAAATTACTCTTGATTCATTTTCTTTCTCAAGTAATTATAAAGTAATAGGTGGTGGTAGAAATCGACTATGGAGGCAGAGACGGCAGTAATGGTCGACGATGATAGTGATGGTGGGGGTCGATGGTCATAGCGGTAACGATGGTTAAGGTAGCAACTTTGAAAGAGAGAGGAGGGGGGTGGGGGGTGGGGTAAGGGTAGTAGTGGCAGTGGTGACAATAATAATAGTGGTGATGATAGAGATGGTCAGAGGCGGCGGCGGCGGCGGCGGCAGTGACGGTGGTAGGTAGTGATGGTGATGGCGACAACAACGGCGATGAAGGTGGTGGTGGTAACAGTGTGATGGTAATGGTGTTTGTGCCAATGAAGGTGGTGGTGACGGTAGTGGCGGCGACAATAATGGTGATAATGGTAGTTAGTGGTGGGTAGTGGCATAGTAGTGACGATGGCGATGGTAGTGGTGGTAGTAATCATCGTTATTTGATATGAGGTTATTTTTTAAAAAAAAATGAAATTTTGAGATAAATTGTGATTCTTTGATTGAATCAAGGAATCCCTATTATTTGATTTCACGTAATAGAGATTATTAAGGAATTACAATTCGAAGACAAAAAACCAAGTGAGTGCTATAATAAGAAATAATGGAGGAATTGAATTCCAATTACCCTCAAGTGAACGAGGCATAAATGTTACAAATAGCATGCTCCATCGGATTTCAATATCTTAAAACACATAATTATGTACTAAATCAATAATTAACCCTAAATTACCCATTTTATGCATCATTTTAAGGTCTAAAACTTATCTAAAAGTTTCAAAAATTAATTTTAAAAAAAGGGCTTTGTAGCATTGTTATATAACCCTTAAGTAGCCTACACCAAAATTTTGAGTTCAAAACTATATTCATAAGCCTATTTATTTCCAAACTGAATAAAGCTCAAGTTTGCATGGTTTCTTAAGGACAATATGTTTCTAGACATAAAATTATCAAAATAAATTTTTTTCTTAGATCTACATACGTAAAAACCTTTGAATAAGAAATCTCATAATTTTCTAAAACTATTTAGTATTTTTAACAAAATATGAAAAATCGAAAGGAAAATTAAACTCACAAAAACTAGTCGCTTTAGCCACTACCGGCTACCATGGCCTTTTAGGCCAGTTTGGGCGCTGCCATTACTGTGTGGTGGTGGTGGTTGTCCACTCCCATGTAGTCTTCGGATTAGGAATCTCCTCTAAAATTTTAATTGTATAGATTTTTGTAATTTTTTGTACATAAACCTTGACCCTAATTATTTTAGTTCTCTCTAATTTTTTTGCTCTCTAAACAGACTAAACGAGGTTCTGAAATTTTTTTGGTATTTATAGTACTGCATAGATATTTTTCTCATTAATTTTAAAGTGACATTGGCCTTATCTTATCCCTTTTTCTACTTTCTATTTGTTGAATTTTAGTTGGTTGATTTTGTTTTTTCAATTCTTGATTGCCATGACCCAATTCTAGACATTTCGATATTTTTCTTGATTTTCTTTATTTATTCATGCATTTTCTTTAATTATTTAACATTATTTGAGCCTATTTTGCGTATTTTAAGTAATTACGTATATTTCTACCTATAAGTAAATACATATATGGTATAAATAAATATTCTTAAATATTATTTAAGTTATTTTATGATTTTTAATGTGTATATAATTTATCTTTAGCAACTTGTTAGTTATTAGAATTCAATTTATGCATTTATGATAAATAACGGGTAATTTACTTAAAATTTAATATTATAATGTTTTATAATTTTATTGTTTATTTTCTTAAATTCAAACTTACAAGATCACTTTTTCTAATAATCGTAACTTCATCGTAAAATTTGGGTTAGATCAAACAATTTGCTCGATCGTTCCAAATTCTACGAATCAAACTTCGAGTAACTGATTATGGGTCTTACACTTATGACCTTTGAAAAAGAAATCATAAAATGTCAACCACAACATGACATCAAATGTCAACCTTCGGATATTCCCATTCCTAACCAAGGTTAATTGAATTCTTATTCAAAGGGTTATGATTTTCCTCTTTGTTTCTGCCTTCTTCGTCTCCTTATGTTCATAAGTACTAATAAAGGTGAACTACTAGTCCTATTAGGTAATTTTGTAGGAAAGAACACATAGGTCAAACTACTATATCATTTATGTACAATGTCATCTTGCAAGCACATGTTGTAAATGCAGTAAGCAAGTATCCTCAAACATGCTAACTTAGAAACTTCTTCAAAAGGATTTGACTAAATTAATAGTGCACTCTTCAAAATAGTAAATTACTCAATGATTACAACAAAAATAAAAAGGTGCTTTCAAGCAAAATAGTAAAAAGTTGAATGACACCATGCAACAACAATATCAACTATGTCATGTTTCGGGAAGCTATACTCAACAATTCTTGAACCATAGCAATTGACTATCTCATTTGCATTATCAACTGGCTAATTAAGAAGATGCATGTTTTCGGTATCTAATTTCAATCAATATGCAAATATTGCTTAAAACTAGTACTTTTATTTAACATTAATATGCACAAATCATGGAGAAGAATTTTGACTAGCATGGAACTTAATTTACCCACATTTACAGTACCCTTCATTCAACCCTATAAATTTCAACTTAGAGAAATTTTAGATGTTCTTAAGATCATGGCTTTCTTAATAGATCTCATTTAGAGAAAAATGGTCAATGCAATAAGGTGCTTAAAGAAACAATTAGAGTAGGTCACTCTACCATGTATAAGGAAAAATAAGGCAATGAGCTCTGGAAGCACATAAGACTACTATGGCATGATATATGCTACTGCTTGAAAATATACATACACTTATTATTTTTAATGAATTATACATAAGTAATTGAAATACCATATAGATGTGTACACCCATCGACTTACATTTATAGAGAGAGAGAGAGAGGGAGGGAGGGGGAGAGAGAGAGAGAGAGAGAGATTTTCTTTATAGACAAGGCATTACCTCATTTATCCGATATTTATGATAAATGAGCACAACCACCAATGTAAAGATCACACGGAATGAAAAATATCTGGTCACATGTCTAATGCCAAACGAGATTAAGTTAGCTAAGATAATTAAGACAACCTGATTTTTTTATTTGGACATTCAATATAGTTAATTCTAAAGTATGGCTAACAAAAAAATGTAGTAAAAAACATGTTGTGGTTTTATAGCTCAGATTAGGCACAAACCCTTACAGCACGAACATATAGTTTAAAACACTAGATTTCTTCAAAATTAGTTCAATTGTATGCTTATTAGAGCCAAGTTTTTAATAAGATAAAGCAACAAATGGATAAGAAAGATGCAAGTAACGTTGAAGTTTATATTGCTTTACCAAGAAGATTAATCAAATTATACTCACAAAAGAATTAGCTATCAACTCCTAAAGCCTTACTCCCATTATAATGAAAATGAGTAACATAAGAATGTCTTTATATGATGTTTAGGTAAAAAAGTGCTAGTTATTCAACATTTAAGAAGTACTCTTCCAAAAAGAAAAAAAAAAGGCACCAAATTATAGCAACCATATATATTTAATTAGATCACTTGAGTATAAAGCTAGAGATGGCAGCTCATGGGCCCATAAATTAAACCAAAAACTCATCAAAGAAGAAGCTTTTTCGAAATATATCAATGATTATTATGTTTTTAAATTAAGACTTCCGGCTTGTTGATTATTGTTGTTGTTTTACTTTAGTAGATAAAGCTTGAGAATAACTTACCTTATAGATTTTTTAAATACCAAAAAGTAAAAACCGTCACCATCATTAAGTATTTTTCCCTATTGTATCACTCTTCATCGAAGCAGTCTAACCATCTAAAAGATTCATGGCTCATAGAAGACTACAGTTTTATCTGAGTTGCATTACATTGAAATTCCTTAAGCTAACTCGCACGTGACAAGGTTCTAAGTAGTAGGAGCTATAAACAATTGGTATATTCTCAACAAGTGACAAAAATAGTGGTGTCATATTTCCATAAGAAAATATCACATATTGGTTGAAGTGCATACAAAAAGAAAACTTCTTTAATAGAATGCTTGAAAATATTAAGGTTGCTGCCTCATAAAAAATGATTGCCATATTCAAAGCAACAAAAGGCACAACTAGCACCAAGAATATATGAATGCTTTAATATTGCTAAAGAATCACCATTAAGAGCTTTAGTGAATGTTACAATAAAAATCACTCTACCTTCTAACTGGTAAATAAATCAATAAGCTTTAGTGATGAAAACGTAATTTACTGGTCTTTAAATTGAAAAAATTCATTTAATTTAGGGGGCATTTCATCAAATGGTCACTGTGCATTTCCATATTAGCTAAAATATCCATCCCAATTATTCTCAATGTAGTTGAAAAATTAATTCTAAGAAACCCCTATATCACTGCATCAACCAAAATGCTTCAAACTTAAACTTATATCAATGCAAAAAGAAAATGAAATTCCTTAGTCTCTTAAAATCAAACACTTTAACCCCTCGTAAGCTTTGTAATCAGTCTAATTGTGCCAACCCAAGAATAAAATAAATATGAAATTAAACAAGGAAACAAAGATAAACCAAAGTAAAACCCTTAGTTGAAAATGTGGCTAGGATAGCAATCGAGACATGTCCCTTAGATAGTTAGAGGTTAGCAGTGTTTGATTAGGGTCTAAGGCTTGTTTGATTTGAAAGATATTAGGAAAAAGGATTAAGGGTGAAGTACAAAGGGAAATGTAAAATAAAGTAGGGAATGGAGGGAGTTTTTTCTCATGTCCTGCCTCCCTATTTAGTTTAGTGAAAGATAATTCATCACATCTTAAGATCTTAACAGTTATGGATTGAATTTCAAGCAACCAGTAAGCCTGCAAAAAAAGAATAATTTGAGGGAATACAGGGGTATTGTCTGGTGTGATCACTCCGATGCTTTAAATCAGTAAAGTGTTTTAGAGAGCATGAGTGCTTAGGAACGATAAGTAGGCTTGAGTGTGCAAAATATCAAGTGGTTTACTATTAGATGATGATCTTATATTTATAGAGGAGTAACGCTGGCAATTGGAAAACAGTTAGTGGGCAGAGTCACTTTGCAAATATTAGAGAGTGAGTTCATGGTGTCCGACATGTCCCGAATTTGCTAGAAGTGTTTGTTGACTTAGTCTATTAGCTTCAGCAGGTGTCTTCCAGTCATTAGAGGCCTCCTTTAGCCAATTAAGGTATACTTTGGGCTTAGGGTTGGAGTAACTAGCCTTAAGCTGCGAGCAGCTAGCCCTAAACTGCGAATTACATCAGATTAGGATTGGTTTGAGGGCCTTATGTCTAAAGAGCCCTATCAACACTATACTATGGCAATAAGTAGGTAAATGACATTGTGAAAGAACATCTTAAGCCTATAATATTTTACCAGTTGACATAAATCATGTTGCAACAAGGCTAATTTATTATAACAAGAGAGTAAACTGAGAAATGAGATTTCAAACGATTTTATGCATTGGACATTGTAAAGAAAGCAATGAGACATAGCTGCTGCTAGCTTATCACTTAATGTATAGTAACAAGGTATTGTTTTATACTAATATACATAGCATCCAAATTGAGCACTCAACATGGAACAAGCAGGGAATAAGACATCAAACTTCATCGTTAAGTATCAGTTGGCAAGCAACTCAATTAAGAAAATAACACTTAAATCAACCAGCTATTGTTGGACGTTCATGGAAAATTTCCTTCCACTACTTAAAATCAACAAGTTTGGAGAAAAAATTCTAAAATATTTCAATAACACCAATAAACTACACTTTAAGAAAATAGAAAAATAATTTAGCATTTATACTTATCCTAGAAAGATGAAGATCATTAATAGGCTATTCACTTGGGAGGAATGCAAATTCCATTCTCCTCCTATTGATGATAAAGGTCTTATTACCATGTTTGCTTACCTTTTAGTGCTTTGTAATAAGTATTCACAGAATCCCTATTATTGAAAAATATGCAATACAGATTTTTATGGATTGTTCACTTGAGAAGAATGCAAATTCCATTCCCCTACTATTCATGATAAGGGCCCTATTATCATGTTTGCTTCCCTTTTGGTGCTTCCTAATAAGTATTTATGGAATCCTTATTGTTGGAAAATATGCAATATAGATTCTTAATCTCTCTTTATGTATCCCAACTCTAGACTTTTCCCTTCAATATTTTTCCAAAGATACCCCCAAATTTGATAATTACATCACTTTACTTGTTTAATAAAACACGATCCACATCTAATAGAAATTGAATCTGTCTTCCAGGAACCCTAATCGCCCCCATCGAGACCCTCCCTCCATCTCCTCCTCGTCGCAGACCAAAATCAACCCCTTTACTCATATCTCCAATTGACGCCTGGCTTTTACGTACTCAAAGACTTACGACTGAAGGTTGTCTGCCTCTGTCTTAACCTGATCCCTGTTGAATGCTGTAGAAGAATCCATGTCGCAATGTAGATCTAAGCTAGGAGCGTCTACATTATAACGTATGGTTTTAAACAAGTTTTCGAAGGTAACATTTGCAGGCTAATATAAATCATGTTATCCTTTTTTTGTGCAATTTTTTTGACGTTATTTGCTTATCAGAGACAAGGATATGATATTTAGATTTCTCAATAGATGACATTGTGCAAACTTGTAGCCATTGATGCTTCTCGCCAGAGATAGGTTGTCGATATGTTCTTCAGGGGTTGGGCTTTCGAATTTCAAAATTTGGGGCTAAGGGTTTCAAAATAAATATTTTGGGGCTAAATATCATACCTGATGTTCTATCTTCTTTTTTTTTTTTTTATTGCATTTAATTGGTGAGGGACATTTTAGACATTTCATGAATTATTTCTCGTTAAGTGAGCAATGTATTTACAACTATGTTATAAGTTAGTAAACATTGTAATATCCATTTCTACCTTATTACGGCTTCATTCCATTACATAATAATTGTGATTTCATTTCTTCTCTATTCCATTCAACTAAGTGAATAGCTTGTAAATTTGTCAAAAACCCTAAATTATTTACCAAAAAGAAAACGTTATCTTTCGTCATGAAATAATAAGTAATAGTCCACAATGTAGTGAAATTGACAATTTTACCATAATATCAATTTTTTGCCATGCCCAATATCAAAATATATTTTTATATACCATAGAAATAAAAGGTAAACCCATAATAATTGTATGCTTGAAAAATCTTTGATTAATCTAGGTTTTAGAGGATACTCAACCACATATCAGATAAAGAAAATTTAAAATATTTTACACAAATCAAAACAACCATTCTACCCAAATAACAAGGTAGTTTTGTCAAATCTCATCTTGAAAGATCTACTCTTTTTACATCAATTTGTGATTATTAAAGAAAACCTATACAAGTTCCAAAACGCCTTCGATTTCACTAAAAAGATAATAACACACTTAATAGATCAAGAACCAATACATATATCAACATGTACTTACCTTTGTACCCATATGGCGTATACCTCCACATTCTCAAATAATGATGACTTAGTGGATTCAATGAAACTCACAAGACTAAGTAGCTAATTTACATGTTTGTTTCTAATAATTTACTTTGACAATTTACCAATTGTACTTGATTAGGGAAGAAAACCCCTTGAGAATTGTAACGATGAGAACAAATCATACCAAAGGCCTTAGGCTGTCGGTTTTATAATAGCGATAAAAGCCAAAGGTGGCAAAAAAATGTCTCATCAAATACAATTTGTAAAATTTCATGGATGCTACTCAATAAAATAAAAAGCTAGTAAAATTGTCATCTCTATAGCTGGAGTTGATAAAATTTAACCAAGGAAAAAACCAAATTTAGCGTTTTGTGTATGGTTCTCAACATACCTGAAAGTAAAGGAAAATCATGTTGTGCTAACATGAATAGATGTATCATGACAAGAAACAAAGACATGCAATCTTGACAAATAATCATGTCATTGCAATGTGAGAAAGTGAAACAAATAAGTGCAAAAGAAAATAACTACTAAAAAGTCCTTTGCTTACAATATGTACTCATTAAGCCGTTTGACTAAGTGAAGGAAATTCTCATTTCCAACAATCATATTTGGAGAATGAAAATTAGCCACAAGCTACGAGTGAATGTTGAGCTAGAAATATAAATTTGTCATGTTGAGGAAGCAAGGAGCTCTAATTCATACATAATTATTATCCATTTTACTTCAAAAAGAAAGGTTTCCTATGTATTATCTTTAGGCAGCAAAATTGTTGTACAGAAGTTATCAAGTTGCTACAAGTTTTCGATGAGCTCTTTAGTAGTGTCCTATATATGATTTATCTAAGAAAAAGATAGGTCTATGGCTTTGTAATGATTCACTTTTTTTTAGACAATTTGCAATCGCTCTTTTTTTGCCGTCTTTCTTAGACTAACCCGTAGCATGAGGAATTGATGATATATTAGTAACAATATATAGCGTAAACATTTTATTCACGATATATGGATTCCAATTTATACTAATTAAGGATGTTTTATGCCCGAAAAGTCACTATGCATGAAAACCTAAAGTAATTGCTGTTGTGCATGTAGAAAGTCTCAAGTGTTCGAAAGGTAAAGTTGGAGGAAGCACTAGTAACAAACAATTGTATACATTAATCTAGTAAATACCAAAAAGGATTAATAGGAGAAAAATGAAGCATATTGACATTTATGTCTTCATCACTACAACTAGGAACTAGCTTGGGCAAGTTGAGAGGAAATAGACTCAGAAAAAAAATCAAAAGAAATAATGAACTTGAGTGAAGCTAATACAAAAAAGAGCCTTACCAAAATAAGAAACAAAATTGTTTGTCAAACAAAACACCATATGGTTAACTTCATCTGGAACATCAAGATCACTTTCTTCCTTTTCCTTTCACTAGCCACAATTTATTATTTTTCTTCTTCTATAGTACTTTGAATAAACTACCTACCAGAACATAAAGTTTGGAAGAGTTCAATGAAGATGACTAAGGAATGTTGAAAAAAGAACTTGCCAAATAAGAAATAAACTAAGACATTTGATTCCACTTCTAGTTTGTAGTTTAGTTTAATTTTGCTTGGATTTCATTTCAATTTCTTAGATAAATAGTAAGACTAAACCTAGATCAATAGTAAAATACTCTTAACTTTAGATTTACTCGAACTCATATCTTGATTTCATTTGCAACTTGTGCACTTGCATTTTGGGGAATATAAATTTCAATGTACACTTACCCTTGATATACATCATTTGTGTTTCGAAATGTAGACATATTAAATACTAGGAATTTTGTAAGGGTTTCAATCATGCCCTTAATATACCATGTTTGAACCTTCAAATAAGATGGAATTGCTTTTTAAAATGCTTGTAGTAACCGTGAAAATAAAAAAAAAAAGAAAAAAATTGACTATTTCATAATTTCCATGATAATATTGCCTCCAGCCTAAACGTTACTTGTGGTAGATGGGGTTTAGAGAACATGAAAGCAACACATTTGAAATTTCTCAAGGCCTCCCTTGGATAAATAAACCACTTATTAGTTTGTAATGACCTATGAGCCATGTTGTTCTTCTCCACATCATTGGCATCTTGAGTGTGTTGGAAGCATATGTTGGTGATTCCATGCTTTAATTAATAATGCTTGCAATGGGTGGGAAACTCAAAGGATTACTTTACCTCCTTCTCTCATTTACTTTGCATTAGGGCAATTTTTTAGCCTCAATTTAGGTTTTATGCTATAACTCTCATAATAAACCTCTACATCAACATCGGGTTAGAAAATGCTATGGAGCATGCTATTGCGTATGGTCAAGAGGTAGAGAGTTTTCTCAATAGCTTATGTTAAGCGTACAAGGGAAGATTATAACAGTCATCCTTGGTACCAACATTAAGTAGTCATTCGACTAGTTTGCATGCATCATCTTCTAAAAGAAGCGGACAATATATGTGAAGAAGCGAAGGTGCTACGAATGGTACTAATGTTTGCTCCAATTTGTACAATGAATTGCTAGTATATTGGTTGCAAGAAGTAGAGGTGGAGGAATGGGTAAATTTTGATCTTCTTACTTGGTAATCAGATAAAGTCACATGTTTATGATGCTTTCCTTAATGATACATAATTATTTAGCACCATGAGCTTTGGTGGTATCATTTGAGTCGGCTTTCGATAAGGGTATTCGAAACCTTAATGCTCGCCTCTTGTCACTGAAGTCATAGATTGTCGAAACATTTGTAGAAGTAAGAAACTGGAGGGATGTTGACTATAGAAGACAAGGAGATCCGAACATTTGGTTTCCTTACTCTAACATGAGAGCTTGCAGTTACAAGGGATTGATTCACAATGCGATGAGTTTTTGATGAAGGCACAATCTTGATACACATTAAATATTCAATTATTAAAAAACTGAAATTAAGGTTTCAAATAACAAAGAAAGGACTTTTTTTTTTAGGTGTTTATTGAGCAATTGAAATAAAAAGACAAAGATATTTGATTAAATTGGATATTAAGCACCAATTCAAAGAAACAAACTTGTTAATTAATTACGAAATTGATATGACTTCCAATCTAAAGCTAAATTAAAAGGATTAATTGTTATGATATTAATATGACTTGCAATATTTAATAACCAATGGATGGATTTGCCGTAATTTATGAGTTAGATTAATATGAGTGGTTTTAATTTTTGGCTAACTAATATTACATAGATCAACTTGGAGGACTAAGGATTCAGACTTGTTAATTTTTTTTGGAAGATTGGAGTTCAGACCACTAAATTATATCCGCTTTAACAATAATAATGGTTAAATGAGGAAGACTTTTGTTCGTCGAATGAGACTGAAAATCAATTCTAAAGGGAGTTAGGCTCATTATGATGCTTGTACTACACAACAATAATAACCTAATAGGGTAAACGACACAATTGTAATTAAAAACAAACATAACGGAAAAGGGCGAAAGCATAATTTGTTGGTGCTGTGTGAGCCATGCAAGTGGATGGAATTAGTTATTGGAATGTTTTAACAAATAACTTGAAAAATCATCGTCGTAGGGCCGGTCTAACGGGCGGTGTATGTAAATTGGACAAGTGGAAAGAGATTTGATGTTGTGGACCCTCCGTGCATCCCGTCGAGATGATGATGATCTAGCATCCACACTATCCATCGATTTTCCTACATAATTTCTTTCTTTGTCAATTGCAGATAAATGGTTTTAGGCCTTTTTTAGCTTGATTATGAATCACTTCATGACGCTTCCTCGGATGCTTGACCATTGAAATTAGATTCCTATTTTTTTTTAAGTTAAATTTGTAATCTATATAAGAAAGAATTAATCTTTTAAATAGAATATTCTTTCATTTTCGATTTATGTTATTGGAATTATATTATTGTGTAAACAAATGGTGATGGAAAGGCAATGTGCACATTATTAAATTAAAATTGGAAAAAAAAATTGTTCAAACACGATAAAAGAGAGTTCAAGTACAATTTATTAAAAAAAAGAAATAGAAGATAATTTTTTTGAAGAATTAAGAATAAACTTAAAAGTATTGGAAAAAAAGATACAAAATCAGTATGCAATCTGTTTTAAAAAATGGGTAAACATTTATTAAAAGAAAAACGGGGAGAATATAAAAAAAATAATAATTCAGTAAAAGGATTGGAAAAAGTGATGGATATTTTGTCTGCAAATTGTTTACAAAAATTGGTACAAAATTGTCCCAGCATGGAATAAGGAAGTTGGCGTGCAATTTATAGGGAAAAAAATGAAAATTTAAAATTATCAAAAAAAAAAATGGAAGAAAAAGAAGGAAAGTAAGTGTGGAAATTGTTAAAAAAATTGTTATTGGTGTATAATTTGTTAAAGAAACAATCCAATAAAAAATAATGTATTTTCTTCTAATGCCTTCTCTCTTGAAATCAACCTTCCTGGCAAACTCGAAATTTAATTTACTTTCGAAAAGAAAAATAAAAAAAAATTTCAATTTGGGGAATAGAATAGAAAAACAAAAAAAAAAAAAAGAAATCCGAAATATGGACGATACCGAAATAGTCCCGCCACTTCGCCGCGGTTCTTCTCCTTTTTGAAATCTGTTCTCCCGTTCTCTCTCTCCCTTCCTCCCCTACACTCTCCACCACCATCAGCTTCTCTTCCCATTTCTCGCTTCCTTACGGAAATTGTAAACTCGCTTTTTAGGGTTTCAAATCACTGATTCATTGTTGGGGTTGCGCTTCACTTACTCATCCATCGCACTTAACATAACCTGGATATAGGTAATTCGGATTCCTTCTCGCTTCCCATTGCACCCTGCGACTCCATCGTCATTCCGACATTATAAGTTCAAAGCATGATTTCCTGTTCTTTTTGTAGATTGACGTTGTGTCTCTTCTACGTACGCCGGTGTGCAGTCGTAATATGGTGGTTGAGGACTAAACAGATGCAAATGAGGCAAAACGAAATCGTGTAATTAGGGCTTCTTTGTTTTTCTATTTGATTTACTCACTTAGTAAAGGTTTTGTTTCTGGTTTTTGCAGCTTGAACAAATTAGGTGATGGTAAATTGCCTAAAGTGAATTGGTCTCAACATGCGTCTGCGCACGATAACTTTTTGAGTCCGGCAAAGTATTTGAGTTCCAATTTTCTTTACTCTTTGCCTAATCAGAGACCTTCTATTGATGAATCAATGAGTAGTCGGTAGGTCGATTGCATTTGATTACGTCTTAGCTCTCGTGGTGCTTTCTGCATTCTTTCTTCTTCGCATATTGAGTATAATAGTGCAGCAGCAGTAACTCAGTCAATTGGATCGTAATGAGAATTTTATCAGGCCTAATCTTATCATTTTGTTGAGTCATTTGGTGGAATCATCAACTAGCTGACTGTTAATCATTACACCTTTTTCAATGTTGTGAAGTGATAGTTTAAGCGCTACAGAGCGTATTTGACTATCCATATATCTTTTTTCCTTGAGAATAATCTGCATTGCAGAATAGTCCATTTTTGTTTGGTTTCTGCTTTTGTTGGATGCTTGAATCAAGCTGTTGGTTGTTCTCAGAACTGATTGATTCTTCTCTTCAGGTTTATGTTTTCTCAAAGGTCAATTGATGCTCAAGTTGACAAGGTAACCGTGTTAAATATAAAGTGAACTTTCTGTTTTGGGTTTAATACGACGGAGGAGCTGTACCCATTTATGTGGTTAATTTAATTATCAGAGCATGGCAGTTCATAGACGACTGCACTGCATTCAGTTATAATTTCTTGTATTTTCATATGTTTTGAATACTGTTTGAACTCCTCTATATATCAATTACATATATTTAATTTTCTAATGATGATAATGGTTTAGAGCAATATTGCTCATATGCATGTTGAGTTTAGATGACATACCAGTTTAAGTGCATTTGATCTGAATGAGCAATTCAGCATCAACATTTGACCAAATTTACTGGTTCTGGTCTGACCTATTTAATATGGTTTAAATTTTCAGGCATGGCATGCTCTTTCCAATCTTCAGATATCCAAGAGAACTTACATAGAACCTGGCAAAAGTTTACCAATCAAGGACAAGTCTGGCTTCAGCAATGATGTTAGAAGGAGAACTAAATTATCAAGCACATGTGTATCCGATGAAAGCAATGGGAATTTACAAACAGATAAAATTCTTGGTGGGACGAATCCCAGGATTGGTTCCAATATATTCACGAGTAGTTCACTTTCTTTTGGTAATTCTGTAGCCCCAGGTAGAGGCAGTGAAGGTGGGCAAAATGAAAATCAAGTGCCAGCAATTACCAAGACTTCTACTCAGGCATTCAGTGCATCATCTGGGAATAATAGCAGACCCAATGAAGTGAAAACTTTGGGAGATGATATGGTGGATGGAATAGATGATGATGACATCCTTGAGGTTTGCTTCCTCTCACTACCACCTTAACCCATCCACTGAATAAAACGTTCCTAGAGTTGACACTCGATATTAATATACACTAGTTTATGACTCAAAAATTGTTTCAGCTGGCTATACACACAACAAGGGCAGGCCAACTGCGTTCTCACTGCACCTGATAGGAATTATACTATTCAATGCATGTAATGATCATAAAGATAGTACCTAGGAGTTGCATCTTGGTAACATTTTTCTCTTCTTCCTAGTCTCATCGTCTCTTTTGGTTTTGCACATGGTTCAAGATCTTCTTGCTTTTAATTTTTTAAAGTTTTTTTTTAGAAAAAGTTGTTGGTATTAATTGGTATAAGGGGTCAAGTACCCTGTATAAGATCACATATACATACATCTCATAGCAAGTTTGAGGAAACACAAAGCTTAAGAAGTTGATAGACATTTTCACTTGTTTTTCAGTAATTCCCCTATTTTAAAGGCCTTTACTATTTTGAACTACAAAGTTTTGCTGGCAAAACAGAAAATTGTAAAAGTAAGGCAATATTTATGTGACATTTCAAAATGGAAATGTGTATTATTGCATCGGTATGGTAGGACTATATTTTTTTTTTCACATATTTCAGTTTTCACCGGCTTCTTGTGGTGATTGCCTTAACTGAATCAAGCCTCATATTATAATCTTATGAGCTAGGCTTTTCAGAAATTGATTAATTGATTTGATATCATTCACAAGGCTCCTTGGTTTTATTTCTCTGGACTATGGAACTACAACTTAATGATCATTCAACTAATTTAGTTTGTTTCTTTTATTTGCAAAAAAATTTTGTTTGTTTCTAATGCTTCTGTTCCTATTTGGTCTCAGGGTCTTGATGTTGACCAAATAGTCATGGAGCACTATCATTCAACTGGTACACCACAGTCATCCATCTCGAAGCTTCCCCCAATAACACCGGCTGGAGACAAATATCACCCTGTTACACTAGACCGGGTTGCTCTGCCTGAGGAGCTGTGTTCAAATTGCAGTCACGGCTTGGAGGCATGTATTTATTTGCACTTTGCTTTGTTGAGTTATTCAGTTCATTCTAGGCTTGATTTGTAATTTTGTTTCCTAAAATAAATGCACTACAGCTAGGACTTTGCCCAGAAGCGACAATTCACTTGCAAGAAATGAAGGACAATCTAATTGCAATATCAAATGAGCTTCTTGACAATGTTGGTGAACTAACCACTGAACAGGTGGAAAAGCTTCGTCAAAATAGGTGTGCTCATGTACTCAGTAATTTTTTCAATTTTACAGTCTGACTAAAGGACTACATTTTCGTAATAGAAGTCAGTTTCCAGAAAGGTGAGTGTGTCTGGCATTTCAGTTCAGAAGCATCGTGCATTATCCGCTATTATGCTTTTAAATGATTTCCTCTGATGTGTACACAAATGAAGAATATCAATCCCATTCTTGTAGTAGTAACTGGTGTCGTTAATAATTACTTGCTGTGGGGTGTATGTATGTTTATGTATTAAGTGCTATCCAAGAACTTCTCTGATTGCATAAGCCCAGTAATAACAAGCAATAAAGCATAAGCAGATAGTACATCTTCTATATTCTGTTCTAGAGGAGAGTGAGGCCATGGATGAAGCTTTAGATTCAAGTGCACAGGATGGATTTTTGATGATAGTATATGTGCTTATATTACTGGAGTTTTTGTATGTCGTAACTCAATTGTGCTGTTTGGCATGTGATAGGATGCAGCTTAATAAGCAAATCCAATATCTAGAGGAGCATGTTCGCTCATTGTTAAATGAAGAAAGAAAAAAGTCTCATTTTTTGGCATCGACTACAACTTCAAGATCTTTCCAATGTGAAACACCTCAAGCATTTGGATCCAGGAAAGAGCCTCCGAGATTTGACACCCATTTTCATCCATTTAGTGAATCTAATGGTTATGACGGATGGAATCCTACATCAGTTTGTGTCACTCCTTCAGAGAGGTTCAGTACCTTTTCTGGTCCTGCAGAAAGGGAACAGTACATTCCCAAGTTTGTTGAAGTTAATTATATTGAAGGTTCATTTGACAAAAAATGGAGTGGTAGAAACTTTCCATGGACTAAGAAGCTTGAGGTTTCTGTCAAACCATATCTTGTATTTTATATGAAATTCCTTGTCTTTCATTATAAGTTAGTCATGATTTTGATTTCAGGATAACAACAAGAAAGTTTTTGGGAACCACTATTTTCGCCCCAACCAACGGGAGATCA
Source organism: Lumnitzera racemosa (assembly GCA_024138005.1). Lineage (NCBI taxonomy): Eukaryota > Viridiplantae > Streptophyta > Magnoliopsida > Myrtales > Combretaceae > Lumnitzera > Lumnitzera racemosa. The sequence goes on along the minus strand of JAMXBC010000012.1, from coordinate 47,874,708 downwards.
TCAATGCCTCTATGAGTGGACATGATGTGTTTGTTTTAATGCCTACTGGAGGAGGAAAGAGCTTGACATATCAAGTAAATAAACTTCAGTTTTGGTTACAGATCATTTGAGTGGTTTTTGTTTGTGCAAAAGTGATGGTTGAACTTCCTTGTCTTGTCCTGTTCTCTAGGATTTTCTTTATAAGAAAATACAGTGACAAAATATCCAAACACATAGTTGCAAGACACCAACATTGCATTATCATCATCATATTTTACTGCAAAGAGCTACTTCCATCAATTTTCTCTTCTGCACCTGAAATTGAATGACATATTTAGTCTAACTCAATGAAATGTTTAGTTCATCAAATTGGAGAGTAATCACTTCTGTTATCTTGCAGCTCCCAGCACTAATATGTCCAGGAGTGACACTGGTAATTTCGCCCCTCGTATCCCTTATCCAAGATCAAATAATGCATCTATTACAGGTGATACTGCAGATGAATAATTTATTAAACCCTATCCTGCTGTTATTCTTACATAGTTTTTCTATGAACTTGTTTCTTCTCAATTTATCTCACAGGCAAATATACCTGCCACCTATTTAAGTGCAAGCATGGACTGGGCTGAACAACAGGAGATTCTTAGAGAACTCAATTCTGATTACTGTAAATTCAAGCTGCTGTATGTCACACCAGAAAAGGTCGCTAAGTGAGTGTAATTTTCTCCAAAATATAAGATCAGTAATATCGGCACCAACATTTTGATACTCTGCTATGTTGCTACCTAGGCCAATGAGACCAACTGACTTCTATGGATAATCTTCACTAAATATAGGATGTGCTAAATGTGTCAATGAAACCATTGTTTCTTGTGATGTTCTAATTTTGCATCTTTGGTGAACAGAACAACTTAAAATCAGTTACTATTTCTGTTTACTCGCTGTTTGAACTATCTGTTTTGTGGGAGAATGCAGTTAGCTTCCTACTGGCAAAAAAAGACAGCAGGTGCTGTCATAACCATTGTTGGGACAAGACTCAGAATGATCTGTTAGTCTTCTGATTTCTAATTTCCAAATACTGCAGATGTTAAATAATGTCCAGTAACTGCTCTTTGCCTCTCTTGACTTTAATCTTTTGGTTTTCACTCTAAGTTGGATGCTCTTCCCCCCCTTTAAAATATAAATTAGTAATGGCGTACTCTTCAAGACCAGTGGATGGTTCTTTTATGGTTTTCTTAGTAGTCAAAATGGAGCTTAGCATGAATCCCGTATTTATCCTTATCATTCTTACCTAGGTAGTTGCTATAGAGGAGAAATTATTGGTAGCTTCCTACAGAGCATCTCTCTTTGTGAATAGAATCAATCCATTCTAGTGGTGTCTCTTCCAATTGCATGGCGCTTGAACCTTCATTTGTGCATTACAAGTAGGAACGGAAAACAATCTGGCCTTGTTATGCTTTTACAGTGTGGGGAACCATTTACCAAGGCACCAAAATGTCTACTAAAAAGTTTTTTTTCCCCAATTTGGTAAAGGGAAAACTTTTGATCTGCAAAGTCACCATCAGCTCACAGTAGACAAGGCTTGTTTTTTTATTTCAAGAACACATTATTCTGGAAATTTTTAAATGAAAATTTCTGGCAATGTTCTGCCTGTGCTTTTATCTTTTGGTTGTTGTTTCCAAACAAATTTTTTTTTTCTAATTATTTCTAAATAATAATTTCCAGTGAAAAGCTTGTACATCTTGGTTAAAGGCTTGAAATTGCAATTCATCTTTCTCATATGGAATATGGGTTTTTTTCCTTTTACTTTTTCCTGTACTTTTACTGATTTTTTTTTTTTTTTCATTTATGTTATAGAGAGGATGCAGTTCAGTAATGAGAATGTCTATTTTATTCTTTCTGCATTTTTTTTTTTTTTGGGTGAATGAGATAATATCATTACTCAAAAAGTAAATAAGGAATGTACAAAGAAAACACTAGCCACTATTCAGCACTAGTATCAAATAAAATAAATGGATACTAGGTTTGAGTTGTGGATAAACAATGTATCTCAGCCATACAAAACACGTAAAAATTTTATTCTTTCTGCTTGTAGTATTTTTTTTTTTTTTTTCGGTGGGTCTGGAAAAAGTAAGTTTGAGTAATAATACAAAATTCAGTTTTACTGGTAAGGCTTTTGATGGTTGTACTTTTCATTCAGTGGTAATTTTGTTTTGAATGCAATATATCTTCTTTTCTTTACGGTAATTGTTGGTTTCAGTCATAGCAAAAGTAGTGGTGCTATTCATTAGTGACAAGGCCACAACTCTTCGTATGTGCCCTTTGATGCATGAAATACAAATGAGAACCAAGACTAGACAATGCTATGCTTGTATCCTTGATGTGTTGATGTGCCCTTTAGAAAAAAAGGTACCAACTCAATAACATACTTACAAATCAGTACAATCGCTGCAATAGTATGCAGCGGATGTAAGCAATTGTGCCAGGAGTAGAAATTCCCTCTTCCCTGACCCACCTGCTTTGCATTCCTTTTACACCATATAGGATACATTCAAACAGTGAAAATAAGTTTCTGTAATCACTGTGCTACTGCTCAACTATGCACAGCAAATAAACCGTTAAACATTAAGTCCAGTCCATGAACCTTCTTGGACACCAATTTCTTAAGCTACTTGTTCCTGTATCTGCATTGAATGTAACATTTTCTATATGGAAGAATAATTAGTTAATCACAATTTTCAACTACTGTATACTTGAATGAGTTTATATTTATTGAATGGGGTATCAGGCATGAGTACTTTATGTAAGTTGACAGGAGGTTTTTTGAATGCTTCACTTGTGCTTCTGTATTTGATAAGAGAAGATTAATTATAGTGTGAATGATACTTCTTTAACATTATCACTATTTTGTGTTCACAATTTTCCTCCTTGACTAAAGGAACTTCTGTCTATGTCACAAGAATTAAAAATCTCCTGATTGCTCTATATTTGTGAGCTCACATTAAGTATTACAACAAATCCTCTACAGCGGTCCTGGTAAAATGTACAAAGCATATTGCATTCTGCTAATTCAATATAATACTTGGATGAAGCTGCCATTTATTTTAGTCTTAAGACTTGATGCTTTGCTTAACTGACTGGAATGTTTCTGATTGCAGAAGTGATGTACTGTTGCGTCATCTAGAAAGTCTACATGCTCGTGAACTGCTTGTCAGGATTGTCATCGATGAAGCTCACTGTGTGAGTCAGTGGGGGCATGATTTTCGACCTGATTATCAGGTTGTACATTTGGAAATCGTTTTGCACTATTGCTTTAGTATGCTTTAAACTGATACATGATGCTCATATTTAAATTGCAGGGTCTTGGAATTTTAAAGCAAAAGTTCCCTAGTATTCCAGTATTAGCTTTGACTGCTACTGCAACTGCCAGTGTCAAAGAAGATGTTGTGCGAGCTCTTGGCCTAGCTAACTGCATTGTATTCCGTCAAAGCTTCAACCGTCCAAATTTATGGTATTTAGTGAAAAAAATTCGCCCTGCTACATTTGACTTGCTAATTTTTTATTTAATTTAGCGACAAGAAATTTCTCCTGCAAGAGTTTAAAGATGGGAATAAATGAGCATATTTTATATTTAAATGTAAACCTTTCTATGTGTGTTATGATGTTGATTCAGGCCCATTGCATTCAACTAATTAAGTGAGGGTCAAATATTGATCCTGGTATATGAATGTAGGCTCTACATCATTGTTACCTTATTAACTAGTATGAAGCATAACTGATACATCTCTAGTGTAGTAGATATTGGTAGAATAGTATATTAGTATGTGTCATGTTAATAAGGGCAGAATTGTAAATGTCCAATGTTAAGTTCTATATCACTTACTAAATAGTATATAAATATTTAGAGCTGGAGGATAGGGAGTTAAAGGGATTGTCTAGAAGATTGTAAACTTGATGTACATACTCTAATTGTTGAAGTATTCAACTTCACCAATTTTCTAGAGTGATTAGGATTCCATCAAGATTCTTCTACTCTCATTTGTACGTTTTTTTTACTGAATCTCATTGAAATAATAAAAGAGTGAAACCACAGGTTGTTTCAATAACCAACTATCTAAGGGTTCAACATGTAAATAAGGGAAATTTTATTTTTATAACTCAACAAAATTAACTTTTAGTTTTGGCTATATGCAGGTATTCTGTCATCCCTAAGACAAAGAAATGCCTAGAGGACATTGACAAGTTCATAAAAGAAAATCATTTTGATGAATGTGGAATTGTTTATTGCCTTTCAAGAATGGACTGTGAAAAAGTTGCCGAAAAGTTACAGGTTTGCTAACTCTGTAATCTTTCTTTTTTACTCTAGAGGAAAGCTTCTTAAATTTTGAAGTCTGTAGGTTTGTCCAGAGAAGCCTTGGTTCGTGCTGAAAATTAGAAAAAGAAAGTGGAATGTGCTTGTCTAGTGCTCTTACTTTTGTGGAAACGGTGTTGTTTGAGAAGTATGTTCAAACTGGATGGCCCATCTGATTAGAAAAGGTAAATAGGATACTGATTTTGTTAGGTTTGAGCTGATAAGCCATTTTTGTCTGGTTGAATAGGTGTGCTGAGCACAAGATATCCTGAGAAATTGCCTGGAATTCTGCTTCTACCCTACTAGTGACCACAATTTTTTTCTTACTTCCCACACGACTCAATTGCCCCAAACCTTTGTGTAGTAAAAGAGGAGGACTTACTATCTCTTGCGTCACAGCCCAGTTTGAGGCAATAAATCCCTCTATCCCTCTCGTCTCTATATTTCAAAACAGCAGGCCTCTACCGCATGTTCCTTTCAAATACCTCGGATCTGATTTATGGTATCCATGCAATGCTTAGTTGGAGAATTTATTATGTTGCTTATTGTACCAAAGACATAGACAATGTCTGGTTGGGTCAATGGCAAACAAATAAGCCTATCAACTAGTCTTTAGTAGTGCTCATTGTTAACTGCACTAAGCATTTCTAGTCTTGCTCTAGGGGAGTTGTTTCTGGTTCGTGAGCTAATTTTCATGTCTCCTTTAGGAGGTTGATGATGTATTTCCATTGAGAAATGAATACGCCCCCTACTCCATCCCTATCTGATCTTACTCTTAAGCTGCTCAATTTCTTCCACATTTCTGGTGATGTTAATATCATCCATTTACAACCAAAATTGATTTTCCCTTGATCAGTCACTTTTACAATGAAAGTGTGGTTTGAGTGCCCTTGCATATAGTCAACTTGCAGTAGAGTGTCACTAAATCTCTTGGATTGAGCTTGTGGAGATTACTTTAGCTTGTAGAAAAACTTTATTTTTCATTTAATATTTAGGTAAGCTGAGATATAATTCATTGCAAAAATTGCACATGGGAAATGTGCAAAAGAGCATACTTGAAATATATGAAATTGAACTAAGTATTACAAAAATATAGATACTTAGTTAGATTAGCTGGCCATAAAACGCTCCAAAGTGCTCTAAATAACAAAAGCCAATTAAAAGGTTACAAAAATGCAATGCAAAGCTGTCCTTTATATAATCTCATAAGAAAGGCCTCGTCACCAATTTGTCTTCTGTTTCTTTCCTTCCACAAGTAGTAGCAGCCAACAGCAAAGGCTTGTCTTTGTAAGGGATTTTAGTCTTTTGCAGTTGGATAAGCTCAGAAAAACTGAGATGGAGAGAGCTTTTGAAGGTTTGCTAGCTAACCAAGTAGTGTTAAGCTCTATACCCTTCCAAAATGCTTTTGCAAAGGTACATTCTAGAAATAAATGTTCAAGGTTCTCCTCATCATCTTGACATAAGTAGCAATAGTTTGTACTAATAAAACCCAAGTTAATTAACTTATCCATGGCTAGGAGCTTCTTCTAAACAATAAACTACAATTTTACTTATATGATATTACGAGTTTATGATTTTAGGAGACTTTTCCGGATTAACTTGGGTGTTAAATTTTTTTTTTTTTTTGGGTAATGTCAGTTTTTTTTAATTATAAATAAGAAGAGAGAATGTATTAAACCAATAAATAAAAGGGTTATTGGATCAAATCTTAGCTATCTATATGGATCTATGCAAATCTATTAGAGCGTCATGTAGGAGAAGGGCCTAAGATAAACAAAATTTTCTTAGCAAGGATCGAGGGTGAAGTAGGTATATCATTACCTTTTTACAATTTCTCTCTTTCCAAAGATAATAACAAAGTACCGAAGGGATCTTTTTTCTTTGAGAATCTGAAAACTTCTAAATGACATCACTACATCTCAAAAGGATGCTGTGCTGAACACTTCCGAGCTAGAGAATTGATAAACTCTTTGGATCTGCAGCCATACACTTCTTGCCGCTGCATATGATGCAAACAAATGTAAATGTGTTTCCTCTTCTTTGTTGCATAGATAGCAGCAATTCCAGTTTATGATACTCCAGCTTAGTAAATTATCTTGGCTATGCAACCTTTTTTGAATGGCTAGCCATAGTATGAAGGATTGTCGTGGCATGTTTGACTTGTTCCATATGATCTTAGCCGACTGTGTTCTATTTTATTGTTGTCACGTTGAGTTATATGCTTCATGGATTGAGAATGGCTTCGTTGGCTGAGGTTTCTAGACAAGCTGGTCAGGTTGCACACCCTTGGATTGGAAGTAGGAGAAATATGGTCTTTAATGTTTTTCCATATTTCTCTAGGTGGCCATTACCAGCTTTCATTGCCTATTATAGAACTGACCATTGCTTCCTTTGGGCAACCCAGGTTGTAAATGGTTCTTTCTCCAAGCCAAAATGCTAATGGTCCTTTAGTGTGCCAATTATCATACTATAAAGATACTTTTTGACCGTTACCCACTTTCCAAAAGAGAAGAAGACCAACCCAAGATCGAGGTTGCAGAAGTTTGTGCTACATTTAAGAGCTTTGAAAAGGATTTTTAATAGACCAAAAGTTTGTGTTCTTAAGAAGCTTGTTCTTGACGCATCTTGGCCATAGAGATTCTTCTTCATCTAAGCATAAGTTCCATATGTGCTTATTTGAGTGACTTTATTCCAAAGAGTGAGATTCAAAATGTCCAAACCTCCTTCCTCCTTTGGACGGAATACTTCTTCTTAAGCTGCCTTTGCTCTTGCCTTGTTCTCATTCGATCCATTTCACAAAAATCTTTTTATTTTTGTTGTAAGGTCCTTGAGAATACTATTAGGGAGAAGAAAGGTGGAAGACCAACACACTTGTAGAGAAAAAAGAATGCTCTTTATAAGTTGAAGTCTCTTCGCATAAGATATAACTTTGCAAGTGCAACGATAGATGTGTGTAGCAAACTAGCTAACTAAGATCTTGCAATCATACCTTTATAATCTTGAAGAAATAAGAGGAACTCCTAGATATTTTACTGGAAGTTGACCTTGAGAAAAGCCCAAACAAGAAATGATGTACTCCTTGTCAACTTGTCGTACTCTACTAAAAAAGATGAGGCTTTTAGTGGGGTTGCATTTTAGACCCAATAAAAGAAAGAAGTTATCCAAGCACTCCTTTATGAGCTTGATTGATTTACAGTTGCCTTTTGAGAAAACCATGAGGCCATCAATGTATGTTTAAGGAATGACCAATCGACATGGTCATACGCCTTGATGATGTAAACCTTTATTGCACATCTGGAGCCATATGAATCATTATTATAGAGATTTAATAATTCTTGTGCCATAAGGATATTTTATACTATGTGTCTCCCTTTGATGAAAGCTAATTGTTCCTTGCCCATTGACTTGCAATGATAGATTTGAGACGATCGGCTAAGATCTTGGAGATGCATTTATACATAGTATTACGGCAAGCAATTGGTCTAAAATCAACAAAGAATGGAGGAGTGTCTACCTTAGGAACCAAAGTTAGGTAGGTTGAATTTATAGATTTTAACAATTTACTTGTTGCAAAGAAATCTTTTGTGGCAGTAGAAACATCCTTACCCACCAAGTCCCAAGTATATTTGAAGAACTTGGCATTATATCCATTTAGCCTTAGAGACTTATCTTTCACCAGTGACCACATAAGATCTTTTATTTCCATGTCCGTGATGGGAGAAAGCAGATTTTAAGTGGAGGCAATTCCTTTGTTGTTTTTGCTTTAGTTGGTTCAAGCAAAATTTATTGTTCTTATCACGACGCTTGATCTAAGTTGCTCTAGATTTTTGATGAAGGAATGATCCTCTGTTTTCTCCTTCTCCTAATCAGTTGTATCAGGATGCAACCGATTGGCTTGCTAAATAAGATCAAGGTTAACTTGGCTTTGTTTACTCGGTTAGAAATGTTTAAGAAGCTCTTAGTGTTCAATTGTTTCAATCTTGACTTAAGGAGCTTAAGCTTTTTGTACACACAATACATAAGGGAGCTAAGCACTTGGGAGCACCAAACTTCTTTCACTATATTCACTCGAGAGGACTAATCAGGGTGCTCCTTCAAAAAATCGAAAAATTTGAAGAAAGAATTTCTGTGTTTGAAAGAAGCACCAAGTAAAGGAATCACAATAGCAGTGGTAAAAAATACCTGAAGGATAGATGTTAACTTCAATTTGCTAGAAGGCATTGATCCATATGGAGTTCACTAGAGCTTTATCAAGTCTATGAGAATGGGACTTGAGGAGCTATGATTTGATCAAGTGTAGAGAGGACTTGAGCATCTCATGTCTTCTAATTCCAGATTGTAGCAGACCTCATTAAATCTATCCATGCTACGAGATATAGCTTTAACCCCCCTTATTCTCTCCTTAAGATATCTACATTCATTAAAATCCCTTGTGATAAGCCAAGGTAAATCAATGTGAGATTTCAAGTAGGCTAAGTTGTCCTACAAATCTTCCCTTTCATTTTCACTATTTTTGCTACACAAAAGTGATGTAAATGGTAAGATTGAGTTGTAAATAGGTACACTTGCAATGCAGGAGTTGTAAAAATGCTCCAAGAACCATCACTGATCCGAACTTAAGTCGCCATGCTACCCATAACTGACCTTAAATTGAGATTTGACATTCCAGTTGTTGAAAGTTCGGTTTTTAATATTTACAAAATCCTACTCTCTAATTTTAGTTTCTAAAATACCAAAAATTGTAAAGTTTTGCTCACTATACAACCTTTTGATAGCTATATTTTTAATGGGGTCGTTCAACCCCTTAATATTCCAAACACCAATGATAACATCTGCTGCCCTTTGTATCTAACTTCTCCTTGTTTATATCCCATGGCTTCTAGAAACAACTCCCGTAATAGCTTTTGATTGAGCTACATTAGCAAGTCATTTACTCTTTGTTGTATATTTACTCTTGCAACATTAGCAAGTCATTTATTCTTTATTGTATATCTATCTCTTGGCATATCAACATATTTTTTTATTTACAGCACACAAACTACTCTTACTCTACTAGCAGTAACTAAAAAATCAAGTAGCAGAATCAAAAGCTTTAGGCTGCGTAGAATATACATGAGTAATAAGCCCAATCACTTTAGTCATTTCAATACCCTTACCCCCTTACTTCCTCTAGAGTTGCTTCCTTGTCCTTAAGGATGAAAGAAGGAAATTGTAGCTTAAATAAAGCCATATCAATACAACAAGAATCTGCCACTGAACCAACAACTGAGGAGCATCCTGGCCATTACGATAGCAAAAAAACAACGGCCTAAAATATGAAAGGGAACTTTTGGATGGAAGTCTTCAATGGAAAATAAATTAGATGGAAGAACAAAAGCGGCTTGAGAAGTCCAAACTCATTTCTTGAGCAACAACACAGGAAAAATTGGGTGTAAATGATAGCCATTAGGGAGTTGCAACTTATAACTTATAAGCCATTGCCCCTATCTGTTTAGCATTTTGAAATGGCTCATAATACTTAGGTGCCAACTTAGAACCATGCTTCATCTTAAGTTTAGCATTCAAAATTGGATGTAAGCAAAGAAATACCCACTTTCCCACTTGAAAAGAGATATATCATGATGGTGTGTATTAGCTTGTTGACAATTACGAAGTTGAGCTGCTTCCAAATGGTGACATATTAAGGCCAAAGTGGCATCCCTCTCTTGTAAGGTTGCCCATAAAGATTGATCGCCAGCTTCTTTTAGAATATAAGTAGGAAATATAGGATGCAACCATCCATAAACGATTTCAAAAAGAGTCATTCAAGCTGTTGAGTGGAATGAAGTATTATACGAATACTTAGCCTAAGTTAACCAATCGACCTAAGTTTGAGGCTTCTTAAAGGCAAAACAATGCAAATAACACCCTAAACAATGGTTTGACACTTGTTTGCTCCCCTGTCTCAAGATGATAGGATGTGCTATAATGTAGTTAGGTCCCTTAAGCTTGAAAAAGCTCCTTCTAGAAAGTACTAAAGAAAAGTAAATCACGATCACTCATAATTGTACGGAGGATGCCATGTAAACGAAGAGCTTCCCTTACTAACAAATCAGCCACCACTTTGGCCGAATAAGGATGTCAATAGTAACAAAGAGTGCCTGTGTTTGGACAATCAATTAAACCATCAGGGTAACATCACATCTTTTGGACTTAGGCATACTAGTAATAAAATCTATGGAGATGTCTTCTCAAGGAGCAGAAGGAATAGGAGGAGGACAAAGTAGCCTAGTAGGAGTGAGGGTTTGAGACTTATTGTGTTGGCAAACTGCACGAGCAGTAACAAAAGAAGCCACATCCCAGACCATGCCTACCTAAAACAGATTAGAAGACAGTTGTTTATATGTTTGGAGAAAACCAACATGCCCGGCTATAGGTGTTGAGTGAAATTCAAGAATAAATATATTAATCCATTAAGAACCAATAGGTATAACCAATTTATTATAACGATAGTGTCATGCTAAGGATGATATCCTTTCTTAGAGTCTTTGCCCTTTTTTAATGGTTGTATTTTAATAGCCAAAGAAGAATCATGCAAAACATATCTTTAATCTCCTACAACTTTAACCAAATAGGACTAGAAATCCCACTCAGTTTAACTTCACGTTGAACTTGAGATATGGAATTAGTAGCTATATTATTAGAGCTAGGCTTATATCCAATAGCAAAATCATAATCGAGCAATTTAGAAAGCTACTTTTTTTGATTAGGTGTTGTAATACATTGCTGGAGTAGATGCCTTAAACTCTTGATCCATATGCACCAAAAACTTCTTGCCTAACAGGTAAGGCCGTCAATGTTGGATAGCAAGAACTAAGGCCATTGATTCTTTTTCATAAGTTGATTTGGCGACATTTTTATCTCTTAACACATTACTATAATAAGCAATTGGTATGTTATGTTGCATTAAAACGGCCCTTATCCCCTTCTTGATGCATTGCACTTAATAATAAAAGGTTGAGAAAAATCTGGCATAACCAATAGGGGAGCACTCACCAAAGCTTACTGTAATAGTCGGAAAGCTTGTAAAGCTTCATCAGACCAATAAAATCCATCTTTTTTAAGCAAATTTGTTAATGTTCGAGAAAATTTTCCATAGTTCTTGATGAATTTGCAATAATATCTCTACTACCGAGAAACTACGCACTGTTTTGATAAATTTAGTATAAACCAATTTAAGACACTGCACCTTATTTGGGTCTATACTCCATCAAAAGAGATGATATGCCTTAAATATTCTAACGAAAGTGCACCAAATGAACACTTATCTTTATTTGCCTTAAAATTCTATGATTGTAGCAAGGGAAATCCTCAAAGGCTTTGGATGTCTATCCATATTAGCACTAAACACCAAAATATCATATAAAAGCACAAGCACAAACTTTCTTAATTGTGGTTTAGATAAGTCATGCACTGTAGTTTGAAATGTGGTCCATGCATTTGTGAGATCGAAAGGCATCACTAAGAATTTGTAGTGACCTTGGTGTCCTAGAAGCAGTCTTAGGGATATCATCCTCAAACACTTGAATTTGGTAATACTTGACTCTTAAATTAATTTTGGAAAAAATTTGTACACTAAACAATTCAGCTAAATGTTCATCTATGATGGGTATTGATTATTTATTCGAAACTGTTGCTTCATTTAGGGCACAGTAGTCCACAAAAAAGAGCCAAGAACCATTTTTTTCTTTACTAAAATTACTAGATTAGAAAAAAGATTGGAGCTTTTTCTAATAATACCAGCAATAAGCTTTTCTTTAATAAGCCGCCTAATCTCACTACTTTGCACTTGAGCATATAGGGTCTAATATTAATAAGATCCTTGGCTTCCTTAGGAGGAATGTGATGATTAATGGGCTTGTTAGGGGGCAATTCCAGGGGCTCATCAAACAATAGCAAACTCAGTTAGCAAGAAAAGAGGATGAGGGTCAACAACACCCTGTTCAACCATTTTTTCAATGCAGTGTAGTTGCTAAATCATACTTTCCCACTCCAAATCAGAAATTTTACTTAAAGAACAATAAGTAACACTAGATTTATACAAAGAGCAATCTCCATGCAAAATTGGATCATCATTCTTTGTGGGAATAGTCATGATCACTCATTTCCAGTCAACACGAATCTCCTTCAACGTTTCAAGCCTAGTTACCCCCAATATCAAATCCACACCCCTTAGCTCTAAAACATAACATACTACAGTAAATTTGTGGCCACAAATCTGCAATTTTAGCTTAGAACATACACAAGATTCAACTACGCTTACATCACCCAATTTCACTCGAAATAAAGAAGTATTATCTACTTGCAATTGTAATTCACTAATCAGGCTACTAGAAATGGAATTGTGGCTATCTCCAGTATCAGCTAAAATGGAAATTGAGTGAGATAATAGAGTACCTTGAAATTTTAATGTCTTTGGTGTGTTTAAGCCACTAAGGACTAGTGAAGACAGTTGAAACTCCTGACCACCAGAATTTGTGCAATCATCAAATTGGATGGCAGTTGCATCAATAATTTCTTCCTCCACACATTCGTCTTGTAAATGATCTGATTCATCCTCCAAAACCAAAAACTGTGTAGACTTATTAGGACACTTATGATGTGCATCAAAAGGTTGGTGACAGTGAAAACAGAGCCTTAAGCTTGCTTGTCCAAATATTCGGAGTATGTGAGCTGCTTTTAAACATGTGTACCATGTGCTGCAGGATGATGTTGGCTCAGATCAGATGTGACATTTGCTACTGAAGTACTCCCTTGTGTTGATGAAGGCTCTTTTCATTGAGAAGACCAAGTATTTGCAGTTCTATGAAGTGCAGGGGACTGGTTCAAATCTCTTTCCCAAGGGTTCACAAAGGCTGATAGTGCAGCTGAAGAAACAGCCGTGGTCTGATTTCATACAATAGATGTTTGGGGCTATGCTTGGCTAGAATAACCTATTTGGTTTACACTGTCACTATACCTATATGTTGGAGACACAAATCCCATAATCAAACTCTTTTTCCACATCAAATGACAAATCCATAGCTTAAGCTAGGGTTGTAAGCCCCAACATTGAAACACAAAATGAAGATCTTTTATCTCAACCCTCCCAAAAAGTGCCCTAACATCTGCAATTCAACCATTGTTGGTGTTAGTGACAACAAGGCTTCAAAATCATCAATATATTGTTCTATGGCAGTGGTTTGTTCAAGGTGGACAATCTTTTAAAAGGATTGTTAGAAGATCTAATATATCTCTTCAAAAGCTATGTTGTTTATATTTCCCAATTCAAATTTGGAATCCTCCATTTAAGACTCTTAAGCCAATATATTGACCTTCCTCTTATGCATAACGAAGTTAGAGGTACCTTTCTCTCCTCTAGTTCGATGCGCTTCAATGTACTACTTTGTAGCTGCGATTCAATTGGTAGAATCGAATCCCTCAAAGATTAGAAGAGTCATGCACACAACATTAGACTAGTATTGCTACACTTTCATTGCGAGAATTAACTTGATCTTTTGGATTAGCTAATTCATCATACTCAATAAACACCATATTAGAATGTTGTCTTGCTCTTACTTTAGCTGCTTGAGAATTTTCTCCTCCTTCATTCGTCACCCTTTTACTCGTCCTTCAACATTTCTTGAATGGCAGTCGCTAGGTTCTCTAAATTCTTATGACTCCTACTATAATTGTTCACCATAGAATCACGAGATTTTTGTCCTTCTTCCATCACAATCAATTGAACCTAATGATTGTGATCTGTAGTAGAAAGGTGTTGTCGAATCTCTAACAAAACCATCGTGAATACCATCTACATTCTTCTCTAGTTCTTTGACTTGATTTTCCATTTGAGTCATGATTGATTCACAATTTCAACAAATCAATCCACAATAGCAAGAGAATTTTCCGATAAAACGGCGCCAATTGATAGAGCAAAAATGTTAAAATCAAGAACTCAAACAATCCAATAGCTTCAACAATAAGTAGTCGAAAAGAGTAATCTTACTTGAGTTGCAAGCTTAGGACAATTTAGCCAATTGTTGAGTAGAGAAACAAAACAAAATGGAAATTATCTATTGCCCCTTGTAACTAGCTTCTCCTTAGTTATATCCCCATGGCTTCTAGAAACAACTCTCCACATAGCATTTGATCATGCCACATTAGCAAGTCATTTATTCTTTACAGTATATCTACTCTTGCCACATCAGTAAGTCATTTATTCGTTAACATTTATCTACTTTTATCACATCAGCAAGTTTATTTATTTATAACCCATAAGTTACTCTTACATTACTAGTAGCAGCTAGAAAGACCAAGTGGCAGAATCAAGAGCTTTAGGCCTCCTAGAGTATACATGAATAATTGGTCCAATCACAATATTCTTTTGTAAGACTACAGAGTACCAATCAACCTTAGGTGTCCTCTCTTTAGTCAAATAGTAATCCGACTTGATTGAGAGTTATTTAGTCTCAACTTCCCTCCAAACAAGCTTGTCAAATGCGGTGATATTAGATTTTAGGCTACCTAAACTATTTGTTATAACCTTCTATCGTGTTCCCCTTAGGCTGTCTCCATTTGTTTAGCTTGTGTAATTTCTCATATGAACGAAACTATTGGGGTATTTTCGTATAAATTTCTTCTTCCAATGCCCTTGAATGGAAGCATTTTCATGTCTAATTGGTGAAATGGCTAATTTAGATTCCTTGCTAGAGAGAGAAGCACGTAGATTAAATTGAGTTTTACCACTTGTGTAAAAGTTTCTTCGTAAGCAATTTCACAAGTTTAAGTCTATCCCTCTTCCACCAATCTAGCTATACACTTTTCTATGCTTTCCTTAGTTCTACGTATTACATTGAACACCCGATTTGCTTCCCATCGCCTTCTTTCCCTTAGGTAATGCACAACCAAATTCTTATTTTGACATATTGCTCTCTTCTCTTCTATAATAACCTCCCTCTAATTAGCATATTTTTTAGAATTTCAACAATATCAATTTGACTAAGGAAAGCCACATATGTTGGAGATAATCTATCATGTCTATGATTAGATATGAGGCACTTAGCACATGATCTCTTTTTGGAAAAGTTATTGGTAGTTCCTCTAACTTCCCTAAGCCTTACTTAGCTCACTTTTGGTCTTGATGCAGCTCTCAGCTTTTTCCCTTGAAGCATCAGTTGATCTTTATCACTTAAATAGTAGACTTAGCTCTTTGTGATGACAAGAGGTCCTGTTGAAGAAATGAAAGGCGTTTGTCTTTCCAATATTAGTCTTGTTACATGCTTGAGATTGGTATCTAGTTACAGGGTTGATGTGGGAACAAATCGTTTGTTATGATTGATTTGTTTTTGTTAGTGTTCCAACCTTTCTTATGCAAACCTATGATGGAAAAATGGGATTGAGGGCTTGTTAAGAGAGAACCCTCTGATCTCTTAAAGCTAGAACTAATGTAAACTAACTTGGTAAAAGATAATTTAGACTTAATTAATAATGATTCTCTTGCCTGTTCATTATTGAACCTCATAGGGGTATTTATACAAGCAATTGGTTACATAAAGTAGCAAAATAATCAATAATTTGCATTCAATACGTGTCTATTATGCGTACTCTTTATAATCACAAGTAATAATAACTACTACTAATTGAATAAAGAACTATTAATATGTTGCTTCTAATATGCATTATTACGGGTGCTTTTCTTTGAAGAGAGACTGCATCTTTTACGCATGCTTTCTGAAATATTGTTTTCCCCAAAAGGCATTGCTAACAAATCTGAATTCTATCCATGAATTTTTTGACACTGGATTGAAGTCTATGAATTCATTTGGGAGGAAGCTGTGGGGACTTATAATCTATTATGTTTGGAAGGAAAGAAATGGAAATCGTTTAGGACTTGGCTCCTTTTCTGTTGATTCGTTAGCTAGAAAGATTCTTGTTTGTTTTCATGCAAATGGATAATTCTGTGTGTTTTAGCCAGGATATCGATTATTTCACCCTTTTTTTGTTATGTTGGTGATCTACTCGACATTCTAGGTATCCTTGTTTTATCTATCCTTTGTGCAGTGGCTTATTAACCCTTTTTTGTATCTTCTTTACAAAATATATACATATAAAAATCTGACCTTACCCCTAGAAAAAGAGGTCCTGCTGAAGAGTTTTGGATTTTATTGTTTACACCAAAACCTCACAATTCACACTGTCAAGTTTTGGATGTTGAGTGGTCAGAGAGGTGTTTTTAGAGACAGATAGGTTTTATAATGGAGTATACTGACTAGCCTGACTTCAACTCTGATGGGGCTTCGATGACAAAGGAGGCTCAAATGATGAAGTGGACTCAGCAACATGAGTTTCAATTGGACGAGTTTTAAGCGTTGGTTTAGACATAGAGAAATCAGTCTCTTTCGTCTACATAAGCTATCAGTTATTTATCATATTTATGACGAGACTTTTGCATATGTTTCTCTAAGTTTGAGATGAAAAGCAAATATTAGTTAATCATTCAGTATCTCTTCCTGAATACATTTGCTGGTATTTCATTTTATGGCTCTTTCTGTAGTTCTTATGATTTTTCTAAGTTATTCCATACTGTCCAGTTTGATGCACATAAAATTTGCACAAAAATATTGTAATGAAAGATACAAGAAGAAAATAATAACAAAGCAGCTAGCATAAAGTGAAAATAACAGGATCCTAAGCCTGGCAAGATGAATTAAATGTTTGAATGTAGAGAATCAAGGACTTAAGGACTCTTATCCATCAAATGATGCTTCCCCATTAGTTTTAATTCTGTATGCAGCCATCTGTTGTAGGCATTTGATTAGAAGAGGAAAAGGCTTATAGAAATTGTCCTTAGGGTGATGATGTTTATTCTGAATGCTAAATCCTATTATGCTAGAGAAGCTATTAGTAGATTCACCCAAATCCTTGGACATTTAACACCATTCAACTAAACGTGATTTTTGCTAAAAATATTGCATTAAGATTTTCTTGAGACGAGAGTTATAATACATTAGACAGTTGATGGTAGGTGTTTTTTCCTCCAGAATAGTTTTTTTAATAATGAATCTATTCTCTGAATAGGTTAAAGCTTGCCTACAAAAATGTAAGGTTAGGATTGTTCATAAATTTGAATTGAACCAAACCGTAAAATGCGGTTCATTTATATTTCAGTTTAGTTGACGGTTTGGTTTAGAGAGAGTTCAAATGGTTTGCGTTCGGTTTGAGGGTCGAATAGAACTTAACCGCTTTGTCCCAATCCATAGTTCTTGTAATTGAAAGATAATAGTTAAGCATATTTTTTAGTTTTAAATTCTATTGATAGTTGAGCATAATTTTGCTTACCTTTTCTTTTTTTGTTATTTGCTTTTTTACTCTCAACTTTCACAATCTACTTCTTTTCCTTTACTATCTCTCATCTCTTAAACAAACTCACATGTCTTAATTATTACCTAAAATGTTATATTACCACGATATAATGTCTTGTGGCTTTACTTTTTGCATAGTATTTTTCAATTTAGATATCAATGTTTGGTTGAACCAAACTAAACCAAATTCCATTTGCAGCGGTTTGTTTCTGAACTCCAAATCATTAAAAGTAGTTTGGTTTGGTTCAATTTAGACATTAATTGTGGTTCAGTTAGTGAACCCAACCGAATTGAACCAGATTGAACCGAATTATGAACACTCTCATGTAGTGTAACATCTCAACAAGCAGAAGCACTTTATCATATTATGTTGCTTCACTCCTTTCTGAATGGTTTATAAAATGCAGATATTCTTGAAATTGATTGTTGCCTATTGGCATTCCTACACTTGAATGTTATGTCACACTAAAAGTGAGCTGGATTTCTGCAGGAATATGGGCACAAAGCAGCATTTTACCATGGTAGCATGGACCCAGCTCAAAGGGCTTTTATCCAAAAGCAGTGGAGCAAAGATGAAATCAATATAATTTGTGCCACAGTGGCATTTGGAATGGGTATAGCTATAATGATGGTATTATAATTGTCTCACGTTTGTGATAAAAGAATAACATGTGACCTGTACCTGTCAGGTATCAACAAGCCAGACGTACGATTTGTAATTCATCATTCACTTCCCAAGTCAATTGAAGGCTACCATCAGGTATGCTATTTCATGAATCTGATGATCATAGCTTTTAGAAATTATTCTCCTCACCGATACTTTGCATATCCAGTGTCTTAATAAAAAATGCCGTGGCATCAATGAATTTAGCATGCTTATCAATCGTGCTATGTTATAGGAGTGTGGTCGTGCTGGAAGAGATGGTCAACGTTCATCTTGTGTATTATACTACAGTTACAGTGACTATGTGAGTATTCTGTACAAAGATTTCTATCCATCACTTTGTGAACTTCATTTGTTTTTCTTTTTCCACCTTTTTTCCCATTCTAGCCTATTGGCTATTAGTATTGGTTTTTATACTTTCATCGTCAATGATCAACACTGGTTAATGTTGCAAAAGTTTAGAAGGTTTTTATTGCTTGAATTTTCTGTTAGATTTGCTTGTTTTGCAGATACGCGTGAAGCATATGATTAGCCAAGGTGTAACAGAACAAGGTTCCTTGCCATCTGGATACCAAAGGAGCAATATGGGGAATTCAGGAAGGGTAGTTGAAACAAACACTGACAATCTTTTGCGCATGGTAGGCTAGCTTCTAAGTTTTAACTGCCAGCTTTTTAAGTCAAGCTCTCTTCTGACGTATTAATCTATAAGACTTCTTCAAATTTTCTAGGTCAGTTACTGTGAAAACAATGTTGATTGCCGACGACTCCTACAGCTGGTGCACTTTGGAGAAAAATTTGATTCGTCCAATTGCAAGAAAACATGTGACAATTGTCTGAGGCACAAAAACTTTGTTGAAAAGGATGTCACTGGGATTGCAAAGCAATTGGTATTGATGCATTTCCATTCTCCTTTCTTAGTTCCTTTATATTGTTTGTTTTGTTATTTTTTAAGCTTGGGCTGATAAAGTTGACTCTTCTAAATCCTTGAATTCCAGAACTAATCCTCTTTTGTATTGCCCAGGTTGAGTTAGTAAAGCTGACAGGTCAGCAATTTTCATCAGCCCATATATTAGAAGTTTACAGGGGCTCGTTAAGCCAATATGTATGTCTTGGTAATATTATGCACTTGCGTTTCATCCTAATTTCTTGGCTATGCGATAAACAAATTATGTTTTTGAAATAGGTCAAGAAACATAGACATGAAGTTTTGAGACTGCATGGAGCTGGAAAGCATCTAACTAAAGGTGAAGCTTCTCGTGTTCTACGTCATCTTGTTACTGAAGATATGCTTGTAGAGGAAGTTAAGAAAAGTGATATTTATGGATCTGTGTCATCAGTGTTAAAGGTAAGAATTACTTCTGTGAATTTTCTGATCCAAGTTGGTTTTCGTAAGTAGTGCCTGAACTGCCTTTGATTATTTCATTTAATTGAGAATTATTATATATGATAATTGTTTTCTAGGTTAATGAACCAAAGGCCCATCATGTCTTTTCTGGATGCCGAACAATTTTATTAAGGTTCGAGATTTCTACCTATTACTACATTGATAAGTAGGCTTCATTTCTCAACCAACATCGATGAGTAGATGGAACCAACTTTTTTGTTGAGTATATGAGCTTCTTACTAAGTTCAGTGAACACCAAGAGCAGATGGCAGTAAGCTTGTAATGGCTTCTCACCCACATAAAATAGAAAGTGCTGTTTATGACTATTCTTTTTCTAAAACTATAACTTTTAGGTGTATTTTTGCATTTTTTTTTTGTGTGTATATATATATATATATATAAATTAATGAGAAAACTTTTGCACATCGGCCAATTAGTTGATCTGAAGAGGTCTTGATCAATCTGACTTAGATCCTATATATTCTACATTTACCATCTGAAACATCTGTTGCACCAAGATATTGGCACTTCTGCCAATTTGGAATTCATCTTGAGTCCTTTCTGCATTTAAGCCTTTGGTTTTGCTATCCATGATCAAGTACTTGTAAGCCCTGGCCACAAGAGGAATATAAGAAATTATGCTCGGCAATAGCTTAGAATCCCCTTGTTTGATTTTGGCATGTTATGTATCTTGCAGATTTCCTTCATCTGTAAAATCTTTGAAGTCCAGCAAATCAGATGCTGTTATGGCTAAAGACTCGACGTTTGGAAAGCCTAGTCCTCAAGTGGACACATCTCCCCAACCTCATTCTGAAGTTGATGTGGTATGCATTTTAGATGATGGCAATGCACATATATTTCTTTATTTCCTCTTCTTTCTTATACGATGGATTTGCTGGCTAATCTTTACTTTGATCTAGTATTATTTGCATTTCTACTTCAGAATCTCTCTGCCAGATTATATACTTCGCTTCGGATGTTAAGGACTATTCTTGTTAAAGAAGCTGGAGATGGTGTCATGGCATATCATATATTTGGGTGAGCTTTGTCTGTTGTAGATTGTTTGATATTTTCTGTAGCCATTTGGTGGACATTAGAGGAAAAGATTACCGACACATTTTTTTATTTTTTTTTACGTGGTATGACTTTGCTGGACAGCAATGCTACCCTTCAGTTGATCAGTAAGAGAGTTCCTCGTACAAAGGAAGAACTTCTGGAGATAAATGGCATCGGCAAGTAAGTATCCGGGTTGTTTTATTCTATGCATGAGCATTGAGCAATGTGTGAACTGGTTAAATCTTTCTATCTTTAGGGCAAAGGTAAGCAAGTATGGAGATCGGTTGTTAGAAACTATTGAATCTACTATTAGAGAATTCTACAATGGAGATAATAGAAATAGCAGCAGTAGCAATTGTAGTGCAGACTCGTTAAAGAAAAGAAGAGATTCAGACAGAGATTCAAATTCGAAAGGCGATAATGATGATAATTTCACCAAAAGTACTGGTCGGTCGAAGAAAAGGGCAATAGTGAAGCATTGTGAAAATGACATGCATCAAGATGTCAAAGAGCTTGGAGGTGTCAGTGAATGCATAATTGATTTAGATTTTTCTGATTCTGATTGTGATTTCGAAATGGATGGCTCAAATCTGAAAACCGACAAGACTGATGCCGGAAGAATGTTGCCTTTGTGGGAAGCTTCCTGAGTAGAGGTTCATTAGGTTCTCAAAATGTGGTATAAATGGTTTGATCACCATTAAAGGTTTCATTATGTATTAGGCATGCTCTCATTTATTTCATAAGGGAAGAGGAATGTATGATGTATACCGTAGTGTACTCACGATCCTACCAGTAAGAATCAAGGTTTTTTTGCATTATACATTTCTACTCGTTGGCTGATTTTGATATTTTTAGTGCTTATTTTACCAAGCTGTCTGCCTCGAATTTCGTTTTAAATGTTCTCTTGCCCTACGTTCTAAGAAAGATGGTTATACATCGAGAACACATCCGCTGGAAAAAAAAAGATATCGTAAAAAGAGATTCCCTCAAACTTATTGCGTTTGGGGACCTGGGAATGTGCACACAAGATATGTGCATTCAATTTTAGATTTGTCTGAAATGAGGCTTCAGTTAAAACAAAAAAAGGACGTGTACAAGGGAAATGCATCTTCCTAGTAAAACTAAAGGCACATAAAAAGAATACGCCTTCTTTTGCAAAATTGAAGGCGCACTTCAGTTGTGCGCTTTCACTGTAACATTCCACCACGCCGATTACAGTAGCACAATCTACCCTAAAAATACATGTAGAGAATACAGCATAATCTCCCTACGATCATAGTAACCGACTCCATTCTCTTACATTCATCTACCTTCTTAGAATAGAAAACTGAGTACTTGCCCATTTTGAATTCACAAATAGAAAATTTTGCATCATGCTTGATGCGGTACATTTTCACAACCCTCACAATATTTTTCTTCGTGTTAAATCTCGTACTTATTCTGAGATCATCACCAATTAACACATTTCTACCCTTGGTATTCATAGTTTGCTCATAGTTGATGTAATAGCCATCACTCACTAGCATTGAAAAAGGGGATATGATCCCTAATCAATGAACCAGTTATACAAACCTCTAGTAGAGGACATGAGTCATATTAGCCTCTATTGCATGTATTGGTGTTAGAGTTGGCTCCATTGAGCTTAACTTTGAGCTTTGTGGAGGAGCTATAGTCAATTCAAATTTAGTGTTCTCATTTGAGGCATCCCCATACTCATCTTTAGAATCGTCCTTAACCTCATCCTTCTTGTCATCGAGAGTACAATCTTCATTGTTATCCTCATTATTGTCTACATTACTATGTGTTTGGCAATAGGGTCATATGATGCCTCTACTTGTAGAATTGGTTTAACTGCTTCGTTAATAATATTTTTATCATTACTTATATGTGCAGACAAAGGCAGTTAATCAAACTTCTCAACCACAGGTTGGTTAACCATCATTGGATGCATTGATAGTGTTGTTTAGCTCGAGGTATTTGCATTGAATGTTTGCTCTTTAGGATAGTTAGTCCTTTCTTCCTCACAAATTCTAATATACAGGAGGTGGAAATGAGTTGGGCTAAAAGCTTTTGTCATTTTAAAGAGATTTTCAACATCGTCGTTGTCTTCCATATTTACGAAAGAATAGATAATAACTCCTTGAATATGCATTAGTATACTTGTATAGTATCTCGACCCTACCTACATCAGGATCGATTTTGGTGTTATGGTAAACCTTTTCCCACATTTTGGCAAAGTATACATTTGTTCTCAATTTCAACATTTTCACCGGGTCCTTATCATATTTCGTGCTAAGGTTTTCCCTCATAACATTTCCCTGGGCATATACTAAGAATTTAATTAAACCCACCATTTTCAAACTATCCATAGCATAATTAACATACAATGTTAGCCTATTGTATGTTGCACAATGGACATTTCAACCACATCAAACTACCTAATATCTTAGCTAAACAAGCTCCTCACATGCATTTCATCAAATACATGGTATGCATTGTGCATTTCATTTCAAAAAACCATATTCCACTACTATCCCATACCACATTATACATTCTACTTCATGTAAAAGTTATTACTTGTATTTCAACCACATCAAACTACCCATTATCCAAACTAAACACACTCCTTACATGCAATTCATCAAACACATGGTATGCATTGTGCATTTTGCTTCAAAACACCATATTCCACTACCATCTCGTACCGCATTATACATTCTACTTCATATATAAGTTTTACATTTACTTATACTAAGATTCACACACATCTATATCATTTATATGTACAAAATATAACAAATTGAACAAGTAAAAATCAACATTAAGGTAACTTCAATTTCATGAAATCTGTAAAAAATTAATGAAAATTTTAAACAAATCAAGTGAAAAAAAGAGTTTACCTTTGATTTTTGGTGGAGAATCGAAAAAAAAAAAAAGATGAAATACAAGAAGGGTGTGAAGAAAGCGTTGGAGATGAGAAAGTTTGAGGGGAAATTTTTTCGGAAGTGTTGATGTGTGCCTTCTGTTTGTGTTTTGTAGTTTAAAAAATGGCACAAGTAAAATGCATACAGGAATGCTCTTCACTTTTGCATTAAAATGAAGGCACATTTCCTGTATATGCCTTCGGTTTTATATATTTTATTAAAGAAGGAGCACATTCTTCTGACCTTCCTAACCCTTGAGGTGGGGTGTTGCATTTCTCTTTATACATTACTCATTGAATAAACAGAAGCTTGGATTGTGTTTTCTTCTTAGCTTCTGAAAGTTAAATTCTGATGATGAACCTAAAGGCTTTTACTCTTAGCATGTGAAGATGGGTCCGTAAGTTACATATGAAACTGCTTAGGTTCCTCCAGTGCAGTGATGCAAAGAAAGCTTTGGTATGCAGACAGAGACAAAAATGTATTACTGGCAAAGAAAAAAAAAAAAAAAGAAAGAAAAAAGGAAAAAGTGGGTAAAATGAAAGACAGAAAGAAAAGAAAAGAAAATAAGAAAAAGGAAAAAAAAAAAAGAAAAGGGTAAAATGAAGCTTCATGAGGATATTGGACATCGTCTTGATTGAACTCAAAAATTACTTTTATGGTATTTTCTGTTGCAGCATAGGGATGGAATTTGGTTTCATGAATGTGCATGTAGGATTTAGATAGCTTTCATGTTTCGGTTTTGTATATAAATTACAGTTTTATACAAATATGGGCTCTTTTCGAAAAATATTATGGAAAAAGGCTCGTTTTTTTTTTTTTTTAAAAGCGAATATGATATAGTAAAAGTGAATCAAGTAAATGCACCTTTAGTTATTTATATTTTTTACATTGAAGGTACATGTATTATAATAAATTATACTGAAGGCGCATACATTACATGTACCTTCAATATTATTCTTTATAATTAAAAGCGTATATACTACATGTGCCTTTACTATACTATCTTTATAAATCTCAATTCGTGCAACTAGAGTTCATTTTTAACTATATCAATTTCTAAAATTTTTAAAACATAGAGAAAACCCATATTTGAAATATCGGATCATTTCTTAACACGAGTGTATGTTTAAAACAGGTAATAATCTATAATTTATAGGCATGTTATTTATTTATTTATTTTAGTAATAATCGACATTATGCAAAATTTTTTCTAGAAATAAATTTGTTACTTAATTATGTAGATTTCGTAATAATAAATGTACTGTAAGTTGTGTAAATTATTAATATTTCATGAAAATTTATTATATGTTGTCTAAGTTTAGGAATTTTTTATATTATGGTACATAAGTTATACGAATGTAGATATGAAAAATGTTGGGATGTAGGTGGAAATTGTTGTATAAATATTTTTTTTGAGCGTGTTTATTGTATTAGGTTGAATTAAAAAGTTAAAGTTAGGTATTTTGCGATGCAACTTAACGAGATGATTAAGTGTATTTTGTAAAGCTATCCTTTAGTGTGTAGATGAAATTTTTAATGTTATCTAAATATTCGGTTTATCGTGGTATTATTAGGGTGAAAATGGTAGATTATGTGAAAGTTATTGTCTATGTGAACGGAAATATAGCGATGGGTAGTTGGAGGCCAGAGTATGATTGGAGCCTGCTAAGAATTTGAAAATTAGGAAAGATTTGAACTTCTCTCATTTCAGTCAGCGAATTTGTGGATGTGCTGGAGTTGACTCGAATGGTGTTGAACTTGTGCATAAATATCTCTCTTTCCATGATGCTGAAGTTGTCTACAAATTAATGGCCATTAGAGATGATAAGGATGTTGAGAATTTCATTGAGATGGCAGAATATTTTGGGGAATGGAGTATTCGGGAAGTGTACATAAGGTACATTGGGAAATTGAGTACCTGGGACGAGCATGAAATACATGAGCTAGACAATCTAACCTTTCCGAATCTTAATGTGCATTCAACAATGACTAGTGTGGAGCATGCAAATGTGGATCAATCAAATCAATTGTACATGGATTTCTCTGAGTACGAGCACATAAATATCATAGAAGAGTAGCATGATGAAGCATTGGGTCCCATTATCGAACAAGGAGAGTCTTATGATCTGTATGTAGAGAGAATGGCTATGGACATAAATGTTGATGATGATGGAGAGGATGGGTAGATGTAGATGGTGATGAGGATGATGGGGATGGTGATGAGGATGATGTTGGCGTTGAAGATGACCACGTTGAGGATTTAAGAGAGGCCCAGGTGAGACCATAAGTTGTTGAGAGCAGTGTATCGGTATAGCCATTTTTTGGAGATGGCTTGATCAGGCCTTATCATCGTATTGGCAAAATATTGTCTAGCAGACAGTTTCAAGACTTACCGCCAGTAAATGAACCGGTGGATAAGCTTGTGAGAGATCCTACCCAAATTTACAGCAGTCGATATGATGGCAGTGGCTACGTAACATTTGAGAGAGATGTTAATGACATGTGCAGTAACATCGGTAGTTCCAATGAATTGAGTGTCGGTATGCGTTTTAACATGAAGAAGGATCTCATAGATGCGGTGAAGTTGTTCTACCTAAGGAACTATTGTGATTTCATGTGGACATTTCGAAATCGATTGTATATGTGGTCTGTTGTAAGAAGAAAGAACAGGGTTATAAGTAGGGGCTTCATGCTTGTTTGAAGAAAGTAAAGGGTCTTTTCAAAATAACAATTCTAGAGGGTCCACACATTTGTGTGAACCCGATGATGAACTAGGATTATCATTAGCTTGATAGCAACATAATGGCTACGCCATTCTAGAGTGTCCATACACTTCCAGAATGGTATTTTTGAGGTTTTAATTGGTAGTCGAATGATGAGGATAGGATTGAAGAGAGGAGGAAAGAAACATACAGTTGACTTCAGGAGCTACATTTGCACTTGTCAGAAGTGGAAAATATATATGATCCCTTGCTACTATGTATATGCTGCTGTAGCGAACATAAGGGTGGATAGCAAATCGGCAATAGGTCCATAGTATAAGTGGGTAAACCAGATAGATTGTTACTAAGCTCATTTCTACCCGATTAGTGGCGAGTTGAATTGGCCACAACTTAACTTCCCTTATCTCCACTTGAACATTGACTTATTACGAAAGAAAGGTAAACCTAAGTGTAAGCGATATCACATCGAGATGAATGTTTGAGAACGGTTGGACAAAACTAGATGTAGTACATGTAGGCGGGAAGGACATAATAGGAGGAGGTGTATGGAGATTAATAAGGCTGGTACATATTCTCTTTCTATCTAGGCATTACATTATAATACATTTATAAGTGTAATTATTGGATTTTTTTTTTGGTCTACTAAACATGTTTGTATGTGTTCGTAGGATAGATGAAGCCGGGATTGATTAATTTACGTGTACTTGCGAGGTAGGCTAGTTACTGTTTACAGGCTATCTGGGAAGGTAGGGTGAGTAATGTCATTATCATTTACAATCAATTCTCTTATTAAAGATGTGTTATTTGCTAACTTACTTGAATGTTTGTTTAGGAGGCGGCCTATGCACTATAAGTACGGCGTAGTTAGATGTCATTACGTAAGGACGAGTGTGATCTCTCTATACATCCTAGGGTAGAGCCTTATATATGGGGGGCTGGGTTTTGGGGAGTTGCACAGTTCTCATTTATTATATTAGATTGGCATATAATTACAACACTTGTCGAAAGAGGGGGGCCTGAGATACACATGTTCCATTTACCTACTGGAAAGGCGACCATCATATTGCAGAATGTTGAGGTCCAACTTGGACTTCAAGTTAAGGGGTTCATGGCAGCAGGTTGAACTGAGATGGATGATGAGGAGAGTTGTGCTAATGTAGGGAAAAGACTGCGGGGCATGAGGCTTGCTTGGATGAGGGGTGCTCTCTTATTATCGACTCATTACAAATTTTGTGTATATATTGATTATTTGAAATAGAATTTGCTTTTCATCAGATATTGCAGTTCAATGCATTATTTATTTATCCCAGTTTTATAATTTGCAATTATTTTTTCTTTTATTCTACTTGTATGGTCATTGGATAATCATCTTGTGCGCTTATTTCTTCCCTACTTGCTATGTTTGTTGAGGTGTTCTACCAATTGTGATTTTATGTAATTGATTATTGTATCAAACTTTCTCTTTAGTTTGCAAGTTAAGTGTTGAAAGAATATTATTTTATTGTTTCAGACTAAGGGAAATTGGATGTGTCTTCAGTTCAAATTCCATTAAGATAGCCTACTGAAGACACATGTACTGAATGCGTTTTTAGTGTTAAAATTGCCTACAACTGAATGAATGCACCTTCACTATATTATATTCGTATGTTTTTGAAAACGAGCGCATTTTCGTAATACTTTTGGGAAAAGAGGCAGCATAAAACTCATAAATTACCTGAAATATTTGAATTCGACAAAAAAATGACAAAGTTAAAATCCCCCTTTCTTATATTTTTTTTATTTTCCCCTTTCTTTCTTTGGGTTTACTAATTGAACAAGCCCTCGACACTTCTAGAAATGATCAATCGTTCCTTCAAAGTTTTGAAACTGCCGTTGTAGCTTTCTAGCTCAAGCTACATATTTAACTTTTCGTAAGTTTTGAATTCATGAAATCACTTCTATCTAAAAATCTTTAGCATCATAAGTGGAGGTTCTTTTTTCTAGATTACTTAACTATAGATGAATGTCGTATCACGTAAAAAAACATCATTAAAATTTTATGGATTCGTAGGTTTGCACTAGTCGTGAACATTAAATAATTTCTTAAACTGCAAAATAAATGTTGAACATGATAAGATGAGATCATCCTTTCAGCCCTTTTGAGTGCCTTGGTAGTGCCAAACTTATTAGTATTTCATATTTTACTAATTAATTATATACTTCCTGTCATCTTTGAGTTTTTACCTGTAGTTGTTTGAGTTTTGTGCATATGAGGCATGCAAAATAAGATATAGTAAAGGGATGTCGGGGGGTTGTTTGACGTGGCCACTTCGATGCTTAAGTTTGCAAGTATTCTGAGAGTAATGGATCATCTAAGGTGAAATTGTCTGAGTTTATCAATGTAAATAGATACTTTGAAGGCAGACCTAATGACCCAGTGGAGACAGAAGATTGGTTAGCACGGATCGAACAAACCTTTCAAATCTATGACATCCCAGAGGATTTAAAGGTAACTTATGGGACGTTTATGCTACACAAAGATGCAAGGATATGATGGAACTTTAAAAATGAAACTATGTCTTAACCTATTACCTGGAAAGGGTTTAAAGAAGAATTCTTGAAGGAATATATTCCAGAAAGTTTACGGAAGAAACTTCAAGGAGACCTACTTCTTGTACGAAGAGGGAGTCGAAGTATTAGTGAATATGAATGTGAGCTCCGGCGATTGATGCATCTTACATATCCAGAATTAAGAAGTAGTGATCAATTTTGTATACAAGTGTTCTTAGCAGGACCAGATCTGGAGACTCGAGTCAAGTTGAAGGAATTTCAATTAAAGACTTATAATGATATGGTTGAAAAAGCAAGGGTGATAGAAAATGTAGGAAAAGAATTCGTAGAAAAGCAAAATGAAGAAAACAGGAAAATCTCAGAATCAGATGAAGAATCCATGGATAATGCTAATCAGAATGGCAAGCGACCCATTAAAGCATCAAGATCACAAGTAATTGAACCAATTGTGAAGAAACCACACTAGCTAAATTGCTGGAAATGTAACCAAGATCACCGGCCAAAAGCATGTCCTCAATTAAAGGAAAATGTTCTTATTGTGGAAAAGTTGGACATACAGTAAAATGGTGCTTTAAAAGAAAGAGTGCTCCACTATGTAATAAATGTGGAAAGCGCGGTCATACTACTACTGAATGTTATTAGAAGTGAGTGGCTTGAAAAGGAATCTAGTGACTTATGAGAAACTCTAGAGATGTGATGTAAACAGTACGAACAGACTATGTATATGACATATGTTGTATGAAGTTATTAGGATGTATCTTGGTAAACGTTAAGTACTAATATAAGTTTTGTTGATTATATGTAAATGTGGTGCTTATGAATAATAAAAGGAGTTTCCGTAAGGAGGTATCTCAGTCAAGTTTCGAGGACGAAACTTTTTGTAAGGGGGGAAGAATGTAAACCCTGCAAATTTAGCTTCCTAAGTATAGAAATAAACATCTAAACTGTAGATGATTTCCTAAACTCAAAAGAGCCAATGAGATTTAAAACCGATTAAAATCTCAATCCAAAACCTAGAGTGGATACGAAAAACCTTAAATCATCAATTGAACCCCTAATCGTATACGAAGACCCTAAAACCTCGAACCACATCAAAACCCTAAGATAACAATTGAAGATTTAATCGCGTAAGAATATATGAAATCCTAAATGTGGAAATACATTAGAGATTGTGCCCTAAAGTAATAAAAACCCTAAAATTTTAACTTTAAGGATACAAAAGCACTAATTCACTATAATTTACCTTAAAACCCTAATTGATAATATAATGCTCATATTTTGCCAAATCATTAGTAAAAGGTTAGAGATGACCCTCATTCATGCTTATATGATTCGAATCCTCAAGGAATCAATTAGAAACTAAGATAATGAGTCATAGATTATATTTATCCCTTAAGTATGTGATTAAGGTAATCTCACTTAGAGTTAGGGTTATAGTTGAAGATTAGGTTACATGTAGTGAACTTTAATGCTCAAATTAGTACTTTTTACACTTGTTATCCAAAGTAGTTTATCAAATGAGATATATGGACTCTAAAGACCTAAAGTAAGATCTCATCAACCACATTTACACATCAATGCATCATATACCTCATTTCTTCTCATTTCTTCTCATTTCCTTCATTTTCCCCCTAATTTCCCTTAATTACTACATTATGTGCACAAAATTACACATACTTAAGGAATGTTGACTAAGATAACACATGTTGACCAAAGTCTAAAAGTTGACCAAGTCAACACATGTTGACTAAAGTCAACATTTTGAAAAGTCAACAAAAGACTAAAGAGATAAAGAAAATATCTCTTCCTTAATGATGGCTTTTCTTTTCTTTCTTTTTGATTTTTTTCCTTCTCCTTTTCTTCTCAATTGCCGTCCACATCTTCTCCCTTTTAGACCCCACCATTCTCTTTCTTCCATAAGCAAAACAAATCAAAAGAAACAAACCAAAAATCCTCCTCCATTGCCGTGAGCTTCCATCTCCATTTTACCTTCAACATCTTCCTTTTTGTCTCCTTAATTCCAACATAAGCAAAGGTATGTATCTAAGTTACTTTCTCTTGTTTTATCTTCTTCATTAGTTAGTTAATTAAGCATATTAGATAAGTAATTATGTGTTTAGTATTGTCTTGAAGAAGAGGAAACAAAGTTTCCACCTTTAAGTATAGAAATTAGAACTTTTGAAGAAGAAGAAAGGAAGACATGAGTATATGCTTATAAGTGTGTACACATAAGGAAATACCAAAAGAGTACAAGTATGTGAACCTTTGTACATGAGTATTTATCATGTACATAACCTAACCTAAGACCACATCTAACTATAGATACCTATACTACACTAAATACATACATAAAAACACAAAAGGATGAAATTAGGAAGTTTTTCTTAAGGAAAGCATTAGGCATACGAATTTTAGTATAAAAATACGTATCCAACCGTATAAGTATATGAGTATGTACACACATATAAATACGGTATAAGTCTAAGTATAGGTATAAGTATATGTATGTATAAGGTATATGTACATAAGTATAAGGGAAGAAGTGAAATGTACATAAGACATGTACATATGACATAAGCATGAGGTGAGGTTTACGTAAGCAATAAATGAAGTAAGTGATGAGGTAAGTAAGCAATGATATAAGCATAAGCTTATAAAAGAAGAAAATAAGTATGTACATGTACTTAGGATCCAAAACCTTAAACCTTAATACCCTTCCTAAATTGAATCGAACTTAATCAAGGACATAGATTAGTAATACTAATGTACAAGTCTCTAAGTATAAGAATAAATGGCTAATTAAATCATTAACTACTAAAATGGAACATAAAACTAACCAATAGGAATAATTAAACTTTAATAAGATAAAATGTCAATAAATTTAGCCCATATCGTAAAACGCGGGTCCTAACGTCCAAAACGGACATCACCGTGTGAACGTACGTCCGAAAAGGATGAAAAAATGAATATAAGTTTGCAAATATCGGAATCAGAACAAAAAGTTGCAAAATACATAAAGGAAGCCTCATACCTTACTAATAGAAGAAAATAGTTACTATTAATCTCATGGGATATGGTAACCCTATATACACTATACTCGGGTTATATTGGATGAAACTAGATAAACTACAATAGACTTTTAGTTAACTAAGGAGTCTGAATTCTCAAAACACTTATAAGTTTTACCATTTTGATTTAGGCGTTCGATATCGAGTCCTGGAAACCCTAAAGGCTTGGAGAATGAGCAATAATCCAGGTGAGGGAGTTCTGATGACCTGCTACTTGCTTGTGCGTGTTACTTGTATGATGTTTTGCTGTTTGCTATTGCTTGTATGTTTGAATGACTGTTCTGCTTGTATGTTATCATCCGTGTGATCACCTTTTTAAATTGATAAATATAAATATCTGCCTAAATAACCGGTTCTACTCGTCGCATGTCTATGACTTGGTAAAGGTATGAATGGAGAGTGCTAGCCTTGCAAAAATCTTAAGAAAAGTATTTTTGGAAAAAGCTTTTCTATTCGTGAACAAATTTTTTTTCATGATCGCTGTAAGGGCTTGAGGAGCCATAAAGAGTATTTTCAACGTTAAGGCAAAGCTAGCATGGGTTCTCCACTTGATAGCGAGAGGACTCGCTTTATTGTGCTTATAAGGCCCTGGTTAAGTTTTGGTTGCGAGAGGACTTGCATGTTTGTGCCCGAGGGGCCTTGGAGGGTGGATAGTCCTAGTTTGGACTCCCCCTATTTGGATTGAAACTCTTTTCTCGGCTAGGGTAATAGTCGAGTTTTTCCTAGTGGGGTGGTGCCCCTAGGTAGCCTCATGCGGGTAAGCTGAGGTGCCCTGTGCGGGTAAATACAAGGGATAATCGAAATGTAGGCGACGTAATTCTACACCTTCCATAGTTCTAGACTCCTATGGATGTGTTGCTTGCATTCATCACGCCTGCATTCATTATGTATGTGGATAGCTTGCTTGCATGTGTGATGATAATGTGTGAAAACTTGCTTGACCGGTAATGGTGAGGAATGAACTTACTGAGCTGTTTTATGCTCATTCCCCCTTAGTTTTCTTTGCAGGTTTACATACGATGGGATTGGGATATGTCTCGAGTGTTGAGTACGAGATGAAGATATGTACATTAGTATTAGGAGCAGTTGAGTACTTTTTAGATGATACATAGACATCCTTTGTAGAAAATATTTATTTATTAAACCTTACTATAGTGTTAGTATATCCTGTCTTATTATTTGGTAGGGGATACTGATTCTCTGCGGTTCTGAGGAACTGTGGGATATCGGATACCCATAGTTATTTATATTTGTATTCTACAGTAAATTGATTACTCAAAAATCAGTAACCTTAGCGATTAATCATTTAGAGTCTTGCAATCTCTGACTTGCAAGGCGGTTTTCATAGCATGGGTGCACACATGTTGTGGAAATTTTAGGTAATCCTACTAGGCCCCCTTTAGGGTCCTGACAGGGCTCTTGAGAGTAGTAAGTGATCTGGAGTAATATGTAAGCTTGGTGCATGAAGTCTAGAGAGCTATACTGTTGGGTGGTAGCTTGGTATTTATAAGAGAGTGGAGCCGACAGTTGGAGGTTAGTTAGTGGGAGAGATCTTCTCCCACAAGTGTAAGAGTGTGGAATCGTTGGATTGACTTGTTCTACTAATTCAGGATGTGGCTGTTTCATCCTTATCTTGCTCATCTTAGCAGTTGTAGAGCTTACTAGGCTTGGTCCATACAGGCCTAAGGCTTGGGTTTATAGGGGTAAGCTTTAGGCTATGAGATGTGTCGGATTGGGTCGGGCCTGAGATGCCTATGTCCAAAGTGCCTTGTCAATACTTGCCATCCCTTCCCTTTACAGTCTTGTTACTGAGGTGAAGGCAAGGAGAAGGGATACATGGGTTGCTTAGGTGTGGTTGATTCGATTCCAAGGAGTTCGACCTGGCCCTATGGGGCTAATGTGATGGGCATATTGAACTAGATTGGAAGTTGGCCATGGTGGAGGTATGTTAAACAATGGATTCTCAATTTGAAAATGTCTGAGGCTAAAGGAGTAGGAGTGTTGAAAACCTCAGTAAGGCTTAGGTTGGGGTATAAGAGCAAGATACTATTGCAACTAACTGGGCAGACGCTTCAAGGCTACGAATCGGTCCGTTCAAATAGTGTTTGACAACGATTGAGCAAAAACAATTACGTCATTCCTTTATCATACCGACTAAGCAAAAGTTGGATGGGCCCTGAAGAAGCTTCTTGTTGAAGGAACTTTTTCGAAATGTGATTTTTGCCCGCTTATATTCCATACATTAAATGCGGCATGACAGGTATCGTGTTGTAGTAGACTAGCATGCAACTACATGCCTTTAGGCTTTTAAAGGTAGCCGTCTGATCAAAGTGCTTTGCACGTGTCAGCTATGTAGCTTTCCATGGAATTTGAGCTTATATAGATCCCTATAACTATCTTTACGGCTTCCTAGGCAGTTTGCTTATAAATAGGATGATCACAAAGAGAGATCACTTTTCTAGAATCTTCTCGTTTAGTTATTATAAATTTTGTGTTCGAATTCAAACTTTCAAACTTTCTTCAAAAATTTCCCAAGGTCTTTGTTCCTTCTTCGAGTATTACAACCATGTCAACCAATAGAGGTGAGACTGATTCCTCTTCATCGTCGCGTCTCTTTAGTTTAGAGTCTACAAGGAGTTATCCCCCTCAGGCATCGGAGAGAGACGTCTTGTCACTAGCACAACTCAATAAACCCTTGAGGATGGTTGTGGAGGCACTGAATAGGGCTAGAATCATCAATGCCATCCTTCGAGATGTATATGCAGATGTTCCCTTACCTCTCTCCCCCTCGAAGGATTTGTTTGATGCTCTTGAGATGGGAAAGGGGCTTAATATTCGTGTGAGTAAAAGTAAGCAATTTACCCTTAGTTGGATCATAAGTAACTTCCTTATAGAGGCGATCCCTAGGTAGCGGATTAGGTTGTTGGGTAGGGATTAACAGGTAACCTTACTATTAAGGAGATGCTTCACAGTCTTTGAGAAGGGCCTAGAGTTTAGGCAGTGCCTTCCTCCAAGCCACTTTGAGAAGGAGTTCTTCAATTACCACCGCTGCAGTCCGTAGTACGTCCTTCCCAATAGGTGGAGGGTATTGAAGGCTTTTCAGGTACTCTGCGAATATCTGGTGGTAAGGGCTACTCCTGAGCTCTTCTATCACTTTTATATATGGAAAAGTGTTGGGGGGTAACCTTACCTCTAGCCATACCTAGGGAAGAAGCTGTTCTACGACCTTGTAGATTTGGTCAAAGGTTGGTAGAACAAATATGTGGTAGTTGAACTACCTGAGGAGGCGGATTTTTGGGCTTGGTAGACTTGGATAGTCCGTATCGGAGGTGAGAAGGGCCTTGGTCCTAGCGATGCCGAAGCTGCCTAAGAGATCCTGGCCTTTATGGCGTTGAGATACGGCTAGGAGATCAATGCTATTGAGACCGTGGAGAGGTATTTCCAATACTCGATCTCTGAGCTCTTCCCCAGCATGAAGGAAGTTGTGGTGGAGAAGTGGGCTGAAGGTATAGGTATTTTCGGCATCCGATTAAGTTGTGCTAGTGTTGAGGTGCTTCCTTCGGTGCCTGTAGGATAGGAGGACTCCCTTAGCCGTGCTGGTTACGATGGTGTTTTGTGAATGGTCTTTGTAGTCACTTTTGGTTTGTTCTTATTTTCCTTTTCTAAATTATGATTGGATTCTTGTAGGTAAAAATTTGGCCCTGTGATGGATAACCTGATGAGATATCGTTAAGCTAGAACGAGGGCAGATCCGATAAGGGGTAAGATCGTAAAGCTGAAGCTAAGGCCTAAGGAGATCGTAGGGCACGGCTGAAGTCTGTTCCTAGGGGGGTTCCCATGGGCATTTAGGATAAGCTCATGGATGTGGAGTCTCTGGGTGTGGCTCTGCCTTCTCCTACCTTCATCCATTCTATTGAGCCCATCATTGTAGGTGATGAAGGTGCCGAAACGAAAGGGCCTAATGTACAGATGCTTTCCCCTTAAGGGTGAGGGAGGAAGAGATTGAGGAAGGGGCTGCCCTTCTTCAAGCTGCTGGCTAGAAGCGTAAGGCTCCCGAGATGTCTGGGGAGCTAGGTCTTGAAGTGAAGAAACAAAGGCCCCTAGTGAGAGTGGCTTTGAGCAAGGGCGAGTGGAATGAGTGGCTTATGGCTTATCCCCATCAGAGCGTTGATGATATGGGGGACGCATTTTTTGAAGTCCTCAACAATTTTAGACTGATGGGGATAGGGCCAGACTCATTCCAGGAAATGCTATACGCTTCTCGGGATGAGGTGCCCTTGAGGGGAGCCCCTGAGTTAGAAATGAAGAGGGTCTAAGGGAAGCTCCTTAAGCCGAAGTGGGAGGTTCGTGGCAACGATCTGATACCGTGTCACTGGATGCTTAGGTACGAGGCTTCGATGGAGTCTTATACCCCCTGGCAACTAGGCTATCCTTGAGGGGCTTTCCTAGGAAGGTAGGGACGACCCCCTGTAAATGGTGGGCCACTTAAGCATGTTGATGCAGAAGGTAAGTTTTTGTTGCTCTTCTATTGTTGTGCTTTGTGTCTTTGTATTAATGGTGGGTTTTGTTTTCAATTTGCAGTACTGCAGCCAAGTACTGCTTCAATTGAAAAAGTATAATGCCGCCCAAAAAGAGGTAAAGGGCTTTCGAGAGCTATTGTGTTGGCATGAGAAGTACTTACTGGAGGTAGAGACTTCTAGTAAGAGGTACTTGAAAAAATTCACCAAGGCTAACAGGCACCTGCGTCGCTCTATTGTGCAAGTGGTGGGGCTTAAATCGAGGCTCAAGGACTTGGAGTGGGAAAAGGGATAAGGCTGAGAAGGTAGTCGAGAAGGCAAAGGACTTGAAGGCTCACCTCTCTTGGAGGTTAGATGAGGAGGGTGAAGCTAGGGCCTGACTTGAAAGGGAGACTGCTGAATTGAAGGTGTTGGTAGCTAGGCTGTAAACTAAGCTGGCGATGAAAGCATCCAAGTGCGAAGGTGTTAGAGCCACTTTGTTGGAGCTAGCTGGTTTGAAGGTCGGGTTGGAGCAGTAGGTCCAGGAGTTATAAGGAAAGGTTTTAGAGATGGAGGAGGTCATCTCCAAGATGGAGAGCGTAGAATTCCTCAGTGATGTTGCCGCTAAAAAGGCGGTCATGGATTACTAGAAGATCGGGGAGTAGTTAGAAGAGATGGAGGACCTAACTATGGATTCTGAGTGCTACACAAGGAAGGAGGTTTTCTCCCATTATTCGGACCTTGATCTCAGCTTCTTTGAATTCCTGGATTCCCTGACCTTCACTGAGAAGAAGGAAGCCCTGGAGTGCGAAGAGGAGGCTGCTAAAGTGGCTATCGGTATTGCAAGTGCCCCCTCTACTATTGGGGCTGGCCAGGGCGCTTCTACATCCTCTTCTACCCTATCGGCCCAGCAGGAGGTAGCCTTTGTAGAAATTCCTGAAGACAATCCATTTGTAGGTGATCCTCTTGTTGTTCTCGGTTTGCATTCCTTAGGCCCTATTCTAAGTCAAGGCCTACTGTTTGAAGCATCGATAGAGCAGCACTCCGAGCAGATAGATGCCTTAGATTTTTATAAATTACCAAAGTTAGCTGATCCAAGGAGTTAAGATGTGTGTCTCTCCCTTTTTTTTTGTTTTTTATTTTTATTTTTTTAAGCCTGTGTAAGTCAAGCTGGGATGCCGGCCTTTACTCTATAATTAAATGATTAATCAATGAAAGGACTATATTTTTGAAACATCAACTCCCGTTTTTAGTCTGAATATATCTGTGAAAGGATTCGCCTATACAAAGGGAGTTTACCTTCTCGAGGTTAACCGTTTGGGGGATTCCTCTGTGTAAGGGGTGTTTCCCTTAGCCGAAGTTAACTGAGTAGGGGGTCAAATTGGTGGTATTTCGATTTGCCTAGTGTGGGGGAGTTCCTTTGTGCAAGTGGCATTTCCCCTTGCCGAAGTTAACTGAGTGGGGGTCAAGTCGGTAGCATTCTGACCTGACCAGTGTGGGGGAGTTCCTCTGTGTAAGTGGTGTTCCCCTTGCCAAGGTTACCCAAGTGGGGGTCAGGTCGGTGGCGTTCTAGCCAGCCCAGTGTAGGGGGAGTTTATTTGTGCATGTGGTGTTTCCCCTTACTAAGGTTACTCGAGTGGGGGTTAGGTTAGTGGCGTTTTAGTAGAGCATCCATGTGCCTATTCAAAGGCTTAGATGGAAAACAAGAGAAAGGGGACGAGAGAGATAGAAGTAGACAATCAATTATGAAATAAATTTTTATTTGATCATTTGAGAAAATTATATATGACGAAATGCTAATCGAAATAAAGCCAGAGATTATTGGGGTTGCCTGTATGCAGGATGAGCTTGCCGTCCAATCTTTTTAGTTTGTATGCTCCATTGCCCAATCTTTCCCTAACTTTAACTAGGTCTT
This sequence comes from Lumnitzera racemosa, assembly GCA_024138005.1. Lineage (NCBI taxonomy): Eukaryota > Viridiplantae > Streptophyta > Magnoliopsida > Myrtales > Combretaceae > Lumnitzera > Lumnitzera racemosa. The sequence goes on along the minus strand of JAMXBC010000012.1, from coordinate 47,836,216 downwards.
CCTAATTAGGGGTTAGCTTACCTTTCCCTTTTCATAAACCTGTATCTTCTAGTTTTTGGCACACTAGCTCACCGACCTTGAACTCCTTGTATCTGACCTTCTAATCGTAATACCGGGCAGCCCGATATTGGTATGTAGTTACCTGAGTAGTAGCAAGGTCTTTAATTTCCTTAATTGTGTTAATGCTTGCTTACAGCAGTGAGTTGTTAAGGGCGGCGTCGAAACTTTGAGTCTGGTGATATGAGGCAAGTGCATCTATCGGTTTTAATATAGCGGATGTGAGTCCGAGTCGATCCCTCAGAGATTTTGAGTACTAATATTAACTTTAGCTTTATTATCTAATCGAAAAATTGTGAAAGTTTGAATTAATTAAAAATACTAAAATTAACAACTAAACTACTTATGAGACTTAATTACGCAAATTAGAAAACAATAAACTACGAACGACTTCAAGTATGCAATAATGTATTTAGGAATTATTTCCCCTAGTATTTAACATGTAACCTTTTTTAAAATATATCCAATTCAATTTCTATTATTCTTGACCGGAGGGATTCACAATTAAAGCTAATATCTTTCTCAAGCATATTAACCCTAATCCTAAATTATTTACCGGAATCTCTTCACTTAGTAATATAATTTAGAATTGCATTAACGTGTAATGAATTCCCATGCAACAATCAACTTTCCGGAAGAAACATGTATCTTATCTCTAAGTATACATGTAATTCTCTTCAATTATGCCTAGATCTAATTACACATGCAATTTCTCAATTAACATGCATAATATCATATATTGATACTCTAGAATTATCAATCCATAATTAACGACATAATTGAATCAAGAAAAGGTAAAAACTTTATTGAAATTATAATTCAATCCAAGTGTTACATGAAACCCTAGGTTCCATAATCCTAAATACTCTAATTCTAAGCTATCATAATGAATCTAAAAACGAGTTTCATCAAAAACGTAAAATAAAGCATAAAAACCCCTCTTGATTTGATGAACAATCTCTCTAATCTTGAAATTGATGTCGTTCTTACTTCTTGATTAATGTTCTTCTCCAATCTCCTTTCGTCTCTTGTGTCTCTTGTTTCTGTAACGTCTTTTTTTTTTCTTTTGAAACCCTAATATGTCTTTTTATAGTGTATCAAAAAGATTTTATTTTCGTCACCCGACATGGCCTAGGACATGACCGTGTCCCCAGGTCGTGTAACTTTCTGCACTTAGGCAAATTTTCTGCACAACTTAAAAAATTCATAACTTTTTCGTTTGAACTCGGAATTGAGTGAAACTTGATTCCTTTTCTTCGTTTTCGAGCCTAGAACGCGTTTAAACCCTGAAATTAACATTTTACTCAATTAAGTATCAATTTCTTTAAAGAAAACAAAAAATGTGCGGAAAATACTATAAAATCACCTTATGAAATATGCTTAAAATTAGAGTTATCATCTGGATATTAAGGAGCTCAAGCTCAATGGGGAGGATTGCTTTTGACCTGAAAGCAAAGCGAAAGGAGGTCTCGTTCATAGAAGTGAGGTAGGTAGTCTTATGCCCCCATAAGCCTAGGTACATAAGATGGTCTACACACTTCTTTAGGCTATCTAAAATGACTCGATTGGTTGCCTCTACCTATCCATTTAATTAGGGGTAGGCAACTGAGGTGAAGTGCTGGGTGATGTGGTGCTTGGAGCAAAACACCCTGAACTTGGGGTTATAGAACTGTTTGCCGTTGTTTGTGATGAGAGTGTAGGGGACTTCGAACTAGGAGAGAATGTTGTTTCTGACAAAAGATTCAACACTTCTCTCTGTGATTTTAACATGGCTTCGGCCTCCACCCACGCCGTGAAGTAATCAATTGTAACAATTATGAACTATCGTCCTCTTGAAACTTTTGGGAAGGTACCGAGGATATTAATCCCCCATTGCACGAACGGCCATGGGCTCATCAGGGGTTAGAGGGCGGTGCTGGGCACATAATTGATTGGGGTGTGCTTCTGGCACTAAGGGCACTTCTGGGCTATGACCTTTACATCTTGCCTCATTATGGGCCAATAATACCTGAGCTATAGTGCCTGTAGGTAGAGGGCTTGGGATCGAATGTGATTGCTGCACACTTCGGTGAGTAGCTCTTCTATGATGCACAACCCTTCCCCTTTTCAGAGGCATTGGAGTAAGGGGAGGTTGACTCCCTTGCGATATAGGATGCCATCTCCCATCATGTAATTGGTAGCGTAGTACCAGAGCTTCTTTGCCTCCCTTTTGTCTTTTGGAAACGTACCTTGCTCCAAATAACTTCAAATAGGGTCCATCTAGCTTGGCTTTGGTGCTGCAGTAGTTAGTTCCATAACTTTAGTTAGGCTCAAAGCTATGCCTTTTTCCAGTAAGTATTCTATGAAGATCTTGTTATCCTTCACCTCGGGCTTTGATATGTCGGTGGAGGTAAGCTTAGATAACCAGTTTGCTGTGGAATTTTCCATTTAAGGGATCTTTTTGATGTCCTAGGAAGGGAACTCCACTAGGAGGCTCTTCAGTTTTTTGAGATACCTTGCCATAGCTTTGTCTCTGGCTTCGTATTCGCTTCGGACTTGCTAAATGACAAGTATGGAGTCCAAGAAGATCTGTAACTACTCGGCACTGATCTCTTTAGCTAGCTTAAGACTGGCATTAAGCGCCTCGTTTTTAGACTTGTTGTTACTAGAATTGAATTCGAACTTGAGGGCGTAGCAGATGGTGGCCTTATGCGGGCTAGTTTGAACAAGACCTGTACTTTCACCCCTCGAGGTAGATGATCTATCGATCTGGAGAATCCATACTAGTTTATCATCACCTAGTGGTGTTTCCTCTTCTCCTATATATTCTGCCATGAATTTGGCCAGCACCTGTGCTTTATAGGCTGTTCGTAGCTGATACTGGATTCTGTATGCACTCAATTCCATTGCGTACTTCATCATCCGTTCAGACGCGTTAGGTTTCTATAGCATGGTGCACAATGGTTGATCTGTGAGTACGATTACTTAGTACGCCTAGAAGTAGGGCCTCAGTTGTCGGGCTGTGATGATGATGGTCATGGTGAATTTTTCTGCCTAAGTGTACTTGACTTTAGGCCCTTGCAGCATATGGCTGACATAATACATTGATCGGTGTTCTCTTCCCTTTGTTCTGACTAATACAGAGGAGAGTACTTGGTTGCTTATGGCCAGGTATAAGAATAGGTCATCTCCTTGGATAGGCTTAGATAAGATCGGTAGATGAGCAAAGAAGTCTTAGAGCTGCTGAAAGGCAGTGGCGTACTCTAGAGTCCTTTCAAAACCCTTAGGATTTTTAAGGATTTTGAAGAACTCAGCACATCTGTTAGCGTTCTTCTAGATAAATCTGCTTAGGGCAGCTACCATGCCAATGAGCTTTTGAACGTCTTTGACTGAGCTTAGAGGCTTCTTTCCCCTGATGGTTGTGATCTTCTTAGGGTTGGCCTCGATACCTCTTTGCGTTACCAAAAAATCGAGGAACTTGCCAGATGCGACACTGAAGACGTACTTCTGGGGGTTCAGTTTCATATCGTGTGTGCGCATTTGGTTAAAGGCTTCTTGGAGATCCTAGACATGATCGATCGGCTTTTGGCTCTTGATGATCATGTTGTTGATTTACACCTTTATATTGTGCCTAATCTGGGGCTTAAACAATTTCCTCAGCATTAGCTGGTATATGGATTTAGTGTTCTTTAGTTCAAATGGCATCATGGTGTAGTACTATGTGCCGCAATCGGTGACAAAGGAGGTATAAACTTCGTCCTTCGGGTCCATTTTGATTTGGTTGTACCCCGAGCAAGCATCAATAAAGCTCAATAGGGCATGTCTTGACGTGGAATCAACAAGCTAGTTGATCCTAGGGAAGAGGAAACAATCTTTAGGGCAGGCTTTGTTAAGGTCGGTATAATCGACATATATGCGCTACTTCGAGTACTTTTCTTCCCTTACGAAGTCAACTTTATGCAGCTTCTGCACTTCCTCCTTGATTGTGGCTTGCCGTTCTAGAGCAAAATGCCTCTTTTCCTGTTTGACAGGCTACATCGTGGTGTCTATGTTGAGGCTGTGGGTTGCTAGGTTGGGTGAAATATCAAGCATGTTTGATGCCAACCAAGTGAACCTATTTGAATTTGCCTACAAGAGGGCAATGATTTCGTCCTTCACTTTGGATGGAGTCTTAATCTCGACTTTTGTGGTTTGCTTGGGCGAGGTTCTAATATGGAAATCTTCTGTTTTTTCTCTAGGCTCGCCCCTTTCAGCCAGCCTCTCCTGCAGGCCTTCTTTTAGGGCAAAGAGGCCATCTCCTTTAGTTGTCCTGACGCAGAGCTCTCGTGAGAGCTTTTGATCATATCCACATACTTCCACCTTAGTTTGGGTCGAGAATTTGGCCTTAAAATGAAGGGAGGATGTGATAATCTTAAATGCATTCAGGCTTGGTCTTCCTAAGAGTGCGTCATAGGGGGAGGGGCAATCAATCACAACGAACTTTATGGGTTGTTGTACCACGTAGTTGTCATCGTCAAGTTCCATATTCAACGTGATGATATCCTTGGCTCGGACCGTACTTCTATTGAAGCCGATCAAATTATGGTGGTATAGCTTCATTTTTACCGGTAGCTTATTTCTCATCCTGTCATATGTATGGAGGAATAGGATGTTAGTGGAGCTGCTTGTGTCTACCATAATCTTTAAGACCTCAAATTTTGAGATCCTTACCCCTATTACCAGGGCGTCTTGATGGGGTATATTGACCCCTTCAAGATCTTCGTCAGAGGAAGAGATGGAAGTGTCTAGCTTTTGTCTCTTCTCCCTTATAGCCAGCACTTCGGACGAGGCATTAACCGAGCTGCTAGTGCTCGGCCAACTCCCAAGGTATGCTCCCCTCCCCCTTCATGATTACATTTATGATGCCATTGGGGACGCGATCATTGTGGCGATCATTATTCTGTTCGGCGTGGGTGTTCTTGGTTTGTCGCCTCTAAGGTGCCTTATCTCCATCATCATCAAAATGGTCATCGTTCCTTTGGTGGGCCACATATTTGTTGAAGAAACCATGCTAAATGGCATATTCGAAGGTGTTTTTCAACTGGAAGCACTTATCTGTTATGTGGTTGTGGTCATTGTGGAATTGACACTATTTGTCAGAGTTCCCTTGCATTTTTTGCAACGGTTGGAGCAAATTTTGGTGCTTTTCTTCAGAATAGGCCTGAGCAATAGGCCTATTTAGGGGTGTGTATTGGGTATAAATGGGAGTTGTGTTGGGGGAGGGTGTTGCTGTGGAGAGTGGGGTTGGGGTGCGGGTCGAGCTCGGCTCAGCACCTCTTCTTCCCAAATCTCTCCCCTTCTAGTTTGGTTGGCATCTTATTGCCAAGACGATCCTTTATGAACAATTTTTCCTTGTCCTGCTTTATGCTTGACCTCTCTCGCTCAGCATTGCGCCTGGCACGAATGTTGTCTTCTTGGTTGATGTATTTCTATGCTTTGTTCTAGAACTTGGCCAGGGTCTTCGGCTTGCTCTTTATGAGTGATAAGAAGAAATCTCCTGAGGGTTGGATGTTGAGTTGGTGGTGTGGACAGCGACTCCCTTATCTAACTGAGAGATCTTGACCATAGCGTTATTGAACCGGGCCATGTAATTACGCAGGGACTTACCTTCTCCCTACCTTACTAGGTATAAAGACGATGTGTCCTTGGATGAGGGCTTGCTAGCCCTGAAATGGAGGCTGAACCTCTGTACTAACTCATTGAAGGAGTTGATGGAATTGTTTGGGAGGTCGTTAAACTACGTTCGAGCTGCCTTACTTAGCATGCCTGGGAAGGCCTTGCACATAATGGCATTTCCATGACTATGAAGGTTCATGAGGGTATGGAAATAGAGAAGATGGTCATCAGGATCGCTTATACTATCATACCGGCTCAAGGATGGAAGTTTATTGTTAGGGGGACAGCACTTCGTCTTGGACACCGCTGGTGAAGGGGGTCTTATTGTTGGCAACTAGCCAGGCATCTCCAGCAGCCTTGTTCCCTTGCTGCTTGAAGATCCATCTTATTATGGCACGGAGCTCGTTCAGGTCGGCATCGTCTGTTGGGTAAGCTCATCGTGTAGATGAATGAGTTTGCACTCCTTGCAAGTTTGCTTCTTATTCGTTAGTAGCCAAAGCTCAGTCGTGGGTGATCATAGACCTTGCTGGCTGCTGATGCAATGGTGGATTAGGTTGTTGATCCCTTTCATTCTGCTGCTAGATGTTGCTTCGTCTAGTGAGAGAATCCGAAGCTTTAGGGAGGGGGGGGGGGTGGGGTGAGTTTTTGCGTTGCACCGCTCTGCCTCGTTTAAGCAAGTATGAAGCACCCTGTTCTGCGTAGCATACTCCTCAGCTAGGTGATCCATGCAGTCCTCCGGCACAGCCCTTGGGAGGGGTTAATTGCCCCTAATTGTTAGTTTTCTTGCTTGTTGTGTTGAGACATGATGTCTAAAGAATTGCTCATAGGGTATGTGTGTAATGTGTTTGAGGTTTTAAGTGCAGGAATTCTGATTCTTATAGACGGCATCAAATGTCGTCTCTAAGTTCTTATTAATAGTTGTTTGAGCTTTGCATGTATGAGGCTTGCAAAACAGAATATAGTGAGGGGACATCGAGGGATTGTCCGGCGTGACCACTCTGATACTTAAGTTAGTAGTATACTCTTAAGAGTAGTAAGTGATTTGGAATAATATGCGAGCTTGGTGCGTAAAGTTTAGAGAGCCTTGCCATTAGGTAGTGACTTGGTATTTTATAGGGGAGTAGAGTTGATAGTTGCAGGTTAGTTGGTAGGAGAGATCTTCTTCTGCAAGTATAGAAGAGTGAAGTTGTTTTGACCGATGTGTTTTACTAATTCAAGACGTGACTGTTTTATCTTTATCTTATTTATTCTAATTGTTGCAAGATTTACTGGGCTTAGTCCATACAGACTTAGAGCTTGGGTCCATAGGGATAAGCTCTAAGTCACAAGATGTGTCGAATTGGATTGGGTTTGAGAGACTTATGTTTAGAGTACCGTGCAAACACTTCCCATTCCATTTGCAATCTCATGCAAGAGCCAGCATAGTCTATTCTACTGAGAACACTACAGTTGTCGGAGTGCATGGAAGCTTGAAAAATATTGGGACCTTGATGCTGAAATATTGATTGATACAACCGATGAAAAGATTGCTTCTGCATTCAGTGTTTTCTTCGTTACTACGGCATACTGTTACGTGACGATTATATAGCCTGCCAAATATTAGAATTATAATATCAATCTATAGCTTCTAGAAGGATTTTTTCTTTCTTATTATTGTTATTATTTGTCTGTATATCATGTGTTCTCTAAACGCTTACATCTACTACTTTTTCTTATGGATTCATTCTTCAAGTATTAGGGCTTAGTATGCATAAAATCTGTATAAATTGGATCTATCCGGGAAAAAACCCCATCATAGCGATTCATTTTCCATCCCGACTTTGACAAAGTGGAGAATTAGCTACTGACAAAAGAAATAATGGTAACGCAGTGTCATTATTCGAGGTGATTAAAAACAAAAATGGACATAAGTAGAAAATATTTACCTCAAGCAACATGTCCTTTTTTTTTTTTACAGACGTTGTGACATGTTTCATTTGTGAAATAAAATAAAGTACGAATGGAGTTGCACTTTTTAAGTAAAATAATAGCAAAGTAAGAGACATTATTTTGTTGGGTTGCACTTAAAAGTTATATTATTAATAAATTAGAAATATATCCAAGAGTATTAATATACCCTTACTCTAAAACATGACATTACTATTAAGGAGCAGCCATTCTTTTGAAACTATAATGGAACTACAATTTCTTATTTCATAATACTAAGAATTTGATAGAATCAATCTACCACAAACTAAACGTGGTGGTAACTTTATAATATAGAAATAGTTTTTCCATTTCACTTTTATGAAATTAACCAAACATACTATTGATATTATAATTTTACTAATCTTTTGACCTTCTATACAATAAAAAATTAATTGCAAAAAGTTGTCTATAGATGTAGGAAAGATTTTGGAAAGAGAACTAAGAGAAACTTCTTGTTTTTAATGTGTAAGCCCTGTATTAGGCTTCTTGCTACTTAAAATGAGATTCAGCTGAATCATTGAGCTAAGGTTAAAAGAAAGTTGAGAGTGCATTTAGAGAGTTTTGCATGAAAATGGGACATTTTTCAAAAATTAGTACAAAATTAGGCTACCTTTAGAATTTAATATGAAAATTGCATGCGACTTCATTGATCGTGGAGGTTTGTATTGAAGTCATGTGTAGATACATAATTTCAATACAAAATTAAAAGAAAAAAAAAAGAATGAAGAAGTTGCATGTAATATATGGGACTTCATTTGTGTAAATACAAGGAAATTGCTTGGAATGCTTGTGACCTTCCCTATACAAATAACACAAGGAAAACACACTTGACCCTTGTGACTTCAGTACAAACTAAAGTCATATACTCCTCATGTGTCTTCCTTTTTCTATTTAAATCCCTTGAAAATAGCATGCTAAACTTCAACAAACTCTCTTAAACTTACTCTAAAACTTCGGTAAAGGATGTGGACACACTCTCTCTCACCTTCCTTGCTTAAAAACTCTCAAAATCTTACTAATTGGTAAGTATAATTCACTTGACCTACTACATTACTTTATTTTTCTTGAAAAAAATTATTTTTTAATGTCTATTATTAGAAAATATAGGCCTTTACTATTGTAAAATTTGCACGTATATTTCAAATTTAGGTTTTTTGTGTACTAAAATGTGAATGTAGTTTATTGTTATGGAATGTATTTATTAAGCATTGTTTTTGTTAACTTGATGAGGAAAATGCTTAGTTACATTAAAATCTTTGTGTATGCACATAGAAACATTGTAAATGGCAGTATGGTACTGGACTCTAACAAGGAGCCAATTAAGAAGCCAAAGATAAAGAAGGATGCAAACTATAGTCATTTTTTGTAGAGGATTTGTACTAGCATTGCCATTGATATTATTAGTCTGGAGATCATATATGGGCATCCCTCATATTATCAAGGTGACATGTGTTATGACTTGATGGCTATTAAAGATGATGACGACGTCGAGAATTTCAATGAGATGGTGTAAGCATTTGGTGAAGATCACATACAACAAATAAATGCCAGGATTGGTAGGCAGTTAAGCATGCATCTCGAAGATAATACCTTTCAAGAAAATACCTCAAACTTTGCAACATAATAAGTTCAGTCTATTTTGAATGATGTTCCAATGTTTGATGTGAATGAGCTAGGTGTAATAGTCGAACTCGTAGTCCAGGATAAAGATGCCAACATAGATGTGAATGAAGAAGAACTTGATGTGGAATATGGGTGAATTTGGCAGGAGAAACTAACTTATGATCCCAATCTACAGAGGATTGCTATGGGTTTTGAGAGTAATGATGAAAGAAGATGAAGAAGAAGATGATGATGGTGGTGATGATGTAGATGACGAGGGAAGCATTGGGGTGAACATTGTATCTACTGTTCATAGATTTTATATTTGTTATGCTTATACTTACCCAACTTTGTTGTAATTCATGTTTGGTCGTATGGTAACCCTACTAGGAGAATTTGATCCATCTCTTCATAGAATTTTGTTGAGTGGGGTAAGAGATTTGGATGGCTTAAGCCTCCCTTATTTTCTTTCACATAGTTGAATGACACTTTCTAGATTGTGTCATTTGATAATTTGGGGAGTTCTAGTAAGAGTCATAGGCTATTGATACAAGTAAGTATTTGCACCAGATTGATTTGAGAAAGAGGATAGGCATTGATTGGAGAGAGCAGCATGGTGGGTATATATGAAGTTGACTGACCGATGCATGCGGTTGGTTTAATCTCAATTAATCTATGGTGTAGATCCCAAGTACTAGCCATGTATGGGGAATACACTTACCGGTACATCACCTACTTTGAAGCTGTGATAGAGCACTTGGTATGTAAAACCTAGCATACCTCAACTGTCTTCCATTTCGCGATACATTCTAAATTTCCTCATATTCATCATATGATGTAGGTGAATACACTTTGTTTCATTTAGTTGATGGAATACATTGGTGTAGCACATAAGTTGGTAACTGGAGGCCTTTAATTCACGGAAGAACACTGTATCCTAGTTTTATATTTCCATGCTACAGATGATCTACCGCCTACAGAGGACCCCGAGCCCATTCCTCTAATTTAGCATGGGCTAGAGTTAGAGTTAGAGGAGGTAAAGTCTGATAGGGATTAAGGATCGATTACACGCTCCTGAGCTTGAGGGCTTTCTCAAATGGTTCACTAAGCTATCCGAGGTAAGTTAAGTGTTGAGGAGTAGTGTTTAACCCAGTCTAGTTTGTCAAGTTACTTTACTCCACACCATTTATGAAGCTGCCAAGGTGATTAGCCAACATGCGGAGCCGACCCCTCTACAATACCCCAATCCAAGCATTAAATTAGGAAAGCAACTATCTTTACAGTGTCGAGGCCTACCTAACAATTGTTAGGAGCTAACCACCTAAGGCTAACCTGAATGTGAGCTGTCCCTAAGCCAACCTTTATCCAGCCTTAGCAATCCAAGCTATTGAATTGTCGACGCCGACTGGACCTAGTCAAGGCCTACCTATGCTCGGCTCATAGTGTTATTGGGACCTTAAACTAAGTAAAATGCATACGCGACATTTATACTATCCTTTTTGACAAAGGATATTCTTTTGCATGATTTCATGCTTCTATTGTAAATTATTCTCCTTTTTCTTAGCAAGTAGGGATCTGATTTTGTAATTTTTTATAATTTAGGACTTACCCTAACTAGGTACTATAAATACTCGCATATGGTAATAGCCGCACAATGAATAATATAGAGAATACACTGAACTTTTACACTTTCTTTAGCTAAGTATTCCTTTGCTTACTCTTGAGCTACTCTTATCTAGCCCATTTAAGTGTGGACTAGTGGTGAGTGACTTTCGATCGTACTCATGCGTCATATCAAGTATAACCCGAGCTTGTGTGAGGCGTTGGTGTGTCATATCTAATGTCGGTGCATAAGAACCCCTACTCAACCTTAACTTTCATTTACCTTTTAAGACATGTCACTGCTTGGACCTACCCCCTCAGTTATGCAAGATATTGGGTTTATGTGTTTATCCATGGAGTTCGTATCAGAGCTAGTATGATACGTTGTCGAGTTAGCATGGTGACAAGATGCTGTTAGGATCATGCCATAACCTAAGGGAGGTTAGGAGCAACTCCAGACATTCTTTTTTCACTCTGTCATTACAAGTTCATATGGAAGAACAACTTACTCCATCAACTCCCAGGAAGAGGCATAGTATGCTCTCCTAGGTTTTTCGCATGGGGGAAGGGGTTACATAGTAATATACAACACTACTATTTAGAATAATGTCGCCCAAGGATCTCATAGATTTGTCTATTGAACCATTAGAGGGTCCTTCAAGACGAAAATCTTTACTTCTCTCTTGATATCGAACATTTTTCTCCCATTGTAAAGGGAAATGATAGACAATAGAATGAACTTAGGAGTATATGTATACAATAGCACTTTGTAAATAAATATATGGATCTTGGTTGTAATTAAATTTTTTGGGTAAAATCCATTGCTTAGATTAGATCTTAGCATGTTTAGAGATGATCTCTTTGCATATGTCCTATGCTTTTCAGTTTTTTGTTGTCATAGGGTTATTGCTTTCAGGTTGTGTACTTGGAGTTGTTTAGTTGTAGATGTTGGTATTTAGCTGTACACTTGGTTTGTGGTTTTGGATCAGACTTAGCAGGAAGGGGTTTGGAGTTTATTAGCCTTTTTGATTTGCAATTTCCACATTTGTTGTTTCTATAAATAGACTCACTTAATGCTTTTTGCTTTTAAATGGGAGTTAATTAGGTTTCATTTTTGGTTGTTGAAGTATTTTAAAGAGGTTGTAGGTTTAGCCTATGCTTTTTGTACAGTTCTACATACGACTTCTTCTTTTTCATATTGCATTGAAGTCATATATAGTCAATGTGTCTTGAGTTATATTGCACTATAATGGAAGTCGCATGTGCTATATGTGACTTCGTTTATCTCAAATTTTTTACTAAAAGTCACATGTGCGCTTTCGTGAATTGCAAGCAACTTCACTACCTTGTTTTCATAGTAAGTCTTGAAAAGGGCCTATTTTCGTATTATTTTTTCTAATAAAGCTCCATTTTTTTACAAAACTCTAAATTCGAATAAAATTTACAAGTTTAACTTAGTTCATTAGATTAGGCTATGAGAATAGTTTAGTCATCCTCCTTACGTTGATTGGACTGCGAACAAGGAAGACATAAAGGACCTAGCCAATCTAGCTTGATTCTTAAAGGATTCAATGAGTTCAATTGGCTAAAATGTACCTACTTGAAAAATGAAAATTAGAAAAGAAACCCTAAGAAAATTACAAAAATGAAATTAAAACTTCCTCCCCTCTCTAAGCTGTTAAAAAAAAAAAATCCAACACTTTAGCTTGTCAATATTATATTTTAATATTTTATTGATCCTGGATTGATCTTAAATCAAGTGCTAGACTCGACTCCTTTTTATTTCCAAGTCAACCTCCCATTCTTACAAAATGATATTAGTTAGAAAAACTAAAATATATATTCTTCTTTGAAAGTTAAGAAATTAAAGCATGTTATTTTTCTTTTAAAAATTTTTGAAAGTTCACCATTTCTCTTACTTTAGAAATAGAAAATATTGGATGATAAGTTCTAAAATTGTTTTGATATCTTCTCAGATGCCTTAAGGATAATGAGTTGCTTCCTTTTGCTAGCTTAGGATCTAGGCATAGTGAATTGTATGACAATAATAACAACCAACATCAATTAATATGAAAAATTAATTTATCCACACCATATTTTTCAATGGCGGTTACCTTAACATTTATAGAAATTTTGTTAGATATTAATTTTGATATTATATAGCAAACCTTGTTGTTTTTGAAGTTTGCATAACATAAGGAAAGCTTATAGAGATTTGATTTTAGATTTTGTTATTAGTTGAATTTGCCTATATCAATTTCATCTTTAGAAAGGTAGGATGAATTTGTATCTTTTTGTCTTACAATTAATCTTTTTAAATATTTTATGGGATCTAAGAAATTTACCTTAATCCTCTTCTATGTGTTTTCGTGCACAAAAGCTAATTGTCACTTATTTCTAAAGCATAGAGCATACCTCTAGGTAGAACCAATCTTAGTCTTTGCTCCAAGCAATACTTGTAAAACCTTGAGTTTGCTAAGGCCAATATAACTTAATGACATGAATACTACTCTGCGAATGGGATAGACAACAACCTTATCCTTAGTTGGTTCTCATGATATCTTTGGTAATTAATATTTACTCAACACATACTCAACGGCGTAAACTTAGGAGAACAGTTTCAATTTCTGAGATTTATGATGAGGGAAAAGGAAAATTAAGGCACTTGATTGGCACATGATCTTATTCCATCATCCATAACGAAGTATTAGAGCAAGGGATGTAGAGCATTTGATAGCGCATAGGTGATTGTTTCTGTAGAATAAAAGCACAAGGGTAAGCCAAGGTGGCATAAGCTTTTGTCTCCAAACATATAGATGTGTTTCGTCATATTTTGATATAATTAATATCTCCTCTAACGCTCACTTCCATAGTAAGCCGACCAACCATGGAACAAGTATTTTTCCTTATTCTCAATTGTAGATAATGGATGCATCATTGATGCAGAAGAATTTGACCATGTGGTGAACTCATTGGATTACCCACGGGAGTGTAATTAAAAGAACCAAAGTTAGGGAATGTCAGTATATCCTGAGTTTGGTGATGAACTATACATTACGTATGCCATAGATATGATGCCTCAAGATGTACCCATTGAACACCATATTATCATGATATTAGCTAATTAGTGAGTTATTAACAACTATGATATACACTATAAGGGTTTATCGACCAAGCTATCTTGAAGCGCTTTAATTAGTGAGAACATAAAATAATGGACAAAAATATATGTATTTACATTGCTTAAACTTTAGTTTTTTAGACATTATTGGAATGGATCTCCTAAAGAGACTTACTAGATACAATATGCTATATTCGAGCTAGTGACTTAAATGGTAAGAATCTACTCCATACTAATTTAATTACGAAACGCTAAGGTCATGCTTGTAGGATGTGATAATATATGTGGTCATACAACTTCCTAGTTACATTAGATAAAGCATCTTCAGATAATCTATGTAAACCTACATGACTAACTGTAAGCTTACTAAAGGTAAATAAGTCCTCACATAATGGCTATGTTATCCTACAAAAGAGACTATAAGGGATTGGGCAAAGATAAATATGCTTAGTGGAAGGTAAGAAAACTACATAAGATTATAATTGAATAGCAGACAAGGTAAGTAGTTGCAAACAAGGGGATTTAGTTGTAATAGCTACATATGTGCAGTAGGAGCCTTGTGTTACACTTGACTTCAAAAAAAAGTGACATGAAATGATACATGGAGATAGCTTAGATAGACATAAGTAAGGGAGGAGCGGATAGTCTTAAGAGCTTGAATACACACATGATGGGTGGAGGAGTAATATAGTGTCAACCCTACTACTCTTAAGGATATCTGGATTGTTCTTTGTTATGAATTTTTTGATCTTTTGTATTGGCACTTTAATAGTGTTTCTTTGAATCCTAAATTGTCCCAAACGAGGATGAACTCCTGAGTATTTGTAGAGTTTAATAATTGACAACATCCGTCAGATTGCATTTACGATTGACGGAAGAGATGAGTTATCCTCTTAGTAGATCTCTCCATGGGCTTTTTGATTCTAGACCCATTAAATACTTCTCCAAATACACAAGCCATTTCGAAAAAGGAAGTTTTGGAATGGAATTCATGAAAAGATTAAGGTGATATAACTAGGTTTCTGAAACAATAGAATGCAATAGTAGGATTGCTTACTTATGAAGGTAGATGAATCCTTGCGAAGCCAAATCACCAATAATGGTACTTCACAAGTCAAATTAGTAGAAGTGTATAGGACAAGGGTCCTTTTTGCACAATTTATGACTTCTCGCCAATTAACTAACTGAATTCCTAACTCTCGTCTAACTTGCTTATCTAACTATTGATAGTATCCTTTTAAGTTACAATTATTAAACTACCCTTCTAACTTCACCCTCCTAACTCTTATATACTCTACAATACATATACATTATTGCAATACAATACAATACCACACATGTACACATCTAACATAGTACAACACAGCATGGACACACTCAACACAATGCAACACACACAATACATACAATACACCCTATCTCCTCTTATATACACGAAGTAAAGGCTTGTGAATCCTTAGGGTTATATCAATACTTCCCCCTTAAAGTTTGTCCTTGTCCTCAAGGAAAAAAATCTGGATATTGAGCTTGCAAATCTGACATATCCACCTAGGTTGCATCCTTAACTAGTTTCCCTTCCCATTGAGCTAATGCTTGTGGTATGTCCATCCCATTATGCACATCAAAACATTGGCCTAAAATCTTCCAAAGGTAATGCCATTTGGCCAGTTCATCCACATTTAAATCCTTAGGTAGATCAGATGGAATAGGAAATGTACCATGAGACTTTTTTAGAAGAGATACATGAAACTGGGTGAATTCGACAATTTGGAGGAAGCTCCAATCAATAAGCAACATTCTCACCCTAGGTTAGATGCGAAAAGAGCCATAAAACTGTAGAGTCAATTTAGAAGGGGTCTTAACTCCCAACTTAGCATTAAGAGTAGAGTGAAGTTGTAAAAATATCTACTCCCCCATAGAATATTGCACATCCTTGTGATGTCTATTGGCAATAGTACAATTATGCAATTGAGTATGCTCTAAATTGTTGCACAAGCGTACCAAAATCTCATCACGAGCAACTAATGCAGCTTGGATGATTGGATTTTGAATTTGCCCTAAGAGATAAATGGGAATAAAAGGTAGGGGTCATCCATAAACAACTTCAAAAGGTGTCATTCCTATTGATGAATGATAACTCATGTTGTAGGCCCAAGAAATCCAATTAGCCTATGTATTGGGTTGTTCTTATGCAAAGCATCAAAGATAACACTCCAAACTATGATTCAAAACTTCTATTTGACCATCTGTTTTCAGATGATAATCGATACTAAAATTCAAATAAGTACCATGGAAGTTAAACAGCTCTCTCCAAAAATAACTAACAAATAGTAGATCTTTATTCGACACAATCGTTTTAGGAAAACCATGCAAGTGTACCACCTCATACATAAAGGCATCCATAACAGATTTAGCACTATAAGGGTGCTTTAGGAGCAAAAAATGCCCATATTTTGAGAATCGATTAACTGCTACAAGTATAGTATCAAAACCCTTAGACTTAGGTAAACCAGTGATAAAATCTAAGAATAGGTCCTCCTAAAACTCTTGTGGAATAGGCAATGAATTGAGAAATCTAGCAGGAGATAAATTTTGCACCTTGTTTTTTTGACATACTGCGTAAGTAGCTACAAAATTAGCCACGTCTTTATTCATTTCAACCCAAAATAAATGGGCTACTAGCTGTCTATAAGTCCATCCATAGCCTACATAGTTGCCTACTGTAGAAGAGTAGAACTCATTAAGAAAAATTTGAGTCCACGATGATTTAGCAGGAATTACCAAATGTCCCTTATAGTGAAGTGTGTCATTGATCAATTGATAATTGGAATCAATGTCCTTACCCTCTTTGATTTTCTAAAGCTTGTCGGTTAAAAAAGGATCCTTAAGAATGTTTTGCTTTATGGCGGATATTTCTGTTTAAATTGGCGCAAAAATTTCCATTAAATCAGCTTTTTCAAACATTTAGGAAGGAACATCAATTGTTCCATTATCCTTTCCTGCATTATATTGAATGTTGAATTCATATCCAAGAAGTGTAGCCAACCAATGTTGCTGGTTGGGAGTAGCAATTCACTGATGGAGCAAATGACACAAACTTTTCTAATCCGTGCGCACAATAAAGTGTCTACCAAGCAGATAAGGATGCCAATGGTTGATGGCAAGAACTAAAGCATTGAATTCCTTTTCATATGTAGATTTAGCAAGTGTCTTGGCTAACAAAGCCTTACTAAAATAAGCAATGGGTCTAGAATCTTGCATTAAGACTGCATCCAAGCTATGTCCTGAAGCATTACATTCAATTATAAAGGGTTGCTAGAAATTAGGCATTGCTAGCATTGGCACTTATGTTAAAGCATGTTGCAAGCATTTGAATGCCAAATTACCATCCTCATTCCACTCAATAATGGTACTTCACAAGTCGAATCAATAGAAGCGTACAGAGCAAGGGTCCCTTTTTACTTAATTCATCACTTCTGACCAAGTGACTAACTAAATTCCTAACTCCCTTTTGACATGCTCATCTAACTATCGATAGTGTCCTCTTAAGCAACAATTACTAAACTACCCTTCTGACTTCACCCTACTAACTCCTATACACTTCACTGTATGTATACAATTACTGTAATACAACATAATACCACAGGTACACATACCTAGCACAGTAGAACATAACATGCATACACTCAACACAATACATACTACAAACCTTATCTCTTCTTACATACATGAAGTAAAGTGATTCGTATCTGGGGTTGTACATAAGGAGGTCACACCATAATGAACAAGAAATAAAGAAATAAAAGGGGTTTTGGCAAATTTGAATGGCTACTAATTGGATACGATACACTAGCAGATCTTACTCGGTTTAATCCTAACACTTGATATGACATATGAACGTAGTATTATGGCCGCTCGCTACTAACTCTTACTAAAGGAGCTAGATAAGCGCTTGAAGATAAGACTAAAGACATGACTGAGTCTTCCCAAAAAGAGGTAATGTCTATATTCAATAATGAAGAGTGATAATGTCTTCATACAAGTAAATGGGGGTTTATATACTCACTCCACTAGTGTTACAATACATACATGAAAAGACAGAAAGGGTAATTTACACAAGATATGCTAAAAAGGACAAAGATTATTTTGTATGAAAAAGTAAAGAATTCTTCTAAAATGTTATGCCAAAAGACACGTGTCAAGAGGTGATTGGTAGCTTATATTGTGGTTGGCTAAGCTGTAACGAATTTTGAGGCTGTATGTCAATCATAGTATCTTTCTTAGATGAGGTTAGAAAAAAGTCAGTAGTTAGATCTACTTGGTTTGCTTAAGTCAGAGCTTAGGTGCTAAAGGATAATCTCATCCTCTCCAAGTCGGGTATCTTGGTAGCTCAGCTTGGTTCGATGTTTGAAGTTAGTTAGCTTGGATACTGCCTGGATTATGGTAAGAGTTCGGTGATTGGTATGGCCACTAGGCAGGTTGGCATATGTAAGCCCTGTAATTTTGGGTGACATCTAAAGTAGTTAAGAGTACTCTTTGATTATTCCTAAGGATCAGCTAAACTAAGAACTAAGCCTAATATAAAATTCATATCCTTAACAATTGACTCCATAACGACAGTTCAACTTGAGAATTCTAAAGTCGACATTAATCTTAAAAATCACCTAAAACCCTAAGGTGAATAATGAGTCTTAACTTAATAAAACCCTAAATCCTAAATAAACCACATGAATAAGATAATTTAAGAACCACCCTTATGAGAGTTAAGGTGGGCCACTTCCATCCAATTCCCTTCCAATTTGAATTAGTTAAACCAAAGTTAATAGTGTGGACTTAATTGACTTTTCAACTTAATAACTTCCATAAGTTTAGATAAGGCAATTCCTTTTTTCTCTATATAAGTTGTACTACTTATAGATAAGTGATCTAATCAATTATTTATTTAATTCAAAAATAAAGTTGATGGGACAAGCCACCATGCCTTAAAGGACAAGAGCCAAGCCGGTTAGGAGAGGGGAAGGGTATGGCTTGCCATTCATCCATCTTATCAATCCCTTATCATGTTTAATATGTCACTTTTAGGGTTAATTTAACAAAGCAAGTAACACCATTACATCCCTTGATTTAAAGGCAATAAAACCATTATGAAAAATTGTCCACTCTATGCCTCCCTACACCCTCATTTGTCCCTCATTTTCTTAAGACATTTAAACACTAAAGACAATAAGAAAAGCTCTCCCAAATACCCTATCCAAACCATCCAAAATACACATATACTACATGCCATCCATACCTTCTTGTGCCCCATTTTAGCCATCATCGGAAACCCTACTAGTTCACTTTACACTTCACTAATTAGGGAGACTTTTGGACACTCAAAAGCGACTATGATCATAGGAATCAAGGAGGCAAAGGACATCAAAGAAAAGGGGGGCAAAAAGCAAGAACCAAAGGAAGCTTAAGAAGGCTTAAACCACCACCCAAACATCTAGTAAAGTGTATTTTATTTTTAGATGTCTTTACAATACTATGTGTAGAGTTTCATTTCATGCTTATATAAATATATCATGTATCTTAGAAATTCTTTTACTTAGGTCAAATGTTAGTTTCTTAAAGTTTCTTCATAAGTAGGAGGCTATAAGTAGTGTAGGCTTATCTTCCTTTTTGTATATTTGTATACTGCTTGTAGTATAGCCTTGTAAGTTGTATTTGAGAAAACTATGAAAATTAACCTCTTGTAAGGTTCCCTAGCGTTCTGGACATGCAATTTTTAAGGCTTGCCTAAGTGTTATTTTTACTTATATTATGATTTACATACTTTAAATTAGCCTTATGTAAGGGAAAAACCATCATATGAATCTTGATTGAAGAGATCAACGCCTAAGAACCTAAACCAAAGCATAATGCCTAGGATATATACATGTTCTATGAATTCCACTTGATATTATATCAAAATAATCTACTTAAAAAGAATAAGTCGAACAAAGGTTGAAGTACTAGTGTAAGGCTTTGGTTTAGTACTTAAGCTTAAGAAAACAATGAGTTACGTTGAAAAATGAAACTAGGATCTATCAATCCAATCTGATTAGATTTGTAACACGTGAATAATCTACTTAAAAATGCTAAAAAATGAAGTAAACAAAGTTAAGAGACCAACTAAGACTAGTAGGATAGGGGTTAGAGGCATACAACTCAAAATCGAGCCTAAAACTCTTAAGACAGGCCCAAAACTCTTAAGACAAACCCTAAACTCATAACTAGGCCTTATAAAAATTTCTAACCAATACATTAAGCTCAGGAAAAAGATTTTATAAGATCCATAGGAAGTCTACATTAAATCCCCCAAGCCCAACAAAGTGGTAAACAATGTTAATACATGAAACAAGCCTATCTTTGACCATATAAGTTACTTAGTAGTTCAAGAAGTCCAAGATAGCAAATAAGCCATAAATAATAAATGAAAAGTTGACCTTAAGAAAGGTATTTAAGCACAAAGTGAAGTCCCAAGCCCAAGCCTTAATTATTTCACAAAGTAGTAAAAAGCCTAATAATAATTTTAAGCCCCAAAGAAGACTTAAACCTTAAGGATGCTACTGTTTTGATTGGTAGGTAGAATTGAGGGCCCCATCTTTCAAATCTAATCATACCATATGAAAGTACACCAAAAGACAATGGAAATCGAATATATGCCCATAAAAATTGGATTTAAAACAAGAAAGTTATACGTGAATGAAGATTCAGTATAACTCGAAAAAAATTAAGACCAAATTAAGAATATAACTTTGATAGAACATTAGGATGACATTTTAATATATCAAATTCTTATGGTACTATATATATGTTGTTCAGGAGACTTTACTTTTGGAGATGATCTATCTTTGGATTACTACGACTAGCAGCTATGGCAAAGTGAGTGGCTCCCGATGTCTTCATTCTAGATTTTGTTTGTAGTATAGTTGCACTGAATTGATATTACAACTTAGATGCTTGAGAGCCATAGGAAAATGCACGTGTGTGGTTTTATGAATGATAGCATGGCATAATAATAAGATAACAAACAGAACTGCTTATGTGATTGGATTATGTATTATTGTTATGGTATGAAATTGCTTGACCATTGAATAATTGGACATAAGTAATTATTTGACTATGAATTTAAAATGAGTCATGCATAGCATTCTTTGTATCATAATTACAATGACTACCACCTTACGTGGAAGGTGAGAAGAGACTTACAGGAGCAAGAGCTCTTGAAGAGATTAGTTTAGGTACCGATATGCCATGTTGTTGAGTTCATGTCCTAGCTTATAGGTTTATTAGGTGCCAGGGAATGCAATTGTTTGGCTAAGGGGCGTGTGTTGTAACTTCCACTTAAGGTGTATGATGTGGATTGCGGGGGTCACTACACTGCTAGACTTGAGAATTTTGTTATGAAAAAGGGTCATATTTCTTATTTAAGTGAAGTATATTTATGTATATACAATATATGCACATAAGATGATATGAGCACATAGGTGCTAGAACCCTGTTATTGATTTGTGTCAATCAATAATCTCTAACTAAACTACAAGGGGCAAAATTTTTGAGTTGCATGCGGTTCCTAAGCTACTGCAAATAATGTTTAGCATACTACTTGTTACATGCATTCATATGGTTGATAAAATATATATATTGTTTGTGAGGCATGTTAGAGGGATTAACTCATCAAGCGAAAGCTTATACCTTCTTAGATTCCTTTTGTTGTAGAGCCACTTATTTATTGAGTTGGGTCGTAGGATGCCCAAGGTTAGTCTCGACTTGGAACAAGGTTGTGAGTTGTTAGAGTGAAAGAGAAGACTACTTAGTTTTGATAGGGCCTTATGAATTTCTTTTGCCGTAGTGATATTAGACTTTCTGTAGCTATCTGGACTACTACTACTACTACTACTTTTTTTTTTAGAACGTTATGTTCCGTTATTGTCATTATTATTTAGTACTACTTCTGATATTTAGTTAAAATAACTGATTGTTATGATACTATTTATCTATATGATTGACAGTAATTAAGAGTGGAAGTAGCTTACTACATTGTATGGAAGAGTAGTGACTGACAAGGGGGTCAATCGTTGATCTTCATATGGTAGATGGTGATTTACAACGATGAAGGTACTATTCAGGTCACGATAGCATGATTGCTTGGAAGCTTGGAAACTATGTTAGCAAATACAAGAGCTTAGCACTTAGGTTAGTATTAGTGTAAAGGGTGGAGACCAGAATGGGAATCCTCATCCTAAATGGGTCCTCGAGCTAGTATTCTTCGTGTAAGTCCTTGCAATCCTCTAGCTCAGATGCGTGTGACTGGTTAGAGGAGTTTATTCTTATCATCTGCCTAGGGGTTAAAAAGATTTGTCCCCAAATCTAAAGTGATTTTGGGCTCTTGTTCTATCTTAGCATCTACTAGGTTTTCTTCTTGTAGGTAAGGAATCAAGTTGGACACATTAAAGGTGGAGAAAACACTATAGTTTTTGGGCATTTTAACTTGGTAAGTGTTACGGTTGGTCTTTTTCAAGACTTTCAATGGACCATCAGCTTGTGGAGATAGCCTACCTATCTTAGGTGTAGAAATTGTTCTTGATTGAGGTGAATCCATACTAAGTCACTTGGTTTGAAAGAAACAATTCGGCGGCTACAACTATTGATCTCTTGCTGCCTCTGATTGAACTTGGTGATCTTCCTTGCAATGGACTGATGCAGTTCTTGTAATTCTTTGGCTCGGGCGACTCTAAATTGACTCTCCTTAGCAGTTGTGGGGGTACCGATCAGATTTAAGGGAATAGTGGAATTGAGGCTATAGACAACTTTGAAAAGGAGTTTTCCTAGTGGTACTTTAGACAGTTTGGTTGTATGTGAACTCTACAATTGGTAGACATAAATCCTAATCCTTTAATTCTCTCTTACGATAGCTCAGAGTAAATTACCTAGCATCCTGTTCACTACTTTAAGCTGACCATCAGTCTAAGGGCAGCTACTAGAGCTGAACACAAGTTTAGTTCCAAGTCTTCTCTAAAGCGTCTTCAAAAAGTAGCTCAAGAATTTTATATCCTAATTTGAGACAATGGTCTTCGATACTCCATGTAGGGGGACAACTTCCTACAAAAACAAATAAGCAATATATAAAGTGTTGTTAATTTAATGGAATAGGAGGAAGTTTGCCATTTTGTTGAAGTGGTCCATTACCGCAAAGATTTAATCCTTTGCTTTGGATGTCCAAGGCAACGCTTAAGACAAAGTTTATGTTGAGGTCAACTTAAGGTGAGTTTGGTGTAGGTAAGGGCATATACTTTCCATGTGACTCTATCTTTCCTTTGGCCCTTTTGTAAATTTCGTAACTACTGACTACCTTATGAACATCTTTGGCTAAACCAGGTTAGTAAAAGTTTTCTTTTAATAGGTTGGTTGTTTTAGTTTCTCCAAAATGACCAGATAATCCACTACTTTGAGCCTCCCTAACTAATAGCTTTCATGTGGAGCAGCTCAGTATACATAGCCGTTTTTCTTTGAACAGATAGCCATCCTTAAGGTAATATCCTCCAATAACAACTCCTTCTTTGCATTGTTTAAGAATAGGACCAAAATGGGGGTCGTGAGTATACTGCTCAGTAATAAGGGAAAATCTCAGTAATTTCTTTTGCAGGGTGGTTAGCAAGGTTTACCATCATGATAAGGCATCTGTAACCACATTGGCATTACCTTTCTTGTATTGGATTACATAAGAAAAATCTTCCATAAATTCTTGCCACTTTATTTGCCTTTTTGAAAGTTTGTTTTGATTCCTAAGATGCTTCAATAACTCATGGTCAATGTAAATTACAAACTTTCATGCTAATAAATAGTGTCACTAGATAGTAAGAGCTCGGAAAAGAGAGTACAACTTTTTCTAATATACAGAATAGTTTAGTGTGGCACTACTGAGCTTCTCACTGTGGTACGCAACTGTTCGTCGTTCTTGCATTAAGATTGAACCAATGCCAATGCTTAATGCATCTTATTCTAATTCAAATGGTTTGTCAAAATATATTAAGGATAAGACATGAGTAGTAGTGAGCTTTTCCTTGATTTCCCTAAAGCTTTAAGCTTGGTTATTCCATTGCAATCCATCACTCTTCTTCGCTAGTTCAATTAAGGGGCCTGCAATTGTACTAAAGTTTTTAATGGATTGCTTGTAAAAGGAAGCAAGACCATGAAAACTTTGTACTTCGATGATATTCTTTGGCATCGGCCGTTTCAAAATAGCTCAGACCTTTTCCTTATTTGCTTGGATTCCTTCTCCTGATATTAATTACCCAAGAAAAACTACTTCACTTTAGCAAACACATACACTTCTTTAGGTTCCCATACAACTTCTTAGCTTGGAAAATGTTAAAAATAGATCGAAGATGTTGAACATGGTTGTTTAGTTCGGTACTATACACTAATATGTCATCAAAGTACACGACCACACACCTTTGGATTAGTAGACGCATCACATGGTTTATAAGCTGCATAAATGTGCTCGGTGCATTTGTAAATTGGAATGGCATAACCAACCACTCATAGAGACCATGCCTCTTCTTGAAAGAAATCTTTTATTCATCAACAAGTCTCATGCAAATTTGGTAGTAACCACTTCATAAATCAATCTTCGAGAATACATTGGCACCATGAAGCTCATCTAATATGTCATCAAGCTTTAGTATTAGGTATTTGTAGTTGATTGTATATGGTTTATAGCTCAACTATTGATGCACATGGGCTACGAACCATCCTTCTTCTAGACTAGTAAGGCTGGTACAACACAATGACTCATGCTCTCCTTTACATAACCCTTCTTTATTAATTCATCCACTTGCCTTTTTAGCTCGGCAGCCTGCTCAGGATTCATTTTGTAAGTAAGTCAGTTTAGCAGAGCTGCGTTTGGTTGTAGATCAATACAACATTCAATGCTTTGAATTGGGGGTAGTACTTTAGGCAACTCTTTAGGGAACAAGCTGGAAAGTTCATCAATCAATCTTCGGATTTCATTAGGAACATTTTCAAGATCTCTCAACTCCAATGGTCTAATCAATAGAAACATAGTATCATTGGCCTTCTCAATAGCTTGGAGCTCTCTTTGACTCATCACTAAAGCTTTCTTCTTACTATCTTGGGTAAGTTGGTTATGGGTCCTGTTCACTTGGGTTAGTGTCATGGGTTGCAGCATAATTTTCTTTCTATCCTTGACAAAGGCATAAGTGTTTTTATATCTGTTGTGAGTAACATGTCGGTCGAACAACCAAGGTCTTCTACGTAACAGATGTGATGCTCGCATGTGGACAACATCACACATCACTTCGTCCTTGTATACATTACCAGCATTAAAAGGTATGCTTACTTGTTTAGTGATGTGTAAAGTACCCTTGTCATAAAGCTAATGTAGTTTGTACGGTTGGAGGTACTTAGAGGTTGGCAGTCCTATCCTCTACACAAAGGACTGTATAATGATGTAGGTACAACTCCCTCCATCTATAATGATGGTGCACAACTATCCCTTGATGGTACACTTTGTTTGGAATAAATTCTCTCTCTGGTTTTCCTTGAAGCTCGGCAAGGAGCTTAACACTTGTCTTAAGGCTAGTGTCATCACCTCTTATTGTTTGGTGTAGACATAGTAATGCGTCTCCGGGGTAGGATACACAAGTACCACAACGAAGCAAACAAAAAAAAAAAAGAAAAAGTTAGCAAAGTCCGGGTAGCTACTGAATGGATATGATGCACAACTCGATCTTACTTGGCCTACAATCTGCCGATTATGATGTACCGGTTCGAACTGAAGGGTCACTTGCTACTACTCCTTGCTAAAGGGAATAGATAAGAGTTAAATGATAACGAGAACACCAAGACTACTCAAAGTGAAAAATTATGTATTGATTAGTTGATTGTCTATATACAAGAAAGTGGGGGTTTATATACCCACCTATTAGGGTTACTTTACATGTATGAAAACATAAAAAGGATATTCTACAGTTAGGTTACATGAGACTTACTGAAAGGGGGTAACAGAGATAAAAAATATTCAGTACGAAAAAGTGAAGAATCCTTTTGGAAAGATCGCGCTAGAAGACACATGTCATGTAGTGGATGGGAGTTAGGACTATGATACAAAATAGACGAAACAGAAAGTGCTGGCAATCAGGGGCCCGCCTGATTTAGACCAGGTCGGGGACTAATTAGTTCTTTTGAAGAGAAGTTAGCTCAATTCGGGATCAGATGCCTATGGTCTAATCAGGAGCTTTCTTTGGCTATTCTTGGGCTATTTTTTGGGATAAAGCATTGCCATCGAACGGGGGGGATCTGAGAGTCAAGTCGGCAGGAGACCAGCTCGGGATAGGAATCCCCCTCTCGACCATGGCTTAGAGCTAGCATCTTCTAAGTGAGTCTTTGGAGTCCTTTAGCTTGGATATGTGTGATTGGTCAAGGGGGTTGATTCCTATCACATAGGTCTTCTCTTCTTACTCTACTTCAACTCTTCCAGCATTCTTCTCTTCCTTTGGCACGCTTTCATTAGTGCTATCTACTACATCTTCTTAAAGCACCACGGCACGTCGGTTCAAATATTCAGTAGCCATGTGTCTAAAACCCAAGCATTTGAAGCATTTCACTTTGCTTGTCTTCCGTTTAGAGGTCTGGCCTTTCTCATATGTCCTCGGGGTCGACCTATCCTCAGCTTGGCTCTTCTGGCTTGCTCAATTATCATCAAGTCAGCTGTGTTTTTCCTCGGCTCGGCATGAGCAGGTTGACACAAAACAGGAGCTTAGGAAAAAGTTGACTTAGGTCGGCTTAGAGCATTTCTCCTTTGCTTTTCAACCCTCTATGTTACTTTAATGGCCTCCTCTAATGTATGGAACCTCGATACTTTCACAATGTTGCAAATCTCATATTTGAGTCTGAAGATAAACCTCAATACTTTGCGAGCCTCGGGTTTATCCACATCTGCTTGGATTATTAGCATTTGAAATTCTCTCATGTAGTCATCAATGGATCAGTTTCCTTGATAAGGCTCTTGCAACTTGGCAAAGGTGTCTTGTAGGTAAGTCTTGGGTATAAATTTTCCCTTTAACAATCTCTTCATATGTTCGTAGACCTTGTTATTAAACTCTCGCTCTAGTTGTATTTAGATTCTTTCACCAAATGGTAGCATATCTAGAGAACTTAAGTATAGAAAGTCGAAACTTAACTGCATTTGTATACCCATAACAGTTAAATAGCTTCTCTACCGTCTCTTCTTACTCTAAATATTTATCTACATCTCTACTTCCATTGAAGGGTGGAATTTAGACCTTAACATTGTCAAGCCCTTGAAAAGCTTGATGTCCTTACTCTTGTGCTTAGTGATATTTAACCTCTTCTTCTTCTTCTCTATCATTCTTTAAATCTACATCCTCAATATTCTCCTCAATCTCCTTTAACTCCAGCTTTTGACTAGCAACTTGGTTTGTAGCTCTTTTGACTCGATGGGGTTGAATTGGGTGATTAGCTCGGCCACCTTGGCCATATCATCTCTCAAGAACATTATCAGGTGAGTTATGATGAGGTACATCTTGTGGTTGCCGCTTGTTGACTTACATTGTAGTAAGCAGATTCTCAATAAGATTGGTGAGTTCGTCAAGTTTATCATCGACTGACCTAGGGGTGTCACTACCATTTTGACCTCAACCAGCATGAGTACCACTACTCAGGTCACTAATAAGACCTTGAACACTTGAATCTGACATAGTGTAATGCTTCTCCAATAGATTGATAACACAATATAAACAAACACTTCTATTCCTTACCAAAACCTTACTAATACACTCTAACAACTCTAACACCCAACATTCACTCAAATATAATAGAAATGAACTTACTCTGTTTTCATACTGAAAAAAAAAAGCAACACTTACCAATCTATGAACCTCATTATATAGCTTACAACTTCAAAACTTACTTCACTTGAACAAATTATAGTAGCTACAGAATGAACACAACAACTAATAACAGTAAACATGAACCTAAACTTCATTGTAACTTCACACACTTCCTCTTAGAATTGTGCTTTGTACTAGCGATGCTGATGCGTCTTTGAGGTCATATAAATGGAGGTTGTACCACAATGAACAAGATACAAAGAAATAAAAGGGGGGTTTAACAAATCTGAATGGCTACTAACTAGATATGACACATCAACAGATCCTACTCGGCTTAATCCTAACACTTGATTTGACACATGAATGTAGTATTAGGACCTTTTGCCACTAACTCTTGCTAAAGGAGCTAGATAAGAGCCAAAAGATAAGAGATAAGACACAACTGAGTGATCTCAAAAAAGGGTAATGTCTGTATTCAATAATAAAGAGTGATAATGTCTACATACAAGTAAATGGGGGTATATATACTTACTTCACTAAGGTTATAATACATAGATGAAAAGATAGAAAGGGTAATTTACATAAGACATGCTAAAAAGGGTAAAAGGACAAAGATTATTCTATATAAAAAGGGAAGGATTCCTCTTGGAATGTTATGCCAAAAGATACGTA
The DNA here is from genome assembly GCA_024138005.1 of Lumnitzera racemosa. Lineage (NCBI taxonomy): Eukaryota > Viridiplantae > Streptophyta > Magnoliopsida > Myrtales > Combretaceae > Lumnitzera > Lumnitzera racemosa. The sequence goes on along the minus strand of JAMXBC010000012.1, from coordinate 47,807,659 downwards.
TCAAGAGGTGATTAGAAGCCTACAGTGTGATTGGCAAAGCTGTAATGAATTCTAAGGCAACATGTCAATTGTAGTATCCTGCTCAGATGGGGTCAGAAGAAAGTCAGCAGTTAGAGCTGCTTAGTTTGCTTTAGGTCGAAGCTTGGGTGCTCAAGGGTGTTATGATCCTCTTTATGTAAGGTGTCTTAATAGCTTGTCTTGGTCTGATGTTTGAAGTTGGTTGGCTCGAACTCTACCTAAATCATGGTAAGAGCTTGGTAATTGGTATGGTTGCTTGGCAGGTTGACATGACTACTAAGAAGCTCGGAAACTATGTTGGCATGTACAAGACCTCGATACTAAGGTCGGTAACAGTGTAAAGGATAGAGATTAGAATAGGAATCCTCATCTTGATAGGTTCTCAAGCTAGTATTTTTCATGTAAGTCTTTGCAGTTCTCTAGGTCGACTACGTATGACTAGTTCGAGGAGTTGATTCATATCATAAAGGCTTGTGAATCCTTGGAGTCATATCGTAAGGTCTCCTAGGAATTGAGAAATTAATAATGAGATGGAATTGAATTATGATAAATTGGATGGGGCCTTATTCGGAAAGACATTGACAATGACGTTAGGGCCTTGAGAGAGTGGTTATGCCTAAAGTTTATTTTTAAGCCCAAGTTTAATTAAAATCCATAGTTAGCACATGTATAAGGTGGAACAAGAATGTAGCTGACATGCCAATTTGAATGGCTATAAATGAAAGATTACGACAACCATGTATTTTGAGTATAAGCTATATATTTGGATAATTACATTCACCCATCCATGAAACTGAGAAACTACAAATGGATTTAATATGCATTCTTGACATAAGCTATTTTTTAAGAAGGGTCCAGAATGCCCCAGTCACTCTTTCTTTCCCATAGCTTGTTGCTACCTCACACCCCTCTCTTCTAATTCATTTGGTGGATTTCTTTCTATATCAGTCCTAATTCCATCCAATTGATTTTCAAGAATTAAATTCTAATCATAGCATCTCAGGATGCAACATTTTAGCCACTATACTAATTTTGTGTGTAGAAATTTAGTCAGATTTTTGATTGATATCTCTAATCTTGATCTAGCCTTGGGTTTATTGAGATTAATGAAATCAAATCTTGAGTTTGACTAAGGATGTTTTGATTGTTTTACTTGGTAGCTTGTGATCAAGTTGTGTTAGTAGGTGGTTGAAGCTTGGTTTATGGAATGTTCTTCGGTGGTTGGTGGTGGCATGGAGACGTTGTTTAGTGGGTGGCCAAGAGGTTTAGCTACAGTGAAATTGGTATTACTTATCTATCATGTTTCGATGTTCAAATCATATACCATGTGAGCTTAGTAAGAAAACTAATCCACATTCTTACTACACTACTATATTATGTTCATCATAATATTATAACATATGATAAAATCGTGAGAGTGCTTAAAAAATGTTGTTACATGGATCTTATGAGTAAGGCTTTTGAATAAATAGATTGACTTAATGAGAATTTTTTTTTTTAAATTCACACTTTTTCCTTACATGACATCCTAGTACTTGCCACATGGAATGCAAAATAATATCTAAGTAAAATATAATTATGAAATTATAAATAATTACTAAATGAAGAACAATGTACTGAAAATTGTAAAATTGCACACGTGTTTGTAATTGGATGTTTCTTCGAATTAACATATATGTATATAGTTTCCTTTACAATTTTTTTAATATATTTTTGTAAATATTTTTAATTAGTAATTGCCTACATTGTCATAATTATATTTGAAGTTATAATTTTCATACCATGTGGCAATGCTATGCAGTTCCTTAGGCCACATATACCCCATTGTATCAAATTAATAAATATGCATGCTTCTCCATATAAGATGTATATATATATATATCTACATTTTTGGAAAATCCATATGATGTCATCATGTTATCACTTTCTTCCTTATAAGCTCAAATGTCCATTATATGTGGTAGCATTTTAAGGGGGTAAATTGAGAAAAATAGAGGAAAAATAAGTTAAGAAGACCCATTTCTTAAAAAAATTAATTGTAATAGTGATGCCTAGTGGAATGATTAGGTAGAAATTATGATATGAAAATTACAAGTTGATATCGTATATATAAAATTGAAAATTCATGTCTAACATATAAAGGTGCCTAAAATTCTCTTATCATATAGGGTTATTCCCTTAATTGAAATGAGGTACGAATTGGATCATAAATGTAATACTTTGGCATCCTAATTCCTTTGAATTAAATTAAACACTGCTAAATTAGTAAAAAAGTTTCTACATGATTTGTGTTGAGAATCTCCATCCACTTATTATACCCATTATTGTATGATCTTTTTTTAAAACGGGTGAAAAAGCATTTGCTTTTATTTACACATAAGTAAAGATGGAAATTTGGTATTAGATCCATACATTTTAACACGACGCAATCATGTATGGATTTACATAAGTAAAATTTGACAAGATTAAAGACGGGTCAGATTTGCTTGGACCAATTTATAAACGTGTTTAGATTTAAATATATCAATTAAACCCATATGGATCCATTTAATAAACAAGTTGGACGAGCGTTTTTGGTTTGACCTATGAAACCATTTGAAATTGGAAATTTTAATATTTATAGTTTAATTTTCTTACTCTCTACTTACTCTAATCTCTTCTTTGATGTTTGCCTTTGCAACCCTCTCTCTTTCTCTTTCTCATCATTCATTATCACCTATTAGACTTTGATTCCACTAAGAATAATACTCTTAAATATTTATTACTTCCACTATATTAAACCTATCATTTTAAAACAACATATATATAAGAGCTAGCAACGTCAAATTCACTTTCGTATATAAGACAATTTACACAGCATATATTATTTAAAGATCAAATATATTAGTTAAATCACTTAATATGGCTAATGTTTATCAAAGGAGTTCATATATCATATCATGCAATTAGAAGGATTTTTCTTGAAATATTAATGCCTTACTCCATGTAGGAACTTGATTGAGTGTATGAGTTAGTTTTTGTTTAAGAAAACTATTGATAAGCTGTCTTTTAATCCAACAAAATAATGATGTCATAAATTTTTGTATATGTTATTCACATAACACTCAAATTTGAATCAATAGTTAATTCCTAGACTATTATGTTTTTAAGGTTAATTACAAATATATGACGTATGTTTCGTTTTTTTTATAAATGACTTCCTTGTATTATTTCTTTAGACAATTAAATGACCCGAGTTCTTCTCCAGTATGCTTGCCGTTAAAAGAATTGTTAAAATACATGCAAAGTTTCTGTTTTCACCATACTCAAAGAAAGAAAAAACAACTCCCTTACTCCCTTTTGAACATCTTGCTTCACTCCGATCTTCATCATCATTCATCTTTCTCCTTAAACCACTATCCAATTTTTTGCATAGTTGAAGTAAGTTTAGATATTTCTTTTTGAAAACTACATCATATCGGTTTGATTCATGATCAATGTTTGTAAGTCAAGAGCAGTGGCAATAAGTAGAAGGAACTCTAATCTTGATTGTCATGCGCTGAATAGGTGGGGTTGTAATAGTCTCGTTGTATAAACTAACATAAGATAGAAGTCGAAGTCACAATTGTTAGCGTAGATATAGCCTACATAAGGCATAGCTAACTCAACCAGCTTGAATTATCCAGTTGGGCACTTGTTGTATTTATAACCTGATGGATTACTGACCTTCGGACCCCTTACTCACATTCTTCTCCGAGGCCTACAGTCTTTCGACAGAAGGATTCTCTCTCGTTAGCCTACTGAGGATGACACCAGTACGTAGAAGAATAGCAGGCAAACTCTCTAGAGTCGCAGCTCGAATACACTCTACTTTGTACGGACCCTTACCTAGTCACTGACTTCCTTAGTACTAAGGCTGAGGTGATTATGTATCGAGCTATGCTCTTCTAATCTACAAACATGACAAGTATCAAGTAATGAGACCAGGTCCCCAACATGTTGAGCATTGCTTATTCGGCCTATAGAGCAACAGTGTCCATTATCCATCTTGGCAACTCTAATTACCATTCATTAGTAGTAGTTGTAACATCCATTCAGCTTAGCCACTCCTTAAGATTCCCTGATGCGAACCCATTGACAGGCCGTTACCTACCCCTTACTCTTTTGATATTTGTAATATATTCTTTTTTGTCATTTGTCTTATTTAACCTTTTCGTATATACTAGGAACCTCTTTCTTCATTGTCTTTTATGTAATTTTCCTTATTTGTATTATTGCCCCAAAGGACTTACTATAAATAGTCATTTCACTATAGTTGTAAGGCATCTTATAACCTTTCTGATATTGGATGTACTTGTTCTTATGAGATAGCTTTCTCCAAGTATAGTTTATTTACACTCTTATCTAATTTTGCCGAGTTGCTCAAGAGTAGTGGCGAATGGACCTTAACATTAGCTTATAAGTCATATTGGGTGAAGTATTAAGTTGTGTTGCGTTCGCTGGTGCATCATATCCACCGATCAATTTCATAGAAGCTACTATGTTTGGCATCTTTTTCCACTCCATCTTTTTTGATATCTTGAAGGACCTACTTGGTTACTACTTCTTACGGTAAGCCCTAGTGATTACTGAGCTCTTAGGTATATTACATAATCCTAGTATCAGAGCTTGAGGCTACGATCGAAAGCTTAGTGTTGAAAAAGTTGTTCTTGTTCTAATGTGTGAATGTTCTGTTGTAATCTATTCTCGTGTAGAAAAATAGAGTAAGTCCTTAAGTCACTATGTGAGTAGTATTTATAAGGGTTATGAGAATTTTTTGTATGAGTAATGGATTTCCTGAAGTTTTGTATTGAGAATGTCAAATCCTAGTGTTTAAGGAGAGATCAATGATGCTAAGAGTAATGATCATGGTCGTAGTTATGTTACTCAATAAACCTTACGAACTATTGAAGAGTAGGTACAAGACCTTATTGCTATTGTGGCTAATTTGGCTATTACTACACAAATGGTCGTAGAGATGAGGCCATAGAGAGCAGGCTGCAAGAGAGAGTTGTTGTTGAACAGGGTTGAGAAGTTAAAGATAGGCAGAGAAGATAGATGGGTGAGCATCGAGCACCTGAAGATGTGAACTTAAACCTAACTTTACCTTGACATGCCGATAGAGTTGTGAGAAAGAGACTTGAGTTAGATGAAGTTGAGGAGTATGAGGAGAAAGAGTATTATGAAGGATTTAAAGAATACGAGTGTAGAGCTCCTAGAGGAGTCGAGCATTCTAATGTGCAGGTTCTGAGCTTTAATGATTTTGGTAGTGCTGATGACTACTTGGATTGGGAGGAGAAGATTGAAAAGATATTTGATTTCTATAATTACGAACGAGTAGCAATGTTAGAATTTACTGGGTATACAACAAAGTTGTGGAAGAGGTTATAAAGTACACATTGGAGAGCCTGACGTGAGATCCGAACAAGGAATGAGATAAAGAGAGTTTTAAGGAATAGATTTGTTCCAGAACAATATGAGCAAGACACTTTCCAATGACTCCAAGAACTCAGCCAAGGAAGCCGATCAGTTGATGAGTATGTCTAAGAGTTCCAATTACTAATGATCCAATGTGATGTTGACGAGCCTGAAGCGCGAACAGTAGTGAGGTTCATTTCTAGGCTGAGGATTGAGATTGGTAATGTGGTAGGGGTGTAGAGGCTAAGAAGTCTAGATGAAACCGTTCGAATAGCCTAGTAGAACGATAGATGAGAAGTCAATTTAGCTAAGCGTCGAGTAGCCGACTTAGCTTATCGAGCAAGATTGGTACGTGGAGCCGAATTGCAAATGACCGAGCTTGATACAGTTCCAAGGTAGGCTGTTGTGGTTAGATGTTGAGTATACTTGATGATGGCCGAGGCAAGAGCAAGGTTGAGGAAACTGAGGTTAAGAAGGACTAAGGTCAGAGCTCATGAAAGAAAACCCGAGAGATTAAGTGTGTCAAATGTCTTGGTTTTGGATACGTAGCTAATCAGTGCCTAAATTGACGCATCATGACCATTAAGGGAGATAAGCCTTAATTCGAAGTGGAGAATGCTAATGAAGGGGAAGATGTAGTAGGAGTTGATAAGCTATTGGAAGAGTTTCAAGAAGATTATGATGTTACGACCTTACCTAAAATGGGAGCTGAGTACTGTATATTTGTACACAAATTACTCAATACCTTTATGTTTGATGAGAATGAGTAAAGAGAGAACCTCTTGCATACAAATTGCTGAATGAATGGCAAGCTGTGCACTTTGATCATTGATGGAGGAAGTTGTACCAACATAATAGCTCAAGGAGTAGTGTAGGCCTTGAAATTGCCAACATACCTTTACCTTAAATCGTACAAGATTCATTGGCTAAATGAGAAGGGAGGTTTACTTGTGGTCGAGCAAGTTAAAGTGCCAATTATTGTTGGTGATAAGTATAATGATAAGGTGCTATGCAACATCCTACCCATTTGTGCTTCACACATCTTACTTGGCCAACCTTGGTTATTTGATATGAGAGTGTTGCATGATGGATATGGGAACACTTATATGTTCTATAAGGATGGGAAGAAGGTTATATTGACCCTAATAAGCTCTAAGGAAGTATAGGAGTTGCAAGAGAAGCTTACTTGAGCACTACAACAAAGATCCTTAATGATTTCTTGAGCCTAATTTTCTAGAGATGTTAAGACGAAAGAGTGCATGCTTTCGTTAGTTAGGAGGCTTCTAGAGTTAAGAGAAGTCGAAAGATACAGATTTGTAGATGAATATACAAACCCAATATCGCTTGTAACTAAAGGGGTAGGTTCAGATTAAGAGATAGTCTAAAAGATAAATGGCAGTTGAAGGTTAAGTAAGGATTCCCGTGCACCAACAATGGATATGATACACTAAAGCCTCACACGAGCTTGGGTTATACTTAATATAACACACAAGTATGGTCAGAGGACACTTGCCACTAATCTACACTCAATGGGTTAGATAAGAGTAGCTCAAGAGTAAATAGAATGACACTTAGCTCTAAAGAGTAGGGAAGTTCAGTGTATTCTTTGTACATTGATGATGCGGTTGTTATAATTTGCAAGTATTTATAGTACCTAATTAAGGTGAGTCTTAGGTGACAGGAAATTATAGAAAATGATTTCTATTAACTAAGGAAAAAGGGGGAATAATTTACAGAGGTATTAATGTAATAGTGCAAAAAGAATATCCGTCATCAGAAAAGGACGGTACTGATGTCAGAAAAAGGATAGTGTGTGCGTAGTTTGCTCATTATATGGCCCCATGATACTGTTGGCCAAGTAGGGGTGAATCCCTATTAAGTTAGGTTGGTCTTAGAAGTTTGATAACTTTGACAGCCGGGATTGGAGTAGGGTTGATCCGGGGGTAACTCATTTTTAGGTTAGCTTCGGATGTTCAGCTCCTGAATATTGTCTGCTTAGACTTGGCATTGGTGAGGTTGCTTGCATCTTGATTTGATGCTTATAATGGTAAGAGGTAAAGAAGTAGGCTTGGTGTGTCAATTGGTCACCTTGGCAACTTCTTAGATGATGTAGAAAGCAAAGTAGCTTAGGAAATTGGATTGGGGTATGCATCGCTCTTTGGCGTTTAACTCACCCGAACAACTTAGCGAACCATTTAAGTGAGCCCTCAGGTTTGAGAGTGCGTAATTAGTTCTTAATCCCTATCACCGAAACCTTACTTGCCAAGGTGTAGACATTACTTTAAGAGCATGACGACTTGTTTCTTACCAAGATGCTGAGAGGATTACTACTTATTAGAGGTATAAAGCATTTCATTTACCTTTAACTTGGAGTTGCTCTACCTAACAGACCTAACTATAGGCTCAACCCTGAGTAAGTTGCAGAGCTGAAGAAACAAGTTAATGAGTTGATTAATCGTAGATATGTCTGAGAGAGCATATGCCCTTATACTATGCCAGTTGTTCTAGTGTTGAAGAAGGATGGCTCATGGAGAATGTGCATTGATAGTTAAGTAATCAACAAAATCACTATTAAGTATTGATTTTTGATCCTATGATTGGATGATATGCTTGATGAGTTGCATAATGCTTGAGTCTTTTCGAAGATTGATATGATGAATGGTTACCACCAAATACGAATAAGACTTGGGGATGAATGGAAAACTACTTTCAAAACCAAGGGCGGTTTGTTTGAATGGTTGGTGATGTCATATGGTCTAACAAATGCGTTGAACACTTTTATGTGACTAATGAATCATGTTTTAAGATCCTTGATTGGAAAATGTGTCATTGTTTACATCAATGACATCTTGGTGTATAGTGTTGACCCCATTTTCTATGTCATGCACTTAAGATCTGTGTGTGATATCCTCTGTGTCAAGAAGTTATTCAACAATATTAAGAAGTATGTATTTTGTCATAGTGAGATAGTATTCCTCAGTTATGTTGTGTTTGAAGGAGGTATCAGAGTTGATGATGAGATAGTCCAAGCCGTTCTTGAATGGTTGACATCAACTAGTGCTGCCGAAGTAGGGAGATTTCATGATTGAGCTTCATTTTATAAGTTTGAAACTGTAGTTCCATAGCTACCCTACTAACTAAATTGACTAGGAAAAACTCTGGATTCAAATGGTTTGAGAAAGCTTAAAGAAGCTTTGATGAGATTAAGTCTAAGTTAACTTTTGTCCTAGTACTCGTCTTGGCTGACTTCAAAAAAGTTTTTGAACTTGAATATGACGCATTTAGAGTTGGCATTGGAGCTGTTCTCATGCAAGAGCATTGACTAGTTGCATACTTTAACGAGAAACTTAGAAGTGCCACATTGAATTACTCGACATATTAGAAAGAGTTCTATGCCCTTGTTTAAGCACTTTAGAACTGGCAACACTACTTACTATTGAGAGAGTTCATCATCTACATGGACCATGAATGTCTCAAACATCTTAGAGGCTAACAAAAACTTTCCCAATGCCATGCTAAGTGGGTCGAATACCTGGAAACTTTCTGCTATGTCACTAGATACAAGAAGGGTAGTACTAGCACTATAGTCGATGCACTTTCTTGTTGGCATGTTCTTATTATAGCACCACAAGCTAGGATACTTGGATTTTGCACCTTGCCTTATTAGTATGACCATGATCTAAATTTTTAGCCTTTAGTAGCCAAATAAAACATAGGAGGAGTAGTGGATGGGTTTTACTCGAGTTAAGGGTTTTTGATGAAGGGTAAGCAAATTTGTGTGCCAAGTGGGTTTACTAGGGAATTACTTGTCCAACAAGCCCATGCTAGAGGCTTAGCCGGCTACTTTAGTGAGAAGAGAATGGCTGAGTTATTGAAAGAACAATTTCTATTGGCTAGGGATGATGAAGGATGTGTCTTAAATGCTGTAAGGTGTACAAACTAGCCAAGGGAATGAAGGAGCTATATGGAGAGTACATACCTTTTCCTATACTTAAATGGACATGGACTGATCTGAGGATAGATTTCATGCTTGCTGACCTATAACCCTACGGAGACATGGTTCTATTATGGTGGTAGTTGATCAAATTGGTAAGATGAGCCACTTCATCCCTTGTTGCAAAACCAGTGATGCTTTATATGTTACTAAACTCTTTTTATTGGAGATCATATAGTTGCATGGAGTACCAAGGAGTATTGTGTTTGATTGTGATTCGAAGTTCATAAGCTTCTTTTAGAGAACCCTATAAGCTCGACACTAAGCTCATGTTCAGTACTTCTTGCTATTCATAGACAAACAGCTAGATAGAAGTAATGAACAGGTTATTAGCCTTATGGACTTAACCCGAACTTACCCTTGGACATGGTTATTAGCCTAACACCCAAGGAGAAAGTCAACTTGGCCTGTAGCATGTTGAGGAGTTTCAGAAAATGCATTAGAAGGTTGCCGAGCAACTAGCTAAGACTATAGCTCGATAGAGAGAATAAATGAGTCGAGGAAGAGGACGAGTCATCTACAACCTAGGAGACCTTATTTAGGTCCACTTCAACGAGTAATTTCCAAGAAAGAGGACAAACAAGTTATCTCCTAAGTCGGATGGACCTTTTAAGATCTTTTGTCGTGTCAATGACAATGCCTACGACCTTGAGCTACTTGAAGGATACAAAGTATCTCTTACTTCTAATGTTGCCGACTTAACGCCTCATGTGCCTGAAGAAGAAGAAGAAGACCAAGATTTGAGGGAAAATTTTCAACAACCCTAAGGAACTGATGGATTGTTAACCTTTGAACCCCTTACTTGTGCCAGTCTTCGAGGCCTACAGTCTCTTACCAGAAGGATTCTCTCTTATGAGCTTATAGAGGACGAGCACCAGTGTACAGAATAATAGTGGGAAAACTTTTTGAAGTCCTAGTTCGGATACACTCTACTTTGCATCGACCTTTGCCCAGTTACTGACTTCCTTAGTGTTGAAGTTGACCTATTGAATGCCAAGGTTGAGGTGACTATGCGTTAAGCCATTCTTTTCCATTCTATAGACATGACAAGTGTTGAGGCCGAGTCCCCAACATACTAAGCACTGCTTATTTGGCCTATAGAGTAGCAATGTCCATTTTTTGTCTTGATAACTCTAAGTACCATTTTTCAGTAGCAGTCGCAACATCCATATAGCTCGACCATTATGCCTTAAGATTCCTTGATGTGAACCTATTGATAGGTTGCCACCCGTAACTTACCTTTTTGACATTTGTACTATATTCCTTTTCGTCATTTATTTTATTTACCCATTTCATACATATTGGGAATCTCTTTCTTCATTGTCTTTTATGTAATTTTCCTTTTTTGTATTGTTGCTCTAAAGAACTTACTATAAGTAGTCCTTTCACTATAGCCACAAGGCATCTTACAGCCTTTTTGATATTAAAATACTTGTTCTTGTGAGATAACCTTCTTCGAGTATAGTTCATTTACACTCTTATCTAATTTTGTCGAGTAGCTCAAGATTAGTGGTAAGTGGACCTTAACATTAGCTTATGAGTCATTTTGGGCAAAGTGTCAAGTCATGTTGTGTTCGTTGGTATGTCATATTATCTGAGTAACTTCATGGAAGCTACTATGTTTGATATCTTTTTGTTGGTCCCATATAAGATATCAAGAGGAAGGAAGGGGTAGAGTGGTGGTGTATTGATATCTTTGAACTTTTTAAAACTTTTTCGTTATAGATAATAATTAGTATTTTAATAATTCAACACACAAGCAATCAACACAATTAAATAGTGCAAATTAAAAAAGATAAGGAAGGAAAATATTGGGCTCAAGATTTATAGAGCTTTGGCCTTCTGCTTATTGATCTCTTCTAGCTCCACTGACGGGGAATCGGTTTACTTCATCGATACTGTTCCACTTAATCCACTATAACAAAATCATAAGAAGTTTAGAAGTAACTGCCACACATAGGCTATATTATACTCTACTCTACCTATCTAGCCTTTCTTCAATTTAGGCTAATTACTGATCTATAAAGTACAGTCTAACTTCTCTTAATACTTAAACAAAAAACAAAATTTACAAATTACAAGTAAGAACAATAATATAAGTCTCAAATAATTTTGCAATAAAATAGAAATGATGATTGATGAATAATTTGCTTTGGTTCAACTTTTTGAAGAAGTATTTGAGAAACTTTCTGTACTCTTTCAGATGGTAGAATTTGATTACAATTTTAAGTGTAATAAAAGTATTATTATTTTCTTAGAGATGTACTTGGCGTTTTCAATCCTTTCTCCTTTTATACTGGAGTCTTCCAACAGCTAACTTATTGAAGATTATCTTCACTTCAAGTCTATCCTTTTTCAACAACTAGATTATTCTAGGATATCTTGGAGAAGATCTTGGTAATTTGAATTTTTGAATTTGATTCTCTATGCTTGTTCAGCAACTTCTAGATAGACTTCTGATTTGAAAATTTTTAGTAAGATACACTTATCCATAGTTTCCAGATTAGCTTTAACCTTGAAAAAAATGAAATCCCATAAAATTCAATATCAACCTTATTCTTATCTAGTCTTGTGTATATCTTGATTTATCTAAAAGTAAATAAATTCACTTAATAATAATCCCCACTGATTTTAATTCCAACTTAACTGAAACGAGATTAAATGTATTTTCTTAACATACCCAATCTAGTGGAGCTAGGCCTTGTTTAATTTGAATATGATATGAGATAAATTTCAACATTATACTTTCTAGACTAACTATCTGAATAACCTTCTAAAGAGTGTCAATTTTCTTTTCTTCAAAGTCTTTGAATAAGTTTTTGAAATGCTGTATTGATTCCTTTCATAAAAGCTTCTGAAATATTCTCTGAAGATTTTCAGACTTGTCTCCTTTCAATTAATTCAAACCTTTTGAATGTACCTCAATTTGCAGTTTTAAACTTTCTAAATACTTGTATTCTTGATGATTCATTAGCATTTTTTTCTTTTTATGATCATAAAAATCCATGGGAGATATCTAACATTTTTCTATTCCATCTTCTTTAATATCTCAAAGGACTCACTTTGTTACTACTCTCTATGGTAAGCCCTAGTGATTACTGAGCTTCTAGGTACATTATAACCTACGGTATAACTTTTCAAAACTCTTTTAGAAAGACTTGTAGTTCATTTCTTAGATTCAAAATAATATTTACATAAGTATATTCAAACCGAAAATGTTGATTTTCAAAGTAAAGTTTTTTTTTTTTTAAAAAAAAAAACCATAGGTTTTAGACATTTATATATAGATCAAAGCTGAAAACCAGTGGACCGCCCTTGGTAGCCTTGTTATTTTTCTCAACAAGACAAAAGTAAAAAAGATTCTGCAAGTTCTAGTTTTCTTCATACTTATTGTCATTCTCAAGCTTGTTGTTTACTAACCTAAGGATGGTTACACTACTGCATCTTTAATTTTCACTCAGTATCTACAAAAGTGTTTATAGAGATGTAAGCATAAGTAGCTCAGTAAGTGGGATAGAAATGGAAGAGTACAAAATAAGCACAAACAAGGATATCAATCATTAATGAAATGCAATGTAATCAACCAAATAGAACATCACATAATGTTAATTGGTCCATTGTAAGGGTAGAGAAATTACATCTGCATTAAAATGAATTGAGGAGGTTTAACATAACTCAAATCAGACCAAACCCAAGCTTATGCAATAGAGAACACCATCTTCTCAAGAGTCAAGACTACCTTCAAACTATTATCTCCAGCCTTATTGAGATCTCTTCTCCTGTCACTTAGTTTGACTAATGGCAAGGAAATAACTATTTTAGCTATCCTTATCGAATGGAGTTGGTATTTGATCTAACACCCTTAACGTTCTCCCTAGTGGGTTACGATGCGTGTCAAGTTAGATTAAAGGTTGAATTTTGGTTAATTCCAATTAGAGGCAATAAACTAATTTTCAAAATAAAGCAATCACTACAAATTCATGCACAACATTCCTCCAACGAGTTCAACTCCCAATCCACAATTCAATATTTCAATCATACACATAGCATGCGTATCGACAACTAACTACAACTACAAACAAATATACTCTTAAGCATCTAAGTGCTCCAGTATAGTACCCTAACATGTTGCAAAGTATCGATCCCAACTTACCTGAAATTCAATGGTTCATAACTCTTAGTTGCTACATTTATAATCTTCAATTATCCCTTTACGTAAACATTTGATTAGTTTTAATCCATGCAAGAGCCTTGAATTAATGGTAATTGATTCATTTTATATGAATTGAGTGTTTTAACATTAGTTTTACAAGTTATTTTTATCTACACTATCCTCCGAGTTAGGTTCTAAGCTCAAATCATGGTAAAGTTCTTAGGTTGAAAACCTTCTGAGTTATTCTATGAGCTATACTGGGGTCACATCTTATACCAATTTTATCATCCGAATCAACCTCTGAGCTTACCTCATTTTAAGTCTCTTAATAACATATACTCTGAACTACCCTTTGAGTTTAACTAACTTTTAACTTTCAAGAAGTTACCCTTTGACTTAGTTTCTAAATGCCCACTAATTACAGTTCTCATAGAAAATTCTCCTCTAACTGAACTTTTGAATATACATCTAGTTAAGTTAGCTTATGAATCTTCTAAGTCATCCCCTTACTTGGTTTGATCTCCTTATAACCCATTGATTAGTGGACTTTTCTCTTAAATTCTTGTTAGCAAAACCACGTCAACACTTCATTTAACCCTTAATAATTTCACTACTTTCTAGAATTCTCCTTCAATTCATCTTACATACACCAATTCACAAATTTCAAATATTATCAAATTACTCATATAAGTGGCACATTCATAAAATTTGTAACTTCCATTCATAAAGCTCAATTTAGCATCAATAAGTAGTATTTAGCAATTTACACTACTAATAAGATTAGCTTAGAATACAAGCGAGGTCCTTGGGGAAAAATCCATTTATTTTACCAAAGTACCATTTTAACTATAATTTAGGGGCTTAGAAATAATGAAAAATGTAGAAAATAGTTTTATTGAAAACTTTATATAGCATTTTAGTATAAATATTGAATAGGTTGCAAAAAAATTTGGAACCCAAAACTACGTCGTTAAGGAGTTTTAAATCAATATCAAAATCTGTTTAGGTTTAGTTATTTCTTAAAAATGTGATATATATTTACTAAATTTAAAAAAAAAAATATTTTTCCTAGATTCCATAAGTAGAAATACTTAGGAGAAAAAATTTCCAGAATTTTATAAGCAAATTTAATAATTTATGGACAATTTGACTAATTTAAGACACTTACCGAAATGCAGAGCTCCGGCCACCATGGATTGCACCACCATTGCTAGCAACACTAGGCACTAGCTGCTCCTTAAAGTGGAGAAGTGGTTTGTTTCCATTAATGGCTAACACTCTCGAACCATTTGCAACCTAGTTTTGCACTAATTTTTCTAAAATTTTTCTTTAATTCCCTTCTCCAATTTCTTTACCCTTTCATAATTTTACTAAGCCTACATTTGCATGAAGAAACTTGTGGAGGTGTTTTTCTAGATTTTTTAGGGCAACTTAAGTGAAGTAGGATAATTTTCTCTTTTTTCACCAGCTAATTCTCTCCTTTATACCAAGCTTCATGGTCTTAAAGTGTTTAATTTTCTTACCCAACAACTGTCCAAGAGTGTTACGCCTAATCCTATTATTTTCCTAATGCCACAATCAATTTTATGTTTGTTTACATATATATTTTTAATATATTTAGCATATCTTACATATTTTTGGATATTTTAAGTAATTTATAGGTACATATTTGTATATGATAATTATATACGGTGAGCATATATGTTTTCTACATGTCATTCATATCATTTAATAATTTTATTATTCATATAATTTATCTCTAAAATTCATTAACTATTGAAGCTTGTTCTTTATGATTCCGATAATTATAGAATAATTTAAAAAATTCACTATTTAGCTATATTTTTATTATTTTATTATATTTTTGAGTTCCAAGTCTTGGAGTCTTGTTGACTAATATTCTTAATCCACTCATAAATTTCTAACTTAATTGGATTACTTTTGTAAATTTCCTAAATTGACTACTTAAAACCTAATTGTGAAACTACAGGACTTATGCTTCCTGTGCTTTTGTTGAGACACGACGACAACTATTGAACTCGGCAATTGCATCGAAAGAGACCTTTTGGGCCTATTCTTTAAGATAGTGGTGGTGGTTTTCTCTTGATATCGATTTGTGATGGTGGTTTAAAGGCGACTGTGGATGGTTGAATTTGGAGTTTTAATGTGATCAATTTGAGTACGATTAGATCAAAAGGAAGGACTTTTCTAGAAATTGATATCCCTAAGAATTCAATGGTGTTATTGTTTTGCTTTGGTGTGTGCATGGGAAAAAGAACTAAAGAAAAGTTTCTAGTGTTCATGGGTTAGGTTTAGAGAGAGAGTGCGATTAGATTGGATCTTGGACATTTTTGTTAGAGATAAAATTTTCCAACAAATAAGAGAATTAAGATTTCAATATGATGGTAGTAGTTGTAAGACAACAAATTAAGGAGGTAAGGGAGTATTATAGGTCAAATGAAGGAAACCCCAAGTGAAGCTGAAGAGATATGAATAATATAATGGATTGTGTTATAATCTAATTTGGTAATGAGAAGTACGAGTTTTATTAACTAGGTAATTAACTTAGTAAAAGAAGGTAAATTAGAATGCTTGACTCAAAGAAGAGGAAGAGTAGATAATGACTAGAGCTATAGTTGAACTTGATAAAAAGTAAAGAGAGGGTGACGTTATAAGAGTATAAATGACAAAGATTAAATAGGAGCTGGGTGAAAATGATACAACGAAGGAGTAATTCAAGTTGTTTTAAGAACCATATATGAACTTTCGAGGATGAAAATTCTGTTAAGGGAGGTAAAATTGTAAAACTTGGAATTTAAATAAAAGATGGAAAGTAAGATTATAAAACAGGGACTTAAGGATTGACATGGCATCGAATTTTAAGTTTTGCTAGGGGTACTTTGTCACTTGAAGATTTTAAATCCCTTCTCTTCCCACTTATGTTATTTTTGGTATCTTACTTTCCTTCACTCTTTCTTTTACGGTTCCTCCTTTGTTAAAGTAGAAAACTCACAAAAAATCTCTCTAGAGTAGTCTAAGGTTTGGATTTGAGGAGTTTTGTGCATCAAAGGTGTAGCAAAGTAAGAAATAGCAAGAAAATGACATCTTAGGATAAATATTTTGTTTATATGTCTGGGAATTTGTTTTTCTCCAAGGATTTGTGGGAAAAACACAAAGAAATTCGTTATTACATAAGTTAAGGAGTTGGAGTTGTGGGTTCGAGTGTCCTTACATTAAATGCCAAGTAAGTTTCCTTGAAACCCTTGAGGACCACTAATTTTTGTTTTATAAGGTTTGTACTAATTAGAGAGTTGTTGTGGGATTTAGGTATCGGATTTCATTTTGTTGTTTGAGAGGTGATTTGGAGTGTTTATAAGTGAGCTTAGGAGTGGAAAAGGTTGGGGAAAGTGAAGTTTTACATTTAAGTTTGGAGTTAGGCGTTGTAGGGGAAGAATCACTTGTTGCATTTTGCAGAAAGTTACAGAATGCAACTGGAGTTTAGACACTTGAAACCTTAGCATCCGAGCACCAAGTTTGTACCAATATACAGAAGGTTTCCAATTTATTTCTTGTGGTTTTCTAAACCTTCTTTTTCATCATGAAACATTCCTAACGTGTTTTTAAACAAGTTTTCTACATCAAAACTTTTATGAAACTTCTTTATTTCAAAGATTGATTTATGAATCCTTATAGAGGCTTGAAATGTGGATGGAGGGTTGGGGTATAAGGTGTAAGTATTGGTGTTATTGGTTAGTTAGGGGCAGGGTTGACTACTTGTATGGTTTCTTAGGTTGCAAAACTTCCGAAGACATATTGAGCAATGCATTGGAGTTAAGTACATAATACTTACTTGTGTGGTTGTGCTTGTTAGTTTAGCAGCTTAAATGGACTTAATATATATTTTGATTAATTATTGATTGTGCTTGGCTTCAAACTTTCATTGGTAAAGTTCAGTTTGGCTAGTGAGACACCTAGTGATCTTTGTGCGATGCTGTCCTGAGTGGAGTTCAGCATTGAGACAATCTAAATAGATTTAAGATGTTCATGTGCATGTGCTTTCGTATTCCATACTGGCATAGCTCACTCTTTAGCAATGGTTGTTTTTCAGTTGTAGGTTCAGGTTAAGATGATATTATTGAGATTTACAATGGTGCCAACTATGATTATTATTATAAAGAGGATGGAGATTGCTGCTATGAGGATAGGTCGAGTTACTCGTAGAATAGATTTTAGACATGGAGTGGAGCTAAGATTTGGTTTTATTGCTACTTGTACTATGTTATTTATGGGAGTGTGGGTACGGATGCAACTGTCATGTACGTGCCATGTATGAAGTTGCGCTAACGTGACTAGAGAAATGACTTGAGTGACTCACACGGGATGATCAGGAGAGAAGCGTAGGGAGGAGGAGTAAGTTGTTTTAGTAAGACTCTAACATGTATGGTGATAGGTGGAGGAGTGCGATGGTATAAAACTCCAAGATTAATGAAGAATGGGGTGGTATTCTTAAAGTGTTTAAGTGTTTGATCTTTAAGATAAAGTTCCAGCAGAGTAACGGCGTTAATGTGGATTTTTTCTTCTATCCAAATGAAGATGCGAATAGGGTATTTATAGGAAATGATAGTTGATCACATTCGTTGGATAATGATGGTCATCAATGGTTAAGATTGAAGTCCCTTATTAATGGTCTTAAGTGGGCTATTTTTATGGGTTTAGACTTAAATAAAGGTTTTATTTATTATTTTATTGTGAGCTAAACCAAGAAAGGTTAGATCAGATAGACTGATCCAACAGGTTTTACTCCAAGCCTACCATGTCAAATCTTCCTTGATCATCTTGGTAATTTATAAGTTTGGCTCCTCGGGCCTCATCACCTTAGTTCGAGGAGTCAAATCCATTTAATATTTAATTAATGAGCTTGAAGCTCAATATTAAATTTGGCCTTCTACATTTTGCTCTTTGACCAAAGTCCTTCGAACGAAGTCGAAGGGGTTCGGACACTGAATGAGCCTTTTAGATGACTCAGGTGTGTATACACTATTAAATAGCTGCGTTGTTGCCAGGTTAATTTGAGAATTGTTTTAGTACACGAGTCTACAGTATTTCTTAACCGTGTATCAAGCCCCTGTTGGTTTACATTGTATGTTGCCTCTAAGGCATCATCGTAAAATGAATCTCCCTTGAATTGTCTTTTCTTGAGTTGATTTGTCTCTTCGATTTGACCTGCATAAGTTAATGAATCCTTTTGAGTTGAATTTGTACCTCAGGTTCACATTAGCAATCTAATTGGGTCGACTCTATATATTACTATCGCCTTGATTTTCTTTTCCTATAAGAATATTCTTCTTCTAAGGTCTTCACATATCATATAAACACTTTGTGTTGACTAAATCTAATTTATTGCTTTACGACCAATAAGTACAGTGGTCCTGCTAACCAGTTAATGGGCAGGGGTCAATGGAACAGTATTCTCTACGAAGTTTCAAGAGCAGCACTCCAGAAGCTCAACAAATTTACAAATCTTTATTTAAAAAACTTTTTAAAAAAAATATTCCAAGGGAACATCTTATCAACAAAATGGACCTATATCCTTCTCTTTCTTTTTTTTCACAACCTAATACAACACAAAATCTTATTTTGCCATTTGTGTACCTTGCTTCAATAGAGTAAAATACTATAAAAGGATAAACAAATTTTCTTTTGTTTTTTTTTTCTTTTATTTCCTCTTCCTCCATCAAAACGTTGACACGTGTCAATTCCACTTTTTCTTTGCATTTTTTGTTGTCTCCAAAGGGGACAATCACTTAAAACGTAGCAGCCATTCCAGAAAAAAAAAAAAAAAATCACCAACAACTCTTTCTTCCTTTTCGTTTGGTAACCGAAGTACATTTTCTCTTCTTCTTCTTCTTCTTCTTTTTTCAAACTTTCTTTCTTCGCTTCTCATCTCGACGAGTTCTCTACAGTGGTTTAACGAGGAGAAGAGAGGTGCTGATGCTACAGCGAAGCGTAACTAGTAACTGTACTCGGAGAAGCTCGCGACCGAGGGTCTTGGATCCAGAGTGTTCAAAGCCGTACGAACTTGGAGCTTCGCTTAAAGAGATAGAGTCTTCACCGATGAAGGTGGAATAGGAACTTAAAGAGGACGCAGCAGTACTTTAAGGCTACAGTTGCTGCCTTACGTTGCCAAGGAGGAGCTCGAGTTGTTGCTGAAGGACGTTGAAGTTGATCAGGTCAGTGCATCTTGATTGAACTTGTTCCTTTAGATGAATGATCTCTTGTTTATTTTCACACCTGTCCTCTTGCTGGTTCAAGTCTTCCTTATACTAACTCAAATGAAGGATTAAATAATTATAAACCCTGTTTCATATAGGCAAAGACAATAAGTGCTTTGAATCCTTATGAATGCTTTCTAGCTCAGATTGCACTTCACAGCACCATCCTAACCATCTGTCTTGCATGACATAATTACAAACCAAAATATCCTTTGCGCTTTGGGGGTCCGCATAAGCATTTCTTTTTTCTATTGTCCAGATCACTATCATTTTCATCCTCAAGCACAGTTCCATAATCACAGGTCAACTCAGTTAAGGGAGGAATGTGCTTCATAGCATAAAATGCGATGCGCAGAAAGGATTCATTGTTGTGAATGTAGATTATAGGCAGCCAGAAGACATTTGGAGAGCAACTATGGTTCGTAAATTGGGCTACTTTCCCTATATTCTTTGCGTTGATAATCAATGGAGACAAAATAGCATAATCCTCTGGAGTCTCCTGAGAACTTTTTTCAAGCAACCTACCTTCGTAATTCCACTTGAACGACTCGTACTTATAGCTGGTATTAAAAAATATAGTCATCGCTTTCTTGTTCACTCAATTTCTGTTTGAGTCTAGCTTTATCGATGACTTCTGCATATTGACATATAAATGTGCCAGCTCGAATAGCATCCCATGATCGTAGACCCCAGCCTCTATCCTTTGTTTTAAACGTCTCCAAATGAATTTTTAAACCAGTCTCTAATTCTCAGTTTTTGCAGCTAGGATAGCACTTGCATGATCGACCACGCTCGTGTATCAAAGGTTTCCGACTCACGAGAACACCGTTAACGGTATATGGAGAATCGCCACCATTTTTCCTTAGGTTGGGGAAGTATCTAAAATATGCAGGTCCTTTCTCATCATCCACATTGTTTACTAGGGCTGCCCAGGATTTCTCACCAATTTGTATTCGAAAACATCAGCATCGGATTTTTGGCCCTCTCCCTGCAGGATTTTTCTATTTTGTAGATGCCGTCATAGATATAAATCTTCAAGCTAGGCTGAACACCATCTTTCATGCCTCGAACAATTTTAACCTTATCATCGTGACGTAAACTATTCTCAAGAGCAAGATTACCCCTCTCAAGCTTTTGATCAGTAGCTAGTCTGCCTCTCCTATTGGTCGTCCCACCCTCACCACTATAAATCAAAATATTTGTAGCCTCTGCTTCATCCTCATAATATCCTGAAGAAACAATGCCCAAAGCCAATGATTCTTCTCCAGTATTATCTTTCGATGCCAAGTAGTCTATCCCATTCATTGACGGAGTGTGTAACATAAATTGTTCCTTAATATAGCAGGCCTTTGTTGAAAACTATCTTTTATTTATATATATATATATATATATATATATATGCATAAGTGTATGAATCTGCATGTACCTTTCAATATATTCAATTGAAACCTTATTCAAAACAAATTTGTGTATTTAATCTTCGTACCCACATATGCATGAATCTGTCTTATGTCTTAGTCTCTTTTCAATTTCTTCTTCTCTCTTTTTTTATTTCACTATTTCAATAGCCACTTGTTTGCTTGGTCGAGATTTTGGAAAATCTTGTATATAGCCTGAACTTGTGTATTTTCTTTGGGTCCAATATTTCTTTTCCGTATACTGAATAATGAGATAGTTTCCACCACTCAATGCTTTTGTTCTTGTAATTTACTCATGCTTTGACGTGTGCCTTTGGGTAATTAATTATAACATTCTTCTCCTCCCCTTTTTCTTTAGATTTTAAAATTGACATCTCCTTATTTTCCATGCTTTGCAGGTAGCATAATCATTTGAGAATTTGGTTGAAAAAGGATCTCATTAAAGATCAAAAGTCTGTGATCGCGACTTGAGGATCACATCTCGAATTAGCAACAATCAGTAAATCGACATCGTTTAAAGAGAGTAGACTTTTTACTGTCTGGACTGTGATTGTTTGCCAATCGAGGGTTAAGAGTTTGTGATCGTGACTTGAGTACCAATTTTCATTAGTGGGTGATAGCAAAGAGGTATAACACTTAGGTCATAAATGACCTTCTTTTGTAACCTCCATAAAGCCAATTGCAACTTGAAATGTGAATTGAATCACGAGTCTCGAATTGTAAGGACATTTAAATCAATGGCAATTTTTTGACAAGCATGGCCATGGTTTGAGGAGAGGTTAAGATCAACTTGATCTTTTGAATTGCCTTCTCATGGACCCATTCCCATTTAAATGAAATTAATTTTTTTAGAAGTTGGTGCAGTGGATATGAAATTTCAGCAAGTATTGGTATAAACCTTCTGATATAAGAGATTTTCTTTATAAAAGTTTTTAGTTCCTTTAAAGTAATAAGGGATGGCATCACTCTTATAGCTTGCAGTTTCGTAGGATCAACATTAATTCCTTTCGATTGAAGAAAAACCCCAAAAACTTCTTTAAGGACACTCCAAAGACACATTTGAGAGGATTCATACGAATCTTGTACAGCCGACATCGTGCAAAAACCTTTTGTAGATCATGTGCCTTTTTAGACTTAATGACTATATCATCGACATAATCCTCCATAAAGTTATGCATCATGTCATGGAATTTAGTGGTCATTGTCTTAGATAAGTGGTGCCCGCATTCTTAAGTCCAAATGGCATGATTGTATAATAAAAATTTCCAATTAGTGTCTAAAAGGCGATACACTCTACGTCCTCAATTGTCATCTTAATCTGATTATAACCATTGAATTCATCCATAAACTAGAAAAAATCATGTCCTGCAGTCGCATTTGTGAGAACATCAACATTTGGTAGAGGAAAGTAGTCTTTAGGATAGGCTTTGATCAGATCTCGAAAGTCTACACATACTCTTATCTGTCCATTCTTCTTTCTTATAGGAACAATATTGGCAAGCCAAGTAGGATATTGGATGGGCTTTATGAATCTAGCTCGTAATAACTTCTCGACTTCTTGCTTGATTTGGACTTCAATTTTAGGGCGGAAAACCATTTGTCTTTGCTTTATAGGCGTAACTCTCGAAGCAATACTTAATCTATGTACTATGAGACTAGGGTTTAATCACGATATCTCTTTGTAGGTCTATGCAAATACGTCTCTCTATTCTCTTAGCAACTTGACAACATGAACTTTTATTTCTTATGGGAGGTTCTTGCTTATGGCTTTATTTGGTCTTATAATTGTTGTGGAGGAGGTGGGAGGTTGGACTTCTTGTACTAATATGGGATCTGAAAAGGAGAAATATACCTCCTCAAACCCCTGAGATCGTCATAAGTGGTATAACTTTTTTCTGTCTTCACGACACCCGCGTATCATTCTTTTCTTTTACTAACGAACTTAAACTTCTTCTACATATAAGGGGCGGTTATGGTTAAAATTTTTCACATACATGTTTGCATTAGTAAATAAAATTGTATTTTCATGTATTGTAGCCATGCTCTTCATAGGCCATGTTGTACTACACTTTGCGTATTGACTTTCAGAAATCTGTGTGAGTGCAGTTGCTGCCTCAAGTCGAGCTTTCTCATTGAATGTCAAGAAATAGAAGAAATTCCTAAAGTTAGATGCCTTTAACAAATTCGCAACAATAGGTGGGTGTTCATCGGCATGAGCTTTGATCGACTTTCCTTTATCTTCATCACTTCCAGTAACTTAGGCATCAATCACTTCAATTGTGATGGGATCATGGCTGATGGGATCATGGCTAATGGCATTGACAGTGCCCCTTTGGTTATTGTGGGTGGGAAGTGGATCGTTTCTGACATCATTGTTATCGATGATCAACTTACTACGTGCAACTTGGTCATTAAATATTTTCTTCAAAGTGAAACAATCTTTAGTTGGGTGACCAATAATCCAATGAAATCTACAATACTTGGAATCACTCTTTTCTTCATTTATAGTGAGTCGCTCGACACTCGACACTCGGGAGCTTGATATTTCCATCATGGAGCCACTGGTCTAGCACTTGATGCACTTTGGCCATGGGACAAGGATATGTCAAAGATGGCTAAGAATTAGTAGGCTTATCATCTCTTTGTTTCTTTGCTTTACTTGGTGATTCGCCTTGAGCTGCACTTATAGGTGAATCGTGCTTGTTGAATCTCTTGATTTCACTTCTTTGTCGTGCCATTAAGTTATTGGTCCTTTGCATGTTCTCAACTAGTGCAGCAAAGGAGGCTAACAAAAGGTTTTCAAAGTAAACTGTGTATCCAGGAAACATTCCTTGGATACAGATCTTAACTAATTCTCTCTCATCACAAACATCTTGTATATCTAGTGATTGTTCTATGAACTGCTCGATGTAGTCCATCAAATCTTCTTTGGACTTTTGTTAGATCCTTGCCATGTTAGTAAGGGTGACTCTCTCTTCTGTAGAAAAGAACTCCTCTAGAAACATCTTATACATACTATCCTATAAATTTATTGATCTTGGAGGGAGATTAATATACTAGGTGTATGCCTTTTTAGTGAGTGATTTAGAAAATTATTTCAGTTTCAAATCGTAATCTAAGCCATATATTTCCAGTGTCTTGATGAATTTCGGCAAATGTTCCTTGGCACTTCTATTCTTGCCATTAAATAGCATGAACTTTGAACCGACATAATCCTTAGGGTATGGTTTCGCGGCAATGTGTTGGTGATATGAAAGCTTCAATTTTGGTATTCCAATTGTAGATTTCACTTGTATTTCCTTCAATAATATGTCCAAATCTTCTTTGGTTATAAATGAACCTCTCTAAGTGGATGTTTCCGCCCTTAGTGACATCACAAGAGCAGGATGCATGGGTGCTAGATTCACAGGTTGGTTGAATAAAGTAAAAAATTGTGACATATAGTATAACATGTAAGGACGACCAGCCTCCAATCTGAACTTCTTGAGTCTTTACCTTAGGTAATGAATATTGCGTAGCTGTAGGTTCCATAGTTAGAGGTTGTTCTCCAACCCTAGAAGTGACATTCTCATTGACAACAGGAAGGTTGGGTGGAGTGTGTTGTTGCACCACATTAGAAGGATTCGAGAAAGTTACTCCTTGTTGTGTAGTAGTAAAGGTAGCCGAAGCAGGCGTACATGAGTGAACATTGCCATGAGTTCACTTAGGTTCCGATTAGTCTCCTATAGCTCACATGTTAATTACACATTATCAAGGATACCTTTTTGTATGCCATTACCTTAATTAGTGCCTCCAATCGGAGGTGGATTTTGGTCATTGATCACAGTAGCAGTATCTTTCTCTTTTGATTCCATTAATAGGGTTAGGTTGTCTTCGCCTTAGAGGTACCATAATATAAGTATCAAGTCTTCCCTCCCCAGTGAAGTCGCTAGAAAAATGTAGGGGTATGGGTACGGATGCAAGTGTCACGTGTATGTAGCACGACTTCATATGTGATACATACATCATAGGTGTAGGAGCACAATAACATCAAACTTTAAGATTAATGAAGAATGAGGTGGTATTCTTGAAGTGTTCAAGTGTTTAATCTTTGAGATAAAGTTCTGATAGAGTAACAACATTAATGAGTTTTTTTTTTCTCTATTCAAATGAGGATATGAATAGGGTATTTATATGGAATGATAATTAATCACATCTGTCAGATCATGATGGTCATTAATGGTTAAGATTGAAGCTATTTATTAATGAGTCTTAAGTGGGTTATTTTCATGGGTTTAGGTTCAGATAAAAACTTTATTTATTATTTTAGTATGAGCTAAACCAATAAAGGCGGGATTGGATAGACAAATTTAATGGGCTCTACTCTAAGTCTACCATGCCAAACCTCTCTTCATTATTCTGATAATTTATGAGTTTGGGTCCTTAGGTCTTGTCATCTTAGTTCAAAAAGTCAAATCCATTTAATATTTAATCAATGGGCTTGAAGGTCAATATTAAATTTACTCTCTACATTATTTATATTGCTTAATGATTTATGGGGTAGAGTCGCCTATGGCTCTTGTTGGTTATGGTATGTCATGTTACTTAAGATGCTATAGTTATGTTATCTTAAACAGGTTAATGTCAGATCTTTGTACAGTTGGAGATGAATGAGCATTTATGCTACTCTTTCATTAATGATTGAAGAGTTGTTTATATGAGAGTTAGTGGATTATTATTAAATATTAGTGGATTATAGATGAGGTTCCTAAATGCCTTAGAGTGTCAAATTTTAAGGGATGACATGTGATGAATTGTAACTCTTTAGGTTTTTTGATGTTATAGATTTAATGTATATAAAGATAATGTATATATGTATATATGCTAAATTAAAGGGAAAAGTATAAAAAGTTCATAACATTTATTTGTATATATAAATTAGTCTTTAATATTTTATTTAGTCCATTGTAATTTTCAACGTTTTAACAAATTTACAAAAAAATCTCTTCATTAGTTTTTTTCGTTATGTGTGGACACATTGAGGACTAAAATGGACTAATAAAAAGATTAATAACTGATAAATATATATAAATAAATATTAGGGATTTTTTTTGTATTTACATGGACTAATTTAATAAAATTTAATAGAATGACTTATTTGATACGATTTGAAAAGATTGAAAAATAAAATGAACTAAATGAAAGGTTAAAGATTTGATTTATAAAAACGTGAAATGTTAGAGTTTTTTTTTTTGTACTTTTTTCATAAATTAAAATATAAAAAAGTACAAATTGAAATAGAGAAAGCAAAGGTTGCATGAACCATGAACTGAAGCACAATTGTTTGATTCTGAAAAGTGTGGCCAATGGAACCGAGCAACAATTCATCCACACCTTTAGTTTAGGGATCTGTCCATTGGAACGAAAAAAATTGTTGCTTTTCCAACATTATATACTCTTGTCGATAATGGCAAAAAAAGAAAAGAAAAGAAAAGAAAAAAACTCTCGTCGGTAGAATCGCATTCTGTTTTCGTTTGAGGATTTTCCTTTCTGGATGTAGATTAAGATGGAAGTTGCTTCAACATTGCCTTTTATATTCACACTAATGATTCTAGCAGCTGATTAAAAAGTCGCTCCTTGAGTGCCCATAAAAGAAATTAATCAAATGGTGGAACAAGCAATTATAAAAGGAAGATGTTAATAATATGTACATTCAGCCATTAGACAATGTCAATGATTGAAAAACGAAAAAAAGAAAAAGAAAAAGAAAAGTTTTATATTTTCTTATTAAAATATGTAATGACATTACAAAATTTTCGAATTTAGGTATCCATAGTAAAAGACAATTAAGGAAAAAGGAGAATTAATGCAGTAAGTGATTAGAAATGTTCAAAAACTCCTTTTCATCTATCTAAGACGAGAATATAATCAAAACTCTCTCTCTCTCTTTAAACCTACACTCGTCCATGGGCGCACTTGTCCATAAGCAGTATCTTTCTCCCTTCAATTATTTCATGAATGAAATCATCAATCTGTCCAATCATACTCTCAGCTCCACCTCACAACGATTCTTCAAATTTTCAACCTTGTCCTGAATCTCAACTCCCCACCCACACATCTTTTCACTTGCATCTTTAGTTCTTCCAGAGCAAATTTAGCCCTTTGTAACTCGCAGACAAGAATCCCGGGTTGTCGACCGATTCAATCGATTGCATCAGCCATTCTTCGCTGAAGTCTTGCTGTTGATATCATGAAAGATGATCCAAACATTACACGCCCTTGGTAGCCTCTCTCCTGCAGGAAACCTGAATGTTCTGGCCAACAGTACACGAGACCACCCAGTTGGACCATCAAAAGGAACGAACTAACGTTTCTGGTTGCGTATAAAGCACCTCTAAAGCCACAGAATTCATTGAATTTTGATTCCAGGGAAACGTTCTCATTGAAACACAATTGACAGCCCTTGCACTGTCCTCCTCATTCGCCACATATTGTTCTCTTGTAGTCCTACCCCTCGTCCTAGACAACCATTTATTGCCCAATGCACCTAATGCATTATGTATTTTACGTTTTCAATGAATCCTCTTAGTACTATTTATAAAAATGACGCATGAGATTATGTAAATTGCAAAATGGCGCTATACTCTAGAAAAAAAAAAAAAGTGGTGTAAAAACATTTAATAATAATATTTGTTTCACATATGATTCCTAAGGGAAAGAAAATCATAGTGAAAGGAAAGCGGGAATTTTCAAAAAAAAAAAAAGAAAAAAAAGGGAAGTAAAGAATTTGAGATGGAAAATTATTTCTACCGCCTATAAAATGCATTTCCTCCATATTGAACACAATTGGGATGAAATTAAAAAAAAAAAAAACCCACATCATTAGTTTCCTTTGATTTTCTTTCTTTCTTTCTTTTTTTTTTTTCCTAAGCAAAATCGATTACATAGGAGTCTAAATGCTACATTTAATTTCAACGAGGTCAGAACATGTTGAAGAAATTCTATGGACATGAAAGGGCTGGAGAGAAAACGTGGATCTAAATCGTCGAGTTTTCTGGTTAGGAAACTGTTATAACCACTAACTGTACTAGTATTAATGCATCATGATGTATTTATATATATATATATATATATATATATATATAATTAGGTGATTTACGTTCAAAAGATCACGTTTTTGTGGTGACGGAGGTGAAAAGGTGTGATGGAGATGGATGAGAGGTTATTGTTTATTGGTAGGTAAAGGGAATGCTGAAGAATTACATAAGCTTAAACGCTCATGTTTCAATGTTGAAAAGCATTGTTTCGTTGGCGCAATTATGATTATTTTTCCTAAATGATAATTGAGGATATAGTTTGTATACTCCTTCATGAGTGCAGGAGTAAGGGATTAGATATGGTTGGGAGAGAATGTAGGTAATGTAGATATTATATAGATATTCCAACATATTTATTTAAATGTTTATCGGATCTGTTTGATATATCTATTTTATTTAAAATATAATATTTAGAAAGTTATCCGATATCTACTTAGTTTATAATGATTTCAAATTCAATGTTTAGGTTAATTATCTTATCTTATCTTACCATAATTATAAAGTAAATAGTAAATAAGTCTTACTTTATAAGATTTGTCACGTATTTGATTTTATAAGAGTGATATATGTACACTTATCTATCTTATATCTATTCTATTCTATTATTTCAAGCCAATAAGTCTTTATTCTATTTCACATTTCTAAATATCTATCATATTAAATCAATAGGATTCTATTATACTCCACATTTCTAATAATTTTTTCAAACCCTATTTTTCTTTCTTGTGAATGATTAAAAACTCCAATGTGATGTGTTTTGTGTCAAATGATCCCTTTCTGCTATTATTCAATGTGACGAGATGCGAATTAATCAAATCTTGAATCTACTTTAATTTTCATTATGTGCATTAGTGAATGATTTCAGTAAAATGCTGCTTTCTATAGTTGTAAATTTTTTTTTTCTTGAATTTACATATGGTTCTTTTTATGAGTTTTTAGTAAATTATATGTAGGTTGCTATGATAAAATCGTTATTTAACTATCTTGTTTTTTATATTTATTAGTATTAGATATAAGATCTTATTTTAAATTAAACGTATGATGTGAGTGCTTGTCTACTTTCGACTTTTATATCTTATTCTGATAAATGCACAATTTAGAAATAATGATAAATGATAACAAAAAGATAAAAAAGATATGGAACCAAAATACCCATAATCTATTACTAGTGACAACAAATGAATATGAAAAATTAGGGATTAGCACGGTTTAGTTTGGTTTGATTTTTTATTGAAACCAAATCAAATCATTGAAATGCATCTCTATTTTTCATAGTTTTGAATCAAACTATATAGTTTAGACTAGGAATTTTCTTAAAGATTAAATACTTTAGAAAAGTATATGGTTTAGTTTGGTTTAGTTTACTAATTGGATCATATTCTGAAGTCTA
This sequence comes from Lumnitzera racemosa, assembly GCA_024138005.1. Taxonomy (NCBI): domain Eukaryota; kingdom Viridiplantae; phylum Streptophyta; class Magnoliopsida; order Myrtales; family Combretaceae; genus Lumnitzera; species Lumnitzera racemosa. The sequence goes on along the minus strand of JAMXBC010000012.1, from coordinate 47,777,902 downwards.
GAAAAGTATATTTCAATGACTTGTAATCTTGTATGAAAAGTATTGAATTTGTTCAATATGATAATAAGTATTAATATCATATTAAGGTTCATGAAGTTAATATTTATACGCTAAGAAATTTCAAATGTTTATTAACAGTTAACTTTATTATAAAAATGGCTTTTAAAATAAACTTTGAGTCAAAATATATATAATTTATGAAATATGGTAATAAAATTTCAATACATATACATTTCAATAAATATAAACTAAGAATTTCTTAAGTACTATATTACAATAAAAGAATTTCTCTCATTACAAGTAAAATATTATTATTTATATTATAAATTGATTTGGTTTGGTTTTATGGATTAATTTGGTTTATCTTGTTGAACTAATAACAAATTAACAATTTGGTTTGGATAGGAAAGGTAAAAAAAAAAAAAAATTGCACGAAATTTTTTTAAAAATACAAGTGTGCTGAAACTAATTACAAAACTACCGTACATCAAATCATGTATTCAAATCACGATTTCGTTTTAAGAAATCATATATTGAAAATGCATTTTCAAGTAGTCAAAATAGTCTTGCAAAAACATGCTTTAAGAACATGATTTTTATGTTGGAATAAGTTTCCTCAAAATTGTGTCTCAAAGTCATGTTTTTATTTCAAGTGCTATAGTTTTGGAATTAGTTTCAATGCATTTCTATTTTTGAATTTTTCTTAAAAAGTGCAATTTCTTTCTTTTTTCTTGGTTCAAATTGGAAATTTTCTAAACTAAATTATATAAGAAAGAGTCATATATCAGGTTTGATTTAGTTGGTTTTCTTCCTATTCCTAACAAAACCGAGTTAGTGTTTGACTTACAAGTTGCTTTTTTTTTTTTATTTAAATAAACATACTTGATTCACAAGTTTAATCAATGCCTTTTGAACAATTGCTAACTCGTCCGCACCACCTTGTAAAATATGCTGAAAATATCGAATCCAATAAGCTACTTCTAAGTCCTAGAAGTCGACTATTTTGACCACCTCTTTTTGTAGATTTCCTTCATGTTCTTCTGTTTTAATTTGGCTCTTTCTGGAATCGGTCGATTCCTTTGGCTACTTTACCCTTTCTAGATTATCACACTCCTTAATATTATTATATTATTGGCCTTATTGCACCTATACAAATCTTAGATTTAGCGAGTTTTCTCCCTTCCTTGCCTAAAATGGACAGGAGATAACGATGGAATCGTATGCGTGGAGTTGTTAGATAGAGTTTCATCTTCACATGCAGAATATTTTCATTCTGGTCCAATAAGATGAAAAGGTAGGGACAGGACAACATTACAACTAGCATTCGCATCCTCCTGACAATTCAGATATTGATGCAATTATAAACGGGCTTATATTAATAGAATTCAACTCAATTAGTATATTAATTGTACCAATTTATTAATGTGCCTAGGATTAAGTTTAGCCCAAATTTATAGACCTAAAACTTATCTAGCACTTTAGTACTTCATATCATCATATCATATTATAGGAGTCTTTTACGGTACTGTCACTGAAAATAATAATATTAAACCATCATTTTTCGACAGTCTTGATTTATAGTAAATCACAATTAATTTTAGAAAATCATGCTTATCAATAATAAATATAGAATTATTTACAGTGAAAAATGAGACCATAAATAGTTTTTATGCAAACTATTAATAGTTGATAACTTTTTGTTTTGTTTTATTCTTTTTCCTCATCGGAGCTGTTGATAGTCACCATTTTAGTATTGATGGGTACAATTTACTGAAATTAAGGATAATTTACCATAAATTAAGGCTGTTGATAGTTATGGTATAATACCATCATTTTAAGTAATGATACAGTAAAATTTTTTATATTATATTATTAGTAGACAATATACTCATAATGTGTCTGCCAATAATAACAATTTGAAAAAAAAAATAATGTAATGAATTTGTAGGCCTGTATAAGATATTAAGAGAGAGGTTTTGCAAAAATAAAAACTTTTTTTAGATTTTTAAACAACTTCTCACTTAATAATTTATATGGCATGAGAAGTAGTAGAATATTAAATATTTAACATTTAACTTAGGTGCAAAAACAGCAAATCAAATAGTAAAATGTAGAAATTAAATAGGATAGAGAGAAAAAAGCTCAGGTGATCGATTTAAAGAGTTTCGACTTTTTACTTACTGCTTTTTTTTAGTTCTGCTGCTGAGGATCCGATCCTTCTCACTGATGCTGTTCCACTAATCCAATCTTCCACTAATCGAAAAAGGAAATAGAGGTTATAATGATGTCTAGTCGCTAATCTATCATATCTCACTAGCTATCGCTATGCTAAACATAGGATTACAAAAAACATCCTAACCTCACACTGACTCAAATGCAATATCAATAATAATGTTTATAAGAAGACAAGACGAGACGAGACAATACAATCAAAGATTTCTTTACAATATTCGTACAAAAGTAATAACAATGAAATGAAGAATCTGTTTTTGCTTAGTTTTTGACACAACTTTTGATAGTTTGTATGAAAGAATTTTTTAAATTTAGCTTTCTTCTTAGAGTTGTGTCTTGTATCTTGTGCAGCTTCGACTTATGTTGATTGATTATCTCTGTGTGTAATAGCTAAAAAATGGTTAGTTGCTGATTTTTTTTCAAAGAAACTTGATTCAAATGTAATTGGTTTTGTGGTTGAATAAATATCCCATGAAAATATGAACAAATCTTGAATTTTTGAAAATTTGAATGCCTCCTATTCCTTTTGATATTTTTCTTATGCTTTTTGAATTATTTGACTATTGTTGCTTGTGAGATGTGTTCTGGAATCTCTTGAAGACTATTTTATTTCGAAAAATATGAAGCTCACTTTTGAATCACTTGCATAATCACAAAAAGATATGATTAAATCTTGATATATCAAGCTTACTCTTCAAGAATAGTTATCACCTGATCATAGCATATCTATCGTGTACAATTAGCTTCCATCTTCAAAGACTTATTTGAATTTTGAAATAACACTCTCCTAAAAAATTTAGTTGAGTTTATCCACAATATTCAAACTTATCCTAAGTAAAATACCTTAAACTTCTTGATTTATTCTCATCAATTTAAGTTGCAACCTTATTATGAAAAGCTTATAGTTATCTAAAAAAAAAACTGCACTGTATCTTGTAACTTTTGAACATAACCTTATCTAATATATTGACATTTATGAATTTTATTTGAAGTTGGTATACATCGATAATGCAGCAAGTCCTTTTACGTTTGTTGTCCTTAATGTACTTAAACTCGACTAAACTTGCTTAAAAAAACAGAATACCTTCCATTCAAAATAAATTTGCTCATCCTTAAACAATCAATCTATAAATCTGATTCTAGAGCATTCTTTAGATTAATTCACTTTAAAATCCTCAATGGCTAAATCCAACTTAATGAAACGAAATTAAGTACATTTTCCCAATATGCTCAATAAAGTGGAGATAGGCCTTCATGTAAATTTGTCTAACTTAATTTGTTTAGATTATATGGAAAGTAACTTAGGAATAGCTTATGATCTTTGAATCTATACAGTGTTAACATAATCCTTCACTTTTGCTAATATATATTCTAACTTATATTCTGATATATAGTTTTCAACCTCATTTTCCTTCTTAACTTTTCTTTTCTCTAAGATATCCTATACATTCACTACACTTGATAAGTAAGAGAGAACTCAACAGAATTTATTGATTTTTTAAATTAAATTTATTTCATCCCCTAATACTAACATTTTATTATTTTTCATTGCAAGCCATTAATATCATTTAGTGAAGTTATTAACGTTTTTTTACTTATTGATGACTATTATTGATATATTTGCCATTATGATCAATTTATATATGGTCAACTATTTAATTTATGGTTATAATTAGTACTTGACTTATTTAATTATATATAATTTGAAATAAGAAAAAATGAATTCATTACATGGAATATGGCATCTATATATGCTACATTCTTTGCCTATCAAATATTGACCACCTCCCTTTAAGAAGTTAGAATTTATATTACATTGCAATGTCATAAAAGAAGTATTAATTTAGGTATTACATATTAGCATACTGTAATAATCTTGACATATTGAAGATATATTAAAAACTATTAAGTATTTAGGATTTTTTATTAAAACTAAAAATCAAATGAGATGACAATCCAGTCATATTAAAAAAGATACCAAAGGATGATTGGTTTCGCTTTAATAATATATAGAATGAGAAGGAACTATTAAGATAAGACAACATTTTGGTCTTTGCTAGAGTCCTGAACAACAATGTCTAATAGACTTATTGGAAAGAAAGTAGAAAATTCATAATTAGATCCTAATTGTAGTCTCTCTTTAGCTAAAGCATCTACCATCTACCGCTACCATATTGGCTTCATGTCTGATCCTACAAAATGAAATATTTTTAAACTTACGGATCAAAGGTAAGCATTGGTAGTTGTTAGATAAGCTTTATGGCAATCGAATTATTAGATTCTACTATGACACTATTATATCCTTTGTCATTAGCAAAACATAATACATTTAAGATAGCTACAATCATTGCTTCTAAGGGTGACAAATTGATACCTTTAGACTACATACCCCTAAGAACTCTTCCCTCATGGTCATTGAACACCACTGCAATCGCCACATATATCCCCATCCAATCAATTGTAGCATCATAAATAATCTTGATGGTTTCCTTTGATGGCTTAATCCATCTTTTATTCATCCCTCTATTACTACTTCCATCCCTTCATTTTTAGTTTAGTCTACCACTCACGAGCTTCTTTCGGGACTAGGCTTACCTACGATTGATGATTACTTGCTTGTTCCACTCCCTCTAATACCTTTAATCATAAAAGAAAATATGGACTCTCTTATCTATGGTATTTTCTTCATAGCAACCATTTTTCATATCCACTCAATAAATTTAGTAGAGGTTACGTTATTTGACATATCATTCTAAACCTCCTCCACAATCCTGTAATAACAGGACGTTCCATAAACAAGTGTTGTTGGGTCTCGATGTTTTCATGATAGTATATGCAACTCATGTTAACTTTGATTTCTCTTTGAAGGAGATTGTCTTAAGTAGGGAGTGCATTATGACAAATTCTCTAGACAAGACATTGAATTCATGGTAAAGTTGGAGTTTTTCATACCTACTCCTAGCTACTCATTTGTAACCTCATTGATGGGTTCCAAGAGATCGACTAAGCAAGTATGAACTCCAATGTTGTCTACTTTGTCAGGTTTGCTTTGCTTTTCTGCTCTGTTTTGCCTTACTTTGCTCTACTACTCTACTCACTCTACTTTGCTACTCTACTTAGCTTTGCTCTGCTTTACTCACTTTATTGTGCTCTACTTTGTTGTGCTTGGCCGGTTCAGGTTTGCTCTACTAGATTTGCTTACCCAAGATGGTAGAACTTTAGAATAACTTGTTTATGTTTTATTTATTAGATTACCCTTGTATTTTATTTTATTTTATTTTGTGTTTATAAACCACCATTAAAGTATCCTTTGCTTTATTTTATTTACAAAATTACCATTATATATAAATAGTCCATGTTTGTAAGGTTTTAGAGGACTTATTACACTTTTGACTTTTAAATGAATTCTTTGTGCAAGTTTTTCTTTCCCACTCTAATATATGCCTAATATTAAAGTAAAGATTAGGTTATGAAGTATCTATTTGCTACATCATATCCTCATGGACATGGATGGCTTATGAATATTCTAGACTCGATTCCATTTCCTTTTTTGGGTACTTTGAAAGATCTGTCTTATTTATGATAACCTTATGATAACTGAATTTTTAGACACATGATATATTCTTGGGAAAGTGAGGGTTCGGCAATAGCAGGGTTTGATTTATTTGTGTTGAGATACGAATTTCAATTCTTATGTTTGTACGTAATTTGATAGTAGAAGAAAGTGGGGGTTCTCACTTTGGGAACATTATATTCATAGGGAGGAGTTCTAAATTATTTACACTCAACACGCTGACGAAAGGATCTAATTTATGAATTCCTACCTCTAGAGCTTTAACGGAGGCATGAACTTAGGGTTTGAAGTAGCGAGCCAATAGCTTTGAGAAATTTAAGGCGTTTTGTTTTGGGATTTCTTGAAATTTTACCTAGGTACTATTTATGTGGTGTACGTTTGTTGATTTCTTGTGAATGGTTTTGTGGGTCTACTTGAACCTGGCCTTGGAGTCACGTTTGTTTGCAAGCACTGAGCTGTGAGTGTCGTTTGCAATTGTAGAAAAAGTGTAGGAGCTTGTGTGAGTTTCATGAGTGGAATTACGAATGCAAGTTTGTGTTACTATTTTAGTGCGAAGCTGCAGTAGGCGGTGGTCATATTCGTGCGACTGTGTGTAGTTGCAGTAATAGTGGCGTTGGGGTGTTTCATTTTGGCATTCGTGTGGCTATCTTGGTGCCCCAAGGTGGTGTTTACCGTGAACGTGTTGGAGTGTTGCAACAGTGACAGTGTATGCCGTTATGTCGTGGTCGTGTCAGTGACTTGCACACTATGCGTAATTGTAGAAAAGGAGTTTGTATGAGTGTGTGGTTGTAGCAGGGAAGCTCTGAGCTACTGCAATTAGAATTGCTGAGCTGTGTGTACATTGTGTGTGATCGTTGAGTTGCGTCTGTTAATTTTGGTCGATTGTAAGTCAGCAACGTGAGTGCTTCAAGTATGTCTAAGTCGTCTAGTTTTGCAGCATCTGATGGTAGGTTGTCTTGTCTGTGGTGGCGAATGTCCGTCGTGCATGTCTTGAAGTTGGTCGAAAGTTAGTGCGATCTGAGCAGTGTATGGAAGTGTAGAGGCTTTTGTTGTGGAATTGAAGTGTTGAACTGAGCTGTGGTCTAGCGTCTAACTAGGTTGTTGTAGTGTGCCGAACTGCAGAAGAAGTGTTGAGCTTCTGTGGACTACTATCGGGCTGTCAAACTAGATGTCCGGGCTTTTGTGTAAGAGGGTGAGCTGTTAATTGTTGAACTGAATTATCCTAATTGCCGAGCTGAAGTAATTGCAGCACTAAACTGCTACTTCCATGTGAAGGACTGAGCTGAAATTGAAGTGTTTGAGCTGATTTTTTTCCCAATTACCGAGCTAACTTGGTCGGCATAGTGGTTGGTGATAGTGCTGTCAGCATTTCTTCTAAATGCCCAAGTTGCTTTGTGGAATTTTCGAGCTCCCTGTCGAGTGTGTATTTTCTGTTTGATTATTGCCGACCTGTCGTGAAGTACAGCTCTGCTTGCTATTGTATATGCTGAAGTGGGGAAGGATCTACCAGGCTCGTGTATGTTGTGAGTGGCTGCAGAAAATTTCAGGTGCCAAAGTGTTGTCGTACTGAGGTTGTTGTGAGGGTGTGTTACTTAATTGAGTGTTGTGACCGAGGACGCGTAAATTGCTGTTGTACTGCGCACGAAGGAATTTCTGATAGTACCGAACTAATCTCATTCTGAACTACTGTTGTCGAGCTATAAGCAGAATAACGAGCTGCTACAATTCAAAGGCTAACAAACTGCATATGATTCCTATCCGAGATGTTGATTGAAACTTGCCAAGCTAACTTAAAGAAGTGATCCTAGCCGTACATCATTGTTCGATCTGAGCTAATTGTGCTTGTGACATGCAGGAGTGAGCTTGTCGACAAGTGCCAAGCTAATGGGCACGTGTGAACCAAGTTCTGTCCGAGTTAAATTGCTGTAACCAAGTAGTTGCCGAGCTGAATTGAACTGCTGCGGTGTGTGTATTGTACTATTGTGTCCACTGAATTGAAGCGCCGAGAAATTGAAATTGTGGGTAGTTGAGCTTTTGTAGCTCCAAAAGCTGCCAAGCTACTGTCATGAGGAGAATTGCATGGGGAGCTTCTGAGCTAAACACGTCTGTGCGAAGTCTAAGGAGGTCGGCAAGGAAGCGTGTAACCTGAGATTCTGTAATACAGGATCGTGCTGATCTATCTATAATTGCTGCTAAACTATTGTATATAAGCTTGGATTTCTTTCGAGCTATTTTGACTGGAACCTTTCCGAGCTGCTGCGATTGAACAATCAGAGACGTGTAATGATGCCTTATGTACTTTTTGTCAAGTTGCTCTAAACGTACAACGCCTGAGTGTTGTTGTTGTACCTACCAAGTTGTGGATAGAGTATTAGTACACCTTTTAGGAGTGCGAGTATTGTTGGGTTTCATTTGGTGACATGTTTAGTGCTTGAATTTTATAAAATGGCAACAAGGAAATTTTATTTTGATGGAAGACTTCAACAACATGTTATATTAATTTAGGTTAGTAATTATCCTGTGACTTTCGTCTCTAAAGCTATGGTTAGGATATTAGGCTATATAACTATTGATTACTAGAGTTCATACAAGTTTTCCTATAATGGATAGGTGATTCGAGTCACTAAACAAGCCAAAATAGCCCTCTCTTTTGACAAATTCCAAGATGAAGTCCTATGCATTGTAGTTGATATTGAGGATTGCTATATGTGTTTGGGAAGTCCATGGATGCGTTATTACCCATTAAGGCATGCTTTTTCTTCTATGATAAAAGGTGATTTGCGATGCCTTGCAATCGCTAAGCAAAAATTGAAAAAGGTATAAGAATTTTTAAGATTTTTACACAAAGGCGAAGAATTGGAATGTCAACTTATAAAGAGCATGACAGAAATAAATGAGGTTGTTAAGAAAGTTGTTACACACTCCATGGCATCCTAGGAAGACCAGGTTGAATCACAACTTGTTACTCATGTTCCAACGTGATTCCATTACCGATCATAGATGCAACTGAAGATGACTCCAGGTACTACTATATCTGTCTCCTACCTATTAGACTCTTTTGTTGTGATCCACTGATGGGATTGTATGGAATTAGTGAAAGCTGTAGTAGTCTTATGCCCATGAGATATTATAGATTACTTATTGGTATTTATTGTGGTAATAGTGATGGATATTTGTAGTAGGGTTATGTTATGCTCCTACTTGGAAATCTTATGTTAGAAGTGCTAGAGATATATCGATAGAAGGTGGAAGAGCCAAGTTGTGGAAGAATTGAAGAGGTGGAAGAAGTTTTAAACTCCTGAGGTGGAAGAATTCTTAAACTCCTAAGGTGAAGAGGTTGGATGAAAACCTTACAATTTATGAGCAACAAATTAAGTAGTCAAAAATGCTCTTCTAATTAATCCCAATGATCAACTAAACTAAGAATCCAACTTAATATGAAAGTTGTACTTATAAATGTGAACTTCATAGTTACAATTTAACTTAAGAACTCTAAAGTTGGTATCAATCCTTAAAGATACCCTAAACCCTAAACCCCTAAATATAATATAATACTTCTAAGCTTATGAAAACCTTAAAAAAACCTTAATACTAACTCGAGCATTAGAAACTCCAAAATGTAACAACAAACCTTAACTTACAAAAAACCTTAAACCTTAATATGTAATGAAGACTTGCAAGTTTATCGAAACCCTAGAAGATCGATAAAAAATTTGACTATTAATTTGAACACCTAAGAACCCTACATCGGAAGCTTAAACTTAACTGAGCTCGAACCAATCCTAAATTACTTATAACATGGTAAGAAAAGTAAGTTGAAGCAAGGAAATATTTATGAATTAGACCCGAGCTTAGTCACTTGCATAGGGTAGTCAATTAGGTCAATCAATGGTAAAATTTGGAGTATCACATGGGAATGCTAGAATCGGCCATCCCTAACCTAATTTCCTATTCAAATTAAGTTTAAACAAGCCAAATTCAAGAGTGTGAAACTAGTTAATTTATACACTTAGTAAACTCCCATGTATAGACAAGATAATTTCCAATCTTTACAAATTATATCATTTAAGGAAAAAGGTAGCTTAACCATTTTTGGATTAACTAAAAAGATAGGATGATAAGATAAAACCCATCCCCTATGTACCTTACACCACCGGTTGTAAGAGGGAGGGTTAAGGCATGCCATCTTCCATCTTTTCACTCTTTTACTTACTTGTTAAGTCACATTTAATAGCCACACAAAAGCTTAAGCAAACTATAACATCTTTTGGACATTACATCACATAAAAACCTCAAAGAAATGACAAGATGAGACTATGAAACCCTAATACTAGAATTGGCCAAGAAACCCTCCCTAACCTTCACTTATTCCCTCTCTTTTCAAGACACGGTACATTTAAAAACCAAGGAAGAAAAACTCTTAACACACACAACTCTCACTACTCTAAACATGAATGTAAGTTCACACCACACACATACACATTTGTTTTCGCCACTTTTCTCCATCCAAGAAGACCCACTAGAATCAACTTACACTACCACTTAAAGAAGCTTTGAAACACCAACAACCCCTCAAAAACCGAGGTTCCAAAGAGCTAAGGATCATTAAAGAGAAAGGACAAAAACAAGGAGCCAAGAGGGACTTAAAGGGGGTGCCACAATCATCCATTTCACCTAGTGAAGTAAGCTTCATTTCCAAATGTCTTTATAATACCATGATGAGGATGTCATTTCTTGTTAATGTAAGGTAATCATGTACTTTAGAAGTTATCTTAGCTAGGTTAAGTATTAGCTCCTTGACATTTTCCTTATGAATGTTAGAACACGAGTAGCATAAACTTAGTTTCCTCTTAATATACTTGTTTCTTACCTAGAATATGACCTTGTGATTTAAGGAAAACTTAAAACTAAGTCCATGGATATCCTTTAAGGTTCTAAATGTGACATGCTTAAGGCTAACTTAAGTGTTGTTCTCACTTTTAATAAGATTCACATACTTTAAATTAACTCTAAGTAAAGGAGAAACCAATACATGAAGCTTTAGTAAGGAGATCAACACCTACGGACCTAAACTAAAACCTAGCACCTGGAGTACTTGCATGTTCTATAAACTCCACTTGATATTATATCAAAATAATCTAGTTACAAAGAATAAGTAGGGCAAAGGTGAGGGTAAAACTAGTGTAAAGCTTAGATTTAGCACTTAAGCTTAAGAAAACCAAGAGTTAAGCTGAAAAAATGGAATTAGGAGCTAACAACCCTAAATTGACCAGATCTATAAGTTACATTTAATTCACTTAAGCACACTTAAAAATGAAATAAACAAATTAAAAAGACATACCAAAAGAAGTTGGATAAGTGTTGTGGGCCAAAAACTCAAAACTAAGCCCAAAACCCTTAAGACAAGCCTAAATCACTTACTTAGGCTTCACATGAAATTCTAACCAGCCCCTCTAGCTTAAGAAAAATCTGATGTAAAGCTCATAGGAAGCTTACATTAAAATCCCTCAAGCCCAACAAAGTGATAAGCATTGATTAGTACATGAAATAAACCCATTTTTGGCCTTATAAGCTACTTAAGAGTTCAAGAAGTGAAAGATAATACTGAGACCCAAAATGATAAATCGAAATCTAACCTTAAGGAAGTGTTTAAGTCTAAAATGAAGTCCTAAGCCCAAGCCTTAAATATTTCACAAAGTAGTGAAAAACCCAACAACAATTTCAAACCTAAAAGAAGACTTAAAACTTTAGGGGCGCTACTGTTCTTACTAGTAGCCAAAATTTTGGCCCCATCCCTCAAATATAACCATATCACATGAAAGTACACTTGAAAATAATGGAAATAGACTACAAGATCGCAAAAATTGGATTTAAAACGAGAAAGTTATGCACGATTGAAGATTTAACCTAGTTGGGAGGATTTAGTGTTAAGTCGAAAGCATAACTTTAATAAAACTTTAGAGTGACATATAATACATCAAATCCTTATGTTATTACTCTTATATTGTTTAGGGGACCTTGATCTTAAGGATGACTTATGATGGGTCCGACTATATTCAAGCTGAGGCAGACCTGTCCGAAGCCGAGGCCTATCAAAGCTTGCCGAAGCCATGGCCTATCAAAGCTTGCCAAAGCCATGGCCTATCAAAGCTTGCCGAGGTTGAGAAGAAGCCAGAAGGACGAGATGAAGAAAGATAAACACTCGATATCAAGTCTATCACCAGCCGAAGTGCCAAAATACCACAAGGTCGAGTACTTAAGACTAAAGAATCACTCGGTACAACATCAAGAGACTCGTGTCGACTCATTCTAAAACTCGACAATTATGGGATGACCTTTTTGGTGTCTCGACCAAACATTGTAAGACTTCAAGGACTCTTTCTCGAACCCATACATCTAAATGCCAACCTCGTCCGGTTTGGATACTACTTCTTCCAGAACATGCTAAGTGACTGCATATTAACCCCCTTTGTAATACATACAGTTTTGTATTCTTGTATATGTTTTCCTTTATGAGCCTAATTTTTTAAGGTTTAAGGTCTTATACATTATTTATAGTTTTGCTATTAAGGTTTAGGACTTGTTATAAATAACAATATCTATAAACATCAAAATAGATATACATACATAGATACATAGATACATAGGTGTCAATATACAAAATCAGATAGAAAAGTATATTCCAGTTATTAGAATCTTTTCCTTGTTTTTGAGTAAAGCTACTCTTGAGCTAGCATTTGTCGGATTATCGAGCATCGATTAAACTCTTTAATCTTTCTCATATTCTTATCGATCTTGTCTTCAAGATTGTGGTGAACCACTTTATTTGAACCAGTTAATGAGTTGCATCTAACCTTCATTTAAATCTCAAGTAATATTTAGTGTTTATGAGCTGTATCAAACCCTATTTCCAGCTTAAACCCTTGATAGTGTTTGTGTGCTGGTGAGTTATATCTATTCACATTCACCATCGAAACTAACCATCTTACTTCCCGTCCGTCAAACCTATTCGACCCATTTTGACCCTATTTCGAGACCCATTGTTGTTTCTTCGATCCGTATCAACTTACCTCCAAATTACTACAATTAGCAACTATGGTAGAGTAAGTGACTCCTGATGACCTCATGCTTGCTTTTAATTGTAGTTTAGTTGCACTAAATGGCGATATGATTAAATTGGTTGGATAAGGGGTATGGGAACTGCTTGTATATGGATTCTTGATTGATTGCATGACTTAATGGTACTACATGAATTGGAAGTACTTACATGATTGATCAGTATATTGTTGTTATGGCATGAAATTGCTTGATCACCTAAGTAACCAGACATAAGTTATCATTTGGCTATGAATATTAAAATGAGTCATGCATGGTACAACATCGCATCATAACTTATATCGACTATCACCTCATACAGAAGGTGGGAAGGGTTTCACAAGAGCAGGAGCTCTTGAAGGGAATTATTTTAGGCACATTTGCCATGTTATTGAGCTTCTGTCCTGGCCGACGGGCTTGCTAAGTTTTAGGGAACGCTAACTATTTGGCTAAAGGTTGTGTCTTGTGACTTTCGCTTAAGGCATGTGATTATAGACTATGGAGGCGACCATACTACTAGACCTAGGAATTTTCAAAAGGACCTTATTTTGTATTTAATAAAGTATATTTATGTATATATGAGTATATATGTATAAGTTGATTCGAGCATTGTAGGTATAATCCCAGATAAAACCCAAGTGTTAGGACCCAATTGATAGTTTGTATCAGTTAATAATCTCTGACTCTAACTATAAAGGGTAAAATTTCTAAGTTGCATGCAGTTTCCAGGCTATTACATGTATTGTTTGGCATACTGTTTATTACATGCATTCATATTGTTGGTTAAATATATATTACTTGTAAGACGTAATGGAGGGATTAAGCCACTAAGAATGAGCTTATACCCTCTTAGATTCCTTTTGTTGAAAGGTCATCTCTTTGCTAAGTTAGGCTGTGGGATGCTCGAGGTTAGTCTCCAACTGGGATGGGATTGTGAGATAATGTGGAGAAAAAGAGAGAACTACTTAGTACTCATTAGGAATTTTATAGATTTCTTTATACTAAGTAGCTAGACTTATAATAGCCATTTGGACTACTTAGTTTTGTTATTATTATTTTGGGAATGTTAAGTTTCATACTTTTAATTTGATATTATATCTGTTGAGTTTTCCCTTAATATATTTTAATGATAACAAAAAGATGTATATAAACTTAATAAGATTTTTAAGTATGCAGGATGTTTAGAACAAAATAAGTTTGAACTTGTCAGAATAAATGTCGGAATGTATATTAGCAAACATCATAATATCAGTCAGAATGTATATCAACAAAACATCACTGTGTATTTGGAAATATGTTCAGCTGTTGTTTCTAAGTTATTTTAATTAACTTGAACAAATTAAGTTAGAAAAATGTGCAAGAAGGCCTAGCTCCACTTTATTGAGTATATTTGGATAATATATTCAATTTCGTTCCACTAAGATGGTAAAGTCCACGGGGATTTAAGAGGATACTCAAGAATTAGATTCGAAAAATTGAACTATTAAGATTTAAATAGCAGGTTTTCTAACAATCACGGTTAGAATTGCTTAAGGTTTGAAATATAGTAATGACCTAGAAGAGGATTTTGATATACTCTTTATACAAGGACGTTTTGGAAACGTTGAGTTAAAAAAATAAGAACGACTATAAGTAGTTTCTCAAAGATAAGGTTTGTTGGATTCAATTTTTTTTAACTTGAATATATCTTACAGATAAGCCTGAATATTCTTGTATAATCCAACCTAATTTCTAATGGGATTTGTTTTGACAAAAATTCATAAAGATATTAAAGAAGGAATAAGATTTGTTCACAGCAGTTAAGATAAGTAGTGTTGGATTTGTTCTTATCTTCTCATTGTTATCTTTATTATTTGAAATGTTTCAAATTTCCATGAAGACAACAGAAGATTAGAACTTATCATAATTTGCAGCAACTTTCTAATCACACAAGCTTGGCAAAGGAACAAATCTGGAATAGCTTGGCTCGAAATTTTTGAATTTCAATTTTTGGTTCCTATTTTTATGGGATACTTCTCTAATATTAAAACTGATTTTGTTTAAACCAAGATATTATGGAGAAAAATCTAGAAATAGCCATTTCTAGTTGTTATATGAGGGTCTATTTAATTTAAAGTCACTACTAATCAAAGGGGTGCTGTACACTCAATATTAGAAGCGAAGTTAAAAATACTCTTGACCATATTGTCAAAAACTGTGTCAGAAATTTAGTCAGAACCAGAGCGAAAATAGTTTTGTTATTTTATTATTATTGCAATTGTGCAAAAGTTGAAAGAGCTATTTGATTGTATTGTTTTAATTTCATTGTAAACATTATTAAAATTGTGTTTTGAAGTGTGAGAGTACTAGGGAGTTCTCTAAGTCTTGCATATATTTTAAGAAGAAATTAGTGTGATAGAACAGAGAAAAGACCGAATATCCTTGTAATCTCTCATTGATATTTTTTTTTTGAATTTTAGACTAGTGGAATGACACTGGTAAGGAGGATTGGGTCTTTAGCAGTAGAGTTGGAAGAGAGTAGTAGGCAAAAGGCCGAAGCTCTATAAAATCGCTTACCTGATCTTCTTACTCCTTATCTTTTTTTCCTTCTAATTGTTATTCGCTCTTTGAGTTAACAATAAATTTCCAACTACTTATGAAATTCAAGATCTTAAGAAGGATTTTTTAAAGTTATAAATTTTAGTTTTTGCAAAAAGATATCAATTCACCCCCCTTTTGATATATTACTATGACCAACAATATCTAATCTACTAGTAAAGATAATTATTATGCTATGATATCATTTGTCTATGTGATCAATAGTAACTAGGAGTAGAGGAAACCTTGTACATCATATGAAAGGCCAATGATCAACAAAGAGGTTGATCATTGACCTTTGTACGATGTACAACGATCTATTATGATAAAGGTACTATATGGGCTGTGATATTGGAACTCTACTACAAGCCCTTGAACACTAGGATGTGGATGAAGTAAAGGAATGGATTGATGCCTTACATGTTTAAATACCTTGGGCTCCTAACATGATACTTGAGTCGGAAATTATGTTGTTCCATATGATTGTACCCATGGAACAACATAATTGATCGGATACATGATGAGTTGGAAGAAGGGGCTTCCATAAAGAGTTTGGTTAATTGTACCCATGACGAGTGGAATGAGTCTAGGATGATGCCAATACTAATCATGAACTCGAGCTATCTTTATATCAATTTATTTGGTTTTTGCAGATTGTTGTTTGACCTTGGTGGATTTTGGAGTAAGTGGATGCCAAATTTCAAGTTGAAACTTTTTCAAGGGAGGGGTGATGATAGGTTCCAAGAGACCGAACAAGTAAGCATGAACTTCCATGTTGTCTACTTTACCAAGTCTGCTCTATTATGCTCACTTTGCTTTGTTGTGTTGCTCTGCTTTGCCCTGCTTTGCTCTATTTCTCTACTCACTTTACTCCCCTACTCTACTCACTCTATTCCCCTACTCTACTCCACTTCGCTCTACTATGCTCAGTTAGTTTAGGTTAGTTTGGCTAGGTCTACTCACTCAGGACGGCTAAACTTCAAGACTACTTACTTATGTTTTATTTGCTAGATCATCCTTATATTTTATTTTGTATTTACAAGACTGTCACTAAGGTATCCTTTACTTTATTTTATTTATGAAATTTCTATTATGTATAAATAGTCCATGCTTATAGGGTTTTAAAGGACTTATCACATTTATGACTTTTAAATGAAAAACCCTTTGAGTATTTCTTTGTGAAAGCTCTCTCATCTTGCTCTTATCAATTATTTTAGCAAGAATTGTGGTGAGCCACTTTAATTTATACTTTATACGTAATATTAAAGTAGAGATTAGGTCGTGTAATTTGGTGTGTCATATCCTTATGAGCAATTCACGAATTTGCTAAACCCGGTTCCATCTTCCCTTCTTTGATACTTTGAAAGATCCATCTCATCCACAATGGTAAGACCTTTTGATAACTAAACTCTAAAGAACATCACCCATAGATTCTTCTTTGTACATCAATTTGTATGTCGTATGTGACCGTACTTCCCCATTAGGATCAAACGGCCACACCAAACTATCTTCATCATTTGTTGGTTCTAGGGTTAGCACTTGATTATCTACATCACTTAATCGTAATTCCATATCCTCATCTAGTGGAAATGCTAATTTACTTTCATGCAAATACCCACCTGGACACTAAGCCTCTAGCACCATTACATCTTCACCATTTCTTACGCAAGGGCTAACTAGCCATGATCGGATTACCCCTCCCCGTAACCAAGGATCGGTCCAGAATTTAGCTTGTTGAATCTTCCATTGAGGAAGCATTAACTTATCCATCAACTACTCTTGTTATTGTAAGAGCAATTTGAAGTTGCTAGATCCCCCTTTAACACCAAATTACCCATCTCTCAATTGGTGCTTACCTTTAACAACTTTGGTCCATAACGAGTCTTTTTTACATACTTGCGAAGCCAATTTCACAAAATTTGCATCATTTCTATGCTTTAAGTCTAGTAATCTAAGTCTACGATCTTATTTAAGTCGTTTCATTTTGTCCCAAGCGATCGAGTGTGTCTTCTTCTCTCTTTCTTGATTCCCCCATAAGAAATTCTTATATAGTTGTTCAAGCTGCTGGCACGTTTTCTTTAGTATAGGAATTATCTGAGAATAATAGTTTATTATACTTTCTAAAGACAACTTTATCAACATTAATCTCATTGATGTTGCTCAGCATCCTTGCTTTCAATCCCCATAATTTTCTTTGAGTTTTCTTAAGGAGGAAAGCTAAGTCATTTGCTCTTAATCCCCCTCCTATCTTCACTGGTACTCTTAAATATTTTCCCAAGCCAATATTAACATTGATACTAAAAATATCACATATCTATTGCCTTAAGCTTGGAGAGGAATTCTCTAAAAACATGGCACAAGACTTTGAATAGTTAACCTTCTAACACGACATGGCACTAAAAAATTCCATCACCTGGTGCATAACTCTTGCATTGTTCATAGATGCTTCACCAATTAGAATATGATCATTTGAGAAGAAAATGTGTAACAACTAGAACTGTAATCCCCTTATTTTGATTAGTTTCCTTATACCTCTATTAACTAGCTCAATGATGCTGCGACTGAAGATATGGAGACATTAGATTACCCTGATGTACCCCCTTGCTTGGCTTGAAGTTTGGTAGCATTGAACCAATAAATAGAATTTCACACGAGTTTGATGCAAGGCATGCTCCAATAAATTGGATCTACACCTCCAGGAAACCGACATTAATCATGGCATGGCGAATATAGTCCAACTCTTGTCTATCATAAGCTTTCTCTAAGTCTAATTTAATCATCATCCAAGCCTGACCACCTTTCTTTTTCTTAAGCGAGTGAAGAAGTTCCTGAAAAATAATCACATTATCCTTAGTTAATCACCTCCGAACAAAGCTTAATTGCCTGGGGCTTATGATGTGTTGGAGGAACGGTTGTAAACAATTGACAAGGATTTTCCCTAAAGTCTTGTAAAGAGTTGTACATGGGCTAATAGGTCGGAAATCCTTGAACTGATTAACGCCCTCTATCTTAGGAATAAGTACAAGCAGAGTTTAACTAATTTCTTCAAGGATCATTCTTTTTTCTTTTTTCTTTTTTTAAATTTCATCAATGATTTGAAAAACGGACTCCCTTACTTGTGTGTCAACATGCTTTGAAGAACTGAAAGTGTAAACCATCTATACTAGGCGACTTCATATTCGCTTTCCCCCACATGGCTTCTCTAACTTCCTCAAGTGAAACATCTCTTGAAAGGTTCTAGCAAGCTTGTTGATCAAAACAATTCTACCGAAGGAACCAATTCGTTAGTTTCAGCTATACAAACATTCTTTTCGCACTAAATAAGTCCGAAAAGTATTTGATTGTAATCGACTCCAACTCGTAGTGATTTGCAATCCGATTGTTTGTATTGTCAAATAGCTCGACAACCCAACTTTTCGCCCTTCTTCCCAATGCTTGCGGTCACCTTCAACCAGCCATGTTGCTTGGGACTCAACAGCCTACAACTTCTCTTCATACAATAATACTTCCTGTAAAGCATCTTGTAATAAGGACTCTCTATTGAGTAAGGCTTGGCTTGAGTAATTATGGATTCTCTGACGGATTTGCTCAATCTTTCTCATAAGAAGTTTCTTCTTAACATAAGTCTAAATACATCCCTATTCCATTGTTGTAATTTTGATACAAAAGCTTTTGGATCCTCAACATAAGTCAACATGGACAGATTCCATTAAGCGGCTACGAAGTCAAGAAAAATTTTGATGATCTAGCCACATTGACTGAAAATGGAATGGTCTTTACTCTCTTGAGCCTAGTCGTACATTAGGTTGTCTTGTCAATAAGAGGGGACAATGATCTGAAGAGATAGCAGATAGATGATAAACCTTCTTTTTCGAGTATATAGTCCTCCAATCAACATTAGCCCATGCTCTATCAATACGAAATTGAAATAGGTTGGCTAAATCCTTTGAGCCCTTAGACTATGTGAATCGGTCACCAACATAGCTTGAATCCGACATATCGTAAAGGTCAGTACAATCTTGATAGTTTTGTGCTCTAGTTTGAATAATATCTCTTTCACCACATTTTCCATCATTTGGTAGTACCTCATTAAAGTCACCTATAAAAAGGCAATGTCAACCAATATTACTTGGTAACTCACTTAACTTGTACCATAAAGCTCAACGAATTTCCACCCTTAGACTAGCATATTTACTAGAAATAAACCAAGAATTGTTAGAAGAAATTACTTTAATGTGGGCTAGAATTTGTTGTTGTGAGATGCGGTGATTCTAGACCCTCACTTGATTTGTTTGCCACATCATGATAATACCACTACCTATCCCATGGCTTCTGAGCATAACATGTCATTAAACCCCATTATAACCCCATGATCGAGTTTTGTTTCGATGATAACAACCACCAATGGATCATATCAACCAATACGATCATAAATAACTTATTACTTGGCTCTTGAAGAAGCTTCATGAGCATTCTATGCTAATACCTGGAAAGGATGCGGCCTCATAATTGATGATAGCGTGTCCATTAATTTAAGGTTGATAAGTTTGCATTGGAATTCATACTAATTTGATGCAGGGGGAACATTATCTTCTCTATGAACTCGTAGGTTCCACTTATAATAAGGTTTACGGACCAATCACTCCCATCTAAGCTTGAAGACTTGCTCATATGGTTTTCCAAGCTGTCTTAGGGGAGTTTAACTTTGAAGAACAACCATTATTTAGTTCCACCTGCTAAGTTACTCTACTCTCCATCTCATTAAAGAGACTCCCAAGGTACTTGACCTGTTGCTAAGTTGACCCCTTTACAACACATTAGTCTGAGGTGAAGCATTGAACCTTCTGTTGCTGACTTGAAACATTATCGAGACCGAATTGCCCCGTTCTCAAGTTGATTAGACAATGGGCCTCCCATTGGACTAATCCTTCCTCAGCCTAGAACATGCAAGCTACTAAGCTGTCGAGCATCTGACCCTAACTTGATCGGTCCAGAACTTGTTCTGCTCGATAAACAACATCATTGGGACCACATAGTGGACAGTTGACATGCACCTCATTTTTGTAACATTTATACTGTCCTTTTTGTAATCGAATATCCTTTCGTTTGGTTACAACTTTGCCCTTGTACACTATGTATCTTTCCTTTCCCAGGAGGAATCCTTTTTGTAAATAACATAAACCTAGGACTTGCCCTAAATGAGACATATAAAAACTTGTAAAATTTAATAGCCGTAACAATCATTAATGAGGGTTCATTGAATTTTAGACATATCTTCCTTCGTGAGCTAAGTGTGCTTACTTACTCCTGATTACTCTTATTTAATCCATTGTGAGTGTATATTAGTGGTGAGTTCCCTTTATACTCGTGCGTCATATCAAGTGTGACCTGAGCTCGTGTGAGGCGTACTGTCAGTGCACAAATACCTCTACTTAACCTTTACCCACCATTTATTCTTTGGACCATCTTGAGGTTTGGACCTACCCTTTGTAAGGACCTTAGGGAGGGCCTACTAGTATTGCTTAAAATTTTCATATCACATGTGCACTCATGATAAGAAAACAGTCTTGCAAGTCAAAGATTATAGGACTCTAAATAGTTAATCGCTAAGCTTTTTAATTCATTAACTCGTTGTATAGTATACATAACTATAGATATCCAATATTCTACAGTTCCTTAGAACTACAGAGAATTGGTATTCGCTACTAAAATAGTAAAATAAGATAGACAATTCCAGAAAATTTTAAATTTACTGAATATGCTAAACTTAATTGAGATATTAGTTGTTTGTTGGAGCATTCTAAATTAACTACATAAGCTTTTCATCATACCGATTCAATGGTAGCACTCTACACTTGATTCCTATCCCTGTACCAACTATTGATCAACTTGTAAGGAAAGGAATTGTTGGGATGTAAGTTTATGCTTAGTAAGATAATCTTTTGTCAATATCGCATAATAATTTTTATTTAATGCACAAACATATAAATGCATTAATAATCAGAATGCCAAACAATACATGTAACGACCTAGGAATTGCATGCAACTCAGAATTACGCCCCCTATAGTTGGGGTTGGAGATGATTAATTCGACACAAACTACAATTAGGTCTTAGCACTTGAGTTTTCATACCAATTACACTATTATGCTTAAATCAAAATCATATATATATATATATATAACATATATAATATACTTTTCTTTTTCGAGAAGCAAATTATATTTCCCAAATCCTAAGTCTAACGGTGTAGTAGCCTCCACAATCCACAATTGTACGTGCTAAGTAGAAGCTATAAGACATGGCCCTTCACCAATGGTTAGCGTCTCCTGGCGCCTTGTAAGCTTGTTAGCTTAGGATAGAGACTCAATAATATAATGATGGTATAGCTAGTGCCCAATCTTGCAGGAGGCCCTCCACTTGTGAGTCCCTTCCCATCTTCTGCGTAAGGTGGCAGTAGGTATAGTATCATGCGATTATGAGAAATGCATGATTCATTGGATTTCTTAATCAAATAAATACTTAATCCAGTTTTCATGGGGATCAAGGAATGTCATTCCATACAACTATACATAGATATTATCACAATCAATTTCCATCATTATCTGATTAACAAGTCATAGCATTCAATCATGATATCACATACATGCATTTCCTATATCCCATACGCATCCATGTTTCTTATATAAGTTTAAGTACATCTACTTTACAAGCAAAATCAAGTATGGAATCATTAAGAATCACTCACTCAGCCATAACAGATTAATCGTAGTGATCTAAGGGTAAGTCGTCTCCAAAAGTTAAGTCCCCTAGACATTGAAAATATGATACTATAAGGACTTGAAATAGAACATAAAAAGTTAAGCTAAAACCCTTTAAGTTACACTTCTAACTAGGTTTTGCATTTTTCTTAGTTTTATTTAAAAGTTCAATCGTACATAACTTTCTCATTGTAAATCCAATTTTTATAATCTTATAGTCAATCTCCATTATTTTCGAGTATACTTTAACATGGTGAGGTTAGATTTTTGAGATGAGGCATGAAAATCTGTCCATAGGTCATAATAGTAGCAATCTTCATGATTTGGTGTACTTTTGGGCTTTGTTTGATTGTTGGGCTTTTTAATATATTAGGAAATCTTTTGTGCTTGAGCTCAGGTTTTCATTCTAAACTTAAAACACTCTTTAAAATTAGATTTCCATCCTTGTCTTATGACCTTAGGTGCCCTTAACTTTTCCTTGGACTCTTATGTGAGCTTATGTGGTCAAATGAGCTTATTTTTTGTTCAAACGAGCTTATTTTTTGTTCAAACTAAAGTTAATAACTTTGTTGGGCTTATGGAGTCTTAGGTGGATTTCTTGTAGGCTTCAAAATAACCTTTCTTAATATTTTAAGGTGCTGTTAAGAAATTTAATGAAGGCCCAATTTAGAGTTTTAGGCTCGATTTTGAGTTTTAGGCTTTATATACTTATCGTACTTGCTTTGGTTGGTCTTTTTGTTTTTTTTTATTATTTGGTTTTACCATATTTTTAAGTGATTTTTCTTATTGTTCCAAATCTGGATGGTTTGGTATAGAGGGTTTCAACTTGGTTCATCATTTCCTTAAGTTTAGGTGTTAAATCATGAACCTATGCTACTTATATTCTAACTCCAACTTAACTTCTCTTCCATGAGGCGATTATTTAGCTTATACTCTACATGAAAATAATAGATCTCATATTTATCATAACTTCCATGCCATGGTTTACATTTTATAAAGTTGGTTTCTTCATAAAAGCTTCATGTAATGATTGTCCTTTATCTAATGTTAGTTTTGAGCATGTTCAACTTAATAGAAGTGAAAATAACTTCTTGAATAGCTTTCTTATACTTCACGTCTAGCATGCTTTCTCTTTGTTCATGTGCATATTTCATGACTTCCTCAACTTAATATCTTCCATTCTAAGTATTAAACATGTATCCTTACATAACATCAACTTATCATGCTCATATTCTAACTTTTATGGAAGATTCATAAGTTTATTTCTTAAAGTGACTAGCTAAGTTATCATCTTAAGTTCATGCCAGCATCTCATAAAAATATGGTCTCCTAACATGGCATACTAGATCACTTAAACAAGGAAACAACTTATTCGTCCTCAAAAGCGTAAATAGGGTGGTTGTGTACTAAGTATCCTCTTATGTTCCTTTGTTTTCCTTCCTCTTTTTACAAGATCTTTAGGAAACGAGAGTCTTGCTCTTTGAGGTGGGTTTTTGGAGATATTCTAAAGTTCCTAAAAGTGGTTTTTGAAGTTGACAAAAAAAAAAAATAAATCTTGGCACCGTAAGTATAGAAGCAAAATGGTAGTAACAATGTTGGGATTTTGTAGAGTTAGATTTCGTCTTTTGCTTTGTGTTTAAAGTGAGAGAAAAGGAAGTAAAAGTGAAAGTGAAGTGAAACAAGGGAGTGAGTGGCTGGTTTTGAATGGGAGGGAAGTGTGTTCAAGAAGCTTCAATTTGGTTGTCTTTTAGCATGCACAAATGCTAACTTTTGATAAGACTAGATAATGTAAGCATTAAGGGATGAATAGTGGATGCGTAAGACAATTGCGTGATTGAAAGTTGACAAGGCATGACCTCCCTTAGGCTCTCTTCCCAATTGGTAATAGGGTGTCCTTCTTGGGCAGTGAGTTGTCTTGTTACTTAATTAAAAGTTAAACATATAAAACAATGTGATATCTTGTCCATATGTACTATAAGTTGTAGTGACATAAGGAAAGTGTCTTATCACTACTTTTGATAAGTTATCAATTGATAAATGATTTCAATTCTCAATTGATAAGTTATTTAGGGTGATTGATTGGTTCACTTATTCATGTGTACAAGTCTTATACATGAAGATAAGGAAATTATCTTATACGAAATTCTTTTAGAGTTTATATCTTAAATTGATTTGTAAGTTATGATTTAATTTTTATAAAATTATGATAATTTTTAGAGTTGAATAAAATTATTCAAATTAAATTATTAATTAGCTGCTTAGGGTTATAAGTCCTTAATTGTTTTAGGGTTTTGGGTTTTGGGTAACTTAGGATCTGCAATTCCCATATTCGGGTTTTATCAATCATAAACTTTCGAATTGGAAAATTAAATTCGTTTTTATATGTAAACTTGAATTTTTAGTTTAGTTTATCCTTAGGAACGTTCGGGAAGTACTCTTAGTTGTATCATAAGTCCGCTAAAATGTAAGGTTTACAACTTATCCATGTGTAACATGACTTATATGTGAAAATAAGGGAATTGTCTTATATGTAATTCTTTTAGGGTTTGGTTTTCAAATTAATTTATAGGTTGTGATTTGTTTCTTAAGAAATTTTACAGTTTCTTAAGAAATTTTTACAATTTCTTAGAGTTGAAAAAAATTTAATCAAATTATATCTTTAATTACTTATTTAGGGTCATAAGTCCTTGATTATCCTAAGGTTTAGGGTTCAAGTGAGTTTAAATATGTTTTAGGGTTTTTCACCAATTCGAAAGTAATTGACTTATACTTAAGAGATTAAGGTTCAATTGGCTTAATTATTTAGGATTAGTGCTTTATTATACAACATATATATAAATATATATATATATATATCATATGATAGATTAAGAAAAGAGAAGGAAATTGCTTAGTAATTTATTTATTTATAAATACATATTGCGGGGCTACTTATGTACACAATTAAAATTAATTTTGTAAATTTATTAACTTGTTCTTTTAACTAGCTTAGTTTTGTTGTTTATTATTAATTGAAACATCCTTGATTCATTCGTTATCAATTTTATATGATTTCATAAAATTAATGATAATTTTATTGATTTATGGCTTTTTAAGCATTAAGATTATTTTATAAAGTTTTCTAAAAAAAATTATTATTTGATATTTACGATTTCTATTAAGTTTATGTTTACATTTTTAAAAATATGCGTATATGGAGATTGAGGTTTTCATGCATGATTAGGGTTTTTGTATATGATTAAGGTTTTCAAATCGTACAATAAGGTCTTTCATGTTCATTTTAAGTTTCAAGTTTAAAATTGTAATTGGTTTTCATTTTATGTGGTTTTGTTGACTTAAGGAAATATCTACGATACTTGAGTTCGATTGTTACGAACTAAGGATGGCTTAGTCGTGGCAGATGCCGTATATTGTACGAAGAACCCCTAATTAGTGACCCTTCTAATCATGAACTCTTTACACAATATACAAGATTCTACAACCAGTTGTTTTCCAAGAATATATAGATCCATATGATATCATTACACAAATATATTTATATAAAATTTAAACTACAAAGTTTACAATACACAGTAATTTAGTATATCTAAATCTATATTATAGATAAACCAAAAGTACATAAGTAAGAGTCTACATAATCCATTCTTTTAATATGCTGGATGGCTTGCTCTTGCCTAAGTCCCTAAGCTAACCTGTGGCATTCCCTGGCCAGCCTCTACAAATAAGTTATCTTGCAACAAAAGTCCAAGGGGGGTATAAGCTTAAGCTTAGTGAGCAAAATCCTCAGTCACACCACAAATAAGTTATAAATACATTATATTCACGCATATGAATGAATGATCAAATAGAATGCCAAACAATACGTATAGTTAACTAGTCCGTATACGTAACTCAAATTTAATGCCCTCAGAAGTCAGGGTTGGAGTATACATGGCACCAATTAGATTCGGGTATTATACTAGAACTTACTTTACTATGGAACTCCATGTTTTATACTTAAATCAAACAAGTTTTTTATTTTCATAAAAATCAAGTTCTAGTATAATCGTGAGTGGACCCCCACAGTCCACATTCGCCCTTAAACGGAGGCCTCTAGACTCAACCCTTAGCCAGGCAGTTGGCGCCTCCAACGCCTAGTATTCTTGCAGGCTAAGGTAAGGTCATTTAGTACGAGTGTATCGTATAGAACCAATAAATTAAGAATAACAACCTTCGAATGACCTTTCCTTACCTCCGTGTGATGTGATGGCCGAAATTGTGTCTATGCAATGCATATACCAATTTCTTCTTATGAGCCGAGTATAATTAAGTCCAATTATGATGTGATCATTCAATAGTACATACAATGATTTTCTATACTACCATGCAATAAACAAAGTATTATCTGTACTTAAGGTAAATTCATAACTTCGTACGTAATAACATACACAAGCATTTCCCGTCCCCACACAATAGTCAATTAACAATGAAATTTAGGTCCACTATCTATAATTATGTACAAGCATGGAATCATAGGGTAAATACTCATTTAGCCATGACGACTCGCTCTAGTGGTAGTAATCAATTGGGAGATCCTCGCCCACCTCAGGATTACTTGATCATTACAATATAATAATGATTGTAAGTAATTGAATCAACTAGTAATTCTTGGTATCTATTTACCTAATCTATTTAGATTACTATCAATTTTTATCCGGTTAGACTTTATCACTAATTGTATCTAACTTTTTAATTCTATTTTTTATATTTGTGAATTTTTAGTCGTTTTTCATCGTTTTTGAACGTATATTCACATGGTGATGTCTATTTTGGACATTAAAACTCGTGTTTTACGATATGAGCTAAATTTATTAAAATTTTTAACTATGGAAGCTTAATTATTCTTATTACTTATATTTATATCCTATTTTAGAGCTTAATGATTTAATTAGCTATTAGATTCTTACACTTAGGGAATTTTACCTTGATATTACTAATTCATGTACTTAATTAAGTTTAATTCAATTTAGGAAGTGTATTAGGGTTTACTAATTCATGTACCTAATTCTAATATACTCTTCTTATTTCTTATTTTATAAACTTATCTTATGTCATCGCTTATGTCATCAATTGCTTGTGTTTTTACTTATGTCATCATTTGCTTATGTCATAGCTTATGTTATCATGTGATTATATCATTGCTTACCTCATCCTTTACTTACATAAGCCTTACCTCATACTTATATGTCTTATGTACATTTCTACATATATTAAGTATACTTATACCTTTACTTTACTTGTATGTATACTAGTATACTCATACATATACTTATACTTATATCGTATTTATACTTGTACATATACCTGTATACATATATGGTAATATACGTATTTTCGCATACCTAAAATTCCTCCTAAGAAAGCTTCTCAAATTTCATTCTTTTTGTGTTTTAAGGTTATATTTAGCATAGTATAGGTATGTATAGTTAATATATGTCTTAGTTTAGGTTATGTACATAATAAATACTTATGAAAAAAGGTCTTTATACTTGTATTTCTCTAGTATATCTTTATGTATACATACTTAAAGATATATATATATATATATATATGCATCTACTTTATAAAGATTCTTACTCTTCTACAAATAAAGATTGAAGCTTTAAGCCTTCTTCAACATAGATGTACACAACACATAAGCTACTCAAACTAACCTATCTCTTTAACTAACTAGTAAGTAGTATAAAGTAATACATAATAACGTACCTTAGTTTGCTCTTGAAATATGGATGCAAATTTAGAAAATTAGGAAAGTGAAAGGGAAAAGGGAGGTCACGGCTATAGAGGTGCGGTAAGGGGCTTGATTTTGTTTTGCTTTATGTTTGAAAAGAAGAAGAAAGTGGGGTCTAGAAGGAAAAAGAGTGGACGACAAAAAAAATGGAAAAGAAAGGAAGAAAAGTCTAAAAGAAAAGAAAAGAAATCATTAGAAGGAAGAGATATTTTCTAAAGTGAAAGTGACATTTTATTGATTTTTTTACATATTGACTTAGTCAACCATTTGACCTTAGTCAACATGTGTTGACTTGGTCAACTTTCCAAAAGTATATGCCATTTAGTATATATAATGTAGTAATTAAGAAAAATTAGGAGGAAAATTAAAGAAATGATACATTTGGTGAATTAATTAGTAAAAATAGATGATGAGATCTTACCTTAGGTATTTATATGCTAGATATATTATTTGGTAAGCTACTTAGTATAATTAAGATGATAAGTGTCATTTAAGGTATTAATGTTCAGTACATATAACTTAAACATTAACTAAACCCTTAACTCTATGTAATACTAACTTAATTATATACTTAGAAGATGAATATAATCTATGATACAATATCTTAGTTTTTAAGAGATTACTTTAGTATTATATGTATTTATGAATGATTGAAAGTTACCCTTAATCTGTTACCAATGATTTGGTATAATACTAAGGTTATATTATTAATTATGGCTTAAAGGTAAATTATGGTGATTTAGTGCTTCTCTATCCTTAAGGTTATAGTTTTACGGTTTTTATCGCTCTCGAATGAAATCTTTAGTATTTACATACATTTAAGGTAGAAAAATTTTATATACGATTGACTAGTTATTTTAGGGTTTTCACTTTTATTAGTCTTGTCAACTTTTAGATTATCTAACATTCTTAAGTCTACCTCAAAAGCTAAATCGAAAAATGTGGGGTTTACGTCGACAGCATGTCTAGAAGGTTAAATTTGTGGAGTCTACACCCTTGGTTCATGTGATATCGGTAGTTATGTATCATTCTTTTTCGATGATCCGTATTATCTTAGTATTAGAACTTGACTATCTTCGAGCAAGTTTTTGTTACTTTGTACTTAGAGTAACTTGTTATAGCGTATTGGAGAAATTATTTATCGTTGTTGTGAGTGTTGGTAAGTGTTTAGTGCTAAAGAAATTTAATGCTTTGTTTTTCCCTGTTTCTTGTTCGCAAAACAAAGTGTTAAGTGTTCAAGTGCTTTTTTGTATATTAGTTGTAATGGTTATTGGCGTGTTGGGAGTTGTCTTGTTGTAGTTTGTTGAGGCGATTTTGAGTTGTGTTTCAATTGCTAATCTCTTATAATAGACAATAATATATAATTCTAATGTTCAAGGAACTTTAGATAACCAAGAGAGTGCCACTTAAGATGGATAAGGTCAACAAGGAAGTTTTATACTCCAGTTTGTGGATGACTGACTAGATAAACTTACTGACCAGGTGGCTAGTCGAGTGACTGCCATAAACGAAGATAGATAATGAGCCCGCAATGATCTATATAGAGGACGAGCTAATGAATAGCTTAAGAGAGGCAACGGCCATTATGGTTGAGCTAATGCCCCAACTTGACTACACCGAATTGGAGGAGTAGATAAAGTTATTGGACGTAGACTAATGTTAGATGAGATCAAAAAAGAGGATGAGGGGGTAGGTGATGAAGCAGAAAAGTATTATGAACTAGAGAAGAAGAATGTCTAAGCTCTTAGAGTAGAAGGGTTGAGGATGCATATTCTTAGTATAGATACCTAATTTTTGCCTTTTTGTAATCTTAATTTTTGATTTTTTTAATAGGGTCCTAATTCAAAAATAAATAAATAAATTGAAAAATGATGAAAAAACAAAAAAAAAATGAGAAAAGAAAAAAATTATAAAAGTTTTTAGATTTTTAGAAAGTAAATTATTTCAGTGTTAATTAATTTAGTTTTGGTCTAATTCAAATAATTATTTTAGAGAGTTGTTTGGTTTAAGTACAATTTAATTGTATTAAAATCAAGGCATGGGCCAATCGCTTAACGGATAAGTATTGAAGTATTGAAATGGAGTTAGTTTAAGATTATGGGTTTGAATCTTGTTGGATACTTATAAGCCTTTCATTTTTTTTTACAAAAAATGAGTTGAGTATACAGAATCACATATAATCAAATCTTTTTGGTTCGGATTTGAATCATTATAAAATATTTGAATTTAGTTTGATTTTTATTAGATTGGATTTAAATTGATATAAATGATTTGGATCTAATTTAATAAAAAATGAGTTGAGTATATAGAGTCATATCTAATCAAATCTTTTTGGTTCGGATTTGAATCATTATAAAAGATTTAAATTTAGTTTGAGTTTTATTAGATTGGATTTGAATTGATATAATCTAATTTAATTTTTATTAAATTAAATTTGAATCAATATAAGAGATTTGATTCGATACGATACAATTTATTATAGAGTATATAAATATGGATTGTGTGGGATAAAGCGGGGGAGAATTTTTCTTACACATGCACACTCAGAAATTAGAAACTGCAATCCACAACTTACACGCATGAGCACCCCCCTTCGCAATCCACATATTGAGTCCACACAATTTCCTTCGCCATCCTCTTTGTTCATTCAATGCAGCGCCACATGTCCAACAGCAATACAAATCCTCATGCCAAACAGCAGCCGAACCTACTGACTGCACATACACAAGCTCATTGCACGAGCCATCATCACTCTCATCCAAACATACGCGGCTACATTGTATGATCAGCACATGGTACGTCTACTGCTCGTATGATGAGCATGTCACAGCATACATGATTCACACTATTTCCCTGTATCCACAGCCCTCCATTGCAGAACCCACTCGCAGCACGTCTCCCATACACAACGCTTGAAGAACTAATTACAAACCATCCTCAATTCACACAGCAGCGACTGAACCAAGCCCCAACTACTCCAATTAGCCACGCCAGCCGCTTCACCCCTACAGATTTGCACAAGCCGCACAAAATTATATGATACACCACGATCAGTAAACTCTGATCAGCCCTTCTTCATCTTCACCGACCAGCCCTTGTCGCACGAACACGAATAGCGGTATCGTAACAGCACAACACGAAAGTCAGTTCCCACGGTTGCAATCACAGTCCATGAACCACATACACACGACACTTGATCTTCAATACACTGTTCTTGCACCTGCGACCATTCAACACAATTTTCACTGCACGTTCACTCCTCCACTACACAGCAGTAGACGATAGTACCATGCGACAGACCATGCTGCAGCACCTCAATACAGCATGCGACACACCATCTACTGCAGCGATCGTTGCCATCCTCATACGAACAACCGTTACCTAGCTACTGTTTGCGAACACTGCCTCCACTACACACATGATCAGCCACAACACTCCACAACCACGCACGGTCATCGACAGTCGATCCTCTCCCGACGGCTTAGCATACATCAACAAAGATTACGCTCGCTAATCCACTGCTGGATGCTCACCAACGTCGATTACACGTCAACAGTTGCAACTCATAACGAACAACCCAAGTCTGGTTCAGTTTCTTTTTCATTTTTTTAAAATTATTTATTTATTATTATTTTATTAAGTAATTTAGTATAGTTTATATATAATAGTTTAAGATACTTCTGTTGCATTAGTTTTAATATGGATTAGGTATATTATATTGATTTAAATGAAAGTTTATTTAGATAGTAGTGATATAGATATGAAGAGATATAGATATTAAATAAGGGATTGTTAAGTTTAGTTTTATGTTATCTATTAGTACACATAATATATAATATGTGAATATGTTAGTATAGGGTTTTTGTATTAGTTCTTATATAAGTGTATTATATGGAATTGTTTTATTTTGGTAGATAGTTATATTAGTTATTAGGATTGGTTATTTTTTTAGGATTTGATTTTGTTTAAGGATTTATCATATGGAAAGTTTTTTTTTTTAAATAAAAATAAAAATTAATAAAAGACCTTTTTGAAAAAATAGGAATTTTAGAGAGCTTATTTATAAAATAAAAACATTCAAGAGTTAGGATTCCTTTAGATTTTTTTGAATAAGCTAAATAAATCAAAACATAAACTCGATTGGTTTTTAAGATTAAAATCAACCAACATACTAAAAGTTATCGAAAAGAACTACGATCGTCCGATTCCAATTAGTAAGTACGTAGGTACCTTTGAGATGATGATTAAATTTATAGAAACCTTAGTTCTTTTATTTTCTTTTTCTTTTGTTTTTTTTTTCTTAAAAATATTAAGAAATGAAAATTTAGAAGAATAAACCTAATTTCGAAAAATAGATAATGGTACCCGTTAGAGTTTAACAGTTTGTCCTTAAATTCAGAACCATTTGGTTTTTCATTCAAATTGAAATCAAAGATTAGTAACTAAATTATAGTCAATCCACCCATTTGATTATGATTTTCTTTTCTTTAATTGACTTCGATCGAGTGACAAATCTAATTTTTTTTTTTTTAAAAAAAAAGAACTAGAATTTTCCAATTTCTTTAGTTAATGATTAATATTAAATGGGTTAAGGTTTAGTATTAATTAGAAAATCAAATGAAACGAAAGAAAACCAAAAATCCAAGCTTGACACTTAGTTTTTCTAGGAGTAGTAATGTTAAAGACTACCTAGACTGGGTAAATAAGATCGAGAAGCAGTTTAAATATCATGAGGTACCTAATAACACTATGGTCAAACTTACTGTGTTGGAGTTTATTGGCTACGTTGTCTTATAGTGGAAGAATCTACATGCTACCCATAGAAGAGAAGGAGAACATGAAGTTAAGAATTGGGATGAGATGAAAAGAGTTATGAGAAGAAGATTTGTTTTGAGCTATTATTTGTAGGATACCTTCAAGATATTATAGGAGTTGAGGTAAGGAGGATTGAGTGTTAATGCGTACGTGAGGGAGTTCCAGATGTTAAGTACTTCCATACGATGCTAGCACACCAATTTTTGAACATTGCATTTGCATTTAGATTATGATTAGTTTTTACCCTCAGTAGTCTTTTGAGCCAACTCATAAGGCGTTTACCTTTTGCATCTAGTGCTTAGCCAGCCTTTGAAGGCATTACCATAACTCAGTCTCTTTTCTAAGTTCTCTTAGCAAGCCCATAAGGTATTTCTATTCATCAAATTCTCTTAGTGAGCCCATGGGGCACTTCCCTACATCATATTCTTCTTAATAAGCCCGTAAGGCGTTTTCCTTCACTAATATTCTCTTAATGAGCCCATAGGGCGTTTCATTTAGTCCAGCTTAGGGTTACTACTCCTTAAGAAACGCTACCGCTTAGGTTAGTGAGCCTAGAGAGACACGGCCAAGTTCTTTAGATTGATCTTAACTTAGGGTTGCCAGTCTTTGATATACATTCTCGCCTACGTTAGTGAACTTAAAGAGGTACGATCAGGTTCTTTAGATCCACCCTAGCTTAGGGTTACTAGTCTTTGAGAGATGCTCCCACCTAAGTTAGTGAGCTTAGATAGACATTACTAGGTTCTTTAGATCAATCCTTACTTAAGGTTGCTAGTCCTCTAGAGACGCCCCCGCTTAAGTTAGTGATCCTAGAGAAGTATGACTAGGTTCTTTAGATTGATCCCTACTTAGGGTTGCTAGTTCTCGAGAGATGTCTCCGCCTAGGTTAATGAGCTTAAAGAGGTACGATCAGGTTCTTTAGATCGATCTCTACTTAGGGTTGTTAGTCCTCAAGAGACGTTCTCGTTTAAGTTAGTAAGCCTAGAAATGCACGACTAGGTTTCATTTTTTCACTAAATCCCCAATAGATTGAGCCTAAGATAGCTGTAATGGTTCTTTGGATGAAATCTACTATTGAGGCAAAATTAGTGTCTCTTTGTTTTTATAGCAAAGTTTTATTCAAACTTCATTACAATGAGGAGCAATTATAAACACCTAATTTTTTCCTTTCCTTTCCTTACTTTTCTTTTATTATATTTTATTTTCTCATTAAGGTAAAGGGTCCTAAATTAAGAAAAATAATAAAAAAAGAAAATAAAAAAGAAATTAAGAAATGCAAAAAATGAAAAAATTTAGAAAAAACATAAAAAATTGAAAAGTTACAAATATAGAAAAATTGAAAAAAAAATAAAAAATTTAAGGTATTTAGAAAATAATAATCTTTTAATAGAATATGTTTTTAATTTTAATAAAGTTAGAAAGGGGGATCGTTGGGACTAGGCTTAGATTTGAATCTAGCCCACGCTGACTTAATCATTGCATATATGGATAATGTACAGGCCAATGGCTTAATGGAAAAGCACTTAGACATATGCATTGGGTTAACTACGAGGTTGAGGATTCAAATCTTGGTAAAGATGCGCAAAGCCTTTTTTATTTTTTCAATTGATTAAGAACTACCACATATCAAGATCTTATTGTGCCATGTGTCTTAACATGTAGCAGCATTGGGTTGGATGGCGAGCTGATGTAACGCTACGTAACAAGCAACGTAGCATGCCATATGTCACATGAGGACACATGGCACACTGTGGTTGGTTGGATTAGTTGACGTGGTGCCACGTTAACACCATGTCAACATTTTCCTTTTCTTTCTCTACCTTTCCCTTCTTTTTCCCCTGATTTTCCCCCACTTTCCCTAGCTACATAGCCTTTACCCCTTCACTTTGGCCTTAGATTTCGTACGATTTCCTTACTTAGATATACCAATTAATGGTGCAATATCATCCTCCACATGACTTACTATGGATTGGTGTAAAAAACGTGTCTAAAGACCGAACTGTATCTCGATTCATCAATAGGTTAGAGTATGAGATTAGAGATATCTTAGAAACAATGGATATCAGTTTGCTTCATAAGGCTATCCAAGCTACCTAGAGAGTCGACAAATGCTAAGCAAGAAGATTTTGAGCTCTTGTTAGTCAACCTATTTTAAGCAAACCTGTGCGATCAGAACAAAGCAAAGTTACCGAGGTTTGACTTGCTCAAACTACCCAAGTAAAAGAGAAAGAGATCCTGAGGAGAAAGAGCTCAAGAAGAAAGATGAGTGAAATTAAGTGCTTCAAGTGTCAACGGTTTGGACACATGTTGCTCAGTATCTAAATGAATAGAAGAACTATAGTGATTTGGGGAGAAGCATTGACTATTGAGGTAAATAATACTGATGAGAAAGTAGAAAAACTAATACCAAACAAAGTAAGTTGTTTGAGGAGGAGGAGATTATCTATAGTAAAGAAGGTAATTTTATACTTACAATCATGGTTTTGTGGCGAACAATGGG
Source organism: Lumnitzera racemosa (assembly GCA_024138005.1). Taxonomy (NCBI): domain Eukaryota; kingdom Viridiplantae; phylum Streptophyta; class Magnoliopsida; order Myrtales; family Combretaceae; genus Lumnitzera; species Lumnitzera racemosa. The sequence continues at coordinate 47,742,579 of JAMXBC010000012.1, read as the reverse complement.
TATGAGCCCTGTACTAGAGGATGAATAGCATGAGAATTTGTTCTACATCAGCTGTAAGGTGAATGGCTTGTTATGTGCATTAATTTTGACAATGATAGCTACACTAATACAGCATCTACCTATATGGTCCATCAATTGAAGCCGTTGACTTCACGTTACCTTAAGCTTTACAAATTGAACTGGCTTAGTGATAAAGGATCCTTACAACTAAACAAACAAGTAGCCGTACTAATCTGTACTTGGAATTATTGTGATGAAGTACTCTGTGACTTGTTACTCATGAGTGCATCTCATATTCTTCTAAGACAACCATGGATGTTTGATCGGAATATAATATATGACGGAAGGAAAAACACCTGTTCTTTAAAGTACGAGGGCAAGAAGTTGAAGTTAAGTCCTATGACTATCGAACAAGTTAAAAGCATGCAAACTCATTTGAGTTGAGTTTTGAAGAAGGAGGCTTTGGTGATGACCCGAGTCAAGCTGAAGAGAAAAATAGAGCATAAGGAGCCAACCTATCTACTGGTTAGAAGCTTGCTTAAGATGAGAGGATTAGAAGAGGACTCGCTGCTTATCGAGATGAAAACCTTACTAGGTGAGTTTATCGGCCTATTCCCAAGTGAACTATGAGAACGTCTGTCTCCCTTCCAAGGCATTAAACATGTGATAAATTTGTAGCCAAAAGGTACTCTACCAGACAAAGCTGCCTAGGTTTAATCTTGAACAAGCTACTGAGCTACAAAGGTAGGTAGATGAACTCCTGAAGAGAGGGTTTATACAGAGTCCCTAAGCCTATGTACATACCAACTCTATTGGTACCCCAAGAAGGATGGAATGTGGAGGATGTCTGCAAATAGTTAAGTAATCAATTGCATTTCCATTAAGTACAAGTACCTTATACTAAGGCTTGATGATATGCTTAATGAGTTGAATGGAGCCAGAATATTCTCTAAAATTGATCACAAATTTGGATACCCGCAAATCCGAATGCGAGAGGGAGATTAATGGAAAACCACATTTAAGACCTGTAATGGATTATATGAATGGTTTGTTATGCCCTTTGGACTATCGAATGCGTCGAGCACATTTATGAGGTTATGAACCATGTGCTCTAAGAATTGATAAGGAAATTTATAGTCATATATTTTGATTTTATCCTAGTCCATATCCCTGACATGAAGACTCATTGTAAGCACCTCCAAATAGTTTTTTCAAAACTTTGAGTTGAGAGGCTTTATGCCAACCTGAAGAAATATGACTTCTACCTACCTGAAGTCATCTTTATAGGATTTATTATAAGTTGTGGTGGTATATGAGTTGATGATGAGAAGATAAGAGAGATTACTGAATGGCTTATGCTGACCTGTTTAGCCGACATGTAAAGCTTCTATGGCTTGACATCATTTTATCAATGATTTATAAAGAACCTCAATACTACTGTAGCACCACTCATCGAACTGTTAAAGAAGAATGTGCAATTTAGGTAAGGAGAGAAGGAACAAAGGAGTTTTTGAAGAGGTGAAGGAGAAGCTAACTAGTACCGCTATCTTAGCTCTTCTAAGCTTTTAAAAGGTATTTGAAGTAGAGTGTAACGCATTTGGATTGAGAATAAGAGCCATGCTCATGTAAGAAGGTTAGCCTATTACTTATTTTAGTGAAAAATTTAAAGGAGCTACACTCAACTATTTCGTATATGATAAAAGGGTTTTACTCCCTAATTTAAGCCTTAATTGTCTTGCAACTTTACCTATTATCCAAATAATTTGTGATCTACATAGATCATAAGTCTCTGAGATATTTAAAGAGTCAGCCTAAGTTGTCCCAAAGACATGCCAAGTGGGTAGAATTTATGGAGGGATTTTCTTATGTCGTAAAGTACAAGAATGGCAAGAACAATGTAGTGGACGATACCTTATCGAGATGATATTCTCTCTTGACCAAGCTATAGACCAAATTCCTTAGATTTTCTATGAACAAGGATTTGTATGCTGAAGATTTACACTTTGGACCAATCTATGCTAGATGGAAAGAAGGTTGAACACTTGACGATTATTACAGGGTAGATAGATACTTATTCAAAAGGAGGATATTATGTATCCCAACTTGTTCTATTGAAGAATTGTTAGTATACAAGGCTAATGGTGGAGGATTGTCTAAAAATTTTAGCGAGCACCAAACTCATGAGGTACTAGCCTCTAGATTCTTTTAGCTGAAGATGATGAGAGATATCTAGGCTATATTGAAAAGATGTGTAACTTGCAAAAGGGCAAAGAGCTAAATCGAGCAAGGACACTATTTACCTTTGCTGATCTTTACCAAACCATGGTCTGACCTGAGTATGGACTTTATGTTAGGATCGCTGAGGACGTCCCAAGGGAAAGACTCCATCATGGTGGTCGTAGACCGATTTAGCAAGATAGAAAGCTTTGTGCCTTGCTCTAAAACTAGTGATGGTTTGACTATCTCTTTTCTTTTCTTATAGAAGATTGCAAACTCTATGGAGTTCTCAGGACCATTGTTTCAAATGGAGATTCAAAATTCATGAACCACTTCCAGAGGATATTATGGAAGCGAATGGGAACGAAGCTATTGTTCAGCATGTCCTATCATCTACAGACAGACGGACAGACTTTACTCTCAGTTGCTGTTGATTGGAACATGGCTAATTGGGATCAATGCCTACCCATAATTAAGTTCTCTTACAATATGACCACCTACAGCGCCGCGAGCCTATCACTATTTAAGGTTGCCTATGGATTGAACCTTAAGCTTCCAGATGAAGATTAACCAGTTGTAGAGAGATCCAAGGCCATCAAGACAATGTACCCAAAAGGACATAAAGCAACTAAGCTGAGCTACCACTAAGCTTAAGAGGCAAGGCAAGGGATGAAAGGATTAAAGAATTTCATCCTAGTGATTTGGTTTAGATTAATGATTCCCAAGTCTAAGGAAGAGTAAGTTATCTCCCAAAGCTAAAGGACCGCTTAAAGTGCTAAAAAAGATCAATCCTAATGTCTACCAGATGTAGTGCCCCTTAAGAACTAGGTGATGGAACTCTAATCATTGAGGTACCTTTTGGTATAGTGACTTAGAGTACGTTGGAACTCTAAAGTTAATTGTGCTTAAGCTAAGTCAATCTCAAGATGGGTGACCTTCTTTAAAGCTGCTGCACTAAGGGATAAAATTGTATGGCGTTCAATGCTAAAGCGAACAATACCTTGGTAAAAGAAGTTCTAACTAGGTTATTACAAGAGGTATTAGAGCACTCCACTAGCCAGAAAGGCATAGGCTCTACCTGGTGGTGGTCATAAACCTATGTAATGAAATTGATAAGAATGTTAATTAGTTTAGCGGGGGGGGGGGGGAGGGGGGGGGGGGGGGGGGTTGGGTGTAGATTGTGGTACCCCTTAAGAATTAGGTGATGGAACTTTAATTATCAAAGTACCCTTTGGTATAGTGGCTTAGAGTACGTTGGAACTTTAAAGTTAAATGTACTTAAGTTAAGTCAATCTTGAGATGGGTGACCTCTTGGGAAGCTACTGTACTAGGGGATAAAATTATACAACACTCTAAGCTAAAGTAGATAATACCTTAGTAGAAGGAGTTCTGACCAAATTGTTATACTGAATTGCACTTCCTAAAGATTATGGAGTCTTAGACTCCTTCGACATTGCGGACCTCCATCTGTATGTTCCCAAGGACAATCAGCAAGAAACAGAACTAGATTTGATTCCAAATCTCAAATAGCTTAAAGAAGATGATAGAGATCATGGACCAATCACTTACTCTTGACCTCGAGAACTCACTCATATGGTCTGCCGAGCTATTTGAGGGGAGTTTAACTCAAAAGAACAATGCATTCTCCAGTCTAACCCGCTGAGTTATTTTGCTCTCCATCTCATTAAAGAGAATCTTGAGGTATTCAACCTATTGCTAAGTTGAACCCTTCACAACATATCAATCCAAGGTGAGGCACTAAACCCTCCTATTGACAACTTGATACATTGCCGAGGCCTAGTTACCTTGATCTCGACCCAACCAGTCGAGGCCGGCAAAAAATGGGCCTCCCATTGGACCAATCCTTCCTCAACCTAAAACATTTGAGCTGTCAAGCATTCAACCCCGACATAATTAGTCTACAACTTGTTCTACTCAATAAACAACATCATTGGGACCATAGAGTAGATAGTTGACACATTCCTCGTTTTTCTAACATCCATACTATTCTTTTCATAACCGAATATCTTTTTGTCTATTTACAACTTTGCCTTAGTATACTATTTATCTTTCCTTTCTTAGCAAGAATCATTTTTATAAATAACGTAAACCTAAGACTTGTCCTAAATGGGCCATATAAATACTTGTAAAATATAGTAGCTGTAACAATTATTAATGAGAGTTCATTGAATTTCAAACATACCTTCCTTCATGAGCTAAGTATCCTTGCTTAGTCCCTATTACTTTTATTTAGTCCATTGTGAGTGCGGATTAGTGACGAGTACCCTTTAGCTATACTTATATGTTATATCAAGTACAACCTAAGCTTGTGTGAGGCATTAGTAAGTCATATCCACTATTGGTGCACAAGGACCCTTACTCAACCTTCAAGTATCATTTATCCTTTAGACCTTCTTTAGGTTTGGGCCCACCTTTAGTTTACGTGATATCTGTAACCGTATATTATCCCTTCTTGACTATCCGTATCAACTTACATGGATGAAATGCAGTCCTTGCCATCGCCATTGACGGTTCCTCCAAGGGTAGCAGCATGGTGTTTCTCACATCCTCGAGGACTGGATTGAAGTATAAGACTCGTTGAATCACTAGGTGTTGTCTTCTCAATGCCATGATGCATTCGGCTACACTCTTGCATGTTGTTTCCACTAATGAGAGGAAGTCCGCATTTGTCATAAGTTGCATGATCATCGGTATGCGAAAGAGGATGATTCCCTCGCATCTCCCTTTTACCATGCCTTAACTTGTTATGTAAACTAGTTATTCCTAGTGAGTTGGACGGAACATCACTTCTATACTCGATTGTGACGTCACCTTGTTTTGGTTACCTCTATTTGAATTATTTCCACATATACTTAGATTGTCTCCTTGCCATTTTGTATTTTCCAAATCTTAGAGTCTACATGTATCTTGGGTAATGGCTCTTGCGGCGTAAGAAGGAAAAGAATTAACCCTAGTTCCATTGCTCCGTCCATGTTGCCTCGCGAGTTATTTTCCAAGAGGAGATAGAATTAGGGTTCGGTTGAACTTGTCTAAAGACAAAGGATGCCTTTGGTACTGTAATCTCTTCGAACAATTGTGAGTCCATTATATTCTTAAAAGGTTGCACAATTTTGAAAGAATGAGATACATCTTCCACTGTTTGGCCAAAATTAATATTTTCCTTCCCTTGAAAGGTTGCGCTTCCAATTGTTAACTTCTTTGAGTCAATGCTGCAATCAACATACTCGCTCATTTTCACATCCTTCTGGACGTTACTTTTCCCAATTCGTTTTAGGAAAATGGGATTATCATAGGTTTTCAACACTACCTTATTTGTTTGGGACACAGCACGATTAGACATCTCTATGCGCATTTGATTCCTTCCTCGATGTCTAACCCTCATGTTGGTCCATCCTCCATTCATATTCAATTCTTATAGCGCTACATGGGAGCTAGTGTAGTGACTCTAAGAGAGGCTTAATAGTATTGCTTAAAATTTCCATATCACATGTGCACCCATGATAAGAAAATTGCCTTACAAGTCAAAGATTGCAAGACTTTAAATAGTTATTAGCTAGAGTCTTCAATTTTAGTTCATTGACTCATTATATAATATAAATAATTATGGATATCCATTTTTCCACAATTCCTCAGAACCGTAAAGAATCGGTATCCCTTGCCAAAATAGTGAAATAAGATAGACAATTCCAGAAAATTCTAAACTTGCTAAAGATACTAAACTTAATTGAGACATTAGTCGTTTTTCGGAGCATTCCGAATTAACTACACAAACTTTTCATCACATTGATTCAATGGTAGCACTTTGTACTCGATTCCTATCCCATTCCCAACTATTGATCAACTTGCAAGGAAAAGAATTGTTGAGGTGTAAGCTTATGCTTAGTAAGATAATTATCCTTATCAATACCACATGACAAAAATTTATTAGATGCACAATCATATGAATGCATGAACAATCAGTATGCAAAACATACAGTGGCCTAAGAACTGCGTATGACTCAGAATTACACCCCCTGTAGTCGGGTTTAGAGATAATTAACCGACCCAAACCAAAATCTGGGTTCTAGACCTTAGGTTTTATTTCATTTGTACTATTGTGCTTAGCCAAAACAAAACTATATATATATGTGTATGTGTGTATACTTTCTTTACCGAATAACAAATCATATTTTTAAAATCCCAAGTCTAACGGTGTGGTGGCCTCCGTAATCTACAAATACACGCCCTAAGTAGAAGCTACAAGACTTGGCCCCTTGCCGACGGTTGGCGTCTCTCGACGCCTAGTAAGCCTATCGGCTTAGGACAAAGACTCAATATATATGATGACATAGCTAGTGCCCAATCCTGCAAAAGACACGTCCTCCTGTGAGTCCGTTCTCATCTTCTACGTAAAGTGGCAATCGGTGTTATCCATATGTAATATGGGGAATGCATGATTCATTTTGATTTCTTAATCGTATAAGTGATTATCTCAGTTTTCAAGGTGATCAGACAATTTCATTCCATACAATTCGCATGTATATATTAGTACAACCAATTCCCATTATTATATATAATTAATAAGTCATCACATTCATCCACAAATTCATACACACGTGTTTCCCATATCCCACAGGCATCCAAATTTATATATATAAGTTTAGGTGCATTTATTCTATAAGTAAAATCAAGTAAAGAGTCATCGAGAATTTACTCACTCAACCATGCGGATCAATCAAACTAATCTGGGATAGGTCATCTCCCCAAAGCCGGCTCCTCTGGACATCGCAAATACGATACTATAAGGATTTGAAATAAAACTTAGAAAACTAAGCTAAAACCCTTTAAGTTATACTATTGACTTGGTTTCATAATTTTTTCCCGGTTTTACTTAAAAGTTTAATCGCGTATAACTTTTTCGTTTTAAATCCGTTTTTTATGATCTTATAGTCAATCTTTATCATTTTTTAGTGTACTTTAATGTGGTGAGGTTATATTTTCGTGATGAGGCATGAAAAACTGTTCATGGGCCAGAACAGTAGCGATCCTCATGTTTTAGAGTACTTTTGGGCCTTGTTTAGTAAATAGGCTTTTTGATAACTTGAGAAATCCTTTAGGCTTGGTCATAAGATTTATCCTAAGCTAAAAATACTCCTTGAGATTAGATCTACAACTTTGATTTATACTCTTAAGGCTAACAACCACTTCATGGGCTCTTTAGTGGGCTTAAGTTGTCAAATAGGCTTGTTTTTTGTTCAAACTAAAGTTAGTGACTTTGGTGGGCTTATGGAGCCTTAGGTGGATTTCTTATGGGCTTCAAAACAACCTCTCTTAATATTTTAAAGTGCTAGTTAGAATTTTATTGAAGGCTCAACTTAGAGTTCTAGGCTTTTTTGAGAGTTTTAGGCTCGGTTTTGAGTTTTAGGTTTTGTATACTTACTATACTTGCTTTAGTTGATCTTTTCACTTTGTTCATTTACTTTTATCATATTTTTAAGTGTCTCTTACCCATGTTCTAGATCTGTTCGTGATGATTCAAAGGGGTTCTCAAAGGTATTAGATTATGCACTTAAATTACTTGTATCCAAATCTTAACTTAACTTTTCTTTCGTAAGATGATTCTTTAACTCATGCTTCACACGAAGAAATAGGAGATCTTACACTTATTACAACTTCCATATCATAACTCATGTCATACAAAGTTGATTTCTTCATAAAAGCTTCATGTAATGGATTTTCCTTTACCTAAGGCTAGGTTTGAGCATCTTTAACTTAATAGAAATGAAAGTAACATCTAAATGGCTCACATGTACTCTACATCCAGCATGATGTCTCCTCATTCATGTACACATTTCATGATTTTCTTAACTTAAAATCTTCCATTCTAAGTTTTAAACATATATCTTTACATAACACCAACTTAGCATATTCATAATTTAACTTTCATATAAAGGGGTTTATAAGCTTACTTCTTAAGGTGGTCTAGCTATTTTATCATCTTATGATCATGCTAATATCTTTATGAAAACATGGTCCCCTAACATGTAACACTAAACCACTAACATAAAGAAACAACTTGCTCATCCTAAAAGCATAGAAACGGTGGTTGTGCAACTAAGTACCCTCTTATGTTCCTTGTTTTTCCTCCTTCTTCTTGTAATCTCTTTGGAACTAGAGTCTTGATCTTTGAAGTGGGGCTTTGAGGATATTTTAAAGTTCCTAAAAGTGATTTTTGAAGTTGATAAATAGAGGGCACAAAATAAAGCTTAGTGCCATGACTATGGAAGCAAAAATGGTAGCGGTAATGTTGTGATTTTGTGGAGTTGAATTTTTTCTTTTGATTTGTATTTAAAGTGAAAGAAAAGGAAGTGAAAATGAGAGTGAAAGAGGGAGAGATTGGCAGATTTTTGAATGAGAGAAAAAGTGTGTGCAAGAAGCTTTAATTGATTGTCTTGTAGCTTACACAAAAGTCAACAATTGCAACTATTGATGATGTAAGCATTAAGAGGTGAATAGTAGTGTGTAAGAGAAAGTGATTAGTGGTTGAAAGACAAGAGTATGACCTCCCTTTTCTCCTTGTTTAAATCTACTATTTATTATCCTTTGGGGTTATGGAATGGTCTTGTCTCATTTAATGAAGTTAATATGTGAAATCTTATGAAAAATTGTCCATATGTAGTATAAGTGAAGGGGTGATAAGGAAAATGTCTTATCACTAGATTTTGATAAGTTATCGATTGATAAATGATTCCAACTCTCAATTGATAAGTCATTTAAGGTAATTAGTTAGTCTATTTATTTATGTGTAAGGCTTAGACATAAAGATAAGGGCATAGTCTTATAAGAAATTGTTTTAGGGTTTTCATCATGCATTGTTTTGTAATTTATAATTCGATTCCTATAAAATTGTGAAATTTTCTAAAGTTTATTCAAATTAAATTATTGATTAATTACTTAGGGTTAAAATTCCTTAATTATTTCAAGGTTAGGGTTTTAAGTGACTTTAGAGTTCGTAATTCTTCAAGCTCAGGTTTTATCGATAATTGGTTTTGAATTGGAAAAATTTGATTTGTTTCTAAATGTAAACTTAAATTTTTAGTTTTGTTGATCCTTGGGAGACGGTACTTTTAATTGAATCATGAGCCCACTAAAAGTAGGGTTTATATTTATCAATTGATAAGTTATTTAAGATGATTGGTTGGTTTACTTATTTATGTGCACAAATCTCATGCATGAAGATAAGGAGATTGCCTTATATGAAATTCTTTTGGAGTTTGTCTCTTAAATTGATTTGTAAGTTATGATTTAATTCTTATAAAATTATGAAAATTTTTAGAGTTGAATAAAGTTAGTCAAATTAAATTCTTAATTAGCCGCTTAGGGTTACAAGTCCTTAATTATTTTAGGGTTTTGGGTTTAGAGTCTATGGTTCTCATATTTGAGTTTTATCGATAATAGGGTTTCGAATTGGAAAATTAAATTCGTTTTTAAATGTAAACTTGATTTCTTAGCTTAGTTTATTCCTGGGAATATTTGGGAAGTGTTCTTAGTTGAATCACAAGTCTGTTAAAAAGTAGGATTTACAACTTATCCATATATAACATGACTTATAAGTGAAAATAAGAGAATTGTCTTATATGAAGTTCTTTTTAGGACTTGATTCTCAAATTAATTTGTAGGTTATGATTTACCTCTTAAGAAATTTTAGAGTTTTCTCAAGTTGAATAAAATTTATTAAAATTATATTTTTAATTATTTATTTAGGGCTATAAGTCCTTAATTATCCCAAGATTTTGGGTTTGAGTGAGTTTAAGTATGTCTTAGAGTTTAAGTGAGATTATGTATGTTTTAAGGTTTTTTACCAACTCAGGAATAATTTACTTACACTTAGGAGCTTAAGGTATAATTAGCTTATTTATTTAGGAACATTGCTTTATTATGCAACATATATATATATATATCATACGATAGATTAGGAAAAGAGAAGGAAATTGCTTATTAATATATTTATATGTATATACGTATTGTAGGGCTACTTATGTATACAAGTAAAATAATTTTTGTAAATTTATTAATTTATTCCTTTAACTAGCTTAGTTTTGTTGTTTATTATTACTTGAAATAATCCCTGATTCGTTCATTATTAGTTTTATACGATTTCACAAAATTATTGATAATTTTATTGATTTATTGCTTTTCAAGCATTAAGATAATTTTATTGATTTAAAATCTTTTTATGATTTGATATTTACGGTTCCTGATAAGTTTAGGTTTACATTTTTTTACATTTTTTAAAAGTACGTGCATATAGGGATTGGGGTTTTCTTGCATGATTAGGGTTTCCAAATTGTATAATTGGGTCTTTTAAGTTCGTTTTAAATTCTTAGTTTAAAATTTTAGTCGGTTTTCATTTTATATAGTTTTATCGACTTAGGGAAGTATTTACGATACTCGAGTTCGACACCATGTTTAGAAAGTTAAATTTACAGAGTCTACAGCTAGTCCTTTCCAACTCACCTTGTATCATGTTGTCTTCACTTGCACCATGGCCTATAGCCCCTGGATTTGATTTTTCTTGCTCAGCCATAATCCTATCATTGTGATTCTTTTCAGTCGAGGCTTGAACCCCTACATTATCTGCTTTAGATTCTTTCATTGGGCATTGGGTCGTAGTGTGGTTTGCACATCCACAATCTTTGCAAGTTCTTGGTAATCCTTTGTAATCAATATGGTTGATAGTTGAATTTTATTCACTCAACCACTCGGCTACTGATATGTCGAGTAGTAATATTTTTTACTAACATCGACTAACGTAGACTTGTATCTAATTTGAATTTAAGGAAAATGGTGTGAATAGTTATCACTTGGTACGGTTATATTACATATTGTTTACTACTCCTACATTTAATAAATGTACCCGATTGAGAGGTCTCTATGTGTCCCAATGATCATGTGGTTAACTACTCTTTCTTACACTTGATATTCGCCTATAAATATAGGGAAGTAGCACTATGAGAACTATTGGACAACCCAACTATTTGTCTTACCCTCTCTAACATTAATTTACTAACTTGGGTATTGAAATAGCTACGTTGGAGTGACTTCGATACCTTATAGTTTTCTCTTTTTGTTTGCAGGATGAAACTCTCAATCCAAACTTATACTGGATTTGAAAAATTATCATTTTTAGTATGTATAATTCTTTATCGTAATAATTTGACATATTGAAAATTTATTAAAAAGTATTAATTATTCATGAGCTTTTTGGTAAAACTGAAAATCAAATAGGAATTTCAACTATATTGAAAAAGACATCAAATAATAGTTGATTTTGCTTTGATACAAGAGAACTATAAATAATATTTTTTTAATTTAAACTATAAAAAATCTATCAAATAGAATTTAAAAATGAACAAAATATAATTTAATTTTTAATTACTTTCCTAATGACCCTATAAATCAATTAACCTTTTTTATTTAAATAATAAAAAATATATCAAATAAAATTTAGAAATGAACAAAAAATTTAATTTTCAATTACTACATAAAAGTATAGTGAGAGTATTGAGAGAGAGAGAGAGAGAGAGAGAGAGAGAGAGAGAGAGAGAGAGAGAGAGAGAGAGAGAATGAAGAGGAATGAAAATTATTTCATAATAAAAAGATGAAATTAATTGTGGAAAATTACTATTTTAGTATATATAATTCTTTACAGTAATAACCTTGATATATTGAAGATTTATTAAAAACCATTAAGCATTTAGCACCTTTTTGGTGAAACAAAAAAATCAAATAAGAGGTTAATTCAAGCATATTAAAAAAAAACACCAAAAGGTGGTTGGTTTTACTTTAATAATATAGATTGTTATAACTATATTTAATTATAACAAGATAAATTGCGAAAACCGCTCCTAAAAACTTTTATAATTGCACGAACACATATGTATTAGAGGGGGGAAGTCCTCAATATTAAAAACCAGGGGTGTTTGTGCAATTATGAAAGTTTTTAGTGGTGATCTTTGCAATTTACCCATTATAATATATCAAAGTGGAAACTAAGAGAAAGAAGCCACAATTTAAGAAAGATTTGACCAAATCAATTTTTGATTCATATCCATCTATAATCTCATATATCACTTATCTTTAATTTTATGCAAGATATCTTAAATAACATCATTTTTTATCCTTAAATAATATCACTTATGCATATAATTTCATGTAGATTTACTCAAATCTAACAAGTCATAGGACCAATTAGCTTTTTTTTTTTTTTAGGTGATAGGAAATACAAATTATATAACTCCAAGTCTTTTTTAATATATATTTTTGTATTGATTATTATTTAAAGTATTATTATTTATCATTTTATTCATGCTCTAATTTGATTTCACAATTTCTCAAATATTTATAACTTTTGGTTGAAAATATATTGTAATATATAATTATTAAATTTTTTGTTACATACATTTATCATTATGTTTTTTTTTCCCCCTTAAGTAGAGCCTCTAAGATATTAACATTGGGTCATTAGAATTTTCTTAATGAACATTATTAGATTTTAAATCTGATGTATGTATATATAGTTTCAAAAATTTATTAAAATTAATATCTTTTGGTCATTAGTATTTTCTTAAAAGTTACATATCATCATCATTATTATGTGCTTAGATTAAATTATGTTCCATTAATTTCATTTTTAATTGGTATATTTCCATACAATAATTTCTTGTAAAATATGTAGTTACTTATCGTTATTTTGGGTAAAGAGTTATTATTTTTTTAGATGAGTTTGTATCCTATTTAACCTATTGTTTTCATTTTTCAACCATTGGTCATCATTTATATAATTTGTCAAATAGTTGCAACCCTTTGTATAATTAGGATTTTTATACGATTTTGTCCATTTTTTTAGGGGATTGGTACCATCATTTATCTCACATTTGGTTTGATCACCTTTAAATTTAAACAATTTAATAAATTATGGATTTAATGGTTTAGATATAAAAATATAAAAATGAACAGTGAATTGATGGGCAGGATTGGTCTTATCAAAATAAAGGACGGGATTGTAAAATCTTCTACAGAAATGCAAAATGATTATTTCATTCTTATGGTTTGAAAGATAATGATCATTTCTAATAATGCATCATTTCATAAAAAAAAATATAAATAAATAACACGACAAAAAGACTATGATATATAAAAAATAATGGTATTTTCCCTATATTTATAATAGTTTATAAATACTTACTGATATCAATTAAGATAATATCTTAAGTAATTTTATATTTTTTTACTAAATGTATATTTTGTCTTTTATCTTTTATTTGTATAAAAGGATTTTTTTTATGGTCCTATCCTTAGGTTTTAGGAATCAGTCTCATCTTTCATTTCACCTATAATTTGTCTTTCTTTAAATTTGAATCATTGAGTAAACGGTATATTCAATTATTCAGATTTAATAAAATGAAAATGAATGATAAGATAAAAGGCGGGACCAGTCTAATCAAAATGAAGGACCAGATCGTAGAATCTCTCTTGTATATAATTTCACTAACTTTTATTCAAGAGACACATTATCCTTTACATGTGATACACCTTTCAAAATAGTTTTTACATAATTAATATATAAAATAACATAACTCTTCTTATTCATAATGTTTCAATTATATATATAAAAAAATTATAACCCTTTAAATGTTGCATTGTTTCACAGAGAACCTTTTCATATTCACATATTTTATTCTATTATATATTTTTAGTTGATTAAACATTATCCTATATTTATCTATATGTACATACATACATATATATTCTTAACATGCTAACTGTAATAATTTCTTAAATAAATTTATTAACTTTACTAACAAGAATCTTAAATTATATCATTCTTTATCCTAAAGCAATATCTCTTTATGTGGATTTACTCTTATCTAACAAGATAATATTGCCACTTATTTAAGAACTTCACTAATTGATAAGAGCACTTCTATCTTTTTTAGTTTTTTGAATTGCCCACTTAGTTTTTTTTTTTTTTTCTAACAGATGATTAGAAATACAAATCTTTAAAGAATCAAAATAAAAGAAACAACACACCTCCTTCAATGTTCAATTGCAAAGAGATTACAACAAGGTTCATCCTTATTTAAAATCATTATAATGTCCTATATAATGGCTCTTTAATATATTACCATTTGAAATGATGTATTGATACACTTAAAATAATTATTATCTATATTTTTTATCGTTTCATTTCTCTCCATCCTTAGAAATTTCATCAATCTCTTTTATGTATATTTCTTAAAAAAGACAATGAGAATTTTTCAATGACACACTGAGTGATTTCATATCATTGATGGCCTCTTGACTCTTACTTAACTTTATTTTAGGCTTTTATTCATTCCTTCTAATTGCTATATGTATCCTTGGTGACAAAGGTACTTTGCCTTTTCAAGACAAGATTGGAGTTTGTTGGTTTTTTTTTTTTTCAAGTTTATTTTATGTTTTGTTAGATCTTTTTATATTGATTTATATAGTGACGTGATTTGCACATTTTTTTTTAAGTGATTACAATGTAGAGAGGGAGAGGCAAACATGATCCATCCCATCATAAGATCAACATTTATGCCATTATGTTATAAGGATCTTGGCATTTGGTACATATTTTTATTCTTTACTTTAATCAATTTTTCTTTATTTTTGGTTATATATTTGTATATTTGATTTTTAGAGTTCTATTAAGAAAAAGGTTCTTTTTTTAATAGTTGTGAAGCTTCGATTCATGGAGCATAAAAATGATGATGAGATGAATTAGATAGTAAATACATAAGGGACGAAGAGATTATTTTGAAACTTACTATTTATCTTTCTTTTATAATGGTTTATAATAGAGATGAACTCTTTTTTGTCTTTTTGTTTTTCAATTTGTCATGTAGTCTTTTAATGGTTATTTATATAATTTTATTTTCTTTGCTGAATTATTATTATTATTGAATGGAAGAATGCAACAAAACATTTTTGATAAATTGTCTCTAACTACCTATTGTGTTAAAATAAATTAAATTTTATTGATTAGCTATTTATTATAGACTTGATATATTTACTAAGTAAAGAATTACTATCTTCTTTATAATATTATTCCACACAAGTTGAAGATAAGTAATATAAAAAAAACAATAATAATTATGGTGACACTGAATTAAAGATGGAATGGATTATTTGTATCAGATTATATGGCTTTTTTTTTTCATGTTCATCATATCATAAAATATAAAGTATAGTTGCTTCTATAGAGACAATTCAATAAAAGATATAATGTACTTATTTATTTACAGCAAAGGCATGTTCATATACATTTAATGTTTGTTGTTTTCTAAAGAAACTTTACAATAAAATTGAAATTTTAATCTGATCATTATACGATTGATTAGCTACTCTTTCTTCCCTTAGCCTAAACTTTGATGTAATGCTGGTAGGGATTTTGGATCTTTAATAATTGAATGTCTTGTTCTTATATATCCTTTTGCGCTATATATATGGTAGATGGGAGTGAACTTGGAATGAAATTACAATTTTGGATTCCATTATGTTTCTTATGTTTGGATGCACTTTTAAAAACTAAAATTGCAATCCTTGATATTGAAGATCTTAGGTTTTTATAAGGAATTTGATTTGATAATGAGTCGAGTTACTCACAAGCTATTCCAGTTTGATTAATCAAAAAATTGAATTTGAATTCAAAATAAAACTCTTTTATTCAAAAGAAACCAAACCCACGGCTTGCGAGTGCTCCCAAGCCAATACATTATATTGAAAAAATTATATTAAATTAAAAAAAATCATATAAGAATATAACAATAAGGCTAATATAGTTAAAAATAACTAACAAAAAATGTAAAAATAAGAACATAAGAATGGAAAAAGCAAATGTCCCAAGCTAAAGTAAAAATGATTGAACATCATTAGTATAGCTAAAAATCAAACGAATTAATTTATTGAGGAAAAAAAAGATAATAAAGGTAGGTTTTGACATTTTAAATTAAATTTGAACTTTAATTCAAGCTTGACCTCAAGCTTGAGTTTTTTTTTACTCATTTATCTAACCAAGCTGAGTTCAAATATTAGATTTCTTAACGAGTTTGAGATCGAGCTGATAATTTTCATGAATGGTAAAAACTCGCTTACTTTGAGCTTGATAATTTTTAAACGAACCCAATTTGAATAATCAAAAGTTTGTAATCTTTTAAGTGGTAAATTATGATTCTATCTTGTCTACTAATTAAAAATTACTTATCTTCTATGTTATTAAGCTAATACCTCCACGTTTGGACTACACTTTAAAAAATTAACTTTATACCATCTATATTACCCTTGAAACTATAAACATTTTCTTTATCATAGAAATACTTGAGATGAAATATTACAATATTAGAGCAATTTCAATAAATTTATAATTACACATAGGTTGTTGGAGGTTTTCAAAATTGTTTATGTTATCATTATTAGATTTCATTAAGTTCCATAAAAACAGTAATATTTATCATCTCAATTATAGATTTATTCTCTATCTTTTATTTACACTTATTTTCGAATATCATCTTTGTACATCTATTATCTATTTATAAATTTATTTTCACAATTTTTAGATCGCATCTTTTTCATCGGGTAAGTGATTTAATTAATTAATTAATCATATTCACCATTTTCTACATGTCCCTCTCCGTGCTCTCTCTCTCTCCATTCTATATAGAGATTAGTACATAGATACAGTATTTGGTGAAAAATAATACGAAAATAAGTTCCGAGCGAAAGTTAATACGAGAATGTGCATGCGACTTCACTATCCAAATTTTTCCACACTGAAGTCACATGAGGGGCATGCAACTTCAATGCCAATATATACCCCTAAATCAGCCTTCCCCTTCATTTCTCAATCATAGAATCTCTCACAAAATTTATGTACACACAAATCTCTTAGTCCCACTAACCTATTAATGTCCAAATATTGAAGGTTTTACAAGAATTAGTTAGTTTTATTTATTCAATTTTTTCGAATTAATTATATTTATTTGTTATTGTTTATTTAATTTTTGTTATGAAATTTTAGTATTTATAGTAATATATGTTTTGTAGAAAAATGTAGACTTATTTTATATAAAATGCATATTTATTGTAGTAGTAGTAGTAGTTTAGAAAATTTGAATTTAGTTGTTGATGATAGTAGTAAAAATATTAGTTATTTAATGCGAGTAATTTAGTTGGTTAAGGATCTTTTAAAGATAGAAGTTGTGTAATGATGATATGTTGATTAAAAGTGTAAATTTTAGTGAGTGGAATGTGATTGCTATATGGAGTTTTTGTTAACTTAGTGATAACTCGTATAATAATTAGCGGCAAGATGGTGAATTCGTGAAAATCATTGTCTACACACATGGAAATATTGTGAGAGGTAACCTGAGAGTGGAGTATAATAAGGAGCCAGTAAAGAACATGAAGATGAATAAGGGGTCAAATTATGCCCATTTTTTAAACAGAATATGCGATAGTATTGGGTTTAGCACTACTGGGGTAGAAATTATTCATAGACATCCAACATATTACAAAGGCAGTGTCCAATTACGAGTTAATGCTCATCAGGGATGATGATAATGTTGAAAACCTTATTGACATGGCTGAATCATTGGGTGAATGAGGTATTCAGCACATTTATATTCGATTGGGCAGACAAAGTAGTATGGGCCTTAGTAACAACACCATAAATATTGCATCTCAATAAGTACACTCATTTGGAACTGATTTTCCCATGGCCGATGATAGCTACCTTCATACTATAGAACAAGATGTGATTCAGGATGATGCTGTTAATGTTAATGTGAATAAGGAAGTACTTGACATAGAGTATGGGGAAATTTGGCAAGAAGATCTGAGTTACAATCCTTAAATGGCAAGGATTGCTATGAGTCTCGATGGTAGTGACGATGGAAATGATGATGATAACAATGAAGAAGATGATGATGAGGGGGAAGAGGAAGGCGAAGCTGACTATGATGACAAAGATGATGAAGGTAGGGATAGGTTGACTTTTGCTGTCTTAGGGAATAATGTCTCCATGGCCAATTCATCTGCGCCTTCGCCAGCCTTTGTTCAAACTCCTGTGACACAACACAACCGGCTTGCTGTAAGAGATCCAATCCCATTCCTTAAAAGATGAATAGAATGTGTAATGCAGCACTACAATTGACAGCGATAAATTAAGCATTAGCATGAGATTTCACACTAAGAAGGAGCTATAAGACGATGTGAAGAATTACAACATAATGTGGTACTGCAACTTTTAAGTTCATAAATCGGACCAAACTTTATAGCACATTCACTATACAGAAAGGGCAAATGGGTGCAAATTGGAGCCAAGAGCGTGTAAAAAGCAAGTGTATGGCATGTTTGTGATAACGATTACCGAGGGATTGCACAAATGTGTTAACCTAACAATAAGACAAGATCATTCCTAGATAGATAGTAATTTAATGGCTAGATGATTCATTGGAAATGTTAGCACGAACCCTGATATTACTATTACTGACTTGACTCAGAATATTTAGAATGAGTTTAGATACATGGTGACAAGAAGGCGGGTGTTTGAAGGGAAGAGAAAAGCAATAGAGATAGTGTATGGTAATTGGGAGAAATAGTACAATAATCTTCTAAAACTTCTAAATGCCATTAAAATAACAAACCTAGGATTAGAGGTTAAGTAGGGGTAGAAAGGTACAGCTGAGCTAGGTGTATCGAAGATTAAGTGTATGTTTTGGATATTCGGACCTTGTGTACATACATTTAGATATTGATGTCCCATCGTTTGCGTTGATGACACCTTTTTGTATGGCAAGTACGGCCATATGTTACTCTTTGCATGTACAGTAGATGGAAATAATAGCATCATGCCATTGGCTTTTGCACTTGTTAACACGGAATCCAAGAAGACGTAATCTTGGTTCCTTTAACATTTAAAGAAGTATGTAGTTGGCGGATGGGAAGAAACAATATGCATGATCTCAGATAAGCATATTGGTATTAAGAAAGTTTTTGACAATTTGAATAATGGTTGGCAACCACCCTTTGCGGTATGGAGATACTGCATAAGATACATAGTTAATAATTTCAACCGCAAACATAAAAACCAAGCACGTAAGAAATTGGCAACAACAGCAGGTATGTAAGCGCAACAATGAAAATTTTCTACTTTGATGGAAGAGATATCGATAGTGAATGAGAACGCTCTGTGTTGGTTTGCAAAACTTAACATTAATAGATGGGCATTGTATGCAGATGGTAATTAAAGGTTCGAACACATGACGTTCAACATTGTTGAGAGTTATAATGCAGTTCTTAAAGGTTCCGTAGCTTACCAATTGCAGCTTTAGTACGAAAGATATTCTATAACATTATAGAATTATGGGAAAAGAAGGATGAAGAAATTTCAAAAGCCATGTCGGGGGGTATGGCGTACACTACATACGTACAACAATTGATAAAGAAGTGGCGTGGGCAGGCAAGTATGCACAAGGTTACTGATTATGGTAGGCGCAATGGATTATTTGAGGTAAGAACCGGTAGCCGAAGAGAGCCAAATGGAGTAATAAAAGGTAGGGGTAAAGTTCACACAGTTGACATGGATAATTAGTATTGCACGTGCCAGAAATGGCAAATATATAGAATTCCTGGCTCCTATTGATTTGTAGTAGTAGTTGAGCTAAGGACAAACGCCCTAAACCATATTAGTCAATGGTACAAGTGGACAAACCAATTTAATGTATGCCAACGACATTTTTTCGCTCTAGGTGATGAGATTAATTGGTTAGTAGTGAATTTTCCAAAGCTTAAGCCATGGTCTAAGCTAAAGAGAGACAAAGGGAAGCTTAGGACAAAACGTTACCACATAGAGATGGATATACGTGAAGCACCTGATAGGAATAGATGTAGTTACTATCGAAGAGAAGGACATAACAGGCGTAGATGTCCGAATTTGGATAGGGCTGGTGTTTTGTATTACTATTTTTTGCATATGCATATACATAAATTTACTGCTAGTTTGTAACATCTATCCGTTTTATATTACTTGCATTGTCACTTATGAATGTTAATCACAATTGTAAGTTAGATGAACTCAGGACCATTTGATCCTTCAGTTTTGGGTAAGTAGGCATCCTATTGCTCTCAAGACGTATGGGAAGGATAGGTACGTTATTTAATGATTTCCTCCATTCATATAAAACATAAGTTAGGTATGGATATGTTGATATTTATGTCTGTGTAACTTAATACAGGCACCAGGTGCACTTACAATTAGACGACATAAGCTGACAATGAAGAAGAGTAAAGAGCTCATACCATTGGATCCACACATGGAGTGGTACTTAGTGGAGGCAGAGTTTATGGTTGTTAGTTGACTTCCATTAATCCAAATGGACTGGCACCTGATTACCGCCCATGTAGAGAGGTAGAGGTCAGAGACACATACATTTCATATGGCATATGGTGAGATGACCATTATGCTTGAAGATATCGATGTCCAACTAGGTCTTATGGTTGATGGTGTTGCTATCACTAACATCACCAACAAGAATTGGGTAAATGTGGCAAGAAACTTATTAGGTGATGTTCCACCATCTAATGATGTGAAGAGTGGTTGCATATGACTGTTGTAGCTAGCTAGTAGATTTAGAATTATATCAAGCAATGCTGATGAGAATACGATCATGTGTCATACTTGTATATATATCCTCCAGCTGATAAGGGGATTCTTATTCGCAGATAAATTTTCTAGCTATGTACATCTCATGTACCTTACATTATTGGATGACTTCTGGATGGCGGGTATATATAGTTGGGGATCAGCCTGTCTAGCATAGCTATACCGATAGCTATGCAACGCTATACAGACGGGTGTATCTAAGATCGAGAGGCCGATGATTTTACTACAGGTTTGGGCATGGGACCATTTCCCACACATTGCAACCCTTAGTAGAGCCATCTTCATGATTATAGATGGTGTTCCTTTAGTCGGTAGATGGTGGATCGACAGGAACACTACACAAGGATTGAGTCATGTAGTTCAGTTGTATCGCAAGGCATTTGACCTGTAGACGAGTTATCAAGTACACTAGATACATTGTTTGATCATGCTTAAAAGGTTCATGTCATAATTACTAATTTTTTACTCTTTTAACTTACATGCATTTCATTTCAGGTTGTATGGTAACCTTATTTAGAAGACATTCTTCAACTTTTGCCTCCTACATGCACGATTGATAAGGGTCTTTAGATGGCTAGGGTACCCTTTATCTGCTTCCATATTGTAGAGTTCTACTTTCCATATCGTGTTATTTGACAATTTGGTGGCTTTTAGACAAAGCCCCAACCAGTGCATACTAGTGAGCAGCTTTATTGACAAGATCTTAAAGGTTGTCGATTAGAGAGTAGTGCATGATGGTTATATCTAACACTAGGCAGATCATCTTGCTTAGATCGTTCATCTACACTTGGTTTTTGGTGTGGACCCTGACTATTTGTAGTAGTATAGGCAGCGTACTCATTGATACATAACGTACTCGATTGTGATGATGGGTCATCTAGTAAGTACAATCAATATAACAACCTGTGAATAACCCCATTTATCATGTAATCTTATTGCTAATTGTTTTTCTCTTATGTACATCGACACCCTACAATCTGTTTAGTTGACTAATGACATACAATTGGCTAACCAGATCGTTGAAGGTAGCTTATAGTTTTTAAAGGACCACAGTGGTATTATCTTGCACCATCCACCACCTGATGAAGGCGCCTAACTTGAGCAGCTAAAGCTAGTTGCACCTTAACTGCAGCATGACAGAATTTGTATTAAGGGAGGTCGGATTGGGGTTGGACGAGGAAGGGGTCGAGGGGATCTGAATGTTCCATTTACGGGGTGACATTCCATTGACTTAGGTCAGATTAGTTCTAGTTCAAGAGCTTCGTATGTTACACTACCGTTTTATTAGCCATTTCATAATACGGTAGCAACACCCCACAAAAGATGTACTATGCACCCACAGAGCTCCACTAATGGTGAAGGGGTCACCCAACACCATTCACCTCTACATGTTAGCTCTATTCCGCCTAAAAACTTTTCGGACTTGCCAGTTGAGCCTTTTACAGGTCCTTTTGAGAGACGACCATTACTATTATTTAGATATGGGGCGTTTTTTAGTCAGTGTAAGAGTCGGCATTAGATTTTATTTTCTAGATATTTTTTTATATTCTGATTATAATAGAAACTAATGTATCAAGATATTACTTAAATTTAATTTTTTATTACACTCTTCTTGTACGTACATATGGTATTGATGAATAAATACATTTTTGATCTAAAATATAAGCATTTGACATTCCTATTAAAATGAAAAAAAAAACCTGCACAATTATTGAAGTCGCATTAAACCATGAAATTTTCACCGCATATTCATTTGAGTATGATAATAAATTGTAATGAATTCAAAATTAAAAGAAAAATTATACTGAACTTATAATCTTTTGTAAAAAAAAAATATTAAAAAAACTACACTGAAGTCACATGGGGGGCATGCGACTTTAGTGTAAAAAAATTCGGGTGACTTCACTACCATATTCTCATATTAACTTTCACTCGAGACTTATTTTTGTATTATTTTTTGCCAAGTACTATATCTATGTACTAAACCCTCTTATCTATGACCACGATGCAATCCCTCTTTCTCCCTCATTTTCCATACAAAATACAACCGTCTTCTTCTATTCATCTATTGAACTATTGAACTATAAACTGAATTGTAAATTGCTACAGTAACATTAATCTATCTCCTCCATTTGTTTGTTCAAATTGGTGCACGCACAACTTACTTGATTATAAATTGCCTCAAGAGTTGCTTCTTTTAAAACCTATGCAATTTCTCTAGTATTTTTTCTTACCTCCTTTTGGCCAATGAAGAGAAGAAATACAATTTTCACCTCCATCAACAGAAAGATAGGTTTTGCCAAGTGAAGACCATCGAAGCTAGCTCCACTCTAGCTTATTTTTTGATTTCAAGTCTTAATTTTTCATACAAATTTAATCTTTAATACTTAGTTTGTTTAAAGTATAGATCTATATTTTAGGATATGCAATAAGGAATTTTGGATTTGGATGGGCCAACCTATTTTGGACCCATGACCGACTTATCTAGGTCCTTGATCCATGACCCTCTTACTTAAGGCTCTAAACACCTTTGATCAAATACTCCCATATGACCGACCTCTTTTTCTACAATCAAATTTCTTTCAACAACTTATAAGTGAGAACAATATTACAAGTCTCAAATAATTTCGCTCTAAAACAAAAATGATGATTAGCGAATAATTCTTTTCAATTCAACTTTTCGAAAAAGTCTTTGAAAATCGTTCTATACCCTTTCAAATGGTAGAAATTGATTACCATTAAGGTGTAACGAATGTATTTTGTTTTTCTAAGAAATGTGCTTAACACTTTAAATTCTTTTTCCTTTTATACCGGAGTCTTCCAATGATTAATTTGTCGAAGATTATCTTTACTTCATATTTATCCATATTTAACGTTAAAGATAATCTATAGATTTTTTTTTTTTGAGAAAATCTTGAAGTTTTGAATTTAAACTCGATTTTATAATCTTATCTCGATCATATATATTTTGATTAGCAATTTCCAAAGAAGCTTCAGATTTGAAATTGAAATCCCGCAAAATTCAAAGTCAACTCTCTCCTTATCCTATGTTAGTTATTTTCTTCATTTATCCAAAGATAAATTTGTTTAAAAATAATATATGTGAATCTTAATTTCAATTTAAGTGAAATAAGATCAAGTGTATTTTCTTAATACACCCAATCTAGTGGAAGTAGGCCTTGTTCACTTCAAATCTAATATGTATTAATTTTCAACATTACTCTTCCATACTAACTATCTGAATAATCTTCTGAAAAGCATCGGTCTTTTTTTCTTTAAAATTTCTGAATAAGTTTTTAAAATATCGTATCGATTGTTCTTATAAAAGCTTTTAAAACATTTTCTAAATATTTTCAAACTTGTCTCTTTTTCAATTGATTCAGACTTTCAAAATAAGTTTTTAAAAACAACTTAATTTGAAATTTTAAACTTTCTAAAGAATTATCTAAATACTTACATACTTGTTAATATATTAGTAAAAACTTATAACATGTTTTGTTATCATAGAAAACAAATTAAAAGACTTTGTTTTAATTAAAAGAAGTGTTTTGTAAAGGGAGTCTAAATCTATATTAAAAGTAAATAGGAAAGTGGATAGATTGCGAAGTTAAAAAGGTGTAGCTTTAATTCATCTATAATTTAATTAATCGAAATAGAGAATCAACTCATTTCACATAGCTTTTTACTGCTGAGAAAAAACAAATATTCTTGGGGATATACAATATTCCATTTTGTCGCCAGCCCATAATGGGATATTTCATGTAACATACATTTAGATTCAAAAGATGTCTCCCTTTCCCTTTGGAGATGGACAAAGCTAAGTGTCCTAACACAAAAGATTATGATATATGGATGAAAGAGTCTTAGTGGGATTTTCATCCATTTAACAAAGTTAATAATTTCTAATTCACTAGGCAAACTCGCTTATGCTATGAATTTGAATTCTCAGCCATGAAAAGCTTGTCATTATCTCGGATCACTTCGATGGAGTCGATTTCTGATCCTTCTTTGTCTGTCACCATTAGTTTGCTTGCATCCAATCCAAACTTTTCCCCTGTTGGGAAAAAAAAAAAAGAAAAAAAAAGCAGAGTGAAAACGTATTAGAAGATCTAGTTGTTCATCTAGTAACATGTGATGCGGTTTACTTGATGATGAAGATTTTATCGGACTTTGCACCACCACCATGAAGATTAAATCAATCAGACAACCCATGAGAGTTCTATCATATATACGCGAAATTTGTGTTAGTAATAGACTTCACTTCAGAGAAATTACTGAGCAATTTTCTCTTTTAAGTTTTAGAAATGGTATGTAAAAGAAATAAATTCTATGTGATCATGCCAATAAGAACTGCATGAGAAAGTCCTTCTGCCCAAACAAGATATCATAGCAATCACATGCCTCAACCGCAAGGTAAGTAATAAACTGCAAGCTAGCCCCATGGAATGCTCATTTAATACGAAATCTCCTTGCCGAAATATCCAACTTGGAGTATTCCTATTATGCAATTTGGCTAAACAGTACACCACCCACAAGAAAGAGTCGTGCTCTATGGCACTAATTTTTGCAAAGCACCCTTACTCAGTACAGAGACTAGCAAATTGCTGGTAATTCTTCTTCTTGCTATATTCTGTAAAATTTTGTAAAAATATTATCTGATTGGAGAGAAGAGAGCATGTACCTGCAATTCTTTTCAGGTCCTCGAGTGTGTTTGGCAGTCTTATAAGCTTCCCTGGCTCTGTGCAATGATTTTTTATCCTAGTTTCTGGATGGCCTCTGTATATGCTCACCCTTAAATCTCCAGGTTTATTTGTTTTACTCCACACACGTTCTTGTTCTGGTTCCTGCCTCTTTAGCATCTCTTGAATCATGTTATCTGGCATGATGATCCTGTGTCCAACCTCTCTCTTTTGTAGCATCTCATTTAAAGTTTCTGGTGAGAAGTGCAAACTTGCATCGGTTACATTTGCACCATTCATCACGAGCAAATTAAACATATCTGTATGCTTTTCCGCTGCAGCAACTTGAATTGGTGTTAATCCATAGTGGTTCTGGGAATCGATATTCAGGCCATGCCTTAAGAGTTCTTTCATCGTTGCGAGATCATTTCTTTGAGCTGCAGTGCACAGAAGCTCTCCAGCAATATATGGATCAGAAGTAGAGGCATAGCTGTAGAGAATTTGGAACACGGAATGTTTCTTTGATGATATAGAATACCACAACGCAGTGTTGCCAAATATGTCTGTCATGCACATATATGATGGTTCGAGATCATTAATTTACCCCTCAACAAATCAGAAAAAGAAGGCCGGCAGATAGGACTTTATGAATATACTGCATTACCTCGCACATTTGTGTTGCAGCCGTGCCTAAGAATTACCCGGACACACTCTTCATGTCCATGTAATGCTGCTATATGCTGTTGCAATTGCAGGGACGGAAAATTGTGGTAAGATATCCATGTATGTGGTTCCAGATCACTTAATTTATCTAAGTATTCCACTGGAAATCTGATCCGCTCAATTTCACATCAGATTATCAAAAAATACAATTCCCACAAATTTCTTTTGAAAAAATGAGTTCTGTAATTCTCATTTGTGAAATAATCCAATGGTCAAGTATTTGATTGTTTGCTTCACCAAGGTAGTTGCCATCACAGTCTGAAGCTGCCTAACAATCATGGGATACTTAGGTGTTTCATGAGCCCTGTCCAGATAAATGCAAGAATTTCCTATATGCACGGCAGAAGATCTAGATAAGCTCATCAAAGCTAGATTTGGCTAGCATCTGCGAAAGATCTAGGAAAACTTAAAAAAAAGCCAGAACTAGGAAACAGTGAGCTAATTGGTCTTATTGACATCAAATTCACATGAATTTCAATGGGACCAAAATGAGAAATAGCTAGGGCACCAAACAATAGTCACAAATCAAATTGACACAGATGACAACTGCAATATAACGTCAACTGGATCCCAAGTCAATTATCAAAATTTGTAAACATCAACATACTAAACATTAGTCAAGCGTGATCAGGTTAAGTGACGCAGAATCTTTAAGAAGATACCAGGGGAGTTCTTCCTTTTGAATCACCGATATCAGGGTCCAAGTTCTCCTTTAGGAGTTCATCAAGAAAATCAGCATTGCCTGTGCTCACTACAGTCAGCAAGTTAATATCCTTGTCAGGGTCATCTTGTTCTTCCGCACCCTCAACCAGCAAATCTCTAATATTTAGGTCCTTCAGCTTTTTGTGATGCTGCAATGCACCATATGAAAATCCTTAGTCTTTCAAGAAATGATGCCTGCAAATTCCAACTAGTGAATTGTAGAGATTTAGCAGATGTTTAAGGAATTATCGTGTGAAAAACATTATTTATCTTTCGCTGGCAGCAAACCTGAAGGAAGTTCTTCAAAATGGTTACGTTATCTTCTTGCTTGCTTTGCATTCCATCTATGAGATCATTTGTTTTTAGCCTTAAGAGTTGAGAAAGCGTCTTTGTTCGATATGTATAGTGTTGATGCCCGCTGCAGAGAGCACCAACTTCCCCAAACATGTCTCTGGACTGCAAAATCCCAACAACTTGTTCTTTCTCCATGTCTGAGACTATGATTTCCACTTCCCCAGATACGATGATATAAACATCATCTGGTGCTTCGTTCTGCATTATGACATCCTCTCTTGGTGGTATGTATTCAGCCTTCATCTTTGACACCTTTTATCAAATACAAACTATTAGACAAAGGTGGACTTCCCATTTACAGTAGATTTAAATAGTCACATTAAATTGTAACCTTAGTATTTCAAAGTTCCAATTTAACCCCTCAAATAAAGCAAAAGATATCGAACATCCGATTACCACATGCACATCTACAAAATTACATACTGCTATGGTGTGGAAATTTCATTATTATGTTTACACTACATGTATTTAATCAGATTAATCAGATTAAAGGTGATGCCCAAATAGCTCTTAATTCAATCATACTTTTCCCTACGAAATTGGGTACACAGCAGTCCTTTCTTTCTCTGCATCAAATCTTTGCGTCATCTCTTTAATAACAAAATCCTTTAATTAATTCAAGAGGATTTCCCTCTGATAATATGAAAAGGGGAGTGAAGGCTGCATACCAGAAGCATTAAAATTTCTCTTGACACCCCATTGAAGAGATAGACCTTCTCAACAGTGGGTAGAAACAAATGTTGGCAAATGCTCTTACAAATAGATTTTGGCAACTGTTCAATCAACTGATGCTGATTCAAGCTCTCAGCCTTGAATCTCAAACACATATAGGCCAATATCTGCTCTTTCAGTCTTGGGGGAAGGCGATTTCGGCACACGAAATTAGATGCCGCCTCAATGCTATTTCTCTGCATCGTTTCACATGCCATAGAAAAATAAGTAAACATAAATTCAAATCACTAAGAAAAAGTTTCTTCGTGGAGTGAGGAAATAGATACTAACAAATTCCATGGTCCGACGAGTGCCTTCAACTACAAGATTGGTCATGTTACCAATCAAATAAGCAGTTAGACCCAAGTTGAAAAGCATATAGAAAATGATAAAGATCATTTCCATGGTGTTCACAGCATGGAGATCACCATAGCCTACAGTGGTCATCGTGGTTATAGACCAATACATAGCTGATACATATCGTATCCAGAGGCTGGTTTCTCTGAAGTTAGGTATCACAGCACCAATCCATGTTTTTCCTTGGTAGGGGTATCTATCAGCCAGCAAATAGTAGAGGCACCCAGCACAGTGAACAAGAAACAGTGTCACCTACAACAAATTGCATATGCTGTGCCCCCCATTAGTAGCAGTTCTGTGCAACATATCAATACACCAATCCTCCTATTGCTTACCAAAAAATGGATATACATAGATGGTTTGTCAGTTCTATACATGTGAAAAAGCTAAATCACCAATGAAGATTCATTGACCTATGTAATACTACTATATACTCTTGTAAAGCAGCTCGATGAAGGATTGATAAACATGTTAAAGAAAAACACGATTAGTGTTGTTAAGAACGGATTACACAAACTGAAGACAATTTTGACATGGTTGGTTGTACCGTACTTTATTCACCAATTAAATGGAATGCGGCATATTGCTTTTTATTACAAACAATGTCAATAAAAGTTACAAAATCAATAAAATATAAATATTCTAAAGATTATATAATATCCGGTAATTGATTTTATTCCAATTAAGAAGCTTTTCTACAGAATGTTTCAATGTTGAAAAAACTTGTAATTGCTAATTCTTGCTCTTTTTTTGCTGATAGAGACTTGCAAACAATAAATGAGTTTAGTCTGAAAGATCTTTACTTGACATGAGCCATCATATCTTTTCAAAGAACTGTGGCTTTTGTCCTGTGACGTATAACATAATAGCCTAAAAGGAGATGGCATTATTTATTTTGTTCACTCTACATTTCGGGAAATAAATTACGTATTGGAGGATGAACTTTTGGGTCAAGTTCAAATGGACCAAAGTGGTGCAAATATACGATGATATTATAACTCCATTGTGATGCCGTTAGATCATCGTAACATGGCATATTAAGTATACAAAATATCCATTTCTACTGTATAATTTTCATCCATTTGATTGTAACATAACCTCTATTTGCACTACTGCAATAAAAAGTTTGTTTGGACTTGATCTTAAACATTCATCCTTTTGTATGCAATTTTCCTCTATATTATTTAGGAGATAAGAAGTTCCTTACAGCTAAAAGTCTGGCACACCGGACCCAAAAATAGCTGAACCTGATGTCCTTCTCTAGCCTGCAAACACAAAGATGAAACTGCAATAGAGTTAACAAAATTACAAGGAAAAATGACCTTGAGTTACGCCGTAATATAAGTCTGGTTTAATCAAATTAGGTGACAATTTACCTGGTGAAAAGTTGCTTAACACGTCTAAGCCTCCAAAACCTGAGAATTCCAAGCAAAGAGTAGGAAAGGCCCACTTTTTGTTTGCCGGTTATGAGGTAACCCAATGTGTCAAATGGGATTGTGGATGCAACATCCATCAGGAACCACGTTGACAGATACCTGTTTACAGTGCTTCACAAGATTAGTGGCCCTACAATGTAGAATTTAACATATTTTAAGCAAAATACTTATGGTATCCATTTTTTTTTTAAAAAAAAATTGAATTACTTATAATGATGTGCAGATACATAGGCAAACTGGATTCACATATTGATCAATTTTGAGGCTTCTGAAGAATTCTGCTAAAATGATTCACGAAATGGTATAGGACCGGTACGGTCACGGTTGAAAAGGTTAAAACAGCTGCGCGTTTAGACCCTGCCAATGTGCGTTCATGATTGGTAAATCCCATTATGAAATAGGAGCAGTCCAATGTCACTTTGACAAAAAGGTAAGTCGAATATCATGGCCGGAGTTTCTGTTGGAGGACTATAGCTTTACTAAAATGGTTTCCAAATAGTAAACCTATTCACTAGTTTTGAAGATGATCGAACTTCTCCTGATGGTTAAGGCTTGAATACTGATAAAGGAATAGGTTGGAATCCCCTTTTTTATCTAGTTGCGAAAGAAAGAGAACTTCTCCTAATGGGTTTGCACAGTTTTTTTTTTTTTTTTTTTCCTGTTACATATAAAAAGCATTTTTTAAAAAAAAAATTTGGCCTTTTCGTTTTCTTATAAACTGTCAAACGTGAATAATCCAATAAGTGACATCAAGCAAATTGAATTAAAAAAATGAAGATCTAAACCTTAAACTAGACAAAAAAAATTTGTAATAAGAAGAAATCAAATCTTGTAATTTAGATTACGGTATCAAATAATAAATAAATATTGTTAGATTATGGTATGATTTAGAATCAAGAAATTATTAAACATGATAATCGAAATAATTGGAGACATAAACCACAATGATATCAGGCTTCCAAAGCTTTATATTAAAAGTTGTGAATAAGCTAAATTAGAGTTGAGCAAATAAATGGCAAAATGCATGCCAATAGCAAAATCAGAAATTGCGTGAAAATCAAGGCGAAGGTTGACTTTTTGGACTGGAGCAAGAGAGTTAGAATAAATTTTTAAGTGGAATACTTAGAAAGGTAATTAAAATGTCATATCAATATTTTAAGTAAAGATGTAACTAGAGTATGTTATAATAGAATATTCAATTTATCCAATTCATTTAAAACTCTATAAGGTTTTGAGTTAGGTTTTGAAATTGAATTAAAACTTGATAATTTATAAGGTTAGGGTATGAGATTTCCAAAAAACTCAATGGAAAACCCAATTACATAAAAATAATAAATAAATAATATAAATAAAGCTAAATATCTAATTATTGCCTTAAAAAATTTCTTTCATTTCTCAAAAATATAAATAAAGGAATGAGGTTTTAAACTAAAAAAAGTTCCTTTCTGTAAAAAGTATACTATTATTAGAGTTGCTTTGATAATGGGACACATAGAGTTTTAAAAAATTGTTCTAGTACAAGAAGGAAACCTAATTTTTTGGTGTAATCAACAGATCTTGAACAGAAAGGGAAAAAAAACCGTAGTATCTTCTATATTTCCATATGTTACTTTATCTGAGCATTACAATAAATTCAACACTTGTCGATGCAATTAATTATTTTTAGTTTAGCATTTTATTGCTAATTCAATATATTAGTCATATTTGCAGCAAGGAGGGTAGAGGAAGAGGGGAGAAGATAATAGCTAGCACATAAACAGGTTAGGTTAGGTTTCGGATTTTATAATTCTATATATGGGTGGGCCACGAGTTTATAGTAAAAAACCCTATAAGGCTTAAAAGAGGTGGGCCGAGTTTAGGTTTTGGAAAACTCGTTCTAAATTTGTCTCAATTGTATCCCTAATTTTAAACACTTCTTATTTTTAAACATCTCTTTACTTTATAAAGAGGTACTTAATTTAAGTTGATTAAGTATATTTTTAAAGTTATTTATTGATTCTTTAAATTTCTTAGGTCTCATGTTATCATTACTTTTTAAAATAATATATAAAATATTATATTTTTTATTACTATATATTATATTAATAATACTTTATTTATTTTTACTAAATATTTAAGAAAAGAAAAAAAAATGCAACGGAAAAATTAGTCCAAGAGTAATGTCTAACGCAAGTTCGATGGAAATGTTGGACAGAAAGGGGGAAAAACATAGCTTGCCAACCGGTACTTAAGTAGGTATCCTAATACATTTAAGTATCATGTAATATAAGGATGCATTTATAACCGAACTACTTAAAAAGAGATATTTAAGATGCCATATATTTTAAATACCTTTTTTTTTAAGTACTCTTGTACTTTATAAAAGGGTATTTAATCAAAGTTATTTACAAATTTTTTAAACTATTTGTGGTCAAAATATTACTTTTAAGATTAATTAGAATTGGAAAATGGCAAACTGAATCTAGGATGCTGTGTCGTTATGATGAATCATTCTATACCCAATCAATCATTTCAATCCTTAGTTTCAGGGAATTATAGTAAACGAAATTCGCGATATCGGTATTAGTGGTTAATAAAAAGAACAAAAAAATATATCAATTAAAATAGTATAAAAGTTTCCATTGAATTTCAATCCTTCGTATTCAACCTGTCAAAGAAACTAATATTCTAGAAATTTTATTCGACTTACGTAGAGAACAGAACTACTACGTCTACGTGCACATAGCTGTATGCAACTTCTGTTTTCTACTTTACTTGACTTTCTCCAAGAGAAAAAGACAGAGAATATAGAAAAAATTCTTTTTTGGCCTAAAATTCTATTCGCATCTTAGTTCTTACGACTTAATGTTCAAGAAGAGAAATTCCGATGATAAGACAAATTTTCTGATTAGATTTCACTATTTCGGCAATATTCCTCATTTGAAAATTTGATCTTCTAATAATATGATCTTCTAATAATATGAGTATCTTCAATCTTATAATTTAATTTATATAATCTAATTATTAGGAACCCGTTCAATAATCCACCGTTTAATGATTTATATAGATAAATAGAGATTAAAATTGATTATTTTGTTTGACTGATTTTGATGTACATGAATTTAATCCAAGGGAAGATACAGCAAATGCACAAACAAACATGGGCAACATTTCAATCACAAACATTTTTCATCTGCTAACTGGGCCTGGGCCTGGGCCAGGGCCAGGATTCTAGGTAGAATGCTTATAGGGTTTTATTATGTACCGTTGCAGATAGATCAATCCCTTTTTTTTTTTTTTTTTCTTTTTTTCCATTACAACGCAAACTAATGTAGTTGGCGTCAAGTTGACGAGTTAGATGAATATGAAATAATAATGAGGAACTTGGTTTGATGAAAGAACAGATAATGAAATGACCTATGTGAACTTGAGCAAATCAATAATTTCTCTCGTACTTTTTGGTTGCTGCCAATACATTTTGGCCCGTAACGACTCAGCAGGAAAAGCCGAAGGCACTTTATATTCCAAACATAGCCTATCTATATGATGTAGCATTATTTCTTAATATGCTCCAAGGTCTAGTGAATATGTAAAAATTGTGTAGGCCTCTTGTCTTATTTTTCAACATTCTAAACAAATAACCAGCCTACATAATCTTTATTCTTCAATTATATGGTATATATAAAAATCCGGTTTATCACACTTTTCATTTGTTAAAAAAAAAATCTATATTTTTATTTACATTTATATTTATAATTATATGTCACATGCTAATAAACTCCAGATAATACAGATGTACCTATATATATATATATATATTAATATTCTCTTGTGGACTCTTATAAGGATAATTATCATATCATATGAGCCATGAGAGAATTTGGTCCTTACTGTTACTATTTAAATTTACGGAAATTAATATTTTCCTGACATCACAAATCAGGGTTAATTTCATTTCATGTCCGTTTTCCATTTTTCTTTTTTATCGCTTTTGGCTTGTGGCGGAAAATCCTTGGAAGTTCCCAAATGGATGCCTGTTCAATATGACTTGTGCATACATATTTATCATTTAATTATATTAACTAAAACCTGCGCTGTGACAAATTTTATATGTACTTAAAAAATTATCATCTTTTAACTTTTTAAACATTTAATGCTCGTAATATGATATGAATACTATTTTTTTTATTATAAAAATATATATCACATACCATTTTATGTGACTTTATTATTATTATTATTATTATTATTATTATTATTATTATTATTATTATTATTATTATTATTTTGCTATAGTTGGTTTTATATGGTTATTAATCATATTTTCTATATTTTTTTTGAAATGTTATACCATTTTAAAATTTTAAATTATGGAAATATAACATCATTTTTTAAGAGTTTTTGTTATTTTATATTAAGTCATTAAAGTTGCGACTCCATATATACCTTTTTACATAAATTATGTCTCTTGAATATGTAACTAAAGAAAATAATTTTAGTTATTGAAAAAGTTTCAGCGACAAAATAAAAAAAAATACAGCGAATAAAAAAGTATTATTAAGGTATAGTGCGTGCACACATACACAAAAGAAAAAAAAAACTTCTAAAATTATATTTACCAATTATCATTTTGAGTCAACAATAAGGACCAAAAGTTAAATCAAGGTATTTTATCTAAAATTTACCATAATAAAATGTTTTTAAAATTATATATTATAATAGATTATCTCTTAAAAAAAAGTATATATCTTCATTTGATACACTCCATGTGACCTCTATATGTATGTATGTATGTACATCAGTTGTATCGCTTTTTAGTGTGATAAATATATATATATAATTTTTAACTATATAAGCAGTACCAATGGGCCATTTTCCTTGGACCTACAGGTCACATCTATGATAAGATGACAAAAATTGGGGAAAGAAAGGAGAAAAAAAAGAGACAAAAATATGCAAAGTAACAAAAAGTTAAAGGGGTGCCTACACTCTTTTAACTCAAAATTGACCTTTTTGTTGCTATAAAAATTAAAAAAGAAAAAAAATCTATTGACAATGGGACTTGATACCAAGAAAGAAATGGACCTAAACTTCTTAAATGGGATTTTATCTAGCTAGAATGTTTGTTCTACTCCTTACTCAAAGGTATCTACAAGAAGCTTTTAATGAGTTGGTTTACGAAAGTTCTCTTATGCTGAGGTCAACAAGGAAGAAAAATAAAAAAGAGTAAAGTATGCTAATGTGTGAAACTCTCAAGAAAAAGAGTGTTTGGATGACTATATGAATAAGTAGAGTGTGTTAATGAGGTTAAAAGAGAGAGAGAGATTGAGAATCGAGAGTTTGGATCTTTTACCTTTTGGTTGTTTATGTTATATATAATGCAAAGAGGTTACTTATTAAGGATACATGTTAACATATGATTCGTTCATATAAGCCACCTACAAGGGACATACACTGCAAAGATGACAAAGTGGCTCTCAGCCACAGTAGGCTATGAACATAGTGTATTGACTATACTACAATGTTAAATAGTAATTAATGAGGAGAGAGAGAGAGCTCTAATTAGCCTACAAGTCCTAGGTTAGCTTTTTGTGGGAAATTCATAAAGGAGAATGTGTATCTGAAGCGAGTCTTATGACTCGGGTACATTCAAACAGGTGGTGAGGTGTACTCGATGTTTAAATAGAAAGTCCTCGAGCACTCAAACTTAGGTAAAAGGCTCGATGGCTATAAAATGATCAGGCTAAAGCGAGGTGTTTGATCACTTAAGTACTGACAAATCTCAATAGACTTTTGCTCGGATTGGGCCTTGGGCTAGTCTAAAACAGGTTGTTAATAGATTCCAAATTGATCTTTTATTTGTAAACCTACTACTCTTAAGTCATGAATCCAAACAATTCACAATGAAGACACTACATGGGCATTTAAAGTACTTTCTTTAAAAGGATTTGGCAATTCTAGAAACTCTTATTATGGGAATTAAAATTAAATAAGGCTAATATATATATATATATATATGATAATATAATATAATATGTAGTACATATTACATAGAAAATTATTCATTAGACAATATACGCCACGTGTTATATATACGTGTATATATATATATGGTAGAGATGACAATTATATATATGTATACATATGTATTGCATTTTATAACATAAATTATGTTTTGTATCTATCTATATATAAAAAATATTATTTGTATTTATGTTATAGGATATAGAGAAAATATAAATTTTGAGTGGTACCATTTCGTTTTATATTTAATGTTTCGTGAATTTAAAAACAATATCACAACAGATAAAATTAAAGAGTGAATAAGCTAGCTACTGAAGAATGGCTTTGGCATATACAATTAGTATTTATTTAGAATTTTTCGTGCATTATTGTTTTTAAAATTGATATTGCAAATTCTACAATATAATATACATGTTACGTATTTTATTATTTAAGCTGCGTACACTACTAGACCATCCACGAGATACTAGTTGACATTCCCTAGTACATCTCGACCTTTCGATTTCTTAAATATTACTATTTAGCATAGAGTCATAAATTATATTTCGATATATACATGGATATATTTTATGATCATATACAAAATATAATCATTTAAATAGAAGTAGTCTATTTTTAATAGAAATACAGGAATGGAGCCCATGCATGACAGGCCGAAAGTAGTTCAGGTTAAAAATAAGATAGAGATTGTCTGGATCCTACTGTACCACTTATAGAAACAGTTGAGCCTTTGCAAATAGAAGTCTCTACAGACCATCACCAAAATTAATTTGAAAATAATCTTGTAATGTAATAATTGCAAAGAGATTAACTTATAATTAAGTTTGGAAAGAAGTAGCCGTTTATTCTTGATGAACCCATTTTTTTTTTTAAGTTTTTTTCGCCAAGAGGTAATCTATTGCTAACAAAACGATTCCAAACATCTACAAATCGGATATCTAGACCCAGCATCTACAAACAAGAGAGCAACGAAAGGAGATGGGAGATTGCGATCTTAAAATGATACTCTCATCCTCTTATTCTCCTATGATACAACCTAGTCAATATAGGTGTTAACCTTTCTAATTATCAAATTAAACGAGGAGAACTAAAAAATGATCTCAAATTATAGATGTCCTTAAGAAAAGGTAAAGTCTTCCGTGCAACTTGAGAGATTAACTAATTAAATATAGAAAAAATAACTACTCATTATTGATGGTCCAAATTTGTTTAAATTTTGATTTTAAGATACTGGTGTAGTTTCACAAATCGGAATTAATACATAAAATTATTGGTACTAGGAACTCACAAAAAAAAAAAAAACAAGAATAAGGTTATTTGATAGATGAAAAAGAGTAAGTTTGAGAATCAAGTAATATTGAGAAAAGGGTATTTTGTTCTATCAACAATTTTTTGTAACAAAAATTATTCGTTTAATTGATTATAAAGCAATTCATGGTTGAGGTGCTTCTGACGAATAGGAAGAAATAATTAAGTTTGAGTTTATAGATTTATCTAGTTTAGGTTGTAAACCAAGAAAAGTCTTTTTCTTTTCTTTTTAAATCTTTGAAACCCATTCAATGAAAGAGAGTCCACATGAGAAACCAAATTATTCATAAATGATTAAATCCTCAAATACATCGAAATTAATATTATGAGGTGTTTGAAAATGTTGAAGTAGTTGAATAAGAGGATTATTGTGACTACAGCCCGCTGTTTTATTCATTTGTTTTCTTGAAAGGAAAAAAAATAGTATGCATATTCAAGTGCTTTAAACATCCTTCGAGAACTTTGCTTTATAATCTCCAAGGCATTTGATATGCTAGTTGGCTTCGATACAGTATTATATGTTTCCAGGTGGAACCGAATCAACATGTAAAATGATTATAATATGAAAAATCATTATTTTCCTTTTTTGGAACATGTTTTTAATAAATCAACTACCCCATATACATATATGTGCAAGGTTGAGTGTTGGAATCTGTACTTGGATGAATGTGAGCAAAGAGTTAGAGGAAAGCATCCATGAATATCAGTCACGACAGCGAGAGCATACCAACCTCGTAGTCCTACCAAGATTCACTAAATATTCCTATTTTTCTCTTCAATCATTCATTTCCCACACCATCCCCACCCCCCTTCTTTCTGCAGGTGATAAAACTCTTAAGTTTGTTGCTTTCTTTCTTCGTTGTTATCTCTAAAGGTGTGGGTACAGATATAAGTATCATATGCATATCTTATGTAAAGAGGCGCTACATGTGATCAGAAAAACAATTTAAGTGACTTGCACAAGATGACTAAGAGAAAAATATAGGAAAGTGAAGTAAGTGATTTTAATAAGATTCTAACTCGTATGGTAACATATAGAGGACTATAATAACATCAAACTCTACAATTAATGAATAATAGGATAAAATTCTTGAGCTATTTAAGTGTTTAATTTTTAAGATAAAACTTTGAGAGAGTAACGACATTAATAAGGGTTTTCTCTTATCCAAATGAGGATTTGAATTGGATATTTATAGAAAATGATAGTTAATCTCATTCATCAAATTATAATAGTGATCAATGGTTAATATTAAAACATTTTATTGATGGATTTTAAATAAGTTATTTTCATAGGTTTAAGTCCAGATAAATGATTTATTTATTATTTTAATATGAGTCAAACTAAAAAAAAAGTTGAATTAGGTAAATCGATCTAACTAACCCTACTTTAAGCTTATTATGCTAAAACTCCCATAATCATTACAATAATTTATGAGTTTAACTCTTTAGGCTCTATTACTTTAACCTGGTAAATCAAATACATTTGATCAATAAATTTAAAGTCCAATATTAAATTTGGCTCTGCATTGTCTTTTTATCTTTTTTTTTTTTTCTCCCTTTTGTATGTTATAGGAATGTCCAAAAAGGGAATCATATTCCAAATCGACATCCATATTAATTAAAAGTGTGTTTATTGAACATGTGATCGTGTTTAGATTTTAGTGAGGCCATTTATTCAGCACTCCAATACGATTGCTTTCTTAACCTTGTGAGTCTCGTTTAGGACGATTAGACACATTAGAAAAAAAAAATTATAAAAAGAAAAAGTTTAATGAAAACTCTTTTTTTCTTTTTTCTTTTAAGATCTTCAATAACCATACATTTTAATGTAATTTTTTTTTTTTTGGTTATAAATTGTATAACTAATATCAAAAGGTGTGAAAATGTTTTTTGTTTTGATCCTA
Source organism: Lumnitzera racemosa (assembly GCA_024138005.1). Taxonomy (NCBI): domain Eukaryota; kingdom Viridiplantae; phylum Streptophyta; class Magnoliopsida; order Myrtales; family Combretaceae; genus Lumnitzera; species Lumnitzera racemosa. The sequence continues at coordinate 47,703,437 of JAMXBC010000012.1, read as the reverse complement.
ACAAATATGTAGTATATTCGGTAATTGAACCTTTAGTATGTTATTATCACAAAATCATCTGTGTTTTTGAGAAGGGATAAAAGGAAAGAAAGAAAGGAAAAAAATCTAGTTAAATTACAACTTCTTTTTTGTTTTTACGAAGTACATTAGCTGGTCCGAATTAACAATATAAGTATAACTTGATCCTAGGATGATGATACATGTAACCAAGTTCATTTCTTGAAAATCTTTAAGCAATTTATTAGTTAAAACGTCTTACTTGACTCTATAACTTTTTATTAAATAATTTATTGTCAACTAAACTTTTTGGTAAGCTTAGTCATCCCTCTAATTTTATTTTTGCCAACTAGTCATATTATATTATAATTTTGGGGAATAGAGAGGGTAGAGGAGAAGGGATCTTCATTAGGAGATCACTATTCACACCTTTAGGGTATCTTCTAATCATTAGTTAATTGAAAAAAAAAAAAAAGATTGTGATATTATCGAATCGATGAATAAATAGTATGATATAGAACTGATAAAAAAATAAAAAATAAAAAACTAACCTGGTAGCAATCTTTTTGGAGTCGTGGACCAAAAGTTGAGTTCTAGGGTCAATGTATGCCAAGAAAAAAGTCAAGACGATATCAACTGCAAAGAACAGATCGACGATGTTGTCTGCAATGTAAAGCTTTCTGTGGGGAGATGAATGCAGAAACGCCACCTCAAAGGGGAATACCCATGCGGAGTAAGCCACCAACAGCACCATAAATGCCTCCCACCATCTTCGAACAAGCAGCCAAGCCAACCATAATATGATATAATTAATTAGACAGTTTGCTATACAAAACATATATTAATGCCTGCTATTTGTGATGAAAGTAAACTTAATATAACTAACCAGTAAAAATTCAAAAACTGATTTTGTGTAAAGAAAACAAAAAAAAAAAGAAAAAGTCTTTTTCGAATGTGTAAAATTTTATGTTTGTTGTAACGGAGGCACTCAAAATAATGAACTCAAGCCTATATTATTGTTAATGAATAACAAGTACGAGCCAAAATGGATAATATTAATCGTCCCAGTCGATGAATATTAATAAGTGCCCAGGACATTCGCGAATTGAATCTACAATGTTATCTCTACTTATGAGTTATCCAAGACTTGCAGAACGGGGAAGGAAAAAAAAAAAAACGAAAAAGAAAAAATGAAGTAGCACAACAAACATGAACCAAATTGATGAATGTCTTCTTTATAATTAGTTAAAATCGTTACGCCTTATTATAAATTTACAGGGGTCCGAGAATAAGTTAAAACATAGAACATTCAATTTCTTTTTCTTTTTAATCGGCGATACCTGTATCTGGAATCCATGGGTGAGATTATCCATCGTTTTGATGGAATTTGGATTTGGTTAAAACTGGCGGAGGCACCAAGCGGTGGAAGTATCATCTTGGAGAGGCTACTGAGACTCAAAGAAGAAGCAGAAGTCTCATCCATTTCATGTTGTTGGTGATGGCTGCTATGTGAACTCTTTGAGCTTCCATGATGACTACTCCTGCGGTAATCCTTCTTCATGTTGGAACCCAAGTGGTGATCACTGCGTGGACTGAATCTCGATTCCATTTATATGAATGTATAAAGTGGGGACACAGGAAGACAATATAGAGGGTCGATGGTAAGAGAAATAACAAACAAGCTAAAGGAGAGAGAGAGAGAGCAGACTGTGGTGGAGAGAGATTGTTATTGTTAATCAGTGGCGGTCCTTTAGGTTTTTTGTTCTTTCTTTATTTTTATTTTTATTTTTTTTTGTTTTTGCAAATGACCCTGACAATAAAAGAGAATATCGAAGGAGTCCTGTCTCGGTACGTATTCAGATTTTTTCGCAGCTGAGTTTAAGTTGAAATAATATAATATTAAGTTTAATCGATAAGCTATATATCAATGGTTATAGAATTGAATTTGCTTGATCAAATTCGAGTAACGAGCGAACTGAATTCAATTAACTCAGCGGGAAATTATCTTTCGGTATTTATGAGTTGAAGCAGCATATAAAACGAAGGAAGGTATATACATAGAGGATCACACGCATTGACCATAGAGTTCGAGAGTTTCTTTGGTATATGATGATAAGATAACAACAAATGGGACTTGGGTGGTGGGTTTCTGATCTGAAACATTTTGGCAGTGTGTGTGTGTCCGACTATGGACCATAAAACATGCACTCGTTTTCATTCCGCTCTCACTATACCCAACAATGGACAGAGAGAGAGAGAGAGAGAGAGAGAGATGCAAGGACGACAGACACGCATGCAACACCGAACCAACGTAGCATTTGCAATAATGTTAAATCACCAGTCACATTATTTAGTGACGAAATGAAATCTACAGTATCTTTTGGTCCTTTCGCCAATTGGACACTTGGATTGGAAGGTTGTGCAAATTAAAAGCTGGTTAACGTTCACCAAATCCTAGGAATTTTCTTTATTAAACCCTTTTGATATCTTTCATAATTTTTTATTTTATTATTTCATTATTATTCTTAAATTATATTCTCTAAAATCGATTATTAACTTTTTCCTCGAACAATTGATTAATCCTTTTAAGGGTGAATTAGTAATTCGATCATTTCAATTATCAACTAAATAAAAAAATTAACCCTATAACCTCACTAATCCATTAGCCTTCTTTCTTTCATTCATATATATATATATATATATATATATTTTTTAAACTACCTTCATTATTTAAAAAGAAAAATTATATATTTTATCCGATACACGCATTATAAGTACATGATCCAATTAGTTATTTCATATGTTGTTGTAATTATATGTTTTTCATTTGATAGCTATTTGGTTTTAGGTTCCATTAATATGTATCTCCTATATTAGTTGAAAAATCGAAAATGAACTTTTTATTTATGTTTTTATAAAAATTATAGAATTCGTATGGAAAAGGGAGTACATGAAACGTATAAAATGACCTTAGCATAGGCATTGTTGTGTGCGAAAGTCCTCATCTAACTTCTTTTTTATTTTATTTCATTTTTTTTTTGTTTTTTAATATTCACTTAAGAAGGGATATTATCGGTATTTCATATTCTATTAATATCTTATTCCATATCAATTTATATGAAGTGAATAATATAACAATAATTCAATTACATTTAACTAAATACCCTAATATCCACTTTTCACTTGTTATACCTTTATTCTATTACTAAAAAATTGCAGTTCTATTCACCTTTCATTCCATTCAACAAATTAAACGTCTTGTAATGGTTTAAGATTTCAGACAAGATTTTTGCAAAAATTTGGCACATTAATGTGGCAAGAAACCTAGCAAAGTTCGGGATCTTTTTATTTAATTATTGCCACACCTATGTTTATTATATATGCAAAACTCCTCCAGACAAACATATCAGTCAAGAGTTGCAAAGCGAAATGTAGCCTCCAGGGATGTTGATGGAAGCCTGTCGAGACACGAATATGCGGACCCTCATAAGTTCCAAAATCATTTTGTAATATCATATGGTAATTTTAGGTTTTAGGTTTTTGAATTTGCTCTCATCAATAGTATATGACACAAATATGACCTATCCTACAACCACGTGGTAATTTATATTCTATATACTATATGATTTTAGGGGACTCTTAATTGCTACATACATGGACATGCTAAGCTAGGTAGGCTTTTTCACTTAATTGAAGCAAACAGCAAACTTGACAAACCAAAATAAATTATGACATGCGGTTTTTCTTTAAGTATGGTTTGGTTTGGATTGTGATTCGGTTTGGATGGCTGAACCAAATCATACTATTGAGCTCGAATCAAGTTGCTTCATTCTTATAAAAAAATAAAAAAAAAAAAGAGAAAAATTTTAAATGAATATAATTTACTTTTTGTCAATACCTCATATATTCCTAAATCCCTAACTTTTAGTCTTAGTTCTCATATTTTACTTCTTATAACACCTCTACTCCTTAGTCATTTCTAATCCTAAGTCTTAATATCAATCCTTCTTGGTCAGAACTCACAATCGTATACCTGTACTCCACCACTGCACTATCTTCTTCATCCTTCAACACTAGTGGCCAACACATTTCTACTTTACCATACCCAATCATTAACACCAACCTCCCTTCTATACCACTTCTTCTTAACATTTAATGATGGTATTAACAACCTAAACGGATTATTCATTTAGTTGCTACACAGTTCCATGCTCTCTTTATTTTGGTTTGTTTACACTATTTTGTCAAATTTTATCACAATGATAACACTATTAGAAGCACAGTTAGAAAAACTATTTGATTGTATATAAGTAACTTTAAAATGGTGTGAACTGAATCTCAAACTAATAGAAATTAATGTCATTCGGTTCACTAGTAATCTAATCTAGACCAAATCAAATCAAACTATGATTAGCTCCACATGATACACACACATCATAGAATAGCCTTGATTAATTTAAACTAAACTTTGACTTAAAACTTTTAAATATTACAAATTTTCTTCATAAACTTTGACAAATTAATAACATCAAGGACATTTCCATCTTCAATTTAAAAAACTCACACTATGATAAAATTTTAGGGGTTTTAAAGTATATTTTGATAAGTTTTTGAAGATATTTTTCCCTAGAAGGTCAAAGTTTTGAACGGTCATTTATATCTAATGAGGCTTACTTGTCAATTTATTAAAGTTTAAAAAGGTGATTTGCCACTTTTGAAAAATTAGAAGATAACTCCATATCTAAGTTAAAATCTAGGAGGATTGTTTACATTTTTCCCAAATTTTAATGCAAACCTCACCTATAGCTTACTTATCTATTTGATATAAAAATAGTTAATTGCAGTAGCACAGTAAGTCGAACTGATAAGATATACAACCTCATAACTATGACCCATCATTACTAAAATTGAACTTTTGCTTTATTTTTTAGATGGTAATGGGAAGTGGATACAATAGTATTTTATATGATGAAAAAAATGAGCAAAAGACTTGCGAATCGGCAAGATGTCATATAGTTAGCGAGATCCATAAGATATATACATTTAAGTTGGTTTCGAGAAATTATAAGTATGTTTGCATTTTAATTTTTATAAATAGAGCTATAACGTAAAGTAAAAGGTAATCTTGAGGTCTCACAACAACTATCTAAAGCTATAATAGCAAGAAATAAAAATTAGGAAAATTTTCAAATTTTTGTATCTACATTTTCAATATATATATATATATATATATATTTTATTTTGCATATTTCTATCTCGTTTCTAACACTGTATTGCCAGCATTTAATTCGTCAATAATAATTCACTACATAAAATAATACTGCTAAACACATTTAATTCAACAAAAAGAAAAAATTGAAAAATAAAGAAAGTGGCTAGAAAAACCCAACTAAACCTGTTTCTTTCCTTCCAATATATAATATTGGAGGTCCTCATCGACGTTTTGCTAAAGAGTGGCAGTATTTATGAGGAGAACGAATTCGACTTGGTCGGTTAACAAAGAAAGCAACTAAGCGGATTGGCTTCGGGTAGCAGCATTGAAAAACCTCCTAAGATGAGCTTGTTAATTCTTGTGACGGTGGATGTGGAATGTGTAGCGAATAAAGCATACTTCAACTTACTTAGCAATCGATCGATGCCTTACTCGATCTTGACTTTTTTAAGACTAAGAATAATGTTATAGATGCTGTAATCCCTAAAGTTGAGTTTAGAACAATCAATTTCGGATTTAGGGTTTTTAGAAAAGGTTATTCAAGTGAATCCAAATTTTATGATTAAGATAGAAAAATTAATTGAGATAATACAATAAAATTAGATTTTAGAAATAATGATCCAAAATCCCAATTTTATCCTTAAAAGTAAGATTATTCGATATAGTATTAAAATACTTGGAACTTCTAAAATCGAGTTCAGATTGCGACGAAAACTTAGAAATAAGTTAATTGGGCTATAAAATAAGATAATATAGTATAATTTACTATATGAATATATATATTTTTGTAATTATATCTGGTATAAATAATAATTATACCAGTAAATTATCCATAAATTTCGTAATTATATATATATTGCATTGAAATCATGAAATTTATTAAAAAAATATATCCTAAAAATAAAAAAAAATATGTTAGAAACTTAATTATATGAGTAAAGATATATACTACGTGTGATATATACATTGGATATATGCTTGATATTAGTGAAATAAATAAATACTATTATAATATATATATATATAATGTCAGTATTTAAGTCAATTTCCTATCAAAAGTTATCTAAAATCATTTCTAATTTGCTGAAAAAGTTGCATGGCATGCAAAACAGGTTAGAATGCTGATTCAACAACTCAACTTGTAAAAACAAGACACCTCATGCTTATTCAATCAAGAAGAAAAGGAAAAAAAAAGATAAATTCCTTAAATTGACTTTGGAGCAATATAAAAGGGAAAAAACTCTAAATGTGAATCATTTTACAATTTAGAAAATTAGGGAGTAATAGAAAGCTACAGGGAATTAGGAAAATATATATATATATATATATATAAAACAAAGCAACCATCGTACCCTACTTATACTTGATTTAGACGACCACTTAACAACGAACCCGATCAGCCACCACCAGTCTATACCGTATCTAGGCCGTTGGACACACTCCCAATCGTCACCAGCCACTGTAGCATTCAAGAATAGTTAAGTCAAAATTTTGTCCTATTTTTCAATAATTTTTAAAAAATACCTAAGCCACTTAGAAAATTACGAAAAAAATTTGTACTTTGGTTATTTTGAATATGATTTCATGTGATATTTTTATTTTTGAAAAATTAATAATATTTAATATATTTTTTTAAGAAATCTACTATTCATTCGAATTTAGAATTATAAAATAAATATACTAAATAATATTATTTCTAGCTAAATTTTTTTGTGTAGGATATGTATAATAGATAGATAGTTATTATGTAACTCAAACTTTGATTTGAATATTTTTAATATTTATTCATTTTTTGGCTTGAAAATGAGTTGAAATTATGAAATTAATTGATGAAATGGACATATACTAATCTCTAGTGAATAATAACAATGTGGGATCATAATGAAATTTATTTGGTGTAAAAAGAATCACAATTGAGTAATTTAGGATAATTTAGGAGTAAAATCGTAAATACTAATATATAGGTGATAGGTCAAAAACTTGAAATTAAGTGAAAACTAAATTTCTTATATTTTTAGGAATCTATAGAAATTTTCGGGGAATTATTTGGTAACCCGGGCTATTTATTATGAATTTATCTAATAAAATGGTTTAAATTACAAGTTGAGGCGTATTTTTAATAATAATAAATTAAAATAAATTAAATAATTAAATAAAAACTATGTGCATGATTACTAATTAGTTGGGATTAAATTAGTATTTTTATCATATTTATGAATATTTTATAATCGAGATACACTTTAGGTATATTAGAATTGGATAATACTCATATTGTAATGATACATGGACAAATTAGGTCAAATACAATTTAATAAAGTAAATTATGTATAATACAATAATATTCCTATAGATATGTATAACTGTATTAAGAACTCAAATTACCAGTTAAAAGTTGTCTCTAGGAACAAGACTCGTAAAACGTATTGTTAGGTCTATATAAACCCAATGACACTAATTTTGTTAAAATTAAACAACCTTAAATAATATAACCTATAACTTTATCATATTCTAAAATGTACGTATTCCGGAAGTCTACCGAAATTAAAACGTGAATTAATAAATTAAAAGTATGTTTCGTTATAATTAAAACAATATATAATACGTAATAGTATAGATGACATACGGTATCAATAATTAATAACTTAATTTGATATATAGTGATAATATGACTATATATTATGGAAATAATAATAATAGTATACATAACCGTTTTAGATTAAACGCTAATATTTTCATAATTACTACGAAAACGAAATTTGTGTTTTTGTGTAAATAGGATCTTCTAGTATAAAGACTGTTGACGACCCGAGTCAGCAGTAGTGAGCGTCTAAACATGTGAGTTAGAATTGTGGCTTTACTGCTTGTTGGGATATTATTTTAAAGTATCTAGAGACCCAAGAGTATTTCTGATTGTGTTTGTAGTTAGTTAGTTGTGCGCATGCCGCGTGTGTGTATAATACTCAATTATGATAGGAGTCAAACTCTTTAGTGTGTTGTTCTCCATATTGTATTATTTCTATATTGTATGAACTCGTTGGGTCACCCCTGATTAAAACTAACATCTATTCGACTAAAATGAAACTAGACATGCATAAAACTCATTAAGGGAAATGATTAAGAGTGTTAGGCTAAATATCGACTTCCTTCATTGAGGATAGCTGAAATGGTCCTTTCCTTATTTTTAGTCGAACTAAGTGGTAGAAGAGAAGATCATGGTAAGGGTGGAGGCCATGATTCGAAGGTGGTCATGGGAGGAGGGTATTCTCTATTGCACAAGCCCGGGTTTGGTTTGACTTAAGTCACGATAAAACTCCTCAATCCGAGTTGGAGCGGATGTAATTTCTCTAACCCCACAGTAGACCAAATAACATTGTGTGATGTTTCATTTGATTGATTGCATTGCATTTCATCATAGTTAATAACATTACTTGTGATTGTATGGTACTCTTCTAACTTCATCTGACTTACTGAGCTAGTTGTACTCACATCCCTATACACTCTTTTATAAGTACTGAATGAGGTCAAGATATGAAACTCTTCAATCCAAGTTGGAGCGGATGTAATTTCTCTAATCTCACAGTAGACTAGATAACATTGTGCGATGTTTCATTTGATTGATTGCATTACATTTCATCATAATTAATAACATTGCTTGTGATTGTATGGTACTCTTCTGACTTCATCCAACTTACTAAGCTAGTTGTGCTCACATCCTTATAGACTCTTTTACAGGTGCTAAATGAGGTCAAGATATTTGGATATCACTATTCCCAGGTTAATGTGTTGCTATTTGGGAAAGTGAGGAACGGGGAATCAACTGAACCTAAGTTTTTTGCTTTTTGAGGAAACTAACTGGGAATTCCCTAGGACGCCTAATAGTTTCCTAACTTTTGTGAATAATCTGCAAACCTGTGGCTTTTTAATAGACTCTAATTGTAAATTATAACTTTGATGTACGACACTTATATCAGTACTGTTATGTTATGAGATAATAGATTATATAGAACAGGTATTTTGAAAGCTATACCACAGGTTTGATTACTCACAGATATCAGAACGAATGCTTCAAGCTGGTTGAGTTGTATACACTTTGTATGGACTATATCTACGATAACAACTATGAGGTCAACTTTTATCTTAAGTTAGTTTATATGGCGGAACTATTATGACTCTTCCTATTTAAGGCACGATAGATGTCAATGGGATGGGTTTAAGAAGGGTTATAAGAACCTTAATCTAACTCAATTACTTGATAGGACATCCAAAATCTAATTAAGAACCTTATTCTATACTTAGAACTCATCTTAATAAGGATCATGAAGGCCTTAACCTCAATTCGTGCCATCTAATTTATTTGAACTTTTTTTCCATCCTTCCCTCCAAAAATGCACTTTATATCACATGTATGTTTCACATCTTTACTTCTTATTTTGTCTTAGTACTATTTCTATTATTCCTCACTATCATGAAAACTTTCTTAGATATATACTCAATTTGATACAATTCATCATAGTGAAAAAGAGCCGCTTGAATCATTACTAATTAATGAATAAATTAATTAAAGTTAATGATCTATTCAAATCAATCTTATGGAAATTGGCCTATTGCTTCACTAAAAGAACGTCAATAATTGCATTAATTAAGTAAATGTTTGAATAAATTTAACAAACAAAAAAGAGAAAAAGGAAAAAAGGGGAAAGGGCTCACTAACAGTAAATATTGAAGAAGTTTTTTAGTGAGGTAAGAGAGAAAAGGGCGTGTTTTACAAGATATGAGAGGGAATGAAAGTGAGAAGTGGGAGTGATTAGACTATCCTCTTTGGTCCAACTACCATTGAATTGAGAATGAATAGTATCATGTGGTGGTGGCATCACTTGCATGCTTGGTAACTGAGATATGAGAGTAAGTAAGAGCACGAAGAGATTAGAGAGGATAATAGAAAAGAGATATAGCAAATGCTCAAATATAGTAAGAAGAGATTAGGATTTCTAACTTTTCACTAGGAAAAAAGTCATCATAAGCTCTTTCTTTTCATTAGTGGTGAAACTTTTTGAAATATAAATATGTATTTGAGTTTTCATATTCGAGATGGTGATACTTTATGAACTTTTTACTAATTTATAACTGAATATAGATAAAATAACACAAAAAATTTTAACTTTCCCTACATATAGCATGATGGCACCACTAGATGTTTTGAAACTTTAAAGTTTGAGTTTCAAAATAATATTATTTTTTGTTATTTTCTATTACGTCAAATTTTCCCATCGAGTTTCGTTTAAATCCTAACATTCAACCCATAACACTATAAGATAATACCCTTGAATGGGTTGATCGGGATGGATATGCTATAATGACTTGCATACTTGTATTCATGAACCACATAATCATTGATGGAGAAAAATTCATACACAATGAAATACATCATAATAGCTCAGACGTACTTACAAAGGGTGCAAATGGATGCAAATAGAATATCTAGTTGTTAGAAGGTACATCAAACAATAAAATAATGTCAATCCTTGTACAAAAAAATTATTATGGTATAAATCTCATTCTTATCTATATCAATCAATTAAGTTTGAGTTAAATGCTTAATTTCATTATAGAAAGGGGATCTTTTGACCATATAAAAAGTGGTCTTTAATAGAATGAACTAAATTTGAAACTCTTTTAATTATGGTAATGTTACTTTTAATCAATCATTTAACAAATGCACATATTTTCTACTTTTTTTTTTATTTTCAATACAACCCAAAAATCTTCTTCCATGTTACACTATGAAACTAGGGATCTAACAACTCTACTACATACTCATATTGTAGTATGAGCATGTAAAGGCTCAATAACCTACTAATTTCTACAATTGCATATAAAAATTGCTAAACTCCCATAAAGAAATCATCAGAAAGTTATAACTTCTAAAAGTGACTCATTAATTCTAACTCAAACCAGCATAATACAACCGTAAAATAATTAAACAAAAAGAAAACATGTAACGCCTGGTCTTCTAGGTAACTGTTTGAATATTTTTTACAACTTTTGAATGCCTGAAGATGTTTCGTTACCTATCATTCAACTTCATAAATGCTTGGTTCCAAATCTCTTCTTATACAATGTAATAAACCATAACGAAAATCTTTTCCAAGAGTAAGCCAAACTTAAAGTATCACAATCACACAACTCCCGTACAATACATAATTCTATTATAAGTATACATATCAAGACTACAATTGTTAAATTAAATCCTTTATAATATAACTCCAAAGTCTTCCCTAAAGAACTGCTTCTAAGGACTTGACCTATATCTTGCAGCTAATAGCTTCTTCTATAACCCATCTCTTATAAGCATTCAAGTTACTTTGCCTCTACAATGTGATGCCCTATTTAACTTATCCTTTACTTGAAGATACAACAACTTACGCTCTCAGTTTACAATAAGCTGAGTGAGAGTGAATAAACAAACACAATATAAGTAGTATCATATCACAGCCATACAGTGAGTTACCAATTTAGTTACAATATTCTTTAGTTCTGTCAAGCAATGCAAATGTGACAAATGCATGCCATGCTCATGTACATAGCACGCATTAGTATGAATATCCTAGCCTAGCTTGACAACTCATTCAATTGGTCAACTTTAACTAGGCATCTGGACACAAACCAAAGTTTAGGAGCTTAGCAAAGTAATAATCAGTTGCCAAAACCCAATAGCTTAGCAATAACCATGTAGAGTGGTTAGAAAATCTAGTATATAGCTGGTCCAACAGATACAATGCAGTTTGTATGTACTCAAAAACTCAACTTTTATAAATCAAGCAATTCGCTTGATAAACCCATCTTTTCATATGAAATTCGACTTAGAAAAATTTCAATTTTTAGAAAACTTAACCCATAGATCCCTTTCATGCCATGCCATGAATGCATCAAACTGCACAAGTAAAACTTAGCAAATCTAAGTAAGCTTACTCATTAGGTATTAGCTTAGCCTTAACTTAGTATCTTTGTCAGTTCTAAGATCTTGATATTAGGTTCACTTAAGCAAACATCTTAGGAGGTAAGGTTAGTTTCTAAATTCTTTTCCAAATTACAATCAATCCTAACAAGTGTCACGTAAGCACTTAGTAACATAATCACAGCAACTAACTCTTATATTAGGACATCATCTTATAAGCAATAGTTATAAAAAGAAACATTATATAATTCATTAAGCAACACATCAAACTCGCAACTAAGCTTAGCGAAGCCAAAACATTATAAAGCATGCAAAGTTAAGAGCAGACATGAGTCTACTTAAGGCAAACAAAAGTCCACTTACTTGGCCTATTGTCCATTCCTAAACTTACTCATTAGCACGATGCTCCTCTTTAGTTATCTCACCTAATATATATAAATATTACCATAGTTAATTACCTATCATGCGTTTATATATATTCTAACACGTTATTAAGTTTGTTCTGTTAAGAGAATATTCGTCCTAGACTGTCCTCTAAATTTTTCTTTGATTTGGCCTAACTTCAAAATTTCTAAATAGATGCTATCTAACTTATATCCTCAGCTTTACCAGTTAAGAATCTACAGTACTTTACTTGACTTGGTTCTAAGCCTAACTTATGCAAGAACCTCAAAGTACGACCTTTGATTTTGTCTCTGTTTTAGCTTTCGATTCTACTTAAACACTAGTTTCACTCATAATACTCTCTTTTTTTAATCAATCCAAGTTAAGACCAATGAAGAACAGATCATAAGTAACATTAAATATGATGCCCCTTAGCTATGGCACTAATTATGCACTTACCTTATTTTTCATGTTTAGCATAATATAAATAAATAAAAGGAAATTACTTAGTATTTAGTATCTATACTCAATTAACTCCATGAAAAACATGTTACACTTAGAAAATCATACTTGCTAAACTTTGGTTATGAAAAGTAGTACTATAATAGCATAATATACAATATTTCCCAAAATATTGATTTTGAGCCTGATTTTACTAAAAATTAGCTTAAATTAGATAAATAATCAAACAAAATTATAAGATCTGAATTAAATACCTCTAAAATCATAATTAAGCTTTAGAAATCATTACAACTTGGATTTATTAGGAAATTTAATTAAAATCCTATTATTTCTTCAATATAAAAAATAGGGTAGATGTGACAAAATAATTTTGATAAATACCAAATGTACAGTTTATCAAAAAATCATTTTATGTAAATCGAATATAACATATGATACACCAAAAATTAGCTTAAAATAACATCATTTATTATTTTAAAAAATTATTGCAAAATTCGTTAGAAAAGGGTAGTTTCTTAAGGAACCTATATAAGAACTTCTTATTTGAAAATTCCGAGTCCATATTCTAATTCTGCACACAAAAATATAAGAGAATACCAAATTTCATAATTTTTGGATATCGTTTCACATTTTTAGTAAAAATAATAACTTAAAAGCGAAAATTTGTCTTTTCAATTCCTTATGTTCCTTTGGTTTATCACTATTGGTCTATTCAGGGTACCAAACACAACAGTGACAACTAAACACAAGGGTTGCACTCATATCCTTCTTCTGGCATTAGACTTCAACTCTTGAATGGCTACCATTTTAAGTCTTCATCTTCTATCTTTTCTAATTTCAAACATATTTTTCCAATATTTTCTCTAATTTTTTCCAATTTTGATCATTCCTTAAACTAGAATCATTTGAGAGTGTTTTGCTAATCTTCATCTATCAAAATGATTGAGATTTCATCCTACATTAGTTTATATAGAAGTTTTGGCAGTGAGGTTTTATTTTACATTTTTTTCCCTCTTTTTTAAGTATCATTTTGATGTTATAATGAGTCTAATACAATGTATTAAGGCCATATCTCTAAGTGACAACTCAATTAGACCTTCCCTTGTTGGTTTGCTCATGTGCCACACCTTATCCAGATTTTGCAAGTGAATTTTCTTTTCTTTTTTTAATTTTTTAGCATTTTAGTGTATATTTTATCAATTATTTAGTTATTTATTAATATATATATATATATCAGGTATGTAATGTGTATATAGTACGGCTATATAATCCCATTATATGCTGTTTGAGTCCTAAATATTATTTTTATGAGTAAAATAATTTATTTATAAGATCTCATTTTGTTTCGGGGCTTAAATTTTTAGTTCTTAATAATTATTAAACTATCCCTATAAGAATATATTTTATTAAAAATATATTAAAATTAAAGATTATATATACTCTATTTTAGGAAATTAACCATACTAGGACTCTTCATCAAACTTATGTGACCTCATATTAAAATTTTACTCGATTTAGATGACTTTTTTCGAAAGCCATAAATCGTACCGAATACCCTAACTCATGTCGATATCAAGCAGCTAGGGTCTTGTTACTTAGCTTAACTATTTCTCAAGCTTTCCTTAATAAATTTATTTCATTATTTCCCTAACTATACCTTCTAGGTCTTATATGTAAAAAAGTAACCCATTATCTTAGGTCTAAGGTAGCAGGTTAAACATCGAAGTTTCACAAAACATAACGCTAACATAAGGTATGAAATCTATCATAACTAATAAGAAATCAATGAGAAATCGTGCTTAATTGATTATTTATAACAAGTGAATAAAAGAAAATAAGTATAAAATGAAACGATGATTTATAAATTTTAAGCATATATATGTTTAAAATATTTCATTTCGACTATACATAAAGTTTCATCTAAAAATGTTATAGTTGAGATAATTGAATAAGTCCGTCATTACACATGATAGTCAAACACCATGTAGGATAATTCTTAATAGATTAATAGTTCATTTGATTAACCTTACAAAGAATCTCTCTCTCTCTCTCTCTCTCTCTCTTTGTGTATCCGTCATTAGTACTCTTTCTTCTCTTAAAAACTTCTTACATATGATCAAAACCCTTCACTACTTCAATCTTCCATAACTTTTTCATTATATAACCAAATAAAAAATTGTAAGATGCATTACAATCCTTGCAAAGATTATTTTACAACCATGCCTGTCTAAATAAGTAAAGGTTTAGTTGTAGTTATAACTTTTAAGTCAAATAAAACCAACATAAAACATTTAGTTTTGAAGTTTTCGTTGAAAGCTATACATAAAACTCAATTCTAATGAAGTTTCAATAAGCTTAAAAATTAGATACATTAGTGATACATTATTAATTGTGTTGTTTATTGATCTTAGGTGAAGATTTTGATCTATCTCAACAACTAAAGGACTATTTTGAGTAGTAATAGTGAGAAAGAAACTTCTACCAAAGAATTATGTCAATCGTAGGGAGAAACGTGGCACTGCTTCTCCCCCATCTGCATCCAAATCATTGTAACTTTGTTCAATTGCTATAAGCATACATTGTATGATTGAAAACTGCCACTGCATACTACATGTTTTTTTATGTATTTAGCATGTTCTTATGATTATTGGAAGTTGTGTAAGGTATTTGTGAAGTGGGAAAAAGAATGCTAGTTGTTTTTATAAAGTTACCTTAGTTGCTAATTTGGTCAAAAAGATAAAGAAACTTACCATCCAAATGGTATGAAAACTAACAACTTGTCCTTAAAACAACACTAAGTATCGACTGGACAATGAAATTCTTATTAACCAATCAGTAAGTCACAAGCTCACCAAGCTTTACATCGACTAGAAGATACCCTTAAATCAATCAGTTGGTATATGATTGGATACGATCCTTTTTTCTTTCCTCTTTAGATTGATTCCGAGCCATTTTGCTATGCACAAATGTTAACTCACCAATATAGGTATAACCCCCTAATAAAAGTTGCATAATTAAGTCTCAACATCTTTATCGATCCAAAACACCTCAAAACTTGCATTATACGTACAAAAATTTCTTTAGAACCCCTTTTACCAAGTCCTAAAACTTTCAAAACTAAACTTAAGCTAATTATTATCATCAACTTAACCTCTCCAAATAATACAGTGTTAAAGCACCCATGAATCCTTAGTTAATTACCTTGTAGAGCCTGTAGACTACAACTTCATTTCCCATAAAATTGTAAATGACTAAAGCAAAGTAGCCAGGCTTAAAGATTAAACTAATTGATATGATGACTTATGACTTGCCTATGTGATTAATAAGATTGATTGATTGCTAATCTGTGATTAATTGATTTGATTGATTGATCACCTCTAATTGAATAACATAATGATTTGGCCCAAAGAAAACCTTACATACATTGCATGAAGTCCAGCATTATCTGAAGGCCATCACTACTGTATGATTCATGAGAAATAATCATTGAAAAAAATCTCACTCTTCTATTAGCGAACTAAGTGACTTATGGATTGATGTGCATTTAACAAAGCCTATTGAAGGGTTTTGCTTGTCATTTTTGGGTTTTATATTAAGGAGTGAATTGAAAGCACCTTAAGCTTGGTTAAGAGATCTTGGTTGAAGTTTAGATGATCCAGGCACTAATGGTATATTTTGAATCCTTAACCTAAGGTTAAGGAGTGCTTATACTCTAGACTTTACACTAGTTATCAAAAGATCGTGTGATGCATCTCTAAGGTTGAACATACGAGGTAACACCACAACGTTAACGAACCAAAAGGAAATAAAGAAAAAGCTAGCAAAATTCGAGTAGCTACCAACTGGATATGACAGACCAATTGATCTTACTCAGCCTATAATTCGCTAGATATGACTTACCGATCCAAACTGAAGGGTCACTTACCACTATTTCTTACTAAAGGGAATAGATAAGAGTTAAAGGGTAATAAAAACACTAAGGTTACTCAAAGAGAAACTTGAATAATATTCTCATAATGAAGATTGATTGCTTGCGTACATTTGGTAAAGGTTTATACACCTACTTCACTAGGGTTATTTTACATGTATGAAAAGACAAAAAAGTATTTTATAAATAGGATACATAAAACATGCTAAAAAGGGTAAAAGAGACAAAGAATATCCTATACAGAAAAGTAAAGAATCCTCTTAGAATGCCATGTTAGAAGACGTGTCTCATGGTGGCTAATTGTCTTAAATTATGGAACAAATTGGACAAAATGAAAAAAAGAGGGAGTCTATAGTTAGGGGCTAAGGTTGGACGTTGGTGGTCGACTCTACTTGCTATTGGGGTTGTCTACTAGAATGTTCTGTCATAGTACAACTATTCAACAAGTTTGGTCCACGTAATAGCTTGGTAATTCAGTTGGCAAGAAACATAGAGGTTGGGATGGGAATTCTCATCTAAGATTGGGCTTTGAGATAGCATTCTTCAAGTGAGTCCCTGGAGTGCTTTAGCTCGGCTACATATGATTGGTTCAGGAAGTTGATTCCTATCATCTGCTTAGGGGTTGAAAAGATTTGTTCTTAAATCTGAAGCAGCCTCCAGTTCCTGTTCTTTCGAGGTACTTATAGGATCTTCTTCTGGTTGTTGAGGAATTAGGTCAAATACATTGACAGTGGAGGAAACACCATAGTCGTTGGGCAACTGAATCTGGTAGGCATTGTGGTTGATCTTCTTCAGAATCTTGAATGGACCATCAGCTCATGGAGGTAGCTTATTCTATCTTAAGTGCGGAAATCGTATTTAGCTAAGGTAAAGCCATACTAGGTCTCTTAGCTTAAAGGAAACATTTCGGTGGCCTTGACTACCTATCTCTTGTTGTCTCTAATTGAATTTGGTGATCTTCCTTATTACAGTCAGGTGTAACTCCTATAATTCTTAGGCTTGATTGACTTTCTTCAATAACTGCAAAGGTACTAATCAAGTTTAAGGGGATGGTGGAGTTAAGGCTATAGACGACTTTGAATGGGGTATTTCTAGTTATGCAATAGACAGTTCGATTGTATGTAAACTCCAAAACTAGTAGACATAGATCCCGATACTTCAAGTTGTTTCCTACAACAACTTTGAGTAAATTGCCTGAGTTCACCACTTCAGTTTGGCCATTAGTCTGAGAGTAGCTATTGAAGCTAAATATAAGTTTAGTTCCAAGTCTTCTCCAAAGAGTATTTTGAAAATAGCTAAAAAATTTTGTGTCCCAATTTGAAATAATAGTCTTCAGTATTCCATATAGTTAGATAACTCCCTACAAAGATAAATCAGTAATATATAAAGCAATGTTAGTTCGATGGTGATGGACTACCGACCTCTAGCCCTCTCACTTACATGCACCTCTAAGGCCTTCGATCATTTACTAGTAAAGTTCTCTCTAGTTAACCTACCAAGGACAATGCACAATACACAAGAGAATGGTAGATGAACTCCTTGAGAACTCTACTTAGCCATACCCTACTTTGTTCAACTCGAAGTGTCGATGCCAACCTATCGAGTGCTGAGACCAAGGACTTTAATGATACAGCATTACCCCAATCACCAAGACCCTTTTGTAACGATGCTAACCTATCAAGTCCCAAAGCCCTTCTGCACTGGCTCCTACTCTTTCAACCTATTATTACTACTACTACTATACGACGACACTCATTATTTACCTTAACGATCTTTGATGCTACCAACCACATCTGCAACAACACCAGTCTACTATAACTACTTCACCTATAGACTCTCTAGTACGAAATCAATGTCTAGTTACCACTTATCCTTTCCCTAACATTGTACTACTTTTCCTTTTTTTCATCATTTATCCTATTTACCATTTTTTGTAAGTACTAGGAATCTCTTTTTCTTATATGCCTTTTTGCAATTTTCATTTTTCGTAATATTGCCCTAGGAACTTACTATAAATAGTTCCTTTTCTTTGTAGCTGCATTATCTTACATTCCTTTCAAATATTGAATATATATGTTCTTATGAGATAATCCTTTCAAAGCACATTTTCTTACTCTTATCTAATCTTGCTAAGTAGCTTAAGATTAGTAGCGGGTAGACCTTAACATTAGCTTGTACATTACATCAAGTGAATTGTTAAGGCATGTTATGTTCGTTGGTGAGTCATATCCTCCGAGCAAATTTACATAAGCTATTACATTCAGTTCACTGACCTATCCATACTATTTTCTTTGATATTTCGAAGGACCCATTTGATTTATACCTCCTACGATAACTCTTAGTAATTATTGAGCTCCTAAGCACATCAGATGGCATGAGATGAAATGTGCCATTTTGCTGAAGCAATCTAGCACAACAAAGATAGAATCTTTTCCCCTAGATGTCCAAGGAAACTCTAGGACAAAATCTATGCTAAGGTTGGCCTAAGGTAAGGTTGGTGTTGGTATGAGCATATACTCTCCATGGGGCTCTCTTTTCCCCTTAGCTCTCTTGTACACCCCACAACTTCCTACTACCTTATGGACATCCTTTGTGAATCTAGGCAAATAAAAGTTTTCCTTCAATAGATTGTTTGTTTTGGTCTCTTTAAAATGACTAGATAATCTATCACTATGAGCTTCCTTAACTAACAACTCATGATAGAACAATTTGGTATGCATAGTCTTTGGTCCTTAAACAAATAGCCATCCCTAAGATAATGTCCTCCAACAGTAACTCCTTCTTAGCACTACTCTAGAATAGGACCAAAATGACAATCATGAGCATACTATTTAGTGATGAGTGAGAATCCTAGCAACTTTATCTGCAAAGTAGTCAGAGAAACCTTCTATAAACTCTAGCCACTTGGCTTACCTCTCTGAAAGTTTGTTCTAACTCTCAAGATGCTTTAATGACTCATGGTCAGCATAAATAATAAACTCTTGCGGCAGCTAATAGTGTTGCTAGATAATAAGAGCTCAAAAAATAGAGTACAAACTCTTTTTTGTATATAGAGTAGTTCAAGGCAGTACTACTAAGCTTCTTATTGTTGTAAGTGATGGGTCGTCGTTCTTGCATTAGGATGGTGCCAATTCCAATGCCTGACACATCATATTCTAATGCCTGATCACATTCTAATTCAAAGGGCTTATCAAAATCTGGTAATGATAGGACAAGGGCAGAGATGAGCTTCTCCTTGATTTCCTTGAAGCTATGTTCAACTTGGTCACTCCATCTAAACCCATCATTCTTCTTTGTCAGCTTAGTCAAGGGAGCAGCTATGGTATTGAAGTTTTTAATGAATCACTTATAAAAAGAAGCTAGTTTATGAAAACTTCGAACTTCAGTGACATTCTTTAGCATCGGTCACTTCTAAATAGCTTGAATCTTTTCCTCATCTGCTCAGATTCCTTCTCTAGATACCACATACCTAAGAAAAACCACTTCGCTCTAACAAAACATACACTTCTTCAAGTTCCCAAATAACTTCTTGGCTCGTAATATTTCAAAAATAGCTTGAAGATGTTGAACATAATTGTTTAAGTTGACATTGTACACCAGTATATCATCAAAGTACATGACTACGCATCGTCCGATCAAATGGTGTATTACATGGTTCATAAGCCTCATAAATGTTCTTGGCACATTTGTAAGTCTAAACAACATAACCAACCATTCATAGAGACTATGCCTAGTCTGAAAGTCAATCTTCCACTCATCTTACGGTCTCATGCGAATTTGGTGATAGCTACTTCGCAAATCAATCTTAGAAAATACTTTGGCGCTATGAAGCTCATCCAACATGTCATCAAGCTTTGGTATTAATTATCTATACTTAACAGTGATACGATTAATTGCTTAGCTATCAATGCGCATGTGCCATGAACAATCTTTCTTTGGGACAAGCAGAGCTAGTATAGTACAAGTGCTCATGCTTTCCTTCACATATCCTCGCTCTATGAGCTCATTTACATGTCTTTTTAGCTCGATAGCCTACTCAAAGTTCATTCTGTATGTAGGATAGTTTGGCATGGCAATACCGAGCTACAGATCAATACAGTATTCTATGCTTAAGACTGGGGTAATCCTTTAAGTAGTTCCTTGGGAAATAAGTCGAAAAACTTGTTAATCAACCTTTGGGTTTCATCTGGAACATCATTTAGATCTCTCATCTCCAGTAATCTTCTAATTAATAGAAACATAGGCTCTTTGGCTTTCTCAGTAGCTTGGAGTTCTCTTCGATTCATCATTATGGCCTTCTTCTTACTTGCTCAGGTGAGCCAATTATGGGTCTCATTTACTTGGGTTAGGGTTATAGGTTGTAATACAATCTTCCTTCCATCCTTAACAAAGGCATAAGTGTTCTTATACCCATCATGATAAGAATCAGGCTATTAGACCTTTAACTTGGAGCCAAGCTTAAGGTCTTAAAGGACTAGAAAGGCGAATTTTCCTACTCCAATCAACTCCTACGGAAGTCGAGTTGATCTATGATGCTGGATAACTCCCTATCCTAACAATTAACTTTGTCTGCTTTTGGCCACAATTCGCATTATCTTGGCATCAAAGTAGAGGTTTCGTTTTTGGTAAGCTATATTTGGGATTTCCGAAGTAGTGTTTGTCATCATAGTTTACCAGAGTTGTGAAAAGGAATATTGAAATATTCTAAGCTAATAATATGGCGCAGTAACTTATTCTTAAGTACCATGTTACCTTATTTTAAACTCTTGAAAATAGAGCAAGTTTCTGTACTATGACTTATTTAAAGTATAGCTACTATAGTTACAGGTTACTAAGTACCTAGTTTGAGGAGTGTGTATGTTGCTTAGTTAGAAGAAATAAAACTAAGAACATCTTAGAATCAAAAGGTATGATATTTAAATTTGTTAAAGAAATGATAAACCCAAGTGTTAATACTAAAATTGGAGATGACAACAGTGGAGTTATCCACTATGGTCGACAACACCAGAATACTACCAGAATACTTCCAGAAGTACCAATAAGAGACTAGATGATGTAGCTAACCTCTTAGTGGACCTGAACAAAGCCATTCATGCAATGGCCTATTGCCTTGCTAGTGTTGTTTAGAATACCCCACAGGCTGCTCGACTTGTTAAGGGATAGATCCCAGCTCAACAAGTTCGAGGCGAAGGAATAGGTAAATAAGTGAGAAGAAGGATTGACTTAGGAAACTTGGATGAAGATGAAGAGGAAAAATATAATGAGGAAGACGAATGAGCTCAAGCACCCTAAGTTGCCAACAATGTAAAGCTTCAAATCCTAAGCTTCAATGGTTCTAGAAGTGCGAATGATTATTTGGATTAGGAGGAAAAGGTAGAACATGTTTTTGGTTATTACCAATATAAAGACTACAAGAAAATAAGGACCATTGCTGTTGAGTTCTCTAAATATGCCATTATGTGGTGGAAAAACTTTCAGGTCATGAGAAGATGAGAAGGATACAGAGAGATCAATACTTAGCCTGAGATAAAGAGATTACTTATAAACAAGTTTGTGCCAAATACCTATTTATAGGACACTTTTTCTCAACTTCAAGAACTGAGGCAAGGAGGCCAAACTATTGATGAGTATGTTTAAGAATTCCAAATGCTTATAATTTGCTGTGAAGTAGATGAACCATTAATGCAAATAGTCTTTAAGTTCCTTACTGGGTTGAGAAGTGATATCCGAGACATTATAGAACTTTAGCAATTTACTATAATGGATGAAGCTATATGGATAGCCCAACGAGTAAAGAGGCAAAGAAGAAATGGAATGCCAACCCGACCCCTAGTAAGCTAACTTAGTCAACCAAGCTGACCTGTTCAATTGAGCCAACCTAGCTAAGGAAGTTATCGAGCTCAGTCAAGTACTAAGCCAACTAGAAAGGTTCATGTTCAAGCTGAACAAAAGGGTTGAGTTAACAGTAACGTGCTGATCTAAACATGCGACAAGGGATAAGGATTTGGAAGAAAGACAAGCTAAATCAAGTACTTCAAGTGCTAGGGGGTTGGGCATATGGCTACTTTGCATCCAAATCGATGAACCATGGTCATTAAAGGAGACGTCTCGAAGCTTGAAGTGGATAGTACTAACAAGGAAGCTAAGGAAGAAATTATTTACGAGAAAGAAACTTCTCAAGAAAATGAACTAGTAGAAGAAGATGTGTTTGCCAAAGACTTAAATTAGTTTATCTTAGTTGTTTAACATATAATAAGTTTGGAACCAACACTTGAGGAAGAGTAGAGAGAAAATTTGTTCCATATCATGTGCAAAGTAAATGATCAGGTGAGTACACTTATTGTAGATAGTAGTAGTTGTACCATTGTGGCATCTGCACCAATGTGGCATCTGCCAACCTAATCGAGAAATTGAAGTTGCTAACTATAGTACATCCAAAGCCATGCAAGTTGCAATGGTTGAATAAGAGAGGTGCACTACATGTCACTCAGCAAGTACTATTGTCGATCTCTATTGGGAATTATTTTGATAGGATCCTTTATGACGTATTACCCATGTGCGCTTTATAAGTACTACTTAGTCGACCCTAGTTATTTGACCAGAAGGTTATGCATGATGAATTTTGAAACACTTGTGTATTTGAGAAAGATGGAAGGAAGGTTATTTTGAATCCCATAACACTGAGTCAAGTTAGCAAGTTACAGCTAAACTTGCTCAAAGATCCAACAAGGCATTAGCATTGAGCAGAGCCAACCTTTAAGAAGCTATAAAAGTTGATATGCCAACTTTCATGTTGGTTAGAAGACTAGTAGAGTTGAAGGAACAGATTGAACTACCTATTAAGGTGAGAGGATTGCTAGACAACTATGTTGACAAGTTTCTAAAATCGTTGTCAAAAGGTTTGCTACTGTTCAGAGGAATTGAATACTACATTAACTTGATAGCCAATACTGCTTTGCCTAATAAACCAACTTATCAAACGAGTCCTGAAAAAGCTATTGAACTCCAAAGATAAGTCAATGAACTACTAGAAAAAAGGGTATATGAGGCAGAGCTTCAATCCCTACGATGTTTTCGTGCTCTTAGTGTTGAAAAAAGATGGTACCTGGGGAATGTATGTTGATAACTAAGCCATAAACAAGATCATGATTAAGTATCGTATCTAATCCCTAGGTTGGATGACATGCTGGATGAACTGAGTAGAGCTAAGGTCTTCAGCAAGATTGATCTAAAGTCTGGCTACTATCAAATTAGGATGAGGCCTGGAGACGAGTGGAAGATTGCTTTTGAAACTTGGCATGGACTCTACTAGTGGATGGGAATGCCTTTTGGCTTGTCGAATGCCCCGAGTACTTTCATGTGACTAATGAACCATTTCCTAAGAAATCTAATTGAGAAGTGTGCCATAGTATACTTTGATGACATCATAGTATTCAGTGCCAATACGCCAAGTCACTGTGAGCATCTCTATACTGTATTAGATGTGCTGCAAGCAAGAAATTATTTGGCAACCTGAAGAAGTGTTACTTCTACTAAGAAGAAGTGGTGTTTCTAAGCTATATAGTAAGTGGAGGAGGTTTGTAAGTGGATGATGAAAAGATTTAAGCAATTGTCAAGTGGCCGACTTCAACCACTTGCGTTAATGTGAGAAGTTTCTATAGATTAGCATCCTTTTATAGAAGGTTTATTAGGAATTTTAATACCATAGCCATACCCTTAACTGAGCTAGCGAAGAAGAAAATTGAATTTAGCCCTTATCCGAGCTAACTAAGTTGACGAAGAAAGCTGACCAATTGCTTACCTCAACAAGAAGCTTAGATGACCTCAATCAAACTACTCTATATACGACAAAGAACTCTTAGCCTTTATTCGAGCACTCCAAGTATAGTAGCATTATCTATTGTTGAGAGAGTTTGTCATTTACATCGATTATGAGTCTTTAAGGTACCTCTAAAGTCAAATTAAACTGTTGAAGTGGTAAGTGAGGTAGATTGAATTCCTTAAAGGATTCAACTTTATGATTAAGTATAAACAAGGCAAGAGCAACGCAGTTGTAGATGCTTTATCAAGGAGACATGTACTCTTGACTGAACTGTAAGCTAGGTTATTTGGGTTTGCAAGTAGAAAAGAAAAATATCTGCAAGACCTACATTTTGGATCTATACATGGGTAATGTGCAAATGGAAGAACAACAGATGATTATCATGTAGAAGATGGTTACTTGTTCCAAAGTGGAAAGTTATGTGTGTCGACCCGTTCAATAAGGGAGTTACTTATCAGGGAAGCCCACAATGGAAGGCTCTCTAGATATTTTGGGGAGAGAAGAACATATTAGTTATTAAGTGGATGATTCTTTTGGTCAAGAATGAGCCAAGATGTGCATTGAATTGTTAAGGGTTGTGTTGCATGCAAAAAGGGCAAATGTTAAGCCAAGTAAGGGAAAGCAATGCTTTTGCCTATCTGGATCAGATCCTGGATTGAGTTGAACATGGACTTTTTCCTCGGATCACCTAGGACTATCTGAGGCAAAGATTTCGTAATGTTCATTGTAGATAGATTCAGTAAGATGGTACACTTTGTACTCTGCTTAAAGACTAACGATGCTTTCTGCTATTGCTTTTTTCTTTTTATAGGAAATTGTTTGGATGCATAATGTGCCAAAAAGTCTAGTCTCAAATAGAGACTTAAAGTTCCTAAGCCATTTTTAGAGAACTCTATGGCATCAGATGGAGACTAAACTACTATACAAAACCTCTTGTCACCCCCAAACTGATAGTGAAATAGAAGCGGTCAATCATACTTTGAGATCATTGCTTCGAGCTGTACTAAGTAAGAACTTGGCTGATTGGGACGTTTGTTTGCTCATGGTAGAATTTGCTTACAATTGTATAGTACATGACACCACTAAGCAAACCCCTTTTGAAGTCATCTATGGCTTTAATCCTGAGCTACCCCTTGATCACACCCCTGTTCCCATATCCGAGCAAGAAGACCTTAACGCAAGAGCTTGAGTAGAGTCCCTACAATACATCTACGACAAAGTTACTAAAAAAATCAACTAAGTTATTAAGAAAATGTGAGAAAAGGTATAGTTTCAACTCGAAGACCTAGTATGGCTACACTTAAGGAAGGAGAGATTCCTGAGTAAGAGAAAGAACCTTTCCGTTCGAGCTGAAGGCCCTTTCATAATCTTCTAGAAGATCAACGATAATGCCTATAGGTTAGAACTACTAAAAAATTATGGGGTCTCAAACATTTTCAACATTACCGACCTCAATCCCTATCACCTTGAAGGAGAATTGAATAGAGACCAGTAGGATTTGATCCTAAATCCAAATCAACCAAGAAGGAATGATAGGAATCAAGCTACTGGACTTTTGACCTACAACCGAGCTCGAGGTCTTGAAGGATAATTCTCTTACTCTAGCCAACTCTTACCAAAGCCGAGTTGATTCATGTTGCAGACCAATTCCCTATACCGACCGAGTGATTGCACATCTCTTAGAGATTATGTGCCAACTAGATGAATGCTCTGCTTGCAGCCTGCCCCTTTACATACCACCGATCAATTATATCCAAGCTAACTCTAAGCTCGGCCACATTGGTGCCGAGAAGAGGAAAGCTCCATCACTTGTCCATAGCCATTCCTTTAGGGATGAATCCACTTTGGATTAGCATCCCTACTCAACGTCCCTATTCGGTACCTCGACTCGGCAAGATTTAAGCTAACCATATAGAATTTTTTTTTCTACTAGAAAGTTACCTACTTAGAGTGAGCTACATTTTCGAGCAACTATATATAGAATCTTCTGTAGAGAAAAGTTCCTTTTGTTGTATTTTCCCATATACCCTTCATTATTCCTTGTATCTTATTCTTTTTAGACACTAACCTTTTTGGTCTTTTCTATTTTAAGTGGGTTACCCTAGTTTTATAGGTATAAATATCCTTTGTACATGTATTCACACATAATCTTATTGACATCAATAAACTGGATATTCCTTCTTGTGAACATTGCTCTCGTTAGCTTGTTTGCTCTTTCTCAATCTTATCCTAATCATTAAGCAAGGATAGGTGGTGAATAACTTCATTGAAACTTCTCGTACGTAATATCGAGTTATGTTATGAGTCCTCAAAAGTTCCACTGGTGCGTCATATCCTTTGAAGCTATTTGTAAGTTTACTTATCTTCTTCTTTTTTGTTTCTCATGCGCTTCCCATTACTTATTTCAAGCTTTCAGCAACCTTGGACCAATCTCAGCAACCAGCCTTGTCTGTTCTTAGCTACTATCCACGTTACGTCATGAGTAACACGTTGGTCAAATAACCAAGATTATCTAAGCAACAAATGTGAAGCTCCTATAGGAACGACATCGCACACTACTCCGTCCTTGTATGCACTCTCAACACTGAACGGCACGGTTACTTGTTCAATCACGTGCAAAGCTGTCACGAACTGAGAACGGTCTAGTCGTGGCAAATACCGTATATTGTATAAAGAACTCTTCACACAATATACAAGGCTCTACAACATACCAGCTTATTAGAAACACATAGATTCAAAGGTTATCATCACATAACATATTTATATAACATTTAAACTGTAAAGTTTACAGTAAGCAATAATTTAGCACATCTAAGTCTATATTACTAACAAAACAAAAGTACATAAGTAAAAATCTGTATAATCGATTCTATCATTACACTGAATGGCCCGCTCTTGCCTAGGTCCCCAAGCCAACCTTTAGTATCCCCTGACCAGCCTCAACGAATAAGCTATCTTGCCATAAAAGTCTAAGGGGGGTATAAACCTAAGCTTAGTGAGCAAAACCCTTTGCCACATCAAAAAAAAGTTATAAATACATTATATTTATGCATATGAATGAATGATCAAATAGAATGTCATACAATATGTATAGTTAACTAGTCAATATACGCAACTCAGATTTAACGTCCTCCAAAGTTAGGTTTAGAATATACATGGCACTAGTCAGATCCGAGTATTATACTAAAACTTACTATACTAAAACTTACTTTACTACCGAACTCCACGTTCCGTACTTAAATCAAACAAGTCCCTTATTCTCATAAAAACCAAGTTTTAGTATAATCGAGAGTAAGTTCCCGTAGTCTACACTCACCCTTAAACGAAGGCCTCTAGACTAGACCCTTCACCAAGCGGTTGGTACCTCTAATGTCTAATATTCCCTTGGGCCAAGGTAAGGTCATTTTATATGAGTACACCATACAGAACAAATAAATTTATAATAACAACCCCTGAATGGCCTCTCTCTACTTCCGTGTGATGTGACGACCGGAATTATGTCTATGCAAGGCATGTTGATGCATATACCGGTTTCTTCTTATGAGCCAAGTATAGTTAAGTTCAATTATGATGTGACCATCCAATAGCACATACGATCATTATCTATACTACCATACAACAAACAAATTATTATTCATACTTAAGGTAAATTCACAATTCAGCACATAATAATATAAATAAGTATTTCCCGACCCCACACAATAATCAATTTAACAACATCATGTAAGTTCACTATCTACAATCACATACAAGTATAGAATCATAAGGTAAATACTCACTCAGCCATGATGACTTGCTCTAGTCATAGTAATCAATTGGAAGATCTTCGCTTATATTAGGATCACCTGATCATTACAATATAATAATGATAATAAGCAATTGAATTAACCAATGATTCTAAATATCTATTTACCAAGTCTACTTAGATTACTATCAATTTTTATCCAATTAAACTTCATCATTAGTCGTATGTAACTTTTTCATTCTATTTCCGATATTTATGAACTTATAGTCGTTTTTCATTGTTTTCGAATACACGTTCACATGGTGATGTCCGTCTTGGATGTTAAAACCCGTGTTTAACGATATGGACTAAATTTATTGAAATGTTAACTATTGAAACTTGAATATTCTTATTAGCTAGTTTTATGTTTTACTTTAATAGTTAATAATTTCATTAGTCATTAATTCTTACACTTAGATAATCTTATGGTTTACTATTTTAGAGGCTTATGTCACCCCTTATGTCATCATTTGATTATGTCATTACTTATATCATCCATTATATATGTATATTTATCCTTATGTATTCATATACCTTACACATATGTTATGTATATACTTATACTTCTAATATATTAGTATGTATACTTATATACTTATACTTGTACGTATACTGGTACATATACTCATACATACATACAGTTATATATGTATTTTCATACATATTTTCGTATGCCTAATGTTCCCACTTAAGAAAGCTTCACAAATTTCAAATTTTTGCACTTTAAGGGTATATTTAGCAAGGTATATGTATGTATAGTTAGTATATACCTCATTTTAGGTTATATACATAATGGGTACTTATGTACAAGGGTCTCAATACATGTCTTTATCAAGTGTGTTCCTATGTTCACATGCTTAAGTATATATATATATATGTTTTCTTCTTCCAATTATCTAAGGATTCCTATACATCTAAGTATGAATATGGAGCTTCCACTTACAACAAAACATATGCATATATTATACTAAATTTCTACACTAACCTAACTTATACAACTAACTGCTACATAAGATAGAAAATCATA
Organism: Lumnitzera racemosa; assembly: GCA_024138005.1. NCBI lineage: Eukaryota > Viridiplantae > Streptophyta > Magnoliopsida > Myrtales > Combretaceae > Lumnitzera > Lumnitzera racemosa. The sequence continues at coordinate 47,673,866 of JAMXBC010000012.1, read as the reverse complement.
TGATAACATACCTTTTTCTCCTTGGTTTATAATAGTCGGAATTGTAAAAGTGAAGTAAGAAAGTGTTTGGAATTAAGGGAGCAAGGGGGTCACAATTTTGGTGAGGAAGAAGAAAAGGTGTTTTGTTGTCTTAATTTGTATTTTTATAAAAGAAGTTAGTAGGGTCTAGATGATGGAAAGGAGTGGATAACAACATGGAAAAGAAAAGGGGGAAAATCCAAAAGAAAAGAAAAGAATTCAATAGAAAGAAAGGGAAGGTTCTAGTGTGATAATGGCAAATTTGTTGACTTTTCAATATGTTGACTTAGTTAACCTTTCAAAATTACATGTAATCTAAGTGTACATAATGAAGTAATTAGGGAAAATTAGGAAGAAAATTAAGGAAATGAAAGGAAATATAGGGTTTATTGAATTGATTAGTAAGAACAGGTAATGAGATCTTCCTTTAAGTATTTATATCCTATATAAATCATTTGATAAGCCACTTAATGTAATTATGATGAAAAGTATCATTTAGGGTACTAATACTTACTATATGCGGTATAAGCATCATCTAAACATTTAACTCTATATAATACTAACCTAGTTATATAGTTGGAAGATGGATGTAATCTACAATGCAATACCTTAGTTTCTAAAGGATTGCTTTAGTATTATATGTATTTATGAATGATTAAAAGTTATCTTTGATCTTTTACTAATGATTTTGAAAGATAGTGAGGATATATTATCAATTAGTGTTTTATAGTAAGTTATGATGAATTAGTACTTTTATATCCTTAAAGTTATATTTTTAAGATTTTTATCACTTTCTGATGAAATCTGTAGTGTTTAGATACATTTAGGGTATAAAAGTTTTATACATGATTGAATCTTCAATTATTACCTTAAGGTTTTTATCTTAACTAGCCTTGTCAACCCTTAGAAATATCTAACACACTTGAGTCTACTTCAGATGTTAAGTCAAAAAAATTTAGTGGTTCATAAAAGCACCTTTATCATGAAGCTAATATAGCTCGTAAGATTGGAGATGCTTATAGGGCAGTAAACCAAACCTCTGCACAAAGGACTGTACAACTATGTTAGTACAACTTCCTTCATCCACTATGATTGTACACAACTGTCATTTGATAGTACACTTAGTATAGAATAAATTTTCCCTTTAGTCTTCTTTGAAGTTCGGTAAAGAAGTCAATGCCCGTCTTAATATTAGGGTCATCATTTCTCCCTAGTCAGCATAGACATAGGTCTCCTCTTCCTCCTCGATTTTGGCATTTCTAACATCCTTCTCCTCCTTGAGCTCACTCTCATCGATGATATCTACTACATCTCCTCAAAGCACCATAACACGTTAGTCTAAACACTTAGTAGCCATATGTCCAGACCTAAGCATATAAAGCACTTCACCTAACTAGTTTTCCGTCCGAAGGTTTACCTTTTTTCATATGTCCTTGAGGTCGGTCTAGCCTCAGTTTGACTTGATTGGCCTGTTTGGCCCTACTACCCGTTCGACTATCATCAGATTGGTAATTCCTCTCCTCGACTCAGTATGGTCTCCTTGGCTTGGCTTAAATAGGTTAACACAGAATAAGTCAGCTCAAAGCACTTCTTCTCTATTTTTCGACCTTCTGTGCAATCTTAATTGCCTCCTCTAACATATAAAACCTCTACACCTTCACAATATTGCGAATCTTATATTTGAGTCTAGAAATGAGTCTTGATACTATGCGAGCCTTTTGGTTCTTCTACATTAGCTTAGATCATAAGCATCTAGAACTATCTCACGTAATCATCAACAGATCAACCTCTTTAGCAAAGTTCCTGCAACTTTGCAAATGTATCCTATAAGTAGGTCTTAAGGATAAATCCACCCTTTAACAATCTCTTCATCTCATCCTAGGTTCTTACATCTCGTCTTCCATATCTTGCTCTGGTTACATTTAGATTTTTTACCACATAATGGCATACTAAGAGAACTCAAGTGCAGCAAGTTGAACCTTCATAGCATCTGTAAATCCATAACAATCAAACACCTTCTCCACCTTCTCTTCCCACTCCAAATATTCATCAACATCTCCATTTCCACTAAAGGGTAGAATTTAGACCTTAATATTGTCAAGTCCTCGAGGAGCTGGGCATCTTCACTTTCATGTTTGATAATACTCGACCCCTACTTCTTCCCCTTCATCAGTCTCCACATATACTTCTTCATCATCCTCTTCTATCCTTCTAACTCTAGCCTTTATCTAGCAACTTGATTTACCCTTGCCATAGCCTCTCCCTAGAACATTTTCGGGTGGGCTGCGTTGTAGCATACCCTGGGGTTATTACCTATTAACTTTCATTGCGATGACCAAACTCTCAACAAGGTTAATGAGCCTATCAAGTTTGTCATCAACTGACCTATGAGTGTTACTACCATTTTGAACACGATTGGGTTGAGCATCTCTACTCTAGTCTCCAACAACACCTTGAACACTTGATTCCAATATGGTGTAATATTTCCTTAATAGATTAACAACACAATATACGGGAAGACAATGCTACCTTGTTATCCAAAACTTTGACTAACACACTCATAACCTTAACACCTAATAATCACTTGAACAAATCGAAAATGAACTTTCTCTATTTTATTAGTGAAAAACAGAGTAAGAATAAAGTAGCAAAGAACTTCACTTTCCCACATACACAAATCTCTACTATACAGCTCATAACTTCGAACTACTCCACACAAACATAGTGCAATAGCTACGAAAGGAACACAGCAGGCACTAACAGTAAGTGAACCAAAACTTCACTGCAACTTCATACACTCTCTCTCAAAACCATACTCTAATACCAGGGAAACTGATGCGTCTTCAAGGTCAAACATACAGAGGAGCAACACAACATTAATGAACAGAAAGAAAACAAAGGAAAAGCTAGTAAAGTCCAAGCAGCTACCAATTGAATATGACATACAAATTGATCTTACTCAACCTACAATTCACTGGTTATAACTCACAAGTTTGAACTAAAGAGTCACTTACCACTACTCCTTGCTAAAAGGAATAGATAAGTGTTGAAGGGTAATGAGAATACTAGGGTTGCTCCAAGAGAAACTTAAATAATATTCTGATAATGAAGATTGATCATTTGCATACATTTAGTGCGGGTTTATATACCCACTCCATTATCATTACTTTACATGTATGAAAAGACAAAAGGGTATTTTATAAATATGATACATAAAACATGCTAAAAAGGGTAAAAGAGATAAAGAATATCCTGTATGGATAAGTAAAGAATCCTCTTGGAATACTATGCTAGAAGATACGTATCATATGGTAGCTGGTCATCCTGAATTATAGTACAAATTGGAAGAAATGAAGAAAAGAGGGATTCTATAGCCAGGGACTGACCTGATTTGGATTAGATTAGAGCTTAATCAGTCTTTCATTAGAAGGTAATCAACTTGGGTTAGGGTCGGATATCGGTAGTTAGCTTGGATTGTCTTTGGGGTTGTCTGCTTGGATGTTCTGTGATGACACAGCTATTTTGCAAGTTTGGTATACGTGATAGCTTGGTAACCAAGTTAGTAGTAGAGGGAAACATAAAGGTCAGGATAGGAATTCTCGTCTAGGATTGGGCTTTGAGATAGTATTCTTCGGGTGAGTCCTTGGAGTCCTCTAGCTCGACTATGTATGATCTGTTTAGGAAGTTGATTCCTATGATCGTATGTGATGTTTGCATTACATATGGTTTCTTATGCATAATATATGGTTAAAGACTTATTTGCTCTTGCTTGTTTCTAATTAAGGCTAGGTAAAAAGACTGTAAATCATGTAACAAACCAAATTAAAAAAAAAAGACGGGCTTTTTTACAATTAATTTGGTTCATGGTTTAGTTTTGGTGTAGATTACCCTTCACAAAACCAAATCGAACTAGTTAACTATGAGAAGAAAAAAGGTTGATGGCCTAATCATGTTACAATGTCTTTAAGGAAAGATGCAACTGATTTTGTGTAATTATTGATACCATATCTACAAATAGTAAATTTGTATAAATATCAGACCCTGCATATATTGTATTAAAACCATATTTCTTAAAAAGGATTAGAACAAACTAACCTCACAAGTTGCACATGAATTTTGATTCCCTTTCATTCATAGTTATTGTAATTGCATTAGTATGTATTGTATGTCTATATATATATAATTAATTAATTTTAATTGGGAGGTGAAAATTGTATAGAGGAGGAATGAGAAATAGAACCAATAATTTTCAATTAGACCAAGACTTCTATATAGCTCTACGAAGGCAACTCGAACCATCTTCTCAGCATATTTATTTTTTCCCCCTATTGATGAGATATGTTGGACCATCCTGTATCAATTATTAGCTAAGTCTTCCTAAAGCATTGAAGTGATAACATTAATAGCCTTAGTAGGTATTGTAGATAGAATGTCAATCCTCAAGGATATCATTGATTTTCCGTTATTATTCTTTTTTTTTTCTATCTTATTGCTAGTCTAATGGAGTTCACTTCAATTCTTTCTAAAGCTACAATCACATCATCTATCTTTAATTAGCTATCTAAATATCCTCTTCATTATTGAGTCATGTAGCTATGATTATGGTTGTTGTCATTTCCTCTTTAGTGTATATCAACATATAGAAAAATAAATAACATTGAGATAATGATTCAAACTATAACTGAACCATCCTTTTAGGTTAAAAAAAATTGTAAACTGAACTATAAAAATAGGTTTGATTCATAAAAAAAAATTGAACTGTTGTTATATTAGGTTAGGTTAGGTTCGATTTGATAATAGAGGGCGAACCATACTAAATAGAACTGTACTCATCCCTATTTGTAGGAGTGGAAATAATTATACTCTCATCTTATTGAATTGTGGTTGCTCACCCTTTAATATATTGCTTTTGTTAGTAATCCTATAAAGTATGGGATCGGTAAGGATTCACATGAGTGAGATCTACTTCATCTAAAGTTAATAGTGTGAAAATTCAAGATTTCAATAGAAACTATGTATTATCTTAGCGTAGACATCCCATATTTTATTTTTTACTTATTACACTAGGTTTACAAAAAAAAAAAAAAAAAGAAAGAAAATTGTAAAGATAAGAAGTGTTAAGTGTCCAAGTCAAGTTAATTAGTTGTTTAGGGTCAAATTAGGAAAAATTCAAAATATACATGCAATTTAATAAGTTCTGAACATTTTAAACTTCATTAGAAAAATAGTCCTTTAAAATATTTAGGCTCATAGAGTGAACTTTTGTTCAAATAAAAATAATGTTAACTAGACTAATTAAAATGATAAAAAACTCAAAATTTATTAAAAGAAAATTTGTGTTGAAAATCCTTTGGCATGCATATGTTTTGGGTAAAGTGTAGGCAAGTCAATTTTAAAAAGGGTTGTATTGAATTAGGCTTAGGCTTAAGAGCTTAATTTAAGTTTGGCCTAGGTAGAAAAGACAAAGTATTTATTAAGCGCAATATATGCTGAGAACAAAAACCAACATAGCTGGTTAGGGCATGTACGTAGGGGCTCTAAGTAGAGGGTTTGAATCCTAACATGCGAGCATAGGGGAGTTGCCATTTTTTTTCTTCCTTTTTCCTCCTGCTGAGAAAATGTAGGAAAGGGAAGAAAGAATATAGCTTAGAACCTGATTCTAGCCTAAAAATTTTATCAAATCTTCTGTATTTTTTAGTGGATTTATTTGCAACATTAGTAAATCATTATCAAAAGGATTGAATCTATCAAAGACTATAGAGTAGAATCTATCAAAGACTATAGATTAGTCTATCAAAATGAAAGAAAGGGAAGAAAGAGTAAAGCTTAGAACCTAATTTTAGCCTAAAAATTTTATCAAATCTCATGTGTTTTTTAATGGATTTATTTGCAATATTACTAAATCATTATCAAAAGGATTGAATCTATTAAAAACTTGGCCTAATATCCATATAAAAAAGATTTGATAAAATTGAAAAGTGTAAGCTTTATCTATGGTTAACTCATCTTGATTTAAAGCTACAAAATAGATTCAAATCATAAAGCCATAAAAGATTGAGTTCGAAGGAATAATTAGAACTCGAAATTTCACTCGCACATAATCCCTATGCTCTACTATAGCACATGACAGCAGCCTACAACACCTAACAATAATACATCAAGCGCCTAACATCGTTAACATAGCAATTAACCATTCCTTCTCCCATTACCAACATAGACTCCATACACACACAACAACGATAACATGTAGTATAGTAATAACATCTACACAAGAACAAATAAACCCCATTCGCATGCACCACCTAAACTACTCAACCCACGCAGTAGCCAAACCAAGCTCGACAACTACTCTTCAACCCTCTTCTCTCTTGTATGACTACCCTTGCATGACACAACTAGCCTTTGCCCAAACTTGCAATAGTCATTGCCAACCCATACTGTCACATATCAACTGCAGCTACATAAGCATGCCCAACACCAATGATACGCTACGTCGAGAGCTAACAAAGGTGACAGTATTGGGGTGAGTACAAGCTTACAAAAAGCTTGAAATGAAGGGTAATGAAATGCAAAAATTAGAACAAGTAAATTAATCGAACAAGGAAAAACTACCAACGTTCCCGAAGATATGAGCATTGAGGAAACTTCGTAAGCTCACAAAGCTAACTCAATATGATGCAGGAATAACTTGATAAGGTCACTTACCACCTAACCTTACTTAAGGGTTAGGATAAGTATAAAAAGAGGTAAGTAAGCACACTTAGCTTACGAAGAGGGAGTATATTCAATATCAAATATAAGATGATCCTTATGGCTACATGTATATTCAATACATATTACAAGGGTATTTATGCTTGAAATATTAAGGCATCCTGCCTAAAATGGAAAAGACAAAAATGGTATTATTTAAAAGAAGTAATATATAAGAAATAATAAAAGGGCACAAATGAAATTCAAGAAATCAATGATTAATGTAGTAAAATCCTTTCATGTGAGATTGGACATGTAGTAACAAGTCATTGGAGATGCTCCTAGTAGAAATAAAAAAATGGTACGATTAGGATGGAGGTCGCCAAGCAAAGGTTATAAGCCTTACAACTAACCATTCGAGGTTTCAATCAATTGAAAGACTTGATCGAGCCTAAATTATAAAGTAAAACTAGAAATATTAGGAAAATAATCTCGTAAGATTAAATTTAAGAAAATAAGCAATAAAATAAAAAAATATAAAAATTCTAAATATCAAAAATGCGTAAAATGCATTTCGATAATTAACGAATCGCTCAAGATAAATTATATGTATACTAAAAATCATAAAATAACCTAAATAATATTTACGAATATTTATTTGTACTATATATGAATTTAAATGTATGTAGAAATACGCATAATTACTTAAAATACGCGTAATGTGCTAAAATCATACTAAATAATTAAAGAAAATTCATAATTAATTAAGGGAAAATAAAGAAAAATCAGAAAAAATAATGAATGATCCAGATATAGGTCGTGGCAGCTAGGAAAAAAAAGAAAAAAAATCAGCCAATTAAATTAAGACAACACAAAAGCCAAAAATTAAGGAATAAGACAATTGTCATGTCCAATTTAATGCACAGTAAATTCTCTAAAGCTCTATAAATAATGAAAAAATTTAGAAACTCATTTAGATAGTTAGAAATCAGAGAAAATTTGGGAGAGGTGAAAATTGAGAGAAAAACCAAAGGAAAAAAAAAAGAAAAGGAAAACTGTGCAGCTAGGGCCATAAAGGAGAACCCAGACCCGATGAGCAGCTGGGAATGGACGGCCACCACCACCACACGGTGGTGGCAGTGCCCAGGTGGGCCGACACACCCAAGGCAGCCGGTGGTGGCTGGAGCAACCCAGATCGGTGAGTCCGATTTCCAGCCCGATTTTATGTAATTTTTTAAAAACAGTAAATATTATTAGAAAATTATGAATTTTGTTATTCTGAAATATTTTTGTATGTAGTTTTTAGAAAAAATATTATTTTAATGAAAATATATCTCGTGATATAGGGTCTTTAACAAATAATACAAAACCAAACATGTTTCGATTTAGAAATAAATGACCTTAGGAGTGTAATTTTAAACCCAAATTTTTTGTGTAGATTACTTAGATGATATAAAATAGTGCTATCAAGCCCGTTTTCAAAAATTAATTTTCAAAATTTTTAGATAATTTTTAGGCCCTAAAATGAGGCATAAAATGAGTAATTTAGGGTTAATTAAGTAATTAAATGGTTAATTACTGATTTAGTGAATAAGTATGTGTTTTAGGATGTTGAAATCTGATGGAATATGATACTTATAGCATTTAGGGTGTTAGATGTAATTATTAGGTTAATTATGTAGTAAATAAGTAATATGGAAAAAATAGTACATTTTATGTTAATTTTGTTAATTAAGGTAATTACGTGTAAAATTTGATTTAGGATGAATTTAGACATTTTGAAATGATAATTGATGTTGGGAGATAGTAATTAGAGTAATAAAAATATTAGATGTGTATTATACACATAATAAGTCATAATACATAATACATAATTATTAGAAATATAATAAATAGAAAATATTAGAATAAAAATTGATATTATGATAAAAATAAAAATATACAATAAATCTGATAAGAAACTTGAATTTATGTAATTATATGAAAAATGTAAAAAAAAAATTCTCACATCAGGAGTGAATTCGGTACACTAATACGGATTTAAGTGTACCGGCTAAAATAAAATACTGAATAGGGGTAAGGATGATATTTAGAAGATCGGGAAGTAATGTGATTAATTTCACATTATGAGTTAAAACGAATTTCTAGGGTTCGAGTATAAAACAATACGTAGAAATCGAACTAGAATCTAATTTAAAAATCGATGCAAAAACCGAACCCGAATCTAACCCTAAACTGAGAATACTTGTAAAAGACTTAAGACCTAGATAATTAGGCATATTAAACCCTAAACAAAACATAACAATAAGTGTTATAGGATAAAACGAACCTATAACAGTTATATGAAAAACTGAAACCACGTTTGTGTTATAGGGATGATCGGCGATGGCCTGAGCAAATCGGACCTCGAGTGAGTAAGCGAGGAGTCGAGGTAAGTTAGGATTAATATGATGTTGTATTTTGGAGGCTTAAGATTATGCTTGGTTGTGCTTGTTAGATAGTTGGATGTGTGCATGTGCTTGATTATGGGTGATGCTATGATTCTGTTTGTTACTCAGGTATGTATTGTATGATTTATATGAAATGATTGATCATCGTAAACTGGACTTAATCAAATATACGACCAGTAATCATAATCGGACATACATGGCAACCCGTTAAGAGAACTTAGGACTCTCCGGCCAAATACCGACCCCTTCGAAAGGGATAGCACAAGATTGCAATTGGTCCCTTCTTCATCCTTAGTCGAACTAAGTGACAGGAGAGGAGGTCACAGCAAGGTTGAAGACAATGGTTTGAAGGTAGTCGCGGGAGGAGCGAGGTCTCCATTACACAAGCTTAGGTTTGGTCATGAGCTGTTGCATTAATGGTAACTCCTTAACCCAGATTAGAGCAGACGCAATTTCTCTAATCTCACAACGGGCCAGACAACGTCGTGTAATGACATTTGCTTGCACATGCATTGCACCTAATAAGTTGATCGAAAACCTTATTGTGTTTATGGTATAGTTTTAAGTCCTCCATCCTAACTTACTAAGCTGTGGTTGCTCACATCCCTATAGACGTCGTGTAAGTGCTGGCTAAGAAGCAGCAAACAACTACTTTGAAGCTAACAACTGCTGGATCCCGGGGAGTGAGGAAAAACATTGAAGAATCAACACATATGTTATTACTTTTCATTTCTGATTAATGTAATAACTAAATTATAGTGATTATATATAACTTTTCTCACTTTCTTAGGTAAATGAATTATTTAAATTACAAACTGTTTACTTTAAAGCGGGTTAGTCGTGGACGCCTTGTGTAGATCAGGTCTAAGATAGCGGTTGTAAGGCCAACTTCTATCTTAAGATGGTTTACATGGCGGGGCTGTTACGACTTTGCTGCTTCGGGGCGTGACAAAGGTGTCGAGCAAACTTGGGACCTTCCTGAGAAGATATGGGTGCAGATGTGTGCTGGGTTATCAACACCAATATTATTGAGCAAAAGGTCGGTACAGTTATGGCTAAGCATATGTATAAGGGGTTGAATTGTCAATGAAGCATATTTTAGGTTAGTACTCGACTATTGAGAGATGAGAAGTAACTCAACTCAGCATAGGGAGTTGGTCGGCAGTTATGATAAGCTCAGCTTTGGCTGGTGTTGGCTAAAGTAGTACAATTCACTTCGGCAGCCTCTAAGACCTTGTGTTCAGGCTCAAGTTAAAGGTCTAGTAGTTCAATTCCTATCATCTCCTCCAAGTTGATTTGGATTAGGGATCAAATTCAATTGGTCTTCGCACAATTCTCTCTCAATTTAGTAGAGGCTAAGATCAGTAATGTTGAAGGTGTTAGAGATTCCATATTCCTTGGGTAATTCCAGTCGATAGGCATTGTTGCTAATCTTTTAGAGTATTCTAAAAGGACCTTTGGCTCAGGTGGACAACTTGTTCTTTCTTTTGCCCAAGAACCTCTCTTTGCTCAAGTGTAGCCATACCAAATCTTTGGGTTGAAAATGTGCCGACTTCCTTGCTTTGCTCCTTTCTCTCATTCTCTTGGCAGCTTGGTTAATATACCTGGTAGCATTCTCATAAATCTGCTATAGAGACTATGCTCGAGCTCTTACATTAGGGTCATCTTGCTCAGGCATGGTTATAAGGGTAAAGTTAAGGGACAGCTTTAGATAAAGCCATAGATGACTTTAAAGGGTGTTTGTTTGGTAGTGTCATGTATAGTGCAATTGTAAGCAAATTTTACTACAAGCTAACAAACATCCCTATCGGTCAAATTCTCCTCCATTGCAACTCGAAGTAATGATCTTAAAGTACGATTGACGATCTCTATTTGGCTATCAGTTTAGGGCTCACAAGAAGTGCTGAATAGTAGTTTAGTCCCCATTCAACTTCACAAAGTCCTCTAGAAATGCTTAGAAACTTTGGATCTCTATCCGAGACTGTACTTCTCAATAAGTCGTATAACCGAATAATTTCTTGCAAAAAGAGAAAAGCAACAGCCGAAGCATCGTTAGTTTTAAAGCGAGGCATGAAATATGTCATCTGATTGAATCGATCCACGACAACCATCATAGAATCTTTGTTGCAAACAGTTCTTGACAATCTAACGATAAAGTCCATGCTCAACTCGGTCTAAGGTCAGGTTGAGATAGGCGAAGGCATTGCTTTCCCTTGTTTGGCTTAGCATTTGGCTAGGCATTTGGCCCTATTACAAGTAGCATAGCTCTCAATAATTTGGTGCATGTCTCGCCTCATATTCGGCTAAAAGAAACACCCACTCAACAACTCATATGTCCTTTTCTTCTCAAAATATCCGATAAGTTTACTAAAATGAGCTTCTCTAACAATTATCTCTCTTAAAGAACAAGTCAACATACATAACTTGCCTCCCCAAAATAGATACCCATCTTCTATGTAATAGTCATCTACTGGTCTTCCTTTGGCACATCATCTAAATATAAGACCAAAATGGAGGTCCTAAGGATATTATTCTTTAATGCTTGCAAACCTAATAGTTTGGTTTTTAACTCAATAAGAAGAACATGCCTTCTTGATAGAGCATCGGCAACTACATTATTCTTGCCTTATTTGTAATAGATCATAAGGTTGAATCCTTTTAGGAATTCAACCTACCACGCTTATCGCTTCGATAACTTGGTCTAACTTCTATGGTACCTTAAAGATTCATGATCTGTATAAATGACATACTTTTTTAGTAATAGATAATGCTTCCACACTTGAAGTGCTCAGAGAAGGGCTAAGAGTTCTTTGTCACATACTGAGTAGTTCAATTGAGGTCCTCTTAGCTTCTAGCTATGGTAAGCAATTAGTCGGCTTTCTTACATTAAGATAATGCTTATAACAAGGCCTAATAAGTCACATTTGAGCTAAAAAAATTTCTCAAAATCGAGTAAAGCTAATACTGGTGTAGAAGTCAATCTTGCCTTTACTTCAACGAAACTTCTCTCCTTAGTAAAGGGTGCAACAATGGCACTGAAGTTTCTAATGAATCTTCGGTAAAAGGATGCCAGTCTATGGAAACTTCTCACATCGACATAGGTGGTTAGAGTTAGCCATTTGACAATAGCTCAGATTTTCTCATCATTAACTTGCAAGCCTCCTCCACCTACTACATATCCTACAAATACTACTTCCTCTTAGCAGAAACAGCACTTCTTCAAATTACTGAATAACCTCTTGGCTTGTAATACATCAAGCACGGTACGGAGATGCTCAAAGTGGCTTAGCAAGTTAGCACTACACATAAAGATGTCATCAAAGTATACTATGGCACACCTTCCAATCATGTTTCTCAATATATGGTTCATCAATCTCATGAAGGTGCTTAGGGTACTTGACAAGCCAAATGATATAACTATCCACTCATAAAGACCATGCCGAGTTTTGAATACAGTTTTCTACTCATCTTTCAGCTTCATTTGGATTTGATGGTAGCCAAACTTCAGATCAATTTTACTGAAGACCCTAGCTATATTCAATTCATCCAACCTAGGAATAAGATATATATACTTGATCATGATCTTATTTACGACTCTGCTATCTACACACATACGCCATGTATCGTCCTTTTTTAGCACAAGAAGCATCGATATAGTACAAAGGCTAAAACTCTCCCTTACATAACCTTTTTCTAATAATTCAATGACTTGTCTTTAGAGCTCAATAGCTTATTTGAGGTTTATCCAATAGGTTAGCTTATTCAATAAGGAAGCGCCAGGTATAAAATCAATACAATGTTCAATGCCTTAACAAGGGGGTAGTCCTTCTAATAATTGTTTGGGAAACAAGTCAGCATATTCATCTAATAGCTCCTTAGCCTCTAGGTGCAACTTAATCTGCTTTTTTAATTCTAGTAATCTCTTGATCAACAAAAAGGTCTGCATGTTGTCCTTAATAGCTTCTCGGAGCTCGGCTTTACTCAAAATCAAAATCTTCTTGGATCCTCGAGCAAGTTTAGCTTGCAGCTTGCTAACTTAACTCAATATCATAAGGTTCAAGGTGATCTTCCTTCCATCCTTCTCAAACACATAGGTGTTCTCGAATCCATTGTGCATAACCCTTCAATCAAAAAGCCAAGGTCTACCATACAATACATGAGATGCAAACATAAGTAGTATGTCATAGAGAATTTCATCAAAATATTTTCCAATAGAGATCGGCAACTATACTTGCTGAGTGACATATAGTGCTTTACTCTCATTCAACCAATGTAACTTATACGACTTCAGGTATGAGCTAGTTAACAACTTGAGCTTTTTAACCAAGTAGACAGACACGACATTAGTGCAACTTTCACAGTCTACTATAAGCACACATAGCTGCTCATTCACCTTACATGTGTATGGAACAAATTCTCTTTTTACTCATCCTCAGTAATGGGTTCAAAACTCATGGCACATCAGACAACCAAGGTTAGCTTGTCCAAATCTTTAACAAACACATCTTCTTTAACCAATAAGGTATTAACGTCAATCACTTCTTCCACTTATTTTTCCTCCTATGGTTCCTCATATGTGTTTTCTATTTCAATCTTAGGGGCATATCCCTTGATAATCATAGTTCTTCAATTCGAATATTGGGCGATTATGTGCCCAAACCCTTAGAACCTAAAGCACTTGATCTAACTCATCTTCCTCCCAGGTTCTTGTCCATTCTCATATGTTCTCAATAGCATGTCACCATCAGTTGGTTAGCTCTTTTATTTAGCTTTTACATCCATTCTTTTACTCGGCTCAGCACTTTACTGAGCTTGTTAACTTCATTAGGCCAGTCGGCTCGACCTATTCCCCTTTTGCCTCGTTGGGTTATTCTTATAGTCTCATCTAATGTAATAAACTATTGAAACTTTACAACATCTCAAATGTGGCTCTTAATCTAGTGAGAAATCCAAATACTTTATGAGCTAATGGTTCATCTACTTCACATTGGATCATTAGTTCTTGAAACTCTAAAACATATTCATCAACAATTCAACTTCCTTACCTCAACTCTTAGAGTTGAGAAAAGGTATCTTGCAAGTATGTATCCATCACGAATCTATTTTTAAGTATCCTCTTTATTTCAAGCTAAGTATTAATTTCTCTATATCCTTCTTATCTCCTCATAATCTAAGAGTTTTTCCATCACATCGTGACATAACTTGAGAACTCTACAATAGTACCCCTCACTTTCTTGCGATCTTCATACCGATAATAATAAAAAACACGTTCAACCTTCTCCTCCTAATCCAAATAATCATCAGCGTTTCTAGAACCATTGAAGCTCGGAATCTAAAGCTTCACGTAGTCAACAACTTAGGGTACTCGAGCTTGTTCCTCTTCTTCATCGTACTCTTCTTCATCGTATTCTTCTTCTCCTTCATCATCTATATCACCTAAGTCAATCCTTCTTCATATTCGTCCTCCTACTCCACCTCAAGCTTTTCAAGCTAAGATTTGTCCTTTCACAGGTCGAGCAGCTTAAGGAATATTCTATACAACTTTGGCAAGTTGAAAGGCCAATGCATGAATAACCCTAGTCAAATCAGCTATAAGGTTAGCTATCTCATCAATTTGTTCATCTATACTTCTTGAGGTGTTCTAGGGTTATCATCTATGGTGGACAACACTACTATTGTCATCTTCAATACTAGCATTGACACTATGATTTGTCATTCTCTTCGACAAAACTCAATAACAAACTCAGATTCTAAGAAACAACAGACATGGGTTCTTCAAGCTAAACAACTCACATAAACACTTAACCATATACGAAAACTCAAATTAGCTGTTAACATAACAACTATCCCGAAGAATAGTAAACCTAACTAAAACTTGCTCCGTTTTTGTATATTCGAAACAGGGCAAAAGTAAAGTATGTGGCTATAACAAACTATTATGCCTTCTACTTAAACACTAAGAGCTAACTTTTATGTAATTACAATACACTACCACAACTACTTAAGAAAGCTCAAACACAACTTACCTAAACAAACCTCTTCTTTAATACTAAGATGATACGCCGCATCGAGAGCTAATAAGGGTGATAGTATCGAGGTGAGTCTAAGCTTGAAGAAAGCTTGAAATGAAAGGTGGTGAAATGTGAAAATTGAAGCAAGTAAACGAAATGAACAAACAAAAACCATGAATGTTTCTAAAGATATGACATACCAAGGAAACTCTATGGACTCACAAAGCTAACTCTATATGATATACAAGTAACTCGATATGACCTAGCCTTACTTAAGGGTTCAAATAAGAAAAAAGGTAAGTAAGCACACTTGGCTCATGAAAAGGGAGTATATTCAATATTAGATGTAAGATGATCCTTACGGCTACATATTACGAGGGTATTTATACCTGAAATGTTAGGGCATCTTACTTAAAATGGAAGAGACAAAAAGGGTATTACCCAAAAGAAGTAATGTACAAGAAATAATAAAGGAGTGCAAATGAAAATTCAAAGAAATCAATTATTAGTGTAATAGAATCCCTTCATATGGGGTTGGATATGTGGGAATAGGTCACTTGAGACGCTTTTGGCAAAAAAAAAAAAAAACAAGTGGTACAGTTATGATGGAGGTCACCGAATAGACTTATGAACCTTCTAAGAAGATGTGGATGTAAATGTATGCTAGGGTTCTTGGTACTAATATTGCCAAGCAGAAGGTCGGCATGGTCATAGTCGAGCAGACATGTGAGGGTTTGAACTGTTAATGGAGCTTATTTTAGTTTAATACTCAACTATTGAAGGATGAAAAGTTACTCAGCTCAATAGAGGGAGTTGGTTAGCAATGAAGATTTGCTCAACTTTGATAGAAGTTAGCTAAAACAAATGAATTCGCCTCACTAGTCCCTTAAGACCTCGCGCTTAGGTATAGGTTAAAGGTCTAATAGTTTGATTCTTATCAACTAGCCACTCCATGTGGACGTGATAGCTACTACTACCCAACTACCTCTACCATTGACCCTCTTTGAAAACATCACTGCAGTTATTTCCAAATCCAAAACTAACCTCGTCCCCAAATTGATTACCATCAAACCCCCACCCACCCCAAAGACATCCTTAGCCCATGTTGAAAAAACCCCAAACCGCATTACACATAAACTACCACCGCTGTTGATTTTCAAACTTCATCAAAACTATCATAATAACCTAAGGCATTGGTCCTAACATCACTTTTATCAATTACTTTAACATGGAAATTTAATCACCCATAAGATTTGTCACATAAATCACACCATGCAAAGTTGGCTAAGCTGCTACTATAAAGTTCAACTCACAACCCATATTGGAGACATAAGTCCTACCCTACCTGACTTGAGTCTGCCCCTCATCTCCTTCTTTTTCAATCTGACCCACTTATATAGGTACATAGTAGTGTATTTAAGTTTTGCTAGTATTTTTTTATATCATTATGAATTTTTTTAGCATGTGCATATTAGGTATTAGCTTAAGTCTTTTTGCAAATCCTTATATTAATTCTCACGTGATAATATTTTATACATAATTTACACATTCATCATTAAAAATCACGTATTTTTTAACATATTACATTTTTGTAGGGATTACTTTATTTAGAAAAATGTATCTTTAGGGTTATTACATCTTTAAAAAAATTTCACATTTTTAGAAAAATTAATTTTTTTTAGAAAAAAAATTACATATTTCAGAAGAAATAGCATATTTTTACAAAATTTCATTTTGATGGTACAATTGTATATTTTTCTTAATTTCATATCTTTTAGATAAAGTTTGCATCAATGCTGTAAATTTTAGAATATTTGGATAAGATTGTATATTCTTAAATAAATTTGCACTTTTTAATCAATTAAACATTTTATAATTACTCTAGAAAAATTGTTTTTTTACTTAGTTATTTTCATAAAATAAAATCTTAATTGAAGTCTTTTCAAAATTAGATCTTTAGTTTTTTTTAAATAGGAATAAAAAATTCTATTTTCTAGGGATTTTTCTTAATAAAAATAATTTTGTTAAGAAGTATAAGCCTAACGTTTTTCATAAATAAAATTCATCAACCTACCAGAGTTTTTCAAAAATGAATAAAAACTACAATCGGTTTTATCCCGATTAACCAGTATGTAAGCACATTCGAGGTAATAGTATAATTTGTAAAATACTTTATTGTCTTTTTTATTTATTTTTAAGGGAAGATTTGTAATAAAAATAATAAGAAAATCATTTTTCATGCATTTTTCATATTTCTGCATATTTCTACTTTTTTTAGAAAAATTTTAAAAATAAAGGCCAATTGGTTAGTTTTTTTTTTTAATTTTTACATGGTAATTTTTTGTCTTAATATGCTAACATCCGTGCTCATTTCTCTAGTTAAATATTTTGAAAAATTAATTTTAAAAAAAATTAGTAAACTAGTGGCTAAATTAGAGTTTTCTCAACTCAAAAACCTAATTTGATTTTTTTATCAATTTTACTAATTGGTGACTCCAAATTATTTTTTCAAAATATTTTTTTGAAAACATTTTTTCAAAGAAAAATGTTTTTCCTTAATTTAATATCGAATAATTTATATTAAGTAAACTGGGCTTAATATAAATTAAATTAAGGAAAACCAAAATAAAGCTTAATAGAATTAGCAACTCCAATGGAAACCAAATAATGTAGCCATGTAAAAATTAAAAAAAATAGTTAATGGGCTATTATTTTTCTTTTATTTAATGTGTATATTGTAATATAATTATATTAACTGAGTTTTAGTAATACAGGCTTATTAAGAAAAGCTTGACCCATTGGGCCCATGTAAACCCAGTCGAAATTTTGGCAATACTTAAAACTGAATTCAAATGACCACAATATTCTTTAGAGTCAACAAGCCAAATAATAAAAAATTTGCCTACTAAGAAAATTTGAATTAGTAATCGAGTACTTCCAAACTTAGGAAAAACCTTAAGCGATCAACCGAACGAAGTAAACACTTAAAAACCCCACTTTAAGTACCTAAGCTTAATCGAGCATGGTTTAATCTCAAGCTACGAACAACTTAGAAAGAAAGCCAATTTAAAGTGGGAAAATAATTATGTAATGAACTCTATTTAGCTAATTGAATAAGGAGGCCATTTAGGTTATGCAATGGTGGAAATTTTAGAGAATCACATATGAAGAAGAATTAACCCCTATTACCCAATTTCCTTAACAATTTGAGTATAATTGAAATCAAGCCAATAATAATAACTTAATTGACCTTTCACTTGACAAATCCAACAAGGATAAGATAAGTCAATCTTCATCTTTTCACATATGTTATACTACTTATAGATAAGTAAACCAACATATCAAATTGTTTAATGTATAAAAGGGGAATGATGTGACAACTTCATGGCACAATAGTGCCCCTTTCATGCCAGTTTGAAGAAGGGAATGCTAAGCCATTCCTCATCATTTCTACACTCATCTAATTGTCAATCTTGATAACTATTTTGTCATAAGAACCATACCCATCCAATCATTATGTGTTGACTTCTTATACTTTAAAAAAAATTCGTCAATGAAAGAGGGATAAAGTGATTGCACAAGGCAAACACAACCGGCCACTCCATCCTCCTTCACGCCCATTTGTTTTGAAGTTTCTAAATACAATTAAACATTAAAGTAAGAAGAAGGAGACCCATTCACCTTACACACAAATCAAACTGTCCACCCATGTACACCATTCATGCCACACCCACACACACATACACACATTTGTTAATGTCACTACCTTGAAACACTTGAAAAATCAAAGCTGGAAGCATTTGTGTCATCATTCAAGGGGAAATTTGGAAGGTCAACTAACATAACAATGATTTAGTTTTCAAGGAACCAAAGAGCAAAGGAGGAGAACCAAGGATAAGGAGCTAAGGAAACAAGTAGCAGTGTCATCTACCATCATCCTTACTTAGTGAAGTAAGTTTCATTTTCAGAAATGCTAGAACATCATGCTTGGAAGATCATTTCTTATCTAAGTAAAGTGTTATATACCCTAGAAGTATCCTAGCAAGTTCATAAACTTCTAGAGCTTTTTCATATGAACATTAAGGTATGAGTGGTTTAGACTTTGCTTCTTTATAGTATATTTGTTTGTCACTTAAGGTATAGCTTTAAGCCTTGAAAAAGCTATGAAACCACATGCATAAAGGAGCCAAGCAAAGTTGGACATGCCATGTATAGGACATTTCTAGGTGATGCTTTTACTTCTATTAAGTTTTATAAGCCTTAGAGTAGCCTTTAGTAAAGGAAAAACCAACATATGAAGTGTTGGTGATGATATGAGCTTGTAACTTAAAAAAGGATTAAAATAAACTCAACACCCTCATGAAGAGCTACTAGATGTTGTGTATTTTTTAAGCATTCCTAAATTTCCTTAGACTTATCCTTGTTAGAATAGCTTAAAAATACTACCATATATCTCTTTTGCAAGTATATATGTTGTTCAGACAAAAATCCTTAAGAAAAGCATTCATTGGGAGCTTAACCAAAAATTATAAAATCTAATCCTACTTTAATATCCACTTATAATAATGTTTTAGAAAAGATTAAAGTGATTGGAGACTCCCTAAAGTAGTATAACTAGCATATAAAGACATTAGGAGGCTAAACCGAGCCAAAAACAAATTTTAGGCCCAAAATCAAACCGAACAAGCCCCAAAAGGCCATGGACAGAACTGAACCTTACTAAAAAAATCCTTTGGAAATATGTTTGAATAATGTTTGAACCTGAATAAGCATGTCAAGCATAGGTTATAGGCCCTAAATGGTTAAAATAAGCCAAGAATTACAAAACAAGCCAAATTGATAAAGCTTTGAGCTTAAAGAGTTAAAGGGCCAGTATTTCCAAATTTCATGAATAAGCCTAACTTAACCATTTAAAAAGCTCAAAGGCATAATTAAAAGGCCCTACTTAATAGGCTTTAACAAAAGGGCCTATGGACCCAAGCAAGAAACACTAATAAAGAGAGACTAAGTCAGATTAACAATTAAACATGGGCTCATAAAGACTAAATACTAAATATACTTTAAGGCCCAAATAAGAACTTAGAACCCATTAAGAATTGGGAAAATATAAATACAAGACTAAGATTATACAAAAATGGAACCCTTTGACCCAACAAACAAGAGGTCCTTAGCTTTTTGGACCAGCAAAAAAATTATAGTTGGAATCTATCAAATTGGACCATACTACAATAATCTACATCAAAAAATGATGGAAAACAACTATAAGAACGCAGAAATCAAATTTAAAATGAAAAAGTTATGGTAAAAAGAAGTTTTAGTCAAAATCAGAGATTATAGCAAGAATAGTTAGCTCAATAGAAAATTTTCCTTTCCTTATTCATATTCCTTCTTGATTATTTCAGATGATCCTAATATTGATCTAAACTCGCCTGCCAACTACTACGATTTGTGGATCATCATGATTAAGTAAGTATTCCAATGACTACTATGCTTGTATTTGATTGTAAACTAGTTGCACTTAAAGTTAAACAACAATTGGTATGTTTGGAGACTTTGGAATTGCATGTGTATGACAGTTTATGATCGTTATGTTAAAGCACCCTAATATATATTAATGAAATGCTTGTTATATAGCTACCTATAGTATGCCTTGCAATTATCTGTTGATAATAGGTGTTCACAAAAATGAAATGAATATAACAATTTTCGACTATAACTAAATCAGATCATGCATGGCATAACTTACATCATTATATGTTGGCTTGAATAAGCAACTAGATTGTACACTTTTGTCTGTATTCTCCAATAGCCTCACCAATATATCTCTACCACATATAGAATCTCCCATACTAATCGTTGCTTTTCTTGACTATCCATTTTTACCCTCTTATATTCTTGTACATTACTTTTAAGATTAGTACCCTTTTTGTCTTGTCCCTATTAGGTAAGTTATCCTAACCTTTGGGTATAAATACCTCTTGTATTTGTAGCTGTAATCATCAAATTATCATCAATACAACTGAATATTCTTCCTTATATAAACACCATTTATTTACTTCTATTTCACTCTTATCCTAACCCTTAAGTAAGGCTAAGTGGCGAGTAACCTCGCTAGAACAATTCGTAGGTCATATTGAGTTGCGTCGTAAGTCATCGAAGGTTTCATTAGTGCGTCATATCCTTTGGAGCTATTCATGGGTTTTTGCTTACTCTTTTATTTACTCGTTTGTGCATTCTCCATCATTCTTGGCAAGTTTAGACTCATCCAACGATCGACCTTATTTGTTCTTGGCTGTGGTTCGCATCAGATGGAGGGATCTTGCAAGGGTTACGATGATTTATATTTGAGTTTCACACGATACATACATGCAACATGGCCCTACCCTAACCTATGGGCTTATTAGGCATTGGAGACACTAACCACATAGCGATTGGCCGAGTCTTAGAGTCCACCACTTAGGGGCAAGTAGACTGCGTATGTTACTCACATCCATACTCTCGATCTAGGAATTGAGAAGTAAAAATTAAATAATGTAATAACTGTAAGAACAAAAAGAACTGAGTAGATGTGAGACAAGTGTGTTTAGTTGTCGAAGGTGCTTACAACTTGGATCTAATGGTTCAAATAACTGCAACCCTAGCTTTAAGGGCAAAATCTCAAGCTATATGCAATTACTGGTTCAGTTATATATAATTGTTTGAGCATTTGGTTGATGCATTCATACAATTGCATAATTTTAATTATTTGATTATTATGTGAAAGACTTGGTAGGAGGAATTACTCACCAAGCACGTTGTAAGCTTACACCCCTTTAGTTTTTTTATATAGGATAACATATGGCTTGTACCAATGTAAACCCTACTTTTAGTCGGCCTAAGATTTGAGTACGAGTACTTTCTGAACGTTCTCAAAGATCAACTAAACCAAAAACTTAAGTTTATATTTAAAAACAAATTAAATTTTTACAATTCAAAAGCCAATTGTCGATAAAACCCGAGCTTAAAGAACTGCAAGCTCTAAAGTTACTTAAAATCCTAAATCTTAAAACCATTAAGGAATTTTAACCCTAAAGAATTAATCGATAATTTAATTTGAATAATTTCATTCAACTTTAGAAAATTTCACAATTTTATAAAAATCAAATCATAAATTACAAAACAATGTAAGATGAAAACCTAAAAACAATTTTCTATAAAGCTATGCCCTTATCTTCATGTATAAGCCTTACACATAAATAAGTAGACCAACTAAACACCTTAAATAACTTATCAATTTAGAGTTGGAATCATTTATCAATTGATAACTTATCAAAATCTAGTGATAAGACAATTTCCTTATCACCTCTTCACTTATACTACATATGGACAATTTTTCATAAGATTTCATAAGCTTAATTTTAATAAATGAGACAAGACCACTCCATGGCCCAAAAAGACTTTAAATGGAAGATTTGGACAAGGAAGAAAGGGGGGGTCATGCTCTTGTCTTTCAACCATCAATCACTTTCTCTTACACATCACTATTCACCCCTTAATGCTTACATCATCAATAGTTGCAATTGTTGACTTTTGTGTAAGCTACAAGATAATCAATTGAAGCTTCTTTCACACACTTCTTTCCTCATTCAAAATCTGCCACTCTTTCCCTCTTTCACTCCCATTTTCACTTTCTTTTCTCTCACTTTAAACACAAATCAAAAGAAGAAATCAAACTCCACAAATCCTTAACATTGCCGCCACCATTTTTGCTTCCATACTCACGGCAATTTGTCTTCTTATTCTTGTTTCATTTTCTTTCACCATCTAAGATCTTTTAAAACCATTAGAACCTTCCACAAACCTCATTCCAAAAGATTTGGGTTCCAAAAGGTTGCAAAAGAGGAAGCAAGGTTAAGAGCTTAAGTGGAACCTTTGTGCACAACCACCATAATTTGCTTTAAGGACGAGTAAGTATTTCTTGTGATTAGTGGGTTAGTATTTATGTTAAGAGACTTTGATTTCTTGAAGATATAAGTATGATTTAAGTTGTGATAACAACAAAGACCATTTTAAGAAACAAACTCATGAAACCTTTACATGAAGTTGAAGCATGAGCATGTAAAGTTGGTATTTTTTAAAGACACTTGTTCAACACTTTGAATGGAAGATTTTAAGTTGAGAAAATCTTGAAACAAGAACTTGAATGGGAGATGAACATACTGGACGTGAGGGTTCAAAGGTCATTTGAATGTTGATTTTATTTCCGTTAAGTTAAACATGCTCAAATCTAGACTTAAGTTAAGGAAAAATCCATCACATGAAGTTTTATGAAGAAACCAACTTTGTATGACATGAGCTATGATATGGAGGTTATATTAAGTATAAGAACTTTTATTTCTTTGTGTGGAGCATGAGTTAAAGGATCATCTTATGGAAGAAAACTTAAGTTAAGATTTGGATACAAATAGTTTAAGTGCATAATCTACCACCTAAACTTAAGAAAATGATGAAACAAGTTGAAAAACCAATCAAGAACCCCTTGGAATCATCATGAACAGATCTGGAACGTGAGAAAAAGGAGCTTAAAAATATGATAAAAGTGAATAAACAAAGTGAAAAGATTAACCAAAGCAAGTATGATAAGCATACAAAGCCTAAAACTCAAAACCGAGCCTAAAACTCTCAAAACAAGCCTAGAACTCTAAGATGGGCCTTCAATGAAATTCTGACTAGCACCTTAAAGTATCAAGAGGGGTTTTTTTGAAACCCATAAGAAATCCACCTAAGGCCCCATAAGCCCACCAAAGTCACTAATTTTAGTTTGGACAAAAAACAAGCCCGTTTGACAACTTAAGCCCACTAAAGGGCCCAAGAAGTGGTTGTTAGCCTTAGGAATATAAATCAAAGTTGTAAATCTGATCTCAAGGAGTATTTCAAGCTTAGGATAAAACCTTAAGACCAAGCCCAAAGAATTTCTTAAGTTATTAAAAGCCCATTTACCAAACAAGGCCCAAAAATACTACAACACATGAGGAACGCTACTGTTCTAACCAATGGATAGAATTATATACCTCATTTCGAAAATATAACCTTACCACGTTAAAGTACACTCGAAACGATGAAGATTGACTATAAGATCATAAAAATCAAATTTAAAACGAAAAAGTTATATGTGATTGAACTTTAGGTAAAAACCGGGAAAAATTACGAAAACTAGATAAGAATATAACTTAAGAAAAATTTACTTAGTTTCTTAAGTTTGTTTCAATTCCTTATAAAAATTATTTCAATGACCAGGATACACTGTTTACGGAGATGACTTACCTCCGGATTACTTTGATTAACCCACATGGCAGACTGAGTAAATTCCCGATGATTCTTTACTTGATTGTGCTTGTAGAGTAGATGCACCTAAACTTATATATATAAATTTGGATGCTTGTGGGATATGGGAGATGCATGTGTATGAATTTATGGACGAATGTGATGACTTGTTAATTATATATATAATAATGGGAATTGTTTGTATTAATTTATACATTGAAATTGTATGGAATGAAATTGCTTGATCATCCTAAAAATCAAGTTAATCACTTATACGATTAAGAACTCAAAATGAATCATGCATTCCCCATATTACATACGGATAACACTGACCGCCGCTTCACGCAAAAGATGGGAAGGGACTCACAGGAATACGAGTTTCCTGCAGGATTGGGTACTAGCTATGCCATCATATCTATTGAGTCTCTATCTTAAGCTGATGGGCTTACTAGGTGCTGGGAGACGCCAACCGTCGGTGAGGGGTCGAGTCTTGTGGCTTCTGCTTAGGGCGTGTATTTGTGGACTGCGGGGGCCACCACACGGCTAGACTTGAGATTTTACAAGATATGATTTAATTTCGGTAAAGGAAGTATACATATATATATATATATAAAGAGAGAGAGAGAGAGAGAGAGAGTTTTGTTTTGGCATGAGCATGATAGTGCAAATGAAATAAAACCCAAGGTTTAGAACTTGGATTTTGGTTTGGGTCGGTTAATTATCTCTAAACCCCGACTTCAGGGGGCGTAATTCTGATTCGTATGCAGTTCCTAGGACACTGCATTCGTTGTTTGGCATACTGATTGTTCATGCATTCATATGATTGTGCATTTAATAAATTTATGCCATATAGTATTGATGAGGGTAATTATCTCACTAAGCGTAAGCTTACACCTCAACAATTCTTTTCTTTGCAGGTTAATCGATAGTTGGGAATAGGATAGGAATCGAGTGCAGAGTGCTACCATTGAATTAATGTGATGAAAAGCTTGTATAGTTAATTCAAAATGCTCTAAAAAACGACTAATGTCTCAATTAAGTTTAGTATCTTTAGTAAGTTTAGAATTTTCTAGAATTGTCTATCTTATTTCACTATTTTAGTAGGGAATACCGATTCTCTACGGTTCTGAGGAACTGTGGAAAAATGGATATCCATAATTATTTATATTATATAATGAGTTAATGAACTAAAATTGAAGACTCTAGTAAATAACTATTTAGAGTCTTGCAATCTCTGACTTGCAAGGTGATTTTCTTATCATGGATGCACACGTGATATGGAAATTTTAGGTAATACTATTAGGCCCCTCCTAGGGTCGCTACAACCAATGTGTGCTATACCCGAGGTTAGTATTGGGAACTAGGATATGCGAGTTTAAGAAGAGCAACTAAGAGAATTTACTTACTTAGACTCTTTTAATTGATCCTCTTGTGGGACGTACTGCTAGACTCCCTATGATCTATTTTTATTTTGTAATAAATGTCATACATGTAATATCTTTTAGTGGGACAATATTCCCACTTATGTTAATTCACAATAATGATTGGTTAGTTATTTCATGAAATCAATTAGTAAATTAATTTGAATTGCTTGGAAATATGTACCCAAGAAGTTACCCAATATTTGGAAGATGCCTTGTATATCATGTTGAGGGTTCCAAATTAGTCGTAAGGGAATCTTTGAGGTGATATACAGCGGGCTACCACAACCGAAGTATCCCTTGGGGGCATAATAGCCCACCTTAGGGAATATATGGGGGGCTTAAGTTTTTTTAAAAACATCATATGCATGTTTAGACGTGGTTGGACCTGAGCTACCTTCGAAACATAGGATTGGGTGGTCATTAAGTAACCCTCAGGTGGTTAGGGTCTTTACCCCTACGTAGAGGTGATAGGCGAGCTCATTCATACTTCAATATAGTCTGTAAACCATTTCTTTGAGAATTTATGAGGTTACAAAGCTTAAGACTCATAAATCTCACCCCTCTTACATCATATTAAAATAAAAAGGGATTAGTAATTTTTAAATTATAAGAGCTTGAAAAAAGTTATTATAACTCACTAATAATTGGGCCTCCATTTTCAAAAATTAAATTAATTAACACATTTGTATATATAAGTGTTCGAGAGCTTTATTTAAAAAATAATAATTTTAGAAATTCATACACTTATATATGTAAGTATGTATGAATATTGATTGCATGTTTATAATAATTCCATTCCTATGATTTATTAATTGTGGATCCTTATTGCATTGCATGTATGTATGGCATACTACATAAGTTTTTATTTGTATCTTAATTTATATATGAAGATTTATATGTTTGTATTTGTTTTTTCTCTTCTGTATATTGTTGCTTATATTATCTCATAATATGTCCTATGTACCATAGTTTTTTTTTTTATTATTAGTAAAAGGTTGTGCAATGTAAGGTTAAAATAAAACCCATAAAGTCTTTAAGAGGCCAATGAATGAGTATTGGTGTAAGATCTTTCAAAAAATAAATTAATATATAGAATAATCAAGGGTAAAGGATTGCTACTCTATTATTTTCTTACATGATATAATGGCTATATAATATTTTCATCCTTTTACATGTAAGTTATATTTTACTTATTGTGAGATAGTTGTACTTATATAATTTTTCATGCGATTCATTAAGGTCTCAGCCATTTGTAATTAAATAAATGTAATAATAAGGTTATCGTAAAGTTATGACTCAAAATTTTTTTTATAATAATAAATTGTCACACTATTATCCAGTTGGCAGCCCAGCATTTTCATGTGTATGCTTTTGTTGTATATATTAATTATTCATTTATTTTCTATTTTTCTCATGCTACTTTATTTGGAGCTGCCTATTTGTATTAAAAATTATGTATAATAACACTTATGCATGTAAAATAAAAAAAAATGAAATAAATAGAAAAATCCTTAGACGTATAAATAGTTATCACCCTTAATTTATGAAAAGCTATTGTAAGATCCACAATCAATTACTTGCAGTTTAGCTCATAGAACTTAGGACAATCGATTAAAAGATCCGATCGAGTCTAAATTATAAAGTAAAGCTAGAAGTATTAATAAAAATGATCATGTAAGTTTGAATTTAAGAAAATAAAATAATATAAAATTTTAAATATATTA
Source organism: Lumnitzera racemosa (assembly GCA_024138005.1). NCBI lineage: Eukaryota > Viridiplantae > Streptophyta > Magnoliopsida > Myrtales > Combretaceae > Lumnitzera > Lumnitzera racemosa. The sequence continues at coordinate 47,646,246 of JAMXBC010000012.1, read as the reverse complement.
CTCGTTATTTATTGAAAATACATAAAATGCATTTTGATAATTAACAAATTACTAGAAATAAATTATATGCATACTAAAAATCATAAAATAACCTAAGTAATATTTAAGAATATTTATTTGTATTATATATGAATTTACATGTAGGTAGAAATACGCATAATTACTTAAAATACATGAAATGTGCTAAAATAATGTTAAATAATTAAATAAAATTCATAATTAATTAAGAAAAAATAAAAAAATCATAAAAAATAAGTAATGAGCCATATTTAGGTTGTAGCAGCTGGGAAAAAGAAGAAAAAATTGAACCAATTAAATTAGAACAACACAAAAGGCCAATTAGAAGAAAATAAAGCAATTATCTAATCAAATTAATATACAATAATTTCCCAAGACCTCTATAAATACCCCAAGTTTTTCAAAAGCTCATTTTGGATGTTTGAAAGTTTATAAAATTAGAAAGAGGCAAATTGAGAGGAAATTAGAGTTTTACAAAAAAATCACAAAAAACTGCGTAGTTATGACTTCTAAGGAAAACCCAGACCCGGCGAATAGCTGGGAGTAGACGGTCACTACCACTATACGGTAGTGGCAGCGCCTAGATGGGTCGATGCACCTATGACCATCGACGATGGTTAGAGCCACCAATTCTAGTGAGTTTCGATTTTTACCGGATTTTTCTTAAATTATTAAAATTATTTGAAAAATTATGAAACTTGTTATCCTGGAATATTTTTATATTTATTTTTTATGAAAAATATTATTTTGATGAAAATAAGTCCTGTGATATATAATCCTTAAAAAATCATGTAATACCAAGTATCTTTTGGTTTAGAAATAAACGACCTTAGGAGTATAGTTTTAAGCCTAAAATTTTTGTGTAGACTACTTAGGGGTTATAGAATAGTACTATGAAACCCTTTTTCAAAAATTAATTTTAGAAATTTTTAGATAATTTTTAGGCCTTAAAATGATGTATAAAATGGGTAATTTGAGGTTAATTAAGTAATTAAACCGATTTGATGCATAATTATATGTTTTAAGATGTTGAAATCTAATGGAGTATGCTATTTTTATCATTTGGAATGTTAGATGTAATTAATAGGATAATTATGTAGTAAATAAATAATAGAGAAAAATAGTAAATTTTAAGTTAATTTGTAAATTAGGGTAATTAGGTATAAAATCTAATTTGCAATGAATTTAGACATTTTGAAATATTAATTGATGTTAGGAGATGGTAATTAGAGTGAGAAATATTAGATGTGTATTACGTACATAATAGGTAATAACATATAATATGCAATTATTACAAATATAATGAATTGAAGATATTAAAACAAAAATTGATATTATACTAATAATAGAAATATATATATAATATAGTAGGAAACTTAAATTGGGGTAATTATATGAAAAATATAAGATTTTCTCACATTAGGAGTAAATTCGGTAGTTAAATTAGGATTCGAGTGTACAGTACAGACTAGAACACTAATTCAAGAAGAATTGTAAAAGACTTAAAACCTAGATAATTAGGTATATTAAATCCTAAACAAAAGGTAACAATAAGCGTTATAGGATAAAACCAACCTATAATAGTTATATGGAAAACTGAAATCACGTTTGTATTATAGGGATGATTGACAATGGCCTGAGCAAGTCAGATCTCAAGTGAGTAAGCGAGGAGTCCAAGTAAGTTGAAATTGTAATTAATACAGTGTTATATTTTGGAGACTTGAAATTGTACTTAATTGTGTTTGTTCTGAGTTGATGATATGATTTTGATTTGCTGCTTGGTTTGTATTATATGATTTGTATTAAATAATTGATCACTTTAAACTAAACCTAATCAAATATACGACCTGTAATCATAAATCAAACCTACATAGCAATCGATTAGGGGAAACCTAGGATTCTCCAGCCAAATATTCACCCCTTCAAAAGAGATAGCGCTGGATAGCATAATGGGTCTCTTCTTCATCCTTAATCAAACTAAGTGACAGGTGAGGAAGTCGGAGCAAGGGTGAAGTCAATGGTTTGAAGGTAGTCGTGAGAGGATCAGTATCTCCATCGCACAAGCTTGGGTTTGGTCGTGAGCTGTTGCATTAACGGCAACTCCTTAACTCGGATTAAAGTGAGCGCAATATCTCTAATCTCATGACGGGCTGGACAACGTCATACGATGGCATTTGCTTAAACATGCATTGCACCTAATAAGTTGGTTGATAACCTTGTTGTGTTTGTGATATAGTTTTAAGTCCTCTATCTCGACTTACTGAGCTGTGATTGCTCACATTCCTATAGACGTCATTGCAGGTGTTGACTAAGAAGCGGCTTACAACTACCCTGAAGCTAGCAACTGCTGGATCTTGGGAAGTGAAGAAAAACATTTGAAGAACAGACATATTTTTAAGGTCTAAGCTCTTATCTTAGAATTTTTCATTTTTGAATAATGTATTAACTAGGAAATAGATTACGGTGAAACGTTGTAAATGTTAATTGTAATAACTGAATTCTAGTGTATATATATATATTTTTACTTTCTTAGGTAAATAACTTATTTAAATTATGAACTATTTACTTCAAAACGAATTAATCGCAGACGCTTTGTGTTGATCAGGTCTAAGATAGCGGTTGTAAAGCCAACTTCTATCTTAGAATGGTCTGCACAATAGGCTTATTATGACTTTATCGCTTTAGGACATGACAACTATTATCCCCAAATTATCTCCTGTCACCTTTTTGTGCTACTAGGCATCCTTCTTGTAAAATAATCACCCTTCAATTACTAGTTGTTCCCTTTATAGTTTTGTTATCCTCATCATGTCGTTTTTCTTATTGACTTTTTCTATGCTTTAGGCAATGTAAGGAATCTAGTCATTTATAGCACAGGTTCTTTTTGGCTTTCATTACTAAGAAGAGTCGTTAGAAGTTTTCCAAAAAAAAAAAAAATTGAGTCTGTTAAATAATTCATTACCCTTAGATTATAAATAATTATCTTCCTACATTGGCACCATGCCGTGTTATCACAAATTAGATTACCACCTCTCTATAACCAATGTCATCCTTATATTATAATCATTTGTTTCTATCATCCTAGTTTGACTCATTCCATTATAAGATAATTGGCCTTCTTTAATAAATCATCATCTCTGTGATGAATCCCCTCATTTGTGTCCCTCTCATAGCTTTACCATTTTTCTAATAAGCATCTTCTACTGTTCATGTTGTGTTGACATCCAGTCATCTGTAGCCTAAATGTTTTGTTTAACCTTTATTAATAAAGTAACTATTTCAAAAAAAAAAAAGGGAAACTTTTAAGTCTTATAAATAATTTTTGTGTTGCAAATAATTGTTTCCTCATATTCACTTTTTTTTTTCTTATGGCACCTTTTGTAAAACAAACATTTTATCCATTAGTAGTTCTCATCTGGTTTCATTATTCATGTCACCTCTGTAATTTCATAGAGAGTCTACTATCTCATTGTTTGTAGCATAGGTTAGTTTTTTACTTTTACCAATTGACATTTTCAAGAATTTTCTTTAAAAAAAATGGAAAAGAAAAAGGACATTGCTAACAAGTGGAGAATTTTCATAAGGTTATGAAAGATTGCATTTAAGCAAGCCAACTCGGCCTGAGGTCCAAAGGTCATCCATTTTAAGCTTGGAGTCCACGATAGCCCGTAAACAAGGACCAAATATTGAGGGCATGATTCTCAAAAATAGTGGAGACAAGACTTAACCACTTGTCCCTAAACCAAAAAACATAAGAAGCACATCATTAGACCTTTTTCAAAAGCTAGACCTTTCTACCAATGTTAACCCACTTCAAGCTAGAAAGGACCCAAACACATGGCTTACTGACTCTACTCAAAGCCCACCCGGACTAACTACTTTCAAGCCTAAAAGGTCTTAAACACAATACTTACTCCATAAAACTAGCCCACCCACTCCAACCTTGAAAGCAAATACAAAGCTTGTCTCCATTATAAATTATTCCACCAATAAGCCTAATATGCTTAAGCTTGGGGCAAAAAATGGGGCATTATTTTAGGCCCATCCATTTAGTTAAGCCTGGGGCACCTTTAATCAATGATTAAGTCCATTTGAACAATTACTTTCTGTCTACGGAAGGGTAACCCATTACTTAGAATTTTTTTAGGATGAAAAGAGGTAAACCATGTCCTAAACACTGGCCTTAAACATATGAGAGTTAAGTGAAATAATGCTCATTCCTTAAAGGAGGTTCGTTTTGAATTTGGTACATGTGTCAAAATGATATAAGGCATTCACTTTGTCATCCCTAAGCACAGTTAGCCTTTGCAAACCCATTTGAGTCTTTTGGAGATTTTTCTTAAAATTAGCCTTGTTAAGAACCACTCTATACTGGGGCAATCATGAGGTTATAGTCATTAATTTGAAGAAAAGAATAGAATAACTTGTACTTACCTCAGTTGCACCAATTTATAAGCAATGCTTGTTACATATAACTCACTTTCTTTGGAATTAAGGATAGCATTAATCCATATACACTTCACCTTAATTGATTCCTCCCGAAACCATTAATTTTTTCGACACTCTAAACCCATACACATTTCACCTAAGCTTACACACTTTGAACCCATAGCTTTACGGTTTTGAATCACATCAAGTGAAAACTTAACAATGGAAGGTGATCACCATAAAAAAGAAGAGAAAAGAAAAAAGGAGAAGGAAAAAAAAAAGAAAGAACAAGAAAGAGAAAAAGAAAAGTTGAAGGCTAGCAAGGTTATCATCTCTAAATGTAAGCCCAAATTGCTAGTTAGCCTAAGGCTCGAATTTTGATGAAATCTAAAGGTGAAAGCCCACAAACCAAAGGCAAGCTAGATACATCGAAATTCTTAAGCTTAAAGCATGAAACACTAATTTTATGGTCTCGCCTACTTTATTAACCCTAATGAAGCTCTTTTGACTAAAGAAATAGATTTATCTCAAATAATAATTGCTCAAGAAATTGGGGCAAACCCATGTTTGGTTTTTTCCCTAAGTTTCTTAGCTTGTAAACCTAAGGTAGAATAGATAAAGATTTCTTTCAAAATTAACTACTGTATTAATATCCCTTTATTAAAGCCATTGACCAAAAAGCCTTAAATTTCAAGCCTAGAAAAGACCTAATTGATTGACTAGGTTATACCATTTGCAAGATGGACTAAATTTTTAGATTTGATGCCAAGAGTGAAAACAAGCCTATGAGAGTGAAAGGAAGTCCTCTTGCACTACACATTTCAAGTAATGATACATATTCCCTCAGCGGAAAATCAAAGAACAATTGAGTAAGTTCTCAAGAATGAGTGATCGATGGGCAAGGGGTAAGTTGACTCTTTATTTGTGATATTTAAAGCCTATGAGATTCCTTTACTTTTAGCAATTCAATTTTCCACTAAAAGAGTGCATTTTTTGCAAAAACCTTTTCTATAGAGAAATAAAGAGTTTTCAAAAGTTGTTAAAGAGATTTCTTGAAAAGGTTAAAATTTTCAACAAGTCATAATTGTTCAAGTTTAAGTTTAGATCAATTTGTCAAAACTCATCGAAGTCCTTGGAATTCCTAGACTGCTTACCCTTTAGTATGCTACCCATTTCTTAAAGCAGTCTTGGATTGCTTACTCATTAGAGCATTATCCTGTCTTTTGTTGGATTATATGCTCATTAGAGTGTCATCCAATCGTTTTTAGGATCACTTACTTAAACGAACTCTATCCTATTCTTTCTTGGAATGCATGATAATTAGAGTGCTATCTAGTCCTTTCTCAAAATGCCTGCTCCAAGGAGTGCCATCCTATTCTTTCTTGGATTGCACGCTCTAGAGCGCTACATTGTCCTCTCTAGCATTACCTGCTCAAAATTGCATCATACTATTCTTTCTTGGATTGTATGCTCATTGGAGCGCCATCCGGTTCTTTATTGGATTACTTGCTCATTAGAGTGTTATCCTGTTCTTTGTTGGATTGCATGCCCATGGAGTGTTATCCTATTTTAACTTATGTTAGATCACATGCTTAGAAGAGTATTGTCCTATTTTATCTCTGATGAATTGAATGCTTATCAAAAGTACCATCCTATCTTATATTCATCCTTAAAGAGATCCATCCTCTTAAGGATGCTCAACCTTTTAAGTTTAGACCTTATTTACCTAACATTTTAAGTTAAAATATTTTTACCCTTACATTCTAAGTCAGTACCTTATTTATCTGACATGTTAAGTTAGAATTTTTTTTACCCTGACCTTCCATGTTGGTACCTAATTTATCAAACATCTTAAGTTAGAGCCTTATCTAGCTAACTTTTTATTTGAAAAGCTTTTACCCCAATCTATTAAGTCGAGACCTTATCCTTTTTACCCTAACCCCTCAAGTCGAGATCTTACCATTTTACCTTGACCTGTCAAGTGGAGACCTTATCCCCTTTTACCCCAACCTATCAAGTCAAGACTTTATCTCTTTCAACCTAACTTGTTAACTTGGGACCTTATCTCTTTTACCACGACCAGTCAAGTTGAGACCTTACCCCTTTTATCCCAATATATCAAATCGGGATCTTACCCCTTATGCCCCAATATGTCAAGTTGTGATCTTATTCCTTTTACCATGACCCCTCAAGTTGGGATCTTATTATTTTATCATAACCTATCAAGTCAGGACCTTAACTCTTTCAACTTGACTTATCAAGTTGAGATCTTATCCCTTTTACCCTAACCTGTCAAGTCAAAATCTTATCCCTTTTACCCTCGACTTGTCAAGTCAAGATACTAATCGATTGCTCTTTCAAATCAGTATCTTTTTAGCTGACAACTAAAGTTAGGTTCCTCATAGTTGACCGTTTAAGTCAAAATTTTCTACCCTACCAATTTAAGTTAGGACTCAACAAAAATGACCATATCTTTTTATCTTTATAGCAAAATTTTCATCAAATTTCACTATAAAGAAGGGCAATTGTAAACACGCCATTTTTACCCCCTCTCTTTTTATTTATTTATTTATTTTGGCCTAGGTTTACCAAAAAAAAAACAAAAATATTGAATATTAAAAAAATAAAAAGTGTCAAGTAGCCAAGTTAAGTCAGTTAGTTATTTAGGATTGAATCAAGAAAAGTTCAAAATATACATGCAATTTAATAAGTTATGAGTCTTAAAAAATTAAGCTTCATTAGAAAAATAATCCAGTAAAATATTTGCTCTTATAAAACGGACTTTTGTTCAAAAAAAAATTCTATTACCTGGATTAATTAAAATAATAAAAAATCAATTTTATTAAATAAAATTAGTGTTGAAAACTCTTTGGCATGTATATATTTTAGGTAAATTGTATGCAAGTCAATTTTAAAAAGGGTTGTATTAAATTAGGTTTAGGCTTAAGGGCTTAATTTAGGTTTGGCCCAAGTAGAAAAGATCAAGTATTTATTAAGTGCAATATGTGTTGAGAACAGAAAACCAGCATAGTTAGTTAGGCCATTACCAACAAAAAAGCTTACCAAAGAAAATCCTCCTAAGGTTGTGAAAATCTCAATGATTTCATGATTTCCCAACATCTTATCCTTGCATTACCAACAAATTCACACTTAGACTTATGACCTTTAAACAAAATCTAATAAAATTTTGTAAGATTTTCAACCTTACCTCTAGGGTTTGCAAACTTTAGCACTAGGAAGTCTAAGGCTTTTGTTAGAGGAGAGAAAATCTTAGATAAGAATAAGAATAGAGACTAAGGTTTCACTTTTATGAGGTCTTTTATAGAGTAATGGGCTTTTCCAAAATGCCCTCACTCAATAATTAGCTAAGGTATAATATACCTTGCTTTGTATTTAACCTTTCTTTATTTTATGTCTTTATTGTCATTCTTTTTTCTAGGGTATTTCAAGATAAGTTTGAAATGTCCATAATGGAAAAGCTTATGTTCTTCTTAGGTTTTTAAGTCAAACAAATGGTTCATGGCACTTTCATCTATGAAGAAAAAAATATGTCAAATAAATGCTAAAATAATTTGGTCTAGAAAAGGTAAAAAAGGTATCAACTCTCATGACTAGCTCTATAGAACTAGATGTAGACCTATTCAATAAGACTATCCATGAAAAACTTTATAGAAACATAATAGGTTCATTACTTTATTTGACTACATCAACACCTATTAATCTCTTCAGTGTTTACTTTCATGTTAGATTTCAAAGCAATCTAAGAGAATCGCATTTACTAACAATCAAAAGAACTTTAAAATATATTTCAAATATAATTAATTTAGGAGTATGCTATAATAAAAATGCTAAATTTGACCTAATATGATACTCAAATGCAAATTATCTTGATGTGTCAAAGACTGGTTTTAGTTATTTTAATTGCACATCTATTTAGATGTAATGATTTAAATTTGTTTTTGCATATGTGTCTAATTTGTTTATGTGTTTGTAAGTTGATGGTATTATAATAGAAATTGCACCCTAACCTTACCTTTTTTTATTCAACATAAGTTGCATGCCTAAATTGCTTTTTCCTTTAGAAACCTTGTAATAAAATTGTAGGTGGAACATGCACTTGATCTTATTTGTAAAATCCATGTGGGGAAAGCGATGGAAAACTCACAATAAAAGCTTATGTAAAATTGCATCATTTAGTTACAATTTTCCCATAATATTCCTTAGAATACTTTTGTTAGAACCACTTTTTAAAAAATAGTTTTAAAAGTAGGGATATTTACCTAATTATTTAAATAGAGATTAAGGGAAAGAGGTACTTTCCCCGAGACATGATTTTGACCAATTCTTTAACTACCATATTTGATAAATTAGGGAAAAGGAAATAAATATTGTATTTATAATAAAATCTTAATAATGCAGCCATTATAAAAGTATTCCTAAAAATACCATATTTAAAACTGTATTCTCAAGATACCATTTTAAATTCCATGAAATTGTAATTTGAACATGCAATTTTAAGCTTTTTATTTGAGGCAAAAGAGTGTGACTTCATATTGGGGGCTTGCAAAGCCTCAATTTTCCTTAGTGGTGGATTAAATTAATTTTGAGTTGTATTTCTTCTTGTCTTGAGGTCATTATAAATGGAAAAGCTCTTCAATCATTCTCTCCTAGTTGAAATATTAGATAATGGGATCCTCTTTTTTTCTTGCCTATTCATTCTATGCTTCTAATTCTCGAGCAAGTTAATTGAAAAAAAGTTAGATTTGGGAAGTTGGAATACTTTTAAGCTCAAAGACTCTAGTATATGTTTCTTCCATGTGGCTTTTGCAGATGATATTATTTGTGTGATAGAGACGACAAGGAAAATGTTAGAACTTTACTTGATACACTTGATTTTTTTTTTTTTAGTTAGTTCAAAAATTAATAAGGCAAGACCACATGTATTGAAAAGCTTTTTAGGACATAAGGCCTTAGGCCTAAACTAACTTACCTAACATATAGGGCAAGATTCAATAGCCTAGTTTAAAAATATTTTCGCTCCATACCTTATAAATCGGAGATGAAACCTGTAGGTGAAAGGGCTTGCTCTCTCTCTCTCATATACTTTGCTCCATTTGGGTTTTTTATTTCCTCCTCACCATAGCTAACTTAGACATTAGAGAGGCTATACCAAAGCACATTCAACACCCCCATAGCAATGTTCTATTTTGTATGTTGTCCAATAGATCAAAGATCTACCATCAACAAGGTTTATTTTTCTCCAGAAATCTACTTAAAGATTTAAAGAACGATCTTTTCTCCTAGCTAGGAATCAAAGAAGTTATACCTTTTGGTAAGTATCTAGGTTATCCCCTTGAAAAAGGATTGAAACCAAATGCAATTGAGCTTAACTTCATTGTTGAAAAGGTATACCAAAAGTTAAGTAGCTAGAAAGCCAATAATCTACGCATTACGAGGAGGCATATCCTAATAAAATTGACTTTATAATCTTCACCTAACTGTTATATGCAAATGGAGAAACTTCTGTCTAGCATCATTTTGAAAATAACCTAGGTCATTAACAAATTCTTATGGAATGGAAATTTTAAGGCTAAAAATGCTCATTGGATTAGTGGAAAAAAATCTTAAAACTAAAAGAGCAAAATGGTCTTAGACTACTAAATTTAGATATTGCTTTTTTCTAAAAGATTTTTTTAACTTAAGAATAGAAAGATTTGTTGGGTTTAGTTAGTCAAGCATAAATATAGAAAACATCTTCAATGAAACAATGAGTAACATTCTCAATCTCTTTCCTCCATTGCTAATGATTTAGTCAATTCCAAATCTTAGATCCATCGGTCTAACTTTGTTATTCTTGGTAACGGAAGGCAAACGGGTTTTTAGTATAACAAATGAGGTAAAGCAAGTAATGTAAGGCAATTGATTCAAGGCCCCATCATTAAAAATGCTGGCAATTTAACTGTTCATAATTGTTGGCACTCTAAAACTTCATTGAATATTGATAAAGTAGGTTTTGATATCTCTAAACTTTTGCTTAGATTGATGGGACATGTTCTTTTAAAGAAGTACATCCTTTTAAAGAAAGACCTAAGTGATAGTATGAGAAATGTTCCTTCAACCTAAAACATTCATGATGTAATATCTTGCCATCTTCCTTTGTTGACAAGAATTAGATATAGATTTGGAACTTAGTTTTTAGTCCTAAAGTTAAGTTATTCTGATGCAGTTCAACATTCTTCCCTTCTAATAGTATATGAGCTTCAAAAGAGGTATTCTTCCCAATGGTAGTTGTCCTAGATGTAGGAATTTTAATGAATCTCTATAACATGCTTTAAGAGATCATGGAGATATTAATTTCATTGTTAAAGAATGGAAAACTCATTCCTTGGAGAACCCTTCCAATGATCAACAATTCTTCAATTAGGCCAGCCTAAATTGTTGGATTAAAAGGAAGGATTTTAGTAACATGCATCCACTTGACAAATTTGTACTTGGTATTATGCTTTGAAAAATTTGGATGACACAAGTTTCCTAATGTTCCAGCTAATGAATTGCTTAATTTTATTAGAGCTATTGTCCATATGAATTATGGGCTTTTCAGAGATAGAGAAGATTAGTTCATTTACCTAATAGAATTAACCTACCTTAGACTCCTCCTCAAAGCATTGAATTGAATATTGATGGATCATCCTTTGCTTTGATAATCAAGTTTCCATAGGGGGAGTTTTAAGGGACCATCCAAGCAAATGGATCTATGGTTTTGTGAAGAAAATTGGATGTTTGTGTTAGGTTTTATAGATCAGAAAGAACGTAATAGAAATTAAAAAAAAAAACTATAAAACCTATCCTAGGATTTATGTGTAACATGCAATAAAAATATATATATTAATAAAAAATTATAAAACTACATTTTCCCTAACGAGAAGTACCATATGCTTTCTAAGATGGAGTTCAATTGAAATCTGAATCCGATTTATTGTTTTAAAATGTGTTCACTACAAGGACTTCAAACATAATCCCTTAGTGGTATCCATACACATGTTAACGAGAATAAATTCTAATCCATTATATTGCTAGATAACTGGAACTAGGATTAGAATTAGAAAAACTAAGAAGCAAAATGTTATATCCCTCTCTCTTTCCTTTTCTTTAGGTGTTTTTCTAAATAGAAAGTCATCATCTAACACTTTCTCCTGCCCGTGTCTTTTTTAAACATTAATTAAAATTAATGAAAGAGACTTTTCATTTCATGAGCTTTTCAATTACCACAACCTTTCAATTTTATAATAATTCAATATGGAATTAATGGTAAATAACCTTTTAATTACCATGAACTCTTCGATTGCAATTGAATATAAAATTAATAAATTCCATATCCTTTCAATTACCATAAACTTTTCAATAGTAATTAAACATGGAATTAATAAATTCTATCTATTTTCACACAAAAAGGCAATAATAAAATAAATAACCTTTAAAAGGTATTTAACGGCAAATATATACTATGCAATAAAATAAATTACTTCCAATTTACTATTTCAAATTAATTTATTCTAGCTCCAAAATAAATATTGACAAATTTTAATATCGATTAAAATTTCTTTTCAAAACTTTGTTCTCGTTAATTGTGCTATAATGTACAACCCTCTAGGTTTTTATAAACGAAGATCATGTATATATAAACATAAATCAAGGTAATTGTCTAGCAACAGTTATTAGTCATCCGACGTAATAGAAAAAGTATGAATGAGAAATAACTATGAACCAATTACTACGTAATTAAATCTATTCATCAAATGATATCCGATTAAATCATTACATATCATGTAATTAATGTTTAATTATTTTACTTGATTTCCAAGGTAAAATAGACTTAATAATGCTTTTTGTAACTACAGGCTTAGAAATCACTATTATCTTAACTAAGTAGCCTTAGATATCCACTTCTTAATCCAAGAGAGTGATTTCTTGACTCATCACTATCCTCTCTATATTTTATATCATACCCAATAACCGTATAATTTACAATTCAAATAAAGACTACATTTAACGGCATTAAAGCACGATATTTCATATATAGGATATATGAAGGTCTTAAGTCTAGGGATTATTTGTACTCGTTTATTTAGAGGAGAGACCAATGACATTAAACATGTGATATCCTCTATTAGCGGTTGTATCCAATGTACCCATTTAACTTTGGGTACCTACTTATATAACTCAAATATCTTTCCCTATGTCCAGTAAGAATAGCCTTAGTTATATATCGTATTGGTCTAAATATCCATGTCCCCTTTAGATACTTATCCAACTAAGGATAGCTTTTATATAATATAATATAATGAAATCTCACTGATAATACACATTTATTATAATTCCATATATACTCTAATTATTTATGAAACTTTATTGTAAAATACATACCAGCAAAAAAAAATATAAATATAATAAATACTTGTCTTTTATAAATAATATCCATAAATACATAAAAAAAATATCTTGGCACATTGTGCACAAATTATAACAGTTTAGACATTCTAACTACAATACTATAGGCCATTTATTTAGGGCCTTACATATTGCATTGAAATGAACTCACTTTCTATTGATATTTGTATTGATTCAAGAGTTGCTTACTACTTGCTTCCATATGATAATAATCATAAAACTCCAATATTTTAATTAGGGATTTTTCTATAATAACACTAGTAAAATAGCATTACCATAACATTAGCCAATGTGACCTACAATAGGAGGTTTTTTTTTTATTGTTAGATATTATTTGTTAATTAGTTTTTATTTTTTATTTGTAAAACTTATTAATTTGTTTCTAAGTAACAAGTTAAGTTATTTTAATAGAATGCACGATGTAGATTAAGTTTTAGTAAATAAATAATTTTGATTAGCTAGCTTTAGGGTACCACTATTTTGATAGTGTTACTATAAAAACCCTCATTAATTATTGCTATGTAAGCGGGTCAACCTCCTTCACCCTACACCAGTCTCCAGAGTTGGTTCACTTTAGCTCGCTTAATATGTAGGTTGGAAATTTTGACCAACCTACCTCATTGTAGGTTGGTAAGTTAAGTGGATGAATCCATCAGCCTGTAACATTTGACCTATTTGCATAACGTCGAGGTTAAGTGGGGCAATCTGTGTACTAACCTTACTTTGGCCCACTTATTTTATTATGTTTATTATGCTTACTGTACTTTATTAATTGAAAATCGTAGCAAGTAATAAATTTAAGTGAATAAAAAAGACTAAAATTTGACCATGAAACATAAGTTAAAGTAAGTAATGTAATAACAAATCATAGACAAACTTTATACCAAAAATCATTGTCACTTAATAAAACTAGATGCAATTAGAAGCACATTCAGGTTTTACCTTGAGGACAAAGTATTGTCTAGAAAAAAGGACTCATATGGAATCGATATTAATTTTTTTTAAAAGTAGTATTTTTCATAGTGATTCTCATCTACTAATAGTACTAACCTAAAAACCAGCAAAAGAAACCTATAATTTTTAAAAAGGATGCAAACAAAATAGTCTAAATTGAACCAAAAAAGTTGAACAAAGTCTAAATTGAACTAAACAAATTGCAATAAGTAACAAGAGACAAACTTATAAAGAAAAAAGGAAAAGAGAAAAATTCAATTTTGCAAGCCTTTTTGAGTTGAATCAAACTTTGTGAAAGTTCCAATACTTATGTTCATTATTATTATTATTATTTCTTTTAATTCTTGCATGCTAGGGGCTAATTCACCCTCAATGGGGTTAGCCCGTTTTAACTTATGTTAATTGAGGCAATGTAAAAAAGTTGCATTTAAGCAGGTTAAAGTTTTTAAGCCTAACCTATATTGTTTTGTAATTGTCAACTCGCTTAATTTTAATCATAATGTATTAACAACTTAAAGGAGAAAGTGATCCTACCTCTAACAGTGGAGAATCGAAGTTACTCTAGAAGAGGTGAATTTGGTTAGGGGTGTCTTAATTGGTTAGATTCACATTGTTTGTTAGAGTTTTATATATGTAGACACTTAATTTTTTCCCTTCTATAGTCCTAATTTTTATTTTTATAAAAAGGGTCCTAATTCAAAAATAAAAATAATAAACAAAAAATTAATAAAAGATAAAAAATAGTAAAAATTAACAAATGATAAAAATACCAAAAAAATAAGAAAAGAAAAATTATTATAAAGAGTTTTGTAGATTTTTAGAAAGTAACTTATATTAAGAACAAATAGTTTTAGTTTTAGTTTTAGTTTAGTTAAAAAAATTTATTTTAGAGAATTAGATAGTTTAAGTATAATTTAATTATACTGAATCTCAAGGTGCAGGCAATGGCCTAACGGATAAACAACACATTAAAGATTTTTTTTTTTAAGAACTATGATCGTCTGATCCCGGCTAGCGGGTAAGTAGACACCTTCAGGGTGACGATAAAATATCTAGAAACTTAGGTTCTTTTTTCTTTTGATTTTATTTATTTATTTATTTATTTTTTAAATATTATAATTAGAAGAATAATCCTAATTTCGATAAATAAATAGTGGTACCCGTTAAGGGTTTAATGGATTAGCCTCCGAACTTAGGACCCTCTGGTTCTTCATTTAAAATTGAAATCAAAGACCGGTAGCCAAATCGTAATCAATCCACCCAATTGGTTACGATTTCTTTTTTTTTTCCTGATTTCGGTTATATAACGACTCTAAAAATTATTTTCAATAAAAAACTGGAATTTCTCAATTTCTGTAGTCGATGATTAATATTAAATGGGTTAGGGTTTAGTATTAATCAATAAATGAGAAATTAATTTTAAACAAAAACCGAAAATTCAGGCTCGACAGTTTGGCTCCACTGGGGACCGCTAGAGGGTTAACCACTAGAAGTTGTCAAAAATAGGATTATTTTTTCAAAAAAAAAAAGAAATAATAAAAATAATGACAAACTTAGGTATCTTATTTTATGTATTTGTTTATTTTATTTATTTGTTTTTTTACTAACATTTTTTTTTAGTTGTGGCAGTTTATTTAAGGGGAAATTGTGAGGGGTTTTACTTTTATCTTTTATTTATTTATTTATTTTTATTATTTTTTCTTTTCTACATCATAAATGCATGATAGACACGGTCAGAACCAGGCCGTCTTAGGACCTTAAGAAGGGGGCCATTGTGTAAGCTTCGGATGTTGTAGGGTAACCACCTTCTAGGGCCAATCAGGCTACCCCCAATCAGGAACCAACATTTTTTTTTTAGTTGTGGCAGTTTATTTAAGGAGAAATTGTAAGGGGTTTTACTTTTATCTTTTATTTATTTATTTATTTTTATTATTTTTTCTTTTCTACATCATAAATGCATGATAGACACGGTCAGAACCAGGCCATCTTAGGACCTTAGGAGGAGGGCCATTGTGTAAGCTTCAGATGTTGTGGGGTAACTACCTTCTGGGGCCAATCAGGCTACCCCACTCAAGTTCAAATGCGACCACAAAATCGTTGCTTTGAAAAATGTAATGGTCGCAGAACTTGAGAACCTTCAGAACCTACCCTTTATATTACATGAAAACTTTTTCAAAAATTCATAAGAACCCATGATGTAGTGAACCTAAATTGACAAAGGCAGTTGTGAAGTTATGATTGTAATTGTAATCTTTCCTTGAAAATAATTTGTAATAATTTTATATAAAGTTTAGAATACGTTGTAATTGTAATTTTAATTTTGATTTTGATTAGTCATGGTTGGATCAAGTCAAGGGCCTTTTGAAGACGTTCACGTCCATCTACCGCATTGGCCACAGAAACTGCTTCAAATGTAGTTTCGACTCTTCAGCCCAGATAAATAGGAGTTTATTAAGAATAAGATTGGGCCCTTCCTCTCTCTACAGAAGATCCCTATGAACATCACTCTAGTGCGAGCCTTAGTCTACCTTTGGGAGCCCGAATCCGCCAGTTTCTGTATGGGCCTACATCAGCTAAGCCCAACTGTAGAAGAATACTCCCAATTGTTGTGGGCTCCTACAATCACGAATGATATTTATGTCCTAAACGTGGAAGCTGCAGTACTAAAGATTTTAGCAAGTTGCTGGGAATCAGAAAAACTGAAATAAACCGGGTTCTAAATAAAGGAAAGACCATTCAATTAGAGGATGTCATGGGTTGGTTTTTTACTGAATTGAAGCATAAAGAAAAACGCGAGGTTTTTTGTATAAATTTAGAAGCATGGTACCAGTACCGGGTCAATGCTTTTATGTTGGTAGTCTTCAATACTATCATGTTCCCTGATGAAAGACGTCGAGTCCATTTCAGAATTGCAGAACTTGTAGCCTAATTCCTTGAAGGGAAATCATACGTCCCGACCCTTCTAGCTGAGCAGATCCGGTCACTAAACCATCTTAAGAAAAAGAAACGAGGAGATCTAAAAACTAATATGGTCCTACTGGTGGTCTGGTTCATTAGCCAAATGAGAAGTTACCAACTTGATTTCAATTGGGTTGAGTTTACTCAGCGATATGATCTCATCAAATCTTTTGGAGAAAAAATTGAGCTACCAGAAAGTATAGCTAGCCGCTACTGGGTCCAATACTTTCAGAGTATGAAAGCGGAAGAGTTGTTTTTGACACCCAGGTGGTTTGCGAGGAAGGAAATGATAAGAGGATGTGGAGACTTCAAAGCAGTTCCTCTTATCGGCTTCAACCTCTGCACCGCATACGTCCTAGCCAATGGACTCATTGAGGACATAATCCCCAGACCATCATTAGAAGCTGTCTCATTGGACTTCCTTAACCCCAGCATGACGATGGCTGATAAAGCAACTAAGCTTCAGAGCATTTGAGCTCTTTGGTGCACAAGAAAGACCACCCCTACCATTAGAGGGATAACAATCAGGAGCCAAACAACCAAAGGATTTCTTTATCACTAGCTAAAAGGGCTGAAAAATATGGAAGACAACAAAGAGAGGGGGGAAGTTCAAGCTGAACCCGAGAGGACGAGTAAAAGAGAGCAGGAATTGGAAAGCCGTTGCAAGGAGTATCATCAGAAGATAAAGGCATTGGAAGCACAATTGAAGAGGACCAAGGGCAAAGAAGAGCAAGCTCCCATGATCCGAAAGAAGAGAAAGACGTAAGATAAGCTTACTAGCCACTAAGAGAGAAAATTTTAGATTTTAGGTTTCTTATGTTTTCATTAGAATTTATTTTTATGAACAGAATAAGAGGTGTAAAGCTTTACAATTGCAAAAATTAATAAAAATTAGTTAGGTTTTGCCACATTAGAGGTTCTCCCCAATTCTTGATTTTTCATTGCACTCGTGTGACATGCATCTTGTGTTTACACAATTAACAACCCGTTTATAGGAAAATGTAATATGTACTAACCCTTTGTTGAGTTATTTAATAACTATCAGGTAAAATTTCAAAATAGCTCCCAAACGTCAAGTCTTTCAAAGAAGTTCGATTAAAACACATTCCCAGACCAGGATGGCCACCACTCAAGGAACTGATAGAGACCTTGAGATCAATGATCCCTCCAAGTTGAGGTTTCATTCCATAGAAAGGGCTATGGAAAAGGCGTTCCATAGAAAAGGCTATGGAAAAGATGGCAAAACTCCTAGCAGATAGCATTGCTTTGCTGTGAGCTACAGCACCGGCTAATGAAGAAAGTTCCAAAACCCGTTATGGGAAGAATACACAAGCTCCTGAAGCAGAGTACGAATATCAAAAAGACCCATTTGAATCCGAAGGAGTTTACCCGAAAGATAACCCGACCTTCGAACCTGACACGTATGCGGCCCCAAGACTTGTCGACCATGGGCCAAGTATGGACAGCTTGAAAGAACTGGAAAAGAAATTGACACAACAAATCACTGAGAAGATGAAGGCATTCGTAGGGTGTAAGGGATTTGAATAGGCGGGGATTACAGAGTTTCTACGTATGACATGGGATCATACCCTGAGAAGTTTAAGGTACCAGAATTCGAAAAGTATAACAAGACGGGTTACCTCAAGCTCCACACCAGGTTATATGTCAGGAAGATGGGTAAATATGTTCAGTACGATCCACTTATGGTACAGACATTTCAAGATAGTTTGACCGGATCGATCCTGACTTGGTATGCCCAGCTTGATTTGAATCAGATAAATATATGGGAGAAACTTGCTCCAGCATTTTATGAACAATATAAATTCAATGTGGAAGTAGCCCCTGCTATGATGGACTTGGTTGCCCTACGGAAGAAGAATAATGAATCGTTCAAAGAATACACTCAAAGATGGAGGTCCTTAGCTGTAAGAATCCCTACTCCAACGACTGAGAAGAAGCTCACATCGGCTTTCATTAACACCTTGGAGAGGCCATATTTCTCCCATCTCATCGGGCAGGCCTCATCCAGTTTTGCTGAAGTAGTAGTGGTCGGGTACAGGATTGAAAGTGCCATCTCTTCCAGTAAGCTGCAAGACCCGGCAGATAGAAGACCACCAACGTCATCATCTGGTCCTAGACTAGTCACCAGCAAGCCTAAAAAATCTACTGTTAGTATGGTAAATTCAAATGCCAGACCAAATTGTCAAGTCGCTTTTAGGGCGAATCCACCTCCCGTTCAGCAATAGTACAAAGACCAGTTTCAAACTAATAGGACTTGTAGACAATTTACCAAGATACTAGTCCCTTTAAGTCAAGTCTTCAAAAAGTTGTGAAGTGATAATTTGATACGATACAAACTTCCTAGCGATCGATATCAACCGAGAATCTTTGACCCTACAGTAAAGTGTGAATACCACTGTAGACAAGTGGAGCATTCGACTGATGCATGCTGGAGACTGAGGAACAAGATTCAGGACTTAATAAATGAAGGGACAATGCAGTTGGATTTTATAGAAGCCCCGGTTCCTAACGTTAACAATAATCCCTTACCTAACCACGGGCCGATGATTGGTATGATTTTTGCTGACTGTGCTGTCAATGTCATCGATTCAAATAAGAAGCCTAAGGTTTTTGAGTTTTGTACTGGCAACCAAACTCTAGAAGTGAAGAGGTACACATTCCACGTATCGTTGGCACCAGAAAATTACAAGGCTGCTCCATTTAACTATCACCTGGTAAACCAGGAGAAACCAGGTCCTCTGGTAGGGGGCATTACTCGATCGGGAAATATTTATCACCCAAGAGAAGAGCATGGGAGGAAGGTCACATTGGGAGAATCAAATGATAAGATGGCGGCTGAACGCATTGAGGGGCTATCGGCCTTTACCAAAATGATCAAGTTGAGTGAATATAAGATCATGGATCAACTCAGTAAGACTCCTGCACAAATATCGTTAATGGGCCTGTTAATCGCATCTGAACCACACGAGGAGGCTTTGTTTCGTACCTTAAATGAGGTGAAGGTCCCTCGAGAGATTCCAACTGAGAAGATGGGACTGGTTACTAATTCAATCCTCGTAATAGATCAAATTTCATTTTCAGCTGAAGAATTGGGCGAGGAAGGGAACAAATATACAAAGCCACTCTTTATCATGGTAAGGAGTAACGACATTATTGTCACCAGGGTGCTCACTGACAATGGATCGTCGCTGAACATTTGCCCACTCACCACCTTGGATTTGCTGGGCATTGACACATCTGCAATTAAGCCTTCTTCCATAACAGTCAGGGCCTTTGATGGTTCCAAAAGAGAGATTATAGGGGAAATTGATTTATCCGTGAGTATTAGCCTTCAGCACTTTACTATTCGATTCCAAGTCATGGACATTCTAAGATCTTTCAATCTACTCCTAGGAAGACCTTGGATTAATGCAGCAGGGGCCATACCCTCGAGCCTGCACCAAAAATTGAAGTTTATCTCTAATGGCCAGGTGATTACAATTCTGGGAGATCAAGATTATGAAATCTACAAGGAGATGGCTATACCCTACATAGGAAGTGAAGGACAAGAAGAGCTGGGTTTACAAATGTTTGAAGAAGTGAACATGATTACCAGTCCCGATAGAGAGGATGATAGAAGAATAAGATTCAAGGAAGGCCAGATTGGTACCTATGGCCTAGGCTACAATCCTACCCCGGCAGAAGAATCCTAGAAGAAACAAGCGAAGGGGAAGAGAGGTAACAAATTATACCATGCCTCAATGACCTTTCCACCGCTGGCTGAGATGTTCATACGGGAAGAGACTGAAGCTCGAGAATTTGACAAAGAAGGATCAACAAAGTCGCCACCCAAGTTCCAGCATCATTTGAACAACTGGTTCTCTATCCAGGCGAATTGCAACAGGTCTTCCCTAGGGTAAAGGGGTGACCCGTAGTTAGTATTTTCCGAATTTTTATTTTTAATAGTCATCGTTTCAAATGTATCGTTGAACCTTTCGTTCAAAGTTAGTTAAGCCTTTATCTCATTTGAGACCATACCTCCATTTATTCAATGAAATCTTAGTTTGTTTCTTTCCTATGTTGCTCTTCAGTTCTATTTTGTTTACATACACTTTTTTCATGCATTCTCATTCAGATCCAATGAACCAAGCGAAAACCAGGAATACCTCGCGCAAGTAAAAAATGAGAATATCGATATCGCTTCCGGCCCTACTAGGTTAATTGTTGGGAGCGATGTCAATGACCACAGTAATATACAAGAGGAATGGCAAAAACATGAACTGGGTAGAATCAATATTGATGAACCAATTGAGACAATTAATGTGGGGAATGAAGAAAATCCTAAGAATTTAAAAATTGGGGCGAGTTTAAAAGAGAAACAAAAAACAGAAATGATTACGTTGTTAGCTGAGTATCAAGACGTGTTCGCTTAGTCGTATGAAGATATGCCTGGGTTGGACCCGTCGATTGTAGTCCACCATTTACCCACACAGGAGGACGTCAAACCAAAAAAGCAAAAATTAAGGAGATTTCGACCTAACGTCTTACTGAAAATTAAAGAAGAAGTGAAGAAACTACTGGAGGTTAGATTCATTGAAGTGTCGGATTACCCGGAATGGGTAGCCAATATTGTTCCAGTAATGAAGAAGAATGGGAAAGTTAGAGTGTATGTAGACTTTCGAGATCTCAACCAAGCAACGCCTAAGGATAATTTTCCATTGCCTCACATTGATGTCTTGGTAGATAACGCAGCAAAAAATCATCTATTCTCTTTCGTGGATGGTTTTTTGGGATATAATTAGATTCGGATGTCCAAAGAGGATAAGACGAAGACGACTTTTATTACGACTTGGGAAACATTTTGTTATAAGGTGATGGCGTTTGGGTTGAAGGACCCAGTAAATGCTGATGCGTTGAAGATGTACTATCCTTGAACATCAATGAAATTTTTGCAAATAATCTTACTATTGCTGTAGTCTCATTTTCATTTTCTACATGTAAAGTTGGTATTCCTAGTAATCGTTAGCATTGGATAATATCCTTAGCCTTTCTTTTTCTCATTCCACTAAAAGACCCCGCTTCTCACTCTATCATCTACCTAAATAAACCTTACAAACAAGAAGTACAAGAAAAATAATCACTTAATTTGAAGCGATGACTATTAATGAAAATTCTTTTAATACTTTATTGTGGTTAACCCCCCAAAGAAAGGGAGACTTGTTTCCTATTTTTCAGGACAGGGCCATGTTCAAAAAGGGTAACATATGGTGTATAAGTAGAAACTCGCTTGAGAACAAATGCTTGCATGAAAAGTCAATTTTTGACCGGAAGTTCAATACAGGACATCTTTGTTCGAGAAGAATATGTTTTACATTCATTTCAAACTTAAGTTGCTTTCAAAAAAAAAAAAAAAGAGAGAGAAAAGTGGGGGTTTTGGAAAGAGACGTCAGAAGAAAGAAGAAGAAGAACGAAAACAAGAAAAGCAGTGGTAAGGGTCAGAATCATTGGTTCTAATCGAACTACTCAATAAGACATGGGACTAATTAAGAGCTATCATTGAAACCAAGTAAGTGGTTCTAAACCTGATAAAACATTGCATTGGCAATTAGTTTCTCCTTAAGGGTAATAGCTTATTTTCCAAAAACAATTTCTTAGCAAGTCAGTTAGTGTATATGAATGGAAACATTATGATGAGTAACTCGAGGTCAGAGTATAATAAAGAGCACATTAAGAAGTTAAAGATTAGGAAGGATTCGAACTTCTCTCATTTCATTAGAAGAATTTACTGATGTGCTAGAGTTGACCCGAGTGGTGTTGAAATTGTGTACAAGAATCCCATTTTTCATGATGTTGGAGTTGCTTACAAGTTGATGGTTATTAGAGATGATAAGGATGTAGAGAATTTCATTGAAAAGGTTGAGTCTTTTAGGAAATGGAGTATTTAGGAAATATACATAAGGCACAGCAAGGAATCAAGTGCTTGAGCTGAGCATGAAATATATGGATCAGACAATCTAACCCTTTTGACACCCCATATGCAATATATGATGATTGGTGTAAAGCAGACGAATGCGAATACGCCAAATGAACCGTACATGGATTTCACTAAGTACAGGCACATCGATATCACATAAGAGCAGCTTGACGAAGCATTAGGTCCTATTACTGAACATGAAGAGTCTTATAATCCGTATGTAGAGATAATGCACACGGACATAAATGTCGATAATAAAGGTCAGGAGGAGGTAGATGTCATGACCTGGGGACGACTTAATTATGGCAGACGTCGTATATCATATGAAGAACCGCGGATTGCTTACCTTTCCAATCACGGACTCTTCATACAATATATAAAGCTTCTACAACCACTAGCTTCCCAAAGGCAAACAGATCAAGATAATATCATAACATACTCATATATATATATATCATTTAAACTATAAAGTTTACACTAAGTCAGGATCTAGTGCATCATTACTAACAACATAATTAAAATGAAATACAAATAAAAGTCTATATACTAATGTTCTCTCAACACTATGAATGGCTCACTCTCGCCCAGAGTATCCATACAAACCTTTGGTATCCTACGACCAACGTCAATAAAAAGATAATCCTGTAACAAAGCCTACAGGGGTATAAGCTAAAAAGCTTAGTGGGTAAACCCTTAACTATACCGATAAGCAAGTTACAAACATATTAAGTATAAGCATACAAATGAATGAGCAATCAGTATACCAAAACAATACATACAGTTAAGTATCTACTGTATGTAACTTAGATTTAATACCCTCCGAAGTCAGGGTTAGAGTACATATGGCACCAATCAAATCTAGGTATTATACTAAAACTCGCTTTTCTACGAAACTCCACATTTTGTACTTACATAAATCAGTTCTTTTATTTCAATAGAAAAAAAAAAATCAAGTTTTATGAGTGGGCCCCCGCAATCTACACTCACCTCTAAACAAAGGCCTCTAAACTTGACCCTTAACCAGGCAGTTGACACATCTAATGCCTAGTGTTCTCTTAAGCTAGAGTAAGGTCATATAATACGCGCGTACTGTACTAAATCATTATACTTATAAATAACAACCCTCTATGTAGCCTCTTCTTACCTCCGTGTAATGTAACGATCGGAATTAGTTTATGCGATGCATGTTCCAATTTCTTTTTATCAGTCAAGTATAATTAAGTTCGATTATCGTATGACCAAACAAAAGCACAACTGTAAACCCTTAAATTTCTTGACCTAACCTCTGAAGTAGACTCGAGTATATTAGATAATCTAAGAGTTGACAAAGCTAATGAAAGTAAAAACCCTAAAAGAACTAATCAATCACGTATGAAACTTTTCTACCCTAAATGTATGTAAACACTAAAGATTCCATTCAAAAGTGATAAAAATCTTAAAATGATAACCTTAAAGACATATGTGCACTAATTCATCATAATATACCCTAAAACCCTAAATGATAATATAACCTTCATATTTTGCCAATTAGTGAAAGATTAGAGATGACTTTCAATCATGCATATATATTTAGAATCCTTAAGTAATCCTTTAGAAACTAAGATAATGAATCATATATCACATTGATCTTCTAAGTATATGATTAAGATAGTATTACATAGAGTTAGAGGTATAGTTGAAGCTTAGGTTAAATGTAGTAAACATTAACACCTTAATTGATACTTTTCATACTAGTTAAACTAAATAGCTTACCAAATAATGTATAGAAGATATAAATAACTAAAGTAATATCTCATCATCTATTTTTACTAATCAATTCACCAAATGCCTCATTTCCTTGATTTTTTCTTTAATTTTCCTTAATTACTATATTATGTATACAAAATAACATATGCTTATAGAAAGTTGACCAAGTTAACACATGTTGACCAAGGTCAAAAGGTTGACTAAATCAACACATGTTGATTAAAGTCAACATTTAGAAAAGTCAACAAAAGATACTAATGCATTAGAAAATATCTAATTCATCTCATGATTTTTTTTTCTTTTCTTTTCTCCTTTCTTCTTTAATTGCACTTTTTTTCGTTCTAGACCCTACCATCTTCTTCATTTCAAAAACAACACAAGACAAAAAGAATCAAAGCCAAACCCTACTCCATGTCCATAACCATCCCCTTTCCCTTTCACTTTCAAAATTTTCCAACTTTGTCTCCATATTTCAAAGATAAATTAAGTTATGTAATTATGTTATTATGTATTGTTTTATATTACTTATTAGTTAGGTGATGAGATAGATTAGATAAGTAGATATGTGTTATGTGTGATCATGTTGAAAAAAACATAAAGTTTCTACCTTTAAGTGTAGAAGGATAGAAATCATGGTGAAGAGGAAGGAAATACATGTGTATATGCCCTTAAGTATATGTACATAAAGATATACTAGAAAAATACAAGTATGGAGATCTTTATACATAAGTATTTACTATGTACATAATCTAAACTAAGACAAATCCTAACTATACATACCTATACCATGCAAAATACACGCTTAAAACACAAAAAAAAAAAAATGAAATTAGGAAAGTTTTCTTAAGAGGAAAATTTGGCATACGAAATTTGTACAAAAATACACTTATGACCGTATAGTTATATAGGTATATGTACAAGTATAAATACGATATAAGTATAAGTATACTAGTATACATATAAGTATAGTAAAAGTATAAGTATATAGTAGTTTATGTAAAGTGTACCTAAGACACTTAAGTATGACATAAGTATAAGGTAAGGCATATGTAATTCAATGGTGAGGTAAGTAATGGTGTAATTAAAAGATGACATAAGCCATGACATAAGCAAGCCATGACATAAGCAAGCCGTGACATAAGCCATGACATAAGTCATGACATAAGCAAGCCTGACATAAGCCATGACACAAGCGATTGATGATGTAAGCAATGACATAAGCATAGGTTTATAAAATAAGAAATAAGAAGAGTGCATAATAATTGGGTACATAAATTAGTAAACCCTAATATACTTCCTAAATTGGATTACACTTAATTAAGTACATGAATTAGTAATAGCAAGGTAAAATTCTCTAAGTATAAGAATTTAAGGGTTAACTAAATCATTAAGTATAAACAAAAGATATAAATATAAGCAATAAGAATAATTAAGTTTCCATAATTAAAATTCCTATAAACTTAGTCCATATCGTAAAGCACGGGTCTTAATGTCCAAAACGGACATCATCATGTGAACGTACGTTCGAAAACAATGAAAGACGACTATAAATTCATAAATATCAGAAATAAAACGAAAAAAGTTACATACGATTAATAATAAAGTTTAACCGGATAAAAGTTTATAGTAAATTAAGTAGAATTAGGTAAATAGATATTTAGAATTACTAGTTAATTCAATTACTTACTAGCATTGTTATATCGTAATGATCAGGTGATCCCAAGATGAGAGAAGATCTCCTGATTGATTATTACAACTAGAGCGAGTCATCATGACCGAGTGAATATTTACCCTATGATTTCATGTTTGTATGTGATTGTAGATAGTGAACTTACATGTTATTGCTAATTGACTATTGAATGGGGTTGAGAAACGCTTATGTATGTTATTGTGTGTTGAGTTGTAAACGTACCTTAAGTACAGATAATACTTTGTTTGTTGCAAGATAGTATAGAAATGATTGTGTGTACTATGGAATGATCATAGCATAATTTGAACTTAACTATACTTGGCTTATAAAAAGAAACTAGTACATGCATTAACATGCATTACATAGATACAATTCCGGCCATTACATCACATGGAGGTAAAGAGAAGCTATTCAGGGGTTGTTATTACTAATTTATTGGTTCTGTACGGTGCACTCGTACAAAATGACCTTATCCTGGCCCGCGGGAACACTAGGCGTTTGAGGTACTAACCGCCTAGCTAAGGGTTAAGTCTAGAAGCCTCCGTTTAAGAGTGAGTGTGGACTCACGATTATACTAGAACTTGGTTTTTATGAAAATAAAAGACTTATTTGATTTAAGTATGGAACATGGAGTTCCGTAGTAAAGTAAGTTCTAGTATAATATCTGGATCTGATTGGTGCCATGTATACTCCAATCCTGACTTCGAAGGGCATTAAATCTAAGTTACATCTAAGTTACGTATATGAACTAGTTAACTATACATATTGTTTGGCATTCTATTCTATCATTCATTCATATGCGTGAATATAATGTATTTATAACTTACCTGTAGTATGGTAGAGGATTTTGCTGATTAAGCTTAAACTTAGACCCCCTTAAACTTTTGCTATATGATAACTTGTTCATAGAGGCTGGTCGGGGGATGCCACAGGTTAGCTTGGGGACTTGGGCAAGAGCGAGCCATCCTATGCATTAAGGGAGAACAGTTTATGTAGACTCATATTTATGTACTTTTATTTTACCAGTATTATAGACTTAGTTATATTAAATTACTGTGAATTGTAAGCTTTGTAGTTCAAATTTTATCTAAATATATTTGTGTAATAATATCATGTAAATCTGCATGTTCTTAGGAAACTAGTGGTTGTAGAGTCTTTTATATTCTGTGATGAGTTCATGATTGGAAAAGCAATCAATTAGGGGTTTTTTGTACAGTATACAACGTCTGCCACGACTAGGCTATCCTCAATTCATGACAACGATAGTACAATCATTATCTATACTGCTATGCAACAAACAATTCATTATTAGTATTTAAGGTAAATTCATAATTCAACAAATAATAACACTCATAACGTTTCCCGACCCCACACAACATTCGATTAACAAAGTCATTTAAATTCACTAGCTATAAGCATACATAAGCATGGAATCATAAGGTGATTACTTATTTGGCCATGACGTTTCGTGCTAATCATAATAATTTGGCGAGAGATCTAAACCCTTGTCAAGATCACCTGATCATTACAAGATAAAAAGGATAATAAGTAATTGAGTTAACTAGTAATTTTATATATTTATTTACCTAATTTTATTTAGATTACTATTAGTTTTTCATCCAATTGAACTTTATCGCTAATCATACGTAACTTTTTCATTTTATTTCTAATATTTACAAGTTTATAATCGTTTTTTATTGTTTTCGGATGTATGTTCACACAGTAAGGACAATTTTGGTCGTTAAGGCCCGTGTTTTACGATATGGGTTAGAATCATTATAATTTTAATTATTGTAACTCAAATATTCTAATTTGCTATTTTTGTATCTTATTTTATTACTTTATTATCTAATTAATCATTAGATTCTTATATTTTTATAGTTTTGTATTGTTATTACTATTATGTATACTTAATTAAGGTTAATACAAGTTGATATATGTATTAGGTATCTATTGGGGTTTCGGGCCATACATATACATATATATATTATATTATATTATTACTTTGCTATATTGTATTATGTTTTATTATATTAGTTGGTTATGTTACAACTCACATATGTACATACTTTATACTTATGTATTTATAAACCTTATACATATGTTAGTTGTATGTATACTTCTAATATACTTATACATATACCTGTATAACATATGGTTGTAGACATATTTTTATACTTATTTTCGTATATCCTTAGTACACCTTTAAAAAATCTTTATATAATTCATATTTTTGCATCTTATGGGTTCAATTAGTAAGCTATATGTATGTACACTTAGTATTTTCTTTATTTTTGGTTATGTACATCAAGAATACTCTTGTATAAGAATACTTAAGCATATCTACATGTGTTCCTTTTACACTTATCTATATATACTTATTCTTATACTATGTATTTCACTAGAATCCATACAAAATTACTTCACATATATCCACATGTTATATGTACATATACGTTTCTACTTATATATTTAAGTATTTCTACACTTATATGTATGTGCATAAAGGTTCCTATTTGTATTAACATATATGTACATTTTGTACAAGTTTCTAATACTAACACAAGGTAAATAACTAATCACTTATTGAAATAGAAACTGAATGAAATTATACCTTTTTCTTCTTGTAATATGAAAGAGGAGTTTATGTATATGAAGTAGTCATTTGGAAGTTGTTAATGGATGAAGTGAAGAGAAAAAATAAGAATTGGAAGAAAGACAAGAGAAAGGGGAAAGTTTTGGTTGGGAAGGGGGACAAAAAAGGGGTTTTGCTTGTGTCTTAGTTTGTGTTTTATAGAAGAAAAAAGTAGGGTCCAGGAGCTTCTAAATTGGGATGGCAAGAGGAAAAGAAAAGGAAGAAAATGACATGTGAAAAATGAGAATAAATCCTTGGAAAAGAGAAGAGAATTCTAGTTGAAAGTGACCCATATTGACTTTAGTCAATATTTTGACTTAGTCAACTTTCTTAATTTAAATTTAATTAGTGTAATGATGGAATTGAAGGTAATTAGGAAAAAATTAAGGAAATGAAGAGAAATATGGAATTAAATGAAATAATTAGTAAAACAATTATTAAAATCCTTCTTTGAGTTTTTATATCCTATATATATTATTTAGTATAATACTTAGCATAACTATTATGAAAAGTGTAATTTAGAATACTAACATGAACTATATGTAGTATTAATATTAATTAAACACTTAAATTTACATAATACTAATTTAGTTATATAATTATAAGATTAATATGATTTGTAATGCAATATCATAGTTTCTAATAAATTAATTTAGTATTATACACATTTATGAACAATTGGAAGTTATCTTTAATCACTTGATAATGATTTTGTATGATTTAGCATATTATTAAGTATATATATTCAATTAGGGTTTTATAGTAGATTTATAATGAATTGGTACTTTTTTTTTCCTTCAAGTTATAGTTTTAGAGTTTTTATTGCTTTCAAGTATAATCTTTAGTGTTTATATACATTTAGGGTCTAAAAATTTTATCCGCGATTGAATCTTCAATTGTTATCTTAGGGTTTTCATCATAACTAGCATTATTGACTCTTAGGGTTTTCTAACACACTAGAGTTTACTTTAGGTATTAGGTCGGAAAATTTAGGGGTTTACAGTAGATGAGGACGGTGATGAGGATAACAATGGACTCAAAGATGATGATGGTGAAGGTTAAGAGGATTTGGGAGAACCCTAGGTAAGATAAGATGTTGTTAATAATAATGTACCAGTCCAATGACCTTGTAAAAACGATTCAAGTAAGCCTCATTATCCCATTAGTGTAGTAATGTCCAACAGTTAGTTTGCAAACTTTCCACCAATAAATGAACCACTAGATAGGCTTCTGAGAGATCCTATTCCATTTTATAACAGCCAGTATGATAGCAGTAATACATGACATTTGAGAGAGACATTAACAAAATGCCCAATAATATCAACAATTTCGATGATTGAGTGTTAATATGCGTTTCAACACCAACAAGGATCTCATAGACACGGTTAAGTCGTTCCATATAAGGAATCGCCATAATTTCCGTGTTGAGGCATCTAAATCAACTATATACACAATCCATTGTAAGAAGAAGGAAGAGGGTTATAAGTAAAGTCTACAGGCTCGTTTGAAAAAGGTAGAGGGCCTTTTTAAAATCACAAATCTAAAGAGATTATACACTTTATGAACCTCATGATAAACTAGGACTACCCTCAGATTGACAGCAACATCATGCCTAGGCCATTCATCAATAGTGTATGATGTGAAGATTCCGGATTTTGCAACTAATGTGCAAAATATGTACAGATACACAATAAGTAATAGGAAGGTTTTTGAAACCAAGAAGAAGGCAGTTGAGATAGTATACGATAATTGAAAGAAGTCATATAATGAGCTATCGAGACTACCGAATGTAATAAAGGTAAGCAATTTGAGGATACAAGTGATATAATGCCCTAGAACTTGGAACGCCACAGACCGCCACATGTCCCTAGTCCTCTAATGACACGTTGCACTCTAATAATCACAACGAATATTTCAAACTTGACATTAAAAACCACTAATATCGATATATATAAAATCTTCCATTTCATAAAATTTAAACTCCATAAGTACAAACAAGATTAAAGAACTTTTTTATCTTTCACAGCCGGAATAACATAAATAAGATCAAACAACTAGTACGAATGAGAATTAAGAGATAGAACAAGTCTCATCCACGATTTCATTTCAATCTTTATTACTAATCTTAATACCGTTGGCTATTATCATGATAATAGTTTCCAAAACCAACATTCGGGTAGTAATAACTATCATTCCAATCTTTAACTTCAGCATTCTCATAACCAGCATATTTTCTATAAGTATAATCTTCATGTACATCATGCTGACCTGTAGCTAGGAAAAAGAAATAATATGATGAGCCAAAGCCCAGTACGTAACATACAACCACATGTGTGTGATCAAACAATATATATTCACATGCATAGAAATACAAAACAAGTAAATCACATAATTCATTTAATTATCTTTATTTTTAAGTCAAACACACGATACATGATAGTAGTCCTTATGACCCGTTCACATCATAATTGTATCACAACCTAGCATTTGGACGTGCCTCTTTAAGCCCTTCTACGACATCTTAATGTTGGGCATGCCTCTTTGGGCCCCTTTACTACCCTCTACAACAACTTACATATATCCTAGATAATTTCCATGTGAGACTCCACAAGGGACAATACGTCACACAGATCATTGGGGTTGCCCCCTATGGATCTGCCACTATGAGCTCTTAGGATAAGCCAAACACAAGTAATACGAAGACGTTTAAGTCGAATATACGTTTAATTCATTTAATTTTTGCTATCCTAATACTCACATACAACAAGCACGTGTCACATACTCAGATATTTGAAATATATTACTAATGAATCAAAGCTAGCTTTAAATCTTAAAAACAATAAATATTCATCAAACTCCTTTAAATAATGAATAAACGTTGTCTCTTAGTTAAGACTCACTTTTATACCATTTAAATCTCCTTAAATTCACTTAATGATACATTAAAGGGATTTACTTTAGAAGTGACAAAAGAATAAAACGAAAAGAAAAGGAAAAAATTAGCTTAAAGGAGCAAAGCCTATGACACAGTCAATGATACAATCCTATCTTTTTGATCGTGTAACTTACTGAGTTACACTTCATTACAGCAATGGACATGACTAAGGATACAGTCGTATCTTTTGGTTGTGTAACTTTCTGATCTATCAACCCACATCACTTACTGCAAAGGATACGACTAGGGATATGATTATGTCTTTTGGTCGTATCACTTTCTAGTCTACTAGATGACATCACTACTACTAAGGACACGACCGTATTACTTTTTGGTTGACCTTTTTTTTTTCTTTACCCAAACTTCTCTCTAAACCCTGTAACAACACTTTACAACTTATTGTCACAAACCTTGATTCAAATCAATATAACCCTTTCAAAATCCACTTCTATAATGTTTTTAATTAAAATGACAAAATCAAAACTTGTCAAGAATTTAGGAAATTTAGGACTCTAAGGAATACATGAGGCTTATCTTAATCTCGACGGTCCTTTAAAGTTTCTCACTATTCCTTAATCAATTATTCACAACCTTAAATAATTACAATAAAATCTTAGTTTCTAAAAGAAAAAAAAAAACTCAAAACTGAAAATCTAACTTTGCTTACCAAGGTCTTCTAGGGTTACATTCCTTACACGAACTACTCTTGCTCTTGAGGGCTTTTGATAAATACAGGAGAAAAGTTTAAATTTATAGTGTGCAAAGAGTTCAGTTGCACTAGTTAGGCTAGGTTTTTATTTTAACCATTTTCTTAAATTTCTAATATCGCCCTTCATTAATCTATGGCTTAAGACCTTAATACTCTTTTTCGTTTGATTTTATTAAGACTTTTATTATTTATTTATTACCCCTAAATTTTTTTTTCTCAAGTATTACAGGTGGATTGAAGCTAAAGTTATTCACCAAAGCCAGGTGAGTCTCAGTTTAAATAGGTTTTTTGAACATTCGGGCAATGTGTGGAACCCTTTAAATACAATCGACCTGTTGTATGTGTTGATAGCATTTTATTATATAATAAGTATGGATGTAAGTTATTGGTGGCATATAGCATGGATGAAGACAATTCAATAGTTCCATTAGCCTTTGCTTTAGTTGATACAAAATCGATAGAAACTTGAGAGTGGTTTCTACAGAAGCTTAAAGTCTATGTGGTTGGTTAGAAGGGGGAAACCTTATGTCTTATTTCTGAAAGAGCATCCAATATTGATTCTATATATAAGGAACCATCAGTAGGGTGGCAGCCTTCATTTGCAGTTTGGAGATACTGCTTGCAATACATGGCTAGTAACTTTAATACAGCTCACAAAAACCAATTATGCAAGAAACTTATTTGGTTTATAGGTGTCTAGGCATAGGAAAAGAAAATCTAAAAGCTTTATGGAGCAATTGAGATCAGTTAAGGAGGATGCTCCCGTACAGTTTGATAATTTGGATTTGAACAAGTAGACACTTGCATATGATGAATATTACTGTTTTAGAGACATGACACTGAACATTATGGAGAGTTATAACTTCATTTTAAAATTAGCACATACGAATTGGTAATATTTTTCATGCGAAGTCTTTCTTTCGTATTATTTTTCTAAAAAGACCTCATATTTATATACAACTCTATTTCTCAAGCTGAATTTTTTGTCTCACCTTCTTTTTCTTTTTCTTTATTATCAAGAGACTTGTCTTTTTGCAACTTGTATAAGAAAATAAAAACTCCTATTCTTACTGGTAGACTTTGTATGGGAGCTAGTTGCTCCCTTAGTATTATGGCTTTGTAAAATGTAAACAGAGTTGTAAACTCTTCTTTTGTTAGTAGGAGAGATTTCTCTCTACTATATTTGCTCTTTTAGCTAATATGGTTACTATTATTGAAAGAAAAAATTGTGCTGGAGTTTATAATTCCCTTTTTGTTTTTCTAATTTTTGAGTATGACAAGTTAAGAGATCAACTCACCCACCTTTTCCCTTTATGTTTCTTGCCTCTTTCCAAAGTTCTTTTACCAAGTTAACATGTGACTTTAAAGAAATAACGTCATCAAATTTTCATTTAAAAATTTCGCTACAATTAAGTATTGCATTTTCAAAAATGGTTTCGAGACAACATTTTTATGGAGATTTTTTTAAACTACTATTTAACCCCTTTTCCCTCATAAATTATTGCTTATATTTTCTTCTTTTGAAAGTTATTTTTTAACAACTTTTATTAACAATAGGGTAATCTTGGAAAAAAAAAAAGAAAAAAGAAAAAACTATGCAGTAATATTTATAATTCTCCACAATGTTATCAAATTCAAAAAAAAATAAAAAAAAAGGACTCGAGCATGAAAAGGTACAATAGTTAAGAAGGTCAAGCAAGGAGCAAATTATGATTAACAAAAATATTATAATGTAATTTATATTTATTTATAAAGTGATAACATCTTTAAAATTTAGAAATTATAAGCTTTTTATAGTTTATTTTTTATTTTTATTTGATTTTTATTTATTGTTTTAGTAAATTTATATATTTTTTAAAAATATAAAAGTAAAAACATGTTTTGATCATAAAAAAAATTTAGTAGATTCTTTTTAAATTAAGTTGAATAGATCAAGTTAATAAAGTTTAACTATGTTCACTATAAATAAAGATAAAAAAAAATTGACTCAAATTAATTTTACAGCGGAGTGGGATCTAATCGGATTAGACCAAAAGGATAAACCCCTGACAATATTAGTTCTCCAACATCCTTTCAAAGTTTAGAGCAAGGTTTAAAACTGGGGTTGAAAATGGCCATGCCTTACATGGCGCAGTGTTTCTCGACAGGGCTCTCCACTGCATTCTTCTTCAACTATAAGGTTAACCTTCCCTCCCTCTCTCTCTCTCTCTCTCTCTCTCTCTCTCTCTCTCTCTCTCTCCGTCTCTAAATGTCTCCTCTGCTCGTAGAGAAGAAAGTGAGTCCAATGAATTCCTGTATTATATACAACGTTGCTGCTTTGAGACTGCACCTTTCCCAAAACAACCACGAACAAGTTTATATTTCAGTTTCCTTCTTATACTTAATGCTTAAAGACCTATCCTTTTACGGTGCTACCACTTTCCTTCATTTTGCAAGCAATCAAACAGAAGCGGAAGAATGAAAGAAAAGTTGCATGTTTTCTCTCAATTACGTTAATTTTTAAATGCGATGCACCGTTTCGCTTTTTTTTTTTTTTTGTACCGATCGTTGATGCTTATAGGTATTTGTGGGTATATAATCAGAATGTAGTGTTTGTTGTCAACGGTGTTGTTTTCTTACTCTTTTGCTTTATCATATTATTACTTGTTAAATTATATTTGTTATATAATCAGATTGTTATATTTGTTCGTTATCAAGAATCAAAGAATGGAAGAAGAAAATTGAATTAGCTAATGTGAGTTCTATAGGTTTCTCTTATGCTAGACAAATTTTCTTGGGGCACCCATTAGCAAAATCAGCAATATATTAGGTGGGTGGCAGGTAGATGAACTCTAGTAAAATTGACTCTTTGCTAGGCTTAGTTTGGAGGTGTCATGAATCTGCTAAAAGAAGAAGTAATTACATATATGACGGTGAGAATTTTAGGGTGTTTGAGGATCTTAATGAAAACTCTGAATAATGGTTGCTTTCTTGAGATATTTCAATGAAAAATAGGAATAATTGTTTTGGGTGGAGAATGGTACTTCTAGATTTTATGCCGTGCGTTAATGTCTAGCTTTATTTTAATGATTAAACATTTTAACTTTTTGCAGAGTCATATGTGGTTGAATCCACACCGTGTCTTCTCAAGCGGGTGTAGGCCATTCCATAGTTCAAGCTTATTGTTGTCAAACTCATCTATCAATCTTGCACAAAATAGCATGGCAACTCAAAATGATTATGCTGCAGTGATTGGTGAGGGCTCTAAAGTAAGAATCCCTCATGTATTGACGGTTGCTGGTTCTGATTCTGGAGCAGGAGCTGGTATCCAGGCCGATCTCAAGGCTTGTGCAGCCTGTGAAGTTTACTGTTCTACTGTGATAACTGCTGTCACTGCACAGAACAGTGTTGGTGTCCAGGTAGATTGATTAGATGTCATTTACAAACTTATAAGCCAAATTATATTAACACATGTGGATTTGTTTCCTTGCTTCAGAGATATTCTCAATTTTACTATAAATGACAGGGTATAAATATTATGCCAGAAGAATGTATTGCAGAGCAGCTGAAGTCTATATTCTCAGATATGAAAGTTGATGTAGTGAGTTTCAATTAACTCCTGTAAAAACAGTTGCTTTGATTTTTCATTTAATCGCTATAGTGCCGAGTTTCTTGTGATGTTTCTTTTATGCTTTAAAGATTGATATAAAACTCTTAAGAGCTTTTGCAAACTTCACTTGTATTTGTCTAAAAGAGGCTTATGGTGAATGAGGTTCTTGCAATAGAGCATCTTTGAAGCATTATTGTTGTCCTAAAAAATTGCTGGCTAGCATCCAGCCACAGAATTTATAAAAGAGGTATGGTTGTGGGATTGAATATTCTTGAGCACCTAAGTCACTTGGCTGAGAAGAAACGTTGTACTCCCTTGCAAAGTTTTTTCTTAGCATCTTGGCCCTAGCTTGCTGCTAATGGCCAACTATAGTCCCCAGGAAGTCCCTTGTGGACTCCTTAGATGAGAAGTACACAATTTCCATGGATAGGCTTGTGCAGCAATGTTTATACCATGCAGAAGGAAACAAAGAGGAAGGAAGGTCAAAGGGATATCTAGTTTCCTCTACCATTGCACGTTTTAATTCATGAAAGCCTCCATGACCAGGAGTGGACTTTTCTGTCCTTCTATTGAGGCTTTTGAATGTATACTTCAGATAACATAGCTTTGGAAGCCGATGTCTTAAAGTTGAGGGATGAGGAAGTTTTTTGGACTGTCAATGTGAGAAGTCCACATGGATAGGAGCTGACGGCTTTTCACTTTTGTTCAATACTTAAGGATTCTGTCAATGAGAACAAAATTCTACTGTCGTGGAAGAAAAGCTTCTGCCTGATTAAACGATATGAAAGCCTAAGCTGTTACCTATCTGTTGAGGTAAATGGGGAAGTCAAAAGCACCTTTGAGAGTTTTCACTCTAGGTACAGCATATTTTGTTAATGAACACCAATCAATGAAAAGGTGACAATATGAGTAATTCTACATTTGTGTTGAGATGCTGGGAATCTATTGAATGTCTTCTCAGTCATTGTAAATATTGCATCCTTTCTAGTTGATTATGAATTCATTTCTATATTGCATTGCTGATGGAGATAGAGGCTCCTTGAAGTCGCTCCTCATTGCCCATCTGGTACACACAATTTGTGTAGTGAAAAAGGAAGAAGGTTTTAGGAAAAATAAGTGTTTTGTTTCTGTTATGAATGAGTTCTTTTTCTACTTCCTCTTCTTTTTCTCAAACATCTCCCCAACCACCCCCTCCCCCCACCCCTCTTTCCCCTTTCTCCTTTCCTGAGTCATGGTTTTCTAGCATTAGATATTTTGGTAGTTAGGTATCCTCATAAGATCTGATTTATCTATTTAATGAAGTTTAAATTTGTGATAACCAGAGGAATGCTTTTTGAAGGTAAAAACTGGTATGCTCCCTTCAATTGGTATAGTTAAGATCCTCCTGCACAATCTTGACAAGTTTCCAATTCAAGGTATGCAGCCTGATGAAAAAGTAGAACTGCTTGAGCTTCCAGGTGTTTCTTTGCTTGACTTCTTTTAGTGGTTGAAGGCAGCTTTAGTTGTTGATCCTGTGATGGTATCTACAAGTGGAGATGTTCTAGCAGGTCCTTCTATTCTCACTGTACTGCGGTATGTGCATACTAAAATCTGGAAGTTGTTTCTCCTCAAGAGTTATCAGCTTTACAAGGATCATTGATTTATTGACGCGAAAGCTACCAAACTAAACAGAAGAGTGCATTTTTCTTTTGTCTATTCTCCAACAGGAGAAATCAACCAACTCCTGGCTTTGAATAATTTTGCATAAATTTTCAATTTGGCTTCCATGTTTTTCTTTTACGGACAAAATGACTAAAAAGATTTGGGCTACAGGTTATGGCAGTCATCTTGCTGTAAATTTTATCATAAGTTTTATACTGTCCCAGAGATGAGCTGCTGGTCAAATTATTTTGTTATGTGCTTGAGATTAATTACTTTTACTGAATTGTTCTATTGGATGGTAATTATGGCTTTTATATAAACTTTTTATGGGCCCCAGAAGCACAGTTATGTTACTCATAGTTGCTTACTGTAGGGAGGAGCTTCTTCCCAGGGCTGACATTATAACTCCAAATTTGAAAGAGGCTTCTGCTTTGTTAGGAGGCAAGCAATTAGAAACAGTTGCTGACATGTATTCTGCAGCAAAAATGTTGCATGAAATGGGCGCACGGTTGGATTTTGAGTAACTTTTATCTTTCAAAGTTGCTTGTCTTGTTGTTGACAGATGTCTGTAGACATTTCTTCCAATCAGCATGTTTGCTTGCAATTATTTGCTCAGTTTAACATCTCATTGTAGCAAACCATAAGGTTATTTGTGAGACTAATCTAATGGGGGAAACTTAATAAATTGCAATACAATCAAAGAGGAAATATGGACTGATGCCTAGAAGAAATATATAAAATACTATACCTTTATACTTTGCACATGCATATAATCTCCAATAGATTTTTGAGCTTATTGTTTAAATAGGTATAAAATCTGCAAACAATGAAGCTCAGGCATATAATTTTTCGTTATTAGAACTTAAATTTTGCACATGCATGATTGGATTTGATGCACTAGTTGTGGATGCAGAAAGAGTCATATCAAAGAAAATGTTTTGATGGGATGCAATATTGTAATGAATCTTTAGTTTATGCACTGTGATAATTCATAATTTCACTAATGGATTTGAAACAATTGGTGGAAAGTGACTTCCAGTTGTCACCATCTAATGACTGATTTGTTAAATGATAATAATTTTGCCCTCTATTTAATGGAAAGGGACTATGTTTGCCCAATCATTTTATGACCCTATTTCAGATTAATGAATATCTGCTTCTTTGTTAATGCTGTAAGTGATAATTTTTTATGATATATTTGTATGCTTTGGAGTCATGAGATCCTTTTGTTGTTTCTTTGATTGATTGATGGTATCAATGGTAGGAGATGGAAAATTTATGTTGAGTTATTAGCATTTCCAAGTTGTTGTAAAGGAATGTTAAGCACACAGCTAGGCATTAGGTCCTTCTACTTCCCCTCAAATAAGCTTTTTTTGGATTGGCCT
Source organism: Lumnitzera racemosa (assembly GCA_024138005.1). Taxonomy (NCBI): domain Eukaryota; kingdom Viridiplantae; phylum Streptophyta; class Magnoliopsida; order Myrtales; family Combretaceae; genus Lumnitzera; species Lumnitzera racemosa. Next base: position 47,607,136 of record JAMXBC010000012.1, on the reverse strand, counting down.
AAATTGAATATTGACCTTCTAATTTAAGATAGTCTGTTGGGGAAGCTGGAATTTTTTTTATTTTTTATTTTTTGAAATTATATCTTGTCCATTGCAGAAATGTACTTGTAAAAGGTGGTGATCTCTCAGGATCTTATGATGCTATTGATGTACTTTATGATGGTACGATTCAGTCACATTTTTATTCATTAGCAATTAATATAATCTTGTTATTTTATCAATGGAATGTCCAAACAATCTCATTTCTTTGACAGGTCAAGAATTCTATGAGCTCCACTCACCACGTGTAAGAACTCCAAATACTCATGGTACTGGATGTACTTTGGCTTCCTCTATAGCAGCTGAATTGGCTAAAGGTTTTCCTATCCTCCCAGCTGTTAAGGTATTGCAAGGTGGATTTTTTTACATTATTAAGTCTGATAAGACAATTAATGAAGGAAATTATTTTTTATTTGAATAGTTTTAGACGCTCTAGCTATAACTGAGGTTTCTCACTGTTTTTCAGCATAAAACCATAGAAAAGTCTCACTATGGACAATTGATGTTAAAAGTAGCACGAACTACTTTTATCTCACCTCAAATACCCACCCAATTCTAAAGCTATCAATTTATCTTGTTAGTCCAGGAGCTGTCTATATTGTCTCATTTCAACTTGGCCTTATGGCTTCACCATAAGGGAGAAGCAGCCTTTCTATTCCTGTGAAGAGATTATACATTGAAATGTTGACATTTTGGTTGGTGGCTTCTTGCTGTAAAAGTTCAGTTGCTTAAAGTGATATTTATTGTATGAATTGAAGGCAAAATAATGGATGGTTCTTAAATTGTATTGTGAAAGCAGGCCCAACATAAGTTAGATTTTAAATCATGCACCTTAGTGAAAAAAATTGTCTTTATGAGTTCAAATGATCCATGGTTTGAGTACTATCCATGTTTCTTAACTTGTCTTGGTCCTTTTTTGGTAAAATATCTTTCATAAAATTAAAAGGTAATATTACGGTTTACATATAAATTGTGTCGTCTTTTGCAATTATACAACTAAGGTTTTGACTTGTTTAATTGTATACTTAATTGAAAATTCAATTGTTACCGTCTATACCTTAATTAACTTCAATTTATACTATTAGTTCGATTAGCATGATTAACCAATAGGACGATTATCCACGATCTTATGGTGGTCATACGAACCCCTCCTAAGGTTATGGATGGTCATCCACGGCCACCAGGGGGTCTAGTTACCTGTGTATTTGCAATGGGTTGTGAACCATTGTTTATGTGGGGGGGGGGGGCAGCTACTCTATTGGCTAATTATGTTGACATTAGTATAGTTAATTATGTTGAATTAAATTACCGTTTACATGTCAATTAACTCTAATTCTTATCATTAATCCGGTTAACATGATTAACCAATTAGACGATTACCTAAGATCTTATGGTGGTTGCAGGAACCCCCCTAGGGCTGTAAGCGGTCACTTACAGTCGTTAATGGGTCTTGCTACCTACTTTTTGAAGTGAATTACGAACGATAGAAGGTAATTAGCAACCAATCTATTGATTAATTATGCTGACTTAACTAATATTGTGAATTAAAGTTAATTGAAATATAAACAGTGATAACTAAATTTTCAATTGGATATATAATTAGATAAATTTAAATTTTAAGTGTGTAATTACAAAAAGTGACAAAGTTGAAGTATAAATTTGTAACATTGATCTTAAAGTCAATGTTATTTTAGTAGAGTATATAAAGGATGCTTTATATGTTTAAAGGTCTCTCAATTAACTTGTTAGAGTTGTGGCTTTAGGTAATGAATCTTGTCTATAGGTGATTCAAAGAAAAAAAAAAGGTGAATTATGATTGTTATGACTCTACTAGTCAAACGTTAATAAATAATTTAATAAACATTCCTTTTATAAGATAGTAATAATATGCAATAAATATTCCTTTGAATAGCCTTTAGTAGGTTGCTCATAGTATAAACAAGTGAAGAAAAATTGATGGAAACAATCCTCATAAATTTTGTTAATCACGAAGAGAGAAATATATACATGGGGGATATAATCCAATAACTAGATCTTGTGTTACAAGATAATATACTACCAATAACATAAATATTTAACCTTGTCCCACTCTACTTGGACTAATATATGGATAAAACCAAATAAATCAAGTCTTATAAAATTTCAATAGAGTCTTACATGCTTCATCCAATTATGTTGAACCGGATTTTAAACTATATTCAATGTTGACTTACTATCACTTAACATCTATACATTGCTTACTTGTATAGTCAAGTCTTGCAACAATCTCTGATTCCAAATGATTTCACATAACCATTGGGCAATTGCCTTGTACTCAACTTTAGTACTACTTCTGACAACTATAGTCTATTTCTTACTTCTCCATGTTACAAATACTTCAAGACTTTAGCATTGATTTTTTCTAATAAAAATGCTCTTACTAAGAGCCCCTTTTGGATATTTGAGAATGTGATTTATATCATTCATATGATGTTTCATTAGAGCATGCATAGCTTGGCTTACCAAGCTAATTGAGTATGCTATATTAGGTTTAGTTAAAAACAAGTAAATTAGTCTCCCTACTAGTCTCTAATATTGCCCTTTATGCTCCAATTCATTGTTTTCTGGTGCAAGACACTTTCAATTGTGAGGAAGATGAGTACTCATAAGCTTGGACCCTAATTTACATGTTTCCTATAGAAGATCCAACATACATTTTCTTTGCCAAAATTAATTCCTTGTTTACTCTTAGCAGTCTCCATTGCTAGAAAGAATTTTAAGTCCCCAAGTTCATTTATCTCAAAGTTTTTCTTAATTTCCCTTTTCAGTCTCAGTATCTCAACCTCATCATCATATACAATTTTCATATCAGCTAAATTGATTATCAGGATAGGTTTGAAGCCATCTCTACAATGTTTGATAAAAAGAATGTGCTCTGCTTGACTCTAAGTATGCCCCAAATCAATTATTGTATCATTTAATTTCTTAAATCATGTTTTAGGGGACTGTTTTAAACCATAAAAAGACTTAATTTATATACCTTGTTTTCATTCTCCTCTAATAGGAAGCTAAGTGGAATTTTTATGTAAATTTTTTTTTTGTAAATCTACATCAAGGAAAGTATTTTTTACATCTAATATGTGTAAAGGCCAATCAAGATTCATGGGAAGGGATCATATTACCCTAATAGAATTTAGTTTGGCTACTAGAGCAAATGTCTCCTCATAGTCAGTGCCATAAGTCTGTATGTACTCTCGAGTCATAAGTTTTGCCTTTTCTCTCTTTATGCTCCTATCGAATTTGTGCTTAATGGTGAAGACCCATTTATTGCCTACAAGATTAACAATTTCTTAGGTATTGTTCTGGTACAAACCATTCATCTTATCCAAAACAGCATCTCTTCAATTTTTATTAGCCAAAGCTTCATGAATGTTCTTGGGAATAACGATTGTGTCCAATCGTGCAACAAAAGCTTTGTACCTAGCACAAGTTTGCTTCTCCTTTGTCAGAGCATTAGGCAAGTCCGCCTTATCTTTCTTAACATCTTCAATATTGTGCAAGACTAAGGGCTCTAAGTTGGACAACTAGCTTCGTTGAGAAAGTTTGTTCCTTCTCATGTAAACACAAGTATATTTTTGATCAGGAGCATTGTCACTGTTTAACTTGGGTTCTGACTCTGTTATAACTATGTTTGGCAATTGGGTGTTTGAGTCTAGTCCTACCATTGAAAGCTGGTTCTGACCTTGACTAAAGAGGATTAGAAATGAGTAACTCTTACTCGCTTATGACTGACTTTGACTCCTTTGAACCAAGACCTGGTGGTGGGGTACAGGACAACTGAAAAGATAATTCTTCCCTTGAACTTGATGGACAACTTGGAAAGCACCACTTCTCTTCTTCATAGGCTGTCTCTCCCTAAAGAGAAGTGTTGTAGAATGATTATTAGAAATACAACATGTAAGGTTGTAAAAAACCGATTGCTAGGTGGGTGATAACACTTATACCCTTTTTGCATGGTGGAGTATCCAACAATAATGCATCTAAGAGCCTTATACTCAAGCTTATGTCTTTGTTAAGAATTATTTTGAATAATATTGTGCATCCAAACACTTTAGGAGGTAAGGTGTTGAAGATACGAGTCTCTGAATAAGATTGAATTAAGGTACTCAAAGTAGCTTGAAATTCAAGTACTTTAGAGGGAATTTGGTTAATTAAGTATGTAACTGTTAATATAGCTTCCCTCCCAAAATTGATTAGGTATAATGCTTTTAAGCATCATAGCCCTAACAGTTTTAAGGAGATGTTTATTCTTTCTTTCAGCTATTCCATTCTGTTGTAGAGTTTAAACATACAAGTTTTAATGGACATTACCATTATTGGCAAGGTAATTTCCAAGTTTAGTTGAAAAGTAATCTTTTCCATTATACGTATGAAGAATTTGAGTGTTTGTTTTGAAAAAATTAAGAATAAACTTGTAGAATTGTTTGAATACCTGACTTAGCTTTGATTTTTCTTTAAGGAGGAATACTCAACACACATGGGTATGATCATCAATGAAGATAACAAACCATTTATATCTTGAACATGACAATATTTAAACCAGATCCCGTATAATCACTATGTACTAAATGAAAGGGCTTAGAGGGAATATAAGAATGAGTAGCGTTGATAGGAGATTTTGGATATGAGTTCCTTAGCCAATATCAACCTCTTTGGACTTTGGGCTGACTTACTTAGGCACAAGACCAACGTGTTTCACATTCGACCAACATACCCTACCTAATGAGTAACCTGCCTAAAGAGTCTCCGATTAAGGGCTAGACACCATCTACCATCCAACATCATATCAAGACTGTCATAACGGTCATAAGCCAAGTGTAGAAGGCTTCAAGACTAAGTTACCAACCGAGCTCTCATATTCTCAAAACACGACAGTCAGCATGATCATGGGTCATGACCTAGATATGGGTTATGCAGCCATAATTGATCATATTTGGATGTTTGCAGGTTGCATTATAGCATAAATCTTGTGCTTGACTGGGAGTATTAGAACTATCCTGAAAGAGAGTTAAAATATTTGGATTGTAGTTTGTTTTTAAACCAAATTCAATATGATCATTGATGCAAGATGCCAACCAAAGGACTGAAGAATGAGGTGAGTTTGTAGCTTGATGGATAGAGCTGCCAGAAAGATGAAGAAATCTGGAAACTGCAGGGGAGGACATGTATATGAATGGCACCTAAGTGCCATCTGGACAACAAGGACACCGTCTTCATGGGTGGTCATATGCAATCTGACCACTTAACAGGTGTGTGCCTTTTGATGGACAGCAAGGAGGTTCCTGTCTGAATGGCAGCATTGGTCATTTTGGGCACAGAATAGAGGTTGCTACCACCTGAACGTTAGAGGAATCACCATCAGACCAGTGGCAGCGTTCTTTACACACCAAAACTCTATGTTTTGTTAATTTTGCTTAATAAAACTTCATTTTAATTACGGCTTTGCCACTGGACTTCTGTTAAGGTCTTACGTAGGGTTTTAAGGTTAATTTTATCTTATCTTACCTTTGTACATGTTTGAAACTCTCTTGGAAATGTTCACGTTAATTGAGTGCCTTTATTCCTCTTTAATCCTATTGTTTTAATCAATCTATCTAGATTGCAGTGAACCCATTTTTGGATTTCTTGATGTACATTGAATCCATTGATGCCCCCTGGGATATTTAGTGGTTGAGGGTCTTGTCAATCACTATTCTAATTATAAAACTAGTTTGTATTTGTTGTTAGCTAGTCATATCTAACAATATTTACACCCATATCTCTTGCCATTAAAAACTTAAATAAATCTTAAAATATAAAAAATCCCAGCTTGTGTTCCATCCATATGTGCACACCATGAATGTGTTCAGCTTGTCCTATCGAGTTGATCACATCAAAATCAATCAAACCAAATTTCCCCCTGTTTTCCATTGAGTTTTCCCTTGAATGAAATCAAGAAAGAAACTTACCTCTTCTGAATAAGTTAACTTTATATCAGATAAGTAATATGCACCTTGCCGCTTTTGTCAATTTAGAACTTTAAAATCTATTTTCCTATTGTTGCATTATGTTGTGAAAGTTGATAAGTACAATCTTATCAACAATGGATTGATAGTATAATATGAACTGTTGTATTTCTTTATACAGTAACTATTGAGATAAGTTTTAATTCTGCTGACTACTTATGTATTTTTATCGATTTTATGATTATACATGTTGTCAATAAGTACTTAAACTGTGGAGATGATACTGGTCTTAGTCAATTTCCATTTTACATTCCTTGAAAAAACTTGAGTCTTATAACATAAATATTTCAAAACTGTAGTAAGCGCTCTCTTTTCTTTTCCAATAGAAAAAGAAAAGGTAAAATTTCTTTTTCTAGAGATGCTAAATGTGCATTACTAAAGTCTGCTTTGCAGCGTGAGATTTGTCCGTTCACATAACTTCACTAAAGTAATCGTTGGAAAAAAAAAAAATTAGGATTTACTGAAAAATCCTGCAACAATTGCATGACTTACAACACCATTGGAGTTGACGGCACACCTATTCTTCCCCCTGATGTGGCAGGTTGCAAAACGCTATGTTGAGAATGCTTTAGAGTACAGCAAAGAGATTGCGATTGGAAATGGATCTCAAGGCCCTTTTGATCACTTTTTAAGATTAAAGAATCATGAAGTTGGGTCCTGGAAGCATGGGAAATTAGATCCAGAAAAATTGTTTTTATATGCTGTTACAGATTCTGGAATGAATTCAAAGTGGGGACGTCCAATTACTGCTGCTGTCAAAGAAGCCATAATGGGAGGTGCTACCATCATTCAGCTGAGGTTTGTTGACTTTGATTTCTATTCTCATAAGTGCATTGCATTTCTCTCTCCCTCCACCAGCCCCACCTCCACCACCAAAACCCCCCCCACCCCCCACACCCCCCCTTCTCCTCTTTTTTTCCCCTTCATATCATTAGACAGTGGTGGATGCTGGTTGTTTCAAGTTCTGTATGCTTGTTCAAATTGAGTGTTTAACATAAAATAGCTAGCTAAAGCATTAAAGTAGTTGTGCCAACAATGATCTCATACTAAATGGAGATTTTAAAGACTAGTGAGATTTTGGCCATAAGTCTCTAGGGAGGGAAATGAATCTTTGCCATCATCAGAGAAAAATGGTATGGATGAAGCATTACATTATAACATGAGATGGAATTTGTGGATACAAACATTTATGATTTCATTTCTTTTACTTTGCCAAATGATTTCATGGTTCTTTAGCCTGGCAATCTGCCTATTGTTAATGATAGAAAAGTTTTATGTGTAGATAGTTGTCATTTTTACTAAGCAACTATAGTTCATCTTCCATGGTGGGTGATGCATCATAGATTCACCATAAGTCGCCAAAAATAATTGCCAATGCATCGGAATGATCATTAACAGGTATTTTAGTTGGTAGAGAGAGCTATTGGCTGTTGGAAACAGTCACCTAGTAAAAGAGCTGGAAATTATCATTGATCATCATAGATACCAACTGGAAAATGGAGATGGCCATGAAAAAGGAACCTGCTGAATGCCCTTTGATATGCAACGGCAAGTTACCAGCAGAAGAGTCATCAAAGATCCGCCAAGGAAAATGGTTGGCTATGAGGGGCTCTAACGTTTCAGTAGAGCCTTCAGTCTTCAGGCTAGTTTAGGAGATATTTGTCAGCCACCAAAAAAAAAAAAAAAAAGGTTTTCAGGAAATGTGGAAATAGCTACTGGCCATCAGAGATATTCATCGGATTATCATTGGTCGTATTATATAATTGACAAAGATGCCCTATGAAGCTTTGATGTTCCTGCTTCCTGAAAAAATTTGACAAAGATGCCCTATGAAGATTTGATGTTCCTGCTTCCAATAGGTAAAGGATTTTGTAATTGTGATGCAATGAGGCGAGTGTTTCTATGGATACTTGATGTGTATTTGGGAAACTCTCAAGGATGGAGAAAGGGTTAAGATGGAATATGAGATGGATATGGATGATTAAGAGTTAAAACTCAATAATCAAACTAAAGGGATCACTGTGATTCCTAATCCGATATTACTCACCAGGTTTGGAATAATGGGCTTAAGTAGGCTAAAATGATATTGCCCACAAGATAAGCTAATCAAGAGGATAGAATTGCCACAATCACTAAGTATAGATGATACGATTTGAAATAAAGAAAAGATGCTTAATGATTCGATCTCACTAAGAGAATTGATAACAAGTGTTTAGAGATGTTAAAAGTTGTATTTACGAATGATAAAAGATACTATTTGTACTAACCCTAGGTATAATGGTATTTTAGTAATTAACTAATACATAAAGCACCAAGAAAACATTAGAAAATGGAAGACATTGGCCTTTAATTGCACAAAGTGTCAGGCCGGTTGTAGGGAGAACTGGCAAGCTGGTTTGTGGCCACTTTCTCTACCGTCAAGCCAGTTGAGGGTTAGACCCTCCGGCCGGTGTTCTCTTCTCCTGAACGAACATTCTGTGATTCAATCGCTGAATACCATCAGGTTGGTGTTGAGTTCCACCGTCAGGCTGGTTCCCTTTGGGTCTTGTCCTATTATCAGGCTGGTTCAATGAGCACGAGCTGGCTGGTCTTGACTTCAGTTGGGCATAACCTTCATGACGGTTGTTTTCTCCACCATCAGGCCAGTGGGTTTGTGTCTTTGCCCTCTTCTTCTTGTTTCCTTGAGCTGATCTTGCACTATTGGGTTGATCTTGGGTGCTCTACCTATACCCTGGCTTGATATATGTTGGTTAGGAGCTCGATTCCTATCAATATTTTGGTTGTAAGTTCAGCAGTTTCATTTAGCATGACAACTCTAGAAATGCAGGTGGTGTTTCCGGATAAAATAATGGTGAAGAAAAACACTCTTTGTGGTATGTCTCCTGTAAATAAGCAATTGCAATTGCCCTTTATTGGTATCTTTTTTTAGGTGAAACCTCTGTTGCTTTCCATGCTACTTTTCATGAATCTAAGAATAATAGCCAACCTGCAGGCAGCTTTCTACTTTGTAGCATTTTAGCCTATGTTCCAATCTCCGTTTCCTTTACCCATTTCTTGGGAAAAGTCTCCCAATTGTATTTGAGAATGAATTTGTTATCATTAAAGAAAGTTTTTTATTTTGATTTTTGTATGTATAGCAATTAAATTGAGGAGTAATTTTTTTCCTTTAGACAGTTTATTCCAGATTGAAATTTTTGTATGCTAATGTTGTTCTTGAAGTGCTGAATTTTTTATAGAATACTGATATCTCAGGTTATTATTAATATCATGCATTGACAGGGAAAAGGATGTAGATACAAAAAACTTTTTCGAAGCAGCTAAATCGTGCTTGGACATTTGCCGTTCCAATGGAGTGCCAATGCTAATAAATGATCGTATTGATGTCGCATTAGCTTGTGATGCTGATGGTGTTCATGTTGGGCAGTCAGATATGCCTGCTCGGGTTGCTCGTACTATTCTTGGCCCTGAAAAAATCATTGGTGTGTCGTGCAAAACACCAGAACAAGCTGAGCAAGCATGGATTGATGGTGCAGATTACATAGGCTGTGGCGGGGTTTATCCAACCAATACAAAGGCAAATAACATCACAGTTGGTTTGGATGGTTTAAAAGCGGTTTGCTTGGCCTCTAAATTACCTGTTGTTGCTATTGGTGGAATTGGTTTGTCGAATGCACCAGCAGTTATGGAACTTGGGTTACCAAATTTGAAAGGGGTTGCCGCTGTGTCTGCCTTATTTGACAGGGAATGTATTTCAACAGAGGCAAGCAAGTTGTATGCTGTGTTGAAGGAAGCCGAAGCCAAAGCAAAGTGAATTTTCCTTCCAGTTGAACAGCCTTGGATATTCTTGTTCAACCCCCTCCCCAATCTCGTGTATTGTTTTAGGTTTTTATTTGCTTTAAGATGGGTAGGATCTACAGCTGCACTATGATTAGCGTTACTGTACTAATTTCCGGGGGCAGTACCTGCATTGATTTAAAGATATGTTTACTTGGTTGTCCCCGGGAAATAGAAAATAGAAAAAAAAAAAGTAAAAGGAGATGTGCTGGTGGATGAAGCTGGATACACGAGTAGTTTCTATTTTTATTGATGAAAATAAATAAAAGTATGAAGGTTAGTATAAATTAATAGTAAGTTACTATGAACTTGTCAGGCAACGAAACCATTAAAGGTAGGAGATCAAACAAATTTTATATGAAGAACGGACCATTTTATTAAAGAACAATGAGGTTTATCCTCCAAATCAAGAGGAACACACCCCTCGAAAAATATGAAAAAAAGGAGTTCCTAGAAAAAAAAAATATTACCTTTGTGGAGTTGTAAAGGCATCTTTTCAAAACGTATCTTTAATTTAGGTTATTTTTGTATTGAATACTTCTTTGTGAAAGATATCTTCAATATATTATATTATAATTGAAGGTGTCTTTCATAAAGGTGTCTTCATATATAATTGAAGCCGTTTTTAGTTATAATATTACTAAAAAGTGTCTTTATTGTCAATATATTTCCAAAATGCACAAATAGATTTATTGCCCCATTCAAAAATATTCTTTTCCTCACTTCTCTCTTAGAAAAAATCAACCTCTCTCCAAAACCATTCATTTAGACCCTTTTCCTTTTGTGAAATCTACTCCAACAAATGAGCATCCTAAACATTTAATATACCTGAATTTTACAAATTTCATATATCATTTATACTTGTTTTTTTTTTTTTCTTATTTATAATCCAAGGTTTAGATATGTATTTTTTTAATTGATCTAGGATATTTAGTTGTTATGTTTGCATGCCAATATGTATTCTAATTGTACTGTAGCAATATATGTAAATGATTTGTGTATCGACATATAGATTTTGCGTTATGGAATTGTAATTTTATTGTTTTGAAATATACACTTCAAGTATTTAGTGAAATGTTTATTAGAGAGTTGTATAGTTTAAGAAATAAGATAGAGCTTGTGGTCGCATTAAACAAGACGATACTAATTGAAACAATAATTATCCTGTGAATAGTCTAAAAATGGTGACCATGGTGCAATTTATAATTTTTACTTATGGAAATATTTTAAGGGGAAATTCTGGGTTGGAGTATAATAGTAACTCGGTGAAGTTGTTGAAGTTGAAAACCAATACAAATTTGTTTGATCTGTTTGAAAGGGTTTGTTAAGGTGTTAGAGTGGATCTAAGTGCTAAGGTTGAGATTTTGTACAGAAATCTAAATGCTTACTCGGGTGTTATGAATTATTTGCTTATTGTCATCAAAGACAACGATGACATTGAGACTCTACTTGAGATGGTAGAGGCATTTGGGCACACCAATATCCACCAATTGTATGTTAAGATTAGAGGGAGTAGAAAGAGGTCTCCCTACATAAGAAACATATATAACTCCTATGGAAGAGAACGAAGAGGTGGCACCAATCAAGGAGAATGAACAAATGACATATGAATATGAACCATTGCTAATGTCTACACTAATGTATGACGATGACAATGCTATGGATGAGACCATAGGATCGATTTTGCAAAAGGAAGTTTCACATGATTGTATGATTTAGCGAACGAGAGGCGATCTTAGAGATGATGATGATGATGATTACAAGCTTGAGGAAGATGAGGAGGATGAGTATGATGGCGATGATGGTAATGAGATACCTCTTACACCTCCCATTGTGCTTGGGGTACCTACCATCTGAAACTTCTAACCAGAGATGCTTGGTGTTTATTTGTACGCTTCGAGTTCAAGTTTAATGGTTCTAACACCAACTCCAATGCAAACTTCAAAGAACACTTCGATAGAAACAAGGGTAACAGATGCAATTCCCTTTTATAATAGGGGTGGGTAAGATGGTTACTTAAACTTTCAACGGGAGGTGAATGAAGAGTTCAGTAACTTATAGATCGAAGAGAAGATCTTAGTATAGGTGTGAGATTTGATACAAAGGAGGAACTCGTAAGAGATGTTAAGCATTACCACGTCAAACATCACATTGACTTTAGGTCTTTGGAATTGAAGCCAAGTAAGTATTCCATCCTTTGTATCGAACATGAAGATGGCTGCTAATGGAGGCCATATGCTTGTAGGAAGAAACTAGATAGTGTGTTTGTGATTACAAGACTGGTGAAGCCCCATACATGTATTAATCTCATAATAAATCAAGATCACCTACAATTAGACAACAACACCATGGCCAAGGAGTTCTTGAATGTCATTAGAAAAGATCCCGACACTAAGATTTCCTAGCTCTATAATATTATTGAGAAGCAGTTTGAGTATCAGGTTGGCAATAAAAGGGTATGTATTGGAAAGATGAAAGCAATTGTAGTCGTATACGAAAACTAAGATAGGTCATACTATGATTTGCCTCGACTGCTCAATGTAATTCAAATGACCAACCTCGACACTAAGTTAGAGTAGATGTGAAACCAGTCGAGTCGACCAAGGGCGATAAAGATGAAGTGGGTATGGTGGTCATCTAGCTCATGCATAGATGCATAGAAGTACAATAAGCCTATGGTAGGTATTAACAACACGTTCTTATACAAAAAGTACTACCACAAATTATTAGTCACCACTAATATGGATGGGGCGAACCATATAGTCTCACTTGCATTTGAGCTAGTCGATGATGAGATGGCTGATGCATTGGGCTAGTTTCTTAGTAACCTAAGATAGTACCTTTATTGGGACAGGGTTGGCCGTAAAACCATTTATGTGATATTTGAGAGTGGGGTAAGGATTCACTTAACATTGGATAGAGACGAGAACGGTTGGAAACCTCCTTTTGTTGTGTGGCAATAGTGCATAAGACATATTGTAAGCAATTTCAATAAGGTTCACAAGAGCTAGTCGTACAAAAAGTGGGTGACCTTTGCAGCCATGCAAGCTAAGACTTAAAAGTTTGAAAAATGCTTAGAGAAGGTTCATAGTATCAAATTTGGTGCACTGGATTGGTTTTGTCCTCTACTAATGCAACAACGGACACTTGTACATGACAAGGGTTACCGGCTTAAATATATGATATCCAACCTTATGGAAATGTATAATTCGATGTTGAAGCATGCTTGTGATCTTCTAGTAACATCGTTTGTGAAGAAGATCTTCTACAATTGTGTATTGCACTAAGATAACAGACACAAGGAGGCACTTAAGTGGGTGTATGCAAATTGAGCATACACCAAATACGTAAGAGAGATGTTAGATGAATGGGTCAAGCAAGTGAGTTCTAATCGAGTAGCACATTTCAATTGAAACAGCAAAATTTATGAGGTTGAGACTAGAAGCAAGCGTGTTGGGAATGAGATGAAGGGAAGTAGGTACGTGCAGATAATAGACTTCAATAAACACATGTACACATGCAATAAGTGGTAGATATGTAGGATTCCCTATTATGTGCTATTGCCACAGCCAATTTTGAGTGCTTTGATGTAATGTATAATATCGAAGATTGGTAGAAGTTCGTGTATTAGGTATAAACGTACAAAGCCCACTTCTTCTCAATTAGTGATGAGTCAAGTTAGCCAATCATTCCATTCCTTTAGAAAGTGCGATCAAACCTATGGTTAGAGCAAAAGAAGGGTAAGCCTAGGACTAAGCGTTTCCATATGGAGATGAACGTTAGAGATTGACTGGATAGAACAACTTATACATTCTGTAAGAGAGAGGGACACAACAGAAGAACGTATCCTATGAGGAATGAACATGGTAATTAGAACTAGTTGTGCTAATTTATATATGGTTTGATTTGTTTATTAACTGACAATGCCTAATTATTTTGTAATGTCACTATATTAACCATGTTGCTTTGTGCTTTTGCAAGCTAGATGGATCCATTCTCAGTGGACAGGACAGGTACAAGTCTATATACATATAGGCAAGACATGTAAGAGAGCCAACTTTTCTTTCCAACATAAATTACTTTACTTATTCGTACTATACTTACTAGTATCATTAGTAGGGCATAGAGGCTTTACCTATACAACGACGAAAGAGAACACTTAGGTGGAACTAATAAGTTCACAAGATCCCGCTAGACAATCGCCTATTGCCTTACCTTAATCAAGCCAGCTTAATAGGTTTGAGCCGTCAGGCATACATTTAGTTGGATCACTACTTAATTACTGTACTCATGGAGAGGTAAAGGAAGGAGACTCACTCATTCCACATGGCCCATTGAGAGATGACAATTATACTCTAGGATGTGAAGGTTTAGTTGGGCCTTAGAGTTAATGGATTGCCGATGATAGGGAGCAAGTACAAGACATGGCTACAAGTATGCATTACCTACCTTAGGGTAGTTTCGAAGGATACCACTGATGGGTGAAGAGGGTACCTACGTATGGGTTAGCTAACTGACTAATTTACTTCCCTGCTTGAGTAGGCAGACAATGAGCAGGTTAGATGGCATACCAGAGCTTACATCTTGCAAATGCAGGGGAGGGGGGGAAGGAAGGGGTTTCGTGTTTATTAACAAATTAGGTAACTTAGTGCATGCCATTTTCTTGCCTCTATTGGATGACTTTGAGAAAGCCAGTTAGTGTAGCCAGGGATTTGCATACCTTACAAGGCTATACGGGCAACTATGTGACTCCTCATTAAAGACTGCCCGTAAGATGGGAGGTGTGGCAATTCTCCTTCAAGTATGGGTATAAGATAGGTTCCTATACATAGCTCCCATCCTTAGGCATGGTATGATTATAGGCAGCGAAAGACTATTGGCTGCTAGGTGGATAACTGATTGCGACACGAGGATGCTCATGATGCATGTTGTGATAGCCTATCGTGATGCCTTTGATAGATAAAGCCCTGATTAGATACTTATCTTTCATGTAGTTTAATTACTAGCTCTTTCACTCCATTACCATTACAGTAATTATAACAAATACGTCTTTTTGGTAGTCTAGTAGCCATATTCGGACAAGCTTCTAAAGATATTACTTCATTTCTACGATAGTGGTCGGCACATCTAGGTAACTCAATTGCCACTCATATACTTCCACATTGTTGAGTGGCATTTTCCTAAGCGAGCTATCAAACAGTTTGGTAGATTGCAAAGGATTCCACTTGGATGGGATATAAAGGAGACATTGCATTGCATCAACTTGTGTGGGAAGATAGATGTAGATTGGATCATGTAGCATCTTCCCCATATCACAACATAGAAAGGTCACCACTCTTGGGCCATTTAGATCGATAAACCTAGAGGAGTGGAGGTGGGTACCAATAGTAGTACAAGAGGATCACTTGACGATACATTTGCCAGATTGAAGCATTGTTTGGCAATTGGTGAGACCATTTTCAAGTACGACTACTTTTTCCTACTTTGATTATAATGCGATGTCTTAGACCTCTTATCTTTTGCAGGCTGAAGAATCCCAACATATTAGGATCTCTTTCGATGGAGCCAACTACCAAATAGTCTGATCCTTGGCTAAGCATGGGATTAAGTTGCTACACGACCATTTCCTAGTCACTCTCTACCCTTCCCATTTGGCTTATGTTTAGGTGGACAAGCTAGACAAGGACAACTAAGTGGAGTTCAACACTCCAGAACCTCCTAAGTAAGGTAGATGGACACGGATGCTAAGACTTATTGTACTCGAGGATAGGGCTATCGTGATGGTGACTTGTATGGCTCTACCTCTTATAGAGGGGTCATTTAAAGGTATGCATGAGGGGAGTATGTTTAAGACTCAAACTTCAGGTATTCAGGATAAACCCCCTTTCATACCATCAGTAGCAATTAAAAGAGGGAGGAAGTTCGTCAGTTCTCGGGGAGAGAGTTCTTCCCAAGTGGCTACTATCGACCCTCTACAGTTTTTCGACCCACCTCAGCAGTTACTACAGACTTAGGAGTCCTAAGTTCCACTTATTCTTAACAAGAGGAGATGCACTAAGAGTCTAGCATCGAAAGTATCTTAAGTGTTCAGTAGGACTAGGAGACGATGACATTGTATCTATTATAAATTACGCTTTATGATATTTGTGTTTATAAAGATCTTAATATCAATTTGAATTATTCATAATGGTACAAAGTTTCAAAATACAACAAAGCTTCCCATAATACATGCATCCTTCCCATATTAGGAGCTTTCATACATCAAAACGCTTAAAAGAAATCATAACCTCACTATAAGAAAAATTGTCAGAATATAAAATGATCAAACATGATCCTAGAATATACAGTAAAAGGAGCATGTGTGATCACTTTGATGTTAATCGGCAACTCTAGAATGCAACCTATCAAGATATGCATCAACAACATCTACTAAAGGAATAAAGACGGTCTCGCACTCATATTGCCTTGAGATTTGAATCTTCGAATAGAAAACATAGACCCATTACCAGAATATAAACTTGACTCCTTACTAGGTGCTTATTAAGCCCACTCTTTAGGTAACTAGAAATTTAGAGAATCTAGATAGATAATAAGTACATTAGATGGATCACCTCCAACCAACACTATAGGAGGGAGTCTTGGGTCCACTTAGTAATACTCAAAATCCTAAGTAGGAGGTAACTCTCAACTAGGCTCAGCTTGTAGAATAGAGGCATCTAAATGTACCTCTAACTCCTCAAACCTTATGCCTTATCTAGGTCGATCAACTTCAATACCTTGGGGAAGATCAAAATAGTACTCCATGCTTGCCTAGAAATCTATCATAGCTCTAGTATTATCCTAAGATATGATTCGACTATAATCAATATGGTGACTAATAGCCAAAGTCATGCCATCACCAATAGCTTAACTATGCTCAAATGAAGGTAGCTTTGGTAAGGGGTCAATACAAACTAAAAACACTAGCTTATGCACATGACTGACATCTTCCTTAGCTTTCAAGTGGTAAACCATCTCTTCATCGGTCAACATGTCTACTAATGCATGAATAGTTTAGTAAATCCGTTAGCTCGGCCAATAAGTGCTAAGACTTACTTCCTAAGTAGTAAAGACCTCACGCAAAGTACACAGTTGACCTACTAGAGCTAAATCCTCACATAGTATATGTAGGTACCGTCGATACTCAAATAAAGTCTCACCCTCTCAGAGATGGAATAGAGCCCATTCGGTCTATATCTTAAGACTCGACCTCTAAATCGATAAGGCATATGATTACTTTCATTACTGCATTATTATAGCATTAAATAAATTGATTTTAAAGCTTAAATACCCAACTTAGTTCTACCCTTCTCAATCTTACTAAGTAGGTTGCTTTAATGTCTAGGATTAGGTTTTATTTATCCTATTTAAGCTCTTGCTCTGATACCATCTTTTTTGTTATGACTCAAGGGTAACCTTGTCGTGATAGACATTGTATATTATACAAAAGACTGTAGATTAGTTTCCTTTTCAATCGACAACCTTTTATATAATATATAAGGCTATTATTATAAGCAGTTACCCAAGAGTTGAACAGACAAAGATAATATCATAACACATATAATAATATAAGATTTTATAAAATATCATCATTACATAGTGATACAATACTCTAAATCTCAATATACTAGCAATAAGGTTACAGTGATAAAGAGAGTTACTATACATAACTACTGGTTCTCATACTGTAAAGTAGTAATGAGTTCTAACTGAGAGTCTGATATATATTATATGAACACTCAACTCTCTCCTTCTAAATCACACAATTCCTTAAGTCCTAAATTGACCTCAAGCATACATCGGCTAGATATTACAAATAAATCCTCTTGCAAAAGAAGTCAATAGGGGTATAAGCTTTAAAACTTAGTGAGCTATCCCTCAACTATACAATAAGCAAGTTATTTAATGATTAATTACAAACATATAAATGCATGAACAAGTATAATGCCACATAAATACATATAGTTAACCAGGTACTGTATAAAACTTGATTAACACCATCTACAGTTAGGATTATAGAATACATGGCACCAATCAGTTCCAGGTATCATACCTAAACTTATTAATCTATGAAACTCCGTATTTCATATTTAAAATAAAATAGTTTATTTCAATTCTAATTTTAAAAACAAAGTTACAGGTATGATTGTAAGTAGGCCCATGCAGTCCATACTCACCTCTAAATGAAATCCTCTAGGCTCAACCTTTAGCTAAGCAGTTGATACCTTTAACAACTAGTAATCCCGTAGGTTAGAGTAAGGTCATATTATATGAGTGCACAGTACCAAAACACTTTATTCATAAATATATAATCAACCCTTACATGACCTCTCGTTACCTCCATGTGATGTGACAGCCAGAATTATTATAATGTAATGCATGATTATATATGATCCTACATGATCCAGTTTAGTTTATTCAAGCCAAATATATTTAAGTCCAATTATTATGTGATCAACCAATATCACAAATAATCAATTCTCTACAGATATATATGATGCAACAACCAATTCAGTTCCATAATTTGAAGTATTTTTACTCAACATATAAATATCAATCACATGCACACCCTAACTACTTACAAACACAAATAAATATGAAATCGTTAGGAGTACTCACTCGACCATGAGATTTATCAAGGGTCGTAATAGTTCATGGGTAGGTTGATATCCTTGTCAAGATCACCTGACGTTTTATAAAATATAAATGATAAAAAGTATCTAAGTAAAATAACTAATCTATATACATATTTAGTAAAATCTACTCAAATTTACTATTTACTTATATAAAGTTTATAGTTCAAGCTTTTTTTTTTTTTTTTTGTAATTGCATATAACTTTTTTTATTCTAATTCTGATTGTTATGAACTTATATTTAATTTCTATCGTTTTCGAACATACTTTTAATTAACGAGATCCATTTTGAATATTGAAACCCATATTTCTCATCATGATCTTAAAATATTATGAATTTTATTATTTTGACTTGAATATTTTCAAATTATTATTTTAAGTTTTTCTTTATAAATTTATAATTTAATTAATCTCCAAATTTTATATTTTTGAAGTTTTCTTTTTTTTTTGAGTTTATTTTATAATAATTTACTTATTTCACTATTTTAATGTTAAATTCCTATTTAAATCACTTTTTATTATATTGGTAATTTTCTTATTATTTTTATAATTGCGAATTTAATTAAATAAATGGGAATGCCGATGTGGCAACTTCCCATTAGTACATGTGCATATTTTCTAAATTATTTAATTTTTACTTTTTTTTCCAATTTTGTATTATTAATTAATATATATATACTTATATATTATTATAATTTATTAATTATTGAAAATTAATTCTTACTTTTTCCTTTAATGTCATAGGTCACTTATGTACATGAGTATATCTATATATATTATCTTATTTTCGATACTTAGTATTTTAGTATTCTTATACACATATTATTTAAATATGCATATATACTTATAATTATACTATACTACTATACGTATATTTATACTTATACATATACACATGTAATTATGTTTTCTTACTTTATTTCTATATATGTATTGGTAAATCCATAGTACATCTTACATATATGTATAATAACATAAATATACTAAGTACCATGTGTATGTACCTATACTATTTATTATTATATTATACTTATATACTATACATATACATAGACAAACATAACACATGTGAGTATATAGTTACATATAGTTGGTTATATACATATACAAACACATAATCATGGAGATGAACAACTATATATAGATATACTTCAACATGTGTACATGGATTTTTTATTACAAAGTAGAAAAATATGCATAATCCTTATAGCATACTCCTAAAATACATAAAACACTACAAAATATACATACAACAAAGGATACATATAAGTTGATATTACAAAAATTATTTAAATACAATATAAATACTACTTAACTACTCCTTTGTATCTTGATGAATAGTTAGATCAAGAGCTTCTTTTTCTTCTTAAAATTGTTGGAAGTAAATAAAAGAAAAATAAAAAAGATGGAAGGAAGAAGAGGTTGAGGAATTTTCGGTTTGGAAGACGGAAGGTGTTATTTTGTGTTTAGTTAAAAAAAAAAATGAAACAAGTTAATATATCATATGGAGGATGCAGCCGACATAAAGGAGAAGGGAAAAGTAAAATAATAAAATAAATAAAAGAAAAAGAAGATAATTTGATTTGACATTTACCTTATCTTAATGTTTTGTTTTTATCTTCTTAATTAAGTTAAACACATGTGGAAATTATCCAAAACATGGTAGCTGTAACTTTGATTGGAGAGGGAGGAAAAAGAAAAAAAAGAGAGAGAGAGAGAGAAAGGAAAGTAATGGAAAGAAAGCAAAAGGAAAAGAAGAAAGGAAAATTACCCTTTGACTTTTCTATATGTGTTTATTATTTTTAAATAATATTTAGAACAAAATATAATATAATTATTAAAGGAAAAATAAAATGTAAAATTAATATATACTATATAACACATAAAGCAAGTTATATATTGTAATAAAATTAAATCCAAATAATTAAACTAATATAACACTAGCACACATATGTATACACTTATGTGAAATCACAATAATCATAAAATAATATCCATAATCTTGTAAAATTTATTAATTAATTTATTACTCTTTACGTTAATAATTATTTAAAAGTTATCTCTACTAGTTCGCTAGTGAGTTTATACGATTATACATATTGATCAATAATTGTATCTAATTAGGGTTTTATTACATTTAAGGTACATTTTATAAGCTCAAGGTCATGGTTTTATGGTTTTTTTTTATCAAATTCGTGTTTAATCTCTTATATTTACGTAAACATAGGATTTAGAGTTTTTGTACGCGATTAGGATTTCGATCAAGATTTTAGGGTTTTTCTCATTCATATCATATTCGAGTTTATAATTTACTTAAGTTTTAACTTATTTGACTTTATCAACTCATAAAGTTATCTAGGGCATTTTGATATAATTTAGAGTTTAGACCACAACTTTATAGGATTTACAGTAATGAATATCATCACATGCTAAAGTTATGTCTTGAGAGGCCGAGAGTTAGGTTAGATTCAAAGTTTTAAGGTTTTAGTTACATTGCAATTCTTACTTTTACTTTGTTTTATGCATGCAGGAGGTTCTTTGACTTGCTTGCTTTACGTAGTATAAGTTTTTCTAAAGAGAACACATTTTCAAAATGTGTGTAAATAATTATAATTGAAGGTGCCTTCAATTGTAGTGAAATTATAATTGAAGGCGTTTTTCAGAAACATGCCTTTAGTTATAATATATTTACAATGGAAGGCATGTTTCTAAAACATGCTTTCAATTGTAAAAAAATACATTGAAGGTGCATTTTAAACAGATGCCTTTAATGTAAAAATAACTTAAACTGAAGGCTCCTTTTCAAAAAGCGTTTTCACGACTTCATAGACGTAATATTTTTTCTAAGGATCCCTTTTTTTGAACTTTTTTTTCTAAGAACACAAGTATGTTCCTCCCAAATTAAGGCTAATGCTCTAGTTTCTCACTTATTATTTATGCATGTAAGTTTCCTAGCACCCTCCTCTTGGTCACTCTCTCTCTCTCCAAATTATCTTTCTAAGTAATATTTTTATGTCACTTTTTTTGAAGCCACATGTCGTACGCAATGTCGTCAGACTCAAGTTGACCTGTCTAGTTGGACCTATAACCCCTTCGTAAAACCAATTCGAATAATCTATTTGACCCTTATTTATAGTAATCTTGATTTAATCCTATTAACTTGACTAGTCTAGCCTGGTTTTATAAAAACCCACTAGGTTTTTTCGAGCTCAAAAATATTATTATTTTTGTACTTTATAGAAAGTACATCAATTTATTGAAAAAATAAATATAGATCAAATAGAAATAAAATATAAAATATAAAAAACTCTTTATTTTCAATTAGAACTGTTAATGAGTCGAGTTACTCATGTGCTCCTATTGAACTCGAGCTTTAGTTTGATTAGTAAACGAGTTGAGCTCTAGCTCAGGCTCGCAAGCTAGCTTGTTTAAGCTTATCGGTAAGTTTATAAATTATTTATACATTACAAATATTATGTATTATTAAAATCTAAAGGCTAATATCTATATAATATATATATATATATAAATATATAATATATTATAGAATAATATATAATCTGATCTTTATTTACTTTTTTGTTAATCTATTTATATATTTCTTAATTTTTTATATTTTTACTCGTTAATAGGCTCAAAATCAATTCATTTTCGACTCGGCTTAGCTTAAGCTCAATTAATAAACAACTTAAGTTTAAGCTTAAGATAGATAAAATTCATTTATCTAAATAAGTCTCGCTTGAACCTCAATTTCAGGCTCGATAAAAGGTTTAGCTCGAGCTTGATAATTTTTAAACGAGTCAAGTTTAAGCCTTTATAAGTTCGGCTTAGCTCCACTCAGTTTGTTTCGTTTATAGTCTTACTTTCAATTTTGAAAATATAGGTAATTTTTATTATTTTATAAATAAATACAAATTATATTATAATATTTTTATTGATCTCGACTTACTTTTGATTTGATTCAATTGACCATCTCCAACCTTAACCTCTTCTCATTTTTGGGTCAATCTCTTGGTTCGGTTTGATAACACTGATCGTACACATGCGATAATACCTATTAGATAAATTCGTATGCATAAGTACTTTATTGGAATATCTATATTTTTGTTGCTATAACTGGAGTAAAAGCAGAATTAATAGATGATACGTCTGGTTCGTTCATGTGGTTCTTCAGTAAACAAAAGAAAATAAATGTTTAGTTAAATAGAGAAATTATGTATGATAAACTAAGTTTGTTTTATGATGATGATCTTCAACTTCAGTAATTGAGTTCTTGGCCTGAATTGTTCAAGCAATTCAAATTCTATCCATAGCGAGATAAGAAAAGTCCTTCCTCGTCGTGAATCTTTAACACAAATGTGGATTCACTGGTTTTAATCTGTGCATATAACTGTCCATAGGACCATAGTAATTAGACAAGCAAAGCAAGCTAGACATGCAGAAAGTTGCCACGACGCCTTTTTTTGGATAATTATTTTTTAACTCTGAGATAGGATGACTGGTCAAGGAGTAAAATATTTGGATCTCTTTTTCAGTTGTTTATTTCCATCTTCTCGTCGCTTTCTTCGTATTTTGTTTGTATCGTTTTCTTTCGAAAGTTTCCTTCCTTTTTTTTTTTTTTTTTTTTTTCCCCCTTTAAAAAAGAAAATGGATGCCCCGAATATAATGACAGACGGAGTTGATATTCATGTCAATTCATGGTCTTCCACAATCTTCTTGCCTTAATGTGTGGACAAAGTGTCACACCGATAATTGTCGCAACTCACAAATCATTTCTTCGTGGGCATTAAGGACGGTGGGGAGAAATCCAAATCTGCGGCGCCGGCGGATAAGGTTTTCTTTTTTCTAACAAAAAAATAAATTAAATTAAATCTATATTTTATAATTTACAATTAAAATTTAAAATTATTAAATATCATGCTTAATTAAATTATAATTTGTAAAATTTTATATATAAAATTTAATTTATTAAATATCGTTTACTTACAAATCTACTATCTTTTTTAATTAAAGATTATAGATTGGAAGTTAGGTACAAAATTTGATAAGTAAAATTAAAAGATATAAAAATTTGAGTTAGTTATTTTAACGTTGTCCCATAAAAAAGTTATAAAATCGCCATTCTGTGGAAAGATGATACGGTATCAGAATTTTTACCCTGGAGCAACTGTGAGTCCAAACGACCATCCTTAGCTATACCCCTATGACAATTTGCCCAAGACATGGAATTTTCCCACAACAGTGTGTGTATATATATATATATATGTATGTATGTATATATATTGGTCATGGATATCACATACAGTTAATCCTTTAACTGAAATATCTAAGGGAAAACCTAGTGCGCCATGATACCTTCATTTGATTCGTCTACTTCATAAGCGGGGAAAAGAAACGAAAATGGAAATGAAACTTTTATAAAAATCAAAGATTTGGAAAATAATTTTTAGTTTGATAATAAAAAAGAAAAGAAAAGAAAAGAAATTAACTTTTTCTTTTTCTTTTTCTTTTTTCTTTTTGGTTTTTCTTTTCCCTTTTAGTCGATCTGTGCTAGATTGTGTATTAGCGTACATACAAATAATAATCAGCTGACTAGTCAAGCTTATATACTTTTTTTTTTTTAATTGAACAGTTAAGGTAATATTTATAATATTAAATGTAAGATAAATTGCACGTAAAGAAATGAACAAATACATAGCATTTTTAGTAATATAAAATTGGCTATAACAACATTGCACTCATCCACCAGTTAGTACCCACTTAATGTTGTTGTACTAGTTGTTTACTTCTTCTTCTTTTTTTTTCTTTTTAATTGAGAAAAATCTTGCTTTTTATGTTCATCAATCGGTAGTAAATCATTGTTGATCGAATTTGCCTTCGTCATCGTTTTCTTTTTAGATTTTGAGTTTAAAGATGCAGCTTCTGCAACCAAATGTTTCAAGAATTTACTTTTCCGCTCTACGTCAAAATTTGTAAGCAATTGGAATCTAATTGAGGCAGATATAATCGGTTAATCACTCGTGTCATGTTGTTTTTATTTGCTTCCACAAAAATATAATACATGGTGACTTTTTTCGTTTTATGTGTGTGTCCTATCATCGTGTTTAAACGAGTTAATAACTTAAAAATCTCAAATTATAATTTGATTCCATTTATTAATCGTGGATAAAAACCTCAATATATAACTTAGTCAGTTTAATAAACGTGTTTTGTATTTGAGTTAGACCATTTATTAATTAAAAATTTGTAACAAAATCTATAGAATAGTTATAGAATTATAAGGAAAATGAAGATCACAAAATTAACGTTTTGCAAATAAAAATAATATAATATTTACATTTAAACATGAAATTACAAACTAATAAAAGTTTAGTAAGGTAAATTCAGATCAAATAAGCAAATCTAACCACAAATTGACTCTATAACTTCTTGATATTAAGTAGAACCATGTCTCAATGGGATGTTACTAAGGGTAGGTATAATTAGATTTGGTATGATTTATTTTTTTTATTAAATCGAATTTAATATAACGGTTAATTTTTTTTTAAATTGAATGTAATCATACGATTCGATTCGTAAATTTTTCAAATCTAATTAAAACCGGTTTGATCTACCATTCATATTATTTATGTCAATTTTTTACTAAATATTTTTATTTCCAATAACATATTTTCCTTTCCATTAAATTTTTATATGTTTATAGTTAATTTCTCATTTATTTATTATGTACAACGATACTTAGCAAAAAGTTACATAATATCTTCACAAACCTCATTTAATCGAATAAAGATAAAAGCCTCTGTTCCAATGAACAATAATAAAAAGAGAGAAGTAGAGTTGCTGTCTAAAAGCGATATAATAAGATAAAAGAAGCATACTAAAGACGAGAAAAGAGATGAAAAACACATAAAGAGTACTAAGGTCAGACTCTTGACTTGAAAACAATTTAAAAAAGGAAATTTCTAAATGTAAAATTTTATATGGAACTTACTTAACTTAATTTTAATAACTGATTCAAAAATAAGATAAAGAAGAACAAGATATAAAAAATTTGACGAAATCCATGAAGATTGATTAAGAAAAATACAAAATAATTATATGAATTTATTTTATTTAAACAAATAGTCTAGTTCGATTAACTATAACAAACAAAACCACAACCTGTTTATATATCACCAAACTGAACCGTAAACCAAAAAGCTTGCAAAAAAAAAAAAAAAAACAAATGATTTTTCTGTTCAGTTATGGTTCCATCCGTAGTTTGTAGATTTTTTGCCTAGCTCTTGATATGAGACAATTAAAGAATCTGCATATAAAAATATTGTACTAATAAAAAATAAATAAATTTGAAATATTTATGAAAATAATATAGATTGTGTCATTCATGTACACATAAAAGAGCTTCCATAGTTTTTAACTTCAACTAGTTGTTTTGTTGACAACATACTAAATGTAGATTTCAAAGCTATCATAGATATTAATATGTTTAGGATATCTCATTTCATTTTTATAACTTGAGGACATTAAGATCGATCAGTATTTCAATAACTCAAAATACTTAAGTCAACCATCGTTGTCATTCTCCTCCTCAAATGTAATATAACCATTGCCTCTAAACACCTTATCGAAGAATGGAATCAAATGCTGCAAAGTAGAAGTAGTTAGATGATTAGTTGATGGAGCACTTTGTTGTACAGTAGAAATAGTAAGAATTGCTTCATTTGCTGAATAAATTGGATCAGCTACTTTGTCTATCCCATCATCTATTGTAGCTTCTTCTAAATCATAACCACATTCATTCTCATTTTCAACCTCTTTGATCTCTCTAGTGAAATTATTGCTAAAGAGTAAATCTACTTGCTCTATATAGGGCAACCCTTTCTTCAAATGAAACAAGAGGGTCAATGTTACCTTAGAAAGCTATCACAACATTCATCAATTGTTTAGACCAGTGTGTTAGGAGGCATGACAATTGGCAAGACACTATGGACATTCCTATTTCCTTCATTTGTCAAAGCTAAGCTACCTTTCAACTTCACAAATAGTTCTTGAATAAATAGATGACTTGCTTCTTTGCCAAATTCAATCAACTCCTCTAGATCATTATCATCATTTTCATGGCTAAGAGAATAATATGGTTGCATAAAGTTGCTCGATATTATAGCGAGCTACTTGTAAAACACCTCAATTGTGTATATAATAGGATCAACTCCAATTGTTTCATAAATTTTCTCTAAGAATTCCACATAGTTCATATACACCCTCACCTTAATTTTCTTAATTGGAGGTCTATCATAATAAACCCCACCTATACCATTCAGTATACTATCATTAGCATAAACTAAAACCTTACATGATCCTCCATTCTCTACAAATACAAAATTCACATAACACTACGAAGTAAGGTAATTATCTTGTTCAATAATTTGTACACCAAAATAAAAACCACAATAATGATGGAGCCTGCAAAAACCTACGGTTACGAAACAAATTGTATACTACTTAGAGAGAGAAAGTGGCTAGGGTTTAGTTCATACATGTATAATTTGAAGTGCAAATCTGAGAAAAAATAAAATTTACTTTGTTAATATGCATTGAAAGCATATATTCTACTCGCAATTTGTCAATTTAAGAGACACAAGTCTTGCAAAATCATGTTTTTGTATAGGGATGTCACATTTAGAGAGAGAGAAGTTAGGTCGACAATGGGAAGAAGATGTCGTTGGAGATATACGAATTCAAAAAATCATACTCCATTATGCGATTTTAGCCCCTTATACGCACTATGTGGTTAAGTAAATGCAATTTTTAAATCACGTGTTCATTATGAGATTTCTAGTTTTTACCACTCCTTTCCATAACACTTAGCCGAATACGGAAGACAAGCGAAATTGCATTCTCAAGATGTGATTTTACAGTCATATATTACAAATTAGTTTTATCTAAACCCTTTTTTTAAGAAATAGTTTGCCTCAAATAGATAAACACACTTATTACTCGAATTTCTTTTGGGCTTTTGAAATAAGGTAAACCTACATATTCTAGTATAGATTTAAAAGAGGTTGAGTATGAACTCCTCTTTTAGAAGCATCGTGAAGTAAGGACTTCCGTTTGATGTCATATTTATGCATTCGATCGTAGAAAATGAGATTGACCCAATTGCGTATTGCTACTTCTCAGAGAGATAATTGATATACTTCTCTTTGTTCCTATAAATCGGATTCTTTATTTTTATTTTACTAGAAAATACAATAGACATACATTAATCCTTTACCCAAGATAGTTCCACGAAAGAGAGAAGTTCATGGCAGATTTTTTCATATACGATGAAGTCATATGGTGTTTATTATTCATTGATAAAGTGGATTTTTGCATAGAAGAATATTTAAACGAAATCATATCTTTTTGTGGATCGTCAAATTGAAGTCCTTTAAAGAAGGGAAATCACTAGGCTTCTATGAACCCCTCAGATTAGGTTCCTGTATCCTTAGCAAACAAACATAAATTTCATGCCCTGCCAAAAGATATATGCAATGTTTCGACAATTTGTAGAAATCATTCAATTAATATACTCAAAAGTGTGCAATGAACCTCAACTTAAAATACTTAGAATCACGTAGACATCATGTTCTGGCCAAAAACAGGAAAGTAGACATTTATGTATTTGAGCAAAAAGGCAACTTAAAACAGTTCAGTGTGTTTAGAGGTCTGCTTTTTGTTAAGGTTTGATCATGGGGATGAAGACTGTGCAAGCAGAGCTAAACCCCACTACACACCAGCGTCTACTTCTTTTTCCTCTTCTCTTTGCTTCGTTACTAACACTTTGATCATTTTGTCTTCGAAATTCATGACTCCAATCTACTTCAACCTTAACTTCTACTTTTCAAGCTTGATATTCGTCAAAACCCAGTAAAATTCTTGTTTCTACAACCACCTTTTTTCGCACTAGTACTTAATCTTGTTTTTCAAGTTCAAAACTAATCGAGCTAGTAGAACTCTAACTTGCAAAACCAAAAGTTACTTCCGCACTTATTATCTTATTGTACTAATAATTAACCCGTTCCATCTCTTATTCAAAAACTTATAATTTTTGAAGAAAACACTATTTTGAAACAAACCTGCCAGACTGACTCCAATAATTCTTTCGATCATCAATGGTCTCTGGCTCGTACATTATCTAGAACACGTATTATATAATATGGTTGCACACCTGGAAATCAGAAGCTTTTGTATTCCCTTAAAAAGGGACTCCATGAAACACCAAGATAGAAAGAACAGAATAGGAATGCGCTTTTTGTTTTAGCAGACTAACAATTGCCTTTTGAAAACAAGACTTTCAGGAAACACACTCAAGAGTCCCCAGTTTGTTCGCAAATACCAGGTTTACAGAACATAGATCTATTAATGTTGTTTCTCCTGCATCCCTGGAGTACACACTACTAGTTGACCTTAAAATCCTTTCAATCTACAGACTGTAAATACAACCAGTTGTGAAGAACCACAGGTACACTAATGTATGAACTTCCTAGGATGACTAGTAGATACTAAGAGGACGATATAACAGCAAAGAACTTCTAGCAGACTTGGAATTCACCGCTAGCTTGAGCCTCTCTCACTCTTTTTTCATACTCATCTTCTTCTTCTTCTTCTTCCTCGACATCCACTTCCTTGAAATCACCATCTTCTTCTCCTCCCCATCCAAAGCCACTGACCGTTCGGGAAGCTGGAGGTGGGATTTTGGCCTCCTCCACAATTTTCATGATTTGTTCATCTGTTTGAAGCGAGACACCAGTGTTACCTTTCCTATAGTACATGGCTTGAGCAGGTTCCGTTAGTTCCCTAGGCAAGTTCTTCAAGAACCACGGGTGGGACTTTATTTCTTTGATTGTGATTCTCTGTGAACATCATGGCATTAGATTTGGCAGTGTAGAATCAAAAGACAGCATTGCAACGAGATGACAATTTCACATAATGTCTCCCCTGCAGTTTGATGTATGATGAAGGCTATAGAGGAGTGGTTGCAACTAGTGTTGTGGTTAACGATGACAGAATATATTAATGGAAAATGGAAATTATTTTCAATTAACATTTTCTATGACGGTTAACTACCACCACCACCTATCAATAGCAAACTTCACCTCCCACCATTAATTGCCGCCAATAACAACATTTTGATACTATTATGACAATATATAATAATTTCAAGGCCTTAGTTATAACAAATGTAAGAAATAATAACAAAAAAATTAAAAAGAAAAAGTAAAACAGAACGTTTTACACAAAATAAACACACCCCAAGATGCATTTGTTTCAGAGAAAATTTGAGGATCTTCAGATTCAGAAAATCCCAGCTATGGGAAAATGAACTTCCATGAAAGAGCAAGTGACTACATTTCAAGAGGAAAAAATGGAAAACATTTTCCCTTTTTCTTGGTCGAGTTTCATTACATACATCAACTTTCAGTAATCCATTTCATTAAGTAAAACATTTTTCTTTGGTAAATTTACCAAGGAATATAGTCATGGTGATCCCCCTATTCAACTACTTCAAAAATATCTGCACACCTCCTCAACTGTTACCTTCACCTCCCATTGCTCCATACTGTAAAGGCTAATAATTAGCACGGTCCCAAGTACCAGGGATACAAGATTATAATGAATACATATGAAGACCATAAAATGTATTTAATGAAACAAGCACATTGTAAAACATAATTTTAATCAAGCAGTAATATAGTATTCTTTCAGTTTATGTATCACGGAGTTTTTTTGGATGACCTCATAAACAAAAAGGCATGTTTAACTTACCCTGGATGGATTTGCAACAAATATGCGTGACAGGAGATGTCTGCAATCTTGAGATATATGGACATAATCAGGGATGTTGTACTGAACAGACATAATCCTCTGCACAAAATAATTACTCAATTCAGGTAAAGTGAAAAATGACATATAGATATATATATATATATATATATATAGAGAGAGAGAGAGAGAGAGAGAAAGAGAGAGAGAGAGAGAGAGAGAGGAAGGAAAGTCCATGCATGCGTCAAACACCACTTATGAAGAGTAATCTTACATTTATGGTTTTTCTGAAATTCTTTGGATCTTCTGGATCTTCAAAAGGATATGCTCCCACCAACATTACATAAAGAGTCACACCACATGACCAAACATCTGCCAACTGATTAAACAAAGATAGAAAGATTAGACGAGTCTTGTGCAGAATATAAACGAATCATATTCAAATGACACAAAAAACAAAGGTACATGTGGCTAAACAAAAAATTCATATTTCCATATTTACAACTTTTCTTTGCATGTAAACACAGATTGGGATACACTAATATGCAATAGGTAGCGCATGAAATAATATGGATAGGAGAACATGAAAAATCGCATTATGTCAGGCCCTTCCCAGGTAAAGAGCAAACAAAGCACCATTTGTTGCAGAGCAATCTAAATCACTGCAGCTGATTTCATACAAGAGCGTAATGCACATCAAAGGGTCTTTCCTTCCCCTCAAAATAAAGCATAATAAAATTACAATGAAAGAGGTACTCAATTCTTGGTCCTCTTAAGAGCTATACTATCTCAATGATCACAACATCAAATTTCAACTGTGACAATGCACTGGAGGAGGATCCAGGCTCAATCTTGTCCTTAGCAGAGATATAGTCTATTTTATTAAATTGTAGAGGCTGAGAGGAACTGTGTTATATTTACTTAGTGGATAACATTGTGTACTTGATATGAATTAGACTTTGGATTTAATTATGATCTCACTTTTGCAAATGTATTATAAATATTAGAAGCTCAGCTGATTTCCTATTGATACAAATATCACAATTATTAAAAAATATAAAAGATCAACCGTCTCTAGTGCACAGGCAGCAATAGTAATCTGTTCTAGCACTAACTGAAGCATCTGAAAGCAGTAAATTACTTACCTTGCCATCATACTCTCTTCGAGATAGAACCTCTGGTGCAATGTATGCAGGTGTTCCAACTGTAGATTTGGGTCTCGAATGCAGCAATGAAGACTGCATGAAGCAGAATATACAATTAGTGTATGTTTTCCCCTGTAAGTGGTAAAGAAACTTGTGGAAGCAATCAGACCATCGACAACCCTCCACTTTATACTCAGAATGAGAACCATGTCTCATGATAGCTCAACCAAGGTACAGGGTCATCTCTCTTCAAGGAAAAAAGAAAATTTCCATTGCCCTGTCCTTGATGATAGAATGCAAAACAACACAGCCAAAAACACAGCACTAACAATTACATTACTGAGGACAATAGGAAAAATATACAGGTAAATGTTCTGAATTCTCCTGACAGAGAACCAAATGAGCGGCAACTTTTGTACTCTTACAATTGTTAGGCAAGTAATTTTATACATATAATTTGTAAATTAGTTGGTAAATATATGCTCATGTACTCTGTTGATATCCTGCAAGCAACAAAATCTTTCTGCCTGTCAAGCTGCACAGATTACAGGACATCTCTCAACTGACAAACTTGTAAAAAGAGTCTGTCAACTATCAACCTTACTGATATTGCCACCTCATTAATGTGGGGATAAATCGTTAATTTAAAGGCATGGATAGGTTACGAATCATGATGCAGCGGCTTAGTTGGTTTTAGGATATTTTACGTTACTTTAGGAGTCTAAATATTTTGGTTACTAAAGTTAATAGGCCTTTTAATTATCAAGTCACAATTTTTAAGCTAGTAGCTTCTTTATTTTTCGAGTTCATATCTAATTAGATATTAATGGCAAGATATCATGGCAATCTCCAAGTCCTATTCTTCATTTTTTGCTATCAATAAACTTAGTAGAATATCAATAATTTTAGAAGTTCTTATAGATTTTCTTACATGAAAATCTTTTATTTTTTAGAAGCAACAATTTGAATATCCCGTTGAATAAAGGAATAAGAAAAGCCCAAATTGCCATTTGGATTGGATGTGTAATCCTCCATCATTAGAGGGCTCTCTCTAATGAACTCTTGAGCTTGAAGATAGGATGGTTCTCTCCAACAAGCTATTTTGACTGGAGTATTCTCTCTAAAGAGCCCTTGATGCAAACCGAGGGTTCCACAACAGAAACTCAGCTATGTGAAGATTAGAATGGTGTACTTACTTGTGGAAACAGCAGCTATCTTGCAAAGTTGAATACCTACGAACACTTTGCAAGCCAACTTCAGCAGACCACAAGGAGATAATTCTTCCTTCTGCTCAAGTTCTCCGAATCTCCTATGTTTTGATTTCACGAATTGTCTAATTAACTTCTATTCCACCTCAGACCCTTATTTATAGTAACACCCTCTTACAATTACTATTCTACCCTTCTAAAACGCACTACACATTATTTCCATACATGCCAACTATCACTGCAACACACGAGACACTGAACACATATACACACACGAACACATATACTACTACACAGCACCTGCACAACACTCACTCTACTGAAGTCTCTTATACGCATGTAACAAGGGTTTATAGGATTTATAGGGTTTAGGAGTTGTGTTAATACTCCCCTCCGAAAGTGTCCTTGTCCCCAAGGACAAAGGTAGAATACTGGTTCTTAAAATCAGTTACATCCATCCAAAGTAGCATCACGAATCGACTGTTCTTCCCAATGCATCAAAACTTGCAGCACTTGGAAACCATTATGAATGTCAAAACGATGACCTAAAACTCGCTATGAAGAAGGCCATTCCACCAACTCATCAAAAGATAAAGTCCTCCGGCAAATCAGAAGTTGGAAAAGAACCATGTGACCGCTTCAGGAGTGATACAAGGAAAACCAGATGGATTCGACACTTCTAAGGAAGCTATAACCGATAAGCTACCAGCCCCACTCTTGCCAAAATTCGAAATGGACCAAAGAACCATGGTGTGAGTTTAGTAGAGGACTTAATACCCAACTTGGAAGTTAAAGCTGGTCGAAGACGTAAAAAGACCCAATCACCAACGACATACTGACAAGAACACAATTGCACAATTGAGCCTTCTCCAAATTGTTGCTCAAACACTTCAAAACGTCATCACGAGAAACCAAAGCTGCTACAATTGTAGGATTCTTGACTTCACCCAATAAGTAAATGGGAATAGGAGGAAGAAGACACCATAAACAATCTCCAATGGTGTCAAACCAACAAAGGAATGAAAGCTAGTGTTATAGAAGAACTCAACCCATGCAATCCATGTCACCTAATCATTAGGACGCTCTGAAGCGAAGCAACACAAATAGCATTCCAAACTTCTATTTAAGACATCAGTTTGACCATCCGTTTTTAGATGATAGGCGGTACTGAAATTTAACCGAGTCCCTTATAAAATAAACAATTCTTTCTAAAAAGACCTAACAAACAGAGTGTCTCTATCAGAAACAATTGTACATAGGAACCCATGAAGACATACAATTTCACATGTAAACAAATTAGCTACTGATCAAGTAGTAAAAGGATATTTTAAGGGTAGAAAATGGGCATACTTAGAAAACCAATCTACCACTGCAAAGATAGTATCAAACCTTTTTGATTTAGGTAACCCTGTAATAAAGTTTAATGAGATGTCTTCCCAAATAGCTTGGGCAATGGGCAATGTATTAAGGAGGCTAGCAAGTGACAAATTTTGAGCTTTGTTACATTGGCAAACTATGCATGAAGCAACAAAGGCAGCAACATCCCCTGTCATTCCCACCCAATACAGATGACCAGCGAGCCTTCAACAAGTCAAAATATATCTAGCATGTCCCTCAATCACGAATGCATGAAACTCATGTAAAAACAACTAAGTCCAAGAAAACTTGGCTGGAACGACCAAACGCCCCTTATAGCGTAGTGTAACGTATCATTGATTAATTCAAACCCAAGACACGCATCTTTTCCAACCTTGAGTAATTGAAACTTAGCAGCCAATGATAGGTCTTAGAGGACATCACATTTTATGGCAGCAATGTTTGTCCAAATGGGTCCCGAAATTCCCATCAAATCAACCTCCTCCTCCAGCCAAGAGAGAGCATCAACAACAACATTAGCAATACCAGCCTTATATTGAATATCGAAGTCATATCCCAACAACTTTGCCAGCCAATGCTGCTGATTTGGAGTTGTTATTCGTTGAGGCAACAAATGACGCAAATTCTTTTGGTCCATCCGCACAACAAACTTGTGACCAAGTAGATAAGGCTACCATTGATTAATAGTGAAAACTAATGCCATTAGCTCTTTCTCATAAACGGATTTAGATAAAATCTTGGAAGAGAGGGTCTTGCTAAAATAGGCAATAGGTCTTTCATCTTGCATTAAAACCGCACTAAGCCCAAAACCAGATGCATTACACTCAATAATAAATGGCTTTTAAAAGTTAAGCATAACGAGTATTGAAGCTTGTGTCAAAGCTTGTTGTAGTTGCCTAAAGGCTAAAGAAGCTTCCTCATGCCACTCAAAAGAATCCATTTTTAAGAAATTAGTGAGAGGTTGAGCAATCTTACCATAATCCTTGATAAACTTCCGATAATATCCAGATAAGCCAAGAAAACCCCTAAGAGTCTTTTGAGACTTAAGAAGAGGCCATGGTAACACACTTTGTACCTTAGATGGATCTATGGCTACACTAGTAGTTGAAATAATGTGATCAAAATATTCTAGAAAAGTTTTATCAAAAGCATACCTTTTTATTAGTTGAAAAATGGTTAGACCTCAAACCCAGCGTTGTAACTATAACTTTTTGATCTTCACAAACATTTCGCACTTCAAAATAAAGCTCTATTAAAGTCAACCAATGCATAGGATCCTTGCCTTTGAATGTTGGTAGCATGGCTATTAAAGGCGAATTGGGTCGAAATTCATCATTTGAATCCATTCCAATAACTTCTTTGACAATCTCTCTCTCTCGCCATAGTCACAAATAAGCCTTCGAAGTTGATTTAACTTACTCTTTCAATTTCTCATTCATTCCCTAACTCCTACTTAGGTTTTGCATAGTCAATTGGATTGATGCTAACGCTGCTTCCATTCCAGAGATTGAAGACCTAAGAGATGATGCATTAGTGGATGAATTTCTGTCTACCATCATGATTTGGTGTTGCAACTCACCAACACTTCTCTTCAATTCTTCTTTTACCGAACTAAAACCTTACTCTAGATTACTAACTCCTTGCTCCAACTTTCCTAGATTCTTTTCTAAATTCTCAACCCTAACATCCATTCTTGTCATTTTGATATCATGTGGAGATATAAGTTTCCCACAAACAGTGCCCATTGATGCAAACCAAGGGTTCCAAAACAGAAACTCAGCTATGTGAAAATTAGAATGTGTATTTACTTGTGAAAATGGCAACAATCTTGCAAAGTTGAGCCAACTTGAGTAGACCACAAGAAGAGAATTCTTCCTTCTGCTCAAGTTCTCCAAATCTCCAATGTTCTGATTTCACTAACTGTCTAACTAACTTTTATTCCACCTTAGATGCTTATTTATAGTAACGCATCCTCTTACAATTACTATTCTACCCTTCTACAATGCACTACACATTATTGCCACACACGCCAACTATCACTGCAACACACACAAGACACTAAACACATATACTACTACACGGCACCTGCACAACACTCACTCCACTGACGCCTCTTCTACACATGTAACAAGGGTTTATAGGGTTTAGGAGTTATATCAGCCCTCAAATTAAAAATTGGATGGTTCTCTCAACAAGCGCTTAACCCTTTCTCTATAATTTTTGCCCATCCATCGTGGCCCATAATACAGTAGGCATTGTTCATTCAATTTTATTTTTTGGGGGGTTAATTGGCTCTCCAAAGTTCGATTAGATAAGAAGCAGGAAATCGTAAGATCAACAAGTTCCATGTCACATTTAACTCTTTATATAACAAATTTGAGCATGATGGACCATAGTGCATGTCTCATCCCTTCCACCACCACCCCCCCCCCCCAAACCACATCCAATGAAGAGGTGTATTGAACCATAAACTATCTTAAAGACTGAGATGAATTGGTTGTAATAAAAGCCAAAGTTTAACATTAATAAATTCTGTCTTGTTTGTTTAATTATGTATATACTGGTATTTCTTCATTGTAAAAATTATAAATGGATTAGAAAAGAGTGCTGCTTAGTTCAGTAATACCTTCGAATAACCAAAATCACAGATTTTCAGGCGTGGTGCAGGTCTTCCATCCAGAAGAGTGTTTTCCAGCTTCAAATCTCTATGGCATATTTGCTGCAGAATTGACAGTAACTAATTTGAACTCAA
Organism: Lumnitzera racemosa; assembly: GCA_024138005.1. Classification (NCBI taxonomy): domain Eukaryota; kingdom Viridiplantae; phylum Streptophyta; class Magnoliopsida; order Myrtales; family Combretaceae; genus Lumnitzera; species Lumnitzera racemosa. The sequence goes on along the minus strand of JAMXBC010000012.1, from coordinate 47,570,260 downwards.
ATCTTAAGTGGAAAGATGCTGATTTTTCATGACATTCACTTATGACCTTACCATGGAATGACAGTAGCTAACACCTGAAATCAGCTGCTGGGAGAAATACCTAGCCTACGTATAAAAAAAGATCCAATATAAGCACAAAGACAAATAATAAATGAAGTAACTTCTTCAATCAATCAATACTCTGTTGACTGTAAAAAGGCCCAATTATTACAATCACCAGGAAGGTGATTTCCAACTGCCTGAATTTGACTTGACATGATCCTGAATTTCTTTTCCACAAATAAGTTGGGATTAGGGCTTGATACCTAGAACTTGACTAAGAGCACACTAATTCTCTATCATTCAACTAGACAGCATGGCTAATGGCAACATGGTCCCAAGATTAATTTCAATGACCTTAAAACAGGAGTAAGTTTGAAAATAAATAAATAAGCATTCTACTTTCTCCTTTTGTTTCCTCTCACTTCCAGTAACCATAATTTATCAATGCAACTATTTATGCAAAAAGCAAGTAAGTTAAAAAATTCTGAACATGCCAAGAAACCCATCAATGCAATAAGAAGGAAGCAAAACAAAGCATAACCTCGTCTTCACTGAATCTTCCTGCATTGCAGATCCTCTCGAAAAGCTCTCCACCAGCTGCATACTCCATTACTATAGCAAGATGTGTTGGTGTCAGAACAACCTGTAGGAGCTCAACAATTTTCTCATCAAACCACTTTGAACATCTTTTTTCTTTAAAATATATATATATAATGATGATGGTTCATTAGTCAATTTTAACATGACCCATATAATTTAGTGCCCATAGACAACAATTCACTAACCTCCTTGAACCTGATGATGTTTGGGTGAGAAAGTGCCTTGTGATTAATGATCTCTCTTGCAACATTCTCATCTATCTATACCCACAAACAAAAAACATAAAACAATAACATTAAATAAAAAGAACCCAAGATTTAAAACCTTGGATACTAACATCTATGAACCAAAAAAGAAAAAAAAAAACGAAAAAATGTTTTATCATACTTTGTGACCTCGCTCTATGTACTTCATGGCAACAAGCTCTTTGGTCTCCTTGTTCCTCATGAGCCTTGCCACCCCAAAATTCCCAGATCCTATATCCTTCACGAGCTCGTACTTTTCCATGTCTTTTGTCCTCTTCTCGGATCAGCGTCTGTGTGTAGGTTTTCTTCTTTCTTTTGAGATAGAATGTGTATAGAAGCAGAAGTGTACCTTCTAACTCTTAAATCTAAAATAAAATAAAGAAAGAAAAAATTCTCAGGGATATGTCTTTTTGCACCGTGGTCAGTAATACTGTTGTCTGTTGTGACTGATCTCATCTGACTAACCAACTGAGCCTTTCAAGGAGCGTGACGATACGCGTGTAGTTCGGGAACTCATCTATCTTTATTATTAACACCGTTAAAGTGCTTCTGTCAGTGTCAGTATCAGTAACCAGCGGTTCCGACACCTTCCCCTCGCTACTCATTCCTTTCCTTATATTATTCTTTGTATTCTTAAAAAGGGAAAAAGCATCTCTTATTATCTCGGAGATAAAAATAATAAGAACTCCCCAATTTTTATATATTTTTTATTCTAATATCTAAATTCTAAATTTATTTATCTTCATATCTTAACATTTTAAAGAAAATAAATTAATATCTTTATTATAACAATCACTATTAAAATATGATTAGACGACAATATGAATACATTAACTTTTATTTTCTTTTCATTTTAGTGTTCAAATTTTTTTTTTCATTTTAGTACTTTAATTTCTTAAAGTGAAATAAATAAATTCTTCATAATAATTTTTATAAAAATATTATAAAAAATCAACAAATAACAACTAACGATAATATATTAAAAAAATTCTTAAATAAGAGAATGGATTTGGTTCTTTAAATTTTATTTGCCCATATAGTTTTTAAGGCAATATCCAACTTTTACAATTTTTTATATCTCAAATAAATTATGTCATTTGTTATCATCTTCAACTAAAAACGATAGGGGCAACAACAACAATCGTAATAATAAACAGAAAAAAAAAAAGAAAAGAAAAGAAGAAAAGGATTGAAAATGGAACATGCACATAAAATTAACCTTGTTCTAATCCCTTCAATCTAACTCTATATCTTAACTCTTACTTAACCTAAGCAATCTTTTGCTAATTGAAACATCAAGTCAATAAAATAAATTTCATGTCAACTCATAATTTACTATACATCAATAAGTTCAAGTCAATATCATACCAATCCTTTTGGTAACATAGAGTTAAAGAAGAATTGATACGAAATATTTCAAATGATGTGAAGTCTTATAAGGTTGAGATGAATGGAATTAGACTTGTTAACATAGAGCTAGACAAGACTAGCAAGAGATTGATTTTGTTGGCATGTACTCATTTTTAATCTATTTTCAATTATTATTATTATTAAATAGCTATAATAATGGTATAATATATATCAGATTTTATTTTGCAGTATAAAAGCTCACAAAGGTCGGATTTCATCTTCAAAGATCACATCAAATAAAATTTCAAGACTTTTGTCTATTCTTAATTATTCTTTTTTTTTTAATTTATTGTAATTATTCATTGTTATTTATTGATTTTTAATAATTTTTTTACAAGGGCTATTATAAAGAATACCTACTTGTATCACTTCAAAAAGTTGAGGTACGAAAATTAAAAAAAAAAAGTTTGAATACTGAAATGAAAATAAAAATTGATGTACTTATATTATTATCTTACCATCTTATGATAACAGTTGTTATAACAAAAATATTAATTTATATCATTTAAAAAGATAAAGTACTATAATAAACAAGTTTAAATTTTAGGTATTAAAATGAAAAAAGAAAAAAAAAATTAGATACTTCTATTAGCTATATCCTATAATCTAATAATGTGAACAATAATCTCTTAATGGAATCTCTATCACCAAATTAATATATGTAATATGATTGATCAAAAAAATGCAGATAGGTAAACTAGGAAACCATGTAAAATAAGAAGAATCCATTTATCTTTAGGTTTTACATCATTATCTTAAGAAATTTAAGTATTTGTTCATTACTCTTTGAGTTTTTTCAAATGAAGGCTTGTAAAATTTATTTATATATCATTTAAAAGCTAAAATAGTATCATATATATATATAAATTTTAGCAACTTTTGAAGAAACCCTATTTAATGCATAAAGACAAAGTCCATAAGATCCAAAATTAGAAGGTATATCAAGCACCTCCCATTAAACATTCCTAAGAGGATAGTTCTTATAAGATTTTGGATAAGTATCAGATAGATTGTTAAAATCATAGAGTCTCAAATCAAATTTTTAAAATAGAACCTAAACTTGATAATACCTAACTATTACTCATTATTACTTTTGTAAATATACTTCACTTATTGGAACTTTTGACTTTTTAATTAACTTCGCCCTTTACCTCATGCTTCACTCCTCAATCTTCAAACACATCAATCATCATATCCATTCATAAGAAGCAAACCTTTAATCAACTCTTTGAATTCAATAATCCTTTCCACAAAATCTTTTCTTCTTCTTTTTTTTTTCCTTTTCTTTTTTATTTCCATATGGACCATTCAGTTGTACATTTTCACTGTTGGACTTTCAGAAGGTGAGCTCATTGGCCTAAGACTCATCCATCTAAAGGGATTAGGAAAGAAGGCTATGGAGATCATGTTTAATATCCTCCGTACTTAAATGTAAGATATTGGAAGCTCTTAAGAACTTACTTACCTAATTTATCTATACCTTCTCTTCCCTATGAATACCTTTGGACTTACTCTAAGCAAGTAGAAAGGAATTTAACTCTTTGTTAGTTTTTTTTTTTATCACTTTACTGACTTGGGTGTTAAAGCTACAAAAATTTTGGTTATGGGTGACGTTTAGTAAACATAGTTGAACTAGGAAAAAACATAGCCAATAATTTTGATCTAATAAATGTGACCAAAAAACATCTTCAAAGGTCCATCGTCAATTAGTTCCACTACGTTATAAAACAAACATCACTAAAAGGAGGAAATATGGCTAAACATCCAATAATTAGCAACATTTAAGCATTACCATATGTACCTATTGGTGAAGTTTATGTATGGCTGAAACGTATCTATGAATATTAGATAGCCATCATAAATGTAGCCAAAGAATGAACATTGGTGATATTTAAATGTAGCTATCTTTGGCCTTACATGATGTTTAAATGAAGTTATGTAATTTTTCCACAAATAAAAATATTGAAGAAGTAACACATTAGTTACATTTAAATGTAGCTAATGAAAATGATTGGCAACGTATAAATGTGATTTTATCTAACCATTGGCAACATTTTAACATAGATATATTTTTTCCTTCAAATGAAAACATTTTCAATAAATACCATATTACCCATGTTTAAACATAACTAATGATGATTATTAACTACGACTAAACATAGTTATTTCTATTCTTAGGCAATATTTAAATGTGTTTATTCATTTTTTCTACTAATTAGAATGTCAAAGAAATCTCACATTAGCTGTGTTTAAATGTAGTTAATGAAGATAATGAGTTATGTTTAAATGTAACTAACTCAACACTCTACCGTGTTTTAATATCATTGTTTGACTAAATTTAGTACTTGTAAATATTGCAATTATGATGACAAAGGCTTTATACACATTAATATATTCACATTATAAAAGAAGAATGCACTTTCTTTCAAAGCACATGTTGGTCAACATATACATGCTATTTCATTTACACACCACAAAATACAAAATAATAAGCAATGTGTTCTCCATAAATAATATCAAAGTTAGTAAGTATTTCAATACGCTTGACAAAATATAAGTTAGATGACTAAAAAATTTATATTTTTAATGCATATGATCTTAAATATACTTAGCCATAAAGAATCTTACAGATCAAATCCAACAATCCAAAATCTCAAATTCGACAATCTAAAATCGCATCTATATATCCTATCAATTATCATCCTCACAGTTTTTGTTATCATTATTTTTTGGTGGAAAACATCATTCTGTACATCCCCACATGTTGTAGTACAATAAGAAACTCTAATTAACACATATATACAACAATTAAAAAAAAAATCAAAGAGAGAGTAAATACTAAGAAAGGTTTTGATAATTTACCTGAAATATTAGGTATATTCCCATCTAGTTGTATAATTGCTTAGGCAAGCATGAATAGTTGTAAAGTATTTATACTAAGTTATAAAATTTCCTATTTGACATGTAAATATTAAAAAAAAACACTTAATAATATAATTTTCTCTAAAAGGATCGAGTAACTTGTATCCTTATCTTCATATATCAATCTGATAAATCTTTTTTTCTAAATTCATGTAATCATTGTAGACAAAGCCAAAACAAGAAAACCTCCATAAGAGGAGCATTCTTATTGAGTAATCAAAAGCGACAATTATTAATATATAGAAAATTAGCTTATGTTTGAAAGAGTGATAAATATGCTCATCTAATGTTAACCTCCCATTAGCAAAATCGAGGTACTAATATAACATTGGTGTCTGATTTTACGTACATTGTTATTGAGTTCAATATGAAACTTACTCTTTTGTTTTAGCTATCAAACTTTTGTTATAGTTGTCTATGTTGTTCTCTTTCTACTTCAAGTTGTCTTAATGCCACTTCCAATTACTCTTACATCTCTCAATCATAATTTTGTCTTTTTAAAGATTTTCCAATGGTCAATGATCCATATCCCATACCAGGACGGTAATCAATTCTCGAATGTGCACCCATAAATTTATTAACTATTTCTTATGTAATGTTGGTTTTTTTGCTTAGAAAAGTACCAAATTTATATGCTAATTATCTTTTTTTTTTCCAATAGGTAATTAGTACCTTTTAAGTGGACAAAAGTGGAACCATCTTTAATCGCTAGTACAATGATGAATGCAAGGGAGGAAAGCAGCATTTTGTATACCAACAGTCACTAGATTCTATGAGATCCTAAAGAATTCATATGTAACTTCAAGGCATAAATACCGGACCAGATATGCATGTTTCATGGCTCTTTTTAGACAATGCATTATTAGCATCAGTCTATTTCATTTCTGAAGTGAAAAATTTGAAGAACTTTTTAAAAGTTGAGATGACTTATTATAGGAAACATTCAAAATGCTAACCAACATTTTCACGTAATTAAGAGTGTAGTTTTAACCTCAAAATTTTTGTGTGGGCTATTTAGATGATGTAGAATAATGTTATGAAGCCATTTTTCAAAAATGAATTTTCAAAATTTTTAGATAATTTTTAGGTCTTAAAATGATGCATAAAGTGGGTAATTTATTGCTAATTAAGTAATTAAATAGTTAATTAATGATTCGGTACATAATTATATGTTTTAGGATTTTAAATCTGATAGAGTATACTATTTATAGCATTTAGAGTGTTCAATGTAATTATTAGGATATTATGTAGTAAATATGTAAATAGGTAAAAATGGTAAATTTTAAGTTAATTTTGTAATTTAGGGTAATTAGGTGTAAAATATGATTTGGGATGTATTTAAATATTTTGAGATGTTAGTTAATGTTAGGAGATGATATTTGAAGTAATAAAAATATTAGATGTGTATATTATAGATATATTAGGTGATAATATGTAATATGTAAATATAAGAAATTAATATGTAGGAAAATATTATATTAAAATGGATATTGTAATAATAATAGGAATATATGATAAATCTAGTAGGAAATTTAAATTAGGGTAATTATATGAAAAATGTAAGATTTTCTCATAACAAGAGTAAATTTGGTAGTTAAATTAGGATTAAGATATATCGCAGGACTAAAGCATTAGTTAAAAACCAAAAATGATATTTAGGATATTTGAAAATAATGTGATTAATTTCACATTATGGGTCGGAATAATTTCCTATGATTTATGTATAAAATCCCTAATTGAAAACCAAGTTAAAAACCTAATTTAGAAATCGACTTAAAAAACTGAATTAGAACTTAACCTAAATTAAGAATAATTATAAAAGACTTAAAAACCTAGATCATTGGGTATATTAAACCCTAAACCAAAGATAACAATAGATGTTATAAAATAAAACCAATCTATAGTGGTTATGTGGAAAACTGAAACAATATTTGTATTATAGGGATTTTTGGCAATGGATAGTACAAGTTGCATATCAAGTAAGCAAGCAAGAAGTTTAAGTAAGTTGAGATTAATATATTACTGTATTTCGAAGTACTAATTTGTAGTACTTAGAGGCTTCAAATTATACTAGATTGTTCTTGTTAGATAGTTAGCTATGCGCATGTGTTTGTTCCAAGCTGCCAATATGATCACTGATTTCCTGCTTTGGTTTGTATATGTGTGATTTGTTTGAAATGATTAAACACTTTAAACCGGATTTAACTGAATATTTGACTCATAAATTTAAACTAAACTTGCATAGAAACTCATTAGGAGAACATTAGGATTCTCCGGCCAAATACTGACTCTTTCGAAAGGGTTAGCGCTGGATGGCATAATTTGTCTAGTAACAGGTGAGGAGGTTACAACAAGAGTGAAGTCAATGGTTCGAAGGTAGTCGCGGAAGGAGCAGTGTCTCCATTGCACAAGCTTGTGTTTGCATATGAGCTATTGCATTAATGAAAACTCCTCAACTCGGATTAGAGCAAATGTAATTTCTCTAATCTTACGAAAGGTCGAATAACGTCATACAATGGCATTTGATTGTACATGCATTACATTTAAGTGATTTGATTGATAACTATGTTTGTATTTGCTGTATAGTTTTAAGTCTCCGTCCTAACTTACTAAGCTATGATTACTCACATCCCTATAAACATTGTGTGTAGGTGCTAGCGAGAAAACGGCTTATAATTACCCTAAGGCTAGCAACTGCTGGATCCTAGGAGAGTGAGGATATAAAATGGAGGATATGATACCTTCACAAGTTTAGATTTTATCTTTTAAGTTTTATGTATTTCTCAAGTAGATTATGTTAGGTTGCTAAATCTTGTAAAATAATCAAATTATTTTAAGGCAAGTATGTATTTTTCTTAAGTTCATAAGTAAATGACTCATTAAATTTATGAACTGTTTACTCAAAATGGGTTAGTCTTGGACGCTTTATGTAAATCAAGTCTAAGATAGCGATTGTATGATTAGTTTCTATCTTAAAATGGTTTACATAACGAGACTGTTACAACTCTACCACTTTGGGCATGTAGCTATATCCACGTAAGATGGTTCGTTACATTTAAAACGAGTAACTATTGATTAAGTCATTTCAAGATAGCCTCACTAGGCCAACTTTGTCTTGGTATGCCCAATTAGACCTGAAGCAAGTTAATACATGGGACAAGTTAGTTCGAGCATTCTTTGAACATCATAGGTTCAACATAACGATAGCACTATCTATTTGGGACTTAAACAGCATAAGGAAAGATGATAACCAGTCCTTTAAGGAATACACCCAAAGATGAAGGGGCATGGCAACTAAAATAGCCTCCCCTTTATTAGAGAAGGAATTGACTGAAGAATTTATCCAAATACTGAATGGGCCATATTTTAATTGTCTCCTAAGGCAATCAACCTCTAGCTTTGAAGATGTAGTTTTAGCAGGTAGCTGCATAAATAGGCAATAAGGATACGTAAATTGGTTAAAGATCAAATTATCTCAACAAGTTTTAAAATTGTTATAAATTCAGCAGACTTTGAAACAAAAACACTCAGAAAATATCTTACTGTAATTCTAATCCCAATTACTCGACTCCTTCATTAGTTCAAAGAGTTAAGAATACTAAGTCATGCACCTCCTCCACTCAAGCACAAGATCCAAAGGCTAACTCTTAACCCAACATGTGAATCCCACTTATGCCCAATGAGTTATTCTACAGAAGACTGTTGGAAACTGAAGTACAAGATTCAAGACCTAATTGATATTGGATTTCTTCAAATAAACTTTACTAATCCAAATGGACTGGAGGTTAAGGTAAATATTCCTTTACAATACGCTAGGTCATGCATCAACATGATAGAAACATCTAAATAAAAGAGGGGCCAGAGTTTAAGACAAGGGAAGCTAAGCCAATTCAATAGAAACCAAAGAATAGGGTGCAATTATTAAGGAAGTTCAAGTACTTTGTGATTTGTAATATCAAAATATTATTTAAATAAAAGTTCTTTGTTTCTTAATAAATAAACTCACATTTTTTATATCTCATTTTGAAATTTTAGAATCAAGAGAGGCAAGCATAACCTTAAACACTTGAGTGTCGAGTGTCATCAAAGTGAGTATTTGGAATTGTTCCTTAAAGGAAGTCCATCTTGAAATTCATACACTAGTCAAAATGATATTAGACATTTATTTCTATATTCTAAAACACAAGATATCTCTTGTCAAACTTGTTGAACCTTTTAATGAAGTATTTCAAAAATTAAACCTTGTTAAGAACCACTTCATAATGAGGCAATTTAGAGGTTAAGGTCATTCAAAAGGAGAAAAGGCTAAAACTAATTAGTGTTTACTCCAGTTGCCTCAATCCAACTGTAATTATTACTTCTAGATACTTATTTCCTTTAAAATGAAGAAAGGCTTCCATCTTAAACACAATACACAAACTACATGCATGTCATATACAAAAAGTGGGGATGATCACATTTGTCTTAAAACAAATTGAAAAAAAAAAAAAGAGGAAAGAAAAAAAGAAAGAGAAGAAAGGAAAGAGGTAAAAGAAAAGGGGCATGAGGAAAAATGAGAAAAGGAAAGTATGACCAAGAAAAAAAATCTACAAAAAACAAGGTGATCAAACCCAAAGCCTTGAAACCTGAAACTGATTAGGAACATGTACCTCACAAGGCCTATTTTGAAGTAAAGCTCATCCCTCAAAATAAAACTCCTAAATCTAAAAGAGTAGGGTTAAAAAACCAAGGTTCTCAAAATCTACTATTATTTCAAACTAAGGCCCGCCCACAATTCCACCCCTTCCAAAAGCCCTTTTGACTGAAAGAAATAATTTATCTTTGGTGAAAGTTACATTTGAAATTGGGACAAGCACAATTTTAGTTTTACTTATGAGGTTCTTAACCTGTAAACTTGAAATCAATAAATGAACTATTTTTTTTTTTTAAGTTACATTTGAAACTAGGGCAAGCACAATTTTAGTTTTACTTATAAAGTTCTTGACTTATAAACCTAGAAAGTTCATTTATTGATCCTAGGTTTATAAGTCAAGAAAAAAAAAAGACCTATACATTATCCATTTTGAAACTAAGGACCAAAAGTTGATATTATATTACAACCTGAAAAGACCCAACAAATTGATTGAAGTGTATCACTTGTAAGATAGACAATAATTTTTGGAAATGCAGTCAAAAGTGAGAAATTGAACCAAGAGAAAGCAAGGAAGTCATCTTAGGCTAAACTAATCAATTATGAGATATCATTCATGTGGCTGAAAAGCATTTGAAAAGTCTTCAAGAAGAGTCATTCCCCTTGTAATTACCTTGAGTGATATGAAATGATCACTTGCCCCGAGATTGAAAGTTAGTGCCTTAAACAGCCCAAGAAAAGGGGACCCCCCTGAAGACAAGATTGTTAGGTCATTTGAGCAAACTTAAGAAAAGAGTAAACTTGTTAACAATTCTCAGAAAAAAAAAGAAGGGGGGGGGGGGGGGGGGGGGAGGGGGAGAGAGAGAGAGAGAGAGAGAGAAAAGGATAAGTTTTTTTTTTTTAAGTCAATTCTAAATTGGTCTTTCTATCAAACATTTTTTGCCCTAGTGCCCAATTTTGTCACTTTCAAGCATGAGTTATACCTCAATTTTCTTCCCTTCGGCCCTGGCACTCAGTTTTATCTCTTTCAAACATAAGTCTTACCTCAGTTTTATAATATCCACCTACGTTCAACTAAAGGGGTTCAATCCCTAATAGTTGTTCTAAGATTTCTTTTTACCAATTTTGGGGGCCTAGCCCTTAGCAACCAAATCAAGTAATCACGATGGCTCAATCTCTCTCTTAAGTCAACTCTTGAGGTTAATTTTGTCAATTCTAAGTAAATTGCACAATTAAGAAAACTGTTTAAGAAACCTAATCAATTTTTCAGTAACCATCAATCCAAGATTGTGTTCAAGTTAAAACCTATTAATCCAAGATAGTGCTATAATCACCACTCCAAGATGATGTTTAAGTTTTTATTAAAGCCCATCAATTCAAGATAATGCCATACCCATCAATCTAAGATGATGTTTAAGTTAAAGCCTATCAATCCAAGTTAGTACTATAACTATCAATCCAAGATGGCATTCAAGTTTCTGTTAAAGCCCATCAATCCAAGATAGTGTTCAAGTTAAAGCCTATCAATCCAAAATAATGCAATAACCATTAATCTAAGATGGCATTTAAGTTTCTATTTAAACCCATCAATCCAAGATGGTGCTAGACCCATCAATCTAAAATGGTGTTCAAGTTAAGGTCCATCAATCCAAGATGATGCTATACCCATCAATCTAAGATGATGTCAAGTTTTTACTAAAGCTCATCAATCCAAGATGGTGTTCGAATTTTTCTTAAAGCCCATTAATCTTAGATAGTATTCAAGTTTTTATAAATTATCAATCCAAGATAGTGTTCAAATCTTTTAAAGCCCATCAATCCAAGATTATGTTCAAATTTTTCTTAAAGCCCATCAATTCAAAATGGTGTTGAAGTTTTTGTTTAAGCCCATTAATCCAAGATAGTGCCTAAGACTTACCAATCCAAGATGGTGTTCTTACTAAAGCCCATCGATCTAAGATGGTACTCACATTGGTGATTAATAAAGTGAAAAACCATCGACCTAAGATGATGTTTGCAGGTTTCTTGCTAGCTTATAAAGTACTATCTCAGCTTACATTTCTTTTAGGGTTATAGTCAGGTCATGAGGCACTATACTGTTCACAAACCAATTCCTTGAGTTCCCTCTTTCTCTTTTAACATATCTTTCACTATTCACTCATATCTACAACAAATTAGGCTTAGGATAGCTAGCTCTTTGTAGTGTTTCTTAGGGTAAATACATCCATAGGGTAAAAATGGTATCTCTCGTATTTTTATGGCAAAGTTTTACTCAAACTTCACCACAAAAGAAATAGTTGTAGATACCTTATTTTTGCTTCTTGTAATTTTTAGAGTCCTAATTCAAAAAAATAAAAAAATAAATATAGAAAAATATTAAAAATTTGAAAAAGTGAAATATACAAAAATTAAGGGAAAATAGATCTTTCGGGTATTGGGTCACATGGAAAGGGTTGTGCCATTTTAGCATCGAATAGATAACTATTAAATTGGGTGTGATTTCAAAATTTTATTTATCTATTTATTGTTTCTTTTAGTGCATGTATACGCTGTTAAGTTATAGGGTTGGTAATTTAGGATTTAAGTTTAGGTTGGAACTAGGTTTAGTGTTTTTATTCTACATATTTTTTAATATTTTTCTTTCTTTATTATTTTAGTTTTTTATAAGAAAAAAAGAGGGGAAGGGGATTAGACCAAGTGTAAAACCTGGTCCGTGAACTAAACAAGTAAAGCCAAGGGCCTTTTGAGGACAAGAAAGGCTACAACGTAGGCACTTCGTGCTTACGAAATTTTCCTTCTTGCTCAAGCACCTCTATACATATCGAATGTGCCATACGTACCAAGTGCGAGTTTCTCAACAATTCTTGCACTTTCCGTCGAGTTCCTAGATTTTCCTTAACCAAACTCCTTTATTTTTTCTAGCTTAGTGACTTGTGTTTTAGCCACTTTTTCATGCATTTTGCACATGATTCCACCCAAATATTTGGTAAAATCGTGTGCTAAGCATAGTCTAATCTTGAATCCAACATTTTTCATGTCCAAATTCATGAATTTAATTAGCCAAATCGAATTGAAAAAAGGTCAAAAAATATTTATGAACCAAGATTTTAACTCTAATGAATGTCCCAAATCCGAGCTTCTTGGGCAACTTTAGAAGCTTCTATGGTGTTTTAAGGTAACAAAATCAATTAATTGCTCTAAATTTCACCTCGAATCAAGCCTTTTTTTCAAAATTTGAAGATTACGTTCAATTGGCTAAGCAAATTTCGATACTCTATTAATGATTGTTTCTAAGTTTGTTTGAGCTCGAAAAGGTATAAATATCCCCTCTTAGTTCTATTCCCAACATCATTCATCATCAGTTCTCACATATTTCACCATATTAATCAATTTCTCACTCTAAGTCTAGCTAGTTTCTTTCTCTAGATTTTAGCATTTTTTAGGTCGATTTCAATCTAAATTTCTACCATTAGCAGCGCTACCCATTCAAGTATAACTCGAAACCTTCCACTTACTCTGAGAACATCTCGAGCCGTGATTCTTGAACACCCACTGCCACCATTCAACACCAATAACCACCAAATGGCCACCATAGGCTGTGGTGTTTTTTTTTTTTTTTTACACTCACTATCTTTAATAAGAAACTCATAGAAGTGCTTTTGCCCATTTGTTTTGGAGTGTGGAATGATCGGAATGAAGCTCACTCAGTTGCTACCCTTCTTCTTTCTTGTGACCTAAATCCAAGATCGCAACTTGACTTGGAGTATTTGACCCAAACCAAGTCTAAACCAACCCGACAAAGCCAGATTCGAGCTACACCCCATCTCCTTTTCAAGTCAGTTGTTTACTTCTTCTTTTTTTCCCTCTTTCTTTCTTTTCTTTTCTTAAATTTCCTTTAAAATTTTTTTATTTTTTTTGCATATAACAAACAAAAAAAAATAAGAAGAAAACATTTTTTTTTCTCTCATCTCAAGACTTTTAATTTTTTCTTTTAAAAAAAAATCTAAATTTTCTTGGAAAGAAACCCTTAAAAAAAATAAAAACCTTTCTTACATAGAAAAAAGGTATTTTCTAAATAAGAAAATAATAAATCTTTTTTCCAAATTTAAGACCCTTTAGAATTTTCCAAAAACCATAACCCTAAATTAGGAACTCTTTTTCTTAGAAATTTTCTTCAAACTAAAATAAATGAATTAAAACGTAAACTCAGCTAGTTTTTAGAAATCAAAATGAACTAATATACTTAATTTTTTAAATGAACTACAGAAAGTCTAATCCCTATTAGAGGGTATATAGGTACCTACAGGGCAATTTAAAATGGAAAAATATTTTTATTTTCCATTTTGTAAGTAATTTTGATTTGTTATTTTTGTTTGTACAAATAAAATTAGTTTTAATTTTAAACTTAGATTTAGTTAAAAAGTGTAATTTGAAAAATAAATTTAAATTCAAAAAGTTAAAAGTGATACCTTTTAAGGTTTAATAGGTTAACCCTCGAATTTGAATCTTTGGTTTTTGAAACCTTTTTTTTTTTAAATCGGTTTTCTAGTAAACTAGTGGTTAGGTTAAATTGATCTACCTAATTGATTTAACCCAACCCATTCTTTTTCTTAATCCCAGTTAGGTAATGACTCCAAGTTTTAAAAAAATAGAAAACCAAAATTTTCTTAACTCTGAATTGATGATTAGTATTAAACAGTTAAGATTTAATACTAATTAGGTTAAGAAAAATAAATAAATAACTGGGAAAAATCTAAGCTCAACAACATACATGCTATACATAAAAGAATCTTTAAAAGCAAACTAGTCTCACATACATGAAGAGACAAGATTGAAATGATCTCATCCATTCAGAAATTTCCTACAACTTTCTTATTAAATGATTCATATAAACCTATAGTTTCATAATCCAAGCAAGTATTGCATAATCTACATTTTGAAGAACTCAATACAAGAACAACAGGCAAGGTGACTTATGATAAGAAACTTTAAAAATCTTAACCAACATGTTCACGTAATTAATAGGATGAAGTGGTTGCTTTAGTTAAACAGCTACGAGAGGTATGAAAACAAAATATTTTTACATATTATTTGCCTTACATATTTCTCTTTGAGACTTTGTTAGGTTTATTATCCATTGTGAATTCTCTTAATTTTTTATTTTTAATAAGAGTTTAATTACATTGTAAGTGAGAATGCAATAAGGGTATAAACTGAGATGCAGGTTATCATATAAATTGGTCAAATTATGGTAACAATAACCATCTTACAAGAACTAACTATATTCCATTTAAGAAAAATAAAAGATATGCAACTCTGATAATAAATGTTGACCTCAAGATTGATATGAGCAAATTCTAAGTAACACCAGCTATTTCAATAAAAAGAAAATAAGATAAAAAATTAATTGATAGGTGCAGACATAATCTAAGGAGTATAACAAATCATCAAAAGCAATTAACCAAAATTTATGTTTAACTAAGATTAAAGAGAAAAATATAGAAAAGGTTATACCACTCTATCCTCTCTTAGAGATTTTTCATTTTCTTTTTGTAATGATTTTCTATATATTGTTTAACAGCTTTACCTTTTGCTTGGTAACATCTGAAGGTGCTTTCTCAGCTGTTGGACGTTTTGAAGACTCTTTTCTGTTTGCTCCTATTGCCTTCTTTGTATGACCAATTTTATCTTCATTAGTGACCAATTTTATCAATCATTGTCTATCTAGAAGTATTAGGAGATTTGAAATTCGAAGAGGCTAGATTTTATGAAGAGATAATTGTAGATACCCTATTTTTACCTCATTTTATTTCTAGAATTTTTTAAGATATGGTAAATGGTCTTAATTTAGGAAAAAATAAGAAATTTAGAAAAAAATACAAAAAATGAAAAATTTAGATAAAAAGTATGAAATTTAGAAAAATACAAAAGTAGAAAATTTAGGAAATTTAAATATTTTTTTAAATAATAATTTTTTTTTAGGAGAGCGATGTTGGGCTTAGGTTTATATTCAAATCTAGCCCAAACAGACCTTATTCATGTATACAATTTAATTGCGCATATAAATAAGGCATAAGCCAACAACTTGAATGTAATATACTTTGATTTGATGCTATATATGATTTAGAGATTCTTTGTTCAATCCATGAAAGGTGTAAAATGCATTTTTTATTTTCTTTTCTCACTTAAACACTTATCAATCCCTCATTGGTACATGCATCCATTACATCATCATATCATGTCATCGCCACATCATGCTACCTCATCTGCCATGTCACGTCATGTCATGCCATGCCACGCTACAGCCACGTCATTACCACATCATTGCTACGTCATTATCACATTATCGCCATATCACAAGCCACATCATCCCCATATCATTTACTGACTCACTTATAAGTGTAGTAGATACACTTCTATATACGTTGGACATACTCCAATACACTCCTACACATAATGGGCATACTTTTGGTGTATGTTAATTATGTTTTCTATACATAATTTTGTATTTAGTATTACATATCATCCATGTTCACTCAACTCAAACATAGAAAAAAATCATATTGCATTTAATATTTTACATCCTTAACTCGACTATAATAAATAAGGGATTCCATATTACTACAAACCATCAACTCATCACTCATAATCACTTAAATCCATTCATAATCTCTAGGATTCGTGTAAGCTAGAAGCTTTTCGAGTTACAAGAAGTTGTGTCAAAAACTCCTTACGGCGATAGCTTTCTAAACCAACTTGATTGCCCTAGTACCCAGCTCCAACTTGTGCAAACTCCAGCTTGATCTAGCTTTACTTTGGTTTTGATTTGTGTTTCATTGTCTGTATTTTGTATTTTTTTTTTATTTTTATAATATTGTACTTTTTCTTTTTCTTTTTCTTTTTTCTTTTTTTTTTGTTGTTATTGTTGTTGTTATTGTTATGATTGTATTCTATTTGCAATTGTTAAAAAAAAAAGAGGAAAAGAAAGAAAGAGAAAAGGATAAGAAGGCATAATTTATTTATTCACTTATTTTTTAAGTCAAAACATAAAACAATCACAAAAATAAATATTAAAAACAAAAAAAAGTTTATCACTTAGAAAGAATCCTTTTTTCTAATAAAATAAATAAACTCTCTTCAAATTTAGGGCTTCTTGTAGAATTTTTTTTTTTAGACATATTTTCTATGATTCGAATACTTTTTTTATGATTTAGACATTTTTTCTATAATTTAAGCTTTTTTTTTTTATAATTAGGCATTTTTTCTATGGTTTAGTTAGGCATTTTAACCATGGTAATTACATATTTTATGAAAAGTTGTATTTAGGTATTTTAGGATTTTTCTAAAAAGTTTTATCACTTAGAAAATTTTTTTCCAAATAAATTGATTTTTTTTTCAAAAATTAGGATATTTTAGAATTTTTCGAAAAATAAAATCACCTAATTAAGACTCTTTTCTCTTAGATGTTTTTCTTAAATAAAATTAAATGGCTAAAGAACTTAAAGTTAATAATTTTCAGAAATAAAATAAATCAACATGTCTAAAGTTTCATAAAAAAATTATATACGTCTGATGCCAAATAGCAGGTATGTAAGCACCTACGAGGCGATGATAAAAAATGAAAATACCCATTTTTTCCTCTTTAGTTTAAATTGTTCAAATTTGTTAACCGATGATTAAATTTCATTTTTCTAAGATAATTTCTTAAAGGTAATTTTAAGAGATTAAGTCTAAAATTGGAAGATTGATAGTACCTATAAGGGTTTAAAAAATCTAACCCTCAAACTCAATTTTTTTTTCTTAAAACCGTTTATAAAATTAGTTTTGTCGAAAAGACCAGTAGCTAAATTATAACCAATCCATCCAATTAGTTATAATTTAACTATTTTTCCCGACTCCGTTCAGATGGCGATTCTAAAATGTTTTTAAAATAAAAGAACTAGTTTTCTTAAACCTTAATTGAGGATTAATATTAAATAAGTAAGATTTAATACTGATCGGTTTAAAGAAGACTGATTTATAAAATCAAGAAAAAAATCAGGCTCAACAATAATTATCATATTTTACAAATTAACAGCTTAGATAAACAATAAGAAGATTTAAATCAAGCAACTATCATCCCAACTATCATGCCTTGAAGCAATAGAATTGTAATGGTCTCGCCGTATGAATCAACTTAAGAGAAAAGCTGACCTCACAAATATTACCACAAACTAATTTACATAAGGTGTCCACGACTAATTTGAATTGAAGTAAAAATTTTATATGAAAATACCATTAATTTATAAGCAAAAGTCTTAAAACATTTATTCAAGTTCCAATAGTTTAGAAAGTGTTTACAAAACCTAGCAGCTTAACCTAAGTTAACATTACATAGTTTGTTTAGAAAAGACCAAAAGATAAAAGTAGAAGCTTCAAAAAGTCTAGTAGAATCTCTAGTATAAGTCTTCACTCTACAGAATTCAATAGTAACTAACCTTAAGGTAGTTATAATGCGGCATTTTAGTCAACACTTGCAAAAAGATCTATAGAGATATAAGCAACCAATCATCCAGTAAGTAGGGATGGAGGCTTAAGACTATATGGAAAATACAAATAAGATTATCAAACAGTTATTTAAATGAAATGTAACAAACAAATGCCATTGCACAATGTTATATAGCAGTCCATCATAAAATTAGAGAAATTTCACCTGCTGTAATTCAAGTTGGAGGAGTTTCAATGCATATGTAATGGCTCATTACTAAACTCAAGCTTGTTTAATGGAGACATCCTTCCCCCTACGACTACTTTCAAACTACTACCTTCAATCTTGTCGTAACCTTCTCTCTTATTACTTAGTTCAATTAAAGATAAAGAAGGAACCATTTCAGCTATCCCTTCTAAAAAGGTTGGTATTTAGTTGGAAAATCTTAATAGTCCCCTAATAGGTTGCAACGCATGTCTGGTCATGGTTTTAAGTCAATTATAATTAAGTCCAGCTTAAAGTTATCAAACAATTCTATGCAATACAAACAATTACAATCTACACCGTAAGATAGTAGTATATAACCAAGCTCAAGGACAAATGACTCATTGAAAACGTGTGCGTAAACTGATAAGTGTATCGAGTCGTGTAAGTAGTACAAACGGTGAGTCAAGATCGTATTCCATAAGGAGCTAAGTGCTAAGTGCTAAGTACTAAATCAATTGAGTTTTTCCCTAAACTAAGCTATCAATAATTAAATTAAAAGTGAGTGAAAACTAAATAATAAGGTAAACACTAAACTAAATGTTCTAGCTACACTATGAATGTTTAGGGTTTTGGAGATAAAAAAGGATCAAATGGGGATTCACAAATCTATTTTCATTTGAATAGATGTGATGTTTTGAATTGATATTTGAAATTGACTAAATAGAATTTAACTAAACTCATTAGAATTCATCTATCTCCTAGAGTAGTGGAATTCTAATTATAGCATAAATTCACCTAGTAAGATAATTTATCTATAATTATCATATAAATAGTGGTCCACTCACATTCGAATTATTACTTTAGTTAGAAATATGAACTAAGCACGTCCTCATCACTCGAACCATATTTCCAACCCGTATTAAGTGCGTGGGTTCATGAATTTAATTAAAACACGCATATTTTTATGCTATGCCTTTTAAAAAATTTGAGCTATATTCATCATAAGTTATTGAAGCTCTCCTAAATATCCTATAAATCTATCTAGCTAGAAAATAATGGTTAAACACTAAATAATTAGAGATGAACATAATAGCAAAATACTCAAATACTTAATAATAAGATCGAAACAAATTATAAAACATGTCAATTCATCGAATCCATCAATACAAAACTTAAAATAAATTAAGTACAATATCACATCGCAACACTCAAATGAATCAAGTTATATAAGAATTGAAATAATAAGGAAAAAAAAATACTTCAATTGGTATATTTAAATCCGAAACCCAATACAAAATCAGCATATCTTGAGATACGTAAGTACCCAAAATGTCTTCTAGTAAGAATAAAATGAATTAATATCCTAAAATTAAACAAAACATATTAAAATTAATAAAGTAAAACAAATATAAAATTTATGTTCTTAACTATACTAGCAAAATAAGAAAATCTAACTGCTGTTCCATAGCTCTAAAAGCTACTCTTATTTTTCCTGCTCGTAAAGCTGCTATTCTCCTCTTTTTCGTCTCTTGTCAGCCGTCCTCTTAGGCCAAGGATTCTACACGTGGGCCTCTATTTTTATCTCCTAGATCTGCTCTTGTACTTTTACAATTCCTCTCCTACACATGAATGTTCTCTTTCCTCGTCTTTTTCTTTCATGGCACGAAGGGGCTATTAAATAATTGACAATGGGCCTCCACTTTTGGTTCTTTTTGTTAAGACCAGCTCCACGTGGACTTCTAGTGAGGCATTAGTCCACTGGTCTTTTATAAGTTTCTAGATCCCCTTAAATAACTGGGAATTACAAGACCTTCAACCCACGTGTGGCTTCAACATCGCCTGTAGTGTCTTTCACTTGTAAAAGTAGCTTCTCCATGAATGAATGAACATTTAATATTGATAGGAGTTTCCAACTGTTATCTGAGTGCTCTTAGCATGCTTGATCAGGTTGGTCTTGTGGAGTTGCTCGGATTGTCATCTCTTTGGAGCTATTGCTGTTTGGTGCCGGTCGCGTGGATAGTGCTACACGAGCTGCTGCAATTACTGGCGCTTACGCTGCTTCTTGGTTGTTCGGTGACTACTGCATCATGGAACTCGGCTTTTTAACACTGAGTTACTGTTGGACAGTTTCAGTGAGCAGCTAAGCGATAGCTCACACGGTCGCAATTCGAATACGAAGCTCTCGGTTGCTGCTCTGGAGTTGGATCCGTGGCCTACTGCTAGTTGTTCGGTGGCTGCTGCTGTCTTGACTTCTACCAATTAGAGCCATAGCCTACGATAAAAACAGTGAAAAATGGAACTCCACAAGCCTAACTCAGTATAGAAATGGAATGCAAATTTTTCTTCCCTGAATTTATTCTAGAGCTCAGTTCGACTAGTTGTTGAATTCTTCAAATATGGTGCTGTTCTGGTTGCGTGGAGTTGCTGCTCTCAGTCCTTGCTTTGTTCGTTGCAGCTACTGTTTGGTTCTTGCTTCGCTGGAGTAGCCCAGATCAACTTGGTTCCACTTTGTTGCCGCAGGCTGCTGTTTGAAGATGCCATTTAAGAAGCTGCTGCGGTTGCTGCTGATAGCTCAAATGAGCTCTTCATGTTGCTGTTGTTGAGCTCCCAACCTGAAGTGCTTCAATTGATGCTCATTGGAGTATTCGGGTCTGCTGTCACGTGTTCCAGGAGCTACTCTCGGCCTTGTAGCTGCTGAAACTTGCTTGGATATTGCTCAAACTGCTGCAATTTATCTTTAACAGAGTTGCTGTTGTTTCATAAATGGCAGCTCGGTTTTGCTTGTTTTGCTTGCAGCTGCTACTTGGGAAGAGAGGACAGCATCTCGCTTGGAGTTCAGTGACGTTGGTTCCATCAGCCATTCAGGAAGCTGCTCGGTTATGCCATGGTTCAGTTCTCAACGAGCTGCTGTTGTAAATTGCTCTGTTTCAGCTCAACACGAAGCTAGGCTGCTCAAATTGGCTGTGGCTGTTGTAAGGAGCTGCATGACTTGTGGAGCTCCATGTACTGCTGTTGCTTAGAGTCCATAAGGTGTTGAAATTCAGCTACTGCTTTGGTTGGATGCTCGATTGGTTCTCGGCCTGCTGCACGCTTGGTGGCTCTCGGTTGGAGTTCAACTTGATTTGGTCATCACAAGCTGCTCATTTGCTACTCGAAACATCACTTTTAAGTTGGTGCGGTTGGTTGGTTCACGTGTTGCACAATGAGGACCCAAAACTACTGCCTTGGAGCTCTCAGCTAGTAATTGCACTTGGATGAGTTGCTGTTCAAGAATCCAAAAGAAAATAATAAGCTGACGTAAAAAATAAATAAACGAACTAAATAAACCAATCCTCATGAAAGAAGAATTTGTTGGTTGGTTGCAGCTCGGATGGTCTTCAATCAATTGGCTTGTTAGTGATAAACGAAGAAGCTCAGCTGCTGTTGTTTGGAAGCTTCTCGGCCTTGTTTTGTTTTAATTGGTCTTAGCTGCTACTGTTTTGCTTTGTTTTCGACTTGGATTAGCAGCTTGGAGAGTACACAGCCCTACTGTAGCTGTCTTGTGCCGTGGAGTTTCATCTAACTACTCAGGTCACCCAAGTAAAATTCAAATTGGCTATTGCTTGTACAAATCAGCAGCTCAGTATTTGGCTGTCATGTGCTGAAATGGGGAAATTCCCACGCTACAGCATGTTTGGACTGCAACTGCTGTTTCTCCTTCCTCGTTTTCCACCACTTGAAGTCACAGCCTGCAATAAAAATTAATTTCAATGAAGTTTCACAAACTCAATTCAATAATTGAAAGAAATAAATTGCTCAAGAAACTCGTTGTGTGTTGTGCTCTTGGCATGCAAAAATTGCAAGGACTGCTTGGTCAAACAGTGCTAAAGTCTGCTGTTTAAAAGTGCTTGGCAAGGTATTGGATTATTTAGGCTACTGAGATTTCCCCAAGTAAGCTGCTGAGCTTGAAATTGAGCCTGCTGTTAAACTTCTTAACAAGGGATGTTTGGTTCTGCTCTAGCTCGGATTGGTAGAAACAAATCGCTGCTGCTATTTGTTATAGATTGGGGAGCTTCTCCGCCTGCTTTTGAAGAGTGCACTCAGTTTTGTTTAGTGTTACAGTTCAAAGCGCTGTTGGCTTCGGCATCTAACCGTCTCAGTTCCATCAAATTCTCAGCTACTTATTGGCCTCATGTGAGTTGTCAAATTGTGGAATGAACTTACGCCTTTTTTATTTTCCTTATCAAAGGAACTGTTACTGACTTCACAGGATCACAAAAGTGGATAACAGAATCATCAACTATGCCAGCTACCATTTGTTTGCACAAAACAGATGGCCTCACTTAAACACTTAAAGATACTTGATATCCAAACAGTACACACCCATGCACCTAAACAATACTCACAGCTGCCACTTGAGTTCCAAGGATCCATGTTTCAATTGAACAAACTAGGAATGAAGTCTAATAGCTTGGTTTAAGTTTGCAATTGCAGTTGACATTGGAGCTGAGAAGCTGCTGTTTTGCTTGTTCTGTTTTGGGTTTGCTCTTAGCTCATATTAATGAAAACCAAGCATAAACAACTAATCTAAGTATGTGCCCTTGTGAAGATGGCTAGATAGCTAATTGAATGACTCTTTCTTTTATAAATTACATAAACTCACATATAAAAATATATACAATCATGATTTGAATACACGAGTTTATACACAACTATTTGAGTCATATTTTGATCTTTTTTCTCATTATTTATATAATTGATCAAGAAAATTGCATTTTCCATGATTTTTAAACATAATTCACAATAAAAGCACAATGAAATGCATAAAAGTACAGTAATTAAGTAGAGATAAATGTATAATTTTGCATATTTATCAACACATAGGCATGCGTAACCAAATATAATCTTAAGCTTTTGAATACTATGAAACAATGTTCTGAAATATAATAACGTATTAATCCTAAACTTACCTAGACTTCTTCACTTGTTTACTAAGGTGCAACTTATTTTATGCCTTCACTCGTAATCTTTATAATAAAAATATCATTTTAGTATTTATTTAATTAACACATATAGGCTTTATTTTGTAACTCGGATTATTATCTTTAGTTTAAAGTTATACTTTGCTTAGTTATCTAGGCTTTGGGTCTCTTGTGATTAGTCTTGCTCTTAACTAGTTTCTAATTCTGCTTTTGCTTCTTATTCAACCTCTAATTCTGCTCCCGATTACAATTTTTCTCATAAGCCCCAAAACATCTACTAATCTATTCTCTGAAGTTTATTTAACTTCGTCTGAAGTATATAAAATTTTTGAATTATGTTATTATCAACTTCCTAGTTCATTCTATACATCCTGTCTTTGATTTAGCATTTGAATTAGCCTTTGATTCAAATGTACACTACATTTTAGCATAATTCCCCATAAGTTTTATTCACAACTAGATTCAAAGTACAACATATAACACATCTTCATTTTAGTTTGAATAAACTACATTTGCCTCTATTATTTGAACACTTAACATATCGCACAAAGATTAACCCAAAATCTTAAGCTTTCAAATCTAACACTATAAATTTAATCCGTCAACATCATTTAACGTAATACACCAGAATATCACCTAAATTATAATTGAAGTTAATTTCTTAGAAAATCATTATTTATTTTTTGTTAGCTATTTAGGGAGATTTTAGACTCTAAAAATTAAATAAAAATGTGGAAAATATTTTTCATGAAAAAATTTTCATAGTAATTTAATATATATAATAAATGCTTCATTGAAAAATTTTGGAGTTGAAACAATATTAATAGGGATTTTGAAAACGAAATCGAAATTAGCTTTGGTTTAGTGATTTGTTAAGGATAATATATTTGAGAACTTAATTTCATTAAAATAATATTTTTCTTAAAAACTACATATAAAAACATGTTAGAATACAATTTTTCATAATTTTCGAACTTAATTTGCTATTTTTAGTAATTTAATAAAAATTGGGTTACTTTTCAATACTTACCAAAAAACTGCCCAACAGCCACCTTTGGCCACCGATCCTTCGTTAGCCAGCCTAGGTGTGGGGTCCACCTTCAACCTATGGTCTTGGTTCATTCTTAGGTTTTTGTTTGATGCCCACACTCCGATTTAGCTTAAATTATACCTATTTTTGTCCAATTTTCTAAAAATATCCAGTCTACTCTCTCAGACTTCTCTTTATTTTTTCAACGTACTAAATGACCAAAATGAATTTACAAGAGCTCCTCTGAATTTATTGGGAATGCTTTGGTCAGTTGGTTAATTTTGTTGTTGCAAAGTGTACTAAGTAAAAGTACTTTACATGTAATATGTGTCCAATTTACTTCTAATAACATACCAACTTGTTTCTCAAACATTGCCACACCACTCATACACTTTTCTTAGGTTGCCACTTAGTTTTTAAAATTTTTATTAGTTTTGCTTAAGTTAATTTTGTATATTTTAGTATATAATAGGCATTTTACGTGATTTTTTGTGTGTTCTCCTATATGTGAATTCATATTTAATACAATTAAATACTCTTAAATATTATTTATATTATTTATGATTTTTTATGTATATATATTTTATCTCTAGTAATTTATTAATTATCAAAACTTGTTTATGCGTTTCTGATAAATAACATTAAAATACATATATCATATATTTATAATTTTTAGTTATTTAATTATTTTATTTTCTTAACTCTAAACTCACAAGGTCACTTCTACTAATATTTTTAGCTTCGTCGTAAAATTCAGTCTTGATCAAATACTTTTGTGATAACCTTAAATTTTATATACTAATTCTGAAATGTCTAATTACAGGGCTTACACCAATGACTATCTTACTAGCTATTGTAATCAAAACATTTAAAAATTCTAAGAAGTCTTCGAAGGAATATACATAAGAGATCAACCAGGAAGATCGTGAGAGAAATATTCTAAGGATTACTTTGCTCAAAATTGAAATAATTTTACTGTTTTCTATTGATTAATTGAATAAAACTTAAAGGATTCCATCATTGTATTTCCTCATCAAGCCAATACTATTATTGTATTGTCTAAGAGAGTAGATCATTGTAAATTTGTATAGCTTGTAATAAGCTTGAAGGCAAAATGGTGTGACTGAAGCTTGTAAAGTGGATTTGTACTTTCTTTATTTTGAAATTAATGGAACATTTTATGTGGATGACTAGATCCTTAGTAATGGAATTGGAAGAGCACATGTAGGCACATGGTCGAACCACTATAAATCATTGTATTCAAGCTTTCTATGACCCTTACTACTTTTAAAAATTTTTGGTGATTATACTAAGTAATGAAGAGGCTTTTGAATCGAAAAGGTTTTAATTTTGATTAGCAATCAATTCACCTCCCTTCTTTTGATTGCATAAGAGAGACCAACATTGAGGCCCTACTTTTAGCAAGTGACCTGATTGGACATGAAATACGCATGAATGAGTAAATATATGAAGCTGTTGTTTATGCTCTGTCTCTGAGAGAAACTTCCAGAGTTGTTATTTATGTTTTCATTGAAGTCCATGTTTGATGTGTACAATTAATGTTATCATTATGTTGGTAGGTTGTTAGACCTTATAGCTTCCATTTGATGTAGTGATCTTGCTTTCATTTCAATGGATCCTTTGTTTGTATAATGCAATATGCTCTAGCTAAATTATGGACCTTCACAAGCATGACAATGAAAAGTGCTCATCATGTTGCATTAATACAGTTGGTACACTATTTATTTGAAATTCCAATTTCTATCCTTCAATGAAATTCATATATCCTTTAACATGATGGCAAAAATTACGAGCAATCAAGGCTAGAAAACTACCTAAGACCCTTGCAAGCATAATTTTCTAACGGGCAATTGAAAAAGCTCTCAA
Organism: Lumnitzera racemosa; assembly: GCA_024138005.1. NCBI lineage: Eukaryota > Viridiplantae > Streptophyta > Magnoliopsida > Myrtales > Combretaceae > Lumnitzera > Lumnitzera racemosa. The sequence goes on along the minus strand of JAMXBC010000012.1, from coordinate 47,543,859 downwards.
ATTTTATTAGTTTGAGAAAAACAAATAGCTTTAAACCTTAGTAGTATACGAGTGATGAGCAAATATAAAGCCCTAATCCTAAATAAAAACGGATGACATGAAATAAGAAATTTCTTGGACTTTGAATAAGTCTTAATAAAGAATGCTCTAAGTCTTATGTATGGATTGTGAGCTAGCAATAAGTCTTAAAAACCTTTGACGAATAAGGAAAATCCTCTAAGTCATGAGTAAAAGATAATAAGCAAATAACATGTAACTTTCCATGGCTCAAACTAAGAGTCATAAGCTTAAAATAATGATGTCAATTAAAGACAAAATAAGAGTTTTGCCAACAAATTTAGTAACAAAAAAATATACCTACAAAAATAGGTTGGCGTCCTTGCCATAAGATCTTATCATATAATTGTGAAAATGAGGAAGAGGAAAGAAGTAATCAAAATATCAAGCTTGGTGTTTTTCCATATGAGGATTTGTTGCTAAGGGCTAATTAGACTTGGATTGTTGAGGAGAACTGCCTTAGTCAACAATTTGTTCAGTAAATTGATCAACACCCTAACCTTCAATAGCTATGGAAACCTGCTTGAAAGTTTCAACGCCTTCTTCATTTTCCTCTTCAAGTAGGATAGAAAAGTCTAAGTAACTTAGGTCATATTCAGGATGAAGCTCAAATATTTCCTTCGTAGCATATCCAATGTTACCCTTACTGGTATGGTGATATGGTCCGACATGGATGAGGATGTTTGGTATCACACGAACCAAAGATGTAGATCCAAACCTTGAGACGGTCTAAAAGGTAAATGAAAATCGAAGGTTGAGCAAAGGTCTTCATGTACTGACGATGGATATGACATACTAACGCCTCACATGAGCTAGGGTCATACTTGATATGACACATAAGTGTGGTTGAAGGTCACTCGCTAGTAGTCCATACTCAATGCGCTAAATAAGAGTAGTCAAGAGTAAGAAAAACACTTAGCTTACGAAAATGTGTCTAAATATTAATATGTTAACTTTTTTTTGCTGCTACAATATACAAATATTTATATGACCCAATTAGGGTAAAATCTAGGTTAGAGTAAATTATAAAAAGAAGGATTTCTACTAATAAAGGAAAAGGGAATAATTTATAGGGGTAACATTGTAATCAGGCAAAAAGAATATCCGGTGGCATAAAGGACAGTATAGATGTCAAAAAAGGTAGTACGCGCGTCGTTTGCTCATTCTGTGGTCCCCATGGCACTGCTTACTAAACAGAGGCAAGTTCTGATTAAGTCAACTTAGCAGTGGCAGTTTAGAAGCCCTAACAGTTAGGATTGGAAAAGGGGTTGGTTCACGGGCATCTTATTGTCAGGTTGGCCTCAGGAGGTTGGCTCTTGGTAGTTGTCAGCTTGGCTTCGGTACAGATCAAGTTAATAGTATTCTGATTCGATGCTTAGATAGTGTATTGTGGAAAGGTTGGTTTGACACTTTGGCTAGTCACCTCGGTAGCTTCTTGGATGATGTAGAGAGCGAAATAACTCAATAGGTTGGAATAAGGGATGTGCTACTCCTCATCGTTCAACTTACCTCAAATAGCTCGGCAAACCATTTGAGTAAGCCTTCGAGCTTAAGAACGTGTGAGTGGTCCATGATCCCTATTATTCCTTCCAGGCTATTTGAGATTTAGGATCAAATTTAGGTCAACTTCATGTTGCTTGTTTAGAAGTAAATGAATAGAGATCGGCAATGTTGAAGGAGTATGAGGCTTCGTATGCTTTTGGTAATTCAATCCTGCAAGCATTAAGATTGATCCTTTTAAGCACTATGAAGGGTCCACTAGCTTTAGGAGATAACTTGCTTTTCCTCAAGTTAGGGAATGATTCCTTGTTGAGGTGGATCCAAACTAAATCACCTAGCTGAAATTCTCTTTTCTTTCATCTTCAGCCTTGTCTCTTAAGCTTGGCTTAATTGTTCTATGACCTTTTTGTTGACAAGTGATTCTTGTTCCAGTGTATGAATACCTACAGGACAAAAACCATTGCTATGGTAGGTATTAGAGAGTACTCTAATGCGGTCATTCCAATACCTAAGTCAGCCCTCTTATGATGAGAGTAAAATTGTTGAATAATTTTAGGAGTGAGAGAATGAAAAAGATGGTCCTTTACTTGGAGGTCTTATTTGGTATTTATAGTAAGTCAATGAAAATTGTACTTGGACTGGATTATTGGACTGGGCTTAAGTATTGGGTTGACTAATATAAGCCTACATAATAATGGTCAGAAAATGCCTATCGATACTTCTGTTACATAGCTTTGATGGCTTCGACTCTTTTTATAGCTGGTTAGTCATCATCTAGGCTTGGAAGAGGTGTTTAGTCCATTAAGAGCTCAGGGTTAAACCCATAGGCAACCTCAAATGGAGACATGTTTGTTACGTTGTGGCCGATCTTATTGTAGGCGAACTTTATGATTAGTAGGCATGGATCCCAATCAGCTATGTTTCGACCAACAACAATCCATAGTAAAGTTCCTACTATTCTATTGACAACCTCGGTTTAGCTAACAGTTTATGGATAACAGGACTTACTATACAATAGCTTAGTTCCCATGCGTTTCCATAATATTCTTCAAAAGTGGCTCATGAACTTTACGTCTTGATCTAAAACAATCGTTTTGGGTACTCCATAAAGCTTGACTACTTCTTGCAAGAAAAGAAAAGAAATAGTCAAAGCGTCGTTAGTTTTTTATAAGGCATGAAGTGTACTATCTTGCAGAATCAATCTACGACTACCATGATGGAGTCCTTCCTTCGAGACTTCCTCAACAACCCTAACATAAAGTCCATACTCAAATCGGACTAAGGTTTGATTGGAATAAGTAAGGGTAAATAGTGCCCTTACTCGGCTTCATTTTACTCTTTTCTGCATGTAGCACACTTTTCCAACATAGATTGGACGCCTCTCATCAATCTTACCCAAAAGAATCTTGAGGATAGTACCTCATGAGTGCAATGTTAGCTAAAGTGTCCTGACAATCCTCCTCCATGCACTTCACGAACTAACAATTCTCTTATGGAACAAGTTAGGATAAATAATCTTCTCTTCCTAAACAAGTATCTATCCTTTTTATGATAGTCATCAAACGTCTGTCCTTCCTCACACTTGACGTAGATGGGACCAAAATGTGGATCCTTAGCATATAAATCTTTTATTATTGAAAAACCAAGCAACATAGTCTATAGCTCAATCAAGCAAGAATGTTGTCTCAATAGGGTGTCAGCTACTACATTGTCCTTCCTATTCTTATACTTCACGATATAAGAAAATCCCTTCATAAACTCGACCCATTTGGCTTATCTCCGAGACAACTTGGGTATAGTGTTGCTATATAGTTAAGGCTCGAATCAAGGAGTAAAACCCTTTGTCATAAATAGAATACTTGAGTGTAACTCCTCTAAGTTTTTCGTTGAAGTAAGCAATAGGTCGACCTTTTTACATTAGCATGGTACCCATACCTAATTTGGATGCATCGCACTCTACTTCAAATACTTTGTCAAAGCTCAATAGAGCTAAGATAGGAGCTGTAGTTAACTTCTCCTTCACCTCCTCAAAACTCCTCTTCTCCTTCTCTCCCCATCTAAACTCAACATTCTTCTTCGATAGTTTGGTAAGTAGGGCCATGGTCGTACTGAAATTCGTCATAAATCTACAATAGAATGATGCTAAGCCATAGAAACTTCTCACATCGACTAAAGTAGTTGGTATAGGCCATTTATTGATCACTCTTATCTTCTCATCATCAACTTGTATTCCTCTACCACTTACGACAAACCATAGGAAGATTACTTTGTGTTGACAAAAGTCATACTTCTTCATATTGGCGTAAAGCCTTTCAGATCAGAGTTTTCCAAAGATTGCTTGAAGATGCTATTGATGAGTCTCTAGATCAAGGCTATATACTAAGATGCTGTCGAAATAAACCATCATAAATTTTCCTATTAGTTCTCGAAGTACATGATTCATCAGTCGCATAAATGTGCTCGACACATTTGATAGTTCAAATGGCATCACAAGCCATTTATATAATCCATGGCGTGTTTTGAATGCGGTCTTCCACTCGTTACCCTCGCGCATTTGAATCTTATGGTATCCAAATTTGAGATCAATTTTGGAGAATACCCTTTCTCCATTTAACTCATCTAACATATCATCAAGCCTTGGTATGGGATACCTATACTTGATGGTGATGCAATTGATTGCTCGGCTATCCACACACATTTTCCATGACCAATCTTTCTTAGGTACAAATAAGGTTGACATGACAATAGGGGCTAAAGGATTCTCGTATATACCCTTTCTTCATCAACTCATCTACTTGTCTCTATAACTCGACAGCTTATTCTAGGTTTAGCTTATAGGCAAGCTTGTTTAATAGTGCGACTCCTGGCTGTAAGTCAATTGCATGTTCGACGCCTCGAATGGGAGGAAAACCTTCTAGCAACTTACTTGGGAACAGATCAGCAAACTCATCCAGTAAGATTTTCACCTCAGTAGGCACCATTCTTTCTTCGGATCTTATCTCTACTAACCTTCTGACCAGCAAATAGGTCAGCTCTTCGAGTTCCATCTCTCTTGTTAGCTCAGCTTAGGTCATCACGAAAGCTTCTTTCTTTAGGACTCAACTCAGTTAGGTTTGCATGATTTTTACTTACTCAGCCGTCATAAGGCTCAACTTCACCTTCCTACCGTTATGCTCCAAGGAACATGTATTCCTCCTTCCATCATACATCATAATTTGGTCAAACATCTCCGATTATCCAAGTAGAATGTAGGATATACTCATGGGTAACACATTACAAGCACTTCATCTCGATAGTTGCCAATACAAATCAGCATAGACACTTGTTTGTTTACTTGTAAGGCTTCGTTGTCACTAAGCTAATGTAGCTTATAAGGTTTTAAGTAGGGTTTGGTTGGTAACTTCAATTGTTGGACCATGAAAGCAGAGGCTGTATTAGTACAGCTCCTACTGTTAACAATCAAGGCACACAGTAACCCATTCATCTTGCATCTAATGTGGAAAAGATTCTCTCTCTGTTTGTCATCGGACACAAGACTCATATTCATTATCCTCTTTAACACTAAAGTGGCCGACATAAAATTGTCTTTCTCACTATAGATGACTTCCTCCTCTTCAGATAGTTCAGTCTGCCTAGTCTCTTTTGAGTTTTCCATTTCCTCATTAGTACTATCTACCTCAATAGTAGGTGCTTCACCTCAAATCACCACGGTTCTTCTGCTCAGACACTGAGCGATTATGTGTCCAAATCCTTGTCATTTGAAACATTTGATCTCATTCGTCTTCCATTCTAAGCTCTAACCATTCTCAAACTTCCTCGAGACCTCCTTCTCCTATGCTTAGGCATTTTGAGCAGGTCGGGTCTCAGTAACCTTTCTTGATTCCATCTACATAGGTCTGCTAAGAATAGATCAATTATTTTGGGTTGGTTGATAAGGGATAAGAACCTTCCTATTTAGCGCCTTTCAATTCTCTAAGTGCTTGGATAACTTCATTAAGTGATCCAATATCCATGGTTTCTAAAACATCTCCAATCTTGTATTTCAATCCATTGATGAACCAAGATACAGTTCAATCTTCAAGCTAAATAACTTTACATCGGATCATTAGCATCTGAAATTCCTCTATGTATACATCAATAGTTGATCTTCCTTGCCTCATCTCTTATAATCTTTTGAAAGCATCTTGCAAATGGTAGCTTAGTACAAGTCTCCTCCTCATAACCTTCTTTATCTCATCCCAACTCCTAACTTCACGTTCTCCCTCTCTTCTTTTGATAGCTTGCATGTTCTTCCATCGTAAGGCGGCACAACCGGTAAACTCCAATACGATAAGTCTGACTTTTGCATTATTTGGTACTTTGTGGCATTTAAATTACTTCTCAATCTTATTTACCTAATCCAAGTAGTCATTGACATCTCTACTCCTAAAAAAACTTAGAATGCACATCCTTAACCCTTCAACTCTAGGGGCACAAACATTCCTTTCCTCTAGTTCATAATACTCCTCCTCTTTGTCGTCTCCTTCCTCTTCTTCCTCTTTGATTTCATCAAGTGTTAGCCTATACTTAACAGCCCTGCCTACTCCCTTAGTTCGAGGCAGTCGAATTGGGGCATTCATTCGACCAAACTAATCATTACCTCTCTTAGGCTGTTCATGTCCTCTATATGGGTCATTTATAGCTTGCTGCCTATCTTCATTTATGATAGTCACCGAACTAGCTACCAAGTTAATGAGTCTATCCAATCGGTCACCCATTGACTAGGATGTGAAGCTTCTTTGTTAGCCTTGGCTACTCTGAACATCACTCTCTTGGTTACCAATTACTCCTTATACACCGAGTTAGACATTATTGTCTATTTTCACGAAATTAACACCTGATACACTATTTGAAGATTCATACCATAAACAAGGATAAACTAACACCGAATACACCGATAGCTAATCCAACCAATATACGATAAACAACGATACACCCGTACTCTATTTTTATGTACAAGAAATAGGTGAAAAATTGAGCATAGAATTTCTTTAGCACTTTTCACCTATTAAACTTCTATGTTAACAATAGAACTTCTAACATACGAAAATAATAACAAATCACTCAATGAACAAAGTAACAGAAACCAGCTTTGAAGGTAGGCAGGCTCTTATACCAAAATGATACGATCCGAGTAGATGAATATACAACATTTGGTATCACATGAACCAAAGGGGTGGGTTTGGACCTCGAGATGGTCCAAAAGGTAAATGAAAGTCAAAGGTTAAGCAAGGGTCCTCGTGCACCGATGATAGATATGATGCACTAATACATCATACGAGCTTGAGTCACATTTGATATAATGCACAAGTGTGGCCAGAGATCACTTGACATTAGTTTACGCTCAATAGGTTAGATAAGAGTAATTAAGAGAAAGAAAAACACTTAGCTCGTGAAAATATGTTTAAATATCAATGTGTTAATTTTTTTTTACTACTACAATATACAAGTATTTATATAACCCATGTTGGTCCCGTATAAGATATCAAGAGGGGGTAGTGGATTCATATCTTTAAACTTTTTGAAACTTTTTTCAATATAAGTTAAAAATACCTCTCTTAATAACTTAATTTGATGAACAAGGGTACTTTAATAATTTAGCACATAATTAATAAATAACTTAAAATAATAAGATAAGAAGGAGAATATCAAGCTCATGATTTATAGAGCTTTGGCCTTTTGCCTACTACTATATTCCAGCTTTACCACTCGGCTCTACTGCTAGGGACCTAGTTTACTTCATCGGTATTGTTCTACTTGATCCACTAAATTAAAATTATGAGAAGTTTACAAGCACTTGCGACATATAGGCTTCACTACACTTTACCCTACCTAAATAGCCTCTCTACAATCTAGGCGAATTACAGATCTACGTAATACAATCTAACTTTTCTCAACACTCAAACAACAAACAAATTTTACAAAAAGCAAGTGAGAACAACAATATGAATCTCAAATGATTTCGAATAAAAACACAAGTAATGATTAATGATGAATTCACTTCAGTTCAACTTTCTGAAGAAGTATCTGAAAATCGTTTTGTGCTCTTTTAGATAGTAGAAATTGCTTATGATCAGTGTATGTAATTTTTTGCTTCTCAAATATACGACTAAACTTTTGAATCACTTCTCCTTTTATACTTGAGTCTTGTGACAGCTAAATATGTTGAGAATTATCTTTAAATCATGTTTATCCTTTTCAACACCTAGAGAATCCATAAATATTTTTTAGAAGATCTTAGCGTTTTGAATTTTAAATCCAATCCTTAGAGCTTGGTAAGATATGCTTGATCAACAATTTTCAGATAAGCTTCAGTTTTAAAATTGAAATCCCACAATATCTTAAACCAATCTTATCCTTATCCAATGTAAGATATTATCTTGACTTATTCAAAGATACGTTCGCTTAAAAATAATCCCCATGGATTTTTAAATACATCTCAAGTGAAACAGGATTAAGTATATTTTCCTAATACACCCAATCTAGTGGAGCTAAGCCTTGTTTACTTCAAATTTGATATGCGTTAATTTTCAACGTTACTTTACCAGACTAACTATCTGAATAACCTTCTAAAAAGTATTAGTCTCTTTTTCTTCGAAGTCTTTAAACATGTTTCTAAAATGTTGTATTGATTCTTCTTAAAAAAGTTTCTAAAATATTCTCTAAATATTTTCAAACTTGTCTCTTTTTCAATCGATTTAGACTTTTTGAATAAGTTTCTGAATGCACCTCTATTTGAAATTATAAGCTTTCTGAAGAACCATTTGAATACCTATATACTTGTTAATTCATTAGCATTTTTTCTTTTTATTATCATCAAAATTCATGAGAGATATCTAACAACCCTATTATGGTAAAACCAAGGTTAGAGTAAATTACAAAAAATAAAAAAAAAGGATTCCTACTAGTAAAGGAAAAGGGAATAATTTACAAAGTTAACATTATAATCAGATAAAAAGAATATTCAGTGGAAAAAAAGGACACTACAAATGTTAAAAAAGGCAGTACGTACGTCATTTGCTTATTCTGTGGTCCCAATGACACTATTGGTTAAGCAGAGGCAAGTTTTGCTTAGGTTAAGTCATGTCAGCAGTTCGGCAACTAGGCAGCTTCTTGGATGATGTGGAGAGTGAAGTAACTCGATAAGTTGAAGTAAGGGATGCCCTACTCCTCATCACTCAACTTACCTCAAATAACTCAGCTAACCATCTAAGCAAGCCCTCAAGCTCAAGAACGCGTAATTGGTCTATAATCCCTATCATAGGGACTTCTTCATAACTACCCCCATAGCATAAATTTCTTTGGAGCTTTGTAATATGAGCTTATTACTACTCCAAGTGACTCTTCCAACCCTGGAGCTCTTCAACATGCATGATTTTAAGGTCTTCGACTTCCTTAAAGGATTCAATTAGGCCCATAACAACCTGAGCACTTTTCTTGCCGTTCTTCCCCAAGAGTTGTCTTTTTCTTTGCACAGCTCGATCTCCTTGTTCAAGTCTATCAAGCCACAAATTTCTCCTTTAAGTTTCTCCTTCTCCTCTTCCCATGATTTGATACGCATAGCAAATTTAGTCTTTGCTTGCACCATATTGTTTTTTACATCTTCAGTAATCTATAAGATGAATGAGGGGAATTGAAGTTAGCTTGGATATAACCCATTTTGAGCATACAACGAAAGTCAAAAGAGCCTTACCTTTCCTTTCATGGCTACAAGAGTGACAATTATCATAAGCAAATGTTGAGATGTCTACAAAAAAAAAAGAAGTCATAAGTAAAATGCCGAGTAAAGAACAATAGCAAAAATTGAAGGTTAGACTTACATCATACAACTTAGCAGCAGCTAGTTGTTTCAGATCACTCGCACCTCTGCTAAGTCTTGTGCAATGGTACTTGACATTCCTTTATAATTTACCAACGTCAATATGGAGTTTTATTCCTTCCAAGAGTTGCTAAGCAATCCTACCATTCCCTAGAACATAGTCAATCATATTAACTTCCCATAATAAGAAGAATTGATACATTGGTTCATTCGCAAGCTGTAATGGGGCCATAGGCCTGGGAATAGTCAAAGGGACCTCTTTTGTCAAACAAAGATTAGTCGACCTTCTAACACCAACCTTACTCTTCATGGTAGGGTCAATCACATCTTTACTTTTTGTTGAGTTTTGGATAGAATGTTCAGATTTTTATATGAATACAAGGTCCTTTTCTGAAAAATAATACGGAAAAGGGCCCAATGCAAAAAATATTACCAATCTAGTATAGTAAAGGTGCATGAGAAACTTTTTGTTATTTTTAACACTAAAAGCACATGTACTACATGTGCCTTCAGTGGATTCCATATGTACTGAAGGCACAAGCAATGGATGCACCTTTAATACAATTTAAGGTCACATGTACTAAATGCAGCCTAATTTGTTTCAACTTGCATATTACAAGCTAAATGATAAATTTAACACAAAATACATTGTTTTTTACATAGACTAACAGTCAATAGAAAAACTCAAAGTATATAATCCCATTATCGTTCTCCAACATTAACTCCTAATGCCAGCAAGCAGAACAACAAAACCCAGCTCATAAAATGGTTATCCATTTACCATATGAGTCAATTACAATAAAAAATAATTGAAAATTATAATGCTATAACACAAAAGCCTGCTACAAATAGTGACGTTCGATGAAAGCTAAACTGAGATTTAAATAATAAGTTTATATACAAAAAATGTGATTTCTTAATGCTAATATAATTGTATAAAAAAATAGAAAACCTATTTATTGTCACTTATGCTTTGTAAATGTTCTAACAGTATGGAATATAAGTGAACGATTCTAACCATTTGGTGATTACGTAGGTTGAGGAGGTGAATCGTCAAGATCCTTAAGAGAAATTAAGTCAATTGGAGGGGCCAACTACAGCTAAGTGATGCCTTTACCCATGGAAGACTACGTGTAGGTGGAACGCCACTTTTGAAGTGCCAGTAGAGTCATGAGATCTAACTGATGCTGGAACTCAAGAGTTATGTAAGAGCTAGATCTGATCCTAGAGTTGGATTTGGCTTCTGAGGTAGAGGTAACTCTAAATTTAAGGTATGTACCCTATCTTGTGTTGATCGAGCCGAAGTCTATAGAATGTCATCTATATGATGGCTCATCGTCACCGTAGTCTCTCCAACCACATCTAAATCGAGCCCTGCCTCCTCGAACTCAGGTTCTACCCCTAGGTGGTGCACAAGGAGCCGGCATATCCTCATCTGCAAGTAGTCCTTGCTCCTTGCTATGGTCTATATGGGGTGGCTGCCGAACCCCCTTGTGATGTGGGTAGAGGATGAGGCCATTGTACTACTTGACGAACTGCAATGCTCCATTTGTAATACCAAGTATTATAGGATATTTAGTTGCTAACCATACATCCATAAGTGAGTCCACCCAAAATAAATAAACGTGTAGATATCAAAATAGATAATAGCAGGCATGTATGAGTATAGAAACAATTAGATGATTAAACAGGCACTTACTAGTCAACCGATGACAGCTCCCTAGTATGTAATGTAATAGTAAATGATTTGTCTGTATTATAGCCAGTAGCTTGGGTTGACTCTACAAGGACCCTAGATATATACTAAGAATGCATGCCTTTAACCCTAAGATCGGATGTGTGTAGAATGTGTATTGATCCAATCAACATCCATCTTACCACAAAGGTTTAGTTAATGAAGCTACTCAAAGGTATCCACATCCTATGAAGGGAACTAGTATCCATCAAACTTCTAGACAACACAATCGGGGAAATTCCACTCAATGATGTGGAAACATATGAGTGGCACTTAAGCAATCCAAATGTGTCGCCCAATAGTGCAAAAATGTAGTCGCAACTACAAAAACTCCTCTATGTACGGCTCCCAAACAACCTAAGGGATAAAAAAAAAGGGAGTTAATGAAGGTTGGTACATAAGTGTGACAACATAATTAAATATAAAAAAAGTTATCCTATCATACCTGTTGCGTCATCTGCAGGTTGAACGTTGTGCGGTATGTATCCATTACATGCATGGGATGCTAAGTGGTATCCTGCACTACCCTCCATTTAGCCGCCAATAACCTATCCCCATCAATAGTGAAACCGTATTGACTAAGTGGAGCGACACGTAGAGAATCGCAGCCCTGCCAAGCTCATGTACGTCAAAAGATGAGGTAGAGCAAAGCTATCAGTATAGTTATGCCAAGCAAGTGCCCTCCCAGCTAAACTACCCAGCGATAGAGAAGCTCTCCAACAATGGTAGGAACATGAGGTGTATGAGACTAGAGGATTTATCCCCATTAATCTAAGTGTGTACGTACACACGTACTGTCACACCATCTCGTCATCTGCCTCATAGGAAAGTACCTAGAAGTGCTCTCTCAGCTATGTGGAGACATACAAGCTCCCCTCATTCAGGAAGCTTAACGTCTAGTAACCTCTCCCCTACATTAGCCTAGCTCTCATCATCATCCATCTCGGTCCGACCTGCTATTGCAAACCCTTTTATCGAAAGCCCGAGCTGGACCTCAACATCCTGTAGTATGATGGTCACCTCCCTAGTAGGTAAATGGAATGCGTGTGTCTGGCTATCATCTCTCTATTAGAGTTTTAATTAAGTACCAATCCATCATGATAAATGGAAGTTGTGCAACTCCCTAAAAATCGCCCTCCCATATGTAAGGCTTTACCTTAGGATGTATGGGGATATTTCGCTCGTCCTTACGTAAGGACAACTCATTATACTGTGCTAGTAGTGTATAGGTAGCCTCCTACACAAATGAGCGATATATTTAGCAGGTAATATAACTTGTATGAAACATGAGCAACACATGAGAATGTTGTTACTAACCTTACCTTCCTAAATGGCCTATGAACAGTAGTTGGCTTACCTCTTAACTATGCGTGGATTGAAAGGTCCCAGCTCCATCTATCCTACAAATACAAACAACATAGGTAGTAAACTATTGAATTATGTGCACGTGTTTATGCTTATGCATGAAGTGCAAAATAATGCTTATATGGAAATGTACCCTATTAATCTCTAGACACTTCCTTCTATTATGTCCTTCTCACTTACATGCGTTGCTTCTGGTTCTTTCGAACCGCTCACTAACATCCATTTCCATGTGATATCACTTCTGCCTAAGTTTACCCTACTTGCGTATTAGGTCAATGTTCGGGTGAAGATAAGGAAAACTAACTTGTGGCCAGTTCAACTCATCACCAATCTGGTAGAAATAGGAGCAATAACACTCTATCTGGTTCACCCACTTATACCATGCCTTATTGTTGATTTGTTGTTTAGCCTCATACTTGCTACTGCTGTATGTATGTAAGAGTAGAGGATCCTATATATTTGTCACTTTTGACACGTGCATGTACGACCTCTGAAGTCAATCATATGTGTCCTCCCTCCTCCCTTTAGGTCATTCCTCGTCATTCAACTGCTAGTTAAAATCTTAAACAGTCCATTCTAAAAACTGAATGATATGACTTTATGTACGCTAGCTTGCCTTCTCCACATTTCATACATCTTGATAGGGATTAAAGACCGATTACACGTTCCCGAGCCCGAGGGCTCTCTTAGGTGGTCCATCGAGCTATTTAAGGTGAGTTAAGCGTCGAGGAGTAGTACTTGCTCTAATCTGATTTGCCGAGCTACTTCTCTCTCCATGCCATCCAAGGCGTTGCTGAGGTGACTAGCCAACATGCCGAACCAAACCCTCCACTATGCACTAGTCCAAGTACCAAATCTAAATACAACAATCTCTACAGTACTGAGGTTGAGCTAATAATTGTCAAGAGCCAACCATCCGAGGCTGACCACATTGTAAGCCATCCCTGAGCCAATCCCAGTCAAACCCCTTATAACGCTAAACAGACTTGAATAAAGGCTCACCCTTGCTTGGACCACACTATTGTCAGAATCGTAAAGTAAAAATGCACGCACATTGTCCTTTCTAACAATCGTACTATCTTTTCTGAAAAATGACATTTGTTGCGCATGATTTCGTATTTCCTTATAAATTATTTTTCCTTTTATTTAACAAATAAGGATTCAATTTTTTAATTATCTGTAATGTAGAACTTATCCTAAGAGGGTACTATAAATAATCACATAATGTAACAGCCACTAGAATATATAGAAGAATAGATTGAACTTTTACCCTCTCTTGAGCTAAGTGTCTTCTTGCTTACTCTTAAGCTACTCTTATCTAGCCCATTCGAATGTGAATTAGTGGCGAATGACCTCTGGTCATACTTGTGCGTTATATCGAGTGTGACCTAAGCTTGTATGAGGCGTTGGTGAGTCATATTCATCATCGGTTCATGGGAACCCCCTTCTCACCATCGACTATCATTTACTTTTCAAGACATATTGCGACTTGGACCCATCCCTTTGGTTACGTATAATATTGGATCCATGTATTCATCTAGAAGTTCGTATCATCTTAGTATTAGAGCCTGGCTACGTTCGAAGCTGGATTCTACTACTATGTTCTTTTAATAGTTTGTTACTACTCTTGTGTGACAGTGATTCTATTGTTAGCTTTGAAGTTTAGTAGTTGAGAAGTGTTCTATACTTTGATTTCCCCTGTTTTCAATATGCTAAAACAGAGTGTGGTTGATTGTGTGCTTGTTGTGAAATTTTCATTGTGAAGTAACCATCAATGTCAGATTCAAGTATGTAAGGAACTTTGGGAAACCAAGAAAGTGGTACTTAACATGGCTAAGGGCAAGAAGGAAGCTTCTCACCTCAATCAGTGGGTGACCGCTTAAATAAGCTTACTATCTTAATAGCTAGTTCGGTGACTGTTATCCAAGAAGATAGGCAACGAACTAGATTTAGCCCCACTAGGGAACACGAACAACAACAGCGAGGTAATAGATAGTTTGGCTAAGTTAACACCCCAACTCGACTACCTCGAGCTGAAGGAGTTGGTAGAGATGCTAGATGAAGGTTAGCGCTTGAGGAGATTGAGGAAGAAGTAGAAGGAGATGACGAGGTAGAGGAGTACTACAAGCCTGAGGAAAAAAATGCACGAGCCCCTAAAGTTGAAGAATTGAGGAAGAGTATTCCAAGTTTCTATGGTAGTGGAGATGTCGAAGACTACCTAGATTAGGTAGATAAGATTGAAAAAAAGTTTGAATGCCACGAAGTGCCCGATAATGCAAAAGTTAGGCTTACTGTATTGGAGTTCACTAGTTATGCCGCCTTATGGTGGAAGAACTTGCAAGCTACCAAAAGAAGGGAAGGAGAATGGGAGATTAGGAGATGGGATGATATGAAGAGAGTTATGCGGAGAAGGTTTATGCCGAACTATTATTTATAAGATGCCTTCAAGATACTGTAAGAATTGAGACAAGGAGGATTAAGTGTAGACATTTACGTTAAAGAATTCCAGATGCAAATGATCTGATGTGAAGTCGTAGAGCTCGACCACCAAATTGTGTTTCGATTCATTGGCAGGTTGAAGTATGAGATTGGAGATATCCTAGAAACCCTAGACGTTAAAACATTCGATGATGCAATCCGAACTGCCCAAAGGATAGAAAGGCGCCGAACAGGAAGATTCCGACCCCCTGTTGGTCGACCAAAAAGTAGTTAAACCGTTTCAAGCAGACCAATGCGAACAAAACCAAGTAAGGTTGTCAAGACTTGACCTCTTATAACCACTCGAACCGAGGAGGAGGAACCCTCGGGGAAGTTTGAGAAAGGCTAGGGTTTGTGGAGGAAGATGAGTAAGATCAAGTGTTTCAAATGCCAATGATTTAGATACATGGCTGCTCAGTGTTCGAATAGGCGAATGATGGTGATCCAAGGGGAAGCACCGACCATTGAGGTTGATAGTACTGATAAAGAATTAGAGGAGCTGAAAGAGGATGGACAGGCTAAGCTATTTGATGAGGAAGTCATCTACAGCGAGGAAGACAACTTCATGCTAACCGCTTTAGTGTTGAGGAGGACAATGGGTATTAGTCCTGTACCCGAAGACAAATAGAGAGAAAATATCTTCCATATTGGATGCAAGGTGACTGAGTCATTGTACGCGCTAATTGTAAAAAGTTGGAGTTGTACCAATGTAACCTCTGCATTTATGGTCCAACAGTTAAAATTGCCGACCATGCCTTACCCAAAACCTTACAAGCTTCATTGGCTTAGTAATAAGGAAGCCCTACAAGTGAGTAAAGAGGTGTCTGTACTGATTTGCATTGGCAAGTATCAAGATGAAGTGCTCTATGACGTGCTGCTTATGAGTGCGTCCTACATTCTACTTAGACGACCATGGATGTTTGATCGAGCAGTTATGTATGATGGTAGGAGGAAGACATGTTCTGTGGATCATGAAGGAAGAAGGTTGAAATTGAGTCTCATGACTACTGAACAGGTGAAAGTCATGCAATCCCAACTTAGCTAAACCCTAAGGAAAGAGGCTTTGGTATTGACTCGAGTCGAACTAAAAAGAAAAATGGAGCTAGAGGGACCAACCTATTTGCTTGTTAAGAGGCTTCTAGAGATGAGACTGATAACTCTAATTTTAAACATATTTCATAGGGTGATTTTATAGTATTTTCCTCACATTTTTTGTTTTCTTTAAAGAAATTGATACATAATTAAGTAAAATTTTGATTTCTAGGTTTGAACGCGTTCTAGGATCGAAAACGAAGAAAAGGAATCAAATTTCACTCAAATCGGAGTTCAAATGAAGAAGTTATGAAGTTTTGAAATTGTGCAGAAAATTTTGCCTTAGTGCAGAAAGTTACACGACCTAGGGACATGGTCATGTCCCAGGTCGTGTCTAGTGACGAAAACAGAATCCTTTTGATACACTATAAAAGGACATATTAGGATTTCAGAAACGGAAAGACACAAGAGAAGAGAAAGAGACTTAAGGAACAACATCAAGAAAGAGACTTAAGGAACAACATCAAGAAAGAGGCGGAACAACATCAACTTCAAGATTAGAGAGATTGTTCATCAATCAAAAGGGGTTTCCATGTTTTATTTTATATTATTGATGAAACTCGTTTTTAGATTCATTATGATAGCTTAGAATTTGAGTATTTAGGATTATGGAATCTAGGGTTTCATGTGATTCTTGGATTGATTTAGAAATTTCAATAAAGTTTCTATTTTTACTTGATTCGATTATGTCGTTTAATTATTGATTGATATTTCTAGAATATCAATATATGATATTATGCATGTTGATTGAGAAATTGCATGTGTAATTAGATCTTTACATAATTGAAAAAGATTACGTGTATACTTAAAGATAAGATACATGTTTCTTCCGAAAAGTTAATTAATTGTATGGAAATTCATTATACATTAATACAATTCTAAATTATATTACTAAGTGAAGAGATTCCGGTAAATATTTAGGATTAGGGTTAATATGCTTGAGAAAAGTATTAACTTTAGTTGTAAATTCCTCCGGTCAAGAAATATAGAAACCGAATTGAATATATTTTAAGTGATCACATGTTAAACTCTAGGGGAAATAATTCCTAAATACGTTATTACTTTCTTGAAGTCGTTCTTGATTTTATCGTTTTTTCAATTGCTTAATTAAGTCTTATAATTAAGTTAGTTTGTTAATTTTAGTATTTTTAATTACTTCAAACTTTCATAATTTTCCGATTAGATAATAAAGTTAAGGTTAATATTAATACTCGAAGTCTCTGAGGGATCGACTCGGACTCACATCCGCTATATTAAAACTGATAGGTGCACTTGCCTCATATCAAGTTTTTGGCGCCACTGCCGGGGGATTTTTGATATTAAGAACACTAGTTGCTTTATTACTTTAACCATTTTTTTTCCTTTTGTTTTCACTATTTATTTTCATTAGCTAGAGCTACAATTGATTCTATATTTCTTACCCTTGCAGTGCATGACTTGAAGTAACCCGGAAGATTTGGTAGAACTTGATCCTGAAATTGAGAGAACTGCCCTTGAAAATTTGAGAGTGCGACCTAAACAAAGTGTGGCGACCATTGACGACGAGTTAATCGTTGAAATCAAGGAAGAAGGTGAAGAGACCAATACTCAATTCATCAAGCAGGAAGATCCACCACACATGGCTAACAACGGGAATGAAGCAAATCGAACCATGTCCGATTATTCAAGGCCTACACTTATTGGAGCTGACTCTAGCATCGCAAGGCTAACCGTCGCAGCTAACAACTTCCAAATTGTACCTAACATTATACAGATGGTGCAACAATATGTTCAGTTTGACGGTCTCCAAGATGAAGATCCCAATGCCCACATCTCTAGCTTTCTAGAGATTTGTGATACTTTTAAAATCAACAGAGCCACGGATGATGCCATCCGACTGTGGCTATTCCCTTTCTCCTTGAGAGGTAGAGCGAAACAGTGGTTGAACTCTCTACCACGAAATTCAATCACAACTTGGAATGAATTGGTAGAGAAATTATTGGAGAAGTATTTCCTACCTGCAAAGACCGCTAAACTTCAGAATGATATTTCTTGTTTTGCTCAATTGGAAGCGGAGACTCTATATGATACTTAGGAGCGATTCAAGGACTTGCTCAGGAGGTGCCCACATCATGGCCTTCCATTATGGATGCAGATTCAGACCTTCTATAATGGTCTTAATTTATCTACGAAAGAGATGATTGATGCATCCGCAGGAGGTACTTTGAATACAAAGACACTTAAGCAAGCACAAAACCTGATTGAAGGAATAGCGATGAACAATTATCAGTGGGAAAGCACTAGAGCCAAACAGAAGGCTATGGGAATTTATGATGTGGACTTGACCACTGCTTTGGCAGCCAAGGTGGAATTATTAAGTAAAAAGATTGATGTACTCTCAGTTGGCCCTCAACAAGTGCAATCGGGTGTAAGTGATTTTAGTATGCAGGGGTATGCTGCACAAGAACAATTGGAACAGATGGATTATCTAGGAAATCCACCTAAGCAACAAAATAACCCCTACAGCAATACTTACAATCCAGAATGGAGGAATCACCCCAATTTCTCATAGGGAAACCAAAACCAAGGCCAGCAGAAGACCAACTTTGGCCCACTTGGATTTCAAAGACCATCCCCACCTCCTCTTCCTCAAGAAAAGAAGCCCAGTGTAGAAGAACTTCTCACAAAATATATTCAAGGCAATGGGGCTCGCTTATCCAACATTGAATCATCGCTGAAGAATCAAGAGGCTTCAAATCGCAACCTTGAGAATCAAATTGGTCAACTTGCAAAAATGATCTCTAAGAGGCAGCAAGGGACACTCCCAGGGAATACTGAGGTCAATCCTAGGGAACATGTTAATGCAGTGACCTTGAGAAGTGATAGAAAACTGCAAGTAGAGAAGAAGGATGGTGAGGAAGTAGTTGAGAAAGAAGTGAAAGTCAACCGTAAGGAAGATACAAAGACACTAAAATCAAAAGAAAATATGGAATCACCGAAAGTGAAGGAGTACAAGCCTCCCATCCCTTACCCGCAGAGCCTTAAGCAAAGTTACACTAATCAAAATAAGGAATTTGGTAAATTTCTTGATGTTTTCAAACAATTACACATTAACTTACCTCTTGTTGATGTCATCTTGCAAATACCAAAGTATGCGAAATTTTTAAAGATCTTCTATTGAACAAGAGGAAGTTGGAGGAGCTTACAACAGTCACATTGAACGAGGAATGCTCGGCACTTCTCTAGAAAAAGCTGCCACAAAAATTAAAAGATCCAGGGAGTTTCACTATTCCTTGTATGCTTGGCAATTTGTTGGTAGATAATGCTTTGGCAGACTTAGGAGCTAGTATAAATTTGATGCCGTATAAATTGTTCAAAAAGCTAGGGTTAGGAGAACCTAAATTAACGCGCATGAGCCTTCAATTAGCCAATAAGTCTATCACATACCCTAGAGGCATCATAGAGGATGTTTTAGTGCAAGTAGACAAATTCATATTTCCCGTGGATTTTGTTATACTTGATATAGATGAAGATATTGAGGTACCAATCATTTTAGGTCGACCCTTCTTAGCCACTGCTAAGGCTGTTTTTGATGTTAGTGAGCATAAGTTGATATTACGGGTCGAGGATGATGAAATAGTTTTTAAAACTCCATAGGCAACGAACAAATTTCTTGACTCAGAGGACATAAGTCACAATGTTAATGCCACTAATATCGTTATACCTACATGTGTGCAGGAAACTCTTGCTAAGGATTCCTCAAGCTATTGCTTGTAAAAGGGAGATGAAAATTTGGTGATTAATCCTAATTATGCAGAAGTAGCAGCTCAAATAGAAGTTTATGAATCCATTGTGGACGAGAAGGGGATTGATCTACTCCACAAGCCAAAGGATCTTAGGTTAAAATCTTTCAAAGAGAAGCCACCAATTTTGGAACCAAAACTGTCAAGAAATCATTTGGAACATGTCTTTGCGGTGAAAAGTTCAAAACCCCTAATGACAACCGCATCTAAGTTAAAAGCAAACAAAACGAAGAAGTTTAGGCTCCATGAATTTGATAAGTGGCATGATAAGGAGAGAAACTATGGAAGTTATGCATCAATGAAATGGAATTGGCAAGGTCGATGGCCGAAGGGTAAATCTACACTTGTATGGAGAGTTCGAAAGCGAGATACAGGAGGAGTTCTATTTCCACCTGGATAAAGAATCATGAATTACAAGAAGATTCCGTCGAGCTATTGACGTTAACTATAGCGCTTCTTGGGAGGCAACCCATGTCTAACTTTGCTTATACTTTAGTTCTTTAAGTCTATTTCATTTTATTTTTCTTTAATCTAGCTTTGCTTTGCTTCTTTTATTTGTTTTAATTTTAGTCATAGGCTTTTCCCTTTTAATTTCATTTTTTATTCTTCTCTTTAGTTTTCTTTTTCTTATTTTTCTAGTTTAATTACTTTTATTTCTTTAAGTTTCTTTTATTTTTAAATTAAATTCATGATTAAAAAAAAGGGAAAAAAAAGTTACACAGGCAAGGGACATGGTCGTGTCCCAGCCCGTGTCCATCCAGACCTTCAAAAAATTGCCCAACCACAGAAAGTTACACGAGCATGGGATACGGTCGTGTCCCAGCCCATGTCCGCCCAGATTTCAGATTCACTACTTAGGCACAGACAGTTACACGGGCGAGGGGCACGGTCGTGTCCCTACCTGTGTGCGCCCAAAATTTCCCACCCGCGAACAGAATGTTACACGGGCGTGGGACATGGTCGTGTCCCAGCCCGTATCCATCCAGTCTATATACACGGGAACAGAGAGTTACACGGGCATGGGACACGGTCGTGTCCCAGCCCGTGTCCGACCAGACTCCATATGACTCACACAGATTGTTACATGGGCAAGGGACACGGTCGTGTCCGAGCCCGTGTCAACCCAAACTTACACGATTTTTGCACATGCCCGTTTTATTTAAATTAAACACACTCTCTCACACACTTCTACACATCAACACATATTTCTTTTCTCTTCTCTTCTTCTTTTCCTCATGATTTACTTTTCATCAACACATTTCTTCATCAAATCCAACCCGATCCAATGTTTCTTTTCAGGTCATCAATGGAAAATCGTGAAAAGTAGATTGTTCAGAGGAGGTCCAAATCTATTACATCATCTTCCACTCATGAGGGCACTATTGTCGAGCTACTAGCCACTCTTTCTCCACTAGAGTATCTTATGCTTCAAGGTAGGGAAGTATTAGTTTCTTTTTCAATACATGTATTTCCTTTTTCCTTATGATGTTTTTTCTTGTTTCATCTCTTGCTATTATGCTTTCTTAGTCGTACATTGGGGACAATGTACATTATTAAGTGTGGGGAAGGGATATATATGAATTTATTACTGTTTAGGAGATCAATTATTCACATTTGACCCAATTAATTTTTAAGTTAACTTGCAATAGGTGATTAACTGGTATTAAGCTAAATTATCTGTTTCATCTTAATTATTATTGATCTTATGATACTTTACTAGAATTGATTAGTCAAATTTGTGGAAGGTAAAGTTACTAGTTATTTAGCTTTGGACTTTAGGATTTGAGATTGGAGCAACATCACTAGTTGAGAGTTAGTCATGGTTATTTTTAAATTTACTTTTATGTATACCCTTCTCTTAGAAATTTTTAAGAGTCCTATAATTTTTAGCAAACAAACAAATGAAATTCTTCTTTTGAGAAACCCCTGAAAAATCACAATGATTGGAGGTCAAAAGTAATAACAAGTGTATGAATAGAAAAATTGGTAAGGATTCATCTTGGTCCGTTAAAAGAGCGAGATTAAGTCCCAATGCCAATTCAAATAAAAAAAATTTGATATGGATCGGCCTTGGTCCGTCAGAAAAGCAAGGTTCTTTCCCACTATCAATATAAGGAATAAGTTGGTATGGATCGGTCTTGGTCCGTCAGAAGAGCGAGATTCTTTCCCGCTACCAACGCAATTGTGCTTAAATAAGGTAAATTTAAAAGACCTCTTAACAAAAGCATGAACTAGGGAGATGATCAAAAGAAGAGTGGATGTAAAATGTGTTTGTTTTAGATTATGGTGCTTGGTGAGATGGAAGAGAGAATTGTATACATTTAGTCAAATGGACAAAATTTTTATGACTCTTTCTGGGTTAGCGAGATGTTAAATCCAATTTTTAGTTTAAGAATCCTTAGTTAAATGACTTAGGTAAACTTTGATTTTTATAAATTAACTAGTGAACTCTAGTATTAAGTATTATTGGAGCATTCGAATATGGTCAGATGAAATTGATTGACTTTATTATTGCAAGTTAGTTGAGAATGATTTTCTTACTTTTCTTCAGGTCAAGTGTATTTGTTCACCGGTTTCTCAAATAGTGATAAATTTTGTTTAGCATTTCTTGTCCTGAAAGTTTTGTTTTGATTTATTTTCTTGAGGACAAGCAAATGCTCAAGTGTAGGGAAATTTGATAACTCTAATTTTAAACATATTTCATAGGGTGATTTTATAGTATTTTCCTCACATTTTTGTTTTTTTTTTAAATAAATTGATACTTAATTGAGTAAACTTTTGATTTCTAGGTTTGAATGCGTTCTAGGATCGAAAATGAAGAAAAGGAATCAAATTTCACTGAAATCAGAGTTCAAATGAAGAAGTTATGAAGTTTTGAAGTTATGTAGAAAATTTTGCCTTAATGCAGAAAGTTACATGACTTGGGGACACGGTCATGTCCCAGGTCGTGTTTAGTGACGAAAACATAATCCTTTTGATACACTATAAAAGGACATATTAGGGTTTCAGAAACGGAGAGACACAAGAGAAGAGAAAGAGACTTAAGGAACAACATCAAGAAAGAGGCGGAACAAAATCAAGAAAGAGATAGAACAACATCAAGAAAGAGGCGGAACAACATCAACTTCAAGACTAGAGAGATTGTTCATCAATCAAAAGGGGTTTCCATGTTTTATTTTATATTATTGATGAAACTCGTTTTTAGATTCATTATGATAGCTTAGAATTTGAGTATTTAGGATTATGGAACCTAGGGTTTCATGTGATTCTTGGATTGATTTAAAAATTTCAATAAAGTTTCTATTTTTACTTGATTTGATTATGTCGTTTAATTATTGATTGATAATGAATATATTGATATATTGATATTTCTATGATATTTCTAGAATATCAATATATTGATATTGATATTCTAGGGTTTATTTATGGAACCTAGGGTTTCAATTTATTCTAGGGATTGATTCATTATGTCGTTTAATTATGGAACCTAGGGTTTCAATATATTAATATTTCTAGAATATCAATATATGATATTATGCATGTTGATTAAGAAATTGCATGTGTAATTAGATCTTTACATAATTGAAAAGGATTACATGTATACTTAGAGATAACATACATGTTTCTTCCGGAAAGTTAATTAATTGTGTGGGAATTCATTATACATTAATACAATTCTAAATTATAACACTAAGTGAAGAGATTCTGGTAAATAATTTAGGATTAGGGTTAATATACTTGAGAAAGGTATTAACTTTAGTTGTAAATCCCTCCGGTCAAGAAATATAGAAACCGAATTGAATATATTTTAAGTGATCACATGTTAAACTCTAGGGGAAATAATTCCTAAATACGTTATTACTTTCTTGAAGTCGTTCTTGATTTTATCGTTTTTTCAATTGCTTAATTAAGTCTTATAATTAAGTTAATTTGTTAATTTTAGTATTTTTAATTACTTCAAACTTTCATAATTTTTCGGTTAGATAATAATGCTAAGGTTAATATTAATCCTCCAAGTCTCTGAGGGATCGACTTGGACTCACATCCGCTATATTAAAACTGATAGGTGCACTTGCCTCATATCAGAAACCTAAGGAGGAAGAGCTACCAACCAAAGTAAAAACCTTACTAGATGAATTTGCCAACCTGTTTCCCGAAGAGCTGCTGAACGGTTTGCCCCCCAAACCGAGGCATCGAGCATGCAATCGACCTACATCCAGGAGTTGCGCTGCTAAACAAGCCTGCCTATAGGCTGAATCCCGAACAAGTCATTAAACTGCAGAGGCAAGTGGATGAGTTGATGAAGAAGGGGTATGTACGTGAGTCCTTGAGCCCCTGCATCGTACCGACCTTATTGTGCCCAAGAAGGATAGTTCTTGGAGAATGTACATGGATAGCCAAACAATTAATCAAATTGCCATCAAGTACAAGTATCCCATACCTAAGATTAATGACATGCTAGACAAATTGAGCAGAGTAAGAGTGTTTTCGAAGATCAACCTTAAAGCTAGGTACCATCAGACTTGAATGCGTGAAGGTGATGAGTGAAAGACCACATTCAAGATATGACATGATCTATATGAATGGCTTGTAATGCCATTTGGACTGTCCAATGCACCGAGCACATTTATGCAACTTATGAATCAAGTACTCCGAGAATTGTTAGGAAGGTTTGTCGTAGTTTATTTTGATGATATTCTAGTGTACAGTCCCGATTTAGAGACTCATCGAGAGCATCTCCGATAAGTGTTTGCAAAACTCCAAGTTGAATAGCTCTACACCAATCTGAAGAAGTACGACTTTTTCCATTTCAATGTGATCTTCTTAGGTTTTGTTGTGAGTGGAGGTAACATCTAAGTTGATGAAAAGAAGATAAGAGCAATCGTAGAATGGCTTGAGCTAACCTATTCTGCCGATGTGAGAAGTTTCCATGGCCTAGCATCATTCTATCGTCGATTCATAAAGAATTTCAGTACGATTGTGACCCTACTCACCGAACTCTTAAAGAAGAATGTTGAATTCAAATGGGGTGAAAAAGAGAGAAGGAGTTTTGAGGATGAAGGACAAGCTAACTACAACCTCTATCTTAGCTCTGCCAAGCTTTAATAAGGTGTTTGAAGTGGAGTGTGATGCATCTGGACTAGGCATAGGTGCTGTGTTGATGTAAGAAGGCTAACTTATTGCTTACTTCAGCGAGAAACTTCAAGGAGCTACACTCAAGTATTCTGTCTATGATAAGGAGTTTTACTCCTTAATCTAAGCCCTAATGGTATGGCAACACTATCTATTACTCAAGGAATTTGTGATCTACACCGATCATGAAACTTTGAGATATCTAAAGAGCCAATCGAAGTTGTCTCGAAAACAAGCTAAGTGGGTTGAGTTTATGGAGGGGTTTTCTTATGTTGTAAAATATAAGAACAGAAAGAACAATGTAGTAGCTAATGTCCTATCGAAACGACATACCTTCCTAACCGAGTTGTAGACGAGGCTACTTGGTTTTTCAACCATCAAGAATTTATATGCTGAGGACCCACACTTTAGTCTTATCTATGCCCATTGTGAGGAAAGACAAACGTTGGATGACTATCATAGGGAGGACATATACTTATTCAAGAAGAGAAGGCTTTATATGTCGACCTGTTCCAGGCGAGAACTAGTAGTGCATGAGGCGCATAGAGGGGGATTAATAGGACACTTTGGCCAGCACTGAACTTATGAGGTACTATCCTCCATATTCTTTTGGCTAAGGATAAAGAGAGATATCCAATCTATGCTAAAAAAGTGCATGACTTATTGAAAAGCGAAGAGTCGAGCTAAGCAAGGACACTACCAACCTTTGCTGATCAAAACCCAACCATGGTTCAAACTAAGTATAGACTTCATGTTAAGATTACCGAGGACATTCTAAGGGAAGGGCTCCATCATGGTAGTTGTGGATCAATTTAACAAGATGGTACATTTTGTACCTTGTTCCAAAACTAATGATGCTTCGAATATCTCTTTTCTTTTCTTGTAGGAAGTAATCAAGCTACATAGAATTGCTAGGACCATTATTTCAGACCAAGACCCCAAGTTCGTGAGCTACTTTTGGGGGACGTTGTGAAGGTGAATGGGAACCAAGCCTATACAGCATGTCCTATCACCCACAAATCGATGGACAAATCGAAGTTGTCAATAGAACCATGGGAACTTTGTTGTGAGTTGCTGTTGGACGAAACAAGGCTGACTGGGATCTGTACCTACCGATCATTGAGTTCGCCTATAATAGGACCGCTTATAGTATAATAAGCATGTCTCCATTTGAGATTGCCTATAAATTCAACCTTAAACTGCCATTGGACTAAGCACCTTAGCCGATGCCTGATGATGACAAGCCAGTCGTTGAGAGAGTTGAGGCCATCAAAGCCATGCACTAGAAGGTCGAGCTAATAATAAGCTTGAAAAGTGAATCCGAGGGCGGAGGAAGAGAGAATTTCAACCAAGCGATTTGGTTTGGATACATCTTAGCAAGGAACGATTCTAAAACTTGAGGAAGAGAAAGTTGTCTCTTAAAGCTAACAAACCTTTCAAAGTGCTTGAAAAGATCAATCCTAACACCTATAGGATTGAATTACTTGAAGGATATGGAATCTCTGATTCTTTCAACATTGCCAACCTCCAACCTTACACTCCCGAAGATGAGCAACCTGGACTTGAACTAGATTTGATCCAAAATCTTAAACAACCCGAAGGGGATGATAGGGATCAAGGACTGATTACACGCTCTTGAGCCTGAGGGCTCTTTCAACACCAAGTTGTTCAAGGTAAGTTAAGCACCGAAGAGCAGTGCTTGCTCTAGTTTGATTTGCCAAGCTACTTCACTTTCCATGCCATCTAAGGTGTTGCCAAGGTGATTAGCTGACATGCCGAACCAAACCTTCCGCTATGTACAAGTTTAAACTCCAAATCTAAATACAACAATCTCCACGATACTGAGGTTAACTGATAACTGTCAAGAACCGACCATCTAAGGCTGACCCCACTATAAGCCATCCTTAAGCCAACCCCAGTCTAGCCCCTCTAACGCCGAATAGACCTGAACAGAGGCCCACCCTTACTCAGATCACACTATTGTTAGAATCGCAGAGTAAAAACGCGCGCACATTGTCCTTTCTAACAACCATATTGTCCTTTCTGACAAATGACGTTTGTTACGCATGATTTTGTGTTTCCCTATAAATTATTTTTCCTTTTATTTAACAAATAAGGATTCATTTTTTAAATTATTTGTAACATAAAACTTATCCTAATAGGGTACTATAAATAATCACATAATGTAATAGCCGCTAGAATATATAGAAGAATAGACTGAATTTTTACCCTGTCTTGAGCTAAGTGTCTTCCTACTTACTCTTAAGCTACTTTTATCTAGCCCATTCGAGCATGAACTAGTGGCGAGTGACCTTCGGTCATACTTGTGTATTATATCGAGTGTGACCTAAGCTCATATGAGGCGTTGGTATGTCATATCCATCGTCAGTGCATGGGAACCCCCTGCTCATCCTTAACTATCATTTACTTTTCAAGCCATATTGCGACTTGGACCCATCCCTTTGGTTACGTGTAATATTGGATCCATATGTTCATCTACGAATCCATACTGCATCCCAAAAGTGTAGTTAGTGAAAATCTTGCCAGCTTTAATTACCTCTCTAGCATCCTTATGTCTTTCCTCCCAATAGGCAATGCAATTATAAAATATCTTCTTGACTAATGTAGTGATAGGTAATCTGATGTGAATCGTGACTAAGAATAGACAAGGCCAGTCACTAAATGAGTCTGAGCTTATAAAAAGCTCGAAAGGGTTAATGGGGGAAAGTTTGAAAGGAATGAATGACAAATAAAGAAGTAAGAAAAACCTACGAATAGCTCTAGAGGATGTGATACACCAATAGAACTTCTAAAGACTCACGACATAATTCAATATGACGCATGAATCGATCCGGTGAGGTTACTCGCCACCTAGCCTTGCTCAAAGGTTATGATAAGAGTGATGTTGAGAGTAAATAAGCAATGTTTACATAAGGAATAAGTACTCAAAGTGTATTGATGATAATCTTCATATTTACAACTACAAGTATAGGGGTATTTATACCCATAAGTTAGGGCAACTTACCCAAAAGGGAAAAAACAAAAAGGGCATTTCTTAAGGAAGTAAAGTACAATATACAAAAGGGTAAAAATGAATATATAAAGAAAATTATCATTGGTGCAACAAATTCTATACATAATACTGTATACATGGCAATGCTATATTATTGAGGCTGTTGGAAGATAATGACAAAAAGTACTAATAGCTTACTTGTCTGAGCAAGGATGGCTAAGTCAATCCAGAGTCACTCTCTTGACATATCCGCAAAGGTAACATCGAATAGGTACTTGGCTAAGCATGAATGCGAGTGAAGATTGGTGGATATCTCTGTTTTCCTCTTCTTGGCACATAACCTGTGAGAAATAGGCATTTATTCGACTTGGCAAGCAGAATGACTTGGTAAGGAAGTATTTGGTCTCGGTAGGGGTTGACTAAAACAAGAGAATTCGTCTTACGAGTCCCTCTAGTCCTTGGGCTTGGCTGCAGGTCAGTGGTCTAGTAGCCTAATTCACATCATAATCCATAGGCCAATTCCAAAATTGAGTTACAACTTTCAACAATGTTTAATGTCATATACCCAAAACGGTAGAATTCGTCATATGCATGTATCCACCTATCCAAATCCACATTTTCAAATCACTTGGGAGCATCCTCTTTAACTTATGCCAACTACTCCACGAAGCCTTTGAATTTCCTTTCCCATACCTAAACACTTGCAAACCAAACAAGTTTCTTACACAATTAGTTTTTATGGGCTATGTTGAAGTTACTAGCAACATGTTGTAGGAAGTATCTCCAAACTCCCAATAGAGGCTGCCACCTATTTGATGGCTTTTTGTATGTGGAATTGCTGTTAGATACTTTATCGAAGATAAGACATAAGGTTTCCCCCTTCTAGCTAACTACAAGGACTTTAAGTTTCCGCGAGAACCACCCCCAAGTTTCTACCAATTCTATATCAACTAAATTAAAGGGTAAGGCAACTATTGAATAGTCCCCATCCATGCTACATGCCACCAACAACTTATGGCCATACTTGTCGTATAAGAAAGTTCCATCGACATAGACCATAGGCTAATGGTATTTAAAGGCTCCATACACAGCTCGAATTTTTAGAAAACCCACATAAACTGAGACTCACCTGGCCTTTACTAAGTACTCCAACCCCAATCTACCTGTTTCCCCAGATTGCTTACTTTCATTGCATTCAATAGTATCGGGAGCAAATTATATGACTTCTCCTAGTTATCGTATACTATCTTAATTGCCTTCATCTTGGCGTTGAAAACCTTCATATTTCTTATAGTGTATCCACACATATTTTGCACATTTGCTATAAGATTAGGTATCTTCACATTGGGATTATTCCATACACTATTAATGAATAGCATTACTATGATGTTGCTATCAATCTGAGGGTGGTCCTAAGTCATCATGGGGTTCACATAAGTGTGTGGGCCGACTAGACTTGTGATTTTGAAAAGACTCCACCTTTTTCAAACATGCCTATAACCTTCAAGTATAACCCTCTTCCATTTTCCTACAATAGACCATGTATACAGTTAGCTTCAATACCTCGACATAGAAATCATAGTGGTTCTTTATATGGAACGACTTTGCAGTGTCTATGAGATCCTTCACGGTGTTGAATCACATGCAGACACTTAAGTCATTAGATGTGCTAATGTTGATGTACATTTCATTAACATCTCACTCGAATGTCACATACCCATTGTCGTCGTACTAGTTGTTGTAGAATGGAATATGATCTCTTATAAGCTTATCCATCAACTCATTTAATTGTAGAAGGTTCTTAAATTGACTGTCATGAATTAGTATATATGTGGGACAACTGGACCTGCTTGGGCCGTGATAAGCTACTAACCTCTAGCCCACTCACTAGTATACGCCTCAAAGGAATCCAGTCCCTTACTTCAAGAATTCTTTCTCATTAACCTACTAATGACGAGAAGTTGTACACAAAAGGCGGATAACTAAATTCCCTAAGAGCTCCAAATTGTAACACATGCTTTATTCTCTCTTTACGGTCGATGCCGACTATTCTCTGGCTAAGAGCTTTGTGCCGAGTGATCAAACCTTTAGTTATTGAGAGGTTCGTATTGAGTAACGAGAAATAGCCTCCCATTGGCCGAGTACTTTCTTCCTGGCCTCCTACCAATTCTCACAACATCTCTTTCTCGTCTTGGCCTCCTTGTCACCGCAACATCTTAACTCCATTCGACTGCTGTAACCAGAGAATCTTTTGTACAGAGCCAATGTTGTACTACCACCTGTCCAACTTATCTAATACTGTACTATTTTTCTTTTTTTGTCATTTGTCCTATTTACCCTTTTTCATATGTACTAAGAATCCTTTTTATGTATGCCGTTTTGTAATTTTCCTTAATTGTAATGTTACCCTAGGAACTTACTGTAAACAGTCACTTCTCTTTGTAGCCAGAATTATTACATTTTAGATTCTTGAAATTGAATATACTTGTTTTTGTGAGACGACGCTCTCTAAGTCCTTTTCTTACACTCTTATTTAATCTTACAGAATAACTTAGGATTAGTGGCAGGTGAATCTTAAAATCAACTTATGTATCATATCAAGTGAAGTGTCAAGTTATGTTGTGTTTGTTAGTAGGTTACATCCTTCGAGCAGCTTCACGTTGACTACTATATTTCATTCGTCGACCTACTTACTTACTTTTCTTCGATATTTCAAAGGACCCATTAGTTCCTCACCTCCTACAGTAAGCCCTAATGATGATTAAGCTCCTAGGCACATCAGGTCGTCTTCCCGAAGGCCCTAAATCGGTACCTTTTTAGCAACAACATCTGCTATCACCTACGGTTCTCCAAATCCTTGTGACCCTCACCATCATCATCCTTGAGTCCAACATAATCCCCATCATCATCTCCAACTACCTCCTCATATCCCTCATCATCGCCATTTATATCTATGTGCATTCTCTCTACATACGGATCATAAGACTCTTCATATTTGCAACGAGCTCCCTATCATACTCTAGCCTCAAATTACCCATTGTGATGTTTCCATTCACATATACAATTACTTTCATGTAATATGCCATTTCCACCCTAATAATGGCATTATAAACCAATGATTTAGATGACATAAAACATTTCAACAACAAACCAAGTGACAACTTAACAAAATGCATAATGTCATCTCATTAAACTGCGTAAAACCCTACCTAACCTCAACTCATTAATTTTACCAAACAAAATGTGACCACCCAAAAAAATATAATAATTTCAAAATGTACACTAACATTTTTCATACCCACATTTGTACAACTTATCTATCGAACAACAAAAACGCCTTAATCTAGACAAAATATAAGAAATTTCCATGAAATATAAATAAATTGGAGAACTTACAGTACATGCGTAACTACTCAGTATACGTAATATATCACCATTTAAAAAAAAACAATGTAAATTATGGATTATTACAAATAAAAAATCATTATATAAAGTATGAATCATTACCTATTTTAGATGTTTACCAACGTAAAAAAAATGGACAAGTACTTCAACCTTATGTTTCCTCCTATTTCCTCTATGTTTCTAAAGTTTCAAATTGTGAATATGGTGAAAATGAGGCCAGCCCTTGCAGATTGGGATTTTTATAAGTGGATAGGGAAGGCATAGGCTTGCACCTTTAATTTATTTATAATTACATTGAAAGCGCAACAGTGTAATTCTAAATGAATGTAAAGGCGCATATTAGATTAATAATATTTTTACCATTGGGCCCTTTCCCATATTAGTTTTTTGGAAAATGACCCATATTTGTATAAAGCTCAAGGGTTTAATGTTAAGCCGCTCCTTAGGTGGTTTAATGTTAAACCGCTCCTTAGCGACTTTGCTCCTCTTCTAGACATTGCCAACCTTAATAACCCGGACTTGCCTATGGACCTTCTTAACAATCATCTTCACTTTAGGGGGAGTTCCTTTTTTCCTACTGCCATCCTCCTTCAAAACTTACCCAACCTTCAAACTGACAAATAAATTCTTGGAATCTAGGTTTCTCAACAGCATCTTTGCAAAATTAACAAATGTATTAACTTAGTAATAGATTAGGGGGAAGAAGATAACTTACAAATGTCATGCTAAGCATGAACAAGGAAGACCACCCATCCTTTGGAGTAATTGGTTGAGATCTCCTCACAATAAGCCCAACTCAGCATAGCAAATTACAAAAGTTAATACTTTCTTGATCTACAATTACACCTTTGTTTGCACCCTAATTAGCGTCTCTATTGCCCTAAATGGCACTCTTACCTTCTAGAGCCCCCTTATTATCATTAGAAAAGATCAGAGCACCATTATATAACTAATTTATGATGGGGTCGATATCCCACTCAAACTAATGGTTGTTATATTTCTCCATGATCTTATCATAGTCAACCTTATCGTTCTCTAACAATACCTTAATGTCACTTTGCTTAATATGATGGGATCAGAGTGTTGGAAAATCAAGATCTCTCTCCAATCTAATAACGATCCTTTTTTTTTTTCTAATCATGGATTAAAGACTTTAGCCTAATTAAAATCTTCCTTCTAGGTCAGGTACTAATATAAAACTAATGTTCATTACATTTTACTGTAAAAAAGTACTTAAATGAGGTCGCAGTGGCCCTAAACTCCTCATAAATACATTCAAAGGCTATCATTAGCTTATAAGAGTTCGGTTTCGACATACTTAGGTATATATAGTGGTAAGACGAAGAGGCCTTTTCAAAGGGAGTAAAAGGGAGATGAAAACCAACCTCAAAATACTTCTCAAAAAGGGCACATTGTCAATCACCCAGTAATGTGGCACGTTCATGAACTCCAGGCCTTTCAATCTTCCAATGTAAGGGGTAGAATAGAAATAAAAACGCATATCATCGAACTCTTTCTTAGTTTGTATCCTTAATGTCAAGACCCTAAAGGGGGCTTAGTATGATTGTTTAAAATTTTTATATCACCTACGCAACCATGATACGAAAACCACTATGTAAGTTATAGATTGTAAAACTCTAATTAATTAATCACTAAGCCTTCCAATTTTTAATTTATTGATTTAGTGTAAAATAAAGATAATTATGGATACCCAATATTCTATAGTCCATAAGAACCATAGATAACCAGTATCCCCTACCATACAATAACGTCAATTAGTAATATTCTAAAATCTATACAACTCATTGAAGTTACAAAATCTAAGTTAAAAAATAGTAATTACACTTAAGGTTCCAAACTGCCTATACATTCTATTTTCAAATTCTATCTTTCTAAGACATATCTCAGTACTTGCACTCAGCACTTGACTCTTATCCCAATCCTAACTATCAATCAACTTGCAAGGGAAAAACTGTTAAGGAGTCAGCTACACAAGTTTAGTGAGATATCCCTCATATTATATTGCAAGCAAGTTATCAAACAATTAATTGAATAATCATATGAATGCATGAAAAAGTAATATTTCAACAATGTATGTAGTTAACCGGATGCCACATACAACTTCTGATTTAACGCCCTCCAAAGTTAGGGCTGGAGATTCATTGACATCAATCACAATTGGGTTCCAAAGCTTTTAACAATTCTCTTTTGAGAATTTCATATCTTATTTCAAAAAAAAATTCACATTTCAAAATTTTAGTAACAATAAACCAAAGCCCTAGGCATAGCGATGGGATGGCCCCACAGTTTATGCTCACACCCTACAACAATAGTCTTTAAACACAATCTTTAACCACTTACGGTTAGCATCTTTGGGCCCCATGCAAGCCTACGAGCCAATTGTAGGGTCCTATTATATAAGTACTCTTGCACTGCACTAATCATAAACAATCCAATCACACGGGATCCCCATACCTATAGGGCCCTTCATTACTATCTGTGTAAGGTAATAGCCAGAACAATAAACACAATGTTCATAATTATGCATGATCCATTTAATTTACATAAGTCATGTGTGATTAAGTCAAATTATCGCATGATCAACCAATATCAACAACCTATCTAATATGCAATGGTTAACCGAACAACTAACTATTTATTTATTATATTTAACAATGTTTGCCACAACAAACAATCAATACTCAGGCACATACATAACTAGAACCTCGAAGCATCAATTTATTAACATATATAATAAAAATGCACTAAATATTAGCATAAAACAAGTATAGAGTCATCAGAAATATTCATTTAACCAAAGCCAGTATCAGTTGTAACAATCAACAGGTAGTTCGTTCTCCTGATTGGTGTCTCTTAGTAAATAAAATAATAATAAGAACCTAATGAGTATCTACATGTAATGTTAAAATGTCTAATTATCTAACTATCTGTCTTATGATTCCTAGTTCCACCTAGGCCATTGATCGCATGCAACTTTTCCATCTTATCTTTAATTTTTACATTCTTACAATCGATTCTTATCAAGTTCAAGTACACTCTTTGATGGTAGAATTTGATTAAAATTTCAATCATGTTTCTCATGGCTTAACTTTATATGTTGTGGTAAATAAGAAATATTATCTTAATAAATGAGTAACAACATACGACTTAGTAAATATGATACGATATCAAATTATCTCACTATTTGTAAATTTTGTATAGATATATTGCTATA
This sequence comes from Lumnitzera racemosa, assembly GCA_024138005.1. NCBI lineage: Eukaryota > Viridiplantae > Streptophyta > Magnoliopsida > Myrtales > Combretaceae > Lumnitzera > Lumnitzera racemosa. The sequence goes on along the minus strand of JAMXBC010000012.1, from coordinate 47,509,206 downwards.
CTATAATTTAATTGTAGTACTTGCAACAAATGGAGTAAAATAGTAGTATAACCATGAGTTATCATACAGGATAAGTATAGTACTTTTTAGAGTTGAGTAGAAAACTTGAAATTATATTGTTAATTCGATAACCTAATTATTAAAACTCTAACCCAATCATAGTGTATGCTTATAATAAGAGCATATCATGTACGTATATGTACATATATACTCGTTTTAATTCTTGTCGGTGTATGATCCTATATCATCATCATCATTATACTGTTATCACTATATTGGATCATATGTCTAAATAGAGGTTTATCCTTTTCAAAATACTTAGATCTCAAGTGTATTATATGATATATATATATATATATATAACAGCAACTTTCTAAAAGTTCACGTAATACAATTTATGCCTTACATGTACTTTACGATACGTGTTTACTAGTTTCCCCTTTATAGTAAATAGACTTGTGATCAATTACATTCATGTATTTATTTATATATTCAAGGGAATATGCTAATTTATGCCTTTTTTGTTGGAAAAAAGAAGGGCTTATCTAAATTATTTATCTATAGGGTCAAATTACTTGAATAACTTAGTTATTTTGCTTATCTTCCTAAGTTTCTCCTAAGTCTTTAATCGCATATAACCTATTTGTTTTAAATTCAATTTTTATGATCTTATAGTTAATTTTTTTCATTTGTAGATGTACTTTCATGTAACAAAGTTAATTTTGAGAGTTGAGACTCACATTTTCTGATATAAGCTCGGTCTGTCATGAATTCTCATGTAATTAGGTCCTTTGTCCTTTATTTATTTTTTTAAGGGCTTTTCTTAAAGATTATCCAAATTAAGCTTGTAATAAATTTGTTATTGGGCCCAAAAATATGTGGGCCTAACTTTTACATATTGTATTTTATAGCACATAGCTTTATTCTAAGATTTCTTATTGGGCTTTTTATATCAAATTTATATCTAAACCTATTTTAGATTTGTTTTATCAATTAATAGGTTTTCTAAATTTTTATTTAAGCCTAAATAATTTATTAAATTTTTGCATATTTTGGTTTCTTCCTATTATGGGCCTAAATCTTATTTAGTTGTAATAAATAGGCCTTTTCTTCTATTTTCCCAACTCTACAACTTATGAGCTAAATTTATTTATACATTTTTATTCCTACTTTAATTAAATAAAAAATTTTATAGACATTTTTCCCCTTGATCAAATGTAGATGCGATCTATGGTTTGGGCTTCTAAGCCCATTTTAATTTATTTCTATAATTTACGCATGTAAGCCATAATTTACTAATTATTCTAATGAATCTTATTGGAATCATCTCAAAATAAATTCTAGGTATCAATTTACATAAAAGTAAAATTTAAGTCCAAATTCTTAATGTTGGACATCGGCTACTTCTTAGGAGGTTTCTAGTGATTTTCCTAGATATGTTGATTTTACATGTTTTACTAATTATAACATAATTTTATTACATATTTATGTTAATATTCTTTATAAAAATAATTAAATAAAGAAAATATTTTGAGAATATATATTTATATATTTCAACCTATATACACATAGCCTTTTATTATAATTTCTCAAGAGAGAAATCGCATATATGTATATATCACATTTTGAAATTCATAAAAAAATGCATATATATTTTTTTATTTGCTATTATTTTAAGTTGAGAAAATTAAAAATATGCTTAGTAAAGTTATTAAAAGTTCCTACCCATGGTACATGTATATGCGTACATATATACATCCTTCAAATTGTCATACCCCAAAAAGATGGAATCATAACAATTTCGCTATGTGAGCCATCCTAAGATATAAACCATCTTTACAGCTATTATTTTAGACCTAGTTCACACTAAATATACTCAACTCTACCCCTTTGAAGCATCCAATTCAATACTTATTTGTTACAAACCTATGGAGTAATCCTTTGAAATAAACTTGTAATTCGACATTACAAAAAGTGATAATAAATCCTACAGGTACCTATCATTTCATATATAGACTAGAATACTGAAAACCATCAAGCCCCTTAAGGAATCTTGTATAGTTTTTCTTAAAAGTTTAGAAAGTCAATAGTAAGGACAAGAACCAACCATTTCTCTTTACACCTCACTCTCCATTCTAGTTTATTAGTGCTTTGGTTTTGTGTATGTGCTTATAATGCATTTGGAACCTACAAAACAAACTATAGGGGAATGAGCAATAATTTGCTCAGTAAGTGGGGTGAAGATAAAAGTATATATTCAGCACATTACAAGTAGGGATTTCAACTACGTTGGTTAGATATAATGCATATATAAGCAAATGTCATTACATGACGTTATCCGATCCATCATAAGATCTGAGAAATTATGCCCGCTTTAATCTAGGTTAAAGAGATTAACCTTGTACACTCACGAATTGAAACCAAACCGGAGCTTATGCAATGAAGAACATCCTCCTCCCTTGACTACCTTCAAACTACAACCCTCAACCTTGCTGTAACCTCCTCTCATATCACTTAGTTCGTCTAAGGGTAGGGAAAGAATCATTTTAGCTATCCTTATCGAAAAAAGTCCTTGTTTGGCCCGAGAATCATAGCCGTTACCTCTAGTGAGTTATGATGTAGGTTAGGTTAGATGTTAAACTGAGTTTAAGTTAAGTCATTTTTATGGTGATCAACCAAACTTAGACAATTTAAGCATAATAATGTTCATAAAACAATCATAATATGTAGCTTAGCTCCTTTTACAGCAAATCAAATTTCAAACACAAGCGTTGCACACGTGCAAGCAGCTAACTACAAGCATAAGCAAATACATACCAAAGTTTCTAGATATTTTAGAATAATATTCTAAAATGCTATAAAGCATTGATTCCACTTACTTATATTGAAGCTCACTCCGACAGATTTGGGGCATTAAGGCATCACTTACTTGGAAGTCTTATATATACTAAAGCTCATATTTAGTTTTCATAACATTTATGAACATGTCAGGGTTTTATCTTGTACTTGGTTGAGATATTATTTATCTAGCTACTTAGTAGAGTAGTGTATGTATATATGTATCGATGTACTTACATATTATATAGATATATTTAGATATACATATATACTTTAAGTATTATATCTTATCATACATAAGTTATATAAAATTATCTAAAGTTACTTAATTGTAATAAAGTCAGTATCGTTGAATTCACCTGAGCTCAACAATACAAGTTAGGGGTATTATTCAAAAGATATTTCCTAAAGGATATTTCTAATCCTACTATATAGGTAAAGCTATATAGTAAGTAACACCACATTGATATCGTATTATTTGAATAAGATATATTGTTACCTGATTTTTCAATAAAATATGATAAATCCAACATTACTGAATCCTAACATGTATATACCATATCTTGATGTCTATAAAAGTACGAAATATAACAATGAATAATCCTAACTAGGTAGGCTATGTTTTCATTGTAATTTAATTAAATAATTGATATATTTTAACATACTATTACTAAATACAATCTCGATTATTAATTTAAGCTATTTAACTAAGAAAATTCATAGTAAATAGCACAAATCATCAAATATTTTTATGAACATTCCATAGACTCAGAAAAATATATAAAACCCAACTAGCAACTGGTTTCATACAATTAGGTTTGTCGTCTACATACGTAAAATTATAATTTTACCTCTGATCATTGTTAACTAAGCAAATAATAAGATTTTTACACCAAATTAGTTCCAATCTATCCTGATATCATTTCAAACATCTAGAATTAATTAGATCCTAATTTCATTAATTATTTCATCTAAAATCAATTTATTTCACAAATTACCCTTTTTAGCCATTTTTAAGGCCTAAAAATGCAATAAATACTAAATATATACAAAATCAAAATTTGGCTACATAGAAATAGACTATATGTAATATGTATCTTACAGAAAAATTTTGGGCTTAAAATAACATCATTTAATATATTTATTTTTAATTTGAAAATTCGAGTAAATAGTGTATTTCTTAGGTTGATACATAAAATAATCATAATTTTACAAAAATAAAAATATGGCATGAAATTATCCTAGAAATAACTTAAGAGTAATTTTTTTAGGTTTTTATTAATTAATTTAATATTTTTTTAGAAAATATAGAAAAACAGGGCAGAAATTTGATATACTCGTTCATTGGAACTCCAGCCACTATGAGCCGGTGAGGGATTATCAGCCAACCTAGTTAATGATGGCTTTGCTAGGTGGTAGCGAGGCTCCATGTCAAGTCATTGGATGGTCGGGGATCCACACATGGTCAGTATTTTGCTATATTTTTCCTATTTTTTGTCTAATTTTTCTAAATATTTTTCTGAATTTTTTAAAGTATTTTTGGTTGCTAAAATATGAAATCTAAGTCCTAGTATCCTATTTATAGTAGTTTATGTTGGTTTCAAATTTTCTTAACCATTAAGTAATTATTTTTTTATTTATTTTAGTTATTCTTTTAAGGAATTTGCATGTATGAGGTGTCACTTTTTTATTTAATTACTTTTGATGTAGCTAGTTATTCTTTTTAAGCTGCTCCAAATTTAATTCAATCATATTCTAAGTTGTTTCTTTTTTATATATAATTTTTAGATGACATTTGAAGGTATTTTGGTATTTTATGTTAGTATTAACTGATTTTGTTAATATATGGTTATATATCTTATATATATCATACATGTCATGAGTAATTATATACATTAAATCATGTTTCTAATATGTATTTTGTTTTAAAAACACATTTCCTAATTAATTTTGCAAACTTATCGCTTATTACATATAATTATATAGTTTCGGTTTAATTTATGGATATATTTATTATATATACCAAGTATACTCATAAAAATACATGTATACTCATATAGTATATTATGTTATATTATTTCTTTTTATATCCTAAATAACTTATCTCTAATTCCTTATAACATTTTAAGCTCGGTTTTAGGGGTTTCAACCATTTTTATACTATATTGAATAATCTCGCTTTTAAGGATAAAATTGGGATTTTGGGTCATTATTTTTTAAATCTAACTTCAGTAGGTCACTTTGACTAACTTTTCCATCCTATTCGTAAAGTTTGGGCTCGACTTGAGAAGTTTTTCCCAAGGCCTTAAATCTGGGTACAGTTGCCCTAAATGTGATTTTATTAGCTCATATATAGTAAATCCTCACTATTTTGATTGTATTCTTGATATCTTATTATATTATTAACTTTCAAGCATACGAGAATTCCTCAGTTAAGGTTATTATGTTTTTTGTAAGTTTCTAGGCTAATCAGTTTATTTTCTTGAATGCCCTAAATCTACAAGGATAGGGTTTTGTTCTAATACTTAGATGTTTATGTCTTCATTGCTAATTTATGGGATATCACATAAATTTTTCGAAATATAAATGTATATATGCAATTTATTACATGTTATTATATGTATAAAAAATCAAAGTATATTTAAGGGCCTAATATACATATTATCTTCAACCTTAAGTTTACATGTGTGTATATAAAACAAATCTTTGCTAAACTCGTAAAGATTACATTACTCATAAGGTATACATGGCATATTTAGTTATGTACATGAAATCAAACTTACATATGCCTACATATCCTTAAAATACACATATTTATCCTCCCTCATATACTAAGAATTAAGAAAAGAAGAAAAGAGAAATTACTTGTAGTTGGGAATACAAGAAAATACATAAGAAGGATGTAAGAAAATTTAAAAGGAAAAGGAGAGGGGGGGGAGGGGGGTGTGGGGGTGGTAGTGGGTGGGAAACTAAGTTACTCTTGAGTGATGAAACTTGCAATGCTTGATGGGAGCTCTTTTTGGTTATCTTAAGTGCTCCAAAACACCTTCCTTGTTGGGCTTAGAAGTAGAGTTATGGAGTTAAACAATTTATAGAGTGTATAGGAAGAAAATGGAGGAAAATAAAAGGAAATGAGTCAAAAGAAGAGGAATTGTTAGTCTACGAGGTAGGAAAATAAAGTGTATTTTGGTGTATTTAGTTTGTGAGATATGAAAGAAAAATACAAGGATTGGATGTAGCTACTATACTGGCGAAAAAAAGAAGAAGAAGGAGAAAGTGAGACGTTGATTTGAAGGGTGTGTGAGACGTTGATTTGAAGGGTGTACTTATTATATAATGTAAAGTAAGGGAGATGTCTTTTCCTTGGCTTATTGCAACCGAAACTTGTAGGGAAAGGTTTATTTATTTATTTTGTCATGTCTTAGGCATGGTTAAATGAGGTAGGCATAATTGGATAGTACTTATAGTTAGTTTAGGGGGTTTCTTAGACTTAAAACTTAATTAGTTTGGTTAGCTTTCTAGTTACTTTATATTCATACTTTATCTACTGAATAACAGTAGCAAAATATATAATGTAGTATATATATAATATTATATATTGAGGAAAATAAAATAACAATTTAGCACAAATACTCATGTGTTGCACTACATATATGTATATATATATATATGTAGGGTTAAATTTTGTAATTCTATGAATTTATTATTATTTTAATTGCTTAATCTTAATTAATTATTATTTTTTAAAATTATCTCTAATTATTTGTTAGCAATTTTCCGTATTTAGCAACGATTTTATTAAATTAAGGTTTTATTAATATTAAGGTAAATTGTAGGGTATTATAATCTTAGGGTATAGTGTTTAGGGTTTTGATTAGGTTCTAATTTAAATTTTTGTAAGTACTTGTATGTAAGTTCTAGGATTTTTCTATGCAATTAGAGTTTTTGAATCGTATATTAGGGTTTTTCATATTTGTTTTAGTATCTAAAATAAAATTTAAATTATTTTTAAAATTAATGTGGTCTTTTTAACTTAAGGAAATATTTATGGCACTCAAGTTTGACTCTATATCTAAGAGGCCAAATTTATGGCACTTAAAACACCGTGTAAGCCTAAGTTATACTCATTGTTGGAGTAAAGAGGTTTCGATACACTCTTGTCGTTACCATCATCGGGGTAATCATCAAACAAATTTTTTCAAATTCACTAGACTTTAATGAATAACACTAGGCTAATACTTAAGGGGGAGAGGGGTAGGGTATGAATTGAGTGTTAATGACAAATTGTAAAATTTCTTAGTAATCTATCTTTAGGTACAACAATAGTGGACAAGATTGATATTCAAACAATGACAATTAGTACAAAAATAAAAGAGATAAGGTAAGAGGGAATCGAGCCGTGATATAATGTGGTGCTCGGACTGCCCACTACTTTTAATGGACATCAATGCCTCTAACCGAGGACTTTACACCACTTTTATTAATCACAAAACCATAATGCTCAATTAAGAGCTTACACAATTTAATTATCACACAACAATCACTTAATAACACTTAAGTACAATTGTAAATTTGCAAGAGTAAACCCTAACATTGCACTCTTAATTTTCTCTTAAATGAATAATAAGACAAAGTACTCTTAATAGAGTAGAAAAGTGTAAGAGAATGTTTGGAATTTGCAGTTAAAGATTAGATGTCTTTATATCTTTGACAGGTAGTTGTTGTATAAATAGCGTTGCACAAATTCTTCCCATTGCTACATTAAATGCATCCCAACAATTTGTTCTATCGACCAATCAGTAGAATACTTAGCAATTGATCGATAGCTAGAACCCTAAACTAAAACATTCTATGATTTACTTAAAGTTGGGTGATATCTTAAAGAGATCGATTGGCAGAAGAAGCTGGCTTAGAAAATTTCTTAATAGTTTATCTTTAGGTACAACAATAGTAGACAAGATTGACATTCAAATAATGACAATTAGTACAAAAATAAAAGAGATAAGGTAAGAGGGAATCGAACCGTGATATAATGTGGTGCTTGGACTACCCACTACTTTTAATGGACATCAATGCCTCTAACCGAGGACTTTACACCACTTTTATTAATCCCAAGACCATAATGCTCAATTAAGAGCTTATACAATTTAATTATCACACAACAATCGCTTAATAACACTTGAGTACAATCTTTATCTTTTAAATGTAGTGCTTTTTGTAAATTTGCAAGAGTAAACCCTAACATTGCACTCTCAATTTTCTCTTAAATGAATAATAAGACAAGGCACTCTTAATAGAGTAGAAAAGTGTAAGAGAATGTTTGGAATTTGCAGTTGAAGATCAAATGTCTCTATATCTTTGACAGGGAGTTGTTGTATAAATAGCATTGCACAAATTCTTCCCATTGCTACATCAAATGCATCCCAACGGTTAGTTTACGGTACTACCGATCGATCAGTAGTACAAATTTCCTAGCCAACTTCTTCTACCAATCGATCTCTTTAAGGTATCGCCCGACTTTAAGTGGATCATAGAATGTTTCAGTTTAGGGTTTTAGCTATCGATCGATTGCTAAGCATTCTACTGATCGGTCGATAGAACGAAAATCCCATCAATCTTCTTTTCTCAATCGGTCGCCTTAACATGTCACCTAACATTTTTCAAAGCATAGAATGTAGCAGTATGATTTTCCAAACATCGATTGATCACTAGGCTCCCTACTGATCGATCTGTAGGCCCCTGCTGCTTCTAAACATCCTATAACAATTAAAAACACCAAACTAAGCATAAACATAGACAACAACTATCTATTTTATCAACAAAATGTCCTTTAACTTCCATTTTAAAGATTAATCAAGTGAAATTCCTTATACATCCTTTAAAAAAATCTCAATATCAATTAAGTTTTGTCTTATCAAAATCACACGAATTATATGTTCAACATTTAATAGCATACATTCTCTTAAATTTAATGAATTTAGAAAAATCCCATGGACATTCGTCCTCTGCATTTATCATACTGGGCACTTATTGTATAAGAAGTGCATTACCCATTCTAAGACAAGTAGGTGTGATTTAATTCTCATTATCTACTACATTCTTAAAGTTTATGTCGTTAGATACAGTGTTAGATATATTTACCTTCAGAAACAGTAGTAATGGAGATGAAAAGAAAGAAAATGAAAGAAAATCTTCATGAATAGTAGTGAATATAGAAGAGTAAGGATAAATTTAGAGGAAATAACTGATTGTGAACAGATGATGAAGCCGAGAAGAGAGAAAGTTAGGGGTTTTATAATTATGTATATTGAGATTTACATCCTCGACATGAACCAATTACAGCTGTGCAATAATACACCTTTCAAAATGAACAATTGAGATTAACATCTAGTATGCACTACATAAGTCATGGTTGTCACGCTAGTAAGAACCTTGATGTAAGAATATATAGTAACTGTTAGCAAATTTGACTCTTCAGCTACACATCAAATATGAGATCAAATATTATTATCAAGTGACCCAGTACAATGGTGGGCCAAGTAAAGCTTGGATAAAGAAGATAGACGTTGGATTTGTCTGTTACTTATGTTGAAAGGCTTGAAAACGTGATACCCATGAATTATACAAACTAATAAAAAGCAAACTAAAGGTGCAATCAATCATTCTGAGATAAAATTAAATCATTAAAATTCTTTACTCACAAGTTACTTTCCTTGCTGTCACCATCAAGGAGAGTCAAGGGGCAAATGTTAATAAGAGTTTTTAGTTCTAAGCCTATCAAGCTCTTGGGCAAGCATTCATATTCTAACTTATCGACCTAAACCCCTAACTTAGTTTACAAATTCCCTTATATGTAAGTGGAGTCTTCACGACCTAGAGAAAGAGAGCAAAGATTATGTAAAAACAGATCGAGAAAAGTAGTTTTTGAGTTAAGGATAACTTTAGTTCGTGAGTTCAATCAAAGGGGCTTAATTACCAAATATTTGAATTCAAGCATAGGCATGAGTAATTAGGAGATTACTATACGAGCAACTACTCACTACCCCACATTCTAACACCTTTAGTAAATTAGCAAGTTGTCCAGAGAAAGAATTAAGCCATGTAGAGATAACACAATTGTACAAGGCCAGTAATTACTAAGAACATAAATAAACCCAAATCATGTCACAGTAAACTCTCTTGGCACTTTCTTACTACAAATTGGTAGATAAACCCTAACTTTAGTTACTAATCACACAAAATTCAAATTTTGTTAGAAAAAAGAAAGGTTTTTGAAAGATAAAGAAAATTGGACCCCACAAAGGGGGAAAGGGGTGGAGAGTGTGGGGGTTAACATTTTAAAATCGTAAGGTTTCTAAAAAATAAAAAAAAATGCTTCTAATTTAAAATCTCCTTTACTTTTTTGGAAAATTCCCAAAAAATAGTTAAAAAATTAAAAAGAAAAACAAGATAATATATCTTTTATTTCAAGTTTTCTTTTTCCAAAAAAAAAAAATGGAAAAAATAGTTTCTATTTTTTTATAATTGCCTTACTAGAGACGAAGTATTAACTAGCTAGAATAGGACCATCGTTATTTCCTTTCTTTAAGAAAAATTTGATTTATGTATTTATTTTATTCAAAAAGGTTCTAATTTATGCTATTTTCCCTTTTCTTATTTATTAATAAAAATTTATAGAACCTTAATTTTCATATTATTTTTTTAGAAAAATCCTAAAGATAAGTTTTAAAAAAAAAAAGATTGTTTAATGATTTTTATTTAATAAAATTCAAAGTGACAAAATGTGTTTTTTTTTTTAAGAAAAAGGATGACTTTTCAAAAAAAAAACCTTTTTTTAGAAAAACTTTTTATCCATTTAGCATATGGTTAGCTTGCATTTTAAAAAAATAACAAAAAGGCTTCTACTTTAAAATTTCTATTCCCTTTTGGAAACTTCCAAAAAATAGTAAAAGAAAAATTAAAAAGAAAAACAAGATAAGAGATAATTTATTTCAACTTTTCCTTTTTTCAAAAAAAAAAATTCTTTAAAAAAATAATTTTACTAGTGATTATCTAGCTAGAATAGGATCATCGTCCTTTCCTTTCTTTAAGAAAAATTTGATTCATGTGTTTATTTTATTCAAAAAGGTTATGATTATGTTATTTTCCTTCTTATTATTTAGTAATAAAAATTTCTAGAACCTTAACTTTAATATTAGTTTTTGAAAAAATCCTAAAGAAATCTTTAGTTTGGAAAAAAAAAAAAAAGAGATTGTTTAATGATTTTTATTTAATAAAATTCTAAGTGATGAAATGTTTTCCTTTAAGGAAAAAAGATGACTTTTCAAAAAAAAAAAATCTTAGAAAACCTTTTTTCTTTTGAAAGAGGAAGAAAACTACAAAATGCAAAGTTAACAATATGCTAAATAGATTAAGGTCCTGTTTGGATTGTTTGTTTTTTGTTTGCATTTTATCTGTATTTCTTTTATGTTTGATCTGTATCTGTTTAGTGTCTAATCTGTATCTATTTAAAATCTTTGGAAATTATTTATTTGTATATTATCTGTCTTTGTTTTATAATTATAATAAAAATGGTGATTGGACTTTCAGAATTAGGAAATGAAATTTCACGTACTTTTAAGAGAAAAGATTTGAAATATATATATATTATGTATTAGAGATGATTATTTTAATTGGATAATTAATTTCAAAAGAGAGGTATCTATGAAATTATATTTCCATCTTTTTGGTATCCTATTCTTACCAAATATAAGATTCAAGTAAATACCAATAAGATAAAAAATAGATGAATCAAGTGGAGCTTAAAAGAACCCAGAACACCAAAAAGCATGTAAGTAACATAAAATATAATCAAAACATGAAAACCAACATAAACATGAAAAATTTTTATACTTTTCATACTTTAAAATTTTTTTTAGTTTCTCATAAAGAAATTTTCATTGGTATGCAATGAAAGCACCAAAAACTCATATAGCAATCAATTTGACGTAAGGAAGCAAGGAACATGAATCAAACATTAGTATTAGTTCTTTTGGTATCTTTTCATTTTTAAAATTATTTCTGTTTTTCCAAATTTTGGCCTCTTTGTATATCAAAAGACATGGGAGAGTAAAAACTTTAAGGACTACCTAAAGCTATTATTACAAGAAAATATGCCAAAAAGGTTAAAAAGACATCAATTAATTTGGTAAAAACCAAAATTATATTTTCTAGATAGCTTATTCATATATTTATATTAATTCTAAAAAATTTTGTGGTTCTTACGATGTTATGATAAAAAGTGCATGAAACTTACACAATAAAAAACTAATTGCAACAATAAAAGAGTTTGTTTTTAATATTATTTAGCTATTAAAATTAATTAATAAAGAAAACAAGCAAAAAAAAAAAAAAGATGAAGAAGAAGGTATTCACCTCAGTGTGAGTTCTGGGCAACTAGTTCGGGGTTGTCCTATGATACTTGAAGGTAATGGAGTGGTAAGGTACATACTCCAAATCAATTTTGCAATTGGATTTAAATATATTGTATGATTCGTCTTTAACCAAAGTACAAAAAAACATAAAGCTTAACTATAGTCTTGATTCATTTTAATACTAATTGCAACAATTTAAGTGCCATTGATGGATAGACTTTGATTTTATGGTGTGGGGAATCTATTGATGGCTTTGGTTTGATTTAAGCACATTCATGCAATTGATGAACCATATGCTTCGAGAACTAATAGGCAAATTTGTGGTAATATATTTCGATGACATCTTAGTCTATAGTCTCGATCTATAGACTCACTAAGGACATCTCCGAGCAATCTTTTTGAAACTCCAAGCTAAAAAGATGTATGCCAATCTGAAGAATTGTGACTTAAGCTAACCTGAAGTGATCTTCTTAGGGTTTGTTTTGAATAGCGGAGGCATTCGAGTTGATGATGAGAAGATAAGAGCGATTACTGAATGGCTTGTGCCAACCCGTTCAACCAATGTATGAAGCTTTCACGGCATGAAATCATTCTACTGTAGATTTATAAGGAATTTCAATACGCTTATGGCCCTACTTACCGAGTTATAAAAAAAAAAAAAATTTGAGCTCAAGTAGGGAGAAAAGGAGTAGAGGAGTTTTGAAGAAGTAAAGAAGAAGCTGATTATAGCCCTTATCTTAACTTTGCCGAGCTTTAACAAAATATTTGAAGTAGAGTGTAATGCGTCCAAACTAGAAATAGGTGTTATGCTGATGCAGGAAGGCCAACTTATTGCCTACTTCAGTGAGAAGCTCAGAGGAGCAATGCTTAACTATTCTATTTATGATAAGGAGTTTTACTCCTTAATTTAAGCATCAACTGTATGGCAACATTACTTGTAACCTAAAGAGTTCGTAATCTACACTGACCATGAATCTTTGAGATATTTGAAGAGATAGCCCAAGTTATCTCGAAGACAAGCCAAGTGGGTTGAGTTCATGGAGGGATTTACATATATCGTATAGTACAATAATGGAAAGAACAATGTAGTGGCCGATGCCCTATCCAGACAACATTCCTTCTTGACTGGGTTATAGACTAAGTTGCTTAGATTTTCAAGGATAAAAGATTTATATGTTGAGGACCTACATTTTGGTTTGATCTATGCCAGATGTGAGGAGGGCCAAACACTAAATGACTATCACAGGAGGATAGATATTTATTTAGGGAGAGGAAATTGTGTATCCTAACATGTTTAATGAGAGAATAGTTAGTGCGCGAGGCGTATAGAGGAAGATTGTCTGGACACTTTGGCAAGCACCAAACTCATGAGGTACTATCCTTGAGATTCTTTTAGCTAAAGATGATGAAGGATGTCCGAGCTATGTTGGAAAGGTATGCTACCTATAGAAAAAGCAAAGTACAAAGCCTAGCAAAGGCAGCATTTACCATTGCCGATCCTGACTAAACCATGGTTTAAGCTAAGCATAAACTTTATGTTAGGATTACTGAAGACAACCTGAGGAAAGGACTTCATCATGGTGGTTGTGGACCATTTCAGCAAGATGGCACACTTCGTACCTTATTTTCGTACCTTATTTGAAGACTAACAATACTTCAGCTATCTTTTTTCTTTTCTTACAGGACGCTGTCAATGCACTAAAACGGTTTTCATTACTCCATAAGCCATCATAGTGCTCATGAACAATGGAGTACCGAGGACAATCATGGTGCTCATGAACTTTAGGTCTCTTCAACTATCTCTATCATCCCACTATCCTATTGATAACCTTTAGCACTCTTTTCTTTTCCTACAGAAAGAGTCGAGGTCATCAAAGCAATGTACTAAAAGGTCATAGAACATCTGAGTTGAGCTGCTACTAAGCTTGAGAGACGATGTCGAGGACGGAAGAATAGAGAATTTCGGCTAGGTGACTTGGTCTAGATTCACCTTAGTAAAGAAGAATTTCCAGGTTTAAGGAAAAACAAGTTATCTCTTAAGGCTGACGGATCATTTAAAGTGCTTGAAATGATCAATTCTATTACCTACAAGATTGAATTACCTAAAGTGTACGGAGTCTCCAACTACTATAACATTGTTAACCTCCACCCATATACCCTTGAAGATGAGCAAGAAGTTAAGCTAAATTTGATCCCGAATCTCAAACAGCCCGAAGATAATGATAAGGATTATGGTCCAATCATACGCTCCTATGCCTAGAGACTCGTTTATATGGTTCGTCGAGCTATCCGAGGAGAGCTAAACTGATGCATTCTCTAATTTGACTAGCCGAGTTACTTTTCTCTCCACCTCTTCCAAGAGACTGCTGAGGCAACTGACCAGTTGTCGAGCCAACTCTTCCACAATACATTTGTCCAAAGTTAGGTACCAAACCAACATAATGCCTACTTGATACATTGCCGAGGCTAAGCTAACCCCAATCAAGAGTTGACTAGCTGAGGTTAACCAAATAATGGACTACTTCCTGAACCAACCTTTCCTCAGCCTAGAACATCTGAGCTGTCGAGTAGCCGACCTTAGCTTGATCTACTCAAAACCTGCTCTGCTTGGCAGGCAACATCATTGGGAGCATAAAATAGACAGTTGACATGGGCCTTATTTTTCGACATCAATACTGTCCTTTTGTAACCGAATATTCTTTTTGTTTAATTACAACTCTATCCTTGTAAATTATTCCTTTTCCTTTTCTAATAGGAATCTTTTTGTAATTGTCACTAACCTAAGAGTTACCCTATTTAGGTCATATGAATACTTGTAAATTACAATAATTGCAATAGTGAATACCATTGATATTTAAACATACTCTCATAATCTAAGTGTCTTCTGCTTACTCTCGATTACTCTCGCTTACTCTTATTTGATCCCTCATGATCATGGATTAGTGGCGAGTGCCCTCTGATCACATTTGTGGTAATATCATGTGCGACTTGACCTCATGTGTGGCGTTGGTGCGTCATATCCATCATCGATACATGGAAACACCTACTTAAACCTTCAACTATCATTTACTTTTCAGCCAATCTTACGGTTGAGACCCATCTCCTTAGTTTATGCGATATTGGATGTCATGTGTTCATTTACGTCATGCCCATATCCAGTTGGGCTTCTTTCTCTTTTAGCCCAATTTTCTTACTAAAATCCAATAATTTCTCGTATGTATTATGGTAGTTGTCTCGTTGATGATGGTAGTCACTTATTGGAGACTCTCAAATATGAAATCCATTGTTGTTTCTAGGGTGTAGACACTTTATTTCTTATTATTACTAGCTTTAGACTCCTAAGTTTTAGAGTGAATGACTACAAACTTTGACCAAGTGCACCACTTTAAAGCAACCTCTCAAAGGACTTATAAAGATACCTATTTGTTAGCAAAACCTTACCTTTTTTGTGATTTTTTAGGGTTGTTTTTTTAAAACTATTGGTTTTTTTTTTTAATCTTTCTTAAGCTCCTTCTTTTATACAATGATTTTATAAATGTAGATTCCTACTTTATAGGCAAGAGAATAGTATCATGAAAGATTGCTAAAATTTCTTCAAAGGATACCATAAGCTATACGATTTTCTTTTTATTATTATAATTGGTAAAAAAATAACACACAAAGGCAATAAGGGTTACAAGATTTAACATAAAGGTAGCAAAATTTACTATAAAGGGATAAGCTAAAGGTGACAAAAGCGACAATTGAAAGAGGATAGCTATTAAGGGTGACAAATTATTACAAAAGTAGCAACTAATGTAGTGATGATTTAAAGGCAACAAGTTTTATAGTAAAGGTGTTAACTGATGGAATAATGACTAAATGGTAACATGTTTTATTATAGGATAACTAATTATGTTGGATGACATCTAAAAGATGATAATTATTTATAAAGTTGATTATTTAAAAATTACAATTGATGGCAACCATCATTTTTGGGTTTTGGCTGATAGAGATTAACTGAGATTAAGCTTTGCACTAACGATTAAGCCTACAAAACAAGAACTAGTAAGGAGTGCCAGGGGTTGTTCAGTGTAGCACTTTGATGCTTAAGTCAATAATTTGTAGAGAGATGTAGCTAAAATGCTAAGAAGTAGAATAAAACTCAGGTGTGCAAAGTGTTAAGTAGTTTACTATTGAATGGTAATCTTGTATTTATGGAGGAGTAGAGCCAACGGTTGGAGAAGAGTTAGTAGGTAAAAGCCACGTTTGGAAGTAATGGGTAGTGAAGTTACACGGTCCAACATGATTCGCAAATGTAGGAGGTAGTGGTTGACTTGATCAATCAGCCTTATCTACAGTCTTCTAGTTATTGGTGTCAATTGTAGTTAGGCAAGTCGTATAATAAGCTTGAGCTAAGGTTGGCTACAAGGATAGGGAGGTTGAATACAGAAAGGCATGGCCTAGGCCATAAGCCCAATGAGGTTAGCACAAGCTTGGAGGATCCGTGTCCAAAGGACCCTATCAATACTTAACTCCCCCAAGGTCTAATTGCAGTTGTGAAGGCAAGGAGAGGGAAAAGATAGGCGTTTCAGGTGCATGCTCGACCTGGTCTTGAAGTGATTATATTAGCTGGGCGACATTACAATAATGCTACCATATCGATGTCATAATAGAAGTGTTGACGTAACATAGCTGGAGTCCATACTAGCAAAAGGCTAAAGTGAAAATGTCCAAGTTGGGTGACTTAGGGGTCAAGAAGGGGCGATCGACCCAAATGGGTTATTAATTAGGCTAAGTTGGTTACTCAAGCCTTGAGGTGAGATATAAGAGGTCTGACCACCTTAGTCAATAAGAAGAGTTGAGTAGGTGACCCTCTGTCTGGTTAAGGTAGAGGAGACACTCTATGGAGGGATTCGAGCTAAATCATGAAGGTAAGAGTAAGGTAAGGTGATCCGAGGAGCCTACATAAGGTCAAAGCAGAATGCTCATGTGTAGAGCCAAATGGGTAACCTGAGGTAAATACTCAATGGGATAAGCAAGGCGCTTAGAGTCAGGGTAAAGCTTTAGTAAATGGGGTACTCTAGATAACAAGGGTATAAAGCGGAGATGTTAAGTATGCAGAAGCGTTGGACGGTTTGGGCTGGCTGAACTAATCAGGCGATGGCAAGGCCAAACAGGGTTAACCTACTCGTGCTGACCAATGGCATTATGAGAGATTTGTCGTTGATGTAGAATTCAAAGGGGCCTCGAGAAAACTTCTTATGAAAGTAACTTTTCAAATTCTTACTTTATTGTACACTTTCATGGTACAGTTAATGTAACATGATAGGTGTCACATCTCTACAGACTTCGCATACAATTACAAACATTTTACCTTTTAAACGCGGCTATCGAATCCAAACTATCCCTACATGTTTGCATCATAGCGTATCAAGGGATTCCACTTATATAAATCTCAATAACTTTTGATTCGCTTTCCTAAGCATTCAACCTATAAATATCCTTAACACTTGTACAGATTGATTTTTTGCAACTATTCTTATCTTACTTTCTCATTACAACCCAAGTATGTTCATTTTCTTTGAAACTTTCATATCACCTTTCTTCCTTCACAAGATGTCGTAAACAGGAACACATTCAGGTGAGTCTAATATAACATCTTCAGGTTTTGAGGCCACAAGGAGTGTTACTCCCCCCTCGAAGGGGAACGAAGAAGCTTTGTCTTTACTGTCATAGGTGGATAAGAAGACAATGAAGCAAATTCAAGTGTTTGATAGGGCAGCATTGATAAGGGCCATCCCTTGAGAAGTATACCCATGTAATTGCTTACCGGATGCCATTAACTTCTACGACTAGTTAGAGGTTAGCAAGAAGCCATATGGCCAGGTGAGCAAGAGTAAGGCAATCGTCATGAACTGGGTTCTAAGGAACATTATTGTAGGTGAACTCCTTAGCTTAGTTATGTAGTTGCTATGGTAGGATGAGAGGGTAGCTTTACTTTTAGGAGGTACTTTACAGTCTATGAAGAGTCTTTATAGCATAGAATGCACCTATCCTTCACTAACTTTGAAAAGGAGTTGTTCGATTACCACTGTTACTACCCTTATCATATACCTTCAAATGGGTAGAGGCTAATGAAGGCCTTTTAGGCCTTATGTGAATACTTGGTGGTGAGAGCTATATCGAGCTCTTCATCCACTTTTATTTATGGAAAAATTTAAGGGGGTAAAGCTACCTCTAGAATCACATTGGGAAGAAGCTATTTGGGGTCCTAGACTCATCAATGAAAAACTAGTAAGATAAGTTCATGGTGGTAAAGTTACCCTAAATTGCTGACTTTTGGACTTGATAGACTCTACTGGTCTGAACTGGAGCATAGAGGAAACTCTGCTCGAACGATGTAGAGGCCTATCAAGAGATGAGGCCTTCATGGCTCTACTGCACGATAAGGAAATCAACGTCGAAGAGACCATGCAAAGGTACTTTAGTTTACTAATCTCCGAGATGTTTTCGAGTATGGAAAGAGCAATCATGAACAAGTGGTTGGAAGGTACAGGTTCATCCTTGAAGTGAGTTGTCCTTTCCATCATGCCAACGTAGGCTTAGTTAAAGCAATACTTCGTCCTTTGTGTTTCTAAGGAATAGGGGGTCCTCCTCACTTATGCTGGTTACGATAGAGTTTTGCAAGTAAGTGTGATACATTTGCCCTATGCTAATGTTGTAGAAATGGGCATTTCTCCATATATTGTCTACAATTTAGACAAGGAGCTAAGAGGATTGGGGTTTTGATAACACAACCGCACCTACTTGTGCCTTTGTCATGGAGGATATGGGAAATGGAGAGGATGAAGATTTTGTGGATTGGATAGAGGAGTACTATCATGACAATATTGAGGAGATTATGGGAGTCAAAGAAGAAAATGATAAAGGACTTGTGATAAGTATATAGTCAGACTATTTATTTTTATGATAATTTAAGTGTAAGTTAAATTAAAGTATTTAAATTTTGAGATTTATCAATGCAAGTTTAGTTAGTATTCGTAGTATTAGTATATTCTAGGGAATGTACTTATAAATGGACAACTTGTTTTTGCATTATTTGATATTGGTGTATCTCATTCCTTTACAAGTAAAAAATTTGTAAATGAATAGGAGATTAGTGTAGTTAAGATTAATATAACTTATAGAGTTAGAACTCCTACTAAGAGAAGGTAACGACTCAAGAAGTCGTAAATGATAGTAAAATTAAGATTCAGGAGAAAGAATACCCGATAAGTCTTGTAATATTACCTTTATAAGGTTATGATATAATAGTAGAAATAGATTGATTGTCATAAGCATAAAGCGATTGTATAATGTAGAAGTAAAACTATTACTCTAAACGATAAAGAAACGATATTTCAAGGAAAAGCTGGTGAAAGCAAATTAAACTAAGTTGTGGTGCAGATATGTGATGAATTATATGAGACAAAGATGGAAGAGAATGATTAGAGATTTTGCTAGGTGGTTGCCATGGAAGTAAAGTAAGAGGCACCCAAAGTAGCGGACATCGATTGTATAAATTTTCGGATATATGTCCAGAAGATTTACTAAGTTTAGCTCCACATCAAGAATTGGACTTCACCATTGAATTAATTCCTGGAACTGAACCTATTTCTAAAGCTCCATATCAGATGTTACCCATGAAACTTCAAGAGTTGTTACACAAGGGATTTATTCATTTGAATGTTTCACCATAGGGAATTGGAATTGTTTGTAAAGAAGAAAGATTGCACCAGGAGATTATGCATAGACTAATGAGAAATAAATAAAGTTAGCATTAAGAATAGGTATTCATTAACATATATTGATGATTTATTTAATCAGCTATAAGGTGTAACTGTGTTTTCTAGAATTAATTTGAAATTGGGATATCATTAATTATGAGTTAAGCTAGAGGATGTGCTTAAAACTACATTTAGAACATAATATGGTCATTATGAATTTTTGGTGATGCCTTTCGGTTTGACAAATGCCTCAGCTATGTTCATGGACTTGATGAATCACATATATCAACTATATTTGGATAAATTTGTCGTAATGTTTATTGATGATATTTTAATCTATTAAAAAATTGAGGAATAGATAAAGCATTTATGATTGGCATTATAGAAATTAAGAGAAAATAAATTGTATGCTAAGTTAAGTAAATGTGATTTTTGGTTAGATAAAATTTCCTTTTCGTGTCACATTGTATTTGGTGAAGGAATCTCTATAGACCTTGAAAAGGTGAAAGTCGTAATGGATTGGAAGCAGCTAACCATTGTTTTAAAGATGAGGAGTTTTTTAGGTATGGCTGGATACTACCAACGATTTACAAAGGATTTTTCCAATATTGCCAAGTTATTGACTTAATTGACCTAAAAAGATGTAAAATTCAAATAAGGTGAAGAATGTGAGTTGAGTTTTTAAGAGTTAAAGAAACAAATGGTTACCAGCATAAATATAAACATTACCTAATCTAGATAAACCCTATAGCGTGTATAGTGATGCTTCTCGAAACGAATTAGGTTATGTACTGATCTAAGATAGAAAAGTTGTTGCATATGCATCAAGACAATTGAGGCCACATGAAAGGAATGGTCCAACCCATGATTTGGAATTAGCAATTGTGGTGTTTGCTTTAAAAAATTAGAGACATTATCTATATAGGCAACGGTATGAAATATACATAGATCACGAAAGTCTAAAATATTTCTTTACTCAAAAGGAGCTAAACTTAAGACAGAGGTGATGGTTAGAGTTGATTAAGGATTATGATCTAAATATAAGTTATCACCCTGGAAAAGCTAATCTAATAGCAGATGCTTTGAGTTGAAAGAATTATGAACGAGTTGCATTACTGTTAACTTCCTAACGTGAGTTGGTGCATGAATTTGAAAGGTTGAAAATTGGGTTTAACTGGTGTTAACCTAATAATCAAATAATGAATTTGGAACTACAACCTACTTTATTGGAGAAAATTCAATAGAAGCAAGAGAGAGATAAAGATCTAATGGAAATTAAATAAAATTTGAGCAAAAGGAGCAATTCTGATTTCAAAGTGGATGAAAGAGGCATATTAAGATTTAAAGGACAAATATGTATGTCACAAGATCCTAACATAAGGAAGGAAATTTTGGATGAAGCACACATTATAGGTTATATCGTGCACCTAGGAGGAAATAAAATATATCAAGATTTAAAACTCATGTTTTAGTGGAATGGAATGAAAAGAAATGTAGCAGAGCATGTAGCAGAATGCATTGCGTACCAACAAGTTAAAGTAGAACATCAGAGACTAGGTAGACTATTACAACCTTTAGAGTACCAAGATGAAAGTACGATCATATTGCTATAAAGAGTGTAACTATATAGATAGCACCTTATGAAGCATTATATGGAAGAAAATGTAGATTGCCACTATATTGAGATCATGAGGAATATGTAATGATTGGATCTGACATGATTAACCAAACAAGTGAGAAGGTTAAGATTGTACAACAATGAATGAAGGAAGCTTAAGATTGTTATAAGAGTTGGGTAGATTTAAAGAAAAGACCATTAGAATTTGAAATTAGAGATCATGTTTATGTCAAGATAAGCCCATTCAAAGGACTTAAACAATTTGGCACAAAAGGGAAGTTGTACCTACGATATATTGGTCTATTTGAAGTATTGGAGAAGGTTGGTAATGTATCTTATAGAATAGCCTTACCTTCAAGTTTATCAGGCTATTATGATGTATTCCATGTTTCCATGTGAAGAAAGTTTGTTAAGAACCCAAATGCAATCGTAAAAATAAAGCCAATGGAGTTAAAGAAGAATTTTCAGGTAGTGAAGTTACCTGTAAAAATACTGGATAATCAAGTTCTAAAGTTAAGGAATCGAGATATGGAATATGTGAAGGTCTAATGGAATGAAGGGTCAAACTTAGAAATTACTCGGGAGCTAAAAGCAACAGTGATAAGGTAGTACCCATAGCTTTTCTAACTTCCAAGTTAGTAAAAGTATGTGATTATCATTTTTGGTTATTTAAGTGCAATTTAGATATGCAGAAGTTTTAAGGACAAAACCTTTTCAAAGGGGGGTGGAAATGTAAGCCCTGCAACTGGAAGTTTGGATTTGATATGTAAAATTTAGGGCAACTAGATAAAGAGTTCAATCGAGCCTAAATTATATGAAAAAAATAGAAGTATTAGTAAAAGTAATCCTGTAAGTTTAAATTTAGGAAAATAAGTAATAAACTAATTAAATATTATAATATTAAATAATAAGCATATTACCAGTTATTTATTGGAAATGCACAAAAATGAATTCTGATAACTAACGAATCGCTAGAAATAAATTATATGCATACTAAAAGTCATAGAATAACATAAATAATATTTAAGAATATTTACTTGTACTTCATATGTATTTATGTATAGGTAAAAATATGTAAAATTATTTAAAATGCTCGAAATATATAAATTAATGCCAAAAAAATTAAAGAAAATTACAAAAAAAGGAAAAATAAAAAAAGTAAGGACTTGTCCAAAATTAGGTTGTAGCATGTTAAGTTAGAAAGAAAAAAATTAACCAATTAGAATAGAGTAAATAGAAAGCAGATTTGAAAGAGGATAAGACCAAATGTCACACAAAAATTGAAAGAAAAAAATTAAGACAACTTTGCAAGTACCTCGAACCAATTTAGAACTCATTTTGGTCTGTTTGAAGTCTAAAAAATTTTGAGAGAACTTAAAAAGAGAGGATTAGGGTTTTTTACAAAAATTAGAAAAAAAAAATCCTATGCAATTAAGGCTTATAGAACAAACTCACAACCGACAGCTATCTAGAATTGAACCGCCACTACCACCATACCCTATCCCCATCGACTAGCCCTGCTAACACCCCTAGGACCAGCACTGGTGGTCGAAAGTCCATTGGACAAGTGAGTTTAATTTAAATCTGAATCTTATTTAATTTATTTAAATCATCAAATTTATTTAGAAAATTATGAAATTCGATATTTTCAAGTTTTATGTATGTAGAGTTAGGGAAAATTTTATTTTGGTGAATTTATACCTGGAAATATACCATACTTAAGAAATCCTGTAAACCCAAGTTTTGTTTGATTTAGAAATAAAGGAAGTAGTTTTAAACCCAAAATTTTTGTGTAAACTATTTGCAAGATGTAAAGCAGTACTATGAAAAGATTTTTTAGAATTTAATTTTTGAAATTTTTAGATAATTTTTAGGCCTTAAAATAATATATAAAATAAGTGATTTTGAGCTAATTAGGTAATTAAATGGATAATTGCTGATTTAGTATATAATTAGGTATATAAAGATATTAACATCTTATGTAGTATGATACTTGTGGCATTTAAGGTGTTAAATGTAATTATTATGTGTATTATGTGGTAAATATATGTAAATTAATAATATGTAGAATTAAAAATATAATAAATAGAAAATATTAGGTTAAAAATTGATAATATAGTAATAATAACAAAAAACACAACATTTTTTATATGAACCTAAGTTTTAGTGAATTATATGAAAAATATAAATTTTTATCACATTGATAGTAAATTTGGCCGCTAAATTAGGATTACGATATACCGTACGAACTAAAATATTAGTTAAAGGCTAAATGTGATATGTAAGATACCTGAATATAATGTGATTAATTTCACATTATGGTTCAAAATGCATTCTTAGCATATATATATATATATATACATACATATATATATAAAACACATGTAGTCGAAATTGAATTAGAACTTAAATTGAAACCGAATTCAAAAACTGATTCCAAAACTAACCTAGAATAAATCGAAAATAAATAATATATGTATATGAAAAGTAGAGTCAAATTATAACCTAAAGTTTATATATTATAGGGATATAAATACTAAAAGAATACTTATATTATAGGACATATGGAGAAAAGTTAACCTGTAGCAAGTTTAGTAAGTGAACCAAGGATTTTAAGTAAGTTAGATTCAATACTTTACTATATTTTAGAGTATTATTTTAAAGTACTTAGAGACTTAAGATTGTATGTACTTGTAGATAGTTATATATGCATGTGCTTGTGTATCTCTTTATGTGTTGAAAATCTATGCTATGTTTTGGTTATTGTTGTGAATTGAGTGGTGTGAGATTGTTTGATCACTCTAAACTGAACTTAATTGTAACTGACCTAAATACCCTAATTAGACATGTATTGTAAACCTTTTGAAGATAGTTAAGATTCTCCAACCAAACACCGATACCTTCGAAAAAAATAGCACTAAATAGCATAATGGTCTTTTCTTCATCTTGGGCTGAATTAAAGTGACATAAAGGGAGGTCACGGTAAAGATGAAGGCAATGGGAAGAATAGTGTCTCCATTGCAAAAACCTAGGTTTGGTTGTGAGCTGTTGCATAAACGTGAAAGCTCCTTAACCCAGATTAAAACAAATGAAATTGCTCCAATTTCACAACGAACCAGACCACGTTGTGTGATGGTATCTGCTTGTTACATTGCATATAATTAATTGTTTGAAAACCCTGTTTATGTTTGTTATGGATTTTTTAGTCTCCATCCTAACTTACTAAGCTATTGGTTGCTCATACCCTTATAGATTTTCTCGTAGGTGTTGATTGATATGTCATGATATAATTATCCTGAGGTCAGTTTTTCTTTTTTTTTTTAAGTGTTGTGGTGGAGTGAAAATCAATTGGTTATGCAACTGAGTCCTTCAGTGTTTTATTGGTACTCTTAGGTTTATGTACTTATCAGATTACCTTAGCATGTATGATTTCCTGGGATTATAAGACAATATGAGTATAATTATATATATGACTAAAAGTTTCTGGCTTTTTATGTAAATTTTAACATAAATTTTAATTAAGCAATTTATTTCAAAGCGAGGAGCCAAGAAAGCCTTGTGTAAATCATATCAACAATAGTGGATGTAAGGTCAGTTACTATCATAGGTTGGTTTATATAACGAGACTGTTATGACTCTACGACTTCGGGACATAACCATAGGGGGAAAATCTATAGGCCCTAATGGAGGATCTAAGGTGGTGACGTAATGCTACATCACTAAGCTCTTAGCTTAGAGGTTTCACTAGGGTCTTTCACCCTCGCGGACTGGAGTGTCTTAGAGATGACATCGGTGTGCACATTCAATGACCCCCTTGAGCTATAATGCCACCTTAGTTCCCTATATCGTTAGGTATGTCCTTATCACCCTAAGTCATTTTTTGTTGTTGTGTTTTCTTAAGTCTTCTTTTCTTTACTAACGCTATCATTCTTATTATGTAGTACCATGGCCAGGCGTTACTATGGATCAATCGCTATAAAGAGATGCTGGTCGAAGTAAAAGATCTCTAATCAAATGTACTTAGTGCATAAGAGGATTTAGAGAAGGTAAAGTCTTCTTCTAAGTGAATTCATAAGAAATTTCGTAGGGTTAATCAACATCTACATTGTTTCTAAATGTAAAATGCTGCTTTAGAGGCTGCATTGCAGAAGGAGAGGGAAGATTAGCAAAAGGACAAAGAAACTAGCAAGGACGCCAAGGTATTGAAGGCTCAGCTAGAAGAGGAGTGCAAGTTTAAGGCCGAACTCTCTAAAAAGCTAGAAGAGGGGAGGAAGACTAAGGTGGAGCTCAACTAGCATAACCTGGAGCTAAATTTATCAATCTCCAAGCTACAGACTGAGTTGGCGATGAAGGCTATTGAATGTAACTCTACCAAAAACATTGCGCAGGAGTTGGCCGGTCAAAAGGTCAAGTTCAAGTAGAGGATTAAAGAGCTCCTCAAAGAGTCTAAGGATATGAAGGAGCTCATCACTAATTTGGAAAGCGACAAGGTCCTTAATGAGGCTGCCAAGGATAAGGCTGTGAAGAAATTTTTCGAGTCACAGTAGCTGGCTAAGGAGTACCAAGATATCACTGTCAAGCATGGTTAAGAGATTTGCGAGAGTGTGCTAAAGCATTATCCTAGCCTTAATTTAGATTTTTTGGATTGGTTAGATGAGCTCACATACATGGAGGAGAAGGTGGCCCAGGGAAGAGAGAAAGATATTGCCCAAGCAGCTAAAGCAGTTCAAAGCATCCCTCTTACTACTAGGGATGGTTAAGACATTCCTTTATCCACCTCTACCCTGGCAATTTAGCTGGAGGTCATTCTTGAGAGTACTTCTAAGGATGATCACGTTTAGGGTGTTCCTCTTGCTGACCCAAGTGAGCAAACCTTAGCTCCTCCATCTGCAGCCCTAAACAAGACATCTAAAGAGAAAAGACCACTAATGGATTAACCTTCTAAATGGATCGAAGCGTTAGACTTTTCAAAGTTGTTGGAATTTGCTGATCCAAAATAATGGACAGTTATCTCCCTTCCCCTTTTTTGTACTTGTTATTTTTCCCATACTTAGGTATAAGAAACTGCATAATAGGTTAGGATGTTGACCTTAATGTTGTAAATGCCTTATTTACTAATGAAATTTGAACTTTTACATTTAGTACATTCACTCTACTGTTCTTCCAGTTTTGTCGATACTTCTTTCTCCTTTATTTGATTTATTATGCCTACTGGGTAATTTAACTTGACACTTAATCATTGCATGCTTTTGTTTAACTACTTGGTTATAGACATGCCTCTAATAAGGGAGTTCCTCTATTGTATAAAGGATATTTCCCTTTGCAGAGATTACTCAACAAGGTAAAGCTGATGGTGTTCTAACCTACCTTGATAGTAGAAGTTTCTTAATTATACAAGGGGTGTTTCCCCTTGTTCAGGTTACCCAAGGGGGGAAAGGGGTTGGGTCGGTAACGTTCTGACTTACCCAGGTAATGAGAGTTCTTCAGTCATGCAAAGGGTGTTTCCCCTTACTAAGGGGGGGGGGGGGGGGGGGGGGGGGGTCAAATTGATGGTGTTCTAACTTGTCTAGGTAATGGGAGTTCCTTAGTCATGCAAAGGGTGTTTCCCTTTCCTAGGTTACCTCCGAGGGTCAAGTTGGTAGTGTTCTGACCTATGCAAGTAATGGGAATTCCTTAGTCGTGTAAGGGATATTTCCCCTTATTGAGGTTACTTGGGGATGGGGGGTCAATCAATGGTATTTCAACTTACCGTAGTAATGGGAGTTCCTCAATTATACAAAGGGTGTTTCCTTTTGCTAAGGTTACCTAAGGGGATCGGGTCGATGGTTTTCCGACTTACCTCAGTAATGGGAGTTCCTAAATCGTACAAGGGGTATTTCCCCTTGCTAAGATTACTTGGGGGAGTCAAGTTGGTGGCGTTCCAACCTACCTAGGTAATAGGAGTTTTTAAGTCGTACAAAGGCCGTTTCCCTTTACTGAAGTTACTCGAAGGAGTTAAGTCGATAATGTTCTAACCTACTTAGTTAATAGCAATTCCTCAATCGTACAAGGGGTGTTTCCTTTTGTAGAGGTTACTTGAGTGGGAATTGGGGGGAGGGGGTCAAGTTAATAGTCTTTTAACCTACTTTGTTAATGGGAGTTTCTCAATCGTGCAATGGGTGTTTCCCTTTATTGAGGTTACTTAGGTAAGGGGGGTCAAGTTAGCCAAGGATACTCAAGGGGAATGGGGGAGTTAGGTTGGTGACATTCCGATCTGCCTAAGTAATGGGTCTACTCACTTTTTGAGTATTGGGACTTAGTATGAAAGTAAAAGAAAAGTAAAAATATACAACATTCATGAGGAATAGAGCTTTCATTAATATTTATGAACAGATTTACAAGGAATTTGTACATCAATCAAAATATGGCCTAATTTTATTAGCATTTTAAGTGCATTAGATGATCTCGCCATCCAATCTTTCTAATATGTATGCTCTATTCCCCAAGCTCTCTCTTACTCTGACTAGGTCTTCCCAGTTGGGGACTAACTTGCCTTATCCTTCCCGTAAGCCTATGGCTTCTAGCTTATGGAAAACTAGGTCACTAACCTTGAACTCTTTATGTTTGACCTTTTGGTCATAGTATCTAGCTATTTAATGCTGGTACACGGTTACTTGAGCTGCAACAAGGTCTCTAACTTCTTCTATAGTATCGATGCTGGCTTGTAATAAGGAGTTGTTTAACATAGCATTAAAACTTTGAGTCTGGATGTTATCAAGTTCTAACTCGATGGGGAGGACTACTTCCGACCCGAAAGCCAATCGGAATGGGGTCTTACTGATGGAGGTGCAGTAAATAGTCCTACAACCCTACGAGATATTAAGTAGCTTGTTTACCTAAGCACCTTAAGCTTGGTTTACCCTCTTCTTGGGGCTCTTAAGGATGATCCGATTAGTGGCTTCAACTTGACCATTCAACTGAGGGTGGGTAACTAACGTAAAGTGAGGTATACGATGCTTGGCGTAAAATTCTCTGAACTTGGGATTGTCGAACCGATGCCCATTGTCTATAATGAAAGCGTAAGGGACCCTAAATCTGGAGAAGATATTGTTCCAAGTGAATGACTCAATATTCCTCTCAATAATTTTAGCTATGGCCTTAGCCTCGACCCACTTAGTAAAGTAGTTAACAGTGATAATGATGTATTACTGACATCTCGAGGCCTTGGGGAAGGTACCGAGAATATTGATGCTCCATTAAGTGAATAGCTACGAATTGGTCAAGGGTTAGGACTGTTGTTGGGGGCGTAACTGATTGGTGCATGCTTTTAGCATTGGGGCCACTTCTAAGCTACGACCTTGGCATCTTACCTCATAGTAGGCTAGTAATATCTTAGCCAAAGGGCTCAAATGTAGAGGGTTTGTAACTGGATGTGATTGTTGCAGACTCCAATGTGCAGCTCTTCCATGATGTATAGCCCCTCATTTACTTAGAAGCATTTGACCAAAGGAAGAATAACTCTCTTACATGACGCCATTGATCAACATATATTTGGCGGCATAGTACCTTAACTTTTTTACCTCTCTCTTGTCTTCTAGGAGCATACCCTACTCCAAATAACTCTGGATGGGGTCCATCCAGGTTAACTCTAATGGTGTTATCATAAGTTCTAAGACCTCGGTCAAGCTTGGAGTTATGCTCTTTTCTAGCAAGTACTCAATGAAAATTTTCCTATCCTTCACCTTGACCTTTTATTTCCCCATAGAGGTAAGCTTGGATAAGCAATCTACTGCTAAGTTTTCAACTAAGGGAATCTTCGTACTGGTTTACGAAGGAAACTCAGCTAGGATGCTCCTCACTTTCTCTAAGTATCTTACCATGGTGTTATCCTTAGCCTCATATTCATCTTGGACTTGCTGGACGACAAGCATTAAGTCTAAGAAAACTTATAGGTGCTCCGTATGAACCTCTTTGGCAAGCTTAAGATCAATTAGCAATGCCTCATATTTGATTCGTTATTGCTAGTGTCAAACCCAAACTTGAGGGCATAATAAACAGTGATCTTGTGCGGTCTGGTAAGTACTAAGCTCGTACCTTTACCTCCTGAGGTAAATGATCTATCAACATGGAGAGTCCACACCGGTTTGTCATCCCTTAACGGTGCTTCCTCCTCTCTTGTGTATTCTACAACGAAGTTAGCTATGATTTGTACCTTGTAGGCTGTTCATGGTTGATATTATATTCCGTACTTACTCAACTCCATTACATACTTCTCTATCCGTGTAGACGTGTTAAGCTTCTACAGTAGTATATGTAGTGGCTGATCTATAAGCACAATAATTCGGTCTACCTAAAAGTATAGCCTAAGCTGATGTGCTGAGATGACAACGGCTAAGGCAAATTTTTCTACCCTAATATACTTAACCTCAAGCTCTTGGAGAATATGGCTAATATAATATACGAGCCTATATTCTCTCCCTTTAGCTCTGACTAGCGTAAATGAGAGTGCCCAGTTATTGACGACCAAGTATGAATACATGTCTTCTTTTAGAATAGGCTTAGAGAGGACAAGAAGGTGTATAAGGAAGTCCTGCAGCTCTTTAAAGGTTACCGCATAGTAGGGAGTTCATTCAAAACCCTTAGGATTCTTGAGGATTTTGAAGAACTCAATGTATCTGTCTGCTCTCTTGGAGACAAACCTACTTAGTGTAGCTATCATGCTAGTAAGTTTCTACATGTCTTTGACTGAAGAGGGAAGCTTCGTATCTCTGATAGTATGTCGAAGTTAGCCTCAATTCCTCTCTAGGTGACTAAGAAGCCCTAGGAATTTGCTAGAACTGACCTCAAATACACACTTCTAGGGGTTTAGCTTCATATCATATTTTCTCATCTAGCCGAAGGCTTTATGCAAGTCTTTGACTTGATCGTCGGCAGTTTGCTCTTAACTATTATGTCATTGACATACATCTCCATGTTCCCCTAGAGTTAGGGCTTAAACAACTCAGTCACCATACGTTAATATGCTGCCATAGTATTTTGAAGGCTGAAGGGCATAACAGTGTAATAGTACATGCTAAAGTCAGTGACAAAGGAAGTATAGACTTTGTCCTTCAAGTCCATCTTAATCTAACTGTAGCCTAAGAAGGCATCCATAAAGCTGAGTAGAGCGTGCCCAAATGTGGAATCGACCAGTTGGTCGATCCTAGGGAGACAGAAGCAATCTTTTAGGTAAGCTTTATCAAGATTGGTGTAATCAACGTACATTCCCAACTTCCCAATCTTCTTTTTTACTAACATTATAGTAGCCAATTAGGTCGAATGCTTCTCTTCTTTGACGAAGCCAGCCTTAAGTAGCTTCTGCACTTTTTCCTCTATAGTAACCTGCCTTTCAATGAGAAATGCCTCTTCTTCTATTTAATAAGCCGAGCACTAGTGTCAATATTGAGGTCTTGGGTTGCTAGGTTAATGGAGATCCGAGCATGTCTGATGTCGACCAAGCGAAATTATCTAAGTTGGCTAGCAGGAGGGTTACTATCTCTTCCTTTACCTCGAGAGCCTAGCCTTGGTGGTTTGGTTAAGAGAGGCATCGATCTATACCTCTTCTTTAGCCTCTTTCATCCAGCTTCTCCTGCAGGCTAGTTTGTAGAGTGAAGACACCATTAGCTCTTATAGCCTTAACATAAAGCTCTCATGGGAGCTTCTAATTACACCTATAGATTCCACCCCTATGGGGTTTGGGAACTTGGTTTTCAAGTAGAGTGACGAGGTGATATCTCCAAAGGCATTCAAGCTCAGTTGTCTCAAGAAGGCATTATAAAAGGATGGGCAGTCAACCACTACGAACTCCACTGGTCGTTGCGCGACAGTATCGTCATTGCTAAGCTCCACGTTGAGAGTGATGATATCCTTAGCTCAAATAGTTCCTCCATTGAAGCCAATGAGATTATGGTAGTAGGGCTTCATCTTGACAAGTAACTTGCACCTCATCCTCTCTTGTATGTGCAAAAATAGAATGTTAGTAGAGCTATCAGTGTCTACCATAATTTTAAGGACCTTGAAATTTGCGATTCTTGCTTCAAACACAAGGGCATCTTGATGAGGGGTGTCTACCCCTGTAGGACCTCGTCAAAGAAAGAGATTGAAGTGTCAATCTTCTACCTCTTCTCTTTGATAGTCAACAATTTGGACTAGGCATTAGCCGAGTTACTAGTGCTCGCCAGCTCCTTAGGTATGGCCCCCCAATGATTATGTTGATGATGTCGTTAGGAGCTCGGTCATTAGGGCCTTGGTCATTGCAAAGATCTTTAATTGCTCTACTTAAGCACCCTTGGTTCATCACCTCTGAGGTGCCCTATCCTCGTTATTATCAAAACAATCACCATTCCTCTATTAGGCCACAAACTTGCTAAAGTAGCCATTGAATAGCATATTCAACTATGTTCTTTAGTTAGAAGCACTCCTTTATGGTGTGGCCACGATTGTTGTGGAACTAACAATACTTATCTAAGTTATGTTGATTGGGATTCCCCCTCATTTTGAGGGGCTTCTATAGCAAGCCTCCGTTCCACACCTTAGCAAAGATTTGGGTTATTGGACAATTCAAAGGTATGTATTATGTATATATAGGAGGGGAAATTAGGTTTTACCCGGCTCAACACTTCTTATTGCTCGAGCCTTCCCCCTCAGCGTTGCTTGATGCCCTACCTTCAAGATGATCTTTTACAAACAATCTTTCCTTGTCCTTTTTTCTATTTGTTCCGCACCTTAGTAAAGATTTGGGCTATTAGTCAGTTCAAAGGTATGTACTATGTATATATAGGAGGGGGGAAGTAGGTTTTGCCCAGCTCAGCACTTGTTATTACTCAATCCTTCCCCCTCAACTTTGCTTGATGCCCTACCTTCAAGGTGATCTTTTACAAGCAATCTTTCCCTGTCCTTCTTTCTACTTGTTGAGCCTGATTTTTCCTAGTTTTTATAAGTTTTCCTTAAACTGATCAATATTAAACCTTACCCATTTAATATCGATCCTCAACTAAGGCTTAAGAAAAGCTAAAGATTTTCAAAAGAATTTTATAAACACTTGGGAGTCTACACTCGACCAAGGTCGAGAAATGGTTTAGGTTAAGACTAAATAAGTGGATTTAGTTTTGATATAGATACTGATTTACGTAAGAGAAATTGATTTTTAGAAAAAAAGGGATTTTGAAAGACCAAAGATTGAATCCAGGGGTTATGTTCTTTAAACTCTTACAGGTACCACAAACTTTCATAAAATAGTTTTATCTTTTGAAATCGACTTTTTAGAACAATAATTCAATCAATATTAAATTTATTTTAAATTGAATGATTTAAGCTAAAATGGGGAAAATTAAATTTTTTTATTTTTTACATTACCCTAGATATTCCTATAAGCGCACTATTTGGAGTCAGCATACACAGTTCTTTTTATAAAATTATAGGTATGTTGATTACTTTTAGTCTTTGAAAACACCTGGCAATATTTTTTAATCATTTATTTTGTTTAAGAAATTTCCTAAAAATGGGTCCTAATTTGGGATATTTATTTTTGGAAAATTCTAAAGTAGTCCTAACTTTGAAAAATGGTTGATTTATTTTTATTTTGGAAAATTAATTTTTCAAAGTGATAAAATGATTTTTTTATTATTTTCTTCTTTTATCATTTTTATAATTTTTATTTAAGTTTTAATTAAGAAAATAAATAAAATAAAATAAAACTAAGCTACTCTATCTATTTTTTGGATTTTTTTCTCTTTCTTTTAGAATTTTTTTTCATATACAATTACAATATTTGCAAAAAAAAAAAAGAAAAAAGAAAAATAGAAAATGAAGGCTAAACCAAGATGGAGTGCATGAGTTGGGTCGGCCTTGGAGCTCTAACAGGTTACAAGTCGGGTCGATGAGAGGAAGACAGCAGCAGCAATATGCTGAATCCCTTCTGATGATGTAAGCACCAAATCAAGCGGGTGAAGTGAGTTTTGTGTGTATCAGATTGGACTTGGGGGGGTTGTTTCAATGCCTTAGTGAATGGTGGTGGTTTGGTGATCCATCAAAGTTAGGTAGTGATGATAGCTTTAGTTGAAGCTCAGTAGTGATTGCTAAGTGTGCAAGGATGATTGGGTTAGGCATTTTCAAAGGTGTTGAAGCTCTTAGTAGTGTTGGTTTGCTTTGAAAACCACTGAAAGTGGCGAATTTTAGAGAGAGAAGGAGAAGCTCTTAAACTAGAGAGAGAAAACTTTGATTCAAGCTTAGAGATGTGTTTCAAGTGATTTTTTATATTGAGATGTGAAGCTTAAGGCCTTATTTATGCAAATCAAGCTTGGAAAGTTATGAAATGAATTAAATTCGAGGACCAAGCTTAATGAGTTTTGACCGATTTAATTTGAAAATTAAATATGAATTGGCATTATTAAAGCTCAAAATGTGTTTATGAGATCTCAATCTTACTAAAAACACATTTTACAAGCTTCAAATTTCATCAATGGGGCTTGAATTAAGCTCAGGTTCGTGGTGTGCATTTAAGTTTTTTCAGATTTTGATTCTAAATTTGACCCAATAAATAAATGTTTTTGGGCTATATCTTGGGTAAATTTAAAATATGCTATGCATACTTCATGATTCCATCATCAATTTGGATGGAATTGTATAGTAAATACCTGAAAAGGTAGCTCAAACATAGGTTACTAAGTTATTTTTTTCAAATGAACGAGCTAGGGAAAGGGCAAGAAAGCAAGAGAAAAAGCCAAAAAGTAATGGAAACAGGCACGTCATGTACTAGGCAAGTGACTTACATGCCTGCTTAGCACGTGAGTTACACGCGTTGTGTTTAAAAAAATAAGGTAGGCAAGCTTACCTAGGCTTTAAACTTAATTTAGGGCTTTGACCTTGATTCCCAAATGCATGGACCAGGTTTAAACTTAGTTTAACCCAGTACAACTTTTTTTTTTCTTTCTTTTCTTTTTTCTTTTCTAAGGAAATAAATAAACAAATTAAATAAATGAAAATATGCTATGCTAATCCTAAAATAAAATAATTTTTTTTATATTTTCATTATTTTTTAGTGCTTTTTTCCTAAAATTAGAACCCTTCACTCTATTCTAAAAATTTAAAATAAAAAGAGAGCAAAAATAAGATGTCTACACTACTTAACCTTTCTTGATTGATGTTGCGCCTAGTGTGGATGTTATCCTGCTGGTTAATGTATTTCTAGGCCTTATTCTAAAATTCGACCAAAGTCTTTGACTTGCTCTTTGCAAGCAAATGGAAGAAGTCTCCCACAAGTCTTATGCGAAGATCCGTGGAATGCACTACTACCTCATCCAATTGAGGGATCTTGACCACGACATTGTTGAACTAAGCCACATATTCTCATAAAGTCTCCCCTTCGCTCTACCTGATTAAGTATAAAGACAAAGTGTCTTTGGACGGGCCTTACTAACCCTAAAGTGAAGACTAAACCTTCATTCCAACTCATCAAAGGAATCAATAGAGTTCTTGTGTAGGTCATTAAACCACATCCGAGTTGCTTCCCTCAAACATTATAGCATCTCTATGACTATGGAGGTTCATAAAGGTGTGGAAATGGAGGAGATGATCATTAGGATCATTAGTGTCGTTGTACTGATCCAAGGTAGGAAATTTGCTATTTGGGCCAAAACTTATTCTTGAACACCCCTAATGAAGGTGTTTTATTGTTATTGACTAACTTAGCACCGTTAGCTACCTTACTGTCTTGCTGCTCGAATAGCCTCCGTATGATCGTGTAGAACTCATTGAGATCAACATTGTCTGTCGGGTAAGCTTGGCGCACTACAGAGTATACAGGTACTCTATAGGAGTCGGCCACCTAAGAATGCAACTGGGTAAGTTGTAACAGGATTCTTAGACTTGCTCGACCAGGTAAAAGTACTATAAGGTATTTTCTAATAGGGTTTTAGGATAAGTCTTGAAAAATGCCTTAAACCTTTATAAGGTTTTGGGATTAGTTCTAGATTTTTCAAAAAACCCGTTAGGAAACCTATTATTTAATTAAAAGTAACTCAAGTATTATATATTATAAGAAATAAAAATTATAGGTAAGAAAACTAGCCAAATCTTATATTTCATGCTTTTAATTAAGTATAGACATGATGTCATTATGTTTTATTATAATAAATCTAATATAATAAAATAAAAGGTTAATACTTTTAAGTTTACACTATTGTAGAGATGTTGCTATATTTTAACATGCAAGCACCAAATTTGCTTTGGTTGTAAAGCTAGTTCTTTTATTTATGGCTTATTTATTTATTTTGTGTTAGTAGGAAAACATTTTTTCCCATCATTATAGGGTGAAACTATGTCGATAATAATTGTAAAGATGTTCATATTACAATGTATGCCATCCTTTTGTTTACATAATATAAAAGTTTTTTTTTTTCTCGATAGCAAAGCAATGGATTTAATTAAGTAATAATTTTAAAGGTTTTTTTTTTTCTTGTAATAAGAATGAGGAGCTTCCTATTTGTTAAATAAATTCTGGATAATTTCTAGTTTAACATTTCATTGCTTATTCGTAGTACTACTTTACATCTATAGATTTTCAGTGCTTTACTTTTCTTAATCTTTACATTCTATACCTATTTAATTTGAGTAATTAAATTTACATAACTTCCTATTAAGGGGAAAAATAAAAAAGAAAATACGTTTTGGGTTCGAAAACTGGGTTTGCTAATCGACTTATCGGGTAGGTTTCAAGTAACACCTTTAAACTCTATAGGGTTTTGAGATACCCTATAGGTAACGGGATGGATATTGAGATTGCCGAACTCATCCCAAACCCACTCCAATTACATCCCTATGGCTACCTACTCATAGCCAACAATGGCACAGTTGCGAGTAGCTGCAGACAATGTTTGTTGTTCTTGCGCTAAGGGATTAGGTAGTTAATCCCAACTATTCTATTGTTATTGCTGGTTATCATACCTGGTCAGGCATTGGACTCCATAGGTAGGTGGGTTTGCTTGCTATATCTCTCAGCATCCTCAAGGTGAGTGTGAAGCAACTTATTTTAGGCAACAAACTCCACAAACAAGCACTTTACATGCTCTAAGCATTATTCAATCACCATTTTCTTTGCTTAGGCATCTACCTTCTTTATCTCAAAGCTCTAGTTTGTTAGCTTTTATGGTCCAAGTCATCTAATAATGAACTTTAAGTTAAGTTAGATGGCCTTTTTAATTAGGCATGCTTAAGATGCTTTAGTGTTCCTAGACAATTACTCACCTTTTTTTTCTAGCATTTTTTTCCTTAAATAGATATGATAAGAATTAATCTTATAAAAACATTATAAGCCACTCGATTTTTCACTTATTGATAAAATTAGGTGAGGTTAAATTGTTAAATTTCTTTTCTTTCTTTTCTTTTATTTTTCATCTTCTCTTTTTTGAGATGAAGAAGAAGAATTTTTTCAGGACTTTGCTGTTTTCTTTTAGAAAATTTTTCTTTTTAATTTTCTTTAGTTTGTCCTAAAAGAAACTAAAAAATTTTATGCGAAAAAACTTTAAGAAAATAACAGAGTATATCATTATCATGTAGTGATGTGTCATTGTAATGTGATGATTGTCACACTTCATAAAAGTAAAATAAATAATTATTCGTGACCTCATAATCATTCTTTTAGTTGGTCAAATGATTATTCAATTGTTACTATTTTAAAATAACCAATTGCAATTCTTTTATAATAATACCAAATGAATAGTTGTTTCTTGATTTTTTTTATCGCATCTTCTTACGTCTAGCCACAAGATCTTAAAAGATTTATAAAAACAGTTACTACTCTATCTAAAAATTATAATTTTATTTCTACGTTACTCCTTGGTGCCACCTAGACAATGCAAAATTATTATTATTATTATTATTACCATTTTAAGCAAATGGCTGGGAAGGTTTCCATGCGAACAAAACAAGTAGAGTTGGGCTCCAATCAGGCTGTTTTCATTAATTTTTTTTTCACATTATTAGTAGCAAATCAGTCTCTTCTTCAGATGTCAGAATAGCATAGCAAGTCCTCTGGTAACCGATGGTCAGCAACACAAATTTATCAGACCACAACACCATGACCCCTCTTAAAGAAATTTAGATAGAAAAACAAAAACCCTAATTTAGAAAAGGAGGAAAAGGAAAAATAAACGACGAAGACGAGGATTATATCCACCACTCCGATCTGATCTCCGATACCGCCCACCACCAGATCCTACGTCTCTCGCTGGCGATCGCGATGTTATTATCTCTCCGATTCATCCCCTTTCTATCTCTTATTTCCTTGCTGTTAATCTCTCTTGCTTCCGCCTCTGAGTCGGATCACAGGGTAATACAACTTACTCTCCTCTTTATCTAGTTGCTTTTCTTTCTGAGAAAATTAGCGAGATCTCTTGATTAAGACATTCCCGCATTTGACTTGAATAGCGAGTGTTGACATGTGATTTGTACATCTAGTAGCTCTTGATCTCTGTAGTTTTGACCTATAGCTAATTTGATGTAAAGCAATGTCATATTAGCTACTGTGTAGCATTAGGTTTAGATCTGCTGTCTATGATTTGCACGAGATTCATAAAGCAAATAGCTTTTCCTGGAGTTCTGAATATAACGTGTAGCCTTTTGATATGCTTTAATGCCCGTTTATAGGATTATCTGATACCCTTCTCAATTGGTGTTATGGACGTTGAAAACGCATAGATATGGCCTATGCTGGCGTTAATGATACATTTGCAATAATACTCTTAACTTTAATCTATCTTGTTATCTTTGTTTAAATTGGATAATGGTTGGAGATATGGCTATCCAAGAAGTGTGGTGATGGCTTTGGAATACGAGGTCAAGTTACATGTTCGCTTCCAAACTTCTGAATACATGCTCATACTAGAAGAAATGTGATTGGAGAAACACATTGAGTACTTGTCATAGCATGTGTCCCACTTTTGGAGATTTCCAATGTTAGTTTGTCTCCCTATATGTATTAAACCAGGTCTGTGGCTATGCCATTGCTTCTTATGTTAGGAAGCTAAATGCTTCTTGAAGTGATGAAAAATCTTGTAATATAATCTTTTCTCTGTAACTAGATCAACTTCACTGATTAGGCTTGTGTATACAAATACTAATGTGGACCCATCCTAGCAGATGAAGATAGTTTGCAGTACTTTTTGTTTTATATTTGTGTTATAAACAACTGAATTGACTTTCATATGGACCCACAAAACTAAGTACTAGATTATTTATGTATTATTATGCTTTATCATGCTGGTGGATATGCTCTTTATGTGTTGTATTTAGGAACATATTTAGATGAATATAAGCTTTTTCTAATGAAAATTGCTTTTTTATTTTGTTTTATATCAGTATCAACCAGATGAACAAGTTATCCTTTGGGTTAATAAAGTAGGGCCCTATAATAACCCACAAGAGACTTACAATTATCATAGCCTTCCTTTTTGCCATGCATCTTCAGATGCGGCCCACAAATGGGGTGGTCTTGGTGAGGTCCTTGGTGGAAATGAGCTCATCAATAGCCAGATTGACATAAGGTTTCGAAGTATGTCTCTGCTTTTCCTTTTTTTTCCCCTTCTTTTTATAGGTTTTACTTTGAAACTTTCATTTGTATCTGATTATACCAATGAATGTTTTTACCCATAGAAAATGTGGATAAAGGGACAATTTGCCAACTTCATCTTGATGAAGTGAAGGTTAGACAGTTTAGGGATGCGGTTGAGAACAACTACTGGTTTGAATTTTTCATAGGTATGTCTTTAGTTGATTAAAGCTGGCAATGTATTTTGGTTCCCTTGCTTAGTGATATATTCCTTTTGATCTTGTAGTTAGAGAACAAACATCATTGTCTTTAGACATTGTTTCTTCATTCTAGAGGAGCATTAAATATTGTTACAAGATGCATTGTTTTGGTTTTTTATGTTTTAAAGAGCAATACTAAATTTGCATATTGGAAAGAGAAAAGGAATTACATCAAAACATGATATGCCTTAAATTTCCAATTTTATTAAAAGTGCTGGGCCCACTTGAGGAGGCTATGGCTTTCTTCGTCTTTTAGGTACTATGCACCCTGTTAGATACTAAACTGAGAAGAAAGTGCCAATCAGAAGAATTTTGAAGATTTCATGGGTGTAAGGAAGCAGTTGTGCTACTTATGAAATAATAAATCCCATGCTACATATTGTAAATCATCCGTGCATAAGAATGCTGTCAAAATACAATGGTCTTTTAGCAAGCCCTTGACAGTTTCCTTGTGTTCCAGATGCACTTTCTTGCTCCCTAATTGGAGTTTTGCATGCTACTGTGCCCTAATCTGCCTGGATATCTAGGTGATATAAAATTGATTTAGGCACCAGTGAGTCACGTACAGCATGCCCTTTTTTGCCTTCACCTCTGCCTTTGCTTGTGCCTGGATCAAGCTGAAAGATTCTTGTGCTTGAAAATAATAGATGGATGAACCTATACTTACCACCTCCTCACCAACCCCCCCTTCCCCCCACCAGCACCCACCAAAAAGTGGGGCAAAAAAATAAAATATATATATATATATATAAAGATAAACTTCATAGTTTATCACCAAACCTCAAGTACTCAACTTGCTCTTCAGTTAAACTTTTCTTTTTTCTGCAATTCTTAGTTAAATTTCCGGTTTTACTCCTGGATTTTTTCTTTGGTTGATGTTTTTTTAATATGGCTCTCACTTGTTTCCTTTAATTTGTCTCTCTTTTTGGGGCGGTGCTTTGGTGCAAGTTCAGATGATCTTCCTTTACAGGGTAGGCTACTCATTGTGTCTTATGAACTTAATCTTTTTTTTCCCCCTCTTTTTTCAAGTAAGCATTGTAATAACTCTTTTTTTTCTTTTCCTTTTTATAAAAAATTAGGAAATGTTGGAGAATTGCACCCTGAGAAGAGCAGTGACAGTGACAAGCATGTTCTGTTTACTCATAAGGCTATCAAAATTGACTATAATAAGGATCAGGCAAGCTCTTACAGCACAAAGGACCCCCCCTTTTTTTTTTAATTTCCCCTTCTTTTTAACATTTCACCATATCATTTCTGAAAACTGAATGAAGCATGTTGCACAGATTATACATGTCAATCTGTCTCAAGAAAATCCCAAACCCCTAGAAGTCGGGAGGACTGTTGATATGACATACTCTGTGAAATGGAGTCCAACCAATGTGACCTTTGGACGGCGCTTTGATGTCTATTTGGACTATCCATTCTTTGAGCACCAGGTGAGGTGTGTTATATAGATGGCTCTGATGCAATATATAAATCAATGAATAGAAATGCATAACCACTGGTGTAATGAAACATCTTTTTGGAATAGCATTTTAGAATCAAGGACTGGTAAATTTACTATATATGAAATATTAAAGGAAGTAGAATGAAAATGCACATTATTATTTTTGAAGGTTAATGAGATGTGGCTGTTTTATCTGCTCATGTAGATCCATTGGTTTTCCATTTTCAACTCCTTCATGATGGTCATCTTTCTTACTGGTTTGGTGTCCATGATTTTGATGCGGACACTAAGGAATGATTATGCCAAATATGCAAGGGAAGATGATGATTTAGAGACACTGGTAATCTCTTTATCTTCTTTTTCATGTATGAACCGAAGGATACATGTCAGAAGTTGAAATTTCTTCTATTTGGATTACAATTTTAGGAAAGGGATGTAAGTGAGGAGTCTGGCTGGAAGCTTGTACATGGAGATGTTTTCCGTTCTCCTCATAATTTAGTTCTTCTTTCAGCTCTTGTTGGAACAGGCTCTCAGCTTGCATTGCTTGTTCTCCTGGTTATCTTGTTAGCTATTGTCGGGATGTTGTATGTGGGGTATGTTCAGATACTTGAATAGTATTTTTCGATCAGTGTTCATTCAGCAATTAATTTCTTATATTGTATTGAGTAATGAATGGTGCCCATTATAACTCCAAATAGGAGCTCTTTCAATTCACTATTATATTAATCCCTGCTCCTTCTCATGTTTTGATGTGCTACTCTTATTGTCCAGGAGGGGAGCCATTGCTACGACTTTTATCTTATGTTATGCTTTCACATCATTTATTTCTGGATATGTTAGTGCTGGAATGTACTCCCGCAATGGCGGTAAGGCATTTTCTAGTGGTTGGTACTTGAGTGTTCTCGCATTTATTCTTTCACCTTGAATTGCATTCCTACTAATTACATTCCACGTGTGCTTCATCTGTGTTTGGCTTTTGTGATGTTTCTTGGGACATTTATGCATGCCAGCTTAATCATATGGTTTGTTGCTTCTCATCAGGTAAAAGCTGGATAAAATCAATGATCCTCACAGCATCTCTATTCCCATTTATGTGCTTTGGCATAGGCTTCATCCTTAATACAGTTGCTATATTTTATGGTTCTTTGGCTGCTATTCCCTTTGGCACAATGGTGGTGGTTTTTGTGATATGGGCATTCATCTCTTTCCCTCTAGCACTTCTTGGTACAGTAGTTGGAAGAAACTGGAGTGGTGCACCTAACAACCCTTGTCGTGTGAAGACCATCCCTCGTCCTATTCCTGAGAAGAAATGGTATCTTACTCCCTCTGTCATATCATTGATGGGAGGATTGCTACCTTTTGGAAGCATATTCATTGAAATGTACTTTGTCTTTACATCCTTTTGGAACTACAAGGTAGGTTCTTAACAATCTTAAAGAAGAGCTTATTTCTACCTGATCTGCATTCTTTTTTCTTTAATTTAATTGTATGTATAAAATATGTGTGTTAATGGAGGCACATGACCTTAACTACACTGGCTACCTTCAGTCATGTGAACCACCTTACAAGATCATTACGCTGGTTAATTATATAGCTTGCACTATGTAGGTTGCTGCAAGAAGTGTCCACAATGAGAGTTGAACCAAAACCTCATGCAAGCTGGCATGAGAGTTCTTGGGCCTTATCCATGAGGCTAACCCTCAGGGTTTCCTAAATTGCAGCTTAACCTAAGCTAATCTGCCAATAACACTTTTCATTGCCTGAAAAACAGGTCTACTATGTCTATGGGTTCATGCTGCTGGTCTTCTTGATTCTCATTATTGTTACAGTTTGTGTAACAATCGTTGGAACATACTTCCTGCTAAATGCTGAGAATTATCATTGGCAATGGACATCCTTCTTCTCTGCAGCCTCAACAGCAATCTATGTATACTTGTATTCTATATATTACTACCACGTGAAGACAAAAATGTCTGGGTTCTTCCAGACCAGCTTCTACTTTGGATACACTCTGATGTTCTGTCTTGGTCTGGGAATTCTCTGTGGTAAGTTTTCCATTGTCTTTGAACTTAGTGCCAGTAAGAATAGAAAGCTTTATGCCATGAAATAGATTAAACAAATGCATTAGCAGAAATGGAACCCTCACGCATTGGCAGACTATGCCATGAAAGCGGAGAGCTTTTATATCATAAAATTTTCAGGAGCAGAGATGCAACTTTCGGGCCCAGGCAGCTGAGGCCTCATATGATTTGTTTCATATACGTCTCTCCTTATCCTTTTGGCTGTCAAACATTGTGTTGGAAATGAGCTCCTCATTGCTATCTGCGTCTAGCTGTTTGCTGACCATTTTCATTTCATCTGCAGGAGCTGTTGGTTTTCTTGGGTCCAATCTGTTTGTGAGGAGGATCTACAGGAACATTAAGTGCGATTGACATTTGAATGGCAAGATCAGGTTGTGGTCCTTATCATTTCTCGAGCAGCATGGTATGTTCACGTTGATGATTAGCAGGTGCAAGCAAACAGCTGACTGTTCGGCAATTCTCTGCAACGTCATCAGAACTCAAATGCAATAGGTTTTAAGAATACAATGTATTATTCTCTCTCTGGATTTGGGGATCAGAGTTAACATCCCTTACGTCTATGGATCCTTTTCTTTGAATGAACCAGATAGCATGATCTTGGAGTTCGAAACATTGTCGGTCTTTCCGATCACCCTTTATTAACTACCTGTTTTATGATGGACTTTGTGCGGGTGTTGCAGGAATGGTAATGTACCTTTTATGCTGTCAAGTTGGACATATTAGCATGACAGTTTTGTTAGGTTTCTCATGTAATGCAGTGATATATATTAGGCACTATTTGCACCTAGTATTCCGTTAACTAATCGATAAAGGAGTTGATTCGTTTCTTTGGCAAGTAATACCTAATTCCTGCATTGATTCAATTTTAGAAGTTCAGGCACACGGAGTTTAATGTTACAAAACCCTACATTTTGGTTTCTTTCACGAGTGTTATTCCTTGTAATGATACCGAAACGCCAGGCTCACGTGGTTACTTTACTAAATAATACGACAGTGCAACCTCATTAGTCACGGCTTTCATTGTTAGGTACATGACTGGCTTTAGTTTATTCATCAAACAGGATTTGAATTAGAGTGTAAAAGTTATAGTGACAGTATATGATATCTTCCCGCATGAGAATGTTGAAATATTTTGTTATTTGCGAGGATGCTAAATAGCATGGCGATGATATCATCCGCCATCTTCTGGATGAGATGGTAAAATTGTTTTCTTCATCGGAATAGCAACTATTAATGCTGCAATGCATCTTACTTCGATAAGGTAACGACTAGATTTGAA
The DNA here is from genome assembly GCA_024138005.1 of Lumnitzera racemosa. Lineage (NCBI taxonomy): Eukaryota > Viridiplantae > Streptophyta > Magnoliopsida > Myrtales > Combretaceae > Lumnitzera > Lumnitzera racemosa. The sequence goes on along the minus strand of JAMXBC010000012.1, from coordinate 47,464,959 downwards.
GTTTAGCTTTTTGTCTAATCACATTCGGATATGTTACAAATAGAAATGACATTGCCTTGCGGCTGGCTCATTAATCGGCTATTAGTAAGTTAAGTTAAGGCTGTCAAGACCGTTGTAGTTAAAAAAAAAAAAAAAAAAAATAGGGTTAAGGCTAAAATTGGAATATTCGAATTGAACGTTATGTCATGTGGTGTCAATACGATTTCTTAATGATAGGTAAAAAAAAACAATAAATCTTGAGTGTTTGTGTATAAATACATGTTAAAAATAAAAAAATAATAATAGAAAAGAAAAGAAAGGAGAGAAGTTAGAGCCCATGCTACCTTGCAAAAATGTTCCCGGACTGCTTTACACTTTACGGTACTCTGTATCGAGTAAATCGTCCATCGATGATGCTTATTGGTAGTATCGTATAATATGATATCCTGCATTCGTCGTGGTCGAACTATTGATTGGTTAGTTATCTAACGAGTAGTTCAGTTTCTAGTGCTAAAACAACTTCCGCTGCAGTTAGAAAATTGCAACAACAGGCTAGACATACTTGAAGAAAAGCTCACGCAGTACTGCAATGGTTAATTGTTCAGAAAGGTGTTATGTTGGATATGCACGAACAACCAAAATAACATATAGGATTTTCTAATAGAACTTCTATTAAAAAAAAAAAATAGAAAAAGAAGAAGATAAATTATTTCTTTAGAATGACTCAAGAGGAGATAAAAGAAAAGAGTGAAACCTGTCTAGAGAACACTAGGGAGGCGAGAAGAGTATAAAATATAAAAAAGAGAACAACCTAGTTTCTTTTCTCTAAAACCCAAAAAACAAAAAATAATCAAATTGAAAGCAGAGAGCTTACATCACGAGCAAATGTATATTATTACTTCAAATACGTGTGCTTACAAGTGCTTATAATAATAGCAAAATGTGAGTGTTTACAATATTGGACGGTTTTTTGGGGTTGTGGTTTTCTAGTTTAAGAGTTTATATAGAATTCCTAATAGATCGAGCATATCCTTGCATGGTAGACTCTTTCATTGGATTTCTTTTAAGGGTAAAATTATAAAGGTTTCAAAAGTACAATAATTAAAAAAAAAATTACTTTTTCTATAATAAAAAGATAATAATTTAAATAAGCCTACTCTGTTTAAGAGTACGAAACCTATTTTGAGAAAATCTTTTTTTTTTCTTTTTTTCAAAATTTATTTTGTGCGTGTGCTTATCCTTATTCTTCCATAATTGAGTTTAGGTCTACTTCTTCTTGTATAAGGTATCCTTCATATCTTTCTACAATGTCTATGGCTTTAATGTCTATAGATTCCTATAATACTTGTGAATCTCTCAAGAAAATATTTTGAAAAATTCAATGATAATCTTCTAGTTGTTCTTGAATACAGGGTAATGATATCAAGTCCAATTTCTAATCTATTTTGTTAAGGACATTCTATAAGAGTTATCTCTTAGTACTTGATCTTGATCATTTCTAAATCTTGAAATATATTCAACATCCACATCAAATGTATGGTATGCAGGTCTTACATCATATCCAAACCATTTTGGAGGAATTGAATGGAATGTTATTTTTATTTAGAACACTCTTTCTCTTTTTGATGAATCATAATATGATTCAATTGTCTTTTGTTTTGCTTCTAAAATTACATCCCCAAGATTGGAACAATATAATTTCGCATTTTGAGGGATCACTTTATATCCCTCTTTATAAATTCCTAGATTGAACTCTTTTATAATTGCATAACAATAAAAATTTATACTTTATGCAAAATTCATTATCTATTTTTGTAAAATAATTTGATAAAGCCACATAGACTTTTAACTTATTCTTGTTTGTGGACTGAAGCCTTTAAATTGCATCAATGAGTATTTTTTGGAACTGATCCACATGGATGCTATTTGATTGCTTAAATTATAAAGATGAACTTTTTTGGGTCAATTGGGAATCCTATTCCATTAAAGTTCATTATGAGAAATAAATTATTATTACTACTATTAGGTCTTAGATTTGTCTATCCTTGTTGATAGCTTATGGGCTTAAAGGTTGTTAGCCCTTGTCTACTTCTTGTATTCATTTATACTAGAATTACCATTAGGCTTTAACCAATTGACTTAGTGGGACTTATCTATTATTGTAATTCTCTATGATAAATATATCTGTTCAAAATATAAGTTAAATTATTATCTTTACCTTTTATATGTTTAATTTTTATCTTATATTAACTATTGATAAAAATGTCTACAAACTTGATCCATGTCTTCTAAGATATATTTTTATTATTCTTACTTTTGTAAAATTTCACAATTTGTCTTAACTAAAATTTCAGCTTTATTAATAAGAAAAATAACTTAAAACTATTTAATTCATATATAACAACCGAAATCTCCATGTTTATACTACTTATTAGTCCTTTTTCCTTGAATGTGTTGCTATTATATCTATAAACTTCTTTATTTTTTAAAGCATATTTATAAGGTTTTCTTTTTAGAACTGCACCCATCATCATCAATTGTCATAACCATTTGTTTCTACAATTAAATAATCTTTATCTAATGATATTCTTAGATTTGGTAAGTTTTTTACTAACTCTTTTATTTGCCTTACTTGTTTAAGTTCTTTCCAATTTAAGGGTTTGAAATTGTTTACTTTTTTATATAATTGCTTTTTGTACTTCCTTAGGTCTTTAATGAATGGTCTAGCGTGATTATCTAATCTCAAAAACTACTGTAAAGTATTTTTATCAAAATTTTTACTAAGTTCCAAAACTCTCTTAGAATTGTGGGGTTGTAATTTAATTCATTCTATTTTTTATCTCTAAACCTAAGAATTCTATATTTTTTTTTCTATACAACTAGGCTTTCTTACTACTAATGACTATTCTATTTTTAAGAAATTTGAATAAAATAATATTCAAATGTGAAAATAACCCATAATCAAAATGAAAAAAGTAATAAGACACTGCCTTCCTTTGGTTAAAAAAGTAATAAGCCACAATGAAAAAAGCAATTTGTAGAGAGGAAACTCAAAATGGAAAATAACTTACACAAATAATTCTTATGTGATGCTATCATGACAAACGGCTATTTAAGTAATTTTATGAGAATTTCAAACAGATCCAAATTTAATAGGAAATACAATTTGGACTAGTTATGATATGTTTATTCTAATTAGAGTTTTAAACTATGCAGCGAAGAATACTGGGAAAACAATGGCAAGTTTCTTATTAATTGGAATAATAAATTAAATAATTCAATCCTCAATTCCTATTTATTTGTGTGTTTTTTTTTCTATTTCTAGCAAGTCTCTTAATTAATTTGATTAGTTATAATAATTTCAATTAAAAAAGATTTCCACACTGGAGCTGGTATGGTCAAACGGCACAGGGGGTGATCGGCACAGTAGTTTAAGCCTCCTTCTAAATCCTTCTGTAGTCCTCTTATGTAGCTACATGTTATAGGTTTGACATCTATGCCTAGTTTACCAAGTCAATAGGTATCTTTATGAATTATCTAATTAAAAATTTATATTTTAAAACCAGACAGAATTTGATTGTAGGGTATTTATTCAAAAGCTTATGATGAAATCATCCAAGCTTAAGCATTTATTGGATGGTTAAAATGTAAACAATTAAAAAAAACATTTAATTATATAATTTTATAGATAGATATTTTTCAAGAGATAAAAAATAATATTTAGGGATCAAATAGCATATAATGTAATTATATAGTCATGTAGTATATATGTTATATACCCAATAAGTAAATATATTATTAAATATACCAAATAATTACTAAAAAATATGTTTTATTGATAAAAAATAATAGAAAAGTAATTAAAATACCTAGACATACTGGAATTAGGTGTGACACTCCTCAAATTTAGTAGGACACCTCATGAGTGAGTTAGCAATAGCAAAGGGATATAAGGCCTAAATCCATTAGAATATTAACAAAATAATATAAATTTACACTTATACTTTACTTTTCCAATCCCAACCGACCTGATGCTTATAAAAGGAGAATGAGGGTTCATTCAATAATATTTTAATAGATTAAACTTATAAAACTTTTCTCTAGAAAGTTATAACCTAAATTTAGAAAAAATAAAGAAAATTCGAAGTAAAAATAAGGGAATTTGGGTTCCTTTAGCAAACCAAGACCTAACATTGCAAGGTTTGGAACTTAAAGCTTTTGGAGGGTAGACAAGGCTGGTCGGTAACCCTTAGTGACCAAAAGGTGGTTGGATAGCTGTGTGCTAGTGGATGAGAATTTTTCATCAAATTTTATTTTATTTTTTAAAAATATCAAAATAACTTAGAAAATTATGAAAATTGGTTTTCCTTAGTTATTTTACATGTACTTTCATATAGTAATTTTATTTTATTTGAAATAACATTGATTTATGGTGCTTGCTTAACAAAATACTCTATTATAATGAATTTTAATTGAATTTTTTTAAATATAAATATTATTTTTTTGGGTTGAAAAAATTTGTATAACACTCTTATAATATATGATAAATTGTGGAAATAAGAATTTTCAAAAAATATTATGTTTTCTAATTATTATAATTTATTTAGTATTTGTTAGTAATTTTACTAATTATGCTAAATAAAGGGATTTTAAAATGTTATGTATACAAAACCAACTTGATACAATTTTTGGAGCTTATTAATATAAAAATATATGTTATACTCTTATTTTGGTGAAAAGTATAATTATTTGCCTATTTATAGCTATTTATTGATAAAATAGAGCTAAACAAAGTGTTATAGAGTATATAGTATAATACATTATTTTAGCATTTTTTAAGACTAGAATATAATCATTATTATTTTTTTAGTATAATATACATTTTTAGCGTTTTAGTGGAGTACAAATACTAACTATTACATATTTTCTTACTATCTGTGCATATTTTGCCAAATAAGTAGTATAGGGTAGATTAATATAATTATCATTATAGCATGTAGGAGTTTTAACTATTGTGGTATTTGAAAAACATTTTATTGGTCTTAGTTTGGTTTAGTTGAAAAGTGAAAATATTGTAAGCATGGTAGTTTAGTCGAATTAGAAGCTAGACTAGATTTAGGAGTTTCGTGTAAGTTAAGCTTTGGATGACTAAGTAAGTGAAACATTGAGGATTTTTATTGAGAAAATAAAGATATAAGTTAATTAGTATTTGATTAAGAGTTTTTGAAGTTAGGTTGAAAACATAGAATAATTGCGAAGCTAAGTCAAAAACTAAATCAAAAGCTAAATTAGAGACTAAGTCAGAAACAGCCTAGAGCGAACTCATAAATAACAAGCGAATATTAAATTGAAATTTATACACACAAGTCATATTTACCCTTGATAGGTAAAGTCACAGAGAAAGAACCTTACGTTAACGAGTAAATTTGGAAACAAACTGCTGACTAGGTAAGTAAATGTGTGTATGTATTGATTGAAATTGCTACGTGAAATGTATTGTGATGCTTTATGTTGTAAACATATTGTTGGCTGCCTATGCTTTGTCGATGTGCTACATAACTTTGGTCGTATATTATATATGTTAGGTATTAACCTAATAAGAAAGATATTATATAACATAAGGATAGAAATCATTATTATGGGACATAATATTTGTTGAAAATAAAAACATATTACCTAATTTGTGTAATCATAATTGCTAAATATAAAGTAAGTGATATCCTTTAGAATGTATCAAAATTTTTAGAAACCTAAGCCTACAACTTAATAAATAATTACCCTTACCAGGCTTAAAATTGTAATTTGAAATTTATAATAACAATAATAATGATTGCATATATACATATGTAATGCCTTACCTTACGAGTGTCAAATCCAACCTACATTTAGTACGTATCATTCAAACATGGTACTTAGAAAGTTAGTCATCCTGCCATATTGAGTTAGAGATAAGCCTATTTAAATTTGAACTTATACCTATTTCTTACATATTCAAATAATTTAGTGAAACTAAAGGATTCGTTGTCAAATTACCTATTCAACCTCCGTATTGATGCATTTAGGATGCTAAATCTACTCATTTAATTATCACTTTTAACATGGCATTCTCTAACCATTCAAAAGATCATCCTCACAATCTCATGTTTCAACTTTCAAATAACTACTGTCTACTCTCAAGCGAGCAACATGTACATAGAGCCATGCTCTTCTCACTTCTTTAGCCATATAATTTTAGTTTCACATCAGCATTAGTTTTTCCGATCATACATAACATATCACAAAAGTAGAGTCTTTACTCACAAGCTTTTACATATTAAGAAAGTTCCACATGTTTTTATTATTTTTACTTGTGAATACCTTAGATATTCTCTAAACTTCAAGACTACAAACCAAACCTATATACTTACACCTTCTACACCATCCCATATATTTATTGATGTAACACCGTAGATGGACACACAATGACTGGCAATCATATTCGTACAATGGATGGAAGGCTAAATGAGAGTCAAAGCAAGCCGATTTGTGCACTAACTCTTGGATATGATATACCATGAATCATATACAGACCTATTTACGTTGCTAGCATTCCGTACAATAAGGCAAGCAGGGTTTCCCATCACTTGCTCATACTTAAAGGGCTAGATAAAGGAGAATTGAACTTAAACTTAGCTGATAGCAACATAAGAATAGGGAAGGTGAAAAACAAGCGAAATATTCATTGGTTGTTGTTTCAGCTATGTACAAATGGAGTATGTGTAGTTGGCATTTAGGACAACATCTTAGGTGAGCTAAATTACATAAAAGGATAAGATACTAAAAATAACATGTACATAAAATACGGGGTAATATAGACGGATGGACAAAGGAACATGTACTAGGAATCTATTGGGTCTACATAATGTCAAAAAAAGAGGAATGCACGTGTCAATCTCCTATTAGCCGAAACTAAAATGGTTGACCATCCTCAAAATGGCATAAGTCAAAGGTAGGAATATGAGATAGGTCGGTGGAATGGGAGGTGGACATGGAGGAATGCTAGCCAAGATGTTGGGAAAGTCAGTCGAGTTGTCTACCTACTTTTGAACTTCTTCTAGGTAAGTCAATATGTGGCGTTGTGGGTATTGGGTCAATTTGGAATGTAGTTTGACTTCCTCCACCAATAAATAGCGAACAAGTGGAGCTCGAGCACCTTGTCAAGTTGACTTATTAAAGGAGCTCGACCTCCTATACCATAAGATGCTATGCAAGAGTACAGTAGATGAAGATAGCTAATTTGTAAGCTTAAGAATGGGTAATTGGGCTAAGATCAAATTTGGCTCTGCTTGTTTTGCTCATTCGCGGGGACGTATGGACTTAAATCAACTACATTGAAGGAATCTAATGCCTATGCCCATCTGATGACTCTACTTGTAGGCATTCTCTTCTCTAAGGCTTGAAACGGTGCATCTACCCTAGGTAACAACTTGCTCTTCCTCAAGCTCAGGAACTTGTCTTTACTTAGATGGTTCTATACTAGGTCGTCAAGGTAAAACTCCTTTACCTTTTGTCTTCGGCCTTTTTATTCGAGTTTGAAAGTTGCTCAGGTCAAATGGTCAGTGACCTTCCAGTAGATAGCCTCCAAGGCCTTTGATCGGTCTACAGTCATTCGGTCTTCTTGGCGACCTAACAAAGGTACTTGGTTAAGGGTAAGGTTGGGTTGAACCCATCAATCTTGAATGAGGCCTTACCTCATCACATGCATACTGATATATTATAGGGGAATTAGAACATTAGCAAGCATAAGTCCCAATCTGTTAAGTTCCTTGTAATATCTCATAAATTAGTTATTAAAACATGAACATCTAAGTATTAAGGCAAAACCCTATTCTTATACGATTAGGGTCAATAGTTAATCTAAAATGTTTGGGAAAGTAAACTGATTAGATTGTAAACTGATTAGATTATAAACTTACGAGAAACATAATAACCCTAATTGAGAAATTTTCGTATGTTTGGAAATCCATAATATAATAGGAATATCAAGAATAGAAACAAAATAATGAGAATTTATTTTACATAAGACCTTAAAGTCGAATTTAGAGAAATTGTGCCTAAATTTAGGACTTTTGGGATTAAGCCTAAATTTTACAACTAAGATAAAAACTTTAGTTAAAGTGACCCTGTAAAATTAGATTTTAAAAATAATTACCTTAGAACCTTTAAAATCGAGCTTAAAATACGATGAAAACTTAAAAATAAGTTAATTAAACTATAATAAATATATCCATACATTAACCTAAAATTATATAATTATGCATAATAAGCGATAAAATCGCAAAAATTAAATTGGAAATATATCTTTAAAATAAAAGATAAGTTAGAAAATAATTATACAAGTATAGTTATATGTTACATGTGATATACATATAGGATATATACTCATATATTAATAAAATAACTAAATACTAATAATATATATAATATTAATATTTAATCAAAATATCTAATTAAGCTTATCTAAATGGTTGAAAAATGTTTGGAAATTGGTGGAAAGAACATGTCACCCTCATTTTAAGTCCCTAAGCTGAATCAAAAGCAGGGAAGCTAGAAAATTGATACCTCATACTTGCAAATTCCTTAAAAGAATAACCAAATAAATAAAAAAATAATTACTTAATGACTAAGAAAATTCTAATCAAGCTAAAACACTATAAATAGGATATTAGGACTTAGATTTAACATTTTGGCATCCAAAAACACTTAAGGAAAATTTCGAAAAATATTTTTAAATAAAGGAAAAATAAAGCAAGGACAAAGCCTAGTTAGTTTCCGGACCAAGCATAGCTAATTCTCGAATTGAGTCCTGATTTGTTGTGACACCCTTCCACCACCATAGAGTACCACCAACGTCTTTGACGACCGACATATTCCCAGCAACCAACAATAGCCAGAGTACCGACGAATAGGTCGGTTAATTTTTTTTTTTGTTTTTCTTATAATTTCTAAAAAATATTAAATTAAGTTAGAAAATTATGAAAAAAAATAATATATAGGTTATTTTAGATATACTTTCATGTTGTAATTTAATTTTTGTAAAATTGTAATTATTATATATATATGTTTAAGAAAGTCATTATTAATCTTATTTTTTACTTTTAAAATAAAATAAATACACTAAATAATGTAGTTTTTAGCTAAAAAATTTTGTATAGGATATATATGATATATAGATTATTACTATGTAGCCTGATTTTTTATTTGAATATTTTTAATATTTATTGTACTTTTTAGCCTAAAAATAATTAGAAATTAGGTTGAAAATGTGAAATAAATAGGTTTTATGTAATTAAATGGTGAAATTGACCTATATTGATTTCTAGTGAGGTATAATGATGTTAGGATATGTTGAAAATATTTTTGTATAAAAAGAATCGTATTCGGGTAATTAAGTATAATTTAGGGGTAAAATCATAATTTCGAATATATAGGCTATAAATCGAAAACCTGAAACTAAGCGATGACTGAATTCCCATATTTTTAGGAGTCTATAAAAATTTTTGAGAAATTATTTGGTAACCCGAGCTATTTATTACGAATTTATGTAGTAAAATATTGTTATATTTGAATTATTTGAGTTTGATTGATTACCCTAAAAATTGAACTAACTCAAACTTGGCTTAATACCTAATCTGAATTATCGGGTTAAGCGTGAACTCCCTTTGATAAGAATAACTGAAATGGTCCTTTCCTCATCCTTAGCTGAACTAAGTAATAGGAGAGAAGGTCGTGATAAGGTTAAGAATCGTAGTTCGAAGGTAGTTACGGGATGAGAGTATTCTCCATTGCACAAGCCTTGGTTTAGTTTCAATTTGTAAGTGTATGACATCAATCTCCTCAACCTAGATTAGAGCGAGCACAATTTTTCTAATCTCACAATAGACCAAATAATATCATTCAATGACATTTGCTTATGCATGCTTTACATCTAACCAACTTAGTTGAAAACCTTACTTGTAATGTGTTGAGTGCATACTTTTGTCTTCGCCCTACTTATTGAGCAAATTGTCATTCGTTCTCCTATAGTTTGTTTTACAGGTTCCGAAAGAATTATAAGCACTGAAACTAGAACTCTAGCAAACTGAGATAGGGAGTGGGGCATAACCAAGAAATGGCTAGTTGTTGTCCTTAGCATTAACTTCTTTAACTTTAAGAAAAACTATACAAAACTCCTCAAAGGATTTGATAGTTTTCAATATTATGGTCTATATATGAAATGACCGGTACCTATAGGATTTACAGCCACTCTTTAATAAGGTCAAATTATAAGTTTATTATTACAAATTTTTTCAAAGGATTACTCCACAGGTTTATATCAAATAGGTATTGAATTGGACGCTTCAAAGGGATAAAGTTGAGTACGCTAGGTGTAAATTACGTCTACGATAGCAGCTATAAGAACAGTTTCTATCTTAAGATGGCTCATATGGCGGAACTATTACGACTTCACCTTTTGGGGACGTGATATTTCTTCCCATTACTACTTGCAACAATTGACGACCTTAATCCATCAGTCCATCTAGGGGTGACATGAAGTATTGAACAAAAGCATAGTTCCAACGCTAAAGGGTCTTCTTGAAGTGACCAAGGAACTTTAAATCCCTATCAAACATGATGGTCCTTGGTACTTATAGGTCTTATAGGATATCAAGAGGGGAGGGGGATGAATTAATATTTTTAATAAATTTAAGTTTTTTTCAAAACGCACAATTATACCTTTACTCAACAAAACCCCCTTCCCTTACCCTCCCCACCTTCTTTTGAACTCCTTCAAAAACTACTACTTCTAATGCTTTTCTTATATCAAAAACTCAATCTTCAACCATTTTATACACCTTTCAATCATCAAAACAAAACATTTACACTCTATTAGTCCATCCAACAATATCGCATGTCTCCAAATCTAAGGTAATACCACCACTGATAAAGATTTGGGATTAGGCTTACCTTGGGGATGAAAAACCGCGCACCATACTTAGATTCCTAATGCTTGAATTGCCAAAACACAATTTGTAACCTATTTTCTATCGGACCTTAAGAAAAAACAAATTTCTCAAATTTACCTTAAGAAACTTATCGAAATTTAGATTTTGCAAGACTAACCTTAAATCCTAAACATCAAATGTTATGGTGAAGATCAATTCTCTTGATCATTAGAGGAATCATGCGGGAAACTTGTTTCAACATGCTGACATGTAAGGAGTAAAGGGAAGAGAGGAAAAAAAAAAGATTGCTTTGTAGTCTTTGTTTATATAGTAAGGTTTTTAAGATTTTTTTTTTTTGTTATGACCATAATGCCCTTAACTTATCTTATTTTAACCAAGCTTTACCATTAACTTAAATTTATTTAATTATTTTCTTTTAATTGGGTTTTACAATTCTTCACCACTTACAAAAAATTTCGTCTCAAAAGTTTCCCACTTTTAGATCTCAATTTTTTATTACTCTATAGCTCTTACCTATTCAATTGCTCCAAACCCATTCTTTCAATCTCTTGGTCCCATCCTCACTTCCGCTTCTTATTTTATGCATTTGTAATTACTTCTCATTTACCTAGATAAAAGAACTTCTTATTTCTTATTTCTTATTTCCCTCTTTTCAAGTAGAATAATTCCAACTTACTAATAGTTAGGTACTCTTGAATTCTTTATAAGCTTCCCAGCTAATACTTCCATATAACTTTCTTTCATCATGAGTTGCCTCTTTAGACCTTAGCATGATTGATCATTTTCACTCCTTGAAATCTGTACTCTTCTCATTCTAATATTTATGTCGTCATAAGATTAAATTCCTATATCTCCTACTAGTTTTTGAAGCTAAATAATTTTGAGGTTCTCCATATGGTCTCTCACTTAATCACAAACTTTTTCATTCTCCAACATCAATAATTCTCTCACTTATGTCCTAAAATCCACTTTAATCTAAGTAACTAAAACTTGTGTCACTTTCCTTATACCACCGAGTTATAACTAATATCTCCTAAGGTAACATTTATAGATTAGATTTGTGTCCATACAACTTTTACTCACAAGGTTTTCTTCATTCTCTTTATTCCATTTATTTATGATCCTCTAATTAAAATTTGAGTTTCCATACCCCTTCACCATTCGAATCATAAGTCTTTAATTATGGATCTTAAATTTCCTAAAATTACCTCCATTTTCTCCCCACTCATAAACTTAATGACTAAATACCCCTCTCTATGTTTGTTTATAATTCAAACTTTATGAGCCTTGAAGATTTTATTCCTACCTCTAGCATTATTAACATATTCTATATCTCTTTAGAGTAGTCCCTTGCTTTCCATTATGCATCTTACTTTTGTTATTACTAAGGGAAGAAAATATTATAGCTACATTATTGTTTTGCAATCATAATTATTCATATCATTCCATTAAAGCTTATGTTCCTCGATATTAAGATTTATTATCTTTGGTTTTCATTATTTGAAGATTTGATATACTATTTTATTTGCTTCTTTGTATCTTATTCTAATTGTCTCTATTATTATTGTTATTATAATTATTACTTTAATTATATACACATTTTATCTTGTTAATTATTTATTTGCTAATGTCAATAAGAATGTTAAGTTTCTTTTCAAGCATTACTTTTAGATTTATTGGATTTTGGACTATTATTGCTCTTATTATATTGCTTACATCTTGTTACAATGTACATGTATGTATATATTATTACTGATATATTTATTATTTTATTATCCTACTGTCATGATTGGTTTTATTTCTTATTATTTATTACTTATCGAGCTTTGTTTCACTACTGCTCCTTTATTTGAGAACTATAGTGATGCAACTACATATATAATTATGGAATGTTAATATAAATTTCTTTTATTAATTCTTTGCGGCTCGTTCTTGTAATTATTTAGAATGTATAGATGTATATATGTTTATTGTCTTGTTACAGTTAGAGTTTACCAATCCTTTACCATTATTATTATTAATATTTTTGTCATTGGTTGATTGGCTCTTATATTACATTCATTGTTATTATTTTTATATGTATCACTAAGATTCATTACCTATATAATATTGACGATACAAGTATTTTTATTAATCTTTATAATAGATATTTCATAAAATCTATATATATATATGAGCAACAATGGCAAATTCGAACATGACCTAACAGAAGATACAAACTTGATATGACATGATGTGACACGAATTGAATGGGATGAGGAAGACATGATATGTTATGACATGATGAAACTCGATATGATGTGACACAACATAAAATGTAAATAGGAAAAACACATGAATCCACCATGCTTCATCATACATACATACATACATATGCTTAGCACTTACTAATATAAAATTTTTAATATAATTTTCTTTACATATGTACAATTCTAGGTGTTATAACCATGGTTTGTGTAGAATAATATTTATATATTCTCATATTACTAGTTTATTTGTTTCTTAGTAATACTAGTTTTATGTAATTATTGGGGGGAGGGGAGTTACAAGAGTATAAGGGAATAGTAATTTTATTAAATGCAAATATCTTTTAACTACTATAGTTCAATCATTGGTATTATTATTCTCTGTCACTATTTAACTAAGATAATATTCCGAATGAGATACCTTATGGACTTTTTACTTAAGCATTAAAATTTACGCGAGAGGGTGGGGGTATATGTCTTGTTGTTTGGTCTCCATTCTATTTTAAATATTTCTATAGGTTCGCAAAATTTTAGATGTCGTGATAAATGCATAGATGCCTTAGTTGATCTCTCTCTCTCTCTCTCTCTCTCTCTCTCTAAGTTGAAGTCTTACCTATTTCATTTTCACTCCTATTTAATTCTTTTGATTGTTCTAGGTTATAAACAGTATCATTGTTATGGTTATTTAATTCTTATTTCATAATTGCATCTTATTAGTTTCTTATCTTAATCCTTTGTAAGTAAATAAAGATTTAACACGTATTTATAATAGCATAATGATTGCTTAGTATTTGTTTCTATTATTATTATATTATATGCTTTATTAATTGTCATTAACTTGATTTTCTTTCTCTAATCACCTTTTTTGAAGGTTATTAGTGTTCATATCAATATTCTTCTCTCTCTCTCTTTCTCTGTTAATAATGATATCTTTATTTTACCATTAATAGTTCTTTTATGTTAATTCACAATTTTTTGTTAACTAGATTTAATGTGCATTATTAATAACTTAATTTTTATGACTTTTCCTTTCTATATTTACTATTTTAACATCCTTCTATTTTCTATTTCATTAATTATTAATCAATAGAGGTTTAATAAATCATTTTTAGTTTCTACAACATAAAGTTTATAATCTTACTAGCTAGTTAATATCTATTTCATTATTACATATTATAGAAGTGTAAGAGCTTAATAATTAGAACTTTTTTTTTTCAAGTCTACCCCTATGTATATATATATACATACATACATATATATAGACATAATTTTCTTTACTATTATAACCATCATTTAATATACTTTCTTGGTTTCTTTTTATTAGTATCATATTGTTAGTCCACAAAGCTTTTATAAAGGATTATAAATAATACCCATATTCCATATTTAGTAACACTATTTATGGTTAATTTCATATCTTATCTATTGTTTTGTTTTTTATTGTATAATGTTATATTTTATATTGGTCAACCAATACTTAATACCCTTGTTTAAATATATAAATATATATATATATACATAGTTGTAATTTATTAGCTTATTATTTTGTTGTACTTTAATCAACCCTTCTTAATCAACCAATTTTAATATGTGCATATGATTGCACACTTATTGTCTAAAATTTATATATATTATGTTCTTATCCTATATTCGTCGTCATTATTTTCTCTTCTTCTTCTTCTTTTTTTAATTGTAAACTTCCTATCATATGATTAGGTAATTCAATTATGCTTAGTCAACCATGTTTTAATATGTAATATATACATGTATCAATTACTTAACATTAATCATATTACCCCATATAACATCTTATATAAATAAGAACTTCAAAACTTCAAGAACCTTTCTATCTCAACTTGATTATAAATACATAACTATTACTTTCAAGCATTCTACTCTAAGTTCCAATTTTCTTATATAACAAATTGTTGCTAGTAGCTATTATCTCTAGAATAAACAAATGAATAACTCTAATATAAACAATAACATCAAATATAATATATATATATATATATATATAAATTTGCAAAGTAAAAATACATTTAGTGAGAAGGTTATACCTTTGCCCATATTCTACTCCTTTTTTTATAACTCACCATCTTACGTATCAATTTTCAAGGTAATTTAAAAGATTCAAACTTATTCTTCGATACTACTTTAACTGTAATGCTCCAAAACTTAGAAAACACTATAATTTACCACGTGTCCTTAGCCTCTACTAAATGTCAGGTATAAATACTTAACTAAAATCTCAAAATAATTACATTTTAACCTCCAAATGATTTGACAAATTTTAATTCTCCAAATAATTGTAGTATATCCAAATTATTATTTCAATAAAACCTAAGACTTTAAATAAAACTAACATAATACAAAATAAACTTTACAATTTTCTAAACAAATATTTATAGATCATATAATGAACTCTAAATGTTATAATGCAATTTATAAACTCACAATAAAAATTCTATTTGTCACTCCCCATCTTAGAATTCTTGATGATCATATCCAAAATCTATAAATTTTTGTAATTTTCTACTCAAGTAGCTACACCTAAAAATTAAAAAGGAATGAACCAAAATTTAGTACAGAATTCATAAACAAAAACGTATAAGTAGACAATAATGATCACGTCATATATACATGAAACAAGTAACAAATATACAACAAACACTAATTTAATTATCTTTTATGCATGCATACAGAACAAATTAGGGTCATATGCATCTAACTATAAATTTAGAGTATTTCATGACTCCAATCAAGTAATATATATATATATATATATATATATATATAAGTACCACATATTATTGGTGTGAGTCATCTTCAATACCCTAGGAACTAAGTAACAACTCATGCCTAAGTCTACCTAGATCATTTCTAAGCAAAATTCCACTTGGGATAGTGTTGTGCATGTATCATCGGGGTACTAACTCAAGGTTACCAATCCTCCTAGTCCCTTGGGCTTAACCAAGCACACGTAGCATATAAAATTAAAAACCAAATTAATTAAGTTCGGTTATAATATCTATGCCTAACAATCATAAGCAACAAACATATATCTCATACTTGACTCAAAGGATTTGCTCAAATCTAGAAACAATTTACCTCATTATCTATAAACATGAAAAACATCTCTACTTAGTCTTAATTGCCTAATCTACTATCATCTTTTACACCTCACCACTCCTCTCCTTACACTTATAAATTAAGTCACTAAAGGAACCTCAGATCAAGATGATAAAAGATTGTCTTGAGAGTAAATTTGATTGAAGAATCAAGTTTACAAATATGTTAGAAGGGCTTAAGAATGGAAAACAAGGCCTAGAAATAACCAAAAAATAAGAAGAAACATTCTATACATGACAGAACACTTAGCTTTTGAATGTTAGTAAGGAAATCCTCCCAAAACCTTAGCATCTGGACACCACGAAATGTAGCATCCTAATGCCAAGTGTTTTGTCACATATAAAATATTTTCTTCTTATTTTTTTTATTATTTTTAGGTCTTATTTTCCATTCCTAAGCCCTTCTAATGTATTTCTAAACTTGAATCTTCAATCAAATTTACTCTCAAAACAATCTTTTATCATCTTAATCTAAGGTTCCTCTACTAACATAAGTTATAAGTGTAAGAAGTTGAGTGGTGAGGTGTAAAAGGTTATAATAGATTAAGTAATTAAGACTAAGCAGAGATGTTTTTCATGTTTACAAGTTATGAGGTAAATTGTTTTTAGGTCTGAGTAATCCTTTGAGTTAGGTATAGGATACTTGTTTATTGGTTATGGTTATTAAGCGTAGATATTATATCTGGACTTAATTAATTATTTAATTTTTAATTTTATATGCTATGTGTGCTTAGTTGGGCCCAAGGGACTGAAAGGACTAGTAACCTTAAGGTGACACCCTATGATTCTTGGGTAACATTGTCTCAAGTAAAGTTTCGCTTAGAAATGATTTACGTAGACTTAGGTATGACTTGTTACTTGGTTCCTAAGGTATTAGGAATGACCTATACCAATATAATATGATAGTTATATATATATTGCTTGATTGAAGTTATGGGTTATTCGAAATTTACAATTAGATGCCTATGACTCTAAATTATGTTGTATATAGGACTAAAATAAAAGATAATTAAATTGGTGTTTGTTACATATTTGTTACTTTTTTCGTATGTGTGATGTGATCAAAATCTCTTACTCATGCACATGCATTTATGTATTCCAAGTTGAGGTTATGTTCATTCCATGTTAATTTTTTAAGTACAGGTACTTAAGTGGAAAATTACAAAAATTTATCGATTTTGGATATGACAATCAAGAATTATAGGATAAGGAGTGGTGAATAGATTTTTTGTTGAGCTTATAAATTGAGTTAAAATAGTTAGAGTTCATTATATGATTTGTAAATATTTGTTTAGAAAATTATATAGTTTGTTTTGTAGTTATGTCAGTTTTAGTTAAACTCTTAGATTTTATTGAAATAATTATTTGGAGAACTAAATTTTGTGAACTCATTTGGAGATTAAAATGTAATTGTTTAAAGATTTTAGTTAAAGATTTACATATAATGTGTCAGTAGAGGTTAAGGATACATGGCAAGCTATAGCATTTTAGGTTTTAAGGTGTTATAATATGTGTTAAGAACACAAAGTTTTGGTTTTAGGTAGATCATGTTTTTCTTTAGGTTTTAGAAAGAAAATATATGTTTTTTTGTTAAATAAATTGCAAAATAGAAAGAGAGAAGAAGAAAATAGATCTACATATAGGAGGATAAAAACTTATGTAAAAGCTATCAATCAAGAATCACAATCCCATTAAAGAAAGGAAGAGAGATCATGTAAACTTACAATGTTGATGATAGAGAATTCATATAGTAACCATGATAATAGAAGAGAAGAATATAGAAGGTGAATTATATTGATTTCTCTAACTGTAAAACTATTACAAAATGGTTTTTATATAGAGATGATATAATTAACACTTGATGATAATATAAGGATTAACTAATATAGCAATAATTGGCATTTGATGTAATCTCTAGTCGAGTGAAATAAGAGAAAGTTAGAAGAAGCAGGAGAAAGTTGCGTATCATTAATAGCTTTAGTCAAGAAATCTGTAAGTTGTGACGAAGAAGGAACATGAGCTATGCATAGAAAATTTAAAGTGATGTAATCTCTAGTGAAGTGAACATTCAATTCAAAGTGTTTTGTTCTACCGTGAAAATAGGGTTTCAGTTATCAACTTAGCAGATTTGTTGTTTGAAAACAAAGTAATAAGAAGATTAACCTTTACTCTCAAGTCTCTTAATAAAAATGAAACCCATAACAATTCCTTCATGGCAGATGCTATGCTTCTATATATCGATTCAGCTGAAGAAGCATATAGGCTGGTTGTTTCTTGGTCTTCTAAGAAACTAATGAAGTACTTAACATTAAACAATAACTCGTCAATGATTTGTGGTCCATTTTATACGAACCTTAGTTAGCATAACATAAGCAATCAAAGATAGAGAACTCTGTATTGATAAAAATAGGCACTGATTTATGGAATCCTTTAAGTAACATAAAACATGAATAGCAACCTTCAAATGCAGTGTGTGAGGAGAAGAAATAAATTGATTGAGTTATTGTACTGTGAAAGATAAATTTACCTGTGTAATTGTTAAACACAATAATTGTCTAATTATACGTTTATACATAGATGGATCGGACAACAATTCTCCTGACTCATTATGAAGATGTAAGTAAGAAGGAAAAGGCACTTTAGTTGGTTTAGCTCCAATTAAACCTACATTCTCTAATATATTCAAAGAAAACTTACATATGCAATAGAAAATCATATTGGGTTTGATACATTTCCAATCCTAACAAAAACTAAGCTTCACCCATATCTTTGATAGTAAGACCACCATCAATAGAACGTTTAATAAAATTATACATTAAAATATCATCAACATAAATAAGAATAACAACAAAACAGAATGCATAATCTTTGGTGAAAAAAGAATAAGCATACTTAGATTATCTAAAGCCCAAGAGGAAAGAAACTTTGAAAAATTTTTGTGCCACTATCCTAAGGCCTATTTTAACCCTTGTAAAGATCATATTAATTTGTAAAGTTAACCAGGTATTTGAGTAACATAGCCTTCAAGTGCATTCATGTATATTTCTTCATCTATATATCCATGTAAAAAAGTATTGTTCACATCCATTTAGTGCATATGCTAATTACAAACAACAACTACAGCTAAAACAACCCGTACTATAGTTAACTTGGCCACATGTGAGAAAGTGTATGTATAATCTATCCCCTCAACTTGATTTTATCCTTTTGCTATGAAACAAGCCTTAAATCTTTCAATGGAACCATCTAGTTTATATTTTATTTTATATACCCATTTACATCTTATAGTATTTTTTTTCTCGAGTGGTAAATTAGTTAACTCCTAAGTTTGATTAGATTCAAGTGCTAAAAATTCTTTATTCATAACATATTCTCATTTAGGATTCTTTTTAGCTTCATGATCAGTATAAGGCTCATAAATTGTAAACATATTAGTAAGAGAAACAATATACTCCTTTAAGTATGAAAGAAATGAAGGGAGTAAAAATAATGGATATTTGGTAGTAGACAGAGCTAAATTAACAGTAGAGCACATTACACTAGCTAATAAGTTAGATTAGGCAAAATGTACAAAATCCTTTAGCTATGCAGCCGTCTTTCTTTCTTTGACAAATTTACAAGTAATGGGAGCCAAACTGATGTAAGAGGCAATGGAGTTAGAAGAAGAATATTCATCAATGATAGAAACTTCATGTGTTCTGTTATTTGATATCTTTAGTATAAAGAGTGTATTTGTATTTGGTTCTTATGTTTGTGACGGTGGAAACAAATGATGTGAGTTAAGCAAGTTGGAAGTCTTTTTGGTATTCAAAGGTCGGAAGGGAAAAGTGTTTTCAAAAAACAAAACATCACAACTCAAAAACACTTCATAAGAATCAAGGTTATATAATTTACAACTTTTTTTTTTATCATAAGGATATCCTAGGAGTATACAACATCTACTTCTATTCTCAAATTTATCTCTTAAGTTTGCAATTGTGAAAGCATAACATGGCACATTTTAAATAATTGAAAGAAGGCACTTTATGATAAAGCAATTGGTAAAGACTTTTCCAACCCAATGATTGGGATGGCATTTTATTAATGATTGAAGTGGTAGCTAGAAGACAGTTGTATCAAAAAAATTTTAGTATATTTGCATGAATATGAATGGATCTAGATGTATCAAGTTATTTATACTTTCTTTCCACAAACCCATTTTGATGAAAAGTATCAATGACAATCCTTTAATGAATAATACTAAGTTTATCAAATAAATCTTGGTATTTGTGAGAAGAATTTTTTTTTCCATTATTTATTCTAAAATGCCTATTCTATCTAGTGTGCTGGTGGTAACACAAATTACACTCCCAAAAATAGCTTTCTAAGCCAAAACACTATGATGGAATCCATATTTTGTTCTTTTATGTGTTAGTTTTGACAATTCCAACTCCAAATGTTATTTAAAGGTTGTTAAAATTATGCTCTTTCTTTCCCAAATAACTAGATTAATGAGACTATAAGTCCATATACTGTCCCATAAACATATCTTTCTAAATGACATTGATGAAAGGATTTCTCCATGACCACGGTGACTACCTAATATTTGTTTTTCAACAATATTGAAGATAGTAACCATTTGGTAGTGAAAATAATCCTCCTGAGTTAATTTATGTAAATATAGAGATACTACCGGTGTTTGTAAATCAAGATATCAATTTGACAATTATCTTTTTTTTGTCACTAATTATTGATCTATGGAAAAATTTCGAAAACTTTAGTGACCTCAACATCTTGTATCGTAAGTTTCTCCTTTGAGATATCTGGTTTGATCATTATTAATTAGAGGTGTGTGAGTTAAATAGGCTAGGTTTATAAAGAGGCTAAAGACTAACCATTTTAAAAAACAGGTTAAATAGACTGATCCGTAGGTTAAAGATGTAAATATGGTAAATGGGTCAACTCAACTAGCTCCCTTTAGCTAATGGGTTAAACAAACTAGATTTGTTTGGCTCGCTTTTCAAATAGATTAAAAAATGTTAACCTAAACTCATTTAAAAAAAGGTTAAATAGGAGACTTGTAAGCCAAAACCTATTTGGACACTGTTATTATCAAGGTATAGTTATGATATTAAGAATACCTGAAAGTAATGTGATTAATTTCACATTATGAATCCAAATTGGTTTCTAGAGTTTGTGTATAAAATCGTACTTAGAAACAGAACTAGAACTTAATTTAGAAATCAATATGGAAACTAAACTCGAACCTAGCCTAAATTAAGAATAATTTTAAAAGACTTGAGAATCTAGATGATCGGGCATATTAAACCCTAAACCAAAAATAACAATAAGTGTTATACAATAAAACTAATATATTATATGACAATTATATGAAAACTAAAATAACGTTAGTATTATAGGGATTATTGGCGATGGACTAAGTGAGTCCTACCTTGACTAACCAAGCAAAGAGTTTAGGTAAGTTGGGATTAATACAGTATTGCATTTTGGAGGCTTGAAATTATGTTTGATTGTTCTTGTTAAATAGGGGACTACGTGTATGTGTTTGTTTCTAAATGATGCTCTGATTCTGATTCTGTCACGCCCCGAAGAGGCAGAGTCAAAACAGTCTCGTCGTGTAAACCATCATAAGATAGAAGTTGGCTTACACAAGGTATCCACGACTAACCCGCTTTGAAGTAAACAGTTTTTAATTTAAATAAATCATTTATCTAAGAAAGTGAGGAAATATATATATATATATACTATAATTCAGTTATTACAATTAAAGTTTGCAATATTTCTCCGTAATATATGTCCTAAAATAAAAACTTAGACCTTAAAAATATGTGTTTATTCTTCAATGTTTTTCCTCACTCCCCAGGATCCAGTAATTACTAGCTTCAAAGTAGTTATTTGCCGCTTTTTAGCTAGCACCTGCACGACGTCTATAGGGATGTGAGCAACCACAACTCAGTAAGTTAGGATGGAGGACTTAAAACTATACCATAAACACAACAAGGTTATCAATCAACTTATTAGGTGCAATGCATGTGTAAGCAAATACCATCGTACGACGTTGTCCGGCCCGTCGTGAGATTAGAGAAATTGTGCTCGCTTTAATCCGGGTTAAGGAGTTGCCATTAATGCAACGGCTCACGACCAAATCCAGGCTTGTGCAATGGAGACCTCGCTCCTCCCATGACTACCTTCGAACCATTGACTTTACCCTCGCCGCGACCTCCTCTTCTGTCACTTAGTTTGATTGAGGATGAAGAAGGGACCAATTGCAATCCTGTACTATTGTAAGCTCTAAAACTAAGCCAAGTAACCATAGGCTTGAACTTAGAACCCAAGGTTTAGGACGATTGGTTAATGGATCCGATCAAACCCAAATTATAAACTAATGAGAGAAATATTAGTAAAACTGATCCCGTAAACTTAAATTTAAGAAAATAAGTAATAAAATAGGAGACTATAAAATTTTCAAATTTTAAGCATAATAAGTACTAATTACCAAAAATGCGAAAAGTGTAATCAAATAACTAATCAATTACTAAAGATAGATTATATGTATATTAAAAATTTTAGAATAACCAAAATAATAATTAGGAATGTTCACATGTACCCCACATGTATTTACGTGTAGATAAAAATACGTGAAATTACTTAAATTTGTCAAAAACTAAGTAAATAATTAAGTAAAATTATAAATTAATTATAAAAAAAATCAGAGGAGTCTAGAATAATCCAAGTCAGGTCATGGAAAGTTAAATTCTGTAAAAGAAAAATTAACCAATTAAAATTAGACAACATAAAAGCTAAAAATTAAGGAAATTGGGCAAAGTCTTGTCTAATTAATGCATAATAATTACAAAAATCATCTATAAATGGGGAAAAATTTTCTAGAAGTCATTTGCACAGTTTAACATTTAGGAAAAATAGGAAAACTGAAAAATCGAGAGAAAATCTAGAAAAAAAAAAGAAAAGGAAATTGTGCAAATTCGTATAGTGAGAGAAACCTACACATTACCACCACCTAGGATAGAGCCGCCACCACCACACCACTCTAGCCCCACCGTCTAGGCTGGTTGACAGCCTTGGACCGGGTTTGGACGGCCAAAAAGCTTTGGACCGGTTAGTCTCTTAAATTTCCCGATTTTGAATAATTTTGTAAAATTAGTTATTTTGGCCAGAAAATTATGAAACTTGTTATTCTAAGGTTTATTGTATGTAGATTTAGGGAAAAATATTAATTTAGTTTAATTACGTCTGCAATTATAGGGTTCTTAACAAATTATTCAAAATCGAGCATGATTAGAACGGAAAATAAATAAGCTTAGGAGTGTAGATTGGAGCTCAATTTTTTTTTTTTTTTTTGCAAGATGCTCATATGATATTGAATAGTGCTATGAAGCCATTTTTCAAAAATTAATTTTCAAAATTTTTAAGTTAATTTTTAGCCCTAAAATGATGGAAAAATTGGGTGATTTGGGGTTAATTAGGTGATTAAGATGTTAATTACTGATTTAGATATTATTTAGATGTTTAGGGATGTTAATCTCTGATGTGGAACCCTAACCCTAGCCTTTGGAGTATTAAGTATGGTTAATTTAGGAAATTAGGTAATTAATATAAGAATTTAGTAATATGTGAAATTGTAAATTAATAAATCTAAAAAAATAGGGTTATTTAGATAATATTATAATAGAAATCAGAAAAATAATAAATCTAAAAATAACATTTAATCTTAAGTAAATGTCTCAAAATGTAAGATTTTCACACATCGAGAATAAATCTGATACCACAATTAGGGTTAGCGTGTACCAAACAGTTTAGAATACCAAATTACGATCTAATAGGATATTTGGACACTCAAGCTTAATGTGATTAATTTCACATTAGGATTCGAACATATTTAAGGTTTAGGCATCAAAATTTAAAATCTCATTTAGGATTCGAACACCGAAATAGAGTACAACGAATCATTAGGACATAATGGGTATACACAGAAAAAAAATGAGTTAAAATATAACTTAGAATATGAAACCATAAATTATAAGTACTAAAAAGACCTATTTGTATTATAGGACACCCAGAAACAAATCAACTTGCGATTAAGGGATCGAGGGATCGAGCAATTCCAAGTAAGTTGGGTTATTGCTTATTGTAATAGAGTATTAGTTTTGTAGTACTTAGAGACTTAGGCTTGTATATGATTGTAATTGTAAGTAGTTTACGCATGTGTTTGATGTATCTGAATTCGTGCTGAATTTGTATTGTGAGTGATTTTGTGACTGATTGAATTGGTATGAAATTGTTTGAACACCCTAAACGGAATTTAATCTTAGTCGACCCTAATAACCAAAAATGTCATGCATTGTAACCCGTTAGGGGATCATAGGATTCTCCAACCAAATACCGACCCCTTCAAAAGGGATAGCGCAGGATTGCAAAATGATCCCTTCTTCATCCTTAGTCGAACTAAGTGACAGGAGAGGAGGTCGCGGCGAGGGTGAAGTCAATGGTTCAAAGGTTGTCGCGGGAGGAGCGAGGTCTCCATTGCACAAGCCTAGGTTTGGTTGTAAGCTGCTGCATAACATAGAAACTCCTCAACCCGGATTGGAGAGGATGAAATTTCTCTGATTTCACAATAGATCGGACTACGTTGTGCGATGACACTTGATTGTTGCATTGCATGAAAATAATTGTTTGATAACCCTGTTTGTGCTTATATGCATTCATGAGTCTCCAATTCAACTTACTGAGCTGTAGTTGCTCATACCCTTATAAATCCTTTTGCAGGTTCTAATTTCTGAACACTTCAAGTACTATGCCGCCCTACAATTACCCAGAGATTAGTCTTTTTGAAGCTAGGGGTGTGAAGATCAAGTTACTTAGTATAATGTGTAACTAGAGTGACTATGTAATTAGGGATGAAAGACTGATAGTTATTATGTAATCTAGTGAACTATTAAGTTTATGTAAAACTCCCTGGGAAGTTTTGTGGACATATATATATATAATATTATACGTGTTATTAGAAATTGGCATTATTTATCATCATTGTAGTTTAATTGTTAATTGAACTGTTTACTTCAAAGCGAGGAGTCGTCGATGCCTTGTGTAAGTCATGTCTATGGTAGGCACTGTGAGGCCAGTTACTATCATAGAATGGTTTACACGGCAGGACTATTGCTACTCTGCGACTTCGAGGCATAACAACTAACCCTTTCGAAGGGGTTGGTATTTGGCCGGAGAGTCCTAAGTTCCCCTAATGAGTTGCCATGTAGGTCTAATTATGATTATAGGTCGTATATTTGATTAGGTCTAATTTAGGGTGATCAATCATTTCATACAAATCATACAATATATGCTAGAGCAATAAACAGAATAATAGCATCACCCATAATCAAGCACATGCATATATCCAACTATCTAACAAGCACAACCAAGCATAATCTTAAGCCTCCAAAATACAGCAACGTATTAATCCCCACTTACCTCGACTCCTTGCTCACTCACTCGAGATCCGACTTGCTCAGGCCATCGCCAATCATCCCTATAACACAAACGTGGTTTTAGTTTTTCATATAACTATTATAGGTTCATTTTATCCTATAACACTTATTGTTATGTGTTGTTTAGGGTTTAATATGCCTAATTATCTAGGTCTTAAGTTTTTTTACAATTATTCTAGGTTTAGTGTTAGGTTCAGGTTTAGGTTTAGGTTTAGTTTCCACATCGATTTCTAAATTACGTTCTAGTTCGATTTCTAAGTATTGTTTTATACTCGAATCTTAGAAATTAGTTTCAACCCATAATGTGAAATTAATCACATTACTTTCCGATCTCCTAAATATTATCATTACCCCTAGTCAGTATTTTATTTCACCCGGTACACTTAAATCCGTATTAGTGTATCGAATTCACTCCTGATGTGAGAAATTTTTTTACATTTTTCATATAATTACATAAATTAAAGTTTCTTATCTGATTTATTGTATATTTTTATTCTTATCATAATATCACTTTTTATTCTAATATTTTCTATTTATTATATTTATAATACTTATGTATTATGTATTATCACCTATTATGTACATAATACACATATAATATTTTTATTACTCTAATTATCATCTCTAAACATCAATTATCATTTCAAAATATCTAAATTCATCCTAAATCAGGTTTTACATCTAATTATCCTAATTTACAAAATTAACTTACAATTTGCTATTTTTCCCTATTACTCATTTATTACATAATTAACCTAATAATTACAACTAACACCCTAAATGCTACAAGTATCATACTTCATCATATTTTAACATCCTAAAACATATACTTATTTATTAAATCAGTAATTAACCATTTAATTACTTAATTAATCACAAATTACCCATTTTATGCCTCATTTTAGGGCCTAAAAATTATCTAAAATTTTAGAAAATTAATTTTTAAAAACAAACTTCATAGCACCGTTCTATATCATCTAAGTAATCTACACAAAAATTTTGAGTTCAAAATTACACTCCTAAGGTCATTTATTTCTAAACCGAAATATATTCGGTTTTGCACAATTTGTTAAGGACCCTATATTACAAGACATATTTTCATCAAAATAATATTTTTCATAAAAACTACATACAAAAATATTTCAGAATAACAAAATTCATAATTTTGTAATAATATTTACTATTTTTACAAAATTACACAAAATCGGGCTAAAAATCGAACTCACTGTTTTTAGGTGGCTCTGGCCACCGCCGGTGGCCATGGGTGTGTCGGCCCACCTGGGCGCTGCCACCACCGTGTGGTGGTGGTGGTGGCCGTCCACTCCAAGCTGCTCGTCGAGTTTAGGTTCTCCTTATAAGCCCCAATAGTACAATTTTCCTTTTCTTTTTTTTTCTCTAGTTTTTCCCTCAAATTTTCGAGTCTCTCTATTTTTCTTAAATCCCTAACTATCTAAAGGAGTTCTCTAAATTTTTTTCCTATTTATAGACGTTTAGGGAAATTATTGTATATTAAATTGGATAAGACATTATCCAAATTCCTTAATTTTTGGCTTTGAGTTGCTTTAATTTAATTGGTTGATTTTTTTCTATTTTTACCCAGCTTCCACGACCCAATTTTGGATCATTCCTCATTTTTCCTGATTTTTCTTGATTTTTTCTTAATTAATTATGAATTTTCTTTAAGTATTTAGTATTATTTTAGCATATTACGCATATTTTAAGTAATTACGCGTATTTCTACATATATATAAATTCATATATGTAAGCTCCAAAACTAGCAATCCGAGATTTCGATCGGTTAAAAAACCTGATCGAGCCTAAATTATAAAGTAAAGCTCGAAATATTAGTAAACTGATCTCGTAAGTTTGAATTTAAGAAAATAAATAATAAAATAGGAGACTACAAAATTTTCAAATTTTAAGTATATACCTCGTTATTTATTGAAAATGCGTAAAATGTATTCCGATACTTAACATATTACTAGAGATAAATTATATGTATACTAGAAATTATAAAATAACCTAAATGATATTTAAGAATATTTATTTGTACTATATATGAATTTACATGTAGGTATAAATACGCGTAATTACTTTAAATACGCGTAATTACTTAAAATACGTGAAATGTGCTAAAATAATACTAAATACTTAAAGAAAATTCATAATTAATTAATAAAAAAATCAAGAAAAATCAGGAAAAATCAAGAATGATCCAAATCAGGTCGTAATAGGTTAGAATCCACAAAATAAAAATTAATCAATTAAAATTAGACAACACAAAAGCCAAAAATCAAGAAAATTGGACAAAGTCATGTCTAATTAATGAACAATAATTACACTAAAGCTCTATAAATAGCAAGAAAAATTCAAAAGCTCAATTGGACAGTTAGAAATCAGAGAAAATTAGGGAGAGGCGAAAATTGAGAGAAAAACCAAAGAAAAAAAAATAAAAGGAAAACTGTATAGTTAAGGCTACAAAGGAGAACCCAAACCCGACGGGCATCACCACCACACGGTGGTGGCAGCGCCCAAGCCGGCCGACGGTGGCTGGAGCCACCCAGATTGGTGAGTTCGATTTCCAGCCCGATTCTTGTGTAATTTTGTAAAAATAGTAAATAGTTTTATAAAATTATGAAACTTGTTATTCTGAGGTTTTATTATATGTAGATTTAGGAAAAAATAGTGATTTAGTTTAATCACGTCTGAAAATATAGGATCCTTAAGAAATCGTGCAAAACCGAGCATGATTAGAACAGAAAATAAATAGGCTTAGGAGTGTAGTTTGGAGCTAATTTTTTTTTCTGTAGGATGCTCATGTGACATTAAGACTCGAGCATGTTTAGGACTTAGAAATCTAACTAAAACCTAATTTAGAAATTAATGCGGAAACTGAACCTGAACCTAACCCCAAACCTAGAATAATTGTAAAAGACTTAAGACCTAGATAATTAGGTATATTAAACCCTAAACAAAACATAACAATAAGCGTTATAGGATAAAATGAACCTATAATCGTTATATGAAAAACTGAAACCACGTTTGTGTTATAGGGATGATCGACGATGACCTGAGCAAGTCGGACCTCGAGTGAGCGAGCGAAGAGTGGAGGTAAGTTGGGATTAATACGATGCTGTATTTTGGAGGCTTAAGATTATGCTTATTTGTGCTTGCTAGATAGTTAAATGTGTGCATGTGCTTGATTATGGGTGATGCTATTATTCTGTTTATTGCTCTAGCATATATTGTATGATTTGTATGAAATGATTGATCACCCTAAACTGGGCTTAATCAAATATATGACCAGTAATCACAATCGGCATGTATGGCAACCCATTAGGGGAACTTAGACTCTCCGGCCAAATACCGACCCCTTCGAAAGGGATAGCGCAGGATTGCAATTGGTCCCTTCTTCATCCTTATCCGAACTAAGTGACAGGAGAGGAGGTCGAGGCGAGGGTAAAGTCAATGGTTCGAAGGTAGTAGCGGGAGGAGCGAGGTCTCAATTACACAAGCTTGGGTTTGGTCGTGAGCTGTTGCATTAATGGCAACTCTTCAACTCGGATTAGAGTGGACGTAATTTCTCTAATCTCACGACGAGCCAGACAACGTCGTACGATGGCATTTGCTTGCACATGCATTGCACCTAATAAGTTGATTGAAAACCTTATTGTGTTTGTGGTATAGTTTTAAGTCCTTCATCTTAACTTACTGAGCTGTAGTTGATCACATTACTATAGACATCGTGCAGGTGCTGGCTAAGAAGCGGTAAACAACTACTCTGAAGCTAGCAACTGTTGGATCCTAGGGAGTGAAGAAAAATATTGAAGAATCAACACATATGCTATTACTTTTCATTTTTTTATTAATGTAACAACTAAATTATAATGATTATATATAACTTTTCTCACTTTCTTAGGTAATAAATTACAAACTGTTTACTTCAAAGCGGGTTAGTCGTGGACGCCTTGTGTAGATCAGGTCTAAGATAGCGGTTGTAAGGCCAACTTCTATTTTAGGATAGTTTACACCGCGAGGCTGTTATAACTCTGCCGCTTCGGGGCATGACAATATATAGTACAAATAAATATTCCTAAATATTATTTAGGTTATTTTATGATTTTTAGTATACATATAATTTATCTCTAACGATTCCTTAATTATCGGAATGCATTTTACGTATTTTCGATAAATAACGAATTATATACTTAAAATTTGAAATTTTTATATTCTTTTATTTTATTACTTATTTTTTTAAATTCAAACTCATGGGATCATTTTACTAATATTTTTAGTTTTACTTTATAATTTAAGCTCGATCGGGTCTTTCAACCAATCAAAACCTTGAATGGCTAGTTGTAGAGCTTACAGATTTGCTGCTTTAGATTGTATTTGTATATATTGTGGCAATGATTGAACACTTTAAATTGAATCTAATTAAATATATGACTTAAAATTCTAAATCGAATATGCATAATAACCCATTAAGGGAAACTTAGGGTTTTCTTGCCAAATATCGACCCATTTGAAAGGAATAGTGCTGGATAGCATAATTGGTCTTTTTTTTTTTATCTTTAGTTGAACTAAGTAATAAGTAAGAAGGTTACATCAAATGTGAAGTTAATGGTTCGAAGGTAATCACTAGAGGAGTAGTGTCTTTATTACATAAGATTAGGTTTGGTCATAAATTGTTATATTAATGGAAACTCCTTAACTTAGATTAAAGTGGATGCAAATTTTCTAATCTTACAATGGATTAGACAATATTAGGCGATGTCACTTGTTTGAGTATGCATTGCACCTAATAATTTGGTTAATAACCCTATTTGCGTTTGCTGTATGGTTTTAAGTCTTCATTCTAACTCACTGAGTTATGGTTGCTCACATCCTTATAATACTTTATTGTAGGTGCTAGTTAGGAAGCGACTATATAACTATCCAAAAACTATTAACTGTTGAATCTTGGGGAGTGAAGATATAAATTAAAGACCGGATGCATTCTCAATTATAAATTACTCTTTAAAGCTTTTAGTATTAATTTACAAATTACTTAAGTAATTAGGATTAAGTTGCTAAATCTTGTAAAGATACTTAGGTTATTTCAATATAAGTATATATCTTTCTAAAGTTTATAAGTAAATAACATACTTAATTTATAATATGTTTACTTTAAAACGGGTTAGTTATGAACGCCTTATA
This sequence comes from Lumnitzera racemosa, assembly GCA_024138005.1. Taxonomy (NCBI): domain Eukaryota; kingdom Viridiplantae; phylum Streptophyta; class Magnoliopsida; order Myrtales; family Combretaceae; genus Lumnitzera; species Lumnitzera racemosa. The sequence goes on along the minus strand of JAMXBC010000012.1, from coordinate 47,433,919 downwards.
TAAATGAAGTCTAAGATAACGGTTGTATGGTCAGCTTTTATCTTAAAATGATTTTTATAGCGAGACTGTTATGACTCTATAACTTCGGGGTGTGATAAATCTTACAAAAAAATTTAAGCTAAAAACTATATCGTTTATCCTTTCTAAAATTAGTTTGAAAATTCACTTAGAACGGCTTGTTTCTTAAGGGCGATGTATAAGACATGCATATTTCTAAGATGGTTTGCTATTTTTAACAATTTATAAAAAAACAAATAAAAATTGACTCATTGTCATTGCAAGATTTGGTCACTAAGCACCACCAAAGGTGTGTTAGCCACTTTACACGTTGCTTTTGGAGCCTAGAGGTGGTGGCTACTCATTTCTAGGTGATTGTTTGTCTGGTGTTCTATATATGCCTAAATTCGTCACTATTTTTTATTATTTGTCCTAATTTCTACCATAACCCTTAGTTTTCCTCAATGAAATTTTCATAAGCTCCTAATCTCACCAAAGAATGTAATTAAGGAAGGTTTAAGAGTTTTATAGATGGTTTGGATAGTGAAAATTTTGCCTAAGTATCACTTGGCTCTAAAATCAAGTTCAAAACTATGTGCCAACATCACTCATTGCCTTTGTTTTAAAATTTAATATCATGAGTGCCCATAGTTTATTTCCTTTGGTTTATAAAAACCATGCCTTAGTTTTAGATCAAAACTAACTTAAATATTTTATTAATTTGATTATTTTATATTAAACTCATATAAGTGCAAACTTCTATAAGGAGGTTTCTAAGCTTTTACAAGACTCCATTCCAAATCATTTTTCCTTCCTTATTTATATGTATTTAATATATAAAATATTATTGGTTAAGCATATATTAACTTTAAATAATATTCTAGGCTTAGTCATAAGCTTTACTATTTACATGACTTTTAGTTCCAATTAGCTCAAGACTTTGTTCAATTATTTCACGTATGTGCATTATTTTAGTGATCCAACTTTAACGATTAACTTCTTTTAATTTTTGTGGTACAGTTATGAAGTTTTACTTGATTCCATCGATGTTGCTCAACGCCCTAAACTCAAGAGATTCGAAACCCTGGAATATTATACTATCTTTCCTTTTTTTCCTTTAACATTTGTATCTCATGCCAAACACAAAAGAAAACCTTATTTCTTTATTGCTTCTCTTCACGTTGAAACAAACAAAGAAAACACAAATTACTATACTTAATAGACAAATTAAAAACTAAGAAATTGATTTTTAGAATCAAATTCGTATTTTGTTCTTTGAGATAATACAAATTTGAAATCTTAGTTATCCAGAAAGAAAAAAAAAAAAAAATTGGAGAGAGAGAGAGAGCACAATTCTTAGGGACAAGAAGAATATGTGTGTTTTGTTTGAAAAGTAAAGTTATCTAGTAATGGGTTTAGGTTTCCTTTAATAAGCCTATTACTGGACTCAGCTCCATTTTAATTTGAGTAAAATTGAGGTGGAGCTTGATTTAATTATCGATGAAATTGAATTCGAATAGAAATACGAATGACATAGATACGACAATTCCTGAGCATGTAAAATACAACAATTCCTCAACATGTAAAATCACGGCACGTCGAGAACAACTTTCAAAGGTCCACATGATTCATGACACTTTTTGTACTTTTTCCATCATTACAGTAAGCATTACTGCAGTAAAAAGCATTGATGCGTTTTTGTAATCACAATTTTTTAAATTAGTTTTAAATAATATTTTAAAATATTAATCTTAAAAGATGCAATACTTTCTCCCAAACCAAAGTAGTTAGGCACTTATGCCGTTCGCAAGAAGAGTGTAAAAGCTAATCAATGATATTTGTATATATTTTTTTAATAGATAACACATTTGTGTGTCTATCTTCAATTTCCAAATGTTTATTGTGCATGAAAAAGAAAAGAAAAATTGAAAGAACATTCCAGACGTTTGTTTATCGGCATGTATATAATCATTATATTTAGTTGGAAAAAAGAAAACGTAAAATAAAATAATAATCTATATATTTCAAATTTATGTACTTTCATTAAATTTGCATTAATTAATAAATAATCCAACTGGGGAAAGAGGTGTATCAAATCCACTGCAGCAGTCTTCAACACTTAAATTACCAAAATTGCATGCTAATTCATAATATAAAAAGCCAGCAAAGCAAAACCCCCAAAGAAAAACCCTAGAAAACCAAAACCTCAATATCCCATCTTCTCTCTCTCCTCACTCAAGGTACACCAGAGCAATTAGTGATGGCGATGCGGCTTTACTCGCTCCGTTTCCGGCGATTCTTGTCATCCATCTCCAGCCTGCAGCGATCACTCCCTCCAACAACTATCTCATCTTCCTCCCCTGCACCCGTGTTCTCATCATTACCGTCTTGTCCTGCTGCTCCGATAGCACAATATCGGCTTTTCAGATCTTCAGCGGCATGGATGATGTCAAGATCGAATTTTAAAAGCAATTTCGATGATGTAGATAAGATTGATCCTGATACGATACTGTTTGAAGGATGCGACTATAATCACTGGCTCATAACAATGGATTTCCCAAAGGACCCAAGGCCAACTCCTGAAGAAATGGTCCGCACTTATGAGGAGACATGCGCTAAAGGACTCAATATAAGGTATACTTCTAATTGTGTAATCGTTGAAGTAACAGCCTGATAGAGCCTGTGGAATGATGTTTTAGGACTTAGGAGATATGACAGAATCAGGACTGTCATTCAGATGCTTGGAACGTGATTCGATTGACATTAAATGAATTCATGGTATTTGTTTGTGTGGTTGTTTGTATAGTGGGATATACCCTTCAGCTGTAATTGCTTTCTCCAGTTTACAAATGGAGAAACAAATTTTCTGATTTTATCTAAAAGAAATAGGTTCATGTAATGTACAGAATGATACAACTCTAAATGTTGCTTAGAAGTTATTTTCTTATCATGTTCAGTAAGCTATGTAAACTTGAACTTATCTTGGTTTGCAAATTGAAATCTGTTCCTTGACTCGTTGTGTAATCTATGAGATATTAATGAGGTGCTTGCGCTACTGCTACGTGCCCTTTCTTTCACTTTCTCTAATGTGCGCAGTGGAACCCAGGTAGCTCCGGGGTAGAGGGAGGATTTGATTAAAATATGATGTAATTAATTAAAATCGTGCATAGGTTCCTTTCCTGTTTCATTAGGTGCAAGGATCTTACTGAAAACTGAACGATGAAAACCTAAGATACTTTTTATCATGCATCACTCTAGCTGGGTTTACATGTTCATTGTTTGACTCCCCACTTATGAAACTGGTTAATGTGCTCATGATACTTGATGATTAGCGTCTAATTAGGTTGGAAATGAGAAGAGCATAGCTTGAGCTGATATTCAAATAGCTTGAGCTTGTCTTAAATCCGCTCATTTTTTCTGGAAAAGGTTGGTTGATCTTTAGTCAAACTTGAATCAGAGCTCAATTTCAAACTGAATGTGATTAAGCTTGAGCCAAACTTAAATTTGAACGGAGCTATCTTTGGGTGAAGAGCCCATTGAATTTGTGTTTCAAGCTTGATCTGTAAGCTGTATGAATAGCTTGCATTAAGTTAAAGCTCAATTCATTTGAAGTTGACAAACTTGGGTAAACATCAACTTGAGCTAAGAGCAGTTTGCTAATTGTTGTGATAACCTCTAATAATGAATGTTTTTACTTAGTACCCATTAATTGCTGTACCTTTTTCGCAAAAGGTTGTTTTTGAGGATTTAAAGAACTGACGAAAGGCTTTTTATTTCTTTTTTGCCTCCTGGCAAGTGGGTTTATGCGAGTTACGCTAATTGATTCTATGATTTCAGCATGGAAGAAGCAAAAAAGAGAATTTATGCATGTAGCACAACCACGTACCAGGGTTTCCAGGCTCTGATGACTGAAGCAGAGTCTGAGCAATTCAGGGGTAAGTATCAATTAATTTTAAATGTAACTAAATCAACTGTTGTAGTACTTTTGTTCTCAAGAAACTGTACTTTGGACAGGCCTGCCTGGAGTTGTCTTCATACTGCCGGATTCTTACATTGATCCCCAAAACAAGGAGTATGGAGGTCTGAATTTTTTATCTAATCGATATTATGATCGTATTCAAAATTAACCAATGCATCTTTTGAACTCTTGTAGCATGTTTTTATACCAATCTGTACACTTTAATGTTCTTAGCCAGCATTTATTCTTGCTGATCTTGTAAAATTTTTAAGGTGACAAGTACGAAAATGGCGTCATAACACCAAGACCACCTCCTGTTCAGTATGGGAGGCCAAGCAGAAATCGTGATCGAAATAGAAACTATGATCAACCAAGATATGATGGGCAAGCTGGGCAAGGGCAATACAGACAGGCTAACCCACAGTATAGTCAACAGGGGTCTGTGCAACGAGATGGAAGGAGCTATGGAGCACCCCAACAGGGCTATCCTCCTCAACAAAATTATCCACCACAACAGAATTATCCACCTCAACAGAATTACCCATCCCAACAAAGTTATGCACATCAACAGCCTTTCACTCAACAGAATTATGTTGCACCTGTGCAAGGTGAAAAAAATACTATGCCAGGAAACAACATCGATTATGCCTCAAGGGGTAGGGAGCCATACCAAGGCAATTTTAATCCAGGTCAGCAAAATAATTACTACAGTCAAGAGAGAAGGAACATGCCACAAAGTGATAGATGGAATCATCAACCTCCTGCGCAAAACGATTTTAGGGGTGAAAATGGGAATTATGCTCCTGCACCTGGTGGACAGTATGGGCCAGGTCCATCCAGGTTCCAAAATCAAGGAAATTTTGGAGCATATGGTCAAGTGATGGGTTCCAACTATGGACAGGATAATATGGGCTATGCACATAACCAAGGGTCCCCACGGGCAGACCAGGGGGGGGACCAGGGGAACATGCAGGGAGAACAGATGAGTTATGGCCCCATGGGACATATGGGCACAAATCAAGTAAGACATTTACAAAATTCATAGTTATTAATAAGGAAAATTTTGAGATGGAACTCATCTCGTATTACTATATAAGAACTTTACAACTGCATCTGACATTGCGAATTAATCAAATGTTATATTTTTCTTGCCGCAGTTGAAGCTTATAGTGCATTTCTTGAATCTCATGTAATATCAGCCTAAAAATTTCTTCAGTGGAAGCAACTTAGGATGATTATGGACATCTTTAACTTTTCAGGCTTTTAACCAAAATGTGATGTTTGCACTTGCAGGGGAGATAATCGGTTGGTCTCTCACAGCTATTAGAGAATAATGCTTGTTTCGTGCATGCTTTTAAGAGGATAGTGGACAGGTGGTGCATATCGAGTAATACAGGGTTTAGATGTGATGAATAGTTGTATATTTTTTTTTTTCCTGTTATTGCATAAGCATGTGGTCCTTGAATTGAAGCTAGGGACTTCTTTTAAGAGTGCAAACTGGGAGACCTTTTATGGAGTCTTGGTGTTTTATGTTTTCACCACGTACTCGCGATTTCTTTGCTGTCTAGACCATTCTCTATGTGGCAAAAAGAAACAGGTTTCGGGTTTCGGTGCCATGCCATGTTATTATATATTAGCTTATTAAAACATCTTAAGATGATTGAGGAAGAAAAAAATGACAATCTTAAGCTATTTTGTTCCAGAATTCCCCACACAACCCCCCCCCCCCCCCCCCCCCCCCCCCCCCCCCCCCCTCTTTTCCTCCTTGTTTAACTTCAATTTTGCATAGGATTTATTAACTATTTAATATATTGAAAGAGGCTATGCGGCTCTTTTCTGAATGCATGGTTAAATTTAATCTCCCGTGTAAAAAGGACGACGCTCCTTGTTGCTACGATACTGCCCTTGCAGATTTTGCTCGCTCGCTTTATGGAGTCCTTTGATGAAACTCGATCTGCTTTCCTTTTGATTATATTGAGAAGCATGGATAAAGACACGGTTTTGCTTATGGGTGGTTTCTGTCTACCTATATTATTTACTAAGTTCAAGCCTTTCATCTCTATTTTTTGAATTTTGTCTGATTAGAGATATACAATTGTTACATCTGATCTTTGATGGTAGCATGTCATCATATAATGATTTGTGATTTTCATTTAATTTGTTATTTTACAATTTATAGCAGAATATTTTTTTTGCTCGTTTAGATGATTTCATCTACAGTTAGTTTCAGAATCAATAACTTAAACCTTGACTGTAATTTGTACGAAACATTGTCTCAGCGATTTGTTTTCTTTAGAAACCTACGGCCTTTAACTAATGATACCATATGTAATCTATTTAGTCCATTCCCTGCTCCTAATAAATCATTTTTTTCCCCTTTAAATTGATTTTAAAGTCTAGGATTTGGAGTATTTATAGGAAGATAAATTTCTTCTTATAAATTTAGTTATTTTTTCTTCTAACATAGATAAATTACAAATATACTTTTTTGTGTGTTTAGTGTATTTATCTTTGAAAATTGGTGTTTGAACCCTAAATCTTCAAAAGAGATGCTTTTGGAACTCTGCATACAATTTTAAGAAAAATTATCAAAATAAATAAAATATTCCAGAACTAAAAATGAAGGATAAGAGTTCTCTCTTTATTTTGTGAATGCACTTTGTATTTGCTCCATTTGCACTTAATTTGTGTCTTATAAAATTGTGCATTATTCAAATCGTAAATCATTGGCAGTGTACTTTTAGGTCGCTACAGGACAATTTTACCCTTGATAAAATAATTAAAAAAGAAATACATTAAGTCTTCCGAAAACAGAAAAAACAAATGAGAATCCTCTATTTTCTATTCCGATGTTATGCAATTTGTTTTCATTTTAGTATTTTTATTTTTTGTGATCGCTTTATCCGAGAGGAGAATAATAAGGTGCATACACTGAATTAAGATATTATGCGTAAAAATATATTTATTATATATAACCCATAATATAACATAAATAAAATTAAGAAATATATGTATATGTTTCTTACATTTTACACACAATGTGCGTGTGTGTATATGTATGTATTGTCCCAGCTCCACAAAAGAGACGATTTGTACCTTAGAATGATGAGATGAGCAAGGGGCTTACGAAAATCAAGCTTACTTTGATACCGATGTACGTGACTCATCATGGCTCACTAGCTAGTAGCTACAGGTTTGTACCGTAAGTAGATTATACGAGTGGATACTGATTAGTTGGTGCAGTCTCAACCTGAAATCTACACAAGTATTTAAGAGATGCAGACTTTCAAGTGTCAGCGGAGACTTTATTTTCATCTGCTGTTTGTATATTTGTATTTGGATTTGTACTTGGACAGACTGAATAATCTATGAATGAAGGTCTTCTTATTAATCTTTAGTTGTGTTCTTAACCTTTTCATTTTAGCTTTTAGTATATCCAATGCTTATCGATGAGTAGTTTTGGGATTGCGACACTTGTTGATGGGTTGTCCATAAGTGACTGTGTTGAGGAGTATGTTACTGTTGGCGTCATGGTTAAGGATTTTGGCTTTAAGGAGGGTAAATGCTGAGGAGTTTGTTCTTCATATTCTTTGCGGATTTTTTTTTTTTCAGTTTAAATGATGTTATTTTTTATATTTAAAGAAGCAAGTGTTGTATAATTTGGTTGAATAGAAATGTATCTTTTGTTACAGAATTTTATGAGGTCAATCATTTTAAGATAACTAACTAAAATCATGTCTTCAAGATAAAATTTTAGTCCAATTACTCGAAATCGTGTGTTGAAGTCAAGATTTATATGGGAATTTCAAATCATAGCTTTTAAACAAACGCATTTCATGTGTCATATTCCTTGTATTACTTTTGACAGGACCATATTTTAGGCATATTTCTTTTAAGTTGTTTTATTTTTTTCATTTTCTCACATTAGTAACTAATATTCTTTGAAATTTCGGGATATTGAAGAAATAGATATATGGCATTTTTTAAGGGGATGGAAAACAACGAAAATTCTAATAAAATTTAGGGAAAACAATATTTTTATTTCTAGTTGAATCTTAATTTTTTATTTGAGTTATTAATGTTTGCATGTTTTTTTTTTTTTTTCATTAAATCCAATACATTGATTTACGATTAGATTAGGCGATGTGGCTTTATGGATACTAACATGGTATCCAACAATCACACAAATAGGGTGGGTTATAATAGTGGAATCGTTAGAAAAGTAAATGAAAGTCGTTGGTTTAGCAAATTTGTTAACTACTTGAGTAGATATGACACATCAAACGGACGTTACACGATTTAAGTATCACTTTGATATGACACACAAAATAATAAATTAGGTCTACTTACATTATCACTCTATATGAATAGGTGATGTTTATAAGACTTGGGATAGATTTTATTACATTAATAAATACTTAAAATAAGAGCTGGAAAGAAGAGAGGTTTCTAAAGGAAGCAATCAAAGTGTATTTATTAATGTAATAAAATCTATCCCAAGTCTTATAAACATCACCTATTCATATAGAGTGATAATTTCGTAAATAAAATAAAATAAAATATGGTAATATTAAAAAGAATGGCAAAGTATTTAGGCTTGGGAGCTAATGAGGTGATGAGCTCATTTGGACATTTGATGATCTAATGACTTACAGTCGAATTGACAAAATGATCTGGGTTAATCTGATGACGTGACTTAGGGTCGACCTAATGACCTTACCTAGTGTCAAGTAGGTCTTTGTATGAGTTCACTAGTAGGTCTTCGTAAGAAGATTTCAAGAGTAGGTCTTCACAAGATGAACTCAAAGGCAGGTTCTCGTGGCATGAATAGCCCTTGAGTGGGCCTCCATATGAGAGGCTTAGAAGTAGGTCTTCTTATGAAGAGCTCATGAACATATCTTTACTATGACTTGAAACCTAAAATTGGTTACATCGAAGCTTATAATCGTTAGGTGGGTAATGTTAATTGGCAATTTTGAGCTTAGGCCTCCTAGGCTAACCCAACCTTTCTCCTACTTGTAATCGACCATAGCATCCAGAGCAATATGGGCTCAACCCACTAGGGTTGACCTAGTACCAATCCAAGGCAGTAAGAAGTTCACTTAACCGACTCCAAGTTAGGCTTCTGGTGCTCATTTTTCCTATAAGATCCTAATATACCAGGCTCCTAGATTAGTACGATGGATTAGGCACCTTGATCTTCAAGGGACTTTATGCTTTTCTTAGTCCCCAACTCGGATGAAGAGTTCTTTTGAGCTCATATGACCTTAGCTTTTCTGCCAGGTCGGGATTTAGACTTTTTAGAAGATGTATCTCTTGAATAAAAACACTTTTTTATTCAAGAAGATTTAGAATCAGGAAGGTGGCAACTTAAGAAGATATGTTCACAAATATATTTGCTGAAAAGACCTTAGCCTCATCCCCTATTTATAGATAGATTTATGCATCGATTTATCTCGCCCTAAAACAGGGCCCGAACCTCCAATTGATGGGCTGGCTAGCTGGGAAGTGAATCGAGCCAGGCCCTTAAGGGGGGTATGCCCAAGCTAATTTAACTAAACTAGAGGTTTAAGGGCTAATTTTGAGACCCTCGAATCGTAGGTTTTGTTTCTTGTTTTTTTGTTTTGAATTTTCCTCAATTATTATAAATAATTTTTTTTCTTTTTTCCAAATTTTCGTTAATTATTATAAATAATTCGTAGCCTTTTCGTTTGTTTTTTTTTCCTAACTAAATCTAAAACTTTATGTCGATTGTCATTTTAGTAAATTGAATTACTCTCAATTATATAAATATATATAGTATAGTATATTATATTATATATGATAGACACTTGTTTGGATTATATTATATAAATATATATATTTTAAAATTTTAGAGTTGTTGCCTCCCTAAATCGGCAGGTCAAATCCTTAGTTCGAGACTTGACCAACCTACCCAGTTCTCTATGTTGAATCGCTTAGCCCTTTAAGATTCGCTTATATGATGGTTGGGTTAAGTCAGCTCATGATTGGGTCGAATCTGTTTACGGTTTGGAATTGTTTTTTACATAAATTTATTCATAGGGATGAAGCCCTTAAGTATGATTACTTTTTGATTGATATCATCATTACTCTGCCAAATTATCTCTACAATACTAACTTGAGTATCAGAATACTCGTATTGGAGTAGAGCCTACAAATTATGTTCAGACTGTTGAAGATCAAGCCCGAACAACTCATTTTTCATGTCAAGTTAAAGTTTGTAGTTAACTGATACTTTGAAGTTTATCATTAGGGATAAAGGAATCAAGAAAGGAATGATAAGGAGTGACAATCTAATTGGTTTAAATAATAATAATTCATATCATTAAATGATATAATCATATATATAGTAACAAAGTAAAATAATAAAAAAAATATATATAAACTTATGAAATTACGTCACTTTTCGTTCTCTAACGGAAAAACTAGTAGCGTTTTAAGGGGAAAAAAAAGAAGACTTATTTATAAGTTTTTGTAAGCATTACTCAAATAGAAATATATATATATATATATATATATGTTTTTAGATTAAAATAGAAAAACAATGAATCGCTAGGATTAAAAATGTACATTTCTTCAAAGTTTAAAATAAAAGTTGCTATGCACACGGATCTAAGACTAGCTAATTTTCTTTTAATAGGGGGATGGATCTGATAATTTGTATGCTTTGAGGGAAAAATAAAGTAAGAAAGAAAAACAAATGATATCCATGAGGAGCTACGTTACTAAATTAAGTCTGATAAAAATGATGGGACGACGGTTTGCTATGATGACGTGGAAACAGTTTGTAAGCATGAAAGGTTTCCCGCCATTTACGTTGCTGGAAGTATCTGCGTCGGAGTGCCATTTGACCGTTTCTTCTTTCAGAAATGCGTGTGACGTTGGAAAAGAAAAAAAAAAAAAAAGAGAAAAAATGCATGGTCTTCTTCATCGTTCTCATCCTCTCCATCTTCGTCTTCTTTTCCATTACATCTCTTCGCGATCCCACATTCGATCCTGGCTTCCTCCTCTCTCTTCCCCGTTTGGTAATTCATTTACCTCCTTTCTTCTTTTCAGCGTTTTCCATGAACAATGATGCTTGTTTGGGATATCGACAATATTGCATGGGATATCTACACCTGCAGTGAGAATCTTATGAACTTAAATAGTTAATTCAATATATATATATAATATGCATATGCTTGTTTTCCCATTTGACTCTTTCATCAGCGTTGGTATTACGTTTAGCTCAACAATAATTGTTTGGATATGGATATACACCTTCTTGGCACTTTGAGTAAGATTTCTAAATTGCTAGTTCATCAGCGCTACTCGGGCATTGTGCAACTTCATTTAGACATATGTAGAATAAAGAGCAAGAGTTGATCCAAGTATTCAATGAACAAACTCTTTCATCTGAACTGTAGATGTAATACAACGGGTGTAATGTGTTTGTTTTGATATGTTGCTCAGTCTATTTTCTTTTCCTTTTGTTTCTTTGCTAATTTCAGCAGGAGGGTGCGTGTGGATCGATTAGTAGGGATTGGCTTCTACATATTTATAACCACATCAAGGAAGTAATACTTCTTTACAAGGGGAGGAAAAGGATTTCTGATTAAGATACCTGTCCTGAATTAACAACCAGGCAAATTGATTCCGAGAAGATACCGGATTTTGTTTTTTTTTTTTTGTTTTTTTTGTTTTTATTTTTAGAAACATTTGGTCTTGATTTCATTGCGGGAATCATAATGGGTATTGAGAAGGAGAGTTCAGTAGATAATCAAGGCAAAGAGGTGAAGGATGCAGGTGAACGTGTTTTCTTGCATGGTGAATTGGATATGTGGATATTGGAAGCTAAATCTCTCCCAAACATGGACTTAGCAACTGAAAGGATGAGGCAATGTTTTTCTGTCTTTGGGCCTTTCGCAGCTCCATGTACTAACGGTCTCAGGAAGCATCCAGGCAACCACCATTCAATCATTACTAGTGATCCTTATGTATCTGTTTGCCTTGCTGGAGCTACTATTGCCAGAACTCGAGTGATCCCCAATTGCGAAAACCCTTCGTGGGATGAACATTTTTGTGTTCCGGTTGCACATCCAGTGGTGAAAGTGGAATTTCATGTCAAGGATAATGATGTTTTCGGGGCTGAACTTATTGGCGTGGTGGAGATACCCGTAGAGAAAGTCCTATCTGGCAATGTAATTAATGATTGGTTTCCTGTCTTAGGCCATTATGGAACCCCCTTAAAACCATACCCCGAGTTACACATTTCTATCCAGTACAAGCCTGTTGGACAAAACCATTTGTACAAAGATGGTATAGGGGCAGGGCCAGAGTACTTGGGAATTCCAAATACCTACTTTCCTCTTCGCAAAGGTAGTAGCGTCACTCTTTATCAAGATGCTCATGTACCAGACAACATGCTCCCTGAAATTTTGCTTGACGATGGGAATATCTATCTGCAAGGCAAGTGCTGGGAAGACATATGCCATGCTATCTTGGAGGCTCACCACCTGATATACATTGTTGGGTGGTCAATATACCATAAGGTAAAACTGGTGCGAGAACCAAAAGGACCATTACCTAATGGAGGAGAGCTTTCTCTTGGAGAGTTACTAAAGTATAAATCTCAGGAAGGGGTCCGTGTGATGATCTTGGTTTGGGATGATAAGACTTCTCATGATAAATTTCTTTTGAAAACGGTAATGTTCCCGAGACTTCTTCCTTTATAACTGAGATAAGATTTTGACTTGCACCATTTATTGCATTCCTTGGAACCTACATCAAATTAGTATCTGAATAATAATAGTTAAGAATGCTCTATTCTATTATATATTACTATCATTTACCATGACTCTCATAATTAGGTCTTAGATTTTTTTCCCCCCTCAACTTCTAGGTATATACCAATTATATCCATTAGTCATGCTGCTATAATTCTACCAACATGAGTCTGAAGCCTTGCCGCCATTCTCATGGGATGAAGCAAAATAAGTTCCTTGCAAATTTTTAATAAGTTTGAAACTAATTAGGGCTGTCGTGACAGGATGGAGTCATGCAAACCCATGATGAAGAAACTAAGAAATTTTTCCGGCACTCTAGTGTCCATTGTGTGCTTGCTCCTCGTTATGCCAGCAACAAGCTTAGTATTTTTAAGCAACAGGTATAAAAAGGGTTTGGTTCTAGACTTGATTTCAAAATAACATGTACTGAGGCTTTTCTTTTCATTCATCAGTCTCTGGTGCTGTTTCGTCTTAGGTTGAGAATTTTTGAAGTTGATCGATTCAGGCAGAGTTGCATTTTCTATTTTGTTAACTTATTTATATGGATCTTTGTAGTTCAGGTTGTGGGGACCCTTTACACACATCACCAAAAGTGTGTGCTAGTTGACACCCAAGCTTCTGGAAACAATAGAAAAGTAACAGCTTTTATAGGAGGATTGGATTTGTGTGATGGACGATACGACACTCCAGAGCACAGGATTTTTAGGGATCTTGACAGTGTCTTCAAAAACGATTTCCACAATCCTACATTCACAGTAAGTGGCTTCTAGAAACCTCAATACTATGACTGATTGTCTCCAAGTTTGCTGGGAAAGTTCTGCCTGTCTCATATAAATATGGTGACCGTGTTGTGGTGCACTCATTATTTCCATCTTTTGCAATACAATTACATGGATACAGAATAAACATGCATCTGCATTGATTTTGGACATAGAAGTTTAGGTTACCTGCAGAAATCAGTCATTTCACATAATGCCTTATTCTTTTCAGGGACAGCATTGCTCTTCATTGCACATATACATAATGCCTTATTCTTTTAACAGGAAGCATTGCTCTTCTATGTGCATTTCATGCAGTCTAGATTTCTTATTTCCAGAAAAAGGATAATGGAGTGTAGTTTCTCTAAATACGTGACATAGCTTGCATTCTATAGAGTAACTGACAATAGTAGTATCATCGATGGTATTTTTCCAGTCTACTGCTAATGGTCCGAGGCAACCATGGCACGATTTACATTGCAAAATTGAGGGTCCAGCTGCATATGATATATTAAAAAATTTTGAGCAAAGATGGAAAAAGGCAACAAAATGGCGCAACTTCAAGTTGAAGAGAGTTGCAAGCTATTGGCATGAGGATGCTTTGATTAGGCTGGACAGAATCTCATGGATACTCTCTCCTTCATCAGATCCTGAAAGTGACAAATTTATACGTGTTAGGGATGAGAATGATCCTGAGAATTGGCATGTTCAGGTGAGTAAATGAGGAACAAAAATTAGAATATGAAAATTCTGTACTCCAAATTCCAAAAATATGTTATGATTGTTCTAACTAGTATCGTGACCATCTTATCTAAGAGTTTAAGCTTGTAGATATGGTGTAGAACATTATATTTATTATTTAACAATGATCACAACTTTCTTTTTGAAGGTTTTCCGGTCAATTGATTCTGGATCAGTAAAGGGATTTCCAAAAAGTGTTCAAGAAGCTGAACGCCGGGTGAGAATAAGGTTCCCACAGAGATCACCATATTTTAGTGAAAATGTGTAGTTATCAGCCAATGCAGCAGTTGAGATAGACTGTCATCGCAGGCTTCATAAAACGTTTATGTTTCCATTTCTTCCATGAGGATAATGAATTTTATGTTTGAGAAACAATAACATCATTCAGCCTAATAAAAGATATGAAAGACAAAAAAGATTGGCAAATGTCAACGAATTGCATTGAAATATCCAATTCTTTTTTGTACAAAAGTTTTCCCTAGGAGTTTTGTTGCAAAAAGCAACTTTGAAACCTGTGCTTAAAATGTCCCATTCATCCTCTTTGGCTTCTGCAGAATCTTATCTGTGGAAAAAATTTGAAAGTCGATAAAAGCATCCACACCGCATATGTGAAAGCAATAAGATCGGCGCAACATTTCATATACATAGAGAATCAGTATTTCCTTGGTTCATCTTTCTGTTGGTTATCACACCGAAATGCAGGTACAGCCAATTCCAATTTTCTATTACATGCAATGGACTTGTACCACTTAGCTATTTTTCATGATGATTTATCATTTTCTGCATCAATTCTCACTCCCTACAGCATAAAGGAGTTCCAGAGAAGGGTCTTTTCATTAGTGTATTCAGGTAGTATATTCAACATGGTGCTCATAAGTTGACTGGCCTTATCAGGCTAGCAGCTAGCATTTGATATATGAAAGAATGGTTTGATTATCAGGCTATCACCTTTCAAAGAGAACTTACGTTTAGAGAAACAGCTTCTTGGCCTGATGATTAGTCATACATCAAGGATTCATCATAAATTTTTGAAGGATACCCACGTGATTGTTTTGTCTGTTAAAATACGTGGATTACCATTTTGAACAGATCCATGTTCAGTAATGGCTGCGCATCCAACCCTGCAAATTGAATGTGTAAGGATCAAAGTTGGATACGTGGCTGGTGTATTGCAGTTAGATAGGAGGAAGAATAGAGAATCGGGGAGGAAGAAGATAGAGGGAAGATGAGAAAGATAGGAGTGGAGTGGAGATTTCTCATTGATTACATCTTGATGCCAAGGATTGCATTTCCTATTCTCAGGAATCCATGATGACTATCATCAAAAAGGAATAACGAGAATTGTAAAAGTAACAAACAGCTAATTATTATATAGGACCCCAAGCATTGAGTTTTAACCTTTTCACGTGGAATTTTCTAAACTTAAATTTGAATTTATTTTGTGTTAGGGAATCTTAATATGAGAATAAAGCAAGGTCCTTTTGATCTAATTTCCAATCTCCACTATAAATGAAAGTGAACTCCCACTAGACCTAATTGAACTTACCAATCCATTCTTGGATTAGCCTTGAATTTGGTTTCTTAATGGTTGCATCTCCAAGGGTAAGATTAATGCTTTCACATGGGGATTTTTCTTTCAACTTATTATGCAGGTGCAAACAACTTGGTCCCAATTGAATTGGCACTGAAAATAGCCCAAAAGATTAGTGTAAATGAGCATTTCTGTGTATATGTAGTTCTGCCTATGTGGCCAGAGGGTGCACCTGGAAGTGCTCCTGTGCAGGAAATTCTGTATTGGCAGGTCAGAACTATTTCCCACCTCATGCTTCTTCACTTAATTTCTTTTCATCTCAGCATGATCTTACTGGGAATAAAGGATAAAATAGAATCAACACTTCTTCTCAGTGGGGATAATGCCTGCTTCACCTATTCAATATGGAATCATTTTCCTTATTTCATATTAATATTTTCCATGGGTACTAACCATCACCTCCAAGAGCAGCCACTACTCTTGTTTTCCATCACCACTTATTGCTAAAAGCCTCTAGAATCTACACTCTCTTGAGATTAATATAATGCTATGTGTCAATTGCAGAACTTTGATTGCAACAGATGTTGGGAAAGTCTAGAAAAGTTTTTCACAAAACGAACGCACTCTTATATGGAAAATTTTGTCGTGAAATAAATTCAACTTTAGGCATTATTCCAATGTCATAAATTCAATTTTGGTCAAATGACTATACTTATATCCCAAGATAAGTCATTTATTGAGCAAATATATCTGTCCCAGTTAAATGAATTATTGGAGGCAGTGTTTTTTGGTTACTTTTTCTTATATTGCATTCTTCTTGTGGTTCCTTGGAATTTCACTTGTTTTAGCATTTTTATAAGCGTGATCTTTACCTGATAACTCAACTTGCTATGTTTGCATTGGCACCAACAGGGACAAACGATGGCCATGATGTATAAAATTGTAGCACAAGCTCTTGAAAAAGCAGGTTTATTGGACCACTACCATCCACACGATTATTTGAACTTCTATTGCCTTGGAAAGCGAGAGGCATTCTCTTCAGAAAAATCTCCTCAAACAAATCAGCAAAATGAAAATGGTCCACAGGTATGCTCCTTCTTCATGATTGTATCTCTATTACTATTATTACTATTGTTATTGTCAAATGATAAATATAATGATCTGCATCAAATTTAAGCTTTCAGAACAGCTAGTTTTGGTACCAGTCTTTACATGGTATAGAGTATAGGGTCCTAGGTTTAAAACCTTGTATCGTTAGTCAACCCCTATATAGTTAAGTTGTCCACTTATTGGGCCTTAGTCAAAATTTCGCCAGCAAGGAGGGGAGGGTAGGGGTTGGGTAGGGGTAGGGAAGGGGTGGTTGTGGTACCAGTCTTTACAACTATAGGGATTGGGTAAAAGCTTTTTTCTCAGCTACTTGAAACAACCTGCATTGGTGTTCTTTTGCTCCCTATTCATAAGAAACTCTTGGAACATGTGAAATCAAATGCAGATATTATGCGGAAGTAAGTATAGTGACATTGCCTTAAGAATGATGGTAGTTTCTGTTAAGTAATATATTGGAAGCCAATAACATTTATACAGCTTTAAACTTCAAGTGGTTGTGTTGCTAAACTCAACATGATATCAAAGTGTCAAGTGTGGCACCCATTTAAAAGCTAAGCTTATACATATAGCATAGGCTTTCAGATTTACTATTTCACACTCCCCCTTTTTTTGGGTAATGATTCCTATCATCACACCATTGCTTGCCACGTGTGGCTTCCTTCTTAACTGTCAATGCTGAATTTGATAGAGCTTGATCAGATGAAGATGAGGGGGTTGTCACCATTACCCTCCTTTGAGTTTCTCCTCTTCTAACTTCTGCGAAAGCTTCTTTCAGGCTTGGGAATGGTTTCTGTCCCAACAATCGCCCTCTCACTTCATCCAATTCATTGTTCAACCCTTGCAAAAAATCAAACACTCTATCCTTTCTTGTATTTTTGCAAACTTCATTTTGCCTTCGGTACAATTCTAGTCGATATCATAAAATAGATAAAGTTCTTGCCATAATTCCATAAGAGTCTTATAATATTCTGTTACTGTCATGTTACCTTGAGATGTTAGCTGCAATTTTGATCGAAGCTCGAAGCATTGGGACGTGTTTTCCATGTCGGAATACATTTCTAATACCATGTCCCAAATCTCTTTAGCGCCTTATTGCAAAATAGATAGAGCCCTCCAATCTTACGTTCCATCGAATTCACAAGCCATGCCATTACCATGGTGTTTTCTGTCTCCCATGTGCTGAATTTATTAGGGTTACGATCAGGTGCTTGACTCGTCCCTATGAGGTATCCAAATTCCCCCCCTACTACGGATAACAAGTTTTACTGATTGATGACATTCATGAAAATTACCACTATTCAATTTGTGTTGGGTGATTTGAAGAGAATGGTCAACCCGTTAAAGCGGCTGATTCAGGTTGATTAGGGTTCATATAATTGAGACTCGTCTGGTCGCCTTCATGAAGGGTGCCGAACCTATATTTTCAATCAGGGGTTTTGATTTCCCATAAAGTATTTTCACCCATCTCTAGTGGATTGATTTATTTACATTATGTTTGGACGAATAGAAATGTGTGGATATTTAGAGAATTCTAATGAAATGGAAGGAAGATGGATGTTTGGTTGCGTTTATGCACAATAGAAAACGAAGGAAGAGGGTAGAAACCAAAGGAGGTATTTCCATTTAAGGGTCCATAAATTTTCTTTTCAAATTTAAGCAGAAACTAATGGAAAGATATCTACCAATTTCCTTCTATTTTCACTCTATATATCAAAACATCAAGAATGGCCTTATACCATGTGCAAAAAATTAAAGGAATGCCCACAAAATTTTGTTCATGTACATTAGATTGTGACATAACTGGATAGACATGAATCTCATAGGATATCAACTACTAAATAAATATCCCAACATCCAGACTTTATTCTCTTTACTCTAGTCTAAAAAAAAAAAATAGAAAAATGAAAGTAACAGAAAATAGCATGACTCTAACATATTATACTTTTCTATAATTCCACATGTATACAATCTACATCAATGAAGTTGGTAGGCCAAATCATTCTATCCCTATTTGAGTAATTTCAAATTGTATGTATTTTTTTTCTTTATCATATTTCTATTAAATCAAATTAAAAAATAAAATAGAATTTTCGTTTTGTATTATATATATATATATATCATAATTTCATTTTATTAAATTATTTAATTTATTTATAACCTCGTTATGAGGATGAGACGAACTGAGAGTGTCATATCTCTTTGGAGACTAATGACGCAAGGAGAGACTGAGGAGACTGGACAGGACACATAGTGATGGGATATTGAGGGCTCCTAGTCGAATGTTAGAGAAGGATCTTGCTAGTCTGGGAGTCCGTGACAGAAAAAAGATGAGTCATTGAAGCTGACAGTACGTAATGTGGTATCCAGTCAATTTATACTAAAATTTCCAGCAAGTTCCAATCTAGTGAGTTAGGGGTGGTAGTGAAGAAATAAAGACGAGTGAAGCTTACCTGAGTTAAAACCCGGCTGTGGAAATTCCTGATCAAAAAGCTCAGCGACCTAAAACGCATGAATTTTTTTTTTTTTTTTCCTTCAAGGAGAGAGAGATGGTCGTCTTCTAACAAACTTGGCCTTTATTAATATCACATGGGTTACCACTTCCACTAGGCACTTTAGAATATTCCACTTAATTTCCCATCATCGCCACCTCAGCTTTAAAATTTTTTGCCACATCAGCCACCGCACTTGACACCACACTGACGTGTACTAATTACTTTTCTGCTACTGTGTCATACACCCTTTTCTTTATTCAAAACATGCACCCAACTCTCACACACACGCACGCACGTTAAGTACAGCAAAGGTGGCCAGACTAAGCGCCACCCTCTCCGCCACCTTTTTCCTCTTATACACATTAACAATAGGTGCTTGAACCCATAATACAATCAGTATTTTGACTTAGTTTTATGACGGATCGCAGATTGTGTGTGAGAGAAGGGATGTGAAGGACATTCTCATGGTATGGCTTATGGGCCAGGCTGTGAATAATAAGACTGTGTAGGACATTCTTATGGGTATTGATACACCATTGCCTGCAAAACCCCTAAAAAACCAACAGAAGGTGTTAATTCAGTGAGTATACCTGCATTTGGTGTCATGTGATGCGTAGCACCTAAATTGTGCATCTTATAATTCTCCAAGAGACGGGCAGCAACCGACTGGGGCACATCCACGTAGGACCATAGCAATAAAGAGCTAAATGACCAAGCTGGTTGCAGAACTTGCGGGTGATCCGAGAAGTGTGTGTGGAGTGGCGAGCAAAGTCGGATCGAGAAGGTCGTCGCTGACTAGAGGGGCCTTGTCTGGATGAGGAGTAGTGCTGGTGTGGGTGTGGGGATGAAATCTGATCAATTGCAGGAGAACAACGATACCCCCAGTCTCCAAAGCAACCCCAACCGTGACCTCAGCCCGTGGAGGTAGAGGAAGTGGTAGAGTAATCTTTTAAGCTAAAGGAGAGTGACTATAGGGGACTTTTTAAGCTAGAAGGCCATAGCGTGCAAACCATGTGAAGAGATTGTGCCCTGTAGAGGAATTTGGAAAGCAGCAAAATTATTGCTGGCAAACGAAAGACATTTTTGGCAATGAGGAATTACAGCACTCTTTGGCCTCGTTGCCGTGGATGAAGAGTTATACAGCCACAAAATATCTGCATGTTATGCTTCAGAAAATTGAGATTTCATTTGAAATTAAATGAGCATTAGTCTGAATACTATTGTATGTAACAGAAGCAGAAGCATGTGATACGATAATGGACAAGCACCGCCAAATTCATGTCCTATGCAATCAAGTTAACCAAGCTTCTTATTTGTAGGAGTATCTGAAGATTTATCAAACTAGTGAAACTTGAGGATTGGAATCCAAGATCTTCGTCTGTTGAGTAGACTGGGGTTATTGAAACAAACATCTCGCCGCAATATTCCATTGTTAGGAAAGACCCGAATGGCAGAATGTTCTGGGAGCAGGAAACAACATCATTGCTATTAGAAATAATCTCAAGTCAAGAAAATTTTCTCTTTCCACTTCAATACACATTTGTGAGGAGATAGGTAATAAACAGACTCTGACAAACGGACTATGACCTAGAACTTTAGATTAAAACAAGAGTAAAGACAAGATTCAGCAAGGATCAATTCAGCTTTTGTTGAGGAGGTGCTGGAGATAATTCCAGTAAGTACATAATCTTGAATCAAGCTGAACTAAAATTCCAAAGATAAAAATTCCAGAAAAAATAGCGTTCTAAGAGATCATAGGATTTTCTCTTCAATCGAGCTGATGAAAGAGATCTTTGTGTTCTCGTGATCAATGAGCCCGAAAATGAACTGTGAAAACCAATCCTACAACGCAAACATTTATCACGGAAAGTGATGCTTCAGATGCAGAGATGGGTGCTGTATTCCAGCGAAATGCCAGTTGGTGGCTTTTTATAGCCAACCCCGTGCTCAGCTCCATCTTAAGTTGCTGGCCTCTGACAGGGATCTGATTGGATTAGCCGAAGCCATCAGACACTGGAGAGCCTATTTATGGGGCGGAAGTTTGTGGTTAGAATTGATGACTACAGTTTCAAATTCCTATTAGAACAGCGGGTTGAAACTTCTCTACAACAGAATGGAGTGGTAAACTTCTCGGCTTTGATTTCAAATCGAATGTAAAGTGGGCAGAGAGAATAAAGCTGCTGGTGCCTTTTCCACAAGGGAAGAACAAGAGGGGACACTCCTAGAAGACTCTTTTTTCCCAGCTACAGCTATTTGATTAAATCAGAAAGGGGTTTTTTTCACAACCTGAATTGCAGTAAGTTGTAGCACAAATTAAAGACGACCAGATTGGAGAGAAATGGAAGTTTAAGGGCAGTCTAATTTTCTATAAGAATAAGGTATATCTGATGCCTACATCAGCTCCATGTTCGCCCATAATCTCCACCATTCATGACATGGCGCATGAAGGAAACACTGTATTGGGTCTCAAAGGGATTTCTACTGGCCCGGTCTTAAATGACGAGTCCAAGACCGGTTGTGGAGACGTATGATCTGTTAGCACCACAAAAGTTAACACCTCAAGTCCGCAGGCCTTCTACAGCCCTTACAAGTCACGAATCGGGTGTGGTCTGACTTATCGATGGATTTCATCGGTAGATTAACCTAATCTCAGGATAAAACAGTCTTGATAGTAATAGTTGATGGATTCTCTAAGTATGCTCATTTCATACCCATATCACTCCCCTATGCAACCGTGACAATCGCAAGGACTTTCTTCAATCACATATTCAAGCTACATGGCTTGCCGGAAACCATTATAAGCGATAAAACACCAATTTCACTAGTGCCTTTTGGCGTGAGCTCTTCATGCTTAATGGGACTGACTTGTCATTCTCATAAGCATATCACCTGTAAAGTGATTGGCAAACCAGGTAGTATATAGAACTATTGAAATGTTTCTAAGATGCTTTGCAGGGGACCAGCAAAGAAGTTTGATGGAATAGATTTTTGGGCTGAATATTATTATAATATGAGGTATCACTCAACATTGAAAGATACACCCTACAGTGTGCAGCAGAGCTCCCCTATGTCTTCTTGCCTACTGTCTTGTTTCGGCCAAGATAGCGGTAGAGCAAGTATTAATGAAAAGAGACCAGGCCTTGAAGGATTTGAGAATGGGATTACTACAAGCTTAAGACACTATGAAATCTACATATAATGCGAAAAAGAAGGACATCAACTTGGAAGTGGGTGATCTTGTTTTAGTGAAACTCCAACCACATAGACAAATTCCTTAGCAGCAAGAATTTGTATGAAGTCAGATGCATTATCGAAGGGAGAAGTAATGCTATGTGTGATTGATCTACCTAAAAATCACTCCTTTTACACATGTTTATACATGCAGGAAGGAAAAACAGCAGTAGGATACATGAAGTGTGTGTTTTGTTAGATTTGTTCTATTAAATTTTGCATTGTGTAGTTGTCATGTCCTAGGAAGTAGTGGTGTTTATTTGTGCCATTGCTCATGCATTGTAATATGCCTTCTAGGAACATGTGCAATTTCTAATAACCAGTGGTGCGGGTGAGTTATGGGTCATATGTGCAGTTAGTCTGGTAGAGTGAAAAATTTGAATAGCGATCATTAGAACACTACCCTTGTAATTGTACTCATATGTTGAATGAGAAAAAGAGAAAAGAAGCCCTCTTTTTCCAGAAATATTCCCTTAAAATATTTTACTGGATTCTCTTTAAACAAGCCCGAAATTTGTGATTCAAGATAAGAAAGAAAGGTAGGAAAGCAATAAGCTTCGAGTAGAGTGGGATCTTGTCATATCTAAACCTAAAACTCAAAGATCTTCCCACTCCTATAACAACTTTTATGCACTGACTATTGGATGTGGTGCTGTTATCAATAAAGTACTTTTGAGATCAACTAGGTGACAAGGAGTAGAGGAAGAAGATAAAACACGATCCGTTTGCCCTTGTACAAATGTAGTTGTGGTTGTAAATTAAGTTTTTTTTTTTTATATATATATATATATTTATGGGGTAAATATTTTGATTCAACAACCCATTCAATTTGTTGTTTGGAAAATAAATTTCGAGATTAATGCTTTGCTGGGGAACTCTTGTTTACTTTTGAAAAACTTTCTCAGGCACTGGCACAAAAGCATCGGAGATTTATGATATATGTGCATGCCAAGGGAATGATAGTTGATGATGAGTACGTGCTCATGGGATCTGCCAATATCAATCAAAGATCTTTAGATGGTTCCAGGGACACGGAAATTGCCATGGGAGCTTATCAACCAAATTATACCTGGGCAAGGAAGGGGAGCCATCCACATGGACAGGTGAATATTTCACTATGCTTTCGGTAACTCAACCAAATTAATAGCAGACTAAAAGTAGAATCGGGTCAGTAACTCGAAAAGGTTGTCCAGTGGTACTATCGACCTGTAGTTGCTAATTTTACGTTATTGTTCTTTAGGTGGTATAGAATCAAGGTGGTGTAGGGGAAAGAAAGCCTGCATTAAAAAAGATATAACCATTGTGATGTGGCCCTTTTACTTGGCTAGTTGAATATTAGCACTAGTCGTTTGACAGGTCAAAAGATGGCAATGAGGGGTCCTGTGAAATTATTTCTTTCTACCCATGTAGCATATCCTGTTTAAATACTTCACTAACTTGAATGCTAATACCAGCCAGAAGCATATTCCTTGGCAGGCTGCTTTCAATCAACCAGATTGACCATAAGGATGGTGATTTTATGCAATTGTCACTGCAGGTATACGGTTACCGGATGTCTCTTTGGGCAGAGCACCTAGGATATCTCGAAGATAGTTTCAGGGAACCGCAAAGCCTTGAGTGCATGAAGAGAGTGAACAAAATTGCAAAACGCAACTGGAGAAGCTATGTCGCTGAAGAGAATAATAAGCAGGAGGAGATGAGAGGACATCTGATGCAATATCCGGTGCATGTTGGCAGGGACGGAAAAGTGAATCCATTGCCTGGTCATGAAACATTCCCTGATGTGGGTGGAAAAATCCTTGGCTCACCCTCTAGTCTTCCTGACGCTCTCACCACTTAGAATATTTATCACACTTCACCCAACGGTAGCTCAATACATGTTTACCATTTCTCCTAAAAAATAAATAAATAAATTCAAATAAGATAAAATTAATTACATAATTATTAATACAATGTTGTATCTTAAAATTACAACGTTATAATTTATAAGAAAATCACACTGCAATTTAATGAATCGAGCATTTTAATAGATGCAATTTTAATACCTTATTTATTATTTGTATTGAATATTTAACCAAGTGTTTAGTATAGTACACAAGTTTATTTGCATGTAATAAATTTGACATTAATATAAAATCAAAATCGTATTCACTAAATGAGATTTTGTCATGATATTTGTATAATTAATTTAATATCATTAGTATTTATGTAATATTTATTAATTTTTATTACAAACATGCAAATTTCTCCATCTCTATGTGTAAAATATGTTAGGTTTTATTCAAAATTTTTAAGAGCAATAAGCTAAAAAGTTCATCATGATATAAGCATAATGATTTATGAATTGTGTCTTAAAAGACATTTCGGGAATGTTCAGCTATTAACATAACCATAATATGATTTTCGACAAGAAAACTTGAAGATGATTATTATTTTCAAGAAGTGATATTAAAACGTAAATTGCCTCAAATAACATTAGTGAAGTTTGATTTAATATTCTCGATTTAGAAGGGCTAAAGTAGGTTTGTTTAATGATTGAAAAAGAAAAGAACACGACAAAGTTGTAATTAAATATTCGTAATAAAATTGAAAAAAACGTAATAGACCGAGGAAAATTATCCATCAAACTGCGCAAAACTCTTACGATCTCATCAACTTAATCATTAATTTGCTCAAATTAGGAAATTGAATCCAAAACGGAGTTGATAGGTTTTTCCACTTAAGAAGCAATGTAGGTGTATCCGATTGAAAATTCTTTTATATGTTATTATTGTAGAGTTGGAAACATAAACGACCGCATAGCGCAGTGGATTAGCGCGTCTGACTTCGGATCAGAAGGTCGTGGGTTCGACTCCCACTGTGGTCGAACTTCTTTTATCTTTCACGTGCTCGGCGAGCAAGGTTTTTGGAGTTTCGACTGGATCATATAGTCCATATTAGAGTAGGGCACACCTCCATTTGGGAAAAATTCCATTTAAAAACCCAACGAAGCCACGTTTTTCCGTTTAATGTTTCATTTAGATCAAATTGGGGAGGCAACACGTAATTTTAATGTATTTATTGTTGATATCTTCTATCTAAACTTATATAATTTTTATTTCTTTAAAATTTACCTTGATGGTAAATGTACATCCTTTCTTTTATAACTATCACATAATAGGAGAGTACATGATACAATTTTCAGCCAAGTTAGAACAAAACCATACGTATTTTGATTATTTTAAAGTCTCAAACTAAACTATATATTTTCTAAAAAAAGAATAATCAAATCTAATTCGATTCGTTTCAAACAATAAAATTTTAGAAGAAAAATATGGTTTTCTTGTTGCTGCACTCGAGCTTTGTTATTCCATGACTCATAAGCTCATCAATGAAAATAACGCCCACAAGTCTCATGAATCATTTGCTAGTTCTATTGCTAGTGGTAGCTACATAGGAGAAAAATGTCAATTTGTCTTTTCTGGGTAAACTAATTCTTTAAATAGGGTTTGGCTGAAACTAATCACTAAAATTTGCAAGATTGCATTACTAAGTGCAATTTAGGCTTTCCCACTTTCTAACTCTAATTGGACGAAAAATGCAAAGAAAATGCTTATGTAGAGAGCGATTTAAAAATCACATGTTTGAAACGTGAGTTTATAATTCATATTCCCAAATTGCTATTTACAAATCGCATTTCCTAACTATAATCTCCATAGCAACAGCTCCCTAAATTACATAGTAGCACCTGCAAATACAAACAATAGCAACCTAGAAGATAGTTAAAGCAAAAAGTAAAACTCTAACTCTAAACACAATCAAAACCCAAACCTTACTTACAAGCTCAAAACCAAACTCAAAGCTCAATTGCAAAGCCACACTCAAAATGAAAATCGTGACTTTAAACCCACTAGCTAATCCTAACCTCGATCTCCAAATTCCAAACCCAACCTCCAATCAGATCTCCAAACGCGGACTCTAAATCTAATCCCCAAGTACAAACTCCATTCAAAGTAAGCCCAAACACATCATAACTTTATACTTTGAATTTCATTCCATAACGAAGTTGATAAGTAAATGAGACAAAATTGCTTAAAGAAAGGAAACAAGTAACAATATATTAATACCGATGTCATATACATACAAGTGCAACAACTAAAAACTTTTGCTATAGTTTTAAGTTAAGTACAAAATAAACATATCCAAACTAGATATATGAAGTCACCCTAACCCCTATGTTGGGTCCTTTAGTAGTAGAATCGGCCATATTGGGTGCAACTTTGTCCTACATACCAATGTCATATACATACAAGTGCAACAACTAAAAACTTTTGCTATAGTTTTAAGTTAAGTACAAAATAAACATATCCAAACTAGATATATGAAGTCACCCTAACCCCTATGTTGGGTCCTTTAGTAGTAGAATCGGCCATATTGGGTGCAACTTTGTCCTACATAGGCACATGTACTAGGTCCTTCATCCTATGTAATGTGTTGTGAATCTACCTAGGTGATGCCTTCCTCCATACCAAACCCTACTAGATATTTCTAAAAGTAAGGGGCATCTAGAGTGACTATGGAGCTGCAAGCCAGATTAGTGGTATGAGACAACAATGAGTAGATCCTCATGCCATGGGGATTGGTGCTGTGCTGGAGAGTAGTGCTTCTTAAGTTGCTCCTGAGGAGCAAGTGGAGACTGATCTAAAGGTAGGGATTTAGACTTATCTAGAGGTGAATCATGGCAACAACCCTTGCTACGACTATGGCCACATCCTTTACCTCAAGTCAGATAGGTTGGAAGATTTAGCGGCTCCTCCTACTAACCCTACAAGAACAGTGTCATACCTTTATATCTGATGAGCAGATGTTTTGTGCAAACTGTGTAATCTCACGTACTTCTTGTTGGGTGTATACCAAATAAGTAATGTAATCTATCGCATTTGCCTGCAAGGAAAAGATAGACATCTAATGTTACTTCACTAAAAACAAACACCATGACATACTAAAAAGTAAGAACTTAGAGCTCAAGACTTACCAACGCACCTAGCATCGCTCCCGTACGTTTGATGTAGCGCCTTATGACGCCGTAATACCATAGAAAGCATTGAGGCACAACATTGCTTGGAAATCGACCATCGTACCATACTTGAACAATAGAAAACCATTGTTCCTCCCAGGCATGGAGCCAAACCACATGATGCCTTACCCAATTCTCCTTTGTCTTACCTTAAAGATCAATCTTGTAAAGCATGATGTCGGGATCTTCTAAGATCCCCTACATCCCATTGCCTCATCACCCTATCTAGAAGGTGTAACTCCCATATATGAAAGAATAAAAGGGGTATACGCAAGGTCTATATATCATTATTGGCCCGACAGTAAGGCGACAATGCCTCTTAAAAGTTAGTAAAGTAAGGTATCCATACAACTTGTAAGTCCAAGTGTTCAAGATGTAAGTATCTCATGTGAAGGAATCATAAAGATGTGATGCAAACAACATCGTGTACCTACTTAAGAGTCTGTTGATACAAAGTGTCCAGGTATTAACCTACTATTTGTGTTGGAATCTCTATGGTGATGACTGCCATGCTAGTGGGACCTTATCTGGAACTCTATACGCCAACATCGTACTAGTGCTCCCCCACCAGTGTAAAGAAGCCTCCTTCCTGTAGCAAACGAGTTGCTGATCATCGTGAAAGAAAAGGAAATTGCATATTATCAATACATCATAATCGACTGCCTTAGCTTGAGAAGTAATTAGGTAAGATAGCTTCACCACTAACATGTTTAGCTTAAATCGCATTGGATCAATGTGTATCCTGCAATCTCAACAATGACCTATCTAATGGGCCTGGATCCATCTACAAAAATAAACACCAAAGTGTAAGAGGAGGCATTAATGAGGTAAATATGACAAAAAATATTCGTTAAGTAATATTGAGTAAACATTCGTAATGTAAAAGTATTAAGACAACTTACTAAACCTCCTATCTTCCTTTATTTGGGGCAACTTCTCCTATTATGCCCTTTTTTTCCTATAATAACCACAATTGTTCTTTGTTGGTGGCTCTCTAAGATCCATTTTATTGTGATAACTCTTCGAATATGGTTAGCCCTTAGTTCGGGCCATTCTATAGTCAGGATATAGTCAGGATGAATCATAGGTACATTTACATCAAGCCAAGTACGAGTGTCCTTAAGAGATTGGAAGCCGCTACGATAGATAACTTGTTAGAGATCTTAGTAATACCACTTAGCCACCTTTCTAACACTGTCCACTTCAAAATGTGTCAAAGTAACCCAACTGTGTGAACATAGTATCCTATAAGTCTGCTACTTGCTACATGTGCACATGTCCTACACTCTGTTCACTGTATGTCTATGCCCACCCTTTCAACCATAACCTATCCTTCCTTACATGTCTAGACCTTGCATATGCCATTCATCCTGTCAAGTGTTACGAC
This sequence comes from Lumnitzera racemosa, assembly GCA_024138005.1. NCBI lineage: Eukaryota > Viridiplantae > Streptophyta > Magnoliopsida > Myrtales > Combretaceae > Lumnitzera > Lumnitzera racemosa. Next base: position 47,404,875 of record JAMXBC010000012.1, on the reverse strand, counting down.
TGTATGCCGAGATGCCAACTATTGCTATCCCATAATCTTCTCATTAACCCATAAAGTAAACACTTCTCCCCTGCCAATGGATTTCACTACCTTATCATGACGTATTTGGAAATACCTCATGTAGTTGTAGAAAATTTCCAAGATTAAAGTTGCTACTAGTAAACACCTTGAGTTCTTTAACACAACATTGTAACTTTTACTGAGGTTCATAGTCATGAAACCATACTCGATACCACCATCAAACGCTTTTGTCTACCTTTCTTTAGGGATCTTTGTAAACCAATTTTGATAGGCCATACTAGAAGCAGACAAGGGTGATCGTATTAGGGTAAGTCCAAGCCTGTAGAAAGCTTAAAATGAAGGGTTAGAAATGCATGAAAACAATGAAGTAAACAAGAAAAACCTATGAATGATTATAAGAATATGACACACCAAGGAAAGTTCGCAAACCCATAAAACTAGCATGATATGATGTATAAGCAGCTCAGTAAGGTTGTTAGTCACCTAACCTTACTTAAGGATTAGGATAAGAGTAAAGAAGGAAGTAAGTACAGTAGCTTACAAGGAGTAGTATGTATTCAACATATGGATTCTAATTCTAGCAACTACATATTATAAAGGTATTTATACCTAAAATGTTAGGGTAACTTACCTAAAATGGAAAAGATAAAAATGGTGTTGTCTAAACAAAGTAATGTACAAAGAGTAATAAAGGGCACAAATGAAAAATCAAAGAAATAAGTGATTGGTGTAGCAAATCCTTTCATGTGGGGAGGCTTGATATGTAACAGGCGGCCATTAGGGTACTCTTGGTAGAAACAGATAAAGTTGTATGATCAAGTTAGAGGTTACTGAGCAAACCTGATAGTTTTTCCAAGGAGATGTTCGCTTGGATGCGTTTCGGGGTTCTCAGTACAAGTATTGCCGAGCTAATGGTCAACATAGGTAGAGTAGAGTAGTCAGCAAGGTTGGTCGAGTAGTAAGGGGAATATGAGTTAGGTCATAATACAATGGTTGATAGAACTAAAACAACTTAGCTCGGCATGTGAAGTTGTTTGGCTGTGAGGATTAGCTTGGCCTCGGCTAGAGATGGTTGGAACAAGAGAATCTACTTCGTCAGTCCTTCAAGCCCTTGAACTCGAGTTGAGGTCAATGGTCCAGTTGTCTGATTCTAGTCATCCCCTCTAGGTTGATTTGGATTTGGGATCAAATTTGGTTAGTTTGCACTCAATTCTCCTTTAGGTCGATAGGGAATCAAGTTGGTAATATTGAAAGCATTAGAAACTTCATAGTATTTAGGTAATTCCAGTTGATAGGCATTGTCATTGATCCTCTATAGTACTTTGAAAGGGCCCTCAGCTCAGGTAGACAATTTATTTTTCTCTTGCTTAGGAACCTCTCCTTTCTTAAGTGTATCCATACTAATTCGCTAGGTTGAAACTGTACTATCTTCCATCTTTTGCTCTTCTCTCTTAACTTCTTGGCGACTTGATTAATCTACTGGGCAACCTTCTAACAGATCTTCTGAATAGACTGTGTTCGGGTTCTTACTTCAGGGTCTTCTTACTCGTGTATAGGTGTAGAGTGTATTTAAGGGGTAGCTTTAGGTTGAAGCCATAAATGATTTCAAAGGATGTTTGTTTGGTGGTGTTGTATACCATGCAATTGTAAGCAAATTCCACCACAAGCAAACAAACATCACAATCAATGACATTCATCACAATCAATGACATTCTTCACATTGCAGCTTGGAGCAATGATCCTAAAGTGTAGTTGATTACCTCCATTTGGCCATTAGTTTAAGGATGACAAGAAGTGACGAAGAGCAATTTAGTCCCCATATGATGCAAAATAGTCCTCCATAAATGGCTTAGAAACTTTATATCCTAATTTGATACCACACTCCTTGGCACGTCGTGCAAACGAACAATCTCCTACAAAAAGATAAAAGCAATAGCCGAAGCATTGTTAGTTTTTAAGTAGGGCATAGAGTGTATCATTTTGTTGAACCTATCCACGACGACCATTACTGCATCTTTGCCTTGGGTAGTTCATGGTGATTTGATGATAAAATCCATGCTTACCTTAGACTAAGGCTTGGTCAAAACAGGTAAAAGCATTGCTTTTCCTTATTTGGCTCGACATTTGGCCTTCTTACAAGTAGCACAATTCTTAACAATCCGTTACACATCCCATCTCATCTCAGGCCAAAAGAATCTCCCATTTAATAATTCATATGTCCTCTTGCTCCAAAATGTCCACAAAGTCTTCTACCTTGAGCTTTTTTCACTAACTACTCTCATGAAACAAGTTGGCAAACATAACTTACCACCTCAAAACAAGTATCTATCCTCCGTATGATAATCATCTACTATTCTTACCTCTATACAATGTGATGCATCCTTAGGGTCATACATATGGAGGTGACACTACAACTAACGAGAACAGAAAAGGGAAACCAAAAGGGTAAGCAAATCTGGATGGTTATCAACTGTATATGACGCATCGATCGATCCCATTCAGCCTAATCTTAACACTTGATATGACCCACAAATGTAGTATTAGGATCCCTTACCACTAACTCTTGCTAAAAGAGCTAGATAAGAGCTTAAAAATAAGAGAGAAGACACTATTAAGTGCTCTCAAAAGACTAATATTTGTATTCAATAATGAAGAGTGATGATTGCTGCGTAAAAGTATGTAAGGGTTTATATATTAACCCCACTAGGGTTATAATACATACATGGAAAAGATAAGAGAGTAATTTATAAAGAGGATACATAAGACATGCTAAAAAGGGTAAAAAAGACAAAGAATATCTTGTATAAAAAAGTAAAGAATCCTTATGGAATGTGGTGCCAAAAGACATGTGCCAAGAGGTGATCAAGGGTTGTAGTGCAACTGACTGTTGAAGTGAATTCTTAGGCAGCTCGGCTATTGCAGAATCTAGTTGGGAAGTGCTCAAAAGAAAGTTAATAGTCAAATACTCGGCATTGGGTTGCTTGGCTTGCTTGGCAATGGGGTCCTCTCTTCTTAGTAATTCTCGAGTTAGGATATGTCAACTGAGTCCTAATATTCCTTATGCTCAGCTTTTGATGATTGGTTGGAGGAGTTGATTCCTATCACACCATCTAAATATATGAACAAAATGGGGGTCTTGAGGATATTGCTTTTTAATGCTCATCGATCTTAAGAGTTTCGTCAGTAGTTCAGTAAGAAGAATATGTCGCCTTGATAAGACATCGGCAACCACATTGGTCTTACCTTTTTTGTACTTAATCGTAAAGTTGAATCCTTCTAAGAATTCAACCTATCATGCTTACCTTTTTAATAACTTGGTTTGACTTCTAAAGTGCCTCGAAGACTCATGATCTGTGTAAATGACAAACTCCCTTGGTAGTAGATAATGTTGCCATACATGGAGTGCTCGGATAAGAGTTAAAAATTCTTGGTTCATTATGAAGTAGTTCAACTAAGGTCCTCTCAGCCTTCTTGCATCAAGACAGTACCTATGCCAACACTAGATGCATCATACTTAAGTTCAAAAATCTTCTCAAAGTTAGGTAAAGCTAATATAGGTGTAGGGGTCAATCTTTTCTTAATCTTAGTAAAGCTTCCCTCTTCTTTCTCTCCCTACCTAAAATTTATGTTCTTTTTCTTCAATTTAGTAAGGGGTGCAACAATGGTATTGAAATGCTTGATGAATCGTTAATAAAAGGATACCAATTTATGGAAACTTTTCACCTTGGTACAACTGGTTGGGGTCTGCCACTAGATAAGTTCTTGGATCTTCTCATCATCAACTCATAAGCTTCCTTCACTAACTACATATCCTAGAAAAAACACTTTCTCCTAGCAAAAACAATGCTTTTTCACGTTACCAAATAGTCTTTCTACTCGAAGAACATCAAAGATTGCTTAGAGATATTCAATATGGTTGGCAGGTTGGTACTATATACGAGGATGTTATCAAAGCAGATAACAACAAACTTCCTGATTAGATTTCTAAGAACATGATTCATCAACCTCATAAAAGTACTCAGGGCGTTTGATAGTCCGAAGGGCATGACCATCCACTTATACAGGTCATGTCGAGTCTTAAAAGAAGTTTTCAATCCATCCCTTTATCTCATTCAAATTTGGTGGTTTCCTGACTTTAGGTTGATCTTATTGAATACTCTCATATCAATCAGTTCATCTAGTATGTTTTCTAGCCTAAGAATTGTCAAGACCCTAAAGGGGACTTAGTAAGATTACCTAAAATTTCCATAACATGTGTGCACCCATGATATGAAAACTGCCTTGCAAGTCAGAGATTGCAAGACTTTAAATGATTAATCAATAAGGTTACTGATTTTTAAGTAATTAATTTACTGTAGTATACAAATATAAATAACTATGGGTGTCCAATATCCCATAATTCCTCAAAACTGTAGAGAATCAGTATCTCCTACCAAATAATAAGACAGGATATACTAACATTATAAAAAAAAAAAATAGATACAAGAAAAATTATATTATAGTAAGTTTTAATATATAAATATTTTCTACAAAAGATGTCTATATATTATCTAAAAAGTACTCAGCTACTTCTAATACTAATATACATATCTTCATCTCACACTTAGCACTCGAGACATATCCCAATCCCATCATAAGTAAACCTACAAAGGAAATTAAGGGAGTGAGCATATAATAGCTCAGTGAGTTCATCCCTTACCACCACCGTTCAAGCAAGTTATCACACGTTATTATCACACATGTAAGCAAGCTATTTACATACATTATGAATGCAAGCACAATGAATGCAAGCAACACATCTATAGGAGTCAGAAACTATGGAAGATATAGAATTACGTCGTCTACACTTCGATTATCCCCTATACTTACCCGCACAGGGCACTTCAACTTACTTGCATAAGGCTACCTAGGGGCACCACCCCTTTAAGTAAAACTCGACTATTACCCTAGCCGAGAAAAGAGTTTCAATTTAAATAGGAGGATTCCAAACTAGGACTATCCACCCTCCAAGGCCCCTCGGGCACAAACATGCGAGTCTTCTCGCAACCAAAATTATCTAAGACCTTACAAGCACAATAAAGCGAGTCCTCTCGCTATCAAGTAGAGAACCCATGCTAGCTTTACCTTAACGTTAAAAAATATTATATATGGCTCCATAAGCCCTTATAGAGATCATGCAAAAATATGTTTAAAGATAGAAAAACTTTTTCCAAAAACATTTTTTTTAAGATTTTTACAAGGTTAGCACTTTCCATTCATACCTTTACCAAGTCATAGACATGTGATGAGTAGAATCGGTTATTTGGGTCAGATATTTATATTTATCAATTTAAAAAGGTGATCACATAGATGATGACATACAAACAGAACAGTCATTCAAACATACAAGCAATAGTAAGCAGTAAAACATCATACAAGTAACACGCAAAAGTAAGTAGCAGGTCATTAGAACTCCCTTACCTCGATTATTGCTCATTCTCTAAGCTGTTAGGGTTTCTAGGACTCGATATCGAACGCCTAAATCAAAATGGTAAAATTTATAAGTGTTTTGAGAAGTCAAGCTTCTTAGTCAACTAAAAGTCTATTGTAGTTTATCTAGTTACCCCTACTATAACCTAAGTATAATGTGTATAGGGTTTATCATATTTAATGGGGGTTAATAGTAACTATTTCATTATATTTGTAAATTATGAGACTTCCTTTATATATTCTGTAATTTTTTCATTCTAATTCCGATATTTGCAAACTTATAGAAGTTTTTCATCGTTTTCGGATGCACGTTCACTTCCGTTTTGAACGTTAAGACCCGTATTTTACGATATGAGCTAAGTTTATTGAAATTTTATCTTATTGAAGTTTAATTATTCCTATTGGCTAGTTTTATGTTCTATTTTAGTAGTTAATGATTTAATTAGCCATTCATTCTTATACTTAGGGACTTTTACATTGGTATTACTAATTTATGTCCTTGCTTAAGTTTGATTTAATTTAGGAAGTATATTAGGGTTTAAAGTTTTTGATCCTAAGTACATGTACATACTTATGTTCTTCTTTTATAAGCTTATGCTTATATCATCGCTTATGTCATTAATCACTTGTGTCATTGCTTATGTCATCATTTGCTTATGTCATGGCTTATGTAATCTTTTGATGATGTCATGGCTTATGTAATTCTTTGATGACATCATTGCTTATATCATTCTTTGCTTACCTAAGCCTTATCTCATGATTATGTGTTTTATGTATACTTATGTATACTTATACATAATGTACATATACTTATACCTTTCCTCTACTTATATATGTATACTAGCATATTTATACATATACCGTATTTATACTTGTACATATACCCATTATACATACGGTGGCATACATATTTTTATACGTATTTTCGTATGCCTTATTTACCCTCTTAAGAAAGCTTCACAATTTCATTCTTTTTGTATTTTAAGGGTATATTTAACATGGTATATGTATGTATAGTAAGTAGATGTTCTAATTTAGGTTATGTACATAATGAATACTTATGTACTAAGGTATTTATACATGTATATCTCTAACATACCCTTATGTACACATACTCAAAGACATATACACATGCATCTTCTTCCATTGCCAAAAGAATTCTACACTTCTATATGTAAAGATTGAAACTTTAAGCCTAAATCAACATATATGTACACAACACATAACTACTTAACCTAACCTAACTCTTCATCTAACTAGTAAAGAATATGAAGTAAGACTTAGTAACATAAGAACATACCTTAATTTGCTCTTGAAAATGGATGCAAAGTTGAAAAGTAAAGAAAAATGAAAGTGAAAGGGAAAGGGAAAGGGAAAGGTTACAGTTATAGAGGAAGGGAAAGGGACTTAATTTTGTATTGTTTTGTGTTTTTTTGAAAGTGAAAGTAAGTGGGGTCCTAAGGAAAAAGGAATGGACAGCAATTAAGGAAAAAAAAGGAGAAGGAAAAGCTAAAAGAAAAGAAAAGAAAAGAAAAGAAAAGAAATCATGAGAAAGAATATATTTTTTTCAAATGAAAGAGACACTTTTGTTGAATTTTCTAAATATTAACTTTAGTCAACATGTGTTGACTTGGTCAACATGTGTTGACTTGGTCAACTTTCAAAAAAATAAAGACCTTTTTGTGTATATAATGAACTAATTAGGAAAAATTTGGAGAAAGATTAAGGGAATGAAAAGAAATAATAAGTTTAGTGAATTGATTAATAAAAATAGATAATAAGATCTTCCATTAGGTATCTGTATCCTCTATACACCATTTGGTAAGCTACTTTATATAATTATTATAAAAAGTATCATTTAAGATATTAAGGTTTACTACATTTAACCTAAGTATCCACTAGACCCTTAACTCTATATAATACTAACCTAGTTATATACTTAGAAGATGAATGTGATCTAGAATACAATATCTTAGTTTCTAAGGGATCACTTAAGTATTCTAAATATTTATGCATGATTGAGAGTTATCTTTGGTCGTTTACTAATGAAATAGTAAAATATGGAAGATATATTATCACTTAGGGTTTTAGGGTAAATTATGGTGAATTAGTGCTTTTATATCCTTAAAGTTATAGTTTTAAGGTTTTTATTACTTTAGGACACAATCTCTAATGTTTTTACACATTTAGGGTTTAATATATTCATACGCGATTAGGTCTTCAATTGTTATCTTAGGGTTTTGATGAGGTTCGAGGTTAACTTTGGCAATTACATATATTTGAGGTTTTAGGGTCTTCGTATGTAGTTAGAGGTTCAATTGATAATTTAAGATTTTTCGTATTAACTTTAAGTTTTGGATTGAGATTTTAATCGGTTTTAAATCTCACTGGCTTTATTGAGTTCGAGAAATAATCTACAATTTGGACATTTGTTTCTATACTTAGGAAGCTAAATTTTTAGGGTTTACAATAATAGGGTACCTATACTTAATTGTGATCTTATTCATAACTTTGTTGTTTACATACATTCGCCAAGTATCATCCTTCTTTAGCATAAGTAATGCAGGTACAACACAAGGGCTAAGACTTTCTCTTATGTATCCCTTCATTAATGGTTTGTTGACTTGCTTCTAGAGCTTGGTAGCTTGCTTAGGATTCATTTAATAAGCAGGTTTATTCAGTAGAGTAGTACTAAGTATCAAGTTAATGTAGTGTTCAGTGCCTCAAAAAATGGGGGTAAGCCCTAAGACAATTTACTTAGGAAACAGGTTGGCATATTTATCTAATAGCTCTTGGATCTCCTTAGGTAGCTCAGCTTGATCTTTTAATTCTAACAATCGCCTAACCAACATGAAGGTCAGCACATTAGAAGTAATAGCTTATTAGAGCTTTGATTGGCTTAGAATTAGCACCTTCTTAGATCTTTGTACTAACTTGGCTTACAACTTGCTTACTTGACTTAGGGTCATTGGGTTCAAGATGATTTTCCTCCCATCTTTCTCAAACACATATGTGTTCTTGAAACCATCATGAATGACCATTCGATCAAATAGCCATGGTTGGCTTATCAATACATGTGATGTGTACATAGATATTATATCACAAAAATTTTCATCAAAATAATTCCCGATTAAGATCGGAAACAATACTTGTTGAGTGATATGTAAGGCTCCTTTTTCATTTAGCTAATGTAGCTTATACGGTCTCGAATGTGAGATGGTCGATAGCTTGAGCTTCTTAACTAACTTGCCAGAAGTTACATTAGTGCAACTCTCACTATCTCCTATGAGTGTACATACTTGTTCGTTTACCTTGTAGGTGATGAGAAACAAGTTCTCGCATTGCTTTTCCTTAATTAATGGTTCAATGCTCATTGCTCGTTTGACAACTAAGGTCAGCTTGTCCGAATCCTCGACAAACACATATTCCTCAACTACCTCATCATTGACCTCAACATATTCCTCCAACTCTCTTTTCTCCTTAGGTTCCTCATCTATGTTGTCTACTTCAATCTTTATGACATCTCCCTTAATGATCATAGTTTTTCTATTTGGATATTGGGTGGCCATATGCCCAAATCCTTAACACTTAAAATACTTGATTTAGCTTGTCTTCCTCCTAGATCCTTGTCCCTTCTCATAGGTTCTCTTTAGTAACTCCTGGTTAGCAGGGCGACTCTCTAACTCAATCATTGCCTTAGCTTTTTTACTAAGGTCAGTGCTTTAGGGAGCTTAACGATTGTTCTAAGTAGTATCACACCCCAAACTAGGGAGTCATAACAGTCTTTCCATATAAACTAACTTACACTAGATGATACCAGCCATAGCCACTAACAGAGGTATAGCCTATATAAGGTGTTTAACACTCCACTACTTAGAAGCATCTAATTAGATATCTGGAAGAAATCAATTTATGGTGTAACTTTTCAAAATAGCTACTAAAAATAATTTTATAGCTTAATGTCTGAGGAAAAATCAAGTTTTAGAAATCATATGAAGAATGAAACATTAAATTTAATAAAAAAATTTAGGAGCTACATTGCTAGGAAAAGATAAAGTATTCTCTAAAATCTACAGGCTTGCAAAGCATAGAATAAATCTCATTAGTTGAAAACTAATAATTACTTAAGAAGACCTTATTAGTTTTCCTAGAGGTTAGTATAGTTGATAAACCAAGTAGAAATCCAATCGAGTAGTCTTGAATCTCATTCCTCAACCCCGTTCTCTAATCCTTTAGAACTTAAAGTAGTATCGATGAATCTACTAGGAAACATGTAAGATAACTTTAGGGGAATGAGCAATAATTTACTTAGTAAGTGGGATGGAGACAATAGTACATATCTAACATCAAGATATTGGGGTTTTCAAGCATGGCTAATTAAATGTAATGCTTGTTTAAGTAAATGCCATCGCACGACGTTGATCGATTTCTCATGAGATGAGAGTAATTGTGTCTACTCTAATCTAGGTTTTGAGGACTCCAACACAACGTACTTTGCAAATTGAAACCAAACTGGGGCTTGTGCAATGAAGAATATACTCCGCTTGAGACTTTACTTCGAACCACGGACCCTAACCTTACCGTGACCTCTTCTCCTATCACTTAGTTTAACTAAGGTTAGGAGAGGACTATTTCTGCTATCCTCATTGAAGAGTTTGTGTTTCATCCAAGAATCTTAGTTGTTTCTCCTAGTGGGTTGCAATGTAAGTCCTGTTGGTAGTTAAGTCGAGTTTAGGTTAGATTACTTTTGGGTTGATCAAGCAATTTCAAACCATTTAAATTAAGTAATACATAAATCCAACACTCAGAAGAGCACAACCATATTCAAGCACACATGCTACATATGCATAGGCAACTAACTTACAGTTACAAATAAGACATATACTAAGGTTTCCAAGTATTCTTAAAAATACTTCAAAGTGCCGTAAAATACTGATCCTACTTACCTAGATACTAATACTCATCTCCTCATATGTTACTCTTATCTTCCTTTATTATCCTTAAAATTTTAATATGAAATCTTTAGTTTCCATCCAATATATAACATAGGTGTTCATTATGAACATTTAAGTATGTTTTTAATTGTGTTAGGTGAGTTTTCTGAGTTGTTTATTAGGTATTATCAGAGTAAGATATATTCTGACCAAGGTTCTAACTTGGTACAGGTTGCTGTCTAATAGTTTTTTACCCAGGTTCTAACTTCAGTAGATTCTTAGAAGTTATAGCCAAGTGACTTTCTGATCTACTCTCTAGCTTCTACCGATTTAATACCAACCATCTTCGAATTTCCAATTGCTCCTACATTTTGCATCTTCCATCAAGCTACTTTTTGACTGAATTTCTAACTTAGGTTTTGACCTAGCCTTGTGGTATAGATTATTGTTCGAATGGCTTTTAACCCATGTTTTGACTATGATAAAAATATAGAGATTATATATATATATATATTCTAATTCTCATATATAAACTTTGGTAAAATACTTATTAAACATCCATTTTTCTATATTATACTAATTAGTTTAACTATTTCACCAACCGTACCTAAAGGACATAAAAAGTTACTGTAAAAACCCTTATACATATCTAAGGTTCAATCCCCCTCTGCATTAGTTTCTGACATACATTTTGCTCATAAACTATTTCTCATATCCTTCTATTACACATTCTAACGAACTTTCTGACCTACCCAAATTATACTTTGAATTCTTAAATCACACAACTCCAACATCCTCATCTCTGTTTCCTTACTCTAACATTCTAACCCAACATTCTAAACCTTAAATACAACTATAAACCAGTACTTAATGACTTGATTACTTAATCAAACACCCACTTGAGGAAATTTCAGCTACATGCATATTAGATGGGAAAAACCTTAATATTCAACTTTTGAATTTTTAAAAATTCTATTAATGGAATCGAATTAAACATATTGAAATATTTGTACATAAATTTTAGGATCAAAACAACATCATTTAAGCTATTAAAAATTAGAATTAAGGTTCACTTTAGTCTAGTTTCTTAAGAAACATATATTTTGACCTGAAATTTGAGGAATCTAGTTGCATTTTTGGATTCTACACAAAAAATTACAAAAGGAAACCAAAAATCATAATTTTAAGAGCTCATTTACTATTTTTAGAAAAATATAATAAAAAATAGCCAAAAACTGAAACTTACGGTTACTTACAACTCCAGCAAACATCTAGGGGTAAGGTTTTGTCTTCCTAAGTTAGTGTTGGCCTCACTGTCTTAAGGTGGTTTGGCTCATTCCCAAGTGGTAGCTAGCCCAAGGAACTTGAAAACCCTCAATTTGCGCTATTTTTCTTTAATTTTTTGCTTATCTACACTTTCCTCACTTCCAAAGCTCCTCTACATTTTTCCCCATTCATGAGCCGTCCAAAGTTTATTTTTGAAATGCTCTTAGGATTTTATAATGTAACCTTATTGGTGGAGAGATTTTTCTTATGCCAATTGTCCTATTTTTTGTATCTTCTTTATTTTATCTTTTGTTTAATCCCATGGTTAGGTATCCTTAAACTACACCAACAATTTGCCTTGCCCCTCCTTATTCCCATGTCTAGCAACTGTCAGTGATATGTTTTTATTTACTTAGCTTAATTAGGGTGTTATTTTTAAGTATATAATATAATATATAACTGTTTCTCCTATTTCGAGTATACATGTATATATGCAATACATATACTAGTTATTTTACTCTCAATTGACCTCAAATAATTATTTTTATAAGTTAGATAATCTTATTTTCAAGGCTTTTGTCACAAACTGCGGATGGCCTAATCATGGCAGACGCCGTATATTGTACGAAGAACCCCTAATTGGTTACCTTTCTAATTAAGAACTCTTCACACAATATATAAGGCTCTACAACCACTAGTTTTCCAAGAGCACACAGATTCACATGATATCATCATACTAACATATTTATATAAAATTTGAACTACAAAGCTTACATTATACAGTAATTGAGTACATCTAAGTCTATAATACTAGTAAAACAAAAGTACATGAGTAAGAGTCTACATAAACTGTTCTCTCTCAATACACAGGACAGCTTGCTCTTGCCCAAGTCCCCATGCTAACTTGTAACATCCCTTGGCCAGCCTCTACGAATAAGCTATCCTACAGCAAAAGTCTAAGGGAGTGTAAGCTTAAGCTTCGTGAGCAAAACCCTCAACCACACCACAAGCAAGTTATAAGTACATTATATTCACGCATATGAATGAATGATCAAACAGAATGCCAAACAATACGTATAATTAACTAGTTCATATACGTAACTCGGATTCAATACCCTCCGAAGTCAAGGTTCAAGTATACACGACACCAATCAGATTCGGGTATTATACTAGAACTTTCTTTACTAAGAACTCCACCCTCCGTACTCAAATCAAATAATTCTTTCATTTTCATAAAACTAAGTTCTAGGATAATCGTGAGTGGGCCCTCGCAATCCATACTCACCCCTAAACGGAGGCCTCTAAACTCGACCTTTAACCAAGCGGTTGGCGTCTCTAACGCCTAGTGTTCTCGCGGGCCAAGGTAAGGTCATTTTGTATAAATACACCGTACAGAACCAATAAATTAATAATAACAACCCCCGAATGGCCTCTATTTACCTCTATGTGATGTGACGTCCAGAATTGTATCTATGCGATGCATGTTAATGCATGTTCCAGTTTCTATTTATAAGCTAAGCATAGTTAAGTTCAAATTATGTTGTGACCATCCAATAGTACACACAATCATTTTCTATACTATTATGCAACAAACAAGGCGTTATCTGTACTTAAGATAAATTCATAACTCAACACATAATATCATACACAAGCGTTTCCCAAACCCCACTTCATAGTCAATTAACAATAATATTTAAGTCCACTATCTACAATCACAAACAAGCATGGAATCATAGGGTGAATACTCACTCAGCCATGGCGACTCGCCCTAATTGTAGTAATCGATCGAGAGATCCTCGCTCACCTTGGGATCACCTGATCATTATGATATAATAATGCTAGTAAGTAATTGAATTAACTAATAATTCTAAATATCTAGTTACCTAATTCTACTTAAATTACTATCAACTTCTATCCGGTTAGACCTTATTCTTAATCGTATGTAATTTTTTCGTTCTATTTCTGATATTTATGAATTTATAGTCGTTTTTCATCGTTTTCAGGCATATGTTCACACGGTAATGTCCGTTTTGGACATTATGACTTGTGTTTTATGATATGAACTAAAGTTATAGAAATTTTAATTATGAAAACTTAATTACTCTTATTACTTATATTTTATCTCTTTTGTTTATACTTAATGATTTAGTTAACCCTTAAATTCTTATACTTAAAGGATTTTATTTGCTATTACTAATTCATGTATTTAATTAAATATAATACAATTTAGAAAGTGTATTAGGGTCTACTAATTTAAGTACCTAATTATTATACACTCTTCTTATTTTTTATTTTATAATCTATGTTTATGTCATCGCTTACATTATCATTCGCTTATGTCATTACTTATGTCATCGCTTACTTATGTCATTACTTATGTCATCACTTGCTTATGTCATCATGTGATTACATCATCACTTACATCATCCTTTGCTTACCTAAGCCTTATCTCACGATTATGTGTTTTATCTATACTTATGTACACTTATACATAATGTACATATACTTATACCTTTCCTCTACTTTTATGTATACTAGCATACTTATACTTATACTGTATTTATATTTGTATACAGACTCATATACCTATACAGTCATATACGTATTTTTATATAATTTCGTATGCCTAATTTTCCTCTTAAGAAAATCTTCTTAATTTCATTTTTTTGTGTTTTTAAGTATGTATTTAGTATAGTATAGGTACGTATAGTTAGGATTTATCTTAGTTTAGGTTATATATATGGTAAATACCTATGTACCAAGATCTCCATACTTGTATTCTTTTAGTATATTCTTATGTACACATACTTAAGGGCATATACACATGTATTCCTTTCCTATTTTTCATGATTCCTAACTTCCTACATTTAAAGATGGGAACTTTATGTCCTCTTCTTCAAGATCACACATAACACATGTCTACTTATCTAATTTACCTAATTACCTAACTAATGAATAATATAAAGCAACATAAAGTAACTTAATCACATACCTTAGTTTGTATTGGAATTCTGGAGACAAAAAGGGAAGTATTGAAAGTGAAATGGAAGAAGAAAACTCACGGCAATGGAGGGGCTTTTTGTTTTGTTTCTTTCACTTTGTTTTGATTATGGAAGAAAGGAAATGGTGGGGTCTAGAAGGAGATGGATGAACGGCAATTAAGGAAGAGGGGGAGAAAAGAAAAACCAAAAGAAAAGGAAAGAAAAGCAATCATTAGATGTTTAGATATTTTCTTTATGCATTAGCATCTTTTGTTGACTTTTCAAATTATTGACTTTAGTCAACATGTGTTGACTTAGTCAATACTTTGACCTTAGTCAACTTTCCTTAAGCTTGTGCCATTTTGTACACATAATGTAGTAATTAAGGAAAATTAAGGGAAAAAAATAAGGAAATGGGGTATTTGGTGAATTGATGAGTAAAAATAATTTATGAGGTCTTACTTTAGGTATTTATAGTCTATATACATCATTTGGTAAACTACTTAGTGTAACTAGTGCGAAAAGTACTAATTAGGGTATTAAGGTTCGCTACATTTATCTTAATCTTTAACTATACCCCTAACTCTATATAATACTATCCTAGTCATATACTTAAGAGATAAATGTAATCTATGATTCATTATCTTAGTTTCTAAAGGACTACTTGAGGATTTAAAACATATATGCATGATTGGAAGTCATTTTTAACATTTTACTAATAATTTGACAAAATATAAGGGTTATATTATCAATTAGGGTGTTAGGGTATATTATGATGAATTAGTGCACATATGTCTTTAAGTTAATCATTTTAAGGTTTCTATCACTTTTGAATGAAATCTTTAGCATTTAGATGCATTTAGGGTAGAAAAGTTTCTTATACGATTGATTAATTCTTTTAAAGTTTTCTCTTTCATTAGCCTTGTTGATTCCTAAATTGTCTAACATAATTGAGTTTATTTCAAAAACTAGATCGAAAATTTTAGGGGTTTACAGCTTTGCTATAATTTTCTCTCATGTTCTATGTATACAACACAAATTTTTCACCACTAGTAAATGTATGTTTTTATTAAATTAAATATTTAGCTAACTTAATTTTATAAAATAAACTTTACCAAGGTGTTTTTTTTTTTTAACTTTTTGGACTTATATTAAAAATTTATTTGGTTCTAAGAATATTCTTCAAAACCTTAAATTTACCGATTCCAAGTAACTATGATTATTTTATGTAGTTGTACGCGTGTCTCATGCTTCTTATAAGCACTTCCTTTTTCTTACTTTCTATATTATATTTTCTAAGTTATATATTTATTAGAAATGTATTACCATTTCGAATCCTCCATATTTGGGTGAAGACCGGAGTCTCACAAGTAGGTTGGTGAGATTGGCCAAGTCAATTTGGCCTAATCCTCCTTTGTCTCTTTATTTGGTGGGCAACTTTGATGGCCTCATCCAGTGTGGTAAAATGTTGTAGTTCCACTATGTCTCAAATATCGTATCTTAATCTAGGAACGAATCTGGAAACTATTTAGGTGGAAGGTTCATTTGCTTCACATCAAATCACAAGCATTTGGAATTTTCAAATATACTCATCAATAGTTTGGCTCACTTGTCTCAACTCTTGAAGTCAAGCAAAAGTATCAAGTAGATAAGTATTTGGCACAAATCTGTTTTTGAGGATTCTTTTCATCTTAGGCTAAGTGCTCACCTCTCTATATTCTTTTCTTATTCTCATGGCCTAAAAGTTTCTTTACCACATCACAGTATACCTTGAGAACTCTATAGCAATAGCTCTCATTTTCTTTCGGTTCTCATATTGGTAGTAGTCAAAGATTCGCTCTACTTTCTCTTCCCAATTGAGATAGTCATCAATATTTCTATAATCATTGAAGCTCAAGATTTGAAGCTTCACAAGGTTGGTAGCTTGATGTACTCGGGCTTGCTCTTCCACTTTAACATACTCTTCTTTTTCATCCTCTTCATCTACTTTGCTTAAGTCAATCCTCCTCCACACATATTCTCCCACTCATCCACCTTAATTTTATCGAGTTGGGATTTGTCCCTTTATAGGTTGAGCAGCTTAGGGATTGTTTTGAGTGACATCAGTGATAACTTTTATTTTAAATATATTTCACATGGTAATTTTATAGTATTTCCCTTACATCTTTGGTTTTTTTTTTTTTAAAGAAATTGATACTTAATTGAGTAAAATTTTGATTTCAAGGTTTGAACGCGTTCACGGATTGAAAATAAAGAAAAGGTATAAAGTTTCACTCAATTTGGAGTTCAAATGAATGAGTTATGAAGTTTTGAAGTCACATAGACAATAGGAATTTTGGTAAGAAAGTTACACAGTTTGGGACACAACTGTATCCATCTAGGAAGATATGCCAAGGTCAGAAAGTTACATGACCTGGGGACACAACTGTGTCCTAGGCTGTATCTGGTGACGAAAATGGAAACCTTGCAATACATTATAAAAGGACTTACTAAGGTTTTATACATAAGATTGGGCATTCAAAAGAGAAGAGACTTGAAGAGAAGGAGAAGAAAAAGGTGAAAGAAACACCCAACTTCAAGATTGAAGAGATTTTTCATCAACAAAACGAGTTTTTCATGTTTTATTTATTGATTTTGTTGTAATTCATTTTTAGTTTCATTATGATAGCTTAAAATTCTTATATTTAGGATTATGGAACCTAGGGTTTCATGTGACTATTAGATTGATTGATAATTTTCAATAAAGTTTCTATCTTTTCTTGATTTAATTATGTTATTTAATTGGTAATTGATATTTCTAAGATATCAATCTATGGTATTATGCATGATGATTGAGAAATCACATGTGTAATGGGATCTTGACATAATTGGAGAGAATTATATGTGTACTTAGAGATAAGATACATGTTTCTTCTAGAAAGTTGTTCTTTTGTATGGGAATTCATTATATATTAATGCGATTCTGAATTATATTACTAAGTGAAGAGATTCCAGTAAATAATTTAGGATTAGGGTTAATATGCTTGAGAAAGGTGTCAACTTTAATTATGAATCCCTCCGATCAAGAATAATAGAGATTGAATTGGATATATTTTAAGCGGTCACATGTTAAACACTAGGGGAAATAATTCCTAAATACGTTATTACCTTCTTGAAGTCGTTCTTAGTTTTATCACTTTCTAAATTGCTTAATCAAGTCTCATAATTAGGTTAGTTTGTTAATTTTAGTATTTTTAATTCATTCAACTTACAACAATTTTCCAGTTAGATAATAGAGCTAAGGTTAATATTAGTATTCGAAGTCTCTGAGGGACCGACTCGGACTCACATCCGCTATATTAAAACTGATAGGTGTTCTTGTCTTGTATCAATCAGCAAGCCAAAAGGCTAATGCATGAACAACTTTAGGTAGATTGGTTATCAAGTTATCCATTTTGTCGATTCCTTTGTTTGTGCTTTTGGGAATATTTTGGGGTTGTCAACCATTGTGGACAACACCACTGTTATCATCCCCAATACTAATGTTCACACTCAAGTCAGTCATTCTTCTACAAAATTTCAATCAACATTAGAAAATTCTATACTCGAGAAACAAGTAATACTATTTTTGAATCAACCAACTTCTCACATATTTATTGTTTCTACTCACTTAACTCACTACTTCATAGAGAATGCACAACTATTATTTGCCTTGTTTTCTCAATTCAAAACAAAGTTCAATAGGGCACATATGCAACAGCAAACTAATACGTCTTCTGCTTACTCAAACACTCACAGCTAACTCTTCATTACCACTACCCACTACTTCAACCAATATTACTCATAGAACAACAATCAGTAGCTCGAATACAACTTACCTAAATGAACCTCTATTTTCATACTAAGATGATAGGTTATGCTAAGAGTAGACAAGGCGACTGTATCAGGGTGTGTCTAAGCTTGTAGAAAGCTTGAAATGGAGGGTAAGAAATATATAGAAACAATAAAGTAAACAAACAAAAACCTACAAACGATTCCAAGGTATGATGCATCAAGAAAACTCTACGGACTCAAAAAATTAGCTTGCTATGATACACGAATAGCTTAGTGAGGTCACTTGCCACCTATCTTTATTTAAGGGTTAGGAAAGGAGTATGCAAAGAAGTAAGTACAGTAGATCATAAGTAGCGGTATGTATTCGATATATGGATTATGATTCTTGCTTTTACATATTATAAGGGTATTTATACCTAAAATGTTAGTGTAACCTACCTAAAATGAAAAAGACAAAAAGGGTATTATCTAAAAAAAGTAATGTACAAGAAGTAATAAAGGGTATAAATGAAAAATCAAAGAAATGAGTGATTGGTGTAGCAAATCCTTTTACATAGGGGTTAGATTCATAGCAGACAATCATTGGGACACTTTTGGTAGAAACAAACAAAGTTGTACAATCGAGTTAGAGGTTACTAAATAGAGGTGGCAAGCAAACTTGGTGGTTCTTCTAATGAGATATCAGCTTGGATGCATTCTAGGGTTCTCAGCATAAGTACTACTAAGATAATGGTCGGCATAAGTAGAGCAGTTAGGGGATTATGAATTAGGTCAGCACATAATAGTTAATAGAACTAAAATAGCCCGACTCAGCTTGTGAAGTTATTCGGCAGTAAGGATTAGCTTAGCCTCGGTTGGAGAGGCTTGGAACAAGAGAATTCACTTTGTTAGTCCTTTACTCCTTCGAGCTTGGGCTTGGGTCAAAGGTCTAATTGTCTGATTCCCATCAAATTCAATACGTCCTCTTTTCTTTTCCTCAATTCATCCATGTAAAAATCATCCTTCAAAGGTTGAGCTTTCAAACTAGCTATGGTAAAGAGCTTTTTTAGTAGTACACCTTTTACTTTATATTGAAGTTACTAGCCACATGCCTGATGAAATACTACTACTTCACAAAGGGCTCTCACCAACGAACATTCCTATGTCTAATAGCCTCACCTATACCGCATGTCATTGCAATATAAGGCATATAGTTTGGACGTCTCAATGTTTACCAACAACATGTTCTTTCAACAAAAACAAATATTACAACTATATGCCAAGATGCCAACTATTACCACCTCATAATCTTCTCATTAGCCCACGGTGTAAACACTGCTCCCTTGCTAATGGCTTTTATCACCTTATTGTGATGTTTTGAAAATACTTTACGTATTTTTAGAAGATTTTCAAGTCTAAAGCTGCTATTAGTAGATATCTTAAGTCCTTTAACACAACATTGTAACTTTCACTGAGGTTCGTAGTCATGAAACTGTACCTAAAACCACCATCAAACGCTCTAGTCTACCTTTCTTTAGGGATCTTTGCAAACCAATTCTATACATCCTCTTTTCTTTTCCTCAATTCCTCCATGTAAAAATCATGCTTCAAAGGTTGAGCTTTTCAAACCAACTATGGTAATGAACTTTTTTTAGTTTTACACTTTTGTACTTTATACTGAAGTTATTAGCCATATGCCTGATGCAATACCATACCACTACTTTCTAAAGGGCTATCACCAACCAACATCCCTATGTTTAATAGCCTCACCTATATCGGTATGTCGATCAAATATAAGGCATATAGGTTGGTTGTCTTAATGTTTACTAACAACATGTTCCTTTAACAACATAAGAAACCAAGCCTAAGAAGGAAATGATTCTTCATCTACTAAGGCAAATGTTAGGGGGACTATATGATTGACACCATCTACATCTCATGCAATCAATAACTTGTGCTTATATTTACCATACAAAAAGGTGTTATAATTGTTCATAACCGGCTTGCATTTTTTGGAAGGTACGTATGCATGGACCAAATGTCTAGAAGGCTCTATGAAATACATCAATATGCTGGCTATCCTTGACACTTAGTACATATTCCCAAGTAACATAAGATATTGGGTTAGTTTGTTGGGTAATGTTTAACAACTTTAGCAGCTCTTAGGGCTGTAAACGAGCTGTGTTGACTCGAGATTCTAAAGGCTCTCTTGAGCTTAAGCTCAGCTCGTTTAGATGAATGTGCTTTCTTTTGAGCTTAAGCTTAGCTCATTCGTTAATCGAGCTTAAATAGAGTTAAGCCTAAAGTGAGTAGATTTTGAGCTTATCATGAGCTTAAGTATATAAAATGAAAAAATATATAAATAAATAGATTGAGAATAGTGAAAAAGGATTACATTGTATATTATATATCATTTTATAACATATTATATACTTATATATATTATATAGATATTAACTTTTGGATTTTAATAATATATAATATTTGTAATCTTTTGTAATATATATAAAACTCATAAAGCTATTCACGAACCTAAACGAGCAAGTTCGCAAAGCCGAATTGGAGTTGAAGCTTGGCTCTTTTAGATAAATGAGTTTCATCTTAAACTTAAGCTCAACCCATTTATTGATTAAGCTCGAGCTGAGTTGAGCTCAAAATGAGCTGAGCTTGAATAGTTGACAAGTAGATTGGCTCATTTATAGTCCTAGTAGCTCTATGTAAGATCTATCCTAGTGGCCATACATTACTTTAACTACTTTCCTCTTACCATCCCATACTCGCCTCTTTGAAACCAAGTACCTAAAGGTATCAAGTATTGTTTGTCTCAAAATGGAGACCTTTACATTAGGTTCATTCCTAACCTAACCAAGAAAACACTAAGCTATGAAACTTGAATCCAGTTATGGATGATCTTAAGACATTATTGGATTGAGACATGTGTGTGGTCCATGAATAATTGTCACTACAAAGTTTGTGTTTATCCGCTTTTGGCACATATGGAGCTACCACTTACACCTTACGTCCCTCTTTGTGCATACCATATGCCAAACTTTCTTATCTGACTCGTTAACCCGGTAATTATGGTGATGCTTGATGTAGAATGACTTAACTACGTATATCAAGTGAGATTTCATAGCAATCTTTCCTCAACTCATCACCAATGGTGAGTTCTTAAGAAGAAATGGCAATCTCCTCAAATGTAATGCAACCATCCCAACCATCCATCCTATTAAAGAAGGGAACTAGATGCTCAAAGGAAAGGATACTTTGTTGACTAATGGTTTGAACATCCTGACGATCAAGTGGTGAGCTACATATTACATCCTCTATTAGAGTATACAGTCATTCGGAGTGTTTATCTCATCGTCATCTAATTGCCTACCCATTTCACCCTTTTTGTTCATTGCCTCTTCTTCAAAATCACTGCATATAGTATTGTGTACCTCCTTATCTCTCTATTAAGATCGTTACTATTGGGCAAACTGACTTCCCCCATGCAAGGCTCATTAACATCAATAGCTTCAAAGGTACTCAAAACATCTACAGATGGCTGTAATTGCATGGTAGCAAAGGGTACCCATTGGCATGATGGACTTATGAAATCTATTTCCATCAGTGGTTATGTTAGAGTTAGCTTCAACTCTAATAAAAAGTTCTAGAATAAATAAGCGACTTGTTTCTTTTGCAAATTCTATGTATCCCTCTACATCATCGTCATCAGTTATCAGACTCAAAGAATAGTAAGGCCACACTGAAATACCTGGTACAATAGTAGGCTGCCTATGAAACACTTCCACTTGATGTATGTTAGCATCAACTTTGATAATAAAGAAAATTTTGTGCAACAATTTAGAATAACTCACATTTGCTCTCACCTTAATCTTTTTTAGCATTAGTTTATATCAATATACCCCATCTATACCATCTAGTATAGTCCTATGAGCAAAAATAAAAAACCTTATATAATCCCCCATGATTAGAACCTAGTTACAGCCACTAGTGTATAATGACAGGATATAAAAAATAATGTTGGCCAATAAAAATTACCTCGATAGTATAAGGTGATGGAAGCAACGTATACAAGTATTTTTTTCAGTGTACATACAAAAGATAAGAGAGAGAAACACATTTAGGGCAAAATTAGTGATTAAGGAAGAAAAGAGAAAAACTACTACCATTTACTTACCGGATGCATACGGATACATGAGTACATTCACGTAATGTGATTAAAAAAAAAAAAAAGAGCTTGAAATCGTGTAAGGGAATGAATCTCAAAGCGGAACTTATGCTACAATTTCAAGATTAGAGAGAGAATATAAGGTTTGAATGAGGAAGAAGAGGGTTTAGGGGGGGTTATTAAGGCATGAGTAAATTGCATCCCTTAGATATGATACCAACCCCCTCTACCCGATACCAACCCCCTCTACCCCACACCACCCCCTTCCTTCCCTACTCAAATGAAAACAAGGAAATAGGGAAAAACTAAATCACACTTAGTCTCAGCCATATTCTATTTAAAGAATTAGTTTGCCTATAAAGGGTAAATTGTTGTTTTTCTTAGCTTGATAAAGGAATGTACTGTTAAGTTGTATAACTGGAATAAGTTCTTAAAAACAATATGCACTAATTTCGACATTAACATAAGATATAAGCTAAGATGAAGTTTTAAAGGTTAGTTAGTTCGTTTAAAAATTATCAATTTCAAGCTAAATCAACCTGAATTTTTATTAAACCTTAAAATTACAACTTAAGTTTGATTTATTTAAATAAATAAGTTTTGACTTAAGTATAAGTTTTGACTTAAGTTCAAGTTTAACTCATTTACAAATTAAGCTTGACCCAAGTTGAGCTCGAACTTGAGTTTGTTTACGAGTTTAAGCATATAAAATAAATAATATATAAATAAATAGATTAACAAATGAAGAATAAAAATTAGATTATATAGTATATATTATTTTATATCATATCATATATTTATATATTATATAAATATTGGTTTTTTGATTTTATTATATATAATATATTAAAGCTCATGCCTGCTCATGTGCCTAAATAAGTTGGCTCACCAGTCGAAATAGGAACCCAAGTTTGATTTATTTAAATAAATGAGTTTTATTTTGAGCTTAAACTAAACTTGTTTACTGATTAAGTTATAGTCAAGTTTAAGCAACTTGCAACTAATTCAATTCACTTGGAACTAATCAATTAGCAACCATTTGACCCACGCACACAAACACATGCAATAGACATACATACATGTGTACATACGCTTACGCACCTACGCACATAGACACACATAAAAATATATACAAACAAAGCACATGCATGCACATGCAAAAAAGCAAAAATGAACGAGGGTGCATTTATTAGTTTTAAAATAAACTTAGAAAAGACAACAGGAGGAAACTAACTAAAATAATTAAGATGCACGTGGATCGGAATTAAATAATTTTAATTTTAAATAAGTGAATTTGTTGGTTTTATATCCTTATATTGATACATATAGACATGTATAGTAGTGTACATATTACAAGTGAATTTATTTCATATTTCCTATGACAATGCTATCCCAAATCATCAAATTTATTTCCTTAAAACTCAGGTTAGATTATTATTCACAATTTTCAAGCGGGAATATATTTGTAACTTAAAAAAACATTTGATTTGGTAACATAACTATGAAAAAAACATTTTGCATTTCGAGTTTGGAGAATTAAAAACTAACCATCTCTCAACGTTAGCTAATTGATTATTTATTTATTTACTTATAAACATAAACCAATTGCTTCTTAAATATTATGTACTTTTATATAATATCTTTGATTCTCCCATATAAACAATCAATTAAATGCAGCATAATTTACTTTGTGCTATATATTTAACATAGATAAGCATGGTCAAGACCACTCATATCATATTACAATATAATATATTATTTCGATTTTTTTTTTTATTATGGTACTCTTTCGGTAATTTCCATCAAGTACAATAGATGAATGGCTTATTAAATAGAGGCACTATCTTTCATGCTTTTCTTTCCTTTTTTTTTTTTTTTCACTTCTACCTATCTCTCTCCTTCTTTCGTAGTGCCCAAGTGTTTTCTATCTCTTTTATTGCTTTTTATTTCATTTCCCTTTAACTTCTATCTTTCTATCTCCAAATTAGTCCATGTTTTTGTTTATTCTCAATTTTAATCGAAATCTCCTCCAATAGTGTTCTTTCTTTCTTTTTGGTTTTAGCAATAATTCTTTTAGTGATGGAAGTTGTTTTCGTTGAAGGCAAAGATTTTGAAATCGCAGTTCACAATAAACTTATGCTCTCAATTCCCTCTCAATAACAATGGTCTTTCATTTTCATTTCTATTTACAATTTATGAGTTTCCTTTATATATGTTCCATTCATGATTTCATTCATGAAAGTAGCATCATGTACATTTCATTGCTTTTTTTTTTTTTTCCTTCCTTTTATTTCCTTAACCTTTTCTATTCTTTTTCTAAAAGAAAATATCTTTTTACCTTATTATCGCATCCAATGACCATATCACATATTAATATTTTGCAATCTCTGCTAAGCGATTTCAGCACTTCATGGTGGTTTGTTGCCAATAATTTTAGCACATCTAAAACTGACTTTAACACAAGAAGCAAGGAAGTACAGTTTTGTTAACATTAATTCTAGTAATCCCATTAACAACTAACATTGACTTCGTTAGTCCCATTCTTCACAAATTGGTTGATTTGAATAAGTTAGGATTTTGCAAATCAGTGGATGGTATCCTCTATGGAAACAAACCTAATAAGTGACTTTCTAATTGAGAGAATTACAACAAAGAAAATCAATATTTGAGGGTAAGTTTAAATAGATGATCAACGTTTTGAAAAATTTGAATAAAAGATCAATATTTCATAAAATAGTTTAAATAAAAGGATCAATATTTTACAAAATGATTCAAATAATTTTGTGAATTGACTATTATGGATTTCTTATTTGAATTATTTTGTGAAACGTTGATTCTTTATTTGAATATTTAAAAATGTTTATCTTTTATTTAAACTTTAAGGAAATTGCAAATAACCTCCTAAACTTTGACTTAAGTGTAAATTCACCATCTAAACTTTCAAAGTGAGGTTTTTGATCTTCTAAATTTTTATAAATTGACAAATAACTCTTATAACCCATTTAAACTTTAATTTTAGTGATTAAACATTCTACAAATTTTGATTTTGGTGCATAAATATCCTTTAAACTCCTTATAATTTAGAGGGGTGTTAATGAAAGTTTAAGGGTTATGAGGGTTTTTATTGCAAATTTATCAAAATTTAAAGGGTAAAAAACCTTATTTTGAAAGTTTAAGAGATCAATTCCCACCTAGGTCAAAGTTTAGGAAAAGTTTTTTGGTATTTTCCCTTTAAACTTTTAAAATATTAATTTTTTATTCAAATTTACCTACAAACATTAATTTATTCCATTATAATTTTCTCCTTACTAATTTGTATTTGATTAGATTTTTGGTAGATTAAAATTATTTATGTCAAATAAATTAAGATTTTTAGGGAAAATAAAGGAAGTTCCTATTGCTTGGGTGGAACAACATTTTTTTGAAGCAATAACTGTGTTTTGAGAAGAAACTATTTGAAAAAACACGGCATGGCATCTTCAAAGTACTAACGGACAATAATGAGCAACTACATCTCTTGCCTTTTCTTTTATCTGAGTTTGGTATTTTCCTTTCCTTTCCTTTTTTTTTTTTTTTTTTCTCAATGAAGTTGCATACAGTAATTATAATTTTGTTGTTTCACGTTTGAAGAAATTGAGAGGCTTACGAAGAAGTATGCTCTTGGTGATAGTAATTTTTGTATTCGTCTAGTGACATAAAGATAATAATTTTTTGAAACTTTTTATGCGTTTGGTACTTTAGATTATACAACGGTCGCTCAAAAAAAAAAAAAAAAACTAATAACGTTTCAAACAACATTTTCTAGTTTTTATCAAATAAAAATCCTCAATTAAATTGTATTCACTCTATAAATAAATACTATGAATCATATTTCTCTTTTTCTATCTTGAATACAAATAACATGGGTTGTTTAGATTTTCTAGTTTAAATTTTAAAGATATATCCATATCACCAACTTATTTTGAATTTAAAAATCTTGGTATATCTCTAATTAAATCTTTGTTTTTTGAACTTCCAAATATCTTGGTCTCAACTTAATCCATATTTTTAATCTTATTTCCTTATTTGAATTTCGATTGATATCCCATACTTTTATCTTCCTTATCGTCTAGATTCAAAATTTCGAATACCATCTTAATCTGATTTGAAGACCGATGAGAAGTGTTCTCAATTGCTACTGCCATGATTCCGTTGAACTTAATATTGCTTTTGAAGGTGCCACATGGACTTGGTTATCCAAACATTGTGAAATGGTAATACTTTGGAGATTTGTCACTTTGAAATTTTAAATAGCTTGAAGCCATCGGAATTCCTTGTATATTTTTGCGTAAAGACTAATCGCATGAGCTTCTGATATCTCCATGTGGACAGACACTAGCCTTTAGTTGATTGAGGCTTGAACTCCTTGGAAATAAAACTTGAAATAAGCTGCTGATGTTGGTTTAAAATATATGTTGTGTTGAATTGCTGGAACATCAATGCTTATCATGTGAATTCTTGAAAAAATATATGAACGACTAGCTTTGTTCTAGGATAATATATGCATGAGATCCCGTGCTGAGGACATTTGATGAACAACTACTAGGAGCTTTCAATCAAGCTCACGTTAAATTCAATGCTCTTCCTTTTGGTCCATATTAATTTACTTTATGCTATATTATGGAAATCTTCACTTCAATCAATAAAACCTCGTTACCATAAATTGATTTTCCATAAACTGCTAGAAATAATTTACTTTGACACATGAGAATCTCGAAGAATGCTAACACTTGGTCATGATCTGGATATAGATGGCCATACATCCTTGCTTCAATCCAACATAGTCAAACTTCATACATCAATCCATAGATGAATTAAACCCACTTTATCCATTAAAATATTCCACTTTAAAATTAATCCCTATAGATATTAATCTGACTTCGATGAAATGCATCGAATATATTACTCAAATGAATTCTATACGTAGAGCTGGGCCTTTGAAAGATCGATTGTCCAACTTATATCCACAAAAGTAATAATTTTATCCCAATTATGCACATGAAATCATAACATATGAACATTATTATCGTTCTTTATAAAACATTTCATAATCTCTTATGAATCCCTTGTTTTGTTTTAAAACTTAACTTTTCTTAAACTATACATTTAAATAACCTATGTGCTTAATAAACATATTAATATTTGCTTAATATATGTTTTGTTGTCATCAAAACCAAATTAGAAGACTTAATAAACTGTATGAATGTTGTAATCCATATAACTTCAAAGGAGCGATGTATAAATGGCACTTGTAAAGAGGACTTAAAAAGAAACGATCGAGAGGAGAAATAAGTAGTCTTAATAGTTTAAGCACATTTGTGATAGGTAAGGGAGCTATTGTGTAAACCTCACAAATCTAGCATTTTGAGTATTGAATCGAAATGACGTATTGTACATAATTTTTCTAAGTTAACTGAATCGATAAGTTTAAAATCAATTAAACTTTTAAATTTGAAACTTAAAGCAAGTATGAAAAACCTTAATATATCAATCAAAACCTTAATCGTGTATGAAAACCTTAAACCCTGTATGTATGTAAACACTAGAAATTGAACTCGAATATGATAAAAACCCTAAAACTAAAATATTAAACCAATAAACGTGCAAATTTACTTTTATAATAATAAAAACCTAATCGAATATAGTTATCGATTGATACACTTAATCGTATAAAATTACTAACGAAAGACTAAAGATAACTTTTAAATGTTAATAAACGTAAAGAGTATCAAAGTAATTTATGAAATTGATAAATATTATTATTTAATTATTAGTGACTATATATATATATAGATATATATCGAAATGAGTATATATATATATATATATTTAACTTTTTGAACTTCATTTAATTACTTAATTGATATTTATGCATTATATAGCAATGTTAATTTTATATTTTATAATTTTCTTTGTAACTATGTTATTTATTATTCTAAATATTATTTATAGGATTAAGAATATTTACAAAAAATTCAAAAAAATTATTTTACTTATTTATTCACTTGTTTCCTTATTTTTCCTTTTTCTTTTATTTTTTTCCTTCTTAATTTATAAGTGTTAAATAAATATAATATTATATTATATAATTACATGTTGATTGATTCAACATGTCATTTTCCATCTTGAAACTTCTACTCTTTTATTTTCCTTTTTCTTTTCTTTTCTTCTCTCTTCTCCTCCATTGCCATGAGTTCACTTCAACCTTTTAGAATTCTCTTTAATTTACTTGAATAATCTCAAATACGCACACAAAATCCATTCATCTTATCTTTCCTCCCAAATCGAAATTCTCTCTCTCATTTCAACTTCCTTATTTCCCTTTTTCCTTTATTTTCTCTAACTACCATTCCATTTCTAACTATACTAGACATCTCACCTTCTTACAAATATTTAAAGAGAGAAAGAAAATGATTTCTACACCAAATCATCTTCAAAATAAATAAATACATTCCCTTTGTATTTTGTTCATATTTGTTGTATTATGTAAATTAGGTTTTATGTATTTTTTTTTGTATATTTATGTATACTATTCTATTAGATGTATTATACATGTAACTTAATATTTTGTAATTGAAACTTTATGTACATGCATTAGATTATGAGTATGTAAACTTATTTATTTTGGAAATTATGTTTATATGTGTATACATGCTATTATACATATAGATACATACTTATATGTAAGGATATACTATAAGTTTAGTAGGCATATATACATATATACACATACGTATACGGTTTATGTACATATATATATATATATATATTCGTAGTACATATACATGCATGGGAGTAAATATGAGACCATAGTTGATTAAGTACCCTAGTTATTAAACCAACTAATCCAAGTTAGGATGTTTAGGGTATTTAGAACAATTTGGGGCGTTTGGACAATTTTGCCTAAATTTAGCCAAAATTTAATAAATTTAGAAAATTTAGACCAATAGCTTTGGTAATATCAATTTCTTAAAATAAAGTAATTATAATAGTTAATTTTAATAAAACGATTTTTTATCGAGTACAATTAGTAATTATCAAAAATTCCAAATTTGAGTTTTGAATGATTACGAAACCTTAGAGATAAATTATATATATAATAAAATACTACATGACACAAAATAATATATATGATAAATGTATACCTTATGCATAACTATTATGTATATATGTATACTCGAAACTAATTAAAATACCTAATAAATTACATTTTAAGTCAAAATAGGCTTAAAAAATTATAAAAATTTTGCAAAGGACACCAAGATAGTTGGAAATCATCCTACGAAGAATGTAGCTTCAATTGGATAGGTGTCTAGGAATTAGATAAAAATTTCATGCAAAATATAACCTTAGAATTTGGAAGAGAAAGAAAGAAAAATTCATTTGTACCATCTTTTAGCTTAAAGAATCTAGAAAATCCTCTCTAACATATTGTTTAGGCAAATTGAAGTTTAGGAAAAATTAGAGTGGGTTAAAAGGATTAAAGAACAAAATTAGAGAAAAATGGCAAAATTGAGGTGCAAAATTGAGTAATAGAAGGAGTGATGGCGTGGAGGAAATCTAAGAACCAACCACCACCACCACTCGATGGAGGAGGTAGCACTTGGAGTTATCGATAAACCCTCCACTATCGGAGGTGGCCAGAGTTGTCAATGCTGGTAAGGTCTAAATTTAACTCGATTTTTTTTAAATTATTAAAAATATAAATAGCACCTAGAAAATTATCGAAAAAATTATTCTTACAATTTTTATGTATAGATTCTAAGAAAAATAATATTTTGTATAAATTTGGTATTTATAATATATATCCTTGAGAAATCGAATAATTTTTTATATTGAAATAAATAGGCTTAACGGCGTAGTTTCACCCTTGAAACTTTTTTATAAACTATCTTATATTAATATTGAATGGCTATAAAGAGATTTCTTATAAAACTATTTTCTAAATTTTTGTGTGATTTTTGAGGTCAAAATTAGGCATTAAATGGTGATTTTCGTGACAAATGATCTATATTCTTAATAATCTTACTTAGATTCTAAGTTAAATTAGTTAATGAAGTCTTTATATTGGGTTGATTGATAAAGTGGTAAGTTATGATGCAATAAAGAGTTAAGAAGTAATGAAACTGAGAAAGGTTGGTTTGGGGTGTTATTTGATACTTAAATTTGATTTCACAATTGTAACTTGGATGGAAGTTGGTATGATTCAGAGGATTCTAGTCATGAAATTTTCACTAGAATGGTACTCAAAGAATAAGTTAGAGACAATTTATGAGTTAAATGCGAAAACAAGAGACTTAGAAGCTTGGTTAGACGTTGTTTTTCTTAAGAACTCTAGGAATAATGGAGTTAGAGGGTACCTTAGAGGATAATTTAACAAGGGCCTTAAATTGGAGAAACTCAGAGGCTATGTCAAAGGATAAAATTGATATAACGAAGTAACCTCTCTGTAGCTTAGATGGTAAATGAAAGGATTTTCAATTAGGGAAAGTTACTATAGAATCACTCAGATGATAACTCAATGGATTTGGTAGTTTTAGATAATTTTTAAAAATCATTGATTAGTAAAGAAACGATGATTTGTAAAAGAGGATAGTATTATAAGAAGCTATTATAGAAGCTAACTAAGAATCAAACTCAGAGATTGAATCGAAACTAGTTTACAACAAATTAGTTACTAACAAGCAAATATTTAACTAATATATATGTATGTATACTTATGACCTATAAGTGAATATAGAAGTACTTCCTTTAGGTGAAGCCGTAGAGAAGGAAGTTCCTGCTAATGAGTAAACTGGGATCGCACCATTAGCCAAGTAAGAGGAATTGTGTGTGTAGGGTTTAAGCTTACATCTGACTATCTTTGCACATGATTGTAGTGTTGGTTTGAATGATGTTTGGAAGTTGTTGTGTAAAATACTTGACTTACACTTGCTCAATAAATTATGAATGCTCTCGTTCGTGAATGGAGTACTTGTTTGAATATTACCTGTATTTGTGATGGTGGTACTTGGTGATGCTATATTGTGTATAATGTTGGTAATATTTTATGTGATGAACTTTAGACTTGATTATGAGTAAAACATATGAAGAATTATGTTATGATGAGTTAAAAGCTATATTAGAAGCAAATTTAGAACATAAAGTGGAGACAGAGAGAACATGTTAAGCTTTATTGATATACTTGATGTTGATTAAGAATTGGTTGATGCATTCATGACATGGCATAAAAAGGACATACAGGCCAAAACTTGAACCAAATTATATGGGTTTTTGCTAGGCTAAGATATATTGTTAGGTTCCTGGATATATTCTCTAGATCCTCAAATTTATTGTTGACCAAATCGAATGAGCTGCTAGGCTGGGTTAGGATATCGGTACCGATGCATGTCACGTATATTAGCATGGCATACATTTTACATTAACTTGTTTGCTGCTCGAATATTAACTGAATGTGAAACTTGAGTATTTATGTTCATGTGCTTTGGTGTATTGTGCTTATTTTCCACTCTTACACAACTAAATAGTAGTTAAAGGAATAAGTTTTCTCTTATCTTCAAGTTAGGATGTTGTTTTTGGGGTGTCACTAACAATAGAGGTGGACTTTGGAGAGCGCCAGATAGAGTTAGTTATTTTGAAAGTGAAAGTATCACTAAACATGTACAATGGAGACCCAGAAGTTTAACTATAATTTAGTGTTTAAGTTTTTGAAGCTTGTAAATAATGTAAATATTTGTAATCAAAGCCTATAGCTAAACTCCTTTAAGCACCAAAATTGTAATGAGTTTTTTTTTTTTTTTTTTTGAGAATCAAGCTTATTTATAACATGTTTACCTGTGTGATGGGATATCCTGTGCTATATTGGGATGTGATAGTAAATAAGAAAATAAGATAAGAAATATATATAAATACATACATTACGCCCCATACATATATATATATATATATATATATTATAGCATGTACATAAACTTACATATAAGATATAATAGGTATTTATACATGTACATACAAAAATGAAGGTATATATATAGATATGTATATATATAATATATTGAAATTTCTTAAAAATATACTAAGAAAATATAAATGTATGTATATATATATATCAAAGTATGTACAAAACTAAGTATAAATATGTGTACATGTATATAAATACATATAATAACAACATACTAAAAGTATAAATACATGTATACATGTATGTATACATATACATATTATATTATTATAACATAAGTATACCTATATGTATATATAAGTGCATATAATAATATAAGTAAGAACATATATGTACATATGTATATGTGTATAAATATATACATATAATATATTTATTTAATATAATATAATAAAAAAATATATATAAGTATATGGGTTGGGTTGAAACCCATAAAAGAAAATAAGGCCTATATAATATTAATTAATTAATTATAATAACATATACATATATATAATAATAATACAAAATTTAAGAAATATAGACATAAAGAAAAAATCAATAAATTGCCATGTGGACAAATAGGAACATGCCATGTTAGCAATTATTCTAAAATAATCAAGTGAACCGAAAATTACAAAATAATTAGAAAATAATAATAATTAATTAATTAAGAAGAATTGCAATAATAACAAAATTAACATAAATGGTAAATTTTGCATTAAAATGAAGAAATATTGAAATTTATATAAATTGGACTTAAAAATAAAATATTATAAAAATATGAAATTTAGAAATTAACTAAATTATAAAATAATAAAGAAAAACTTAAAATTAGCAAATAAAATTATTTGGATCAAAATATTTTTTACACATATTGAAAAATGTGGATTTTAATGTTTAAAACGAATCTTGTTACATGAAAGTACATTATGATAAAAATCAATTATAAGTTCATAAAAATTAAAGTTAAAATGAAAAAGTTATCTGTGATTTAAAATTTAAGAAAAAAAACTAAGAGATATAAATAAATAGGTTACATTATTTAAGTAATATGATCATATAAATAAATAATTATGCTAAAACTCCAATCAAATAAAGAAATATCTAAACGCGATTATTTACAAATAAACGTATAAAATTTCTTACAGAGGGAACTGATAAATACATATTCTAAAACGTAGGTAAAATATAATAATAAGGCATAGAATTCTTCAAAAGATCAAAATGTTAAACGTATACACGCATACTTAAAAGTTAAAGCATTCTAAAGAAGATATGTTTTTATATGTAATGATAATATATATTAATATAAAACGGTAATGATAATAACAACCAATAATAATAATAAGATATAATCATATAATTATAGGAAATAAATTGAAAATATGTTTACATATGCACACATTATAATCTCAATTAGATTACGATTCCAATATTTCCACCTAGCTTTATTACTTATAGCATACCATTATTTATTTTGCTATACATGGGAATCACAATTAGATTATAATATAACAATATACTAATATAAAACTTATGAAAAGTGAGAAAATCTGAACTCGTATAACATTTACTAAGTTGAATATTATTACCTATGCAATAAAATAAGATTTCCTAATCATCATAATAAATAAGTTAAATAGTGTGAAATAATAATGTAAATTTTAATCAAACTTTATCATTAAAGAAGTATGCTTGAACTCAATAAGAATCTACTATAAGAACGTAAAGATAAAAGGTAAAATGAAAAAGTTACATACAATTTAATACTTAAGGTGAAAATGGAAATCATAAGATAGATAGTGAGCTGGTTAAGCCATTTATTACCACATCTAGATACTTATTAGGTTTCTTTTATTTCTATTTATCAGGAAATATTAATCAGGAATGCAAGTTACCTGTTGATTACTAGGATTCATATCAGTTTTGGTTAAGTGAGTATTACCGATAACTTTATATTGTTTTGTGCTTGTAGTTAGTGCACCTAAATTTTATATATTAATAAATTAATGCTTGAAGTTTGGGAATATGCATATGATTGAATACTATTTGCTTATTGTGAAAAATGTGGTTAAATATAGTAACTGAAGAATTATTGTATGATTAATCTTTTCATGATTTGAATGGGTTGTTGATATTGGTTGATCACCTAATAAATTGACTTAATTATATTCGAATTAACTTAAATTAAATAGATTATGTATAAGTACGAAAATTGCATATAATATTCCGATAGTCACCTCACATGGATAGTAATGAAGGGCCTTGTAAGGATGGAATTTTTATATGATTTGATTAGTATAGTGTAGGAGCATTAGTATAACGAAACCTTACCCTTGGCTTAAGGGTTTACTTGGTACTAAGACACTAACTGTAGGTAGCTAAGGGTCAAGTCTAGAGACCACTGCTATAGGTAGTAAGTGTGGACTGTAGGGGTTACCTCACATTGGACTTGGGATTTTGTGTATTACTGGATTTCTTTGAAACAAAAATATATTTCGTGAAATGTAGAATTTAAATTTATGGTTAAAAACCTAAGTGCTACAACTCAGTTGTAATTGGTGCCGATGAATTTTTAACCCTTATTTCGAAGGGCGTTAAATTTGATGTTGTATGTAATACCAGTCAATTGCATTGTTCAGCATGTTGCTTGTTCGGCATGTTGCTTGTTCATGCATTCATATGTTTGTTAATAAATTGTTTGATAACTTACTTGCCAGTATAGTATAAAGGATATCTTTCTAAGCTCGTGTAACTTACTCTCAAACAATTTTCTTTTGCAGGTTGATAGATAATTAGGCGTGGGTTAAGAGTCGAGCGTTGACTGCAAGTATTGAGATGTTTTAGAGGTTAAAACTAGAGATAGATTGTATAACTTATTTGAAATGTTAAATGTAAATATTACCTTTATATTTAGATTTTACAATTTCGGTAAGTATAAATTTTAGGTCTTTACTACCTGATCTTATTATTTGGTAGGGAATACCGATTCTCTGTGATATTGAGGAACTGTGGATTATTGGATCCCTATGGTTATTTATATTTCAAAACATGTTAATAAATTGAAATTAGAAATAGTGATTAATTATTTAAAGTCTTGTAATCTCTTATTTGCAAGGCGGTTTTTGTTTCATGAATGCATATGTGATATGAAAATTTTAAGCAATCCTAATAGGCTCCTATAGGGTCACAACATATTAAGTATCAACTTTACTGTACTTGATTAAGTATTGAATTATTCTTTACTTGAGCATTGTTTTGATCTTTGAGAGTATAAGGCTCATAGGATAACATTGTTTCTTTGATCTCTAGAGCTTTTGAAAGGTATCTAACGAGGAGGTATGATTGGGTATTTATAGACTTTTAGACTTGATGACATCTGTCAAATCACATTACCAATCAATTGTCAAGATTAAGCTTACTCATCTAAGGTTATCTTGAAGAGCTTTCTATAAGTTTAAGGCCAATAGCTTTCCTTATTGAGTATGTGAGCTTGCCTAAGAGAGGTTAACAATGGATGAATCGGTCCAATGGTTCTTGTTCCAAATCCACCAAACTAAATCTCCTTAAATCATCCTAATTACAAATTGAACTCCCTAAGCCCTATCACTTAGTTCAAGGAGTTAAGCCTAAATAAATAATGGATCAATAATAAAATGATAATGGGCTTAGCCCAATGTAAAATGAGCCCTCTATGCATATTAAAGTATAGTGTAGTTAATGGGAATCAGGCTACTAGACCACTGACTTACAGCCAAGCCCGAGAGGAATAAAGAGACTAGCAAGACGAATCCTCCTATTCTAGCCGACTCATGCGGAGGTTAAGTATCTCCTTACTGACCTATTCTACGTACTGAGTTAAGTGATTGCCCATTTCTCGCATGTTGTGTGCCAAGAAGCTGAATGCTGAGACAACAGCCCATCTTTATTCTCATACATGCTTGGCCAATTACTTACGAGGTCATACCCTTGCCGAGATGTCAAGAGAAAAAGTTTGAACTAACCAAGCTACCTTTACTCGGACAAGCAAGCTATCCTTACTTTTTGTCCATATCTTCCAACGACATTACCAATACAACATCACCACGTGTATAGTATCATGTGTAGAATCCACTGCATCAACGATTGCTTTCCTTATATATTCATTTTTACCCTTTTGTATCCTGTACATTACTTCCTTAGGAAATGCTCTTTTTATCTTTTTCCTTTTAGGTAAGTTACCCTAACTTATGGGTATAAATACCCTTGTACTTGTAGTTATAAAGAATCAAATAAATTGAACATTAATACACTTGAATATTTTTCCTTCCTTGTGTAAACACTACCCATTTACTCTTGGCTTCACTCTTATCCTAACTCTTGAGTAAGGCTAGGTGGCGAGTAATCATACTAGATTGATTCGTGCATTATATTGAATTGTACCATAAGCCTTTGGAAGTTCCATTAATGCGTCATATCCATTGGAGCTATTTGTGGGTTTTGTTTACTTTTGATTCACATTTGTCCTTTTTTGTACCTTTTCTCATTATTCCTTTTGAGTTTTCTGCAAGCTTGGACCCATTTAGCAATCGGCCTTGTTTATTCTTGGTTATGATTCGCAACATCTTGGTATTAGAGCGAAAGTTTCATGTGAGTTGTAGTTAGTTCTTCTTAGAAGTTCTGTTATACTTTGTTTTGTGTATGTGAAACCGAGTAAGTTATTGTGTTCATCTTAGCTGCTATGTTTGCTAGCTATTAATTTCCTGAAGTGTTTGTTTAAACTTTGAATTTGTGGAAAAAATGACAAACCTGAGTATGAATGTTAGTATGGGAGATGACAATAGTAGAGTTGCCCAACATGGACGATAGTCTCAAGGAACCCCTAGAAGCACTGATGAAAGACTTGATGAGGTAGCAAACCTCTTGTTAGATCGAACCTGAGCTGTTCACGCATTAAGTTGCCAACCCACTGAGGCTGTACAAAACACCTCACATGTTGCTAAACCTATTAGAGGTTAAAATCCAGCTTGACCAGTTCAAGATTGAGGAGTAGGTGGATGAGTGGGGAGAAGGATTGATTTCACAGATATGGGAAACGAAGAAGAAGAGGAATATTATAAAGAACAGCACGTGCGGGTCCCTAGAGCATCTGACTAAGTGAAGCTTCGGATTCTAAGCTTCAATGGATCTAGGAATGCCGATGAATATTTGGAGTGGGAAGAGAAAGTGGAGCGTGTTTTTTATTATTATCAATACGAGGATTACAAGAAAGTGAGAATTGCTGCTGTTAAGTTCTCTGGGTATGCTGCCATGTGGTGGAAGAATTTCTAAGCCATGAGAAGACCAGAGGGCTACCGAGAGATTAATACTTGGCCCGGGATAAAGAGAGTACTTAAAAACAAGTTCGTGTCGGAAACTTATCTTTAAGATACTTTCACTCAACTTTAGGAGCTGAGGTAGGGAGGTTGGATTGTTAATAAGTATGTTCAAGAATTTCAAACGTTTATGATCCCTTACGAAGTAGAGGAACCACTAGCTCGAACAATTTCAAGATTCATTACTAGGTTGAGAGGTGACATTCGAGACATTGTGGAACTCCAGTGATTTACAACAATGGATGAAGCCATCAGAATAGCCTAGTAAGTAGAAAGGTAAAGAAGGAGCTGAGTACCGACCAGGATGCCAACTAACCGACTTGGACAATGAAGTCACCAAGCTTAGTTAAGTATCGAGTCAAGCCGAAAGATTGATGTCTAAGTTGAATTGAAAGCCTGACCAGATGGTGAAGTGCCAACCCAAACTTATGAAAGGAGGCAAGAGTTTGGTAAGAAAATGAGTCAGATCAAGTGCTTCAAATGCTAAGGGTTTGGATACATGGTTGTACAATGCCCAAATCAACGGACAATGGTCATTAAGGGAGACGTCCCAAAGCTAGAGGTAAACAGTATAGATGAAGAACCCAAGGAGGAGGAGATCCCTATCGAGAAAGAACTGATTGAAGAAGATGTGTTTATTAAGGACTTAAACCAGTTGATCATGGTTATCTAACGTACAATGAACATGGAAGCTTTACGAGAGGAAGATTAGAGAGAAAATTTGTTTCATACCACCTATAAGGTGAATAATTAGGTGTGTGCCATCATTGTGGATAGTGGAAGTTATACTAATGTGGCATTGGCTGATTTTATTTCAAAACTAAAGTTGCCACCTGTTGTACATTCGAGGCTGTACAAATTGCACTAGTTAAGTGAGAAAGGAATACTATATGTCACTCGACAAATACTACTGCCGATTACTATAGGGAATTACTTTGACTAAATTCTCTACGATGTATTACCTATGTATGTTTCCCATGTGTTGTTAAGTAGATGTGCCTGTTTGATAGAAGAGTTATCTATGACGGCTATAAGATACGTAAATATTTGAGAAGGATGACCAGAAGATAACACTGAACCCGATGTTGCCGAGAGAAGTTAACAAATTACAGATAAAACTTACTCACAGATTGAAGAAGGTCTAGTGACGAGTAGAACCGAGCTCCAATAGGCCATCAATGCTGACGAACCGACCCTTATGTTGGTCAGGTGCCTTTTAGAAATGAAGGATTGGGGTAAATTATCCTAGGAAATCATAGAAATGCTTGATGAGTATGCTAACCTATTCCTAGAATAGTTACTTGAAGAGTTGCTCCCAATTCGAGGCATAGAGCACTGTATTGACTTCATACCCAGTATCGCACTGCCGAATAAGCTAGCCTATCAGATGAATCCCACATAGGCTTCTGAGCTACAACATCAAGTCAACGAGATGTTGGAGAGAGGATATGTTCGAGAAAGTCTCAACCCTTGCGCTATAGCGACACTTTTGGTGCTAAAAAAAGATGAAACCTGGTGGATATATGTTGACAGTCAAGCCATGAACAAGATCACGATCAAATACAGGTATCCAATCCCAAGGTTAAAAGACATGTTAGATGAATTGAGTGGAGCTAAGGTCTTTAGTAAGATTCACCTGAAGTCTAGCTACTATCAAATCCACATGAGACTGAGAGATGAATGGAAGACTGCTTTTAAAACTCGGCATGGACTCTTTGAGTGGATGGTCATGCTATTCAGCCAATCGAATGCCCTGAGCACTTTCGTGTGATTGATGAACCATATGTTAAGACATCTTATTGGAAAGTGTGTCGTGGTGTATTTTGATGACATATTGGTCTACGATGTCGACATGTCGAGTCACTATAAACATCTCCAAGAAGTATTGGATATCCTTTGTGCCGAGAAACTATTTGGCAATCTCAAGAAATGTTGCTTTGGCTAGGAGGAAGTGGTATTCTTGGGTTACCTAGTTAGTGGAGGAGACTTACAAGTGGATGACGAAAAGATCTAAGCAATTATAGAGTGGTTGACTCTTACTACTTGTACCAACGTGAGAAGTTTCCATAGACTGGCTTCATTCTATAGATGATTCATTAAGAAATTCAGCACCTTCGCCGCGCCTCTTATTGAGCTCACAAAGAAGAACACCGACTTTCGATAGGGAGAAAGGGAGGAGAGAAGTTTTGTTGAGGTAAAAGAAAGATTGACCTCCACCCTAGTATTGGTTCTGCCCAATTTTAAGAAAATATTTGAGTTGAAATGTGATGCATCAAATATTGGAATAGACGCTGTCCTAATGTAAGAAGGTCGACCAATTGCCTTCTGTAGTGAGAAGCTCAGAGGGCCACAGTTAAATTACTCCGTGTATGACAAGAAGTTCTTAGCTCTAATCTGAACACTACAAGTACGGCAGCATTATTTACTGTCGAGAGAATTTATCATATATACTAACCATGAATTGTTGAGGTACCTCCAAAGTCAGATGAAGTTAAAGAAGTGACAAGTGAGATGGGTTGAATTCCTTGTAATAAAATACAAGCAGAGAAAGAGTAACGTAGTTGCAAATGCTCTTTCAAGGAGACATGCGCTTTTACGGAACTGCAGATTAGGTTATTTGGGTTTGCAAGTATCAAAGAACAATATTATGGGGATCCATACTTTAGACCTATAATCATGTAATGCATTGATGAAAGGACAACATATGAGTATCATATGGAGGATGGTTACTTGTTTCGAGGTGAAAAACTATGCATACCGACTTGTTCCCTGAGGGAGTTGCTGATCCGGGAAGCCTATAGTGGAGGACTCTCTGGGCATTTTAGAGAAAGAAGGACTTATGAACTATTGAATGGTCAATCCTTTTGGCCAAGGATGAGGAGAGATGTGTAATGAGTTATTGATAGCTATACCGTATGCAAGAGGGCTAAGTGCTGAGTTAAGTAAAGGAAAGCAATACCATTACCTATCCCGACTAAGCCATGGACTGAATTGAGTATGGACTTTATTCTTGGACTACCATAACTATCCGAGGCAAAGATTCTATAATGATCGTTGTGGACCGTTTCAGCAAAATGACACACTTTGTGCCCCGCTCAAAAACTAACGACGCTTTGGCTATTGCTTCACTTTTCTTGCAGGAGATTGTACGGTTACATTGTGTGTCGAGAAGTTTAGTCTCTAACAAGAATCCAAAGTTCTTAAGCCATTTCTAGAGGATCTTATAGTGTCGGATAAGGACTAAACTACTATTCAATACTTCTTGTCATCCCCAAACTGACAGCTAAATAGAGATGGTTAATTACAATTTGGGGTCACTACTTTGAGCTGTAGTGGGAAAGAACTTA
This sequence comes from Lumnitzera racemosa, assembly GCA_024138005.1. Lineage (NCBI taxonomy): Eukaryota > Viridiplantae > Streptophyta > Magnoliopsida > Myrtales > Combretaceae > Lumnitzera > Lumnitzera racemosa. The sequence continues at coordinate 47,363,552 of JAMXBC010000012.1, read as the reverse complement.
GCTAATTAGGATGTTTGATTACCAATAGTCGAATTTGGTTATAACTATACAGTGCATAGCACCACTAAGCAAACACCCTTTGAAGTGGTCCATGGTTTTAATCTTGAGTTGCCCCTCAACCATACCCCTGTACTTGTGGTCGAGCAAGAGGACCTTAACGCAAGAGCTCGAGCATAATCCCTCCAGCACATCTATGATAAAGTCATTCGATACATCGACTAAGCTGCTAGAATAATGCGGGAGAAGACTAAGGGTAGGACGACTAAACAATTATAGTCAAGAGACTTGGTATGGCTGCACTCAGCAATGAATGGTTCTTAAACAAAAGGAGGAACAAATTATTGCAAGAGCTAAAGGACCTTTTAGAATCCTGCAAAAGATTAATGACAATGCCTATAGATTGAAGTTGCCTGCGGATTATGGGGTTTCTGATGCCTTCAACGTTGCTGACTTTAGTTTGTATCACCCTGATGGAGAGCTAAACGAAAACCATTCGGATTTGATCCCAAATCCAAAACAATCCGGAGGGAATGATAGAAATCAGGCTACAGGACCACTGACCTGCAGTCAAGCTCGAGGACTAGAGGGACTGGTAAGATGAATCCTTCTATTCCAGTCGACTCATGAGGAGGCTAAGTATCTCCTTGTCGACCCATTCTACCTACCGAGTCAAGTGACTGCCTATTTCTCGCATATTGTATGCTGAGAAGTGGAAGGCCGAGACAACAACCCATCTTCATTTTCATACATGCCTAGCCAATTATTTACTCGACCACACCTCTATCAAAATGCTAAGAGAAAGAGTCTTAACTAACCAAGCTACCTTTGCTCGGACAAGCAAGCTATCTGTACTTTTTGTCCATATCTTTTAATGACATCACTAATACAACATCACCGTATGTATAGTATCATGTGTAGAATCTATTGTACCAATGATTGCTTTCCTTGTATATTCATTTTTATGCTTTTGCTTATCTCTCAATTTCAAGTTATGCATTAAAGCACTAAATAACTCGTCTTTTGTAGGTATTGCCTATTTTACTTATTGTATGAACATGAAAATGGAAAAGTTTATATGTAAGATTAATAATATCATTAACATATACAATAAACAACAAATGGTAGAATCATTAGCATCATGTCATTTCAAATGCACTCCCAAGTATTATATAAAAAACTTATAGTACATAGAATTGTAGAATCTTACATAAGAATGGGGATTCTATTGAGTTTAAAGATTTAAGTCAAGATAACGATTTTGTATTGGTTAGAAAATGGCTCATAAAATCATAAAATCGTATAATTAGTAGGAGTTGAATTAGGATTTTAACAACCATAATCTTATCAAAAAAACCAATTCAACCAACACTAGATACCAATAGGAACTTATGGGATTCATTAGTATATATATTTGCATTTGATTTAGTGTTTAAAGTGGAGAATGACAACTTGGGGATATATGAATCAATAAGAATGAATCTACACTTGATTACACTTGCTAAGTTTTCCCATTCGTGTACCATTCTTCTTAAAACGAAGCATATTTTTCTATCTTTGTACCTTTCTCAAAGATAAATGCCTAAGAATTATTATTGCAAACCAGGTAAGAAGAAACCAATTCTTCTTGCTTCTATCGTCTTTCATTTGTAATTGTATCATCATTAATGTAACCATGTTGATATCCCATCATATACCTAATTAATTGATCTTAATGACCATAGCTCCATACATGTGAGGTAGACTCATAAAAAGACTAGTTCCAAATGGTAAACCGGTCCGAAAATGGCAGGGTCCAAACTGTCCCTCAAACCACCAAATCCTAAGGGCCCAAGCAATTTAAAAGGGTGGAATTACTCGAATTGGCGGGTTATGAACTACGGAGCTGGCCGGTTCGGCCAGTTTACCCTCTCAAAAAAAAAAAAAAAAAAAGAAAGAAAGAGAAAGAGAGAAAGGATGCGATGAAAAAAATAATTAGATGATATCCATTAAGTCATGACATGTCAAAGCTATATTCTTTAAGATGGTGAAGGACAATTTTTTAAAAATAATATTATCAAATTAATAATAGATGACTAATTATAAGTTAATTATGTGTTAAAAATAGATAAAAAATTCAATTTAAGTCAATGTAAGTCTTTTTTGTAAAACTTATCAAATGTTAATGACTTAAATACGAGGAAAAGATAAAATTTAATGGGGAAAAAATAAAAAAGTTGGAATCACATTAAGTCGGAAATTAATAAAAAAATTAAAAATTATTAATAGATTAGTATACTTAAAAAAAGAGAAAGGAGGTTACATTATTATAAATTATTAATGTATTTTAAAAAAGGAAATTAATAAAATTAATAAAAAAATTAAATATTAAAAAAAAAAAACAGTTCGAGAGTTAAATGGGCCCCAAACTACCCCTTACGAGCTAGTTACAGTTTAGTCATGACTAAGCTCGTGAATCGAACCAGTTAGATCAATTGGTCAAGTTTATGTGAGGGTACTTATTCCAAAATGTACTAACCTCTCATTATCACCAAGAAGAACACATGTCAAAATTTTTTTACAATTAAAGGCAATTATAGTGAAGAAATAGGACCATGAGACATACATTCGATTAGAATCAAAGTCAAAACAAAATTTAGTATGCAAATATCGTTAGCATACATGTGAATCCAACCGTTATCTCTTTGGTTAGGAATGGCAGCTTTCAAATACCGTTGTTCATTTAAGTACAAATTTGATTACTTAATGGCTTGTAGTTCAAATTTATATACAATGTCGTTACAAAGTAAAGAGGCTACTTCATAAATAATAAGCACTCATTGTTGCTTTAGGTGGAGGTTCATCATCCTAGACCTCTTCATTTATATTAGCAATGTTTCTTTTAGCCTTATTCTTTAAACTAGAATTCTAGTAGGATCACACTTGATATCGAGAAAGTTTCCTTTGCATTCTAAGAGTTCTACCATGTTAAATGTTCTTAGGCTTATCTTTGGAGATTGTGATGAACATTCGGGGTCCCAAGCCACACATAAATCGCTCTATACCATCATTCTTAAAAAAAAAAAGGACTCAATAATATAAAAGCATTATTATTTTCACGACAACATGAAAGATAAAAGTAGAGAAATAATACTTCAACTCCCATTTTGTGGTCGAAATAGTAGCCTGTACAAAGGCAACACTAATGGATAATCTTCTTTGGGGTTTTCTTACTACAATGTTATCATTAGTATGCACTGCTACTAATGGTCGCAATTTCAAACTAGGATGAGCATTATCAAAAGGTTTATTAAATGGGGGAGAATTTCTTTGGTCTCCTTAATCATTATTGGTATGGAAGGGACCTTTGCTCTATTTAGGTTTCCTCAATACTTCCTTTATCTATACTTGCAAAGACCTAATCATCATAGAGATGGCAAGAAACATGTATCAAATCAACTTCTTTTTTAGGGCATTTTGCACTTCCCTAGGGGTATCTTTTCCATCATTCTCTGATCTAACTTTTGCCAAATGCCTACAGAACTTACATTAAGATATAACATGATGCAATATGTATAATAAATGTGAAACTAATGTATAACATTTATAATGCCATTTCAACTTATGGTATTGCCTTAGTAAACATTTGCTCTTCATTTCTAGATCCAAAGCATTCTATAAAAGCACCTGTATATAAAGACAAAGTTTAGGTATGTACTTTGCAGACTAAAATACCCTCAAAGCAATAATCCTGAAGGTGTACATACGCAAGATTACGTAACCTTCTCTTTGGGAACCTTGCCAACTTTTGCTTCACTTCTTGATTCTTTCTCCTATCCATGTCTTCAATCAAGGTATCTCTCCCTGAGAAATTGCCACTTCTACCTAACCTAATAATGAATTATCAATGATATATAAACATAAAGGAATTAAAAAAAATTGAAATTGAATAATGGATAAAATTAAAGATTTTTTAGTTTGGTTGTAAGATGATATCATACCATCAAGAACATAAGACAGTTAGGTATATGTTTCCTATACATCACTTTATATGATTGTACACCACAACTCAAATGTGGAAATCTTACTAGTTTAACTGATGCCACAAGATAGTCTATGAATGGTCAACCTAAACCGAGACATAAGAAGGTGATCAATAATCTATAAAACAAACATTTATCATAATCTGTTGTCTACTTCAATATCTTCGATTGTAATTTTATCTTGGAGACTATTTAGTGTATGATTGTCCTTCAACTCACTCCTATTTCTAACATCATGCAAGACGTCATCTACAACAATTGTTGGAACATCATTTCTGGAGTTGTTAAAAGTGTGAGTCAATTATGTGATTCTACAAGTTTATGATTTTGTGATATTTTCCTATGTTAAATTGGATCTAAAATTGTTGAGGTATAGACTTTCGGTAAATTTTGAATTTTGATATATAATTCTAAGAGCTTATAATATTACTGTTTTTTTATGATTTTATACTTTTAAAGTAACAATAAAATCATGATCTTGAGAACTGTACAAAATCCTTAACATTACAAGGAGTTAGCTTTAGGCACTCTTCCCATTTACTTCTAAAGCTTAGCTCTTGTGGTCAGTTACGTATAAAGATCCTTATCCATTTTTGCACACCTCTTATGCAATAAACTACCAAACCTAATTTCAATTATGGTTTTTTTTTTTCTTTTACTTTGCTAAGATCTCATAGGACCTTCACAAGGATGTTGGGGACACATCTTGTATCAATGAAATCAACAGAAAAGTAAGGTAAGATTATCTCATATACTAAAGCATAAGATATCGAATTTTGAAAGGTCTCTAATATTATCTACTTCATTTTCTCTTTTAACTTGTTATATTCAATTGAGCTATTATTACCCATCTGTACATATTTCCTCTTTTGTTCTTGTAAAAGAGTATGCCACTTTTCAATTTTTCTTTTATGCATCTAGACGAATTAGCATCATCAATTGTGAGTTATCATAAATGCGATCCACAGATGTACATTTTCCCTATAAAAAGAGTTGGATTCATATTGATGTACTTGTTATACATCTTACCCAATTTTGTTAGTTTAAGCCTTAAGGGAAGGCTATTGAAGGCATACCTCTTGAGGGTTTATCCTTTCAACTAGAATTTACTTTCCGTTCTCCTCCTTATTGAAAAGGGGGAAAAAAAGAGATAAAACATAAGTTAATAGAATAAGTTTGATGCATTATTCACAACTTATAATTATTGTTGCTCAAATGTTAGGTTAATAATATATCTTACTAGAAATACGTGTAGTAGATCATTAGATGCTTTGTTGTCAGGATAATTTTTCAAGTACCTAGCATAAATGGTGAGGACTGACCAATCAATGACTATTAAATATATAAAAATGAAATAAATGTTATCGAGTCACTCTTCAAACTTATATTACATTCTCACTATTAAATAAAGTCGTAGCTTTTGGTTAAACAATGAAGTTAGTTTCATAATTCATTAAACAAATATTGGTTTACTCAATTATTGATGAGAACTATCAAACCTATCAATAGTTTAATTGACTTCAAGTAAAAGAAAACTTTAGGGACTTGCTATTGACATACATAAACAAAGCTATTGATAGATATTACCTATTTCAGCTCATATATTTCCTTAGGGAATAACTATCAACAGGTGATTGAACTTTTGACTTTTTTTTTTTTAACAAAACTTCTAAATTATCACACACCCTAATCTAATAAGATAAATAATTTCATCTATCAAACGAACCATCAACAAGCATTATTGAACTACTGGTAGCATCTTCAAACCATTTATATCAAACACCCTAACCCTATCAATCCATTATATAAACTATCAACAAGTATTATTAAGTTGTCAACATCATCATCGAAATAGTAAACAAAAGATTCATCAAAAACCCTAACTCTGACAGTATATTCTTGTCATGAAACAGAGTCAATTTTGGTAAACTTAACTAAATCCCTAAAAAGTGTCAAATTGTTTTGAAAAAAACATGTCTTCCATAGCTCTCGTTCCCCTCCAACCAACTAAGAAAAAAGACTCGAACCTAACTACTATCCAAAACTTATTAGAAATCAATTTGTTGAACACAGCATACACTAACACTCCTTGGAATCCAACGATACACAACTCCTTCCTCCACCACGGAAGGACTTGTAAACAATGCAAACCAAAAATTGATATTGCTAAAAATTGACCATAATAGGAGATGACAATACATTCAACGCAAAAGAAAACACTAATTAAGCTTAAGAAATATAAAACACGAGTAAAAATACATATAAAGATAGACTCCTTAAACATGTTACAATATCAAGCACTTGCGAGAGAACCTTTTTTCAAGAAGATTTTGAAGAGATGTATAGTGAGGATAGACAAAATTATGAAGAGAAGATGGAGAGTCTAATTGTAGACTCTAAAGCAAACATAGATTCACCCATAAAATCAATTAGCTTCACCAAACAATAGTGGGGGTATTGGGGTGGGGTGGGGGCACAACATTGAAAATGCTCACTAATTGTAAAACTTTACAAAGCATCATTAGGCTACAAAGTTCTCTTAGCAAACTTAAACAACTTTGGAGCTTCACAAGTGACTTTTCTATAATTGGGAATGTGCATGGTTACTATACTATTAGCTTTAGAAATGAAAATGATGTTAAGCAAGTTATAAAAAAAAAGTCCCTAGTTCTTAAATGGCAACCTCCTTACAATAAGGAAATGGGAGTTGAACTTTCATGCATCAAAAAGCTAACTTTGAATTCGTTGATGTGTGGCTCAGGATAAACAAGCTATGGCTTGAATATTATGATTCTAATGCCCCAAAAAAATTGGAAATGCTCTTCGTCCAACATTACGAATTGATTTTTACACAAATGACATTCAAGGGACATTTATGGGTATCTGTGTTGAAGTTAGTTTTAACAAGCCTTTGGTTCATACCATTGACATAAGGTAAGGAATACTTTATTTGATATGAAGGGTAAAGGATGATTTACTTCCACTATGGGTACCTTGGTCATGGTTCAATTCAAAAACAGAACAAATGTAAGAGGCTAAAATGAGAGGAATAGTATGTTTAAAGGGAGCAGTACCCAAAGCCAATTAATGAAGCTGGTGGGGAAGCATTAAACCACAATATAACTTGTACAAATAAAGCCACCTAATATCCTGCAAACTCCATGACCGAGCAAGCATTGTTTATTACCTATAATAGTGTGAATAATGCTCCTAATGATAGTAATGAGTATGGGCAGTGGATTATTGTCGGGAAAATGAAGCCAAACAGAAATTAAAAACAAATGGCTCCTAATTCACCTAAAAGCTCATCCCACCCTTTATCTGAGAAAAATATTCTTCTTCAAAAACTTAATACCACCATCATTTCCAACAGTGTTTGCCTAAATCAAACTCATGATGGCACTTCTTCTAAAACTTTTTCATCACCCAATGGTCATTTACTTCCCAATTATATAAACAGTAACAAAGTAAAGGAAGGAGATGAAATGGCCTTTAAACTAAACCATACGATACATAAAGTGAATCCTTCTTCTTCAAAATCTTCTTTGCGTCTTATAAAAATTTTTCAAAAAAAAAAAAAAAAAAAGCCTGCCATGTTATCAATGCATTAGAAGATCAACTCAGCCTTTCGATTCAAAACACTACACCTAAGCTTCGACATACCATACATCAGCCAAAAGTCTCGACTATTCTATGTAACATTACATGGTAGTTGGGCAAGGGTTGTGTTGACCCTAACTAAGGTTATGGTCGTCGATGACACCATCCTTCCACTCGACCAAGTACCAGTGATGAGAGTAGAGCTGACGTCATTTCATGAAACAATGCAGATAACTTGAGTTAGGTTTCAAATCAAATTGGTGAGGGAATTCAAAATCACGATTCCTTCACCACATGTAGGCCTCATCTACGAACTAGTAAAGCTGGTGAACATTTGGGTGAAGGGATGCAAGCACATAATCACTACCATAGTGAGAGACTAAAACATGAACATTCCCCCCAAAATATTCATCCAGTGAATCATGTGCTTAAGACCGATAGGGCCTTGCCTCTACCATTCTAAAATAAGGAAGAGTCTACGGTAGTCATGATAATTAAAAGAACCCCTTTAAAAGTAGTTCTTGAACTGAAAAGGGACAACTAATAGACTGAATAAAATCCGGTACAAACTCATTACTACCCTTCTTGAAGTAGAAATGACCTAATACCAAATCACTTTGCCTGTAAAAATCATTTGCTGGAATGTGTAAGGATGCAACTCTTAAGAGAGGGTTGATGAAGTCAAAGACCTTGTGAACGAACAGCAACCTGATGTCCTCATTTTGCTCGAAAGAAAGTTGGACGCCACCTCAGCTTACCTAGTTACAACAAACTCCCAGATGAAGGTTTTATGTGCAGTGAAGCCGAGAGACAGAGAGGTAGGATGATTCTCATGTGGAACACGAATGTAATAGACATGATTCTAATGAAGCAAACTTGCCAAGAAATCTATGTCATCACTTAGGTGAGTAATCTCAATTTCACCAGGTACTTGTTTGCAATTTTATGCTTATCCTGACCTAACCGTTAGGAAACAACAACGCGAACGCTTGTGATTGCATGATAATAATGTAGAGAATAATGCGTGGTGCTTTATAGGAAACTTTAATGAAGTCTCGACAAGTAGCGAAAAATGTGGACGAGGGAGTATTCACTAGCGTCGAGTGGATGCATATAATGAATGTTGTCTGATCGTAACCTGATTAACCTTGGCTTTGTCAGACCTACGCACTCATGGTCAAATATGATACCCCTCAAAAACACCTTATTCAAACCCATATTGATAAAGCATGGGTAAACAATCATTGCAAGCTCTTTCTCTACAAACTATATTATTTCACCTACCAAAAAGAACCTCTGGCCATTGTCCCCTACTCTTAAAAACATAAGTTCAACCCGTTAGTCCCTTGTCAAAGAAGCCATGAACCTATGTAGCTTACATACCCAACTTCAAAGACCTTGTAAGGCAAATTTAGGACAATAGTAACACAGTTGTATTCGCAATCAAAGCTAAGTTATGGAATAGAGAGGTCCTTAAGAACTTAAATATGAGATGAAAAGAATCCTTGCTAGGTTGGTCGGAGTTGAAAGGTGTTTATCCTTTACTCCTAATACTTTTCTATTGAACCTAAAAAAAAAAAAAAACACTTAGGGAACAACTCTCTTTAACCCTGTATAAAGAAAACTTAATCTAGAGAATGAAATCCCAAACTAAATGGTTGCTCGAAGGAGATGCCAACATAAGATTTTTCCATGCCACAACCATAAAAAGAAGGCTAAGAAATCTAATGATTTTCATTCAAGATTCTATTGGAAATTAGATCTTTGAGCCTCTGGCTCTTCTAAGCTACATTCAAAAATACTTCCAGCAAATATATGCCACTCAATCATCAACAATTGAATGGAAAAATCCACTTCCCTTAGTTTTCTCAAGAGGTTTGTCAAATGACTAAAAAGAGTATCTTATTAGAACCTTCTTGAAGGATGAAATTAATGCAACCATCAACTCCTTAGGTTCTTCGAAAGCCATCAACTCCTTAGGTTCTTGGAAAGCACCAGGAAAAGATAGGCTTCACGTGCCCTTTCAAAATCTATTAGGATATTATTAGATAATTAGTTATATCTTCGGTTAGTAAAATTTTCCATAACTACAAAAATTACCCAGACCCTAACAACACCCTTTTAGTCCTAATCCCTAAAAAGTTAAGAGCCAATAAACTCATTGGTTGGCCTTTAAGTTTAGGCTCAACCATGTACAAACATTCATAAAAATGCTAGTTTTGAGATTGGAACCCTACTTATACACCATTCTCCATCCATGTTAGAGTAGTTTCATCCCTAAAGGAAAAGCATTAGACAACATTTTCCTCTTAAATGAGCTACCTCATAGTTCTTATAGAAAGAAAGGATAGACAGAGTGTATGGATGTTCATATAATTGACTTACAAAAAGCCTTCGACAAAGTGGAATGGCATTTTATAAAATAGACTTTAGAATGCTCAAATTTCCTTACATAGTAGATTAAGCTCTTAATGTCATGCATCTTCACTTCTACCATGGAAATCTAGCTTAATAGGGTAACCACCCTGGCCTTCACCCATCATATGGATGTTACCAAGGTGACCACATATCTCTTTATTTGTTTATTGTTGTAATAGAGATCCTGATTTGAATGATTGAGAACAATGTTAAAAGAAAAATGAGCGGAACTCGTCCCTTTTCCAAGCTTCGTTTTTGACACTTTTTCTTTACAGATGACATCTTTAGCTGTTGTAATCCCAAAAACACTACAAGCTTTCCATAAACTATCGAGCCGATGCCTTAACTAAGAGAAATGAAAAGTGTACTTCTCCCCATACACAAATCAAGAGCTAAAAAAGGAAATAACATGGATTTTGTGATTTAAATGCATGACCTCCTTTGGTAGTTACTTGTGATTTCCACTAATAGATAGTCTAAAGCTAAAAACGAGTTAGTTTAACATGATAACTAATAAATTAAAAAAGAAGCTGGCAAGCTGAAATGCTCGATTGATGAGCTAAAAAAGGAAATAACATGGATTTTAAAAAAGAAGCTGGCAAGCTGGAATGCTCGATTGTTGAGTATGGCTAGGGGGCTAACTTTGGTCAAATTAGTCCTTCATTCCATTCCTTCATACTATATGCAATCAACTAGCTTGTAGCAAAAAGCCTTCAATGATATCAATAGGATAGCTAGAGATTTTCTTGGAATTGGATTGAAGACTTATCAAAGATTCATTAGTTTAAGTGGTTGGATGTCATTAAGAGTAAGGATCAATGGGGATATGGGATAGATAATGTTAAGAAGAGAAATGAACCATAGATTATAAAGTGATGGTGGGAGTTTAATAACAACAAAGTGCCATGTATCATCTTTGCTGATGGGAATCTAACATCCATGTCGTTTATGTCGACTTATCTATGTAGTGTCTCGATCTCTTCTAAGGCCTTATCATTCATAGATTCGAAGATGTCGACCTCAGTTCAACTAACCTAAGGCCAATTAAAGGGACTTTAGAACTTGGACACTTGAGCACTCAGAGGACGGTTAAATGAAAACAAGCTTACATATAGCTAGGGGTTTTGATCTCATTGTATGTCGAGTTGTTATATAGTTATTTGAACTTCCAAACCTCTAGTTGAGCTATAAGCCACATGAGGACAACTCAGGTTTGTTGACCTCTTACCTTTTGTCTTGAGGTCTAAGCTAAGGTTAGTAATTATCGACCTTTACGGGGGATGAAGACCGGAATAGCTTGGCACTTAGTTACTCCAGCCTTATTAATTGTCTTTACTTCTCGAAACCTAACCAACGAATGATGGCTACGTGCTCACTAAGAATGTGAAGGAACCTGCCATTAGAAGCTTCGTTTGTTATGATTTCCTTTATACTCTTAATTATCCCATGTATTTTGCTCATTTTGGAATGAACTCTTTTAGTCTTTTCCTTATATTGCAAATAGCCCTAATTTGTAGGTATTGCAACCCTTGTAAGAGGCAATAGCTAAAATCATTGTCTTATCTTGAATATTATTGGGTATCTTCTCCTTGCCAAGCTTATATGCATCGGTTTCCCTATTACTCTTATCTAGTTTTTGTTCTAGTTAGGAATAGTGGCAAATGTCTTCACTACTATCGCTCATGAGTCATATTGAGTAATTGATATGAGCTCGATTACCTCTATTAAAGACTATTAGGTCAACTGTCTTATTTGGAAATAACGAATAATGGGGTATCCAATATCTAACTGGCTAGTAGAAAATAACCCATATCTCTAAACTTATAGATATATAAAAGTTATGCAAATGTTCAACCTCCAAAGGAACTTAGAACTTAAACTTACAGATATTTATCACAAGTTGATGTACAATCTAAAATTGCAAGAGGAATCTTATGGTTAGATATATAGCCTTCCAATTATCCCATAGATGAAACTCTTCTTATGGAGAGTAGTAATAGATGCACTACCCTCAAGTTTAAAAGTCAAGAGAGTCCTTTCCTCCATTAGCTCTACCTATATATGATGTAAACAAGGACCTTAAACATGTCTTGAAAACTATTAAGGTTTACAATAGCTTTGCTCAAAATTGTATACTACAAGCAAACTACCATGCTCTAATTTCTTTTTACAAATTAGCTAAAAGAAAATATAAAAGTTGGTAAAGTCGACAAATTCTTAGAACAACTACCATGGGTAATAACTTTTGCTTACTCGTTATAGTTAATATGGAAAAGTATAAATTGTTTGCTTTTCCAATTTCGGATATATACAATGCCTTCTGCTCCATGAAATTAGATGGAGAGCAAATGAATACTAAGTATGCGGGAAACAACTAAGAAAATTTATATAATCAACATCTTTCCCATTACTTAAAGGCTACCGTCTTCAAGTTGGGTTAAACTTAATACCGATGTATCTGTACTAAATGGTAAATCAACAACTATAAAAAAGTAATTGAGGACAATTTGGGTCTATGGATATGGGGTTTCTCTAAGAAAATTGGAATACTGACATCCTTAGTATCGAACTATAGGGGATGGCATTAGGACTTCAATACTAAAGTCTCATGGGCTTTAAAAAGATTAATATTAACGTTGATCTAATGACCGCTGTTGCTTGTATTAAAGGTAACTACAACTACTCTAACAAATTTCTATACGTGACTCGAGTTTGTAGGAAAAATCTATCTTTATTTGATGAAGTCTAGCTTTCTTTTATATATAAAGAAAGTAATGCAGTAGCATGTAAGTTAGCTATCTAATTCCTCCTTTTGATGTGATTTCTTTTGATATCTAAGATGTTGAGTTTGTTTTTTTGTTATAGGGAATTTCATACTCTCAAAGAATCCCCTTGTAGATTTTTTTTTCTAATAATTACAATTGAGGAAGGATTATTTGAAACTGATTCATTTCATTTAGGAGATCAGTGTTCATACCATAATTTACAAGATCATTACCTCATGTACTTTGCTAACTTTGTAATTAGGGTAAATTATATATACTACCTTTATAAATTTTTCAAAAAATACCGAGACCTCACTTTTTTAAAATGTTACAAATTCTCCCCTACTTTATATTGTGTTCGACACATATGAAATCAAATGAAGCCTAAGGAAATGGAATGAAGTCTATGTAAATATGATGTTTGCGTATTAAAAGTAAAGGGACAAATGATTAGAAATGAGAAGAAAAAATGAAAATATTTTTACTTTTAAAGCCATTTATTTTCTTTCTACTTTTGGAGAGAAGGAGTGAAAATAGATAAAAATCAATTAAGATTACTAAAATACCTCTAAAAGAAATATTAAACATATAAACTTAAGGATATTTTAATCAATTACTAATTTTACTTTCTTCCATTTCCCTTTATTTCATCTCTATAGTTCAAACAACAAATCAAAATAATATATTTTCTTTTATTTCTTTTCTTTCCATCTTCTCTATTTTCTTTTTTACATATTTCCATTGATTTTCACTCTTTACTTAGATTACCAAAACAGACTTAATGTGACGTCTACATTACTACTTGTATAATTTCTGATGTGAATTTTCTTAATAACGTGACACTTTAACTTTAATTATTAATTTTCACTTCAGATTTATTAAATTAAAAAGAAAAGAAAATAAAGGTACGACAAGGTGCTACTCATAATCCTCGACTTTCGTGATATATTATGAAGTCGGCGTTGCAAGCCAAGTAAAAAGTACGACAATCGATGGGTTTTTGGCATTTCAATCTATTTTCTTATTTCTTGTTGTTTTAAATCCTTCTTGTGCCACCCCACTCTTGCTGCATTTTCAAAGTAAGATTTTCAAAAGGAGAGAATGATAATAATCACATTGACCTCATAATCTGACATCTTGTCCTCAAACGTTTAAAGTGAACTTTGTGATATATGGAATTTCAATGTATTAAAAAGTGATAGATGCTTACTTTTGAATGCCATATGTCCGTCCGTGACAAGATATATTTGATTCATTTGTTCTGTAATAAGAAGTTTACACTAACAACTAATTAATGGCATATAGTAGTGAAGGACTGTAATAGTTAATGTCCATATTAGATGGAATAAAATTACATTCATTTTTTATAAAGAGAATGTTGTTCAACATATCACTTTTAAATATAATATGAACAATTTATCTACGATTTCCATCTCTAATGCTTTTAATTGAGAATAATGATAAAAAATTTTCGAAGACCTAATGGTTATAAAAAAAAAAACACTAGGATAAATCTAAGCCTTCAATCATTATAATACGGAATTAATTGTGCTTTTCCTTGTATGTATTGAAATAACAAATAGTGAACCAGGTTTTTTTTTTTTATTTAAATAAATCTGAAGTGAAAATTAATGATCAAAGCTAAAGTGCCACATTATTAAAAGAAAAAATCCACATAAGAAATCATACAGCTACTTGATGTAAACCCTACACTAAAATAAGAGGAATTTGTAGTATTTTAAAAACGTAGGGATTCAATGTTTTTTGAAAAATTTAGAGAGATGGTAAATCCGCTTATAATTGTGGTTTGAATAATAAATAGGTTAAGTGCTCCCTCTCAATTAAAAAAAGAAAAAAAAACTAACAACTCCAATCAAACAAACTATAAGATAAAATAAATAATCTCATTAATGGCCGAATGGATATGACAGGTGCAAGAAGTCCAACGAAACGATGTAATAAGAGGACTCCGTGTAATGGCTGTGCAGTATCCATTCGATTTATGGAAACTGAACGTGCAGTACACTGTACAGCGTAGGTGTTTTCACTTTTTTTTTTTTTTTTTCCCCTTCTACATAACATAGAAATAGAATTACTATTTTGTTTTCTTAACCTCATCATGGTTTATTTTATTTTTGTTTACCTGCTGTACAGGATAATAATAGTTTTAAACAGGAATGACATTTTAAATTGAATTACTTTAAACAAAGCCCTATAATTAGTGAGTCACTTTTAAATAACTGAAGTAGAAATCTACATTTTTAACCAAACTAAATCAATAACTTTTTGAATTACGACGCGAACAGAGTAGGCGGGGAATTAGGGTTTAAGCTTCTCTCTCTCTCTCTCTCTCTCTCTTTGGGGGTACGCACGCAGCTCAGTGAACACACTAATTGCGTGGGTCTCTTTCTACTTTTCTTCCTTGTACACTCTATTGGTACGTCGTGCAATCATTAGATGTTGTAATTGTTTCGGCTCGAATTGAAAATGCGTAACGCTATTTCAGGGAACTCGAAGCGTTTTGGTAAATAACTGATGCGAGATGGCGTCTACAGGGCAGACGACTTCTCTGAAGAGGCATGAACCACCGGCGATGAGAGAGAACGATCGTCTGACGGTAACTCCATTAGGCGCAGGCAATGAAGTCGGAAGATCCTGTGTGTACATGTCCTTCAAGGGCAAAACTATCCTGGTAATTGATTTTGAAGAATTCAATTCAAAAGCTCTCTGCTTTATTTATTTATTTTTTTCCTTTGTTCATTTCCCGGTGAAGTGTTTTTACTTTTGTTTGTATCTTGGCAGTTTGACTGTGGGATTCATCCGGCTTACTCGGGCATGGCGGCTCTACCGTACTTTGATGAAATCGACCCTTCGACCGTTGATGTCCTTCTCATCACTCAGTATGTGTTTTGAGCATTTTTAATTTTTTGATCTATTTGTGATGGTGCTTTCTCTGTGCTCGGTTGACTGAGGGAAGTGATGGAAGAAGGCTCATTGCTAGAGCAAGTGCTCCTGGTTAGTGTACCATGCGCATGCAGTCACCTTTACAATTATTGTGAAGAGGCTAATTAATAACACGTGACCTACATATCACAAGATGGGTAACTTAACTGTTGCACCAAGGATCTTAGGGCAGTCCAAAGAGATCATGCAATTCAGTCAATTTAGGAATTTCACTTTGCTGGTGTATTGGATCATGTTGGATAGTTCACATTTCCACCTTTAAAATAGATTTAGAAGAATTTCTTGAACAAGGTGAATTGAGGGAGTAGATAGTAGCTAGTCCAATCCTCTCTCTCACCAAAGATAAGAGAAAATGGAATGTCCTAGCATCTCATTAGAAGAAAATTTTATCTTTTCTACTGGTAAGTTCTTGTTTAAGAAAGTTGTGAACATATAATTTCGTGGAAATGATGTTAGTGTAAATCAAAGATGTGTACAAATGCCTTTGCATGCCAGTTCAGTTTGCTTTGTGCTTTGTCAACTGTATAATATACACATAGCGGGTAACTTTTCCATAGGTAAGGGTGTCCAAAACCTTCATAATCTGGGTTTAAACACTTAAAGAATGAGACAACTTATAGTAATTGTGGTGGTATGCATGAAACCGTCTTTCACAGAGGGTTACCAGCATATATATGCTTAATAAGGAGCAGAATGTAAGGATTTACAGCCTGAAAATTTTGCTTTCTGGGAAAGTATTAGGACCAGCAATCTTGTCATATGATGTTCCTGTAGCATTTCCATTGTCATTTCATGCTCTTGTTCCTTCTGTCTTGAGTATGTCTTTTAACTTCTTCATTGTATGATTCATTATTAATTTGCTTTGTAACCAAGATGATGGTAACTTGTTGCAGCTTCCATTTGGATCATGCGGCTTCCTTGCCTTATTTCTTAGAAAAGGTTTACTCCTGTTTATTTAAAGTATAAAAGAAAATCTTATGTAATTTTCTTCTCTTTAAACTTTGATATGTTCTCTTTTGCAGACTACATTCAAAGGTCGAGTTTTCATGACTCATGCTACAAAAGCTATTTACAAGTTGCTTTTGTCAGATTATGTAAAAGTAAGCAAAGTCTCGGTTGAGGATATGTTGTATGATGAACAAGACATCTATCGGTCAATGGAAAAGATTGAGGTATATTTTTATTGATTAAACTCTTGTATGAATGTTGTGCTTGATGTGTGTCTAAAAAGCATTGCAGGATAGCTTGGTGATTTCAATGTTGTTGCTTCCAATTTTCCTACGCCTTAAGCTTTAACGATTTCTTTTGGATGTCATGTTTGTTTTTTGAAGTGATAGAAAGTGAAAGAGGAGATTAGTTTTTACCATGATTAGTCTTTTTCCCATCTTTTCTACAGCAAATGCATGTGGTGTTCACTTGGCAATTATAATCATCTCTCTCCACCTGTGTATTCCTTCATGTGCAATTTGCTTTAGGAATTAGAATATATACACCGGCTCAGGATTTGAGCAAGGGGAATGGGCAATTTCACTCTGATTAACAATAAGATTATCTCATTCTGTCTAAACTTATGGACAAAGCAGAGTTTGCAGAGCTGTTTATAGCTTCTGTCTAGTAAGCTTATACAATCATTAAACAATATTGTTATTGTTATGAGAGTTGACATCATTTAGATAGCTAAAGCTATATTCTGATGAATTTGCAATTGACCAATTGCTTGTTGATGAGAAATTATATCTAGCATCTTATTACTTGGATGGCTGATTGACATAACATTGTTTGGGACCAAAGGATTATGATGGGAGGATGGTCAGTGGGTTCTTCCTTGTTCCATCATTTGGTTATCAAATCATTCTGCAAAAGATAGAAAGTTCTGTAAAAACTCTCCATGGGTCTGGTCAGAAAACATTCCCTCCATATTGGAATGAATTACGGTGCATGTGTGGTTTCACAGTTTTGCACCTGTACTTTTCAATGTTTGTGGCTATTATTGCACCTGCATTATCTATTTTCCTTCTTAATTGATTTAAAGGTGATGTGTTTTATAAAAAATATGCTACAATAACTTAACCACCAGCCCCCCACACCACCACAACCACAACCCCCCACCCCCAAAACAATTTAAAAAAAAAAAAAAACGCTACAATACTCTACATCTATTTTTCATCGCTCCAATATATATAATACAAAAATTACTTTTCCTTATGAAATTACTGATTTATCCCAAAAAAAAAAAAAATTTTCCTTTTCCTTCCTTTTAAATTCTTTCCCTTTATTTTCTGTTTGTTATCATTGTTATCTGTGGGCCTAAATTTATAGCTGATATGTTAATGGGTTAGCAAGTGTCAGTTCTTCCATCTATAAAACTCCACAATTAAAAAAAGCTTGGCTGTGTCCTAGTTGTGTTCTTAAACCAATTTCAATCATCTGGACATTTTAGATAATCCATCTTTCTACTCTTTAATTATAGCTATTGAACTGCATGTATAAGTGAAGAAATGTCCTCACATTTTTTATTTTCACAAGTATGAATACATTATGCTACCATGAATCCACTGCTATACTTATGAAAGTGAAGGACAAAAAAAACAATAAAAGAATTTTTCACCATCATTACTAAAGCTGATTTTGCAATTCCCTTTCTACTGGCATCAGACAAGCAATCAATTCCTGAATACTTATGGGGTCTTAATAAAATAGCTTTAATGGATGCTACAATTTAAGAATTCCCCAAGTAAAATGATCAGGGATAAAAAAAAAAAAAAGAGTTCTTTGAGTATGCTGAAGCACGACAAGGGCTGTTAGAGTAATCTCTCTCTTTTGTTACCGTTTAGTATTTATAAACTTATTTACCAACAAAAATATTTATCAACTTAGTTACCAAAAAGTATCAATGATTGTAAATATACTTATATTCTGTGTTGCTGATGCATGCCAGCAAAATAATGCAAGAGAATAGAGGAGATTAATGAGCCAGTAACCGTTTGATCTGGGTTTTTTTAAGTTAGTAAAACACTCTTCACATAAATAGGAATGAATTTCACAGTACCACTTTATATTCACGTCAGATAATGTTTTTCTGGCTCAAGGATGTTACAACTGTTTTAAAGGCTTAAACTGGTGACTTGCCAATGAATTAGTAGATACTCTCCACAGATAGAAATAAATTCAATAGTGCTAATGTAAATCTGCATCTCGTGATATTTTTCTGGCTCAAGGATGTTACAACAGCTTTAAAGGCTCAAACTGGTGTCTAATCTGTCAAATAAAGTCACAGGCATGATTCTGTTCAAAGAATGCTGTGGATCTGTTATATTATCACTAATTTCCCTGGAATGTGGAGTTTCTAGAAAGATTCATCTCTGTGTCAAATACTTGAGGAAGCTACAGCATTGCATAATATGCCTATTATTACCTGGCACACTTGCAAATATGTGTTCCCTCCACACATCCCCACCCCTCCCCCTTCCCCCTCTCCTGATGCGCACCAGATTTAATGGATATTTTTTCTGACTTTCGATGTTTAACTTAGGTAATTGATTTTCATCAAACTGTTGAAGTGAATGGAATCAGGTTTTGGTGCTACACTGCTGGTCACGTGCTTGGTGCTGCTATGTTCATGGTTGATATAGCTGGTGTTCGAGTACTTTACACTGGTGACTACTCTCGTGAAGAAGACAGGCATCTACGAGCTGCTGAGCTACCCCAATTCTCTCCTGATATCTGTATTATCGAGTCTACTTATGGTGTGCAGCTCCATCAACCTAGACATATCCGAGAAAAGCGCTTTACTGATGTGATTCACTCAACTATATCTCAAGGGGGAAGAGTTCTAATACCTGCATTTGCTCTTGGCCGTGCCCAGGAGCTTCTCTTGATACTTGACGAGTACTGGTTGAACCATCCTGAGCTCCACAATATTCCTATATACTATGCTTCTCCACTTGCAAAAAAGTGTATGGCGGTTTACCAGACATACATTAATTCCATGAATGAGAGGATCAGAAGTCAGTTTGCCACCTCAAATCCCTTTGACTTCAAGCACATATCACCTCTTAAGAGCATTGAGAATTTTAATGATGTGGGTCCATCAGTGGTTATGGCAAGTCCTAGTGGACTTCAGAGTGGCTTGTCTAGACAATTATTCGATAAGTGGTGCTCGGATAAGAAAAATGCATGCGTAATTCCTGGTTATGTTGTGGAAGGCACATTGGCAAAAACCATCATCAATGAACCAAAAGAAGTTACTTTGATGAACGGTCTCTCAGCTCCTCTTAACATGCAGGTTCATTACATTTCATTCTCTGCCCATGCTGATTTTGCTCAGACAAGTACATTCTTAAATGAGCTTATGCCTCCTAACATAGTCCTTGTACATGGAGAAGCAAATGAAATGGGAAGGCTTAAGCAGAAACTCATTGCTCAGTTTTCTGATTGCAATACCAAGATTATCACCCCAAAGAATTGTCAGTCTGTTGAAATGTATTTTAATTCAGAGAAAATGGCAAAAACTATTGGAAGGCTTGCTGAAAAGACCCCAGAAGTTGGTGAAACTGTCAGTGGTTTGCTTGTTAAGAAAGGCTTCACTTACCAGATTATGGCACCAGAAGATCTCCATGTTTTCTCTCAAATGTCTACTGCAAACGTCACTCAGAGAATTACAATTCCTTATACTGGTGCTTTTGGTGTGACAAACCACCGGCTGAAGCAGATATATGAGAGCGTGGAGTCTTCAACAGATGAGGAGTCTGGTGTCCCTGTATTGCGTGTTCATGATCGGGTTACAGTGAAGCAGGAGTCAGAGAAGCATATTTCGTTGCATTGGACAGCAGATCCTATAAGTGACATGGTTGCAGACTCGATTGTGGCTCTGGTTTTGAACATAAGTCGTGAGATTCCAAAGGTTGTAGTTGAATCTGAATCCGTCAAAGTGGACGAAGAGAATGGTAGAAAGGCAGAAAAGATTATTCATGCACTCCTAGTTTCTCTCTTTGGGGATGTGAAGTTTGGTGAGAATGGGAAGCTTGTTATTAATGTTGATGGAAACGTGGCGCATCTGGACAAGCAGAGTGGTGATGTAGAGAGCGAGAATGAAGGTCTCAAAGAAAGGGTCAGAGTGGCATTTCACCGAATCCAAAGTGCAGTTAAGCCTATCCCATTATCAGCTTCTTAGAGATTTGTACATGGTAGATGAGGATCTGTTTAGTGCTTTTGGGTGCATTGCTATTGACCTTATCTGTAACGTTTCTAGTCTGTAGATTGTAAAATCAAATTGCCACAGGACATTACACCAGCTGCCACTTGTAGAAGTTCAACTCCTAAGTGGTTGTAGCTAGATACCGAGGACATATGATGAAAAGCCATGCGGATTCAATAATTTATTAATGTTGTGAATGTTAACAGGAACAAAGTATTGTCGTTGCATGTTGGGGATATATTTTGACAAAGTGGTTACGGAAGCTGCGTCTTTCCAATAGCATTGTATCTTTGTCCATTCATGGCTGTAAATGAGTGAACTGGACCTGTTTTTGAGTTCTCCTTCTTTTCTTTTCTCTTTTTTCCTGTCGTTATTTTTACATAAAGCATGGTGGAGTGGCGAAGACCGCGAAAGGGCCTCTTGGACTTTACGTAACTTATTTCTCCCGTAGGAAATTTTAATTCAAGCTCCATGGTTTATTATTAATTATGATATTCTTGGTAATTCTCACATTATATATTTCTATTTTTACACCGTCACTTTGTATATGAGTTTTAGTATTCGACATTTTGCGACAATTTGTATATTTCTATTTTTGGTAAATCTCACTTCAAATCTTTCTATTTTTACCTACTGTCACTTCTTATATCTGCGTTTTGATTCATCATGTTTTACCAAATAGAAGATAAGGAAAAAAAAAAAAAAAAAAAAAACTAAAACAAAAGAAAGTCAGCAATAGACAGCATACCTTCCTCTTTCTTTTCTCCTCTTTATCGGCTTCATTTGATTTATATGCTTAGTTTTCTGAAATTTGGTGTTGGTCGACGATTTATTGTGCATTTTCTATCTAAAGCCCAAAGGCATTGAAAGAGTTGGGCGCGGGTCCTAGCCTGCTCGTACCGATCGGATAGTACATATTAAGATGCAATAGTGTAGCAAGTAAAAATATGAAAAATGATTCAAAATCTTGTTATTACTTGTTAATCTTCCACACACAAAGTTCTCAATAACACATATGCTTCAACAATAAATCATAGTGAAAAATCCAAAAATGCTTAAAGCATATTATTTATGTCTAATAACAAATAAAACGTGCATTTACAAACACTTATATTTATTACAAATGAGATATATTAAGATCACACGTGCATATAATTTAACAAATTTACATTTATATGAAAAGCACTTATAATCTATAATCCTATAAAAAAATAAATACAACAAACATAAAGTTGCAAATAATATCAAATAATTAAGAAATATAGTCAAATAATACTCCACTAAGTGAATCAAAAGACTTTAACATACCAATATTTTTGACATTCCTTGAAATACAATTGGTTTTAAACCTTTGGTTAATGGATTGGTGAGCATAGCTTTATTATCAATAAGTTCGATTATGAAGTCACCTTTCTTCAATAGGTCTTTAACATTGAGAAACGTAATCTCAACATGTTTTGATTTGCTTGAACATCCGTTGTTCCTAGGAAATAACTAAAAATTGTAGTATTATCTGAGTATATTGATAATAGTCTTGCAATGGACTCCACAATGATAGCCTATAAATTCAAGTTTTTAACCAAATGACTTGTGTCGTGGCTAAAAAATATAGTAGATGAAGCTACTAAACCTTACTCGACACACCTCCACAAGATTGCTCCTTTAACTAATGTGAAAATTTGACTTACGGTTGATTTTGAATCATTCGAATAAATTGTAAAATTTAAATCAAACTATCCAATTACTTGAAATTCTTTCTTTCTGTGAAACCAATTACTTTAAGTTGCTTAGCCCTTTTATAAACTAATATATAGTTCTTGCTTTTCGTAACCATTTGAAGACATTTTTAGCTATATCCCAATGATATTGCCTAGGATTAAAGAGAAACCTCTTTAGAGCACTCATCACAAAAGTAATATTTGGTCTAGATGCAAAATTGAGCATATATTAAACTACCTATAAGGTTGGAATAGGGTATATCCTTTATAGACTCTTTTCCAATGTTATTTGTAAGACCTTGAAGTTTATTAAGTTTGTCCTCAACAATTAGCACAACCTTAGTACGATGAATTTACATATTGAACCTATTTAGCATACAATTAATGTAAGCTCTTAAAGAAAGGCTCAATAAAGTACTACCTTTATCTTGATGAATCTCAATGATTAGACCGAGAGAAACTTCCTTAAGATCTTTTTGTCAAGACTCTTTGATAATAGCTCTTTAGTTTCACATAACAAGGCTAAATTATTGCTAATACTAATATATCATTAACATACAAAATATGAAAAATAAATTTACTCCCACTAATCTTAAGATAGATACATTGACCTACTTTGTTCTCAACAAAACCAAGAGAAAGTATAGTCATAGCATTTTTTGTTTTTTGAAAAAAAAAAAGAAACTAACTATCAGGTTAAGTTAGGTTAAGTCAAGTCGTAAGTTCAATAGTACCTTATAGAAGTTTAAGTATTAGATAAAACCTTATAGATTTTAGGATAGATTTTGAAGTCCTACATAGTTTTAAGCTTGAATGGAAAAATGAAAAAGGTCTAAGGCCTAAATTAAGAAATAGTAAAACATTAAGGACTAAAACTTCACTTTCTCTTTTCAAAAATTGTGACGTGTACAAAGAGCATATCATCACACAAAATGCTTAAGCAACTGCTCTGCATGGAATAAATAAATTGGAAATTCATTCCAACCATGGGGAGACGAAAATTGGGCATACATTCCAATTAGGGAAGTTGAAGGGTGAAGTAGTTAAGGAATAAGAATGGTTGCTAATTTATGAAAGTGTAATTGCATTACACTGTAAGTGAAAAGCCTAAGGAAGCCAGGGATATTGATGGAGTAGTACAATAAACTTAAAAACAAATGTAATTTGTAGACAATTCTATAAAACTAAAATGGATGGAATTATTAATCTACATTATTAAAGCTTAAGAGATGATTTTCATGTCTTTTCCTATTTGTCCAAATTGCCATTTTATAATATTAAAACCTATTGGGTAAAATAATTAAAACATGTCACAATAATCTAGTTTAAAAATTTTCAAGACTAAGTGAGAAATTTATCCGATACTTCTCTTTTTCTTTATCCTACTTACAATAGGCTAGTAATTTCAAAAGTAGGGATACTACTAGGTAGGTTATTATGGAAACCCAACCTACCCAATTCGATAACTACCTTATAAGATAACCCTCAATAGGGTCTTAGGATGGGTCTTGGGTCTAGTTTCAAAACCTTATAGGGTCTTGAATTAGATTTAGGATCTAAATAAAACTCGATGGAAAACTTGAATTCGATAAAAAGTACTATGTAATAAATTGTTGTAGCTATTGTATGTATCTAATAAATAACAAATAACATGATAATAATTTTTTAAAAAAGGCTAGCCTCTCACTTAGCCACTATCTCTAATCTTTTGTCTCTCAAACTCACTATTCACTTAATCTCACATCACTATCTCTCCTGTCTCTTTCTCTTCTCATCGTAAGTAACTCTCATCTCAATTCTCATAAAGTCGCAATCACCTACCTTGCCCTCTAAGCCTCATAGTTTCACTATCTCCCATTGCTTATCATCCATCAAGACTTCATTTTCCCTCTTCAAATAAGTTCAATTATGAATATGAAGTGGGTTTTGTTTTCATTTTAGGTGGCTTTCTTTCATTAATTTTTTATCAATTTGTTGTACTAAACTAAATCCAAGTTGTTGTGAAAACTATAATCACAAAATAAAAAAAATAAAAAATAAAAAAAGGAACTATTGAGTTAGGTTAGGTTGGGTCATGAGTTCAATAGTATCCTAGGGGTTTTGGGTATTTGATAAAAACCCTATGGATTTTAGGTGGGTTCTGAAAAGCCTTATAGAGTATCAAGTTCAAATTCAAATTTCTTAATTTCCATCTCAAACCTATCTCGATGGCATGCTCACTCGAAAGTACTATCAATTTGAAGCTACAAATTTGTGAACTGGATTTGTTTAGAATAAAGGTGAGTAGGTACAAGGTTGGTAGAGTATGAAGACTTTACCTTATACCTAAGGTTACTTTGTAACTTATACTGTATAAAACTTGTAAGGCATAAGGTAGCTTGTGAAATCTATAATTTTTTTTTTGTTTCCCATAAATTTCAATTATATACATTTCTTTAATAGCAAATTTTGGTTACATTTTTTCATGCTAAAAATTTCTTCACACTTGATTTATAGTTTTAGAAGTATATTTGTAACTGTTTATTTTTATGAATTACTAGATGAGGGTTAGTACTTAGAAAATAAAAAAAAAAAAGCAAAAGGAGAGAAAATGAAATGTACATAAGAAAGAGAGAGGTGTTGTAGAGACTTGAGAGATACAAGAAAGAGGCAACTATAAGTTTCGGTTCTTATCTTATAGGCTTGGGTCTTTTCTTTTTCTTTTTAGTGAAAAATTCCTCGGTATAAAAAATGTAACAATTATTTTTTTATTAATATTATTTAATAATTTTTATAGAATAGATACAGGAGATTTTGGAACCTACAATATAGGTTTCAAAGCATGTATAGAGTATGACAACATCATGTACGTATCTTACCCTAAAGGAACAGGTTTAAGAAAATTGCTAATTGGATCATATCCTATGATTCTTAATACCTATTGTAAACTTATCCAATCGAGTAGTGTGCGGATGGATATTATGTATAATCGGGTTACTCGCTCATCTTAGTTTAGGAAGAATGAAAACTAAAATTTAATAAGAACTTATAGACATCATCAATTTAATTCTACACCTAGTTACTATTGGCATATAGACCATTAGGCTACATGATATATGTACTAATACTATCTACACTATGATGCACTCCATACCATGTACTCATGCTGCATAATATATTGTATAATTTATTGCAACATATTTTCCAAATATTAGAAGAAAGTCTTACTCATGCTTGTGAAAAAGAGGAAAATTGCTAACTAAAGGCCATCTATGAGAGAAAAAATGAAATAGGCCTCTAGCTTATTAAGAAGCATATATATAAACGACATATTAAGAAGAAGTGTGTAGACTCAAAAGGAGGTAGAAGGGTTGTGTAAGTAATAGAGAAAAATAGTATAGGAAAAGTTAGAGATACTTTAAACAATTAATATAATTCGTATTTTTTCAAGTTTCTAGAAACTTTCTAATTGCCTGAAAAGAGATTAGGAATCTTACTAAAAGTAGTCTTTTTTAAACCAAGTTTTTGTGTTGGCAGGAGGACTTATTACCTTCAAGGCATACTAGCAAGCATACAAAAAAGAAAAAGTAAAGGCAAGACGCACTCTTCATATTGGCGGCGGTTGCACACTATTGTATCCAATTCATTACTTTCGCTAAGTTCTTTTATAAATTAGAATGGCTTACTATACCAGATTGATTCCTCTCCCTCTTTTCGACATTGGAAACCTAGTTGGATTTTGCCTATGCATCGATGACTAGGTCCATGGTTCCTTTGCTTATATCTCTTGCAGTAAGCTAGTGCACTCCAACTTATGGTTCTCTAGTTGCTACTCTTTCTTTCCAGCGTTCTTTACACTTAGATTTAGCTTCACTTGACTTCAATCCCCTAGAGGTTTCCCTTTTGTCCTATACTACCTATACTTCTACTTTGATTGAATTGAAGTTAAATAGTCGCTAATACACACTACCTTTAAGTAAGAAGAGTTTGCTTTCGATGCTCTTTGCATTATCTATCAATTTATAAGACTTGTGAGTAAGATAGCTGAGGAGATGGAGTTTACTTACTCAACTAATAAGGATAGGGGAATGATTTTGCTTAATCTTGCAAGTGTATCCTATAGTTTCGCTATAGTAAATTCTCAAGTCCATGCAAGACTAAGTGGATGTAGTGGGAGAGTAACTGGTCATATTTAAATAGCCTATTAATACATTAAAAATAGTTGGAATATGGTATTATCATTGTTACCAAGTCCATTTCTTTTTGTCTCTAGCAAGTCAAGGAAAATACTTTTCTTTAGGTTATGAGTTCTAAGGTTGTAGGCTTAAGACTAGAAAATAAATCATTACTAGAGACAACCTTCTTCCTTACTTAGTCTTCTTTTTACGTGCAGGATATCCCCTATAAGTTCCTTCTTCTTGCAAGGCAATTGGAGTTATATTATATACTTAATAAGTATATATTGTGTATTAGTTTACCTTTTGTAATAACATGCTATAAATTATAGCTAAAACTATATATATTATGTCAATTACAATACATTACGTATGATATATTATAACATCCATGATATGCGTAATAATACGATACACATTATGTTTTATTTGTATATTTGAAAAGGTTAAGGGCATTTTTTTTATATAAATATAACTATATAAATTATGTTTCATTTCAAACATGTTTAAATCAAATAAATCCTTAAAATGGAATTAGGCTTCTATAGCCATCACCAAACAAAAGATTATAACTTTCATTTCATTCTTGATTCTATGCCAAGTGCAAAATTAACTTCCTAGATTAGGTTTTATCAAATATTAATTTTTTGCTTAAATAAATCTACATTTAAACAAATTGACAAAAAGAGTTTTATAGGAGGGATAAAATGCGTTGGAAACTTTTTTTAGCGATTAAAAGTCTCAAAAATGAATAACTTATTATTATTTTGTTAAATCCATATACTCTTATGAAAATAGAGACAACATTAATGACCATTTGTATTTAGGAACAATAGTATTTTTGTCATATTTTATAAATGACAAATGATACAACAATAAAAATTTTTAAAATGGAATTTATTATCTAATAATCATAAAATTCTTATATTGTAGTAACTCTTCATTAAAAAAAAAAAGGAAAAGAAAAGGCATCAACTTTTCTTAAATTTACCCTTTTTTCTTTCTTTCCCTTTTTTCACATGTATGTATGCAATTGCTAATTCCTCACCATGTTTTTACATATCATCTCTCTCCATCTTTTTTTTTTCTCTTTTAGCTAAAGGAAACACATGATTTTGTGTAGAAACAAATAGAATCACATCCCATCATGAATGTTTGTTATAATATTAGCAAGTAAAAGTTATATTATTGAATGGGCCTTATTCGCCAAACTTCTTCTATATTGTTAAAATTAAAAGAGCCTATTCAATCCTTTGATATTTAAAATAGCTACTGTAAATGTGATCATGTCATGTTGTTGAAGGAAAAATGAACATTGAATGCCTACCAAATCTTGTCTATTGCTGAGATTTCCTTCATTATGTACTCCTTATATAATTGCCATTTGCTGACTAGTGGCCAAGGAAAGATTTTGTAAATCGGAATTGTTGGATGTACATGTCAATCTAAGTTGTAGTCTTTTGAATTGGAACCCATTGCAATTATAAGGCGAATGATAGTATAACTTGCCTTTTGTTTTCATCTATTCTAATCAACATGTGTATATTTATTGGTAAGATATTAGGATTTGTTTCCATACTTTTAAGACTATTATATATAATTAGGATGTAAATAAAAGTTTCAAATTATATGCTTGATTCCATGAGTATGGGAAGTTAAATGATGAATGATATGCATAATTTTGTTTCGAAAGTTAG
The DNA here is from genome assembly GCA_024138005.1 of Lumnitzera racemosa. Lineage (NCBI taxonomy): Eukaryota > Viridiplantae > Streptophyta > Magnoliopsida > Myrtales > Combretaceae > Lumnitzera > Lumnitzera racemosa. The sequence continues at coordinate 47,335,020 of JAMXBC010000012.1, read as the reverse complement.
TATGGTCCATTAATACTTTCAATGTAAAAGAAGAAGAAGAAGAAGAAGAAGAAGAAGAAGAAGAAGACATTTTCAGTAATAGAGTAATTAGTCTGATAGCTACAATTGATCCAAATAAAATAATAAGATAATCAAAAGGAGATCTAAAAAGAAAAAGATAAAAAGGAAGTAGAAATAATGGGACAAAATATCATTAAGAATAAATAACAAAACTTTCTATTATGATAGAAAATACAGAAAAGAGATTGAAGAGAAATATAAAGAAACGTAGTTATATTAGAAATTTATTTAGTAAGGACCCAACAAAATATAAGTAATGAGAGCAATCGACAATACAGATCAGTAGCAATTGTACATGTGAACAATGGAATGTAACAAAATCAAAACATAAGAGAAAACATGTATAAATAATAGAAGGAAAGGGGATAATAGATATATAAGATCCCTTTCAAAGAAATGGCCTTGTATTAAGGAGTCTTTTTGGAAATTGAATCTAGATCTCCTTGTCTTCCTTTTGATTTCCTGAAAAACATGAAAGTATAGAAACCTTAGTTAGAAAGTGAACAGGGTAACACGGGAGAGAAGAGTAAAAGAGGGAGAGAGAGTTACTTTAGAACATGCTTATTGTGTCTTAAAGAGAACACTTTTATTTGAAGAAAAATATGTGTTCTTTTGCTTAATCTAGTATTAAGTGTCTAGGTTACATAGTATCAAAAGAAGGTTTGAAATTGGATCTTGATAAGCTTAAGGCTATTGAAGAGTGGCCTTAGCTAATAAATGTCAAGTAATTGAGAGGATTTTTGGGTTTTCTAGTTATTACAGGCACTTTGTGGGCAATTATGCCAAGTTAGTTGCACCACTTACTAACATGCTTAAAAAGGCTGCCTTAAGTGGAGTCAATAAGTAACATAGGCATTTTACGCATTGAAAGAAGCATTGATGACAATACGAGTGTTAGCACTACTAGATTTCTCCATAAGTTTTATAGTGGAGACTAATGCATTTGGTTTGGTGTAAGAGTTGCGTTGTGTCATGCTCCAAAGCAGCAGAGTTGTAACAGTCCTGTTATACAAATCATTCTAAGATAGAAGCTAACCATATAACTGTTATCTTAGACCTGATTTATATAAGACGTTCAGAATTAACCTACTTTGAAGTAAATAGTTTATAAATTAAATAAACTATTTACTTATGAACCTAAGAAAAATACATACTTTCATTAAAATAATCTGAGTTTATTTACAAGATTTAGTAAACCTAACATAATCTACTTGAGTAATTCATAAATTAATACTAAAAACTTTAAAGATAGAATCCAAATTTGAAAATGTAATTGCTCTTTGAGTTATTATCCACATTCTCCTAGGATCCAATAATTGTTAGTTTTAGGGTAGATATAAGCTGCTTCTTAGCTAGTACTTATAATAATGTCTATAAGGATGTGAATAACCATAGCTCAGTAAGTTGGGATGAAGACTTAAAACTATACAACAAACATAAATAGGGTTATCAACCAAATTAATTAGATGCAATGCATGTTCAAACAAATACCGTTGCATGACGTTGTCCGGCTTGTTGTGAGATTATAAATATTACATTTACTTTAATTCGGGTTGAGGAGTTTTCATTAATGTAACAGCTCATGATCAAACCTAGGCTTGTGCAATGGAGACACCGTTCCTTTTGCAACTACCTTCGAACCACTGGCTTTATCCTTGCCGCGACCTCCTCTCCTATCACTTAGTTTGACTAAGGATAAAGAAGGGATCAATGATGCTATCCAGTACTATCTCTTTTGAAAGAGTTAGTATTTAGTCGGAGTATCCTAATATTCTCCTAATGGGTTGTTATGTAGGTTCAATTTAAATTTATGAGCCAAATATTTAGTTAAATCTGGTTTAAAGTGTTCAATCATTTCAAACAAATTACGCAAATACAAGCTAGAGCAGCAAATCAAGATCATATCATTAGCTCAGAACAAGCACATGTGCATAGCTAATTATCTAACAAGCATAATCAAGTATAATTTCAAACCTTTAAGTACTACAAATTAATACTTTGAAAATATAGTAACATATTAATCCCAACTTACCTAGAAGCCTTAGGTTGCTCACTTAACTTGTCGTAGGTTGACTTATCTTCGTGTCTCCTATAATATAAATACTCTTTTAGTATTTATATCCTTATGTTATGTATCAACTTTAGATTAAGATTTAACTAAGATTTTTATTTATATATTATTATGTACTATCGATTTATTTTAGGTTAGTTTAGGATTTGATTTCCAATTCTGGTTTCAATTTAGGTTCCAAATTGGTTTTAACTATGAGTATTATATGTAAATCCTAAAAATATGATTCAAACCCTAATTAAAATTAATCACAGCAGGTTCAAGTATTCTAAGTATCATTTTTGGGTCCTTAATTAGTATTCCAGTTTACTCAGTACATTCCAATAGTCATTTATGTACCGAATTTACTCTCAATATGAGAAAATTTTACATTTTTCGTATAACTACCTAAATTTATGTTTTCTACTAGATTTGTTATATATTAATATTATTATTATATTATTCAATTTAACTTAACATTTTATATTTACCATAATTCTAATTCCACATATTATCAAATTACCTATATTTATCACATAATACCCCTTATAATCACATCTAACACCCTAAATATCACAATTATTATATCACATCAAATACGAACATCTTAAAATCCCTAATTATATACTAAATCGGTAATTGTTCAATTAATTATTAATGAACCCCCAAAACCCCTAATTATATACAAATTTTAAGGGCCTAGAAATCACTTAAAAATTTGAAAAATTAATTTCTAGAATAGGGATTTATGGTATTATTCTATATCACTTAAGTATTCTATAAGAAAATTTTGAGTCCAAAATTACACTCCTAAGCTTATTAGTTTCTAATTCGAAACATGCCTGGTTTCACATTATTTGTTAAGCACCCTATATTTATATATGTAATTAAACTTAGTCAATATTTCTTCCTAAATTTAAATACAATAAAACATCAGAATAATAAAATTCATAATTTTATAAAAAAAATTAATACTTTTATAGAAAAAATTAATAATTTTAATAAATTAAACAAAATTAGGCTAAATTTGCGACTCGCTGGACTTTTGGATGTAATTAAACGTAATCGATATTTTTCCATAAATTTGTTTGAATTTAATTGGTTGCTTTTTTTTTTTATTCAATTCTAAGCTGCCACACCTCAATTCTGGACAATTCTATATTTTTTCATAATCTTCTTGATTGTGCTTTAATTATTGTTCCATTTTCTTTAATTAATTAACATTATTTTGGTATATTTCATGTATTTCTATCTACATGTAAATACATATATAGTATAAATAAATACTCTTAAATATTATTTAAGCTGTTTTATGATTTTTAGCGTGTATATAATTTATTTCTATTGATTTATTAGTAATCGGAATTTGTTTTAAGTGTTTTCGATAAATAATGGACAGTTTTCATAAAATTCATTATTATATTAATTAATAATTTTATTACTTATTTTCCTAAATTCAAACTTATTAGATTATTTTTACTAATAATCCTAGCTTCATCGCATAATTTGGGTTGGATCGAATAATTTGCTCGATCGCTCCAAATTCTACGAACCGAACCTTGAGTAGCCAATTGCAAGACTTATTTATTGCATCAAGATGACAATCTTATTGCCTATTTTAGCGAAAAAATTTAGTTTAAGACTATAGAAGGCTGGAGCCAATGTGAGAGAGTTAGTTGTAGTTATTGAATTCATAAGAAAATCGAGTCAATATTTGCTTAGGTGACATTTTATCATTCGGAAGTATCAGAAGAGCTTAAAACAAATTATGACATAGGTAATTCGGACTCCAAAACAACAACAGCATTTAGCCAAATTGATGGGCTATGATTATTATGTAGAGTATAAGCCTAAACATGAGAACAGGGTAGCAAATGCTTTGTCAAGATAATTTGATTATGAATTTCAAATGTTGGCTCTATCCTTACCATCATTTGATTTCACTACCATACATTCCATCATCATCATCTCTTATTACTACACTTTTGATGGAATTTCATGTGACACCTATAGGAGGACATGCAAAGTTCTAAAAACTTTCAAGAAATTAAGTACAACATTTCATTGTAAGGGAATGAGGATAGATGTTGCGAATTTTGTAAAGGGGTGTCATTAGTGCTAACAAGTGAAATATTTGATCATAAATTCGATAGGCCTTCTTCAACCATTACCTATTCCTCAAAGGGTATTTGAAGATAATTTTATGGATTTTATAATTGAACAACTAATTTCACAAGTCTATAGTTATTCTAGTGATATTCATAGATTGATAAAATATTATCGTTTAGGACCCCTCATAGCAGCTTAACAGCTACTACAATGGCTAGGTTATTTGTGCATATGATGGTGAAATTACATGGGTTACCCAAATCAATATTGTGTAATAGAGTTCGGCTATTAGTTAGTTGCTTTTGGTAAGAGCTTTTTAAGCTTAGTGAGACCAAATTGAGAATGAGTTTGCATATCATTGACAAACAGATGGCCAAACTAAAGTACTGAATTGACGTGTGGAACATTATTTGAGGTCTTTTGTTATAAATAAACCAAAGGATTGCATAAAGTATTTCCCTTGGGCCAAATATTGTTTTGATATAAGTTTCCATACTAGCTCTCATATGACTTCATTTCAAGCATTATATAGAAGGGGCTTGCCTAAAGTGACTAATTATTTTTGAGGATTGAGTTTAGTTGATCAGGAGCTTATTGAAAGGGATGATACAATAAGGGTATTAAAATAGAATTTGGCTAAGGCCTAACAATGTCAGAAGACCCGGAGGGTGGTCTACGCAGCTTTTTTGGAGATGACTCTTGTAGATAGGAAGAGATTTGATAAAGAATATCAAGTGGGGAACTATGTTTATATCAAATTAAAACCTTATAGGCAAACTACATTGGCCAATCGTTTGTCTTATAAGCTATCTAGAAGGTATTATGGACCTTTTTAGGTCTTACAGAAGATTGGATTTGTGGCTTATAAGTTTGCTTTCTGGAAGACTCGTATACATCCAATTTTCCATATCTCATTACTTAAGAAAGTTGAAAATAATATGGATGTACTGAAAGTGTTACCAATAAAGGCCATCACCAATTATCCTATATTGCAACTTCTTGCTATTTTGGATGACAGAGAAATTATACAATAGGATTAGATGGTTCGACAATTCTTAGTTCAATGGGAGTCGCTTGATCTCTCAGATAATACATGGGTAAATTAGATAGATTTTATAAGGGATTTTCCTTCATTTGACCTTAGGGATAAGGTTAATGTTTCTTCGACTGGGGAAATTAGTACGACAAGAAATATAGAGAAGAGAAATACAAAGAAACCTAGTTATCCTACATACTATATTTTGTTGGACTCAGCAACATGTAAGCAATGAGTTAGTAACAGACACTAGAGATTAGTGAGCAATTGTACATTCAACAGAATCAAAACATAAGAGAAAATAAGTATAAATGATAAAAGGAAAGGGGATAATAGATTTACGAGGTCCCTTTCAAAGAAATAGCCTTGTGCTAAGGAGTCCTTGTGGAACTTGAATGCGGATCTACTTACCTTCCTTTTGACTTCCTTACAAACACGAAAATACAACAACCTTATTTAGAAGTGAACAAAGTAACAAGAGAGAGAAGAAAGGAAGAGGGAGAGAGAGTTAGTTTACCTTTGTTGCATTTGGAGAATTTTGAGCCTTAGGATATTCTTTTGTGTGAGTTGTTGTGAATTGGATTGGGCCTCCATAGTAGGCTTGACACTTTCTACAAATTTTTACTTATTCTTCTAGTTTTTATTCTCTCTCTTTAATTTTCCTATCTAATATGTCCTAGAAGAGTTTTCATATAAATGTTAATAATATGATTTGATAAAAAGAAATACCCTCAAGAAACTAAATCACATATAGCATGGAACACTTCATTTAGAATGGTAGTTGACTTTAATGATGATCAAGAAGCTGTAGCAAATAAAAGAGGAATTAATGAAAAGGTTCCTTAAAGATTTGAACCACCTTAGCGAAGGGAAGTAGAAAGCTTTGAGCAAACGACATTAAACAAACGTCAAAGGCAACCCAAGTTCTCTTTAATTTTTCTGTATCCTTTACTTTATTTTGTTACTTTAATTGCAATTATTTTAGTTTAGTAGCTTATAATTAAATTTTTGAAGCTTTTAATTATCCTATCTTTTTATGGTTTTTGTGGTGTTTAGGTAGGAAAATTTAGCTAAGAAAGGATTAGGAAAGCAGAGATGAGATAAAGATTCGAAAGTATCATAGGTGAGAATCATGCATGTGATTTAGGGTATGATCTTTTCGCGTAATGGGTAAGGATTGCGGAAGCAAGCTAGAAATCCAAGAGAATTATGATTAAGATTACGTCTATGATTTAAACTATGAGCAAAGGGTAATAAAAATATTAGAGGGATTCATGTAAACCCTACTTTTAGTGGGCCTAAGACTTGATTAAGAGTACTTTCTGAACGTTCCCAAAGATCAACTAAACCAAAAACTTAAGTTTATATTTAGAAACTAATTAAATTTTTCCAATTTGAAAGCTAATTGTCGATAAAACCCGAGCTTCAAGAACTGCAAAATCTAAAGTCATTTAAAACCCTAAACCTTAAAACCATTAAGGAATTTTAAACTTAAGTAATTAATCGATAATTTAATTTAAATAATTTCATTCAACTTTATAAAATTTCACAATTTTACAAAAATCAAATCGTAAATCACAAAACAATGCGAGATGAAAACCTAAAACAATTTTCTATAAGACTATGCCCTTATCTTCATGCTTAAGCCTTACACTTCAATAAGTAGATCAACCAATCACTTTAGATAACTTATCAATTGAGAGTTGGAATCATTTATCAATTGATAACTTATCAAAATTTAGTGATTAGACATTTTCCTTATCACCCCTTCACTTATACTACATGTGGACAATTTTTTACAAGATTTCATATGCCTAACTGCATTAAATGAGACAAGACCACTCTATGGCCCAAAAATACTTTAAATGGAAGATCTAAAGAAGGAAGAAAGGGGGGCCATGCACTTGTCTTTCTACTATTAATCATTTTCTCTTATAGATCACTATTCACCCCTTAATGCTTACATCATCAGTAGTTGCAATTGTTGACTTTTGTGTAAGCTACAAGACAACACTTTCAAGACATTTTAAACACTTATTCTCTCTCCATTCAAACTGGCCACTCCTTCCTTTACTTCTCTCACTTTCAATTTCACTTTCACCTCTTCTTTCTCTCATTTGAAACAAACATAAAAGGGAGAAATCACCTTACCTTACAAAATCAACTTTTCTTCCATTTTTCCAACTTCACTCACGGCAACTTCCCCTCTTGTTCTTGTGTCATTTTCTTTCACCATCTAAGATCTTTTAGAACCATTAGAACCTTCCACAAACCCCATTCCAAAAGATCAAACAACTCGGGTTTCCAAAAGGTAGCAAAAAGGAGGAAGCAAAGTTAAGAGCTTAAGTGGAACCTTAGTGCACAACCACCACACTTTACTTTAAGGACGAGTAAGTGTTTCTTGTGATTTGTGGGTTAGTGTTTATGTTAGGAGACTTTGATTTCTTGAAGATATAAGTAAGGTTTAAGTTGTTATAACACCAAAAACCATTTTAAGAAACAAACCATGAAACCCTTACATGAAGTTGGAGCATGAGCATGTAAAGTTGGTATTTTGTAAAGACACTTGTTTAACACTTTGAACGGAAGATTTTAAGTTAAGAAAGTCTTGAAAAAAAAACTTGAATGGAGGACTAGCATGCTGGATGTGAGGGTTCCATAGTCATTTGGATGTTGATTTTCTTTCCATTAAGTTAAACATACTCAAATCTAGACTTAAGTTAAGGAAAAATCCATCACATGAAATTTTATGAAGAAACTAACTTTATATGACATGAGCTATTATATGGAGGTTGTATTAAGTATAAGATCTTTTATTTCTTTGTGTAGAGCATGAGTTAAAGGATCATATTATGGAAGAAAACTTAAGTTAAGATTTGGATACAGGTAGTTTAAGTGCATAATTTAACACCTAAACTTAAGGAAATGATGAAATAAGTTGAAAAACCAAGCGAGAACCCCTTGAAATCATCACGAACAGATCTAAAAAGTGAGAAAAAGAAGCTTAAAAATATGATAAAAGTGAATGAACAAAGTGAAAAGATCAACCAAAGCAAGTATGATAAGCATACAAAGCCTAAAACTCAAAACCGAGCCTAAAACTCTCAAAACAAGCCTAGAACTCTAAGTTGGGCCTTCAATGAAATTTTGACTAGCACCTTAAAGTATCAAGAGAGGTTTTTTTGAAGCTTATAAAAAATCCACCTAAGGCCCCATAAGCCCACTAAAGTTACTAACTTTAGTTTGAACAAAAAACAAGCCCATTTAACAACTTAAGCCCACTAAAGGGCCCACGAAGTAGTTGTTAGCCTTAGGAATATAAATCAAAGTTGTAAATCTGATCTCAAGGAGTATTTTGAGCTTAGGATAAAATCTTAAGACCAAGCCCAAAGGATTTCTCAAGTTATCAAAAAGCCCATTTACCATACAAGGCCCAAAACCACTCCAACACATGAGAAACGCTACTGTTCTGACCCACGGATAGAGTTTTATGCCTCATTTTGAAAATATAACCTCACCACATTAAATTACACTTGAAAACTATGAAGATTGACTATAAGATTATAAAAATTGGATTTAAAACAAAAAAGTTATACGCGATTGAACTTTAGGCAAAAACCGGGAAAAATTTCGAAAACTAGTCAAGAGTATAACTTAAGGAAAATTTACTTAGTTTTCTAAGTTTATTTCAATCCCTTATAAATACTATTTCAATGACCAGGGGACACCATGTATGGAGACGACTTGCCTTCGGATTACTTTGATTGACCCACATGGCAGAGTGAGTAAATTCCCGATGACTCTTTACTTGATTGTGCTTGTAGAGTAGATGCACTTAAACTTATATATATAAATTTGGATGCTTGTGGGATATGGGAGATGCATGTGTATAGATTTATGGATGAATGTGATGACTTGTTAATTATATATATAATAATGGGAATTTTTGGTATTAATATATATATATATATAAATTGTATGGAATGAAATTATTTGATCACCCTAAAAATCGAGTTAATCACTTATACGATTAAGAAATCAAAATGAATCATGTATTCCCCATATTGTATACGGATAACACCGATTGCCGCTTCATGCAGAAGATGGGAAGGGACTCACAGGAATACGAGTTTCCTACAGGATTGGGCACTAGCTATGTCATCATATATATTGAGTCCCTATCTTAAGCTAATGGGCTTACTAGGCGCTAGGAGATGCCAACCGTTGGCGAAGGGCCAAGTCTTGTGGCTTCTACTTAGGGCGTATGTTTGTGGATTGCGGAGGCCACTACACCGCTAGACTTGGGATTTTAAAATATGATTTGATTTCGATAAAGGAAGTATACATATATATATAGAGTTTTGTTTTGCCATGAGCACGATAGTGCAAACGAAATAAAACCCAAGGTCTACAACCTGAATTTTGGTTTAGGTCGATTAATTATCTCTAAACCCCGACTTCAGGGCGCGTAATTCTGAGTCGCATGCAGTTCTTAGGTTACTGCATGCGTTGTTTAGCATACTGATTGTTCATGCATTCATATGATTGTGCATCTAATAAATTTCTGTCATGTGGTACTGACGAGGGTGTTTATCTTACTAAGCTTAAGCTTACACCCCTATAGATTTTTGTTGATGCAGGAAAACCTCTTCACTAATCCGGGCCGAGACATGCCCGTGGTAAGTCTTGTGTAGGGACGGGTTGGAGCGATCAAAGAGTGAAGAGGACATTTTGTAATAGATTTATAGACATTTAGACACTTTTATGTTTTGCTCATAACACAGATTTAATGCAGTTCCGTTATGAACTGCATTTGTTTGTAATATTTTTTTGGTATAGGTCTCACAAGCCCACACAATTAGCTAAATTATAACATAGAAGTAATTTTAGTTAAATTGCTCTATATTACTTATCTATGGGCTTAGTGGTAACGTAGAGTGGAAGGAGCCTTGTGTGTCGTATGAAAGGCCTATGATCAGCAAAGGGGGTTGATAATAGACCTTTATACTGTACACGGCGACCTACTACGACAACGCTACTGTTGGGTTGTGATAATTAATGTGCAAAATTATGACCAAGAATTTGACTGTGAACCAAATCGTGAACCTGACCATAAATCAAATGTTCTTTCTTCCCTTACACAGCGTTTTCCATTTGATTTATCTCCTTCATTTATGTTTTGATTGCATATGAATTTGTTTTCTTGTTTGATTTATTAACTGCATGCAAAAATACAAGAATCTAGTTTTTTTCTTTTTTTTTTTCTCTAGGATTGGGAGTATTTAAGCTTAGCATGGTATTGCGCCATCTGCATTTATGGCCTAACAGTTGAAATTACTGACTACACCCTATTCCAAACCTTATAAGCTACATTGGCTTAGTGATAAGGGGCCTTATAGGTGACTAAGCAAGTTACAGTGTCGATTTGCATTCAAAAGTACTAGGATGAGGTTCTTTGTGATGTATTACCTATGAGTACTTCACATATTCTTTTGGGAAGACCTTAGATGTTTGACTAACATATGATGTATGGTAGGGAGAGAGATACTTGTTCTTTTGAGCATAAGGGAAGAAAGGTGAGATTGAATCCCATGTCCTTCGAATAAGTCAAAACTATGCAGGCTCAACTCAACTAAGCCTTGAAGAATAAAATTGTAGTAATAACTCAAGCCAAGCTGTCAAGAGAGATGAAGTTTGAAGAACTGACCTTTCTATTGGTTAAGAGGTTGCTTGAACTAAAGGCTTTGAATGTTAAACTAGTTGCTAAGGTGAAAGACTGGTTGAAGGAATTTGCTAACTTATTCCTTGACGAATTGCCAGAAGGTTTACCTTCGAGTAGAGGGATTAGGCATGCTATAGATCTATAGCCAGGAGCTACATTACTGAGTAAGCTAGCATATAGGCGGAACCTTGAACAAGCTTCCTAGCTCCAAAGGTAAGTAGATGAGCTAATGAAAAGAGGATAAGTAGGAGAGTCTTTGAACCCATGCACTTCACCGGCCTTATTGGTGCCAAAGAAAGATGGTAGGTGGTAGATGTGTATGGATAGTCAAGCCATTGATCGGATTATTATTAAGTACATGTACCTCATATCCCAACTTGATGACATGCTTGATAAGTTAAATGGAGCAAGGATCTTATCTAAGATCAATCTTAAGTCTGGATACCAATAAATTAAAATTCAAGAAGGAGATGAGTGGAACACCGTATTTAAGACTTGCCATAGGTTGTATGAGTGGTTAGTTATGCCTTGTGGATTGTCAAATGCGTAGAGCATATTCATGCAACTAATGAACCATGTGCTCTGACAATTGATGGGAAAGTTTGTTGTTGTTTACTTTAGTGATATTCTTATTTACAGCCCCAACTTAGAGACACATTATAAGCATCTTTGAGTTATTTTCAACAAGCTCTAAGATAAAATAACTTTTGTCAACCTAAAGTAATCTTCTTAGGATTTGTTGTGAGTAGAGGTAGGCATATGAGTTGATGAGAAGGTGGAGGCAATTATTGAATGGCTAGTTCCAACCTATTCTATTGACGTGTGGAGTTTCCATAGTTTGGCATTATTCTATCATCATTTCATAAGGAATTTCAATACTATTATAGCCCCACTTATCGAGTAATCAAAGAAGAAAATTGAATTCAAATGGGGAGAAAAAGAGTAATAGAGTTTTGAAGAGATAAATAGAAAGTTGACTATTACCCTTGTCTTAGCTCTCTTGAGCTTTGATAAAGTGTTTAAAGTAAAGTATGATTCATTTAGATTAGGCATAGGTGCCATGTTGATATAGGAAGGCCAACCTATTGCTTACTTTAGTGAAAAGCTTCAAGGAGCAGCACTCAATTATTTATTGTATGATAAGGAGTTATAATCCTTGATTTGACCCTTGACCGTCTAGCACCACTATTATTACTTAGAGAATTTGTGATCTATACCAACCCTGAGTCACTGAGATATCTGAAGAGCTAACCAAAGTTATCTAGGAGATAGGCTAAGTGGATCGAATTCATGAAGGGATTTTCGAATGTTGTTCAATATAAGACTAGCAAGAATAATGTAGTAGCTGATGCCCTATTACGACTACATGCCCTCTTAACTAAATTGTAAATGAGGTTGCTTGGATTCTCAATTGTCAATAATTATATACAGAGGATCCACACGTTGATCTAGTCTATATTCGATGCAAGGATAGCCGAGTTGTTGATGATTATCATAGGGAGTATGGATACTTACTCAAAAAAGGGAAGTTGTGTATCTCGACTTATTCTATGTGAGAATTATTAGTATCTAGAGCACATGGAGGAGGATTACTTGGTCATTTAGAAAAGGCTCGAACTCATGAAGTGCTTAGCTCAAGATTCGTCTGACCTAGAATTATAAGAGATGTATAGTCTGTATTAGAATGATATGTTAGCCCTAGGGCAAAGAGTCAAGTTGAACAAGCATCGTATGGATTACCAAAGATGTCCTAAGGGAAGGATTCCATCATGGTGGTCGTAGACCGGTTCAGTGGAATGGCACACTTCATGTGGTGTAATTGATCTAATGATGCTTTAGTTATTTCTTTTCTCTCTTTACAGGAAGTAGTTAAGTTGCATGGAGTGCTTAGAACCATAGTATTTGATTAGGACCCTAAGTTCTTAAGCAATTTTTAGAAGACCCTTTGAAAGCGATTAGGGACCAAGCTATTGCTCAGTACATCCTGCTACCTATAGACAGATGGACAGATCGAGGTAGTCAATAATACCTTAGGGACCCTGTTACGAGTCGTAGTTAGAAGAAACCTAATTGATTGGGATGTGTACTTACCAATAGTCAAATTTGCTTACAATAGAATAACGCCTAGTGTAACAAAGAAATCACCCTTTGAAGTTACATATGGATACAACCTGAGCTCCCACTCAATCAGATCTCCCAGCTTAGCCAGCTCGAGGATAAACAAACTATAGAAAGAATGGAGGCTATTTGAGCAATGTACTAGAAGGTCATAAACCATCCTAGCTAAATTGCTTCCAAGCTTGAAAGGAGAGGTCGAAGAGGAAGAGTTAAAGAGTTCTAGCCTAGTGACTTAGTATGGATTCACCTCAGCAAGAACCAGTTTCCTAATCTAAGGAAGAACAAATGGTCTTAAAGAGCAGATGGACCTTATAGAGTGATTAAGACCATCAACCCCAATGCCTGTAAAGTAGAATTGCTTGAAGGATATGGAGTCTTTGACTCTTTCAACATTGTTGACCTTAGCATATCTTTCCCTAATGACGAGCTATCTAAAGTTGACCAAGATTTGATCTCAAATCTTAAACAGCCCGTAGGGGGTGATAAGAATTAAGGATCGATAATAAGGTCTTGAGCTTGAGGGCTCGTTGTCTTAGTTTGTCAAGCTTCCTAAAGGACCTAACTTTGGAAGAAGGGCTCCTTCGAGTTGACCTGCTACATCTCTCAAGCTTCTCTAACCAATACACCATCTCTTGAGTAGAAGAAGATTCCACTAATGCTGTTAGCCCCTACTAGAGTCGAACATTAAGCTAGCTTGACTTTGAGCTTAGACTAACCTAATCCTCAACTAACATGCTAATTCTTAACTTCTAAGATCTAGCTTTCAGAACAAGTCCCCTCCAAGCTCCCAACCTGCCAACTTGAAGCTAATTGAGTCAAGTTTACCTTGGACTAACTATTTGTTTGGACTATAGAATTGAGGGATTGATACATGTCTCCTCTTTAACAATCGTATTGTCATTAAGGAGAATAAACCTTTTCATTTTGTTTACTAGTTTGTCCTTGTGTAATATCAACTTTTCCTTTTCTGGTAGGAATCCTTTTAGTAATTTGTAGTAACCTAGGAATTACCTTACATGGGATGTATAAATACCTCCATTTTGTACTAGCCGCAACAATGAAGAATAGTAGATATATAGACATTTCCCCCTTTTTAGCCAACTGTTTTTTCACTTACACTCTTCCCTACTCTTATCTAGGCCATTTGAGTATGGATTAGTGACGAATAACCTCCGGTTGTACTTATGCATCATATCAAGTGTAGCTTGAGCTCATGTAAGGCGTTAGTGTGTCATATCCTACATTGGTGTATGAGAACCACTTGTTTAACCCTCAGCTTCCATTTGTTCTTTTGAACCATTTTGTGGTTTAGACCCATTTGTTCCCATGGTACCTTCGGTTGTGTGTTCATCTATGACTGTCATGCCCCTATCACTTATGGTACCTACATCATATCCATTCATAAATTCATCTAACTACTTAATCTCGTTCAGGTATATAATCTAGGAGTTGATGATTTCCTATAGCTTAACATAAGTACAATATAATTATAACATTTCATCTACTACCCCATGATATAAAGAATTCCACTATCCATTTGGCATTTACTTTACATCCTTCACATTTGCTTGGGGACTTCAAAAGGAAGCAAAGCTTACAGAGTTGGTAGATACATAATTACATAAAGATCCATAATTTGATCATGGTATGAGCTTACATAAAACTTTACAAACTCCAAATCTACAACTATACATATAAAAGATGTACAAGACTACTCATTAATGTAGACACTTTATTTTTACCTTTCAGTAATTTAAAATTTTTTCTTTAGATAATAAAAGAGTCCTAATTAAAAAATAGAAAAAATGAAACAATTTAAAAAATTACAAAAAAAAGAAGACCTTGAAAAATTAAAAATTAGAAATTTTAGAAAAAAAAAAGAAAGTTTATAAAATTAAAAAATGGAACATTAGAAAAATACAAAAAAATTGAAAAATATAAAAAATTTTAGAAAAAAGCACAAAAAGATTGAAAAATAAAAAATACAAAAAATAAAGAAATTTAGGAAACTAAATAAAGTTTGGGTTTTTAGGATAGGACAATAATAAAGGTTTGGGTTAGGCATGATTTTTAAACTTCAATTTGGGCTTAGGACATGTTGACAGTTAATTTTCATCATGGTAAATTAAAATATACAAAACAAAAAACGACTATAGAATGATAAAGAAAAATAACATCCATGCCCAAATTTGAAAGAGAAGAAAAAGAAAAATCCAAGAAGCCTAAATAAACTGACAAACTGTGCACAAATTTACTCAAATCTAAAGAAGAGATAGAGAAAAGGAACTATATGATACCAAATTTAGAAAAAATTCATAAAAGGAGAAAATGTCTCACATGAAACTTTGAAAAATTGTAAAAAACTATTGTGGTGGATTATGTCATTTCTGGTAGATGGTGCTAATATGTTGTTAGTTAGAATTGGTGTATACTATTAGTTCCTAAAAGAGAAAAACAAAAAAAAAAAGAAGTAGGGCTATGAAGGGTACTGAGGCTAGTTTAGCATAACCACTCTGATACTTAAGTCAGTAAAGTATTTAAGTATTTAGAGAACAAGTACGGGAGCGAGTGGTATGAGTGCGTAGAGAGTTCTTACAAATAATTCATTCCTCATATATATATGTACTTGTCCTCTAATTGTAATGCTTGGATGGTTAAACCATCTAAGATACATGGCAACTGCATAATTTCATAGTATGCGTAATGTAATGAGGAGTAGGCAATTATACAATTGCAGCTTGGCAAGTCCTAAACAATTCGTGCCCTTTCTTTCAAATTCAAATGCTTAGGTAAAGTAGGCTAGGTCTCCATTGGTCAATCGAGCCAAGAGGGTCACTTAGGTCGTTGGAATAGGTTGGCAACAAGAATGTCGACCTATTCGTATGGGCTTGATTGGGGATCTCCTTTGGTCTTAGTCTCAAGGGAAGCAATTGCACTAAATGTAACTTCAAATTTGAGATAGATCGACAGAATGTTGAATAGTTGCAAATGAGGATGAAAATCTACTATTAACAGGATAGATGTAAAATTCAAATTTAGCCTAGGCATGGTCCTTATATGTATTTTTTGTACACAAGATGATAAGGTATTGGCGAACAGCCCATCTAGAGCTATACTTGGTTTTAGCAATTAGCAAAAGGGAAGGTCTTCGGTTCAATTCTCACTATAGCTACTTTGTGCCTTTTTGTTCTACACCCATCCCCTACCCCCCTAACCTACCATGTGTCGAGAGTTGATTAGGCTATGTATCATCCCTGACATGTGGTAGCCCCGAATGGACCACATAGTTGACATGGCACTACTTTAGTGCCTTTTCCTTCTTTTTTCCCCCTTTTCCCATATTTTCCCAGATCCATTCCCTCTATTCATGGCCATTTTTTATTTGATTTTCTTCATGATTTCACCATTTTGTGGCCACCTTTTAGATGAATCTAAGAGCAAGTCTAAATTCATCTATTTACTCATATAAATCAACTTTGGAAAAACAAGGAAAATTCTTATCCAGGATTCTAGCCTTGTTATAATCTTCATCGTGTTGTAATGTTAGATTTGATGCTTCCATTCATTTGTTTAAGCAAGAATATTAGCCTTAAAAATTGAATCAAATCATCCTAATTTCCTCAAAATTGAAGATTATGCACCTTGGGTCATCAATGGCTGATTTAGAGAATTATTGTACTTACCAAGCTTACTCGAGCTTATATAAGTATAAATAGACCTTTATAGCTCCAATCCTGTCATTAGCTTCTACCCATATTTAGTCAAATCACAACTCACTAACTCTCTCTCTCTCTCTCTAATTTTCCTTTAGCCAAATGTGCCTGAGGGCATTTTTCTTGCTCTACCTTCTCCACGTGTCTAGAGTTGATGGGGACATGTGTCATGAATATACACATGGTGGCCATCTATTGGACAACTTGGTTGACTTAGTGCCATGTAGGCCTCATTAGCATCATCTTCTTCAATTTAGAAGCTAAAAAAAAGAAAAAAACTAAGCTTGCTAAGTTTAACCCTACCCTTTTTTGATTATTTTTCATCCTTTTTTTTTCTTGAAGATCAGTTCAAACCCTTTTCATTTTTAAATTGCCAACATGTGATGCTATGGATTGAAATATAGAGCACGTCTCAACTCTTCATTTAGTAAGTCAAATCAAAGCGTAAAGATGGAAGAAACTAAATGTTAGGATTTAAGTTTCGTATTGACTTAATGAATTCTAAGCGACTTTGATTCAAATGTCAAGATTGATCCTTAAACTTGTTTTGAATAGAATTTAAACCATTTCCCCATTCAAATTGCGCATTGAATTGGGTAAAAAATGTGTACAATCAAAGTTTGGTTTATGGTGTTTGACCACCTTTGATCTTTGAATCGACTAGAGCTCGAACAAGCAGTCCATGCATCAAGCTTTCATTAATCTTCTCTAATTCTAAGCTTTCCTAAGCTTGCTCTCTCTAAAGTATTCGTCACTCTCTTTTTAGAAATAGGATAGACTGAAAGCTTCTTCAAGTGAGTTGGTATTACTAATAAACTCCCCATGAACTAGCTTCCATTTCTACCCTTCCTCATTTGTCACCATGTGCCATAGCTGCTTTGTTGTCCAAGTGGTTTCACACATACCGTAATGACGTGACCACTACTTCACCCACCACAAACTACCGTACCCCATCCAATTCTAGCTACACCACCAACCTCGCCACCATTAGTAATTCCCAAAACCACCCTTACTCAACTTCAATGGCCACCCCTTAACCTTGTGCAAGACTTTCTCTCTCTAACTGCTGCTACCCTCTTTCAAAAACCCCAAAATGGTCACCATGGCTCAAGGTGTTATGACCAATCATAGTTTCTCTTATATAAAGCTGCTAAAAATACAAATACTCGCTCAAAATTCCAATCAATGGTTGTTATAAGTGTCAATTTGGTTGATGCTTGCCGTCCCTTAGCATAACCCGAATGTAACTTAACTATTTGAACCAAAGACTTATGTGACTTGAACTGCAAAGACCTTTTTTGCTTAATCCAAGGTCCATGCCAACTTTTGGGTTATTTTCTTCTCTCTTTTCTATTTTTATTTTTTTAATATGTATATGAAATCTTTCCAAAAGAAAATAAAAAAAAGAAATATTTTTTCATAATTTAGGCTAATGTATGGCTATTCAAAAAAAGAAGTTTCTTTCATTTTATTCTTTCTTTTTTCTATGAGATAAAATGAATTTTTTCTTAAAAAGAATTTCTCACTTAGAAAAATCAATATTTTTTTTAAAAGAATAAAATAAAAAATCTAACATACCCCTTTTCAAAGTTATGGCTTTTCAGAATTTCCAAAAATGACACCCCTTAATTTTAGGACTATTTTTCTATAATAAAATAAAATGGTAAAAAATTTAAACTCAATCATTTCCTAAGTTAAAATCATTCAACAAAATAAAGTTTTTGAAGCTGAATTATGGGAAGTCTGATCCTTATTAAAGGATATATAGACATCTAAGGGGTGACTTAAAATAGGGAAACTTTTTCTTTTTAATTTTATAGGTTAGCCCCTGAACTCAAGATCTCTAGTTTTATAAATCAGTTTCTTAAATTGATTTTCTTGATTATCAGTAGCTAAGTTGTAACTAATCCACCTAATTAATTTTAACTTAACTATTTTCTCGACCTCGATTAGGTGGCGACTCCAAACATTTTTGAAGATCCATAAGAACCCATTTTCCTTAATCTTTAGTCAAGGGTTAGTATTAAATTAGTTAAGGTTAAATACTAATCGAATTAAGGAAAATAAAAATGGAAATTTAGGCTCGAAAAACTTGAACATGAAAGAAGTGATTAAAGCCGAAGTAATAATGCTTCTTGATGTAGATATGATTTATCTAATTTTTGAAAGTTCATGGATTGGTTCTATGTAAGTTGTACCTAAGAAATGAGGGATGATAGTGGTCCCTAATGAGCAAAATGGGTGGATTCCAATGCGAGCAATCACAGGTTGCAAAGTTTCCATATACTATAAGAAACTCAATGATGCCACAAGAAAAAAACACTTCCTTCTATCATTTGTTGATCAAATGTTAGAATGCCTATCAAGTGATATGTATTATTGCTTTTGGTCTTTTTGGTTATTTTCAAATTTCAATTGTCTTAGGGACCAAGAGAAAATGACATTTACTTACCCTTATAGCACTCTTTCTTATAGGAAGATGCTATTTACCCTTTGTAATGCACTCATCACATTTCAATGGTGCATGATGGTAATTTTTATAAATTTTATTAAAGATATAATGGTTATTTATGGATGATTTTTCAATTTTTGGAGATTCTTTTTATCAATGGCCTAATAACTTGCAGAAATTGCTAAATAGATGTGAAGAAACTAATTTGGTGTTAAACTAAAAGTGCCATTTCATGGTATAAGAAGGTATAGTACTAGGACATAAAGTGTCATGGAGAGGTGTTGAAGTGAATAATACAAAAATTGACACCATTACAAAATTACTTCCGTTAACCTTAGTCAAAGCAATACATAGTTTCTTAGGCCATGCAGGGTTTTATAAGAGATTTATCAAAGATTTCTTGAAAGTAGCTAAACCCTTAACTAGGCTATTAGAGAAAGATGCTTCATTCATTTTCTCAGAGGAATGTTTGGAGCCATTTAATATTCTAAATGATAAGCTAATGCATTCATCCATAATGGTGACACCATATTAGAATTTACCATTTAAATTAACGTACAATGTAAGTGACTATGTTGTAGGTATAGTCTCAAGGCAAAGGAGAGAGAAACACTTCCAACCAATATATTATGTTAGCAAGACCCTCATAAAACTCAACAAAATTACACCACCACTAAAAAACAAGAAAAAGAGAGCTATTAGTAGTAGTCTTTGCGTTTGATAAATGGGATAATGTTACTGGAAGTATCTGAACTGTCATATTTTTTTTTATTTTAGTACCTACACATTAAACTTGTTCATTTTAGTAGCCCAACTTTTTAAATGAGACAAATTAGTATGTTTATTATAACAACTGTTATAAAGATTACTTATTTTTCTCACTTAAAAAAGTTGAAGCATCAAAATGAAGTAAAAGATAAAGTTTTATTACTAAAATTGAAACAAAATGAAAGTTGTTGTACTTATATTATTATTTCATTTTATAATAACGATTGTTATAATGGAGATACCAATTTATCTCATAAAAAGTTGGGGTACTAAAATGAACAAGTTTAAAGTTTACATACTTGTCAAGCCTGATTTTTTTGTTTTTGTTTAAAATTGATTTCTCATTTCTTGATTAATACTAAACCCTAACCCATTTAATATTAATCTTCAACTAAAGAAATTGAGAAATTCTGATTTTTTATTAAAAATAATTTTTGGAGTCACCACCCGATCAAAATCGGGAAAAGAAAAAGAAACCGTAACCAATTGGGTGGATTGGTTACGATTTAACTACCGGTATTTAATTTCAAATTTAATAAAGAACCAGAGGGTTTCGAATTCGGGGGCTAACCTATTAAACCCTAACGGGTACCACTATTTATTACCGAAATTAGGATTATTTTTCTAATTATAATATTTAAAAAAATGAATAAATAAAATCAAAAGAAAAAAAAGAACCTAAGTTTCTACATATTTTATCGTCGCCCCGAAGATACCTATGTACCCACTAGCTGGGATCAGACGATTGTAGTACTTTTGAAAAAACTTTAGTGTGTTGATTGATTTTAATTTTTGAAAACCGACCGAGTTTACATTATTATCAATTCAGTTTTTCAAAACTCCAAAAGGGTCTTAATTCACTAAGTCCTTTTATTTTATTTTATCAAAATTCTCTAAAAGTCCTAAATTTATTTTTAAAACAATAAAATAAAATAAAATAAAGTTTTTCACTGTTAATTTTCATCAAAAAGAAAGTTTTCCTACGTGAAGAATTCTACAAAAATATTAAAAAAACTCTCTCTCTATATATTTACAACTATATTTTGTTGTTAACAACTACTTATTTAAATAAATTATGTAACATACTCAATCATATATAAACTAATATTAAAAGTTTCCTAACTATATACATATATACTATTAAATAACTAAGTAACTAAAACATGATAATAACTAATCAATAACAATTATAATAATAAAAACTAGTATTGAAACTTGATTTGGGCGGTTTAGTAAAGGGGCAGCGAAGCAGTGGACGTTGCACAATCAGTGAGAGGTAGTGGAGTGTCAGTTGTTCATGTAGATTGGTGATACCGGCCGGAAACAGCACGTTGTTGCCGCTGTGATCGATGAACTGCAGCGTAAGCGAAGGAATTGGTCGGCGATCACAGTTGACGAAGAGGATAGGTGTAATGTATGATGTTGTGATGTGTATGTGCGTACAGCTGGGTGTGAGGGGATTCTGGTTCAGTAACGTGGAGTCCGACAATTCTTAGCCGCTGTTCGGTGATCGTGTCGGCTAAAAATTGCAGTGAAGTGCCGATGATAATTCGGCTGTCTGTGTAGTAGATGTGAAGGGCTGCTGTCGACTGGTCGGAGTTCGGCTGCTGTATCCGTCGGGTTAGGCTACTGCAGACTGGTGTTCTGCTACTGTTCTACTGCTGTTCCGCTGCTGTTTCACTGCTGTTCTGCTGCTGTTCCGCTGCTGTTCCGCTACTATTCTGCTCCTGTTCTGCTGTTGTTTCGCTGATGTTCTGCTGCTGTTCCGCTGCTGTTTCACTGTTGTTTCGCTGATGTTCTGTTGCTATTCCGCTGCTGTTCTGGATTGCGGCTGCTGCGTGGATTGTGGCTGCGCTGTTCGTTCAATTGCCACTAGTTTGCTGTGTAAATTCCTGCTGTCGATGCACGGAGAACAGAGAGTCGTCTGACGTCGTCAGGGATTATCGTTGGAGAAAGGAAGGAGTTTGAACGTGAATTACAGTTGCCTCGATGGAGTTTGATTGCATGTAGATTTCTGCGCATGATTTGTGTATGTAAACTGGTGTGTCCAGGGATTACGCACGGTGTGGGGATCAAGCTATTTTGTTTGTGCCGTGTGAAGTTGCAGTAGTAATGGTGGATGAAGAAGATTGATGTCTTTCTTTTTTTTTTTTCAAGTCCTCTTTTGTAAAAATAAAAAAATAAGACTATAAAGGGTAAAAATTAGGTATCTACAGCTGCCCCTCTTTGTGGTGAAGTTTAAACAAAACTTTGCCATAAAGACAAAAGAGACACTGTTTTTGCCTCAAGATGACTCTATCCTAAGGAACGTTAAGTCACTTGACAAGGGTTAGAACGACAATGGGAAGTGTCTTTGTGAATTGGAAAAAAAATTTTCGAAAAGAGAATAACGAGAATCTTGGTCGTGCCCTGATGAGCTGACTAACCAAGGCGGTCAAAGCGCCCCTTGAGCTAGATAAGATCTAAAAATTCTGAAGAAAACTTGGATCGTGTCCTTAATGAGCCGACTCACCAAGGCGGTAAAAGCGCCCCATGAGCTGGCAAAGACCTAAAAATATCTGAAGAAAACTTGGATCGTGCCCTTAATGAGCTGACTCACCAAGACGGTCAAAGCACCCCTTGAGTTTGCTAAGACCTAAAAATATCTGAAGAAAACTTGGATCGTGCCCTTAATGAGCTGACTCACCAAGATGGTCAAAGCGCCCCTTGAGCTGACTAAGACCTAAAAATATATGAAGAAAACTTGGATCGTGCCCTTAATGAGCTGACTCACCAAGACGGTCAAAGTGCCCCATGAGCTGGCTAAGACCTAAAAATATCTAAAGAAAACTTGGATCGTGCCCTTAATGAGCTGACTCACCAAGATGGTCAAAGCGCCCCATGAGCTGGCTAAGACCTAAAAATATCTGAAGAAAACTTGGATCGTGCCTTTAATGAGCTGACTAACCAAGGCGGTCAAAGCGCCCCATGAGCTAGCTAAGACAAAAAAATCTGAAGAAAACTTGGATCGTGCCCTTAATGAGCTGACTAAACAAGGCAGTCAAAGCACCCCATGAGCTGGCTAAGACATAAAAATATGAAGAAAAACTTGGATCGTGCCTTTAATGAGCTGACTCACCAAGGCGGTCAAAGCGCCCCTTGAGTCGGCTAAGACAAAAAAATATGAAGAAGACTTGGATCGTTCCCTTAATGAGCTGACTCACCAAGGCGGTTAAAGCGCCCCTTGAGCTAGCTAAGACTTAAAAATGGAGGAAACTTGGATCGTACCCTTAATGAGCTGACTAACCAAGGTAGTCAAAGCGCCCTATGAGCTGGCTAAGACCTAAAAATATGAAGAAGACTTAGATCGTGCCCTTAATGAGCTGACTCACCAAGACGGTCAAAGCGTATCATGAGCTGGCTAAGACCTAAAAATATCTAAAGAAAAATTGGATCGTGCCCTTAATGAGCTGACTCACCAAGATGGTCAAAGCGCCCCATGAGCTGGCTAAGACCTAAAAATATCTGAAGAAAACTTAGATCGTGCCTTTAATGAGATGACTAACCAAGGCGGTCAAAGCTCCCCATGAGCTAGCTAAGACCTAAAAAATCTGAAGAAAACTTGGATCGTGCCCTTAATGAGCTGACTCACCAAGGCAGTCAAAGCACCCCATGAGCTGGCTAAGACCTAAAAATATGAAGAAAAACTTGGATCGTGCCTTTAATGAGCTGACTCACCAAGGCGGTCAAAGCGCCCCTTGAGCTGGCTAAGACCTAAAAATATGAAGAAGACTTGGATCGTTCCCTTAATGAGCTGACTCACTAAGGCGGTTAAAGCGCCCCTTGAGCAAGCTAAGACCTAAAAATGGAGCAAACTTGGGTCGTGCCCTTAATGAGCTGACTAACCAAGGCAGTCAAAATGCCCAATGAGCTGGCTAAGACCTAAAAATATGAAGAAGACTTGGATCGTGCCCTTAATGAGCTGACTCACCAAGACGGTCAAAGTACCCCATGAGCTGGCTAAGACCTAAAAATATCTAAAGAAAACTTGGATCGTGCCCTTAATGAGCTGACTCACCAAGACGGTCAAAGTGCCCCATGAGCTGGCTAAGACCTAAAAATATCTGAAGAAAACTTGGATCGTGCCTTTAATGAGCTGACTAACCAAGGCGGTCAAAGCGCCCCATGAGCTAGCTAAGACCTAAAAAATCTGAAGAAAACATGGATCGTGCCCTTAATGAGTTGACTAACTAAGGTGGTCAAAGCGCCCCATGAGCTAGCTAAAACCTAAAAATATGAAGAAAAACTTGGATCGTGCCTTTAATGAGCTGACTCACCAAGGCTGTTAAAGCGCCCCTTGAGCTGGCTAAGACCTAAAAATATGAAGAAGACTTGGATCGTGCCCTTAATGAGCTGACTCCCCAAGGCGGTTAAAGCGCCCCTTGAGCTAGCTAAGACCTAAAATTGGAGCAAACTTGGGTCGTGCCCTTAATGAGCTGACTAACCAAGGCAGTCAAAGTGCCCAATGAGCTGGCTAAGACCTAAAAATATGAAGAAGACTTGGATCGTGCCCTTAATGAGCTGACTTACCAAGACGGTCAAAGCACCCCATGAGCTGGCTAAGACCTAAAAATATCTAAAGAAAACTTGGATCGTGCCCTTAATGAGCTGACTCACCAAGACGGTCAAAGTGCCCCATGAGCTGGCTAAGACCTAAAAATATCTGAAAAAAACTTGGATCGTGCCTTTAATGAGCTGACTAACCAAGGCGGTCAAAGCGCCCCATGAGCTAGCTAAGACCTAAAAAATCTGAAGAAAACATGGATCGTGCCCTTAATGAGTTGACTAACTAAGGTGGTCAAAGCGCCTTATGAGCTAGCTAAAACCTAAAAATATGAAGAAAAACTTGGGTCGTGCCCTTAATGGGCTGACTAACCAAGGCAGTCAAAGTGCCCCATGAGCTGGCTAAGACCTAAAAATATGAAGAAGACTTGGATCGTGCCTTTAATGAGCTGACTCACCAAGACGGTCAAAGCACCCCATGAGCTGGCTAAGACCTAAAAATATCTAAAGAAAACTTGGATCGTGCCCTTAATGAGCTGACTCACCAAGACGGTCAAAGTGCCCCATGAGCTGGCTAAGACCTAAAAATATCTGAAGAAAACTAGGATCGTGCCTTTAATGAGCTGACTAACCAAGGCGGTCAAAGCGCCCCATGAGCTAGCTAAGACCTAAAAAATCTGAAGAAAACTTGGATCGTGCCCTTAATGAGCTAACTCGCTAAGGTAGTCAAAGCAACCCTTGAGCTGGCTAAGACCTAAAAATATGAAGAAGACTAGGATCGTGCCCTTAATGAGCTGACTCACCAAAGCGGTCAAAGCGCCCCTTGAGTTGGCTAAGACCTAAAAAATCTGAAGAAAACTTGGATCATGCCCTTAATGAGTTGACTCACCAAGGCGGTCAAAGCGTCCCTTAAGCTGGCTAAGACCTAAAAAATCTGAAGGAAACTTGGATCGTGCCCTTAATGAGTTGACTCACCAAGACGGTCAAAGCACCCCATGAGCTGGCTAAGACCTAAAAATATCTAAAGAAAACTTGGATCGTACCCTTAATGAGCTGACTCACCAAGACGGTAAAAGTGCCCCATGAGCTGGCTAAGTCCTAAAAATATCTGAAGAAAACAGGGATCGTGCCTTTAATGAGCTGACTAACCAAGGTGGTCAAAGCGCCCCATGAGCTAGCTAAGACCTAAAAAATCTGAAGAAAACTTGGATCGTGCCCTTAATGAGTTGACTAACTAAGGTGGTCAAAGCGCCCCATGAGCTAGCTAAAACCTAAAAATATGAAGAAAAACTTGGATCGTGCCTTTAATAAGCTGACTCACCAAGGCGGTCAAAGCGCCCCTTGAGCTGGCTAAGACCTAAAAATATGAAGAAGACTTGGATCGTGCCCTTAATGAGCTGACTCACCAAGGCGGTTAAAGCGCCCCTTGAGCTAGCTAAGACCTAAAAATGGAGCAAACTTGGGTCGTGCCCTTAATGGGCTGACTAACCAAGTCAGTCAAAGTGCCCCATGAGCTGGCTAAGACCTAAAAATATGAAGAAGACTTGGATCGTGCCCTTAATGAGCTGACTCACCAAGACGGTCAAAGCACCCCATGAGCTGGCTAAGACCTAAAAATATCTAAAGAAAACTTGGATCGTGCCCTTAATGAGCTGACTCACCAAGACCGTCAAAGTACCCCATGAGCTGGCTAAGACCTAAAAATATCTGAAGAAAACTTGGATCGTGCCTTTAATGAGCTGACTAACCAAGGCGGTCAAAGCGCCCCATGAGCTAGCTAAGACCTAAAAAATCTGAAGAAAACTTGGATCGTGCCCTTAATGAGCTAACTCGCTAAGGTAGTCAAAGCAACCCTTGAGCTGGCTAAGACCTAAAAATATGAAGAAGACTTGGATCGTACCCTTAATGAGCTGACTCACCAAAGCGGTCAAAGCGCCCCTTGAGTTGGCTAAGACCTAAAAAATCTGAAGAAAACTTGGATCATGCCCTTAATGAGTTGACTCACCAAGGCGGTCAAAGCGTCCCTTAAACTGGCTAGGACCTAAAAAATCTGAAGGAAACTTGGATCGTGCCCTTAATGAGCTGACTCACCAAGGTAGTCAAAGCGCCCCTTGAGCTGGCTAAGACCTAAAAATATCTAAAGAAAACTTGGATCGTGCCTTTAATGAGCTGACTCACCAAGACGGTCAAAGTGCCCCATGAGCTGGCTAAGACCTAAAAATATCTGAAGAAAACATGGATCGTGCCTTTAATGAGCTGACTAACCGAGGCGGTCAAAGCGCCCCATGAGCTAGCTAAGACCTAAAAAATCTGAAGAAAACATGGATCGTGCCCTTAATGAGTTGACTAACTAAGGGGGTCAAAGCGCCCCATGAGCTAGCTAAAACCTAAAAATATGAAGAAAAACTTGGATCGTGCCTTTAATGAGCTGACTCACCAAGGCGGTCAAAGCGCCCCTTGAGCTGGCTAAGACCTAAAAATATGAAGAAGACTTGGATCGTGCCCTTAATGAGCTGACTCACCAAGGCGGTTAAAGCGCCCCTTGAGCTAGCTAAGACCTAAAAATGGAGAAAACTTGGGTCGTGCCCTTAATGGGCTGACTAACCAAGGCAGTCAAAGTGCCCCATGAGCTGGCTAAGACCTAAAAATATGAAGAAGACTTGGATCGTGCCTTTAATGAGCTGACTCACCAAGACGGTCAAAGCACCCCATGAGCTGGCTAAGACCTAAAAATATCTAAAGAAAACTTGGATCGTGCCCTTAATGAGCTGACTCACCAAGACGGTCAAAGTGCCCCATGAGCTGGCTAAGACCTAAAAATATCTGAAGAAAACATGGATCGTGCCTTTAATGAGCTGACTAACCAAGGCGGTCAAAGCGCCCCATGAGCTAGCTAAGACCTAAATAATCTGAAGAAAACTTGGATCGTGCCCTTAATGAGCTAACTCGCTAAGGTAGTCAAAGCAACCCTTGAGCTGGCTAAGACCTAAAAATATGAAGAAGACTAGGATCGTGCCCTTAATGAGCTGACTCACCAAAGCGGTCAAAGCGCCCCTTGAGTTGGCTAAGACCTAAAAAATCTGAATAAAACTTGGATCATGCCCTTAATGAGTTGACTCACCAAGGCGGTCAAAGCGTCCCTTAAGTTGGCTAAGACCTAAAAAATCTGAAGGAAACTTGGATCGTGCCCTTAATGAGCTGACTCACCAAGACGGTCAAAGCACCCCATGAGCTGGCTAAGACCTAAAAATATCTAAAGAAAACTTGGATCGTGCCCTTAATGAGCTGACTCACCAAGACGGTCAAAGTGCCCCATGAGCTGGCTAAGACCTAAAAATATCTGAAGAAAACATGGATCGTGCCTTTAATGAGCTGACTAACCAAGGCGGTCAAAGCGCCCCATGAGCTAGCTAAGACCTAAAAAATCTGAAGAAAACTTGGATCGTGCCCTTAATGAGTTGACTAACTAAGGTGGTCAAAGCGCCCCATGAGCTAGCTAAAACCTAAAAATATGAAGAAAAACTTGGATCGTGCCTTTAATGAGCTGACTCACCAAGGCGGTCAAAGCGCTCCTTGAGCTGGCTAAGACCTAAAAATATGAAGATGACTTGGATCGTGCCCTTAATGAGCTGACTCACCAAAGCGGTCAAAGCGCCCCTTGAGTTGGCTAAGACCTAAAAAATCTGAATAAAACTTGGATCATGCCCTTAATGGGCTGACTAACCAAGGCAGTCAAAGTGCCCCATGAGCTGGCTAAGACCTAAAAATATGAAGAAGACTTGGATCGTGCCTTTAATGAGCTGACTCACCAAGACGGTCAAAGCACCCCATGAGCTGGCTAAGACCTAAAAATATCTAAAGAAAACTTGGATCGTGCCCTTAATGAGCTGACTCACCAAGACGGTCAAAGTGCCCCATGAGCTGGCTAAGACCTAAAAATATCTGATGAAAACTTGGATCGTGCCTTTAATGAGCTGACTAACCAAGGCGGTCAAAGCGCCCCATGAGCTAGCTAAGACCTAAAAAATCTGAAGAAAACTTGGATCGTGCCCTTAATGAGTTGACTAACTAAAGTGGTCAAAGCGCCCCATGAGCTAGCTAAAACCTAAAAATATGAAGAAAAACTTGGATCGTGCCTTTAATGAGCTGACTCACCAAGGCGGTCAAAGCGCCCCTTGAGCTGTCTAAGACCTAAAAAATATGAAGAAACTTGGATCGTGCCCTTAATGAGCTGACTCACCAAGGCGGTTAAAGCGCCCCTTGAGCTAGCTAAGACCTAAAAATGGAGCAAACTTGGGTCGTGCCCTTAATGAGCTGAGTAACCAATGCAGTCAAAGTGCCCCATGAGCTGGCTAAGACCTAAAAATATGAAGAAGACTTGGATCGTGCCCTTAATGAGCTGACTCACCAAGACGGTCAAAGCACCCCATGAGCTGGCTAAGACCTAAAAATATCTAAATAAAACTTGGATCGTACCCTTAATGAGCTGACTCACCAAGACGGTCAAAGTGCCCCATGAGCTGGCTAAGACCTAAAAAATCTGAAGAAAACTTGGATCGTGCCTTTAATGAGCTGACTAACCAAGGCGGTCAAAGCGCCCCATGAGCTAGCTAAGACCTAAAAAATCTGAAGAAAACTTGGATCGTGCCCTTAATGAGCTAACTCGCTAAGGTAGTCAATGCAACCCTTGAGCTGGCTAAGACCTAAAAATATGAGGAAGACTTGGATCGTGCCCTTAATGAGCTGACTCACCAAAGCGGTCAAAGCGCCCCTTGAGTTGGCTAAGACCTAAAAAATCTGAAGAAAACTTGGATAATGCCCTTAATGAGTTGACTCACCAAGGCGGTCAAAGCGTCCCTTAAGCTGGCTAAGACCTAAAAAATCTGAAGGAAACTTGGATCGTGCCCTTAATGAGCTGACTCACCAAGGTAGTCAAAGCGCCCCTTGAGCTGGCTAAGACCTAAAAATATGAAGAAGACTTGGCCATGCCCTTAATGAGCTGACTCATTAAGGCGGTCCTAAAGATGAAGGAAAACTTGAATTGGTATAGCGCTTCCTGAGCTTGCTAAATCCCTTAAAGAAATTTTGAGTCGGGTAATGTTTTGTGAGTCATACTACTGGGAGTTTAAGAAACTCTGGATTGGGACTATGCTCTATGAGCTGGCTAGCTCCCTAAGAGATTATAAATTGGAACTGTGTTTTGGGAGTTAGCCTAAAGCTTAAGAAACTTTAGATTTGGACTGCGTTCTATGAACGAGCTAGATCCTTAAATGAAAATATGAACCTGGATAGCGCTCTATAAGCTGATTGAAGTGCTAAAGAAGATATGGATAGGAACAGTGCACTATGAGCTGGCTATATCATTGAGTAAAGGGTAAGCACCCTTCGGACTCTCTTAAGCTCTATTGAGAGTTGAAAGTAAACTGAGGAACATAACTGACTCAAAAAAAAAAAAAAACTCTTGACTTGAGAAATTTACAAATGAAGGATTTGGTGAAAACTGTTTATAACATGAATTGAAAATTTAGCCACTATGGACTGGAAAATGAATGGAAAAACTTGTAACAAGCCTCCACTTTCTCTCTCTCCTTTTCATGTCTTTTCATTTTCTTCTTTTTTTTTTCTTCTTTTCCCTTGAAATTTTGCTAACGGATACAAATTCCTATTTAAAAGGTAAACGCTATAATCCTGTAGGGTATCTCATATCCACCTTAATATATAACCTGGACAATGAACTTCTTGGATAGGCCTTAGACATTCATTTCATTAGAAAAAGGTAACTCACAATTAATTTAGTCAAAGACGACTTGCTTATGCACTCTTGGTTTAGAGGTCACTATTAACTACTATTCCGAAAATTACAGTCCAATTTGCAAGTGATACGCTCTGATCGATCTGTTATGTCCTTTTGGGTTTAGTATTATAAATTGGGCTTTTGGTTAAATGGTTTCAAAAGAAGTTAATTGAGAGGGCTTTTTTTGAAAAAGGTGCTTTCGTCCAACCCAGGGGTTACAAGTCAAGAACCTTTAAGAATGAACTAGATGTGCGCTTGCCCCAGTTTCAAAAATAATTTTTATCTTAGATAAATTATTCTTCAAAATTAGAAGAGCTTTGAGTAGGGAGGTATTGTGGGTGGGAAGGTCTTGTGTTTAAGAATTGAGTGGATAGAAAGGGTTTATGTTCGTGATTTGGAATGTGATTTTGAACTAAATATGGAGTTTTTGGTTTGTAGTTGAGAACATGATTCTAAATGAATATGAGGTTTTGTGTTTTTGGTTGGGAACGCAATTCAAGGCCTTTTGTTTTTTGAGCAACTTAAGCTTTCTTTGATTGGGGATTTTCTCAAGCCCGATATTTGGGTATTTCTTCGTTTTCTTTTTTTTCTTTTTTCATTTCATTTCTTTTTTTTTTTCTCTCCCCAAAAATAACTATCTCTTTTGTCAAGTTTTTGTCTTTGGATGAATCAAGGCCCTAAATCCATAGGTATAGGTTCAAAGTGCATTGGCTTAGGTAAGGTATATGTGGCCTTTGGGGTATTTGGAAAAAATGTTAACTCTTCTTCAAAGCAAACAATTTATCGAAAACAAAAATTATCCTTGAATTGTTATTACTGGGGTAAACACAAATCAATTTTATCCTTCTCTCCTAATCAATGACCCTAACCTCCGAATTGCCCCATTGTAGGGGTGGTTCTTGACAGGGTTTACATTTAAATGAACTCCAGATTAGTCCAACGGGGTTGTCAAAGGATAATCGTGTTTGGGATTTGAAAATGAATGCCTAACTTCATTTCGATCTGCGTATCAAATTTAAAATGGACCTCTTTTAAGGAATGAGTCCAACATATCCTCACAATGATGTCTCTTAACTCTCAAAGTGTTTAAGGGTTAGTGTATAGGATATAGCTTGCCTCTTTTCATTCAAAACCTTTTAAAAGTGAGTTACCAATTCCTTACATAGGGATTGATCGACCTTAAGGTGATGACGGATCTTACTCCCCAATTCCTTGGAACATACCCCAGTTGTGAAATTTCAAAGACTAAATGCCCCATGCCCCAGACTTATAGGTCTTAATGCCTTTAAGCTTTCATATGTGACTTTGGGTTAGGTTCTTTAGAGTTTGAATGGGTTGGAACTAACAACTTTTGAAGTAGAAGGGACTAATGAATTGCCCTTTTTGTTTATACCGAGGATTAAGCTTAGGATAGTGTTTAATGGCTTTATGTTTTGGTTCGGTTCATGGTTGGACTTGATCGCTCAAGGGCATTGAGTTGGTTGAATCATCTTGATAGGTTAGGGTTCGGGTTTGGTTGGTTATTTTCTTGGGCCAAGTGGATCTATTTAGGTTAGCTGCCTTAATGGGCCAAGTAATTGTGTTTGTCTCGAACCCTATAAGGATTTGTAACCATTAGCAAATTTCTTTCTTTTTCTTTTCTTTCCTTTCCTTCTTTTTTCTTTCTTTACTCTTTCTTTTTTTCTTTTTTCTTTTGAAAGAGAGAGAGGAAAAGTTAGGGATTTTGTGTTACAAAGACTGAGTGATGGAATTGTGAATGGATGATTATGGAAGATTGCTTTCATGGAAATATATACAAGTCGAGAACAACATCACTGAGAATTTATTTACAAGAGAGGAATTCTAAAGAATAAAAGACTAAATAAAGAAAATATCTAAATCTTATTTATTCCAAATGAAGAAGGCTATCTGCAAAATATTGAATTTACCTAAAAGAATGGATATTTCTGGTGGGTAAAATACTATTTTATTTCTGGTGGGTAAAATACTAAGCACAATGATAATTACCTGTTATTTTATAGGTTTATTTCTTTGTTTTGTTTCTCTTTTTTTTTTTATTATTTTTATTTATTTACTCTATAAAGGTTGGGCTCAACTAATATGGGCCCAAATGAAAATGATAGATTCAAGCCCTAATAGATGTACTAGGGTTGCAACTAAAGTAATATTTATGGGGCTCTTCTATAGGGGCAAAATGAGCCCAATCTTGTTCCATATAAATTCTTACTTATTTGAGCTAAAAAGTTAGAACCATATCAAGAAGATCTTTTAAGGCCAATGAGGTGGGTAGACGTGAATCTATTTAAAAGCCACTTGACTCGATCTAGCCATAACTGATCGAAATCAAAATTAAAATTACAACGTAATCCAAAGCTTACATAAAATTTTACAAATTATTTACAAGGAAATATTACAATTACAATCACAACTTTACAACTGCCTTTATCCATTTAGGTTTACCACATCATAGGTTCTTGTAATTTTTTTTTTTGAAAGAAGAAAAAATGTTTTCATGTGATGCAACGGGTGGGTTTTAAAGGTTTTCAAGTTCTGTAACCACCGCGTTTTTTCAAAGCAACAGTTCTGTGGTCACATCTGAACTTGAGTGGGGTTGCTTGATTAGCCTTGGAAGGTGGTTGCCCCACAACATCCGAAACTTACACAATGACCCTCCTCCTAAGGTCCTAAGACGGCCTAGTTCCGACCATGTCTACCACGCATTTATGATGCAGAAAAGAAAAGAAAAGAAAATAAATAAAAGTAAAAAAAAAAAAAGAAAAACCCCAAAATTCCCCCTTAAATAAATTGCCACAAATAAAAAAATGTTAGTAAAAACAAATGAACAGATACATAAAATAACATGCCTAAGTTCTTTTTTTTTTTTATTATTTCATCTTTTTTTTTGAAAAATAATCCTACTTTCAGCAATTTCTAGTGGCTAGGCCTCTAGTGGTCCCTAGTGGAGTCGCCAAACTGTCGAGCCTGATTTTTCGGTTTTTGTTTAAAATTGATTTCTCATTTCTTGATTAATACTAAACCCTAACCCATTTAATATTAATCCTCGACTAAAGAAATCGAGAAATTCCGGTTTTTTATTAAAAATAATTTTTGGAGTCGCCACTCGATCAAAGTTGGGAAAAGAAAAAGAAATGTAACCAATTAGGTGGATTGGTTACGATTTAGCTACCAGTCTGTGATTTCAAATTTAATAAAGAACTACAGGGTTCCGAATTCGAGGGCTAGCCTATTAAACCCTAACGGGTATTACTATTTATTACCGAAATTAGGATTATTTTTCTAATTATAATATTAAAAAAAATTAAAATCAAAAGAAAAAAAAGAACCAAAGTTTCTACATATTTTATCGTCGCCCTGAAGGTGCCTACGTACCCGCTAGCCGGGATCAAACGATCGTAGTTCTTTTAAAAAAATCTTTAGTGTGTTGATTGATTTTAATTTTTGAAAACCGACCGAGTTTACGTTATTATCAATTCAGTTTTTCAAAACTCCAAAAGGGTCTTAATTCACTATGTCCTTTTATTCTATTTTATAAAAATTCTCTAATAGCCCTAAATTTTTTTTTAAAACAATAAAATAAAATTTTTCACTGTTAATTTTCATCAAAAAGAAAGTTTTCCTACGTAAAGAATTCTAAAACAATATTAAAAAAACTCTCTCTCTCTATATATTTATAACTATATTTTGTTTTCAACAACTACTTATTTAAATAAATTATGTAACATACTCAATCATATATAAACTAATATTAAAAGTTTCCTAACTATATATGTACATATATACTATTAAATAACTAAGTAACTAAAACATGATAACAACTAATCAATAACAACAATAATAATAAAAACTAGTATTCGAAACTGATTTAGGTGGTTCAGTAAAGGGGCAGCGAAGCAGTGAATGTTGCACAATCAGTGAGAGGCAGTGGAGTGTCAGCTGTTCGTGTAGATTGGTGATACCGATCGGAACCAGCACGTTGCTGCTGCTGTGATCGATGAACTGCAACGTAAGTGAAGGAATTGGTCAGTGATCACAGTTGACGAAGAGGATAGGCACACTGTATGATGTTGTGATGTGTATGTGCGTGCAACTGGGTGTGAGGGGATTCTAGTTCAGTAACATGGAGTCGAACAATTCTCAGCCGTTGTTCAGTGATCGTATCGGCTACAAATTGCAGTGAAGTGCTGATGATAATTCGGCTGTCTGTGCAGTCGACGTGAAGGGCTGCTGTTGACTGGTTGGAGTTCGGCTGCTGTATCCGTCAGGTTGGGCTGCTGCAGACTGGTGTTCTGCTGCTGTTCTGCTTCTGTTTCGCTGCTGTTCTGCTGCTGTTTTGCTGCTGTTCCACTGCTGTTCCGCTGCTGTTTCGCTGCTGTTCCACTGCTGTTTTGCTGCTGTTCCGCTGCTGTTCTGTTGCTGTTCCGCTGCTGTTTTGCTGCTGTTTTGGATTGTGGCTGATGTGTGGATTGCGGCTACGCTGTTCGTTGGATTGCGGCTGGTTTGCTGTGTAGATTCTTGCTGTCGATGTACGGAGAATAGAGAGTCTTCTGACGTCATCGGGGATTATCGTCGGAGAAAGGAGGGAGTTTGAACGTGAATTACAGTTGCCTTGTTGGAGTTTTAATGCATGTAGATTTCTGTGCGTGATTTGTGTGTGTAAACTGGTGTGTCCAGGGATTGCGTACGGTGCAGGGATCAAGCTATTTTGTTTGTGTTGTGTGAAGTTGCAGCAGTAATGGTGGATGGAGAAGATTGATGTCTTTCTTTTTTTTTTTTTTTTCGGGTCCCCTTTTATAAAAATAAAAAATTACGACTATGAAAGGGAAAAAATTAGGTGTCTACAATACTAAAATAAAAAAAATACGAAAGTTTAGGTACTCGTATAGGGTTTATCCCTTTGATAATTCAAGTCATATATGATCTTTTCTGATGTTATTGTTTATAATCACCATTCAATTGATTAGGTGGATATTGCTACTTCAAGAATTTGACCTAGAAATCTGACATAAAAAAGGAGTAAAATTTTTTGCAATAGATCATCTATCTTGCTTGGAGAATCCATCCTTATAAAAATTAGGTGAATGAGATATCAATGACGAGTTCCTAAAGGAGCGACTCTATCAAGTGAGTCCTTAGGCAGCTCCTTGGTTTATAGATATAACAAATTATTTTGCTGTTAACATTTTTCCTAAAGGATTAGATTATTGATAAAGCAAGAAATTTCTCCATGATGCGAAACATTATTTTTATGAAGACCCGAATCTATTTAAGATTTGTGCAGATAAAATGATTCAAAGATGTGTATCTTATTTAAAAGGTTGGCAGATTTTAGGTTACTATTACTTAGGACGACTTAAGGATACCTTAGTGCCAATAGAACCGCACTTAATGTCCTTAAGTATGGATTCTACTACACAACACTATCTAGTATGCTTAGAAGTTTGTTAAGATATATGATAATTGTTAAAGGGTAGATAAAAATTCTATAAGAGATGAGACACCTCAAAATCCCATTTTAATGTATGAGATCTTCAATATATAGGGTATTGATTTCATGCGACCGTTTCCAAATTCTAATGGAACAAATATATCCTTGTCACAGTGACTATGTATTTAGGTAGAAGCTTAGACTTTACCAACAAATGTCGTTAGGGTGGTGAAATAGTTCCTCAAAAGTCTATTTTCTAGATTCGATGTACTACAATTATAAGTGATCAAGGAACCCATTTTTGCAATGTTTAACTTGAGAAAGTGCTTAAGAAGCATGGCATTACTTACAAAATTGCAACACCATATCACCTGCAAACAAGAGGACAAGTAGAAGTTGCAAATAGGGATTTAAAAAGGATTCCAGAAAAGACAATCAGGCACAATAGACGAGATTGATCAGAGAAGCTTGATGACGCTCTTTGGGCATATCATACCGTATACATTGATTTTGAGTGTGCAAGTGAACATAGGAAACTTCAATTGAATGAGTTAGAAGAATGGCATAAAATGGCTTACCATAGTTACCAGATTAAGCAATGGAAGTAATTTTAAGTCAGGGATAAGGTTCTTTTATACCAATCTTGATTGTGATTTTTCCCAAGTAAGCTTAAATCATGAACGTCTGGACCTTGTAAAGTAACTTAGATATTCCCTTATGGAGTAGTAGAGATTTCATACCCCGAATGAGGGACATTCATGGTGAATAGTCACAAATTCAAATTGCATTTAAGAGGAAACTTTGATCAAGAAGACCACATCTAGTTTAATCTATTCCTAGTTCAAGAACACGAGTAGTTTCTATTTTAACTTGTCAAGCAAACAGTGTTAAACAACAATACTTCTTAGGGGGCAACCTAAGCCATTTAATTTTCCTTTTATTCATCTTTTGTTTGTTAATAAGATTTTAATTCCTTCTAATCGACAGTTCAACAAATCTTCTTTGAATAATCTTTTGAAGTGTTCCATGTTTAGGAAGCATAAGAAGAAGTTGCTCATGACAAAGAGAATAGGGTCAAGGATCATTACCATGATACGGGATGTGATATACAAAGAAGAAGTCTGAAATAGATTACGAGAAGACTACGGTCAAGGAAGATAGCTGTATTTCTACTCGTGTTCCTCTTGTCATGAATTTTAGTAAAAAACAAAAAATAAAATTGTGAGAGCAATACGCCCTAAGGATCATGCCTATGATCTTAGGCGTGATCTTGCAAGGAATTAAGTATGTATTGTTTAGGATAAGACCATGGCCAAGAACATGACCTTGATCATGCCCATATTCATGTTCAAGTTGCAAATTATTGTTCACACCTAGGGAATATGATCGTATTCCCACCTATGAATGATATTATCGGAGAACTCCTTCATGATATTGCTTAGAACTTTCCTAATTTAGCTCCCTTCTACAAAATCACTTTCTCCTTTTATTATCTTACTTCTTTAACCTTTTCTAAAGAACAATAGAAATCTTGTTAATCTTGGTTGCTATCTATTATAGTGATTATTCAGTTATTCTGTTTATCAAGATCAAGTTTCCTTCTTTGTCTAACAACATATAAGTACGTTTTTATTTATAATTGCTTTCATTAGTGTTTGAATTATCATCTTTCTCAATATACTCTCATTATGATAGTCAAAACACTAAGTGTAGGAAATTCTATCAACAATCATGGCTCCTAAAACCACTCATTGTAACTCAAAGAGAGCCTCTTCATAGCCTATATTGAAGAGGATCTGTTAGCCACCTTAACACCCTACCCCAAACATATGCTTGAATTTGAAACGCCCAAATACAAAGTGAGATTTGATATTCTAAGTAAGAAAAGCTTTTTGATATCAAGCTTCCTAGAATGGAAAACTATCAAACAAGCCAATATGGAACCCGGAATTAGAGCCATGGTTGAGAAAGGGAGTTAGGAAAAACTCTTAAGTGTCTAGAACTAGTTTACAAGGAACTAACTCTAGAGTTCCTTACTAACTTATCAATAGAACATGACTAACTACTTTACAGAGCTTAGAATTTACTATCCTTTTGTTTAACAAACATTAAATTCACACTTTCCATAATTGAATTTGGGGTATTTATGGGGCTCTATAAGAAAAAGTTTGTCTAATCTCTTGAATTTTATATATTACCTTGCAAACTCTAACGTGGAATCACCTAATAAACTATTGGCAAAAACTAACTAAAGAAAAGACTTATAACTCGAAATTCTTAAGAGGGTTCCACTTGAAAAATCCCATACATTGGATCCTCCATTGGTTGCTTACCTACACAATTAATAGGTAAGGAAAAAGTACCAGAGTCATAATAATGCTTGAAGTATTTTATTTGTGTAGTCTTGAGGAGGAATACCCAATCAATTTGGCAATGGCATTAGCATTTTACATGCATCCCCAAACCACTAATTGAAGGTTAAGCAAATAGGATGTGGGACATATGTCACTCTTTTGGCTACGAAATTGAAGCTTTTTGTCAATAATCCCCAATTGACCATGGTGATAGATGTTGCACTAATGTTACTCTCAACCTTTGGTTAGATAGGTCTCTTATTGAATAATATTAGTAAGGAAATAGCCCAAAGAAAAGATCATGATGCCTACACTGATAAAGAGAATTTGGCCCACTAAGTGAAAAAGCTAAGGGTAAGGTTTAGAAATTGGTTAAATCCCAATAATTATTTGAGCAATCCTTGAAAAGGTTGTTCCAAAGACAAACCCAATTGATGGATTTTTGTAGTGTCTTAGCTAACCAAGTCAAAATCAAAATTCCTCCACCTACTAAAAAGGATTTAATTGATATAGCTAAGAGAATGGATCTATGGGATGATAATGAGGAAGATGAGCTGACGTTTGGAAATAAGGAAACCATCAATGTAGATTTAAGTGATGAAGATGAGATATATGTAGAAGAGAATATCACTGAAGAAGATGAATTAGATTTCTTTTAACTCCTATGTTGAATATTCTTTCATTTAAGTTGACTATTGTCTTTATTTTATTTTTGTTGTTGTAGATTTATTCATGTTCCTTTTTAGTTGCAATTTCCTTGTCATGTATTCAATTTGTCACCAATAATAAAATAATAAATTTTCTTCCTCTTTGTACACTTTTCTTACTTTTGTTTATCTCTTTCAGATTTTTGAATGCTCAATCAATGACTTCCTTCAAAGGCAACTCATATGGACAATCAATTTGCCATTCACACTTATTCTAGGGAAGTCCTGTTTCTCTTCCATAACTATTGTACTTATACCTTTATTATACTTTATCATAGGTACATTGAGTACAATGTACTAAATTAATTGTGGGAAAGGGGTGTGGTATGTAAAGTATACTACTCATTACCATAGGAAACTAATTATGTTTTACTTAAACAACCCCTTCACTCATCAAAACTATCTAAACCCAAAAGTTTCCACCTGCCTCCTATCGAGCTTGGTTTTTTCACCCTCTCGATTCTTTTATAAAATTAAGTTTTCACTAAACTGATCAATACTAAACTCTACCCGTTTAATATCGACCTTCAATTAGGGTTTAAAGAAAATTGTTTTTTTATTTTTTTATTTTTTTATACTTTGAAAACGTTTTGGAGTCGCTATCCGATCAGAGTTGGGAAAAAGAGTGAATTTATAACTAATTGGGTGGTGGTTATAACTTAGCCACTAGTCTACGAAAAAAACTAATTGCTGAAATAGCTTTTGAAAATCGAAGATCTGGATTTAGGGGTTAGAAAATTTAAACCCTTATAGGTACCATTAAGTTTCCAAAATTAAAATTAAAAATCACTTTTCAATTTTAACAGACAGAACTCGATTATTAGTTACTTTAATTGGGTACATGAAGTAATTTAAACCAAAAAAAAAAGGAAAATTAGGTTTTTTCATTTTTATTGTCACCCTTTAGGTGCCTATGTACTCGCTATTCGGGATTAGACGTACGTAGTTCTTTTAATGAAAACTTTAGTGGGTTATTTGGTTTTAATTCTAAAACTATGCCGGATTTACATTTTTAATTTAATTTAGTTTATTTAAGAAATGTTCTAAAAAAGGAAGGTCCTAAATTAAAAACTTTATTTTTGAAAAAATCTAAAAGTAGCCCTAATTTGTAGAGGGTCCGATTATTTTTTATTTTTTGAAAACTTGATTTTTCTAAGCGTTAAAAACAATTTTTATTATTATATGTTTTTATTTTATTTTTATTTTTTCTATTAAACTAAATAAATAAACTATTTTTTTCTTTCCCTTTTTTTTCTTCTTTTATTTTATTATTACATTTACATTCACAAAAGAAAAACAACAACTAATAATAATAAAAAATAAATAAATAAAAGAAATTAGACCTGGAGCAAACTTCAAGTTGGTCGCAGATTGGATTGGGTTAGCTAAGGCAATTGCTTGGAAGGGGTCATAGGTGTAACTGAGGGGCTTTGACTAATCACAAGCATAACGCAGGGGTGGGTGGTCGCTATCTTCAACTGATCATGGGTATGATGTTGGAGTGGATGGCTACTATCTTCAATTGATCACGGGCGTGATGTGGGAGTGTATGGCTACTAT
This sequence comes from Lumnitzera racemosa, assembly GCA_024138005.1. Classification (NCBI taxonomy): domain Eukaryota; kingdom Viridiplantae; phylum Streptophyta; class Magnoliopsida; order Myrtales; family Combretaceae; genus Lumnitzera; species Lumnitzera racemosa. The sequence goes on along the minus strand of JAMXBC010000012.1, from coordinate 47,294,589 downwards.
CTTCAATTGATCACAGGCGTGATGTGGGGTGTGTGGTTAGGGTTTAGATGTGGAGGAGCTTCGGGTCACGGTTGTGGACGAAGGGAGCTAGGTTAAGGAGTTCGCGTTGTAATGGAGTTGCTGTAGTGGTTGAAAATTCTTGAATTCTTTCGAGCATGGCTATAGGTTAGAGAGAGAGAGCATGACTGCAGGTAGAGAGAGAAAGAGATCGTGAGAGAGAGATAGGGCTTAGAAGTCTTCTTGTAAGGTTGTAGATGGTTGTGTATGTTTTGAAACAAGCCTAAGACTCTTATTTATACACCAATTTAAACCTAGAAAACAAGGAAAGCTCACATTGGATTAAATAACAATGTTCGAAAATTAATTATGTTTTTTTTTTTTTCTGAATTTTGGAGCTCGATTTAAATGCTCCTTTGACTGTATTTGGACGTGTTAATGGGTTTGATTCACAATAGGCTACTTGCTTAACGAGATCAAAGCAAGAAATTGCGCATGTATGTGTGAAATCCATACGAAAATTGGAGTTGAAGTGAAGGGGTTGGGTGTTCTTGATTAGGGAAAGTGGAGGAAAATTAGGGAAAGGGGAAGAAAGAGAAGGAAAGATAGAGAAAATTGGTTAACGTGGTGCCATGTTAGCTGCGCCAATCGATCATAATATGTTACGTATCAATGGTGACATGTAGCAAATGACGTGGCATGTTATGTGGCGCTACGTCAATACGATTTGTCCAACTTGACGCTACCATGTATTAGGACACATGGCGTAATGAGATCCTTACACATGACAATCCCTGATGTGATGAAAAAGAAAAAACTTTATATGCCCCCTCCATGATTTGAACCTAAGACCTCTCACTCAATACCCAATACCAATGTCCAATGCTTATCCGTCAGGCCGTTGGCCTATGTCTTATTTATATATGTAATTAAATTTCACATATGGATCAAATTAACTTAGGCTAGATTCAAATTTAAGCCCTAGGCCCAACGGTCCAACTTTTAAACTTGTTTCAAAATTAAAAAATCTACCCTAATAAAATGTTATTTTCTAAAATCTCTTATTTTTTCAATTTTCTTATTTTTTTTTGTAATTTTTCAATTTTCTAAAAAGAATTTCTTAATTTTATTATTTTTTAAATTTCTCAATTTTTTGTGTTTCTTATCCAAATTTCTTATTTTTTTATACTTTTTCTTATTTTTGATTTTTTTTTGTATTTTCTTAAAATTATTATTTTTCCTAAATTCCTTAAATTTTTGGATTTTCTTTAACTTCTTTTTTTTTGTGTTTTTCCTAATTTAGAGCTTATTGAGAAAAGAAAAGAAAATAATAAAAATAAAAGCAAAAATAAAGAGGGCAAAAATTGAGTGTCTACACCTCCTAATTTTATTTGGCTAAGTGAAGTATGGATAATGCTTGCAAAAAGTATTCTTGAATACTATTGCATAATTTATATGTTGTTAGAATTAAAAAGTAAAATCTATGTGGGGTAAAGCTACAAAATATTTAGCCTAGGACTTTAAGTGTAAACCTTGTGAATCTAGCTTTTTAAGTATAGAATCAAATGTCCAAACTGTAGATGATTTCTTGAAGTCAATAGAGCCAGTGAGATGTAAAAGCAATTAAAATCTTAATTCAAAACTTAAAGTGAATATGAAAAACCTTAAATTATCAATTGAACCTCTAATCGCATACGAAGACCCTAAAACCTCAAATATATGTAATTACAAAAGTTAACCTCGAACCTCATCAAAACCTTAAGATAATAATCGAAGACTTAATCGCGTATGAATATATTAAACCCTAAATGTGTAAAAACACTAGAGATTATACTCGGAAGTAATAAAAACCGTAAAATTATAACTTTAAGGATATAAAAGCATTAATTCACCATAATTTACCCTAAAACCCTAATTGATAATATAACCTTAGTATTATACTAAATCATTAATAAAAGATTAAAGATAACCTTCAATTATTCACAAATATTTATAACACTAAAGTGATCCTTTAGAAACTAAGATATTGCATCATAGATCATATTCATCTTCTAAGTATATAATTAGGATAGTATTACATAGAGTTAGAGGTTTAGTTGATGCTTAAATTACATGTAGTAAACCTTAATACCCTAATTGATACTTTTCATGACAATTACATAAAGTGGCATACCAAATGATGTTTCTAGGATATAAATACTTTTAGAAAGATCTCATTACCTATTTTTACTAATTATTTCAACAAACCCCACATTTCCTTTCATTTCCTTAATTTTCTTCCTAATTTTTCTTAATTACTTCATTATGAGCATTCAAATTACATGCAATTCTAAGAGAGTTGACTAAGTCAATATGTTGACAAAGTCAACAAATGTCATTGTCATCTAGAATTCTCTCATTCTTTCTAATGATTTCTTTTCTTTTCTTTTCTTTTGGATTTTTCTTCCCTTTTTCCTCTCTTCTTTGCCATCCATATCCCCTCTCATCTAGACCCCACTCATTTCCTTTTGAAAACACAAATTAAGACAACAAAACACTCTCTTCTTCCCCTTCTCAAATCGTAAACCCCCCCACCCTTTGCTCCTTATTCTCATATTCTTTCAACACTTCACTTCCATAATTTCTACTCACATAAATTAAGGAGAAAGAGGTATGTTATCATTTGAATATCTATGTTTTATAGTAGTTAGTTGTATAAGTTAAGTTAGTATAGGAAGTTGGTATAATATGTGAATATGTGTTGTTGGAAGAGGAAGCTTCATATTCATGCTTAGAAGTGTAGGAATCCTTAGTACATGGAAGAAGAACACACGTGTACATATATCTAAGTATGTGTATATAAGAGTATACTCAATAAACACATGTATAAAGCCCTTTGTACATAAGTATCCACTATGTACATAACCTAAAATAAGGTATATACTAACTATACATACATATACCATGCTAAATACACCCTTAAAATACAAACAGATGAAATTTGAGAAGCTTTCTTAAGAGCGTAAATAAGGCATACGAAAATACGTATAAAAATATGTATGTTGCTATATGTGTATATGGTATATGTATTAGTATATGTATAAGTACATAAGTATACATATTAGTATGTTAGAAGTATAGGTATGTATATAACATATGTATGAGTACATAAGGATATATATATTTATATGTAATGAATGATTACATAAGCCATGATATAAGCAAATAATGACCTAAGCGATGACATAAGTATAAGCTTATAAAATAATAAATTATAAGATTACATAAGAATATAACATATATATGTATACATGTACTTAGCAGTCGAAGATCCTTTAAACCCTAATACACTTCTTAAATTGAATTAAACTTAATTAAGTACATAAATTAGTACTACTAATGTAAAATTTCTTAAGTGTAAGAATCTAATAGCTAATTCAATCATTAAGTACTAAAATAGGATATAAACATAGGCAATAAGAATAATTAAACTTCCATAAGTTAAAATTTCAATAAGTTTAGCCCATATCATAAAACATGGGTCTTAAAATCTAAAACGGACATCACTGTGTGAACATGCGTCCAAAGATGATGAAAAACGACTACAAGTTCCCAATTATTAGAATTAGAATGAAAAGTTACTAAATACATAAAGGAAATCTTATAACTTACAAATATAAGAAAATAGTTACTATTAACCCCATTGAGTATGGTAAACCCTATATACATTATTCTTGGGTTATATTAGGAAACTAGATAAACTACAATAGACTTTTAGTTAACTAAGGAGTCTGATTTCTCAAAATACTTATAAGTTTTACTATTTTGATTTAGGCGTTCAATATCGAGTTCTGGAAACCCCAAAGGCTTGGAGAATGAGCAATAATCCCGGTGAGGGAGTTCTAATGACCTGCTACATGCTTATACGTGTTCCTTGTATGAGGTTTTGCTACTTGCTGTTGCTTGTATGTCTGAATGACTGCTTTGCTTGTTTATCTGTGTGATCACCTTTTTAAATTGATAAATATAAGTATTAGACCAAAATAACCAAGTATACTCGTCGCATGTCTATGACTCCGTAAAGGTATGAATGGAGAATGCTAGCTTTGCAAAAATCTTGAGAAAAGTGTTCTTGGAAAAAGCTTTTCTACTCTTAAATATATTTTTGTATGATCTCTATAAGGGCTTATGGAGCCATAAATAATATTTTAACGTTAAGGTAAAGTTGGCGTGAGATCTCTAATTAATAGCTAGAGGACTCGTATGTTTGTGCCCGAGGGGTCTTGGATGGTGGATAGTCCTAGTTTGAGATCCACTTATTTGGATTGGAACTCTTTTCTTGACTAGGGTAATAGTAAAGTGTTGCCTAGAGAGGTGGTGCCCCTAGGTAGCCTCATGTGTGTAAGTTGAGGTGCCCTGTATGGGTAAGTACAGGGGATAATCAAAGTATAGTCGATGTAATTCTACACCTTTTATAGTTCCAGACTCCTGTGGATATGTTGCTTGCATTCATCATGCCTGCATTCATTTTGTTTGTAGATAGCTTGCTTGTATATGTAATAATAATGTGTGATAACTTGCTTGAACAGTAGTGGTGAGGTACGAACTCACTAAGCTGTTTCATGCTCATTTCCCTTTAGTTTCCTTTGCAGGTTTACTTATGATGGGATTGGGATATGTCTCCAGTGCTGAGTGTGAGATGAAGATATGTATACTAGTATTAGAAGTAGTTGAGTACTCTTTAGATGATACATAAACATCCTTTGTAGAAAATATCTATATGTTAGAATTTAATATAATTTAATTTTTCTTATAGTTTTCTCATGTTGGTATATCCGGTCTTATTATTTGGTAGGGGATACCGATTTTCTGCGGTTTAGAGGAACTATGGGATATCAAATATCTATAGTTATTTATATTTATATGTTATATTACAATAAATTAATATCTATTAGAAGTAGTTGAGTACTCTTTAGATGATACATAAACATCCTTTGTAGAAAATATCTATATGTTAGAATTTAATATAATTTAATTTTTCTTGTTGTTTTCTCATGTTGGTATATCCAGTCTTATTATTTAGTAGGGGATACCGATTTTCTGCGGTTTAGAGGAACTGTGGGATATTGAATATCTATAGTTATTTATATTTATATGTTATATTACAATAAATTAATTATTTGAAAATCAGTAATCTTAGTGATTGTAATTTTTGACTTGCAAAGCGGTTTTCATATCATGAGTGCATACATGTTATGGAAATTTTAGGTGATTCTACTAAGCTCCCTTTAGGGTCTTGACACTAAGGCAAAAATATATTAATGTTGTTGATTGAGCATTTGTCATAAGCTACTTTGAAGCTTACTTGAATATTTGTCTATCCCTTTTTTTTTTTTTTAGAGCTATATAATCTTGAGCAAACAAATAGATGAAATGAGTCTCTTACAATTCCTTAAAAAATTAAAATAGGTAATTGTGAAAATAATAATCGAATGAAAGCACGAAATGGCTTGGATCAATGTTAGTCCATTAGAAGAGTAAGGTTCATTCCTGATGCCAATAAAAGAAAATTGGTGGAGTTAGTGAGGATCAACCTTGGTCCATTAGAAGAGTAAGGTTGTTTCCCACTACTAACTTAATAATTAAAAAGGCATGGATTGGCATTGGCCCATCGAAAGAGCGAGGCTCTTTCCCAATGCTAACCTAATCAAGCCTAATTAATTTTGATTGGAAAAAGTCCTCTAATGATCTTATATACTAAAGGAAGGATAAAGAGATAAGTAGAGACAAAATGCGTTTGCTCTTAATTATAATGCTTAGTAAGGTTAAGGAAAGTTTGTATAAAGAGTTGTATATGGTCTCTACCTAGTTACATAAATTGGACTAATAAAAAGATGAATCCTTAGTTAAATAGCATCGATAAACTGGACTTACATGGATTAGCTATTGAATACAAATATTTGTGATTTTCAGTGCATTAAGATGTGATTGGGACGAATTTGTGCAAGTTGCTACAATTGCACAATAAGGCCTTACAGGAGTACATTGACTATGGAGAGTTGATCCTTGAATTATCTTAGGGTTAGATTTTAGTTCTTATGTTATCCAAAATGGTAATGAGAGGGGATTAATATTTCTTGTTCAAATTTCTTTATATCAATCCTTAGTAAGGATTGATTGATTTTCTTGAGGATTGGCAAATCTTTAAATGTGGGGAGATTTGATAAGTGTGAATTTACGCATATTTTTTGGTGTGTTTAATAGTACTTTTTACCCATTTGAGAATTTTAATGAATTTTCATATTGAGGTGAGTACTTTGTTGATTTCAAGACTTGAAGGAGTGAAAATAGAAAGGATCAAAATTTCTTAAGATTGAGAGGAATTTCACTTGATTTAAGGAGTTGGTCAAAGATAGCAAGCTTAGAAGAAAAGTTTATTGAAGATCTAAAGTCTGGAGAAGAATATGCTTGTGTTCTTTAGCTGTGATCCCCTCATCAAGAATTTTCATGAATTTTGTTGAAGAATAGTGCAACTAAAACACACCTAGAGTACATACCTAAGTACATGCCGATGTTGCTAGGGTATAGTCATGCCATGATATTGAAAACTTTCATATTTAGGTGTTTGATACAATCTTATAAATAGGAATGGAGATACTCATTTAGAAGAGGAGGAGAAGAAGAAAGGAGACTCAAGGGAAAAAGTAAGAACGAAACAACAGCTGTTGTGCTAGGATTTTCATTTTTATGTTTTGTTTTTATTATCTAGCTTGGCTATAGTGTAAATTGTAGATATTTAGACATGTGCATATGTGAATTAACATGTTAAGTGCTTATTTCATTTATTATAATAAAATTCACTATTACTTATTAATTCAATTGCATGTTTTGTATTGAATTGGATCATTATTTCTAAAGTTTCAATCTAATCATTTGATATTGTACATTGTGGTTGTGAGCTCCGATCTATAATTAGATCTACTGCAATTGATGGAAATTATCTATAATCTTAGCGATAATCTATAGAGTTCTTCCAAAATTTATTATAATAATTTTCACAAAGGGAATTCCTATTTGTAATGTTGCCTCAATTGATTCTATTACAAAAGTGATTCAGATAGAGTGTGGTTAAAGTTAGGAGTTAGTATTAAAGCGATTCCTATTGGATCACTACTTAAATTCCTCCAGTTAATAAGAATAGGAAACAAATTAGAAATCTTTTGAATTATTGCGTGTTAATTCCTTGATGAAATAGAGTATAGATATCCATATGGTCAATTAGGGTTCTCGCTTTATTATTGTTTTGTTACTTAATATTGTACTTTAATGGTTCATTCCATAATTGAAATTCAATTTTTTGTTCATCAATAGAATAATAGAGCATGTATGAATAGTGTGTGGAGTTCTCAAGAGATCGACAACCTAGACTCACGAGTCTACTATATTATAACTTGATATGTGCACTTATCAATCAATTAGTGGTGTAAGGCAAGACATCAATTGACAGGGAGGAGATTAATTTTCTTACTAATAGAATGCAAGGTAACCCTTTTAGTAATACTTATAATCTATGTTACAGAAATCACCCCAATTTCTCATGAGGAAGCTAGTAGCAACAGCAAAGCCGGAATGTCCAAAGTCACAATAGGCTAATCTAGAGGAGTTGTTGAACAGGTATATTAATAGCTCAAAAGCTTAATTTCAAGCCACTGAAATTATGATGAAAAAAACCGAGGCATCACTCAAAAACTTAGAAAATCGATTGGAACAGGTAACCAAAACGACTATAGAGAGACAATAGGAAGTTTACCAAGAGATACTAAATGTAATCCTAGACTTATTACATCTGAACAAAATTGAAGGAAGGATGAAATCATCGAGCTAACTATGCTAAACAATAGCGCTTCTTGGGAGGCAACCAAAGCTATTTTTATTTCGTTGAACAATTGTTGTATTAAACTCTATTTTTTAGATCGAGTTCAATTATCTTGTAAATTTTTTTTAAGTAAGTGTTAGTTTGTTTTTTAGCCTGAACGATTTTCAATTTTGATGAAGCAGTTAGTTATTAAATTTGTAAGTAATTTTTGTCTTTTGATGAAGCAATCAGTTGTTAAAAGGAAATATAGAATTCAATGGTAAAATAGAGGAATTAAATTTTAGTTAAAAGAAAATAAAATCAAATGACAATTGATGAGAAATGACAAGAATAATTAAGAAATCGTAAATAACCATGAGGATATCCAAACTTTGTTTCATTAAGAAATTAACATACAATAATTCTAAAGATTTCTAATTCACTACCTATCCTTATTAATTTGAGGAATTCAATTAATAAATTAATAGGAATTACTTCATGACCAACTCTTAATCTTAACTATATTCTATCCAAATTGCTTCGACAAAAGAATAAGTTAGAAAAGCTTAAAGATAGGAAATCCCAAAACACTTAATTTTGGATGAATTCTGTAACTTAGCACTAAAACTATAGTAATTCCCTTCAATTGTCATAGATTTATTCATGCATCGAGTCTCAGAACCTTAACACACAAAATCAAATAATTAAGTTGAAACTTTAGAAATGATAGCTCAATCAATGCAAAACACACAATTGAATTTGTTAGATATCTCTCATGAATTTTGGTGATAATAAAAAGAGAGAAATGCTAATGTATTAACAAGTGTGTAAGTATTTAGACAATTATTTATAAAGTTTAAAATTGTAATTTGAGTTGCTTTGAGAGACTTATTTAGAAGGTTTGAGTCAATCGAAAAAGAGACAAGTTTGGAAAATATTCAAAGAATGTTTTAGAAGCTTATATAAGATGAATCAGCATAACACTTCAGAAAATTATTTGGAGACTTTAAAGATAAGTAAACTGACATATTTGTAGAAGGTTATTTAGGTAATTGGCCTAGAATAATAACTTCGAATAATAGCACAATATTATATTCGAAGTGAATAAGACCTAGCTCCACTAGATTTGGTGTATTAAGGAAATGCACTTAATCCCCTTTCACTAAAGTAAGAACTAAGATCCATAGGGATTATTGCCAAGCGAATTAATTTTTGAAATAATTAAAGAAAATATCTAAGTTTGGATAAGGATAAGGATGTTTCGAATTTTATGGCATGTCAAATTCAAAATTCAAGATTATCTAAAGTTGCTGATCAAGTATATCCAATAAAAGAAATCTAATGGAGATAAGATCAAATTAAAATTCAAACTCCAAGATTTTCTCCAAATATCTATGGATCATTTTTTTTAAACGTTGGGTTTGGATAAACATGAGATGGAGATAATCATCAACTGTCACGAATTGAGGACGACCTAGTCATGGTAGACACCATTACTGTATGAAGAATCCCTGATTAGTTACCCTTCCAATCATGAACTCTTCACATAATATACAAGGCTCTACAATCACTATTTTTTCCCAAGAACATACAGATCCATATGATATCATCACACAACCATATTTATATAAAATTGAAACTACAACATTTACAATACAAAGTAATTTATTACATTTAGGTCTATGCTATTGCTAAAATAAAAGTACATAAGTAAGAGTCTACATAATTTGTTCTCTCTCAATACATAGGATGGCTTGCTTTTGCCTAAGTCATCAAGCTAACCTGTGGCATCCCCCAGCTAGCTTCTACGAACAAATTACCCTGTAGCAAAAGTCTAAGGGGGTGTAAGCTTACGCTTAGTGAGCAAAACCCTCAGCTACACCACAAGTAAATTATAAATACATTATATTCACGCATATGAATAAATGATCAAATAAAATGCCAAACAATCGTATAGTTAACTAATTCATAGACGCAACTCATATTTAATGCCCTCCAAAGTCAAGGTTGGAGTATATACGCCACCAATCAAATTCGGGTATTATACTAGAACTTACTTTACTATGGAACTCCACGTTTTGTACTTAAATCAAACAAGTCTTTTATTTTCATAAAAAAACAAGTTTTAGTATAATCGGAGTGGACCTTCGTAGTCCATACTTACTCCTAAACAGAGGCCTCTAAACTTAACCCTTAGCCAGGTAGTTGGCGCCTCTAATGCCTAGTATTCCTATGGATTAGGGTAAGGTCATTTTGTACGAGTGCACTGTACAAAACTAATAAATTAATAATAACAACCCTCGAATGGCCTCTCTTTACCTCCATATGATGTGATGGTTGGAATTGTGTTTATGCAATGCATGTTGATGCATGTACCGGTTTCTTCTTATGAGCCGAGTATAATTAAGTCCAATTATGATGTGACCATTCAATAGTATATACAATCATTTTCTATACTACCATGCAATAAATAAAGTATTATCTATACTTAAGGTAAATTCACAACTCAGCACGTAATAACATACACAAGCATTTCCTGACCTTACACAGCAGTCAATTAACAATAACATTTAGATCCACTATCTAAAATCACATACAAGAATGGATTCATAGGGTAAATACTCACTCGGCCATGACGATTGGCTCTAGTCATAGTAATCAATCGGGAGATCCTCGCCCACCTCGGGATCACTTGATCATTAAGATGTAATAACGCTAGTAAGTAATTGAATTAACTAGTAATTCTAAATGTCTATTTACTTAATTCTACTTAGATTATTTTATCCGGTTAGACTTTATCGCTAACATTTGTAACTTTTTCGTTCTATATTTGATATTTATGAACTTATAGTCGTTTTTCATTATTTTCGAATGCACGTTCACACGGTGATGTTCGTTTTGGACGTTAAGACTTGTGTTTTATGATATGGACTAAATTTTATGGAAATTTTAACTATTGAAGCTTAATTATTCTCATTGCTTATATTTATATCCTATGTTTGTACTCAATGATTTGGTTAGCCCTTAGATTCTTATACATAGAGAATTTTATCTTGCTATTACTAATTCATGTACTTAATTAAGTTTAATCCAATTTAGGAAGTGTATTAGGGTTTACTAATTCATGTACCTAATTCTTATGTAGTCTTTTTATTTCTTATTTTATAAACTTATGCTTATATCATCGCTTACATCATCAATCGCTTGTGTCATCGCTTATGTCATCATTTGCTTATATTATCATTTACTTATGTCATCTTTTAATTGCATCATTACTTACATCATCATTTAATTACATAAGCCTTACCTCATACTTAAGTGTCTTATGTATACTTTACATATGTTAACTATATACTTATACCTTTACTATACTTATATGTATACTAGTATACTTATACATATACTTATACTCGCACCGTATTTATACTTGTACATATACCCATATATACATACAGTCACATACATATTTTTATATGAATTTCGTATGCCTAAAATTCCTTTTAAGAAAGCTTCTCTAATTTCATTCTTTTTGTGTTTTAAAGGTGTATTTAGCATGGTATAGGTATGTATAGTTAGTATATGTCTTAGTTTAGGTTATGTACATAATGAATACTTATGTACAAAGGTCGTGATACTTATATTTCTCTAGTATACCTTTATGTACACATATTTAAAGACATGTACACATGCATCTTCTTCCACTTTATAATGATTTCTACTTTTCTACACCTAAAAATTGAAACTTTAAGCCTTCTTCAATATAGATATGCATAACATATAACTACTCATCTAATCTACCTCTTCACCTAACTAATAAATAATATAAAGCAATACATAATAACATACCTTAGTTTGTTCTTGAAATATGGATGCAAATTTGGAAAGTAAAAGGGAAAGGGAAGGTGACGGCAATGGAGGTAGGGTAAGGGTTTGATTTTTGTTTTGTGTTATGTTTGAAAAGAAGAAGAAAGTGGGGTTTAGAAGGGGGACAAGGTGTGGATGGCAATTAAAGAGAAGAGAGGGAAGAAAAAGCTAAAAGAAAAGAAAAGAAAAGAAATCATTAGATGGCTTAGATATTTTCTAAAGTGAAAGTGTCTTTTGTTGACTTAGTCAACCTCTTGACCTTAGTCAACATGTGTTGACTTGGTTAACTTTCCAAAAGCATATGCCATTTAGTATACATAATGTAGTAATTAAGGAAAATTAAGAGAAAAATTAAGGAAATGTGACATTTGGTGAATTGATTAGTAAAAATAGATGATGAGATCTTACTTTAGGTATTTATATCCTAGATACATCATTTGGTATGCTACTTTATGTAATTGTCATGAAAAGCATCAATTAGGGTATTAAGGTTTACTTCATATAACTTAAGCATCAACTAAACCTCTAACTCTAAGTAATATTATCCTAATTATATACTTAGAAGATGAATATAATCGATGATGCAATATCTTAGTTTCTAAAGGATTACTTTAGTGTTATAAATATTTGTGAATGATTGAAGGTTATCTTTAATCTTTTACTATTGATTTAGTACAATACTAAGGTTATATTATCAGTTAGGGTTTTAGAATATATTATGATGAATTAGTGCTTGTATGTTTTTAAGGTTATAGTTTTAGGGTTTTTATCGCCTTTGAATGAAATCTTTAGTGTTTACATACATTTAGGGTATACATACATTTAGGGTAGAAAAATTTTATACGCGATTGATTAGTTATTTTAGGGTTTTCACTTTCATTAGTCTTGTTAACTTCTAGATTATCTAGCATACTCGAGTCTACTTCAGATGCTAGATAAAAAAAATGTAGGGGTTTACATCAACGGTATAGATGTTGGAAAACTCTAGTATAAAAGGAGAGACAATTCAACAATGTTGGTATGATTTTGAGAAAGAAAAACAAATACATTACACTTTCATAGTGATAAATTTCTACTATTTGGAAGAGCATATAACACTTTTCAAATACTTTTTCGGAGAGTTGAAATGAAGCTACTTATTCAAATATCTTCATTTTTGTTTACTTGCCAATTTATCTAAGATTAATATTGTTTTTCTCACTTCTGTTTCGTAAACATTATTTATTGTTTGAGAGAAGTTTTATACTCCATAGATTTGTAATTAGCCTAGACTGTACATAAGCTAGATAGGCAGAGTGGAGAGTTGTGAAGGCTAAGTAGAGTAGATGTTTGTAAAATTCTCGTGATTTATTTTGATTTAGTGGATCAAGTGGAATGGTATCAGTGAAGTAAACTAGGTCCTTAGTAGTAGAGTTGAAAGAGAGTAATAAGCAAAAGGCTGAAGCTTTATAAATTTTGAGCCTGATATTCTTTTCCTTATCTCTTTTACTTTAAGTTGTTTATTTGTGTTATTAATAGTATATTAAATTATTAAAGTATCACCATTCACCAAATTAAGTTATTAAGAGGGATAATTTTGATTCACATCGAAAAAGTTTTAAAAATTTTGTAAAGATATCAACTCACCCCCTTTTGATATCTTATAAGGGGCTAACAATTGATATCAGAGTGTTGCTCTAATTTTATTTAGAATTTAAGATTATGGGTGAACCAAGTAGTAGTTCAATAGTTTAGCCTGGTAAGTCACCATTTTTTTATGGAACTAACTTTCCTTATTGGAAATTTAGGATGGAGACTTATGTAAAGGCATCAAACTATCAGGCTTAGCAAATCATCTTAACAAGAGATCTCAAAGTTTCAATCATTATTACAACAAATAAGGATATTGCCAAAGTTGAGCTCGCTTCAAAGGCTAAGAATTTACTTTTGAGTACTATTGCATAATCGGAATTCTATCTAATTGCTTCTTATGCTACAACTAAAGATATTTGGGAAACCTTGGTGTAAACTTATGAAGGCACTAAGATAATTAAGGACATGAGAATCAACTTACTAGTTTAATAATATGAAGCTTTTCGAGTTATTCCTGGTGAAGAAATTAAGAACTCTTTCAATAGATTCATTGCTATAACTAATGAATTTTCTTCTCTTGGCAAAACAATTAGTAATGCAGATATGGTATGCAAGATGCTAAGGATCATTCCCAAAATGCTGATTTCTAATCAAAGAATCAATAATTCCAAATCTAGAATTGGTTTCGAATTTGGAGAAACATCTAAAACAAAGAGAGAAATAGTATTTGTTAAATCAAAAGGTGAAAATAAAAAAACAATAAAGGAAAAGGATAAAGGTAAAAAGGTTGAACTTGTCAAAAGGTATGACAAACAGTACTCTCAAAAGAACGATAAGTATCCCTTTAGAGGGTATAATAGAAGGATTAACAGAGGGTATGTTAGAAAGAATCCAAGTTAAAGGAAAGTGGTAAGCAACAGGTATATTGAGCAAACACCTTATGCTTGTTTTCTATGTAATAAACTAAGACACATAGAGAAAACTTGCTTTTTCAAAAAAATAAGCTTAGTAATAATAAAGGTTCAATTCAAAAGTCAAGCTTGAATTGTCAAGAACCTAAGCTTCATTGGGTTCATAAAGAGACTTGATTGTGCTGTGATGTGTCCATGAACATGAAGCTAAGTTAAAAAGAATATGGTATCTTTATAGTAGATGCTTAAGACACATGACAGGAGTGCTTTGTTGTTCACAAACTTAGAATGGAAGAAAGATAGATATGTAAAATTTGGTGACAATGGTAAAGGTAAAATAATTGCGGTTGATACAATTGGTTTGTCACTACATACAATTGAAAATGTATTATTAGTTAAAAGACCGAAACACAACTTGTTAAGCATAAGTTAGTTATGTAACAAAAGGATATAGAATAACGTTTGAACATGACAAGTGTAATAAGGAAGGAATTAAGTTGTTTGAAGGATTTAGAAAATAAAAAATATTTATTTAATTAAACCATTTAAGGTATCATTTGAAAGTTGCTTTATATCTATGAATGATAACACTATGATTTGGCACAAAAGGTTAGGACTTGTAAATTTTCCTCAACTTGAGAAATTATCTAAAAAGAACTTGATTGAAGGATTGCCAAAATTGCATACTCATCAAAATATTTGTTGTATTGCTTGTCTAAAGACTAAGATGAGCTCATCATCACATAAAAGTAAGGAAATTATATCAACTCAAAGATCTTTGGAGTTGTTGCATTAGATTTGTTTGGTCTAACTTACACTCATAAGTCTTGGAAGAAATAACTATGGATTTGTTATAGTAAATGACTTCTCAAGATTTACTTGGATTTTGTTCTTGCATCATGAAAATGACGCTTTTAAAAGTTTTGAAATATAGAGTTCAAAACAAAAATGGCCTCTTCATTCTCAAAGGTATATTGATTGTACAATAAAGAAACAAAAGTGGTAGAGGAATCAATAAATGTTACGTTTGTAGAAGAAACAAGTAATGAAGAATCAAATGATGAACTTCCAATTACCTCAAACAAAAAGAGTCCTATACGACTTGATTCAGAAGGTAAGATAGAACCCTCATTAAAAGGAACATCAAAAGCTTCAAAAATGCCTAATGTGTCCAAAATAGAACTAAGATCAAAGGGTTCTTCAGAGACTAATACCAAGTTTGTTAAAACACATCCAAAAGTTAAGGCAGAAGGTTTTGAATACTTTTATGCACGACCATTGACACTTAAATTTAAAACTGATCATCCTCCTGAACTTATGATTGGTAATGTTAGATATGGAATAAGAAAAAGATCTAGCCTACGAAATTTTGAAAACCATTTTGCTTTAATATTTGAAATTGAACCTCATTTAGTTGATGAAGCTTTAAATGATAATAATTGGATCTTAACCATGTAAGAGGAATATGGTCAATTTTAGAGAAGTTAGGTATGGAATCTAGTTCCAAGACTTAAGGATAAGTCAATTATAGACACTAAATGGGTTTTCAAGAATAAGTTGGATGAACATGGAAAAATAGTAAGAAATAAAGCTTGTTTAGTTGCTAAAGGATACTTTCAAGAAAAAGGAATAGACTGTGATGAAACTTATGCTCTTGTGGTTAAGCTTGAAGCTATAAGATTACTTCTTACATTTGCTTGTTAGAAAAATTTCAAATTGTATAAGATGGATTGCAAAAGTTCTTTTTTGAATGGTTTTATAAATAAAGAAGTGTACGTTCAACAACCACCTAGATTTGAAGATCCATGCAAATCAGATTATGTGTATAAGTTGAAAAAGGCATTGTATGGTCTTAACTAGGCTCATTGTGCTTGGTACAAGAGATTAAGTTAATTTTTAATTAAAAACGATCTTCAAAGGGGAAGAGTTAACACTACACTATTCATGAAGCATCATAGAGAAGATATGTTAGTTGTACAGATTTATGCTAATGACATTGTTTTTGATGCAATTAATGAAAAATATTGTCAAGAGTTTTCAAGCTTGATGCAGGCTAAATTTGAGATGTCACTCATAAGAGAATTAAACTTCATAGGATTACAAATCAAACAAATGGAGAATGGAATTTTTATTCACTAAGAGAAGTACACTAGACAAATATTGAAAAAAAATTGGTTTTGAGAATACTAAGGATTCTTCATCTCCATGAGTACCTCAGCAAAGCTTAATATCACAGGTAATGGTAAAGGGTAAATGAAAAATTATATCAAAGCTTAATTGGATCTTTACTATACTTAATAGCTTCGTTTCATAACATTTTGTTTAGTACTTGTGTGTGTGCTAAATTTCAAAGTTTACCAATAGAAATACACTTAACTATAGTTAAAAAGATCTTTAATTATATAAAAAGTATTGTAAAATTGGGAATTTAGTATCTTAAGAGTCAAAATTTTGATCTCATAGAATATTCAAATGATGATTATGCAAGTTGGAAAGTGTATATGAAGAGTACTTATGGTACTTGTCAGTTCTTAAGGGACAATCTAGTTTTTTGGTCTTCTAAGGACTAAACTCTATTGCCCTTTCAATTGTAGAAGCTAAATATGTTTCGATTGGAAATTCTTGTACACAAATTCTTTGATTAAAACAACAATTAAATGATTATGGGATAAATTATAAAAATATACCCATAAAATGTGACAATACCAGTGCCATTAATTCAACAAAAAATCTAGTTCATCACTGAAGGTCAAAACATATAGAAATAAAGCATCATTTCATTCATACCATGTTGCAAATAATGAAGTGAGTGTTGAATTTGTAGTCACTGTATATCAATTTGTAGATATATTTATAAAACCTTTCGATAAATTAAAGTTTGAATTTATTTGCAATGAAATTGGTGTATGTAACTCTTTTTGTTGGCATAGAGAATATTTAATTAATTCACATAAGTTTATAAATTGGATATGTGCTAATAAAGTTTTTTTTTCTAAGCTTCTACATCTAAAGCATGAATGCATGTGTGTTAATTGTATGTAATGCATGTTTTTTAACTGTGTGTAATGCACAAGAAAAGTGCATATTGTAGGTCTTTAAAATTGCTTAGTGGGTCCTAAAATATCTTGGAAGTGGGTCTAATTAGTTATCCCATATGCATGTAGGATAAGGACCACCAGATTCGTAATTATTATTTTTTTTTACCAAGTATAAAGCTATTCTTTTCTCTTCTACTTCTCATTCCTTTAGACCCTTCATCTCCTCATATTCATTCTCACTTAAAGAAAATGTCTCTTAGAAAATCTTCACGCATTACTACTAAAGGAACCAAAACTAGAATCCTAAGAAATCTAGATAACCCTATTGATCTTGTTGAACAAGAGACCAACCTCCTGGAACCACAACCCAATCTACACACTGAACCACAATAAGAACCCTTTGAAAAGGCTCTAACCCTAGAACTTTGAGATGAACCAATTCAAGAAGTGACCTAAAAGAATGATTTTGAACCAAACCAAGAAGTCACTTAGAAGACTTGTTAAGATGTGTAGATGTCCAGTTCATCTTCTTCATTTGAAGAAGTTGATGAATTTAAAGACTCAAGTTCTTCGAAAAAGTCATTTGAAGAAAAATCTGAAACTGAATCTGATCCCCTTGAACAACCTCTTAAACCTAAACCCAAGAAAACAGGTCACAAGACCAAGGCTTTACAACTTGCGAAGAAGACTTTAAAGGTTACTCCTTAATTTGTAGAGAAACCCCAAAAAATTGTGATTACAAAGAAACTACCCTCCAGACAAAGGGACAAGCTGAAAAAGAGGTCTACTCTGAAAGGTAAGAGTGTATCTATCAAAAAACCATTTTTCTTGGATTTAGAGTTCTTCGAGAAAATTGGATTTTATTGGAAGGACTATCTTGATGCTTTATGATTGAATAATTTAGCAAACATGATAGGTGTTATGCATGGTGAGCTGGTAGATGAATTTTATTGAATGCTGGATGGTAAGCATTAGGATGCATGGAAATCTATAGTATTGAATCAAAAAATTGAGATTTCAAAAAAGGATATCATGAAGTGTTTTGGCAATAAAGAAATCCGAGAAGATGAAAGCTTGGTACAGTTGATAAAAGAAAAATATTTTTACTAAGTTGAATGATGGGATTGGGTTAGGTGTTAGAAGAGATATATTTAACATTAAATTTAAATTGCTAGCTAATATTTTGCATAAATTTGTCAATAGTTTTGTACTACCTAGGAGTGATAGTGCAACTTTTGTGACTAGAAAAGATGCTTTGGTTGTGATGGCTATGTTGGGCAAAAGGAAGTGGATGTAGTGAATTTGATCATGAGGCATATATGGCAACATTTAGATGTTAAGACATATGGAAGTTTGTTGATGGCTTTGTTTAAGTTTAAGAGGCTAAAATTACAAAGTGACACAACCTGTCCTTACTATCTTACTAGGCTAAGATAAGAAATTTTCAAGTAGATGGGCACCTATATGACTAACAAACTCCAGCATTCTCATAATGGAGGAGTTTATGTTCACCCTTCCAACATTGGGAAAAGGGTGATCATTGTTGAAAAGTAGGATGGTGAGAATAAAAGGAAAAGGGGTAATGAACCTATTCAAAGAAGTGGCTGGATCACTTTTAGATAATGATTCAAGGAGTATAGAATTACAAATTCTTCCCTCTAAACAAGGTAAAAGTTTTGTATTTGTTGAGCAAATTTTGAGGGAATTAAGGAGATACTTGGTAAGGTTGTGAAGGATCAAATTTTAAACAAAGGATTTGTTCAAATTCTAGGTCAAAGAGACAGTGATTGAGTCCAAAGTTGATAAAGAAGTTCAACTTGCTAATCTACTATCTAAACCACCTACTACTGAACCAAATCTTCAAACCCCAACACTTGAACATCATTCTCCTATGAGCACTCCACGGCAAGTAGATCAACTTGATCGGTTACCAGTTTAAGAATTTGACAAAACTCTAGTTATCTTTCCTTAATGTCGAGAACCTAAGGATCCTCTTACTAAAACTTTAGCACCTCCTATTCTTAACCCTGAAGAACAAGCTATTCTTAAAGGGAATACAGAAGCTCTTTCTATTAGATCCAATAAGGATGGTAGTGCATCCGACTAAGCAAAATCTACTCTAAATCCTGTGAAAGACATTGAAACAACTTCCAGTGTTAAGCAACCACCTGAAGTTAAGCTTCTCTTAGCAAAGCAGCTCCAACTTACTCTGATAGGATGAAACTTTGTGTTAGTGTTTTGTCTTTTATGTTCTTCTATTAGGTTCTCTTTTGTTTCAGTAACTTTTATTAAGTCTTTTGTTTTTTGATGTCAAGTCCACCTATGGACCATGCTAGGTACTTTCTTTTCATCAATGAAAGTTCATTTTAGTTTTGCATATGTTGTCTAAAAAATTAAGGGGGTGTTGTTAAATAGTCTTTGATGATAATAAGGGGGAGAAAGGCTAAAAACAATTAAGTATTAAGCATAAGTAATCACACATAACATGAAAGCACAATAGCATATAATTGTTTTTGAATAATGTTTCTTTTTAGTTGCTTATTAGATATTGATTTGTATTGTTACATGTTTTTGGACATACAAGTGCTTTGTTATCATAAAAAAGGGTGAGAATGTCAGATATCTGATGAATTTTAATGATAACAAAAAGAGAAAAAAGCCAATGCAGTAACAAGTGTGCAGGTATTTAGGCAGTTCTTTAGAAAGTTTAAAATTGTAATTTGAGTTGCATTCAGAGACTCATTTAGAAGGTTCGAGTCGATTGAAAAAGAGACAATTCTAGAAAATATTCAGAGAGTGCTTTAAAAGCTTATATAAGAAGAATTAGCACAACACTTTAGAAAAATTTTTTAGAGACTTTGAAGATAAGTAAATTGAGATATCTTTAGAAGGTTACTCAAATAATTGTTCTAGAAGAATAAATTTTAATAATAACACAACATCAAATTTGAAGTGAAGAAGATCTAGCTCCACTAGATTGGGTATATTAAGGAAATACACTTAATCTTATTTCACTTAAGTAGGAATAAGATCTATGGAGATTATTGCTAAGAAAATTAATTTTTGAAATAATTAAAGAAAATATCTAAGTTTGGATATGGATAAGGATGTTTCAAATTTTATGGGATATCAAATTCAAAATTTAAGATTATCTGAGTTGCTGATAAAGTATATCGAATAAAATAAATTTAACCGACTAGATTAAAATGCAAACTCCAAGATTTTCTCCAAATATCTATGGATAATTTTTTTAAACGTTAAGTTTGGATAAACATGAGATGGAGATAATCATCAACAATGTAGACATTGGAAGACTTTAGAATAAAAGGAGAGACAATTCAAAAATATTGGCATGATTCTAAGAAAGAAAAATATATACATTACACTTTGATCGTGACAAATTTCTATTATCTAAAGGAGCATAGAACACTTTTTAGATACTTCTTCAGAGAGTTGAAATGAAGCTACTTATTCAACTATCTTCATTTCTATTTATGTGCCAATCTATCTAAGATTAATAGTGTTTTTCCCACTTTTATTTTATAAACACTATTTATTGTTTGAGTGTTTTTTGAGAAAAGTTTTACACTCTATAAATCTATAATTTTCCTAGATTGTAAACATAGAGGTCGGGATAAGAAGTTTTGTCTTAGATAGGGCTTCGAACTAGTATTCTCCAAGTGAGTCCTTGGAGTCCTCTAGCTCGACTACATGTGATTGGTCTAGGGGGCTAATCGGTCCAGGTCGATATTATACACTAGTATATCATCAAAGTACAAGGTCACACATCATTTGATCAAGGGGTGCATCACATGGTTCATAGGCCTCATAAATGTGCTCAGTACATTTATAAGTCTGAATAGGATAACCAACCATTTGTAGATACCATGCTTAGTCTTGAAGGTAAGCTTCTACTCATCTCCTGGTCTCATGAGAATTCGGTGATAACCACTTCATAAATCAACCTTAGAAAATGCTTTTGCACCATGAAGCTCATCTAACATATCATCAAGCCTTAATATTAGGTATCTATACTTGATAGTGATACGATTAATTTCTTGGTTGTTAATGTACACGTACCATGAACCATCTTTCTTTGGGACGAGTAAAGCTGGTACAACATAAAGGCTTATGCTCTCTCTCACATATCTTTGCTTTGTGAGCTCATCTACCTGTCTTTTCAGCTCGACAGCCTATTAAGGGTTTATTCTATATGCAAGTCAGTTCAATAGGGCGACACTTAGTTGTAGATTAAAATACAATGCTTTATACCTCGGATTGGGGGTAGTTCTTTAGGCAGTTCCTTAGGAAGTAGGTGAGAAAACTCATCAATCTGCGTCTAGATTTCATCTGGAACATTGATATGATCTCTCATCCTTAGTAATCTTCTGATTAATAGAAACAAAAGCTCTTCGACCTTCTCAATAGCTCATTGTTCTCTTCGACTCATCACTAGGGCCTTCTTCTTACTTGCTCGGGTAAGTTGATTATAGGTCTCATTTACTTGGGTTGGGGTCATGGGTTGCAACACAATCTTCTTTCCATCCTTAACAAAGGCATATGTGTTCTTGTGCCGATCGTGAGTAACACATCAGTCGAATAACCATGGTTATCCAAGTAATAGATGTGAAGCTCCCATAGGGACAACATTACCCATTGCTTCATCCTTGTACACACTCCTAACACTAAATTGTATAGTTACCTATTCAATTATGTGCAAAGCATCTTTATCATGAAGCCAATATAGCTTGTAAGGTTAGGGATACTTAGAGGTCGGTAGACCTAACCTTTGCATAAAAGACTGTGTAACTACATTAGTATAAGTTCTTCTATCCACTATGATGGTGTACAACTATCCTTTAACAGTACACTTAGTATGGAATAAATTTTCCCTTTAGTCTTCCTCGGAGTTTAGTAGGGAACTCAATACTTATCTTAATACTAGGGTCATCACTTCTCTTTGGTTAGCATAGATACAAGTCTCCTCTTCCTCCTCAGCTTCGACATTTCCAACATCCTTCTCTTCCTCAGGTTTACTCTTGTCGGTACTATCCACTACATGTCTTCGAAGCAACATAACATGTTGGTTCAGGCACTCAACAACTATATGTTTGAAGCCTAAGCATTTAAAGCACTTCACCTCACTTGTCTTCCGTCTAGAGGTCTTCCCTCTCTCATATGTCCTCGAGGTCGTTCTGGCCTTAGTTCAACTTAACTAGCCTACTCGACCCTACTAGCCTATTCAACCTTTGTTAGATCTATCATTCCTTTCCTTGGTGAAGTTCCTGCAACTTTGTAAACGTATCTTGTAAGTAGGTCTCAAGCACAAATCTACCCCTCAACAACCCTTTCATCTCATCCCAAGTTCTCATACCTCATCTTTCATCCCTTGCTTTAGCTGCATTCAGATTTTTCCATGACATAGTGGCATACCTAGAGAATTTAAGTGCAGCAAGTTAGACCTTCACGGCTTCTACATATCCATAACAATCAAACACCTTCTCGACCTTCTCTTCCCACTCTAAGTATTCGTTGGCATCTCTACTTCCATTGAAGTATGGAATTTAGACCTTAACATTGTTGAGTCTTAGAGGAGCTCGACATCCTTGCTCTCGTGCTTGATAGTATTTAGCCTCTACTTCTTCCCCTTCGTTAGTCTCCACATATACTTCTTCATCATCCTCTTCTATCTCTTCTAACTCTAGCCTTCATCTAGTAGCTTGATCTGTAACCCCTCTAGCTCGTTGGAGTCGAATTGGGTGGTTGACTCAACTACCTTGGCCATAAACTCTTTCAAAAACATTTTTGGGGAGGTTACGCTATGGCATACCCTGGGGTTATTGCCTATTGACTTGCATCACAATGATTAGACTCTTAATAAGGTTAATGAGTCTGTCAAATTTGTCATCAACTAACCTAGGAGTGTTACTACCATTTTGACTACGACCAGGTTGAGCACAACTACTCTGGTCTCCAATAATACCTTAAACACTTGATTTTGACATAATATAATACTTTTTCAAACAAGACTAATAACAAAATACATAGGAAAACAATGTTACCTTACTACCCAAAACTCCGACTAACACACGAATAACTTTAACACTCAATAATCACTCGAATAGGACAAAAATAAACTTACTCTATTTTCATAGTGAAAAAAAGAGTAAGAATAGAGTAATAATGGAACCACACTTACCAACACACAAATCTTCACTACATAGCTCACAACTCTAAACTTGCTCCAAATGAACACATTGAAGTAGCTACAAAAGAAACACAGTAACTACAAACAGCAAATACGAATCAAAACTTCACTATAACTTCATACACTCCCTCTTAGAACTGTGCTCTAATACTAGCAAAGCTAATGCATCTTCGGGGTTGAACACATAGAAGAGCACCACAACATTAGTGAATTGAAATGAAAAAGAAAAGCTAGCAAAGGTCCGAGCAACTACCAATTGGATATGATACACAATCAATCCTCCTAGCCCTACAATTTGCCATATTTGACTTACTAATCAACTTGGGTTGGGATTAAACGTCAATAGTCAGCATGATTGACTTGGGAGTTCAGCTTAGATAGTCTTGGGGTTGTCAGTTTAGATATTCTATCATGGTACAGTTGTTTGGTAGGACCGACATAGGTGATGGCTTGATAGTCAAGTTGGTAGAGGAAGGAAACATAGAGGTTGGGATAGGAATTTTCATCTTGGATGGGGCTTTGAACTAACATTCTTCGAGTAAGTCCCTGAAGTCCTCTAGCTCAGCTACGTATGATAGGTTAAGGGGGTTGATTCCTATCAAGTAGTACGATAGATGTTTGTGAACTTCTTGTGATTTATTTTGATTTAGTGGATCAAGTGGAACGGTATCAGTGAAGTAAATCGGGCTAGTAATGAAGCTAGAAGAGAATAGTAGGTAGAAGGCTAAAGCTCTATAAATCCTGAGCCTAATATTCTCTTCCTTATCTCTTTTACTTGAAGTTGTTTATTTATGTTATTAATCATGTATTGAATTATTAAAGGATCACCATTCACTAAATTAAGTTATTAAGAGGGGTAATTTTGATTCACATCGAAAAAGTTTTAAAAATTTTCTAAAGATATCAATTCAACCCTCTCTTGATATCTTATAAAGGACCAATAGAATTAACAAAAAATAGGGAATATTATCAGAATGAGTATGTTACATGTTAATTCAAGGCTTCATAGGTTTAGATATCTAAAAGTCTATGCTAGAAACATAATATAAACATAAATTTGTGTAAAGAAATGAGTAAAACTCCTAAGAAATTCTATTGAACACTTATTTCCTCTCTTTCTTTGGTTGTCTCTTCTTGCTAATGCATATTTGGCTTCCTATTTATAAAGATATGATAGAACAACTCTCATTTGGCAAGTTTTAAAGATCACACAACGACCATGCCCAATGAACACAAGCATGGACTTGAGGCATGGACTTCTCCTTATACATATTCTTCAAAAATTTGAATGAATTCTTTGACAAAGGGATCACAGCCATGATCTTCAACTATGGTCCTCTTTGACTATAAACCTTAACAAAATTCTCTTCTGATACTTGTTATCATTAAGTCATTCTTCAAATCAAGTGGAATTCTTCTAAAAAAGCTCATAATCTTCACTCTTTTCACTTCATTACTCCTTTAAAGCCTTAGAATCAACAAATGGCTTAGTTATCAAAATCATCGAATTCACTATAAATAGACTAAAATGAACATAAAAATATAACAAGAAATATATGCAAAATTACACTTATCAAATCTTCCCACACTTAAATATTTACTTGTCCTCAAGCAAATTAATCAATCCTTAACAAGGATTAAAAAATCAAAACAAAAACTACTCAATTTACACATTACTATTGGCATATCGAAAAAGAAAATCATATTAACCCTAATATATGTCATGAGTTCATGCATCCCTATAAAGCTTTTACCAAATATCCTTAGCAACTTATATAATATTTCCCTTCTCACCTTCTTAATGCATAAAAAACACAAATACTAAAATTCAACAACTAAAACTGTAAATTAAAGTTGACTCACATTGTATAATCGAGGATTCTCCCTTGAATTAGTTCCCATTTTGTGTAGTCAAGCAAGAACCATGCACGACCCCTTTACTCTTAGCTAGGATGTATGCAAGTCTCTCTTCAACCTTACTAATCGCTATAATCAAAAGCAAACACATTTTATATCTACTCATCCCTTGATTATCCCCTCGTATAAATTTTATTGAAAGGCTATTCAAATTAATTTTTAATCATTTTACTAAGGCTTATTAGTAGTAGAAAATTACCTCACCATTCTAATGAACTAAGGTGGATCGTTACTAATATAGGTCTTACATTTTCATTTATAGCAAGAAAGAACCTTGGTCTTCTAAGTTACCCAGGCCAATCCATATCAATTTTGTCTCTCTCTCTCTCTCTTCTTTTCTTCGCATATTGGCAATCGGAAAGAACCTCACTCTTTTGAGGAACCAAAGTCGATCTGTACAAACTGCTTCTTATTATCTTATTCTTATTCATGCCTTCAACTATTTTAAATTTTTCAAGGAATTTACAAGAAATAAGTTTCATCTACTTGTTTACTTAGAATTATAGAGCTATAAAAATCAAAGAGAGACAAGCATATTCCTAAGTAAACTCTAGGAATAGCATATGATTTGCACTCGATCAACACTTTTACTATTTTATTATTATCTTAGAATTTCAAGCTAAATAGTATGTAACTTTGCCCCATATGAATTCTACTATTCAATTTTAGCAATGTATGAATACGTAGTAGTGGTTAAGGAAATTTCATACAAGCACTATTCATACATTATATTACTAAACAAAAAAGGTTTGCAAACTTAAAGAAATTAGGGTTGAAAAATTAAAGCATAATTGATTTTCTGAATAGTAATATAGGGTATAGTTATTTTGTCATAGCCCTTCCATATACTCAATATAGTACATTGTCCTAAATGTACTTACAATGAAGCATACTAAAAGTATGTGAAAAAGAAAGCATAATGGAGAAGAAGGTATTAGAGAGATGGTTTCCCCCTAAATGAGTGCAAATCTTGCATAAAATCCCATAGAAGTTAGCATTTGAGGAAGTCATCAATGAATCTGTACAATGACGATCTACAAGAAAATTAAGAGGAGAGAAATATGTGAAAAACAAACAAAATATTTATTGTTTCATTATTGGGAATGGAATTGAGGAAATTGCAACACAAAAATCCAAGGACTCAAAACTAACAATGGAAAAAAAGAAACATGAAAACTAAAAATTAAACAACCGAAGGCAATAATTCAACATAAGAGTAATTAAAAGAAATCTAGATCATCTACTTGATTTCCATCTTCGTTGCGGCAATCCAAATTAATGTTATCCTTCTTTTCTTCCTCCTTTTTATCCTCGTCATCTCCATCCCCTAAATTCATCCGTTTTGCGATGCTATTCAATTCTTCTTTCATGGGTGGATGGATTTTTTATCTTAACTTAATTGGCTAGAATGTTAAAAAAGTCCATCACTTTGTTTGTTGTTAGAACAATCTCTTCAAGGATTGCTCAAAGAGTGCTTGGGATGTCACCAATTTTTGAAGCTCAACTTCTAATTTCTTCACTTCTTGGACTAAACTCTTTTAGTTGATGGATGCTTCATTCTCTTTCCTTTTGGGTGTGATTTTACCAATGTCATCTGGAAGGAGTCCCATCTAATGGAAGGTTGAAAGCCACATTGGGGTTATATCCCTCATCACTGTTAATTGGGGGTTATTGATAAGAAGTTTCAATTTCTTTGCAAAGATCGTGATATTTGGCCCACGTCCAATTTGTTTGACACATATGTTAATGGCTTGGTGTCATATGTGAAAAGCTAATGCCACTACTAGATTGATTGGGTAACCCTCTGCAAGACTATAGAGGTAAAATACCTCATGCATCATTACTACATCGGTACTTTTTCCTCTCCTAACAATAATGTGGGTAAGCAACTAATAGAGGATCTGATGTGTGGGATTTTTTAGGTGCGATCCTTTAGCAAACTTGGGGTTGTGTGTCTTTTCTCCTGTCAGTTTTTTGTCAATAGTTCCTGTAGGGGGTAGATGTAGCTCCATGTAGGAGTTTGCAAGTTAGTATATAGAACTTAGGAGATTGAACAAATTCTTTTTCGTATAGCCCCATAAACACTCCGAATTCTACTATGGAGAGGGTGAATTTAATGTTTCACAAATGAGAAGACAATGAGTTTTGGGCTCTACATGGAATTTAGTCATGTTCCATTAATAGTGAAGTGAGAAACTCAAAAGTGAGTTCCTTGTAGATTGGTTCTTAAATACTCAATAGTTTCTCCCAACCTCCTTTCTCTACCATGGCTCTTATCTTGGACTCCATATTAGCTTGTTTAATTGTTTCCCAATCTAAGAAGCTTGATCTTGAAAAGCTCTTCTTACTAAGCACCTCAAATCTCGCTTGGTGGTTGGGTGTTTCAAACTCAAGCATGTGTTTGGTATAGTGGTAGAGTTATTGGTAGCTCATCTTCCAATATAAGATAAGAAGAGGCCCTTCTAATGCCACGATCGGTAGTGGTTTTAGATTGTAAAGGAGTTATGGATATGAGCAAGAGATTTTCCCCGACACTTAATACTTTGGCTATAGTAGTGAGAGTGTGTTAAGGAGGAAGATAATTCATACAACCACAGAAATATGTATAAATGAAAACATATATGTTGTGTTATTGCTCCTCAAAAGAGAAACTTGTTCTTGATAAACATCATAAATGCATAATCACTATAATAGGTAAAAGACAAATTAACAAGAGTTCTTTTAATTTTCAACATGGCTTAAAGAAGTAATGTATTGAAAAGAAGAATGTGATTTTTTAGTAGAAAGAAGCTAAATTAGGAAAGTTTATAGCAATAGAATCATGAAAGATTCAAGTAGAGTTGCTTGCGGACAATATTGCTTGATTACAATCAAGATCATGGGTGTGATCTTTGGACATGGTGTTTCCCTTAATTTTTGTCTTCATTTAGAATTAGCTATTATTTTTGCCGAGAGGATCATAGGCATCATCCTTGCCCATAGTTCTCTTTAACCCTTTTTCTTGTTTTTGCTCTAGATTTTTAACAAGAGGATCATATCACAAGCATGATCCTTGACCGGAGTCCTCTTTGACCCCTTTTTTTAACCTTTTCAATGTAATGGACTTCATGCCTCACTTCATGATAATGATCTTTACTTTCTTTTCCTTAGCAATTTCAACTTCTTCTTGAATGTTTTCAACCTACAAAACTTAGGAGGATTGTTAAAAGTAGAGTGTGTTAAACCATCATACAATTGAAAAAAATTAAAAGAAGTGAAATAAAAAGCATAGGGAAGAAAAATGGCTTGATTTCCTATTAAGAAGCACTTTTCTTTAAAATTGTTGGCTTGACGAATTAAGATAAAGGCTACTCATTCTCTCAGACTGGGTGGAAGTTGAACTCAGTATGGTTCTCTTGATCAAACTCTCCCTCTAAGTACAACTTGAGTTGATAGCTATTCACTTTAAATGTTCCTCACTCGAGGTTTGAAATCTCCACCACTCCATAAGGGAATACTCGTGTTACTCTATAAGGTTTGGACCATCGTGATTTGAGCCTACTTGGGAAAATTCTTAGTAGAGATTAATATAGAAGAGCATTGTCCTTGACTTAGAACTGTTTTCCTTGCTTAATCTAGCTATCATGATATTGTTAGGCTCATTCCTTAAATATTCTTGAGTTTTCCTAAGCCATTTTGTGCCATTCTTCTAGTTCATTCAGTTGAAGTTTCCTATATTTAACGGTAATCTCAAGATCAAGGATAATACGCTTTATACCCTAATAAGGTTTATGTTCAATTTTCATAGGTAAGTGACATGCTTTTTTGTATACTAGCCCGAAGGAGTTATTTAAATCTAAGTTTTATAGGTGATTCGATATGCCTAAAGAGCATTATCGAGCTTCTTTGACTAATATCTTCCATTGTACTAGATTGTCTTTTTCAAGATTTTTTTAGGTCCATGTTTGCAACTTCTACTTGTCCACTTGTTTGAGGGTGGTATGGAGTTGCAATTCTATGAGCAATGCCATACTACTTTAATACTTTTTCTTGTTGAACATTGCAAAAGTGGGGTCTTCGATCACTAATAAGTGCTATGGGTGCACCAAATCAAGAAAATAGGCTTTTCAGGGACCGTTTCACCACCCTAGTGTCATTAGTTGGTAAAGCTTAAGCTTCTACCCATTTAGATACATAATCCACTGCTACTAAGATGTACTTATTCCTGTTTGAGTTCGAAAATGGCCCTATGAAGTCAATCCCATAGATGTCAAAGACTTCACAAATCAATATTGGATTCTGTGATATTTCATCTCTCTTAAATATATTCTGTATTCTCCAACACCTATTACATAGTTCTATGAATCTTTAGGAATCCTTGATTGATGTTAGCCAAATTTTGCTAACCTTCTAGGTGAGATACACATCTGTAAATTATTTGATCTACACAAATCTTAAACAAGTACAGGTCTTCCCAAAAAGTAGCTTTTAACATGGAAAAACTTCTTCCTTTATCCATAATTTAGTCATTTGAGAAGAATTTTAGCAACAAAGTAATTTGCTATATTACCAAACTAAGGGGTTTCCCATAGACTAACCTAGAAAAGGTGCTCTTCTAAAAATTCATTAGTAATTAACCGTCCATCCAATTTTCCTAGTGATGGATTCTCCAAGAGCAAGAGATGATCTATAACCAAATTCTTAACTCCCTTCTTATATCTAATATCCAGGTCAAATTCTTGAAGCAATAGTATCCATCTAATTAACCTTGGCTTGGCATCTATTTTATTCAACAAATGACGTAAAGTAGAATGGTCAGCATAAACAATAACTTTAGAAAGGATTAGATACAACCTAAATTAGTCAAATACAAGGACCACTTCTAATAGCTCCTTTTCTATGGTAGTTTAGTTCTCTTGAACTTTTATGAGGGCCTTACTACCATACTAGATTGTGTAGAAGTATTTCTGTCATCTTTGTCCTAAAACTATACCTATAGTGTAATCATTTGCATCACACATGAGATTAAACAGTAAGCTCCAATCTCATGTTACCATTATAGGGGCATGAGTTAGTTTGTCCTTTAGAGTATTAAATGCTTCTAGACATTCTTATGAGAATATAAATGGGGCATACTTTCCAACAATAGAGTTAAAGGTCTCGCTATTTTCAAGAAATCTTTAATAAACCTCTTGTCAAAACCTAACTTGGCTTAGGAAATTGTGTACAACTCTAACTAAAGTGAGAGGAGCAACTTTGCAATAGTGTCAATTTTTGTATTGTCTACTTCAAGACCTTTCCAAGACACCTTATGTCTTAATACTATGCCCTCTTGTGCCTTAAAATGGTGCTTCTCTTAGTTTAATACCAAATTTGTTTCCTTACATCTTGCCAGTACTTAATGTAAATTCTCAAGGGAGTGATTGAAAAACTTCCCAAAAAGTAAGAAATCGTCCATGGCTACTTCCATTATATCTTCAATAAACTCATCAAATATTACCATAATGTATTACTACAAAGTTGTAGGTGCATTACAATGACTAAATGGCACCTCCTATAGGAAAAAGTGCTATAGTGACAAGTAAATGTTTATTTTGGCTCAATCCTCTAGGGTAATTGGAATTTAAAATAATCAGAAAGACCATCCAAGAAACAATAATACATTTGACTTGATAGATGCTCTAACATCTAATCAACAACAGGTAGAGGGAAATGATCTTTCCTTATGGTGTCATTAAGCTTCCAATGGTCTATATAAACTCTCTAGCTTATGACTCTTGCATTAGAATCAACTCAT
Source organism: Lumnitzera racemosa (assembly GCA_024138005.1). Lineage (NCBI taxonomy): Eukaryota > Viridiplantae > Streptophyta > Magnoliopsida > Myrtales > Combretaceae > Lumnitzera > Lumnitzera racemosa. The sequence goes on along the minus strand of JAMXBC010000012.1, from coordinate 47,263,472 downwards.
TCTACTCATTAGGGACTCTTTACATTTTTAGGTATGACCTGCATAGGACTAACCCAAAAACTTTCAGAAATTGGATAAATCATACTTGCATATCAAAGTTTAATCACTTCAGCTTTGACTACTTCTCTCATGTTTAGGTTTAGTCAACTTTGAGGTTACGCTACAGGTTTATGACCTTTTGTTAAGATTTTTTAGGTGTAGAAGGATGAATTAATTCCTTTGATATCTAAAATCTTCCAAGTGATTGGCCTTTTGTAATTCCTCAGCATATTTAGAAGTTTTTCCTTTTGTTACTCATTTAAGGATACTATCATAAGCAATTTTGATTTTTATCCAACCTTGGCATAGATCGAAGATAAGATTCCTTCCGAATCAGAAAGAGATGCTGAAAAAGAAAGGACAAAAAAATGATTTTTGTTTTTTAACAGTATGGGGATGGAAACTGAATTTCCTTTTGGTTCTCCTTGAAAACGACGTTCATTTTTTGAACCTATTTTAAAAGAACTAAAAAAAAATTATAAAATTGCAAAAAAAGTCTTTTCTAGTTATACAGTTTTTAAAAGAAAAAAAAAAATCTTTCGAAATGTCTCACAAGAAAGAAAAAAAATGGTTCACCAAAAACATTCTATTTTTAAAAGAAATAATAAAAAAAATTTAAAAAAAAACCCTCAATTCTATTATTTGGATTAAGAGAAATATCGGAATTAAGTGAAATTAAAAAAGAAAAAGATTCGATAATCAATGATAGGATGATTCAAGAATGGCCCATTCTAATTCGATTTATGGATTTGACAAATTATTCATTGACAGAAAAAAAATGAGGGATTTGTCTGATAGAACAAAAACAATGAGAAATCAAATAGAAAAAATTACAAAAGATAAGAAGAAGAATTTTTTAATTCCGGAAAGAAATATTAGTTGGAATAAAATAAGTTCTCTCACTAAACTAATAACATCAATAAAAAGCAATTGGCAGAAATTAAAAGGACAAAATATTCGATTAATCCGTAAATCATATTATATTCAAATATTTTTAATTGAAAGGATATATATAGATATTGTTCTATGTATCATTAATTTTCCCAAGATGAATACACAACTTGCTTTTGAATTATCAAGAAAACTCATTGATAAATATATTTATAACAATGAAACAAATAAAGAAACAATTGATAAAACAAATAAAAATACAATTCGTTTTATTTTAACTCTAAAAAATTGGTTTTCTGATATTAGCAATACAAATTCAAAGATTTTTTGTGACCTCTCCTCCTTATCCCAAGCATATGTCTTTTACAAATTATACCAAACAAAAGTTATTAAGTTATATAAACTAAGATATGTTTTTAAATATCACGAAACATCTCTTTTTCTTAAGAATGAGATAAATAATTCTTTTAAAACACAAGGACTATTTCATTCTAAATTAAAAACAAAAGAATTCGGGAATAGATCAATGGAAAAATTGGTGCAGAGTCATTATCAATACGATTTATCTTCTATTAGATGATATCGATTAATACCGCTAAAATGGAGAAATAGAATCACTCAACGACATATGAATCAAAATCCAAAATTAAACAAAACTTATTTGGCAGAAAAATAACGATTAATTCATTACAAAAAATTGAATGAATTTGATTCAAATTCATTAACGAATAAAAAATATAACTTTAAAAAATGCTATGGATATGACCTTTTCTCTTATAAATTTCTTAATTATAAAGATTAGAAAGATTTATATATCTATTTATCACCATTATGTGTAAATAAAAAAGAAGGGATTCCTTATAATTACAATATAGATAAACAAAAATTATTTCATATATCGGGAAGTATGATCCTTATCCCTAATTATCTAGGAGAAAATGATATTCTGAATCTTGAAAATTTTCCAGATAGAAAATTTTTTGATTGGAGAATTTTCCCTTTTTATCTTAGAAATAAAGTAGATATTAGGTCTTGGATCGATATCACTACTGATAGTAAAAAAATAACTAACAATGGAGTTAACAATTATCAACTAATTGATAAAAAAAGGCCTTTTAATCTTTCAATTTCTAAAGATCATGAAATCAATCCATCCAATAAAAAAAAAAAGAACCTTTCTGATTAGATGAGAATGAATGAAGAAATATTAAGTCATCCCATATCAAATATGAAACTTTGGTTCTTCCCAGAATTTGTACTACTTTTTAATACATATAAAATTAAACTGTAGATTATACCAATCAAATTACGTCTTTTCAATTTTAATAGAAATGAAAATTTTAGTGAAAATAAAAACATCACTAAAAAGAAAAAGGGAGATCCTCTTTTATTATCGAATGCTAAAAAATTTATTGAATTAGAAAATCAAAATCACGGAGAAAAAGAATCTACAGGCTAAGGGAATCTTGAATTAGATGTACAAAACGAAGGCAATCTTGGCTCAGTTCTCTCAAACCAAGAAAAAGATGAAGATTATGCAGGCCAAAATAGGGATATATGAAAACGTCGAAAGAAAAAGCAATACAAGAGTAACACAGAAGCAGAGCTTGATTTCTTCCCCAAAAGATATTTACGTTTTCAATTAAGATGGGATGATTCTTTCAATAAAAAAATAATCAATAATATCAAAGAGAAATTGCTATGTCCTAAACCCTGAACAGACTACCGGTGATAAGTCGGAGGAAGGTGAGGATGACGTCAAGTCATCACGGCCCTTATGCCTTAGGCGACACACGTGCTACAATGGCCAAGACAAAGGGTCGCGATCCTGTGAGGATGAGCTAACTTTAAAAACCCGTCCTCAGTTTGGATTGCAGGCTGTAACTCGCCTGCATGAAGCATATTCTAGATAATCAAGTAACTACTTTAATTCTAGCTCAAGCGGCTCCTTAATAGAAGGTTTCGGTTCATTTCTTTAGCCTACTCAATCCTCTTAAACCTTTTTCTCTCCATAGATGGAGGGTTGGATTCTAACTATGCTGTTGCATTAGCAATGATTAGGTTATTGGATAACTCTTCTTATTTTCCCTATTTTAAACAATAATCTAGAGGATCCTTAGTAATTCCTATAAGACACTAGTCATAGAAGCATTAGAAACATCTAGACAAAAGCAAGTATCATCTTATTCAATGCATTTTTTTTTGCATTGCCTTTTTTTATTTAAACAACATCTTCTCTTCTCTTATGCTCAATATAAGCTTACCATCACTGACATCAATAATAGCTCTAATCGAAGCTAAAAAGGGTCTCTTAAAGATGAGTGATACTTTAATATCTTCATCAATGTCTAAAATTATAAAGTTTGTAGAAAAAATAAATTTATCTACCTTAATCAATACATCTTCAATTATATCCTTAGGATATGTTACTGATCTATTAGCTAATTGCAAACTCATTCTTATTGGTTTTAGTTCTCATGGGCTTAGTTGTTTAAATAACATATATGGTGTTAATTTATGCTAGCTCCTAGATCGAATAATGCTTTCTTGATAGATAAACCACCAATTAAACAATGAATAGTAAAACTCCTTAGATCCTTTAACTTTGTCAAAAACTTGTTCTATAGGATTATTGAATACTCTTCACTTAGTCTAACTATTGATAGTTCCTATAGTTTCTTCTTATTAGAGAGTAGCTCCTTCAAAACTTTCACATACTTGGGAATCTGCTACAAAGCTTCTATAAAAGGTAAATTAATATGCAATTTTTTAAAAAGGTCGAAGAACTTACTATATTACTCATCTAAGCATTCCTTCCTTAACCTTTTGGCATAGGGAGTTGGTAATCTATATTCTTTCACCATCTAGTGTTCTGATTTTTCCATTAGTGATTCTAGGATTTCTACGACCTTGTTCTTTGGTTCTTCTCCAACTGGTTTCGTACTAACTTGGGTTGTTTCAAGTTCCTTATTAGCTTGCAATTCTCTATTACTACAAAGAGTTACAACTTCTACTTAAGCTCATGGAGGAGGTTCTTATTGCTTCTTAATTACAATTTTTGCAAGCTCTTCAATTTGCTTTTGAATACTTGTCAATCTTGCATCACTACTTTCTATGTACCTAATCAACCTGTCTTCCATTCTTGACTTCTCGTCTCACTATGGAGAGTTTTGAAATCCTTGAGGAACATTCATATTCCTTGATAGAGTCACATATATGTAATCCCCTTAATAGGTGAACTGGTCCTTACACCATTCTTTACGATTGTTAGAGGGCACGTGCTCAAATTCCTATTGATTCATAAAATTACCAATTAACCTTAGGTAATGTTGTCTCATGTATCCCTTTAGATTAACCAAGTTTGACATCATCATAGGATATTGTGGTGGCATGGAAAAATTTTCCAACTTTCGGCTTATTACCTTAATCTTAGCTACTAAAGCCATGGTAGTGTCTATATATACCATGCCTCAACTCTTTCTACTGGATCTAATGTTTTTTGTATGGTAGCTACTCATGGCTAATCTATCAATCAGAGTTTGAGCTTTCTTGGGTGTTTTCAAATTCAATGTTCTACCTATAGAAAAATCAATAGATTGTTTAATGGAAAAGTTTAAACCATTGTAGATGTTCTTGCATCCAAACTGGAAGCGCATGGTATGGGCATCTTTAAATTAGTTCTTTAAAATGTTCTTAAACATCATATGGAGTTTCAAAATCAAACTAAGCAAATGACAAGATGTCTTTGGGAAGCTTTGTGGTCTTGCCTGGAGGGAAATACTTTTCTAGGAACTTGTACGTTAGCTCTTCTCATGATGTAATGGAATCCTTCTAAAGAGAAGCTAACCACTACTCAGCTTTTCCTCACAATGAGAAGGGAAATAGTCTCAACATTATTGCATCACCCATAACTCCATCAATTCTAAAGGTAGCACATATCTCTAAAAAACTGGCGATATGAGCATGTAGATCTTCTTTTAGAGAACCTTCAATGCAGTCGCTACTAGACCATCTAAATGATTTTAGGTGAAATCACAAATCCATATGCAATTATAGTTGGTCTTGCTATGCTGGAGTTGGCTCCACCAATTGAGTGCTTGATATAATCAACTAAGGTCTTTGGTGCTTCCTCGTTGTTGGCCATTACTCTAATTTCCTCCACCACACAAAAAGAAAAATAAGATAGAATTAATTTAACTCAGAAAAGAAATAGAGAAATAATTGAAAAAGAAAAAGTAGAATAATAATGGCAAGAGTTTTCTTGATTCACAATCCTTGACGACAGTACCAAAAATTTGATGCAGGTTATTAGGCAAGTATGCCTTTAAGTAATAATATAGTGGACAATGGATGTAAACCCTACTTTTAGTGGGCTTAAGACTCGATTAAGAGTACTTTCCAAATGTTCCTAAAGATCAACTAAACTAAAAACTTAATTTTATATTTAGAAACGAATTAAATTTTTACAATTCAAAAGCCAATTGTCGAGAAAACCCGAGCTTGAAGAACTACGAGCTCTAAAGCTACTTAAAACCGTAAACCTTAAAGCCATTAAGGAATTTTAACCCTAAATAATTAATCGATAATTTAATTTGAATAATTTCATCCAACTTTAGAAAATTTCACAATTTTATAAAAATCAAATCATAAATTACAAAATAATGTAGGATAAAAATCCTAAAACAATTTTCTATAAGGCTATGTCCTTATCTTCATGTATAAGCCTTACACATCAATAAGTAGACCAACCAATCACCTTAGATAACATATCAATTGAGAGTTGGAATCAATTATCAATTGATAACTTATCAAAATCTAGTGATAAGACAATTTCCTTATCACCACTTCACCTATACAAAATATGGACAATTTTTCACAAGAATTAATAAGCTTAACTTTAATAAAGGAGACAAGACCACTCCATGGCATGCAAAGACTTTAAATGGCAGATCTAAAAAGGGGAGAAAGGGGGGCCATGCATTGGTCATTCACCCATCAATCACTTTCTCTTACACATCACTATTGACCCCTTAATGCTTACATCATCAATAGTTGAAATTGTTGACTTTATGTAAACTACAAGGCAACACTTCCAAGGCATTTAATCACTTCTTCTCTCTCCATTTCCAACCGGCCATACTCTTCCCCATTTCTCTCACTTTCAATCTCACTTTCACTTCATCTTTCTCTCTTTTGAAACAAACATAAAAAGGGGAAACAACCTTACCCCACAAAATCAATTTTCTCCTATTTTGAAGCTTCAACTCACGGCATTTTTTTCCTTTGCTCTTGTGCCATTTTCTTTCATCATTTAAGACCATTAGAATCTTCCATAAACCCCTTTTCAAAAGACCAAAAGATTCGGGTTTCAAAAGGTAAGCAAAAAGGAGGAAGCAAAGTTAAAGGCTTAAGAGGAACCTTAATGCACAACCACCAAACTTTGCGTTAAGGACTAGTAAGTATTTGTTGTGATGTGTGGATTAATATTTATGTTATGAGGCTTGGATTTCTTGAAGATGTGAGAAAGGTTTAAGTTGTTAGAATGTCCAAAAATCGTTTTAAGAAACAAACCATAAAACCCTTGCATGAAGTTGAGATATGAGCATGTAAAGTTAGTGTTTTGTGAAGGCATTTGTTTAATGTTTTGAATGGAAGATTTTAAGCTAAGGAAACCTTGAAATGATAACTTTAGTGGAGGATATGCATGCTGGACGTGAGGGTTCCATGGCCATTTGAATGTTGATTTTGTTTCCATTTAGTTAAACATGCTCAAATCTAGATTTAAGTTAAGGAAAAATCCATCACATGAAGTTTTATGAAGAAACCAACTTTGTATGACATGAGCCATGATATGGGAGTTGTATTAAGTATAAGATCTTTTATTTCTTTATGTGGAACATGAGTTAGAGGATCATTTGATAGAAGGAAACTTAAGTTAAGATTTGTACACAAGTAGTTAAATGCATAATCTACCCCTTAAACTTAAGGAAATGATGAAACAAGTTGAAAAACCAAGTGAGGACCCCTTAGGACCAATATGACCAGATCTGGAACATGAGAAAATGAGGCCTAAAAATATGATAAAAGTAAAAGAACAAAGTGAAAAGATTAACTAAAGCAAGTATAGTGAGCATATAAAGCCTAAAACTCAAAACCGAGCTTAAAACTCCCAAAACAAGGCTAAAACTCTAGGATGGGCTTTCAATAAAAATCTGATTAGCACCTTAAAGTACCAAGAAAGGTTGTTTTGAAGCCCATAAGAAATCCACCTAAGGCCCCATAAGCCCACCAAAGTCATTAACCTTAGTTTAAACTAAAAACAAGCCCATTTGACAACTTAAGCTCACTAATGGGCCCAAGAAATGGTTGTTAGCCTTAGGAATATAATCAAAGTTGTAAATATGATCTCAAGGAGTATTTTAAGCTTAGAATAAAATCTAAAGACCAAGCCCAAAGGATTCCTCAAGTTATCAAAAGCCCATTTACCAAACAAGGCCCAAAAACACTCCAACACATGAGGAACACTACTGTTCTGACCCATGGACAGAATTGCATACCTCATTTCGAAAATATAACCTTACCACATTAAAGTACACTCGAAAATGATGAAGATTGACTATAAGATCATAAAAATCGGATTTAAAATGAAAAATTTATACACGATTGAACTTTAGATAAAAACTGGAAAAATTACGAAAACTAACTAAGAATATAACTTAAGGAAAATTTACATAGTTTCTTAAGTTTGCTTCAATTCCTTATAAAAATTATTTCAATGACCAGGGGACACTATTTTCAGAGACGACTTGCCTCCGAACTACTTTGATTGAACCACATGGCAGAGTGAGTAAATTCCCGATGACTCTTTACTTGATTGTGCTTGTAAAGTAGATGCACCTAATCTTATATTTATAAATTTGGATGCTTATGGGATATGGGAGATGCAGGTGTATCAAGTTATGGATGAGTGTAATGACTTGTTAATTATATATAATAATGGGAATTGTTTGCATGAATATATACTTGTGAATTGTATGGAATGAAATTGGTTGATCACCTTAAAAATCAAGTTAATCACTTATACGATTAAGAACTCAAAAGGAATCATGCATTCCCCATATTGCATATGGGTAACACCGGCTGCCGCTTCATGTAGAAGACGGGAAGGGACTCACAGGAATACGAGTTTCTTGCAGGATTGGGCACTAGCTATGCCATCATATATATTGAGTCTCTGTCTTAAGCTGATGAACTTACTAGGCGCTGGGAGACACCAACCGTTGGCGAGGGGCCGAATCTTGTGGCTTCTACTTAGGGCGTGTGTTTGTGGACTGCGAGGGCCACCACACCGTTAGACTTGGGATTTTTAAAGGATACGATTTGATTTTGGTAAAGGAAGTATATATATATGTATATATGTAGAGTTTTGTTTTAGTATGAGCACGATAGTGCAAATGAAATAAAACCCAAGGTCTAGAACCCGGATTTTGGTTTGGGTCGGTTAATTATCTCCAAACCCCGACTTCAGGGGGCGAAATTTTGAGTCGTATGCAGTTCCTAGGTCACTGCATGCGTTGTATAGCATACTGTTTGTTCATGCATTCATATGATTGTGCATCTAATAAATTTATGTCGTGTGGTACCGATGAGGGCATTTATCTCACTAAGCGTAAGTTTACTCCCCTATAGATTTTTGTTGGTGTAGGAGAACGTCTTCGTCAGTCCGGGTCGAGGCATGGCGGTGGTAAGTCTCGGGTAGAGACGGGTTGGAGCAATCAAAGATCGAAGAGGACATTTTGTAATAGATTATAGATATTTAGATACTTTCATGTATTTATGCATAACTTAGATTTTATGCAGTTCCGTTATGAACTGCATTTGTTTGTAATATTATTTTGGTGTGGGTCTCACGAGCCCACACAATTAGTTAATTTATAACATAGAAGTAATTTAATTAAATTGCTCTATATTACTTGTCTATAGGCCTAGTGGTAACGTAGAGTGGAAGGAGCCTTGTATGTTGTATGAAAAGCCTATGATCAGTAAGTGGGTTAATAATAGACCTTTATACGGTACACGGCGACCTATCACGACAACGATATTGTTGGGCACAACCATTACATGATAAGTGTAATGGTGGTGCTATGGGTGAAGTGGTGAGGCTTATATGCATGTAAAAAGGGTCGGGTGTTGTTCATGTGGCTTCTTCTCAGCGTTGCCGTTTCACAGTAGTGCACCTGCCCAATTCCCCTTCTTAGGTACTATAGACCCGTGAGCACCACTACTAGTACGGTGTGAGGGATTGTCCCACATGGGTTTTGGCTCAACCCTTTTTACATGCATATAAGCCTCATCACTTCACCCATAGCACAACCATTACAATGGCGTCCAAGGTTGTCGATCTTTCGAGGGCTGCACAGTTTCTCATTCACGTTCAACTATTTAACTAAGGAAATATAGAATTCAATGGTAAAAATGAAGGAATTAAATTTTAGTTAAAAGAAAATAAAATCAAATAACAATTAATGAGAAATAATAAGAACAACTACGAAACCAAAATAATCATACGAATATCAAGAATTTGTTTCATTAAGAAACTAACATGCAATAATTCTAAAGATTTCTAACTCATTCTATTCTTATTAATCGGAGGATTTCAATTAATAAACTAATAGGAACCGCTTCACTACTAACTCCTAATCTTAACTATACTCTATCTAAATTTCTTTTATAATAGAGTAAGTTTGAATAACATAAAGAACAAGAATTCCCTTAATAAAATAAATCAATTCCTAAAGAAATCTATAACTTATCTCTAATATTATGGTAATTCCCTTCAATTGCAATAGGTCTATTCATGCATTAGTTCTTGCGACCTCAACATACAAAATCTAATAATTAAGTTGATGCTCTAGAAATGACAACTAAATCAATACAAAACACACAATTGAATTAACAAAAAATAGGGAATATTATTAGAATGGATAAAAATGAGTGCGCTATAAGTTAACTCAAGGCTTCACAAATCTAGATATCTAAAAGTCTATGTTAGAAACATAATAAAAATACAAACTTGCACAAAGAAACGAGTAAAAATCTTAAGAAATTCTATTGAACACTTATTTCCTTCCTTTCTCTAGTCTTCTCTTCTTTGTAATTCATATTTTGCCTCCTATATATAAGAATATGACAAAATAACTCTCATTTGGTAAGTTTTAAAGATCATGGAACAATCATGCCCAAGGAATATGGGTGTAGACTTCTCCTTGCATGGATTCTTTAAAAACTTGATTAAATTCTTTAACAAAGAGATCATGGCCAAGGAATATGGCTATGATCTTCAATTGTGATCCTCTCTAGACTCTGATCCTTAACAAAATTCTCTTCCAATGCTTGCTATCATTAAGTCATTCTTCAAATTAAGTGGAATTCTTCTCAAAAAGCTCACAATCTTCATTCTTTTCACTTCATTGCTCCTTTAAAGTCCTAGAATAAACAAATGACTTAATTAAGTGTCAAAATTGTTGAAATAACCATAAAATAGACTAAAATGACAATAAAAATATAACAAGAAACATATGCTAAATTACACTCATCGGATACTTATGGCGTAGGTGTTAGGTTTTAGTTGATAGTCACCATGATTACAATGAATTCCTTTCCTTTGTTGGTTAGCTTATTAGAGATAGGTTTCTTATCCGAGGTATCTGAAGCTAGTAGTTTGCTAAACGCAATAGCACTTCCTATTCTACATACTGTTGATAACACTTTTGCAAGCTGGCTAAGATGGGTGGTATGAGATGAGTAAAATAGGTCTTTTCCAGTGTTTTGATGAAAGTGAAGGTCAACTCTTTGTCAAGGATTAGGGTGAATACCCTTGTAACTTGGGCTGTCTACCTGTAAGAATATTCCTTAAAGGACTCATTAGGTTTCTTGTGAAGACTCCCCAAATCCCACATGGAAGGAGTCACATGGAAGGAGTTACTTCAATGTTAAACTTATATAGTTCATAAAAAGCCTTAGCAAGTTTTTCGAGGTATTGACTTGGTTGAGATTAAGTTGAGTACACCAAGTTGAACCATCAATTGATCATAGTAGGCATACTTACTCCTTTTTCCTAACATATGAATGAGTGTGCAACTTCGAGCATGCAACTCCATCATATTTTTCAAAATCGTGCACTTCAAACTTCTCTTAGAAGGCTGAGACATCTTAGGTAGTTATATCAGTGATGCTTACTTATTCAAATCCATCTTTCTTAAAAAAAGCTTTCATTTTGTCATTCATCTGTTGGAGTAATTTCTTCTCCATCTATTTTTTTTTTTCATCTTCAAACTCCTTCTTGAGACAATCGGAATTGACCTTGGAGTCTACCTTTGGTTGCCGATATTATGTACCTTTGTCTTCAAATTCTTATGGGTTTATGGTAATTCCTTTCCTATGTAAGGCTTTATAGTTTTCCCTAAATGTAGGTTGAATTATACATAAGAGATTAACACCATCAATCAGAAAGTCCATCTTATCACCTATGCTCTTCATTGACTACTCCAAAAGACCTACCCTTGTCTTAATTGTGGCTTCGCCATTGCTAGTGTTACTAGTGTTGTTTATGTTGCTAGTGTTGGTTGCCATCTTGGATCTTAGTCAGGTGGTTATAAGACTTTGCCCTAGAATGTACTACTTGCAAGCTATTCTGAAGTACTTAAATAAAGGTAAACATTCAAAGCTCATTAGAAAGCCTTTTTAACATTCTTTCAATTTCCTACCTTTTTCCTTTTTCAATTTCTTTCTTTTTTTTTGTTTTAGATTTTATCTTTTTCCTTTCTTTCTTTTTTCTAAGGAAAATAGTAAAAAGAAAACAAATTTAAAAAAAAAAAGACAAAATAAGGATGCCAAGAAAACACATGCATGCAAATATTTAAATTGGTAAGTAACCAATAATGTGGCAAAATTCACTTTTATTGAAACTACAAATCATTACATTATTCAAGAAACTAAAGTTCCTAAATCTAGCTAAGGAGCCTATTTACTAAGTCTTCTTTTTGCTTTCTAGATTGATTCCCCTTCAATGTTCCTCCTCTTCTTAGACTGGTTGACTTTTGCTAAAGCTTCCAATTCTTGGATCCTTTCTTAGGCTCTCATAAATTGGTCTTTCAATGTCATAGTCTGTTACTTTGGCACCTTGTATAAAGCTTTCCAAATTCTTCCTAACTTATTTGCATCTTCATAGAAGACCTCTACTTGGGCCTAAATTTACTTCATGTGAGTCACCATTTCAAGTTAGGACTTATCAATACTGGCTATAACACATAACAGGCTTTATGTTATGTTTTGCCCAAGTCCTTGAGGTGATGGAAGACATAGTTCCTAGTGGCATGATATTTCTTAACATGCCCTTCTAAATCATCTAGCTAGAGTTTTGGGATTAGGACTTGTTCACTCTACAAGGCCCTAATGTTGAGTAATTAAGACATTTTATCATCAATCATAAAGCTAGAGTCATAATAGCCCATAGTTACTCTCTCTAATGAGGGTCGATGGATTATACATTGGATGGGCCTAACCTGGCATATCACAAAGGTAGTAACTCGAGCACCAGTTCAGTCCAATCAAAGGAACAATCCCAAAATTTTTGCAATTTCTTATCATTTCTTTAGTTGCATACCATTTAGCTACCCATACTATCTTTAGCACTAAAATTTTGAAAGATTTCAATCTAGAGTAAGTAAGGCATCGGGTAGCTTGACCCTATCAAAGGTTTGAATTAGATCGTCCTTCATAGTAAATTTAGTCCCATGGAATTTGAGTTGGGGTATTAACATATAGTTAACAAACCAGATCATGAGTTGGATCATAGGATTTTCCTTCCAAAATTTAAGCTACTTAATTTGCAACTTAGAAATGAATGCTGAACACACCATCTAGAAACACAGCTCCCATAAAACATCTCACTTCTCTTGATACTAAGACCTTCCCACAAACCAATCCAGTAGATCAGACAGCTTAATATATCTCCCATTACATTCCTTCAAGGCCTAGTCTATTTCAGTCTTTAATTCCCAACAACTTTCTAAAGATTATGCAAGGGGCTTTCTTAGTTCGAGATGTATCTCTCATCTATGTTGGAGGGAGCCTTCAGCAGTTGAATATTCGTTTATGGTTGGGCATAGTTGGTAAGGCCCATAACAAAACGCTATAGCCTCCAGGTTCCAAAAGTGGACTAGGGCCCTAACAAAGGTGAGGTTAATAGTAATTTACAATAGAGACATAAGAGGCTTAATTCTTCCTTTGATGAATTCTTGTTGCTTGGGGCTGAAAAGTTGGAACCATTTGTTGAGCACAATCCTGGGGTCCTTAGGCTTATTAATGTAAGTCTCCCTCCTCATTGTCTTAAGGACTTAGAAACTCTACAAATTAACTAAAAAATAATATTTTATATTTACTAACAATTTACAAAAATAATGTATATTGACTACTTATAAGTGTACATGTTTACAAAGAAATAATTGAATACACCACTTAAACTCCATCATTTTGTAGCTTTGTAGCTTTGTCATTTAGGGTGCTTGCCACATTATGTTTATTTACCAATCCATGCAAGTTCATGAATATAGTTAGGTGGGTTCTAAAGATTCACAGGTTTCAAAGCCCTTACATAGCTCATAAGCCACTTTGAAACTTGAGTGAGGCTGGTCTAATTGAGCCTTAGCAGTAGTTATACCACCTCACTTGAGACTTCCATAATAGCCTTCCCTTTCTAAAGTCTTAGGATGGTCTTTGTTCGACCGCATCTAAATACATTTTTCATGATCAAATCCTTAGAAAAAAAATTATTAAGGCCAATTAAGCCTTTCTATTTTTTTCCTTCTCTTTTATTTTTTATTCCTACATCACTAACACCAATATTAGTATGAACATATACAAAAAAAGAAGAAGAATATTATACAAGAAAGTACAAATATCCACAATGTTGTTCTTCTTGATGTTGTCATTTTTTTATTATTATGTGAGACCTTGGCTATTCAGAACTAGTGTGATTTAAGGTATATAGAAAAATTTCTTTGAATTGAATAATATTTTAATAAAAGATCTAAAAAGTTAAAAGAAACATTTTGGTAAAGTTTATTTTATAAAATGAAGTAAGGAAAATATTTAAATTAATAAAAACTTATTTTTATTAGTAATGAATATTTATGTCATAAATCGGAAAGGCGAGTCTAGAAAATAGCAAGGTCTTAGAAATAAAGTTACCTAACCCATAAAAATAATTATTTGGAGCAAATTGAGAATAAAATAGCTAGGATAAATATCATGTATATAGGCGTATACCCAAAATAGGAAAAATAGTCATATATTATGTAATATACTTAAAGTAATGTTATAATTAAGTTAAATAAACTAAAATTTGCAAGTGGACAGCTAGTAGATCCTTCTTAATTACAAAAAAGGTGTGACAATCCACTCTTACTCAACTTATAGCAAAGGAAATATAAGTAAAAGCTAGATTAAGAGTTGAACATGCTTAGCATTGATGTGATGAATGATTGATACATTTATGGTATGGCACAAAAGTGACCTATGGGTCGTGTTTTCTAAGATTTAGAGATTGCTAAGTTAAGTTTAACTGAAAAGTTAAATTTTACCTAATAAGCAAATTGTTTAGTAAAAACTAGGCTTTTGAGTGTATAGATTTGCATTAATCAATAATCGTAACTAGACCTGCGGTTACTGTTGGGTTAAATTTACTTAGTTTCTGGAAACTTGTCTAGATGCCCAAATTGAAGTCGACTAACAAGATGAGAGCTAGGGTTAGGTTAGGATATCAGTACTAATGCGTGCTACATGCATTAGCATGGAATTTTATTGTTTCATACTTAAGTTGCAAGTGATCTTGATTTCATTTTATGATATAATCTTGCTCTCAAACTTGTTATCTATGACTGTTGAATTTTTTTTTTTATCAATCCACTCTCACTTAGCTTATAGTAAGTTAAGGGGATAAAGTGTTTTATCCTTAGAATTTGAGAAGAATGTTTCAAGTTGAAGTGTAGTACTACTTTGAAGTATGTATAGAAAAGAAGAAAAATTATACTAGCTTATAATATGATCTTTGAATATGTAGAAAGTTGTATATATTTGAAGTTTAAAAGTTTATAGCTAAACTCTACTAGAGGCATTAGTTATATAAAGTTTGTTGGAATTTTAGGTTATATGTAAATTTAAGCAAGTTTACTTACATGCTGTAGCATCCTTTGTCAATTCGGGATGTAACATATTATTATTATTATTTAGTTTTTTTTTTCCAAAGAATTAGAGGCTTAATAATTATAACATGGATCTTTTATGGCTAACCTACTAAGAATTTCCTAATGGAGTTGCTAAATTGTTAAGCTGAAAATTCAATTTCTTATTCTCCTTAAACTTGACTTTGATTAACCTAAGCCCAATTGACCAAAGCTTCTCAAACAACTTAAGTAAAGTCTCATTTTTTGGAAAAACATTTTTAAAAAGAGTTGCCACCTAACATGAATTGAAAAAAAAAAAAGAAATTAAGATCCATTAGACTTATGAGTCTTAATTTCAATGACTAGCCTATGAATTTTTTATGAAAATGTTTTAGAAAAAGAAACTAGATATCAAATGGCCACAAGCTACCTTATTAAAACTTAAAGGTTTCCATGAAAGATGCATGCAATTATTAATGGGCCAATAATCTTTTTAGAAATGGGCTTTTCAAAATAAAAGTGCTTTCTTTTGGCATTAGAAAAAAAAAAAAAACTCAAAAGAGAGAAGAAAGATTTTTTCATTTATTTGGGCTACCTGAAGTGCCTATGTATCCATATAGTGAGATTAAGCTCACATGGTCTTAAATTGATAAAAACTTTAGTTTCTCAATTTATTTTATTTTTGAAAAACTCTTTTCTCTTTAAGTTCATTAAATTTTATTAATTGAAAAGATAAAAAAATGGGATTTTTTGGCCCACTTTGGAAAAATCCTAGGAAAGCTCATAAACTTTAGAAAGGGCTAACTCATTTTCTAAATTTGGTAAAAAAATTTAGTATATAGGAAATAACCCTTTTATTTTTAAGAAACAAAAAAAATGACCCTTTTATTTGAAAAGCACCAATTATTCATGCGATAAGACACAACATGCTAAAGGAACACAAAACAAGATAAATAATTCATAAAGACAAATAATTTGCAAAATAATAACAATAAAAAAGAAGAAGAACACTCTTGATCATGCAAACATAGCAAACAACACACCGATCCATTTTTCTTTTTACTTTTCTATTTTTTTAAATTTTTTTCAATGTGCTATTCATGGCAAGAACACCAATAATTAATTAGAGCATAATACATGAAAACATATATTGTATTAAACAACCCAACCATGCATATTATAAAAAAAATCAACAAACATTAAAATCAATTAGCAACCATGTTATTTAACTCAAAACATGAGATCAAATGCACATGTTTTTTAATTTTACATTTAATTTTAGTGTTCTATAGTTTCCTTTTTTAAATCTATTCATACATATTGATTTAAAAAAAAAAAAAACAAATCAAAGCATATTTAAAAGAAATAAGCCAAATGTATTAAATATCACACAAACACATTACTCAATGCAAATTATGGCAACACAAGATCAAACATACATAATTTCATTTCTATTAATATGCTTTTTGTAATTTTCTTTTTTTTTAGAAAAAAATTATTCATGCATAATAATAAAAAAAATTAAAAAAATATTAAAATTTAATTTGTAAAAGTTATTAAATATTACAAAAATACACCATTCAACTCAAATCATAACATCACAAGATCAAACGCACATCTTTTTCCTTTTTTTTTGAATTTTCATTTTATTTCTTCAAGCATACAATGCATTCAAATAGAGGTTTAAAGAACATACCTCTAGCAAGCAACTAATCATCGATCAATTCAGGTGATTTTCAATCGGTTCTCAAGGCAAGACGTGGTTATAAACTCCTAAGACACCCTTCTTCAAGACCCTTATATGAATTACCCAAAAACATGAGCCTTCTTCCTTTAATTTGTCCAAGAACTCCAATCTGAAGATGAATAAACCTTAACTTTGAACTCTTAACTTTAATCTTCAAATTGCTTCTCCTAACCACAAAATCGAGTCAATCCTCCCACTAAGCTTTGTTATAAGATGAATATAGATTGTTTCATTGTTTTGTCTTGAATCGATTTTCTTTATAATGAGAGAGATTGAAGAGAGATAGTAGATTTAGCAATTATAACACCTAAAGTTAAAAAGAGTAAGTTGCATGCAATTGAGAGTTTTGCAATACTTGGGAGTGGTTTGGATGTGTAGAGGGGACCTTTATTTATAGTGGTAGTAGTAAGTGATGCCTAAGATACATCCAATTTGGTGAAAGATTGAACCGAGATCAAAAGAGGAAGTTTGAGTATGCATTCCTAATTCTTCACTTTTTTGGCCTAATTTAGATACATTTTTCCACAATTTTTAGGAAAATAAAGATGTATATAATTACTATCTTAAGGTATTTTTCGAGAATATGCTTAAATTTTACCAAAACTCAAGTGAAAAATACCCAATTGTTCATGTTACCTTTTTTTTGTGTAAGTTTCCTCTTCTAAAAAATAAAAAAAACTAGACATTTTCTAATAGAACAACTTGTGCCTAGTCTATTTCCTATTTTTCTGTGATTTTTATACGCTAAAAACACATTGAAATTAGGTAAAATATTAAATGGTGCGCTTGCCTTTTTTTACCTTCAATAAAGCTTAATCTTTTGTGGACTTAACCTCGTAGAAAGAAGGGGGGTAGGGAGGAGGTTGGAAGCTTTGAAGAGAAGAGGGATGACGACTTAGGGGCACACGAGTTGAGCACCTACCATTTGTCCCCCATGCATTTAGAAAAAAGGGGGTGATTTTTATGCCCTAGCAATTTTTTTTTTCTTTTTTATCCTATTGCACCACGTAGCACTAAGGTAGTAAATGTGTAGCGCCATGCGTGCCTAATGTGGTTGCCACTTAGCACTTATGGCATGCCATGTCAATAACTTTTTATTTTTATATTTTTCAATTTGTTCATATTCTGTACCCTTTTTTTTTTTTTCAATTTCATCAATTATTTTTCCTTTTCTAATTTAATCATTTTTTTTTTTACCTTTTCAATTTCATAAAATTTTTGTATTTTTTTCTAATTTTATCAATTTTTTTTGTATATTTTAAATTTATCGACCTTCTTTGTGAAATGGGGTTCCTAAGGTAGGCAAAAAATAGGTCATCTACAGTAATTTCAAGTGCCTAAGATTTTCGCTTTATTGAAATTTCATTATTATAATAATTTTAAAATTACAAGGAATTAGAGTTGTTATATAGGAAAGTTATTTACAAGAAAAATTTCAATTTTACAAATTTACAATGAAAAAAAAAAATCTATATAGGAAACTAATATACATGGAATTTGTGTAGGTTAATACAAGGAAAGTATATCACAGTTGTTTATACTATAGTGGAATCTTAATAAGGTAACTATCCTTTATCAACATGCCACAATACTATTTATTCACCAATCTAAATTTCATCTATTTATAAAAGGTAAGTTATAAAGGTCCTCAAGTCTGGTGACTTCATATGTTTTTAGAGAAAGGTTTCATCGGTTACATCAAAACTTAAATAGAATGGCCTAACTAGCTATGGAAGATAGTCAACCCATAACATATGAAGCCTATACAATAGTCCCTCATCCTAGGATCTGAAGACTACCTAGGTTTGGCCATATCTACCATGCATCCATGAAGCTCCCCAATTCGCCTACAAACGTAAACCTCCCCCCCTCCCTAAGGCCCTCCTCTAATGTTAACTGATAGGTGATCAACATAAACATTAGAGATTTTTAGACACAAATTTTATAAATGGAAATTTTCAAAATCATTTCAAACCCTTAGCTGACCAATGTACCGGATTGTCTACAGTAATTATACTGATGAGTATTCACTAAGTTGAATTCCTCAAGGAGAAGAGCTCGTCTAAGTACCAGATTCTACCTATTACTCTAATCTAAGTGAATTGAATAAGAATTATTGAGTTGAAAATATATGCAACTAAATGAAAATGAAATTTAAGAACAAACACAAATTCTCAAGGTATAGGCTTGTGATATGTTTTTGAAGTAATGGTGAAGGTATGTCTTTAAGATATTATGGATGGTTTTAAATTGGGTTTTAACAAAACTCACTCGAGTTTGATCCTGGATAGGGTAACTCACTCAATTATATAGTGGAAAATCTTCTCTCGATCTCATTTCCATATACGATCAACTAAATTACTTAATTCCTATCACGAGTTTAAGTAATCTAGTCTTAGGAATTAGGGGGTTAATCTCCTCTTGGTTTCATAACCTGTCCTAACTCATGAAGATCGCACAACACATTGTGAATTCAATGGGAAACACCAAATCTCTTCTCTATCTTATACGTGTAAGAAACCATCATCGATATTCTATCGACTCAATGACTTAAATTGGTAATTACACAACTAATATCCTCTTCGTCTCATAATTATGCAAACATCATAAACTTTCAAGGGCACCTCTTTTGACTAATCTCTTCTCAGTCTCGTAATCATAAGAAAACTCATTGAAAATATTATTAAAAAGCACCTCAAGGAGTCTCAAAGTAATATCAATCACCAAAATCCCATTTAAATACACATACCCATATCATAACTACAAGGTTACACCATCTACAACATCCACATATTCATAAACCCACTAAAATCTACTTAGCCACACATAATATCAACAATAAAAGATGGGAAAATTACAGAAAACTCCATGAATGAATAAGTAAAGATGGTATGAACAAATGAACAAGAGATTATCTGAAGAAACTTTAGTCAATGCTCATTAAACTAACATAAATATGTGTTAAAATCATAAAAACAATCACTAAATGGCATGAACAAAGCACTTGAATAGTAAATCAGACAAGAAGCTCACAAATATATAGTAAGAAATGTCTAAAACCTAATTCTCCCTCACCTTTTCTACTACAAATACGAGTATATATAGATTTAGGCTACTGATTGATCAAGAGAAACGTGTTAGCTCTAAGTTACCTTTGTGTTTAATGAAATGAAGTGTTTAGGAGGATTGGGTTTTTAGTTAAAAAACCTTAACCCTAATTTCTTTTATCGATCAATCAATGTTGAAGCTACCAATTAGTCCATATGGTTGAATCCATTGCTGTACATTATGTTTATGACATTAGTCTCTCTAATGATTAGTCACTTAATAAGCCTCATCCTTAATACTTTAGGCCGAACAGTTGGTAACAAGGCTACCGATTGATCGATAGGCCAAAATTACCAACACTCTTCACATTGGCCTCCTTAATCGACTGGTGAAGGTTACCAAGACCATGGTAATCCTTATACACCTGCATGTAAGATATAAAATGAGTTGAATTCATCTAAAAACAGTACTCTTTTATGCATTTTAACAATTTTTGATAAGTTAGTTCGATTTGTACATACATTCCAATTTCCTGAAAGATTAAGTAAACTCTATAAGAATTTATGTGCAAATGTAGGTTTTAAAGTTGGAAAAAAATCACGTATTTTGAGTTGCGATCAATCCCTAAATATTTGTTGCATAAAAAGGTTAGCACAATTATTTACAGTTAAATTATAATTTGATATGGGTGTTTTGAAAGATAAATCTAATTTTAAAACACTTAAGTTCCTGGCCCTCTTAATGATTCCTAATGGAGTTACCAAGCTGTTAAGCTTGGATTTCGATTTATTTTCCTTAATCTAGTTAATGCCAAACCCTAGCCCATTTTGACAGTAACCCTTAACTAAAAATTAAGGAAAATCTGGTTTTCGTAAATGTAAAAAAGGAAAAATGGAGTCACCACCTGATTGAGTTCAAGAAAAGGGTTAAGTTAGAACTAATTATGTGGATTTGTTATAACCTAGTCATTGAACCACGGTAAAAACCAATTTCAAAAATGATTTTTGATGAACTAGAAATTCATAAATCCTATGCTAACCTATTAAACCTCAAATCGGTATCACTTTAACCTTCTGAATTTAAGTTTATTTTTCAAATATTCTTTTGATTCAAAAAAATAATTCTAATTTACAGGTACAAAAAAATGAATAAATTTTACTTCTTTATAAAGAGGAAAATTTGAGAAATTAAATTCACTTATCTACAAAGGAGAAAATAAAAACTTTTCGTATTTTAGGTTACCTTATAGTTGTTTATATACCTGTTTAGGATTAGATTTTTGTAATTTGTTTTGAAAACTTAAGTATATAGGTTTATTTTAGTTCGAAAAAAATCATCAAATTTACATTTTAATCCATTTAAAAAAAAAAGTCTAAGGAAAAGGCCCAAATTTTAAGTTTCTACTTTAGGAGATTTCTAAAAGATATCCTAATTGAAAAAACTAATATTATACATCTTCTTTTACTTTTGAAAATACATTTTCTAAGTGAAAAAAAAGATATACATACATATGTACACATATATATAAGGAAATTTAGAAAAAAATAAAGTAAAATAAAATAAAAGGTAGTTAGAGTTGAATTAACTTCGATTTCATATATACGTATATATATACATATATATATATCAACAAACGTAAAAACTGCATTAATCAAATGCATAACACAAAAGAAAGGAAAGAAAATAAAATAAAACAAAATAGGGATAAAAAAACAAATGACTAACCCAAACTACGGGTCACAGTGTATAGATCTTAAGTCAAAGGCCAAATTTCTAAGCTAAACCTGGGTATTCACAGTTGATGGTGCTTCATCTGGTGGCTTATTATAAGCTTTTCAAGCTAGGATAAGGAGTTTGATGTATTTTTTATTGGTAAAAATGATATTGGTGGTGGTATAGAGGTGAACGGAGGCTACTTGGGTTGTTTTGCAAATTTGGCTACAGGTGGTGGTTGTGCAAGCTTTTCATAATGGCGATTGAGGTTCAAAGGGAAGTCTACTCTTGGGTTTTTAGAGGTAGTGAGTATCATGGTGTTGTTGTTTTAGAGTAGGATGGCCCTAAACGGGGTCTTCAACGAAGGTTGTTGTGGGTAGAGAGAGAATATCCTAGCAAAGCTCAAGATACGATTCTTCAAGACAATTTAAGCTTGCTTCTGGGGGTTATAGGGTTTTGGAGACTAGAAATGGTGTTAGCTTGCTTTGAAAACCACAAAAAATGATGGATTTTAGAGAGAGAAAACAACAACTCACATCGAAGCTCTAAAGTGAGAAAGCTCGAACTTAAGCTTATGTAAGGTGATCTATGTGTTGCTTGATGATGGGAAACAAAGATTGGAGTCTTATTTATACTATTTGAAGCTTACTTTTGCTTGGCAAATCCATTAACCATTAATTTTGAAGATCATAGTAGATTGGTTTAGGCTGGATTTGATTTTGATTCAATGATATTCATATGATTTCATGTGTTGTTGATGATTAAAATGGATCCTATGAAGCTTGTTCTTGCTAAATAAAAAAATTAGTAGCTTCAATTTTCAATAGAATGCAAAAATCATGAAAATTTGGATTGAAGTAGAATCCATGGATTGAATTTTCTTTTTTTCTTATTTTCAAACTTCACTTTAACCCCTCAAATGGCTAAATTAGGATGCGATATTAGGTTCAACGCAAAGTATTCTAAGTATACTTCACAATTTCACCATTAATGGGGTGAAATCACAAAGAAAAAGGGATTGAAAATTATCATGAAGTGAAATGTGTATGCAAGTAAAGTATGAAAAAATGAGGGAAAGCGTGAGAAAGGGATGGAAATTGGACATAGTAAGCCAATTAAAGGTCAATACATGTTTATGTTAGCAAAAATACAAGAGAAAGGTGCTAAGTGGTTAGAGGCTAGATTAAACTCTAGACTTCTTGCTAACTAGTGCATAACCTAACTAGCATAGTTTTCCTATCTTCCCAGCATATAGTGTCTAATTGAACTACACATATGCTATTAGTTAGCCTAGAGTGACTTTTAGAAAGAAACCTGGTTCAAGTCAAATTCAAGCCCCAATTGACTAGTTCCCAATAAATTTAAAAAAGCAAATTCTTTCATGAGCTAATTTACTACACATTTAAAATTGATTATCAAATTAGGTCCAATTGAACAGTTTTACAAGCTTTAGTTCGTTGATTGTATGGTTGATTCAAAAATCATTTTTCTTGTAAATCAACTAATTTAAGTTTTGATCAAAGCATTGTTTAAAACTACTATTAACTTAAATTCATTTCATTTTTACAAACCAAAGAGACCTAAAATCAACCATAGACTAATTATTTAAGTTTTAGAAAATTTTAATATTCTCAAATATAGCTTGAAACCATTAAATCACATATGTACACTTTGACCATAATCAACTCTAAAAATGAGATGACTCTTTCAATGCAACCTAATGACCCTAAAAATGACCCAAGACCTAAATATTTGACCCTGAAAATGAGGTGACTTTTTCAATGTGACCTAAAGACCCTAAAAATGACTCAAGACTTAACAAATCCTATTTTTACTAATTTTTTTGTATTTTTAAACTTAATTTTTTTTTTGTAATTTTCTAATTTTTCTATTTTTGTATGTTTTAAAATTTTTTCTACTTTTTTTTTTCCAACTAAGACATTTTCCTTTCTAATTACAAATCCTAAAATACAAGGGTAAAAATGTGGTATGTACATCTTCATAAATACATTGACCCTGAGTAGTCTTAGAAATGTAGCCAAATAGAAGATGACAAATAGTGTTCTAAGATCAACAAAGGAGCTACATGATGTTTCATTAAATGACCTATTAACCAATGCTAAAAGTACTATAAAACAAAATCCCTAAAATAATGTTTTGACACTTTAGCAACAATCTTACGATCAATAATAAAATTTTAGTTTGTTTTAAAAATTTTCTATATCGAGAACCTTGATAGGAATCAAGCCACTAGACTACTGACCTAAGCCCATGTATGAGGACTTGAGAGCTTAACAAAGTGCATCCTTTGATCCGACCCTACACCAAAAGAGTTTGAGCTACTCCTCTCTAGTGATCTGTTGTCATTCCCAAGTCGAGCACTCTCGTACCTATTTAATGTCTTTGAATTTCAACTTCAGGAGCGCTCAACTGATAGCTCGACTCACCTACCCACTAGCTCAATCGACTTATCTCCAAGCTGTCCAAGCATATCCAAGCTAAACTTACCTCGAAAGAGCCCACAACTCAGCTCAATAATAGTTAGGTTGACCATACTCTTTCATCTGTCTGTACTAGAAGCTCACCTCTAACTACCATCTACATGTCCAACTACCCACGTGATGGAATCTACTGAACAAACAAGTGGTTTCTTGATTTTTCATTTATACCCTTTAAAATTCCTTGTATTTTGCTTATTTGAGACATTACCCCTTTAGCCTTTCCACTTTTGGCAAGTTGCCCTAAATTTATGGGTATAAATACCATTATACATTATAGCCGCAAGATCATCTTACCATTATTGAATATACTAAGTTCTTCCTCTTGTAAACATTTCTACTTACTTTCTATACTCTTATCTTAAGCTTTAAATAAGGTTAGGTAGTAGGTGACCTCACTGAGTTACTCGTGCATTATATTGAGTTGGTTCGTAAGTCCATGGAGGTTTCTTGGTGCGTCATATCCTTAGAATTGTTCAAGGGAAATTGCTTGTTTTTCTCTTGTTAAGTGGATTTATCTCCCTTTATTTCAAGCTTTCTACAAGCTTAGACCTAACATGAAATGACCAACCTTGTCTGTCACAAACTGAGGACGACCTAGTCGTGGCAAACGCGGTATACTGTATGAAGAACCCCTGATTGGTTACCCTTCCAATCAAGAACTCTTCACACAATATACAAAGCTCTACAACCACTAGTTTCCAAAGTACATCCAAATTCACATGATATCATCACACAAACATATTTATATAAAAGTTGAGTTATAAAGCTTATAATACACAGTGTTTAAGTATGTCTAAGTTTATAATAATAAGATAAACAAAAGTACATGAGTAAGAGTCTACATAAACTATCCCCTCTCATTACACAGGACACCTCGCTCTTGCCCAAGTCCCCAAGCTAACCTATGGCATCCCTTGTCCTATCTCTACGAACAGGCTATCCTGCAACAAAAGTCTAAAGGGGTGTAAGCCTAAGCTTAGTGAGCAAAACCCTCAACCACACCACAAGCAAGTTATAAGTACATTATAGTCACGCATATGAACGAATGATCAAACAGAATGCCAAATAATACGCATACTTAGCTAGTTCATATACATAACTCGGATTTAACACCCTCCGAAGTCAAGGTTGGAGTTTACACGGCACCAATCAGATCCGGGTATTATACTAGAACTTACTTTACTACGGAACTCCATGTTCCGTACTTATATCAAATAATTCTTTTATTTTCAGAAAAACCTAAGTTCTAGTATAATTATGAGTGGACCCCCGCAGTCCACACTCACCCCTAAACGGAGGCTCCTAGACTCGACCCTTAGCCAGACAGTTGGCGCCTCCAACGCCTAGTGTTCCCGAAGGCTAGGGTAAGATCATTTTGTACGAGTGCACCGTACAGAACCAAATAAATCAATAATATCAACCCCCGAATGGCCTCTCTTTACCTTCGTGTAATGTGACGGCCGAAATAGTATCCATGCTATGCATGTTAATGCATGTTCCAATTTCTTTTATAGGCCGAGTATAATTTAGATCAATTTATGTTGTGATCATCTACTAATAAACACAATCATTTTCTATACTACCATGCAATAAACAAGGTATTTTCTGTATTTGAAGTAAATTCACAACTCAACATACAATTACATACACAAGCATTTCCCGAACCCCATACAGTAGTCAATTAACAATAATATTTAAGTCCACTATCTACAATCACAATCAAGCATGGAATCATAGGGTAAATACTCACTCGGCCATAGTGATTTGCCCTAATCGTAGTAATCGATTGGGAGGTCCTCGCTCACTCAGGGTCACCTAATCATTATGTGATAACAACGCTAGTAAGTATTTGAATTAACTACTAATTCTAAACATCTAATTACCTAATTCTACTTGAATTACTATCAACTTTTATTCGATAAGACTTTAATTTCAATCGTATGTAACTTTTTCGTTTTATTTTTTATATTTATGAATTTATAGTCGTTTTTCATCATTTTCGAACATATATTTACACGGCAATGTCTGTTTTGGGTGTTAAGACCTCTATTTTACGTTATGAACTAAATTTATAGAAATTTTTAGTTATGAACACTTAAGTACTCTTATTACTTATATTTATATGTTTTATTCTTTAAATTCTTATAATTAAAGGATTTTACTTTGCTATTACTAATTCATATACTGAATTAGATATAATCTAATTTAGAAGGTGTATTAGGATTTACTAATTTAAGTACCTAATTACCTGCACTTTTCCTATTTTTCTTATTTTCTAAACTTATGCTTATGTCATCGCTTACATCATCTTTTGCTTATGTCATTGCTTATGTCATTGCTTATGTCATCACTTGCTTATGTTATGGCTTATGTCATCACTTACCTCATCATATGATTACATAAGCATTTCCTCATGCTTATGTCATATGTATATGTATTATGTACATGTTACCCCTTTCTCTTAGACTTATGTACATATACCTTATACATACATATACTTATACCTATACTTAGACTTATACCGTATTTATACGTGTATACATACTCATATATCTATATGGTTGGATACGTATTTTTATACTAAAATTCATATGCCTAAGTGATGTGAGGCAAGTGCACCTATCAGTTTTAATATAGCGGATGTGAGTCCGAGTCGATCCCTCAGAGATTTTGAGTACTAATATTAACTTTAGCTTTATTATCTAACCGAAAAATTGTGAAAGTTTGAATTAATTAAAAATACTGAAATTAACAACTAAACTACTTATGAGACTTAATTACGCAAATTAGAAAGCAATAAATTACGAACGACTTCAAGTATGCAATAATGTATTTAGGAATTATTTCCCCCAGTGTTTAACATGTAGCCTTTTTAAAATATATCCAATTCAATTTCTATTATTCTTGACCAGAGGGATTCACAATTAAAGCTAATATCTTTCTCAAGCATATTAACCCTAATCCTAAATTATTTACCGGAATCTCTTCACTGAGTAATATAATTTAGAATTGCATTAGCGTATAATGAATTCCCATGCAAACAATCAACTTTCCGGAAGAAACATGTATCTTATCTCTAAGTATACATGTAATTCTCTTCAATTATGCCTAGATCTAATTACACATGCAATTTCTCAATTAACATGCATAATATCATATATTGACACTCTAGAAATATCAATCCATAATTAACGACATAATTGAATCAAGAAAAGGTAGAAACTTTATTGAAATTATAATTCAATCCAAGGGTTATACGAAACCCTAGGTTCCATAATCCTAAATACTCTAATTCTAAGCTATCATAATGAATCTAAAAACGAGTTTCATCAAAAACGTAAAATAAAGCATAAAAACCCCTCTTGATTTGATGAACAATCTCTCTAATCTTGAAATCGATGTCGTTCTTGCTTCTTGATTAATGTTCTTCTCCAATCTCCTCTCGTCTCTTGTGTCTCTTGTTTCTGTAATGTCTTTTTTGTCTTTTGAAACCCTAATATGTCTTTTTATAATGTATCAAAAAGATTTTGTTTTCGTCACCCGACATGGCTTAGGACATGACCGTGTCCCTAGGTCGTGTAACTTTCTGCACTTAGGCAAATTTTCTGCACAACTTCAAAAATTCATAACTTCTTCGTTTGAACTCGGAATTAAGTGAAACTTGATTCCTTTTCTTTGTTTTCAATCCTAGAATGTGTTTAAACCCTGAAATCAACATTTTACTCAATTAAGTATCAATTTCTTTAAAGAAAACAAAAAATGTGTGGAAAATACTATAAAATCACCCTATGAAATATGTTTAAAATTAGAGTTATCACTAAGCTTTTCCTTAAGAAAAACTTCCTAATTCCATGTTTTTGTGTTTTTATGTATATATTTAGTGTAGTATAGGTATGTATAGTTAGATATGATCTTAAGTTAAGTTATGTACATGATAAATACTCATGTAAAAAAGTTCACATACTTGTACTCTTTTGGTATTTCTTTATGTGTACATACTTATAAGCATATACTCATGTCTTCCTTTCTTCTTCTTCAAAAGTTTTAATTTCTACACTTAAAGATGGAAACTTTGTTTCCTCTTCTTCAAAACAATACTAAACACATAACTACTTATCTAATCTACCTAATTAACTAACTAATGAATAATATAAAGTAACATAAAACAACTTAAAGACATACCTTTAATTGTGTTGAAGTTATGGAGACAAGAGTGAAGTAATGAAAGTGAAAGAAGAAGGGGGAGTTCACGGCATGGAAAGGGAGGTTTTGATTTGTTTCTTTTGTTTGATTCTCATAATGGAAGACAACAAGTGGTGGGGTTTAGAAGGGAGAATGTGGATGGCAACAATTGTGAGAAAGGGAAAAAGAAAAAATCAAAAGGAAAAGAAAAGAAAGCCATCATTAAGGAAGAGATATTTTCCTTATCTCTTAGTCTTTTGTTGACTTTTCAAAATGTTGACTTTAGTCAACATGTGTTGACTTGGTCAACTTTTGGACTTTGGTCAACATGTATTATCTTAGTCAACATTCCTTAAGTATGTGCAATTTTGTGCACATAATGTAGTAATTAAGGGAAATTAAGGGAAAAATGAAGGAAATGAGAAGAAATGAGGTATATGATGAATTGATACGTAAATATGGTTGATGAGATCTTACTTTAGGTCTTTATAGTCCATATATCTCATTTGATAAACTACTTTGGATAACAAGTGCAAAAAGTACTAATTTGAGTATTAAAGTTCACTATATGTAACCTAATCTTCAACTATAACCCTAACCCTAAGTAAGACTATCTTAATCATATACTTAAGGGATAAATATAATCTATGACTCATTATCTTAGTTCCTAATGGATTACTTGAGAATTCGAATCATATAAGCATGAATGAGGGTTACATCTAACCTTTTACTAATGATTTAGCAAAATATAAGCATTATATTATCAACTAGGGTTTTAGGGTATATCATGTTGGATTAGTGCACATATGTCCTTAATGTAATCATTTTTAAGGTTTTTATCACTTTCGAATGAAATCTTTAGCTTTTAGAAACATTTAGGGTAGAAAAGTTCTTTACGCGATTGATTAATTCTTTTAGGCTTTTCACTTTAATTAGCCTTGTCGACTCCTAAATTGTCTAATATAGTTGAGTCTATTTCAAAAACTAGATCAAAACTTTTAGGGGTTTACATTGTCTATCTTTGGCACAACGTATCATCTTAGTATCAAAGCGGAAGCTCACCTTGAGTAACTACTATAATGTGTTGTTACTTTGACTACCATCCATGTTTTAAGTATATTGGGTAGCAAGATAGTTGTTAAAGTTATGTTTGAACTAGTTGTGAGTGTTTAAGTGCATAAATAGAAGTAGTGATTTGCTATTATGTGCTAACTGTTGAGGTGCTTTATTGTACTCAGTTTCAAGCTGTAGAAAACAAAGCTAGCAATAGTCGTGTATTTTCTAAAAAGTTGGTGTATTTACTAATTAAAGGTTATAAGTGTATTGTTTCCTAAGAAGTAAGAGTAATGTCTGTTTGTTGCAAACATAAAATTGAGTGAAGAATGACTAATTTGAGTATTAATGTTAGCATTCAAGATGATAACTGTGGCGTCGTCCACCGTGGTTGGCAAACCCAGAATACCCCTAAAAGTTCTTATAAGCAATTTGATGAGATGACTCACTTGATAGCCGAATTCACCTGAACTATTTATGTGTTAGCATCCTAACCTAAGGGAGCCAACTACAATTACCCTTAGGCTACTCCTGAAGTTGGTGTCGCCATCCATAATGCTTAACTTACCTATGGACAAGTCCTAGCTCAATAAGTCTAAGATAGAGGAGAAGGAGGCAATGTGCAGAGGAGAATAGATTTGGGAGGATTGTTAGAGGAGAATGAGGAAGAATATATGGAATTAGGAGAGAGAGCATGATAAGGATCAACGGTAATGGATCTCGAAAGTACAAAAATGGATATTATCTGTGACTAAAAAATGAGTACGAAGAACATAAGGTTTTTTTATGCTGAATGTGAATGGTTACAACTCACTAAGACACAAATACAATCAAGGGTTTGAGCTCGAAATAGAGTTCGACATAACTTACGAACACTAAATGTCGTTCGGGATTCAATGAGGGTTAGATGCAACTCACTAACCGGTTCAAATAAAGGGGTTCACCATAATCTTGAGGTCAAGATTGATAAGAAAACGCGAGAGATTAAAGAGTATAATTAGCACTCATTAATTTGGTAAATGCAAGTTCTTACTAGCTCAAGTACAGCCTTGCTTGAAAGAGGAAAGTTTCACTCTTTGTATTCTTGACTATCTATATATATGTCTTTTTAGTACAAATGTTGCTATTTAGAGTAAGTCCTAAACCGTAGTGGTAAAACTATAAATAATATACGAGGCCTTAAACCCTAAAGAATCAGGCCATAAATAAAATGAAGGAAAACATATTCAAGAATACAAAAATGTACGTTTTACAGAACTTGGCATGCCGTCACTCGGCATGTCTAGGAACGAGCAGGATCTAAACTAGGTAAGGTTGGCAGTTGGATGTTCAGGTCCGAAGGGAAACTCTTGATGTCTCACAATGCCTAACCAAGATACTAGAGAGGTTAGCCCACAATTTTTGAGTTCTAAAGTGAATTGTAACTAATCTATTGGGATAATGCAGAGTGGTTCTTTGGTCTTAAGTCTTCTACTGTGTGATCTCTTATCTTCTCA
Organism: Lumnitzera racemosa; assembly: GCA_024138005.1. Classification (NCBI taxonomy): domain Eukaryota; kingdom Viridiplantae; phylum Streptophyta; class Magnoliopsida; order Myrtales; family Combretaceae; genus Lumnitzera; species Lumnitzera racemosa. Next base: position 47,232,577 of record JAMXBC010000012.1, on the reverse strand, counting down.
GTAGATGACAGACTTATTGCCAAATGGCTCATTTTCTTCCCTTCGGTCTTCTATCATTTGTTCACCCTCAGCAAAAGCTATTCGACCTTAGGTTAAAATAGGTCGGCATCTTCTTCCAGAGGGTTAGCGTCGGCTTCGAACAAGTCGGCCTTGGCTTGGTCGTAACCAAAGGCTAATTCCCATCAGAGCATATGCACCTCGAGCTGTCGACTATTTAAAGCTTTAGATTTTGAGCTTTAATGGTTTTAGAGATACAGATGACTATCTCAGTTAGGAAGAAAAGGTGGAACACATGTTTGATTACTACCAATATGAAGATCGTGAGAAGATAAGGACTACTACTGTAGAGTTCTCAAGTTATGCTACAATGTGGTGGAGAAACTTTTAAATGATGAGAAGGCAAGATAGGTACCAAGAATTTAGTACTTAGCTCGAGATGAAGAGAGTTCTTAAAGTAAGGTTTATGCTAAATATCTATTTGCAACACTTTTGCTTAACTTCAAGAGTTGAAGTAAAGGAATCGTACAATTGCTAAGTACATATGAGAATTTCAAATGCTCATGATTCGATGCGAGGTTAGTAAACCCTCAATTGGTATTGTATCAAGATTCTTGACTAGATTAAGGTCAAACATATGAGATGTAGTAGAACTATAACATTTTATCACATTGAAATAAGCCATCAAAATTACTCTACAAGTAAAGAGGCAAAGGAGGAATAAGCCAAGCTAACCTCCAATGAGTCAACCTATCCAACCCAGCCAAACTGTTCAAGGCAGTCACCAAGCTTGGTACATTACTGAGCCAAGCAAAAGGATAGGCATCAGAATTGAGCAAAAGAGTCGACTTGACAGTAAAACGCAATTGAGGACATTTGAGAGAGGACAAGGGTCTACATGAAAGACTAGCTAGATCAAATGTTTTAAGTGTTAAGGGTTTAGGCACATAGCCGCCCAATGTCCAAATAGATGAGCCATGATTTTCAAAGGCGATGCTTCAAAGATTGAAGTTACTGGTACAGATGAGGAACTCAAGGAAAAAGAGCTAGAGAAAAATGCCTAAAGTAATGAAGAGCTAGTTAAGGAAAATGTGTTTGCTAAGGATCTGGACAAACTAACCTTAGTCATCATGCGAGCAATAAGCATCAAACCATTAGTTAAAGAAGAACAACGTGAGAACCCATTCCATATCACTTGTAAGGTGAACGAACAAGTGTGTGCACTTATAGTGGACAATGGGAGTTGTACTAATGTAACATCTATTGACCTAATTAAGAAACTTAAGTTGCCAATCATAACACATTCGAGGCCATACAAGCTGCATTGGTTAAAAGAGAAGGAAGCGCTACATGTCACTCAGTAAGTGTTACTGCCAATATCAATTAGAAAATATTTTGATGAAATTCTCTATGATTTATCGCCTATGTGTACAGCCTATGTGCTATTGAGATGACCTTAGCTCTTTGAACAAAGAGTCATCCATGATGAGTTTAGAAATACATATGTTTTTTAGAAGAATGGGAGAGAGATTACATTGAACCTTATGACTCCAAGCCAAGTGAGCAAGTTACGAGCTAAGTTAGCTTGAAGATCTAAGAAGGCATTAATTTAGAGCTGATCAGAGCTCTATGAAGCCATTAAGGCCAATGTGTAAACCCCTAAAATTTTTTATCTACCTTTTGAAATAGATTCAATTATGTTAGACAATTTAGGAGTCGACAAGGCTAGTGAAAGAGAAAACCCTAAAAGAATTCATTAATTGTGTAAGAAACTTTTCTACTCTAAATGCATCTAAATGCTAAAGATTCCATTCAAAACTAATAGAAACCCGAAAATGATCACTTTAAAGATATATGTGCCATATATCATCATAATATATCCCAAAACCCTAATTGCTAATAAAATCCTCGTATTTTGCCAAATCATTAATAAAAGATTAGAGACGACTTTCATTCATGCATATATGTTTTGAATCCTCAAGTAATCCTTTAGAAACTAAGATAATGAATCATGAATAACATTTATTTCTTAAGTATATGATTAAGATAGTATTACATAGAGTTAGAGGTATAGTTGAAGATTAAGCTCAATGTAGTGAACCTTAATACCCTAATTAGTATTTTTCATACTAGTTACACTAAGTAGTTTACCGAATGATGTTTATAGGTTATAAATACTTAAAGTAAGACCTCATCATCTAGTCTTACTAATCAATTTACCAAATACTTCATTTCCTTCATTTTTCCCTTAATTTCCTTAATTACTACATTATGTGCACAAAATTACTTATGCTTAAGGAAAGTTGACCAAGTCAACACATATTGACCAAGGTCAAAGGGTTTACCATGTCAACACATGTTAACTAAAGTCAACAATTTGAAAAGTCAACAAAAGACACTAAAAGATAAAGAAAATATCTATTCCTTCATGATGGCTTTTCTTATCTTTTGTTTTGATTTTTCTCTTCTTTTCTTTCTCCTTAAGAGTTGCCGTCCACTTATTCTTTATCTTGACCCCACCATTTGTTGTCTCCCATAATGAAAACAAGACAAAAGAAACAAACCAAAAATCTCCCACCATTGCCGTGAGCTTCTTCTTCCTCTTTCACTTTCATCACTTCACTTTTTGTCTCCTTAATTCCAACATAAGCAAAGGTACGTATCTAAGTTACTTTATGTTGTTTTATATTCTTCATTAGTTAGGTAATTAGGTAGATTAGAGAAGTAGGCTTGTGTTAATTATGATCTTGAAGAAGAGGGCATAAAATCCTCATCTTTAAGTGTAGAAAGTGAGGAACCATGAAGGAGAGGGAAGAAATACATGTGTATGTGCTCTTAGGTATGTGTACATAAAGAAATACCAAAGGAATACTTGTATGAGAACCTTTGTACATGAGTATTAACCATGTACATAACCAAATTAAGACAATACCTAACTATACCTACTTATACTATACTAATTACACACTTAAAAACATAAAAGAATGGAATTAGGAAGCTTTTCTTAAGGAAAAGATTAGGAATACGAATTTGTGTATAAAAATACGCATACATACTCATATACCATATAGGTATATGTGTATGTATACATGGATAAATACGGTATAAGCCTAAGGAGATGTATAAGTATATATATGTATAAGGTATATGTACATAAGTATAAGGGAAGGAATAAAATGTACATAAGACATGTACATATGACATAAGCATGAGGAGAGGCTTATGTAATCACATAATCAAGTAAGTGATGAGGTAAGCACATGATGACATAAGCCATGACATAAGCAATGACCTAAGTAAATGATGATGTAAGCGATGACATAAGCATAGATTATAAACTAAGAAAAGAAGAAAAGTGTATCATAATTAGGAACCTAAATTAGTAAACCTTAATACACTTTCTAAATTGGATTATACTTAGTTAAGTACATGAATTAATAATAGCAAACTAAAAGCCTCTAAGTATAAGAAGTTAAGGATTAGCTAACTCATTAAGTATAAGCAAAAGATATAAATATAAGTAATAAGAGCAATTAAGTTTTCATAGTTAAAATTTCTCTAAGTTTAGTTCATATCATAAAACACGGGTCATAACGTCCAAAACGGACATCACTGTATGAACGTGTGTTCGAAAACGATGAAAAACGACTATAAATTCGTAAATATTGAAAATAGAATGAAAAAGTTACGTATGATTAGCAATTAGGTTTAATCGAATAAGGGCTAATCGTAATCTAAGTAGAATTAGGTAGATAGATATCCATAACCATTAGTTGAGTCAACTACTTATTATCCTTGTTATCTCGTAATGATTAGGTGATCCCGACGAGGGCGAGGATCACCCGATCAGTTATTACGACTAGAGCGGTCGTCATAGTCAAGTGAGTACTCCCGATGACTCTATACTTGTTTGTGCTTGTAGTTAGTGCACTTAAATTAAAGATCAATAACTTGATGCATGGGGTTTCGGGATATGCGTGTGCTTGATATTGATTGATTGTTGTGAGAAATATTGTTAAATACGATAATTGATGATTTGATGGTATATATGATTTTTATATGATTTGGATGGTTTGTTGATATTAATTGATCGCCTTATAATTTGACCTAATTATATTTGGCTTATCTTAAAGTAAAAGGGTCATGCATTATCCATGCATTGCATTTACTTATTTCGGCCGTCACTTCACGCGAAGATAAAGAGAGGCCTTGTGGGGGTTGTTTATACATATTAAAGTGTTTCTGTACGGTACACTCGTATAACATGAGCTTACCAGAACCTGCGGGCTTACTAGGCGATGGAGATGCCAACCGTATGGCTGAGGGTCGAGTCTAGAGATCTTCGCTGTAGGGTATAAGTGTGGACTGCGGAGGCCACCTCACCGCTAGGCCTGGGACTTTGTGAACTACTGGATTTTTTTTAGAAATGGAAATGTAGTTTTTATGAAATACGAAATTCAAAGTTATAGGTAAAAACCTAGGTGCTAGAGCCCGGTCGTGATTGGTGCCAATGAATTTCCAACCCTTATCTCAAAAGGCGTTAAAATCCGATATTATATGCAGTACTAGTCAACTGTATATATTGTTTGGCATACTACGTGTGCATGCATTCATATGGTTGTAACAATTTGTTTGATAACTTGTTTGTCAGTATAGTACGAGGGATAGCTCACTAAGCTCTTGTAGCTTATTCTCCAATAGTATTTCTTTTGCAGGTTTACATACGATGGGATTGGGACAAGTCTTAAGTGCTAAGTGTGAGATGAAGATATGTACATTAGTGTTAAAATTGGTTGAGATCTTTATAAGTGATACATAAAAACTCTTTGTCAAAAATATTCACATGTTAGAATTTAATATAATTTAATTTTTCCTACAATTTTATAATGTTGGTATATCTGTCTTATTATTTGGTAGGGGATACCGATTCTCTGCGGTTCTGAGGAACTATGGGATATCAGACATCCATAGTTATTTATAATTATATATTATGTCATGTTACAATAAATTATTTACTTGAAAATCATTAATCTTAGTGATTTATTATATAGAGTCTTGCAATCTCTGACTTGTAAGACAGTTTTCATATCATGGGTGCACACATGTTATGGAAATTTTTTGTATTCTTACTAGGCCCCCTATAGGGTCCTGACACAATGTGCCGACTTTTCTGTTGATTAGAAGATTGTTAGAATTAAGGGAGAGAACCGAACTACTTAGGGAGGTCTAAGAACCATTGGATGAATATTCCAACCTATTATCCAAACAGTTGCTAGAAGGACTACCCTTTCTTTAAGGAGTTGAATATTAAATTGACTTGATACCTAGTGCCTCCTTGCCAAACAAGCCTACTTATCGAATGATTCCCAAGCAAGCTACCGAGCTTCCTGCAAGTCTACAAACTACTAGAGAAAAAAATATGTGAGAGAAAGTCTCAGCTATTGTACTGTACTAGAATTACTTATGCTAAAGAAGGATGGTACTTGGTGAATGTGTGTAGGTACTTGGTGAATGTGTGTAGACAGTAGAGCTATCAATAAGATTACAGTCAAGTACAAGTACCCCTTTCGAGGCTATATGATAAGTTAGATGAACTAAGTGGTGGTAGAGTATTTAGCAAGATCGGCTTGAAGTTAAGCTACCATTAGATTTGTATAAGGCAAGGAGATGAATGGAACACTGTGTTTAAAACCCGACATAGTCTATATGAATGGATGGTAATGCCTTTTAGTTTATCAAATGCCCTAAGTACTTTCATGAGGTTGATGAATCATGTACTAAGAGACCTAATTTGAAGGTGCATTGTGGTCTACTTTAATGACATCCTTATATATAGTACCAACCTATTTAGTCATGCTAACCATCTTTGAGTTGTGTTTAACATGCTTCGAGCTGAAAAGCTCTTTAGAAATTTGAAGAAGTGTTGTTTTTGCCATAAAGAAGTGATCTTCCTTGGATATGTTGTAAGTGGGGGAGGCTTATAAGTTGATGATGAAAAGATACGAGCTATTGTCAAATGGCTAACCTAACCATTAGTGCCAAGGTGAGAAGTTTCCACATACTAGCATCTTTTTATTGATGATTCATGAAGGGTTTCAGCACCATTGTTACACCCTTTATTTAGCTAACGAAGAAGAATATGGAATTCAAGTGGAGAAAGAGCAGAGAGAAGATTTTGTCAAGGTAAAGGAGAGATTAACCTCTACAACTGTGTTAGCTTTACTTGATTTTGAGAAAGTGTTTAAGCTTAAGTGTGATGCATCAAAAGTTAGCATCGAATCTGTGCTAATTCAAGAAGGCTGACTTGTAGCCTATTAAAGTGAGAAACTTAGAAGAGCACAACTAAACTACTCCATATATGATAAGGAACTCTTAACATTGATTTGAGCTCTTCATATGTGGCAACACTATCTCCTACCAAAAGAATTTGTCATATACATCGATTATGAATCCTTGAAACACCTATGGAGCCAATCAAAGCTCTCGAAGCACCAAGCATAATGGGTGAAGTTCTTAGTAAGATTTAGTTTTCCCATCAAGTATAAGCAAGGAAAGGCTAACATAGTTGCTAATGCCTTATTAAGGAAACATATACTTTTAACGAAGTTGCAAACCAAACTTTTAGGGTTTATAAGCATTAAGGAATAGTATCCACATGACCTTCATTTTGGTTCTATATATGGAAGCTGTAGAGAAGGGAGGATAGTAGACAAATATCATGTAAAGGACGAATATCTGTTCCAAGGTGACAAGCTATGTGTGCTAACTTATTCTATGAGGGAGTTACTTATGAGAGAAGCTCACAAGGGAAGACTTTCTAGGCACTTTAGAGAGAAAAGGATGTTTGAGCTATTGAATGCAAGGTTCTATTAACCTAAGATTAGACGAGATGTGCACAGTTAGGTTGATCGTGCACTTTCATATGTTTGAGCCTAAAGCCTACCTTTAGCTACTAAATACGTGTTCGAGTACCCATGTGATGAAATTTGCTAAACAAATCAAATGCTTTCTTGATTTTTCATTTATACCCTTTCATATTTCTTGTATTATACTTGTTTTAGGCATTACCCTTTGTCTTTTCCACGTTTAGCAAGTAGCTAAATTAGTTTGTATAAATACCCTTGTACATTATAGCCACATGGTCATCTTACCAAAATTGAATATATTGAGTTCTTCCTCTCGTGAGCCATTTATGCTTACTCTCTCTACTCTTATCCTAATCTTTAAGTAAGGTTAGGTAGCAAGTGCCTTCACTGAGCTACTCATGGGTCATATTGAGTTGGTTTGTAAGTCTACGAAGGTTTCTTAGTACATCATATCCTTGGGATCATTCATAGGAAACTACTTATTTTTCTTTTTTTACTCACTTTTATCACCCTTCATTTCAAGCTTTCTGTAAGCTTGGACCTAACTTGATATGATTGACCTTGTTTATCCTTAGCGTAGCATATCAAACCCACTCTATGATAGCCTTTCAGTAATTAATAAGTACATTATGACCAAACTTGTCTTAGTATAGACACTTAGCTTAGTTTCCTATTGATTATAGACAAGTTCGACCTACTAGTAGTTCCTAACATATGCCTAACTGCAAACCACACCCCTCCCCCTCCCCTCTCTTCTCCTTTTTAAACATGTTTACAAGTACCTTTCATTGACCTTCACATAGGTCGCACTCTTTCCTCTAGCATTTATCTGATTATAGGTAATAGAGCAACCTCTTTAGGCTATCTTGGCCTAAAACAACTTTTATATGAGTCATATCTTTTACTTCTGAGTAATACTTTAACTTCTACCTCAGTAACAGAAAAAGGTGTCCTATGCCTTTTGCATGGCAAAAACAAGCCAACCTTAACCTTTATCAGAAGTTAACAAGTATAACTACCTTTTTATAAGCTTAAGGATGGAGTTCTTTCACTTGGCTTCATATCTAACAAAGAGTTTGTTAATTAGGCTTGTATCCCATATTGATAAACAAGGATGCTCTAAATACTAGAACCAACTCCTAATAAGTGGACACTCTTAACAAGGAGAAGGATCCTAATACATCTTCTAGTGTACTTCATTTAGTAGGTCAACTACTAATAAATGGACACTATTACGCACAGCACTTTACAAACCTTATTCACAGCTACTTATTCCAACCATAAGGATTAACAACCCTACCATTATACACCTTAATACAACCAACCGCAAAAAAGTAGCTTTAGAATTTGAATAAAGAATTTCATTATAGGATGCTTAGTAACGCTTACAACCTAAGGTAGGTATCATCACTGACTCATATATACAAAAGTAAAAATTCAAAATGAAAACTACTAATATGGAGCTTCAGACATTTATGAGCCATGCTTTGGAGGCTTATAATCATAGAAATATTGCTCCATCAATAACTCTACAATAAAAGATAGATTACATGATGAAAAAGGGCCTCTAAGAGAGCCTTTGTGAAGAGCAGACCAAGCAGCATTTTATACATGCAATGATGGTCCTACCTTTTTAACATCTACAACCTCTCTTTCTATAACTCAAGTAGCTACAAGCATCGAAGTATGAAGAGGACTATCCCTTACCACCCTCTTAAGGGGCTAACTGAAATCAAACTTATGTTCTATGAGCCCCTTGAAGTGTTCTAAATTCTTAGCACCACTCGTAATCTAGAGCTCCTGCCATCCATACTACTCCAGTACTTGTCTTGGATCTCCTACCTCTTCCTACTTAAAATATCCTCCATGTGCATCATCTACTGATCCTACCTACAGAAATTGTAAACCCTACAAATTATACATTTTGGAGTGAGAGTCAAACTTGAAGAATCGATAGATATTCCCTAGGCTCAATCAAACTCAAAAAATTAAAACTGACAAAATTTTTAATTGGAACTTTGAAGCAAACTCAAAAACCCAGAGGTAAAATTCAAAAAAGCCTATTTGTATACAAAATCCCTAAAGTCAAGTACCCATTACCATGAATTATAACCCTAGATTGAATAAAAAACTTAAACCCCAAATCCTAGAGTCATGAAACCCTAAATTAAGCTCTAAATGCAAGGAAAACCCCAAATTAGTACATTTAACTCAAATTTTGTAAAGTTTGGAAACTTGATTAGCAAATGATTAGAGATATCCTAAAATAATAACGATCAATCAAATCAAGTTAATTAAAATAATAAATTAATGGAACTAATGATTTGTTTAAAACCCTAAAACTAATACTATAATCATAAAGCACCTTCAAAATCCTAATTAAAACCCCAATATGCAAGAAACTCTAAGATAATCCTAAGACCCAAAAGAATTGTGTAAAACCCTAATCTAATGACAAAACCCTGATTTAATTAATAAGCTCTAATAATGTAATTAAGTTATTTGTTGATTACTAATAACTGGCTTAGTTACTATAAGCCTTAATTTACCTTTCAAATTTTAATTGAATAGCCATAAATGATTCCAACCCTTAGAAACCTTAAATTAATTAGGTAAATTAGTCAAATAGGCTTAATCGATTTAATTAAACATGAAAAACCATAATTCATGTCCAATTTTTATCATACATGTAAGTCCTTAAAATTGTGTTTAGGACAACTAAGTCTAGATTTAGGGTCTTTAGGGAAAACTATCTGACTGAGTTCAAACTTTACAACTAAGATAAAAAAGTTAGACAAAGTGACATAATGAAATTAGATTTTAGAAATAATGACTCAAAATCCTAACTTTACCCTTAGAACTAGGATTATTCAATATAGTATTAAAATGCTCGGAACTCTTAAAATCGAGCACGAAATACAACAAGAACTTAGAGATAAGCCAATTAAGCTCCAAAATGAGATAATAGAGTATAATTTGCTATATGAATATACGTGTATTTTTATGAGTATACCTGGTATTGAATTGAATTCATAAAATTATGTAATTATATATATATTGCATTGAATTCGTAAAATTAATTAAGAGAACATATCCTAAAAATCAAAGATATGTTAAAAACTTAATTATATGAGTAAAGTTATATATTACACATGATATTTACATAAGGTATATATTCATATACTAATTAAATAACTAATGTAAACGTTATATATATATATATTACTATTTTACTAAAATATGTGCTAAAGTAATCCAAAATGAACCAAATTGCAGCTAAAACCCTTGGAAATCATCGTAGCAAGTCTAGAAAACAAAGCAAAGTTGAGTTAAAATGCAATTTCACCTCAATTGGCCACCTCCTCCTTAAATTAATGAAGAAAAAGCAAGGAAAAAAAATAAGAAAAAATAAAAAAGGAAGGAAACTAACTCCACAAGCATAAATAGGCTTCAGTACATCACTTTCCAACTTTACAAATCAGAAATTCTTAAAAGAAAAAAATTAATAGGAAATTAGAAAAAACAGAGCAACTACCATGCCTTAGCTGTGCCAAACCAAGACAACCACTTAACGACAAACCCGATTGGCCACCATTAATCCACACCGTGTCTAGGCTGTCCAACAGACCCCCAATTGCCATCGACCACTAGAGAGTCCAAGAACACGAAGATCAATTCTCTTTCTTGTTTTTCTTAAATTTAAAAAAAAATAGTAAATCCACCCAAAAAATTATAAAAAAAAAAATTACTTAGGTTATTTTGAACATGCTTTTATTTGATATTCTTATTTTTGAAAAATTCGTAATATTTAATATACTTTCTTAAAAAATCTACTGTTTATCTAAATTTAGAATTGTAAAATAAAGATACTAAATGACGTTGTTTATAGTTGAAAATTTTTGTGTAGGATGTGCATGATATATAGATAATTGCTATGTAGCTCGAATTTTGATTTGAATATTTTTAATATTTACTGGAACTTTTGGCCTAAAAATAGATCGAAAATAGGTTGAAATGGACATGTATTGATCTCCAGTGAATAATAAAAATGTAAGATTAGAATGAAATTTATTTGGTGTAAAAAGAATCATAAATGAGTAATTTAAGGATAAAATCGTAAATATAAATATATAAGAGAGAGGTCGAAAACTTTAAACCAAATAATAACTGAATTCCCTATTTTTTAAGAGTATAGAATTTTTTTTAGGGAATTATTTGGTAACTCGAACTATTTATTATGAATTCACTTAATAAAATAGCTTAAATTACAAGTCGAGGCGTATTTTTAATATTAATGGGTTAAAATGAATTAAAGAGTGAAATAAAAACTATATACATGATTGCTAATCAGTTAGGATTAAATGAGTATTTTTACAGATATTTTCTTATCAGAATACACTCTAGATATATTAGAGTTGAATAATACTCGTATTGTAATGATATATAGACAAATTAGGTAAAATACTATGTAATAACGTAAATTACATATAATATGATAATATTTATATAATTATGTATAACTGTATTAAAAACTCAAACTACTCATTAAAAGATATCTCTAGGAATAAGACTTGTAAAACGTGCCATTAGGTTTGTACGAACACAATGACACTAATTTTGTTAAAATTGGACAACCTTAAGTAATATAACCTACAACTCTATCGTATTCTAGAATATACGTATTTTGATAACCCTACCGGAATTAAAACGTGATTTAATAAATTAAAAATACATTTCGATATGGTAGAAACAATATATAATACAAATAGTAGAGATGACGTACAGTATCAACAATTAATAACTTAATTCGATATATAATGATAATATGACTATATAATATGAAAATAATAATAATATATATAACTGTTTTCAATTAAACCCTAATGTTTTCGTAATTACCATGAAAACTGAATTTCGGTGTTTTATGTAAATAGGATCTTCCAGTATAAAGACGGTTAACAACTTGAGTTGGCAATAGTAAGCGTCTAAACAAGTAAGTTGGGATTATGGCTTCACCGCTTGTTGAGATACTGTTTTAAAATATTCGAAGACCCAACAGTATTTCTAGCTATATTTGTAGTTAATTGATTGTATGTATGCTGTGTGTATGTATGATACTCAGTTGTGATACGAGTCAAACTTCTTGATGTGCTGTTTTACATGTTTGCATTGTTTCTGTACTATAAATAAAATGAAACTAGACATGCATAACACCCATTAAGGGAAACGATTAAGAGTATCAGGCTAAATACCAATTTCTTTCGATAAGGATAGTTGAAATAGTCCTTTCCCCATCCTTAGTTGAACTAAGTGATAGGCGAGGAGGCTGTGACAAGGTTGGGAACCATGGTTTGAAGGTGGTCTATCATGAACCGAGGAACGCCTAGTTGTGGCAAACGCCATATACTATCCGAAGAACTCCTGATTAGTTACCCTTTCAATCAAGAACTCTTTACACAATATACAAGGCTCTACAACTACTAGTTTCCAAAGAACATACAGATTCACATGATATCAACATACACACATATTTATATAAAATTTGAACTATAAAGCTTGCAGTATATAGTAATTGAGTATATCTAAGTCTATAATACTAGTAAAACAAAAGTACATGGTAAGAGTCTACGTAAACTGTTCTCTCTCAATACATAGGACAGCTCGCTCTTGCTCAAGTCCCCAAGCGAACCCGTGGCATCCCTCGGCCAACCTCTACGAACAAGTTATCCTGCAGTAAAAGTTTAAAGGGGTGTAAGCCTAAGCTTAGTGAGCAAAACCCTCAGCCACACCACAAGCAAGTTATTAATACATCATATTCACGCATATGAATGAATGATCAAGCAGAATGCCAAACAATACATATAATTAACTAGTTCATATACGTAACTCAGATTTAAAGCCCTCCAAAGTTAAGGTTATAGTATAAACGGCACCAATCAGACCCGGGTATCATACTAGAACTTATTACTACGGAACTCCACGCTCCGTACTTAAATCAAATAATTCTTTTATTTTCATAAAAACCAAGTTCTAGTATAATCGTGAATGGGCCCCCACAGTTAACACTCACCCCTAAACGGAGGCCTTTAGACTTAACCCTTAGTCAAGCGGTTAGCGCCTCCAATGCCTAGTGTTTCCACGGGCCAAGGTAAGGTCATTTTGTACGGGTGCACCGTATAGAACCAATAAATTAATAATGATAACCCTAAATGGCCTCTCTTTACCTCGGTATGATGTGAAGGCCGAAATGGTGTCTATGTGATGCATGTTAATGCATGTTCCAGTTTCTTTTTATAAACTGAGTATAATTAAGTTCAAATTATGCTGTGACCATCGAATAGTACACATAATCATTTTCTATACTACCATGCAGCAAACAAAGCATTATCTGTACTTAAGGTAAGTTCACAACTCAACACACAATAACATACACAAGCATTTCCCGAACCCCATACAGTAATCAATTAACAATAATATTTAAGTCCACTATCCATAATCACAAACAAGCATGGAATCATAGGGTAAATACTCACTCGGCCATGACGACTCGCCCTAATCATAGTAATCGATTTGGAGATCCTCACTCACTTCGAGATCAACTGATCATGTTGATATGATAACGCTAGTAAGTAATTGAATTAATTAGTAATTCTAAATATCTATTTACCTAATTCTACTTAAATTACTATTAACTTCTATCCGGTTAGACTTTATTATTAATCGTATGTAACTTTTTCGTTTTATTTTATATATTTATGAATTTATAGTCATTTTTCATTGTTTTTTGGCATACGTTCACACAGTGATGTTCGTTTTGGACATTAAGACCTGTGTTTTATAATATAGACTAAATTTATAGAAATTTTAGCTATGGAGACTTAATTACTCTTATTAATTATATTTATATCTTTTGTTCATACTTAATGATTTAGTTAACCCTTAAATTCTTATACTTAGAGAATTTTACTTTGCTATTACTAATTCATGTACTTAAAATTAAGTGTAATCTAATTTAGGAAGTGTATTAGGGCTTACTAATTTATGTATCTAATTATTATACACTCTTCTTATTTCTTATTTTATAAACCTATGCTTATGTCATTTTTTAATTACCTCATTGCTTACTTCATCATTTGATTACATATGCCTTATCTTATGATTATGTAATATCTAAAAAGCTTATGTACACTTCACTTAAACTTTTATGTACATATACCTTTACTATACTTATATGTATACTAGTATACTTATACATATACTTATACTTACACCGTATTTATACTTGTATACATACTCATATACCTATACAGTCATATACGTATTTTTGTACAATTTTGTATGCCTAATTTTCCTCTTAAGAAAACCTTCCGAATTTCATTCTTTTGTGTTTTTAAGTGTGTATTTAGTATAATATAGGTATGTATAGTTAGGATTTGTCTTAGTTTACTTTATGTATATAGTAAATACTCATGTACAAAGATCCCCATACTTGTATTCTTCTAGTATATCCTTTTGTACACATACTTAATGGCATATACACATGTATTCCTTTCCTCTTCATCATGATTCCTATTCTTCTATACTTAAAGATGGAAACTTCATGTCCTATTCTTTAAGATTACACATAACATATATCTACTTATCTAATCTACCTAATTACCTAACTACTGAGTAATATAAGGCAACATAAAGTAACATGATCACATACCTTAATTTGTGTTGGAATTATGGAGATAAAGAGGAAAGTTTTGAAAGTGAAAGGGGAGGAGAAGTATCACGGCAATGGAGGGGTTTTTGCTTTGTTTCTTTTTGTTTTGTTTTGATTATGTAAGGAAGAAAATGATGGGGTCTAGAAGGAAATGGATGGATGGCAATTACAGAGGAGGGAGGAAAAGAAAAACCAAAAGAAAAGAAAAGAAAAGAAATCATTAGATGGTTAGATATTTTTCTTATGCATTAGTGTCTTTTGTTGGCACTGATCCAAGCGCTACAAGTATGACAACATTATCTACTATCAAGAGAATTTGTCATCTATACTAACTACGAGTCCTTGAGATACCTCCGAAGTCCCTTGAGATACCTCTGAAGTTAGACCCTTCGAAGTCCCTTGAGATACCTCTGAAGTTGGACCAAGTTGTCGAAGCGACAAGCAATATGGGTTGAATTCCTTAAAGGGTTCAATTTCGTAATAAAATATAAATAAATGAAGAGCAACATAGTTGTTGATGCTCTCTTAAGGAGGCATGCACTCCTGAATAAACTATAAACTAGATTGTTTAGATTTACCAATATCAAGGAGAAATATTCTGAGGATCTATACTTTAGACCCATACTTACGTGTTGTATTGATGGAAAGATAATAGACCAGTATCATATGGAGGAAGGACACTTATTTTGAAGAGGGAAAGTGTGTGTGCCAACCAGTTTACTTCAAAAGCTATTGATTGAGGAAGCCCACAATGGAGGACTATCCGAACATTTTGGGGAGAAAATGACATATGAATTACTAAGTGGTCGATTCTTTTATCCTATGATGAGATGAGATGTGCACTGAATTGTTGAAAGTTGTACCATGTACAAAAGGGCTAAGTGCTAAGCCGAAAAAAGGGAAAGCAATGCCTTTTCCTACTTTGGCAAAACCATGGACTGAGTTGAGCATGGACTTTATCCTCGGATTAACATGAGTTGCCCAAGGCAAAGATTCTGTAATGGTTATGGTGGATCTGTTCAACAAGATGGCACACTTTGTGCCTTGCGCCAAAACTAACAATGCTTTGACTATTGCTTCTCTTTTCTCATAGGAGATTGTAAAGTTACACGGCATACCGAAAAGTGTAGTCTCCAACAGAGACCTAAAGTTCTTGAGCCATTTCCAAAGGACCTTGTGGCGTCAAATGGGGACTAAAGTACTATTCAATACTTCCTGTCACCCTTAAACTAATAGCCAAATAGAGGTAGTTAATCGTACTTTAGGAGTACTGCTCCGAGCTACAATGAGCAAGAACTTAGCCGATTGAGACGTTTGCTTACTAGTGGTCAAATTCACTTACAATCGAACAGTACATGATAATGCCAAGTAGACCCCCTTTGAGGTTGTTTATGGTTTCAATCTCGAGTTGCCTTTTGATCATACTCCTGGACTCGTGCCCATGCAAGAAGACCCAGACACAAGAGCTAGAGTACAATCTCTTTAGTACATCTACGACAAAGTTACTCGGCACATCAACCAAGCTGCTAGAAGAATGCGAAAGAAGGCCAAGGGTAAGATGGCTAAACAGTTCCAATAACGAGACTTCATATGGTTGCACCTCAACAAGGAATGGTTCTTAAGCAAGAGGAGGAACAAATTATCTACAAGAGCTAAAGGACCTTTCAAAATCCTCCAGAAGATCAATGATAAATGCTTATAGATTTGAGTTCCTCAAGGACTATGGGGTTTCTAACACCTTCAACATTACCGACCTCAGTCCATATCACCTCGATGGAGAACCGATCGAAGACTGTTCAGATTTGATCCTAAATCCAAATCAACCCGGAGGGAATAATAGGAATCTTAGCAAGGTGGATTCTCTTACTCTAGCTGACTCCTACCAAGGCCGAGTACTTCTTTGTCGAGCCACTCTCTATGTTAAACCGAATGTCTGTATACCTCTCTATAGTACACTGAATTATAGATTACTCACTCACGCCTAAGCCGACCAATGACTCGGCATCTCCCTTTCTGAGAAGCCAAGATAGAGAGACTTTAGACTAACTAAGCTACCCCTATTCGGACAAATAAGCTGACCATACTTTTGTTCACATCTTCTAATGTCATCCCTAATACAGCATCGCCACATATACAGAATCATGTGTAGAATCCATTACACCAATGATTGTTTTCCTTAAATATTCATTTTTACCCTTTTATATCTTATACATTACTTCCTTAGGAAATGACCTTTTTATCTTTTCCTTTTTAGGCATGTTACCCTAAATTCTCGAGTATAAATACCTCTTGTACTTATGCATGTAAACATCAGATTATCATTAATACACTTGACATTTTTGTCTCTCATAAACATTACTTTGTTTACACTCATGTCACTATTATTCTAACTCTTAAGTAAGGTTAGGAGGCGAGTAACCTCACTAGATCATTTTATGCGTCCAACCAAGATGTGCCATAATTTTTTCGAAGTTTCCTTGGTGCGTCATATCCTTTGAGACTGTTAGTGGGTTTTTACTTACTTTTTATCCACACCTATTCTTTCACATATTCCCCATTATTTCCTTTTCAACTTTTTAGCGAGCTTAAACCCATTTAGCGATTAACCTTGTTTGTTTTTTGTCACGGTTTACATCACCTTGAGCCTTATTCGGATTAAAATAATAATAAAAATAAAAAATAAAAATAAAAATGAAAATCACTAAAGCATAAAGGCTAGTTTCCCTTATTTTTCTAAATTCCTTTATTTTGCTTGCTTTTTTAATTTTTTTATTTTTCTATATTTTTGTAATTTTTTTCTAAATTTCCCATTTTTTGTATTTTTTTCAAATTATTATTATTATTATTATTATTATTATTATTATTATTATTATTATTATTATTAATTTCCTTAAATTTTATTTTTTTTATTTTTTCTAAAATTCCTATTTTTTGTGTTTTTCTTTTTTTTTTGCCTAAATTAAAACCCCTTACCGTATTCTAAAAATTTTTAAATAAAAAAAAAAAGACAAAAATGGGGTGTCTACAGCAACTAAAT
This sequence comes from Lumnitzera racemosa, assembly GCA_024138005.1. Lineage (NCBI taxonomy): Eukaryota > Viridiplantae > Streptophyta > Magnoliopsida > Myrtales > Combretaceae > Lumnitzera > Lumnitzera racemosa. The sequence goes on along the minus strand of JAMXBC010000012.1, from coordinate 47,214,969 downwards.
TAAAAATCATTCCTCTTATGAAGTTAAAACAAAAAATAAGAAAAGATTACCTTCCTTATAACACAATCAAAGCTCTTAAAAAAGGAAAGATATCAATTCATCAATATCGAGTTCATGGCATGCAACCTTATGGGAAGGTTCTTTGAAACAAAAATAGAAGGTTTTATCAAAGAGGAAAAATCAAGCAAGATTATTACATGTTTTCAAAAGCCAAGATTAATGAGGTGAAGAATAATTTTTTATTAACCTCCCATACTTCAAGCACCTAGCCATTGCAAGCTAACTGTATATAAAGACTTGTTGTTTCAAAGTTAGTAGAGAACACAAGAGAACAATTACAAGTGTTGCAGTGAAATCTTTCGAGATCCTTAATTTAATAAGAATAGAAGATCAATCAAAAGCTCTTTTAAAATCTTTATTTTTGTTCTTATTTGTCAAGGATTTATTGTATTATTTTCCTCATTATTTCATTTGTAATTCGTGTATGCAATGCGTGTATTTAAGAGAAAGATTTGTGTGATCTCTGTAATTCCAAGTGATTAGCCTAAGGTGAGGCTAAATAAGTCAAAGAAGAGGATCTGGTGATTGTACATCTCTCAAAGTTGTGTTTTGTGTAAAAGTGGATAGTAGAACAACTCTGGTAAGTTGAATCAAGTCCTTAGTAGTGGAGTTGGAAAAGTGCAATAGGCATAAGGCTGAAGCACTATAATCATTTGCATAATCTTCTATCCCTATTCTCTTATTTTTGTTCATTTTATTCATAACATTTTTATTCCATATACTTTCAAGCTAAATCGCTTAAGTAATTAAGGGATTAGTTTTTCTAATTTTTTTTTATTCTAAAAAGTAACCAATTCACATCCTTCCCTCACCCCAATTACTTAATTGGGACCTACACTACAAATTCTAACATGATTTTCATGGCACGTAACATATATGAGATAAATCAACAATTTTTCCTAATCATGAATTCTATGGCATATACGAGATGAATATTGCAACAACAAATCATAAGTTCTATGCACATAGACTCAATCAAAAATAAGTTTTTTATGACACAAGTTTCATAAGTCATAGGCTAACAATAATTTCATGTCATCACTTTCCCTTCTTCTTCTTCAACATGCAACACAACCCTCATGTTCTTCATGATTTCAATCATTAACAAGTTTTTTTCAAGTAATTTCAAGCAAATATTGAGTAAACAACACTTTTTTTTTTCCTAAATCACTCCTATAAACTCAATTTTCTACACATGCAAGCCACATTATTCATCATTAAACCTTAACTAAAAATCTTATTTTTATTAAATATAAAAACAAATCTAACAAAATAATTAGATGAAGATGAAGAATATACCTTAGATTTGTTGTGCAAAAGGTTAGATCTTTAAGGATTTGTGAAGTATAAGTGATTATATAGTGAGAGGATTGAGAGAAAAGTGAAGTTTTTGAGAGAGAATGAAAGTTTAGAATGAAATGGAAAGCAATTACCCATGGTTTTCAAATTCGTACTGGACCAAAGTCAAGGATCACAACCATAGAGTGTGGCCATAGTCCTTTCCTTTTCTACATTATTGCAAACCAAGCATGATCACGGTTAAGGATCATGGGAGTGGTCTTGATGTAGAGCTCTTGTCTAAAAATTTTTCAACTTCTCTTAAAATTATTTACAAGAGGATCAAAGTTGAGTTCATGATCATGGACTTTGGCCATATTCTTTCTCCGATTCTTGAATCTAAGTCTTGTTGATTTTTGACTCTTTTTATAGAAATTGCTTTGAAAAATTCAAAAATAAAGTGAAGTGAAGTAAAAACTTAAATCAAATAACAATTCAATTAGATGACAAATTAATTGATTTACATGTTGCATCAATAAACTCAAATATTATTTCTAGAAAAAAAAAATTGTTCAAAGCAGGAATAAAATTCTACCTAATGTCCCATGGACTCAATACTCAAAATAGATAGGACAAGATAACGAAATAAATGAAACAAATTAACAAATGAAATTAAAACAAATTAAACTTGGGCTAGCTCTCAAGGAGTACTATTGTTTAGCATCATTGGCTTAACGGCTGACTTCTTCCTTTTGTTTGGTTTCAAATCTACTAGTTTAGGATTTTGCTCGATATTTGTAGTCAAACTCCTTTGTGGTCTCTCAATGACAGTTCTAGCCAATTAACCAAGCTAGCTCTCCAAATTCCTTAATAAAGGTTTAAAGTTTTTGAATGCTACTTTAGTGGCTTGAAAATAGGCATTTAAACTCTAAATGAATCTATTAAGCAACTCCATAATATTAGCGGCCCTATTCCAAGGTTATATATTCTATTTCGCTACTATTAATGGCTACCTTAGGATAAATTTGGGTGATTTCTCCAATTTAAATTATATGTGTTGCTAAAAGGATTATTCTGAGTACAGTTAGCAATAAAACTAACATCTTTAATTTTAGCCAAAGATTCATCTTGCACTAAATTCATTAGCTTCATTAGTCCTTCCATTTTCTTGCTCAAGTTCTCAACTTGAGCTATCAATGCAATCATAAAATTTAATTCATGCTTCCTAGACACCTTCACTTTAGATCTAACATTATCCTACTACGAATTGTTTTGTTACCATACGTTCAATCAGCTTTTGGGCCTTATCTAGTGTCTTAGCACATAAAATGCCTTTAACTACATCATCAATCATCGGCGAGTAGGATAATTAAGCCCATTATAGAAAATTTGGATTTGCATCTTCAAAGGTAATCAGTGATGAAGGCATTGCCGAAGCAATTCTTTAAATCTCTCTCATATATCATAAAGGGTCTCATCATCAATTTGAGCAAAAGCAAAAATATTGTTTCTAAATTTCATCATCATTGCAAGTGAAAAATAATTTCCTAGAAACTTGTCAACCAAGTATCCTAAGTAGTAATACAACCTTTAGGAAGGGAGTTAAGTTACTGTTTAGCCTTACCTTATAGGGAGAATGGAAACAATCTGAGTTTTACACATCATCTATGACGCTATTGATCTTGAAAGTGTTGCAAAACTCCTAAAAACTTGAGATACGATTGTTAGGATCCTCATAAGCTAATATGTCAAATTGAACAAATTGTTGAACCATCTGGATCACATTTAGCTAGGTCTAGAAATTTATTGCTTACAACGCAGGTCTTGTAATGCTGGATTCAACTCTGGTTACTGTTGGCTTGGCAAACTCCATCAGTCTTATTGGCTTCATCATTATGTCATTGTTTCAATCTCTTTTTCCTCTTCTAAATCTAATTTTGATTCTTCTTTCAATTGGAGTGTTGAACCTTAATTGATTAGATCCACTACTTCGCAAACTCTTCAGCGAAGATATTATGAAGTCCTTTCAATTTCTAGATTGAATGCCACAAGATTTTTGTTGCTATTCCGAGTCGTAAACTAGAAAAAATTCAGAAATTAGAAACAATTTAATGAAGAAAAATACCAAAATAACTAAAGGAAGGAATTATGAGAAACATGCTAAAATAATTGGAAATCTAAGGTTTTTGCTAAATTCCTAACTGGTTTACTTTATTGGCTCTCCGGTAATGGTGCCGAAAGCGTAATTCATACTGGGCAAGCATAGGTAAGTGTACATAATTAAGCTATAGGATTTGAGTCTGAGTATCAATCCTACGAGAAATCATATATGGGAGTAATATCTAATTAATTAGTAATAGTATCCCTAAATTATTCCAATTACCTAAATTTTACAATAAAAGATATAATTAAATAATTAAAGATAGTAAAGTAAAGATTCAATAACAAAATAATTAAAAATAAGAGAAATATAAAATTAAACAAAAAAAAATAGAAAAATTTGTCTAATTCCTAATCCTGAGACCAATCTACTCAAATTGCTTCTAGAATAAAGTATTGCAGGATCGCATGAAACCCTTGAATCCCATTATCTAGTTCCCCTAATCCAAAAAAAAACAAAACTACTAAACAGTATAGTTAACTAGTTTTGTCTAATTGTACAAGCCAATCAGATTACATGCTCCCACAAACTCTATAATATACTTTAGCAATAATTCAATCACCATTATTAAATTAAAGATGAAATAAACATAATACAATTAGATTACAATATGCAAATATCATAGATTGAATTTCAATATCAATAAAAGTCATAATAAAGTATAGGGTTCAATAACGATTTACTAAAAAAATCAAAATAAAGATAGAACAATAAAAGAAAAGAAGAAATGCAAAAGAACCCTTGTAATTTTTTACTCTATTGACTCTACTTAAATGGGCTCTCCTTAAAAGCTTAGGCCTAAACCTTGATTTATAATAGTTAGACCTAGATTGAAAACCTAACAAAATTAGTATATTCATAAATTATGGTACGTTTATGCCTAAGGTATACGGTTGTGGTGATAGGGCATGATCTTGTATTTAGTCTAAAATCTTCAAAATTCGATGGAAATCAATTATGCAAGGTCTATTGCTAGGGATTATGGCCATGGTTTACAACCATATTCTTCATTGGACTTTGTTTCTCACTCGAAATTCTTTCTCTCTAAATCTTTGATCAATGCTTTTGTTCCAAAATGCTTCAAAACTTGATAAAATCTCTAAAAGCTTCATCAAATGCTTCCAAAGTCTCTGAAAATGAAAATTAAATAAACTAAGGTCTAAATTACTATAGAATCAACTAAATTAATATACAAAATTTCACAAAATGACTGTAGAATATGTATGCTAATTACGTGTTATCAATAGTTCTCGAAGGACCAATCTACGCTATAAAAAGACCTCATCAGAAGCCTGCATTTGCATTGTTGTATGTATTATTGACTCGTCCCACACTACCTGGTATATGAATATCCTATATCGAGGTCCATGGAGTAAGCGTAATCGATGTATAGACAACATAGATCTACGCCTTCCATTACTCGAAACTCCCATAAATGTATCTTTGCATTTATCGCATTTACATACATTTTGTATGTTAATAAATTGTATGATTGTGCTAATTAATGTTTGATAACTTACTTAAATGGTGGTGGTGAGAAACGAACTCATTGAGTCATGGTTCTCTCACTCCTCAACATTTCCTTTTGTAGGTTCACTTAAGTTAAGAATGGGATAAGGTTTGAATGAAGAGTGTAAACCCAAGAAATGTAAAAGAAAGTTATAATTAGGTAGGAAAACATATAGTTGTACAAAACACTCTATGTAGTATTTATATGTTTAAGTTTTGCATCATTAAGTAGTATTCAGTGTACACCTTGTTTGACACTGGAGCGACTCATTCATTCATTTCCCCCAAAGTGGTACAAAGAATAAAACTGCCTGTGACCGTCACTGAATCAAGTTTCAGTGTACGTACTCCTACAGGAAGTGTGGTTACTACAAAGGAAATGGTGAACAAATGCTCATTCAACATATAAGGCCACGAGAGTATGACAAATCTTATCATTCTCGATCTGGGCAAGTACGAAATGATTATGAGTATGAACTGGATGACATCATGCGAAGCTACAGTTGATTGCAAGAAGAAGAAAGTGTACTTTAGGAACTTAAAAGGATCTAAGGTGGAATTTCAAGGAGAATCGACAGTAGTGGGAAAACATGAGCTATGTTCTTTCAAGTTAATGATGGAAATGAGTTGGATGAACTCAATTGACGTTGAATCAGAATGGTTAAGGATAGAAGATATATAAGTAATGAACAAGTTCCCTGATGTGTTAAGAACTATCAGGATCACCACATAAGAGGGAGATTGATTTCACCATTAATTTAATGGTCGAGACCAAACCAATTTCCAAGGCTCCTTACAAGATGGCTCCAATAGAGTTAAAAGAACTAAAGAAGCAACTTCAGGAGTTATTAGACCAAGGGTTCGTTAGACCAAGTGTCTCGCCTTGGGGAGCACCTGTCTTGTTTGTCAAGAAGAAGGATGGTTCTCTTAAACTCTGTATCGACTACAAGGACTATGAAGAACAAGTGTCCCTTACCCCATATCAACGATCTATTCGATCAATTACATGGCATAAGTGTGTTTTCCCATATTGATCTAAGATCAGGTTATCACCAATTGAGAATCAAACCAGAGGATGTACCTAAGACAGCATTTAGGACGAGAAATGGACACTATGAGTTTTTAGTGATGCCATTTAGATTGACTAATGCACCGGCAGTATTCATGGATTTGATTAATAGAGTGTTTAAAGCATATTTGGATAAATGCGTAATTATGTTCATTGATGACATCTTAGTATATTCGTCAACCTTAGAACAACATCAAGAACACTTGAGATTAGTGTTGCAAACCTTAAGAGAACACAAGCTATGTGTCAAGTTATCCAAGTGTGATTTTTGGTTGAGGGAGATATCCTTTTTGGGACATGTTATTTCGAGAGAAAGAATAAAAGTGGACTCAGAAAAGATAAGAGCTATCACTGCTTGGAAAAGACCTGAAAATGTTACAGAAGTTTGAAGTTTTCTTGGTTTGGCTGGATATTATTGGAAATTTGTGAAGGATTTTTCAAAGATTGCTAAACCACTTACTCAAATAACTTAAAAGAATGAGAAATTTATATGGAGTGAGAAAAGAGAAGAAAGTTTCCAAAAGTTGAAGAACCGTTTAATTTCCGTATCGGTTTTGGTCTTACCCAACAATGAGGAACCTTTTTCGGTATATAGTGATGCTTTTAAAAACGGTTTAGGGTGTATGCTGATGCAGAATGGAAAAGTGATTGCTTATGCTTCACAGCAATTGCGACTGCATGAGCAGAATTACCCTACACACGACTTGGAATTAGCAGCTATAGTATTTGCACTAAAATATTTGTTCACTCAAAAGGAGTTGAACATGAGACAACGACGATGGTTAGAGTTGATAAAGGACTATGATCTCAACATTAACTACTACCCTGGGAGAGTGAATGCAATAGTAGATGCTTTGAGCCGAAAGAATCATGCTAAAGTTGCATCTCTACTTACTAAACAAAGAGAATTGATTAGAGAGTTTGAGAGAATGAACTTGGAATTTCTATGGCATGAGACAGATGCCGAGTTGTCAAGTTTAGCCCTTGAGCCAACACTACAAGAAAGAGTCCGAGAAACACAGCAAGAGGATCCTGCTCTACAGCATGTAAGGGAGCAAATGATACTGGGAAGGTATACAGACTTTAGTCAAGATGAGGACGGAATGATTCAAATGAAGGGACGTATGTGCGTACCTGATAATCTTGAGCTAAGAAAAGAGATTTTAAAGGAAGCTTACTATTCCGGATATACTGTACGCCCTGGAGGAACCAAGATGTACCAGGATCTCAAGAAGAATTTTTGGTGGAGTGGGATGAAACAAGATGTAGCAAATTTCGTACTCAAATGTGACACTTATCAAAAAGTCAAGGTTGAGCATCAAAGACGGGGAGGATTGTTGCAACCGTTGTCCGTTCCCGGGTGGAAGTGGGACCAAATCACTATGGACTTCGTATGTGGATTGCCCAGAACAGCAACAAGCCATGATGCTATATGGGTGATAGTGGATCGACTTACAAAGTCAGCACACAATCTACCCGTCAACATGACTTATTCCCTAGAAAAGTTGGCTCGAATATATCTAAAGGAGATAATACATTTGCATTGAGTGCCTGCTGGAATAGTTTCTGATAGAGATCTAAGGTTTGTGTCTAATTTTTGGAGAAGTTTACAAAAAGTGTTGGGGACAAACTTAAAGTTCAGTACGGCTTATCACCCCCAAACAGATGGACAATCTGAGAGAACAGTTCAAACTTTAGAAGACATGCTTTGAGCCAGTGTTGTAAACCCCTAAAAGTTTCGATCTAGTTTTTGAAATAGACTCAACTATATTAGACAATTTAGGAGTCGACAAGGCTAATTAAAGTGAAAACCCGAAAAGAATTAATCAATCGTATAAAGAACTTTTCTACCCTAAATGTTTCTAAAAGCTAAAGATTTCATTCGAAAGTGATAAAAACCTTAAAAATGATTACATTAAGGACATATGTGCACTAATCCAACATGATATACCTTAAAACCCTAATTGATAATATAATGCTTATATTTTGCCAAATCATTAGTAAAAGGTTAGAGATAACCCTCATTCATGCTTATCTGATTCGAATTCTCAAGTAATCCATTAGGAACTAAGGTAATGAGTCATAGATTATATTTATCCCTTAAGTATATGATTAAGATAGTCTTACTTAGGGTCAGGGTTATAGTTGAAGATTAGGTTACATATAGTGAACTTTAATACTCAAATTAGTACTTTTTGCACTTGTTATCCAAAGTAGTTTATCAAATGAGATATGTAGACTATAAAGACCTAAAGTAAGATCTCATCAACCATATTTACAAATCAATTCATCATATACCTCATTTCTTCTCATTTCCTTTATTTTTCCCCTAATTTCCCTTAATTACTACATTATGTGCACAAAATTGCACATACTTAAGGAATGTTGACTAAGATAATGCATGTTGACCAAAGTCCAAAAGTTGACCAAGTCAACACATGTTGACTAAAGTCAACATTTTGAAAAGTCAACAAAAGACTAAGAGATAAAGAAAATATCTCTTCCTTAATGATGGCTTTCTTTTCTTTTCCTTTTGATTTTTCTTTTTCTCTTTCTCACAATTGTTGCCGTCCACATCCTCCCTTCTAAACCCCACCACTTGTTGTCTTCCATTATGAAAATCAAACAAAAGAAACAAACCAAAACCCCCCTTTCCATGCCGTGAACTCCCCCTTCTTCTTTCACTTTCATTACTTTACTTTTGTCTCCATAACTTCAATACAATTAAAGGTATGTCTTTAAGTTGTTTTGTGTTACTTTATATTATTCATTAGTTAGTTAATTAGGTAGATTAGATAAGTAGTTATGTGATTAGTGTTGTCTTGAAGAAGAGGAAACAAAGTATCCATCTTTAAGTGTAGAAATTAGAACTTTTGAAGAAGAAGAAAGGGAGACATGAATATATGCTTATAAGTATGTATACATAAGGAAATACCAAAAGAGTATAAGTATGTGAACCTTTGTACATGAGTATTTATCATGTACATAACCTAACTTAAGATCATATCTAACTATACATACCTATACTACACTAAATATATACATAAAAACACAAAAACATGGAATTAGGAAGCTTTTCTTAAGGAAAAGCTTAGGCATACGAATTTTAGTATAAAAATACGTATCCAACCGTATAGGTATATGAGTATGTATACACGTATAAATACGGTATAAGTCTAAGTATAGGTATAAGTATATGTATGTATAAGGTATATGTACATAAGTATAAGAGAAAGGGGTAAATGCACATAATACATATACATATGACATAAGCATGAGGAAAGGCTTATGTAATCATATGATGAGGTAAGTGATAACATAAGCACATGATGACAAAAGCCATGACATAAGCAAGTGATGACATAAGCAATGACATAAGCAAAAGATGATGTAAGCGATGACATAAGCATAGGTTTAGAAAATAAGAAAAATAGGAAAGTGTAGGTAATTAGGTACTTAAATTAGTAAATCCTAATACACCTTCTAAATTAGATTATATCTAATTCAGTACATGAATTAGTAATAGCAAAGTAAAATCCTTTAATTATAAGAATTTAAGGAATAAAAGATATAAATATAAGTAATAAGAGTACTTAAGTGTTCATAACTAAAAATTTCTATAAATTTAGTTCATAACGTAAAATAGAGGTCTTAACATCCAAAACAGATATTACCGTGTAAATATATGTTCGAAAATGATGAAAAACAATGATAAATTCATAAATATAAAAAATAAAACGAAAAAGTTACATACGATTGAAATTAAAGTCTTACCGAGTAAAAGTTGATAGTAATTAAAGTAGAACTAGGTAATTAGATGTTTAGAATTAGTAGTTAATTCAAACACTTACTAGCGTTGTTATCACATAATGATCAGGTGACCCTGAAGTGAGCGAGGACCTCCCAATCGATTACTACGACTAGGGCAAATCACTATGGCCGAGTAAGTATTTACCCTATGATTCCATGCTTGATTGTGATTATAGATAGTGGACTTAAATATTATTGTTAATTGACTACTGTGTGGGGTTCGGGAAATGCTTGTGTATGTAATTGTATGTTGAGTTATGAAATTACCTTAAATACAGAAAATGCCTTGTTTATTGCATGGTAGTATAGAAAATGATTGTGTGTATTATTGAATGGTCACGGCATAATTTGAACTAAATTATACTCGGCTTATAAAAAGAAACTAGGACATGCATTAACATGCATAGCATGGATACTATTTCGGCAGTCACATTACACGGAGGTAAAGAGAGGCCATTCGGGGGTTGATATTATTGATTTATTTGGTTCTGTACGGTGCACTCGTACAAAATGATCTTACCCTGGCCCGCGGGAACACTAGGCATTGGAGGCGCCAACCGCTTGGTTAAGGGTCGAGTCTAGAGGCCTCCGTTTAGGGGTGAGTGTGGACTGCGGGGGCCCACACACAATTATACTAGAACTTGGGTTTTTCTGAAAATAAAAGAATTATTTGATATAAGTATGGAACATGGAGTTCCGTAGTAAAGTAAGTTCTAATATAATACCTGGATCTGATTGGTGCCGTGTAAACTCCAACCCTGACTTCGGAGGGTGTTAAATCTGAGTTACGTATATGAACTAGTTAAGTATGCATATTGTTTGGCATTCTGTTTGATCATTCATTCATTTGCGTGACTATAATGTACTTATAACTTGCTTGTGGTGTGGCTGAGGGTTTTGCTCACTAAGCTTAGGCTTACACCCCTTTAGACTTTTGTTGCAGGATAGCCTATTCGTAGAGACAAGACGAGGGATGCCACAGGTTAGCCTGGGGACTTGGGTAAGAGCGAGGTGTCCTGTGTAATGAGAGAGAATAGTTTATGTAGACTCTTACTCATGTACTTTTGTTTATCTTATTATTATAAACTTAGACACACTTAAACACTATTATGTTTGTATGATGATATCATGTGAATCTAGATGTTCTTTGGAAACTAGTGGCTGTAGAGCCTTGTATATTGTGTGAAGAGTTCTTGATTGGAAGGGTAACCAATCAGGGGTTCTTCGTACAGTATACGGCGTCTGCCATGACTAGGCCGTCCTCAGTTCGTGACATGTGTTATGGAGTTTAAAAGAAATTGGGATTCTCACTTACCACTAGTGGAGTTTGCATATAATAATAGTTACCATTCATCTATCTAGATGCTTCCATATGAAGCTTTGTATGGGAGGAGATGCCGATCCCCATTATTCTGGGATGATGTGGAAAAGGTAACCTTAGGACCAGATTTGGTGCAAGAGGCAACTGAAAAGGTGGCTATCATTAAAAAGCGAATGAAAGAAGCCCAAGATAGACAAAAGAGTTGGGCAGACTTAAAGAGAAGGGAATTGGAGTTTGGTATAGGAGATCATGTGTTCTAGAAGGTAAGTCCGATTAAGAGCATTCATCGAGTGACAACTCAAGAGAAATTAAGCCCCAAGTACATTGGACCCTTTGAGATCCTTGAGCGAGTAGGAAACCTCGCGTACTGCTTAGCATTACCGCCAAACTTAGCTAGAATACATAATGTGTTTCACGTGTCAGTACTGAGGAGATATGTACCTGACCCTGATAATGTAATTAAACTGGAGCCAATACAACTTAAAGGAAATTTGACTTATGAAGAACGCCCAGTTCAGATCATTGAAAGTTAAGGAACAAGGAAATAAGATATGTCAAACTACTTTGGAGAAACCATGAAAAGGAAGAGGCCACCTGGGAAGCTAAGGAAGAAGTAAAGCGAAAGTACCCCTAATTGTTTGAAGTCCCAGGTATGTCTTTAAGTTTTGAGGACAAAACTTATTTTAAGGGGGGGAGGATGTAAACCCTACTTTTAGTAGGCCTAAGACTTGATTAAGAGTACTTTCCGAACGTTCCCAAAGATCAACTAAACCAAAAACTTAAGCTTATATTTAGAAACGAATTAAATTTTTCCAATTCAAAAGCCAATTGTCAATAAAACTTAAGCTTGAAGAACTGCAAGCTCTAAAGTCACTTAAAACCCTAAACCTTAAAACCATTAAGGAATTTTAACCCTAAGTAATTAATCGATAATTTAATTTAAAAAATTTTATTCCACTTTAGAAAATTTCACAATTTTATAAAAATCAAATCATAAATCACAAAACAATGCGAGATGAAAACCTAAAACAATTTTCTATAAGACCATGCCCTTATCTTCATGCCTAAGCTTTACACTTCAATAAGTAGATCAACCAATCAATTTAGATAACTTATCAATTGAGAGTTGGAATCATTTATCAATTGATAACTTATCAAAATTTAGTGATAAGACATTTTCCTTATCACCCCTTCACTTATACTACATATGGACAATTTTTCACAAGATTTCATATGCTTAACTTCATTAAATGAGACAAGACCACTCCATGGCCCAAAAAAGACTTTAAATAGCAGATCTAAACAAGGAAGAAAGGGGGCCAATGCACTTGTCTTTGAACCATCAATCACTTTCTCTTACACATCACTATTCACCTCTTAATGCTTACATCATCAATAGTTGCAATTGTTGACTTTTGTGTAAGCTACAAGACAACACTTTCAAGACATTTTAACCATACATTTTATCTCAAATCCAACCGGCCACTTTCTCCACTTTTTTCTCTCACTTTCATATCTTCTTTCTCTCATTTGAAACAAACGTAAAAGGGAGAAACCACCTTACCCCATAAAATAAACTTTTCTTCCATTTTTCAAACTTCACTCACTGCAACTTCTCCTCTTGTTCTTATGTCATTTTATTTCACCATCTAAGATCTTTTAAAACCATTAGAACATTCCACAAATCCCATTCCAAAAGATCAACAACTCGGGTTTCTAAAAGGTAGCAAAAAGGAGGAAGCAAAGTTAAGAGCTTAAGTGGAACCTTAGTGCACATCCATCATACTTTACTTTAAGGACGAGTAAGTGTTTCTTGTGATTTGTGGGTTAGTGTTTATGTTAGGGGACTTTGATTTCTTGAAGATATAAGTAAGGTTTAAGTTGTTATAACACCAAAAACCGTTTTAAGAAACAAACCATGAAACCCTTACATGAAGTTAGAGCATGAGCATGTAAAGTTGGTACTTTGTAAAGACACTTGTTTAACACTTTGAATGGAAGATTTTAAGTTAAGAAAGTCTTGAAACAAAAACTTGAATGGAGGATGAGCATGCTGGACGTGAAAGTTCCATAGTCATTTGGATGTTGATTTTGTTTCCATTAAGTTAAACATACTCAAATCTAGACTTAAGTTAAGGAAAAATCCATCATATGAAGTTTTATGAAGAAACCAACATTGTATGACATGAGCTATGATATAGAGGTTGTATTAAGTATAAGATCTTCTATTTCTTTATGTGGAGCATGAGTTAAAGAATCATCTTATGAAAGAAGACTTAAGTTAAAATTTGAATACAAGTAGCTTAAGTGCATAATCTAACACCTAAACTTAAGGAAAATTTACTTAGTTTCTTAAGTTTATTTCAATCCCTTATAAATATAATTTCAATGACCAGGGGATACCATGTACGGAGATGACTTGCCTCCGAATTACTTTGATTGACCTACATGGTAGAGTGAGTAAATCCCCAATGACTCTTTACTTAATTGTGCTTGTAGAATAGATGCACCTAAACTTATATATATAAATTTGGATGCTTGTGAGATATGGAAGATGCATGTGTATGGATTTATGGAAGAATGTGATGACTTGTTAATTATATATATAATAATGGGAATTGTTTATGTTAATATATACATGTGAATTGTATGGAATGAAACTGTTTGATCACCCTAAAAATCAAGTTAATCACTTATACGATTAAGAAATCAAAATGAATCATGCATTCCCCATATTGCATACGGATAACACCGACTGCCGCTTTACACAGAAGATGGGAAGCGACTCACAGGAATACGAGTTTCCTGCAGGATCGGGTGCTAACTATGTCATCATATATATTGAGTCCTTATCCTAAGCTGATGGGCTTACTAGGCATTGGGAGATGCCAACCGTCGGCGAAGGGCCGAGTCTTGTGGCTTCTGCTTAGGGTGTGTGTTTGTGGATTGCAGAGGCTACCATATAGCTAGACTTGAGATTTTAAAAATATGATTTGATTTCGGTAAAGGAAGTATACATATATATATATATATATAAAGAGAGAAAGAGAGAGAGAGAGAGGGAGAGAGAGAGTTTTGTTTTGGCATGAGCACGATAGTGTAAATGAAATAAAACCCAAGGTCTAGAACTTAGATTTTGGTTTGGGTCGGTTAATTATCTCTAAACCCCGACTTCAGGGGGTGTAATTCTAAGTCGTATACAGTTCTTAGGTCACTACATGCGTTGTTTGGTATACTGATTGTTCATGCATTCATATGATTGCGCATCTAATAAATTTCTGTCATGTAGTACTGACAAGAGTATTTATCTCATTAAGCTTAAGCTCATACCCCTATAGATTTTTGTTAATGCAAGAAAACCTCTTCACTAATCCGAGCCGAGGCATGCCCGTGGTAAGTCTCGTGTAGGGACGGGTTAGAGCGATCAAAGAGCGAAGAGGATATTTTGTAATAGATTTATAGACGTTCAGATACTTCTATGTTTTTGCTCATAACACAGATTTAATGCAGTTCCGTTATGAACTGCATTTGTTTGTAGTATTTTTTTGTGTAGGTCTCACAAACCCACACAATTAGCTAAATTATAACATATAAGTAATTTTAGTTAAATTGCTCTATATTACTTATCTATGGGCCTAGTGGTAACGTAGAGTGGAAGGAGCCTTGTGTGTCATATGAAAGGCTTATGATCAATAAGGAGGTTGATAATAGACCTTTATACGGTACACGGCGACCTACTACGACAATGATACTGTTGGGTCGTGATAGAATTAGTGGACTTTGGTTTATCAACTCCAATGCCTCTTGCTCTCTCCTACATAGAAAATGAGCAATCCTCTCAATTTTAGGATCAAATTTAATAAGATATGTTCCACTTTTCCTTGTCATATACTAAAATAATTCAAAAGTTAGAGATAACAAATAAAGAAAAATACCAAAAATAGAAGGATGCAATAAATCAAAACTATGTTAGAATAATTAGTATCAAGGATTTTTCCTACTATTCTAATTAGTTTTACTCTGTTATCTCCTCGGCAATAGCGCAAGAAACTTGGCTTCCACCCAGGCACAGATGCCCCGGCTGCTCAATTCGATTCTTGTATACAGAATGTGCTCTTGTAACAGCGTACTCGTCGGTAGGTTCACTGGTCACTTACGATATTCGATCAGTCCAGGATTTTACCGTATCTTTTACGTACCCTTTCCTCGGTTAATTCAATCTTTATTACTCGCAAACGTGATAGAAAGTAAGCTAGAGTGAGTGCTTCCCGGGGGGGAGCACGAACGAGTAAGCTCTTAATCCTCACTAGTGGTATGAGCCCTCAAGGTCGATCCCTCCCGTACTCTCAGAAAGGGAGGGGGGGATCGACCATTTAGGGTAAAATACAACTAGTGAGCTAAAGAGAGTGAAGTGCTACCAACCTCAAATAAGTGCACCTAGTCAAGTTATAGAATAACACGGATTTGAGTTTGATTTATCGATCCGATATGGAACCATAAAATTGAAGAAACCCTTTACTACTAATAATTTTCCCTAAAATTACCAATTTTATTTAACTTATCAAATTAATTTAATAATTACATTCAAATAAATGAAAGGAAACAAGATAAGAATAATAAGACAAAGAAACAATAAATAAACAAATAGGAAAACAAACAAGCAAAATTAATCAAATTATGGAAAACATAATCTTTAGTAAATCTTTCATTTACTACCTAATTCTATGTAACTTTCAATATCAATTGCACATTTTGACCATAGAGATTACTAGTGTGAATTAACCAAACTTATGTCCCCTAATTAATTCCTAGCGCTGAGTATACTCTATCGAAATCATTTCTACAATAAAATATCTCAAGATTACAATAAGATTTTGAATCCCTCTATTAAGTTGCCCTAATTCGAAGAAATCAAATAACTAATCATTTAGTCTATTCGATTGCTTCTAATTGCGTCAATCCATCAACTACAAAATCTCATTAACTTTATAGTAAGCTCGCACAATAATCCAATAGCCAACTATTTTGAATTAAAGATAATAAAAAATGCAATTAGATAAGAAACTACAATATCATTAATTGAACATAGAAGTAAGCATTACATTAAAACCAGGGTTCAATAAACAATTCACTAAGAATAATAAATTATGACATAAAATTAAAAGAAAACAAAGTTAGAGACATGAGAAACCCTTCGTAACTTTACTTTACACAAATTTCCTCAACAAGCTCTCTATAAACACTAAGCCTAAGTATCTATTTATAAAACTTGAAGCCAGGGTTACAAAGGAGCCTTCCAAAAATGAAATATTTCTAACTCGTAGCATGTACATGCCTTAGGAACATGGCAATGATCTCTAAGCTTGTTCTTTCTCTTTACTTACAACTTTTATTTTTCAATGAAATTCTTAGACAAAGGTACATTGCCAAGATACATGGCCATGGTCTTGCATGTGCTCCGCTCTTAACACTATCTCTTACCTAAACTTTACATGGTTAAATAGCTTGGTCAATGCACTTCTTCATTAAAGGTCCAAAACTTCATAAAATCACCCAAACACTTATCAAAAGCTTCTTAACCACCTACAAATAAAATAATAACTAACTAAGCTCCAAGTTGTCAATAACTAACACAAATAATAGACAAAATTATACAAAACTCACTAAAATAGATAATTATATGAGTGTTATTAATGAACTCCCCTAGACACCAAATTGTTAGTCCCATTCAAAACATTACCCAAATTGGCTACCACTTGGATGCCCTAACTATAGCCCACACCTCTCATATAGGCTACCAATTCAGTATCACATCAAGGTCGATCTTTATTCAAGTGCCCAATGCTAAAACTCAAGCGCACTTAGCCTAACATCTATGCCTTTAGGGCATACTCAAGTAGTTGAAAGGAGCCTTAGAACTCTTTAAAGCCAACCAACCTCCATATCACAACAACCCACCCTTGTCGATCAAAGCATAATACATCAATGAGCCTCACTTATACCTTTCAAAGCCCAATTATGATTCACCTGTCCCTGCCGACTTGTCAACAATAAGAGTAAGGGGAATAAGTGTTAGTAGCACATTTTTACCTTTAGCTTGCCAAAGATGAGCTTGACCCATAGCCTATCTATCATGGGGATAAGTAAGAGAAGGTAACGAATGGATAAGGTAAGGAGATTATATTTATGATTTTCCCCCTTAAATCTAAAATACGAGAGACCACTAAGGTATTACTTACCAAATCAATCCATAACAAACCACCCCCCTCTCCCCCTCTTATAAATACATCTAAACACCTTCTAAGTAAGGCGACCTACAATCTAACCACTATCTCTCTACTATTATTTGTAGGTTTCTTATTCTTGACCAACTAATTGACTTGAGCATCCGAGTACATACGCTGAAGTCACTTCTAGTGTTCCCCGATAGCTTACATTTGCAACTTATGCAAGTTTAAGCAAGTAATACCAAGCCAAATACAAGCCCAATCCCCTTCAAAAATTCATCATCAATATAGGGAAGTTATAACAAAAGAAAAAATAAATGACTTAAATAAATACATTACATTCATAAAAACAAGAGAATCGAAACACCCAAGAATTTTCCCATTTAAGTAAAGTACTAAACATTTTATGAGACTTATGCCAAATTGCAAGTCTTAATTATCAAAACCAATGAATCCATGCAAATATACATTCAAATACCTTCACAACTAATACTAACTTGTAAAAAAATCTAACTTAAAATGAGGAAGATATGACCAAATTACAGAAAGGTAAACTAAGGAAATTAGCAAAATCAAACAAGTTTTAGGTTAATTAGACATTTATGTCTTTAAACCTATTTGATTTTATTACTTCTCTTAAGGTAGCCTTGAGGATATCTTTGAACCTTGTGAAGACTATTTTAACTTTTAGCAACTACGATAAAGTATATACAACAATTATCACTTACTTATGCTCGTAGTTAGGTACACTTTGAATAAATTATTTCATGGTACTTATATGTACTTGATATATTATGTGTGGATATATGTGTAGGATTTAGGATATATATGTGCTTGATATATTATGCTTTACTTAAGCAAACATTCTAAGATATTTAAAATGAAATTCACTTTTGCTTTGTAGTTAGTAGTTATGTTTTGAGTGTTTGTTGATATGATCAATCATCTTGAAAAGTATTCAATGAATATCATAACTTTAATTAAAACGAAACATGTACAACATGATTGTATATTCTTAAAATGGCTATCATTGTTATACAAAGATAAAATAAATAACATGAATATGGTCTTACTCTATCATCTATAAACTACATGATTTGAGGATTATCATGCTTTCCATAAAGTACGAGTTACATTCTATTATTTAAGGCTTACATCCATTTTAAAGATATAGTAACTAAGGAGAACATTCCATTTTATTCTCCTAGGGCATGAGCAGTAGAGAGATCCTTCTCCTGTGGTATCATGTTTTATGGCTAAGAGCATTACTCTTGTGACTTTTTATTATTGGGTAGCCAACTATTTCATGTTAAGTGAACATTATTGGACAACCCGAACATTGATGGTACTATTAAATCCTTAACCCAAGGTCATAGGGAGCTTATATACTAGGCTTCAAGCTAGTATATCAAAATACCACGTATCGTGCTACATTTCATATCTTTGATTCATGCATTATGTATGATTTATAACTTACTTACTCTACTTAAAAGGTGATATAAGAGGAAATCTCACTAAGCCAAATGTAGCTTACACCTCAACAATTTCTTCTATAGGCCATTTAGAGTGGAGACTGAGCTAGGATGATAACATAAAGCATTTCTCAAATCTTAATGGAGTAGATTTAGGAATAGGATTTGTAGAGCTTATCCTAAATTATGAGATGAAATTTTTAAAACTTGTATATTCTTATAAATCAAATTTTCTATATTTCTTAAAACTATATTTTAAACTTAGGACTTTCAAAAATTTGACTAAATAGGCTTATTATTTGGTAAGTGATACTAATCCCTTACAGGTATGACAAACTATGGCTTTTGTAGATAGTTTTATAATCAACCAACTATATATATTATATTTAAATGCGATGAGTGGTTATTCAATTAGAATCTTACAACCTCTAACTTACAAAACAATTTTTATATTGTGAATGTACATATGATATGATGGCTTTAGGATGGTTCTATGAAGCCTCCTTCTAGAGAATGACATCTTACACCCCTCTTTAATAAACAGGTCAAAAGTGTAAATGTTTACTAATACCATATTGATTTAAGCAACAATGAGTGAAACTCATACCCTTACTTTATATTTGTGATGGCTAAGAAGTTACAACAACATGTAGTTGCCTCGCACTTGTTGTAATTTAGATTAATTTATTAATGCACTTCGTGATGTATAATGAGTTGAATTGAGAGGATCAACTATGAGTTTATAAGCCATTCTTAACTCCATGAGTGAGTGTCTAACCTTAAATTAAACAATTTGTTTACTTTACTAAATGGAACAAGACTATACTATAATAGCAATTACAAAGGAATGGAACAGACTTATAATGAGATTATCATTTTTTCATTTTACTATTAATGAGATTTTTTTGAGAAAAAAATCAACTCCAACATTGAATTGCTATTCATAGACTTAAGTAATGAATGACTATTCACTATTTTGTAATGGAGATTCTTATAGAATTGTTACCATCGCTTAAAATGAAACTAAATGTTGTTATAACCCTTTCAGAAGAAATAAAACTATAATGAAATTATTATTATAGTGAAGTGAACGAGTGAAGAATGGTTACTAGATGTTCAATTATTGGCGATACTAGGCACAAGTTAGGTGCATTTCATTAGGGTATATTTGATAGGTGACACATAATGCTCTACAACTATGAGATATTGTATGGTTAAACTTAGATTGTTAGTAGAAGGGTCGAGCTAAGAAGCACATTCATTGAGTGTTAAGGTTCAATAAAAGTTGATGATTTTAATTTAACTTAAAGATGATATTGGTGAATTATAGTTAAACCTATGTTAAAAAAAAAAAAGAGTATAAAATCACTTAAATAGAAAAGTAGTCTAACATTCAAGATAGATGCTTTTTCCTAATACTTAGAAATATGTCTTATCCATATTTGATCCTAACTATTTGAAAATTTAATGTACTACGAGAAGAGAATGATTCCACTTTACAATGAAAGTATGTCAAATGTATATATTTGTTGGACTTACCTAGGAAGGCCTAACCTAATTGGTAATGAAAAAATTTGAATACTCAAAAGAACCCGAACACAACCTCAACTACATACATAAATAAAAAAGGGTCTCTCTCTCTCTCTCGTCTTCTTATGTCATGAAAACAAAAGTTTTTTTCTTTTTTTCAATTACTTTCTATCAAAATGCAATTTTACAATTTTAATCTATTTCTTCTACCAAAGATCTTTTGAATGTTAGTTCCAATAAAAGTTTTATGTGTTTCTATGCAAGGTACTATTGAAGATGGTTAAGGAAGATAATGTTCTCTAAAGTTCGAGACTCAAAGCAACTTCAAGAAGCTAATGGCTTTAGGTAAAGGGATGATAATCCGTCATATCTATGCTTTCTCTTTTTAGATGTTGTTTACAATTTTGTTATTTTGTTCATTCTTGTCATGCCCTAGGTGCTTGTAGACACTCAATTTTTGCTCCTTAGTAGTTCTAATTTTTTTTAGTAAGGTCTTAATTTAAAATAAAAAATAAAAATAAATAAAAACTGCTAAAAATATAAAAAAAATGGAAAAAAAAAAAGAAAAATCATAAATATGTTTAGAAAGTAAATTTTTAGAAGAAAAAACGATTTATGGTCAATTAATTTCAGCTCGGTTCAAATAGCTTTAAAGAGTCACATAGTTTAAGTACCATTTAATTGTGCTAAATGTTAAGGCATAGGCTAATGGCCTAATGGATAATCATTTAAGCATGAGCATTTATTTAGCTTAAGGTCATGGGTTTGAATCTTTTTAGACATATATGCGTCTTTTATTTTACGAAAATTGGTTGAGTGTATGGGATTTAAATCTAATCTTAAATCTTATCAATTTTTTTAATCAAACACGATAAAGATTTGAAATGTTCAAATCTAATTTGATTTTTATCAAATTGGATTTGAATAGATATAAAAGGTTCAAATCTAATTTGATTTTTATCAAATTGGATATGAATTGATTTAAAAGATTTATTTTCAAGCTTTATATATTAATCGTGTGGCTTAAAATAAAACAATTACACACTCGCCAGAACAAATAAAAAAATTCCACTACACATCTCACTGAACTAGTCTTCATCCATCATCCACTTATGGCAGCCATAGCTGCCAACGCATACACAGCACAATCTACTTCTGTGTCTACAGTAGCAGTAACATTCTGATCAACCAAGCCTGACGCCCCATCCGCAAGCAGCCGCTAAGCCACACATACATCATCTTCGCCGCTCATCCACTCCAACACTTTATCGCTCCATAAACACGAAACAAATCCAAATCCAAAGCTTAATGACTACGCACTTGCCAACCAAAGTCCAAAGCTTAATGACCATGAACTAGCCAACCCAATGATTCTCTATTTCTCGCATAGCATACACCACTCATGCCTAATTGTCCATGCTGCTGTCACTCACCACCACTTCGCTGCTATCACAAACCTACACAGTTAGAGTATGTGTACTTCACTTCACTGATTTGCATTCTGCACAACTACAGCACTCGACTAATAGCACGATGAACAACTATTAGCAGAATCTAACAACGCATGGTCAGCTCTTTGTCTAATGCCAGTAGCCCTACAACGCCAATCAGCAATAATCAAAACAAGCACTACTCCTTCACCATACATCGAACAATAAGTCAAGTTCGATCTTCTTCAATTATTTATTTATTTATTTATTTATTTATTTATTTATTATTATTATTATTATTAGATCCTTCATTATTTATGGTGATAACATAATATATAAGTAGGTATGTATATATTAGCTTAGGAGATTCTTTTAGTATTATTTTTTTTATTATATAGATTAAGTATAGTATATTTTAATTATTTATGTAGACAACTGTTTAATAGTAACAATTATTAGCTTAGGAACTTTTAGGACTAGTTTTTTTTTAATAGAAATCCTCACATAGAAAATTATTCTTTTCTTTAGAAATAAAAATTGATAAATTTTTCTTTTTAAAAAAAAAAGATCACGTTATTTTAAAGAGTCTTTTAATCACTCAAGAGTTAAAACTCCCTTTAAATTTTATTTAAATAAACTAAATCAATAACAACATAAACCCAGTCAGTTTTTTCAAAAATAAAAATAAATCAATACACTAAAGTTTTCGAAAAGAACTACGGTCGTCTGATATCTACTAGTGAGTACGTAAGCACTTTCAGGGTGACGATAAAATCAGTAAAAACCTTAGGTTTTTTTCATTTAGTTTATTTTATTTTATTTTTTTAGTTTCCTAAAAAATAAAAAAAAGGATAATTTTTTATGAATAAACCTAATTTCGGAAAGTAGATAATGATACCCATTAGAGTTTAATAGGTTAGCCCCTAAATTCAAAATCCTTTAGTTTTTATTAGATTGAAATCAAAGACCGGTAGCCAAACCGTGGTCAATCCACCAAATTGATTACGATTTATGTTTTTTCCCGACTTCAATAAGTTAGCGACTCCAAAAGTTTTTAATTAAAAAAACCGGAATTTCTCGATTTTTCTAGTCGAAGATTAATATTAAATAGGTTAGGGTTTAGTATTAATCAAAAAGTTTGAAATGAAATGAAATAAAAAGAAAATCGAAAATTCAGGCTCAACAATTTGGCAACTTTACTAGCGATGCCATCAAGAGGGCATGATCAAGTTCTCAACATCTTTTAAGGGTTAGCCAACTCAAGGAGCTTTTTGCACGCCTTGGTTAGTCAGCCCATAAGGGGCCAGACCAAGTTTTCAAATCTTTAAGGTTTTAGTCAGCTCAAGGAATACTTTGTCTGCCTTGGTTAGTCAACCCGTAAGGGGCATAACTAAGTAATCAATATCTTTTAAAGTCTTAGCCAGCTTAAGGAATGCTTCGCTCGCCTTGGTTAGTTAGCCTATAAGAGGCATGACCAAGTTTTCAAATCTTTAAGGTCTTAGTCAGCTTAAAGAGCGCTTTAACCACCTTAGTTGGTTGACCAATAGGGGACACGACCAAGTAATCAATATCTCTTTAAGGTCTTAGCCAGCTCAAGGAGCACTTCGGCCACCTTAGTTAGTCAGTTCATAAGAGGCATAACCAAGTTCTCAATATCTTTTAGGGTCTTAGTCAACTTAAGGAGTGCTTTGCCTACTTTGGTTAGTCATCCCATAGGAAGCATGACCAAGTTTTTTATATCTTTTAGGGTTCTAACCAGCTCAAAGAGTACTTCGTCCGCCTTGGTTAGTCATCCCATAGGAAGCATGACCAAGTTCTCAATATCTTTTAGGGTCTTAGCCAGCTCAAGAAGTGCTTTACCTACCTTGATTAGTCAACCCATAGGGGGTATAACTAAGTTCTCAATATCTCCTTAAGGTCTTAGCCAACTCAAGGAATGCTTCGCCCATCTTAGTTAGTTAGCCCATAGGGGGCATAACTGAGTTCTCAACATCTTTTAGGGTCTTAACCAACTCAAGGAGCGCTTCACCCACCTTAGTTAGTCAGCCCATTAGAGGAATGACCAAGTTCTCAATATCTCTTTGAAGGTCTTAGCCAGCTTAATAAGCGCTTTCACTCGCCTTGGTTAGTTAACCCATAGGGCGCATGACTAAGTTCTCAACACCTTGTAGGGTCTTAGCCAACTCAAGAAGCACTTCAACCACCTTTAAGTTTCAATCATCCCATAGAGGGCACGACCAAGTTTTAATCATCTTTTAAGGTCTTAACCAACTTAAGGAGCACTTCACCTACCTTGGTTAATCAGCCTATAGGGGGTACAACCAAATTCTCAATATTTATTTAGGGTCTTAACCAACTTAAAAAGCGTTTCGTCCGCCTTGGTTAGTCAACCCATAGAGAGTATGACCAAGTTCTTGGTATCTTTTAGGGTCTTAACCAACTTAAGGAGCGCTTCGCTTACCTTAGTTAATCAACCGATAAGGGGTACGACCAAGTTCTTGGTATCTTTTAGGGTCTTAGCTAACTCAAGGAGCGCTTCGCCCACCTTAGTTAGTCAGCCCATAGAGGACATGACTAAGTTCTCAATATTCTCTTTAAGGTTCTTAGTAGCCCACAGGGGCGCTACCTTCACCTCTATTCATTTTAAGCTTATCATCACCAAATCCCCAACAGACCATTCCTAAGATAGTTAAAAGTCATCTCGAGGTAAGAGTGGTGTCTCTTTTGTCTTTATAGCAAAGTTTTACTCCAACTTCATCACAAAGAGGAGAAGCTGTAGACACCCAATTTTTGTTTCCCTAATAGTTCTAATTTTCGTTTTTTTAATAGGGTCCTAATTCGAAATAAAAAATAATAATAATAAATAAAAATACAAAAAAAAGTGATAAATTACAAAAAAATGGAAAAAAAAAAAGAAAAAATCATGAATATTTTTTAAGAAAGTAGATTTTTAGAAGAAAAAAATGATTTAGGGTTAATTGATTTCAGCTCAATTTAAATAGCTTTAAAGAGTCACATAGCTTTAAAGAGTCACATAGCTTTAAAGAGTCACATAGCTTAAGTACAATTTAATTATGCTAAATATTAAGGCATGAGCTAACGGCCTAACAGATAAACATTTGAGTATGGGAATTTGGTTAACTTGAGATCATAGGTTTAAATTTTACTAGGCACATATGCGTCTCTTATTTTATTTTTCTTTCTTCCATTTTACAAAAATCGGTTAAGTATACGAGATTCAAATCTAATTTGATTTTTATCAAATCGAATTTGAATCGATATAAAAGATTCAAATCTGATTTGATTTTTATCAAATCAGATATAAATCAATTTAAAAGATTTGTTTCTAAGCTTTATATATTAATCACATAACTTAAAATAAGACAATTACACACTCATTAAAACAAATAAAAAAATTCCACTATGCATCTCGCTAAAATAGACTTCATCCACCATCTACTTATGGCAGCCATAGCTGTAAACATATGCACATCATAGTCCACTTTTATGTCTACAGCAACAGTAACATGTTGATTAACCAAGCTTGTCGCCCCATTTGCAAGCTACTGTTAAGCTACATGTAGATTGCACAACTGTAGCACTCGACAAATAGTACGATGAACAACGGTCAGCAGCATCCAACAATGCCAATCAATAGTAATCAAAACAAGCACTGCTCCTTCACCGCGCATCGAACAACAAGTTAGGTTCGATCTTCTTCAATTATTTATTTATTCATTATTATTGTTATTATTATTATTATTATTTTATTAGATCCTTAGTTATTTATGGTGATAACATAATATATAAATAGGTATGTATATATTAGCTTAGGAGATTCTTTTAATATTAGTTTTTTTTATTATATAGATTAAGTGTAGTATATTTTAATTATTTATGTTGATAGTTGTTTAATAGTAATAATTATTAGCTTAAGAACTTTTAGCATTAGGTTTTTTTTTTTAAGAAATCCTCACATAGAAAATTATTTTTTTAGAAATAAAAATTAATAAAAAAAACCTTAAAAAAAAAGATCATGATGTTTTAGAGAGTTTTTTAATCACTCAAGAGTTAGGAACCCTTTTAGAATTTTATTTGAATAAATTAAATCAGTAACAACGTAAACCTAGTCAATTTTTTCAAAAATTAAAATAAATCAATACACTAAAGTTTTCGGAAAGAACTACGGTCGTCTAATCCCAACTAATGGGTACGTAGGCACCTTCAGGGTGACAATAAAATCTATAAAAACTTGGTTTTTTTTATTTAGTTTATTTTATTTTATTTTTCTAGTTTCCTAAAAGACTAAAAATGATAATTTTTAATAAATAAACCTAATTTCGAAAAGTAGATAGTAGTATTCGTCAAGGTTTAATAGATTAACTCCTAAATTCGGAATCCTCTGGTTTTTATTAAATTGAAATAAAAAATCGGTAGCTAAATCATAGTCAATCAACCCAATTGATTATGATTCTTGTTTTTTCCCGACTCTAGTTGAATGGTGACTTCAAAAGTTTTTAATTAAAAAAAAAAACAAAAGTTCCTGATTTTTCTAGTCAATGATTAATATTAAATGGGTTAGAGTTTAGTATTAATCAGAAAGTGAGACATGAAATGAAATTAAAAAAAAAAATTGAAAATTCAAGGTTAACAATGCTTATATCGTAATAGTCTTGTCATGTGTACTAAGGGTCAATGCTAGCATAGGGGTCATAGCTACCATTACACCATTAATATACACAAGGCTTCATAATCGAGCTAGCAACATTTAGTACAAGCTAAGCATGCCTACTAACAGCCCTAAAGAACAATGCCTCCTTTACCTTTAGGTTCCCATTTCAATTGCCTAGTAAAGTGGTTTGTCGGCTTTTATTGATTGAACCTCACTCAATGTTCCTATCTTAAGCTTTTATAAAGTTAACCTACAAAAGAATAACTATAGGAGTATGAGCAAAATCACATGCTTAGTAAGTGGCAAAGGATAAGAATTATACATAAACAAGTAAAGAAATCAAGTCATTTTAAAGTGTCATGAATGCAATAGTCAAAGTGTCATCCGCATGATGTTGATCAGTACATCGTAAGACTAGAGAAAATAACCCTAATCTAGTTTGGGTTTCAAGGAGTTTTTCTATACCACAGCCTTCCACTTTATGGGACCCACTTCCCATCAATCCAAGTATGTGTGATGGACTTCTACTTGTCCTCTTTGACCATTTTGGACTATCCATTAATACCTTTCAAACCTGAACGACGACGTCCTCTCCTGTCACTTAGCTCTACATGATTGAAAAAAAGAAAACCTTAATATTTCCTCACATATGGGTGATATCAATGAGAAGAGTACAAAATGTGTAAATGCAATGCATGTATCGATTTTAGGGTTGGATATTATTTTAGTTCAGTTAATTAAGTGATCAAATAGTGAATCAGTACCACATTAGAATATTACATATGCAAGCCAAATAGCATGAATCATCAATTATAATTCTTCCATCTACAGTTACTGCATATGCACAAATTATTAATTGCTAGTATAAGCAATATAGCAACTTACTATCCCTTGTTAATGCGATCAGAACTGTCATGAGGCAAGTTATTTACCTAGATTGTAAATGCCTAGTATTCCCCTAAAAGTTGAGTTGGAATCATATAGGAAGTTCACTATAAGTTATATTTTAGAATTCAGATACTTTGTATCATGGTGATAGTAAATTAGTAACTTCTAATTTGTTTCATTTTATAGATCCTATTACTTTATTATATACTTATAAAGGAAGTAAGAACAAATACTCACAAAAGAAAACTTAACTTTTATCAAGAATGTATTTATTATATATGATATATATATATATTAAGATGTTGGAACATAGTTTTAGGATCGTTGGTATAAAAGAACTAACACAAGATATTATTTTTATTGTTTCGCTTTTGTAAATCATAAAATAAGGTTTTAGAAAAAATTAAAATATATAATAATTAGTAATGGCTATTATTTAGGAGTATTTTATATATTATACATTTTATTGTATATTCCACATTTTAAGTAAAAATTTATCCAAAAAACTAAGAAAATTAGAAAGTAATTTAATAGTTATCAAGGATGGAATCAAAATGTCATATTAGATAAAAGAAAGCATGAGAAAAAGTTTAGGAATTTTAGGAAGTTAATAGATAGGGTTTTGTAATTTTTTTATAAAATAGACATTTTTTAACAAAATGAGCAAAATCTTGGAAAAACTATAAAAAATACAAAAAATACAAAAGTAATTCTAGGAAAATTACTATAAGAATATAGGGTTGTAGGTACTTACAGGTAAAAGGATTCCTTAAAACAACATAAATTGAAAGTTTCATAATTATTGAAGCTAAAACCAATACAATGGCCAAAACCACCACCAAAGGGTAGCCACCACCACTCCAACCTTTTCTAACCTCCTATGAGGAATATGGAGAAGCTCAATAAATTTTGTATGGATTTTTAAAGTTAAGAGAAGGGTATTTATAGTGTTCAAAAATTAATATTAAATTGTACACATGTCTAAAAATTATGGAAAATCAAACACATGTTCCACATAATATTACAAGAAAATTTTCACAATTTTTGGATAAGCATACAAATTTTGGTAAATTTTTAGAGAAGTTGCCTAATGTTTTAATAATTTTGTAATAAGTGCAAATTCATGGGAAAATTGCCACGTGTTCCTAACCTTAAGACATATGTCCAGCTAATTTTTCAACATTTTTTGCCACTTGTACAATTTTTGATAAATTCTTGAAGAAGTTATCAACATATTTAATAATTTTATGATATTTCCAAATTTTATAAAATTTTGTTTACTTCCTGACAAGTTGTTGGATATTTTTATTACATGTCATTAGTTGTTTCACATTTGTAAAGTTGATTTGATATTTCTTGAGTATTTTACGATGTTTTATAAAGTATTTTTATCATATTCTAACATTCTAACCAATTATTATGTTATTTAATTTATCTTTTCAAATATATTCTTTACTTTTTATTTGGGAATCTGTCATAATGATGTCTTATATGTAAGAAGCATAAGCCATTATCATGCTTTTTACCTTTATTTATTATTTGTTTACCTTACTTTGTTATTAGTTTACTAGTGCTATTTTATTTTTACTTTTTACTACCCACTTTTACTTTTAGGGGCAAAGTTGTCTTTTTCTCACTTTTTATCATCTTTAATCCTTGGTAGATACTTTATAATCAATGTCTTAACTTTTTATCTTATAATAACTAATCTTTTTTTCTACTTATTGATAATTTCTACCTTCTAGAGCTTATTTTATATCTATATATATATACATGTGTGTGTGTATGTATGTAGGACTGTAATATTACCATCCCATTTTAAAAGCCAATGCCCACGTTGGCCTACTCTAAACTACCAACTCTGGGTAGTTTTCATTATATATGGCTCATACTCTACTTCATTAGATAACCCTTTCCTTGATAGCTCTCTCCCAAGTCATTCCTTTTCCCAGTCACTCCTTCCATGGGACTAGCCTTTCAATAAGAGCACCAAATGTTTCGAGTCAAGTCTAAGGGGAGAACCTTAATTTTTCTTCTTTTATTAATATAATTTTTGCTACCGGTTTTAGTGCTTTATACTGTTGTTAACTCTATATACTCTAATTCTACTAATGAGTCAGTATTCCTAGTCAATTCTCATATTCTAGGATTATTTAGTGCTACGGGTTGGTAATTGAATTTGTCTTAGGTCCTTAAGAACCTAAGGTTTAGGGTTTATATCATTGTGTTTACTTAAGCAAATTAGTGGGTCTTATAATTCTATTATACACATTAATTACTAGTGACAATCAACTACTTCTAATCATAACACTTATATGTAACTCCTTTAGACATAATCCCTCAAATGTTGATGTCTTCTAATGTTTCTATTCACTTGTCTTTTTGCTGCATTGAATTCTTTCTACTAATTCATATCATTTTCCCCTTCATTTCAAAATTGATCTTGTCCCTAAGGTGAAAATCGAGATAATCCTGTAGAAACTCGGAAAGATCTATCCATGTAGAGGATTATAAATCTAGTGACTATTACTATACCCACACTTGTATCACTGTAATACATTATTGATGCACATCCTAGACATCTAGAATAGAAAAAGGCTTCATATAATATGAGTAGTGAAAGTCTATGCTGGTAATCATCTTGATACATCCATATTGCCCTTAACTTTTTTTTAATAGTGAAATACGAAACATTAAATGTACACAAGATCCTTTCAATAAAGCTAACTCATAAGCAACCAATCATACTCTCTTTAATATCAAAAAAGGACCATAATAATGCATTTATAACTTATAAGACATTCGATTGCTAGTGTAGTTTGTATGTATGGTTATGCTTTAACATAGACAAAGTCCCTAGCTTACAGCTCTTTATTTGACCTTTTCTAATCTTCAAATATCTTCATTCTTTGTTGAGCATTCTATAAGCTTCGTTCCAACAACTTTAAAATCTAATCCTAATCAAGCAACTCTTGGTCTACTACCTCCACCAAGCAATACTTTGTATATATTCTGACACTTTTGGTGATTCTCTACCATATAATGCTTGAAAAAGGTATCATGTTAATGCTTATATAATAACATGCATTGAAACAAAATTTAGCCCAAGCCAAATATTTTGGCCACTCCTTAGTTTTGTCCATCACAAATGATCTTAAGTATTGTTTCTATACACTTGTTCATAGCTTTAGTTTAACTATCCATTTGTGAATAGTGAATGGAGCTCATTTTAAGTTATGTATCACTCAATTTAAAGATCTCCTACTAAAAGCGACTCACAAATACCTTATCCCTATCGCAAACAATAGATTTGGGTATTCCATGTGATTTAACCATAATATCCATAAACAACTTACTACCATGGTTGCTATATAAGCTGTTGGTAGAGGACCTAAGGGGCAATATTTTGTCAACTTATCAACAATCACTGATATAACTGAGAAACCTCTAGAAATTGGTAACCCAATTATTAAATCCATGGATATGTCCTCAAAAATCTTTTGAGGTATAGGTAATAGTTGAAGCAACCAGCCAAATTTTTGGCCAAATATTTGATTTATTAGCACATATGAAATTGCTGCACAAAATTCTCTACATCTACCTATGTCCCTTTCAAAATAAATGTACTACCCAACCATTTAAAGGTTTTCAACACTCCTACATGTCCCCATACAGGAGTTGCGTGATATTCCAAAATAATTGAAGGAATGATAGAAAAATGTAATGGAATAAAAGTTCTATTACCCATAAACAATACCTATCTTTAAATACGAAAGGTGGCAATAGCGACTCTTCTCCTTCAAGTCTTTCCAAACTAAATCCTTATAACTACTGCTTTAGTAAAGTGATAAAGTCAAGTGAGGACAAAGATGTAAAACCTATAATTCGATCAGTCCAAACTTGGTACGTAAAATATACAGCAAATACGAATGTAATCAAATTAAGCTCGAATTTTATGAGAAAACTAGAAATATTAGTAAAAGTAGCCCAGAAAATTTGGATTTAAAAAAATAAAATAATTAAATATTATACTAATAGAATATACCCATGTTATTCGTTAATTATTAGAAATATGTGAAACAAGTTTTAATAATCAACGAATCACTAAAGATAAATTATATGTGTACTAAAAATCATAAAATAATACGAACAATATCTAAAAGTGTTTATTTGTATTAAATGTGAATTTATAAGTAGGGAAATATACCGAAAATTACTTAAAATACCCAAAATATGCTAAAAGTTATCAAATTAATTAAAGTAAATTAATAAAAAAAATTACTTGGCAGCCTAAGACGCCTGAATTAGTGGCATGGCAACTTGATACAAGGAATAAGAGCTTTAGATTGAGATTTAGGATACACCATATGTGTAATATAGGTTTAAAAGATGACACTTGGCAATGAGATTATTCATCAACCGACTCCATCCCTCCCTATAAATTTAGAAACCACCTTTCATAATTCACTTTAGACAATCTAGTATTTAGGAAAAATAGAAGAGAGGTTAGAAGGCTTAAGGAAAATTCTAAGGAAATTACAAAAGAAAAAGGGGGATAGTTAAGGCTAAATCCTAGTACAAGTGCCAAATCAAAACCAAGAAGAAAACTAAGGGCAGCGTTTGAAAGTAGACCCCATGCCCTCTCTGGCTGATAATAGGGTAATGGTTGGTGGTGGTGGTAATAGTGGTGTTTGATGAGTGCTCCAATTAATTCTAATTTTCATAAAATTACTAAAAATAGTAACTTCTATCCAAAAATTATGAAAAATTGCATTTTTTTCTTATTACTACATGTAAATTCTAGGGAAATATTTGTTTTGCTAAAATTAAATGTTGAAATATATCAGCCTTAAGAAACCACTAAATTCAAGCTAATTTCACTTTCATTTTCAAAAACCCAATGTTGTTTTAATTTCCATATTTTATATAAAGTACCTATAATATGTATTAAAATATGGTGAAGAGTTATTTCATGAAAACTAACTTGCAAATTTTTATCTAATTTTTTGGTCCTAAAATCCTACTAAAATAGTTATTTGTCAAAATACATTTAATGATTTTTCAAAATTTGACTTAGATTCTTATTTACTGAATATTATGGTATATTGTAATATTTAATGATATTTAGGAATTAAATTTATGGTGTTGGAAATGTTGCATTTGAGTTTGAAGGCATAATGTTAAAATAACATAGATAAGTAATATGGGAGTTATTTAAATAATGTAATAAGGGAGGATTTTATCTAAACTGAAGTTGCACAAGATTGTATGGAGTATTTTAATTTTAGACAGGAATGAAAATCATATGAGTTCCTGCTAAAATGAGGAGTACGTTCTGATCAGAAGCTAATTTAGAGGCTAGATCAAAGACTAGGTGCAAATGGCTAACTTGGAAATTGATTAGGAACTAAATCAAAGACTTCACATACTTGAAACTTTATTAAATGAACTTCAAAGAATGGGTCAGTAGATGTTTTTCAGACTTTTAGGTAAATTAAGGTTAGCGGCTAAATCAAAAACTGAATTAGAGACTAATTAAATGCAAAACCATTAACTAATGACTTAAAAACCTAGATAACTAGGTATAATAAAAACCTTAAAATTAAGTTAATCAGTTGAGTTACAGAATAATGAGTTATGTATAGTAAATGTGTAAACACTAACATGAAATTTATGTTATAGGGACTAACAATGAAGGTACATCATAAGTCGTACCTTAGTAAGCATACAGAAGGTCCAAGTAAGTTTGGGATCGATACGTAAATATATTTTGAAGTACTATTTTATAGTCATTGGAGGTTTGAGGTTTGAGGTTATACTTGGTTATGCTTGTAAGTAGCTTGCTTGTGTACATACTTGCATCTATAAACTTGATTGTACACTATTAGGCTACTGTATTGGATTACAATTATTTGCACTACAAGAAATTGATTAGTCACTTTAAAATGGACTTAACTATATTAGACTTGAAACTTAAATTAGATATGCATTGCAACCCATTAGGAGACGATAAGGATTCTTCAACCAAATACTAACCCCTAAATGACAGGTAAAGAGGTTGCGGTAAGAGTGCAGGTAATGGGTCAAAGGTAGTCGTAGGAAGAGAAATGTCTCCATTACAAAACTTAGGTTTGATCACGAGTCGTTGCATACGTGTTGAAACTCTCAAACTTGGATTAGAGCGAATGTAACTTCTCTAATCTCTCAACAAATTGGACAATATCGTACGATGGTATTTGTTTGTGACATTGCATTTAGTTAGCTATTTGACAACCATGTTTGTGCTTATGGCATAGTCTTATGTCTCCATCCATACTTACTAAGCAATTGGTTGCTCACATCCTTATAAATCTTTTTGCAAGTGCTAACTAGAATGTCGCGTTATAACCACCTTAAGTTTAGTTGTGGCTTGATTCTAGGAAGTGAGGTTATAAACCGAATAACAACTAGACTAATGAGGTTATAAATTAAAGAACAATTGGAATTTTTGAAGTTTTTGGTTTTTACCTTTTTATTGTTGGTGTCAACTATGCAAATGTCCAAGTGACCTATGTTAATAGCCATGTAAATGTTATCTGGATCATTGGGGTTTTATTGAATAATCTAAGAGTTCTACAAGCAAATATTTTCATATGAACTACTTACTTCAAAGTGAGTTAGTCATGAATATCTTGTATAAATCAAGTTTATGACAGCGGCTTTGAGGTTAGCTTTTATCTTAAGATTGTTTACACATCAAAACTGTTACAACTCTGCCGCTTTGAGGCATAACAAAAGATAAAGCTAAAAGATGGAACTCTTCACTAAATTGCTTTAATAAGGCATCTGCAATTTTGTTTCTAGCCTTTAATTTGTCTCAACATGATAATGGTAGCCTATTGATTTCACTAAATATTGTTGTTGTCCTGTTGTTTGTATAAGTTATGTCATTATTTTCTTCAAACTCTTCTTATTTGTTCATATTATAAAATGTCTACCCAAAAGGTATTCTCTCTATTTATGAATTGGTTGTACTACTATTACTAATCCTCGCACATAAGCCCTTGATTTATGCATTTTAAGACTAATTTTTTTTTACTGAAAAATGCAATTAGGTTAGCACCCTGATGCAACATAACTCCCAATCCTTTCCTTGAAGAGTCTCAATAATAAATGTTTTCAAAAAATTAGGTAGTGCTAAAACAAGCACAATCATCAATGCTTCCTTTAACTTATCAAAAACTATAGTTACTTCATCATTCCACACATAAGCATCTTTCTTCAATAAGTTTGTAATGGTGAAGCCAACTCGGTATAATTCTATACAAATTGTTTGTAATACTTAGTAATATCCAAAAATCCTCTTAATTGCTTCATATTACTGGGTTGTGGGCACTCACTTATAGCTATAATCTTATTTAGAACAGGTTTTAACCCTTTACTTAAAACCTCATGCCCTAAAATACTCAATACTTGATTGAGCAAACAAACGCTTACTTTTCTTCAAATAAAACATGTTTTCCCTCAAGCATATTAGAGTTTTCTCAAGATAGATAAAATGTTTGTCCATAGACTTGCTATGTACTAGAACGTCATCAAAAAATACCATAACAAATTTTCTTAAGTATGCTTGAAAATGCTATTCATTATTGCTTGAATCATTGGTGGTGCATTTAATAATCCAAATGGTTTTACGAGAAACTTGTAATGTCCTTTGTGAGTTTGAAAAGTGGTTTTATGAATGTCTTCAAGATGCAAATTTGGTGGTTTAATGCCCTCTAATCTATACAAAATCTCTAAGAATAGGTCTTCTTTTTTACTAATAGAATTGGTGAGGAAAAATCACTAATACTTAAGTGAATGACTCTTGATTCCAACATTTCTTAGACAAGTTTTTCTATCTTTGTTTTCTGAAAGTATGGAAATTTGTATGGCCAAACATTGATAGCTTGTTTCTCATCTTTAAGATGAATATGATGTTACACTGATCATAAAGGTGATAGTGGTGATAGAGTTGCAAAAATATCTTTGAATCTACCTAATAATTCGTTAAAAGAATTATTGCTGGTGGTATATATGGGTGTATCACTCTTTTGAGCCACCAATTGTAAAAACCAAGCTACATTGTACTGATTTCTAGATTAATTATGTTCAATCTATTTGATTTGCATATCATTCTATCCTTACAACTTTATAAATTTTCCATTCATCTAAAAAGACATAGTAAGTAACTTGAAATAAAATGTAATAGGGTCTAAGATTGTCAACCATTATATTCCAAAGACCAAAACCGCCTCTTGAATATCCAAAACATAGAAATCCACTAAAAAACCCCATCCAATTTAAGATTAATGGCACTTGCTTATATAGATCCGAACACACCAGTTTATCCCCATTTCCAATCACAACTAAGAATTTTGGGTATAGCTATGATAGGTAAATTCAAATTTCTAGTTACACTTGATTTTATAAAATTGTGAGTACTTCCTAAATCCACTAAGATTACTACTATTTTGCCGTTAATATTACCTTGTAAACATAATGTTCTTGGAGATAATACTCTAGATAATGCATGATAACTAATTTCAACAGTATCGTTGTATTATTCAATAAGTTTCTATTTTGTTACTCCATTAATAGATCCTTCCTCTTGAAATGGTACAATTTCCTCCTCATCAACCTCATTGCGTTGAATAATCATCAAGAAATTTTGCATTACACACATGGCCTCTACGCAATTTTTCATCATAAGTTACAACATGGGCCTTTTTCTCTTCTCAAGGCCAATTCCACCAATTAACAAGCAAAGATTTGGTATTTTGAGATAAGTTTATGGATGATAATGCAATGTTTGTTTTAGTAAGTAAAGATTATTTTTATTTATTGGGTTTGAAAGAAAGGGTTTCAACGCAAATGGTTTAAAAGAAGAAGTTGATGCTACAAGCTTAAAAGCAACAGGGTTTGATTTGGAAACTCAAAAAGAATTAGTGTGCAAAACACACTACACCTTATATTCATGCAATTTTACAAGACTCATGGCTTCAAATAATGAGGTCGGTCTTCCTAAAATTACTTTTGCATATATATTTGGTTATAAACTAGAAATATAGCAACTTTGAAGAAAACTTTTAGATAAGCCATGTACATGATTCGATAATGATTCAAATGTACTCTGATTATGCTTCTATAGTACTTGTTTGCACCAATTTCAATAGCATACCCTAATAATCTTCAAACATGGATGGGCCAAATTTTAATTTTTATGCCTATAAGAAAGCTTGCCATGTAGATAAAAATCTGCTTCTACACAACCATTAAAACCAAGTCAAAGCATCATTTTCCATATCAAATGATGCCATTTTCAATCTTTATGGATTTAGAACTTTATGACAATAGAAAAATGGAGTAATTTTCAAAATCCATTTTTCAAAATCCATCCCTCCAGAAGTTGGTCATTAAATTTTGGTAATTCTAACTTAATGTTGTGAACATAATATGGCGACTTAACCTGAGAAGATAAGGAATGCCCTACTTGTTGCCTCTGTTTCTAAATACCATTCCAATTCTCAAGATAACATTCAAAGATTGTAGCAGAATTTTAATGTTCGCATTCATCTCCTCCGTAGAATGTTCTAACTTGTACATTCTTACATTAGTTTGTTTATTGTTTTCTCCCATCATTCTTATCCTACTTTCATGTGAATGAATCTCTTCTTGTAATTGTGCCACACTCCTTATATTGTTAGCCACAATAATATTCTTATAAACTCAATGAAAGCACCAATGTTGGAACTACTTGGGAATGCTAAATTGACTCAATAATGGAAAATTCCAAATACTCAAAAGAATCATAACACAACCTTAGCTACATACATAACAAAAAGGTATGTTTCTCTCTTTCTCTACTTCTCATCTTCTTATCTCACAAAAACTAAGGTTTTGCATTTGTCAATTACTTTCTATCAAAATTCCATTTTGCAATTGTAAGTTGATTCATCTAGCGAAGATCTTTCTAAATGGTAGGTCTAATGGAAGTTTTGTATGTTTCTATGCAAGGTACTATAGAAATTGTGTTAAGCAAGATAATGTTCTTTGAAGTTTAAGTCTCACAGCAACTCTAAGAAGCTAATAGCTTTAAGTAAAGGGATGATGATCCTCAAATCTATACTTTCTCTTTTTATATTCTTTATATGGTTCATCTTTTTTTTAGGGGGGGCGGCCCCCGAGGGGGTGTTCATTCTGTTATACACATTAGTTGTAGCACTTATATGCAACTTCTTCAAACATGATCCCTTAAATGTTGAGGTCTTTTAATGTTTCTCTGCACTTGTCTTTTTCTTGTATTGAATTCTCTCTACCAATTCATATCAGCATTCTACATGTGTTTTACTTTTGCTCGAAATCAAATATTTGAAAAATTATTAGATTTTATATGCTATGCTTCAATTTCAAATATGGTGTGTAGATATATATATATATATATATATATATATACACACACACATGATCCCCCAAATGTTGAGGTTTTTTTATGTTTCTTAGCACTTTTCTTTTTCTTGTGTTGAATTCTCTCTACCGATTCATATCAATATTCTTTATATGTTTTACTTTTGCTAGAAATCAAATATTTGAAAAATCATTATATTTTATATGCTATGCTTCAGTTTCAAATATGATGTGTAGATATATATATATATTTTTTCACATGTATCACAGTGTACAATTATGCCAAAACCCACTTCTGAACAAATGATTTACCTTTTCTAACTTTTCACTGTTTGATACAGTAAATCATTTACCATAATCACTCATCTTTTGACTATTTTGTACAATACCCTATCAGCCACTTGTATAGTACCTTGCTAGCCTCCCATTCTATAAATAAGAGTCATCTCCATTAGGAGTAGGCATTGAAAAATTTTACCCATCAATTTGAAAACCATCGGCTCCTCTCTCTCTCTCCTAGACACACTTCTCACTTCACCTTCTCCTCTTCTAATCTTTCATACATGTCCCTTTTCTTTTTATCCACACACATAACTTACTTCTTTTCTTTCTTCCATAATTGAGAAACCAACTTATGCTTCAATCCTAAGGTATTTTATGCCTTATGGGTTTCTTATCCTCTTCTAACGTTTTCTTCTATCTCTTAAATGTTTCTTCTTTCATGATACAAATGTATATGCTTATGATTTGTAATGATTTTCTTATTCATAATGAAGTGAAATTCTGTTTTCAATTTATATATATATACACACACACATCATATTTGAAACTGAAGCATAGCATATAAAATCTAATGATTTTTCAAATATTTGATTTCAATATATATATTATCATAATTGAGGTGAAGATGGTTATCGGGGTGATAAATTTTAACTATTTAAAAAGAAAAAGGTCTAAAAATAAAAATTTTAAACTAAATAAGGGCAAAATGTTATGCTATTTAAAAAGCTCAAAAAATATTATTAGATTAAAAATGATCCTAAAAATATAGTAATTAAAATTGTTATTGAACACAAGATTTTAGACTAACATAATATCATGTTTTTAACCTATGATTTTAAAATTGTAAGATCATTGTAAACCCCGCAAATTTAACTATTTAAAAGTAGGATTGAGCTCTAATACTATAAATGACTTAATAAGTCATTAAAGCCGAATAAGAGAAAAATTTAATAAATCTAAATTTAAATATATTATAACTAGTAAAAACCATAGAAATTGATCAAAACCCTAAATCGTATACCAAAACCCTAAATCGTATACTAAAACCCTAAAACTACTTTAAGCACCATTAATCAAAATTGAACCCGAATATGATCGAAACCTTAAAATTATAAATATAAACCTATAAAATAATTAAATATTACTCAATAGTGATAAAATTATAATTGATTGCAATTTTCGACTAAATACCTTATTCGCATGAAATTATAACGAAATCGCTATAATAACTGGTAAAAATTATAGTTGTACTGGGTACTAATTAAATTGATAAATTTCACAAAAATTTGAAAACTAATCTATGAGGAGATTCATTATAATTTATATGATTCGAAAAATTACACATATTTGTTAATAATTTTCATTTTCCTTCTCTTCCATTTCCAATTTATCTCTTTTTCTTCTTCCATTTCCACTTTCATGTTTCTATCCTGCACAAAACATAGAAACAACAATTAGAAGAAAAGAAAAAGAATTTGGCAGCCACGTAAGGAATAAAAGTGACATGTGTAATTATTTTTGTTTTATTCTCATTAATGCAAAAGATAAGATAAGATCTTAGCTTAAATTCTAAGCTAACCTTATGTGAATAAAAGGAAAAAATCTGGAAAAAGAAAAAAAAAATTCTGCACCGAAACTTGCAAAGCAAACCGTGAGAAAAAAGAAAGAAAAACAAAGAAGGAAAAGAGAGAAAGAAGGAAGGAAAAGAAGAAGAAAAATACAAAAATCAATAGATAAGTAATTTATTTTTCTAGTGTAGATGTATATTATAAAGTATATAGATGTATAAATATAGTATTTGTATGGTATTTTGTATATATAACCTTACTAAGTTCATGTATATGTGCATAAACACATAAATTGAGTTATATATGCATATATTGGACTAGGTATGTATACATGTATATACATAAGTATATAGTATGTATTATGTATTTATTTTTTCTTTAATATATCTAATTAATAATTTACATAACTAATTTACATAACTATAGTATAAGTATATATGTATGTACCGTAACTATATATATATATGGGTATACATATATGATTATATATATATATATATGTGTGTAGTTGTATAGTATATAGTGGGGTATTTTTATAAGTATGTATATGAGACATATGAATATATATATATATATAATAGTATACGGCATATTATGTATGTAATGTATAGTATACATATTTTATGAAAAATACTATATATTTTATGATAAATGATAACTACTATATAAGTATATATATGCCAAGTATATATATGCCGAGTATATATATGTATGTATTTCTAGGTATATATACATGTAAGACATATAAATAAATAAAAAATATATATAAATATATGAATATGTGTATAAGAGTATGTTTTAAATAAATACATATACCTTATAATACGTGTCATGTATAGTGTATATATGTATATACGATACCATAATTTATGAATTTACAATAACATAAATTATACATTATAAATTGTATATTATAAGTATAGGAATATATATATATATATATATGTGTGTGTATAATCGTAAGGTACATAAGAAAAAAAATAAGAAAATGAGAAAAATAGGAAAATATACCCAAAATAATAAAAATCACAAACATATGATTTAAATAATTATTAAATTATAAATATGTTACGAAAAAGCGAAAATCAATATTTTATAATTTTTAAATTTAAATAATAATTTTTTTGATATTTTTGTATCACAATTTACGGTACGAGTCACAACGTCTAAAACAAACCTTGTTACGAGAAAATATGCTCTAAAACGATCAAAATGGACTATAAGTTCATGACGATCCGAGCTAAAACGAAAAAATTATACGCGATTCGATAAAAAGTTCAAATCGATGGTTTTATGTAAGTCAATAACCGATTTAAGTAAACAGTACGGTTTAGCATACTAGTTTAGGTATTTAAGTCCCTAAACTCATTACTTTCCCTATGTTCCTAATGTTAGGTGATCCTAAAATCGAGACCGACTTACCTTTGGACTATTACGATCCCTGAGCTAGCCATGGCCGAGTGAGTTTTTCCTTATGATTCCATACTTGTTTGTACTTGTAATTAGTGAATCTAAATTATGATTTATAAATGAATGTGTATGGGGTTGGGTAATGCTTATGCATGATAATTATTGTGAATGGTGAATCTACTTTAAATTTCAATAATATAATGTTTGTTGCATAGTAGATTCAATAGATTGATTGTTTGTGGCTTGGAATGATCACTGATTAAATATGACTTAACTTTTTATTCGACTAGAAAAAGTTAATTTGGACCATGCATAAATCATGCACTGCATAACTAATTCCGGGCAGTCACATTACACGAAGGTAGCGAGAGGTCATACGTGAGTTGATTATTGATTGTTATTAATTTCGTACGGTGCACACGTGCGATATAACCTTACCTTGGCCCACGGGATGATTAGGCGTTGGAGGCGCCAACCGTCCGGCTATGGGTCAAGTCCAGAGGCCTTCGTTTAGGGGTGAGTGAGGGCTACGTGAACCTACTCATAATCATATGTAGAACTCGTTTTGATAAAGCTGGTAATGGATGTATTATTACATTTTAAATACGAAACGCAGAGTTTCATTATGAAATAAATTCTAATATGATATCCGGTCTGACTGTTCCGATGAATCTCCAACCCTGACTTCGAAGAGTGTTAAATCTGAGTTACATGCAGTACCTGGTCACCTATATGTATTTGTTTAGCGTACTGTTTGCCATGTATTCATTTGGTTGAATCTAATTATTACATGACTTGATTGCTGTGTGGTTAAGGGAAATTAACTCACTAAGCTCTTGTAGTTTACTCCCCAATGGTTTTCTCCTGCAGGTTGCTAGATGATCGGGCATGGGTTAAGAACCGAGAGTTGAGTGCCAAAGTCGAGATACATAGAAGTTAGATTCTGAGAACAGACTATATGGTTCATTTGTATATAGTTATTAATACTATATTTAAATTTTGTGACTTTAGCAAGTTTGAGTTTTAGAACTTTACTACCCAATCTTATTATTTAGTAGGGGATACCGATTCTCTACAGTTTTGTTGGACTGTGACTTATCGGATATCTATAGTTACATATATGTGATCTTAAGATAAGTAAATAAATAAATAAAAAATTTAGTGACTAATTATTTAGAATCTTGCAATCTCTGACTTGCAAGATGATTTTTAAATCATGGGTGTACACATGGTGTAAAAATTTTAGGCAATCCTACTAGGCCCTCATTAGGGTTATGACAATCACTCATCAAGATCTTCTCTCTCTCCAATTTAGCTTTCTCTCTCTCTCCTCTAGGGAAAAGGGAAAGA
Source organism: Lumnitzera racemosa (assembly GCA_024138005.1). Classification (NCBI taxonomy): domain Eukaryota; kingdom Viridiplantae; phylum Streptophyta; class Magnoliopsida; order Myrtales; family Combretaceae; genus Lumnitzera; species Lumnitzera racemosa. The sequence continues at coordinate 47,172,507 of JAMXBC010000012.1, read as the reverse complement.
AAATTGCTCTTCTAAAAAATTCTAAAAATATGATTGTTGGAAAAATAATATTTAGATTATGGTGCTTAAATTGTGTCTTGAACTCGCGATTCCAAAATGTAAAGAGAAGGTGACTCTAGAACGTAATTATAGGATAATTAGTTAAAATCGTATATAATTTTAAAGTAAAATTGAAATCAATTTTTTAACAGAAATTACTACAACTATTTTATTAAAAATATTCAAATTGCCAATTATGTGAATTACAAAGTGGTGATAATAAAGATTGCATGATTCTTTTTTTATTTTTTTTTTGGCCAAAACAAAGATCACTTCCATTAAATAATCAAATATTTGAATACATCCGTGATCTCTGAACATACATTTGACGAAATAAGATACATCCGATCCGAAACTAGAAAGTGTTCAAGGGCTAGAGGAAACCAATCTAGCATGCTCCTAAAATATGTAACATGGGGGTGTAAAGTTCCATGGCACATCTCCTTGCTGGTTTTAAAGCTTTGAAAACAATTTCGCTATCCGCCTCAAGGCAAACTTACCGCCATCTACGTCATAAAGCTAACTTGATGGCGTCTAAATCTGCTACCATTTCCGCTTCCTCTAGTGATCGCGTAAAAATGTTTCTGTTCGTTCCTCCACAACAAATGCCCAGAGGATTCCTTGCAATAACTCCCGTGGCCTTTATGGCCGATCGATAGTCGAAAGAGCCATCAAAGTTCAATTTGATAAGGTCAGAAGGAGGAGCTGCCCACACCTGATTTATGCCAAAAGAATTCCCAGGGAACTGATGCATAGTGTCTTCAAAGCTCATACGCATAGGCCGATGATGAGCCTGCTCTAAACAAAGGGGATTGGTTGCTGATTGGCCCACTATTCCAGAGAGATTGCGTTGCTGGCGTGACAGGGAGGTTGGCACAGAAGTGCTGATGGTTTGCGCCATTTGTCTAGGTCTTTGAGAGAATGTCCACGGGCCAGCTGTAGTGAATTCAGCTTGATCTACAGAAACATTGGCGTAATCAGAAGTTGTAGGGTCCGTGTTACAAGAGAAAGCTCCGTTGCCTACGAATAGAAAAGTTAAATCAGATAGGGCGTGTTGGCCGGCAACTATGGTAACTTAAGGATCTGGCGATTTGTTTTGAAACATGGCGTTGCATCTTGGTTTCCAAATACTCTGGGCAATAGTGAAATATTTAGTGAGGAGTTCAGCTGGTTCTTTTTTACCAAGCCCTCTCCTTTCAACTTACAACAGTAACCAACTTTCCAATGATTGTGCCTGGTTTCTTCCCATTGAAATACCAACCGTTTTCTCTCAAACCAAAGACGTCCAAGGGCACAAGAGAAGGAGATGCTCAACGAATTCTTCACCATCACAGAACTTGCACTTTGGTCAAATCAAGGATATTCCTTTTAGCCAAGTTAATATGGGTTTGGACGGCATTGTCTAGTGACTTCCACATGAAGTGTTTCACCTTTGGCAAGCATGGGTACTTCCACAAGCGAGGCCAAAACTTCTTACCTCCATGAGACGTGTTAGGGTCAGCAAAGTGGACTGATTGAGGGTGGCATCTAGTGAAATTATATGCTGACCTAACATTATACTTCTCATTCTTTTCATGAGACCATATAATTCGATCTTCCATTCTAGATGATGGGATTAGGATCTTCAATATTTCCTTGATCGAGTTTGGTTCAAACTAAGAATTTGAGCATATGAACATTCTAACACTTCAAGTCATCATGAATGAAATCCTTTACTTTTAACTCCAGGTTATTCGTACCTTCTTTGATCTTGGGGAAGTGTTCTGCTAAGCTTGGTATCCATTTGTCTTTCCCTGCATAAATAGAGGCACCGTCGCCTACCTACCACACTGATCCTTGCAAAAGAAATTCCCGTCCATGAAGGGTGCTGGCCTAACCCTAAGAATCTTTAGAGCCTCTTGAGACTTGCAAGAAGGATGAGTGAGGAAAATAAATACCTTTGAGAACTCTAGCCTACAGGGCATCCTCATTGGAAAGGAGTCTCCAAGCCGATTTTGTTAAAAGGACGGAATTACAGATGTTGAGGTCCTCGAAACCCAGGCCCCACTCGCTTTTTGCATGGTTATCTTGTCCCAACTCTACTAATGAACTTTCCTCTCATCCTTAGATTAGCCCCACTAGTATTAGTCTATCATGGAATTGATCTCTTTGCACCATTTGATCGGAAATCTAAAGCAATTCATTGAGTATAAAGGAATCGCTCCTGCAACTAATTTAATGAGAATCTCCCTACTTGTAGTTGAAAGGAAACTTCTCTTCTAATTATTAAGCTTACCTCGGATCTTATCTTTGACAAATCTCAATGCCTCGGACTTGTTTCTTCCCCAGATCATTAGGAGACCCAAGTATTTCCCCAGGTTTGAAGAAGCCAGAACCTCCAAAGCTTCATAAATCTCCCACACTTACTCTTCTTTTGTACTTTTGCTGACGAAAGGCTTAACTTTTATTATAAGTTTACCTTTTGACCTGAAGCCTCATAGTGCTCTTGCAAAATACTATTTAAGATTGGAAACTTTAGTTTCCATGAAGAATAAGGAGTCATCTACAAATAAAAGGTAGGACAACCATTGATTTTTCAATATTCCTAGATAGAACATCCACAATTAGGATAAAAAGATAGGGAGACAGTAGGTCACATTGTCTAAGACCCGTTAAAGACATCACTTTGACTTATAAACTTGCCATTAACCACTAGGCCATAAGACATAGATTCTACTACACATCCCCTCACCCATCTAATCTACAAACCATTAGGTTAATCTAGCATATGTAATAATATTTATATTTATTAATAATATAGATATATAATAATATTTATTATATTATACAAATATTAAATTTCGTGATAATAAAATTGCATTTGTAAAATATTAAAAATAGTGATTTAAAGTTGTAATATAGGGCTTACAAAATATAAAAGTGTTAAAAAACTTTGATGAAGAAATTTACAGTATAAAGTTTCCAAAAAAACTAACACAACAATGTAGAAAACTTTTAAAATTCCTATGATTTAAGTCAATATCAAGAGAAACACGAGAAATGGTCACAATTTTATCGGGAATAATATATCACTGTTTTAAATATTATTAAATCATATAGTGCAATCATGATTACTTTTTAATTTAAAAGTACAAGAAAAAAAAATCTGTAACGTTTACTTGTATATATAAATAGTCCTTAATGTTTCATTTATTCTATTTTAGTTTTTAACGTTTTAATAAATTTACAAAAAAGTTTATCAATTAATTTTTCTATTATATGTGAACATATTGAGAATTAAAATGAACTAAATAAAAAGGATTAATGATTAATTCATGTATAAAAGTAAACACTAAGAACTTTTTTTTACTTACGTGGACTAATTATATACTGATACATGTTTATAATAAATGAACAATTTAACAGAGTTTAACAAAAAAACTTATTTAATTGCAAGGAAACATGTAATCATGATTTCTCTTTAATTTAAAGCAAAAAATATAAAAAAGCACAAAAAAGTACCTAATGTTTACTTGTATATACAGATCAATCATTAACTTTTTGTTTATTCAATTTCAGTTTTTACAAAATTTCTCAATTAGTTTTTTCATCATATATAGATACGTTAAGAACTAAAATAGGCAAAATGAAATGGTTAATGATCTATTCATATATAAAGATAAATATTATGAATATTTTTATGCTATTGTAAACTAATTATACACCGATACATTTTTACAATAATAGAAAATTTAATAGATTTTAATAAAATGATTTATTTGATATAATTTGAAAATGTTAAAAATTATAATAAACTAAATGAAAGATTAGAGATTAATTATATATATAAACATAAGAAATTTTTTGTACTTTTTTCTAATGTAAATTGTTACTTTAAGGAGCTGTCACTTCTTTTAAGTTTTTTCTTTTCAACTAAATAATGTAAAAATAAAAATAATATTAAATATTCGTGCCTGACTCTTGCAAAATGATTTGAAAAGGACCGCGGGTGTTTTGCCGAGACGGTTACTCTGATAGACCCGTGTTTGATACGCTAAATCTGCGATGACTGCGTAATACAACTGTTTCTCCCCTTCTCTCTCTCTCTCTCCCCCTCCCTCCCAACCACAAGTAGATATGGAGAGTAGGCGGTTGACTGAGACGGAGAATGGCCCAATCAAAGATGAAAGCAAAGCAGTTGGTGGTGGTTCGATTTGTGGATACGAATCACTTCATAGCCTCTTAAAAGCGAACCTCCCGCAACATCTCTTTCAGGTCTTTTCCTCTTTCATACATATTCTTCGCTTTGATTTAGATTGTTGTAAAATTAAATCCTAGGATGCTTCTGAATATATATATGGTAATTGATCCTCCAAGCTTCGTAGCAGAGTTTCTTTATCTAGTGCATGCTAGCTGAAGAAAGAACATACTATCCTTATCTACGATTCGATTATCTTGATGCAACGAAGAATATCTAACTGCATCAGTGAACAAATATTCTATTATGCGAGATTGCTAAGTCAATTGGACTCGTTGCTTTGGTAAGAGGCTGAGCTTATGTATACAGGAGTAATTGGGCCATAATACATTCATTTATTTGATTTGAAACTGAGTTGCTTTTACGTACCGTTGAAGCCTGATTCCTGATATTTGAAATCTATTTGTAGCCTGCCGAATAGAATAGAGCTTTGAAACATTTTTTCGACAGTTACTATGTCTAATAAGAAGCACAGTACAGTCATTGTAGAAGAATTACAGTTTATTATTAGCTTATGAAGGAAGGAAGCATGTCTAGTTTTGAAAGTAGTGAGGAGTCATTAGGGAAACTAGATTCAAAGTTAAAATAATCGGAAACCTTTCTCTATCGGCCTCTTGGCTTCTGTTTTTAAAGTCAGTCTAGGCTAGTAGCAGCTCCTGGCTTTTAGACAGCAAAAACATGCTATGCAACACATTTTGGACCAGTTTTATTATATTGGCATGTTTTTGCGAGCAGTTTGATTAACAAAGGGACAAGTCATTTGGCTGAAGCTTTGGAAAAAAAGTTTCAGTGGTTTCATCATTTTTCTGCTGATTAATATTTGTTCCTCTTAAACTTTCCACACCTGTTATGAACCATGAACTTCAATGTTCATATTTTCATTATATCTGCCATATGTTCTGCTGCACATTGCATGCTTGCCACCTCTTCTTTGGTAACTTAGTACCTTTCTCACCAGAAAATACTTGTTTCTGTGCTCTAGAAAGTATCATACCCTTCATTTTCAAATTGGTTCAACAGATGATAGAGTTCACATACAAGCTAATGGACTGGGTTTAGCTAAAATGTTTCTGAGTGAAGGCTGAAAGCTGCCTATAGAGAGAGATAACTATTTACTTTTAGTTGCGCTCTTTGATGTTACTGTTTACCAGTCCTTGCAGCTCTGAAATTTTTAAGATATTGAGATTCATAAGAAAAGGATGGTCCAATGATAAGAAATGCTATGAGGTCACTCTTGTTGTTTGCCACATTGTAGATTCTTTAGGCATTCCCTCCATTATCTCCACTGTGGTGTCTGTGCACCTTTACACTTATTTTTGTGCTCACTATAACAAATTTATCTATAACAAAAAACTGTTGCAACCAAATTGCCATTAGCTTGCACCATGCGAATGCAAGTGATGCTAATATTTCTATGCGGCAACTGTTTCCATGGAACGCATACATGTATCTGCTGGTATAGAAAAGATGTTCACAAAGCTTATTAATAGAGCACTTAGTTGAACCTCATATAATTTTGCTGTAGAGCTTGTTTCTTCTAATATTCTTTTGAATCTCCTTTCAAGGATTCAATTGCAGACAAGTCCTTTTTAATCTTTCAGAGCATTGAACTGATTGCTTCAATAATGGATGTCCCAATTCCATGCTTTAGTTAAAAGATCGGAACATGTATTGATGCTTCTTTATATTGCAGGAAGTGAGCCGCTTACTTTTGGGACTGAATCGTGGAAAGCCACTTGAGGATATCAATCTGCCAGAGTCTGCAAAGGCCCTCTCCTTGAAGCATGATTTTGACATGCAGGCTAGCCTGATGATCTATATTCTTAATAGTCTCTCTCTTATAATTCTACAGTTGACAAACTAATGAGTATTATAAGCTACATTGTAATTATGTCATATATCATATGGTTTTAAATGATAATGCAAGTACGTTGGGTTGATTTATGGCATCCCTAACTCCACCATGAATTTTTCTGATCATTTTCCATCAAAGGTGCTTTTCAATCATTTGTGAGCCAGTGATGTTGCATGATAGAACAAAAGAGAACCTGTCTACAAGGTTGTTTAGACAAAGCCTTAAGGTTGTGTAGGCATGTATTGTATATAAAGATAGTAGCATATTTTCATTCCCATGCATGCAAGTATACTTTACATTGTAGCAATATGAATTGTTTGAGTAAATAAAAGCCTAAAATGACAGTTAGATCAAGGCGATGATTTATTTCATTAATTCAAAAGGTGTGCAGGATCTTTTTGTTGTCAATGTATGTACTTTAAGTGTGATAGGCAAATTGTGTTTTAATTGGGATTGGGGGCTTATCTAAGTGAAAATGAGAAATATGAACAATTTACACAAGCTATTGACTCCATCTCTCCAAAAATAAAACAATTCTCTTCTAAAAATAGGCTCTTACAATTATGACCCTTAGTGTCTCCCCTTGACATGTAAGTAAACTTACAATCAATGCAACTCAGATGAGCTGCAATGAAGCAAGAAAGTTTAGCAATATGTAAAGAAGAGAGGAAACAGATATGGAAAGAGTGTGTGAAGAAAATGTAAAGTGAATTAGTTGATCAATATATAAAATTCTCCTTATATAGGCCAAGTGAAACTGTGAAACAATAAAGCTAACTAAACTAACTATAGAACTAACTGTATTGACTAGAAAAACTGATTGTACTAACTGAAGCTGATGCAAACTACTTAACCATCTAACTAATTCCAACAGTAAGTTAATTACAAAACTGATAAATATTTCTAACACCCCACCTTAAAATGAAGAGTAAATGTTAAGTACTCCCATCTTAGATAATAGGAAATGAAAATGATCAGTTGCTAATCCTTTAGTAAAAATATCTACTAGTTGAAGTTTGTACTAGCAAAATCACTCCATCAACCACTTTATCTCTCATAAAGTGCAAATCTATTTCCAGATGCTTCGTACATTCGTGAAAGACAAGATTCCTAGCAATGTGAAGAGCTGACCGATTGTCACAATAAAGTTATACTGGCAGGGAGCATCGAATATGAAATTCCTTAAGCAAAGAAATTAGCCACAAAACTTCACAAGTGGTTGTAGCTAGCGCTCTATATTTTGCCTTTGCTGAACTTCTAACCACTGTACTTTGCTTCTTTCACTTCCAACTAAGCAAAGAGTTACCAAAGAAAGCACAAAACCCTATAGTAGACCTTCAAGAATCCACTCTAATCATTGTCACTATTTACTTGAAGTACAAAGTCATTAGTAGCAATCCCTTGTCCAACTGAACCTTTGATGTATTGCAGTACTCTTTCTAGTGCAAGCTGATGAATACACTTAGGTTTATCTATAAACTGACTAAGAACATGGACGGAAAAAGTGATATCAGGTATTGTAATGCTAAGATAAAGAAGCTTTCCAATAGTGTGACGATACTGTAAAGCATCTACTATATCAAAAGGATTATCCCTTGTGAGCTTATTATTAGGAATAATAGGAATTGTCAATTGTTTAGCTCCAAGAAACCTTGTATCAGCCAATAAATCCATAGTGAATTGGCGCTGTGAAAGAACTAACCCTTGAGCAGATCTTGCAAGTTTTAGTCCAATAAAATATCGGAGCACACCAATGTCTTTCACCTTAAACTGAGTATGCATTAATTTTTTAAATTGATCTATAAGATCAAGCCATTTACTAGTCACAGCAATATTATCAACATAGATAAGGACAACAACCATATCATTCCCTGATCCTTTAACAAACAGTAAATAGTCACAATAAGACTGTTTAAATCCATATGCTAAAAAGGATTAAGTGAGCTTAGCATTCCATTGCTTTCTAATAATCTAAGACATCTACGCTTTCTAATACTACGCCTCAATTGTGTTGAATGGGAATTATCAGCGACATCAGGTTGTTAATCTGATCGCTCAGAATTAACAATATCATCCTACTGACATGAACCAACATTGTTTGGAAACAAAGAAAACACATGGTCCAAATTCAACAAAGTTTCAATAGTAGGCAATGATACTGAAAACAAAGATGAATCTGTCTATTGTTGAGACATAAGCCAAAAAGGAAAAATATGTTCAAGGAATCGAACATCCCTGGATATGAGATACTTCTTGTTGACCAAATCATACACTTTATTACCTTTCACTCCAGTTGGGCATCCAACAAACACACAAAGATGAGCACAAGAATCAAAATTTGATCTTATCTCGTGTGAGTGTGGAAACAAAACACAATGACCAAAGGCTCTAAGACAAGAGTAAGAAGGCAACTTGCCAAACAACAACTGAAAAGGTGTTTTTCCTTGCAAGACTTCAATTGATAACCTGTTAATCAAATACATTGCTATTAAAACAGCATCTCCTCAAAAACACAACAACAAAGAAGATTGTAACAACAATGCTTGAGTTGTGACAACTAAGTGTTGATCTTAAGTTCCACAACAGCATTATATTGTAGAGTTTCAACACACGAAGTCTGATGCAAAATACCATTATCAGCATAAAACTGAGCTAGCAAAAAGTCATTTCCATTGTCACTTCTAACAATCTTAATGCATGCATTAAATTGAGTCGACACCATTTGATAAAAAGCAGGTACAAACATAGATACTTCATGTTTAGAGCTCATCAAGAATACCCATATCACTCTTGTAAAATCATCTACTATAGTCAAAAAGAACTTATGTCTTTCTAAAGGTAGGGTGGAACAAGGCCTCTAAATATCTAGATGAACTAGCTCGAAAGCAATAGCTGTACTCTAAACATGTATAGGAAAAACATTGCGCTTCCGCTTAGCCATAGGACATATCATACAATCAAAACGAGTACAACTAATATCTTCATTCAACTGACTTATTTGTTTCATTCAGCTATAAGATGGATGCCCAAATCAAAAATGCTAAATATCAAAAGTCCTTGGCAAATGAGTTATTACATTCAAAAGAAAACTCTGATCTAGAATAGAACTAGATGAATTTTACGCCTTACAAGCTGCAATTTGTTGCTCCAACAAATATAAACCTTGCTTAGCTAAAGCTTGACCAATCACCTTCTAATTGAAAGTCTTGAATAAAAACAATCTCCTTCATAAAAAGAACAACACATTTGTTGTCTTGCACTAGTTTATTAATAAAAATAAGATTATGATTGAATGCAAGAAGATATAATACGCTGTACAAAACTAGCTCTAAAGATAAAATAGTAATATCAATGTGTGTTGCAACAATTTGCTGAACATTAGGCAAGGACACTTGCCTATGAGTAATTGCCGTGTACATGTGAAATAAATAGAATGAACTAACCATATAGTCACTAGCTTCAAAATCAAGAATCTATGTAATACCTACCATCCGACTCATTGAGTGAGTAGCTTCATGAGAACCATCTTGCATAGGCTACATAAGAGCTATTCCAGAACCTAAAAATACTACAGTAGTTATATTATGATGTTCTATAACATTCAGTAAACTGAATAAATTGAATAGCTAATCTATAGACACATTAATAAATACAAATCCTCCAGTATCACAAGTTGGAAATACTTTTCCCATACTGGTAAAACTACGATTATTATCCAATTCATATTCAACCTTATTCACCAATCCACCTCTATCATATCCAAAAGACACATGATTTAAATCAACCAATTGTGGCTTAGCATTACTATTCTTAAAATGTGGTAGAAAACTAATGAGTTTGAAACATTTTTCTTTCAAATGACCCTTCCTTCAACAATAACTACATACAATTCCAAATCTATTGCTTGATTTATTACTCAAACTTCCATAGTAGAGATATCAAAAAAAAAAAAAAAAACATCTTTTAGATGATTCACTCTTTGAAACTCTTCTCACACTACTAGATTATAAGTTTCATTTAATGTGGGAAAAGGTTTTAAAACTAAAATTTGAGATTGAGAGCCGAGAAACTTTCTTCAATCTATTCAAAAACTTAAACACGTAATCCTTTGGATACATTTCTATAAACTTATCAAAGCATTTTTTATTGCAAAAACCACAAGAACAATGCCGTAAGGGTCTGAAATTTCGTAGCTCTTCCCAAACTATATTCAATTCAGTGAAATACTCATCCAAAGTTCTAAAACCTTGCATAATACTACTCATCAAATGATACAATTGACAAATTCTTGTGTGTGTGTCATCTAGTTGTGAGAAGCGTACCTTTAATTTATCTAAAATCTCTTTAGCCGAGTACATATACAACACTATGGAAGCAATTGCTGTGAGATTGAGTGAAGTAACCAAGCAACAATTAGATTGTTACATTTGCTCCAAACTAAATACAATTCTTCAGATTTAGCTAATTCTTGAATGAATCCATCTATAAAACCAAGCTTATTTTAAATTGAAAGTGCTAAAGTGAATGACTGATTCCTAATGTTGTAATTAAGGCCAGAAAGTACTAGTGTAGCTATTACTAAGCTTTGTGAATTGGAGTGGTGAAGATAATACAGTGATGTAACATCTTCCAAAGGTGAAGATGTCATTGTTGATTCAGCTGCATAGCTCTAATACCATGATATGTAAGTAAACTTACAATCAGTGCAACTCAAATGAGTTGTGGTGAACCAAGAAAGTTTAGCAACATGTAAAGAAGAGAGGAAACAGATATGGAAAGAGTGTAAAGAAAATGTAAAGTGAATTAACTGATTAACGTACAGAGTTCTCCTTATATACACAAGGCCGAGTGAAACTGGGAAACAATAAAGCTAATTGAACTAACTGTACTGACTAGTAAAATTAATTGTACTAACTAACGCTAACGCAAACTACTTAACCATCTAACTAACTCTAACAGTAAGTTAATTATAAAACTGATAAATATTTCTAACACCCACCAAAAAATAAAATAAATAAGTAAAACCACTTGAATATCTCTTTGATATTATATTTGATATCCTATCAAACATATCCTTAGGCCCTTAAAACAAGCAAGCAAGTAAACACGCTTAAATAGATAAGCTCTTGCCTGCAAAGGGATCCATAACATGATGCATCTGAATCATTTATGCTTGATGAAGGATCACAAACAAAAGACACTTGGCATGTCAACAGAGAGAAAAAAGATTTTGGTGCTCATGTCAAAATTGATGTTTTGGAAGCTTTCTTAGTTTAAACTGTCTACAATGTTTGAGAAGAGCCTAAATTCTGGATTGATGTTGGAAATGGATAAAGTTGCACTTGATTCTCAGTGGAAGAGAGGTTTAGTTGCCTTGTTTTCACTTGATTTATGTTGGCCATTTGATTCCCATATGTGATATTCACCTTTTACCGTTGCAGATTTTTTTGGGTTTGCTGTATGATTTTTGCATCACTAAGCACTTTCATCTCTTCATTTATGGTGTTCTATTTGTTCAGAAACAAATGCATTTCTGAAGCTTTTAGCCATACATTCTTTCAGGCATTCAGTTTTAGTGCTGTCAAGGAACAATTGAGAGAACCCAGATTTGTCAGAGTTGGCCTTATTCAGAATTCTATAGCTCTTCCCACAGATGCTCCTTTTATGGAACAAAAGAAGGCTATTCATGAGAAAGTAAAACCAATAATTGATGCAGCAGGTGCTTCAGGAGTGAACATACTATGCCTGCAAGTTAGTATATTTGAGCCTCCACTTTATTTTGTAGCTATCAGACCCTGTAAATATCCTAAGGGATCTTTTTCCAGGAAGCATGGATGATGCCATTTGCTTTTTGTACGAGGGAGAAGAGATGGTGTGAATTTGCAGAGCCTGCTGATGGGGTATCGACTAAATTTCTTCAGGATTTTGCAAAGAAATATAAAATGGTCATTGTTAATCCAATTCTTGAGAGGGATGTTAATCATGGCGATACTATCTGGAACACTGCTGTAATAATAGGAAATCATGGAAACATTATTGGAAAGCACCGGAAGGTAAATGCAAATTCATGAATTGTTGTCATGTTCTATTTATTTGAACTAATGCAATATAATTGTTGTGTTCACTGGTATTTGGCAGAACCATATACCTCGTGTTGGAGATTTCAATGAGAGCACCTATTATATGGAAGGAAATACTGGCCATCCTGTGTTTGAGACAGCTTATGGGAAAATTGCAGTCAATATATGCTATGGGAGGCACCATCCATTGAATTGGTTGGCATTTGGCTTGAATGGTGCAGAGATTGTCTTTAACCCATCTGCAACTGTTGGTGAACTCAGTGAACCAATGTGGCCCATTGAGGTTGGTTGGGATCTTTCCTGTCACGCCTGAGGGGCTTGGATATTCATTTTCCTGCATTCCCTTTTTTTCCCCAGCAGTTAGCCGCATGCATATTAATGGTTGTGAAACTTCATGTGTGGCTGGATTTCTTGCAGTTTCAAGTTATTGCATGGAAAATGTTGAGATTCCTGATAAACATACAAAACGTTTTAATCATGGAATGTTGAATAAATACATAACGAGATTACAAGATCCTACCGCTTTTGCAATAACTTAGATATTGCACAAGTTGTTTTATTAAATTAACTCAATCATTCATAACTTCACAAATTCTAATATTTTTTGCTTTTGGGAAACTTTAGTCTTACTCATTAATTTGGCTATTGACAACTTGTTTTTCACTCATTTCATAAGGATTTTGAATATCTACAGGCCCGTAATGCTGCAATTGCCAACAGTTATTTTGTTGGGTCAATTAACCGGGTTGGGACGGAGGTATTTCCCAATCCGTTCACTTCAGGTGATGGCAAGCCACAGCATGCAGACTTTGGGCATTTTTATGGTTCAAGTCATTTTTCAGCCCCAGATTCCTCTTGCACACCCTGCATTTCTCGCCACAGAGATGGGTTGTTAGTCTCAGAGATGGACCTGAACCTCTGTAGGCAGCTGAAAGACACATGGGGATTTAGAATGACAGCGCAGTATGATTTGTATGCGGAGTTGCTAGCTCAGTATTTGAAGCCAGACTTCAAGCCCCAAGTAATTTCCGATCCTTTGCTACATGACAAGCATTGCTAGTTTGGAGGATGCGCTACTAGTCAATCAATTCTCATTTTCTCTCTGCATGTGTCATGTACATAAATAAATAAGTTGGACAAAGTTTCTTCACGAAGAAGGCTGTTTTATGTAGGCCGGCATGCATAATTTAACCATGTGAACCTGTAGAAGTGAAGATTCTGTACCAGCGATGCTTTTAAGAGCAGAATGTGCGCTTCCTCATGGCTTTCGATTGTTCATAATCAAATAGTACATCTCTCTTTTTTATTTTGCCTTGTACATGAAAATTATTGTTCTTCCGCCAACCTTTGGAGTCAAATCTTGTTTGCCCGTGCCTTCCCACATATAACATTTTAGTGAAACTGTTTCTTATGCACTAGTGGGCTGATTTTTGTGTTGTTATGGGTAGAATATATATAATTCCAATTGTATTGTATTAAAACGAAAAGGAAGAATGAATCGAATCTAATTTATACTGCTATTGGACTACTAACGGTGTTGCCATATATACTTTTCAATGTAGTCTGATCATAAAAGAGTGATACTGCTGGAGCTAGCCCCTTCAATTTCAAAAGAACTCGTGTCCACGATACGTCAATCCATAATACCAACATCGCCGCTGTATTCAGTATTTGGATTGAAATTGAATAGGGAAAGGAAAAAAGGAAAGAAAATGGTCGATATATACAAAAATGTGGTCTATTGGGAGATATTGGAACGGTAATACGTAATTTGCAAATAGATAAAATACTTTAAACAATTTTATTGAGAGCTGATGGGTAGTAGGATTGAACTAACGAGTGATACAGATGCTGGGCTCAAAATGGATTGAACATGAAAGCCGAAGGAACGAATGAAGGAATGAATGGAATTTGCCTAATGCCTCCCTATGATGCACTGGAGGAACTTCCATGTCTCGTCAAAGTTGGAGTAATGTTGCAGCCTATATATTAACTTTATGTATGTATTTTTTTTTTTTAATTTATATAAAGGTTGCTTCTTAAATATTGATATTGTTAAATTTTACACGGTTCAATTTTGATATTGCTTTCTTCTTTCTTTTTTTTTCTTTGTTTTTCTAGTCGGCATCCCGTAGGGATGTCTGCATGCCATCTCTTCTGCTTTCTTCTTCTTCTTTTTTTTTTTTCTTTTTTCCTTTTGCACGTAGCGATACCATATGAATGAGGGATGAGGGATAATGAAAGTAAGGAAAGTTGATGAAGGTAGTAACACTAAAAAATAAAATCCACCAAAATGGAAAAAGAAATTCAAAAGTAAAAGTGTAATTACACATGATATTTGGCACTATAAAGTTTTAAATATGAAATCCAGCAACACTTAAAAAGTTTAAATAGTGATCATGATATTATCTATAATTATATATATGAGGCTTGAGATATGAGAGAAATTTGAGCTTGGCTTATATATAATCTGGACTATGAATTTTAATAATCACATGGAATTGATGCCTGCCTTTGATAAAATGTTTCACATACAAGCATTCTACTACAATTTGGGAAGTGGCGATACTAGAAAATGGAAAATGTTTCTCGTGCTGAAATTTAACCCTAAACCCCACTGCTGAAATAATTTCGGAAACGTTTTCGCTTTCCGTGTGTTGGAAGTCATTTGTTTTGAGCGAATTGTCGTTTCGTTGCCTTTTCGGAGTAAATCTTCAGCCTGCCCATTGTTCTTATAGAATGGCATTAACTAGAATAAAGTTTCTCCACGTATGTAGAATGATCATACTTACCCCAACAAAAAAAAAAAGAAGCTGATTCTAAAAATTGCAAATACCACTCACGTACCATGTTGATTCTCCACGTATGTAGAATGCTCATTATCAGGAAGGTTATGTAACAGATCGAAATAGATTTATACATGTTGTCAGTAGGATTCTTCAAGTATGAGGTGATTGGGCCTTGCACAAGCATATAGTGGGCCTGCAAAAGAAAACAAGATGAGGGATGCTAGTGGCTGTGCAGCATGGCCATTTCAACGCTTAAAATAGTATTTGGTCATAAGTAAGTAAGAGAACTTAAAAAGCTGAAAGTAAGCCTAAAGCACAAAAAAGTTAACGTGGTTTACCGTTGGAGCATTTGGAGTTATTTATAGAGGAGCAACGCCGCAAATTTTAGAGCATGTTTGAAACATTGGCACATCCACATGATTTCTGTAGTGGGAACGTAGTCTAGGGTGTTTTAGAATTATAGCAATGTCGTTGTTGACTGAGTCTTAGGGCCCTATCCACTTGTCTTACGATCGTTATGGTTGTCCTATTATCAAGTTGATCATCAAAAGATGTCAACTTGTTCAAAGTTCCTTCAAATAGGCCAATCACTAAGCAAATCGGGTTGGGCGTGGGTAAATCACTCTAATCTTAGGCTTAGTCAAGTCAACCTAAGGCCTAAATAAGCTGGCATAGGCCTAAGGGACCTATGCCTAAAATCTCATTATCATCTAGATGACAAGGAAAGCAAGTAGCTAAATAGGTTCCTTAGGTACATGGTCGAGTCATCTTTGTATTCTAAAGTTTCATACCCTATGGGAAGGACGGCTAGAGATATCCATTGTGTTGAATGACCAATCTAATATGGTAGGAAGCCACCCTAGTGACCATCAAGGTGAAGGCTACTGCTTGAAATCTATCCTGAGTAAAGCATCGTCCTAAGCCAATCGAGCTATTCAAATTCTACCCTTCACAAAGTTCCAATAGGTCATACATCAAGCTCATGAGGTAAGTTACCAAGCTCATCAAGCGAGGGAGTACCAAGCTATGAAGTTGTTCATAACCGATGCATATACTTGTATCTGGTTAGGCTAAGGTCATGTCATTAAGGTTAAACAAGTTCCAATCTCCCGATATGATGTCCTACTTTCTAGGTGTCTACTTGAAAGTTTTTCTCAACTTTTAGTACTTGAAGATGGTTGGTTATTGTTATCCTTAAATTAAGGATAAGGCAGAATTTATGATTCACCTATCAATTAACTCCATAAAATACTTATTCCCAAATCTATTCTCATTTGCTATAAGAGAGAACAGCGGAATTATTTATATTAGTGAGCCAAACTCAAAGTATCATAACTAAATATTCTCTTACATGATTTTAGTACAAAGTCTAAGTAACACTTTTACAATCTTAAAGTTATTTTCCATACATAAAATGTTGAAACTTCAAACAATTCTTATAATGGCTTTATTCTTCTCAAGTGAAACTACTTCACTATCTTCCTACTCTTCTGAGCTCCTATCTATCTCTAACATGATGATAAGAAAACTTATCTCACAGCTGACTATAAGCTAAGTGAGAGTAGATAAATAAATAATAATACAAGTAATATCACAGTAGAATTACCAAGTAGATTGTCATTTCAATCACAAAACTCATTAGTTCAACAAAGTAATGCAAATGTAGCAAATGTATGCTATAGTAATGCATGTAACATGTATCGGTATCGATATCGATATCTTAACCTAGCCTTAGCCCTTATACGATTGGTCAACTTCAATCCGAGCATCTAGACAAAAACCAAAGTCTAAGAACTTAGAAAAGAGTTTAACAAACTCAACTCAGCCCAAACTATGCAAAACCTATCTTTATAAACCAAGACGTTTGTGTTGTAAAACTAAGCTCCCATAAAGTAAAATGTTTTCTTAACAAAAACCAAGTTTTCAAGATAAAACTTAACTAAGCAAAATCCTAATTTTAGAAAACTTGACCCATAAGTCTTTTTCATACCATGCCATGAATGCATCAATATATCCCAAAAAAACCAAGCAACTATCATACACAAGCAAGCTTACTCATCTATTTATTAACCATGCTTTTACTTTATTTAATTTACGTTACTATCTTTAAAACCTCGATATCAAGTTCGTTTAAGTGAACACCTTAGGAGGTAAGATTAATAGTTAGTACCTAATTTCTTATTCATGTTAATATAGTTCTCAACCATCAATTATAACCAAGCAAAAGCACAATTGAAATCACCAAAGTCACCGACCAAGCATGACTCATTAAATACAATATGCAAAAGAGCTTACAAGGCATTTCATAATTCATCAATCAACATATCACATTTATACATACAAGTTCAACCACATTAGATAAAATCTACTTTAGAACACAACAAATCTACTTACCTAGACCACTTAGCAAATTCCCAAAGCTTACTCTTGCATTTGAAACTCTTCCTAACCCCACTTCACCTAAATAGAACATATACAACACTTAAGTCAATATAGGTTAGGTATAAGCAAGGTTACTAACTTACTTACACTTTGAGGTCCAAGTCTTAGTGTTATCCTTTTTAAGACAACTTTGGTTCCAAATACTTTCTAATATAATTTCTAGCTTACCTTCTGTATCTAATATAGTATACTTTGTAACATAGTTTCTTACTTCCTCTAACATTATATAAGTATTTTTGTCTCATTTCCTTACCACACCATCCTTCCTAACGTAAGATATTTTAGTAAAACAATTGTTAATATTCAATTACTATAATACTATTAATAGGTTGCTTAGGTTAATTTATGACTAAACGATCATAGGGGACGTAATGAATTATTTCAAAAATATACATATGAATTCAACATCAACTAAACCCTTATATCAATTTTTTACCTAAGTTCTACGAATCAAGTTATTTCATAATTCCACCTGCCCAACATTCTAACTTATATTCTAACTTGTATCTAACACTTCTTAAATCATTAAATCACCTAATTCTAACACCAATTACCCTATTTCTAATACATTACACATCCAATCAAACTACTTGGTAAATCTTCCATTTTAAGCATTTCTAATACATTACTTCCATATTAAACCAAAATTACCAAAAATCCAACTTCGTAGTTTATTGAAATATTTCACAACATTAAAGTAAACCCTTTGAGAAACTTAGATACAAAAATTGGAGTAGAGACTACATAATTTACCCAATATATTTACACTTCATAGTTTATCAAAATATTTACACAATATTAAAATAGA
Source organism: Lumnitzera racemosa (assembly GCA_024138005.1). NCBI lineage: Eukaryota > Viridiplantae > Streptophyta > Magnoliopsida > Myrtales > Combretaceae > Lumnitzera > Lumnitzera racemosa. Next base: position 47,154,257 of record JAMXBC010000012.1, on the reverse strand, counting down.
CCCTTGTGAAACTTATATACAAAAGTTGAAGTAAAAACTACATCATTTACACAACATACTACACACTTCATAGTTTATCAAAATATTTATACAGCATTAAAATAAACCCTTTGAAAAACTTATATACGGAAATTGGAGTCTAAATTACATTATTTACTATTTCTAAAATTTATTACAAAATTTGTTTTTAAGCCCAAAGGAACTTATATTTTCTCTTTGAATCTCAAAAATATAGTTTGATATTTGAATTCCTCATGCAAAAATACTTTGAAAAACCAAGTTTCATAATTTTTAGAAAACATTTGCTATTTTTAGAATTTAATCGAAAATTAGAGACAAAATGGACACTTACCGACGTTAGGGTTTCTAGTCACTAGCAACTACCTTGGGTATGTTGGCTGTACAACTTGAGCCATTTTATGTTGGGTGGTGGTCGAGCTTCACTCTCAGGTCACATGGTTGCATGCATTCCTTAATCCCCTCAAAATTGCACCATATTCTCTTCTAAATTTTCCTTTAAACCAAACTCTCACTTCTTAGGATCTTCTTTATTTTTCCTAAACCTATTGATTCATTTTCCACTGAGCTTTTTGAGTAAGCCTTTCATCTACCAGGCGTAATGCTTTATGTCCTACCATTGGGATTTGTATGGTTATGTTAGAACCTACACGTAACCTTTAGGAAATGTCACTTAATGTAGACCGTTCAATTAAACAATACATGCCTGATCGTATGGGTTACATTAAATGTTAACCATAACTTTGCATGAATCCCAAAAAACCCACAACCACATTTTTTTTTTGTCCCTTAAGTTCCATGTTCTCTTTCTTCTTCCTTTACTTTCTTATTACAAATTTTCATATCCCTTGCACAACTTCTTTCTCTAATCATCCTTTTCCTCAGTACATACACCATATGTTCCCTCATTGTTCTCCTTCCTCACTAATCATATCTACTAAGGTACATAATGTCAACAATCGAACCTAACAACTCAACTTATGCATAGTAGTGGAGCTAAGAACTATCCACTACATGAAGAGTAAGTGGTTCCCTTCCTTATGAAGAACCTCCCAATACGATAGACCTCGATGTCACTGATTGCCCCAGGACTTATCAAGGCTAAGTAGGTTAGCTAAAATTCATGTTCTAAGATCATGAAAGGTTAGGAAACTTCCATTCAATGACTAGCCTGTAGACAATGAAGGTAATTCTTAAGCTCTACCTTTCTATGTTGAGATTATATGACATAAGTCCTAACAATGTTACTAGTACGATAACTAAGCAAGAATTCAACACCCTAAGATTTAGGTTCCATGGTACTCCCCAAGCTTGGACAATCGAGAGGCCCCAACCGCATGAATAGATTACTAAGCTTAGAGACCAACAATTTGCTCTTCTTGAAAAGTACTTCTAGGTCGATCTAAGATTACCTTTGTCTATTTTCTAAAGGTCTTATTTTACTTACCATTGCATGTGCCCCTCCATGCTTACTCCAAACTCTTATAGGCTACTAATGGCCTTTGAATGCATTTGTGAGGATCTAGAGGTTAGAGCTATGGTTACCTTGTTTAGATACTTTTTCACGTTGAAAAAGAAATATGGTTGGTTTTACATGCACCCGACCTCTTAAGAAGTTTTTAGTAGAGTTGGAGTCCTCAATCCATGACTAGAAATAGAAATTGGTTGTAGTTAGGTATTCTACTCGGCTAAATTTTCCCACTGTTTATAGCCATCCAATCAGATTATCAGATATCAAGCACCTTCTCCCCAATGACCAAAAGGCTTATGACACAATCATGGAGGCCTCTAATCATAGATATTTCCTCCAAGACGCAGACATCATAATTTCCAAGTATTCTAATGGCACTCTGATCTTCCCTAAAGACAAAGCTTAGGTGGATGAAGGTACCGATGGTACTTTTGATGGAAATATTGAGAGCACAAATGAGGGCATTATCTTTAACCAAGGTATGGGCTTTTGCAATCTTACCATGCTAAGAGAGGCTCGTAAGAGTAGGGACCTCCATGTCTACTTCAGAAGCTGAGTGGTCTTCCTTACCTGTGCTCAGCATGGCATTTGTAAGTTCCTTAATTTGTGTTTTATGATTTCTCATATCTAATTCCTAGAATATTTCTTTTCCAAATATGTCACTTAAAGACTACAGCTCAAAGGATTTATTTGTTGAGTTAAAGGTCGGCAGGTCAAGGGGGAAAGAGGATCCCAAAAAGACATCCACTAAGCAAGTCTCAGCTAAGCCACCAACTAAGCTACTGGCAAAAGTACCATCAAAAGCTCCTATAAAGCCAATAGCAAAGTCTACTACCTCCTAAGCCATAAAGAAAAAAAGAGAGTCAACAAGCCAAGAGGATCAAAGACACCTAGCAGGCTAAGGTTGTTAAGAAAGGGAAGGTCACTGAGGTCATTGAGCTAAGGAAGTGACCTAATATTCATAAGTGTCTACCTTTGGAAAGGGATCCTAAGAAGGGGAAAACTCTTAGAAGTGACAAGTTAGGGGCAACTGTGAAAACCATAATGAGGGTAAAGAGAGGCCCTTCAAGATTTCAAGCTCAATCACTCCACCTAAGAGGCAGAACACTAAGGTTACACAATTCTTCTCTTGTTAGAATGTCAATATTGCCAACAATGCCTTAGTGAATGGTCGAGTCGCGTTAGAACTAATCAAGGGGATTCATCTACCTAATGATGTTCATCCCTTAACCAATATGGTCAAGCTTTGCCAAAACTCTAGATCTAATAGCTTACCATGCTTAGTTGCCTCTAGCTACTACGATGTAAGTCTTTTCTGACCTTATAGGCTTAGGTTTACCGAACTTATTATTTAACTCTAACTCCTCTTCAGTCTCTCAAAACTTCTAACAACTGATGATGATTGTAGAAGTTCTTACTGAGGAGAAGAAAGTTGTGAGTTCTTTACTCCGATCTACCTTTGGTCTTCTTTTAATTCGCTTAAACTAATAGTTTTCTCTCTTTTTTCCTTTATATCATTGAAGAAGCTAAGAATCAAGTGACTAGTCTAGAGGCTGAGAAGAAGAACCTTCAAGAGAAGTAGGGAAATGAAAAAGCTAAATTAGAGGAAGAGAAAACAAAGGTTAAGGAGGAGCTTAAGGCTTAGAAAGAGAAGATCAAGAAAGAGGCTAAGGCTTAGGAAAAGAAGGAATTAGCCTTGGCAAAAGAGTAAAACAAGTGCTCTCAACTCATGTCCGACATCTAAGGGATACAAAATGAGGTCGAAAACCCTCAAGAGCAAACATAGGGAGAAGGTCTCTCACTTGCAAAGCTCCTACAAGGAGTTAAAAATGAAGATGGCCAAGGTCGAGAAGGAGCAGAGCTCCGCATACCAAAAAGCTTATGATAAGGCATATTAAGACATCTACGAGAGTAAGGAGAACAAGGGCCTAATGCGTTGAACCAAGGGAGAATCCTTATCCATCATCATGATTATGATCTAAGTTGCCCAAACTTCGCCAAACAAGCACAGGAGAATGAAACCTCTATTGACAAGGCCAACATTAGTGAGGCTAAAATAAAGGAATAGCCAAGTGAAGATGTAACACACCTGTAGCTAACTCCACCAATTCATAGGAATAAAGTAATGCTCCTAAGGTCCTCGAAATGCCTACTCTCGATCCTTTAATTAATCATCAACCCAACTTCGCTTAAGACTCGGACGATAGAATTGCTACCATTAACCCAGCATGGGAGAAATGATTTTCTTTTCTGTCTATTTTATGGCTAATGACTAAGATCTATTCCTAAGTTGGTATGCCAACCCTAATGCCATGTAATGGCTTCCTTGATATTTCCCTTTAGACTTTAAGATCATTCTTATACTGTTGAGTATTTGTATGGCTGCCTGTTAGCTGCTTGCAATGAATTTCGATTACATTCATGAACTTTTTATTTGCTCACCGATTGACTTGTTTTGTTACTTCACTCTAGTAGATCAAGAGTCCCCAATAAGATCCCCACATGTTTGATCTAAAAGTTTCGTAATGATAACAAATTATTTATTTGGGCAAGATATATTTGTGCCCCAAGGCTTTTAATTAGCTAGTTGCGTATCCTAACAAGTTTAGGGGTTCAAGCCCATCATTAGTTAATAACTTAAGGCTTCTAAATGGCTCATCATCCATTTCTTAGACTTAGAGAGATTAAGATTTGAATAACTCATCACCTATTTATTAGACTTAGAGCATTGTTCTTGTTATCAATAATAGCTCGTCATCCTTATAATATATCATTGCCATAGTCTTGGCCTCAACCCATTTAGTGAAATAATCTACTACTACGATGATATATCGCCTTTACATAGTCATCTTAGGAATGGATCAAGTATATCCAATCCTCATTAGGCAAAAGGCTAAGAACTGGTGAGAGAGATTAAGTATGAGCATGGGGTTTGCTCAACTAGAGCATTCCTCTTACATTAATCGTAGGTTTGACCTAAAAGAAGCGTATCTTTCCTCATTGTAAGCCGCTAATACCTTATTCTCAGAGCTCTAATGTACAGAGCTGCAACTCTAATATGATTGTTGTACACCTTACAGTAGAGATCGAAAAGAACTTACTTTACTTTAGACAATCAAAGGTACCATAACTATGGCGTACTCATGCCCCTCTTGTACAAATTTCTCTCAATTATTATAAAATTTATTGCTTTGTAGATGAGTCATCGGGCCTTCTTAATGTCTTGCAGCAAAGTTCCATTCTTCAGATATTCTAAAATAGGATCCATCCAACAGTACTTTAAATCCTTTTGGTATACCTCTAAGCACTCTGCTAGTAGTAGTTGGTGCTCTTCTCAGGCAAGTATTTAATGAAGATCACTTCTTCCTAGTTCAATAAGCCTATAGATGCTAACTTGGACAATTTGTCTGCTGCATGGTTCTCTACCCTTGGATCTTCATCAGTCTCCAGGTCTTGAAATTTGAACCAATCTCCTTCATCAATTGCAAATACTTGATCATGTTCTCATCTTTGGTCATGCTACTCCCTATAACCTGGTTAACTACTAGTTAGGAGTCAAAAAACACATTCAAACATTTTGCTCTAACCTCTTTAGCCAGCTTCATCCTAGCTAATAGTATTTCATACTTTAACTCATTGTTGCTAGTTGGGAAGCCAAATTTCAAAGCATAAGGGATCCAAGCTCACACCGAACCTATTAAAATTAAACCTACTCCACTCCCCTCAATGGTAATAAACCACCGACATACAACTTCTAGGTTAGTTATTCTATATCTAAGCTAGAATTCTCAATACCAGTATATTCCACTATAAAATCTACGAAGATCTAAGCCTTATACGCCTCTCTAGGTCGATATTGTATCCCAAGAGCACTAAGATCTAATGTGTATTTCACTATACATCCGAAAGCATGCGTAAAGCTTGCTTTAATAGATTATCGGTCAAAACTACGACCTAGTAAGCTTCAAAGTAAGGCTAGAGCTTCTTAGCAGACACAACAATGGCTAAAACAAACTTTTCTAATTTTGCATATCTTAACTATAGTCCTTGCAAAACATAGCTTACGTAATAAATTGGCCTATGCATCCACCCATCTACTCATACTACCATAGAAAAGGGAGCTCGATCACTTGCAAACAAGTATAAGTAAAGAGTCTCTCCTTCAATAATTGTTAAAAACACTTTCAAGTCCTTAAAGGCCTTCTTACATTCCTCAATCCATCAAAACTTGAACAGATTACTTAAAACTTTTAAAAATTCCACACATTTTTCATCACTCTTAAAGACAAACCTCTTTAACTTTGCTACTCAACCAGTTAGCCTTTGGACCTCCTTAATGGACTTCAGTGACTCTATGTCAAGTATCACCTAAATCTTCTCCAAATTAGCCTCAATTCCATGTTGTGTCACCATAAAACCTAAAAACTTCCTTAATGAGACGTTGAATACCCATTTATGTGGATTCAATTTCATATTATACTTAGTGTAGCACCCACTTTCTCGAACGAGATAACTTTGTAACAATAAGTTCTAAAGTTTGTAATAAAAAAAGTGTACACTTAATCAGAAGGATGCATCCTTATCTGATTGTACGTAGAAAATGCATTCATAAAACTCAACAAGGCATGTCCCGAGGTCAAGTCAACCATCTGATCTATCTGAAGCAAGGGGAAACAATCCTTCAAATATGCTTTATTTAGGTCGGTAAAGTCGATACACATCTCCCACTTTTCATTCACCTTTTTCACTAAAACACAATTCGCGAACCATGCAGGATAAGGTTCATCTCTAATAAAACCTGCTTCTAATAACTTTTATACCTCTTCTCCAATAGCCGCTTGCCTCTTTGTAGTGAAATGTCTTTTCTTTTGCTATGATAACTGCTTCAAGAATTCCAGGCATGTCTAAAGGAGACCAAGTAAAGATGTCCCTATTAGCTCAAAGGAAACGTATTACACTTTCCCTTAGGTTAAGCTAGCATGCGAGCTTCAACCTTAGTGACAAGCTCAAGATGGTCATTGAGCTAAATCGTCAATGTTTCCTCTAAAGGCTCTCCTCTTACTTGCATCCAATTGCTTGAACCGTGCTCGATATGGTAGACCCGATCCCTCTTCAAGGCCTTCAAATACAAAGCTCTAGCCAGTTGCTAGTCTCTACAACATGCTCTAATCCGAGTTGGAGTGGGAAACTTTACCTTCCGGTGAGCAGTTGACACTACCATCTTGAACATATTGATGGAAGGTCGGCCCATTATGCCATTATAAGGCAAATGGCAATCCTCTATCATGAAATCAATTTCCTTTTCAACTACGTTCTCATCGTCACCAATCTACAAGGTTAAGGTAACCATTCCTTGCACCTTAACCGATTAATTGTTAAACTCGTACAAATTGTATTTGTACAGCTGAATCTTAATGTTTTCAAGTTTAGGCCACATTTGGTCAAATACGTATCCGTTAAACTCCTCGTATCCATCATTATCTTCTTGACCTCAAAATCTATCACCCAGGTTGCAATGATTAAGGCATCATGATATGGACATCGAACTCCTTACATATCCTTCTCCAAAAATACAATCATATCATCAATTCTATGCCTTTTTCCTCTTAAATTTACTATGTAATCTCCTTGCATGTTCGATGAACTTATTGAGGACAAAGCACTCTCTTCTATTAGTCCACCAAATATCACTTTAATAACACCTTAGGGAACTCGGTTGTCCCCTCTTTGATTATCTTACCCTACAATTCCTAATTATTAGGTTAGGCTTCTACGTTATACAGCTACTATTTAATTTTATTCCTTTGTATAGGTCACCTAATGTACTCCTCTCTACCAGCTACAAACTTCCTTAAGTATCCCCTTTAAAAAACATCCTCGAGTACACTTTTTCAAATGTATGCACCCATCCATATTATGAACTTGATCTCCATGGAAATAGAAATACTTATTAAGTTCTTCCCCATGAGATTATTCTTCATCCTTGTTATGCCCCGAAGTGATAAAGTCGTAACAGCTCCGCCGTATAAACCATCGTAAGATAGAAGTTGGCCTTACAACTACTATCTTAGACCTGATCTACACAAGGTGTCCACGACTAACCCGCTTTGAAGTAAACAGTTTGTAATTTAAATAATTCATTTACCTAAGAAAGTGAGAAAAGTTATGTATAATCACTATAATTTAGTTATTACATTAATCAGAAATGAAAAGTAATAACATATGTATTGATTCTTCAGTGTTTTTCCTCACTTTCCAGGATCCAGTAGTTGCTAGCTTCAGAGTAGTTATTTGCCATTTCTTAGCTAGCACCTGCACGACGTCTATAGAAATATGAGCAACTACAGCTCAGTAAGTTAGGATGTAAGACTTAAAACTATACCATAAACACAACAAGATTTTCAATCAACTTATTAGGTGCAATGCATGTACAAGCAAATGCCATCACACGACGTTGTCCAACCCGTCATGAGATTAGAGAAATTGCGCCCGCTCTAATCCGGGTTGAAGAGTTATCATTAATGCAACAGCTCACGACCAAACCCAGGCTTGTACAATGGAGACCTCGCTCCTCCCGCGACTACCTTCGAACCATTGACTTCACCCTCGCCGCGACTTCCTTTCCTGTCACTTAGTTCGGCTAAGGATGAAGAAGGGACCAATTGCAATCCTGCGCTATCCCTTTCGAAGGGGTCGGTATTTGGCCGGAGAGTCCTAAGTTCTCCTAACGGGTTGCCATGCATGTCCGATTATGATTACTGGTCGTATATTTGATTAAGTCCAGTTTAGGGTAATCAATCATTTCATACAAATCATACAATACATGCCAAAGCAACAAACAGAATCATAGCATCATCCATAATCAAGCACATGCACACATCCAACTATCTAACAAGCACAACCAAGCATAATCTTAAGCCTCCAAAATACAGTATCGTATTAATCCCAACTTACCTCGACTCTTTACTCACTCACTCACTCGAGGTCCGACTTGCTCAGGCCATCGCTGATCATCCCTATAACACAAACGTGGTTTCAGTTTTTCATATAACTATTATAGGTTCATTTTATCCTATAACGCTTATCGTTATGTGTTGTTTAGGGTTTAATATGCCTAATTATCTAGGTCTCAAGTCTCTCAACATCAATTATCATTTCAAAATGTCTAAATTCATCCTAAATCAGATTTTTCACCTAATTACCCTAATTTACAAAATTAACTTAAAATGTACTATTTTTCCATATTACTTATTTACTACATAATTAACCTAATAATTATATCTAACACCCTAAATACTACAAGTATAATACTCCATCAGATTTCAACATCCTAAAACACATACTTATTCACTAAATCAGTAATTAACCATTTAATTACTTAATTAACCCTAAATTATCCATTTTATACCTCATTTTAGGGCCTAAAAATTATCTAAAAATTTCGAAAATTAATTTTTGAAAATGGGCTTCATAGCACTGTTCCATATCATCTAAGTAATCTAGACAAAAATTTTGGGTTCAAAACTACACTCCTAAGGTTATTTATTTCAAAACCGAAACATGTTCGGTTTTACATGATTTCTTAAGGATCCTATATCACGAGACATATTTTCATCAAAATAATATTTTTCCTAAAAACTACATACAAAAATATTCCAGAATAACAAGTTTCATAATTTTCTAAGAATCTTTACTATTTTTTTTAAATTACACAAAATCAGGCTGGAAATCGAACTCACCGATTTGGGTGTCGACTCACCTGGGCGTTGCCACCACCGTGTGGTGGTGGTGGCCGTCCACTCCCAGCTACCTGTCGGACTTGAGTTCTCCTTTGTGGCCCTAATTGCACAGTTTTCCTTTTTTTTTTTCTTTGGTTTTTCTCTCAATTTTCGCCTCTCCCTAATTTTCCTTGATTTTTAACTGTCCAAATGAGCTTATGAATTTTTCTTGCTATTTATAGAGCTTTAGTATAATTATTGTGCATTAAATTGGACAAGACAATTGCCTTATCTCTTAATTTTTAGCTTTTGTGTTGTCTTATTTTAATTGGCCGATTTTTTTCTTATTTTTTCCAACTTCCACGACCTATATCTGGATCATTCCTTATTTTTCCTGATTTTTTTTATTTTTCCTTAATTAATTATAAATTTTCTTTAATTATTTAGTATGATTTTAGCACATTACGCTTATTTTAAGTAATTATGCGTATTTCTACATACATGTAAATTCATATATAGTACAAATAAATATTCCTAGATATTATTTAGGTTATTTTATGATTTTTAGTTTACATATAATTTATCTCTAGCGATTCGTTAATTATCGGAATGTATTTTACGCATTTTCGATAAATAATGAGTTATACACTTAAAATTTAGAATTTTTATATTCTTTTATTTCATTGCTTATTTTCTTAAATTCAAACTTACGGGATCATTTTACTAATATTTCTAGCTTTACTTTATAATGTAGGCTCGATCAGACCTTTCAATCGATCGAAATCTCGAATAACTAGTTTTGGGGCTTACAATCCTTTCTAGCCTAGCCAAGCCAAGCCAAGCCAAGAAACCTTAGTTGTGCACTTCTATCAAAATATCCAACATAGGTGAGTTTAAGGTGGGTATGCTCAAGAAAGGTTAGAATTAGTCTCTCTCGATCCCCTAAACGTCAACTAAGCTTACTACGAGCATCAAAATTCCTTCTCAAATTATTCTTCATAGATCCCTTATCTTTTTTCGACCTCTTCCCATGCTTATCCTTCTCTAACTCTCTTCTGGCTTGCATTTAGTCTTCTTAACAAATGAAATTTCTTTACCTCTTGGTAAAGTTATCCAAAGAGGTTAGAAGGTGCTTAGCAAGGGACTTGAAGAAGTTTGAATCCTCCCTGACTCCTCTATAGATGGCATATAGTGCCATACTTTTATTGTAGATGGTGATTTCGATTATCAACTGGTTGAAGCTATGGATGTAATCCCTAATCGACTCTCTTTGTTTCTATCTAATTAAGGTCAAGAGTAAATATTCCTATGTTGGAAGGTTACTAGCTAAGAAATATTGGTGAAATTCATTAGCTAGCTGGTCAAAAGAAGAGATAGAGGCCACCTTCAATGAATTGCTAATGGATTTCCTCAAAGTAACTAGGAAGACTATGCAAGTAATGGCATCAAACAAACCATAAAGTGCTTTCAATGTCCAAAATGTAATCAAGTGGTCATCTAAGTCCTTTCTTCCATTATAAGTGTCAAACTGAGGCAATCAAACACTCAGACCTCATCTACTATACTCTATATGAAGGGACTTGCTTTTCTACCTTTCATGTTAACCTTCTTCTTAGAAGCTCCTTCTACAGCCAACTTTTTAATGTAGCACTTTGTGGAAGACAAGCAATTACATGCTCAATCCTTCCACCTATAGGTGTTTGTACATGCAATGCAGTAGGAGGATGTAATGGGGTCTACCAGCAATTATCTCCTACCTATGGCTCCTATCTTTATTGTAGGTCATCCTCATCAATGATGGGAGCCTTTCCTTATAGTTTCCGTAAGGCTTCTTCTTCAGTAACTAGATCAGCTTCTCGCCTAACTTGCTATAGAAAAAGAGTAGAAGAAGAGGTGGCATCCCTCTCATTGAGTCTCTAACGTAACTCTCTATTATTAGCCCGAACTTCTTCGAGCTCTTTCATGAACTTAGCACACAAAGCCTCCAACTATGCTATGTACGAACCACTATCCTCCTGTTGTTGATTATGAGATATCTGGTTATGAATTTCAACCTGACACACCTTAAGGGTATATTGTTGTGGTGATTGCTCTTCTTGATTTTCCCGACGTTACTCTTCCCTTGAAGTGTTGTTATCTTCTGATTTAGTTTTAGCCATAGTGGGTGTTTTAGAAACAAACAGCACCAATTGTTGATACTCCAAATTAGGATGAAAAGTAACTTAGACACTTCACTTGTAATTGCTCCATAAAACAAAAAGAAGTAAAGCCAGGGGAGGGGGTGCTAAAGCAATTCTAGTATAGCCACTCCAATGCCTAAGTTAAAAGATTTCTAGAAGAAAGCGTTAGAGTATCTAGAAGAACCTATTGTCTATGCTTCGATCTCTTTTTATAGTTGTAAGTTAGTTTAATCTTGATAACTGTTGCCTCCAAAACTTAGCACTTGTGTTTAATTTGAACATAGGATCACTTCTCGATTTTAGGGGACATAGTTGACGTGATGGCAGCTGGTGGGTGGCTATTTGAATAAAGAGTCTAATTGTTCGTGCCTTGTGTTAGAATTTAAATCCTTTAAGGCTAATTGGGTCAAAGTTTGATATGGAGGCAATTATTCCAAGCTAAATAAGGTCATCTCGATCTACGGTGGTCAAGTTGTTATGCCTAGTGTAGAGACATTTAGCTTATTGTTCTTTTCGAGTTGACCTATACACTCAGTGAGAGATAAAAGAGGTCAGGAATAATAGAGGGAAAGGATATAGTTGTACAATAGATCGAACACCATCATATTCCGGTCGATCCTAACCTTAAGAAAAAACCTTTATCAACAATAATGTATGTTGAATCTTGTTCCGGTGCATTTTAGCCGGTAAAGTTATTCTATTAGAATGGAGACTTTGACCATGTGTTGGCTATTTCAGTAAATGTGTAAGGATTGATGTATTTTGGGATTAACTTGCTTATGTGTTGTACGGCTATAAAAGAGGGTGCATATAATGTATACGCGTTTCTAATTCCATATGTCATGGAATTTTTTATTCACATGTGCTTTCATTATGCTATATTTTGAAAAATTTTCATCAAAAGCTTTTTTTCGTAATATTTTTCGATAAAGGCCTCATATTTATATAAAATTCTAGTATTTGTATGCATGCACTTATTAAGCAAACCAACTAACTCTTGTAGTATATAATATTAATTCTCAAAATATTAAGGTTCACTAAAATAATATTTTCAAATATGTATATGATTAGAGACGTACAAGAAATACTAGATGGTATTTTGTATTGAATACATCGTATGCTATGGGTATCTATACTAATATTATAGTATTTTATATTAAATACACCATATTATTTAGGTATCTATGGTAATATTGTACCCCTTCAAATAGAAGTATGCCGATGTGCCTTAAATGATCCTCATCGCCAGATTAGGGTACATGTTGTTGAGGGCCCTCATACCCAGGCACAACAAGGCAATTGTCCGAGACGCCCTACAGATCAGCTAATAGCCCGTAGTACGGGCTGCCTCAGGAGTGAAGAAACCGCGTCACCCTCTTTTCTCTTTTCACCCCATGCCACCATGCAGGAAGGACATTTGAAGCAGCTCCTTCTAACACTATAAATTACCTTTTTATGTATACATATGGGGAATCCCATGTATAGACGTATTAGAACACTACATAAGTAATATATTGATATTTTATTATTTTGAATAGAAATAACATAATTACTTTCATTACTACTAGGTGGAAAAACTTGATTAACTTAATATTTTTAAGTAGATAAGATAATAATCAACTACTCTAAAATTATTTCCCAAGTAGTCGTAATACTAAAGACGCCTCACGACCTCAATGAAGAAAAGGTACCATCTAATATTCCCAAGAGAACGAATCGTTACGCTTGCTTATGATGGCAAGTTAATGATGATAGGGTAGCTATGGTACATTGGTAAGTTGCACACGGGTACCGATAGTCTTCTATAATCATAGATATTGGCACATAATGTTCAACAATCTCGTCAAGAAGAAACTATGTGCAATGATGAAATATAATAATTCTCTTGTTTTGCTATATTACATCTTCTATGGACATCCGGTGGGACAACATTAATCGCAGTGCATCGAGTTCCCTCCATTTACCACTGCGAGTCCCACGGTGAAGAAATGTTCATAGTGTACTTTGAAGAAATCCCACGTTTCTAAAACAATTGAATATCCCTAAAATCTCATCATATTCTTTCTACCAAACCCCAAACGATACATAATCATACAAATTTATAGACCTTCCGTCTCCTCCAGCCTCCAAACACCTGCAAACTCTAGGTTTTGGCCTCTAGTTACCGTTGTACGCATAATTTTCAAACGCGACACTCGATAAAGACCATCATGCTCGCTTGTGATTCTAGATCTTGGCTAGACGATGGGAGTTTTATTTTCAACTTCCAATAATGCACCAAAACGCCAGTTACCAAGAATTCATATGCCAAGTAATTTGAAATTAAGAATCTGGCCTGGTAACGGTGAAGGATGAAAGAAGACCTGCTGCCTGCACAGGCAGAACGTCACTGAATGTAGACAGGGCAGCTGCCGATCTATCCTTGAAGATACCCACTTGACCATCCGTTAGAATGGAACCCAGTTTCAGTGTGCTCTCTCCAAATCTGCTGCCAACCTGATTATTAAAGAAAATATATTATCTGTGGGGACCATTCATAGTTCATTCAACCATGCTTTTCTTTGGGAAGCACTAAATAACGGAATTATCAATCTTTGCTTAGAGCCATTGAAGTAAAAACTACAAAGCCTTCAAGTTGTGAAAGCATAACAATCAGGTAAAACAGACACTCCGTGTACATTAATCATAAAATTTAGCACAACTAAAGAATTAAAGGGCCATAATGGCTCATATGAAGCCAACAAATAAAATAATACTATATGACTGAGTTCTACAAACTACACAACACAAGACCAACATATATCTCAATGCAAGAATTTAACCAAGCTATAATACATAAATCAGCGATAGACAAATAATAGGATTATCACGCTACCTAGAACAAAAACCAAACAGAAAAATAACAGGTAAAAAAAAAAAAAGTTCTTTTTTGTTAATTCAGGGGTGTGGTCAGCTGGACCCGCTACCTCAGAGAACATGAATCTCCCAATGAGGCCCACCACGAGTTAAGTAGCTTCTGATAAGTAGCCTCAAGATATATCCTTAAATATCAACTTTGTTGTGAAACTTATTTCCAACTATCTTTGTGCATCAAGTTTACATTTCACGATACATGCCAACTTACAATTTGGTTTGAGTGTAGCTCAAGTCAAGCAAGTCAATTGTCAAAGAGTAGAAAGGTATGCAGAAACATCTGATAAGAACCCTAATGAAATGCCGTTTCAACTTAAAAGGCTTCAATTAAATATTCAGAGAGAGGAACCTCCTTGTATGGCAGCATACCAACTAGCACAACAACATTCAAGTTTTTAGGAGTAACAACTTTTATAATTTTGATGATCTATAATTTCTCACCAGCAAAGTTATGTCTTATTTTCTTTTTTTTTTATTGTTTTGCCCTTATGGTGATAATTGTCTATCAACTAGATTAATTTGTCCATATCTCCTTTTAATTTAACATGCTTGGTAAGTGACTCTTTTATCTCTACTTTGACTTTGAATTAGTAATATTTCAATATGGATAAGCTACTAGAAGATATGGGAATTGATAGGGCATGATTTGATATGGGAATTCAACATATGGAAGAGACACTTCTTCTTCCTTTTTGGCCAACGGAAGAGAGACTTTTTTAGAATCAAGAAATTGAGTTGATTTACTAGACTTTAGAAGTGTTAGGTCAAGCAAAACGGTAAGGAGTTGAGATTTGAGATATAATAAATGTTTGAGGCATGGCCATTTGGAATATCAATGTCCAAACAAGTTCACAGTAAGACTTACCATGTTCCTGTGATTATTGAGAAGGATTAAACTAAGAGTAAGGTAAATCAGCAGGAAACCCCAATGGTCATACAGGAATGTGTGTAGGTGTGGTTGAAAACGACAGGCTTCCTACAACTACAGACAGATGGCGTTGTTGAGTTTTTTTTTTTTTTTCAGAGGATGAACATGTGGCCTAGTAGCAATGACAGAATTTGTGCTTGAAATCATTAACAGGTCTTCTAATTTAGCATGTAGAACTTCATGTAAGGGACCTATTCTTTCTAGTAGTTAACAACCATACAGCAGGGAGGCGAAACTGATGTCCACGGTCCCATTCATACCTTAAATTCAAGCATTTTGTCATGTATTCCATAAGGGATTTAATCTGCAAATTACTGTTGCTAAACCTACCATTATAAACCAGCATGTTAAGCACTAATGTTATTCTCTGCTGTTGCATTAGCTTGAAGGGAGCCTTCCCCTGACCTCCAACAAGAGGAATTTCAAATCCAGGAAAAATGCTTGTCATGCCCTAATCATCATAACCTTTGATTTCATCTTGAGCAGAAATGATTCCAGAACTGCTAGCTACTCTAGATTCCATGGCATCATCTTCCTCTTCACCATCTTCTTCATCGCCCACATCTCAATATCGTCTCCTAAACCATTTGCCTCAAAATTTTCCTCATAAAACCTTGAAACAAGGATATCCCCATTCCCTCCGCTACTCATGCCACGACTCCTAACACTGCCAAAGGTTTGGTGGTATATGGTGTGGTGGTTCGTAGATATGTGATTTGTGGCCAAATGGGTGGTGATGCTTGGTCCAATGAGTAGTGGACTGTGGCAGTAGCTGGTGGATGGTGGGTGACTAGGGAAGAAGGGGGAGCGAAGGGGGGAAAAAATGATGACAGAAGAAGAAAGAGGACATTTTGGGGAATATAAGAATGAATAGGCCTACCATTCATGGGGTCCCACACATGAATAGCTAGATGGGATTTTTGGCCCTGCTGAATATTCATGTCAAGTACACTTCGTAATAAAGATGTTTTGTGGAATGGCAATTCCATCCCCCCTCTATCCAAAGATGCAAATGGGCAGTTAAGTTTTGAATTCTTCTTTTTCCCCCCTTCTCCTTTTGGGGTGGGGGGAGGAGGTGGGGTTTGGGGGGGTGTGGGGTGGTGGGTAGGTGGATGGGAGTTGGGCGTGGAGGCTTGATTTTCATAGGAGGGTTTTCTCCCATTTATTACACATCTACCCACTTCCTATTTTCACTCCATCGTAAATGATTCCCTAAACCGACCCCCACATACGACAACTGAACTTCCTCCAACAGACCACTACTCAAATCAGTTGCACACTAAACCACCCACTGGTAAACATACACCACAAAACCGTTATAAACTTGTACTATGGGATGGACGCATGAATATCACCTAGCTGATATATAACAAACATACATTGACAACCAACACTTCAACTTTAAGATAAATGCATGCCAAAGGGTAAAGATTAGGACCCTACTGTTTGTTTCCCATTATTGCAATGCTGATATACTCGCTTAAAAGGATACTTTGCTTCCTACCATGACACACAGATGACAAACTGGCCATAACAATATGCAGAAACAACTGGTTGCCTTTGTGCGACAATGCACAAATGACAAAAACCTGTTATAGCAATAGTTAATTCTCAAACAAGGTGGCTACAAACCAAGGTAGTGAAGAAACCAGTCCTTCAAGCTTAAAGAAAAGCTCATTTCATGGGAACGAAAGGGGCTGATACTGTGGATAATAATCAATTGTATGGTTGGTTTAATAGAATTTTATGTTATTTGTGAGTCTAAATCTTTTTGTTGGTAATTACCATTTCTCTTTGTGACCAAGTCAATATTTCCAAGTATTTTCCCTGATTGTCAAGTCAAAAACATATATGATTTTGTTTTTTTTCTTTTGGTAAGCTATTTTATTAGAACATTCTTAAATAGTATCTTTCAATTTTGAAAGTTGATGGATCCTAGGCTCGCATAAATATGCCACTTTTCGTTAGGTATGTTCAACATTTTCATTAAGTAGAAGATAAAGTATACAAGAAAAGTGACAAGTAGTTAGCCACTTTTCCATACATATTTTGCCTATGTGACTACAACAAGAACCAGGTTAGATGGAACAAAATTAATAATTAGCTAGTCGTGTGTAGGTGTATATTTTGGTTGCATATCTAAATTTATCCCGAAGAGCAACTATATCCAATCAGTCCTGCTAACTAGATAGTATGCCAATTCAGTGCAATGTTTGCAACCCAAAAGAATGAGGGTGAGAGCTCCATCCGGGTATTGATAGGATGAGAAGATAGATTAATCATGAGAAAAAGGGTTTCTTGTAAGCATCCATTACTCAACATCATTCTCCAGTCCAAATAATGAGAACATCAATGGCTGACAGTTCCTAACAGATAAACTACTAAATTATTCATATTTAGGGGTTGAATCCTACAGTATTCATATTTGACCTTAGAAAATAAATAAAATAAGCATCATGTTCACATCCCTTCATTAAAAATCTTTTAGAGTGTCTCAAAGACATCCCACCCCATACAAAAATTTTTAGTTGAAAGTAGTGTTTTATCATATTGGCCTGCATAGTGACCCATAAAATCTGTGTTCACATAGAAGCTATTACAGAATCCTCGACACATAGAAGCTATTACACAATCCTTGAAGCTTGGTTGAACTCTCGGTGAATATCCATGACATCCTACCAAGTATATTAACTAGATGTAGGCCCTTCTTCAGAGAGAAGCAAACAAATTAGATGAATGCATATATTGGCAGCTGACTCATAGCTATTATACACCCGATTCATTGCACACAAATATATGTTTTGCAAGATCAAATAAAGGTAGGAAAGCTCTAGAGCCACACCTGCATGAAGGACTTTAAGAGCGGAGCTGCAACTCCAGCACCCGATTTGTCATCCAAATCAATCTTTTGTGAGAGCTCGCCATTGCTATAAGATTTCAAGGGATTCCTCAAAGAAATATCTTCTCCAGAACCTGAAATGGATGTCTGTGATGTCCCTCTCAAAGACAATGCAGGGGCACTGGAAAACAAAAGAGAACATTGGTATATCACAGGAAAAAGTAGATTAAAATACATGTTGCCAACATGCACACAAACACAAACAAACCTGATGGGAAGATACTTAAAGCGGGGTACTGTAGAGCATCTCATAATATTTGACTCGGAGTTTGTAGGCAGCTTCTGTACTGTATCAACATACATCCGATTAAGTTGCACAAAGAACCCAAAGAGAACAGCATGCCGTAAATACGATTGTCTCTCATTCTCCCAGAGATATGGCTCATACCTTCGATGAGAAAAGCCAAGAGCATTGTTATTAGTCTCTGAGATCATATGAATTTACTCTACGCATTGTCATGGCATTTACAAAGGAATAGATAACCTATGATTTATCTGAATCTTAGATTTTACTAACAATAAATAATATAATCTACCAACTTAACAGATACATCTTAATCTACAGCAGAAGAAAAAATCTGAACAACTCAGATACAAGTATATTGTCGAAAACTCCTCCTATGTTGGTTTTTAGATGTGTGTCATACCTAGCTTTTTTCTTTTTTTTTTTGTATAAAACAATAAATTTCATTAATATGAAAAGATGTACAACCACAAAAGCAAGAAAGAGAAGACCCAAAAAGTGGGCAATACAAAAAGTAGACCACATCAAAACCATACAAAGAATATTAACTGGTTACATCTAGATAAAACAAAATCTATCCAGAGACAAGGTTGGTGTTAGATAAACTATATCCTAATCTGACATGGTTACAGGTTCTCCAAATACAATAGATCGTGGCTGCAAGCGCCCGAGCCCAAATGGGAGAAAATTCAAAATTAGATTGTAAGCCGGAAACAACCCTTGCCATGAGGAAAAGGAGGCAGAGATACCCAAGGTAGAGAGGATGCCACTCCAGACCTCTTGTGAGAAACCACATTTGAAAAAGAGGTGATCGTGGCCCTCTAGATGAGATTTGCAAAGGAAACAAGTTGAGATGTTATACTCCACATGCAAAGCTTGTCAAGTGTGTAAAGCTTACTATTCCATGCTAGCCAAAGGACAAAAGAGTTTCTAGGCACATTCTTCTTGGACCAAACAATATTGCACATTGAACCTTGTTGGAACCAGGTCTAAGACAATTGAAAGAGCTTTTAATAGTAAAAGCTTTCGTATTTGAAGGGATCCAACATGGGATATCCATACTTGAAGAATCAGGAATAATAAAACTTGGAATAGTGAGAAAATCCCAAAACACAACACTTGATAGAACTCAAGAGCCATTGTCAATGATAGAACATAATCTGGCATGCGTGAAGTTGCAATCAGGCAATTGCTGTACGTCTCATCCAGAAGGCTAGAAGGCAACTAAAAATCTAACCAAAGAGATATAGAAAGTCCATTGCCTACATGCCAATGCAACCACAGCCTAGCTAAGCTATGGAGATTTAAAAGTTTTTTCCTAGTCCAAGAATAAGTAGCAGGACATTTAACAATCCAAAAGCTTTTTCCCTTTGAAAAATTTGAATGGATCCAGTTGACCCAAAGGCTCTTGCTACCACAAGCAAAGATGTTCCAAATGCATTTCAATTGAGTGGCCTTATTTCAAATCTCCAAGCTTAGGATGCCAAGACCTCCTTCCTCTTTAGGGCGACACTATCTCCCACTTCACCTTCGCTTTCATGGCAATGTTAAGTGAATCACTCCATAAAGAATTCCTCATTAATTGCTCCATTCTTTTAATAACCTTCTTAGAGATAATGAAGATAAACGCTCAATAAACTTGCATGGAAAAATAACCAAACGTCTCAATTGCAAGCAACCAGCGACAAAAAGGTATTTACTAGTCTAAGAGTCAAGGCGTAAGGCTATCTTTTATATCAACACATCAAAATCTTCTTTCTTTAATTTTGAAGAGATAAGAGGAACACCAAGGTATCTAATATGCAATGATGCTTCATGAAAATGAAGGCAACCAAGGATAGCTTCTTTAGAGGCAGGTTCCACATTGCAAAAGAAGATGGAACTCTTCATAGAATTAGCAGCTAAACCAGAAAGATGTTTGAAGTTTTCAAGCACTTCTTGGACTTGCTTTACCAAGCTTATGTTTCTTTTGCAAAAGATCATATGATCATCTGAAAAGCTAAGATGGGTGATTTTGTCCTATTTGCAATGCTAATGAAAATAAAAATCAGCTACGTTGGACATACATCTAAGAAGACCCAACAACACCTCCATGGTAAGCACAAACAAATAAGGAGAAACAAGGTCACCTTGCCTCAAACCCTTAGAGCTTGGGAAAAAATCCACAAGACGTTAACAGAAAATCTAGGGGTAGAGATACATTAGCTAATGAGGCAACGGAAATGTAGAGGAAATCCCATTGTCGCCAAAACATGTTCCAGAAAAGACCAATCAAGATTGTCATATGCCTTTGTGATATCAACCTTTAGGGCACAACTAGGGTGACTTCTATCCAAGTGATAGCCATAAACTAATTCTTGGGATATAAAAATGTTGTCTGTAATACGACAGCCCAGGATAAAAGCGGATTGCTTGGGACTAACCAAAGAAAGAACTTCCTTTAATCTTGAGGCCAGCAACTTAGAAATAGCTTTATAGATAACACTACAACAGGTGGTTGGCATAAAATCACCCATTCTTGATGGGTTTGGCACATTGGGAACAAGAGAAATGATTGTGGTGTTGATCTCTTTAAGGAAGAAACCCAAAGATAAAAATTCTCTCACTGCAAGGATTAAATCAGCACCACAGATAAACCAAGAAGCCTTGAAAAATTTCACTAGGAAACCATCCGGGCCAAGTGCTTTGCCATTGGCTGGAGTGAATAAAGATGCCTTGATTTCATCATCACTAAAAGGGGTTTCAATAAGGTGGATTTGGGCAACACATAGCCTCCTTGAAACTAGATTGTGAACATCAGAAAATTTTATTAGATGACTTGCAAAACAGCTACTGTTAAGATCTTTAAAATAAACAACCTCCTCGGATTTTACTGCATCATCTCCACTAGCAAGGGATCCATCTTGTTTTTCCAAAGCATAGAAAGAATCCCTATTTTAGCATTGCAACACCGCCTTATGGAAGAAAGTTGTTCTTATCACCAAGCTTTAACCATTGCATCCTAGACTTTTGTTTGAAGAAGCTCTCCTCAGCTCCCCTCAAGATTTAATAATATTTGAAGGCGGATTTTTCATCTTGGACAAAGGAAGAGTCAACATTTGCAATAGACTTTTGAATGTGAGAGAGATTGTCTTTTGCTAGAGCTACCCATAAAGAAATATGAGAGAAATGTTTCTCATTAAGTTTTTTCAAGTCCCTAAGAATCTTTAACTTGGAGATAACTTGAAAACACTTAGAACCCGAGATATTCAACTTCCACATATTTTCTGCAATTGGTAGGAAATCATTGGAATCAATCCAAAAATCAAAAAATTTGAAGTGTAAATGTCTAGCTGGATTTGTGCAATTCATTTGAACCATGGCTAGAGAGTGATCAAAGAGTAAGGAATGAGAAAAAATGCCTACCAATCTTGGGAAAAGTTTTTTTGGTTGATCAGAATGTGATCAAGCTTTTTAAGGATAAGATTGTTTTCTTGCTTATTTGACCACATGAAGATGTTACCCAAGAACTGCATATCCTTAGACTCTACCTCATCCAAAAGAGCTTTATAGTCTTCCATCTTCACTGTTAATCTACAATTACCTCCTTGTCTCTCCAAAACAGATTTTGTGACATTTAAGTCACCCAAAACTACCCATGGCTGATCAAAAATAGAGGACTTAGGCTCCAGTAGATTCCACCAAAGGATCCTTATCTCAATAGTAGAATTCGATGCATACTCAAAAGATGTATGGAAAACCTTATTCACACGTCTATTGAGACAAAAGCAGTGGGAGAATTGATGATGCTCCTTAATAATGAGAACAGACTAAACATTGGCATCCCAACCAATCCAAATCCTCTTTGCCACACATCGGTTGATGGCAAACATCCAATTTAGGTTGATGCGTAACTCAACAAGATCAATATTTGCATGGTTTACTCTAGTCTCTGAAAGCCCTAAAAGAGATGTATTCTTCTCTATACAGAGTTTTCTAACATCTCCACTTTTGATAGGGTCACTAATTCCTCATACATTCCAAGCACCAAAATTCACATATAAAACTAGGTAAAACATATGCATGCATCATGTAAACCGATACTTCCTTTTGAAAAACTCATTGGGTTTTCCAACAGAAGAGCTCCTACCACTGTGAGAGCTAGAACCACTTCCTGATCTTTTTTTCTTTGAGCACCTATGGGAAGGTTCAGGCGCAAGGGTTACTTCATCAGCAAGATCATCACAAGAAGGCTGAATCTGGAACAGTAGAGCTAGGTCATTCACCAAAGGGATTTCCAAAACATGAGATACACCCTAAGTTTGGGGGTATATCACTCACTCCAGCTATGTCTCCATGGTCTACAGAACCAACACTGTTGGTATCCTCATACTGTTCATTATCAGAGGCTGCTTCGAGCTCATTGGTGACCATGTTGTGCTCTTTGATAAGTGATATCACCTCCTCACTAGCCTCATGCAAAGGCACAAGTTTGAGTGGAAGGTTATGACTCCGCATGTGAAGAAGAATCAGCACCCATAGCCTTTTTACCCTTCTTTTTTACTTCAACCCACTCGCCTTTCACTTGTTTGTTGCCCTGTATTTGCTGCTCCTTAGGGAGAGGGCGATAAACATGGCCAAACACTTTACAAGAAGGGCAACAAGGAGGGAGCCATTGATATTCCACTTGAACCAAAGTAAAGGAGCCATCATCCTTCACAATCTCCACCTGAGAGACCATATCTGCACATGCATCTACTTCAATAAGCACATGAGCATGATTGGCACGCGAACGAAGAGCAGTGAGAGAATCAGCATGCGGTGGTTTACCAACACCGCTTGCAATGTAGCCGATGTCCTTCGCTTCATGAAATGCAAGAAAAAACGACTTAAAAGGGCATAACCACAGGTTGGGGCTTGTCAAGAGACATGCTCAGTCTCCACTTTTGAATGATGAGGAGACATACAAGAAACCAAGGCTTTGAAAGCACCTAGTCCACCTCAAAATATTCAGAAAACCCAAAGTAGAAGAGACCTTCAATACTTCCCAAGACCTCAAGGATACCATATTTTTGCCAAATTCTCATGGCAGTTGAGCAGACAATAGAGAAGGGCAATTTGCGGCCAACAAAAAACCCCCCCACAAGGGTAGAATCCCAGAACTTTGCACCTTCAACAGCAACCTCAAGTGGAGGGCACACACTAGCAACAGGTCCCTTGGCAACCAAAGGAAAAAACTGGAGTTCGAACTCTGGTACTAGAGGAGGATTAGCAGGTTTTCCACGTGCTTCTACAAAGGATTTGTGGCTTTTAGGTGGAGAAGAAAGGTGGTTTTGCTTTTCCAGATTGTCCACCAAGTTGTTAACTTCATCCAAGATAATATTTCCCAAAGAGGAAACACTTGCTGCTTCATTTTTGTCTTGGGCAGCACCATGGGACTCCAAAGGGTTAGGTGTTGATCTGGAAAAAATAAAAGAATTAACTTTTCCAGGGACACGCTTCTCCAAAGGAACACTTTTTGTGAAAGCCTGAGGAGGGTCAGAAAAAGTGGAGCTAGCTTTTTTACTAGAATAAGCAACATGGGAAGCAGCGCTTGGGCCCATAGAGGTACCACCCAAAGGATGGTTTTTACCCACAACAGGCTGGGAGCCAGCACCAGTGGAGGCTGGAGGGGAGGAAGGCTGATGTCTAGGACTATTACCAGCCTTGGAGACAACCAAAGGATGGAGAGGAGCATGGACAAATGGAAGGAACAGAAAGGGAAAACAGGAGACAAAGGGAAGAGGGAAGGAGAGAGAAGAGGAAGGGTAGAAAACCAGGTTAACTAGGGAGGGATGGAGAAAGTCCTAGAGAGAAGAGAGAGCATTTTCTCTCTCTAGAACTTGTGACTATACTATAATATTCACATGTCATACCCAACTTGCTGCAGAATTCTTGAAATACGGATCATACCACTCCTTTAGCAAGGATATCGGCTACTTGTTCCTTTGTAGATAGGTAAACATGCATATAGTGCTAGTCTTGAGTTTCTACTTAATAAAATGTCAATTTATCTCATTCACCCAATAAAAATGTCAATCACTTTCAATTTGTATGGTCCAATTATGCTACTCAAGGTTATTAGTAATGCTAATAGCAGCTTTTAATTGTCGTAATATAGCTTCCAAGGCATGTTAACTGGCTACCTTAATTCCTCAAGAACTTTCTTCAACCACGGTGATTCACATATCTCATTTGCCAATGATCAATACCCAGCTTTAGTACTACTGCTAGCCACAACACTCTGCTTTTTACTCCTGCCCTTGTGAGTGACTAGATTTCCTCAAAGATACGAATAATAACTCAAAGTAGATCTCCTATCAGCAATAGAGCTCAATGCTTGAATATTACTGCATTCATTCTTTTTCAACAATAAGTTTTTCCTAAAGTTCTTTTCAACTTTCTTCATGTCCTACACACAGCATCTAGATATTCTTGACATAGAGCATGCATATATTTGTGTAACCACTCTCATTGGA
This sequence comes from Lumnitzera racemosa, assembly GCA_024138005.1. Taxonomy (NCBI): domain Eukaryota; kingdom Viridiplantae; phylum Streptophyta; class Magnoliopsida; order Myrtales; family Combretaceae; genus Lumnitzera; species Lumnitzera racemosa. The sequence goes on along the minus strand of JAMXBC010000012.1, from coordinate 47,129,389 downwards.
AAAACACTAATGGGTTGTGTTTTCAACCTTCGATACTGAGCCTTCTCCACTGGAGTTCCATCATCTCCAAGTTTCTGAATAGGAATTACAAGTGTGTCAGTTGGCTGACATCAAATCATCCCAGTTTCATGTAGGAGATCTGGCACATACTTTTTTAGACAAAAAATGTTTTGTTTTGACCTTGCAACCTTCACGCCTAGAAAGTAGCATAAAGCACCAAGGTCTTATTTTTGAGTTCTTGTGCCAAATTCTATTTCAACTCCTTCAACCCCTTTGCATCATTTGTGGTGAGTATCATGTCATATATGTACACTATCATCGACAATACTTTACCTTTCTCAAGGGAATTCCATCAAAAATATGTGATCACTTTGAACTTGAGGATATCTGAGCCTTGGGAATCTAGTATGCTGTTCAAACCATGCTGTTGGAGATTGTTTGAGTCTGCATAATTACTTTTTAACCAAAAACCTTATCAAAACCTAGAAGTATAATAATAATAACAAACAACCTAGAGGTGGATCCATATACACCTTTCCTCAATGTTCCCATTTAGGAAGGCATTTTTTACATCCAACTAACAGAGTAGTCAATCTAGGTTAAGTGCCACAAAGATAGAACACCAACATTATTATTTAGCTTCACCACTAGAGAGATCCACCCTTGATAGTCAATGCAATGTGAATCCCTCTGCAACCAATCAAGTTTTGTATCTTTTAAGCGTCCCTCTGCATTGTACTCAAGAGTGAACAACCACTTACACCTAATAGTGCCCAGGGAAGATACATAAGTAGTAAATGTGAGAGAAGATAATAGTAATTTTTAATGGAACTTACAATGGGACATGTGATGTTTCCTACCAAACTCCCTTCTATTGAGCAACTGGAAGATGTACATCGCCAACTTAGGACAAGCAGTGTTTCATACAAGGCCTAACACCCTTCTACTAATGGAAGATATATGTCACCAACTTGACTTGGATCAGTACAAGGTCAGACATGAAATAATTTAGATAGTACTCAGTTTGCTCCTCAGCTTTCTGGCTTTGCATCCAATTCATTGTTAGTTCCATAAAGTGAATTTCTTTCTCAAATAGTCCTCGTGCAAACCAGTTTCTTGGTTTGATTTCCAACCCCATGCGATGAGTAGTTAAATTCCAAGGCACCTCACAATGTAGTCTATCCAAGATTTCACCACCAAGCCTCTCATTATCATTTGTTTGTTTGCATTTTTAGATGCATTTTCCTGATTAATGAGCATTGTATTCATGTCGTAAGAATCAATGTTGGTGTTATTCATGTCTTCACGACCCTGTTCTACTGCCTCTTTGCTTCTGCCATGTCCAATATTATGCAAAAAGGATCAAATCAAAATAGGAATTTTGGGCCTGGTTAATGGAGAACCCAACAATGCCTTCAAATTTGAGAATTCTGAAAATTTTTGGAAAAGTAGAATTTGTCTTTTTCTGTTCATTTTCTGCATACTAATACATAACACAAATGGCGGTTACAGCTCCCCAACTGCTACTCCTATTTTTGCTTTTTACTAAACAACTACTCACAAAATGCTTTCACTAAACAACTGCTCATAAACTGCTTTCAAAACAATTATAATGTCAAAAACAAATACATGAAAAATAAAACTAAAACACATGTCTACACCAACGCATGTACAACACTCACACATCTCAATAGCAATTTTATATACCTAACACATGGCTACAGACTCAACACGTTTTGTCTAGCAGCCCCACCACAGGAAATGTGACTGTCCTTAGGCACAAAGATCCTTGGTTGCCTTGCTGCTAAGTGTTTAAATCAGCATTGGTAGTCCTCTTCTTCATCTGCATGTTTCATTGCATAAAGCAAGTCTCTACGTTTTAGTTCCCCTGAGAGTAAGATGGCAATTGCCTGATCCATTCATCTAGTCTTATAAATGTGATGGTTTCAGCATATCCATCCTGGAAATCAGGTGTACTCAAGCAAGCAACTTACTCAATTGCATCATACTTATGTAGCTTTGATATTTCTAGAACAAAGTTATCCTTCTTGGGTCTATCCGAAAAATTGAATATGCACTATTTGCCAATTATGAACATATATAAAAAATGAAGGAACATCTGGATATCAACGTTCTTCTTCACATTCTACTAGCACTTTTTGAAAACATATAATGTCCCTATCTTCAATCTGACTCATTTGAAATGAAATCCTTTTATCAAGGAGCTCACACACAAGATGCAAGGCTCAAACTTTCTCATATAGTTCTATTTCTTCTCAGGCTTGTAGCAAGCCATCTCACTGAGTTTTGACAAAACTTCCATCGGTTTGGGCTAACATTTCACAAAGAGTCTACCAACATACCATAATTCTCACCTATAACACTTTGCAAAGTAGATTTTAATTTTTCTATCAAATACTTCCCTTAAAGATTACATTCAAGATATCGTTCAATTTCATAAAATTTCCATCAGCAAGATAGGAATGCAAAGCATCTTTGACTTCAAGAGTCTACAATGGATGGAGTTTCTAGGAAAGTGCTAAGCTCGATTAAGCCTCTAGATTTAAGTTCTTTGTGAAATTGTAATACCTGACGTTGGTTTCCTTCTTAGTGCATTTATGTGTTGCTTTATTTTAGGTCCATGCACTTCATTCAAACAAAGAGCAGCCACCAACACTTGGCATTCTAGATTGTTAGATCCTAAGCCAACTTCTGTTCTAGTAAAAGGGGACTTTTTCTTTGGTACATCCCTCTTAATGAAATAATCCATGACCCTATCCTCCACCCCACCCCACCCCACCCCACCACACACCCCCCCCCCCCCCCCCCACCCAACCCAATAAAAAGTAAAACCATTTAAAGAAAAAAAAAAATCCATTTAATTGTAAGCTCTTGCTACAGTAACTCTGATATACACTTCATTTTTTCAGCATAAATTCCTTGAAAGCTATATTCACATATTCTCCTCCATTGTCACTTCTCAACATTTGTACTTTTAAAACACCATTAACACCATTCTGTAGAAGTTTTCTGTGATTTTTGTATTGGTAATTATAGCCAATGTATATGATTGTGACCAACTATAAATGAGACTAGCCAATGCTTTAGCAGAGAGTGTTACATTCCTAGATGGCCCCCAAACATCACCGTAAATCAATGTGAGTGGCCTAGTAGCTTTATATGGTTACATGGGAAATTTAATGCTTTGAGATTTAAATACATGGATTTAGATCAACAAACTACTGAGACGGTTATAAGAGAAAATTTACAACTTACGTGAGCCAGTCTATAGGATCTAATCTCTGTGCGAGACGTTTCACCAATCCATCAATACGAGTTCTAATTACTGAAGTATTGTGCCTCTGATCCTGCTTCTGTCTGAAAGAATACTTCAATTTTGTGCTTCTGGATGGCTCCATGTTCAAATTGGAATCACCACCAGAAAGGACGTCATAACAAAATCTCAAATCTAACATAAGTTGTAGAGCTCCTTTATCTGAGAGTAAAGATCCATCAGCTTCTCTAGTTGAAAGGTAGTTCTCATATATGTCTAGTACCTATAAAACTCATCCAGTAAGTTCCAAAAATACAGCTGTGAGATCAAATAAGTTTACGTAAATACCAGCAATGCATACACAAACACTAACGTATCATACAAGAAATGACAGGATGATAGAACCAAAGCCAAAAGCCAAACAATCCAGCATTTTCATTATGAATAATTAGCATCAAAGTAAAAGATCGTCTACCTCTGTCCTCTCAGAATCCAGGATAAATTGCAATTTTACCCCCAGAACTATGTGAGTATGCTCCTAGACTCCCCAACCATAATTAAGGCTTCTAAAATTTTTTAGGAAGTTTTGGAGAGGTAACATGTCTTAGGAGTTTATGGAGTGTACTCATGTGACATTTTTCTCTATACTCCCAGGATTTCTTCGCCTTGAAGTAGAAAGCCCAGGATTCTGCCTTCATTATCTTTTAAGCTTCATATTTTTGCATCTGATGGACTGGATGCCCTATAGTGGAACAGAATTACACATCAAGCAACATGAGGGGCAGATTCAGTATTGGAAGAAGTAATTAAAAGGTGTACCCCATGTGATGAAGCACTTCCCCAGCCAGGTTGTGGTAACTTTTTGACTCACAAATAGTGGGAAGAAAAACACATTTTCAATAAAAATCATAAGAACTAGTCTACATCCTTAAAGTGTGACAAAAGATTTAAGGGGAGTTGGGGAAGTTAGAAGCAAGGGAGAATAGAAAGTGTCAACAAGAGCACCGCAGACTGTATATTTATTAGTTTGAGTCAAGGGAAAGCCAAATGTAGCTTAACAAAAAACTTCATGCATTTTACCAACCAAGACAGGTGAAATGGAGAAGTACACGTCTTTAAAATGAAAAACATACAAACAGGCAGTAACTGCAGAAAAGAAAAATAAAAAAAATCATGACTGCTAATGGCTGCACTCTGTGCACAATAGCATCTCCAACTTTTTCAATAAATATCTAATTACTTTTTCACAGGCTCGATGAAAATAAAGCTATAAAAATCAATCAAATTTCTTATCAATTCGGTAAGTTCATGCTATGTAAAAAGGAACATGATACCAACTAGAATTAAATCATGACAAATTTAAGTGGTTCCACATATTCTTTCCAGCCAATGATGATCAAATCTTCATACAACCTTAAAAACACAACATGACGATGAACACATTGACTACAATCATCAAAAATAAAAAACCAATACCAAGAATTTTCGCAAACAAATCCAGCAGACGATTCCCATTTCAGAACAAATAGTTGCAAATTTAAAAAATAATCCTCTTACTTTTAGTCACTTATCAATCATAAGAAAGAGCATTTGTTATGTGTTCCAGTGAAGGAAATTACAAACATCACTATGAACATCTCAAGGGCAAATAAGCAGGTAGGCAGTCATCTGAACTGAGTAGTGGATCAATGATTATGTTTCCAGTAAAATAAAACATACCTTTTCCAATAAGTGCAGAGCAAATTTTTGTAGGATTAGTTTATCGAGCACATGACCGCCTATACGATGAATTTCCTCACATGCTCGGAAAAGAAAGGAATTAACATAAAGAGAAGGTATGGATGGCAATGATATTTTCAACTCTGATTGCCCAACCTCAGCCTGATCTTGCTTGATGACCGTGTCTTCCCAACCCTGCTAGAAATGAAAAATTAAATAATTGCCATTTTCAAAAGAAATTTATATTAACATTAAAAAGCAGTCTCAATCAATCTATAACAAAAATTTTGAGCATCAAAATTAGCCTTAAAACAACATCCATCATGCTCCTTTAAAGAAAACCGCAATGAGTAATTATTTTTATGGTTGGTGCATCATTACAACCCAAAGTTTCCTGCACCACAAACTTATGTTATATGTTAAGTTTATTTATTATTCTTTTAGCAAAAACAATACACTATCTATGTGAAGATGAAAGTCGTGCAAAAATTTCCCAGGATCTCTATGAACATCACTATTAACTCAACTAACCATTTATGAATACAGCAGAGCAATTCACCATAGTCAAACCTCTCGAAGGTCAAAAAGTCAATAAACTTTTATTGACAAAAGAGGGGCACAAAAAGGTTGAGACTGCTGTACAGCGAATAGTCGGACTACCTCCATATAACAATATCTACCTGCTCAATCTATTGAAAAGACTGGGGAAAAAAATTCTGCACCCGCTCCCTTGCTGTAGCTGAAATTAATCCAAGGAAAAATTATGGAATATTTCTTGTTTTACTACTGGTCATTGCTGCATGAACACTTGTTAGAATATTCTTTTTCCGGATAAGAACTTGCTAAAAATTCTTGTTTCGGTAATAATCATTGAAACATGTAGACTATCCCCTAAACACAGGCAAGTAAGTTTCTCTTCTTGAAATAAGCATCTGTAAATGCCTTTCTGGTCCATCTATTTTTCCCATTATTTTGGTATCGTTTGCCACTCTCTTCAAATTTGTGTGTTTACCATGATAAGATATCAAAAGGATGAAAGTATAATTGTGTATGAGTCCTTCTTAAAAAATTAAGCACCTAACAAATTCCTATAAAGTGGGGCTTGTTTACTCTTCACTTTATTTAGTTTTATTTCAAAAATACAATTGAAAAATTTTTTTCCAATAAATAAAATACATCCTTTGAATTTTTCCTTCAAAAGTACCTAAACTTTCACTTTCCAAGTTTTATTTCCCGATCACCATCTTCAGCTTTTGATAAAATACAGGAAAAAGACTTATCCAAAAAAAATTCAGGAAAAAGAATAAATAAATAAAATTGACCCAAATATCAAGCTTGAAATGGAAATGGATAAAATAAAATCAGATAGTCGTTCAAAAGCATGATAAATATACAAAAAAGACATGGACAAAATAAAAAGACAATCTAGAAAGTCAACAAATTTCCCTTTTTCTACCAAAACATCTCTTAAGAAATATTTGCATAGCAGAAAAGGGATAACAAAGGAAAGAGGAAAAAAGGCCGCATTATTCATGATCAGATCTATATGGAGCAAGAAGAGATCTATAATGAAAACAGAACCAACCTGCAGTGAAGTTGTTGCTGATAAACCATCATCTTGTTCAAGATCCCAAGACAGAATTGCAGATAACTCATCAGCTAACCATGACATCCACAACCCATGAGCTCTCACACAAAGATCACGAGTTATGCTCTCAAAATCTTTGAGTTGAGGGTTCTGAATATCCTCAGCCCCAAGTAATGCCGCTGTTGCCAATGAAGTTTGCCTCCTAGAACCAGAGGGGATCTGCCTACCTGGGCTGTCACTCAAAGATGACTCAGTTATTCCTCTAGATTGCCTCAAAAGGAATGGTAACTTGTCAAAAATTGCAGTGACTGGTTCATTCACCCAGAACCTAGGAGATCCTAATATCACTGGAATGTGTCTAGAATGATTCCACAGTGCAAACAGAAGCCGTCCAATAAAAAGAGATCTTTCAACAATTATAGCAGCAGGCAGGGATTGACCTTCTGTACTCTTAACCTTATCCATGGAAGCATAGAGACTATCCAGCTCATTCTTTAGTTCTATTAGTATGGTTGACAAGCAACTATAACATTTCTCTTGTAGGTCACCTGCTAGATTCTTCAGCCTCATTGCTGCCTTTGGAGATTCTAGGAAGCACAGAAGGTCATCTAGGATATCCCTACAGCAACTGTCTACTGCATCTCTAATGGAATTGACATTAGGACCAAAATAAGCACTGAGACAAGATTGAAAATTACTATCTTCAGCGTGTGCTTTAGGGGTAGGGATAGGGACAGCCTTCTTATTGTCGTTAGACTCGATGAACCAAACTCCACCACCAGTAGAAGGCCTGCTCAAATATGCCTTGAAATCTATCTTTTCACCAGGTGCACCATTGATCACACGAATTGATTCCACAACGCTCACATTTCTCACCAAGTTCCCAAAGCATGTATCAATTATCGTTTTCATCCGCCCAACAAAAGCATCCTCAAAAATCTCATCCCAGAGATCCAAATCGTCTTCCAATACAAGTTCCTTAATCCTACTCCAAGGTAATTCAATCTCAGAGCCAAAAACATTTTTGAGCCAGTCCAAACTCCCTTCCAAAACCTCCTTACTATCCATTGTCTCCCTAATCATCTTCTCAGCGAATGCAATATCCTGACCGCTACTCATCGCATCATTCAAATAAACACCACTCATTTTGCTAACAATTTCACGTCCACAGTCTTTAAGCCAATTTAAACAAGTGTCAGCAATGTACGTCTTATCAAGTAACACCATTGCTGACTCCAGCTTATCCCTAAAAGATTTCCACAACCTGACCTCCTCATTGGGATTCAGGATCCCTCCAAACAACTGAGACGCGGGAGGCGAATTTAGAATAACCTTATAAAACAGGGGCATGTCATTCAACACTTGCAAAAACATCTCCCCAACCTGACCCATGCAAACCTGAATCCCCCTCAAAACCTCACACAGCACTGAAACAACGTGATCACGACTTGGATCAGCACTCGAACTACCCAACTTCTGCATAATCCAGGACCGTCTTGAATCAAGAAACAGCCTCAAAACCTCCCTCGGTTCTAAATCATCCATAAGGGCAACTGCAGCCAAAGCATCAGCATAGGCCCCAATCCTCCAACCGGTACCACCATCAACCAACCTCTCACGACTTCGCTGTGAGATCTGAGCCTTAAAGCTCTCCACAATCTGCCACTGGTGCTGCAAAAGTGGGAATTTGGACAACATCTTATGCTCATTGTTATCCTCAACCAACCTAGAATGTACATGCCGGGCACGGATATACCGTGCGGCGGCCTCAAGGAACATGGACTCATCCAAACAACCCCAGATATTCTCAGGGGTGTCCACAAGGTACTTAACCCGGCACGCAATCCCATAAACATTGAACCGCGTGTCGGGTTTAACAATTCTAATATTATTGTTATTTTTATGATTGCTGTTATTGGATTCGGGGGTTTGGAAGAGAAAATTGATTGAATTCTGGATAGAATAGATGTTGGAGCAAATAGACTCACAAGAGGACTTCATCAAGAGAATGGAGTCAGCGGAGTCGATGAGATCTCGATACCGGTTGCCGACGAGTTGACGAAGCTCTTCCTTCTTGTCTTCGATCTGTTTCCGGGTGGTGGACTCGACATTGCGGATTTCGGTTATGGGTTTGGTACGAAAGAGGGATTCGGCATCGGTGGGTTTTGTAGTAGAGGTTGGAGATTGTGTTTGGAACCTCATAGTCGTCTCGTGACCGGCTCTTTGAGTTAGGGATTTGGGGTTTTAGTTTACTAAGGAAAAGGAGAAAGAAGGCCAAAGGAGATTGGGGGTGTTTTTGTTTGTTTGTATGAAGATCTATGGAATGAATGTGGGTGGAAGATCCCAGTCAAGAGTGATTCGGAAAAGAGAGGAGAGAGAGAGAGAGAGAGAGAGAGAGAGAGAGAGAGAGAGGTGGGAAGGAAGGTGATAGTCCGACGTAGAAAACTTGTTTATAAAACACGTATTTATCTCCAGTGTGAGCACACACCACATGATCCGAGTTATTTATTTATTTTATTTTTCTTTTAATTTTATAGCCAAACCTAATACTAGTTATTTACGCACAACTTTTTTTCTTTTTTCACCTAAACTTTATAAAATAGAAAGTATTTACGGATTAAGATTAAAATGTATGAGGTATTTATGAAATCAAAAAACTCATTTTAAAGATAGAAGGGTTTTTATAATTTTTTTTTTAAATTATAAAAACCACCAATAAAAAGTTTTATAATTGCACAAATACCCTAAATCCATAACCCCCTTGAAGAGCTATAAATTTTGCTTACATGGCCATTCTTGTAATAAAAATCTTAAGTTGAAGTTTCCACGTAAAAAATATTGACTTAAAAAATTAAAATTCAAAACAAAAATATTATATTATATCTTTGTATTTATTTATATAACAATAATTTTATTTATTCGTATCTAATTAATTTTTCATATTCAACATCATGTGAGATTATATGTTACCATATCATATAGAATATATATAATTATTTTTTAATTGCATTGCATTAGTATATTTGCTATCATATCATGTTAAATATTATCAACCCTAGCAACTCGCATTCGATTATAGAAATTAAGAACTTTATTATTAAAATTTTTAATATGAATTTTCAATATGGTTACCATTAACTACATGCTTCTTTATTTATTTATTTATGAAGATTCTAAGAAGATTTTGAATAGGGAAGTAATGTTCATGAGAAGAAGATCCATACAGTTATTTTCTTTGCTTTGAAAGAAAAAAAAAATAAGGTACACTAGAGATTTTCTTATATTCATATTGAAATTTAGTTAAATCATTTAAATTTAGATTAAATTTTTTATATCTATATATAATTAAGTTATGGATACTATAAATGGATGGTTAAATCTAATGAGTAATTTTATTCCTTTTATTCTTTTAAAAGGAATAAAATAATAAGTTGTTTATCATGTGTAAGATAAAATTAATCCTTTTTGTTCTTTTAAAAGAAATAAAATAATATGAAACCAAGAAAAAGAATAAATATTCATTTCATTCTTGTTTTTGTTTTAATTGTATGTTGTTTGTTTTTGTTTTACTCTTTATTTTTTTAAATCAATATTTTTTATATGGAAATTCCAAGTAAGGTTCTTATCATAGATATTGCCATGTAAGCAAAATTTGTAAAACTCATATGTGTTTGAGGAGGCAAAGTGCTTAATTTTAAAAACTTAAGAGTTTTATACAATTATGAAAGTTTTTAGAGGTAATCTCCACAATTTACCCTTTTTTTTATAAAACTTCACCGATAATAATGAAAAACAAGTAGCAACATAGTTCACACTTTAAGTGCACATGCTTAAAGGGTGAGCATGCTTATGTAAAAACACTAGAAGCAAAATTATCAAAACATAAAGGTCTTCCATTAAGCATCCCTTCCATTATAAGGGCATCCACTACCTGATTCTAGTCACGATTTACCCTACATGAAACAACATCACCAAGGCTAGAGAGTAAGTTAATACATCCCAATAGAGCTAAATGTCAAATATTCATATTCACATTATCATTCTTTATCTAATCAATTGCTAGTTGGGAATCGATCTCTATAACTACTTTATGAAATTTCTGTTTCATTGCTTAGTTGTCTAGCATTCATATACCTCTACCCTTACACTCTATATTCAATCCTCTTGCTCATCTCCATGGTTGAAGACCGATTTGTTCCTTTCCCTCAAAATTTCCCTCGGTAGAAAGAGAGTAATTGTTTTAGTGGTTTCATCCCTTACCAATTCTTCTTTCTCTAACTCCTCCTCTTTTTTAGACCACATTAATGTTGTTAATCCTCAAGGCTACCCATCCCTCTTTACTTTTTGCACATTTGAAAAACTAATGAGAGCATAAGCAAGTGCACTAGTTAAGTTATAATATAAATTGATTTATGAGTATGAGTTGTCAATCTTAGATGGAAACATGAATTTGAGGAAACCTAGATTATTAATACTTTTCCCTAATTCTCCAATTATTTAACTTAATAATTAATTGAAGTTGAATGAAATATAACAAATCCTAATTAGAGATAAACTAAACAAGAAAGTAATAATAAAATAAACAATAACAATAAAATAAGCAAATAGATTTAAATAAAGAAGAAGATGAATTAAAGTAGAATGAGCATAATCCTTAGCAAATATGTTATCTACTACCCAGTTATGTGCTACTTTTAAATTTTAGTTACTATTTAGACTATGGGAAATTAAAATAGAATATGCATAATCCTTAGCAAATCTGTTATCTACTACCTAGTTATATGCTACTTTTAAATTTCAATTAATCTTTATACTGTAAGAATTTTGATGAGTACAAATCTATATATGGTTATTATTGAATTTTTGAGATAATTTTCCTTTATTTTATGATTATTTTGATGGATTTGATGCTCATTTGAGCAAATTATTGATTTCCGGGCATGGAAGAGCTATTGAAGTGAAAAGAGTGAAGATTGTTTGAGAATTATTCAAGATTTGAGAAGATATTCATTTATTCGAAGAAAAAATTAGAGACAAAAACTTTTGGATAAAGATTTTATGTTTAGAGAAAAGCATAGTCAAAGATCACAGCCATGTTCTTAGATGTAATCTCTTCATCAAACAATTACAATAGGATTTCGAAGCTTCGTCTACCATAAAGAAGCACAACTGGGAAGCATGCCCATGATCTTAGGGTATCATCATGCTATTCCCTTAAAAAGTTACCAAACTCAACTCTTTTCACTAGTCTTTATAAATAGGAAGTCATATGCTTAAAGAAAGAAAGAGAAGTCATTATTCTTGGAACTTTCCTAAGGTTTTTATTGTTTTTACATTTGAGTTGTGTTTTCTTCTATGATCTTCGTAAAAGATTGTTCTTTTAGTGTGATTGTAGCATAAAGTTCCAATATTTGGGTTTGCAGATCGTTGAGTTAACATGTAAAGGATTTATTTTGTCAATTCGAGTGAATTCCACATTCTTATTAATTCAATTATACGTGCTTAAATGATTAGGTCATTATTTCTAAAGGTTCAATCCTAATTATATGATTTGCACTTTGAGGTTACGAGACTAAATGTATGATTCAATTTAGTGTAACTGAAGAGAATTTATATAATCTTAATAATAAGTTGTAGAGTTCTTCCAAAATTTCTATAATAATTGTGAAAAGGATTCAAGTTTTTAATGCAATCTTAACATGTTTTATTGTAAAAGCAATTTAGGTAAAATATAGTTTGGGTTCAGAGTTAATAATTGAGATAATTCCTATTAACTCACTATAAGGAATTCCTACAGCTAATGAGATCAAAAAAGGAATTAGATATATTTTGGAATATTGCATATTAATCTATTGGTGAAATACTGTCTAAATATCCGTGTGGTTAATTTAGAGTTCCTTACTTTGTTATTCCTTAGTTAATTTATATTTAATTTTATTTTACCTTTAATTGTTAGTAATTAATTAGTTTGTGTTGCAATTGAATGTCTTAATTTTCTTAGTAAGATAGTAGAGCGAAAGTGAGTAGAGCATACAACCCTTAAGGGATCGACAACTTGGACTTATATTATAACTTATCGAGTTTTTGGTTATAGACATTTCGTTTTTGTCTCCTTATAATTTAAAAAAATTTTAAATAAGCTAAAAGGTCCTAATTTAGAAAAATATGAAAAAAAAAATTAGAAAAGTACAAAAAGAATAGAAAACTTAAAAAAGTATCAAAAATGGACAATTTAGAAAAAAAATAAGATTTTTTAAAAAAGTTAGAAGTAGATAATTTAAAATAAAATAGGAAATTTTAAAATAGTTTTAGTTTTTTTTTCTTATATTAATTAATTTATTTATTTTTTAAAAAATGAGAAAAGAAGAATGTTGGGCCTAGACTTAGATTTGAATCTAAGTCTAGCCAACTTAGTCTATATATGTAATTAGATTGTATATATGGATAAAACAAAAACCAAGAGCTTGATAGAAACAACAGGTCTTAGGTTTGGTTCTCAATCAAGGCAATCGGTGCCTTTTATTTATTTATTTATTTTTGTACAGGACACGTATCAGGCGTTGATTAGATGCACTCGGCACTTTCCTTCATTTTCTCTCCTTTTTCCATCCTTTATTATGCGAACCTTGGCTAAACAACTCACTTTTAAGCCATTTTTTTATCCTTTTCTCTTAACGATTTCACTAAGTTAATGGTAAAATCACCAAGATCACATGGGATACTAGAATCTATACCCAGATATCATCCAGGTTAATCATTTGATGCATCGAATTGGCTTTGGAAAGTTGAGAAAAATTAAACCCAAAATTCAAGTGCAATATTGACTAAACTTGATTCAAGCTGTTGACTTGAAAATCAAAGCTTCTATTTGCTTGTTTTAGCAAGAGTAAGCTCTAAGGGACTCATTTTGACCATTGAAAACACTTAAAATCGCACCATTTTCATTAAATTTGAAATCAAATCTTACAATACTTATTTATTAAGAATTTTGGATTTATGATAATTGATGATTTTCTAAGGTTAAGCGATTGCCAATTGGTATAAAAGGGAGCTTGGGGATGCATTTAAATAGGAAGCAATCTTCGAAACACCCCCTTACACACTTAATTCAAAGCTCTCTCTCTTTAGGTTCAACAGTCTCTCTCTCTATCTCAAGCTTAGCTATAGTGATTTTTAAACCAAAACAACACCACGGCTGAGCTCCTTAAGACTCCAACATTTGAATTGAATCATGTACATCCATTGCTACAACCCCTAATACGAGCTTTACCATCTTAGTGTCTAAAACCTAACCTCTCTAACTCCATTGTTTAGAATACCTACCACTACTACTTTTTAGCCAAAGTTGATGCTATAGCTGAGCTCGTAGCATCTAAAAACCCCTAACCTAACAATTAATTCATCCTCAATAAACATTACGTAAGGTAGCTACCGCCACCTTCCTTGCATCAATTCTGATAACTACAAAAAAGCCACCATAAGCCGAAACACTACCACTATAGGGCCTTTCATCAATGAAAAACACACAAAATAGCTTTCACCTGCTTATTTTGACTCTTATAAATGTTTGAAGTAACCCTTACTCACTGCTGCATCTCTTTCCTCGATCAAGATATATGCTACATACGTAAAGTGGGTCAACCGACTGGACCCGACCACTTTAGCGCCCAGCTCTAACCCACATAAACTCCAGTATTAGTTTGATTCCCCTTCTATTTATGCCTTGTTTTTATTATTTTTCTTTTTCTCTTTTTTCATTTCCTTTTTTTTTCTCTTCTTGTATTTAATATTTTATTCCACTGAGATCTAAAAAAAAAATTCGAAGAAAGCAAAAAGAGAAGAAAATAAAAAAGAAAATGAAAAAGAAAAAAAAGAAAGAAGAAAGAGCTAGAAAGTTTTGTTTCGTCAAAATAAAAGAAAAAAATAATAAAAATAATAAAATATGTTTATCACTTAAAAGAACCTTTTTCCCAAATAAATAAAAATAAATTAACCCTTTTTCAAAATTTTGATTTCTCTTAAGATTTTTCAAAAATGAAAACACCAATTTAAAACCCTTTCCTAGAATTTTTCCCAAATAAAATAAATTGGCTAACAAATGTAAACTCGACCAAATTTTCAAAATTAAAACGTATTTACTTATTAAAGTTTTATAAAACAAACTACAGAAGTCTAATCTCGAATAACAGGCATGTAGACATTTATACGTAAATATGAGGTGACTTAAAATATAAAAAAAAATTATTTTTCCACCTTTTGTTCATAATTATTCAATTTATCATTTTTATAGATTCATTGAGTTTACTTAATTGCATGTGAATAAATATTATTTTTAATGGTATTTTAAAGATAAAATTAAATTCGAAAAGTTGAAAGTGATACTCATTAAGGGATTAATAAGATAGCCCTAGATTTAAATATCTGGTTTCAAAAACCATTTTAAAAACTTTATCAAAAACCCGATAGCTAAATTATAATCAATTGGGTGAATTGGTTATAAATTAACTCTTTTTCCCAACTCTGGTTGAGTAACGACTCTAAACAATTTTCAAAAGAAAAACCAAGTTTTTTTTTAACTTTTAGTTAAGAGTTAATATTAAACGGGTTAAAATTTAGTACTAATCAGGCTAAGGAAAATAATAAAAACTGAAAAAATTTAGGTTCGACAACTTGCCAACTCCATTAAGGACGTCAAGAGGGCTAACCACTTTAAAACTTTCCAAAATTAAATTTACCTTTCAAAATTCTCATATTATTTATTTATTGTAATGATTTGTTTTATGTAAATATATATTTTTTAAATTGCTATATTCATTTGTTGCATGCATTATTCTTGGGATTTTAGGAGGAATAATTGCATCAAGAATATAGGATAAATACGGTTTGACCTAAGCCATCTTAGGACCTTAAGATGGGGGGCCATTATGTAGGCTCTAAGTATAATGGTATAACCATCACTTAAGGTTGATTAAGCTAACCCACTTAAGCTTCGATATGACCAATAAACCGTTTCTTAGAAACGTGAAAGGTGATAGAGTTTAAAAACCTTCAAAACCCACCGTTCTTCATACATGAATCCATGAACCAATTGATAAGTAGTAATGTAGCATGCCATTAACCAAAGGTCATGACCCTATCTGGATTCCTCTATATCATAAAGATATTGTAATCCTTGTGTTACCCATATAAATTCTTTTGTATTTTAGTTGTAAAATTGCGATTCCCTTATACATTTCTTTTTGTAAATATAGAATTTCCTTATAAATTTTTTTCCTGTATAACATTTTTAAATAGTTATTGTAATAGTGGAATTCGGATAAAGTTGTAACCCTAAATTTTTTTCAAATTGCCACATTACTAGTTTATCACTAAACTTTTACATTTGCAACCGTATGCCATTTTTTCCATTATTTATCAGTCCCTACATCTTTTTAGGATCCTATTATTTTCCCATGTAAATAAATCTCATTTCAATCCCATTTTCATTTTTTAAAAAATGCTTCATTTCTCTAAACACTATAAAATATTTAGTTTTTCATATAAGTGTCAATATCCCTAACTCAATCTTAGATTTTCCTCCTCTTGTTAAATTAGTGACTTCTTATAAAATATTTTATAGACTTAGAATTTCGCAAATGTGAAATAGTATCATTCCTTTTTCCTCCTTTTTTATCGTTATCTTGGAAATTTTCATAAGTTTATCTGATTTTCAAAATAGTCATTAGGATTTCTTAGTAAATTATCTTGTAAAATAATCAAATCCCTACTCTTTTCGGCAATTGATAGTTATACTTGTTATAGGTAACCTTTTAAATACCCATAAGTTGAAGTATTCTTCTTTAGTTGTCATACCTAGTCTTCTTTAGGCTCCCTTTCATTTTCAAAATGCTCTTCGCACTAAAAGTCATCTTCTTATCCTTTATGTAAATAAACCTCATTTTTGTATTTCCATTACTTCATTTTTTTGAAAGATAATTTGAAAATATCAAGTACCTCACCAAAGTTTTCTTTTCTTGGTCATAGTTGATTTGATTCGTTTCAAATTAAAAGTTTTCAAAATTTAAACAAAAAAAAAAAAGAAAAAAGAAAAAAAATTGACAATTGCTAACAAGGATGGATTCTTAATAGGAATTTTTGAAAGTAATGGCTAATTAGAGAAACAACAACAGCAATAATGTCAACCCTAAAATGATCGATCCTACTTAGCTAAGGTTTCATTCTTTAGAGCAAACTATGGAAAAAATTACGAATCAGTTGAGTTTCCTTATTGATAATATTGCTTTACTTAGAGCCACATCATCATCAAACAAAGAGTACTCTAAGTCTCGCTATGGAAAGAATATTGAGGCTCCACCCTTGGAAGCAAAAGAGAACTATCGAAAGGCTATTCCAACTTTTTTTCTTTTGAATTAAAAGAAGTCTATCCAAAAGTTAACTACCTTTTAAGCCTAATACATACTCATTCCCAATCAATACAAAACCACTTAACTTTAGGGCTAACCATGACAATTTAAAAGAATTGGAAAGGAAGTTGACTAAATAGATCACTAAGAAAATAAGGGTGCTTAGAGGCTATGATGGATTTGAGCAGGTTGGGGTTACTAACCTTTCTGCATTTGATGTCAGGGCCTATTTAGAAAAGTTCAAAGTACTAGAGTTTAAGAAGTATAATGGAACCAGATGCCAAAAGCTACATATTAGATTATACGTTCACAAGATGGACAGATATGTTCAAAATAATCGACTCATGATATAAACTTTTCAAGACTGTTTGATTAAGCCTACATTAACTCGATATACCCAACTTTATCTCAACCAAATAAATACTTAGGAGAAGTTGTCTTAAGCATTCTATGAGCAATACAAGTTTAACACTAAGACGGCTCTCTTGATTTGAGACTTATGCACTTTAAGCAAGAAAAATGATGAATCTTTTAAAGAATATGCGCAAAGGTGTAGGTATCACGCCCCCAAGCAGCAGATTTGTAACAACCCCACCGTGTAAACCATTCTAAGATAGAAGTTGGCCTTACAACTGTTATCCTAGTCCTAATCTACACAAGGCGTCCATGACTAACTCGCTTTGAAGTAAACAATTTGTAATTTAAATAAATCATTTACCTAAGAAAGTGAGAAAATATATATCTACATTGAAATTCAGTTATTACAATTAACGTTTACCATATTTCACCGTAATTTATTTCCTAGTTATTACATTATTCAGAAATGAAAAATTCTAAAATAAAAGTTTAGACCTTAAAAATATATGTTTGTTCTTCAAATGTTTTCTTTCCTTACTCCCTAAGTCCAGCAGTTGCTAACTTCAGAGTAGTTGTATACTGCTGTTTAGCCAGCACCTACACGACGTCTATAGAGATGTGAGCAACCACAGCTCAGTAAGTTAGGATGGAGGACTTAAAACTATACCATAAACATAACAAGGTTATCAATCAACTTATTAGGTGCAATGTATGTTCAAGCAAATGCCATTGCACGACGTTGTCCGGCCCATCGTGAGATTAGAGAAATTGCGCCCGCTCTAATCCGGGTCGAGGAGTTACTATTAATGCAATAGCTCACAACCAAACCCAGGCTTATGCAATGGAGACATCGCTCCTCGCGCAACTACCTTCGAACCATTGATTTCACCCTCGCTGCGACCTCCTCTCATGTCACTTAGTTCGACTAAGGATGAAGAAGGGACGATTATGCAATCTTGCACTATCTCTTTCGAAAGGGTTGATATTTGGCTGGAGAATCCTAGGTTTCTCCTAATGGGTCGCCATGCAGGTCCGATTATGATTACAGGTTGTATATTTGATTAGGTCCAGTTTAGGGCGATCAATCATTTCATATAAATTATACAATACAAGCCAGAATAATAAACAGAATCATAGCATCACTTATAATCAAGCACATGTACACAACCAACTATCTAACAAGCACAACCAAGCATAATTTCAAGCCTCCAAAAATACAACAATGTATTAATCCCAACTTACTTAGACTCTTCGCTCACTCACTCGAGATCCAACTCACTCAGGCCATCGCTGATCATCCCTATAACACAAACGTGGTTTCAGTTTTTCGTATAAATATTATAAGTTGGTTTTATCCTATAACGCTTATTGTTATATTTTGTTTAGGGTTTAATATATCCAATTATCTAAGTTTTTAAATCTTTTACAATTATTCTAGGTTTGGAGTTAAGTTCGGGTTCAGTTTCCACATCGATTTCTAAATTAGGTTCTAGTTCGATTTCTAAGTACTGTTTTATACCCGAACCCAAGAAATTCGTTTCAACTCATAATGTGAAATTAATCACATTACTTCCAAATATCTTAAATATCATCATTACCCTTAGTTAGTATTTTATTCCACCTGATACACTTAAATCGTTATTAGTGTACTGAATTTACATTTTTTATATAATTGCATAAATTTAAGTTTTCTATCAGATTTATTATATATCCCTATTATTTTTATAATGTCAATTTTTATTCTAATATCTTCTATTTATTATATTTATAATAATTGTGTATTATGTACTATTACTTATTATGTACACAATACACATCTAATATTTTTATCATTCTAATTACCATCTCCCAACATCAATTATCATTTCAAAATATCTAAATTCATCCTAAATCAGATTTTACACCTAATTACCCTAATTTACAAAATTAACTTAAAATTTATTATTTTCCCCATTACTTATTTACTACATAATTAACCTAATAATTACATCTAATACCCTAAATGCTATAAGTATCATACTTCATTAGATTTCAACATCCTAAAACATGTAATTATTCACTAAATCAGTAATTAACTATTTAATTACTTAATTAACCCTAAATTACCCATTTTATGCCTCATTTTAAGGCCTAAAAATTATTTAAAAATTTTGAAAATTAATTTTTGAAAACGAGCTTCATATCACTATTCTATATCATCTAATTAGTCTAAAAAAAAATTTTAGGCTTAAAACTATACTCTTAAGGTCATTTATTTCTAAACCGAAATATGCTCGGTTTTGCATGATTTCTTAAAGATCATATATCATGGGACATGTTTTCATCAAAATAATATTTTTTTCTAAAAAATACATACAGAAATATTTCAAAATAACAAAATTCATAATTTTCTAAGAAATTTTACTATTTTTACAAAATTATACAAAATTAAGCTGGAAATCAAACTTACCGATTTTGGTGGTTCTGGCCACCATCGGTGGCCATGGGTATATCGGCTCACTTGGGCGTTTCCACCACTATGTGGTGCTGGTAACCGTCTACTTCCAGTTGCTCGTCGAGTCTAGGTCCTTCTTACAAGCTCCAATTGCACAGATTTTTGGTAAATTTTTGTAAAATCCTAATTTTCTCTCAATTTCGCCTCTCTCTATTTTTTAAACTTTTTGACATCCAAAATGAGCTTTTGAAAAATTTGGAATATTTATAGAGATTTAGGGAAATTATTGTGCATTAATTTGATTAGACAATTGCCTTATCTTCTTTTAATTTGACTTTTGTGTTGTTCTAATTTAATTGGTTAATTTTTTTTTATTTTCCCCAGCTTCCATGACCCAATTCTGGATCATTCCTTATTTTTTCTGATTTTTCTTTATTTTTTCTTAATTAATTATGAATTTTTTTTAATTATTTAGTATTATTTTAGCATATTTCGCTTATTTTAAGTAATTACGCGTATTTCTACCTACATGTAAATTCATATATAGTACAAATAAATATTCTTAAATATTATTTAGGTCATTCTATAATTTTTAGTATACATATAATTTATCTCTGATGATTTGTTAATTATCGAAATGCCTTTTACGCATTTTCAATAAATAACGAGTTATATACTTAAAATTTGAAATTTTATATTCTTTTTATTTTATTGCTTATTTTCTTAAATTTGAATTTACGGGACCATTTTTACTAACATTTCTGACTTTACTTATAATTTAAGCTTGATTGGATCTTTCAACCGATCAAAACCCTAAGTAACTAGTTGTGGGGCTTACAGCAAGGGCATGACAGCTAGAATCATTTCTTTGTTGCCAGAGAAAGACTTAACATGTACATTCATTAACATGCTAGATGAGCCATATTATGGGCATCTTTTTAGAAATATAACTTTTAGCTTTGTAAATGTTGTGGTAGCAGGGGGCAAAAATGAGGAAGTCTTATGAGCCAGAAGATTAGAAGGTCTAAAACAGAAGAAAGGGCTTCTAGAATCATCACAAAAGAGCATAGTTAATGTAATAAGTCCAAAAGGACATGCCATAAAGTTCAAGTCTAATAACTTAAGTGGTAGCCAAAGGCCTAAGAAAGACATTTCACTCCAATTCTTATCACTTTCTATCAAGCTTTTCATCAACTTAGAGAAGCAAATATCCTAGATTATGAAGCTCCCAAACCAAGATACAAGCCTTGGAATGGAAATTCGAAAGTGCAGTGTAATTATCACATGGGGCAAAAGGGTTACTCTACAAATACTTGTTGGAGGCTGAAAAACAAGATTTAAGATCTAATCGACACGAAGCTAGTGTAACCAAACTCTATGTAAAAGGGCTCCAATGATTCTTCATAAGAGTTAGCTTTTCTTTATACTTTAGAACGTGTCATGATCTTTGAAAATAAAAAGTTCATAATTGAATACGCTAATGTTTGGGGCAAAATTTTCAAGTTATGAATAAGTTATTATCTCATTGACTGAAAGGTTTAGAATGAAAAATGGCAAACCTTATCCCAGATACCAACCCTAAAACACTTTGAGAGTTGAGTAATATCATTGTGAGGTTATTGGGCTCATTCGTTAACGGAGGTCCATCTTGAATTTGATAAGCGAATCAAAATGAAGATAGGCATTCTTTTTCAACATCTTAAACACTACTATCCTTTGTTAACCTCATTGAGCCTACTTAGGGAAGGTTTTCAAAATTGAACCCTGTTAAGAATTACCCTATAATGGGGGCAAATAGTAGGTTAGGGGCGTCAAGTAGGACAAAAGATTAAAAGCTAATTTGTGTTTGCTTTAGTTGCATCAATTCAAATGTAATTTTTACTTATTTCTTTTGAAATAAAGAAGTTCCCATGTCCTAAACACTATATATATACACTTTAAGCTACAAGGCAAAAGAAGGAATGGTCACATCTGTCTTGAGTCAAAGAAGAAGAAAGAAGAAAAAATGAGGAAAAGGAAAAGAGACAACATGAGAAATCAATCAGATATGGTGATAAAGTCTAAAACCGAAATACCTAAAACTTGAAAGGGTTAGGAGCCTGTAACTAAAAAAGCTTAATCCTAAAATAGGGACCCCAAAACACAATCAAGGTGATTAAGCTTGAAAAAGTCAGGGCAGATACCAAAGTTTTCTCAAAGTTCATGATCCCCAAAGAAATTGTAGTTAACACATGGCTTATGGCCCACCCACATTTCTACCCTTCCTTAAAGGCCCTTCTGATTGAAGTAAATAAGTTATCCTTAGAAAATATTACTTTTGATATTAAGGTAAGCACAATATTAGTTTTTCCTAAAAGAGTTCTTGACTTGTAAACCCAAGTTGAATATATGAATTCTTTCAATAAGGCTTATACATTATTATCCATTTGAACTGATGACTAAACCTTTATTGCATTACAGTCCGAAAAAGACCTAATAGATTGATAATAGCATATCACTTACAAGATGAACTATAATTTTTTGAAATGTAGTCTAGAGTGAAATTTAAGCCAAAAGTGTAAGGAAGTCCTTTTTAACTAAACCAATTAATTATGAGATAGCAATTTCCTAGATATTTTGGAAATCATGAGCCCCAATGACATTACTGCCCCGAATGCTTTAAGAGATGTCTTAAAAAGGAAGATTTGTTGGACAATGATATAGTTGTCCCCAAGGCAAGAAAAGAAAAAAGTAAGATCATAATCCATTTAGCAGCTATGAGGACTTGTGAGGAATCCATATTTGTTATCAACTTTTTAAAAGAAAAAGAAAAAAAAAGGAATTTTCTAAGTTATCATAGAATAAATGTGTGTTTTTCAAAAAATTGAAAATTTAGGAACTTAGGACTGTCTTGAAAATCGAAGTTATTCTCAAGTTTAGCAACTTAAGGTCATCAGTTATTGCTTTTAGGAAAAACACTAAAACTCCAAGAGTCTTAACAATCCTTAGACAAGGAGCTTTCGCTATCTTTGATTGTGAAAACAAAGTAATCTTTCTATTTAAGAACTTATGTTATCTTAGAAGTCTTAGTTATCCTTAAGTACGAGAACTTAGGCTATTTTTAATCTTAAAACTAAGTAATTTTTCCTTTTTAGGAACTTAGCTATTTAATAGGAATCTTAGTTATTCTTATCAAAGAAACTTTATCTATCAACGAGTCTTAACTATCATAATATTAAGAACTATGGCAATCCTCAATCTTCAAACCAAGTACTCTTTACGGGAACTTAGATTATTTTACAAGAACTAAGTTATCCTTAAATTAGGAGTTATGGCTATCTTTGGTCTTGAAACTAAGTAATTCTTCCGTTTAGGAACTTAGCTATTCAATAGGAACCTTAGTTATTCTTATTAAGAAACTTTGGCTATTTAGGAGTCTTAGCTATCCTTAATTAAAAACTTTGGCTATTTTCAATCTTTAAAACTGAGTAATCCTTTTGTTTAGGAACTTAGGTTATTTCATTGAAACTCAGTCTTAAAAACCGAGTAATCCTTCCATTTAGGAACTTATATTATTTCATAGAAATTAAGTCTTGAAAACCAAGTAATCCTATTGTTTAGGAGTTTAGGTTATTTCACAAGAACCTTAAGGAATCAAAGTTATCCTTAAATTAGGAATTTTGATTGTTCAATTGTCCTCCCTTGAAACTTCAAGAGCCCTAGTTATCCTTTGTTAAGTCAAACTTAGGAGTTTTGGTTATCTTTTACTCATTTGCAAGTTACCATAGAGAAACCCTTGGAACTTTGATTATCCTTTATTGATGAGTTTTAGAATACAAGTCATTCTTAAGTATTAGGAACTTCAGTTGTCCTCTCTTATAGTTTAGGAACCTTAGTTATCCTTGATTTAATTAAACTAAGGAACTTTGGTTATCCTTTGAAATACTTGAACTGCACATCAAAGTGTCTTCCATTCCCATTGCCTAAATCCCCAATGGACTAAGAGTAGGACAGCTAGCTAATTATAGTGCTTCCTAAGGTAAAAATGGTGTCTCTCATTTGTCTTTATGATAAAGTTTTACTTAAATTTCATGGTAAAGAAGGACAGCTGTAGACACCACATTTTTGTCCTTGTGTAATTTTCAAATTCTTAAACTAAGGTAAACGATCATTATTTTGAAAAACATAAAAAAATAGAAAACTTAGAAGAGTACAAAAAAAAAATAAATAGAAAACTTAGAAAAGTACAAAAAATAGACAATTTAAAAAAAATAGAAGATTTAAAAAAAAAAGAGAGAAAGAGAAGTGGATAATTTAAAATAAAATAGGAAATTTTAAAATAGTTCTAATATTTTTTTTCTTCTATTTATTTTTTATAAAAAAAAAAGGGAGAAGAGAGGAATGTTGGTCTTAAGCTTAGATTTAAATTTAAACCAAGCTGACCTAGTCTATATATGCAATTTCCATCAAGCTGTTAGCTTATGCCTAGTGTAAAATTGCATTTATGGACAAAACACATGCTAACAGCTTAATAGAAAGACAACATGCACATAAACAAGAGGTCCTGGGTTCGATTCTCAATCAAGGCGATCAATGCCTTTTATTATTATTATTATTGTTTTTTTTTTTGCACGGTTAAGACATGTATTAGGCGCTAATTGGATGTGCTTAGCACTTTATTTTCTCCCCCTTTCCCATCCTTTCTCGTGTGAACCTTGGCTAGGTAGCTCACTTTTGAGCTATTTTTTATCCTTTTCTCTTCGTGATTTCACTAAGTTAATGGCGAAATCACAAAGATCACATGAGATACTACAAATCTATACCCAAATATCATCTGAGTTAATCATTCAAAGGATCGAATCGGTTATGGAATGTTCAGAACAATTTGGACCCAAAATTAGAGTTAAATCTTAACTAAGCTTGATTTAAGCTGTTGATTTGAAAATCGAAGCTTCTATTTGCTTATTTTAGGAAGAACAAGCTCTAAGGGACTCATTTTGACCATTGAAAACACTTAAAATGGCATCATTTTCATTAAATTCGAAGTCAAATCCTACAATAACCATTTATTGAGAATTTCAAATTTATGATAATTGATGATTTTCTAAGGTTAAGCAATTGCCAATTGGTATAAAAGGGAGCTTGGGGATGTGTTTAAATAGGAAGCAATCTTCGAAACACCCCCTTACACACTCAATTTGAAGCTCTCTCTCTCTAGGTTCAACAGTCTCTCTCTCTAGCTCAAGTTTAGCTGTGGTAATTTTTAAACCAAAACAACACCATAGTTGAGCTCCTTAAGACTCCAGCATTTGAACCAAATCACCTATACCCATTGCCACAACCCCTAGTACGAGTTCTACCATCTTAGTGTCTAAAACCAACCACTACCACTTTTTAGCCAAAGTTGATGTCATGGCTGAGCTCATGGAATCTAAAAACCCATAACCTAACAATTAATTCATCGTCAGTAAACATTACGCAAGGTGACCATCGCCAACTTCTTTGGATCAATTCCGATAACCACAAAAAATGCCACGACATGCCAAAACACCATCACTATAGGGCCTTTCATTAATGAAAAATGTACAAAATAGCTTTCATCAACTCATTTTGATGCTTAGGTACGCTTGAAGCACCCTTACTCGCCATTGCATCTCCTTCTTCGGCCAAGACACATGTTATGTACGTGAAGTGCATTGGTCAAACCAACCTAACCCAACCCGATTGCTCTAACACCCAGCTCCAACTTGCGTAAACTCCAGTATTGGTTCGATTCCCCTTCTGTTTGTGTATTGTTTTTATTTTTTTTTTCTCTTTTTTCATTTCTTTTTTTTTTCTCTTCTTGTATTTAGAATTTTACTGTATTGAGATCTAAAAAAAATCTTAAAAAAGCAAAAAGAGAAGAATAAAAAAAGAAGAAAATGAAAAAGAAAAAAGAAAGAAGAAAGAGGAAGAAAACTTTTGTTTTGGTCAAAATAAAAAAAAATTAATAAAATATGTTTATTACTTAAAAAACCCTTTTTTCCAAATAAATAAAAATAACTTAACCCCTTTTTCAAAATTTGGATTTCTCTTAAGATTTTTCAAAAATGAAAACACTAATTTAGGACTATTCTCTAGAATTTGTCCCAAACGAAACAAATTGGCTAAAAGATGTAAACTCAGTTAAATTTTCAAAATTAAAATGTATTCACTCATTAAAATTTTATAAAACGAACTATAGAAGTCTGATTCCTAGTAGTAGGTATGTAGATATTCGTACACAAATAGAAGGCAACTTAAAATATGGAAAAAATTTATTTTTTCTGCCTTTTGTAAATAATTATTCAATTTATCATTTCTATAAATTCAATTGAATTTACTTAACTCCATGTGAATAAATATTATTTTTAATGGGTAATTTAAAGATAAAATTAAATTTGGAAAGTTGAAATTGATACTCGTTAAGTGTTTAATAAGATAGCCCCCGGATTCAAATATTTGGTTTCAAAAATTGGTTTTATCGAAAGACTAGTAGTTAAGTTATAACCAATTTAGTCAATTTGTTACAACTTCACTCTTTTTCTTGACTATGGTTGGATAGTGATTCCGAACAATTTTCAAAAGAAAAACTAAATTTTTCTTAACTCTTAGTCGCTAGTTAGTATTAAACGAGTTAAGGTTCAGTACTAGTCGAGTTAAGGAGAATAATAAAAACCAAAAAAATTCAGACTTGACATTAGCACCACTATCTGGGAACCAACGAAGTGAAATTATTAATATATTAGGAAAATCACTTTATCGATTATTCCAACTTATTTCTTGTTGAAAATTTTATATCCTTCTTATTTTGTGGTTTTTTTATTATATTTATTACCTCTAACTTTTGAAAATTTCAATATTTGACTAGAAATAGTGGAACAAATCTCGTAAAAATCAATCCTAAGATTCAAATAACTACTCGTCTTCTTTGTAAAAGAGTGCATAAGATAATGAATCTCATAAATCAAGGTTCTTCGGTTTGATTTAAGGAAGAAGAAGTTGAGGAAGAGATGGTTGTTAACAACAATGAAGCTAAGAAGACTATAATACAGTATGCTAAGCTAATTGTCACTGGGGTTAGTTCTATCGTTACCAAACCTACCATTTAGGTAACCTATTTCCAAATTAAACTGATTATTATTTAGATGATGCAATAATTTATCCAATTTGAGGGGCTAGCTGATGAATATCCAAACCATCATCTTTCAAGTTTTCTAGAGATTTGTGGCACTTTTAAGATCAATAGAGTTAGAGATAATGCAGTAAGCCTCATATTATTTCCTTTTTCGCTTAAAGGTAAGGCTAAGTAGTGCTTGGAGGATCAATTACTACATAGGAGGAATTAGTTGAGAAATTCTCAGGAAAATATTTTCTACCTGTTACAACAGCTAACTTTAGAAACGACATATCATCACATGCTCAAATTGATGGAGAGGCATTGTATGATATATGAGAAAGGTTTAAAGATCTTTTGAAGCGATTTCCACGTCATGGTCTTCCATGGTGAATGCAAATCTAAACTTTCTATAATGGTCTCAACTATCTTAATAGACAACTAATCAATGCCGTACCTAGAGACACTTTGAGTGCTAAGACACCGGATAAGGTGTAGAAGCTGATTGAGGGCATGGCCGTGAAAATTCTCAATGGGATAATGTACAGACTAAAGCAAAGGCTGCTAGAATATTTAAAATTGATTCGATTGTAACTCTGACAACTTAGGTTAATAGTCTCTATGAGAAAATTAAAGGATTAATGAAATTAGTGCATGTGGTGTAGGATGATTAAACAATTGTTGATTTGGAATAGGTTAATTTTCTTATACAAACCACCTAATAATCCTTTCATTAATACTTATAATTTAAGTTGGAAAAATCATCCTAATTTTTTGTAAGGAGATCAGTAGTAGTAGAATGAGAAAAGCTAAAGCTTAGGATAGAAATTCTAACTTAAAAGAAGCTCTAAATAGGTACGTAAATAGCTTAGATGCTCAATTTCAAGCTATCAAAGCTATATGAAGAATACATAAGCATCTCTTCAGAATTTAGAAAATCTTGGGTCAACTGGTTAGAATTATCATAAAGATGCAACAAGGTAGTCTATAAAGAAATACTGAAACAAATCCTAGATCTATTGGAGGAAATTAAAATAAGAAGGATGAGTCTATCAAGCCAACAATGTTAAATAACGGTACTCATAGGGAGGCAGCCCAAGTTATCATTGTTTTCAGTTTTTGTCATTTGTATTATTTTAAGTTCAAGTCAATATTACTTGTTAGTTATTATCAATTTATCTCCAGATGGGAAATTTTGATCTTTTCAACAGTCAAGTGTTTTCGACCTATAGTTAAGTTTCTCATGAAAAATTTATCAGCATTTCTAATAAAAATGTGCTTTTAGTTGAAATTTGATCTTTGGCAATCTAATTAATTGTGTTTTTAGTATTCAAGAAGTGATTTCAGATAAAGGAATATGAAACATTTCAACAAATCAAACTTCACTAGGGATCGTGGCCAAAGTTCAAGCTTATGAATTTGCTCGTGAACCTTGTGTAAATAAAAAGAGGTGAGAAAAGATGATGAGAGAATCACTATTAAAATTCTTATACTAATCTATTAAAAAGCACTTAACTAATAATTTAATTTTCAATTCCTAGAGTATATTATTAGTCAAACAAATATTTGGGAAAAACCCTTAACTTAAACCTTATTTATGAAATTTTTATAAACTGAAGAGAAATTATTAAGTTATAAGCTAACAAGATAAGCAAACCTTCAATACATTATGTCAAAACACAAACTTTGAAGTGATTAACTAATAGGGCTCTTATTCCATTTAGACCAATTACATAATCAAGAGCTCATCCAGTCTCCAATTTTGTTTATAAATTAACGAGTGATTCTAACTTTAAAATGTACAACAATTATGGAGAACCATTCGAAGTTTATTTTAAGAGTCCAGGAAGCTTAAGTATTATGAGTTTGAAGGTAAAGACCTTCGAAGATGTTAAATGGATTAAACTTACGGAGTTACTACCCATTATAGAGAAAACTATAGGTGGCATCTAAATGGTAAGTCAAAATGTAGATACTAGCCAAATGCTAGATGACCACCATCTAGATGGCAGGCAACATATTACTAACCATAGAATGCTTATCACACCTACTAAAATGGTATCCAATAGTATTCGGATGATAGACTTCCCATTTAACTGATAGTTGAACTCCCATCGAAATTGTAGTAAAAACCACATTACTTACAGAATAGTTACCCTTATCATTCCGGTCGTAGTATAGGGATTATACAAATTATATCCCCAATCGCTTTACTTTTTTGTTTTTAGTAAACTTTTAAGGAAACTTTTATCCGTCATAAGAATTATGCTTTATAAGAGCTAGTTTTTTCATTATAAGGCATCTTATTATTATCTAAAATTATAACTTTATGGAGTTTTTCATCAAAATCATGTTTTTATTAATATAGTATTGTGGTGATCATGGAATCCACCTTATCATGAGTCATATCAATAAAATCTGTAATGAGTCATATTTGGAGTGATAGCAAGTCATATCTTTATTCCATACTTATAAAAAGAACATAAAAATCGTAACACCAAATAGTTTTTATTTATTATAATTGGCTTGTTATTCCACTTGATCATATCATAATTATTTTGCATCAAAGCTTAAGGTAGGGTTAGGAGTTTTCACTTGGTGATTCGCATAAAGTGGCATGTATATGTGTGCATTGTAATTGTGTTGAGCTTATTGTTGTGTTATGTAGGTGAAGATAGGCAATTTTATAATGTAATAAGTTGTTTAGAGATTGAATAATAGGAATTAAAGTTCCAAATAAGATATCAAAGGTCAATGATCAATAGGTTAATGGTCAATAGTTGATAAGTCAAAGATTAGTATCAAAACAAGTTCATGAAAGGTTGGTTTACAAAGGGTTGTTACCCACTACTCCCTCACGATGGTTTGTTCAAGTAACGTGATGGTCCATTTCAGCATCAATATGGTTCATACAAGCATCAGATGGTTGAATCAAGAGATATAAAGCCTCTTAGGTTTAATTGTGTTGGTTCGACTCAAATATGTTGTTCCCATTTAAATGTGTTGTATTTTTGTTCTTATGTCCATTAGTTGCAAGACATTATGAATTGATTAGAGTCATGTTAGTGTAGGAGAAATAATTGCAGACATAACCCACCAATGCCTAGAAGTTTTGGCTAAATGTTGAAGAGTTGTGTCTTTCATATTTTTCAAATGTACTAACTTATTTAAATGTAAGTGTATGGGGCTTTGTAATGAATACATTGTTTATATTTTTGAGATATTATCATTGATATTTTATTGGAAGAATTTCCTATGTTAAGGTTAAATAACTTTGTGTAAGATTATTTTATCATTGATTTCCTAATTAGTAAGTCATATCTAATTATGGAAATAGTCCATATCTATTTGTGTTTGTTTAAGTTACTTATATAAAAAAAAAAACAAAAACACTTTTTCTTTTCTAATTTCAATTCAAGAAAACCTAAATTATATTTTTTTCATCACACTTAGATTAAGGAGACTTCAAGATTCGAATCCATCTACACTCTGTTGGGTTTACATTAGAGTTGAGGTCGATAAAAGGTGTCATCATGTTGTGTTATAGCATTGTTATTGAGTTGGCATAGTGTGTTTATAGAGGAAATATGTTGCTTATTGTTGTCTTTTGCTATGGCATATGGCAATTGTTGTGTTGTAGGCATGTATGTTGTATTGTTCAAATCAAGAGACACGAATTATTATTGCTTTTATTGTATTGAATTAGTTTTCTTGGTAAGAGATCTCACTACTTCTTAGTCATTTCTTATTGTTTCTACCACAAGAACTTTAGGAGAAAGTATAAATGGGAGAAGGAACCCCAAAAGTAGTGCTTATGATCAACGTAGAGTAGCTCATGTTCTAGAAGCTACTTGTAAACAAGAAGTTGCTATTCTCACATAAATGATTTCTAATCTTATGACTAGTAACACACTTTGTGGGAATCTCTTGGGGCTTGACCAAACATGGCTCCAACCAATAGGAGAAGGGAAGAAAATTAGCTGGAAGAGGTTGGTGGTGGTGGCAACTTTAAAGTTGAAAGGCCAATGGGAGAAAATTGTCAAAACTAAGTTATGGAAACTGTTAACTTAAAAATACCTCCTTTTAATAGTCATGGAAATGCAAAAGGCTATTTGTAAAGGCATGCAGATACTATAATTATGATGTCCAGACAAAGATCATATTAGTAGCCTTAGAGTTTATAGGTATGTTGAAACTATAGTGGAGGAACATATTCATAAATAAGCATCACAAAGGTGAAGGTAAAGTAACCACCTAAAGAGAGATGAAGAGACTCTTGTACAAACATTTTGTTCTAACATACAATAAGTAAGAGATGTTTATGAAACTACAATCTTAAGGCAGCCTCAGCATAGATGACTATATAAAAGAATTTGAAATGTGAATTGTCCAAGGTAAAGTTACCTAACAAAGAGAGCAAATAATTGTTAGGTTTATGGCTATATTTAAATTTTAAATTCCTCATGCTTTTCAATTATAATAGCATGAGATTTAGAGGAGGCTATATAATTATTATTGAACGATGAGAGAAAAAGGAAAAGGAGTCTTTTTGGAACATCAATACCATTTTTTGCTCAATGATGAATTAAAGTAGATCTAAATAAGACTTTGTGAGAAGTCATGATCATATGGAAATAAAAGAAGAAAGGCATGATATTTATCATAAGGGCAATAATCCATAAATGCCTACTAAGCGATAAAGTGAACTTAAATGTTTATGTAGTCAAAACTTTGGTCATACCACTAAAAAAGGTCTAAACAAATGGGTGATGATTATTAAGCTTGATGTTTTGAACATTGAGGTGGATGGTGAGTAAGAAGAATATGAGGAAAAGGTTGAAGATGAGAGCACACTGCTTTAAATTGTTGATGAGGACATGAAAAGAGTTAAGTCTATATAGGGTCAATTGATGAGTCTTTCTATTAGATGGAATTTATTTGCATAAGTTGCAATGTATAATGAATAGTAGAAAAATTTGCCTCACATTCGACATTTCTTTAATGTAAAGGTATGTTTCATAATTCTTGATGGAACTAGTTTTACTAATTTGACAACTATTGCATTTATCCATAAATAAGGTTTAAAGTGAGAACTGCATCTACATCCTTAGCACTTATAATAGTTTATAGATAAGGTTTTGTTGATATCAGTTGGAGGGTGCAATACCAATATCAATTGATAAGTATTCTAATGAAATTTTGTATGATATTGCACCCATAGATGTTGCTTACATTCTTTTAGGGTGATTATAGCAATGTGACAATAAAAGCACTTTATGATGATTTTTATGAAATGAAAATATTTTCATTCCATAAAGATGGAGAGTACTAAATCATCATAAACAAGTGTGGATACCAAGGAATTTTTGTTTAGAAAAACTTATTTTGAGGAAATTTTAAACAAGTATGGATACCAGTAAGTATACTAAATCAATCAAATAATAAAGAGTAAGTACAGTATCATTTCTACAAGGATTAAATTAATTACTAGATCAATTTTAAATCTACTATTATCCAAACACTTGAATAAAAACAACAAAATAAACCTAAATTAAATTACCAAATTGAACAAAAACTAAAGAAACATAATAAAATGATCACGAAGATAACTTTCACTAATTCAATCAATAATGAAGTAGGAAAACCAAATCCACTATAATATGCTGATCACATTGTAATTAAATTAAAATACTTTATTTCTCTTTAGAATCCTAAAGTTCTTTTATGAGTGAATAATTTATTTTATCTACTGAATCATCATATTATCAATAAACTAAATTAAATTTCTAGATTCCTCTAGTCAATTTAATATGGATTCAAAAATACAATTATTTATGTTCCGATATGTTATTGAATTCCTTTAGTCCGAAATTATCAAGAACACTATAATAAGCCCAAAGTACAAATTTAATTTAATCAAAGATAGTTACAATCTTCTAAGTTCACTAACTAAATTAAAAAAAATCTTTTAGGTCATAAAACTACTTTCCAATTTAAAAACATATTACATAATCTTATACTTTGCATCCTATACATAAGACAGCATCAACTTTCAAATAAGAATAATTCAAATTTATAACTATATTATAATAAAGTTACAAATACAATTAGTAATTAGGCTTCATCAATTACCTACACAAAATAAAGAATGCTTACGATCGATTTAAGAAAGCGCTACATAAAATAAAAACAATCCTTTGAAATATTTATTATTGAAAAACTAATGATTCTAAAATAAAGCATATATGAAATCACCTAAAAATTGATAAATAAATGAAATCCTAATACACAAATTTTCATCTCTATCTTCATAAATCTCCAATTTTTCTCATGTTTTGTCCTCCTTGTTTTCATGCAACGTCAATATTTGACTTGAGTTCTTTGTTCGTACATATATGTCCCAATTTGTCCCCATTCGTATGCCCCAAATGTTCTCATCGTGAATGTTGATGGCCCTGTACTCGGCTCCTCCATAATATTCAATAAACCCTTCTCCCATTCTCTAAGTACGTGACCGTATGCTTTTAATTATGGAGTCAATATTATGTTGACATGGACCGAGCTTGCTTAGAGTTTGTTAACTATGAATTGGCTTTTTTTTTTTCTTTAATATAAATGGCCTATGTTGATTATGGTTGAATCAACCAAGATAAGTGGGCTCGGTGGAGTTCGGGTGAGATGGACTTGAACTTCTTCTTCTACTTCTTGATACCTATAAAAAGCCCCTAGTAGGTATAGCTACAAGAGCCCTTTAATGCTCAAGTTAGTAAGGAGGATTAAGAGGAGAAGAGAGCAAGCACTAAGGGGTGAAGAAGGGGAAAAGGAGAGAATTTTAAGAGAGTCTATGAGAGAGAGTGTTCTATCCTATTTCATGACACTTGGTACCTTTTATACGACTTACCTAAACACGTAGTGATCTAAGGTTTGTTCGTACTGGCTACCGACACATAGTGCGCTCCACGGTAAAGACTGAGCTATACTATAAGTGGTATGTTGTGGCCAACTAGACCATTGAATCTGCAACCCTGAGATCTAATAGTTGCAGGGATTATCGGGTGTACTAGCCATACTATGGATGTTAATTGTTCATTAATGAGCTATATAAGAGGGGAGGGGGAGGGGGGGGGGGTGCAGTTCTATTGGGCTTTGCCCATTGGGCCTTAGTTTGGGTGAGAATCGAGTGTCAACACTTGTCCCCCCACTCTCCTTAGCATTCGAGGCTTAAGGAGAGTAATCTTTAGTGTCTAAGGCTAGGCTGTCTACTCTCCAATGTAAAAGGGGGAGGGGGGGTCGGCTAGTTCTGTTGCTAGATGTCGTAGTAGATAATACTTCTGGTTCGATCCATTTTCCTATATACTAACTTCCTCCGTAATTGATGTGATTGGTGGATTGCTTAATATGTCATGATGGCGGTCCTTAAGAAGTGTAACATACATTGATGGTTTATGAAGAGTGGTTGTAAGCGTAAGGTGACCCGTTGTCAAGCCACGTCATGGATCTATGTGTAGGGTACAACCAGGGCCTTTAGCTGAAGAAGTGGGACACATGGATGGCTAAGGTTTAGTACATATCCTTTCATGGCTTCATACTCTAACAGTAGGAGAAATCGTTTGCCTTTTCCCCTTGATTGTCTATATAAAGGGGGCACAGGTTCTCATTTTTCACTTTGCTCTATCTACTTAAAGTAAACTTTACTAAAATCTCTACTTGCGAGTTGATTGTTTTCTCTCATATGCTTTCTTTCTTCATCAATCATTCGTAATGGCTGATTAGAGTACGATCAACAATCAGAGTAAGTCTTCCCATCCATCTATTTTAAGACAAGTGGATGAAGGTTGCAAGGACTCATCCCGATCAAGGGGTAATAGCCTTATTCACCCCAAAACAGTCATAGCGGCAAGAGAGGAAGATGGGGTAATATTATCTTGGGAGGACAGGAAGGAGTGTGCACAGTGACATCTCATGATATGTATCCTTTGGATGGTGAGGAGGGCAAAGTTGGGGTGTTGTTCCAGATGACTAATACAAATGATCATATGTATGCCTATGTTGCGTACGCAGCAAGCGAAGAAAAGCTAAGGCTAATTAGCCAAGTAGTGGGAGAAGTGCCTTGGTGGCAAGTGAAGGTGCCCATGGATTGGCAACGGGTGTACGATATAAGGGACAATTGACTGTTCGGTATTTATGCAAATTAGTTTGAGCTCGGTCTTTGTCTCCCTTTTTCAGAGTTCTTGTTGGAGTTCTTTTGTTACTTCAAAGTTGCCTTGGGGAGTCTTAATGATAATGCTTGGATTCAGCTGCTCGCATTTGAGGTACTGTGTATTTAGGAGTTACAAAGGCTGGTTGTGCAGTTGTTTAAGCATTTCTTTCATGTAAAAAGAGTACCTGACGGTTGGGTATATCATATATGTTGCTGCCCGAGGCAAGGCTCAAAGTATTTTTAACAAACCGCCAAACAAGGTTGAAGGTTGGAAAGAGTTCTTTTATTGTACTCCTGAGCCTCTTGATTTCCCAATTGAGTGGAGATGTCCTCTTTAGGGTAGGAAGTTGAGCAGTTTAGGAGATGAGGACGCAGTAACTAACATTAAGCTACTAAATTTGTAATAGGAATCAACTCCTTGGACCGATTAGATATAGCTGAGCTAGAGAACTCTAGTGACTTACCAAGAGAATACTATCTTGAAGCCCGATCCAAGACAGGAATTCTTACCCTGACTTCTATGTTTCCTACTACTGCTGACTTAATTACCAAGTTGTCACGTATGCCAGACTTATCGAATAGTTGTGCCATGATATAATATCTGAGCAAATAGCCTCCAAAGACTATCTGAGTCGAGCTCCCAAGCCACTTACCAATATCTGACCCCAGCCCAAGGTAAGTAGTCTCTAACAAACGATTGATTGAGCTTTTAACCTAATTCAGATTAGGTTGACCCCTGGCTGCAAACTGCCTCCTTTCTTCATTTCATCCAATTTGTACTATAATTTAGAATGACTAGCCACCATGTGACACATGTCTTATAGCACAATATTCCAGAAGGATTCTTTACTTTTCTGTACAGGATATTCTTTATCTCTTTTATCCTTTTTAGCATGTTTTATGTATTCTATTTGTATAATACCCTTTTGTCTTTTTATACATGTGAAGTAACCCTAGTAGGATAGGTATATAAACCCTTACTTAATGTACATAGACAACAACTTCATTATTAGAAATTATACAAGTTTTCCTTTGAGTAACCCTAGTATTCTCATTACCTTTCAACTCTTATCTATTCTCTTTAGCAAAAATTACCAGCGAGTGACCCTTCAGTTCAAACCAGTAAATCATATCTAGCGAATTGTAGGCTTAGTAGGATCAATTGGTGTATCATATCTAGTTGGTAGCTACCCGGACTTTGCTAGCTTTTCTTTATTTCCTTTTATTTTCTCTTTGTTATGGTGTTTCTCCATATGTCAAACCCCAAAGATGCATCAATTTAGCAAGTTAGAAGAAACTTAATCCTTTGTTGATATACTAGAAATATAAGAATGGTTCGCTGTTGTTAGAGTGGGGACAAGTAATTGATGTATTTTGCTGATGAAGGGTAGCTAGCTATCTGTTGTGCCGCATTATCTCATCATTGGAGTTGGGGACATCGAGCTACTCGTCCTTAGCTTAATAAGTTCATTATCTTTGCCTTAGTCTGTACCTAATAAGTTTGTTGGTTCTCTTGCAACTTTGGAGATGGTTATCAAAAGGATAAGGGCAAAGCTTTTCACTATGTAGAAGATGCAGATCAAGAGTGCTTCAAGGCCTATCGAGGAGAGGACATAGCCCGTATTAGAGGAGGAAGAGGAGACCTCGTGATACCCTTCCAAGAAATCGAAGAAGAAAGTTGGGAGGTAGCAAACACTTCCTAAGGTCATATAGTAAGGTGGCAACAATGTGCTGATGGGCATGCCATTAGGGATGTTGAAGCTAAGTCAAGTGGCGTTTGGTGGTAGTCTAGTTTAGGAAGGTTAGGTTGGGGTTGTAGTTGTTATGTGGGCCCACTAGTAGCTAGTGATTGAGTAGACATAGAGTGAGAGGACTTAGAGTAAACCCCTCAAAATGCTGGTGTACATGCCATCAAGATCCTTAATGAGCAGGATATCCAGCTTTTAGTCCTTTATGAGAGGCAAACAACCCTTGTTCAGTCTGTAGATAGGTTTGCATAAAGGTTTGAGCAACTACAACCGTGATTTGAGTGACTAGTTGCAAATAAGAATGATGTAGAAGCCTTGGCGAAATTGCTAAAGAGGCATAATGAGGTAAGCTGCTTGTATTTTTCTATTGAAGTTCGTAATGTTGGTTTGATTACTGACTGTGTGTTATGCTTGTAGTTGTATGATCTGTTGGATTTCATTTTTGCTTACAACCGAGCGTACCATTAATCCCAGGGGAGTCGGTTGAGGGTCAAAGTGGAGAGTCTTTAGAAAGTGCTGGAGGAGGAGAGAAAGGTATATGGCGACTTGGTTGTCATGTTTAATAATCTAGAACGTTAGCATAGGGAGCTCTTTGGGCAAGTGGGTAGGTTGAAGGATGACTTGAAGAGGGCTAAGGAATCTAACAAAATTACTGAGGGTAAGTTGATTGCTGAGCTAAAGGCTAGGGGGGAAGAGCTAAACAAGGTGTGAGTTGAATTTGCTTAAAGGGAGTCCCAGCTCTTAAAGGGGAAGGGATTAGCACTTGAGTTTAGGCAAGATATTTTCCTAAAGACCTTAGATGACTCCTTGATCGAGAATGTCATCACCGCAGTTGGTTACATAGGAGGGGGGTTAAAGTTCGGAACTAGGTTCACCAGAATATGTTTGAGGTAGATTTATCCTTCTTAAATTGGTTGGATGGTGTAAACCCCATAAATCTACCTTTCTAAGTATAGAACCGAATTCGAGTACTATAGATGATTTTTTAAAGTCAACAAAGTCGATAAATTTAAAACTGATTAAAATTTTAATTCGAAGCTTAAAACAAATATGAAAACCCTAACTTATTAATCGAAACCCTTGTCGTATATAAAACTTTAAACCCTAAAATCAAAACTTAAAGCTTATAAATGTACAAATTTACTATAAAAGTGATTAAACCGTAATTGAGCCTAATAAACGAATGATATGCCAAATCACGTAAAATCACTAACTAATGATTAGAGATAACTTTTAAATGTTAATAAATATAAAATTACTATATTAATATATAAAATTAATAACATTATTTTATAATTATTAATAATTATATAAATTAGTATTATATGAATTTAAATATTTGAATATAATATTATTACTCGATGGCTATTTATGTATCATATATTTAATGTTATTTTTATGTTTAATAATTTTCTTTATAACCATAATATCTATATTTATCAATATTATTTATAGTTTTAAAAATGTTATAAGAAAATTCAAATTTTTATTATTTTTATTTATTACCTTATTACTCTTGTTTTCTTTTCTTTCTTATATCTTATTTTTATTTTCGTTTTTCCCTCACCAATTATACTCATTACATGTACATAATATCAATACTATATTAATATTATATTTTTTACTAGAAAGTCAAAGTGTCATTTTCATGTAATTAATCCAATTTATCTTTTCCTTTCCTTTTCTTTTTCTTTTTCTCTTTCCTCTTCTTCTCATGCCATAAGCCAAGCATCCTTTAGATTTTTCTACATCCTTCTTCAAATATCTATTATTCAAATTAGCAAAAATTTGTCTTTCATCTCCATTGGTTGGACTGAAACCTCTCTCCCTTCCATTTTCATCTTCTTTTGCTTGATTTTTTTTTCATTTTCTCTCAATACTCATTTCACTCAATCTCTAAAGTTAATTCCATAATTTTACATCATATCGTTTTCAAGTTAAAGGAGGATTAGAGAGCTTCAACTTCAAAACACCTAAGCTCAAGTTAATAGGTATTTCTTTAAGTATTTATAGTAAATTAGTTTCCTTTATATTCATATGTATTTTGTTCATATCTATGTTTATCCATGTATTAGAAACCATAAATTTGGAAATACATGTGATTTAGCTTATGTATTATCTATAGATGTTTGATAGCAAATATTATGCCATTACTTTATGTTCTAGCTAAGCATATACACATATTGAAATATATGTATATAAGTATATGTACATATTTAGTTAAATGAACGCTTACTTATATGGTTTATGTATATATATGTGTGTGTGTGTGTGTATATATATATATATATATATATATATATATATATATACGATTTATACACCTATGTGTAGAAAACTATTTTTTTCCCCCTTTTATTTTTCAAATTAGGTTATAGGGTCCTAAATTAGAAAATTTTCAAAAAAAATAGAAAATTAAAAGAAGCCTCCCAAAAAATGAAGAAATTTAGAAAAATAGGAATTCTAGGAAAACATAAGAAAATAGAAAAATAGGAAAAAAGCACAAAAAAATAAGAAATTATGAAAAAATCAGAAAAAAAAATAATAAATAAATAAATAAAAGATTTTAGAAAATAACATTTCATTAGATTAAATTTAGGTTTAGAAGTTGGGTCACTAAACCTGGGCTTAGATTTAAATATGGCTTAAGATGATCGAGCCCATTGTACATATGAACAAGGCACAGGCTAACAGCCTGATGGTTAAGCATATGGATATAGCACTAGCATTAAGTATAAGGTCTTGGGTTTGAAACTTGGCAAATGTAGGGAGGTCTTTTTCTCATTTTTTGGTTTTCCATCACATCAGGGACTGTCACGTGTCAGGATTTAATTGCGCCACGTGTCCTGATACGTGACATCATCAGATTTGTTTGCCTGCTAACATGGCATCTACGTGGCGTGTTACGTCAGCTGTCACGTATCACAAAATGACACGTAGCATGATGGGGTTAGTCGGCATGGCTAACGTGACGCCACGTCAGCCCACTTTTTCTTCCTCCTTCCTTCCTTTTCCCTTTGTTTCCCTCTCTTTCCCTATTTTTCCCTCTACTTTCTCTAGGTTTCCAGCACTTTCCACTTTAGACCACCCACTTCAACATGATTTTTTTACCCTTTCTTGTTGTAATTTCACCAAATCAATGGCGAAATTGCAAAATAGACATAGCCTATTGTGAATTGGTACAAAAAACATATCTAAATACAGTCAAAGGAGCATTCAATTTGAGCTCCAAAAATTGGAAAAAAGTTGTTTTCCTGAGCATTCTTCATTAATCCGATTCTAACTTTCCTTTGTTTTTGGGTTGGATATGTGTATAAATTGATGATCATGGGACATAGACGAACATACATAACGAATAGAATCAATCTCCATACTCTCTCTATCCATTCTCGATCACTTTCTCTCTCTCTCTTCAATTCTCTCTCTTCACTCCGATTCGAGCTGAGCCACCACTCTAGAAAGACTACCCGCAGTTTAGGCTCTCCAACCCAGCTACTTTCGACCTCCGCCATGACCCTTAGAAACTCTACCAAGGCAGCTACCACCAAACCCTAACCATCGCCTTTCTCTCTCTCCTTGAACTACTACCCTCAGTGTCCTTCGACCCAAACTAATATCACGGCCACTCTCGCGTACCCTTAAATCCCCAAAACAACACTCTATTCGTGCCCAATTGCCACTACATTGGAGGAATGAACACCACCGCCGACCGCCACTTTTAAAACCACCTAAAATAAGCTCCATTAACCATGACATTTCTTTTACCCCCCCTAATCCCAATTAGAAATACATAAAAGCTCCTTTTCTTCTTTGATTTGGAGGCTAGATCGGGCTGAATCGTGCTCCGTTGGTGCTGGAGAAGAAAAAGCCAAGATCTGACCCGACTTGACCCGTTTAACTTGCTTAGGTCCAACCCGTATATTCGAATCTATCCGAAGTTTTTTTTTTAATTTTTAATTCTTTATTTTTATTTTTTTTGTTGTTTTATTTTGTTTATTTATTTTGTGTAAATGTAATAGAAAATACTAATAATGAAAAAAATAAAAAAAAGAAAGGAAAAAGAAAAGAAAAAAAGAAGAAAAAGAAGAAAGAAAAGAAAAAAAAAGAATAGGAACTGTTTTATTTTGGTTTTTATTTTATTTTATTTTCACATTTAAACAAAAGAGAAACCATACAAAAAAGAGCCAACTCATAATATAAATAAATAATAAAAATAGAAAAGTTACCTTTTAACACTAGAAAATTAATTTTAATAAAAATAAAATAGATCCTTTCCAAACTAGGGCATTTTAGGTTTTCCAAAAATAAAATCCAACTTAGGACCCTTTATAATCTTTTTTTAAATCAACTCAAAATGGGTAAAAACATAAACCTAGCAATTTTTCCAAAAGTTAAAATCAATCAACTCGTTATATTTTCATAAAACGAACTATGGAAGTTTGATCCCAAACAGCGGATGCGTAGGTACCCGTATGCTAGTACAAGGCGACTTAAAATATGGAAAGTTTTATTTTTTCCATTTTTAGATATTTATGTAAATTAATCAATTTAGGCGCATGTATTATAATTAGATGTTTTTAGAAATTAAAAAGGGTATATTTGAAAAGCAAAGTTAAATTTGGAAAGTTAAAAAGTGATACCCATTTAGGGTTTAATAAACTAGCATTT
Source organism: Lumnitzera racemosa (assembly GCA_024138005.1). Taxonomy (NCBI): domain Eukaryota; kingdom Viridiplantae; phylum Streptophyta; class Magnoliopsida; order Myrtales; family Combretaceae; genus Lumnitzera; species Lumnitzera racemosa. The sequence goes on along the minus strand of JAMXBC010000012.1, from coordinate 47,087,884 downwards.
GGACCTAAATCTCTGGTTTTCAAAAAAGCCGTTTTATAAATTGTTTCTTTTTTAATCAATAGATCAGTAGCTAAGTTATAGCCAATCTACCCAATTGGTTATAACTTAACCTTTTTTCCTGACTTCGGTTGGGTGGTGACTCCAATCCCTTTTTAAATTGAAAAAACGGTTTTCTTTAAACCCTAATCGAGGGCTAATATTAAATGGGTAAGGGTTTAATACTAGTCGATTTAGAAAAGACTTAATTTTATAAAAAGAATTGAAAGGATAAAAAATTAAGCTCGACACTATGCTTAGGAACATATAGTATATATATACAAATAAGTGAATAAATAAGAAAATACAATAAGGATATATACACATATATACATATATACCCATATATAGTTACCTCATCGCTAGACTTGGGAATTTGTGTACTACTGGATTCTTGGAAATTGAAATATATTTCATGAAATATGGAATTTAAATTTATGATTAAAAATCTAGATGCTAGAACCCAGTTGTGATTGGTGCCAATGAATCTTCAACTCTTACTTTGGAGGGCATTAAATTCGATGTTGTATACAGCACCTGTTAACTGTATATATTGATTGGCATACTGCTTGTTCATACATTCATATGTTTGTTAATAAATTGTTTTATAACTTACTTACTAGTATAGTATGAGGGGTATCTCACTAAGCTCATATATCTTACTCCCCAACTGTTTTTTTTTTTTTTTTTGTACAAGTTGATAGATAATAGGGCATAAGTTAAGAGCCAAACATTGAGTACAAGTATTGAGATGTTTTAGAGGTTAGAATTAGAGATAGATTGTATAGTTTATTTGAAACATTAAATGTAAATACTACCTTTATATTTAGATTATGTAACTATGGTAAATATAAATTTTAGGTCTTTATTACTTGATCATATTTTTTGGTAGGGAATATCGATTCTCTACGATTCTAAGGAACCGTGGAATATTGACTATCCATAATTATTCATATTTTACAATAAGTTAATAAATTATAAAATTGGAAACCTTAGCGGTTAATTATTTAGAGTCTTGCAATATCTGATTTGTAAGGTGGTTTTCGTATTATAAGCACACATATGATATGAAATTTTTAGGCATTCCTATTAGGCTCTTATAAGATCATGATAGATTGACCTAAGGGGCTACTAAAGGTGGGTCGAGGTTGAGTCATTTAATCACTCGTTAGGAGTTCTAGCAATGGTTCTAATGCAGGCCTCAAGGAGGAGAGTAGTAATGGGGAGGGTGGACAGCAATAGCTGCAACAGGTTGCCGTAAATGAGGAGGCTTAGGAATGGCTTAAGGTTTTTTCCTTTTGATTCTTGGTAGGGTGGGCAATGTGTACCCATTTCCAATTTAGTTTTTTGTTGTATTCTCTTCTTGATGGGGTCTGAGTGTTGAACTCCCATTGTTGAATGTACCTATCGAAGATATTAATAAATAAGATTTCTCTTAATTGTCTCTACTTTGGTTTTTATCTTCCTTTGGTCCCCTTTTACTGCATTTTTACTGTTGCTTGATGCTTAAACTCCATTTATTTTTTCATCTAAGTCTTTTAGACTAATGATGATGCTTTCTATATAGATCGATGCATCTCGCTTCTAAAGGAAATTTCTTAAATTTCTTATCCCCATGTGTGTGGTAGGGGAGGGAGCTCTACTTGCTTACTGTCATTCCTTTAAGGCCCTACTCCATTGCTTGTATGCTATTGCTCTGCGTATGTGCTTACATTTTTTTGTTCAAGTGTTTTGTGCTTACGATGATGCTTTATAGTAAGTCGACGTACCTTACCTTTTGAGTAGATTGTGCTTTCTTAGGTTTATGGAAGGGCTTATTGTCATGGGGCAACAAGCTTATCAAAGCAAATCTTGTGATTATGTGATGAGATCTCCTTAGCAGGGCAATTTTGACAGGGTTGATCTTTTCTAACAACGAGTTATCTCCTTAGCAGGGTTGATTTTGGGTAGTGTGCATAATTGGCAGGTGAATCATCTCGGGTAAGATGCCCTTTAGAAGGCATTTATTACACATATGATGCGTTATTATTACTTAAGCATCACTTGGCTTCCTAAGGTGTTTGGGTCATTCGATGGTTGTTACGTATACGGCTAGGTATGTTCCATGGCTTCTATATAAAGGGTGTGTAGATCCTTGTTTTGCTACACCAAATACCCAAATAGCTTAGTGGGGGTATAGATGAAAGCTGACATAAGTGTGTCTAAGGCGATCATGTTGAGGGATAGAGTGCTTGAATTGGGGAAGGGCTCTAAAGGTAGCTCCTAAGCTGTAACTGGGAGGCAACTTTTGCCTTTAAGTCATCCCCTCTTTCTGTCTCAATAAGAGCAAGTAAAGGGAATGCTACCCACCATTTGTCTATAGTGGCTTCACTGCGATGGCACTCATTTGCGGGAGGTTCTAGACGACTCTTCCATGCATTGTCTCAAATGAATCCAAGCAGGCAAGGGTAGCTGCGATGACTATGGGGGCAAAAGATGTATTTTCTTCACCTTGACCTACTAATCGAGGCACTCATAAGGAATCCTCTACTTTGTGAATACTTTAGTTCATTCAGGGTAGAGTAGCTGGATCAATTGTCCCTATCATTGCTTCTGTAGAAGAGAAACTCTACAAGGTGGAGTAGTGACCTTCACTTGGAGGTTGAGTGTCACTAGGATTCTTGCAGCTTAGAGTTCAACCCTAAGGGAGTTTAGGGAGTTGAGAGTAGCTCTTCTTGGAGAAGAGTTTGGAGTGAGAAGCCAAGTTGGAATCACGAATGGTCATTAGGTTGAACATACGACTATAGTATAGGATGTAGCTATATACCGTTGTATTCTTATTTTTCCTTGCAAATGTAATCGAGGTTGGTATGCTAACTTACTAAGCCTTGTACTTTGCTTCATTAGTGAAATAACATATTCTCTTTTCATTTATCATTTTTCGTTCGCTATTTTAATTTCCTTCTGCATTCGGTTCTTATTGCTTAATTTAACTTGGAGTTACGTTTGGTACTTATTATAATAATGTCTAATTTAGTGAGTGTTTGGTGATGAAGATTGACCTAAGTTTGGGGCTTAATGTAAATCGATGCCCAAGTGAGGTACCCGTAGCGTTAGTGTAGGGACCAACTTAGGCAATGCCTGGGGATGAAAATCAACCTAAGGTTAGGGACCGATATGGATCAATGCTTGAGAGAGGTACTTATAGTATTAGTGTAACGACTACCTTGGGTAATGAGTAGGGATGAAAATCGACCTAAGGTTGGGAGCTTGATGCTTGAAAGAAGTGCCCGTAATGTTAGTGTAGGGACTAACTTAGTTAGGGGTTTGATGTGGATCGATGCCCAAGAGAGGTGCCCATAATGTTTGTATAGGGATTAACTTAGGCAATGCTTAGGGATGAAAATTGACCTAAGACTGTGACGTAGCATGGGTAAATTTTACCTAGGTGCACGAGGAATGGGAGAGAAGAACAGATAAGTGTGAGAAACCTCATTGATTCATTACATTCAGCCATAGTTACATATACTTTTGGTTTTCATCATTATAATCAGTAGAAATAAGGTCTTAGATTCAAGGCATTCCATGCCCTAGGGATAGGTCATCCCTCTAAGGTCTTGAGCTTGTAAGCACCATTTCCCATGTCGCTGATTGCTTGTATCGGGTCTTCTCAATTAGGGGCAAGCTTACCCCACCCTTCTTATGAATTGGTAGCCTCTAATTTTCTATATACTATATCTTTAGGGTGGAAAACCCTATGTCGGATGCTGTAGTTGTAATATTAGTCAGTTCATGTTAATAGGCTATTGTGTGCATTTTTGTAGTGTCACACACTTCCTTTATGGTATTAAGGCTTACCTGTAAGGCTATGCGGTTCGTATTTACATCAAAGTGTTGGGTCTTGTTGGTAGGTGATTCTAATTCAATTGGGAGAACAACTTCTGCTTTGAACGTGAGACATAATGGGTTTTCTTTAGTTGAGGTCCTATGTATCATGCGATACCCCAAAGTCTGTTTGGAAGTTTGTTAGCCCATCTACCTCCTATTCATTCGACTCTTATCTTCAAGTTGTTGATTATTATCTTATTGATAGCATTGACTTGGCCGTTTGTCTGAAGGTAGGCTACTGAAGTGTAATGTAATTTGATGTTGTACTTCTTACAAAATTCTTTGAACTGTTGATTGCTAAATCGTCTTCTATTGTTAGTGATCAACTTGTATAGTACTTCGAAGCGAGACAGTATGTAGGTGAGTACGAATCCTTTAACGGCTCGGACTGTGATGGTAGTTATGGTCAGCGCCTCTGCTTACTTAGTGAAGTAATCCACTACCACTAGAATGAATTATTGGATCGACAAGGCTTTTAGGAAGGGGCCAAGGACATCTAATCCCCATTGTACGAATGGCAACGGATTTTTTAAAGGGTACAGCTCTGAATTAGGGGCCTAAGTGATAGGTGCATACTTTTGGCATGAATGGCATTTTAGACTAAGGTCTTAGGATATTCTTTCATTGTTGGCTAAAAATAGCCCAACCTAAGTACTGGAACTGATTGTGATTGTTGTGAATTCTCGTATGAAGTTCCTTAGGGACCTAGGTGCCCTCTTTTATGGGAATCAAACTATGGGACCCTTAACTTGCAGCTAAGCCCGAGGACTAAAGGGGCTGGCATGACGAATCCTCATGTTCCAATTAACCACTACTAAGGCGGAATATTTATTTGCTGAGTCACCTCTAATGTCATACCATATGACCGTGTAAGCTCCAAAATTAGCCATTCGAGGTTTCGATTGGTTGAATGACCTGATCGAGCCTAAATTTTAAATGTATAACTCGTTATTTATCGAAAATGCGTAAAATGCATTCTGATAATTAACAAATCGCTAGAGATAAATTATATGTATACTAAAAATCATAAAATAACCTAAATAATATTTAGGAATATTTATTTTTACTATATATGAATTACATATATGTAGAAATACGTGTAATTACTTAAAATACGCGTAATGTGCCAAAATAATACTAAATAATTAAATAAAATTCATAATTAATTAAGAAAAAATAAAAAAAAATCAGGAAAAATAAGGAATAATCCAAAATTGGGTCGTGGCAGCTGGAAAAAAATAGAAAAGAATTGGCTAATTAAATTAAGACAATACAAAAGCCAAAAATTAAGGAATAAGGCAATTGTCTTGTCCAATTTAATGCACAATAAATTCCCTAAACGTCTATAAATAGGAAAAAAATTCAGAGAAATCCTTTGGACAGATAGGCATTTGAGAAAAATAGAGAGACTTGAAAATTGAGAGAAAAACCAAGGAAAAAAAAAAAGAAAAGGAAAACTGTACAGTTAGGGCTACAAAGGAGAACCTAGACCCGACGGGCAGCTGGGAGTGAACAGCTACCACCACCACACGTTGGTGGGAACACCCAGGTGGGCCGACACACCCATGGCCACCGACGGTGGATGGAGCCACCCAAATCGGTGAGTTCGATTTCTAGCCTGATTTTGTGTAATTTTGTAAAAATAGTAAATATTATTATAAAATTATGAAATTTGTTATTATGGAATATTTTTGTATTTAGTTTTTAGGAAAAAATATTATTTTAATGAAAATATGTCTCTTGATATAGGGTCCTTAAGAAATTGTACAAAACCGAGCATGTTTCGGTTTAGAAATAAATGACCTTAGGAGTGTAGTTTCGAGCCCAAAATTTTTGTGTAGATTACTTAGATGATATAAAACAGTGCTATGAAGCCCATTTTCAAAAATTAATTTTCTAAATTTTTAGATAATTTTTAGGCCCTAAAATAAGGCATAAAATGGGTAATTTAGGGTTAATTAAGTAATTAAATGATTAATTACTGATTTAGTGAATAATTATATGTTTTAGAATGTTGAAATCTGATGGAGTATGATACTTGTAGCATTTAGGGTGTTAGATGTAATTATTAGGTTAATTATGTAGTAAATGATTAATAAGGAAAAATAGTTAACTTTAAGTTAATTTTGTAAATTAGGGAAATTAGGAGTAAAATCTGATTTAGGATGAATTTAGATATTTTGAAATGATAATTGATGTTTAGGAATGGTAATTAAAGTGATAGAAATATTAGAAGTGCATTATGTACATAATAGGCAATAATGCATAATATGTAATTTTTGAAAATATAATAAATAGAAAATATTAGGATAAAAATTGATATTACATAAATAATAAGGATATATAATAAATCTGATAAGAAACTTGAATTTATGTAATTATATGAAAAATGTAAAAATTTCTCACATCAGGAGTAAATTCGGTACACTAATAAGGATATAAGTGTACCGGATAGAATAAAATACTGACTAAGGATAATAATGATATTTAGGAGATCGAGAAGTAATGTGATTAATTTCACATTATGAGTTGAAACGAATTTCTAGGGTTGGAATATAAAACATTACTTAGAAATCGAACTAGAACCTAATTTAGAAATCGATGTGGAAACCGAACCTGAACCTAACCCCAAACCTATAATAATTATAAAAGACTTAAGACCTAGATAATTAAGCATATTAAACCCTAAATAAAATATAACAATAAGCATTATAGGATAAAATGAACTTATAATAGTTATATGAAAAGTTGAAACCACGTTTGTGTTATAGGGATGATCGACGATGGCCTGAGCAAATTGGACCTCGAGTGAGTGAGCGAGGAGTCGAGGTAAGTTGGGATTAATATGATGCTGTAGTTTGGAGGCTTAAGATTATGCTTGGTTGTGCTTGTTAGATAGTTAGATGTGTACATGTGCTTGATTATGGGTGATATTATGATTCTGTTTGTTGCTCTGGCATGTATTATATGAAATGATTGATCACCTTAAACTGAACTTAATCAAATATATGACCAATAATCATAATCGGACATGCATGGCAACCCGTTAGGGGAACTTAGGACTCTCCGGCCAAATACCGACCCCTTCGAAAGGGATAGCGCAGGATTGCAAAATGGTCCCTTCTTCATCCTTAGTTGAACTAAGTAATAGGAGAGGAGGTCGCGGCGAGGGTGAAGACAGTGGTTCAAAGGTAGTCGCGGGAGGAGTAAGGTCTCCATTACACAAGCCTGGGTTTGGTCGTGAGCTGTTGCATTAACGGCAACTCCTCAACCTGGATTAGAGCGGTCGCAATTTCTCTAATCTCACGACGAGCCAGACATCATCGTGCGATGGCATTTGCTTGCACATGCATTGCACCTAATAAGTGATTGAAAACCTTGTTGTGTGTATGGTATAGTTTTAAGTCTTCCGTCCTAACTTACTGAGCTGTGGTTGCTCACATCTCTATAGACGTCGTGCAGGTGCTGGCTAAGAAGCAGCAACAACTACTCTGAAGCTAGCAATTGCTAGATCCTAGGGAGTGAGGAAAAACATTGAAGAATCAACACATATGTTATTACTTTTCATTTCTGAATAATGTAATAATTGAATTATAGTGATTATATATAACTTTTCTCACTTTCTTAGGTAAATGAATTATTAAATTACAAACTGTTTACTTCAAAGTGGGTTAGTCGTGGAGGCCTTGTGTAGATCAGGTCTAAGATAGCGGTTGTAAGGCCAACTTCTATCTTAGGATGGTTTACATAGCGAAGCTGTTACGACTCTGCCGCTTCGGGGTGTGACAAATCGCCCTTTATTCTACAGCATACCAAGTTGACAATTACTCTTTATTACTAAGAGGCCTAATCACTCAGCATTATCCTTGCCGAGAAGTCGAGAGAGAGAATTCGGACTGATTAAGCCATCTCTGCTTAGATAAGCCAATTTGTCCGTACTTTTTATCCGCATCTCCTAACGACCCTGCCAATTCAGCATCGCTACGTATACAGTATCATATGTAGAATCTATAGCACCAATGAGTATTTTCCTTGTATATTCATTTTTACCCCTTTGTAACATATGCATTGCCCCTTTAGGAAATGTCCTTTTTATCTTTTCCCTATTGGGCAAGTTGCCCTAGTTTATGGGTATAAATACCCCTATACTTGCAGTTGCAACATAATCGGATTACCTTCAATAAACTTGAGTACTTTCTTCCTTGCGTCAACATTACCTGTTTACTTCGACATTACTCTTATCTTTTCCCTTAAGCAAGGTTAGGTAGTAAGTAACCTCACCGGACCAATTTGTGTGTCATATCGAATTGTGCCATGAGTCCTTGGAAGTTCCTTTGGTGCATCTATCCTCTGGAACTATTCGTAGGTTTTTTCTTACTACTCCATTTGCCTTTGTCACTCTTTTTGTACCTTTCCCCATTAGTTCTTTTTCAAGCTTTCTTAAGCTTAGACCCATCCAACGATTTGCCTTGTTTATTCTTGATCGCGGTTTGCACCATCTTAGTATTAAAGTAGAGGTTTTGTGTGAACTAAAATTAGTTCTTGAATTTATATTGTTCTTTGTTTTGTCTGTGTGAAACAAAGTTAGTTATTGAGTTCATTTGACTGCTATGTTAGTAGCTGTTCACTTTCCAAAGACTTTGTTTAAATTCTGAATCTGTAAGGAAAAATGATAGACTCAAATATGAATGTTGGTACTGGTGATGATAGTAAAGTTGTCTACCATGGGCATCAGTCTCAGGGTATTCCCAAAATCACTGACAAGAGGCTCGATGAGGTAACTAACCTCTTGGTAAATCTGACCCAAGATGTTCATGGACTGTCTTGTCGACCCACTGAGGCTGCGCAAAACACTTCACAAGCTACTCAACTTGTTAGAGGTCAAAACCCAGCTCAATCATTTCTAGGTAGAGGAGTTGGTAGACGAGTAAGGTGAAGGATAGACATGAGAGAGCTTCATGAGGAGGAAGAAAAGTTTTTTGAAGAGGAGCATGTACGAGTCTCCAGAGTATCCGACCATGTGAAGCTTCGGATTTTGAGTTTTAATGGATCTGGAAATACTGATGAGTATCTGGATTAGGAAAAGAAGGTAGAATGTATGTTTGATTATTACCAGTATGAGGATTACAAGAAAGTGAAGACTGTTGCTGTTGAATTTTTTGGACATGCTGTCATGTGGTGGAAAAACTGTCAGGCCATAAGAAGGAGATAGGGGTACCAAAAGATTAATACTTGGCCCGAGATGAAGAAAGTGCTCAGAAATAGATTTGTGACCGAAACATATCTCCAAGATATTTTTACTTGGCTTCAAGAACTAAGACAAGTAGGCCGAACTATTGATGAGTATGTTTAGGATTTCTAAATGGTTATGATATGATACGAAGTGTAGGAACCACCAGCCCGAACAGTCTCAAGATTTGTTAATGAGTTAAGAGGAGAGATTGTGGAACTCCAACGATTTGACACGATGGATGAAGCTGTTAGGATTGCCTAACATGTAGAGAAGTAAAGAGGAAGCCGAGCAACGACCTGAATGCCGATTAGTTGACTAGGATAGGCAAGTAACCGCACTCTACTGGGTACCAAGCTGAGCAGAAGGGTTGATGTTAGAGTTAAGTAGAAAAGTGGACCTGAAGATGCAGTGTTGACCTGAACGTATGAGAAGGGGCAAGGGTTTGGCAGGAAGACCAATCAGATCAAATGCTTCAAGTAACAAAGGTTCAGACATATGGCTACTTAGTGCCCGAACCGAAGGATAATGGTGATCAAGGGAGACATCCCGATGCTAAATGTAAAGAGTATGGATGAGGAACCCGAAGAGGAGGAGGTTCCTACCAAGAAGGAGAATGCCGAGAAAGAGTTGATTGAGGAAAACGTGTATATCGAAGAATTAGACCAGCTACTCATGGTTATCCGACATATTGTGAGCGTGGAACCCTTACGAGAGGAAGAGCAAAGAGAGAACTTATTTCATATCACTTGTAAGGTGAAAGAACAGACGTCCACCCTCATCGTGGACAGTGGAAGCTATACCAATGTAAGTTAGTCGACCTAGTCTCAAAACTGAGGTTGCCAACTATTGTACATCTAAAGTAGTACAAGTTACACTGGTTGAGTGAGAAGGGAGTATTACACGTCACTTGGAAAATACTACTACCGATCATTATCAGCAATTACTCTGACTAGATTCTCTGTGACATACTACCCATGTACGCTTCCCACGTATTGTTAGGATGATTGTGGCTGTTTGATAGGGGAGTCATCTATGACGGTTACAAGAATACCTAAATGCTCAAGAAGGATGATCAAAAGATCGTGCTAAATCTGACGCCGTCGAGAGAAGTTTATAAGTTATAGATGAAACTTGCTCGCGGATCGAAGAAGGCTCTGGTGATGAGTAGAGCTAAGCTTTAAGAGGCCATTAATGCCAATGAGCCAACCCACTTATTGGTCAAGCGACTACTGGAAATGAAGGAGTGGGATGATTTACCCCAAGAGGTAAATGAACTGTTGGATGAATATGTCGACCTGTTCCTAGAACAGTTACCAAAAGGGTTGCCCCCTACTTGAGGTATAGAGCATTACATTGAATTAGTACATGGCGTAGCACTGTCGAACAAGCCAGCTTATCACATGAATTTCGAGTAAGCTTCTAAGCTTCAACGTCAAGTCAATGAGTTGCTGGAAAGAGAATATGTGAGAGAGAGTCTCAACCCTTATGCTATGCTTGCACTTCTAGTACCAAAGAAGGATGGAACTTAATGGATGTGTATTAACAGTCGAGCCGTAAACAAAATCACGGTCAAATATAGGTATTCGATATCGAGGCTAGAAGATATGTTAGATGAACTAAGTGGAGGCAAAATTTTTAATAAGATTAATCTTAAGTTTGGCTACCATCAAATCCGCATGAGGCTAAGAGATGAGTAGAAGACTACGTTCAAGACTCGACATGGACTTTACAATGAATGGTCATATCCTTTGGCTTGTTGAATGCCCTGAGCACCTTCATGAGGCTTATGAACTATATGTTGAGACATCTCATCGAGAAGTGTGTCATAGTATACTTCGATGACATCTTGATCTATAATGCCGATGTATCGAGTCACCGTGAACACATCAGAGCAGTCTTGGATATTCTCCGTGTCGAGAGATTATTCAACAACATAAAGAAATGTTGCTTTTGCCAGGAGGAAGTGGTATTCTTGGGCTATATAGTCAGTAGAGGAGACTTGCGAGTTGATAATGAGAAGATTCGAGCAATTGTTGAATGGTTGACCCCTACTACTTGTGCCAACGTAAGAAGTGTTCATGGACTGGCTTCGTTTTACCAAAGTTTCATTAGGAACTTTAGTACCTTTGCTGCACCCTTTAATAAAATTAACAAAGAAAAATACTAACTACCAATGGGGAGAAAGGGAGGAGAGGAGTTTTGCTAAGATAAAGAAGAAGTTGACCTCCGCTACGGTGTTAGTGCTCCTCGACTTTGACAAAATTTTTTAGGTAAAGTACGACGCGTCAATCATTAGAATAAGTGTTGTCCTCATGCAAGAAGGCCAATTAATTGTCTTCTACAGTGAGAAGCTCCGAGGACCCCAGTTAAATTACTCCGTTTATGACAAAGAGCTCTTAGCACTAATCCAAGCACTATAAGTGTGGTAGTACTATCTACTATCGAGAGAATTTGTCATACATACTTACCACGAGTCACTGTGGTACCTCCAAAGTTAGACCAAACTATCTAAGCGATAGGCGAAATGGGTTGAATTCCTTGAGGGATTCAATTTTGTGATCAAATACAAGTAAGGAAAGAGCAACGTAGTTGCAAATGCTCTTTCGAGGAGGCATGCGCTCTTGTTAGAAGTGTAGACCAGAATGTTTAGTTTTGCGAGTATCAAAGAACAGTACTCTAAAGATCTATACTTTAGACCAATAATTTTGCGATGCATTGATAGGAGGTTAGTATATGAGTATTATGTGGAGGATAGCTATCTATTCTAAGGGAGGAAATTGTGTAGGCCGATTTGTTCCCTACAGGAATTATTAATCAAAAAAGCCCACAACAGTAGACTCTCTGGACACTTTAGAGAAAGGAAGACCTATAAACTATTGAATGGTAGATTCTTTTAGCTGAGAATGTGAAGAGATGTGCACCAAGTAGTCAAAAGCTATACTATGTGCAAAAAGGCCAAGTGTTGAGCCGAACAAGGGAAAACAATGCCCCTACCTGTCCCGATGAGGCCATGGACTGAACTAAATGGACTTTGTTCTTGGACTAATAAGAACTGCTCGGAAAAAAGATTCTATAATGGTTGTCATAGATCGGTTTAGTAAGATGGTACACTTCATGCCTTGCACCAAAATTAACGACGCTTCGACTATTGTTTCTCTTTTCTTATAGGAGGTTGTGCGGATACACTACGTACCAAGAAGTGTGGTCTCCGACAGAGACCCAAATTTCTTAAGCCATTTCTAGAGAAGCTTATAGCGTCAGTTGGGAACCAAATTACTCTTCAGTACCCTATGTCACCCTTAAACCAATGGCCAAACAAAGTCGGTTAATCATACTTTGGGTTCACTGCTCCGAGCTGTGGTAAGCAAGAACTTAAATGATTGGGACATCTACGTACCAGTGGTTAAGTTTGCTTATAACTAAACCATACATGACACTACCAAGTAAACCCCCTTCGAAGTGGTCTATAGATTCAATCCCGAGTTGCCCCTTGACTATACCCCTATACCTGCACTCACACAAGAGGATCTTGATGCTTCGACTAGAGTACAATCACTTCAGCACATCTATGACAAGGTTATTCAGCACATCGACCAAGCTGCTAGAAGAATATGTGAAAAGGCCAATGGTTGGTCGGCCAAACAATTTCAGCCGGGAGATTCGGTATGGATACACCTCAATAAGGAGTGGTTTCCAAACAAAAGGAAGAATAAGTTATCTGCAAGAGTGGAAGGACCTTTCAGAATCCTCTAAAAAATCAGTGACAACGCTTACAAGTTGGAGCTACCTAACAATTAGGGGTTTCTGATGCCTTCAACATTGTCGACCTCAGTCCATATCACCTCGAAGGAAGACTGAGTAAACATTATTCGGATTTAATCCTAAATCCAAAACAACCCAGAAGGAATGATAGGAATCAAGCTACGGGACCCTTGACTTGTAATTAAGCCTAAGGATTAGAGGGGCTGGCACGACGAATCTTCATGTTCCAACTAACCCTTGCTGAAGCTGAATACTTACTTACTAAGTTACCTCTAATGCCTTGCCATATGACTGCCCTTTATTCTATGGCATGCCACGTTAACGATTACTCTCTATTGCTAAGCCACCCAATCACTTAGCATCATCCTTACCGAGAAATTGGGAGAGAGAATCCGGCCTAATTAAGCTATCCTGCTCAGACAAGCGTATTTGTCCATACTTTTTGTCCGCATCTCCTAACGACCCTGCCAATGCCGCATTGCCATGTGTATAGTATCACACGTAGAATCTGTAACACCAATAATTATTTTTCTTGTATATTCATTATTGTCCCTTTAGGAAATACCCTTTTTGTCTTTTCCCTTTTAGGCAAGTTACTCTAGTTTGTAAGTATAAATACCCCTGTACTTGCAGTTGCAACATAATTAGATTACCTTCAATACACTTGAGTTTCTTCTTTGTATAAACACTGCTTGTTTACTTTAGGCATCTAATGCATTGTCGATCAGCGGTCCCATTACTTAAGCTCGCCTCCAAGGCCTCCGGTCTTTCTCTCGAAGAATTCTCTCTTGGTAACCTGCTGATGACGAGAAATTGTACATCGAAGAAAGGTGGTTGAACTCTCTAAGCTCCCCACATTTTCATACATTGATCTGTACACTCGATAGTGATCATGCCATCCATTCCCTTGCTGAAGACATTGTGTCGAGTACTCTGACCAACTACTGCCAAGAATCACTTGCTAAGTGACAAGAGACTCACTTAAACGGCCGAATAGTTTTCTCTTAGCATACTACCATCTCTCTCATCCCGACCCCTTTAGTATCACAACATTTTGACCCTTCCTACCTGCTATGCTCAGAGAATATTCGTACGGGACCAATGCTGCACTACCAGCTATCTACCTCATCAGACATTTAACTACTTTCCCATTTTTGGTCTGTTGTCCTTTTTACCCTTCTCGTATGTACTAGGAATCCCCTTTTTGTAAATACTTTCTTGTAATTTCTTTATTTGTAAAGCTGTCATAAGGACTTACTATAAATAGTCATTTTCTCTTGTAAGCCAGAGATAACTTACATCTTAATACTGAATACTCTATTCTTATGAGACAATCTTTTCCAAGTCCATACCCTTTACACTCTTATCTAATCTTGCCAAGTAGCTCAAGATTAGTGGTGGGTGGACCTTGACATTAACTTGTACGTCATATCAAGTGAGGTGTCAAGTCATGTTGTGTTCGTTAGTGAGTCACATCCTCTAAGCAGCTTCACGTTAGCTACTCTTGTTCGATTGTGGACCGTTTCCCTCTAATTTTCTTCGTTATCTCGAAGGATCCATTTTAGTTCAATTGTACCTTGGTAAATCATAGTGATAATTGAGCTTCTAGGCACACCATGTATTCCTGGTATTAGAGCTTAATGTTGAAACTGAGAGCTGTGTAGTGTTAATCTGCAGTGTCTGCTATTTGAGATATTTGTGTGTAGAAAGAATTTGCGTGAAGTATCCTTGTTGAAGCTTGTATTGAGAATGTCAAACCTTAGTGTACAGGGAGAGATTTACGATATCGAAAGTGATGCCCATTGTCATGGTCAAGTTAGCCAACAAACACTACATACTATTGATGAGCAGATACAAGATCTTGTTGCTTTTGTGGCCAACTGAGCTGTCTCAGTAAATAGGGTCTTAAAGGTTAGACTGCGAGAAAGAGTTGCTGAGCAAGGCCGAGAAACGAGAGATAGGCCGAGGAAGCAGATGAACAAGTGAGCTCCGAAAGCCTTTCTTATGAACTAAGCACTAACGTAACATGATGATAGAGTCAAGAGAAGAAGGTTAGAGTTGGACGAAGTATAAGAGTATGAAGAGGAAGAAGAATAGTATGATGGGATGGATGAGTGCGAATTTAGAGCGCCAAGAGGTACCAAGCATCTTAAAGTACAAATTCCGAGCTTTAACAGGTCTAGTAGTGCTGATGACTACCTCGACTGGGAAGAGAAAATCGAAAAGATATTCGACTTCTATGTTTATGAAGATGCTGTCCGCATTGGGATGGCCGTGTTAGAATTTTTTAGTTATGTGGCAATGTGGTGGAAGAAGCTACAGAATGTTCATCTGAGGGCTCGATACGAAGTCCAAATATGGAACGAGATGAAGAGAGTTCTGAGAAGTAGGTTCATTCCCAAACACTACGAGTAAGACACTTTCTGACAACTCCAAGACTTGAAGCAAGGTAACAAATCTATAGACAACTATGTCCAAGAGTTTCAATTACTTATGATATAATGTGATGTCGATGAGCCTAAGAACCAAACTATAGCATGGTTCATCTTGGGACTCTGAGCTGAGATTGGTTATGTTGTGGAATTGTAGAGCCTCATAACTTTAGATGAAACCATTCGTGTAGCCCAGAGAGTTGAAAGGCAATAGTGGAACTAGGCTAACCAAATGCCAAGTAACAAAACAATGATGTCGAATAGGAATGGCCTGCCAAGTAGAGTAGGGTGTGATAGGGAATCAAACAGATCCGAGGTTGAATGCCGAGGTTACATGTCGAGCTAACCAGATGAGGGCCAAGGTAAGAGCAAGACTGAGGAACCTAAGATCCGAAGAGACCAGGGTAAAACTTAGGACGGAAAACCCGAGAAATCAAATGTTTTAAGTATCTTAGCTATGGACATGTAGCAAGTTAATGTCCGAACCGCCAAGTCATGACCATCAAGGGAGATAAGCCCCAGTTTAAAGTAGAAAGTGCAAGTGAAGCAGAAGAAGAAGTGACAACTGATCAAATGTTAGAAGAATTTGAGGAAGATTCAGGAGTCGAGATACCCCATGTGGGTGGTGCTAAGTATTGCTTTGTTGTTCGGTGATCTTTCAGTACGTTTGTGGCTATTGAGAACGAGTAGAGAGAGAACCTTTTTCATACAAATTGCTGGGTGAATGGAAAGCTATGCGTTGTGTTAATTGACAAAGGGAGCTATACCAACGTCATCTCACAAGGGGTAGTTAAGGCCATGAAATTGCCAACTCTTTCATACCCCGAGCTGTATAAGATTCACTGGCTAAACGAGAGAGGAGGATTACACGTTTTCGAGCAAGTCAAGGTGTCAATTACTATTGGTGATAGATACATAGATGAGATGCTATGTGATGTCCTACCCACTTGTGCATCCTACATACTACTCGACGAACCGTGACTATTTGACTTGAGGGTGTTACATGATGGGTATAGAAACATCTACATGTTTCAAAAGGACGGGAAGAAAGTTATATTGACACCGATGAGTCCTAAAGAAGTGCAAGAAGCCCAGGAAAAGGTTGCGAGATCTCTGCAATGGATATCCTTAGTGATTTCCCGAGCTTAGTTTATACGAGAGGTCAAACTTAAGGACTATGTACTCTTCTTGGTCAGGAGACTCCTAGAGGTTAGAGAGGTCGCGAACTTACCTACTGAAGTGCTGTAACTACTTTAGGAATTTGCCGACCTATTTCCATCAAAGATGTTGAAAGGATTACCTCCCTTGAGAAGAATTGAGCATTGCATTGATCTTCAACCTAAAGCAGCCTTACCAAATCGACTCACCGGTAGACTCAATCCTGAACAGGCAACCGAGCTGAAAAAGTAAGTTGATGAGTTGGTGGATCGTAGATATGTTCGTGAGAGCATAAGCTCATATGCCATCCCAACCGTGCTAGTACCAAAGAAAGATAGATCATGGAGGATGTACATTGATAGTCGTGCCATCAACAAAATTACTGTTAAGTATCGATACCCAATCCTGTGGTTGGATGACATACTCGATGAGTTACATGGTGCACGCATCTTTTCGAAAATAGATCTAAAGAGTGGCTATCATCAAATATAAATAGCCTTTAAGACTCAGGATGGTCAATTTGAGTGGATGGTTATGCCATTTGGTTTAACTAATGCCCTAAGTACATTCATGCGACTCATGAATCATGTACTTCGAGTATTGATAGGCAAATGCGTTGTTGTTTATTTTGACGATATTCTGGTATATAGTGTTGACCTTCTTATTCATATCGAACATTTGAGATTGGTGTTTAACATACTTCGTACCGAGAAATTATTCGGTAACCTGAATAAATGTGCGTTCTGTCAAATCAAGGTTGTATTCCTAGAATATGTCGTTTCAGGGAGTGGAGTTCACGTTAATGAGGAAAAGGTCAAGGTTATTAACGATTGGCCTACACCGATAAGGGCAGTTGAAGTCAGGAGCTTCTATGGCCTAACCTCTTTGTATTGAAGATTTATCCAGTACTTCAACTCCATAACTGTGCTGTTAACTGAATTAACCAAGAAGAGCGTTGAGTTTAAATGGACAAAAAAGGCTCGAAGGATTTTTGAAGATGTGAAGTATATGCTGACGTCTGCTCTAGTACTTACCCTACCAGACTTCGAGAAGGTTTTTGAGGTTGAATGTAATGCGTTTAGTGTCAGCATTGGAGCTGTACTTATGCAGGAGTGCCGATCCATTGCCTACTTTAGCGAAAAAATTCAAGGTGCTGCATTGAATTACTCAACCTATGACAAGGAGTTCTATGCCCTTATCCACACACTCTAGAACTAACAGCATTGCCTATTGTTGAGAGAGTTCATCATTTGTTCTGATCATGAATCTCTCAAGCATCTTTGCGGGGCAGTAGAAGCTTTCTCAGTGTCATACTAAGTGGGTTAAGTTCTTAGAGACCTTTTGCAATGTCATCAGGTATAAGAAGGGAAGCATTAATGCAGTGGCTAAAGCACTTTCTCGTCGTCATACCCTCATTATGACGTTGTAAGCTAAAGTGCTTGGATTTGACTCTTTACTTGATCGATATGAGTATGATCCACATTTTGGGCCTTTAGTAGCCAAGTGCAATAATAGAGGAGATGTGGACAGATTCCACTTAAGTGAAGGGTTCTTGATGAAGGGCAAGCAGATGTACGTGCCGAGTGGTTCTGCGAGGGAGCTACTGGTTCAAGAAGTTCATACCAGGGTTCTAGCTGGCCATTTTAGGAAAAAGAGAATGATTGAAATATTGAAGGAGCATTTTTACTGGCCTAGGATGATGAGGGATGTGCACCAAATACTTGAGGGGTACAAGATGTGTAAGTTTTCTAAAGGGAAGAGAGAGCCCTATAAAGAATACATGCTACTGCCAATTCCTGAGTGGCCATGGATTAATATGAGCATGGATTTCATGCTCAGCCTTCCCTACATGCCAAGAAGACACGATTCGATTATGGTGGTGGTTGATCAGTTTAGCAAGATGGGTCACTTCATTCCCTACCACAGGACTAATGATGCTTTATTCATTACTAACCTCTTTTTATAGGAAATTGTATGACTACATGGAGTATCGAGAAGTATTGTGTTTGACCATGATTCAAAATTCACGAGCTTATTTTGGAAAACCTTATGAAGGAAACTCAGCACTAAGCTCCTGTTCAGTACCTCTTGCCACCCTTAGACAAACTGCCAAATTGAAGTAGTTAACAAAACCGTCGATAGTCTCCTGTATGCCACTATTGGAAAGAACTCTTGTGATTGGGATTTATGCCTACCCATCATTGAATTTGCTTACAATTACTCAACTTATAGCTTCACTAGAACATCACCATTTGAGGTTGTTTATGGACTTAACCCAAACCTATTCTTAGACTTAGTTAACAATCCATCTACATAAGGGGAGAGTCAATCCGTCCTACAGCTTGTCGAGGAGTTTCACAAGTTACACCAAAGAATTGCCGAGTAATTGACCAAAACTATAGCTTAATAGAAGGAAATGGGAGGCTACGAAAGGAAACAAATCATTTATGCTCTTAAGGACCTTGTCTACATTCATCTTAGCAAAGAACGCTTCCTTAGCAAGAGAATGAATGAGCGAACGAAAGCGGATGGACCCTATAGGATCTTGAGGTGCCTTAATAATAATGCCTACGAGATTGAGTTACCCAAAGGTTTCGGTGCATCCACTACATTCAACGTCATTGACTTAACTCTATATGTGCTTGATCATGACGAAGGCCAAGATTTGAGGGCAAATCTTCAATAACCTCAAAAAACTGATGCACCACCGGTTAGCGGTCCCATTACTCGGGAGCGCCTCCAAGGCCTCCAATCCCTTTCTTGAAGAATTCTCTCTTGGCAACTTGCTGATGATGAGAAACTATACATTGAAAAAAGGTGGTTGAACTCCCTAAGCTCCCCACATTGTCATACATTGATCTGTATACTCAGTAGTGATCATGCCGACCATTCCCTTGTTGAGGACCCTATGCCAAGTACTCTGACCAACTGCTACCGAGAATCACTTGCTGTGTGACGAAAGCTCACTTAACCGGTCGAGTAGTTTTCTCTCAGCATACTATCATCTCTCTCGTCCTAGCCCCTTTAATGCTGCAACATTTTGACCCTTCCCACCTGCTGTGTTTAGAGAATATTCGTACGGGACCAATGTTGCACTGCCAGCTGTCCACCTTGTCTGACATTTAACTACTCTCCCATTTTTGGTCTGTTGTCCTTTTTACCCTTCTCGTATGTACTAGGAATCCCCTTTTTGTAAATACTTTCTTGTAATTTTTTATTTGTAATGCTGTCTTAGGGATTTACTATAAATAGTCATTTTCTCTTGTAAGCCAGAGATAACTTACATATTAGTACTGAATACTCTGTTCTTATGAGACAATCTTCTCCAAGTCCATACCCCTTACACTTTTATCTAATCTTGCCAAGTAGCTCAAGATTAGTGGTGGGTGGGCCTTGACATCAACTTGTGCATCATATCAAGTGAGGTGTCAAGTAGTGTTGTGTTCGTTGGTGAGTTACATCCTCCGAGCAGCTTTACGTTAGCTATTCTTGTTCGATTGTGGATCGTTTCCCTCTAATTTTCTTCAATATCTTAAAGGATCCATTTTAGTTCAATTCTGCTCCGGTAAGTCCTAGTGATAACTGAGCTCCTAGGTATACCAAATCACTCTTATCCTTTCCTTTAAGCAAGGTTAAGTGGCAAGTAACTTTACCAGATCAATTTGTACATCATATCGAATTGTACCGTGAGTCTTCGGAAGTTCCTTTGGTGCATCATATCCTTTGGAACTATTCGTGGGATTATGCTAACTGCTCCATTTGCCTTTGTCGCTTTATTCATACCTTTCCCCATTAACCCTTTTTC
Source organism: Lumnitzera racemosa (assembly GCA_024138005.1). NCBI lineage: Eukaryota > Viridiplantae > Streptophyta > Magnoliopsida > Myrtales > Combretaceae > Lumnitzera > Lumnitzera racemosa. The sequence continues at coordinate 47,067,591 of JAMXBC010000012.1, read as the reverse complement.
GAGCTTTCTACAAGTTTGGACCCATCTAACAACTAGCCTTATCTGTTTTTTGTCACGGTTCGTACCACTCTTCTTTCCGAAGGCATCTTAGGAAGGGAGCACTTTGTCCTTGTCGGTAGGCTATGTCATTAATTAATGTATAGTTGGCTACGACATAGGCTAGCCTCTTTACTTCTACTTGGTCCTCAGGTAATGCCCTTATTTTGAGGTACTGCTTAAAAGGGTTCATCCAAGAGGGCTTGGGGGTTACCTTTGTTACTTTAGTGACTTCTTGTTATCATACTTCTTTGCTTCATTTGGGGAGGTACTGTATAAAGAGTGACCTGTCACAGTTGAATGACGTAGGAATGGCAAATGAGGCTACTTTGGATAGTTTGTCTGCCTTTGCTTTTTTCCGCTCGGGGGACCATGTTAACTTCCTACGAAGTGAATTCTGCGAGAAAGCCTTGCACTATATGTAGGTACTTGACGATTGTTTCACCTTTGGTTTTGTATTCTCCTTTGGCTTGTTATACTACTAGCATGGAATCCAAGTATATGCTAAGCTTTTTTACTCTAATGTTTTTGGCAATTTTTAAGATGGCGATGAACACCTCGTATTCAATTTTGTTGTTATTCGCTAGGAAACGACATTTTAGGCATAAAGTATCTTCGTTATGTATAGGCCTTATAGTGTGATACCAGCCCTACTCCCCCCTTTAGTAGAGGAGCCATCGATATGGAGTGTTTAGATGGGTAAGGTGAGCTTGGGTCGAGGCTCATCCACTCTGGTGTATTCAACTATGAAGTCTGTGAGGACTTATGCCTTGATTACTTGTCTTGGGAGGAACTAAGCTCCATGGGCACTAAGCTTGAGAGAGTACTTCATCATTTGGCCCAAAGTGTTAACCCTTTATAGGGCAGTTTTAAGTGGTATGTTTGTTAGTATGACGATTAGATGTGATTGGAAGTAGGGCTTAAGCTTTCAAGTACCGAGGATAATACCTTATTTTTTAACTACAAGGTATAGGTATAACTCTTCTTCAAGTATTAGTTTCGACAGTATGGGTGGAGTTGCCAAGAAGGTCTTCAAGTTATGGAAAGCTCGTTGACATTTGGGTATCCACTTGAACTCGGTGGGGTGTTTTAGTAGATTAAAGAATTTTGTGCATTTGTCGGTGCTTAAAGATATGAAGCAATTGAAGGTAGCTATCCTTCTTATTAGTCATTGCACCTCTTTAATTTTAGTCGGGGCCTACATGTCCTGGACTACTTTGATTCTATTAAGGTTGGCTTTTATCTCTTGTTTTGTGATCATGAAACTAAGAACTTTCCTTGATGCAACTTCAAAGACACAATTCTAGGGGTTAAGCTTTAATTGGAATTGGTGGAGGGTTTGGAATGTCTCCCAAAGGCCGTTGATGTAGTCTTTTTTGGTTTTGCTCTTAGCGATCATGTCATTGACATAGATCTCAGTGATCCTGACTATTTGTGGCTTGAAAATGTAGGTGACCAGCCTCTGGTTCATGGCTCTGGCATTCCTTAAACTTAAGGGTATTACTCTGTAGTAATAAGTTTCGATATCTGTAACAAAAGATGTATAGACTTCATTTTTGGGAGCCATCTGGATTTGGTTATATCTGGAGTAGGCATCTATGAAGCTGAGAAGTGCATGGCTAGACATTGAGTCGATGAGCTAGTCTATATGCGGTAAGGGAAAGCAGTCTTTGGGGCATGCCTTGTTAAGGTTGGTGTAGTCGACACACATGCACCACTTTTCATTTGCTTTCTTGACAAGTACTGTATTAGCAAGCTAGGTGGGGTATTCTCCTACTGAATGAAGCCTGCTTGAAATAGCTTTTGTATTTCCTCCTTGATTGTAGCCTGGCATTCTAGCGCAAAGTGTTGTTTCATTTGCTTGATGGGCCAAATGGTAAGGTTGACATTTAAATGGTAAGTAGCCTCTAGTATGTTGATGATCCCTGGCATCTCTTCTAACGTTGACGCGAAGATGTCTAAGTTTTACTTAAGGAAACCTGTGAGTTCGACCTTATCCTTACCTTGTAATTTGATCCTATTTTGGTTATCATTCTAAAGGTGTCGGATATCTTAACTTCTATGGTATTTTATGCAAGCTCTTCCTATATTGCAAAAGCAGAAGAGTTAGTTGATTCGATACTCATGACCTTGTTTCTAGATTAGGCTTTGAAGTAGATTACCTTAGACAAAGTCTGGTTGCTTTTGGCTTCGTTGACACAAGTAAATGTAATGAACTTCGCTTTGAGACATTTTTAGCTGATGAGCATCTCAATTTTGTGATGCTTGGTCTACTAAGGATGGTACTATATGGTGACTAGACGAAAACAACAATGAAGTTTATCGACTATATGGTGACATATTTGACTTGGCTAGTCGAATGGGTAAGGTGATGATTCCCTTAACAGGCATTGGTTTGTTACCTTCGAACTATATGAGACTATGTTTATATGTTGAAGGGGCTTATTAAGCTATTCATTCATTTACTTGAAAGCATTGTAGAAGAGTATATCCACTGAACTTCTACTATCGAAGAACATTTTAGGGACATTAAATTACCCAATTTCAACGTTTATGTTAAGTGCGTTGCTATGGGGTAGGTCGATTCCCTATTCATCTACATTGACAAAAGTGATTACTATGTAGGTCTTCAGATTCTTATTTCTTACGATATATACCTCGTGTTTGGCTATTATGGTTGTATTGTTTTGGAAAAAACTGGGTTCATCAAATAAGGTGTTGATTTGGCATCATGATCCTCTACGATTCTATCCATCTGTAGGGGCATTGGCTTGTTGATTGTAATGTTGTTACTGTTGATCTACTCAGCGGTGCTGGGTCGGCATTGGATTTGGTTTTCCTTGTCTACAATAAGGTGGTTGATGTGGCCTTTGTGAACAAGGCATTCGATTGCATTCTTGAGGTAGTGACACTCGTTGGTGTTGTGTCCATATGCCCTATGGTAATCATAATACTTTCTTGAGTTCGTTGTTTCTGGTGTTTTGTAGATGTTGGCTGGTCATGGGAGTTGCTATCAAACCTCATACATGATTTCACTTAATGGTTCACTAAAAGGCATGTACAAGGTATAGTCTCAGAAGTTTTTCCTTTGCTTATCATGCTTTTCTCACACTAGGGGTTGTGGTTCGAGGTCGTAAGGCCCTAAGCAGTCCTTTGCTAAAATGCACATGCTATTTTCCACTTTGAAACAAGCTCTAATGGCATCCTCTTGAGCTATGTATCTCTCGGTAACTTTCATGAATTCGTCTAATGATTTAGGTTTGTCTAATGAGACAGCATTAAAGAGCCTTCTATTAGGGTCTATGCTTGTTAAGAGTGCTTATAGGGCCATTCTCGTGTCTAGCTTGGAAATTTGTAACTTTGTTCGGTTAAAACACTCGAGATATGTTCGTAAGGTTTCATTAGGGTATTCCTTGACATTGTAGAGAATGGAAGAGTCTCTTCTTAGGACTCGAGACTTGAGGAAGTGTTGTTGGAATCTATTTCCTAAGTCGTTAAATGAAGTGATAGATGTCTTGGTGAGAGTATTAAAACAGAGTAAAGCAGCTTTTGCTAGTATGTTGTGGAAGGCTTTATACATGATGACATCTAACAAGTCATGGAGGCTCATCATCATTTGAAAGTAGATGAGGTGATTGTCTGGGTTAGTAGTGCCATTGTAAGTGTTTGTGCCTATAGGGAGTGGTTTTTCAAGGATTGAAGGGATGAATGGGATTTTTGTTAGCATAGAGTACGATGCCTGTACGGATGATTTGACTTTCTTTTGGTCGCATATGCTGGAGGTATAGCCGATATGTTCATTTAGTCTATCCATGTTTATGTCTTCATAATCTTTTGATGATTGTATTGGTGATAGGCTATCAATTGGTTTACTTGTCACAATGCACTTGCCTTCCGTTCGCGTTTTGCTATGGTTGTGGTTCAGCCATTCACACAGGTTTTTGTGGGGTTAGTAATCATGTTGGTTTTGCTTGGGCGAATGCATGAGGCATGTAGTGTGTAGATCATCATTCTTGGTTGGTTGTGAGGAGTAGTTAATGGTTACCTCCTCATTTAGGTGTTTTTTTAGATGCATTTTTAGTAACACAATGTCTTTGTGTAAGGCTGTAGCGGATTCACAATATTTATAGTTTTCTTCGAGCATTTGTTGAACAAGTAACCTAAGTTGTTAGATTTTGGGATTTTCATTTTGAGGTTATGGAAGTGTTTAGTTAACTTCGTCATATTGGAATGTGTTGGTATCCCCCATTTGAGAGGCTTGCAAATTAGTGTTTTTGCTTTAACCATTGTTCTCATAATAGCTTAAGACTGTGGGTGCCAAAATGTTGATTGTGGTTGAATCAACTAGGACAGGTAGGCTTATGTAGAGTTTGGGTGAAATGGACTTGGGCTTCATCTCTTGCTTCTTGATACCTGCAAAAAGCCTTCAATAGGTACTACCATGGGGGCCCTCTGACAATTAAGTTAGCAAGGAGAACCAAGAGAAGAATAGAGCGAACACTAAGGACTTAAAGGGTAGTACTTGCTCAGGATATGTGTAATGTACATTTATTAAGGAAAAGAAGGAGAGAAGAAGAATTCTGGGAGAGTTTAGGAGAGAGAATGTTTTGTCTTACTTTATGGTGCGTAGCACCTTTTATGCGAGTTACCTGGATACGTAGCGATTCAAGATTCATTCGTACTGGTTGTTAGTAGATAGTATGCTTCATGGTAGAGACTAAGCTGCATTATGGGAAATATGTTGCTATAAACTAGACCACTAAATCTGTAACCTAGAGATTTGATAGTTGTAAGGATTGCTAAGTATGTTGGCAATACTACAAATGTTAATTGTTCATTAATGAGCTGTAGTGGAGAGCAAGCACTAAAGACAAGAGTTGAGTATGGATGCTAAGGAAGGGGTTGATTGATGCATGATTAAGAGTGAGCTAAGCCTCGAGCTTATGCCAGATGGTTAGCATATGCCATCTCGATGATTGGGGTAACCTTGCTCGAATAGGATATTATATAGCTCACCGAGCAAGTCATAGTACAGGGGATAAGCTTGCCAATAGCTCACGCCCTTCTTGGCATAATTGCATGGCTTCATGAGTAGGTCACGGTATAAGGGATGACTCGCTATTTGCTTACACATATTTAAGGGTTCCCCATGATAGGCTTTGCCCATTAGGCTTTAGTCTGGGTGATAATCGGGTGTCAACAGGCTCCTATTGATATAAGAGTTGCTTCTTAATTTAATTAAACTAGTTAATGCCCTATGCAATGTGTGGATTTTACTTCAAAATATATTTATATTAATGAAAATAAAATATTAATGCAAAAGATGGTCATAATTAATATGCTAATAAATTTATATTTAAAAGATTATATGAATGCATTTATATTTAATTATATGAATATATCTTATACATTGTAATCTTTGTTGTTATTAATAGTCATATAAAATATCGTACTATTTAGAAAGATCTTTTGAGTTATGAGATTATGATACCATGTAGTTAAAGTTGCATTTATATCTAGTTATGTAAAGGTCATTACTATTCAACAAATATTATCTTATATAAAGAATATGTCTCTTAAAAAATGAAAAAGATATGAATAATAAAAATAATAAAAGTATTGTTGATGAAAAAGTATGAATAATAAATTTTTCTAAAAAATGTTTAAAAAAAGGGAGAAGCAAAAAGTCATATCATTACAAACTTATTGATTATTTCTAAAATGACAGTTATTTTTGTTATACTGAAGAATAACATTAATGTGATAACTTTTCATAAAACATAATAACATGAAAACATAATACCAATTGGTACAATAACAAAAAAATTCCAAATTTATGATATTAGATAATAAATAACATATAATAGATTACTTCCTTGGAATGCTTAAGAAAAAAGGATAGAAGCTACTCCTCCTTCTGCTAAAATGTACTCCTTTAGCAGAGTCATAGTTTAGTTCTTTTTCTCATTTTGCCAACAACAAAGTAATAAATTTACTTAAAAAATATTAAAACTGCTATATTAACAATAACTGGTTATAAATTCTTTTTTAACTATAGGGTAACCGTTACTATTAAATTTAATATAAAAAACATATAATATATTACAGTATCATGTAAATACCTAATAGTTTCCACAAAATGATACACCATTTAGAAAGAAAGTATAAATAAAGGAATAATTTTTTTTTAACTATAGGGTGACCACTACTATTAAATTCAATATAAAAAATATATGTAGTATTATGTAAATACCAAATGGTTTCCACAAAATGACACACCATTTAAAAAGAAAATATAAACTATAAATAATCATGATCAAAATTATTATATTTTAAAATGAAAAATACTTTGAAACGTAAAATATATTTTATATTTTAAAATATAAAATATATTATGAATGTAAAAGTATTATATTTGTATTTTAAATATATTTTATACTTTAAGATATAAAATGAAATATTATGAATGTGAAAAGTTGTGTTATTTTGCCTTAGCTTATGCAAATAATATAACTATAAATATAAATATGATTTGATATATGTAAACATCGTTTTACTACAAATGAATTGGTATAGTAAATAAAAAGGCAATTCAATACATAGAAAATAAGTTCCTTATAGAAGATGTAATTATTTAGTTTTGATCGTGCTTACCCATACATTAGGGGTTGCACTTGTTTGCTATTAAATTAGATGTATTGGTAGAGGTGAGCGAGTAACTCTATCGTACAAGGTACTTATCCAGATTATACTCAATTAGTTAGGGTTTAGATAGGTATTTGAGGTCATAGGATAAGTTCTAGATAGTAATTTCCTAAAACTTATACCTGTAAGGTAGGGTACGAGTATGAGCTTAAGGTACATTACACCTGTTCTAAAACTTGTATTTTGAAATATATAAAGTACATGTTCCAAGGTACTTTATACCTATCTTGAATAAAATTAATAAATAAAAAAGATGACTATTTCATTTGTACGGGCTTAAAAAAATAATAAAATGCAGTGCATTATGTCCTCATGTCAATCTCCTCTTTCTTAGTCTTTTCTTTATTGTATTTTTTTTCCACTCTATCTTCCTCATTCAGTAAGTCCAGCTCTACTAAAGTTAAAAAAGAAAGAATATATGTGAAGTTATCACGACTCAATAGTATCATTGTCGTGGTAGATTGCTGTATACCGTACAAATCTAAAATCGACCACCTTATTGATCATAGGCCTTTTATATGATACACAAGGCTTCTTGTACTCTATATTATTGTCAAATCCATAGACGTACAATATCGAGCATATTAACTAAGATTTACCATTAAATACAAAATACTAAAGTTAAAGTATGGATTCATGGAATTCCACAACAAAATATTACAATGTAGCTGAAGTCTTATAAAGTTTGCATTAAGAAAATCTAACTATAGGATTAACATAAATAAATATCTATAAGTCATTATTACAAAATTCTCGCTTTGCTTCTTGAAACTTACAATCCAATCTCGACATGAGACTTACCTCGAGCATCTCTCGGCTCGGATGGATGAAGAGGTAGTCCTACAACAAAAGAAATCTGTCGAGGTGTAAGCTTATGCTTAGTGAGTAAATCATTCGTCTTTCCACATAACAATTTTATTAAATGTACAAATATATGAATGCATGAATAATTAGAATGCCAACCGATACATGCAATGGCCTAGGAACTGCATGCAACTTAGAATTATGCCTCTTGTAATCAAGTTTAGAGATAATTAACTGATACAAACCATCAATTGGGTCCTAGCACCTACGTTTTTATTCCCATTTGCATTATCGTATTCAAATCAACTCAATTATGTATGTAATATATACAAATCTTTCCTTTTTCAAGAAACAAAATTTATGCTAAAATCCTAGGTCTAGCGATATGATGGTCTCTGTAGTCCATGTCACCCACCTTAAGCAGAAGTCATAAGACACGGTCATTTGCTAACAGTTAACATCCCCTGGTACCTAGTAAGCCCGGCAACTAAGACAGAGACTCAATAATATATAAATGGCATACCGTATCTAATCCCAACAGGAGGCCCTCCTCTTGTGAGGCCCTCCTCTTGTGAGACCTTTCTTATCTTCTACATGAGGTGGTAGTCGGTATAATTGCAATGCAAATATGAGAAATGTATAACTCATTGAATTTCTTAATAGAATACTTAATTAATTTAATTTCCATTGTGATAAAACAAATTTCATTCCATAGTACAACTATACATAGCTATCATCATAAACAACTCTGATTATTATCTGATTATCAAGTCATGGAGTTCAATCATAATATCATACACATGCATTTCCCATATCCTACAAGTATTAAATTTCATTATATAAATTTAAATGTAACTATTCTATAAACAAAATCAAGCATGGGGTCATTAGGAATTACTCACTTAACCATAGTGGATCGGTCGTAATAATCAGGGGGTAGGTCGTCTCTAATAGTTGGGTTCCCTGAACATTGCAAATATGATATTATAAGAATTTGAAATAAAATTAGAAGTCTAACCTAAAATCTTTTAAGTAACACTTTTAACTTAGTTTTCGTATTTTTCTCCGGTTTTACTTAAAACTTTAATCACGTATAACTTTCTTGTTTTAAATCTAATTTTTATAATCTTACAGTTGATTTTTATCGTTTTTAAGTGTACTTTAATGTGTATGGTTATATTTTCAAGATAAGGCCCGTAATTCTATCCATTAGTCAAAACAGTAGTGATCTTCATGTTTTGGTGTTCTTTTGGGCTTAGTTTGATTATTGAGTTTTTTGTTATCTTAGAAAATCTTTTAGGCTTGAGCTTAGGGCTTTATTCTAAGTTTAAAACACTCTTCAAAGTCAGATTTCCATCCTTGGCTAATGACCTTGGTGCTATCAACATTTTCTTCAACTTTTATGTAGTCAAATGGGCTTATTTTTTGTCTAAACTAAAGTGGGTGACTTTGATGGGATTAGAGAATTTTGTGTGGGATTCTTATGGGTCTTAAAACAACTTTTTTTGGTTGATTTAGATGTTGGTCAGAATTTTTTAAAAGTCCAACTTAGAGTTCTAAGCCTGTTTTGGCTGATTTTAGGCTCAGTTTTGAGTTTCAAACTTTATATACTTACTATATTTGCTTTCGTTAGTCATCTCACTTTGTTTTATCATATTTTTAAGTGAGTTTTCTTAGGGTTCTAGGTTTGGACAGTTCGGTTCCAGGTTTAGACGGTTCGGTTCAAGGGTTTCTAACTTGGTTTTTTAACTCGTTTTATCATTTGCTTAAGTTTAGGTGATCTATCCAGAACCTATGCTACTTTTATTTCAACTCTAACTTAACTTCTCTTCCATGAGATGATTATTTAGCTTAAGTACTAAGTAAAAGTTATGAATCATGCACTTATAATAAGTTTTATACCTTAGTTTACATCTTAAAAAGTTAATTTCCGCATAAAAACATCATGTAATGGATTTTTCTTTATCTAAAGCCAGATTTGAGCATATGTAATCAAATGAAATTAAAAATAACATCTAAATACCCTACATACACTTCACGTCCAGCATGTCACTTCTTTATCTATACACATATTTCATGATTTTCTTAACTTACAAACTTCTATCATAAGTTTTAGACATGTATTCTTCATAATACCAACTTAGTATACTCATTTTCCATCCTTTATATAAGAGATTCCTAAGCTCACTACTTAAAGTAGTCTAGCTATTTCAACACCTTATATTCATGCCAATAACTTCATGAAGATTGAGTTTCCTAAACATGGCATATTATAGTACTTAACAAGGAAATGAACTTACCCATCCTAAATATGTAAAAATGGGTGGTTGTGTACTAAGAGTCATCTTTTACTCCTTGTTTTCCTTCCCTTTTTTACAAGCTCTTTTAGTAACCAAAGTCTTGATATTTAAGGTGAGTTTTAGGGATATTCTAAGGTATCCTACAATAGCTTTTGAAGAGGATAAAATGAAGGTAACAAAATAATCTTGTGCCATGAGTCTGTAGGTGCAAATATGTGGCAGCAAGTGTAAGTTTGTGGGGCTTGGTTTCCTCTTTTGGTTTGTGAGTTTAAAATGTAGAAAAAGAAGTGAAAGAGGAGAGAAAATAAGAGAGAGAGTGCCGGTTGGAAATGTGTGGGTAGTGTGTCCAATAAGCTCCTTTTTTATGTCTTTAAACAAGTATAAAAGTCATACTTTAACATGATTTGATAATGTAAGCATTAAAGAGTGAATAGTGCTTGTAAAAGACAATTGGTTTGATAAAAAGTCATACTTTAACATGATTTGATAATGTAAACATTAAGGAGTGGATAGTGCTTGTAGAAGACAATTGGTTTGATAGTTGAATGACAAGGTATGGCCTTCCATTCCCTTATCTTACAAACGGCCATATAGGGGTCAAATAGGGCATGGCTTTGTCATTTCATATATTTAAAAATTGAGTTGATAAGGGGGTGAGATAACTTATCAACGTATAGTGTAAGTTATGATGATATATGGAAATGGTCTCCTCACTAACTTTTGGATAGGTTATCAAGTGATAGTTGATTCCAACTTTTTGGTGTTTGGTTTTTAAATTAGTTTGTAGGTTATGATTTGCTTCTTAAGGAATTTTATAAGTTTCTAAAGTTGAATAAAATTATTCAAATTAGATTCTCAATTAGTTGCTTAGGATTATAAATCCTTAATTATCATAGGGTTTTGAGTGATTTAGAGTCCGTTATTCTTATATTCGAGTTTTTATTGATAATGAACTTTTGAATTGAAAGATTTAGTTTGTTTTTTAAATGTAAACTTAAATTCTTAGTTTAGTTAGTTATTAAGAATGATCGAGAGGTACTCTAGTTGATTCACATGTCTTTTAAATAGTAAGGTTTGTAGAAGTTACTTAAATAGTTAACTTATTTTCTTTTGATGCAATAATTTCTTTGTATCAGTTTTGAAAAATATGTCATAATAAATTTTTGTCACGTTGTTCAAGTCAAGATTTAATCAAAATTATTGTTTGTACCTTTTTTCCCTTATTTAAGATTAGAGTTTGTATTAGGTTTGAAAAAGATTTAGTCGATAGGTTAGAATTTAATAGCTATGTTGCATAGAACATCATTATGAATGTTGACTATGAATTCAAATATTATAATTTATAATCTATGAATATTCTTATTACCAAAATAAGTCAACCCTCCAAATAAGTTCAATTTACAATTATTTTTCTAGTATTTGAAGTTGAGATTGAGATTCATTAAAATTGATATATTTGTATAATAATGATTGGTGAGGAAAATAACCATCAAGAAAAATAAATGAAAGAAATTGGTAGGAAAGGAAAATAAATAGAAACTAGCTACATTAAAAATTTATAAGAACAATATTTACAAGTTCTATAAGATATCTTGTACCTTTATAATTTATAGGGTATAAGATAGTTCCAGAGTGCCATAAAATAGAGTACGGGTAGCAAAGTTTGGGAACTTGTACCTAAGATAAGGTACGTGTGAAACCTCATACTTTATCTAGCTTGTACTTACTTACTTTTATCTAATAGTGTTGAAAAGATATTGCATAAAAGTTGAATTTGAAAAGTAAAAAAAATGGAATAGCCTTACAAAATTAGCAATTGCAAAGAAGTAATGAAATGCATTACTTTAAACTATTATGTCAAGATAACAAAATTAAATTGTATTTACATAATAAAATCAAGAAGCTAAAAAAAATCATTTTATTCTTTAATAAAGATGCAAGACTCTGAATCATTGAGTATACAATTCTCTAGATAAATATTTATTTTTCCCAACTTATCGTCTCAAGCGTATCTTCACTAATCATGAAACTATTACATATCACAATTGTATATATAGCACTTGATATAATAACAAATCACATAAAAACAATGTTTTTCCCACATTCAATTGAAATCATTAAAAATCAACATGCGACATGTCATTTTATTGAAAAAAAATTTCTATTCTAGGTTCCATTTAAAACTATAAAAAAAAAAGAAAAGGTTTAAAATATCCACATAATATTTTCTTGAAATGTATATACTAGTATGTATAAAAAATTAAAATATCTTGTAATAGAGGACATCTCCATTCTCTATATTAGACGTAATATGGAAAATTAAATGTATTAATAAATGAAAATATTATTATTAGCAGAATTTAATGGCTAAGAACAATACATAACTATTCTTTGAAAATGTCGATTACGTTAACTTTTTTATCTTAATTGCACGATATAAATAGTGATATCATTAGGTATAGTCATAAACAAAACTTATATTCAGTTAAACTCATTTAACATGTTTTATACGAATACAATCCATTACCTAGTTATTCAATATAAAGACAGTAAGGTGAGATAACTCCTTACACTTTTTGAGATCAGCAATTCAACGTCAAATCATAAAAATAGACTAAATAATAAAGATGATTATAAATTGAATTATACAATATTAAAAGGAGAAAAACCTTAGTTTTAGTTGTTAATATTATATTGGAGAGGGTCAGATTATTGGAAACAAAAAACAAATAAATAAATGCATCGAAGAAGAGAGAAGGAAAGAGAAATAGTGAAGAGTAAGTAGTTTTGTAGCAGTTATTATATACAATTAATGGGAGAACATAAAGAAATGAAAGAATAAAATGGTTTTATGAAATAATGATATTGAAAAAAAAAGGCAGAAAAATGAATAGAATTAATATATAAAATGTGTAATTGTGGAAGTTAAATAGATTAAGCTGATAGGATATGATAAACAATTATAACTTTTTGTTTTTTTTCTTTTTGCACGTAAAACTAAAAAGTTATGATTATTAAAAAAGGCTTCCAAAATTATGAAGGGAATTTCTACTACCCTAACATCACTGTTAATTATGGCCTAACAGGTACGGTTGGAAGAATAGGCTGATATATTAGGCAAAACCACTATTTATTTAAATTAAAAAAGTTCTCTCACCCTCATTCGATTTATTAAACTTATTTTCTAGCATTCAGTTATTAATAGCATTATGAATTGTTTCTCAAAATTAAAAAATGGGGTTCCCAAAAAACGATTCCATAGCAATCAATTCGAGAATTGGAGCCTACACACGTGTGGTAAAGAGTAGAAGTTCACCATATATCAGAGGATAGGATTCAGAATTTTGGAACCAAAACCCTACTCAATGGAATTAATGCCAATCCTGTAACCAATGCAAACATTCTGGTTCAAGTTAGTCTCAACCCATTAGAATTGACACCTGATATTGCGTTTCCGATCCTCCAATTATCAACGCAATCATGATCTGGAACAGGCTAATCAACAGCCAGAAGCTACCATCCAAAATATAATCAGGAAAAATATTTGATTCAGAATTTGGCGTTAACAAACAAATAGTGGCTTACAGAACAATGTATATTATTCAATTAAGCAGCAGTGTGAAGGTAAATAAACTTGCCCAAAATTGCAATGTCAACGATGGCCGATAAGCTCAACCATGACATTGTGGCAGGACATCACCTTTCGGGAAAAATACAACTCTGTGGCTCAAAAAGGAAAAATAAAATCAATACAGGCCCAAAAATTTCCACCAGAAGGAGCCAACTACTCCCCATATGATGGCGTTGATGATGGCCATTATAAATCCAATTTTAAATACATCAGGAAGATCCACATAACCAGCTGCCAGGGGAAAAAAAAAAAAAAAAAAAAAAACATTGACAAGCATCAGTCATTATCCTTATGGCAGATTTACGAATGGCAAAAAAGATGATGAATGTAGAGTAAGATAGTGATGATTTGGCACCTAAATCTGCTATTCAAGGACAGCCAGAGAGCCACATAAATAAATAACATAGTAATTATGATACTAGATCTTATAATCGAGATCGACAATGCTGCTCTTGGAATGAAATTAATCAGGCAAAATTGAGTAAAAAGAAAACTTCCTCCTGTAAAGAGACTATAATTTTCAGTAAATGGGCATACCTCCAAAATAAACAGCAGCTTGACCACTGCTGTAATGTGTTATAGCACCAAAAAGATTTGTGTTATAAGCCAAAGCCAATGCAGCAAGTACGCCAGGTACACCAGCAGCCAAATGCATGGCAAGGAATGCAGAATACAAAGCTCCCACATGACCTGTTTGACTTGCAAACAGATAATGGATGAAGAAATATGCCGCCTGAAGAACAACAAATGCTGCAGACCAGCTCAAGGAAAATGACTGCAGAAACTTGCCGACACAACCAGACATCCAGGTGACCACCCCCAGGTTGGTCAATTGTCCTGCCATACCAACCAGAACAGCAAACCAAGCTAATGTGTCCCATGCTGACTTTTCACCTAAACAGTCATCCCACTCGAGGACCCCCAACAACAGAAGAATTGATAAGCTGATCATTGCAGCTACAACACTAGGTATACCTAAAGCATCCCTGAAAGATGTTGCGAACAAGATCAGTGAATCAAAATACCAAAAGAGATGCACTCATCCAGGGGGAAAATAAAAAATTAAAAAGAAAAATTAAAAGTTAAAAATTAAATTACTCTCAAAATTTGATTATTAAAGCAAAAGCCTGACAAATTTTCCACATCTATAGAAACACTATCCTTAACCCCCTAAAGAAATTCCGATTGCCATATAGATGAGTCAACAAACATACAGTGGAGATAATATATAGGAAAATGACTGATAGAAATAGAAGTAAATGAACAATAACAACACATGTAATGCAAAATCAAAAGATCACCAGAGATCATCGAGAAACAGAATTGATGTTACTGACGTAAAAGTAAAACCTAATTTCTAAAGATGAATCATCAGAGAACAGTTGACACTTATAGTCAATGCAATGCAGTCACAGCGTTCTACATGTGCACTAGATATAGCATTTAAAAAAGCACAGAAAGACAGCTTTCATGTGACCATAAACATTTATCTTATCCCACACACCCAACCACACCCCACACCCCCCCCAAAACCTCCCCCACAAAGACAAACCAAAATGGTGGCAATCAGCTCTATTACTGGTTAATTGAGGGGCTAAATTTGGGCACATGTACCATCCAAGAAGAAACCTATGCAGTAGTCTTTACTAACTCACTCTCCTTAGCTGTCCATTCTTCATGCACACTACTCTCTCCTTTCCCATATGAATGCTTCAGTTGTCCTTCATCCCAAAATATAGCTTCCTTCCACCTCTTCCCCTCTCTTCATTGTTTCTCTGGAACAGTAAGAGAAGGTTCCACCAAGATGTCATCACAACCAAAGATATGCTGAGATGCCGTATATAAGACAGAGAGCTTTGAGTGGACTGTCAACTAAGTGTTTGATGAAATGCTTAAATGCACTAGCTTAAGCTTAAGGTTGGTTAGCTCCTTATTTTACTAGAGATTGTTCCTCCCTTTAATTTTCTTGTGGCTAATTTTTCCTTGCGTGGTTAGGGTTTGAAGCATCTTACCCACTCGTGTTGTGGTGTGTAGGTTCTTACATATCGCGCTCCCTACTTCTTTTTGCAAAAATACACATGCTCAAAAGGAACCCACTCGTGTTGTGGTGTGTAGGTTCTTACATATCGCGCTCCCTACTTCTTTTTGCAAAAATACACATGCTCAAAAGGAACACTTTTATATCCATCCCTTGATGCATGCTAGAGAATCAAATATTAGCCGTAGTGGTGGGTCTACTAACAATGATATCCAGTTCTAACCTAGTCTAACATGATTTTCTATTGTATTTACCAATGATGAAAACAGGATTGCAGCTCATTAGAGTGGATGCAACAATCTCATGATTATTAGATTTGTTTTTCAAACTAGGCTTGAATTTCATCATATATTCTGCAATTTACATCCATCAATTAGCAGGACACATCATTACCCACTTCCCTATTTTCTCTCCTTTACATTAAATAACCCTCTAAAGTGACTCCTAACATTACTAACAACATTGCTGCCCTTAACACACCCAACACACTAGGCTGCAACACTAACCAACCCAACACTTACATGCACATGTCACAACACATTTACACATTAAACTTGACAAATAAGCAAAATATAAATGGACACACACATACATAGGCTGACATGTCAGCTTAAGACAAACACATACTAAAGACTCAGATTTTTCCTCTTTCATGCAGCATCGATATACATGCTTGAAGGAGATAATTTGCTTCCTAATAAACATTGGCTGATGAATCAAAGATAACATATTACCTCCTTTGAGAAAATTGATAACAATGTGTTTGAAGATAAGGAGATTTGTTATCCGGGGTCAATCTTTGATGAGCATTCAATGACCCCACTGCTCAAAGAGAAGGTATGTGTGGAATGCAAATGCTAGTCATGTGAAGTATAAGTATATTCTATAAATAATGAACTTATTGACGAAAGAAGGTAGTATCCACTTATTGGTAATTATGGCACATTCAAGATTCATGCAAGCAATTCCTGTGTTGGGTTTAAATTTCTTTGCCATGTAATTGAGTGCCTCCTAAATGAGCTTCAAATTAAAACTTGCATCAAGGTTAGTTTCAAAATGATGAACCTTACAATTGAGATGTTCTTTACAACATTTAGGCCCATTAAAATATATACGTTAAATTAGCATACATGTTCACTTGACACAATGTGAGGTGCATGTGTTGGTGCGGCTTGAGAGTCTGGACAAAAATAATTTGACAGTTATTTTTCATGGAAGTTATTTTGATAGATTTCATGCCTATGCACAGGAAACATGTGGCAGCAAATGCATCAGCAATCATTTGAAAGTAACCATCATGGCACAATTGTAAAAATAAAAGTAAAATAAAAAACCAAAGAAGAAAACAATGATAGATTCAACAACAATTTTAGTTATTTTGACTTTGTTCATTCCTTGTAAAACTACGATAGAAATTTCCTTGTACATTTATTATGTACTTTTTGGAGGTAGATTAAAGAATGTGTTCAATGGTGCTCTTTGTTGAGGCAATCTGAACCTAAATCATGACCTCCATTTGCTTTCACAAAAAGATGATTGCAATGTGTTCGTGCTCATTAAATTTATTCAAGCATAAACACCTCCACTCATAAACCCTTTTGCCTCCTCAGTAGCCCACCAGTTAGGACTAGGCTCCCCATTATTAGAGAAATGAACCCAAGGACAGTGAAGAAATAACAAGAGGCTATACTCTTTCTCTAAAGTGAATAGTGATTACAAACTAGTCCATAGGTTATAGAAAATATTCAAGAAAGGTGAAGAAATAATAGATAGAACACATACAATATGAGCATTTTAAAAAAAAAAAAATCATACAGAGATAACACTAAAAAGGATACTTTCAACATGCAAAATCATACAAGAGATATTGTTTTAAGAATGTATACGCTTTTCACTGCACCCAAACAACTTCTAGATGGTCCAATAAGATGCATGCCCAAAACATTATTTTCATGGAAGATAGTAGAACTGCAAGAAAAACCTGTAGCACCACATCTGACTACAGAGCTAGCATCCAAAATATGGCTACAAAGGGATAACAAGGCCAAAAAATCAGCTCCCAAACTCCCCTCCCTTCTCTCTTCCTCCATACACACACCCCCACCCCAACCCCCACCAACAACCAACCAAAAAAAAAAAAAAACCATGCACAGATGTATATGTACACAAATAAACAACTTCATTGGCCATTCTTGAATACAATTTACTAGGTCAAAGGTCAAGATATATTTTAGAGAGAGTTCATTCCAAATACACAGAAAAACAATTTCCTCTCTTCTAGCTATCAATTCAATATTACTAATAGCCACTTTGAGGACAATAAATAAATAATTGTATTACATTCATAACTTACCCAAAGACCCACAAGGATACTGCAAGCAGCATTGTACACACCATAACCCATTCATTTTTCGTGACAGGACCCATATTCTCCAGCTTCTTTGCAGCCATTGCAGGGGCATCAGGTGTGTCCTTTGTTTCTGGAGGATAAAGTGTGTAGAGAACAAGTGGAGTAGCTAAGAGAGAGACAAATGCTGGCAAGCTGGCAGCTTTGAACCAAGAAACCCAAGGGCTCGATATTATAACCCCAATTTCCTCAGCCAATTTGAGACAGAGGAGATTTTGAGCTGCAGCAGTTAGGAAAAGAGCACTAGAGTTACCAGCAGACTGTCACACATCACACAAGAACAATTAAAGTCAAAAACGGTTTGTTAATCTATAATTGACAAGAATTTGATGAGGCAAGGCTCCTATATAACCGTTAAGCTACACAAAAAGCACTGATTCCACCAGCACTAACAGTTAGAACAGGGTATGTAGCTGTTCTGGAATGAACAAACCTGAATTACAGTATTAGAAGCCATCCATGGGAACCTTTCCAAGTCCAGATTCAACAGCTTCTAAATTAAAAAATTCTCCTAACTGAAAATTCATTTTGAAGGCCACAAAGATTGAGAATATTATACTTATATATGTAAGTTTACAAAAATTATAACATTGTTGGATGTTATGTTTTCCAACTCTCGAAACAAACAACAAAACCATGTGCTAACACTTGGCCATATTACTTTTCAGTTATTGGGATCAGAAAACTTTTAAATATATCTAGGCAAACCTCTTTTTAATGGAAGCTCATGACATTTCACAGGTGACAGGACCACCGGCATTAGTTGAAATCATAGAAATACAAACCAAGATATTCTTACACGATTCCAGTTCATCCATCGGTATTTTTTAACCAGTTCATTCTATTAATCAATGTTGAGAAATCAAATCAAAATAGGCATTTATCAGAAACTGCTCTACTTTTAATAAACTATACACTAAAGAATATCACAACTGTAATCAGATCAGTATATTTTACCTGAAATTGCGACTGAATAAGATAAGAACCAAGCTTCTTCGCAGAGGGCTCCCCAGGGCGGCTCCCCGCAGAAAGGGACAAGGATTTAATAATGGGCAAGAAGACACCACCGGCCCTAGCAGTGGTACTGGGCATAGCAGGAGCGATCAAGGCCTCACTCAAAGTCAACCCGTAAGACAAACCGAGCGTGCTCTTTCCCAACCACTTGACGAAATAGGTAGCGATACGGTCTCCTAACCCGGTCTTTACAAAGCCGCGGGCGAAGAAAAATGAGATAACAATCAACCAAATGACCTCGTTGGTGAAAGCGGAGAAGGCAGTGGCGAAAGAGAGGGTTTTCGTGACAATTGAGGTAGTTAAACCGATGAAAGCCCACGCGCCAACTGGGAGCGGGCTTAGGACGAGGCCTGCGATCGTGGAGAGGAAAATGGCAAGGAGCTGCCATGCTTGTGGAGTCACTTCGACCGGCTTAGGGACTAGAAACCGCAGGATTAGGCCGATTGAGATAGAGATAAGGAGGGGTAAGGGTTTGGCGCCTTGGAGGGGCAGTTTGGGAGAAGGAGGAGGAGGAGAGGGAGGAGAAGGAGGAGGAGAAGAAGAAGAAGAAGAGTGGACAGTGACGTTGGTTTTAAAGGGTTTGGAGAAGGGAGGGAGTTGGAGAGAGAATGGGGATGATCGGAGGGCGCAGAGAGAGAGGGATTGAATGGAGAGTGGAGATCTAGAAATGGAGATGGGGCGGGGTCGATGGAATAGAGTAGAACGAGAAGGAGAAGAGAGAGATGATGGGGTTATGGTGGAAAGGGACTGAAGTGCGTAGCTCTCCATCCCCTTCGATGCTCTGTTTTCAAACACACACACACACAAAGAAAGAAAGAGAGAGAGAGAGTGAAGAGCGCTCGAGGGAGTGGAGTGGAACAGTGGGGCAATGGAATTTCCAACGCTCATATGATAACAAACAATTGGGCGTGTTGCTTGACGTGGGGATGCGCCGGAATCAAATAATAACAAACAATTCGTGAGTCATAAGTCCTACGTGATATGTAAAATAGACCAACACACCCTGATTACTTGAGAGGAAAGGAACCATTCCCCTCTCATTCATGGGATAATCTTAATTATTGTGTTTAATTGATTTTTTGGCTTGTAATAGGGATTTCATGAGATTCTAATTACTTGGAAACACTGAATTTCGATTCCCACTTGAAAGCTCAATATTTTAATTAAGTGCTTCATGCCATTTTTTTATTCCATTACTGCCCTTATTTTGTTTTCATAATGACCGAAAATTAATCCTCGAATATATCATACCTATCAAACCTTAGCCTACATCCCCCATCTTCGATCTCCTCTCTCCCTTCTATATCGAGTTTACTGCCCCTTTCCCTCTTTCTCTCTCAATCCATATTTTTGTACAGAGTCTAACCCTCTCCATAACTCTCTCTCTCTCTATATCAATCGAAGGAAGTGAAGTTGTTTTAAATTGATATGTTTCAACATAAGTATTATGCTGTTTCAATCTAAGGCTTTTACTTCGATTATGCCTTTTGCTTTTAGTTCTATTGCGCTTTTGCTTACTATAACTGCTTTACATTTATGTACGGATATTTCTTGAACAAGTTTTCAAGATTTCATCAAGGTTGCAATCAATTGTTTGATTTGCTTGATTTGAGTTTTGTGGTTTTACAATTGGTAATGTTATGGTTTTTGTTGATTTTCTCCCCTATTGAAAAAAAGTGATAAGGTTATTGAAATTTTATTGCTTTGTTTAATTTTAGAAAAGAAAGACTGAAGCTCTTTTTGGGTTTTGGTTCTATTAGCTATGGTAATTGAAATATTATGAAGTTTGCAATGCCATGTTAGAGGGATTATTGTGTTTCATTTTATTTGCTTTTTTTTTTGTTTTTTTGTTTTATTATTCATTATTCTTTTAAGTAAGGGCATTTTAGGTATTTAATTTTTTATTCATGTACTATTCCATATTAAATTCTACAAAGCAAGCAATTTAATTTTAATTCGTTTTCATCCAACTAAACATTGTAATATGTATTTATAATTCATTACATTCTTATTTCATTCTTTCATAATCACTATTCCATTCTCTCTTTATTCTATTTAGTGAAATAAAGCCTAAATGTGAATGCTTATTACATTGTTGAGTTGGTTGTTTAATTTAAAGAATGGATGAAAGAATAAAGTTTAAATGTGTGATTGAAATGACTATAATATTCTAATACTTTCAAAAAATAAAAATAAAAATGAATCACTTATTTGGAAGTTTGCAATTACTGTACATAAAAAGTCCAAATTAAAAAATCCTAACTATGAAAATTTCAAATCAAAACTCTAATCCAAATTAAAATCCCTAACCTATAGTAGATGTTTCCTTTGATTGCTGCCTTGATTAGAAATTTGAGGTTCATGTCTAATTGTTGTCGATTTGCTCATCTGCCGAGTGCAAGGAATCATGAGCATCAATCATCAGTAAAAAAAAAAATAATAATAAATAAAAAGGAACAACAACAAATTGACAATAGTTGAAGAAATCACAAGCATTAGGGGAGAGAGAGAAAGTATCAATCGCCAAATAAGCATCAATAGAAAAAATTACCGTTTGACGATGGAAACGAGCATTTTGCCATCGTTATCGAACTTTGATGGACACGAATAAATAGAAGGAGATAGATGGATAGAGGAAATGAGAGGAGAGAGAAAGTAAGATAGAGAGTGAGAGAGATGGTTTAGGTTCATCAGATTTTTGGTGAAAGGGATTTTTTTATTTTTCTTTAGTTTAATTTGGTTTAGTTAAATGTTAGTTTTGGAATCAAAGAAAGAGAAGGGGTCGGAATTACCATTCGGAAGTAAAAGTAAGGAATGTTGATTATTTTAAGTAATGGGAATTCAACTTAATACTTACTGTAGAGACAAAAGATGAACAAAATAAAGTAAGGAGCAAAAGGGGATTAAAATATTCATTCCCCCCAAGTGAAAGGGTGGTTTCATGGCTACCATATTTTTTTGGATCTTTATTCAAACTGTTTCCTATTGGCAATGAGTAGTAAGGTAAAGGGAAAAAAAAATCTAAAAAATATGATAGTTGGAAAAATGATCTTAAAAATATGATACTTAAGAGATGTGATTTTATCAGTATCCTCCCTAAACTCACACACGACACATGCAATACTACTTATTTTTAACGTTATTAAATTTGCGATTCTATATAAAATTGCTAAAGGTCCTATAGAATTGGAATGTAGAATCAAATGTAAGCTTTTACATTCTATATAAATTAGTTTTCAAAAACTATATATGTGCTTATAAATTCATAAGAATATTGAAATATATAATGTAAATAAAAAAATTCAACATAAATTTTGGTTACAATATAAGTTATGGTACAAACGATTAAGAAAAAATTATTATGCTAATATATAAAATTAAAATTATAAATATTACTATTGATATAAATTACATTATAACATAAATTATTATGATAAAACACTAAACTATAAAAATAAATCATCAAATGTTTTATCATCAATAAAATTACTACAAGACTAATAGCAAATTATATGTTTTTTTTTTTTTTGCCAATAAAAGGGATGGGGGATTTAAACTCTGCTCTATCCCAATAAGAGATCAATAGCGATGTCATTAGACTATAATAGTCTTAGTACAAATCATATGTTAGTAAGAGAGAATAACTAACATAATTATTATCATCATTACTAATTGCTATCAATTCTATTGCTAAGATTATCCATCTCTTCATATTCTAAAGTCCCTAAAGCATTGGTCCGTACTTTATATTTAATAGTACTAATGTCATGAATCTCTTAATCATTTTCATTGCTACTCCTATAAGTCATGACTCTTAATATTTATAATTAAACTAACTTTTTATATAATATTACATTCATCTTTTTCCCATCTCTTATTCTTAAAAGAATATTCAACAAATCATTATTTGATAAATTAAATATATCTTTTTCCTTAATTATTTATTCATCTTTGGTGAGAGATTTTAAATAATGAAACTAGTAATATAATCAACATAAGTTAAAGAAGTAAACATAGTGTCATTTCACTTACAGTTTTGATTTGCTTGCTCTAAATTGTAGAAGCGTACTTCTTTTTCTTAGTTTTAAAGTAAACATAGTGTCATTTCACTTACAGTTTTGATTAGCTTGCTCTAAATCGTAGAAGCGTACTTCTTTTTCTTAATTTTAATAGTTCATTACATCCAAATCAAGTAGAGTCGTATAAGACTGGTATAATTGTAAACTCATAGAATTGTACACCTAAAATCATGATTCTACCTCAAATTTATTAAAAAACGATTTGTATACAATTCAACCTGGAAAGGACTTGTAAAATCATAAACTTGTCAAAATGTACAAGTAGACTTGCAATTTTAACAACCATGCCTATCTTACAACAAAGGCTTCAAACACTCCAATTGCAATAATAAAGCAATATTTCAACCAAACTTCATAGTTATAGCCAACCCCTTATAACAAGATACAAACACCCTGCACTATTGTTCATACTTAACAATACCTATAAAACAAAATACCGTACAAATTCTATATTTTGTAAACATCAGCATCATTAGTAGTCATAACAAAGCAAATGTTGGATGAAATATTAGAAAATCACAATCAAGCAATAGGAAATTTCCATTACTCTTTTCAAGTATGTACAAAATATTCACAAAATGTACATCAATTACAATCAAAATTTTCAAATAACAACAACTAGTGACAGTTTTAATGCTGTTTGCATGATCAACGTATATGCATGTATATCTTGAGTATTTGTATCAGGTTAGGGCTGCACCATTTGATCTGCATCCAACTGTATTATCTATATCCCATACTCAGTACACGTAATGGAGTACGCATGCATAGGGATTGAAGTAGGCTTAACCTTCGTAAGTCCCTCGCCTATGTCTTCGTTGCAATCTTTAGCTAGCCTTTTAAATGGAGCAGGAAGCGTGTAGATCATTAGATTTGACTGTTGAAGCTCTCTATGATGAAGGGTGTTTGAAACTAAAATGTAGGTGCTATAAGAGATGCTGCTGGTGCACAAAAAAAGGAACATCCCTAATGCCCAACATGACCTTTTGGCGTCCTCACCCCCTACCTCAACTTGTCCTTATCCTCGACAACACCCTCAATGCTGCGGCTTTTGTGCTGCAGAGAGTCCTCCTGTTCAATAACTGGTCCTAACTTGGGTACATGGTTTAGATGCATGCCCTTAAGTTATTAAATGATGTCATCTACCTACAGCTACTGTACCATAATATCCTTACATGATATCTACGATAACTTATGTATAAAATCCACCTGTATGTTTTAAGCTTTAAAGATAAAGCAAGTAATCGTAGGATCGAACTTAGTATACAAAGTTTAGAGCGATTGGTTAAAGGATTTGATCAAACCTAAATTATAAATTAAAGGTAGAAATATTAGTAAAAGTGACCCTATAAATTTGAATTTAAAAAAAATAATAAAATAAGATAATAGAAAATTTTCAAATTCTAAGTATATTACTTGTTATTTATTAAAAGTGCATAAAATGCATTTCGATAACTAATAAATCGCTAGAGATAAATTATATGTATACTAAAAATCATAGAATGACCTAAATAATATTTATGAGTGTTTACTTGTACCTCATATGTATTTACGTGTAGGTAGAAATACGCGAAATTACTTAAAATGCTCGAAATTAGCTAAAAATTTACTAAATAATTAATGAAAATTATAAAAAAAAATTAAGGAAAAATTAGAAAAAAAATCAAGGAAAGGAGGAATGAACCAGATTAAGTCATGGCAGCAAGGGGAGAAGAAAGAAAATATTAACCAATAAAAAACAAACACTTAAAAAAGCGAAATGGAAGAGATATGGGTCTTGTCTTGTTTTAATTAATGAACAATAATTCCTATAAAGCTCTATAAATAATAAGAAAATTTACAGAGCTCATTTGGTCAGTTAGGAATTGGAAAAAATTGAGAGGGAAAATTGGGGTTTTAGAAATTTTGTCCCAAATCTATACAGATAAGGCAAGAAAGCCGAACTCACACACCACTACCACTTAGAATCGAACCACCACCACCACCCTACTCTGAACCCATCACTTGGATCAACTGATACACCTGAACTGGTTTTGGAGACCAAAAAGCTTTCAAACTAAGTGAGTCTCACATCTCCTCCGATTCTGCAAAATTCCTTAAAATTATTTATTATGCCCAAAAAATTATGAAATTTATTATTTTGATATTTTATTGTATGTAGATTTACGAAAAAATAATGATTAAGTTTAATTATGTAAATATATGGTTCTTAAGAAATTGAAAAAAAATTGAGCATAATTAGAATTAAAAATAAATAGACTTAGAAGTGCAGTTTGAGCTCAATTTTTTTTTCTGTAGAATGCTTAAGTGATATAGAATAGTGCTATGAAGCCATATTTTTAAAAATTAATTTTCGAAATTTTTAAGTAAATTTTTAGCCCTAAAATGATGGGAAAAAATGGTTAATTTGGGCTTAATCAAGTGATTAAATGATTAATTATTGATTTAAAAGGTAATTAGATATTTAAGGATGTTAATCTTTGATGTGGAAACCTAATTCTACTCTTTGGAGTGTTAATTGTAATTAATATGAGAATTATGTGGTAATTGTAGGAAATTTAGGATTATGTGAAGTTAAGATTTTAATAAATATAAAAAGATAGGTTAAATTGGATAATATAATAATAATATTAGTACAAAATAAATCTGGCACAAAAATTAATTTTAGATAATTGAATAAAAAATATAAGATTTTCTTACATCGGGAGTAAATCCGGTACCCTAATTAGGATTAGAGTATACCAAATAGATTAGAATACTAAATTAAGACCCATTATGATATTAGAATATTCGAGCTTAATGTGATTAATTTCACATTAGGATTCGAGCATATTTAGGATTTGAGCGTATTTAGGATTCCTTATAGTTAAAAACAATTTAGAACCAAAACTGGAATCTAATTCAGAAATCGAACCCCCAGCAAATGTAGAGTGAATCATTAGTAAATAATAGGTATATATGGAGAAGTGAGTTAAATTATAATTTAGAATATGTATCATCAAAGTATAAGTACTAAAAAGACGTATTTGTATTATAGGATACTCGGTGACAAACCAACCTACAATTAATTGATTGAACGACTGAGAATTTCAAGTAAGTTGGGTTTATTACTTCATCGTATTTGGAGTACTATTTTAAGGTACTCGGAGACTTAGGATTGTATGTAGTTTTATGCATGTGCTTACGTATCTGATTTTGTTCTGGAATTTATGTTGTGATTGATGATTGTAATGACTTGATTAGTGTGAAATTATTTGAACACCCTAAATTGAACCTAATCTTAATCAACCCTAAAACCCTAAATTGTCATGCATTGCAACCCTTTAGGGGATAATTAGGATTCTTCAACCAAACACCGACAACTTCGAAAAAGATAGCGTTGGATAGCAAATTGGTTTTTTCCTCATCCTTAACTGAACTAAGTGACAGAAGAGAAAGTCACAGTGAAGATGAGGGCATTGATTCAAAGGATAGTCTTAGGAGGAGCAATGTCTCCATTGTATAAATATGGGTTTAGTTGTGAGCTGTTGCATAATATGAAA
Organism: Lumnitzera racemosa; assembly: GCA_024138005.1. Classification (NCBI taxonomy): domain Eukaryota; kingdom Viridiplantae; phylum Streptophyta; class Magnoliopsida; order Myrtales; family Combretaceae; genus Lumnitzera; species Lumnitzera racemosa. The sequence goes on along the minus strand of JAMXBC010000012.1, from coordinate 47,041,035 downwards.
ACTCCTCAACTTGGATTAGAACAAGTGAAATTACTCTAATTCGCAACGGACTGGACTACATTATGTGATGACACTTGCTTGTTCCATTGCATGAAAATAATTGCTTAATAATCTTGTTTGTATTTATATACATTCATGAGTCTCTAATTCAACTTATTGAGTTATAGTTACTCATACCCGTATAGATCCTTTTGTAGGTCTTGATTTCTGATTTCTGATTTCTTTAACTAATTTGCCACCCTATAACTATCCGGAGGTTAGTTCTCTTTTGAAACCTAGGGGTGTGAGGACCAATCTGCCTAATAGTTAAGTTATATCTAAAGTCTCATAAGTATCTTTAAGATTGAAATGCTGACATTTAATATGTAAACTAGCTGACTGTTATATTATGATGTAGAATCACCTAGGAATTCTACAATAATGTACATGTAATCATATATATATGTTGACTTGAAGTTTTAATATTTACTGTAACTTTAGTTAAATTCTTAATTGAACTGTTTATTTTAAAGCGAGGAATCGTTGACATCTTGTGTAAATCATGTCTATGATAAGCACTGGAAGTCAGTTACTATCATAGAATGGTTTACACAGTGGGACTATTGTAACTCTACGACTTCAAAGCATAATACATATCACAAATAACGGTGTAGTAAGCATACAAAGGCATAAGTGAAAAACTATTAAGAACAATAAAGCTCAAAACATACCATGTATTTTCAAGAGGGTCCTAATTGGTCGACATATTAGTGAATGACCTGCTGGTACCAAGTATGATAGTTTCGAGCTATATCAGGTGGTGGTAGCATAGCAACTATCTTATTACGCCGATATACCCACTGCTCGAGCCAGGTTACAGGAGTGGTGGTATTGTAACTATCTTTATAAGAAAAACACACTTTAATGGAATACTCACATAATAAAATACACCCTTTAACCTAATAAAATTTTTTCATCAATATGACGTCATATAGGTATATGGGACACTATTTCTAACAATTACATATAAGAATAAGTGAACGAATATAGGGGAAAAAAAACATTTTTTTTCTTTTCGTGTAAAGAGAGAAATGTGCGTATGTGTTGTTGTTTTTGTAAATGGGTGGTGGGAAATGATGTGGATCTATAATCTTAAGTTTGAAGTTGATTTGAGATAAAAAAAAAAAAGGGGGGGGGGGGGGGGGAGGCGGCGGGAACAAAATTGATGCTTTGTAGAGAAGGGTGCCAAAGGTTTTGAAAGTTAGAGAGTGATATGTTAGTGAAGTGAAAATGTAAGGATGAAGAGGGATTGATGTCTTGATATGAAGCATGACAAAATTGCGTCTTCAAGATTAAATTATTATTACTGTATATAAAGCTATGAATTATGATTACTTAAAGTTTAATTGAATATTTGATTTCTTACTGGTAAAAGGAAAAAGGAAAGAACACAACATTGACTTTCAAGTAATATATAAGAAACAAATAAAAAGTAAAAATATAAGAAATAAACAAAATATGGACATTCTTCTTATTTATTCAATGCTTTATATAATCCCCCATTTATAAGTATATAAACATAATAATAGCTAATCTAAAAATAAAAAATTACGAAAAGATTCAATGAAGTTAGAATTGAAGGAACTAATGAACATTCATAATAATGAATGAATTCATAACACTCTCATCTCGATGCCTATTCTATAAAAATTATACCTCATTAAAATCTTACTAGAAAAAAATTCCCAATTAGACAAAAACTTAACTAAAAAGAGTCACTATTTCTTATACACTTCAACTGTTCACAATATCACTAAAGATCTTTAAGTGTATTCTAATTTTCTCTTTCAAATATTGAAGTAGGTAGTGCTTTAGTGACTAGACATTCCTATTTATCACTTGAATGAATTTATCAATTATCAATATTCACATTCTTTTGAAGATTTTGAGTGAAGGGGGGAAAACTTTAGTGAAATATGCTCTTTTCTATCTCCTTTAGCACATCCTTCGTTTAGTTGAACTAGACATGCAACATTATCTTTATGTATTATGGTTAGAGTTTGCTTCATAGAAGGCAACCCATAGTCGCTTAGATTTGTAGATTTATAAATCCCAACCATACATAACTTCAACTTGCTTTATGAGTTGCCATAATCTCTACATAATTTGAAGAAATAATAGCAAGTATTTATTTAGTAGAACATAATAATACAGCTGTATTACCACTTGTAAATGAATAACTTATTTAATATCAGGCCTTGTGTAGATCGGACAAGCATGTAACATATGTAACACTAATGAATTATGTTTAGATCCATTTCCATGCACAAAGCCCATATCAATAGTACCATAGAGATTTTGAAAGATGTGATTAATTCCATTCCATAAATTGACCCCAAAAAAAAGGAAGCTATATCTAGATCTTTTATCATTAACAAGATATGATAGTATGCCAATTACACTAAGATTTTTACTTTAGGATCAAGAAGTTCTCCATTATCATCTTAGAGTTAAAACATATCTTTTTCTCACATCAAGTGAGTGAACAACCATTAGGGTATTTATTGGATGTACTTCGACCATGTAAACTTTTTAAGGACCTTTTTTATATGAGTTGATTATAAATTACAATTTATCTCTTAAATGCATCATCAATAGGTTGAGGCAAAAGTTTATTTTTCCAAGATCTTTCATTTCAAATTCCTTTTTCAAGCAATCTATTGTCTTTATAATCTCTTCAAAAGTTCCAAAAGTATTCAAATTATCAACATATACAATAATAAATACAAATCCTAAATTTGCTTGCTTCATAAAAACGCATGGACATATATGGCCATTCTTATAACCTTCCATTGTAAATATTCATTGAGACGATTATACTACATTCATCTATATTGCTTTAATCCATATAAAGATATTTGCAATTTGATTGAGTAAAGTTTTCGGTATTTTGAATCAACTACTTTGAGCATCTTAAATCCTTTTAGGATTGTCATATAGACATCCTTATCAAGTAAATCATATAAAATAGGTTGCAAGAACAACCATAAGATGCATATCAAGTATTTTCATCCATTGCTAGTCTAATGAGATAACTAAATGTTTGCATCCACTATAGGATAATACGTAAACTCGCAAGAAATGTTAAGTCTTTGTGAAAAACCTTGTGCAATAAGTCTTGCTTTACATTTTATAATTTCATTTTTCTCATCTTGTTTATGCACAAATACACATTTGTAATAACACGTTCTTTCCAGTTTTTGAACTATAGTTCTGAATACCTTACTTTTTCCAAGTGAGTTTAATTTTGCTTAAATTATATCTTTCCATTTTAGCTAACCACATCCACGTAGAGACTCATTAGTAAGTATAGGTTCATAATCCTCATTGTCATTCACATTATTAAGCTTACAATATGAAGTGTTTTCAATTTCAACAACTATTTTTTTTTCCTTGATTCAATCTTTTTCTTGTATAGACATAACTTATCAATCTCTCTTCAATTTCATCAATTTCAAGTACTTAAAATTCTTTTGGAGTTATTTTGTTTATTATGTCTCTAGATTCTTAAATAGTATGTTTGTTTAATGAACTCATCTTGAATAATTACTCCTTTTTCTCTTATGGGATATATATGTATATATATATATATATATATATATATTGCTTTTGAATAGATTAGTCTACAAACATTTGGCATGCTCTGGATTTATTAGCTATTCCATTAATGGATCATCCTTTAGAATTTGTATAGGAGCATTTACAACTTAATGAGGTTGAGAAGAATATAACTAAACACATATTTGTATTTGGTAGCTTAACTTTTATTAAGTTCATCGTATAATTAATAAATGGAAATTAGCTAATGTTATCCTTGCATAGAAGGTCACTTTGTAAGGTAATCGTGAGTAAGGTAAGCCTTTCTATCAACCAAAAGAGACCAATCATGTAGCTAATGTAATCACTAGTCTAAAATTTGATAGTGAGGTAAAGAATTTACTAGAGAAAAAGTTAAGTTTGCCTACTGTAGGCAAACTAATTCTTTAAAAATAGTCTCCCATAGACTAATTACAAGAATACGATCGCAAAATCACATTTAGTAAGTGCAATTTAGCTTTTGCCCAAATCACATTGTGATTGGCCAAGAATTACAAAGATCTTGCAATTTAGGAATGCGATAAGCAAATCGCAATTTTTAAATGTGAGTTACAAAACGTACTAAAAAAATGCAATTTATAAGTTGCATTTTAAATGCATTTTTAATGACAACAAAATTTTGCAATTTGTAGGCCTATAGCCTACACCGACACCCTAAAATACAACAACAGTAGCCAATACAATTCCAAATTTATTTTACAATTTGAAAAGCAAACTCTAAGCATAAATCGAAACCTAAACTTCAAGCCTAAATTGAAACCAAACCTGAAATCTAACTATAAACTAAAATCCAAACTCCAAGCTTAGTTCCAAACTTAAACCCAAAATCCAAACCTTAACACCAAACCCAAACCCTAACTCCAAACTTAAACCTAAGCTCCAATCACAAACCTAAACTCCTAACTCCATACCCAAACCTAAACTTCAAACCTAATCTCCAAGTATAAACTCCATTGAAACTAAGCCTAAACATATCATAAGTCCTTTAATACCTAGAAACATTACCATAAACTCCTGCTAAACTATATAAACATTAACTAAAGCATATGTACAATGACTTTCATAACAAATTCGACAACAAAATGAAACAAAATTGCTTAATGAAAGGAAATGAGTAACAATATATTAATAGAAATATCATTATATATATATATATATATGTGTGTGTGTATGCATGAACGCTTAATAGTTCAAAAGTTTTGTTGTAGTTCTAGCTTCAATAAAATTTTGATATATCCAAGCCAAATACATCCAATCTCTCTAACCGTTCTGATGTCTCCCCTCATGGTTAGGTTGCCCATTGATAACTTTGATTTTAAACATATTTCACATGGTGAATTTACGGTATTTTCCTTACATTTTTTTTTCTTTAAAAAAATTGATACTTAATTGGGTAAAATTTTGATTTCAAGGTTTGAATGCATTCTTGGATTGTAAACGAAGAAAAGGAATCAAGTTTTACTCAATTTGGAGTTCAAATGAAGAAGTTATGAAGTTTTGAAGTTACACAGTCTGGAACATAACCATGTCCTCAGGCTGTGTTTATGCAGGGAAATTAGCCAGGGGCAGAAAGTTACATGACTTGGGGACACGGTCATGTCTCAGGTCGTGTCTGGTAAAGAACTTGAAAACCTTATAATACAGTATAAAAAGACATATTAGGTTTTCACAAGACACATGAGACATTAGAGAAAAGAAGAGACTTGAGGAGAAGGAGAAGAAAAAGGCGAGAGCAACACCAACTTCAAGATTAGAGAGATTTTTCATCAATCAAAGGGGTTTTTCATGTTATATTTTATGTTTTTGATGGAATTCGTTTTTAGTTTCATTATGATAGCTTAGAATTCATGTATTTAGGATTATGGAACCTAGGGTTTCATGTAACTCTTGGGTTGATTTAGAATTCTCAATAAGGTTTCTATCTTTACTTGATTCAATTATATCGTTTAATTGTTAATTGATATTTCTAGAATATCAATATATGATATTATGCATGTGTAATTAGATCTTTACATATTTGGAGAGAATTACATGTATACTAAGAGATGAGATACATGTTTCTTCCGGAAAGTTAATTATTTGTGTGGGAATTTATTATACATTAATGCAATTCTAAATTATATTACTAAGTGAAGAGATTCCGATAAATAATTTAGGATTAGGGTTAATATGCTTGAGAAAGGTATTAACTTTAATTATGAATCCTTCCGGTCAAGAATAATAGAAATTGAATTGAATATATTTTAAGTGGTCACATGTTAAACACTAGGGGAAATAATTCCTAAATACGTTATTGCATACTTGAAGTCGTTCTTAGTTTTATTGCTTTTTAAATTGCTTAATCAAGTCCCATAATTAGTTTAGTTTGTTAATTTCAGTATTTTTAATTCATTCAACTCATCATAATTTTCTGGTTAAATAATAAAGCTAAGGTTAATATTAGTACTCGAAGTTTTTAAGAGATCGACTCGGACTCACATCCGCTATATTAAAACTGATAGGTATAATTGCCTTATATTACCCATAGTATAGAACTTTATCTTATATGGGAAGACATGCTGGGTCCCTCTTCCTACGTAATGTATCATAGTTCTACCTATGCAATACCCTTACCTATACCTAAGCCAAACAAATAGTAGGTATAAGGAATGAAGTGACATCCAATATTGGTTGTGATGCGATAGTAATGCCATATGGACTAATGATGTGTTGAAAAATAGTACTTCTCTAGTTGCCTTAGAAGAGGGTCTGGAGATCGATCTAGTAGTTGGATGGAGACTTATTTGGAGGTAGCTGTTGGCGACAACCCCTACCATGACCACGACTTTGACCTTATCCCTTATTGGGTGGAAAATCTAGTAACTTATCCTGTTGACCCTAAGGGAATAGCCTGCTACCTCTATGGTCAGTGAGCAATATTTTGTAGCTTATGCAATCTCTCACACTTGCCATTGGGTGCATGTCATGCTTGCAATACGTTCCATCGTGTCTTCTTACATGGAGAAGATAACAGTAGAAAGTTACTTCATTAGAAACAAATGCTATGCAAAAAAATTAGAAAATAAGAATTTATGCAAGTCTTACAAAAGCACCTAGCATTACTTATGTACATCTAATGTAGTGTCTCATAATACCATAATACCATGTATAGTATTGAGGCATGACATCGGTTGGGAATGCATCGTCATACCAAAGCTGCACAATTGAAGATCGTTGCTCCTCCTAAGCATGAAGCCAAGTAACATGACACCTTACCCAATTCTTGTTTGTTTACTATGTGAAAGCATGTAAGGGGCATACATGCCCTCCAAAGGTCATTACCACCCTAATAATAAGGAGGCAATGCATCTAAGATGCCAGCAAAGTAGGACATATAAACAACCTATAAATATAAGTGTTCAAGATGTAAGTATCTTATGTGAAGGAAACTTAAACATGTAATATAAATAACATAGCGTACTTGCTCGGGAGTTTGTTGGTCAAAAGCATCCCACTTCTAGCCTACTACATGAGTTGGAATCTTTGTAATGATGAACTCTGCAAGCCAACCCATGCTAGTTGGCCCTGATCTAGGATATATACCTACGATAGCAATGTGCAATATGGGGAAACCAATCCCATGCCCAAATCTAAAGTAGTATCACAATACCTTCTATCTCTGGGCTATGTAAACAATGGCTCGGCATAGATTTTGCTATAGCTGCGCAAAGCAAGTTTCTTCCTGTGCATAGGTGCTCACAATCTCAAAATCCTCTAGTAAAGGGAAAAAGATCAGGTGTACCATGTTTTTCTATTTATTGAGAAATACCACTTCACCTCTCAGTTGTAGTATGCAATGTTATTAAACCTAGGTCAGTTAATCAGTTCAACTATGAATTGGCTTATAAACCAGTATGGGTATGTTTAAAAACTTGTATTTTAAAAGACCTACATACAATTCATCAAATTGAATAGGTGAACTAGGTTCCATTGAGAACCGTCCAACTTAGATGGTTTAAGATGCAGTCCATAAGTGCTTTGAACATATGAAAACCACCCAATTCATACTACAAAAGGGCTTGAAAATCAAAGCCCCTAAGCGTCTACAACCTGTCTTTTAACAACATCAATAGAAGCAATCTATTTATACTATGAGTTTCTTCAAAATGTATACAAGTTAAATGATGTGGGATTAGTTGCTATCGCTTAAGCTTAACATATTTAACCAAATGTTAGTCAACATAGCTAATATAACAATATACTTGAGAAGAATACATAGATAAAAGGACTCCTCATGATGGATTAATTTAGTTTGCTGTTTTACTTGTATAGTTATTATTAATGCTGATGTTATTTCATTTTCCCATTGTAATTTTATTTTTTAAGGTCAACAGCTTTTGAGAACCTACATTGTTGGAAGATTTTTTCGACATTATTCATGAGAGAGTGCATATATACGATTTGTACTGGTATTAAAATCATTCATTGTATAGAATTAAAAAAAAAAAAAACAAAAGTAAAAAGTAAATCGGTAACTGAATTTGAAAAAAGATCTAATTCTTTTTTCGTCTTTACAATCTAAATTTGACTAATATTCCTTTTTTTTTCTTATAATATTAGAAATCAATAATATATAATTATATGCATATGTGGGTAATATTTTAAAAAATTTTATGACCTTGGTTTGACCTCCTATTGACCTCGATTTAACCCTTTAACCCTTGACCCCTTACCTTATTCAGGCTAAAACCCTAGTCTAGTTCTGACAACATTAATAATATATATGCTCATGTATGTCTCATGATAGCCAAGCCATCAACATCTACAAGCAGTTGTTGGAATGACCTCTTCAACCATAACATCTTTGTTTACTTACCTTAAAAGTCATTCTCATTAGGTTTAACTCTAAGTAGGCACTCATAATCATCAACCCAAGTATGTGCAGTCTGCTTAGTCAAAGCACGACCATCTACAGGTAACCCAAATCGAATGAAAACATATCATAATGTAATCATCATCTTCCCATGCGACATGTGAAAGGTATGTATCTCTTATCTCCATCTTTTGACTAGGGTATTGATAAGCTGCTAGTTGAGATATGAATGGTAAGTGCACAGCGCCATGAAAGTAAACGTGCTCCAAGTAAAGCATAATGCATAAATCTAGGGGTATCCAGTGCTCTTGCCGGTGTAAAGATGCTTCCTTCCTATGATGACGAGCAATTGATTATCTTGAAACAAGAAGCAAATGCATATTGTAAGTAGAAGAATATTAAGTGTCTTGGTTATTCATTTCGATGATGCAACTTAATCATATACTTGACCAACCTAAACCATGTTGGATAGATGCGTGTCCTGTAATTTAAGTGATGACCTATTCGTTGGGCCTAGATCCATCTGCAAAAGAAACATTAAAGAGTTAAAAGAAGCATTAATGGAAAGAAATAGGAGAAACATTAATAGGTTAGTAGAAAAGTAATATTATATGAGCATTCATAAGAGTAAAGTAATATGATGACTTGTTAAACATCTCATCTTAATTTCTCTTGTTATGCTCCTCCTTCCTACAAAAACACATTAGTTCTTCATCACCAGCTCTTTAAGGTCCATTTTGTTGTGATAGCGCTTGGATTGTCATCGATCATTAGATCGGACTGCTCATGGTTTTCATAATTGCGATTCTACTATTCATTTAACGGCATAGAATCTGTAGAATCATAAGCTTATATAATCGTATATAAAATTTCATAATTTTACCAAAAGTTTATTCATAAACGATTTATCTTCATTTTAACTAAGAAAACAGTAAGAAAATCATAAATTAACAACTATGCGCTCGATAGTTGAGATGAATGATTGATGTGTCTTCATTAGGCCATATATTATTGTCTCTAAGTAGGTGGAAGTTAGCATGATAGACAACCTGTTAGAGATCCCAATATTACCACTTAGCCACCTTCTTAGCATTGTCCATTTCAAAATATGCCAAGGTAGTAAAGTCATGTGAACATGGTATCGTATAAGTCTGCCATTTGTTGTATGTATACATATCCATTAATATGTTGACCATATGTTTATTCCCACCCTTCCAACCATAACCTATCCTTCTCCTACCTATTTGAACCTCCATAACCTATTTATCCTATTAAATATTACAACCTTATGCCGATAAACCAACTGTTGTCATCTCAGAATCTTCTTGTTGGCCCATGGAGTAAACACTTCCCCTCTTCTAATAGCTTTAGTCACTTTATTGCGATGTGTTTATAAATACCCTAACAATTGTATAAGATTTTTAAGATTAGATCCATCATAGGTAGATATCTTAAGTCCTTTAACATAACATTATAACTTTCACTAGGGTTTGTAGTCATTAAAATGTATCCAAAACCATCATCATATGCTCTAGTCCAACTTTCCTTGAGGATCTTCGCAACCAAATAAGTGTGTCTTCTTTCCTTTTGTTCCTCCATGTAGAAATCATGCTTCAATGGTTGGGATTTTAGACCAATTGCAATGATAAGCTTCTTTAGTGGGGCACTTTTGTACTTTGCATTGAAGTTACTAGCTACATCCATATGCTAAATAGCTTTAGAGATACCAACATATCGATTTGATATAAGGCATATAGTTTATCCATCATGACGTCTACCAACAATATGTTCCTTTATCAACATTAGAAACTAAGCCTAAGAAGCAAATGATTTTTCGTCTACTAATGCAAATACTAGAAGGACTATATGATTGACATGGCCTATGTTACATGCAATTAACAACTTTTGCTTGTACTTACCATACAAAAAAGTGCCATCGATTCTTACAACAAGCCTATAGTTTTGAAAGACATGCATGTATGGATCGAATGTCCAAAATGGTCCATGGAATTCATCGATATGCTTACCATCCTTAACTCCTGCATATGTTCCTAAGTAAAATAAGAACTTGGGTTAGTCTGTTAGATAATGTTCAACAACTTTGATAGTTCTATGTAAGATTTATCCAAATCACCATATACTGCTTCAACTGCTTTCCTCTTACCATCTTAGATTCACCTCTTCAAAACTAAGTAGCCGAAGGTATGTAAGATAGTTTTTTTTAGTATGAACACCTTCACATCAGGTCTCATTACTAACCTAACTAAGAAAACATTGAGCCACAAAACTGGAATCTAGCTGTAGATGATCCTAGGACAAAATAAGATTGAGGAATGTGTGTAGTCTTTCAACAATTGTAACTGCAAAGTCTATATTCATGTGCTTTTTGCATGCATATAGTCGCCATCCACATCTTCATCCCTCTCTATGCAAACAACATGTTAGACTTTCTTATCTGACTTGTCAACTCGGTAGTTGTGGTGATGCTCTTATGACTTAATTGAGTATATAAAGCTAGATTTCTTTGCAAATCACATCCCTTTCTTCAATACATCACCAACATTAAGTTATTTCAAAGAAGTAGCAGTCTCCTCAAATGTTATATAACTATCCTGACCATCCATCCTATTAAAGAATGGAACTAAGTGCTCAAAAGAGAGGACACTTTGTTGATTTATGGGCTGAACATTTTGCTGGACCAACGGAGAGTTGTACACTACATCATCTATTGGGAAAATGGGTTCATTCGAAGTGTTTATCTCATTATCATCGAATTGCTCGCCCATTTCACCCTCTTCATTTACTGCTTCTTCTTTTGAATCACTATATATAATATTATGTACCTCCTGGATCTCTTTGTTAAGATTATTACTAATGAGCAAATGTATCCTCCATGCAATGCACATTAACATCAATAGTTTCTTCAAAGGTAATCGGAGCATCTATAGGTGGTTGTAATTCTATGAATGGAGGCATAATTGTCAGCATGACAAACTCATTAAGTGTGTTTCTATCAAGTGTCATTGTAGAGCTACTTTCAACTTTAATGAAAAGTTCCTGAATAAATAAGCGACCAATTTCTTTGGCAAATTCAATCAGAACCTCTATATGATCAAAGAATAATTGAGGTAATGTTACGGTTAACACCTTAACTTTGTTGCTTTTTATAATTATACACTTGAAGTTTTGACTTATCTAATTATACACTAATTAAAGATTTAATTGTCATCATTTATACTTAAGTCAACTCCAATTCATACCATTAGCCTAATTAATATGATCAACTCATGAGATGACTGCCTACAGCCTTAGGAGGGTTGTGCTACACCTCAATGGTCATGTACAATCATCGATGGCCTTAAGTAGGTTCTATGACAAGCATTTTTAAAGGTAATTAGTATCTATTATTTTGTAGGAGTTAGTTAGCGGTGACTTGTGAAGGGTTGTGCGACCTCCCTAAAGCCGTAGGTAGCCACCCTATTAGTTGATTGTTGATTGGACTAATAGTATGAATTGGAGTTATTAAGATGTAGATGGTAATAATTAAATTTTTAATCAAGTATATAATTAGATAAGTTAAAATTTTAGGTGTATAATTACAAAAAGTGACAAAATTAATATATAAACCATGATATTAACTCAAGAATAATGTGGCCACATTGAATTATCAAGAACAATAGTAGGTTGCCTATGAAACACTTTAACTTGATGAGTGCTAGCATGAACTTCAATAATAAAGCAAATCTTCTATAACAACTTTGCATATCCTACATTTGCTCCCACCTTAATTTTTCTTAGTGTTAGTCTATCATAATAAACCTCATTGCCATCTAATATATTTCTATGAGCGAAAATCGAAAATCACACACAATCCCTCATGCTGAGAAACCAATTTCAAGCACATACTAGTGCACAATGATGGGATATTGAAAAAGTATGACAACCAGTAAAATTACCTCAACAGGATATTGCAATAGAAGTGACAGTTGCAAGTAAATATAATAATAATAATATGTAAAAGATAAGAGAGAGAAACACGTTAGGATAACTAGGGTAAAGTTCATGGCTTTTGGTGGTGGAGGGAGGGTGGTGGTGGAGAGGGGGGATGGGGATTAGTAACATTTACTTACTAAATGCGCACCAAAATGTGAATATAACTCATGTAATGTGATTTTCTAATAAAAAAAAAAGGGTGGAAACCGCATAAGAAGAAGAGAGAAATGGAGAACTCATGCTAAAAATTCTGTTTTACGGACAGAAATGTTGTGCGAAATGAAGAAGGATAGGGTGGGGCGGTTTTAGGGTACTATGATTAAATCCCATCCCGTGGAAAACAAGCTATGTTTCATTAAATCTGGGTGGTTGGGATGGCAACCATAAATCATATTTAGAGAATGTAATTTACATTTCACATATTCTACATACGATTGACTAATCGCACTCAATATATGGGAGTTCTTTAGATTTTTTTTTTTTTTTTTACCTGAAACTGGCGGAAATGGGGAAGACCTAGATCACATCTAGAATATGCAAATTTACAATGATAAACTCGTAATTAGTTTGCTAGGAACCATTCTTAAAGAGTCAGTTTGCCCAAAAGGGCAAATTCACGTTTTTTTCTCGGATTTGCTGGCTTTTGTCCTTCCTGCGAGTGTTTTACCGATTTTGTTGCAAGATAAGAGTCCCTTAGTTGAAAAGGATGTTTATGTTTGTACTGGTTGGCCCTAGCCATGTATATGAAAAATGTAATTAGCTCTATTTTCATACATATGTAAGTCCTTTGGCTAGCAGAAAAAGAACAAAAAAAAAAATATACGTAAGAGACAAGACACCCATGTGCTATAACACATTTGCTGCTTATTACCGAGAAGCAATTTCAACTTTTATATAAAACAAAACGACTGTTTGAAAGAAGAGAAATTATCAAATTGAGTTTGGGATCAGTTTATTGAACGTCATGAACATTTAAATTCATGTTTAAAGAAGTTATCAATGTTTTAACATTTATTCTCCCAATGGATCATAATGTATCAAGAGAGTACCGAATAAAAGATAAGACATCATTATAGTGTATGCTTCAAGTGATATCAAGTCATTACCTTTTTAAGGAGTAAAATATGTTTAAAAAGAAAGAAAGAAAGAAAGAAAGAAAAGAAAAAAAAAAAGTGCATCAGAACATATTTGAAACATCGCCGTCCAAGAGCAGAGGACTTAATTGAACAAACGTTCATGACCAATACTAATTCCAATCGAATTCGATTGGGCATAGTCTATAGTTATAGCAGAAAAATTACGAGTTTCATTTTACAGGAAAATTCCTCCTTCAGCCACTGACTCCAGGCAAAAGAGAATGAACATTCAACGAATGTCAAAAGTCTGTTAAAAGTATATTTCATATTTCTGAATTGAAGTATCAATCTAATGAAGAAACAACCGGCTTTCAGTTAGTCAATCTGGCCTAGATCTTTAGGATTCAAGAGAATTTGCCTGGATTTTCCCAACAAAACGCCCTCCTATCTGATAGAACCATTATCTCTATGCATCAGGCATGATCTTTGAAGAAATCTTCGGAGTTGGCTCCCCATTTTTCCTTATAAGGTTGCTAAAGCGACCAGCTTCATAAATGTGACCCATCTTGGCTCGTTTTGTCTCGAGATATCTCTGGTTCTCCTTTGTAACAGGAGTTACAAGAGGGACCCTCCCAGATATCGCCAAGCCATAACCTTTGAGTCCAACGTATTTTGTAGGGTTGTTTGTCATAAGCTTGATTGTTCTAACACCCAGATCCCGTAAGATCTGCGAAATTGTTAATTGACAAATAATCATGTACCAGAAAACCACCAAAAGAAATGCTACAAACTGCAAAACAAGTCATTGTGGTTGGCCTGCTTGGATTATTATGTGTTTCTGATTCAGTATCATATCTTTCATCTTCTTAAGTATGATATGATACATATAGGATACGAATAAAGCTCATACTAGGCACAAGCAAGACACATCGAATAGAAATTGGAAATTCCAAAGTAAATGAACAGTATGTTCACAAACAACTTCCAAATGTCATCTCAAAGGATGACATTCATCCATTCAGTGACATGATTCTCCAGGAAGATAAGAAATATTTTTCAACCGAAAAATTGAATGCAAAATCCTCCCAAAGCATCAAGAGCATTTTATACACAATATAAGCACAGGTTGAACTACATACCTGAGCACCAATGCCATACTCTCTTGAATCAACAGGCAATCCAAGCTCCACATTAGCTTCAACAGTGTCATGCCCATCGTCCTGTAGATTATAAGCACGAAGCTTGTGCCCTAAACCTATGCCTCTTCCTTCATGCCCCCGGAGGTACACTAATACACCCCTTCCAGCTGCCTTGATCTGTTCCATTGCAAGTGCCAGCTGATTCCCACAGTCACATCTAGCAGATCCAAATATGTCTCCAGTAAGGCATTCGGAGTGTACCCTCACAAGTACATCTTGACCATCCCCGACATCACCCTGTCCAGTAAATATATCCATCAGTGATAACCTAAATGGTTCCTATCTTTCATTTTCTGGTGAACAGGTAACATCTATATATATACAGATCAAAGGGACCCCATATAATGTTGCCCACAGCTGAGCCTACATGACTTCCTATACAACTGATTTCAGGACCCATCAACCGGTTGATAAAAGTACATGCAGCTCTGCAGTAATGCACAAGTTAATTAGATACGACTGTATTCCTAACATGTATCTGTTCCCCTAAGCTTGAAAACTCTGTTTGAGAGAGAGATTGTTTTGAGGCTTCAACAAAAGTTAGTCTGTGCACCCAACTAATCACGCGAAAGATATTGAAACAGAGTGCATCATAACATTTGTCCAACAACCTCAACTATTTTAAGTGCCTAACCAAAGTTTCCTCCATCTTCTGCAAGTATAGTGTCATATCTAATCCTGTAAAGTAACATCTTTTTATTAGACCTTCTCTTAGTTACATGTTTTTGTCCCCAAATAGTACAATTTAAAAAAAGAACAGATCATTCACCTTCACCATTGCGATATGCTCAATTCCATCTAGGATAGACCTATAACAATATGCTGTAAATGGCCCCCACATTGTTGGTAATCGGGCAGCAGCAGAACGATCGACTAGTTTATCCCGTTTTCTCCTGTACCTGTGAATTGGATTTCTGTAAGAGAATCTCAAAACTGCTAGGATAAACCTTCACATATAGCTGGTCTCATTCACATGTAGCAAGATTGACTTAGTATATTAAACCAACGATGATTGGCATATTGTGTATATTCATCTCACTTTAAAAATCCGTGAGGTGTTCTTAAGAGCATTTTAGTTGAAGAAAATGCAGTATGAAGAGAGGCAAGTAGTAAATGTTCATCTCATAAATCAAGATAGGAGGTGTGCTATTCATCTTAGTTTGAAAGGATGTTCCACCAATATGTGATCCAAAGAACCCATTTAGCTGAGGGAGAGCTAAATCTTGCTATTTAGTAAGCTGTACACCCTTTCTTCTAGTGATCATGTAAACCATTTTTGAGCCAGCAAAAAACCTGGTGGAGAAAAGAAACCTATGGACAGCAATTGGTCATCTTGAAGATTAATAATCTACTCCTATCATAAGCAAGGAATTTAAAACATTAGGGTGAACTTTGAGAATATGCATCTTCAATGGAAAAGACAAGAAGCTAGAAATCAAAATTATCATATGGTAAGGGCTTACTCTGCCCAACAAGTAAACAGCTAGTTGAATCCTAGTGTTAATACTACAAAACTACTATCAGTCTCCTACATAAGTTTTAAAAGAATAAATTTATCAGAAGAAAATCAATCAATGGTCCATAGTTAGCAATAAAATTCAGGAGCTTTATGACTTTAACACATCTAGCAGGAAAAATGTGTCCAAAAATGCCTATCAAGTAAACATGAAAAAGAATATCCCATCTGGGTCACACTCCAGAGAAAAGAAAGTAACAAAATTAACAGTCAAAGAACACCTCTTTTTGTTGTTTAAATTTTACACAAGGAAATTCAAAAGGAAAAAAAGAAAAAAAAAGAGTTTTCATAAGCCCCTTCCTCATCAATAGGGTGTTAACTATTAAGAAGGAGACTAACAATCAAATACAGAATCGCATTCCAAATATTTGAGACAGTGTGCTGAGTGCAGCTAAAAATTCAATAGGTCAATAGGTCATGACCTCAAAATTTTATTGACAAGATGACAAAAGTTAACCTAGAAAAGAAAGCAAATACCTCACAAGATCAGCAATGGAAATAATTTTCAGGTTTTCCTTTGCTGCAAACTCACGAAGTCTGGGTAATCTTGCCATGGAGCCGTCATCATCCACAACCTCACATAAAACTGCTGCCGGTCTCAATCCTGCTAGAATTGCAAGATCAACAGAAGCTTCTGTATGCCCAGCTCTTTTCAAAACACCACCTTCCCTATACATTAGAGGAAATATATGGCCCGGCCTGTTAAAATCTTGAGGTTTTGATTCACCAGAGGCAAGAGCTAAAACAGTTGTTGCCCTATCACAAGCTGATACCCCTGTTGTGGTCCCGTGTTTTGCATCCTGTGATAATAGTTTTTGGATTGATATTTAAAATTCAAAAAGAAAAGGATGGAAAATACAAACTCAACAGAATGGAAGTCTAATGAATGCTCATATAATTCCTTAACACAGCCATTCTACTTCTCACAATCTTCAATGGAAAAATATATAACATTCCAATTGAGACATCCAATATTCCACCACAAGAAACTAAAGCATGTATTGAATGTGTTCATTTGAGAAGCAAACGCATCACAACTGATTCAAAAACATAACTGTCCATCAGGTAGAACACTGGACAGAAATTTCCAATATTCCACCACAAGAAACTAAAGCATGTCTTAAATGCGATCATTTGTGAAGCAAACGCATCACAACTGATTCAAAAATATAATTGTCCATCAGGTAGAAAACTAGACAGAAATTTCTAATATTTGTGATTGCTAATAAAGCATAAGAAGGTTGGTGTTCCAACAAAATGGCCTTGACTGATTTGATTAAAGAAAAAGCATCAAAAGAAAAGACATGATCCAAGACAAACCACTGTAACAGTAAATGCAGTTCGAAGCTTCTCCTCATTCTCTTTCTGATGCACCATCAAAGGAAGCTGTAGCCTTTCTAGATCTTCCTCTTTCATGCTGACACAAACTATTCCAGTCCCATGCTTCACGATAAATGCCATAGCCTCAGGCGTTGCCATCTCAGCTGCCATTATAAGATCCCCCTCATTTTCTCTATCCTCGTCATCCACCACCAACACCATCTGCAAATTTCAACCACGAATAAAATTTATGATTGAGGAATAATGCAATGGACAATAATATCTAATGCATCAAGAAAACAACCTTTCCTTGACGAATGTCCTCAATGGCTTTTGGAATAGATGCAAAATCCCCTGTTGGGAGGTCCAAATCATATTCATCATCATCAGTGGGAGGTGCTCCAGATCTTTCGGTCTCAGGTTGCAAGTCAATGCCTTGTGATTGTTCACTCACCTTGTTATTAGAAACTATGATATCCCCAGGATAAGACAAAAGTTCACCTCCTCCAGGAATCACAGCAGCCTTTGCTTTACCAACAACCTTTATTTCAGAAGGTGACTTTGCACCCAACCGCATCGAAGCAAAATCAGAAGAGAACCCATTTCCCAAAGAAGAATGACTGGGTGAATTCAGTCCATTGGAAGATTTTACATGTCTGCTTTTGCTGCAACAATGGGGGTAGGAATTAACAGTTAGGTTAGCCACCTGCTTGAGAATAAAGACTCAATGTTTGAATTAAAAATTAGTCTGGGTCATGGTCAACATAAGAGTGATATGTACCGACTGTATCCCCTAACGTGTAAGCCAGAAAAATCGAGGAAGTTTCATATTACTATCCTGGAATACCTTCAAAGCTCATAAGAAACTGCAAATATAAGCCCAAGTTCCCAAAAAATACAAAAGGAAAAAGGACAAATATACTCGCTAGTGCACCTATGGCCATATGCATCCCATGCTTTTAATATTGCCGTTTCTTATTGCAAAATCTGAGTGACAAGCAATGAGATAACTCCATATCCTATCCCAGAACACAAAGCGCACAGAGAGCATACTCTTAGTGAACTAATTATACAAAAAATACATCCTGTTGTTATCTTGCAACAAGCCCGGACAAAAAAAAAAAAAAAATTACAAGACACAGCTTTAACCCTTTTTTGAGTCCACAAAAAACAAATTATCCATACCCCATTCTATACAGCTTGTTAGCGTACAAGACTTGTCAACAATCAATAAGCTTGTTAATTGACTAAATTCACCAATAAACCAGAATACAACTGTTCCTTTCAAACAAACACAATCAAACCAACACAAACAAGGTAATTACAGAATTAAATCACATGACAACAGGTTTTGTATCTAAACAACAGTAGAACCATAACACAAGCTTAGTCACTTTCAAACAACAATTTTCAGAAAGAAAGAAATGACTCAGACAAGATTAGCAATAGAGAGCAGATTTGCTAAAGCGACCCAAAAAGAAAAGGAAAAATTAAAATCAGCAACAATAAACAACAAACAAGAAGCATAGAAGAGGAAGAGGACCCAGATATAGAAAACAATATTAATTACTGGGTAACCATCAGAACTTACGATATACGGGAGAAAGCTGTAGGTGGGCACGAAATGTTAATGGAAGAAGCCATAATACTAGTGTCTTGGTGAATAATGAGTATACGATGAATATAGTGTGGTGAGATTTCAATGTTAAAAACCAAATTGGGCTCTTGTTCTTTCAATTATGTGAGGATAAATATTTAAAAAAAAAAAAGAAGAAGAAGAAAGAATTGGTGTGGATATATATATAAATAAAGAATAGTCAGTATGATTTAGGAAGAACGAAGAAAAAGAAGCAGCCAACTCTTTATAAAAGGAAGGTAAAGAAAGAAGGCGAAGGATTGGAGAAAGAGGGAGGAGAAAAATATTAAAAAATAGTGATCAGCCGCGGGCCAGCACTCATGTTGTCCAACTCTGACCCGTAAATGGCTAGCAACTTTGGACATTTATTTTTATTTTTTATTTTTCAATTGTATATAGCAATTTTTAGAGAAAAATTGGAAGCTGATTCACTCCGCATTCATGTTATATATTACAATAGTTGAATGACTAAATTACATATTAGCTTTTTAGATGTACATCGATATTTAAATTTTTAAAAATCTTTTAAATTTTAATAAATCACTAATATAAAGTATATTTTTTTTAATTAAAAAATCATACTATAGTTAAAGTTTATGATTTTAGATTAAGTTTATGTATCAAAATCAAAGTTTAAATAAGTTATTTTCAATCTATTAGGCTATTTGCCAATTTATTAAAATATAAAAATTTAAAACAACAGTTTTAAAATTTAATAGATCAATTTACACTTAAGATAAACTTTAAAGGATTATTTGTATTTTGCCCCCTTAACTTAGCATTTTATTTTATTTCAAACATGCTGATCATGGGATAAATCTAACGGTAATGATTCTCTTAGTAAATTGAAAATTCAAGATGTTGGGTTACAATTTTTCCTTTTCTTGGTCAGGATTTTTTTTTTCTTTCTAATTGTTAGGGAGAATAAAGTAGGAACTAATGCGACCCAAAAATGGTAGTGTGCATATTCAGAGTGCTGATGGCCAAGACCAGTTCATGAGTTATGAGAAGGTCGGTGAGGAAAGGGATGTCACATGCGGGCTACGGAAGATAACACGGTCCCAAATGCCAGCTCTTTTTACCGTCCGAAAGCAATCGCCAATCTTATTAAGTCAGCCCTGGAAATGGTGGGGCTTAGTTTTGTCTCGTCCATTATCTATATTATATAAATTGAATGGCGGTGTGTTATTAAATTTTCTGGAATGGATGTGATTCAATCAACTAAGGAATTAGGTTTGGCCTTTGGTTCTCAGCTTCTGGGATCATTCTTTCTTATTGACATTTTCCTTCTCACATCCTATCTTGTTTTGCCTTATGACACTAACTGATTAAACTTTTCACTCACAGAGACGAAGATGACCATCAATTAATTGCTTTAGACTGTATTTGGCAATTTTCAATACAAGAGATATTGATGGAAACAATTAGAATGAAAGAGAAATAAGTTTGAATTGGTCAATGTTGCCTGACTTGATTTGAAAGTTAATTTGGGCAAGTAAACGAGTCAAGGATAAATGGGCTGCACGGGATTAGTAGAAAATTAAAATAGGAATCATTTTTCAATTATAAAAGATAAAAGAAACATAAAATTACACAAAAATTTTATTCATCTCAATTCATGTCTGTTATAATGTAATCAATTTACTTATATTCCTCGATTTTCCCTAAATCTCAAATTGTATATAATTTTTTTATTTTAATTATGATTTTGATAAACTTATAGTTAATTTTTGTAAAGGTTAAATATCTTACTTTGGCAATTTATAGTAATTTCTCAAAAGAGTTAAAAGATAATGATGATAATGATCTTATAGAATTTTAGTATATGATTGGTGACGTGATAGGATGGGATGAGTTTGATCAAAAGGTTTTAATGGTTATTTTGACTGTCTTAAGATAGCATGAGTTTGAATAAAAGGTTTTAATGGTTATTTTGATATTGACGATATTTTTGAATTTGAAAATTCATGTTTTAATTATTTTGATTAATCTTTTTTAAAATAAACATCATATAAATAAAAACTTTCCCTTAAAATATGATATGCCCAAATTATATATTTTAAAAATTCTATAACATTTTCTAAGTAGCATAAAAATTCTATAAGATCATTACTATCATTATCTTTAATTCTTTGAGACATATTTTAGTAACAAACTCTTGATTTTTTTAATGATAATGTTTTGTTATAAGTTTATAATCTTCTAACCTTTCTTGTCTTTGAGTAATTATTTTTTGATGTAATATTAGACTGTCATTAAATAAATTGATAAATGGGTAAGTTGTAATCTCTTGTAAATATTGAATTTCAAAATAAAATGTCGCTATTTTAGTTTTACTTTGAGCAATTTGATTTTTACAATATTTTATAAAATTCTTTAAATTATACATGACAATATTAAAGAAAATAATTGAATAATATAAATATCAAAACTTACAATTTTATTCGAGAGAATTCCTTTTACAAGGTAGGATGACAAAAAAGGCTTTAATTAGAACACTTAAACTTGAAACTTGAAATTGAAACACACAAAGATATTTTTACATTGGCAAAAGATAGAAATGATACATGAATGGTAATATTGGAACACTCTTGATACAAACTAAGAACACTTTAAAAAATATTTAGAATACTAGAGAGAATGATGTCTAACGATACTTGTGATGCCTAATGATTATCTCCCTCGCTTGCTTCTTCTTCTTCTTTTAAATTGTTATACTTCCTACTTTATCTTGAATAGTTAATTGTCGACCACTTTGATAAATAGTTGACATGAACAGTTGTCTTGATGTATGATGTGCATCTTCATTTGTCTTGAATGGTTGTAAATTAATTTAAAGTTGATGAATAATTGTTGAGTATACTTTGTCTACCATAAACTTGAAATGATTAAAGGTCTTAAATAATTGATGTCTTTTCATTTGAGAAAATCCAATGTGCTAAAGTTGATATAGCTTGATGTGGCTCCATTATCTGGTATCTTTGATGAAAGATTGTTGAATAATTGTTTTGTGAATTTATTTTCACAAGAGATAAGTAACATTCACATGAACTTATCTTTATACCTATATTCTTTTGAACATCCTAAATTTTTTTAATGTTGATTAAATATGTCTTGATTGAATAACATTCACACTTCTCTCCTTACATATTAAACAATTTAATTATATTGAGAAAGATTAATTCTATAGTAATCATCTTCGTTTTGATATGGATAATTGCTATTAGAACTATCTTCTTCTGATGGTCTTAAAGCTATTTCAAATATTTTTCTTTTATATTTTAAGGGATCTAAGGTCTCTGCTAAATCTGCTTGAATTTGAGTTTTTCTTTTAAAAATTTATTGGTGTGAGTTTCACACTTTTTATTTTGATCAAAATATACTTAAATAGTTCTGGCATCTGCCATATTAGTATTGAACTTTTCCCACCATTTAATTTGGTAGGCTCTTGAAATATACAGTTGACCATATTCTTCTTTATTGTTGATATAGGTCGATGTTGCTATTCATCTTAAATTGAACTTTATTGTAAATTTGAGAAACTTGAAGAAATTAAGTCGATCAATATTCTTGCAATAAATTTCTAATTCTTGGAATGTTTCTATTGGAAGAATCTTTTCTGATGGACCAAAATACTTGAATCAATTTGTGAATCATGCTGGAAAGTTTTCTTAAGTAGTCTTGAATTGAATGAATCATGAATGGGAATAATTTTTAACATAAAATATAATTTCCCAAGCTTTGATTTAATCATAATAATCATATCTTGTGGATCAAATGATTGAGAAAACATTTTGGTATTCCATTGAGATAATATGCTATTCTTTCGATATAACCAAATAAATGCAATAATAAGAGTAATTAAAGTAACAATAAAACAATAATAAATATAGAAATTAAAGGATATAGGAATAGAGAAATTTAAGCCTGGATATAACGTAGAGTTCGAACCGTCTCTTAGACTTTACGGACTCACAATGCCTCCAACCGATGACTTTATTTTACTTTATTTACTTCAAAATTCAATGCTCTAAGAACTACACAAGCTTATACAATCTCTTTTACACACAACTAACTCAAGCATATCATTTTCTTCACTCAAGATTATAAATGTGAGGACTTTTAAGGACTACAACTGTCTCTTTTTGTTTGATAGCAAATAAGTGTACAAGAGACTAAAGAGAAGTAAATGAGCTCAAGAATGTAAGAGAATGCCTTTTAATTGCACTAGAATATTAGATCTTAATTACCTTTGGTCGGGTTATTGAGCTTCTATATCAACTCATTGAATTCTTCCCATTATTGTGTATTAAATGCTTCAATGTCTACTTGGATCAAATACCTTGTATTATCAATAGGCCGGTAACAAAATAATCTACTAGCATGATAACTGGCAAGCTGTTTCCTTGTCTAGAAGCAAATTTATCTCTTTATCCATGCTACTTCACCGTCAAGCTGGTAATGTTTTGGAACCGTCAACCTGGTAAGCAAAAAATCTTCTAAAAAATACTTTTAACAACTTACAAACAATTATGCTTTACAATCTTACTCCAAGATCATTAGATCACCACTTAAAAGATTAAACATCATGTAGAGTTAATTGATATATTTAATTATTAAGCAAATTAATCAATCTTATTCAATTAACTCAATATACTTAAATAATACTTAGTTTAATCATCTACTTGTTTTGTTCTCTTCAAAAACAACATGTTTAATTATACACTTTTTGTTTTGTTCTTATCAAGATCAAATATTAAACCTTATGTTCAACAGTCTTTCCCTTTTTGATCTAATACTCCCCCTCAATTTATCATGGGAATTCAAGATGACCAACAAGTGAATAAGATTAAGCAAAATGGTGAGAATTAATCTTTTTTATGACAACTTGATACAATGGATTTACAAATGCTATAATAGATGTCTAAAAGTTAAAAGGGGATGACCATTACCTAATTAACTTACAATTAACCAATTAACAAAAATATCTAATCTAAGCAATTAATTTTTAGACTAATGACTTGAATTAACCAATTAATGACTTGAATGATTTCTCCCCCTTTGGCCTTATCAAAAGGAGGAGGATTCAGGCGGTGAAGAGAGAAGAATATTCAAGTAAAAAATTCGACAGAGTGTTAACTTATACTAGAGAATATGCCCCCTGCAAGAAGAAGATTAAGGATACACAAAGCTCAAAAAGAACAATAAAACAGTCAGCATAGCAAAATAAGGTCAATTTAGAGCAAGAGTGCAGCAAACAAACCTTACAAAAAAAGAGTCATAAACATCGACCATAAAGAGCAGGCCCATCAAGGACCAAAGTTTACAAGACAACAACAAAATGAAAGAGTAGCCAAAGGTCAAGTCCCTAAATTGAAGTACATGACTAAGTAGTAGGAGGGTCATTGTCCTAAGTTAGAGGAGGAAAATGGTAAGATGGGCAATGGTAGTTCAATTAGAAATGACTGTAGAACCCTTGAAACCTGCTGTGTAAATGATCATGAATGTCCTCCCAGAGTTGATTGTAACACATCTCTAAGTAGCCATAGTCAGGTAGAGGCTGGTGGGAAGATCCTTCAGGTGGAGGAGTAGCAATACTGCTTAGAGCTGCACCAAAGTGAGTATAAGCACTGGGACTACCTAGCTCATCAGAAGAAGTAATAGGATTCTGTGGGTGGCGCTCAAAGCTAAGATCAAGAGGAGGAAGGTCTTTCCTCCTAACCTAATTGTCGATTTCTTCCAAATTCCTGTATAGATATCAATCAACTTAAGGTGCTTAACCCAAGCAACTCGTAGAGGGGTAGGAAATTGGACACCCTTTCTGATAAGCAGCTATGTAACTAATCGTCCAAAGAGAAGAAAAGTTTGAGATGAGTTATTTGTAACATGTTTAAAGCACTGAACAATGATACTGAAGAAGTTAATTTGCTTGTTCATGATCAAATAATATAAGATCTATGAGTCTTGATGTGTGAATTTAGATTGCTGACCTCGACGAGGGCAATAACTATGAATGATAATATGATGGAGGATTTTGGTCCTAAGATCTAGTCGGATGGCTACTAAATTTTTTGCTTTGCCTCAATTTCCACCAATACCCTTATATCTGAACATTATTTCATAGAATTTGGCCTTATATTAATTGACATTTACATCGGTTCCTCCAATAACAGCACGAATGAGGCCATAGATATCTTCACGAGTAATGGTGATTAAGGTACCACAAACATAAGTGTAAAGGACACTGTGACAAATTTCATCACTTAGATTCATTTTTAGTTTGGGCTGACCCTAATCATCTAGAGAGCCTGAAATGTTACAGCAAAAATATTTAAGTGCATCATCATGTACCTTAT
Source organism: Lumnitzera racemosa (assembly GCA_024138005.1). Taxonomy (NCBI): domain Eukaryota; kingdom Viridiplantae; phylum Streptophyta; class Magnoliopsida; order Myrtales; family Combretaceae; genus Lumnitzera; species Lumnitzera racemosa. The sequence goes on along the minus strand of JAMXBC010000012.1, from coordinate 47,015,451 downwards.
TAGGAAATTGAAGAATATCAAGGATATAGTTGGTGATGACGCTAGGAAAAATCGAAATGCGAAACTTCTCAAGTACCTCCGGTAGATAGAAGATACCGGTATCAACTTCAAGGTTGGCAAACTCCTCAAATTATTGGGCATGCTAGCATGTGGGAAATAGTTGTTGGTCATAGGCCGGGGTGCAAGTCCATGAGCAGCACGTAGTGCCATGATTGGTTAAAGAGAGAGAAAGTGACGGTTAGTGTGTGAACTTGTTGGGTGAAGAGGAGAGTGGATGGTGTAGATATGAGTAAAGGTAGATAGGATAGTAGAGAGAGTGTGGGTGATGGAAGTCGACGTGACAATGGAGGCATATGGACGGTGTGTGGTGGCGTGATGGTTGATGGGTATAGTTAGAGAGAGAAAGTAATGAAGGAAGAAGAAGAAGGAGATATTAGATGAAGGATGGAGAGAAAGAGAAAGAGGAGAGAGTGTAGACTTGATTGGTGGAAGAAAAATGGGGTTTTGATAGAGGAGAGATGATGGATTAAAGAGAGAGAAAAGGAGGGTTTGAAGGGAATAAAAAGGGGGTTTTAGAAGAAGATAGAAGGAGAGAGAGATGGTTTGGCGTAACCTAAGTCTCGCTTAGAAACTGATGAACCAGCATGCCGATAGTGTGGGGAGCTAGTATGCTAACTAAGGAAACAAAATCGGTACAAATTGAAGAATTAGAGGAGTATACTGGCATGTTGGTGGTTAGATGAACTGGCATGATGGTTCATGAATCGAAATGAATTCAAAATCTGAGGCAGTATATCGATAAGCCGATAAGTTAGAATGCTAGCATACCGGCTAAGCAAATAGAATCGAAATTAAGTTGTTAATTTCGGGGGTATATTGATAAGCAGGTGGATTGATGAAACGGCATGCCGATTTACTGCAATTTTGTAGAAAAATAGTTAAGTTCTCCTTATTGATCAAAGTTGCCAATTCAAGTTGATTTATAGTGATTCAATGAACATTCTAATACTTTAAATAAGTTTATTTAAGTCTGTTAAGGACTAAGAAACTTAAATTTTAGCTAGACATCAAAGATTTAGTCAAATCAAATTCATGATAAAGTGAAAGTGTTCATGTATGAGCAAATTATGTGCATAGGGATTGAGTTTTGGCATACCAATATTTCAAGCAAATTTCAAATGCATGTTTGAGCATAGTAGGCACAAATTATAGCTTTAAGGCTCTATAAATAAAAAAATTACTACAAAAGTTCCTTAGGATCAAGGCAAATCATATGAATAAATAGTGAATAAGTAGATATCCTTCCACAATTTCAAGATAAGTTCATTCTCCAAGTGTAGTAGAAGTTATAACAAAGTATAATGACTCATGATCAAACCAAATAACATTCATGTTGACCAAAATATGCCAGAAAAGCTCCTTATAGCATTTTAGTACCTAATATAGGTCTAAAGAGGTCAATTATGCACAAAATTCAATTTTTGCTAGTTTGACCACTTCAACATGATTTATAAATGAAAATAGACATATGAGCTTCGATTTTGGGCATGAAAACCAATGCATGATAAATTTGTGCATATATAAACTTAGATAAGCATGAATAACTTCAAATGTACCCCAAACATGTTAAATGTAATATTTGATGCATAAAAGCCATATGATCATGTTTCTTATACCTCATAGTGTGACATTTTCTGATTAACTTACCGAGCAAGTTAATTTTATTGAAAAATACTATGTTGGTCCTTATGTATCTAGCACTTATCTTACAAGATTATTCCCAATTCTCTTCTTAGAGTGCAAAATCTTTCCTCACTCAAGGGTTTAGTGAAAATATTGGCTATTTGATTACTAATGTCAACAAATTCTAAGCAAATATCATTGTTTTGCACATGATCACAAATAAAGCGATGTCTATTTTCTATATGCTTAATCCTAAAATTGAATTTTTGGTCAAATTTATAGAATTTGTATTATCACATCTTATTGGAACATTGGTAAATTTTAAACCATAGTCAAGCAATGTTTGCTTCATCCATAATACTTTGGTACAACAACTACCGACTGTTATATATTCAGCTTCAGCAGTAGGGAGTGCTACTGAGTTTTGTTTCTCTGAGTGCTATGATACTAATGAGTTATTAAGGAAATGACATGCCCCGCTTATGCTATTCTGATCGACTTTGCAACTAGCAAAGTCGGCATTGGAATATCTAACAAGATTAAGTGAGGTGAGCTTGGAATATCATAAGCCGATTTCAATAGTACTCACAAGATACTTGAAAATGCGTTTGACTGCATTTAAGTGAGATTCTTTAAGGTAAGATTGAAATCATGCACATAGATATACAACAAACATGATATCGGGCCTAGATGTAGTTAAATATAGAAGACTTCTTATCATAACCTATACCTCTTTTCACTAATATTGTTTCCACTCTCGTCTTTATCAAGTTTTAGAGTGGTGCTCATTCGAGTTGGCTTAGTTTTGCAATTTTCCATTTTGAACCTTTTAAAGAGTTCTCTAATGTATTTAGCTTGGTTAATGAAGGTTCCATCTTTGGTTTGCTTAACTTGAAAACCTAAGAAATAGTTAAGTTCTCCCATTATACTCATTTCAAATTTATTTTTCATGCATTAGACAAACTCATTAACTAAATCCATATGAATAGCACCAAACACAATGTCATTAACATATGTTTGAACAATTAGTATATGATTATTATGTTATTTAATAAATAGTGCTGTGTCAAGTTTCTCTTTAGTGAATTCATTCTTTATCAAGAAATTACTCAATATTTCGTACCAAACTCTAGGAGCTTGCTTTAGTCTATATAAGGCTTTATTGAGCTTATGTACATGGTTTGTGAAGTCATTATCCTAAAAACTAAGTGGTTGCTTTACATATACCTCTTCTTTGATGTAATTATTTAGAAAGACACTTTTAAAATCCATTTGATATAGTTTAAAGTCTTTATATGTGGCAAATGCTAAAAGCATTCCAATGGCCTCTAATCTAGCAACCAAAGCAAATGTCTCATCTAAATCAATTCCTTCTTCTTAGTTGTAGGCTTTTGCAACTAGATGTACCTTATTTCTTGTTACTATTCCAGTTTCATCTAACTTATTTTGAAATACTCATTTAGTTCCAATTACCAGTTTATCTTTTGGTTTAGATACTAAGTTTCATACCTCATTTCTAGTAAATTGATTTAGCTCTTCTTGCATAGCTTATTCTAAAATTCAACTTTTAGAGCTTCATCTACATTTTTTTGTTCAAGTTAAGATAGAAACACTACATTATTTAGATTCTTAAGTGAGGCTCTAGTTTGCACTCTATTTGATGGTTCTCCTATTATTAGATCTATAGGGTGATTTCTCATGAACTTCCATTTTCTAGGTAAATCTAAGTTAGAGTTGTTAACAATTTCATCTTACCTAGAGAATTCCTTTTCAATTGAGTTGGATTGATTCTGATTAAGACCAAGATTGTCCAAATGATCACCAATGTTTTCTATTTCATCATTAGACTCTTTATATGCACAAGTATCATCAAATGTAACATGAATTGACTCTTTTACAACAAGTGTTCTCTTGTTATATACTCTATAAGCTTTACTAGTAAGAGAATAACCAAGAAAAATATCTTCATCCGACTTTGAATCAAATTTTCCTAATTGTTCATTTCCGTTATTGAGAATGTGACATCTCATCCCAAATGGATGAAAATATGATATGTTAGGTCTTTTGTCTTTCTAAAGCTCATAGGTTTTTTTTTTTTTTAAAGAATTGGTCTTATGAAAATGTGATTTGATATATAACAAGCCGTATTGACAGCTTCGACCAAAAAATATTTAGGTAGGTTATTGTCACAAAATATAGTCCTAGCCATTTCTATAAGGGTCTTATTTTTTCTTTCGGTAACTCCATTTTGTTGTAGAGTTCTAGGTGCCGAGAAGGTATGTTCTATTCCATTTTCATTACAAAAATCTTCCATATCATGATTTTCAAATTCTCCCCCGTGATTATTTCTTATAGAGATAATAGAAAGACCTTTTTCATTTTAAACCTTCTTACTATAATTCAAGAATACGTGATAAGTTTCATCCTTGTTGTCAGAGAACAAGGTCCAAGTGTATCTAGTGAAACCATCAACTATGACTAAGATATATCTTTTTCCTCCTAAACTTAAGGTTTGGGTTGGACCAAATAAATCCATTTATAGTAGTTGGAGTAGCCTAAAAGTTGAGATGGCATCTTTTGATTGAAAGATGACTTGGTTTGTTTACCATATTGACATGCTTGACATATTCTATTTTTATCAAAACTAATCTTAGATAATTCTTTAACAAGATTCCTTTTGGCTAGTTTTGATAAGATATCCAAGCTAGTTTTGATAAGATATCCATACTAGTATGTCCTAACTTTCTATGCCATAACCAACTATCATTGTTTTAAATGAATTGACAAGTTTTAAGAGAATACGAAAACATATGAAGTCGATTTTCTAAATGTTTCCTCGTCTATACCCCTCAAAAAGGATTTGGTCATTGTTAATATTTTTAATAGAACACTTTGATACATGAAAGATTATTTTATATCTTATGTCACATAATTGACTAATACTAAGTAAGTTATGTTTTAAATTATCAATGAGTAATACTTGCTTAATAGTAAGATCATTATTAATGTAAACGTTACCTTCACCAATAAAATGAGCTTTTCGATTATTTCTAAAGGTCACACTTCCTCCATCCTTTAAGTCAATAGATATAAACTTGGATGCGTCTCCCGTTATATATCTTGAGCAACCGCTATCCAAGATCCATTTGTTGTTGTGTCTTGAAGGATCCTATAAAGTAAGTGGTTATCTCTTTGGTGCCCACTTTAGTTTGCGTCCTTTGAGGTTATTTATTGTAATGTAAGCTTGTTACTTAGGAACCCAAATCATTTTACTTTTGTTATATAAGGAGAGATTGTAACATGATGCACATCTATGCACAATATGACAATATCTTTCACAATAGTTACAAGTTTTATTTGATGCCTTAACAAAGTAGCTTTTGTATGTTTTATACATATTCTCCTAATTATAACCTATTTCGGTTTTATCTAAGCCTAGCCTTTATGTTCCAAGGATTTTGTTCAAATTCTTTTCTCCATCTACAAATTTTGCCATTGTTTTCGTTGAGTCATCTAAGCTAGTTCTTATGATCGAATTTTCAATTTCAAGATGACTTAGTTTCTCTACTATACCTTCATCATTCTTTGCCTCAAGTTTTAGTTCTTTTATTTCCTTTTCAAAATTCTTGTTGACCTCTTTTAATTTACTATTTTCATTTATTAATTCATTATTTCTAGTACTTACCTCTACATTTTCTTTTGTCAATCTCTCATTTTTAATTTTTAAGTATTCATTGTCTTCTTCTAATCCTTCTTTTGCATTAATTACTTTATTGTATTCACTTTTGATAATATCAAACTCATCACCTACTTCACTTGTCATTTGCTTCAACACTTTATTCTTCGTTTGCACTTTTATGAATTCTTTTAACAACTCATCATATATACTCCTAAGTTCATCAAAGGAGGAGTCATGTGAAGGAGAGCACACCTTATCATTAAGAACCATGAAGCAAGTTTCATTATCGAAGTTGCTAGAATCCCCATCACTCCAAGTAGCTATCATAGCTTTCCTTTTTGACTCTTTATCGGCTTTCTTAAGCAATGGACAATATTATTGAATATGTCCCGACTTTTGACAATTATAACATTTGATAACTTCTCTCTTTTTCTTCTTGAACTTAGAAGGTGATCCATATCCATTCTTATCTTTCTTAATCCTTTTATTGAATTTCATGAACTTTCTAAACTTCTTTGCCAACATTGCGACCTCATCATTATCTTTACTTCTTCATCAATTGAGTTCTCTTCCATAAATTTTAGAGCAATTGTTTTCTTTTTAGACTCCTCTCTTTGTATTTTTACCATCTCATGTGTCTTAAATGTTCTAAGGATTTGCTCTTTTGACATTTTATTAGGATCATGAGCTTCTTCGATAGTAGTTCTTTGAGCTTCCCAATCTCTTGGCAAAGACCTAAGAATTTTGGAATTTATCTCAAGATTAGTAAATGTCTTTCTAAGAACATTCAAAGGGTTAATGGTATTGATAAACCAATTATGCATCTCATCAATTGTTTCATTAGGATCCATCCTAAAATTTTTAAATTGTCTACATAATAAGCTTATTTTTGCATCCCTTACTCTACTAGTTCCTTCATATGTGCTTTGTAATTCATCCTATATTCCTTTAACACTTTTACATGTACATATTCTATTGAATTCATTTTCATTTATGGCACAATGTAAAATATTCATAGCAACTTCATTTAGATCAAGTAATTTTCAATCATCATCTTAGTAATCTCTTTCTTCTTTTCCTTCTATCTTAAATTGTCCTTGGTTAACTACATGCCATAGTAGTCTATTTTGTGCTTTAAAAAATATGGATATCTTACATTTCCAATATGGATAATTGCTACTGATTAAGAGATGAGGCCTATTGATTGCTTGTCCCTCGATTGAGCAAATGATTAGAGACTTGCTCTAATACCAATTGTAGAACATTAGGCTAAACTCAAGAAGGGTGGGGGGAGGTGGTGTTGAATTGAGTTCTAGGACAATATATAATTCTTTTTAATATAACCAAATAAATGCAATAATAAGAGTAATCAAAGCAACAATAAAATAGTAATAAGTACAGAAATTAAAAGAGATAGAGATAGAGAAATTCAAGGTCGAATAAAACGTAGAGTTTGGACCGCCTCTTAATCTTCACGGATTCACAATGCCTCTAACTAAGGACTTTACTTCACTTTATTAATTTCACAACTCAATGCTCCAAGAGCTATATAAGGTTATACAATCTCTTTTACACACAACTAACTCAAGTATGTTACTTTCTTCACTCAAGATTGCAAATGTAAAGACTTTCAAGGACTATAACTATGTCTCTTTTTGTTGGATAACAAATAAGTGTACAAGAGACTAGAGAGAAGTAAATGAGCTCAAGAATGTAGGAGAATGTCTTTTAATTGCAGTGGAATATCAGATCTTAATTGCCTTTGGTCAGGTTATTGAGCTTTTATATCAACTCATTAAATTCTTCCCGTTATCGCGCATTAAATGCTTCAACAGCTACTTGGATCAGACTTACTAGCATGTCGATATCTTATATTACTTGCAAGCTGGTAACAAAATACTCTATCGACATGATAACCGACAAGACAGTTCCTTGTCCAAAAGCTAATTTATCTCTTTATTTAGGCCACTTTATTGTTAAGTTGGTAGTGTTCTAGAACAGTCAACCTGGTAGGTAAAAAATCTCCTGAAAAATACTTTTAACAACTAATAAACAACTATACTTTGCAATTTAACTCTAAGATCATTTGATCATCACTCAAAAGATTAAACATCTTATAGAGTTAATTGATATATTTAATCATTAAGCATATTAATCAATCTTATTTAATTAACTTAATATACTCAAATAATACTTAGGTTAATCATCCACTTGTTTTGTTCTCTTAAAAAATAACATGTTTAATTATACACTTTTTGTTTTATTCTTATCAAAATCAAATAATGAACCCTATGTTCAACATTAACACTTGGAAACGATTTTGAATGGGAAAATTGACTAATGAAAATGATGATGACACGACAGCTTTAGCATAAGTAGATGGAATAGGTGGTATTTGACTGGGTTTTAATGGAGTTGGAGGAGATAATTTGAGTGCATAATCAGCCTTTGTCTTTGGTCTCAACATTTTTTTCTTGAAGAAATTCTTTGGTTAAGAAATCTAGAATTGAATTAGATTCTTTTTTGATAAATTCAATGTTAAAATCAAAAGCAAATAAAATTTTGATATATTGAAAAAAATCATTTTGAATAATTGAGCAAATTTTCTTTTCAAAACTTTCTTGTAAGATTTTTATTCTTTCTTTAATTTTTGGTTTTTTCTAATTGATTAGAGATTCTCTTTTCTTCTAATTCTTCTTTGAGAAAATTGACTTGTTTTAATTTTTTCTTTATTTGACCAATCAAATTATCTTTCAATAAATTGACTTCTTTTTCTTTTATTAGACTAATGAATTTGAATATTGTTTATTTATCCTTAACTTGAGTTTTTAAATCTTGAGCAGTTATTTGAAATGGATATAATATTGTACGAATTGGAGTACCTAAAATCATAGAATTATTTATATTTTTTACTAAAATAAAAGATATTTTAAAATTAATTTCATTTTGAATAATCTTAGCGATAAGAATTTTATAATTAATATCTAATCGTGAACCATTGGTAGAAACTGATCATTTCAAAGTTTTTTCATAAAATTTTATTGGGATTAAACCTTCTTAAATACAATTTTGATTAGTACTAGAATCTAAAAGAGTAATTACTTCTATCTTTAATTTATTTTGAATAGATAATAATATTTTGACATATCATTTTTGAATATTTATTCTATTGATCAAATTGGCATATTCTTTACTTTCTTTTCTTGATTCTTGAACATCTTCTTCTCTTTCTAATTCTAAATCATTATTTTCAATTTTTTCTTCTAGACTATTATACTTTTCTTTTAATTCTTTGATTTCTCCTTTTATTTTATTGATTTCTTCTTGATGAGTGTTTGTAGTTATTAGATGTTTTTCCCTTGAAAATCTATTATAAATTATCTTTACTATTTGAATCTTCTCTCTTGTTCATTAACATTTCCTTAATCTTGAGTAAATATTTTGTTTATTTTTCTGGTTCTTTAATTTAATCAACTATTTCTAAAAGAATTTTTTCTTCATTAGCAATAACAATTAATTGTCTACATGAATAAATATTATCAGAACAACACTCTGAATCAGATTCTTCAGTTGAAGAAATGTCTGAATCATAGTTAATTTTTTGAACATAATCAAAATTTTCATAACTTGAATTACTTTCTTCATTGATAATTTTACATAATTCTTTTTTAGTTTTATCATTTAGTTCTAAATCATTAATTTTCTTTTTCTTTTTTTTTTGAACATTTTGAAACAATGTGTCCTTTATTACCACATTTATAGCATTTTACTTCCTTTTTGAAAGATTTTCTTTTAGGTCCATATTTTTTATATTTTTTACTTTCTTTTTTCTCATGGAGTTTACTAAACCAGTCTTTTTTAATTTTTCTTTTTATTTTTGAAGATGGAGCTTGTATTTTCGAAATCATATTAATAATAAAAATCTTCTAATTCTTTTTTAAGACTTTATTTTTTCCTTTTGAATTTTTGACTTAAACTTTAAATCATTATAAAAACTTAATCATTCTAAATTGATCATATTGACCATTTGTTCAAAAGTAATAGTTGAATAATTTGAAGTAAAGATTATAATTTTGATAAATTTTTTTTTTACCTTATTTATAAATAACTTTGGATAAATCTTTCTTTCCAATAACTATTATTACAATCTTCTTTTGAAAATACTTTTGCAAAAAAGACAACTTTATACCATCTAAAATATTGAGAGTTGGACACTTAAGATTTTAAAGAATTTCAGCATTTCTTTCTTTAAATTTAATAGAATCTCTAACAAAATGTTTAGCAATAGTATAAATTAACATTGGAGCTGAATCTTCTATTTGATATAAAGTATTATCTCTCATTATTTCCTTTTTTGCAAGTAAAATATAGCTACGTTGTTGATTGTCAAGATAATTTTCCTACTAATCTTTGAGCATATTGATGAATCCAATTACTAAAATTTCTGCAATCTTTTTATCAGTATTTCCAAGTTTCTTATAAGAATTTGATGTAATTATCATTAAATTTAAAATATTCAAAATTCGATGTTCAACTTGACCATCTATATTCCATTCATATATTCCTTCTCCAAAAAATTTACTTAAATCTACATAAGGTATTTCTTTATGTATAGTATTTGAAGGCGAGGGTCTTGAATACCATGATCTTTGATTTGACATGACTCTCATTTTTTGTTGTATTTTATTAATGTCCAAATTTTGAGAAAATTGATTTGTTAAATTATCTTTGTTTTTATCTATTATAGTGATAGTTTCCTTTTTTCCCAATTCAAACTTACTTAACTTATTTGAAATTTTTTCTAATAAATTATCACTTTTCCTGAACTTAAAATTTTGAATATCTAGAACAAATCTTGGAGGATCAATAGGTTTTACAATCATAGATTTTGAAGTACTTGATTCTTCTTTTGAAATTCCTATTGTATTTTTTCTTTTATTGGGTTTTTCTACCAACATATTTCTTATTCTATCTGTTTGTTGATCAATGATATGTAAAATTTAATTAATATAATTATTTTAAACTTTTATACTATTGAAATCTTGATTTTATCCTATGGTTTTCTTGAAAGGTGAGGCTTTTATTATTTTATTTTGAACTTTAATTTCTACTTCTTGAAGTGGATGATAGGTTCTTACAGTTATTCCTTGTTAAGTTTCCCAATTTTGACTTGATGACTTAACTATTTGAATATAATAATGCTTATTTGAACCAAAGTTTTTAGTAAACCATTTGAAAAATGGAACACTTATTCTTAATCTAGTCTACATATCGCTATATCACATGGATCTAATTGAATAAGTTTTTTCCTTTGTATAAGTTTTGAAATATTTTTTCCTTTTGAAAGTATTTCTTTTTGAACAAAAGTCTTTTCTCAAAAAATCTTTGTCTATCTCAAAAAGTTCTTTTGTGCTTATAACATTTAATTAATTGATTTGTGAATAAGTGGGAGAATTTGGTTGATTTTGATAAATTGGTTATGGAATAGGTGATTGAAAATCATTATCTCTAAGTCTTACTGACTCATATGAGATTTCTAACCTAATATTTTCATTTTTTTCTTTGAGAGTTTGATCATCTTGACTAGTTCTTGGAAATGAAACATTTATTTTATTGAAATAATCTTCTATATTTGGAGCAGTTAGCCTTCTATTAGTTATTCTAGAGAATTGAATTTTAATGCTACCATTATCAAATCCTTGAGTAAGAGTAGGTTTAGTTTGAGAAACATTAAGTCTTAGTGGAATGACTTCTGCTAAAGTTCATTCCTCTAGTAATTGAACTTCATTCAAACTTAATGACTTTGGAGTAAATACTTTTGAATTTACAGTGTTGGCTTTTAAAAGAACAGTTTCTCCTTTGGGAGATAACTTTTTAACTTTTGGATTAATTTGAGAACTCATAACTTTATAGTAGATCTTAAAAATAAGTGTCATAACTTTAGTTCCTTTTACAAAATTGTGATTTTGAGATTAAATATGTAACACTAAACTATCAATAATTTTTTGATCATTTAAACCTATTGAAAAATGAGAAAAACATTAAGTATACCAAAGTCCTTTATAAAGATTGGTTTGGAATAATGACAAAGTAGTTTCATTGAAAATCAGTATTTCAAGCATCTCTTAACCAAACTTATTGTTAATGTAATCAATTTACTTATATTCCTCGATTTTCCGTAAATCTCAAATCGCATATAATTTTTTTGTTTGAATTTCAATTTTTATAAACTTATAGTTAGTTTTCATCATTTTTGAACGTACTTTCATGAACCGAAGTTTGTCTTGGATATTGTAACTCACATTTTTCATTATGGACCTAAAATGTTACAAATTTTATTATTTTGTCTCAAATATTTTTAAATTATTATTTTAAGCTTTTCTTTGTGAATTTATGATTTATTTAATTTCTAAATTTTATATTTTTAAAATTTCCTTATTTTTGAGTCTATTTTATAACAATTTACTTATCTCACTATTTTAAGGTTAAATTCATATTTAAACCATTTTTTTTTCATATTTGTAATTTTTTAATTTATTAATAATGATTATTTTCTTATTATTTTTATAATTTTCCAATTTAATTAGATAAATACAAGTGATAACGTGGCAACTTCTTATTGGCTTACGTGCACATTTTCTAAATTCTTTTAATTTTCACATTTTTCTAATTTTGTGATATTAATTATATATATATATATATACTTATATAGTATTATAGTTTATTAATCATTCAAAATTAATTCTTATTTTTTTCCTTTAAGGTTACAATCCCCTTTTATACATGTGTATATATATATATATATTATATCTTATTTTAGAGAATTAGCATTTTAGTATACTTATATATGTATTATTTAGATATATTCATATACTTATACTTATACTATACTAATACGGTAATTATATTTATACTTGTAAATATATTCTTATACTTATATTTCCTTACTCTATTTATATATATGTATTTATACCATCTCATAGTATATCTTACATATATGTATGATAGCATAAATATACTTAGTATCATATGTATATATATTTACTATATATATATTGATATGTATCATTCATATACATAAATAAACATAACATATGTGTACATATAGTTATATATACTTAGACATATACATATATAAACACATATACATAAAAAGAACAACTTATGCATATACTCCAAATACTTGTACATATAGTTTATTACAAGGATATCAAAATACATATAATTTCTTTTACATACTCCTAACATATATAAAACTCTACAAAATACATATGCAATAAAGACTACATATAAATTGATATTATAAGATAAATCAAATATAACATAAATACTAGTTCAATTAATCTTTTATCTTGAAATTTTTGTAGAATGAAACCCTTCTTTTCCTTCTTATAATTGATGAAGAAATATGTTGTAGAACAAGGTTGATAGTTGATAGAATAAAAGAAGAAAATAAGGAAATGAAGAGGCTAAAGGAGAAAAAGATGTATCAGTTTGCAAAGGAAGATAAAACTTGATTTTTTTTGTGTTTTGTTTCTAAGATAAGAATGAAAGTAAAGATGAGTTTTTCACATATACATATGGCTAGCAGAAGTGGAAAGGGAAAAAAAAATAAAAACAAAAGAAATGAGATAAGATAAAGTTAAGTTGATATTGACCTTGGTTTTATCCCATAATTTTGTCACGTGGGATAATAAAAAAGAACAAAGGCAACTGAAACTTGATGGACAACGTGGAGGAAGAAAAGAAAAAAAAGGAAGGAAAGAAAAAGGAAAAAGGGAAAAGAAAAATTAGAAAATATTGGTTTGACTTTTTCTAAAAGTGTATTTAACTTTTAAATGGTATTTGAAATAATTTACAATGTAATTATGAATAGAAATATGGAATATAAAATTAATGTATACCATTTAGTACATAAACATGAAATATATAATAAAATAAAATTAAAATAGTTATATCAACACAAAACTAGTACATATATATGCATATATTAAATTATAAATAATGAATAAATAATATTCATAATTTTATTAATTTTGTTAATTAAGTTATTATTCTTTACGTTTATAAATATTTAGGAGTTATCTCTATTCATTAATTAACAATTTTACGTGATTAACCATGTTGATTAGTAATCGTATCCAATTAGGGTTTTATTATTATTGAGGTAAACTTATATGTTCCATAAACTTAGGGTTTTGTTTTAGGGTTTTTATTAGGTTTAAGTTTAAACTCTTGTATTTACCAGTACATGGAGTTTAGGGTTTTTATATTTGATTAGGATTTAGATTAATAAATTAGGATTTTTCATATTAGTTTTAGGTTTTGAATTTTGATCAGTTTTAAATTTATTGATTTTATTAACTTAGAAAAATTATCTACAATATTCTAGTCGACTCTATATTTAAAGAGCTAAATTTATGGGGTTTACAATACACACATGAAAGCTTGATGTTCTACTTCCAAGTTCAACTCTTGCAACAAATGCTTAGCTTAGGACTATTTTTTGGCCTCAACATGAATGCGTAGATTTTGCTTTGATTCAAATTTACTTGATTAACGCTTCCTTAATGAAAATCGAACCTTCTATTGAGTATTTTGAGCAAGAGCAAAGATTGGGAAATAGATTTTAATCCATTTTTTTCGTTCGAATCTCATCAATTTCAATTTTTTTTTTCATTTTGAAATCCATACAATTCAAAATCTTTGAAATTACTTCATTCTTTGGACTTTCCCAAGCATCATTTGAGCTCGAACCCCATAAAAGGTAATCTAAGGATTCATTTTCAATATCAATCTCAACTTGATTAGAAAATTTGTTTGATTAGAGCTTCCTTAATGAAAATCGAACCTTCTATTGAGTATTTCAAGTAAGAGCAAAGATTGGGAAATAGATTGTAACCCATATTTTCTATTCAAATCGCATCAATTTCAAGATTTTTTTTTCCAAAATCCATGTGATTTAAAATCTTTGAAATTACTTCATTCTTTGGACTTTCCTAAGCATCATTTGAGCTCGAACACTATAAAAGATAATTGGGGGATTCATTTTCAATATCAATCTCAACTCAAATAGCAAATTTGCTCGATTAGAGCTTCCTTAATCGAACCTTCTATTGAGTATTTCAAGCAAGAGCAAAGATTGGAAAATAGATTTTAACCCATTTTTTTGCTTGAATTACATCAATTTTAATTTTTTTTTCTAAAATCCATGTAATTCGAAATCTTTGAAATTACTTCATTCTTTAGGCTTTCCTAAGCATCATTCAAGCTCAAACACTATAAAAGGTAATTGGGGGATTCAATTTCAATATCAATCTCTACTCGATGTAAAGCATACAAATACTTTCTAACTCTTTCTCTCTCTATAGTTCGATCCTCTCTCTTTCTAGGTTATGCTTAAGCTCGAAGCTCTTGAAGTGACTCTATTGCCACTAACATGATCCCCACCACCTAAGCTTTCAAGCCCAACATCTCTTGTACATAGCCATGCTCTCTAGCTTGAGCTCCACCACTCAAGCATTTTGAGCAAATCTTAGTCACCAGTAGCTAGCAATATCAGCTATCCCCACTCGAAACTAACACCACCATCATACCTACCATATAAAAAACCGAGACCCATCCTCCTTCAAACTTTAGCAAACCCATGAGTAGTGTTTGTAACTACCATGGGTGGTTTAACTCCAAACACACTTAAAACCTCCACCGAACGTTGTGACATCACCCTTAATAAGCCTTTTGTTTATAAAAATCACATGAAAATGTCCTTCTTGCTTAAAAATCACATGAAAATGTCCTTCATCATCTTATTGGCAGCTACTCTAATAATTCGGCATTTTTATCTTGCAAATTTGTTGTCTTTTCCCTGTATTTTACATAAATGTGTAATTACTTTAATATGCGCATTGATCTTCAGGACTTAAATTGTGAAAATGGAAGTTTGGATAACTTGGACAATGAAGTTTCATGTTCTATGTGTTGGTTTTCATTGCTCTTGAGTGACGGGGCATTGTCTAGGCTACGCTACGAGGGAATAATGGAAGATATGACGTTTTGCTGGTTCGATTGTCTATCTTCCGCATTTAGCGCTAGTGAACGTGACAGCTATGCTATAGCAATTTCCTAAAGGTTTTTTTGCTAATTGAAAAGGGAAATAAGATCCCAATCTCAAATCATTTGAGCAACCAAAATTATAGCTTCACTTATTTTATTCTACTGGTTTCATGATGTATATTGGGGAATTAAAATATATATATATATATATATATTCTTTTCATGTAATTGATTGATACATATCTACTACACACACATTATAAAAGCTTATGGAATTTTAAGTGCTATGGTGTTTTACGCTAGAAGAAGACATTTTTTTTACAAGGGTCTGCAGCTCTTTTCTGGTCAAATTCCAACTCTGACATTGGCTATAGCTGGAATCGATGTGCCCCAAGATGATACGAGCTTTAGTTGTCAGTTAATTGCCTTCTAGCTTTAGCTTCAAAGATAAAAAAGGCCATGTTTCTACATCTTCAACAGACCGTAATTTTGCTCACAAGAGTCTTATATGAAACGAAAATATTCAAAGCCAATTTTTCTATATTAATAACAATAGTTTTCGGGGGTGTCAAAATTTGACTAAAGAAAACAAAGAAGGTTTGTAATATTCATGTTTAGCTTCTTACTAAAACTGTTAAAGAGTATAGTATGGATTGTTGAAGCAGATAAAATTAGGTATTTGGCCTCATTTTAGCACTTGTTTTTCAATAATGGGACTGGCCCAGGTTGGTAAACCTAATTTTGATCAAGTTGCACCACAATGAACCGAATAAGTTGAACAATCGGAATTAAAAATAGATTGACACTAGATTAAATACAAGTTCCTTTCGAGTGATTTTCCAAACATTCTGAGTGGACCAAATAACTTAATAATCCTTTCAAACGTGTATTAAACTTGTATCGACTTGTACATTTTACAGAATTTAAGAATCCATATGATCCATTCAAACTATGACAAGATGCACCTATACCAATACAAAATTTAAGGACCATCCTAAGTTTACTAAAAGGTATTGAGTGATTTATTTAGTTTTGGTTGCACGAAGGAAAAAATATGCAGAATTATTCCTAAACATAACTCAAAGGATATGGACTACTGGAAAAGTCAAAAGATCAGATTTCCTTCCTCCTCTTATTAGATATACAATTTTCTTGAATATCTATATATATGCCTACTTAAAATAAAGTCATAGGCTTCCTCATTTTGTCAAACACACCTGGTTCACAGCAAGCCTTTAAGTCCAACTCCGTGAACTGGTTCAAGAAGGCCTGCTGCATCCCAAACATCGACATCATTGCAGCAAGCCAGCCATCTGACATAACTTCACAGTCTTGTGGTGTATCGTTGATCCTTTTAGAATCATAACCAGATGATATGCGTGAACCTTAAAAAGTAAAATTTATATCGGTAAGTATATTGCATCACGTATGTAGTAATAAAAAAATTAATGAAAGTGGGTCGTATCTACAAGGATCGTAAACTAATCATTAAATTATTTTAATTTCCTCTTTAGTTAGGCAATTGAAACAAAATGTTTACAACAAATTAAAATGAATAGAAATAAATTGAGTAAAATGCGAGAGTCACATGAAAAAATTTACCAAATCAAATGCATGGGTTTTTGACTACACTGTTAGCTAATCAATTAGCATGTGCTTCATATCTGAAGACTAATTAGTTAGTTTTTAATCATATTCATAAGGACTCACATTCTTTTCTACTCGCTATTGTCCCAATTATAGTAAAAACACCCTTTATGGGTGGTTTATTTATAATATTTGATTAACTAGTAAATTTCTCTAACAAATATTACTATCATAGTTGTTAATACCTAATTCTCGCTTGATCTAAGGCCTACCAAGAAACATGCAAATGAACAGCGAGTTCGTCCTCTATACTGTGACCTGCTCAGCAAGCCTTACAACATCTCACCCGAGTAAGCAGGCTCAACTACGAGCATGTACGCACCGACCACTTAGCATTAACTTGGGTCTCAACTCATCTTTAACCTAGCACTTGCCGACCCCCTCGACATCTTAACTCCTCCTTTATCTTTAGCGCTAGCTTTCCATTGAAGACCATTAATGGCCATCCAACATCCGTAATATGGTTGGCTCACCTGAAAACCCTTGCAGATGTTAGACCTCTAAGCTATAGATTTGGTTACCAGGATAATCATGGCCAACCACCTTAAGAGTAGTTCAGTCTCTATTGCAACATATGCTATTTGTTGGCAACTAGTATGAGCAAACCCCAAACCACCGCGTGTCTAGGTAATCCCCATAGAAGATACTAGACACCATGAGGTAAGGGGGGCTCTCCACTCTTTTGGTTCATTTTTCCATAGACAATCTTAACTCTCAACATCCTATAAATATACTTGATGACCACTACCCCTTAGGTCCTTAATGCTAGCCTCCTCTTTCCTTTAGTTCTCCTCGTTAATTTGAGTGTCAGAGGACCCCTGTGGCTACATCTATGGGGGGCTTTTTGCAGGAATTAAGGAGCAAGAGGTGAGATCTAGCCCCAATCCATCTAAGCTCTATTTGAGCCCACTCATTCACAATTGATTCAATCATAATCAACATTTTGGCGCTTTCTATTTTTGGCCACCACATACTTGATGGCTAAAAGTAAAAACAATAATCTACATGCATCACACTTAGGGGGTATCAACACATCATAATTGGGTAGAGGTAACCAAATGCTCCTGCTATGGTGTACAACAAAACCTCACCACCTGAAAATGAGAATGCTGAAGTTCAGCAGCTTATGCTGCTTGTCCAACAAATGCTTGAAGAGAAAAGAAAATATCAAGAGTTCATTATCGCTCTACAAAAAGACGTCGCATTGCTCAAAAAAGCACCCCAAAAATGATTGAATGAGGAAGCAACCATCCGCTCTTCCTTAGAACTAAGCAAAAATGATGACCTTTAAACCATATGCCTAGTGCGTTCATATGATTAGATTCAACATGATTAGCAACCCCATGAAGACTTACGCAAACGGTTGAATTGCAAACATAGGTGCAAGGTGAGTACACAGCAATAAGCAGACCAATCGACAACTTATCACCAAAACAGTCGCCAAAGGATTATGAAGACATGAATGTCGAGGATTTGAACATGCATATCTTTTATGCTTCTAGCGTGTACGACCAAAAGAAGGTTAAGTCCTTTGCATGGGCATTACGCTCCATGTTGACAAAAAGCCCATTTATCCCCTCCATCTTTGAAGAAACGTTACCCATTCATCCTTTGCAGGTGCAAGGCTACCATACCTGAACACTTATGATGGCACCACTGTCCTAGATGATCATCTTGTCTACTTTTGGACAATGATGAGCCTCCACAACTTCTCAAACACCATCAGTATAAAACCTTCCCTAGCATGTTAGCAAAAGTAGCCTTACTTTGGTTCAATTCTCTCCCCAACACCTCCATCACCTCATTCAATGACTTAGGAGGTAGATTCCAGCAACATTTCCTAAGCTTTCGAATTCCAAGGAGAGACTCTTTTATAATCTATAATGTTAGACAGCGAGCCAATGAAATCCTATGGGTATACCTCAAGTGTTTCAACTAAACAAAGCTACAAGTGTCCAAAATCGACATTGAATGGCCTTACAAGTGCTTCTTACAAGCATAAACCCCAACAGAAGGCTATTCAATGCAGTCTCATTAGATAACCCGACTCGTTGGACGAGTTCAAGTAAGTGGTTGAGAAATATGTATTTTAAGAAGATGCCAATAAAGCTTAGTTTGAAGTGGATAACAATACTCGTGTGTTAGCAAAGGATCGCATAGGCCCTTGTGACCTCAAACCATAACCTTGAGAACGTGACAAATGAGATAAGCAAAGACAAACATTCTAAGACTATACTTCGTATACACTCCTCAATAGACCACTTGATGAAATCATGTATGAGGTCCAAGAATAGTTTCCACAACTACGTAGTGCTTATGAAACCTAGAAGTGGCGATCTTAGGCAAGTACTGTAACTACCATCTGATACACAAACATAATACTGATGAATGCCTCCATCTTAAGAATGCAGTCGAAGGCCTTATTTGCAAAGGCCGCATTGATTACCTTATCATAGAAGAGAAGAATCAAATTGAACTACCAACCTAACGTCACTAAGTAGAACAACAATAGCAACACCATAATGAATAGACTAATACCCCAGTAGACGAATAGAATCGCTGAGGATGGTGAGGCTACTCAACACCATATTTAGAAGACTAGGCCTCCTCTCAGATACCACCATTATAATGACCCAACACAAGGTATACCTTATAACAACTAAGAGGCCGAAGATAGAAATAGTAATCACTTTCACTGAAGTAGACGAACAAGGAGTTGATTTACCCCACAAAGATGCTCTCATCATAAACACTAAAGTCGTATACTTTGACTTCCCTAAAACGTTTGTCAATAGCAAAAGTTCAGCAGACATACTTTTTTACAATGCTTATGAGCAAATGAAGGAACAACTTGACAAACCCTTACATCTGTACAAACACGGCCTCATAGGGTTTAGAGGAGGTAAACCAGTACTGGCAAAGGGAATCATTGCCTTGCTAGTTTGATTGGGCGATGACAAGCATGTCACCACACAATTGATCGACTTCATCATTATCAACCTCTGTTACCATATAGTGTCATCCTTGGCTAGCTAATTATTAAAAATTTGACAAGCTTATCAGCTAAAAATGCCTCAAAGCGAAGCTCATGACACCTACTGATGTGGGCGAGGCACGAGGTGACTAGACCTTATATAGGTTACTTTACCTCAAAGCTTAATCCAAAAATAACATCATGAACATAGAATCAATCACCCCTTCAGCTTTAGTAGTATGGGGGGAGCTTGCGGAAAAGGCTGAAGAAATCAAGCTATCGACTCTTTAGGAATGACAACTAAAATAGGGGCAAAATTGCCAAACAATGATAAGGCTGAAGTTACAGACTTCCTCAAGTAAAACATAGACATTTTTGCGTTAGCCTTAGAAGAGATGCTAAGCATCATCAACATATTGAGGTTACTCATCAACTAAATTTCCATCCTGTCGTTAGGCTTGTCAAACAGAACACAAGCCTTATAGGCACCATATTTACTTTACTACAAGGCTTACATGGAACGAAGATTATCTATGCTCTGAAGTTTAGCTTTCTAGCAATCAACAACAAGGCTAAGTTTGGTGCACTCATCGCCAGCTTAAAGATTACCAAAGACATTAGAGCAGAGAAGCTTAGCATATACTTGAACTCCATGTTGGTGGTACAACAAATTAAAGGAGAGTATAAGACTAAAGGGGAAACAATGGTTAGGTACCTGCACATGGTATAGGGTTTGCTCATGAAATTTACCTTATGGGAAGTCAATAAAATTCTTTGAGTAAAAAACGTAGAGGTAGGCAGACTATCTAGGATAACCTTGTCTATTATCCCTACATCATACGACGACAATAAGTTACTCTTCATACAATATCTCCCTGAGCAAAGCATGGAGGTACAGTAGTAGCAAGTCTTCAAAGTATGGGCTGTAAGTGCGGAGCCCTCTTAGATGGATCCCTTCATATAATATCTCAAGGCAGGGGCATTACTTGAGGATTGAGCAGCAAAGAGGTAAGCTTATGCCGTGGTCAAGTACATATTGATTGACGACGTACTTTACTGATAATGACAGAGTATTCTGTTCCTCGGGTGCCTTAGGAAGGAAGAAGGTACCTATATCCTCGAGGAGCTCCATGTAGGAATTTACAACAACCATATCTAGTCTTACGTACTATTCATTTAAGCACTTGGGTTAGGCTACTTCTAGCGGATAATGAAGGAAGATACTAAGTCTCTGGTTTAGAAGTATCACTTATGCTAGAAACATGCACCGATCACTCATGCCCACAATTCATAATTGTACCCTTTGGTAAGCCCCTATCCCTTCGTGTAACAAGAATTAGATGTTCTTGACCCCTCCTTAAAAGTATCGTTGGGCCAACAATTCATCCTAATGGCAGTAGATTACTTCTGCAAATGTGTGGAGGCGTTGGTTGTAGCCATTAGCATAGCCTGAGCCACTGAAGGATTCATGTTCACCATATACTATCTTGCTTTAGGGTTCCATATCAATTGATCATTGACAACAGGAGGTAATTTGACAGCGATTTGTTTAAAGAATTTTGTGATAAACATAGCATCAAGCTGCAGTATACTTTGGTCGTTCACCCTTAGACTAGTGGCTAAGTTGAAGCTATTAACAAAATACTCCTTAACGGCTTGAAGAAAAGGGTAGAGTAAGCAATAGGTAAGTGAGCTAATAAGCTCCCAAACATCCTTTGGGGATATTGTACGATATACAGGACCTCTACCCGAGGAACCCCATTCCACCTCACATTTGGAGTAGAGGTTATCCTTTCAATTGAGCAGGATTTTCCCACCAACAACACCTAGCACTTCATTGTAAACACTAACAACATGGCCTTCTGGGTAAGCTTTGACACTATTGAATAAGTACGCAATGTCGTATAGGCTCGTATTGTGGCCTATCAATAGCGAGCTAATCAGTACTATAACCATTATGTCAAACATAAGGTCTTTTGCCTAAGAGACCTAGTGTGCAGAAAATTAGAGGCTATAGGCTTAGAAGAAGGGTTGGATAAGCTTACCCCCAATTGAGAGGACTCGGTGCAAGTAGTAGAAGATGCAGGGAAACACACTTGTAAGTTAGAAACCCTAGATGGATAGCCTATCCCTAAGGCATGTAATGTTAATAATCTAAGGCCTTATTTCCACCAAGTACAGTGATAAGATCAAAAGCACATGTAACTGTAATCGTACTTAATGAAATAACAAGTTTCCTACACTTATCTCTTTTCCTCTCTCCTTGCGTATGCGCATAACCTTTACCCATGCTAAGCTATGACCCTAGGTCAATTTTCATCCTTGAACATACGCCCTGAGTTAGCCTTTACACTAACATTGCGGGCGCCTACAAGGGCACCATTCTACACTGAGCCCAAAGCCTTGGATAGATTTTCATCTCTAAGTGCCTTGCCTAAGTTAGTCTTTGCATTAATGCTGCGCATACTCTCATCAGGGCATCGTTACCTAAGGTCAATTTTTATCCCCTAAGCATTTGCCTAAGTTAGTCCCTACAAGAATGCTATAGGCACTCTCATCAAGGCATTGGTCTACATCGAACACAAGCCTTGGGTTAATTCTCATTCCTAAACACCTTACTTAGGTTATTTCTTACACTAACTCTATAAGCATCGTATCTACTTTAAAGTGCTAGTCTACATCGAGCTCCAAGCCTTGGGTTGATTCTCATCCCCAAACGCCTTGCCAAAGAAAGTCCTTAGACTAAATTTGTAGGCATCGTATCTACTTGAGAGCGTTGGTCTACATGAGCTCTAAGCCTTAGGTCAATTCTCATCCCAAAGTGTCTTATCTAGGTTAGTCCTTACACTAACTCTACAAGCATTGTATCTACTTTAGAGCATTAGTCTATACTAAGCTCCAAGCCTTAGGTCGATTATCATCCCTAAGCCTCTTGCCTAAGTTAGTAATCACAATAACAATACTAGCAACTTTTTGCATTTAGATTGATTTTCATCCCTAAACACATGTGGAGCAAGGCCATCACATTGGGTCAAGGTTTTAAACTTAATGTGATTCCAGGATATACAAAGTTACCATAGTCAAACAATAGAAAAAGAGAGTTAAAGGAGAACAAAATAGCAAACAAGCAATGGCAAGTAGAAAAGAAAAGTATTATTCCATTAACAAAATGAAGTATAAGGCCCTGAAGGTCAACATACTAACTCCTATTACATTCAAAAAAGAAAAGAAAACTATGAAGTCATGAGCTAAATCCTAGTCTAGCTTGATCTTAGGCTTAAATGATCACTCTCAACTTCGACTTAGCTTCTCGCTTTGAACTCTTCTCTAAGAGGAACTACTCTTAACTTCGACTCAGCCCACAAGCTCAATTTGGATAGATGTGACTACATCTCTAGGTTTTATCTAGGGAAAGCTGCAAATTGCAAGGACTTCAGTGACATTAGACCTTTAAGCAAAGGCCCTTACACTACCTAATAGAGCTAGTCTTCTATAGAAGCAGTAATGAGGATAATTGATCCAGTTACTCTACTTAAAGGTCCAAGCTCTAAGGGTTTTGCTAGTGTCAAAGGAAGGTTAGTGCTTTACCCAAACCGGCCAACCTCCCGCTAAGGCAACTTAGATAGGAAACGAGGTATGATTTACCTGCTCCATCTTAATAACCCATGGAGTAGACTAAAAGACTTACAAAGTAGGGGATTCCCCGTAGTTTGATGAACACCTCCAATTCGCCTTAGTCAATAGGTCAGGGTGGAGGAAAAAGACCCTTTCTAATACCATAATCACCATGGCTTCCCCCTGCTTACTTGTTTTCATTTGGGACAATATGTAGAAGAATCGCCTAAAACCACCTATAGACAAGCACCTTCGATGTGAAGTTGCTACCAACAAGTAGCGGATGGCACTCGAGCTCCCCCTTCACCAAGTATTATGAAGACAGAAAGAGGGAAGGACTTAGAGGCTAGAGTATGCCTCCTAGTCATAGCTCAGAGGCTACCCCCCATTATTGGGCAACTCTATATACCTTACGATCATAACTTGGAGGGAAGGGTTAAGTGTAAGCCCTAAAGCCAAGTCAAGTAACCGTAGGATTAAACTTAGAACCTAAGGTTTAGGGCGATCGGTTAAAGGATCCGATCAAACCTAAATTATTAACTATTGAGAAGAATATTAGTAAAAATGACCCCGTAAACTTAAATTTAAGAAAACAAGTAGTAAAATAAGAGACTATAAAATTTTCAAATTTTAAGCATAATAAGTACTAATTACCGAAAAGGCAAAAAGTGTAATCTAATAACAAAAAAATTACTAGAGATAGATTATATGTATACTAAAAATTTTAGAATGACCAAAATAATAATTAGGAATATTCACGTGTACCCCAAATGTATTTACGTGTAGATAAAAATACGCGTAATTACCTAAATTGGCCAAAAACTAAGCAAATTATAAAATAATTATAGAAAAATCAGAAGATGATAAGCTTAATCAAGATTAGGTCATGGCAAGTCTAGATCAGAAAAAGAAAAATCAACCAATAAAATTTGGACAACCTAAAAGCCAAAAATCAAGGAATTTGAGCAAAGTCTTGTCAAATTAATGCATATTAATTACTACAATTGTCTATAAATAGGGGAAAAATTTCCAGAAGTCATTTGGTTAGTTTAAAATCTGAGAAGAATTGGAACACTAAAAAAAATAGAGAGAAAATCCAGAAAAAAAAAAAACTGTGTAGATTAGCTAAGTGAACCAAACCCACCACTCACCACCACCTGGGACCGAACCACCACCACCACCCTACACTAGAACCACTGCCTGGATCGGCCGACAACCTTGGACCGGGTTTGGACGGCTAAAAAGCTTTGGACCGGTTAGTCTCTTAAATGACCCGATTTTGAATAATTTTTTTAAATTAGTTATTTTGCCCAGAAAATTATGAAACTTATTATTCTGAGGTTTTATTGTATGTAGATTTAGGGAAAAATATTGATTTAGTTTAATTACATCTGTAATTATAGGGTTCTTATCAAATTGCTCAAAACCGAGCATGATTAGAACCGAAAATAAATAGGCTTAGGAGTGTAGTTTGGAGCTCAAAATTTTTCTGTAGGATTCTCATATGATGTAGAACAGTGCTATGAAGCCATTTTTTAAAAATTAATTTTTGAAATTTTTAAGTTAATTTTTAGCCCTAAAATGATGGAAAAATTGGGTGATTTGGGGTTAATTAGGTGATTAAGATGTTAATTACTGATTTAGATCTTAATTAGATGTTTAGGGATGTTAATCTTTGATGGCAAACCCTAATCCTAGCCTTTAGAGAATTAAGTATGGTTAATTAGAGAAATTAGATAAATAATATAAGAAATTAGTAATATGTGAAATTGTAAACTAGTAAATCTAAAAAAATAGAGTTATTTATATAATATTATAATAGAAATCAGAAAAATAATAGATCTAAAAATGACATTTAATCTTAAGAAAAAGTCTCAAAATGTAAGATTTTTACACATCGGGAATAAATCCGATACCACAATTAGGGTTAGCGTGTACCAAATAGTTTAGAATACCAAATTACGACCCAATAGGATATTTGGATACTCGAACTTAATGTGATTAATTTCACATTAAGATTCGAGCATATTTAAGACTTAAAAATCAAAGTTTAAAATCTCACTTAGTATTTGAACACCGAAATGGAGTACAACGAATCATTAGGACGTAATGAGCGTACATGGAAAAAAATGAATTAAAATATAACGTAGAATATGAAACCGCAAATTTTGAGTATTAAAAAAACCTATTTGTATTATAGGACGCCTAAAGACAAAATCAGCTTGCGATTAAGGGATCGAGCGATCGAGCAAATCCAAGTAAGTTGGGTTATTGCTTATTGTAATAGAGTGCTAGTTTTGTAGTACTCGGAGACTTAGGCTTGTATATGATTGTGATTGTAAGTAGTTTACGCATGTGTTTGATGTATCTAGATTCGTGCTGAATTTGTATTGTGAGTGATTTTGTGACTGATTGAATTGGTATGGAATTGTTTGAACACCCTAAACGGAATTTAATATCAGTCAACCCCAAATAATTAATAATGTCATGCATTGCAAACCGTTAGGGGATTATAGGATTCTCTAACCAAATACTGACCCCTTCGAAAGGGATAGCGCAGGATTACAAAATGGTCCCTTCTTCATCCTTAGTCGAACTAAGTGACAGGAGAGGAGGTCGCAACGAGGGTGAAGTCAATGGTTCGAAGGTAGTCGCGGGAGAAGCGAGGTCTCCATTGCACAAGCCTGGGTTTGGTTGTAAGCTACTGCATAACATGGAAACTCCTCAACCCGGATTGGAGCAGGTGAAATTTCTCTGATTTCACAACGGACCGGACTACGTTGTGCGATGACACTTGATTGTTGCATTGCATAAAAATAATTGTTTGTTAACCCTGTTTGTGCTTGTATGCATTCATGAGTCTCCAATTCAACTTACTAAGCTGTAGTTGCTCATACCCTTATAGATCCTTTTGCAGGTTCTGATTTCTGAACACTCAAAGTACTATGCCACCCTACAACTACCCAGAGGTTAGTCTATTGGAAGCCAGAGGTGTGAGGATCAAGTTACTTAGTATAATGTGTGATTAAAGTGACCATGTAATTAGGAATGAAAGACTGGTAGTTATTCTGTAATCTAGTGAACTGTTATGTTATGTAAAACTTCCTGGGAAGCTCTATGGACTTACTTATAATTATTTATGTTTAATAGAAATTTGTATTATTTATCATAATTGTAGTATAATTGCTAATCGGACTATTTACTTCAAAGTGAGGAGTCGTCGACGCCTTGTGTAGATCATGTCTATGGTAGGCACTGTGAGGCCAGTTACTATCATAGAATGGTTTACACGGTAGGACTGTTACGACTCTGCGACTTCGGAGCGTAACACCAAGGAGGCCTCCTCCCTAACTTGAATACTCTCTCTTTCAGTCTAATCGCCCTTGACATGTTCGTGGAAAAGGGAGAAGTAAGTTAGCCCTCAGCTATACCCTACAAAAGTGTTTGGATGTTTAATGTGGCAAAGCAAGGACCTAAGTACCCTTTATATAGGGTACCTAGAGCACCCCCAATACACATTGCACTCATTCGATGGCTCAAGTGTACTGGAAGCCCAAGCGATGCCTTGGAAAATAGCAATGTGTCATATACGTATTAAATGGCTTCTAGAAAGTATACTACCCAAGAGGATATGCTTGCTAAGCATATACATTGCCCGAAATGAGCCTTGTCAAAGAGATAACTTAATGTTAGAAAGATTCACCTAGCCAAGCTTACTCTATCCCAAAGATTCTATGATGTCACCAAAAGATTCACTCAGACATAATCGTCATCCTTGAATGACAAGCTTATACTAAGTTCAAGTGGTGCCCTAGCTTCCATAATCTCGAGGAAAACCTAAAGGCTTACTTGTGAGCAAGAACAATAAACCTGCATAGGGGAAAGTGCCTAGGAAACTGTCTAGGAAACTTCACAAAAAAATAAGATGAATGCTTAAAAACATCACTGGCAGCATAAAAGACTTAGACAAAAATAAAGTCTAAATGCGAAGCAGCAATGTACAAGTTAGGAAAGGGAAGGAAGGTAAAGGCAAATAAAATAGAAACTAGTCAAGCACATTAATAGAGCCTTTTCATTCAAGTCCATGATAATTACATTTGAGAAGGGGAAACTAGCATCCCGATTCCCCCTAAATGGAACACAATGAAGATAAGAAAAAGTGGGCACACATTGCTTGAACCATTAATTAACATAAGAAAAAAACAAAGTCACCCCTAGCCTATTTAGCAATAACATTTGCTGTGTGACCTTCTTCCTACTGCTTAACCTGCTAATCAACTTGAACTTGATTACCCTTATCCCTTCCCTTGTCCTTCTCGTAGCCTACATTGGAGCCACTATTGGAACCACCTAATGGGTCATTAGAAGACTTGACCTCCTCCTTACCACCAATAGTAACCTCGGGGTCATCCAACCAATTCAAGAAGGATAAATTAGCTTTGGGAAACTTCTGGTGAACTTACCTTCGAGCATCCTTAGCCATCGTATACCCAATAGAAGTGAAGGCCTCCTTAATCAAAGGGTCATTAAGGGACTCTAGAAAGATGTCTTGCCTAATCTCAACGGCCATACCCTTCCCCTTCAACAGTTCCACCTCCTTATACACAAAGTCAGTTCATACCCTTTCTAGCTCTTTCCCTTTAGCCTCCAACTTAGCCTGTACGGTGGATAGTTTCTCCTTGGTAGCCTTAGTGGAGTCTTCGATCTTTTTTAGGTCTTACCTCAGCTTATCAACTTGCCTAACCAACTCCCTCTATTGGCAGTCTAAGTCATTGAATGTGATGGCTAGGTTACCGTGTACCTTATTCTCCTACTCTAGCACTTCCTGGAGCCTCTCTACTTCGGCTTTCACTTAACTCCCCGTTGACAGCTGGTATGCTTGGTTATGTACAAGAACAAACTTAAGAAGATCATACAGCTGCGGGCATAATGCATGGTTAGTCAACAGAGCAAGACCAACTACTTTAACAAAAACTACAAACAACTCACCTCATTATGCCTCCTCAGCAACTCCATCGAACCTCCACATTGCTCTTCTTGGCAAACAGCCATCTAAAGCATGCTTGTAATTGGTCGAACCCTTGTGAAGGTCCACCTGCAAACAAAGGTGAAGGCACCTGCATTTTTGCTGCTACTGGTTACTTGCTACAACGAACCAACGGCGTAACTTCCCCATCCTCAAGGATCTCGATCATGGAGACCCAACATTTTGAAGGGTTCACTTTAAATCTTCTTACTTAACATCCACCTAAGCATCCCCTCCCTAGCTCCCTAATGAAGCACTCACACCCTTGATCTGGCTGCCCTAAATCGGCCTATCGGTAGAAGTTACCCCCTTAGGTAAGCATACCCACTAGCATATCGCTCGCAGCATGCTGAACTACCTTAGGAAACTTCTACTATCTCCCATCCTTCTTCTTCTTGGTTCTCTTTGAGGGGTGACGTGAATTGTCCCCTCTCCCCCTCTATAGCAGGTTGTCTTCTTTTTTAGCTTAACCCAACTAGATTCTCTAACTACCTATTCTAAACGGTAATTAGCTTTGTTCTTACCCTTTCTATGGCTAACTCCATAATTACAAGAAACTAACAAACTTATTAAGAAAACAAACAATACGAAGATAGCATATTTACTATGCTAAGGACAAGTAAGCTCGATGTCCCTTGCTTTAAAGACAAAGTGACATGACATATAGCTAACCACCCCTCTTTGGCCTGTCTCAAACCCAAACAATGCCAAGCCATTTCTACAATAGATAGATAGTGAACAGAGCTTCTTCTACCCTACTAAGTCCAATAGCTTGATATTGTTTATGGTATTCTCATCCTCCAAACCACTCAAATTTTTGCCTTGAATAGGCCATCTCTATTAAAACGAGAAGCCTAACGGCTTGAGAGTGCGAACAAAGTAAAAGAACTTTTTCTAGTCATTGACCTTGTTTAGCAAATCACTAAAGATCTTCAACGACCCCCTTCGGTTAGCAATATATACCCAATTGTCAACCTCCCTTTTGACATGGAAGAAATGCTTGAACAATTACACTATTAGCCTTTGCAGCTCCCATAAGCATAACGTCTCAAATGTGAGTAGCTGTGCTTAAGCATTGGCAGTTAGACTCCCTAAAGTAACCTTGAAATAACTCAAAAACTCTACAAGAAAATTCAAAAAGGGAAGTCAAAGACCCAACTCAAACAGCTTCGTGTAAATATAAAATAATCGTTCATCCCTTATGTTGTACGCCCGTTGTCTAGGCATGGGCACCTCCATTCGCTACCTGGATACCTCTCCAACCACTTAGTTCATAAACCTTGGCTTCTACTTGTCCACCACATAAGCAATACGGTATACACCTTATGATTGGCGTTGATCGTATGCAGCAACTCCCTATCCTTGTCCTCCTCACCATCTGAAGGATAAACACCACGAGGCCTCCACTGTACATATTCTCTCCTCTTTATAGAAGATAATATGACCCCATCTTTTTTACCTGTCACCGTTACCCATCGTTTTGAAGGGAGTAAGGTTATTACCCGCCTCTTAGGTCAAATCCTTGCGACTTGTGTCCACTTCCCTCAGAATGTATGGATGAGGAAACTTACTCTGTTGATTGGTTGTGTTATAGTCAAGCATTGTTACAAATCAACTAAAAAAAAATTATAATAAGAAGGAAGTTGCTTGTGAGTAAAAAATCCTACAAAGTCTCCCCTAATTTGATAACGTAAAGTGAAAGATGAAGACCTACCCACTCCCTTAGATAGATAACTAGGGAGAGAAGGTGAACTATTTCTCCCATTCTCGAAGCACGAACTTACAAAAGGACATACACTAAGCCTTAGCCATTTATGTGTCCTACTCCATGAGCTAAAGGACCCGATTGATCTACTCACATGGATTGTTGACATGACTTAACAACAGATCATCCCATGTGTGTAGTCACCCTTAAGGGATCATTAATGCACGCTATACTTCCTAAAAACGGTCATCATGATACTGTAAGCAGTCTAACTGTTGCATCAATCATGTTAGATGCAAGTGTATAAGAAGATAGACTTAATTAAAGATGCCAGGCGTCACATCGCTAAACAACAATGCGGGCTCTTCTGCTCGTAAGAAGAGCTATCCTAACTTAGCCTTATTTCTTCACACGTATTACTCTCTTTGCATCCTAAACACTAAAGAGAGCCAATGGGAAGAGAGGGAGGGGGGAAGGTAGTGGTAGCAAATGTTGATACCTAATTCTCGCTCGACTCGAGGCTTAACATACAAAGAGGCCCACTAAGAAACATGCAAGCGAACTATAAGCTCGTCTTCTATATTGTGACTTGCTCGACAAGCCCCACAACATCTCACTTGAGTAAGCTGGCTTGACCACCAAGCCTACATATGTCAACCACCTAGCATTAACTCAGCTCTTAATTCATCCTCAATTGAGCACCTACTGACCACCCCCCCCTAATGTCCTAACTCCTCCTTGGTCTTTAGCGCCAGCTTCCCACTACTTCCTACTATAGTCCATTAATGGCCGTTTGACATTCATAGTATGACTAACA
Organism: Lumnitzera racemosa; assembly: GCA_024138005.1. Taxonomy (NCBI): domain Eukaryota; kingdom Viridiplantae; phylum Streptophyta; class Magnoliopsida; order Myrtales; family Combretaceae; genus Lumnitzera; species Lumnitzera racemosa. The sequence goes on along the minus strand of JAMXBC010000012.1, from coordinate 46,984,252 downwards.
CACCTGACAACCTTTGTGAATGTCAGACATATGAGTTATAGATTTGGTTGTTAGGCTGGTCATGGCTGATAGCCTTCAGAACTGCTTAGTCTTTATCGTGGCGGATGTTGTCTGCTAGAGACTAGTATGAGTAAACCATAAATTGCTACGTTTCCAGGTAATCCCCATAAAATATACTAGACACCATGAGTAAGGGGGCCTATCCACTCTTTCGGCTCATTTTTCCATATACAATCTTAACTCTCAACATTCTATACACATATGAGACGGATATTCACCCCCTCTTTCCCTTAGTCTTCCTTGTTAACTTGATTGTCTGAAGACCCCCGATACTATACATACAAGGGGTTTTTGCAGGAATCAAGGAGTAAGAGGTGAGATCCAAGCTTAATCCATCTAAGCTCTACTCGAGCCTACTCATTCCCAATTGATTCAACAACAATCAACACTAATTAATATTAAAATTCATGCATATTTTTATATCACAAAATTTATATTAATTAAACTAAGAGCATGAATGCTAAGATTAATTTAACATATATGTGTCCATGTTAATATCTAAACAAATCTTTGTTTGACTTAATGCAAACTATTCATTCCTTTTTGAGTTTTTCAAGTTTTATTCATGAAAATATTGTCGATCAAGTAATAAAATCACGAACTACGAAATCGGGATAATTAAAAGTCCAAATAATTAAATAATAACATATAGTAAAATCATACGTTGATTAAATTATCAAACTAGTCAAAATTCATAATATAAATTTAACTAATGGTAAGTGTAATAACAACATAAGAGTATTCAAGAAACATAACAATAAGTAAACAGGATCAAAAGAAGTTAGCCCGTCTTTTCCCATAACTATTAGTGTATCTTGAATTTTTGGCCTTATTTCCACATAGAATACTTAGAAAATATATAATAAAGTACAAAATGATACTTTCCGAGGATTCACATAATTCTCTCTGAAACTTTCTCCATCACTTTCCCCCTAGCCTTAAAATCTTCCTCCTTGCTTTTATATTCACCCCTAACTGATTTTTTTTGCTTCTTTATTTGATAACTTCTAACACATAACTTTGACTGCATTGATTTTGCATGTCGCAATTTCTAGCATGGAGCAATTGTACATGAGAATGGAGGTATCCATAATGGCCACGTAAATTGAATGATTGGTTTATCTCTAAGAGTTTTTTATGGGAAGGAATACTTAGAAATTACTGACTTGTTTAGTTCATTGGATGTAATAAAGGAGGAATGGAATTGGGATTCATTGGGAATAGAATATGTAAGCCCTAAAGCCAAGCCAAGTAACCGTAGGGTTGAACTTAGAATCCAAGGTTTAGGGTGATCGGTTAAAGGATTCGATTAAACCCAAATTATAAACTATTGAGAGGAATATTAGTAAAACTGACCCCGTAAACTTGAATTTAAGAAAATAAGTAATAAAATAGGAAACTAAAAAATTTTCAAATTTTAAGAATAATAAGTATTAATTACCGAAAATGCGAAAAGTGTAATGAAATAACTAATAAATTACTAGAGATAGATTATATGTATACTAAAAATTTTAGAATGTCCAAAATAATAGTTAGGAATGTTCACGTGTACACCACATGTATTTACGTGTAGATAAAAATACGCGTAATTATCTAAATTGGTCAAAAACTAAGCAAATAGTTAAAGAAAATTATAAAATAATTATAGAAAAATTAGAAAAAATCAGAGGATGATAAGCTGAACCAAGATTAGGTCATGGCAGGTTCAAACTAGAAAAAGAAAAATTAACCAATAAAATTTGGACAACCTAAAAGCCAAAATTCAAGGAATTGGGACAAAGTCTTATCAAATTAATGCAAATTAATTGCTACAATTGTCTATAAATAGGGGAAAAATTTCCAGAAGTCATTTGGTCAGTTTAGGATCTGAGAAAAATCGAAATACTGAAAAAATCGAGAGAAAATCAAGAAGAAAAAAGAAACTGTGCAGATTAGGCAAGTGAACTAAACAAACCACTCACCATCACTTGGGACCGAACCACCACCACCACCCTACACTAGAACCATCGCCTGGACCGGCCGACAACCTTGGATCGGGCTTGGATGGCCAGAAAGCTTTGGACCGATTAGTCTCTTAAATGACCCGATTTTGAATAATTTTGTAAAATTAGTTATTTTGCCCAAAAAATTATGAAACTTGTTATTCTGAAGTTTTATTGTATGTAGATTTAGGAAAAAATATTGATTTAGTTTAATTAAATCTGTAATTATAGGGTCCTTAACAAATTATTCAAAACCGAGTATGACTAAACCGGAAAATAAATAGGCTTAGAAGTGTAGTTTGGAGTTCAAAATTTTTCTGTAGGATGCTCATATGATGCAGAACAATGCTATGAAGCCATTTTTTTAAAATTAATTTTTGAAAATTTTAAGTTAATTTTTAGCCTTATAATGATGGGAAAATTGGGTGATTTAGGGTTAATTAGGTGATTAGGATGTTAATTACTGATTTAGATCTTAATTAGATGTTTAGGGATGTTAATCTCTGATGGGAAACCCTAATCCTAGCATTTGGAGAATTAAGTATGATTAATTAGGGAAATTAGGTAAATAATATAAGAAATTAGTAATATGTGAAATTGTAAATTAATAAATCTAAAAAAAATAAAGTTATTTAGATAATATTATAATAGAAATCAGAAAAATAATAAATCCGAAAATGACATTTAATCTTAAGAAAAAGTCTCAAAATGTAAGATTTTTACACATCGAGAATAAATCCGATACTACAATTAGGGTTAGCGTGTACCAAATAATTTAGAATACCATTTGGACACTCGAGCTTAATGTGATTAATTTCACATTAGGATTCGAACATATTTCAGGCTTAGAAATCAAAGTTTAAAATCTCACTTAGTATTTGAACACCGAAATGGAGTACAACGAATCATTAGGACGTAATGAGCGTACATGGAAAAAAATGAATTAAAATATAACTTAGAATATGAAACCGCAAATTTTGAGTACTAAAAAGACCTATTTGTATTATAGGACGCCTAAAGACAAAATCAGCTTGCGATTAAGGGATCGAGCGATCAAGCAAATCCAAGTAAGTTGGGTTATTGCTTATTGTAATAGAGTACTAGTTTTGTAGTACTCGGAGACTTAGGCTTGTATATGATTGTGATTGTAAGTAGTTTACGCATGTGTTTGATGTATCTGGATTCGTGCTGAATTTGTATTGTGAGTGATTTAGTGATTGATTGAATTGGTATGGAATTGTTTGAACACCCTAAACGGAATTTAATATCAGTCAACCCCAAATAATTAATAATGTCATGCATTGCAACCCGTTAGGGGATTATAGGATTCTCCAACTAAATACTGACCCCTTCGAAAGGGATAGCGCAGGATTGCAAAATGGTCCCTTCTTCATCCTTAGTCGAACTAAGTGACAGGAGAGGAGGTCGTGGCGAGGGTGAAGTCAATGGTTCGAAGGTAGTCGCGGGAGAAGCGAGGTCTCCATTGCACAAGCCTGGGTTTGGTTGTAAGCTACTGCATAACATGGAAACTCCTCAACCCGGATTGGAGCAGGTGAAATTTCTCTGATTTCACAACGGATCGGACTACGTTGTGCGATGACACTTGATTGTTGCATTGCATAAAAATAATTGTTTGATAACCCTGTTTGTGCTTGTATGCATTCATGAGTCTCCAATTCAACTTACTGAGTTGTAGTTGCTCATACCCTTATAGATCCTTTTGCAGGTTCTGATTTCTGTACACTCAAAGCACTATGTCGCCCTACAATTACCCAGAGGTTAGTCTGTTGAAAGCCAGGGGTGGGAGGACTAAGTTACTTAGTATAGGGTTTAACTAGAGTGAACATGTGATTAAGAATGAAATAGCGGTAGTTATTCTGTAATCTAGTAAACTGTTATGTTATGTAAAACTTCCTGGGAAGCTCTATGGACATATATATATAGATAATATTGTAAATGTTATTAGAAATTTGCACTATTTATCATAATTGTAGTTTAATTGTTAATCGGACTGTTTACTTCAAAGCAAGGAGTCGTCGACGCCTTGTGTAGGTCATGTCTATGGTAGGCACTGTGAGGCCAGTTACTATCATAGAATGGTTTACACGGCGGGACTGTTGCGACTCTGCGACTTCGGGGCGTAACAGAATATGAGTGTAATGACTATTATGGTGTAATAGAGTATATATTACTTTGTTTACTACACATAACAGCTACATGAATAAAATTGGAATAACAAATTAAAATATCAAAATTACCTTTGTATAAAAGCTAATAAAAATAAACAAATAAACTTAAAAAGAAAAAGAACAACATACAAACGAGATGCTTCTTCGTTCCACCATCTATGGACAACGGAAATGGCACTACTGAATACAAACCTTCACAACAACATAAACTACGACCACCATGCTTGAGACATACCTACAATAGATTACCAATACCAACACTACCTACACCACAATATTTCTATACCAAATCATTTGTATTGTTTTTTTAGTAGAATACTTTGACTCAGTTATCATTTTCGTAAAATTAATTTTAGAAACTTGTTTTTATGGAAATTGAAAGGACAAAATAAACTTGAAATCACTTACGACAAAAAAAATTAAAATAATTATGATAAACAATTAAATTGGACATGTGGGGGAAAAAAAACTAACTAAATGAGGCTTAGATTCACCTTTAATCAGACAAAAATAAGGAACCTTGCCATGGTTGCAATGACCACCATGCCAAGATATGAAAGTTCTCGATGTCTGTCAATCTATCTATTCTTCGCTTTACCTAATAAAAAATCATCATTGCCTCTTTCCTCTTTTTACTCCTTTTTTCCCCATCAACGAAGAACATGGACGAAAGGGGGGAGGGGGGGGGGGGGGGGGGGGGGGGGGGGGGGGTAGGGTGGACCAGGAATGGAGGATGATGCAATGATTAAGAAAGAGAGGGAAGGCAACAGTCGACTTTGATTATAAATAAGGAAGGATAGTGTTGAGCTTGAATTTCTCCTAGTTTTTATTATTTTCTTTAATTTAATCAATATTAAACCTTATCTGTGTAAAATTAAATTTGACTAAAAATTAAGGAAAATCTAAGTTTTTAAATATATTTTGAAAAATACTTAGAGTTGCTACTTAACTAGAATCGAGAAAAGGTTTAGATTAAAATCAATTGAGTAAATCAATTTTAATTTAGACAGTAGACCACAATGGTTTTTGAAAACTAATTTTGAAAAGCAGATATCAAGTTCAATGGCTCACTTATTAAACCATAATCGCATACCACTTTTAACCTTTCGAATTTAAATTTATTTTTCAAATTATCCTTTTTAACTAATTCTAAATTTACAACAAACTGATTCTATTTGCACAAAAATAGCAAATTGAAATTATTTACAAAAGAGAAAATAAAAACATTTTCCTATTTTAAGTCATTTCGTAGGTGCCTATGTACCCTCTAATAGGGATGAGATTTTTTACAGTTTAATCCGTAAAACGTTAATTTATTATTTGATTTTAATTTTGAAAAATTATCAAGTTTACATTTTTAATCATTTAAATTTATTTGAGAAAAAGTTCTACAAGGGTCCCATTTGGTGTATTTATTTTTTGAAAACTTTAAAATGTCTTGATTTTGAAAAAATGAATTTTCTAAGTGGTAAAATGTTATTCACTTTTTCATTTTTTAATTATTATATTTTTATTTAATATTTTTTTTTTATTTTTTGTTTATGTTTTAACTAAAGAAATAAAACAAAAATAAACTAAGCTTTCCTATCCTTTTTTTTTCTTTTCATTTACAATTACAATAAATTTACAAAACAAAAATTAAAAAAACACATAAAACTGAATCAAAATTACAAGAGAGAGGGTTAGACTTAGATAACAATATGTGGGTTGGAGCTAGGTTCAAATGTGGGTATGGATCAAGTTGTCGAGTTAGATCTGGGTTAACGAAAGGAAAGAAGAGCAATGGTTGACGAAGCTTCTTTTGGGTGGTTTTATTGGGTTTAGTAAGGGTAGGGGAAGCGCCTCTACTATTGGTGGCCGTTTGGGTGGTTTTTGAGGTTGGGCCTATGATGGTGGTAGTGGTCCAGCTATGAGGTGATTGCTAAGGGTTGTCGGATGTTTGGGTCATGGGTTTTAGGATGCCATGAATTCATTCATGGCATTAGTTTCAGCCAAGGAATGGTGGTTCATGTTAGGTCGTGTAGTGGGGTTAAGGTTTAGTGGTAACGATTCGAATGGAGCTAGGGCTACAGTTGAGCTCGAGGTAAGTTAGGTTCGAATACTTGAGACCTAAGGAATTCGACTTGGTTTAAAAATTAACATGGTCAAGCTTAGAGCTAAAGAGAGAGAGCTCCAGATTGAGTGCATCTAAGAGATTAGGAGTGAAAATTGATGATGGTTGATGCTTAAGAAGAGATTGAGAGGTCTTATTTATACTATTTTAGAGTTCGATTAATCGTGGAAAGACATTGAATCGAGTTATATGAGGAGGACCATAAGCTATTTGATCTCTGAATTGGGCACAAATTGAAGTATGAAACTAGTTAAAATCATGTCCAAGATGTTTGCCTTTGCTAAATCTATCTAATAGAAGCTTCGAAATCCTTAATGCAACATGAATCAAGCTTTAGCAAAATTTGCATGTTAAGGTTTTTTTTTCGATTTTCAAATGCCTTTTCGATACTCGAAATGACTGTATTTACACAACATTTTGGTGCCAATCCAAAGTATCCTATGTTTACTTTGTGATTTCACCATTAATTTGGTGAAATCGCATAGAAAAAATGATAAAAAATGCTCTTGAAGTGAGCTATCTAGTCTATGTTTCGTACAAGAAAGGATAGGAAACTAAAGTAAAGGGAAGGAAAAGAAAGATGTTGGCCAATTACTTGTTGACACATGTCCATATCAAGGAGAAATAAAAAAAGCCAATATGCACTTATCCTAAGATTCGAATCTAGCATCTTTAGCTCATTCACCTTCTTAAGACCAAATATAATATTGTATGGGCCGTTAACCCGTCCCTTATTAACTTATGCAACTAAATTCTATTTAAGCAATAAAACAACCTAAAAATCCTATAAAATAAAATTACTAAAATAAATTAATCTATCTATAGGCATAACATAATCTTAAATTCCTATTTTTCTTAAAAACTGTCTTCCTAAAAATATATATTTTTTGTTTGGAAATTTATTTTATCTAAAAATTATATCTTTCTTTTTTTTTTCTTTCATTTTTCATTTTTTTATTTTTTCTTTGTACTTTTCAGTATTTTCTAATTTTTTTGAACTTTTTCTAAATTTTCTATTTTTTTTGTATTTTTTCTAAATTTTGTTCTTTTTTTTTTGTATTTTTATAAATTATGACCCTTTTCCCCTATTCCAAAAATTTTAAGGGGAAAAAATGAGGTATCTATAATTACCCCTCTTTATGTTGAAGTTTGAGTAAAACTTTGCCATAAAGACAAAAAGAGAATATTTTTGCCCAAGGGATGAATTTGCCTTAAGAAGTGCTACAACTAGTTAGTTATTTTTTGTTTAATTTACTATGGATTTGCAAAGATTGGGAAAGGAGACAGCGCTCTATGAGCAAGCTATCTTTAAAGATGGAGTATGACTATCGTTCTTTAAGAAGGAATGTCTATACCTCAAAATGCGTGTTTATACCCTAAAACTTGAAGGCTTAATTAAGATAAGAAGACCTAGTGTGCTCTAAGAGTAGGCCTATACTAGGTAGGTATACTTTAAGTGTAACAAAAATTCAAAGAAAGGAAAAGAATTAGGATAACACTCTAAGAGCAAGTGATCCAAAGGTTTTAGGTTGGGTTAGTGCTTTAAGAGCATGCAATTCAAAGATTCTACATCAAGATAGTGCTCCAAGAGCATGCGATATGAAGGTTTCAGGATAATACTCCTAAAGCATGCAATAAGAAGGTCTTAAATTAGGAGAATGCTCTTAGAGCATGCGATCTTAGGGTTTCAAGTCAAGATAGCGCTTTGAAAGCATGTGACCCAAAGGTTTCAAGATAATGCTCCTAGAGTATGCGATCCTAAGGTCTTAAATTAGGATAACGCTCCTAGGGCATGCAATCTAATGCTTTCAAGATAGCACTCTTTGAGCATGCGATCCAAAGGTAGGGTAGCACTCTAACGAGTAAGCGACCTGAAGGGTTTGACTCATGATAGCACTTATAGGGCATGCAATCTAAGGGTTTCAAGATAATGCTCCTAGAGTATGCGATTTGATGGTTTTCAATTCAAGATAGCGCTTTAAGAGCATACGATTTGAAGTTTTTCGGATAATGCTCATAGAGCATGCGATCTGAGGTTTCAAGATAGCGCTCTTAGAGCATGAAATCTGAAGGTAGGTGATATCAGGCAAGTGCACTTATCAGTTTTAATATAGCGAATGTAAGTCCGAGTTGATCCCTCAGAGACTTCGAGTATTAATATTAACCTTAGCTTTATTATCTAACCGGAAAATTATGAAAGTTTGAATTAATTAAAAATACTAAAATTAACAAACTAACTTAATTATAAGACTTGATTAAGCAATTGAAAAAGCGATAAAATTAAGAACGACTTCAAGAAAGTAATAACGTATTTAGAAATTATTTCCCCTAGTGTTTAACATGTGACCGCTTAAAATATATTCAATTCAATTTCTATTATTCTTGACCAGAGGGATTCACAATTAAAGTTAATACCTTTCTCAAGCATATTAACCCTAATCCTAAATTATTTACTGGAATCTCTTCACTTAGTAATATAACTTAGAATTGCATTAATGTATAATGAATTCCCACACAATTAATTAACTTTCCGGAAGAAACATGTATCTTATCTCTAAGTATACATGTAATTCTCTCCAATTATGTAAAGATCTAATTATACATGTAATTTCTCAATCAACATGTACAATATCATATATTGATATTCTAGAAATATCAATTAACAATTAAACGACATAATTGAATCAAGCAAAGATAAAAACTTTATTGAAATTTATAAATCAACTCAAGAATCACATGAAACCCTAGGTTCCATAATCCTAAATACATGAATTCTAAGCTATCATAATGAATCTAAAAACGAGTTCCATAAAAAACGTAAAATAAAACATGGAAAACCCCTTTAATTGATAAACAATCTCTCTAATTTTGAAGTCGGCGTTGTTCTCACCTTCTCCTTCTCCTTCTCCTCAAGTCTCTTGTCTTCTCTAATATCTCTTCTCTCTTCTGAAACCCTAATATGTCCTTTTATAGTATATCAAAAGGTTTTCATTTTCTTTACCAGACACGACCTGGGACATGACCATGTCCCCAGGTCGTGTAACTTTCTGCCCCTGGCCAATTTTTTTTACATGGACTGTGTAACTTCAAAACTTCATAACTTCTTCATTTGAACTCCGAATTAAGTGAAATTTGATTCCTTTTCTTCGTTTTCAATCCTAGAATGTGTTCAAATCTAGAAATCAAAATTTTACTCAATTAAGTATCAATTTTTTTAAAGAAAACCAAAAATGTAAGGGAAATACTATAAAATCGCCATGTGAAATATGTTTAAAATCAGAGTTATCAGTAGGCTAGCACTCTAACAAGCAAGCAACCCGAAGGGTTTGACTTAGGATAGTGCTTATAGAGCATACGATTTGAAGGTTTCAGGATAGTGCTCTTAAAGCATGTAATCTAAAGGTAAGGTAATGCTTTAATGAGCAAACGACCTATGGGGACCATAGCAAAAGAGTTCGTGTAAACATTTTTATGGAGACTTGAAAAAAAAATAGACTTGTTAATTGACAACTGTATAAGATAAGGTAGACATTAGGGATAAAGTCCCTTAAAAGAAAGAGAAGTGGATGACATTAGCCATGATGGCGATCATGTTAAAGAGGATGATTCTAGCCTCTAAGGACAACTCGGGAGCAATTTTTTATGTGAGAACAAACCCTAGAACTTTGGATAGTATGAAATGAACTCCTTCGAAAACATTAGTTGCTGGGGTGACCACATTTGAATGATATACTATTAGGATTAACTTTAGAGAAGATGACTTTTAAAAGAAATAAGGAATCTTCTCTGGAATTGTTCAAAACTTAGACTATTAGGGTGATAAGAAAAAAAAAAACAAAAAAAACAAAGGACTAAAATGAGGGAGAATGGAATTTATTTCAATTTTTTTTAGCTAACAAGTTTGAATCCTTCACAAGTTCCAAGAAAGTAGTGTGTAGGCTTTTCAACAACATAACAATTTCATCTTTAAGGTCACCTTTATCTAAGAAAGCCCTTTCTTTCTTGAGGGTCTTTGCATTTCTTCAAGGGTAAATGACATTGCAAGTTATTAGGCACAACTTCTTCAAATTTCTTCCCACTCAAAAGATATCTCGTTAAAGATAGCTTTAGTCTAAAAGGACTTTCTCACACTCTCGACTTGAATTCTTCTCTTTTGACTTTAATTCCAAAAATTATGGTCCATCTTATACATAATACACTTTTAATCAATCTGTTAGGTCTTTTTCGGGCCATAATGTAATAAAGGCTTTTGGTCTCTAGTTTCATAATGGATATTAACAAAATGGCTTTTTATGAAAGAATCGCTCTTCAACTCGAGTTTACAAGTCAAGAACCTTATAAGTAAAACTAAAATTATGCTTGCCCTAATTTTAAAAGTAATTTTTATTAAGGATAACTTATTTCCTTTAATCAGAAGGGCCTTTAGAAGGTTGGAATTGTGGGTAGGCTATAAGATTGGTTTTGAGTTGTAACTTCTTTAAGAATTGACTTTGACATTTATCTTGACTTGTCATGTTTAACTACCTTGATTATGTTTTTTATTTTTTTTGTCTTTATTTGAAGTATGGGTCTTAATTTAGGATCGAGTTTCTATGTCCTTAATCCTTTCAGGCTTTAGGGCTTTGGACTTAATCACCTTGTTTGCGTGGATCTTTTTCTCGAGTAAACTTTTTATTTTTCCTTTCAAATTTTCTCATTTTTTCTCTTACCTATTTTCCTTTTCCTCATTTTTTCTTCTTTCCTTTTGTTTTCTCTTTTTCTTCTTCTTCTTTTTTTTTTTTTTTTTGTTTTGTCTCAAGATAAAGGTGATCATTCCTTCTTTTCGCATACGACTTAAAGTATGTGTGGTTTATGTTTAGTGTTTAAAATTGAAGCTTTTTTTCATCTTAAAGGAAATCAGTTGTAGACACCTCATTTTTACTAATTTTTTATTTTTGTTAATCGAGCCAAGTTAATAAATAAACAAAAAATAAATAAAATAAAAAAACAAAATAAAAAATAACAAAAATTCAAAGAAAAAATGAAAAAAAAAATAGAAATCAAAGTTAGGTTATAACAAGTTGATTCATAAGTCGAGTTGAGTCGAGTTATGTTAAGTTAGATTAAGTTGAGTTGTTGGATTAGTTGACGAGATGGGCTGAATTAATTAATTTTAGGTTAAACCAATATAAAATAAATATTTATCTAATTTAGGGGCTCAAAAGTAGGATTTATTAAGTTATTAAGCTATATTTAATTAGATCGGGTTAGACCTGGAAAGAAAAAGCCTGAGCTAACTAAGGTTTGTAGAAGCTAGAGTAAATCTTGAAAGCATCGCAATTGTATCTTCTATATTTTCGATATGAAAGATTCAATTTTAAGTTTATAAATAGCATGTTGGCTAAAATCTTAATTGCACTCTTTAAAAAAAAAAAAAACAACAACATCATATATACCGTACATCCTACCATACGTTACCATACAACTACACACATTACCATCATATAATCGCATGCGCTACACAACCACATGCACCACTACAGCATCACCATCAGTATTGCCCAAACTCGCTAGCAGCATTACCTACAGCATCACTGATGCTTACTTGAGCTATCGCCTAAAGACTTACCGTACATGCCCATGTTAGTGCTCATGCATCGCCCTCGTTGTCGCCCATGTTAACACCCATCCATCGCTTGTGTAAACCTTTGTTGTCGCCTACTCCATCACCAATCCGCTTGTCCAAGCCTCGCCTAAGCGCTCGCCTATTGTCACCCATCCACTCGCCTAAGCCTTGCCTTAGTGCTCGCCTATTGTCGCCTATCCGCTCGCTCGTACACTCCCTTAAACGCCCGCTTGTGCTCGCTCGCACGCTTGCCCGTGCATGCTTAGATCACCGCCCAACACCAACGATCCGATGCTAGGTAAATTTTCAGTATTTTTTATTATTTTATTTTAGTAATTTTTTATTAATTTGCTTTATCGGTTTTTTTTTCTATCTTTATTAACTTATGTTTTGTGTTTAAGTGCATGGTTCTTTTAGTTATTATTTATTTTGTAATTCTTCAGTTAAATTAGGTTTTTCATGTAAAATAATTTTTTAATAAAAGATATATTTTTGATATATAGAGGTTTTCGGAAAAATAAAAAAATCTAAATTGAGTTTTTTTTTTTTAAAAAAAAGATAGTTAGTTAAGGTTTTTGTTTAATTCAGGAAACATAGATTTTTTAGGTTTTTTTTTTTTAAATAAATTCATAAAAAACTTAAACCTGGCTCGGTTTTTAAAATAAAAATAAGCCACCTACTAAATTTTTATAAAAAAAAAGAGACTTACAGCCGATTTGATCTAATTAGCAGGGAAGTAGTTACTCTTGAGGCAACTGTTAATTAATTAAAAAAAATTTTCCTCTTTTCTTAGAAATTAGTAATAAAAATAATATAAAAATCACTTTAATTATTTTTTGTACATTTAGGTATAATTTTAGTATTTTTTTTAGAAAAATTACAGAAATAAAGCCCATCAATTTTTTAAAAAATTTTCACATGGTGACTTAGTCTTAATGGATTAGCCCTCGAACCTACTTTTTTGGTTCAATTTTTGCTAAAAATTAATTTTTTTAAAAATATTTATAAACTAGTGGTCAAATTGGGGTTTTCCTACTCAAAAACCCTAATTTTATATTTTTACCAGTTGAATTGGTTGTCAACTCCATATTTTTTTTAAATTCTTTTCCTTAATTTAATATTGAGTAATTTATATTAAGTGGGCTGAATTTAATATAGGTTAAATTAAGGAAATCGAAATAAGGCTCGACAGAATTGGTGACTGCACTGAGGACACCTAGTGAGCTAGCCATGTGAAAATTTAAAAAATCATTGATAGACTTTTGTATTATTATTTTCTTTTTGTTTTGTATTATAGTTATACTAATAGTATTTTAGTGATGCAAGCCTTAAAAAGAAAAAGCTTGGCCCAATGGGCCCTCAGGAGAGTTGGGGAAGGGGGGAGGGGGTGGGGGTAGGGAGGTTCTTTATTAACCATTTTTGTGTTTAGATGTGGTTGGACCTGGGCCACCTTAAGGACTTGGGCCACCTTAGGAACCTAGGACTGGTCACTATTGTGTAACCTTCAGGTCGCTAGGGTCTTTACCTCTGCTTAGCTGTGATAGGCAAGCCCACTCAAGTTTCGATGTAACCCACCAAGCTTCTATTTGGAAAGCCTTAAAGTTATAGAGCTTAAGACCCTTAAACCCTACCCTCTTACATCATCCTTTTTGAAAAAAGGGGTAGTTATTCTTAATTATAGGAAAGACCAATCAATCTACAGTTGGCTTGATATTATTCTTCAAGAAGGTGAAAAAACTGATAACCCTTATATATAAATATTCACGAGTTTCATTTTTTTTTAAAAAAATATAATTCTATTTCAAACTTACTTATATATAAGGGTGATCCTTGATCGTGGATTTCTCATTTTTCCTATAATTTATTAATTATCAACCCTACTGCATTGCATTTGTGTGTAACATATTGCGTTTTTTATATGTTAGATTATGCTAGTTTCTCTATGAATATTTTATTTCCTTATGTTATATGTGTTTTATTTATTTATTTTTTTGCCTCGCAATTTGTAAGAAAATCTTTAAAAAAGCTGCAAAATTATTAATATCATATCCAAATTTATTCTAAATTTAGTGGTCTTGTTGTAAATAATCATTGCATTTGATCTCGTTTATATCTTTTGTAATATAGATATGGACAGTCAGGGTAGTGTCAGTCTAGAGCTTGTCCATGAAGTCCAGCTAGATAAGTATTCCTTCTTCGAGGCAGTCCTGAGAGATTGGTTGAACTAGCTTTTGACTGCCAAGCAAGACCATATTCGTATTACGAGATGTACAGGATATTTTCCAGCTTGTGTCACCAGACAGTTGGGTCTACTTCAAAAGATAGCCTATAGAGACTCCTTAGACATCGTCATGATGAATTATCTACATCATTGTCTACCTACGGCTGCTATGATCTAATGACTAGCAGAACTTGTGAAGTTATGGGAATGGAGAGAAGTTAAGAAGATAGTTAATGTGAGAACTTTGAGGGGCAAAGTCGAAGAATATTGAGCTACTAAGTAGTTTATTTATGATCAGTTGGAGAAGACTGGAAAGACATGGTATGAAGCTCTGGATGTATTCAGGCATGAGCCAGAACCAGAATGTCTTTCACTTACTAAGTAGGCCTACTGAGATACCATACGGGCTAGAGTTGAAGCCCAATTCCAAGAAAGTAAGAAAATCATTGAGGAATTAAAGTTGGAAAATGAGAGACTACTAGAAGAAAATCAATTCTTGAAGAGCAAGATTTGAGAAAGAGACGTTACGGTGCAAAGACTTATGAGGGAAGTTAATGAAGCTTGTCCCAACCAGTTCCATCGGCTCTTGTTGATATAGGATTTTAGTTTTTAGGAAGATTAGTTAAGAGTTTTTCTTCTCTTTTCTTTTAGTTTAATGTATAAGTTGGATCTTGTGATTAATTAATTTACGGCTTTAGTGAATAAAATTTTCATTAATTGCACAGTTTCTTACTTATTATTATTATTATTTGTTTAGTTGACTTTTTAAAAGAAAAAAAAAAAGAAGAGAAAATTTAAAAAAGGGGGGGGGGGGTCGCAAACAACAGAATAACAAAAATCACAACAAAAAGCTAAAAAAAAAAAGAAAAAGAAAAATCTTTAATTCACCAAAAAGTATAAAACTTGGGTTTTTGCGAAGGATTTCGAAGATAGTGTCCAAATGAGCAGACTCAACTAGAAGCCCAATATTCACTCGTTTTAGAGCCAGGATGTCAACTTAAGGCACCGAAAACATCAGTCAAACTAAGCTCGACCTAAGAGTAGCAACTCTAGAAGAAAACATGAACAAGATGGCTGAATAGATTCAAGCTGTCACTCAAGCTATCGGGATTCTTAATGATCGACAATGATCTCAAGTCAACTCGAATTGAAATGCAGAAGTGACCCTTTCCCCCTAAATTGGAAGATGAAGAATCAGTCCCTAATGCTGAGGTATGGAGGAATGAGATTTAAGAGAAATACCTAGAGATGGAAAGAAAATTTATGTAGAAGTTGACCAAGAAGATGAAAACCTTAGAAATGGTTAACGGGTTTAAATTGATGGGAATGATCAACTTGCCGACATATGAAGATGATGACTTCTTGGAAAGATTTAAAGTACCCAAATTTAAGAAATATGATGGGACTGGCTACCCAAAGCTCTACATTAGGTTGTACATTAGGAAAATGGGAAAATACGTGAAGAATGACAAGGTGATGGTCCAGACTCTTCAAGACAGTTTGACTGGGCCTACCTTAACTTAGTATGCCCAATTGGATTTGAATGAGATTGATGCTTACGATAAGTTAGCATAGGCTTTCTACAACTAGTATAAGTTTAACATCAAAGTAGCCTCGTCCATGTGGGATCTGACTAATCTACGAAAGAAGGGCGACAAAAAATTTAAAGAATATGCTCAAAGATAGAGAGGTATGGTAGTTAAGGTGACTCCACTCTCAACAAAAAAGGACTTGACTTTCGCCTTCATCAATACTCTTAGATGCCCATATTACCAACACTTGGTCGAGCACCCCGTGTCTAACTTTGCAAAAATTGTGGCCTCAGGGTGCCGAATTGAGGAAGCTATTTCTACTAGAAGGCTTCTTATTCCTGAAGCAATTGAGAAAAAGATACCTCTTGTGAGATTTTCTAACAAAGCCAAAGAAGCCACCGTAAGCGTTGTCAATACTGGCAACCTTATCAAACTCGTAGCCCCAGTAGCCATAACAGGAGGATCTAATCCCCCACCAAATCCGAATTAAAACAACTGCCTACAAAGAAGACAGTTTACCCATATTCCCATTTCTTTAAGTCAAGTTCTTGCACTACTAAGGAAAGAGAACCTTTTGATGTTTGAAATATCGAGGGAAGGACAAAGACCGAGGGACTATAACTCGGAGCTTCGATGTGATTATCATTTGAGGTAAGTGGGGCACTCTACAAATCAGTGTTAGAGACTCAAACATAAGATCCAAGATCTTATTGATGCCAAATTGGATATCATCTAGACTCCTACTCCTAAAGTGAGTAACAACCCTCTGCCAAATCATGGAAATTCAATTAATATGATCACTGCTGAAGTTTCTGAACTAGAGATTGATCTAGACAGTCTCCTTATCACTATTGGGGAGATAGCTTGGAATCTAAGGTAAGCCGGGTATTTGCAAAATATGAATCTCAGAGATAGGACCCGGATTAAACCGACAATATATCAACTGCTGAAGGATGGGAAGATAAAGAAAGTTGATATCATGGTTATGATGATCCTAAAACCGTGAAAGAGAAGTACTTAGAAGGAGCTTAGAAAAAGATATGAAGTCAGCGATTCGACGGTTGACACCCTAGGAGAATTGTCAGGAAAGTTTGACTATTTGGTGGATTATAACGATTCCCCTATTGTATATGCTGATGTACCACCCATTGGATGGGGTCCAGAATTTAAGGAAGAAGATAGACTTATTGCAAAAGCTAAGAAGATGGATGAGATGGTTGGAATGATTGGAGACAAGCCCAAGCCATTGGTTTTTTAGTATGATGGGAAGACTAGGAAGGTTGAGGAATTGGGAAAGCCCAAGAAGATTGCTTTCAATGTCCCAGTAGTCTCGAAGAATTACAAAGCAGCACCTTTGGATTACTAAGCGGTGAATTAGACAGCCAGGGCCTCATTACCTATGGTCGGTAGGCTTATGCACTCACGACGAGTTTATGATCAGAATGAGGAAGCCAAAAGGAAGACTACTGTGGAAGAGGCTTCTTAAAAGATCTTTGAAGTACAGATGATAAAGATCAAAATATTGCCAAGAAGATAGTAAAAGCCAGTTAATATAAGATAATGGATCAGTTAGCCAAAGTACTAGCCCAAATCTCCTTAATGGGCTTACTATTATCATTAGATACTTACTGTGAAGCTTTAATCAAAATTCTAAAAGATGTCAAAGTACCTGAAGGGATTTCCATTGAGAAGCTAAGGTTGGTGGTGAACTCAACATTTGCAATGGATCAGATTTCATTATTGTCGAATGAGCTAGGTGAAGAAGGAGACCAGCACACAAAGCCCCTTTTCACAGTGGTTAAGTATGTAGGGAAAGTGGTTACTTGAGTTTTAATAGATAATGGGTCTTCATTAAATGTGTGTCCTTTGGCAACACTAAATTTACTTGGAGTAGATGCAATTGAGATATAGCCCAGCTCAATTTCAGTAAAGGCTTTTGATGGATCAAAAAGGGAGATAATTGGAGAAGTTGGGCTGCAAGTCGAGATCGGTCCATGGATGTTCATTATTCTCTTTCAAGTTTTTGATATACCGCAAACTTTCATTCTTTTGTTAGGAAGAGCGTAGATTCATTCAGCAGGAGCAATTCCATCTAGTTTACATCAAAAGGTGAAATTCATAGCCAATTGGCAGTTGGTTACTATTCTTGGGGAGCAGGATTATGAGATTTACAAAGAGACGACTATTCCCTATGTCGAGAGTAAAGAATTGGCAGAGTTAAGATTGCAATTTTTTTATGAAGTCAGTATGATCAAAGAGTCAAGATAGGGGGTATAGGGTCGTTTAAAATAGCCTAAGCTGCAGATTGGAATTTTTAGGCTTGAGTATGAGCTCAATGAAGAGGAGATTCAAGAAATGAAGGCTAAAACCAGAAGCAAGAGAGGAGATCAGCTATACCATGCTCACTGGACTTTCTAAACATCTGCTAGACGTTTTTAATACTAACTAGTGTTTAAGAACCCAAAGTAGCCAGTCTATCTAAGGCCTTGACTCAGCAATGTAGCACCAGTCCAGATGAGATGGAAGATATTGGCATACTAGTTTCCCTATGCAACTGGTTTTCCATTCTCATTAATAGGTTTCTTTAGAAATGCAAAATTAGATTAATTAGGAACATTCGATTTCGATAATTAGTCTGATTAGTTAGACTTTTCCTTTCACATAATTTGAATTCATTCATTCAATAAAATTCATTCCTTTCTTTCTACCAATTCTTCTTTATTATTTATTTATTGTCCCTTTTCTTTTTCTTTTTTCCTTTATTCTTTAGACCTGATAAAAACAATGAATATAATGGATATCTTGTGCATATAAATGATGAAAGTACCAATATCACCTTCAGCCCTGCTGGGTTAGACGTCAGAGATGATATTGAGACTCTAAATGAAATTCAGGAGAGTTGGTATTGACATGAATAGGGTAAAGTGATTATTGCCAAACTAATGGATGAGATTAATTTGGGGAAAGAGGAAAATCCACAAAACTTGAAAATTGGTGGTAATTTAATGGATAATAAAAAAAATAGGAGTTGTCTTGATTGTTATCAAAATACTTGGACATATTCGTTTGGTCTTATAAAGATATGCTCGGTTTAGATTCATCTATTGTAGTTCATAAATTGCTAACCAGGGAGCAAATTAAACTAAAAAGACAAAAGTTTAGACCATTTAGGTTGGATATACTCCTCAAAATAAAAGAAGAAGTGAAGAAGTTGGGTTCATAGGAGTGTCAGATTACCCCGAATGGGTGGCTAATGTGGTGCCAATGTTAAAGAAAAATGGGAAAGTTAGGGTTTGTGTAGATTTCCAAGATTTAAACCAAGCAGCACCAAACGATAAATCTCCTTTGCTGCATATTGACAAATTAGTAGATAACACAGCCAGGAACCATCTTTTCTCGTTTATAGATGGTTTCTCGAGGTATAATCAAATTAAAATGGTAGAAGAAGATAAAATCAAAACAACTTTCATTACCACTTAGGGAATGTTTTGTTATCGTGTGATGCCTTTCGGATTGAAGAAAGCTGGGACAACTTATCAGTGTGTTATCGTAAGCTTGTTTCATGATGTGATGTACGAGGAAATCGAGGTTTATGTGGATGATATGATTGCCGAATCTAAGGAGGATCAAAATCATGTGGATATTTTGCATAAACTATTTGAACGATTGAGGAAGGTTCAATTGAAGTTAAATCCTGAAAAGTACACCTTTGGAGTAACTTCAAGCAAATTGTTGGGTTTTGTAATTAGTAGAAAAGGAATCAAGGTAGACTCAGATAAAGTTAAGGCAATCGTAAACATGCCAACACCTAAGATTGTAAAAGAAGTTCGAGGACTATTGGGATGGTTGAATTACATCGCTTGGTTTGTTTCTCAGTTAATTGATAGATGCAAGTCGTTATTTAAATTTTTGAGGAAAAATGTAGCCATCGAATGGGATGAAGAGTGCAAGCGAGCATTTGCTGAAATCAATGAGTATCTCATAAATCCTCCCATCCTAGACACTCCTACACTAGGACAGCCCTTGATCCTTTACTTAACGATTCTTCCTAAGTTGATGGGATGCATGTTGGGGCAAAAAGATGAAATGAGAAGAAAACAGCATCCTATATACTATTTGAGCAAGAAATTCATAGAAGGCGAGTAAAAATACTCAGAAGTGGACATAACATGTTGTGGCTTAGTATGGGTGATGTATAGATTCAGGCAGTACACTCTCTATTATTCAATAGAGTTATTGACAAAACAGGACCCTTTGAGGTATTTAGCAAAAAAGTCGGCACTGGTTGGGAGAATATTGAAGCGGCAGATGTTACTCTCTGAATTTGGTATCAAGTATGTAAGTCAGAGTTCAATCAAAGGGCAGGAAGTGGCTGATCAATTGGAAAAATACCCATTAGAAGATGAGGACGATGGTTTAGAAGCATAATTTCCCGATGAAAATGTGATGATGGCAAATGAATTGAGTGGTGAAAAATTGAGGTGGAAAATGTATTTTGATGGAGCAGCTAATGTGTTTGGATGTGGAATAAAAGAAGTATTGGTATCACCTAAGGGTAACCATTTCCTTGTGGTAGCAAGATTAACATTTCCATATACCAACAACATAGCAGAATATGAAGCATGCATTTTAGGGCTCAAAATGGCAATAGATATGGGAATAGAAGAGCTTGAAGCATACAGAGATTCTTCCCTTATAATTCTCCAAATCTTGGGAGAGTATAAGATGAAGGACAAGAAATTGGTACCTTATCATGAACATTTAGGAAAGCTAATTGAAAAATTTCAGAAGATTTCATTCACTTACATTCTACATTAGCGTCATTGGTGAAAGTCAAGGATAGGATAGAAATTTAGCCCCCTGAAGATTGAAGTGGAAGAAAAAAAGGCTTTTTGCCTTACAGTTGAAGAGAAGGAAACAAAAGAACCTTAGTATCATGATATCAAAAGGTTACTTCAAATGGGGGAGTTTCCTAAAGACGCTGATCGAAAAGATAGAAAAACTTTAAGAAGACTAATCACTCATTTCCTATTAAGTAGAGCTATGTTATACAAGAGGTCGCTAGATACAATACTGCTAAGGTGTGTAGATGAAGAAAAAGACGAGAAATTAATGAAAGAAGTGCATAAAGGAGTTTGTGGTCCTCACATGAATAGGTATATGTTAGCTAGAAAGATCATGAGAATAAGGTATTTTTGGATGGCAATGGAATCAGATCGTATCAGGCACGTAAGGTACCGTTACTTGTGTCAGGTGTATACTAATAAAATCAACACTCCTCCCTAAGAATTGCATGTGTTGTTGGCACCTTAGCCTTTCTCAATGTGGGGAATTGACATGAGCGGACTAATTTCACCAATAGCTGCAAATAGGCATCGATTCATTCTAGTCACGATCGCCTATTTTACCAAGTGGGTAAAAGTAGCGTCATATGCCATAGTGACCAAAGGAATAGTGGTTAGATTCTTGAAAAGACTCAAGTCTATTATTACAGATAATGGGATAAATTTGAATGACAAGTTGATGGATGAAGTGTGCCACTAGTTCAAGATTAATCACAAAAACTCAACTCCAAATCGACCTCAAATGAATGGAGTAGTTGAAGCCGCAAATAAGAACATTGAAAGAATCATTGAGAAGATGGCGATCACTTATAAGGACTGCCATGAGATGCTTCCCTTTGCTCTCATGGCCTACAAAACCTTAGTCATAACCTCTACTGGTGCAACCTTGCATTCATTGGTGTATGGAATTGAAGCGATACTACTAGTGGAAGTAGAAATACCTTCGTTTCGAGTATTGGTAGAAACTCAGCTCAATGAAGCAGAGTGGGTAGAGAAGTAGATGGAGCATTTGAACTTCCTGGATGAAAGAAGGCTTGCAGCGAGTCATGGTCAGTGCTACCAATAGTGGATGATTTGAGCTTTCAATAAGAAAGTATGCTTGAGGCACTTCAAAGAAGGAGACTCGGTGTTGAAGAAAATATTGCCAAATGCAAAAGACCTTAGGGGTAAATTTGTTCCGAATTGTGAAGGCCCTTATGTAGTGAAAAGAGTATTGTCAGGAATTGCATTAGTATTGACAAAGATGAATGGCTCGGGATTAAGGGAACCAATGAATTCAGATACAGTCAAGTTGTATAATCCATGAAAACTAAGTTCAATAAAGATTTTAATTTTTCTTGAATAGTTTGTGGTTAATCTTTCATTGTTTATAAGTAAAGTTGATATCCATGAATGTTTTTGAATTCGAATGGTCATTGACCGACAAATGCTTTACCAATAAACCCTTAAGTACTATGTTTTTCTAGCCTCATACACTTAAACCCTCACCAAATAAATGAAATCGAATGTTTTTAATAATTTAGTCTTGCTTCTTTTGAAAAGTGGTTTATCATTTAGAAGTCATGAAGAGTGGAAATTGAGATTTGGTATTAAGAAAAGCAAATTCAAGGCATGAGCATGGTACAGTTGCAAAACTCAAAAGTTTGGAAGGTTTTATTAAATGAGAAAAAAAAAGGGAGAAAGAAGAAGTAAGTGCAATCCTTTGGTGAAATTCAGCTGATTGAATAAGTGAATATCGAGATTCAATTTAAGCATGCCAATCAGTTGCTATTTAAGAAATTCTTCAGTCCTAGGAAAAATAATCTTAAAAGTCTTTGGAAAGAGATATTTAGAAGAATTAAACTAGTTTTTGAAACAAATCTTGAAGAGATTTATCCTCTTCGAATCGACCAAGTGAAATCTCAAAAAGATCTATTCTCTTTTGATTAACCAAGTCAAATCTCAAAGAGATCTATCCTCTTTGGATCAACCAAGACCAATCTTGAAGAGATCTATCCTCTTTAGGTTAACTAAGTCGAATCTTAAAAAGATTTATTATTTTTAGATTAACCAGAACACATCTCGAAGAGATCTATCCTCTTCGGATTAACCAAAAGAAATCTTGAAGAGATCTATTTTCTTCAAATTAGTCATTAACCAAAATGATTCTAGAAGAGATCTATCCTCTTCGAGTCATCCACCAACTAAAAAAAAGCAAGAGTCTCGAAGAGATCTATCCTCTTTGAGTTACCAAAGTGAAATTAGTTTTTGAACAGATCTATCTTCTTCAAATTCACCAAAATGAATCTCAAAGAGATTTGTCCTCTTCGGATTAACCGAAACCAATCTTGGAGAGATTTATCATCTTCAAATTAACCAAGTCGAATCTCGGAGAGATCTATCCTCTTCGGATCAACCAAGTGAAATCTTGAAGAGATCTATCCTCTTTGAATTAACTAAGTCAGGTCTGGCAAAAATAGGTATCTTTTTTTTTTTTTTTGTAGCAAAGTTCTAACTGAACTTTACTACAAAGACGGGTAGCTGTAAACACCTCATTTTTGCCAGTTTTTTATTTTTGTTAATTGAGTTAAGTTAATAAATAAACAGAAAAAATTAAAAAATCCAATAAAAAAAATGAAAAAAAAAATTTAAAGAAAAAATGAAAAAAATACAAAAATTGAAATCAAAGTTAAGTCATAGCAAGTTGAGTCGTATCAAGTTGATTAAGTTGAGTTGTTGGATCAGTTGACGAGATGGGTTGAATTAATTAATTTTGGGTCAAACCAATATAGAATAAATATTTATCTAATTTAGGTACTCAAAATTAGGATTTATTAAGTTATTGGACTTTAATTAATTGGATCGGGTTAGGCCTGGAAAGAAAAAGCTCGAGCTAACTAGGGTTTTTAGAAAATAGGGTAAAGCTTTGAAGAATTGCAATTGTATTTTCGATACGAAAGATTCAATTTTATGTTTATAAATAACACGTTGACTAGGGATTTAAGGTTTGAAAAAGAAAAAAAAAATCTTAATTGCTCTCTTACCAAAAAAAAAAAACACCACATACACCCTACGTGCCCCATGCATTGCCACTCAACTCTACGTGCCACTACACAACTCCATATGCCACTACTTGAACCATACGCATTACCATCATACAACCGCACGAGACACACTGCCACATGCACCACCACAGCATCACCATTAGCACCACTTAGACTCGCCGTTAGCACCGCCCACAATATCGCCAGCACTTGCCCGATCTACTGCCCAAATGCCCATAGTACTTGCCTTAGCTACCACTTAGAGACCTACTATGCACACTTACATTAGCGCCCATCCATCGCCTGTGCATGCCTTCGCTGTCGCCCATACTAGTGCCCATCCATCACCCGTATACAACCTCGCTATTATTTACTCCATCACCCATTCGCTTGCCCAAGCCTCACCTAGTCGCTTGCCCACTGTCGCCTATCCAGTTGCCCATGTACACCTAGATCATTGCCTAACATCAACGATTTGGTGTTAGGTAAATTTTCAGTATTTATTATTATTATTATTTTTATTTATTTTGGTAATTTTTTATTAATTTGCTTTATTGGTTTTTTTTTTCTTTTCTTTCTTTATTAACTTATGTTTTGTGTTTAAGTATATGGTTCTTTTAGTTATTATTTATTTTGTAATTCTTCAATTAAATTAGGTTTTTCTTGAAAAATCATTTTTTTAATAAAAGATATATTTTTGACATAGAGGTTTTTGGAAAAATAAAAAAATATAAATTGAGTTTTTTTTTAGAAAAGATAGTTAGTTAGGGTTTTTGTTTAATTCAAAAAACTTAGATTTTTAGGTTTTTCTTTTAAATAAATTGATAAAAAAAACTTATACCTAACGCAGTTTTCAAAATAAAAATAACACATCCACTAAAATTTTATTAAAAAAAAAAAAGAACTATGGTCGGTTTAATCTTGATTGACGAATACGTAGACATTTTCGGGGTAACCGTTAAAAAAAAAATTTCCCCTTTTCTTAGAAATTTGTAATAAAAAAAATCACTTTAGTTATTTTTTGTACATTTAGGTATAATTTTAGTGTTTTTTAGAAAAATTACAAAAATAAAGCCCATCAATTTTTTTTAAAGATTTTATATGGTGACTTAGTCTTAATAGCCTCAAAACCGATTTTTTGGTTCAATTTTTCTAAAAATTAATTTTTTTAGAATATCCATAGATTAGTAGTCAAATTAGGGTTTTCCCGCCCAAAAACCCTAATTTTATTTTTTTTACCAATTAAACTGGTTGGTGACTCCATATTTTTTTTTTAAAAAAAAATTCCTTAATTTAATGTTGAGTAATTTATATTAAGTGTGCTAAGTTTAATATATGTTAAATTAAGAAATCGAAATAGGGCTCGACGTTAGTTATCATAGGTGATAATAATTACAGTTGAATTGATGTGACTGGAGTAAGCACAGATCGATTTTAACCTTTTTCACCTAACTAATAACCTCCTATTTTCCCTGTTGTGGGGGTGGTTTTGATTTTTGAAAATGCTCCATTTAAAAGGCTTAATGGGGTTGGCAAAGGGTTTTGTGTTTGATATATTGAAAAGAATACTTAACTTCACTTTGATTTACGTATTAAACGCAAGATGGACTCCCTGTAAGGAATGAGTTCGATAACCTCATAATGATGTTACTCAACTCTTAAAGTGTCTTAAGGTTGGTGTTTAGGATTTGACTTACCTCTATTCATTCTAAACCTTTTAATTAATGAGATATCTTAATTGTCATTTGAACTGCCATTATTGTTTATGAATGATCTCAAAAGAGAGAGAGAGAGAGAGAGAGAGAGAGAGAGAGAGAGAGAGAGAGAGAGAGAGAGAGAGAGAGAGAGAGAGAGAGAGAGAGAGAGAGAGAGAAAAGCAAACAAAACACTTTATTTGAATGTCTTAACTTTTACAAACTTTATAAAGGTTATTGCAAAATCTACCCCTATCCTTAAATTGAGACCAATTGGATTGCCTCTGCATCTACTAGGTTTTGAACTCTATTTTTCAATTCTCAACAGTTGTTAATAGAATGGCCCTACTGACCCATATGGTATTCATATTGTGCATTTGGGTGGTATTTCCTTGGCTTGTATCCTAACATTGGGGCTTCTTGTTGTAATAAGACTTCTTTTCTTAGTTGGACAAAGACTTAAGATTATGAGATAGAGATTTGAGTGAACTTTCTTTTAGGTGTTTTTAGGACTTTCTTGCTTGGTGTAAGTTCTGACATTGTAGTATTTGTTTATGCCCCAAAATCTAGTAGGGCTGGTATTTTCCCTATCAACTTTCCTATTCTTATGGCTTCTTCAATTTAGCTTCTAATGAGTATAATATTCGCAAAACTGGCCATTTTATTGCCTAATAAGTGCCCATAATATGGTTCTTCTAATGAGTCAATAAAGACATATATTAATTCTTTTTTAGGGAGAGGACAAAATAACTCAACTGCCATGCTCCTCTACCTTTGAGTGTATTCTTTAAATGACTCATTTTTCTTTTTCTTTTTTCTCATTATGCATAAGTCCCAAATTGAACGGGGTATCTCAATGTTGAACTTGTATTACTCATAAAATGCCTAAGTTAAATTTCTCCTAAGTATTGATCTAGTTGAGATTGAGCTAGGTATACCAGGTTAATGCAGGCCTTGTCAAACTATCTTAGAAAGTTCGTACCATAAGTTGATTATTTTGAACATATCTGCCCATCTTGTGGACGTATAATCTAGTGTGTAGCTTTGGGCATCTAGTCTCATCATACTTCTCAAACTCTAGTAATTTGAATTTTTCTAGGTAGGCCTTGACATCATACATAGAAAAGTCAGTAATCCTAGCCTAGTCGAATCTATCGTCATTCCTAAGTGCTCTCGTCTTTCTAGTTATCTATTGAGTTAGCTTCCTTTCCAACTTTTTTATACTTTCTTGACTTGGCTCTAAGTCAATCGAAAAAGAATAAGTCTTAGGCTTGAAAGCTAAATTGATCTTCTCTTCTATTTTAAGAAGAATATTAGGCTTCTAAGTGCTCTTCATGTGATGACATTGTAGCCCTGAGTAGAGTGATGCTATCAACTAAAAAATTCATTTGTTCATTTATTTTCCCTATAGTTTTCACCAATGAACAACACTTCTGCAGGGTTGGTGCCATCAAGGTTGTTATTTTTACTATTGGCCATACTCTTGATAAGAATCCTCACTTGTTAGCAACTCCCTTATTTTTATTTTTATTATTATTATTATTATTTTTGAAAAAACCACTTTTCTTTTAAGAGAGAAAAGGACTTATTTAAAGAATAAAGCTTATTTACATAGTTTACCAGGAGTAGAAAAACATTTCTAAGGGAGTAAGAGCCTAAATATTTATAATTAATCATTGATAACTTGTAGATATTTAAAGGTGACCTACAAAAAATATAATCGTAAGGATGTATAAGTTAACAAAAGATTGGAAAGAGTTGGAATGGAAGGCACTGAGAAAAGGACTTATAAATAAAATCAAATATTTACAATTGGAATCCTAAGGATATAATCTAATAAAACCAATAATGGATATTTACGTAGAAGTAAAAATGTAATGCAGATGCAAAGGGGGGAGTTAGCAAACTCACTATGATGTCGCAAGAAAATAGTTTTTATATCATATTTGAAGTTTCTATTACATTATTGAAAAATTTATTACAAATAATCCCTAAAGTCTAGATCCTCTTTTTCTTATAGTGTCTTGACTCCTCTTCCATCTTCTTTCTTTTCTTCAACTCAACTGCCTCAATCCATTTGGTAACCCAGGGGATATTGTCAGTGTGGAATTTCTGGAAAGCTCTAACCTAATAATAGGTAGCAACATCTTTGGGGAGTTTAATAACAGTAACAAATGTATCAATGTGATTCATCTTATGGATGCCTTTCTTATAAAGAAAGTCAAGTTTATGGCTCTGAGCATGGCTGATAAACCAATTCATGAGTAAAGCCATATTGGTTTTTAATTCTCCATTCTTCTCTTCTCTTAGACAATCGAGTGACTTGGCCTGTTCAGCTAATAGCGTTGGGATATAAGACTTTTCTTCTAAAAATTGAGTTACTATTTCTGCAATCCTGTAATGTATGTGAAATAACCCATGAGGAATTAAAACAATCCTAAATGCTACCAAGATATAAGCTTTGTATCTATGTTGCTACTAATTTTCAAAGCTAGTACAAAAGAGTTTCTAATTATAGCTAGATGAAATCACAAACCAAGTAAATAGATTGTCCACCTTAATGATTCTCTTGTGGGGAATTAGCCCACATTTTACATATTTCAAATTTATGAAGGCCCGAGAGTCTATTTAAGCCCAGCTATGATATTTGAAACATAACCTATACTTTCCACTAAGGGGACTCCTAACAGATAGGAGTAATCTTTAATAGTTGGGCTCAAACAAAGTGGGCTAAAGTAAAAGGCCGACATTCTTGGCTCTTAGAAATGGACTAAAGCTTGAACCATGGTGTGTTGATCTAAACTTTAAGCAGTAAAAGAATAAGCCCAATCTTATCTTGTGTGACTTTCTATTTGTTTGGATTGAAAGACCGAAAACATCTTTCAAGTATTCCCTTAGGTTCTAAAGACTTGTGGATGCGAATTTCCTTGAAAAGGACTGGTGTGAGAGAGGAACTACTCCTACGAAAAAAAAAAGATGAAAAGAAGATTACATCAAAACTATCCTATTTACATGGGAATTACATCGAGACTTTACAAAAAACAAGAAAATATTTATAAGATGAAAAGAAGATTACATCAAAACTATCCTATTTGCCAGCTTCAGGGAATGGTTTGTGATGCACTTAGGTAGGTTCTAAAGGTCCTTAAGTTTTGTGACTTTACAAGTTTTTGAGGAAATGGTTCATTAGTCACATTAAAGCTTAAGTAGGGTGGCCTAATCAACCCCGAGTAGTAGCTACACCACTACACCTAAAGCCTACACAATGGTACCCCATCCTAAGGTCCTAAGATCGCTTGGGTCTGACCATGTCTACCTTACATCTATGATGCCATAAATAACCTCCCATATCCTAATGTATATTGCATATAAACAGTTAATATAACAACTAAAACAAATTATTTATAATAAAAATAATAATTAAATATGGGTATTTTGAAAGGTAAATGTAAGACTCGTATTAGCGCAACAAGATTTGGTAGGCATTTGAGGGCGTTCAAAAAGGTAATCTAATTAAGTTAGAAGCTTATGAGGGGTTTCGTGATATTAGTCGAGGAATTGTTGTAGGCTTGGAATTTAAAAATATAATAAAATATTAAAAACATAGCCAAAATCGTATAAATTTACTATATTATTATTATTATATTATTATTGATAAGGTGTGAATTGGGTCTCAAAAAATAATGACCACCTAAAAATAAATTATAGGAGTAATATAATTAATATTGTACATAAAATAATATATAAAAGATATGTATATACATCGAGTATAATTATTATATAAATATATATATATACCCGCAATTACTAAAAATACTCGAAATTGGGTAAAATCTACTAGATAATTAATAAAAAATTGGGAAAATTGTTAAAAAATTATAAAACAATCAAGGAAACCCTCCTTTTGTAGTGGCAAATCTTGGTGAGAGCTAGAGAATTAAAAAATTTGGAATCTTCTTGCATGGACACTTGAAACCAAACTTCTCCACATGTTAAATAAGGATGGAAAAATCAAAATAACACCAAAGTGATTTATAAAAATATACCACGAGCTTCTTGAACAAATTTTAGTTAACTATGAATAGAGTGAGGAAATAGAGAGAGAAAGCATGAAAATAAAAACTTAGAGAAATAGTATGCAGATTAAGGGATATTCGAGTTCCTAAAGAAGATGACCACTTGAAAGCGAAGCAAGATCACCACTTGAAGGAGGAGCCACCATCCAAGCTAGTAGGGAAGCCTCCTCTCCTTACAGTGGTTGGAGCAGTTGGTAACCAGTGAGTTGTCAATCTCTTCGATTTTATCAAAAAATTGGAGAAAATAGCAAATGAACTCCAAAAATTTTGAAATTTGGTTTCTCTATATGTTTTTGCATGAGGAATTCAAATCTTTAATTAGATTTTCAAAATTTTAAGTGTAGATGTGGGGACCTTAAGAAATACATCCCGCATAACAATTTTCGATCAAGTTTTTGAAAGAACCAATCAATATAGTTTTGACTTGAAATTTTATTGACATACTCCTAAGATGTTATATTTTGATGTTAAGTGGTTGGATTTCTAAAATTAAGTTGTCATATTTTTGAGAAAATTTCTTTGTTATGTATATAGTTTGCTGGATAAGGTAATTTGTTAACAGAGATTGATAAAATTTTCTAAAACTATGGTATACCTTAAATTTCCCCATAAACAGTAGCTAAAAGTAGTTTAATATGAATTTGGGAAGGATAATTTATAAGTAAAAGTGCATATTTGGTGATTTAAGGTTAGATTTTTCAAGTATTTGGTATGCTTATAAACTAATGGTAGTATGATGGAGAAAGGAAGTGAATGATTGAAGTTTAATTGATACTTACTACTTATGTAGGGTTTAAACTTTTGGAAATGCAGAACAAGTGGAGTATATGTGAGGTAGTTGGATGCATTAGCAGTAGTAGGGTCAGAAAGTAAATTAGAATGTGATTTGGTGTTAGTATGTTGAATATACTGAAAATGGAATCTATAAAAAAAAAGTGGCTTATATTTGGACTTTACCCTATTTCTTGAGATAAATTGTAAGTCAAGAACATCCTAAATGAGAATCTAACTTTGGACTGAAAGTCAAAAACTAGGTTAGAATGTTGTTTGGTATTGGATATCCTTGACTACATCCGGAGTTCGATAGTAGATTAGCTAATAATTTGTATATGAATTCTACACCTTTATTAGAGTTGAAACATGAGTCAAAAGCCACTTAAACAATAGCCCATATGACAATACTAAGTTAGAACCCTAATCAGAAAGTAATCCGATGGAAGGTATGAATTATAAGAGTATTTAGAAGTTTGAAGATGGTTAGTGTTAAATATTGGATCACCGGGAGTTGGTGAATAGATTAGAGAATCGCCTAATTATACTTTCCAAGAATTTATTGAAGTCAGAATCTGGATCAGAAACTACTGGGTAGCAATTTGTATTAGGTTAGAATCTTGGTCAAAAGGTATTCTATTTTACTAATATTTAATAAACACTTTAGAAATACCTAACACAAATGGAAATGTACTTAAATATCCACAATGAATACATATGTAATATATTGGACACAAACTAAAGATGTCATGTTAAATTTTAGGGATAATAAAGAAAAACAAGACAAGAACAACATACGAAGGGAATGAGCATCAGTATCCAGGTAAATGGGATTAGTATTTTATTGCACTTTGAAGTATTGTTTAAGAATATTTGTAGACCTCAATATGTGTCTTGTTTGTGGTTATAAGTTAGTTGTAAGTTTTGTTTACGGTTATAAGTTAGTTGTAAGTATTATTTGCAATTTGTGTGCTTGAATACTATGGTGTTATTTGAGTGCTAAAATGATGTGTTGGTTGCTTCATGATATTACATCCTTTAAGCTATTTGAATTTGCTTGATTACCCCAAAAGTAATCTAAAACAAACTTGTCTTAACCATTAATTAGACTTGCATCACAACTCATTAGGGAAAACGACTAGGAAGTATGGGCCAAACACGGACCCCTTTGTTAAGGATAGCAGAAATAGTCCTCTTCTCACCATGAGTCGAACTAACTGATAGGAGAAGGGGTTATGGCCAAGTAAGGGTTAGTGGTTTGAAGGTAGTCTTGGACTAATAAGGTCTCCTTAAGTGCCTTAGTTTTCAATCAATGTAATTTATTCCATACTTTGCAAGTGAAATTCTAGTAGACATTATATCTTTCTATAACAAAGTAGTTTTAGAATTTTTATTTAATATAAGGTTTTATCTTTCATACAACTTTTAAATTTATTTTACTTGAAATTTAAGTTGTAAAATAAA
Organism: Lumnitzera racemosa; assembly: GCA_024138005.1. Lineage (NCBI taxonomy): Eukaryota > Viridiplantae > Streptophyta > Magnoliopsida > Myrtales > Combretaceae > Lumnitzera > Lumnitzera racemosa. Next base: position 46,952,678 of record JAMXBC010000012.1, on the reverse strand, counting down.
TTTAAAAAATTATTTTTAGAATCTATTTTCTTAAAAAAGTTACCCCATAAGATGATTCTTACTAAGTACTCAATGTGGCGCTTCTAAGTAGTGAAGTGGTGAACGCTTTGTGTAGACTATATCTACATTAGCAGCTTAGGCGGCTGGTTTCTAACATAGGTTAGTTTACATGGATGGACTATTATAACTCTCTAATTTAGGGTGTGACAACAAATTTAATTTCGGAAAGTTTCTCAGTGGCTAACCCTCTTGACTTCCCCAGTGGAGTTCCCGAGTTATTGAGTCTAAATTTTTCTTGGTTTTTATTATTTTCCTTAATTTGATCAATATTAAACCTCATCCATTTAATATTAACCTTTGACTAAGAATAAAGGAAAATCTAAGTTTTTAAATATCTTTTGAATACTTAGAGTGGCCATTTGATTGGGGTCGGTGTTGAACTTAATTTTTTGGTTTCTATTTAAAATTGATTTCTCTATTTTCGATTAATATTAAACCCTAACCCGTTTAATATTAATCCTTGACTAAAGAAATTGAGAAACTTTGGTTTCTTATTTTAGAGAAGTTTTTGGATTCGCTACTTAACCGAAGTCAGGAAAAAAAATCATAATTAATTGGGTGGATTGACTACGATTTAGCTACTAGTCTTTGATTTCAATTTAAATAAAAAAAAAACCAAAGGATTCTGAATTCGAAGGCTAACCTATTAAACTTTAACGGATACCACCATCCATTTATCAAAATTAGGATTATTCTTCTAATTATAATATTTTTAAAGAAAAATAAAAATAAAATAAAAATCAAATGAAAAAGAACCTAAGTTTCTATAGTTTTTTTGTCGCCCCGAAATTGCCTAATACCTGCTAACCAAGATCAAACGAACGTAGTTCTTTTTTACAAAAAAAGAACTTTATTATGTTGGTTCATTTTAATTTTTGAAAACTAAATGATTTTACGTTTTAATTAATTTAGTTTATTTTTAAAAAATATAAAGGGGTCTTAACTCTTTAATGTTCAAAAAACACTCTAAGACACTATAATCTTTTTGTAAAAAGAAGTTTCCTTTTGTGAATTTTTATTTCTAAAAAATAATTTTCCATATGAAGATTTCTAAAAAAAACCTAATCCTAAAAAAAAAAAAAATCCTAAGCTAATATATACAGCGATCTACCAAAATAATATAATTCCATATAATACACTTATATAAAAACTAATACTAAAACTCCTAAACTAACATATTCATGTATTATATATTATGTAAACTAATAAATAATAACAAGATAAAACTAATCTTAACAACCCCTTATCTAATATCTATATATATTTATATCTATATTACTACTTATTAAATAAACATTCACTTGAACCAATATAATGTATCTAATCTAAATTGCAAAGAAAACTAATGCTAAAGAAGTATCTTAAACTAATATATCCATGTATATATATATACCATGTTAAATTACTAAAGTCCTAACAAAATAATAATATAATATGACAATAATAAATCAGAAATAATAAAAAAAAACTTAGATAGAAACCAAACCTGATTGCAGAGCTACTGTACGGTGAAGAAATTCTAATAAGAGTTGAACTATAGTGACCATAATTGCTGATTGTGAGTGTTATAGCGCTTGTGGACAGCAGGAAGCGATCGTGATAGAGGCATACGTATGCCACCGGATAACAGTCATGTTGCGGCGGCGACGTCAGCCTTTGGATTGTGTAACCTACAGTATGCTGATTACGGGTTGCTGTTGTGGATGTTGGTCGAAAATTGTTGCCGTGCACTAGGAACTTGAACGCCATAGTTGATGTTAGTCTGTTGTTCAGTCATTACGGTGACAAGGATGGTTCTCTGCTGCTCCTTAGTTTCTCTTCCTTGACTTTAATTGGTTGTTGTAGAGCTTAGGCTGATGGTATAGAAATTAGCACTGTTGGTTGTGTGGGTCGCTGAACAAATAGTGTATTGATCAAGTTATGGCTACTAGGCATGCGTGGCTTGTGGTGTCCAGCAACAGTGGTCAATAGCATGGAGGTCACAATAAGTGTTAGAGAGAGGACGTAGCTGTTGTCGTAACTGCTGCCATAGTTCGTTCAGTATGTGCGTTGGGCAATAGATGGAGTTAGGCAAGGATGATCAGCAGAAGTATGCTTGATCAAAACCGCTGCTGCTGTATGCAGGTAGCTTTTTCAAAGTATGAGTCATAAACTGTTGTAGAGTTGTTTATGGGCTGGAGATTGGCGTGGATCGATCAACGTGTTCTGTTCGATGTGTAGCTGTGCGGAATTGTATTATACAATGTGATGAAGTGTAGTAGCTAGGTAGTATGGTGACATGCAGGGGCTAAGCAGTGTATATTCGATCAGTTGGTATTGGTCAACGAGGAAGACGTGTTTGGTGTTGTTATGGGTGCTACAGTTGCACAAAATTGGGCCAGGACTTCCTCTTGTTACTGCGTTGGTGTGTCTTTATAAACCCAAACTAAATCGTATATTGTATCTAATTTGATAAAAATTAATTTAGATCTGAATCATTTATATCAATCCAAATCTAATTTAATAAAAATCAAATTAGATTCAAATGATTTTGATTAGATATGAATCATGTGTATTCAACTCGCTTTTTTTGTAAAAAAATGAAAAGGATAGAAAAATAAAAGATATATAAGTGTTTAATGAGATTTGAACATGTGACCTCAAACTAATTTTATATTAAATACTCCAATACTTATCCATTAGGCTGTTAGCATATGCCTTGATTTTTAATATAATTTAATTATATTTAAACTACGCCACTTTCCAAAATATTTATTTTAACTAAGTTAGAACTAAAACTATCCCTAAAATAACTTACTTCTTAAAAAATCTAAATAATCTTTAATAATTTTTCTTTTCTCTTTTTTTGGTATTTTCATCATTTGTCATTTTTTATTATTTTTATCCTTTATTATTTTTTAGTTAGGACACTATTTTTAAAAACTAAAAATATAATTATTGGGAGCCAAAAATCAAGTGTCTACAGTCATGAAAAGGTTTAGATTAAGATGAATTTGGTGAATTGATTTTAATTTAGACATTGGGCTACATAAAAACCAATTTTGAAAAATGATTTTTGAAAACTAGATATCAAATTCAAAGGCTAACCTATTAAACTTTAATCAGGTACCATTTTTAACTTTCTAAATTTAAATTTATTTTTCAAATTACCCTTTTTAACTAATTCTAAATTTACAATAAACTAATTTTATTAGCACAAAAATATCAAATTAAAATTATTTATAAAAGGAAAAATAAAATAATTTCCCTATTTTAAGTTATTTCATTGGTGCTTACGTACCTTCTAGTAAGGATAAGACTTTTTATAATTTATTCTGTAAAACTTTAATTTGTTAATTGATTTTAATTTTGAAAAATCACTGACTTTACATTTTTAATTATTTAAATTTATTTGAGAAAAAGTTCTATAAGGGTTCCATTTGGTATAGTTATTTTTTGAAAGCTTTAAAATTTCTTAATTTTGAAAAGGGTCAATTTTATTTTATTTTTGAAAAATAAATTTTCTAAATGACAAAACCTTATTCACTTTTTTTTTAATTATTTTATTTTTATTTTATTTTTTTTATGTTTTGATCGATGAAATAAAATAAAAAACTAGGTTCCCTTATCTTTTTTTTTTCTTTTTCAAACATTCTCTTTTAAAAAAATTACTATAAATTTACAAAAAGAAAAAAAAGAAAAAAAATAGATGAAACAGAATCAAAATTAAAAGAGAGGGCTAGACTTGGTTAGCAGCATGTAGGTACGAATCAGGTCATCAAATTGGATCTGGGTTGCGCGAGAGCAAAGAAGAGCAGTGGTTTACAGAGCTCCTTTAGGGCAATTCTATTGCCCAAAATGAGTGGGAAAGGGGTGCTTCTTGTAAATTTTATTGGGTTTAGTGGGGGTAGGTGAAGCGCTTCAACTGTTAGTAGCCGTTTATGAAGTTTTTAAGGTTAGGTCGACAACAATAGTGGTGGTTTGGCCATAAGGTGATTGCTAGGGGTAGTTGGATTTTGGGTCTTAGGTTTTAGGATGCCATGAACTCAGTTGTGGCATCAATTTTGGCTAAGGAGTAATGGAGGTGGTGGTTTGTAGTAGGTTGTATAGTGGGGTCAGGGTTTAGTGGTGGGAGTTTAAATGGAGAAGCTGGGGCTACAGCTGAGCTTGGGGTAAGTTGGGTTCAAATATTAGAGACCTAATGAACTTGACTTGGTGTCAGTTTTGTTTAGTTTATGTTACATCTCAAAGTCACAAAGCCACAATAGTCCTGCTTTATAAATCATTTTATGATAGTAATTGGTCTCACAGTACCTACCATAGACATGATCTATACAAGGCGTCGATGACTTCTCGCTTTGAAGTAAACAATCCAATTAAGTATTTAGCTGAAGTTACAGTAATTATCACAAATTTTAGATCAACATACATAATTATATGTAAATTCCATAGAATTTCCCAAGAAACTCTACATAAACATAACGGTTCACTAATTTACATAATGACTATTAGTCTTCCATTCTTAAATTATAAAGGACACTCTAACTATATATCCACTGTTAAGCGAATTGATCCTTACACCTTAGGCTTCAAAAGAACTAACCTCTGGATAGTTGTAAGGCGGCATAATACTTGAAGTATTCAGAAATTAGGACCTGCAAAAGGATCTATATGGGTATGAGCAACTACAGCTTAGTAAATTGAATTGGAGACTCATGAATGTATACAAACACAAACAAAATTATTAAGCAATTATTTTCTTGCAATGCAACAAGCAAGTGTCATCACACAACGTAGTCCGGTCCGTAGCGAAATCAGAGAAATTTCACCCACTCTAATCTAGGTTGAGGAATTTTCATGTTATGCAACAGTTCACAACCAAACCCATGTTTGTGCAATAGAGACACTGCTCCTCCCAAGACTATCCTTCGAACCAATGTCCTCATCCTTACCGCAACCTCCTCTCCTGTCACTTAGTTTGCTTAAGGATGAGAAAAAGACCAATTGCTATCCAGTGCTATTTTTATCGAAGGTGTCGGTATTTGGTTAGAGAATCCTAACGATTCCCTAAAGGGTTGCAATGCATGACAATTTAGGTCATTAGAGTTGAATAAGATTAAAGTCCATTTAGGGTGTTCAAACAATTTCACACTAATTCAGTCATAACATAAAATCAATCACATTACAAATTTCAGCACGAATTTAGATACATCTCACACATGTATAAACTATTTACAATCACAATCATACACAATCTTAAGTTTCTAAGTACCATAAAGTAGTACTCTAATACAGTAAGTAATAACCTAACTTACTTAGAATTCTCAGTCGCTCGATCACTTAATTATAAGTTAGTTCATCTCTGGGTATCCTATAATACAAATAGGTCTTTTTAGTACTTATACTTTAATGATTCATATTTTAAGTTATAATTTAACTCATTTCTCCATGTATACCTATTATTTACTAATAATTCATTCTACCTTATTTTAGGATTCGATTTCTAAATTAAATTCTAGTTTTGATTCTGGAATCTTAAATATGTTCGAATCCTAATGTAAAATTAATCACATTAAGCTTGAGTATTCTAATATCATATTAGGTCTTAATTTAGTGTTATAAACTGTTTGGTACATGCTAATCCTAATTGGGGTATCGAATTTATTCTTGATGTGAGAAAATCTTACATTTTTTATGCAATTACCTAAAATTAAATTTTGTTTCAGATTTATTATATATTTATTATTATTATTATTATATTATCTAAATAAACCTAATTTTTCATATTTATTAAATTTCCAATTCTACATATTCTTAATTTCCTACAATTACCACATAATTCCTTCATTACTTACGCTTAACACTCCAAAGGCTAGGATTAGGTTTCCATATCAGATACTAATATCCCTAAACATCTAATTACTATCTAAATCAGTAATTAATCACTTAATCACCTAATTAACCTAAAATTACCCAATTTTCCCATCATTTTAGGGCTAAAAATTTACTTAAATGTTTCAAAAATTAAATTTTAAAAAATGGCTTCATAGCACTGTTCTATATCACTTAAGCATTCTACAGAAAAAATTTGAGCTCCAAACTACACTCCTAAGTCTATTTATTTCTATTTCTAATTATGTCGGTTTTGCTTAATTTATTAAGAACCCTACATTTTCAGACATGATTAAAATTAATCACTATTTTTTCCTAAATCTAAATACAATGAAAGCTCAAAATAATAAATTTCATAATTTTCTAAGCAAAATAAATAATTTTAAAAAATTATACAAAATCAGAGCAGATGAGAGACTCACCTAGTTCGATCACTTTTAGGCTTCCAACACCGATCCAAGTGTGTTGGTAGGTCCAGGTGGTGGGTCTAGAATGGGGCGATGGTGGTGGCTCGATCCCAGGTGATGATGGTGTGTGGGTTTGGTTTACTAGCCCCTACTGCATAGATGTCCTTATTTTTTTTCCTAACTCTAATTTTTCTCTTCCAATTTCAATGATCTCAATTTTTTCTGACTTATAATTGTCCAAATGAGCTCTGTAATTTTTTTCCCTATTTATAGAGCTTTGTAGTAATTATTATGCATTTAATTGGACAAGACATTACCCAAATCTCTTAATTTTTGCCTTTTGTGTTACTTGATTTTGATTGGTTAATTTTCTTCTTCAATTTTAGACTTGCCACGACCAAATCCACATCATTCCTTATTCCTCTCTTTTTTTTTTTTAATTTTTTATTAATTAATTAATAATTTTATTTAATTATTTAATAAGATTTTAGCTAATTTAAATAATTTTATGCATTTTTATCTATACGTAAATACATGTGGGGTACATGTGAATACTCCTAATTATTATTTAGGTCATTCTATGATTTTTAGTATGTATATAATCTATCTCTAGTAATTTAGTAGTTATTAAATTATACTTTTCGTTTTTTCGATAATTAACAATTATTATATTTAAAATTTGAAAATTTTATAGTCTCTTATTTTATTACTTATTTTCTTAAATTTAAGTTTACGGGGTCATTTTTACTAATATTTCTATCTATAGTTTATAATTTAGGTTTAATCAGATCCTTTAACTGATTGTCCTAAACTTTATGTACTAAGTTCAATCCTACGATCATTTGGCTTAACTTTAGGGCTTACAGTTTAAAATTCAATAAGGCTAAGCTTTAAGCTAGAGAGAGAGAGACCGTCGAACTTAGGGAGAGAGAGCTTAGGATTAAGTGTGTTTGAGAGATTAAGAGTCAAGATTGATGATGGCTAATGCCTAAGAAGAGATTGAGAGGTCTTATTTATACTATTTTACAGTTCGATTAATCATGGAAAGACATTGAATCGAGTTGAATGAGGGAGGATGACTTGCGATTTAATCTCTGAATTAGGTGTGAATTGAAGTAAGAAACTAGTTAAAACTAAATCCAAGATATTTACCTTTGCCAAATCTATCCAATAGAAGCTTTGAAATCCTTAATGCAACATAAATCAAGCTTGAGCAAACTGTCACGCCCTAAAAAGATGGAGTCGTAACAGTTCCGCCGTGTAAGCCATCTAAGATAGAAATTGACCTTACAGTTGCTATCATAGACTTAGTTTACACTAAGTGTACTTAACTCTATCACTTTAAAGCATCTAGTTCGATACTTGTTTATTATAAACCTATAGAATAATCTTTTGAAATAATTTTTTAAAAATAAACTTTTAAATTGACTATACAAAAAAGTGGTAGTAAATCCCGTAGGTACCAAAATTAGAATATTGAAAACTACCAAGCCTCTTAAGGAGTCTTATGTAGTTTTCCTTAAAAGTTAGGAAAATTAATACTAAGAACAATAACCAACCATTTCTTCTTAAACCTCACTCTTCGTTTCAATTTGCTGGTACTCTTAGTTTTGGGCAAATACTGGCAATCCATTCAAACCCTATAAACTAGATTATAAGGGAATGAACGATAACGTACTCAGTAAATGGGATGGAGACAGAAGTATACAGTTAGCACATTACAAATAGGGTTTTCAACCAATTTAGTTAAATGCAATACATGTATAAACAAATGCCATCACATAATGTTATCTGATCTATCATGAGATTAGAGAAATTATACTCGCTCTAATCCAGGTTGAGGAGTTTGATGTTGCATACTTGCGAATTGAAACCAAACCGAGGCTTGGGTGATGGAGAACACCCACCTCCTGTGACTACCTTCGAACCACGACCCCTAACCTTGCCACGATTTCCTTGCCTATCACTTGGTTCGACTAAGGAAGGGGAAATGATCATTTTAACTATCCTTATCAAAAGGAGTCCGTGTTTGGCCTAAGAATCCTAGTCATTACTTTTAGTGAGTTGTGATGCATGTCAAGTTAAATGCTAAGCCGAGTTTGAATTAGTTCATTTTTAGGCAATTAATCAAGCTCAGACAATTTCAACATACAGCTCAGCTTCCATTACAGCAAGTCAGATTACAAACGCAAGCGCTTTACATAGACAAATAGATAATTACAAGCACAAGTAAATGCATACCGAAGTCTCTAGATATTTTGAAATAATACCAAAAAATGCTATTAAACATTGATCCCACTTACCTGGAGTACTTCTTGCTTAAACAGGTGTGGTTGTGCATCCCTTAATAGAAAAATCTTATATTATAAATAACAATTTTAATATTTATCTAAGTTATAATGTCATTACACTACTTATTATTTCTAAGGCTATGTCCATTAACCTAGGTTTTAGGATGCTATTATATTTAAGTGTTCAACTTTTGATGTCATTTTATATAAGTTCTTCTTTAAGCCATTCTTTGATTTGTTATGTGAATTATCCTTTGAAAGATCTTCTGAATTCATCTTTACTTTAAAGTTCTTAAAACATCCTTAGACCCATTCTCTAAGTTGCCCCTTGATTGCAAATCACCTATAGATACCCTCCAATTTAGCTTCTAGATATAATTTTAGTGTAGCATTTCAGTTACTTATCCTTTGACATTACATGAGTACCACATTTTCAACTATATTTTCTTGATTGTTATTGTACTTTATCAACCAAAAGTATTCACTACATGTGATTGTCATAAGCTTTGCTTTTCCCTTTTTTTTTCTTTTTTTCTAAATGACAGTAGAGTTTACTTTTTAAAATTGCCAAATATCCTAGTTATGTTAATTGTGCAATAAGAGACTATGTGTATAAAGCATATCAGTATTTCTTTTTCTTTCCATTTTCTTAATCCACAAGATGTCATGCTAGTCGTTCAAATTCCTAGCATTTGGATAGTTAATTGTTGATTATGTAGCTATTGTAAATATACATAATTCGAGGTTTTATTAATTAACAACTGTACTTATCTATATATTAATTATGTTGGGTGCATATACATATTCCTTATTTGTTATCTCAAGTTATTTTTTAACTTTATTGTTTATATAATTTATTTCTATGAGTTCATTATATATTGAAAGTCAAATATCACATTTTCTATGTATAACAAGTAATGCTATTATAATTAGCTTCTCTCTCTTTTCTCTCTTTTTTTTAGCTATTATTCCATTTTCGCACTTCACACTTATGATTCACTTAGACTAATAATGATAATAATAATAATAATTTCTTAATACTTATGGCTCATTGCCAATTTTCGAGCTTGCTCGACGAACAACTTTTGTGAGTGCCCTAATTTATGTACTAATTTTCTAATTGCTAATTAGCAAGGTCTCACACAAATCCACACGTTAAAGCTTTTCTCGATTTTCAGATGCCTTTTTGATACTATAAATGACTATATTTAGACAACATTTTGGTGCCAATCCAAAGTATCCTACGTATACTTCGTGATTTCACCATTAATTTGGTGAAATTGCAAAGAAAAAATGATAAAAAAAAAATCTCTTAAAGTGAGCTATCTAATCTATGTTTCGTGCGAGAAAGGATAGGAAACTAAAGGAAAGGGAAGGAAAAAGAAAGATGTCGACCAATTACTAACCAACACATGTCCATATCAAGGAAAAAAGAAAAAAAAAAAACAAAAGGCAGTATATGCCTATCCTAAGATTCAAACCCAGCATCTCTAGCTCATTTACCTTCTCAAGACCAAGTGCAATGCCGTATGGGTTGTTAGCCTATCTACTATTAACTTATGTAATTAAATTCTATTTAAGTTATAAAGCAATATAAAAATTCCATAAAATAAAAAATACCTAAATAAATTAATCTATCTAAAGGCTTAACACTATCCTAAATTTCTATTTTTCTTAAAAACTACCTTCCTAAAAATATTTTATATGCCTAAAAATCTATTTTATCTAAAAATTCTATTTTTCAATTTTTTTTTGTGCTTTTCAATATTTTCTAATTTTTTTAACCTTTTCTAAACTTTCCAATTTTTTGTATTTTTTTTCTAAATTCCTAATTTTCTTAAAAACTGTCTTTCTAAAAATATTTTATTTGCCTAAAAATCTATTTTATCTAAAAATTCTATTTTCTATTTTTTTTCATTTGTCATTTTTTTTAATTTTTTGTACATTTTAATATTTTCTAATTTTTTCAACCTTTTCTGAAATTTCTAATTTTTTGTATTTTTTTAAATTAGGATCCTTTTTCTTATTCTAAAACTTATAGAGAGCAAAAATGAGATGTCTACAGATAGAGATGAGAGATTATGATGTCTTTTGTTGAATTCGAGAGGGATAGTATAAACAGGGAGAGAAGAAACTATTCATTAGGAGTGGACATGGTTTGGTTCATTATGGTTCATCCCTCCCTTACTAAATCGAACTTAATATAAAGATTCATTTTTTTATTTGAAATCGTGTCTAACCATATGGTTTGGTTCATATATTTTTTTAACCTAATTAAAACCGGTTCAGTTCGGTTTGGTTTGAACTGTTTGTGTCAAATTTTTACTGAACATATTTATTTCCAATAAATATGAAATTTCAAATGAAATTTACTCAACTTAATTTTAATAATGGACACAATTATGATAAAGAATAACAAGATATGAAAAATTTGATGAAATCAATGGAAAGAAATATAAAAAAGCATAAAATAATCATATAAATTTTTTTTATTTAACTAATTGGTTTGGTTTGGAGAACCGAATTGAATTGCGAACCTTTTATATATAATTGAATCGAACCGTAAACCAAATGGTTTGCTAAAAAAATTAATTTTTCGATTCTGCGCAATTTGGTTTATAGTTTGATTCATGGTTTGCTCTTTTTTTGCTTAGCCCTACTATTCATGGGTAGAGATTAAGGTTTCATCACATGGGAACATAAAAACAAGGAGAAGATGTGAGGCGAGCAAGGAGGGACAAAGTTGTTTAAGGGTAACTTTGGGAAAAAAAAAGTGTGAGAGGAATTGGAATTCATTTGTTAGAATCAAGAATGTTGATTCCACCTTCTTTAGGAACGAGGATTCAGTTTAATGATCATTACGAACCCTTATTTATAACTAAATAATGTAATTGTGCGCCCATATGTAATAAGGGGCGGGGCCAAGCGAACATGGTGTATACGAATTGGTCTCATCTTATTCTTATAGAAGGTCTCACAACATGGTAATTGCATTGTAACCTCCACACTAGCCCTTGAAATTGTAAATGTAATTAAGTGTCTAACATGTGTGAAAACTGATATGTGGCCGCTGGCCTTTGCTTCTGGCTTGAACAAGTAGGCTTGGAATTAGAATTTCATTTGACACAAATCATTTTTCCATGCTGGACAAGTTGGCTTCTTTGATTTTCAAACATTGTCGAGGGGAATGGAGGCGTGCTGTTGCCCTACGGTAGCCCCATCTTTACTTTATTTGTAACTTGCTTTTGGAAAATTGAGAAATGTAACAATGGGCCCTACGTTAGTCTATTAAAATGCTGGTGGTAATTTGAGAATAAAGTTGAATTCATTTGCCATGTACCGCTGCTTCTCTTCGGACTTTTAGATCTTGATCCATGCTTCCTTTCGCTTCTTGAATATTTCTACGTCTGTGATTGAATGCATGTATATTTTTCGGTTTCGCACGTTTTTCCTGTTGTACATTCAAATGGCATATTTTCGAGAAGAAAAATATATAAACACAATTTATACTAATTAAGCTCGATTTCTTTCATCATTTTATTAAGTTAATTTTTTTCTCTATATAATTTATTATTTTTATGATAATAAATCAATGAAAGTACTATAAATTACATAAAAATGTAGGATTTAAAAAAGAGTAAGTTATCACGAGACTTTGCTAAGTATACTTCTCTACATATCACAAATGTCGCCTTGAAATTGCAGATCAACAAATATTTGACCGCACGAATATCTGCAATCTACCGTGTAAAATGCCACACAACTTCAAGGAATTGCAACATTTCTCATTGATTTGATTAGTTTCTTTAAAATAAGATGGAACAATGTAGTCATGAAAAAGAAGGGAAAAAAAAAAAAAACAGAGGCATACACAATTCTAAGATCAAGTTTGAGAAAGACAAATGGAAAGGCCAAAACATTACTTTGTTATCAAGGGAACCACAAACACATTAACATCAAACTTCACAAAAATTTAGCCCTTAGGCTTGATAGTTCACCTGTTAGAAAGAAACCAGGATCCTACTAAATTTATTGTTAAATGTCATGTAATATGAGCCTGCTTAAGGATACGAACACTTAAATATGAAGTCTACACCTTTTTTTGGCCAGAAACACAGACCCATGGGGTTGAATTCTTTTATTGTCACGACAAACATAAGCAAGGAACTTTCCATTGCATGCACTCTCATTTGGAGGTATCAAAGAGTAGGCAGCAAAGATCTTCTAGGTTAACTTTGCACTGCACTAGGGATGGCACGGTTCGACTCTTTCTACCGAGCTAAACTTAATTTTTTTTTAATAAATTAAATCGAATCATTCGTTTTAACTTATAAATTTTTCAAACCTAAAAGGAAATGGTTCAGTCATCAGGTTTGGTTTACGGTTTGAAGTATTATCGCTATAAAAATAAGAATAGTTGTTATCACAAACAAGAATTTTCCCCTTTCACCACCCTCCCCCCCCCCCCCCCCCCCCCCCCCCCCGATGCTATTCCTTTGCACTTCAATTTTCCTTCTCCCGGGTTGAGTTGCTATATTAATTATTATCTCTTAAAATCTGTGGTAGGGTCCAATTTTGCCATATAAGTATGACCTTAAAAAAATGTATTATCCACTTTGAAGGCCAGCTTTGATCAGAGTCATTCAAAAAATGGAAAAGCTTTATAATTCTTCTCCAGTGGATGAATGAAATAATATTTAACACAAATAGGAAGCCTTCACTGCAAAATTAATTTCCACATTTCAGACACCGAGCTTTCCTTCTAAGCATATTTTGGTTCTAGCATGCTCAGATTTATTTTCACAACATATAACAAGTGCTAGCAGTAGTAGACTGATACTCCACTACAATTTCTACTTGATATTGCCACATTTTACCTCTTCCTTACATCAACTTATCGTCTTCTCTATATCTCTTCTCGTGTCTTGTACTCTAGGGTCAATCACAAGTGTTAAAAAGGACCAATCCCAGCAGGCATAATATTCTTACAGAACTATCCATTTTACAAGCATTTTAACCAGCTGATTATTACGTGAACAAATTTAAACAATACATCTTTCGACAGGAAAAAGGAAAAACAAAAAAAGAAAAGTAGAGTAAACAACCTCAGTTATTGCTCCTTTGATTCCATAGACTAGGATGTTAGCTTTGGTCAACCTAACAAAATAAGTAGAACCCGGAGATGTACATTAACCGCAACCATTACATTAACCATAACGAGTGAAAGAAAGATAAAAAGGAACATCTATATTTGTATGTCATACCAATTAAACCCAAGTACACAACAGAACAAGCATATCCACAACAACTGCTAGTCTTAACATCGCTGTCTTTCTTCTATTTGTTGAAATCTAAGCTTAACTCTCTCTATCCCTTTCTCTTTATTTTTGTTGCATACATCTATTCCTCATTGTATTTATTCTTTTATTCATTCATTAATTCATATAATTTGATTAAAATCCAAAATTTTCGATAAAAATTTGGTACAACCTGATTCCTCCCCCTATTAGGTTCCTAGTCTTGCACTTTCATAGTTCTCCTAGAGAAAAAAAAAAAAAAAAAAAAGACAAAGAAATCCACATAATCTTACAGCAACTCAATGAGCAATTGCATTCTTCAAAGTTCCCAGAAGAGAGGCAAAAGGGGACACTGCACAGAGAACACAGACTTGATCTACAGCAATGGGGTCTCATATACTAAATGGCTGAAACAAGTGAAATACAACTAGATTACATATTGGAAATGACAATGCTCTTTCAAGTACTTCTAGGGCTTCTTCAGCCTTAAATTAAGCATGAAACGGATAAATTTCCTTTCCAGCCCCCGACATAATAGGTCCTGCCTATGTGTTTGCTTACGCAAAGAACGATGGCCTGACCATGTTACTGAAAATATGGTAATGCAGACGGTCATCATCCTAATCAACATAATTGTTTGCTACATTCCACAATACATTTGTTGAGCCTCCTAACTGGTTTTAATGATAATAAAATGCGTATTAGATTATTACTAATATATTTATCAAGTGTACAAGATAATATTTAAAATAATATAAGTTCAGATTAAAGTGCAATTAGCTGCTTAAACCAAAAAATAATAAAAAAAAAAATGTAAGGAAAATTTGGGCAGAAGGGGTTTCTTACAGATTTTTAAAAAATGAATATTAAATTAGATTTTTAGCAAGTTGAAGATCTAATTCCACTTATTGAGTGTATTTGAGTAATGCATTCAAGATGCTCAATTAAAGTAGGACAAAATCCATCGACATTTTGAGCAGAATTTTTGAGATGTTTGCTGTTACAAAGTTCGAAAAATTGAAAAAGCAGATTGGGTGATTATCCTGATGAGTTGGATAAGATAAGCATTTTATTGTAAAGAAAAAAAATATATTTTATGGAGAAATAATTGAATTTTATTTTTATGAAAAGTTATGATAGAAAGATATGACATTATCTTTATAAAGTATAAGTCCTACCATCCATATACAACTCAAATCCTTCCAATGATCAGTATTACAACCAAATATGAGAGTATCTAGCTTGATTTTCAATTTTTTTTTTTTAATATTCTATTTTATTTTCATTATTCTGATTAATATTAAATCCTAACCCATATAATATTAACCATCGATTAGGAAATAAGGAAAAGTTTGGTTTTCTTTTTAAATTGAAAACCACTTGGGGTCGCCATCCGATTGTGATTGGGAAAAGAATTAAGTTATAACCAATTGCATGAATTGATTATAACTTAGCTATTAACCTTTAATAAAATTAGAGATTTCTAAATTCAGGGCTATTTATTAAATCCTAATGGGTACCACTATTAATTTTTCAAAATTATGTTTAACTTTCAAAATTAATCCTTTCGTGTTTTTACAAAGCTCATTCACAAATAAATAAATGAACATTCATTTATTTAGGAAAAAAAAAAGGAGAATTTGAGATATAATTTACAAAAATAGGAAAAATAAAATTTTATAGATTTTACGTTGCTTCGAAGTTACCTACGTACTTATTAATCGACATCAAATGTTCATAGTTCATTTCGAAAACTTTAGTAGTATTAGTTTATTTTAATTTTGAAAATCTACTGGGTTTACAATTTTAATTCATTTATTTTATTTAAGAAAAAAAGGCTAGAAAGGGTCTTAATTTTTTTTCACATCCCGGTATAGTACAAGATACACCATCACACAGGAGTACCTGTTGAAAGCTTAACTCAACATGCTCAATTATTAAAAGATAACTTTGTTTACATAATAAAAGGGTTGCTATATCAGAGTTCAGCTGGATATTTTATTATAACTTATATGTACAACATAATATTTACATCAAAATATGAATCAACTTTTTCCTTTATTGTTTTCACAATAATAAGATCTCTGACCTAATACATGTTCCATACAACAGTCGCTAACTCCGACTCACGCTCTCAGTATACATATCCCCCCTGAGTATTAGGCCTTTTACGATATAGTTAACTTGAGGATAAAATATAATACCCCGTCAGCTACTAGAGTTGAGTGAAAGTGGATAACAAACAACAGAATATAGAAAATATAATAAACAATATTGCATGTTATGATTGAAACATTTCAATTATAACTCGCAAGTTCAACTTTACATATGCATTCGCCCAACCGAGCTCTTACTGCTAATGATGTAGCATGCTATACTCATGCATATGGCATGTATCAGTACCGATATCTTATGCCCTCCAATTCCTCATCCGGTTAGTCAACATAGCCGGACATCTTGATACAACATCCAAGAACCTAGAGTAACAAGGAGCTACTTGGGAGTAGAACCCCCACTAAATTGAGCTACACACTGTAGTCTACCATTTCCAAAAAGGGCAATAAGGAGCTGCCTAGGAGTAAGACCTCCAACTTTACAAAATTAGACTACACACTGTAGTTTACCAAATCAAAATGGCAACATTGCTAAATTAGACCACATACTGTAGTCTGCCAAATTTGACTATCAAAATAGTTACAATGTTCGAGTAATGCAATTTATATACTTCCAAAAATTGAGTTCATAAAGCCATACTTTTTCAATGATCATTTGGAAGTCTCCTTCTGAAATTTCTGACCCGTAGGTTTCTTTTTGTGCCATGCCATGTCGTGCCATGATATGCAATAGTAACTAAAGAATATCAATTAGTGTAATCAATCTTTAAGTTTTATTCAACTTAGTGATCTGATTTTGGTTTTCGAACTCTCCCTAGCAGAATTCTAGTATCTTACTTAAGGTTTACTTAGGTGAATACCCAAAAGATTGGATTAGATCACTCAACTTCCCTAGTTAACACGATCAATTGTAAGCAAAAATCATTACCCAACATAGCCATATAATAGTTTAACCAAAATACAGTTATTGTCATTCAAAATCACTACACTAGCACCCATTATAGTAACATATCAATTCACCCAAGATATATCCATATTTAACCAATACAGCATCAAACAACACACAGTGTTATGAGTAGTGATATATCTACTCCAAGTATAGGTTAGATCTACTTGCCTAGGCTTAGCAATAGCACAATATCCTGTACATCGTGACATGGTCCTTCTTTACTTATCACATCTATGAAAATATGACACAGTCCTTAAATCAAGTGTAGGTCGAACTCGAACTATTATAAGCTTTCATTTTCGTATTTTTAAACTTCATTTGATCATATTTTACTCATTTATTATCTTATTTCAGTAAAATTTATATCGTCATGATCGTTATTTTGAGTGCTATTGATATATATTAAGAGTCATGACTAATCAATATTTCCAAATATCCAAAAATACTTTTTCATATTATGACTCGACCGTATGCTACCCTAACTCCATAATTGACTCGAGTAAGCTTTAGTATTGAACTAAAAACCCTAAAAATTATACTTTTCAAACTTGCCTAGTAACACTTATTACACCCCCAAAGTGTTCCTTTGTCAAAGATTTAATAAACTAGTTACTATATTACATATTAAGCTAATATATAAGTTTATAATAGGAAAATACATAAAAAATAGTATACGAGCCCGATTGTCACGCCCCGAAGCGGTAGAGTCATAACAGCCCCGCCGTATAAACCATCCTAAGATAGAAGTTGGCCTTACAACCGCTATCTTAGACCTGATCTACACAAGGTGTCTACGACTAACCCGCTTTGAAATAAACAGTTTGTAATTTAAATAAATCATCTAACTAAGAAAGTGAGGAAATATATATATACTATAATTCGGTTATTGCAATTAAAGTTTATAATATTTTTCCGTAATATATCTCCTAGTTATTACATTATTCATAAATGAAAACAAATTCTAAAATAAAAACTTAGACCTTAAAAATATGTGTTTATTCTTCAATGTTTTTCCTCACTCTCCAGGATCTAGTAGTTGCTAGCTCCAGAGCAATTGTTTGCCGCTTTTTAACAAGCATCTGCACAACGTCTATAGGGATGTGAGCAACCATAACTTAGTAAGTTAGGATGGAGGACTTAAAACTATACCATAAACACACAACAGGGTTATCAATCAACTTATTAGGTGCAATGCATGTGCAAGGAAATGCCATCGCACGATGTTGTGCGGCTGTCGTGAGATTAAAGAAATTGTGTCCGCTCTAATCCGGGTTGAAGAGTTACCATTAATACAACAGCTCATGACTAAACCCAAGCTTGTGCAATGGAGACCTTGCTCCTCCCGCGACTACCTTTGAACCACTAACTTCACCCTCGTCGCGACCTCCTCTCCTGTCACTTAGTTCGGCTAAGGATGAAGAAGGGACCAATTACAATCCTGTGCTATCCCTTTCGAAGGGGTCGATATTTGGCCGGAGAGTCCTAAGTTCCCCTAACGGGTTGCCATGCATGTCCGATTGTGATTACTGTCGTATATTTGATTAAGTCCAGTTTAGGGTAATCGATCATTTCATACAAATCATACAATACATGTCAGAGCAACAAACAGAATCATAGCATCACCCATAATCAAGCACATGTACACATCCAACTATCTAACAAGCACAACCAAACATAATCTTAAGCCTCCAAAATACAGCATCGTATTAATCTTAACTTAACTTGACTCCTCGCTCACTCACTAGAGGTCTGACTTGCTCAAGCCATCACCGATCATCCCTATAACACAAACGTGGTTTCAGTTTTTCATATAACGATTATAGATTCATTTTAACCTATAACGCTTATTGTTATGTTTTGTTTAGGGTTTAATATACCTAATTATCTAGGTCTTAAGTCTTTTACAATTATTCTAGGTTTGGGGTTAGGTTCGGGTTCGGTTTCCGCATCAATTTCTAAATTAGGTTTTAGTTCGATTTTTAAGTCCTAAACATGCTCAAATCCTAATGTGAAATTAATCACATTAAGCTCGAGTGTTCAAATATCCTATTGGGTCTTAATTCAATATTCTTAACTATTCGGTACACGTTATTCCTAATTAGGGTATCGGATTTATTCCCGATATGAGAAAATCTTACATTTTTATACAATTACCTAAAATTAAATCTTAATTTAGACTTAGTATTATTCTGATTTTTATTCTAATATTATTTAAATAACCCTAATTTATTTAGATTTATTAATTTTCAATTCTACATATTATTAATTTCTTACAATAACTACCTAATTTCCTAAATTAACTATACTTAATACTTCAAAGGCTAGGATTAGGTTTCCACATCAGAGGTTAACATCCCTAAACATCTATTTATTATCTAAATCAGTAATTAGTATCTTAATCACCTAATTAACCCAAAATTACCCAATTTTTTCATCATTTTAGGGCTAAAAATTAACTTAAAAATTTCAAAAATTAATTTTAAAAAAATGGCATCATAGCACTTTTTTACATCACATAAGCATTCTATAGGAAAAATTTGAGCTTCAAACTGCACTTCTAAACCTATTTATTTCTCGTTCTAATCATACTCGGTTTTGCTCAATTTGTTAAGAACCCTATATTTTCAGACGTGATTAAACTAAATCACTATTTTCCCTAAATCTATATACAATAAAACCTATAATAACAAATTTTATAATTTTTTAGGTAAAATAAATAATTTTACTAAATTATACAAAATCAGGGTAATTAAGGAACTCACTTGATTCGAAGCTTTCTGGCCGTCTAAACCTGATCCAAGATTGTTGGCCAGCCTAGACGGTGGGTCTGGAGTGGGGTGGTAGTGGTGGCTTAGTCCCAAGTGGTGGTGAGGTGTGGGTTTAGCTCACTTACCCTATCTGCACAGTTTTCTTTTCTTTTTTTGTTTTTTTTATTTTCTCTTAAATTTTTTAGTCTCTCGATTTTTCTTTGATTCCTCACTGCCCAAATGAGTTCTGGAAATTTTTCCCCTATTTATAGAAGATTTTGGTTATTAATATGCATTAATTAGACACGACTTTACCCAATTTCCTTGATTTTTGGCTTTTGTGTTGTCTAATTCTAATTGGTTAATTTTTATTTTGCAGATCCTGACCTGCCAGATTTGGATCATTCTATCCTCTTCTGATTTTTTTTTTATTTTTTTGTGATTAATTTATAATTTTCTTTAATTATTTACTTAGTTTTTGGCCAATTTAGGTGATTTCACGTATTTCTATCTACACTTAAATACATGTGGAGTACATGTGAACTTTCCTAATTATTATTTTGGTCATTTTAAAATTTTTAGTATACATATAATCTATCTTTAGTAATTTATTAGATACTAGATTACACTTTTCGCCTTTTCGGTAATTAGTACTTATTATGCTTAAAATTTGAAAATTTTATAGTCTCCTATTTTATTACTTATTTTCTTAAATTTAAGTTTACGGGTCATTTTTACTAATTTTTTTAGCTTTACTTTATAATTTAGGTTCGATCGAGTTTTTCAACTGATCAAAATCTCGAATGGTTAGTTGTGGGGCTTACACCTATTAATTTCACAAAAAATTCTATAGACTTAGAAAAATATGTAGTTTAGTTATTGATCATCAATTACACTAAATTGGCTACTATCTATTTTTACAAAAATAGCGGTTTTTGCTCGAAATTATAGAAAATTAAAGAAAATAAATAAATTTTTGAGTGAGATAAAAATTAAATATTCCAAATATCATTATAAATATCTAGAAGTCTAAACATGTAAGGTTCATTCATTAATTTCATAAAAAACTAATTATTCCAATAATTCGTTAAAATTGGAAATTTTATCCAAAATAATTATAAAAATAGTAAACATAGATATTTTCAAAATTTATTGTTACTGAAATTTAATACATTATATAAGTGTGTCATACAAAATTTTTCAGGCCGAAGTAACATCATTTAATATTTTGAAAAATTTATTTAAAATTCGTCCAAACAGGGCACGTTCTTAAGCAAGCATCACAAATCAATGTCATTTTAATAAAATAAAATTATCACATGAAATTAAATGTAAAATAACCTCGAGAGACCAAATTTCATAACTTTCTAAGCTAATTTGATATTTTTAGCGAATTAATAAAAATCAAGTAGTAATATTTAACTCAGCAGCGCACAGTGGTCTGGTCACACTCTGGCCACCCTTCAACCACTACGCTATGTGAGCCCACCTTCTCTCTCCACCATAAATTTAAGTCCCAAGTGACTCCTTATCAGGTTGCTTATAATCTTAAGAACCGTAATTCACCATATTTTCCCAATATCTTCTTTTATTTTTTCTGAATTTTTTTTCTAGTTTTTTCAATTTTCTAAAATTATGTTCTTGTGTTTTCAGGTTCACAAAATATTGTAAATGTTGTTTGGAGCTCTATTTATAAGTTTTAGGATTTTTGCATGTAAAAAAGTAAAATCACACATATCAATTTTATGTTTTCCTATGCACCATGTGTCGTTTTCTAGTTAATTAGGTGTTGACTCATCATTTCCAATTAATACCAACTTGACATATCATTTGATGACTTATCCATACAATTTTTTTATTAATTTTCCATTATTTTACCTTATTTTAATAATAATATATTATATATATATGTATTTAATACATATAATGCATATCACATGTATATTATGTATAATTCAACTTCATTTATTATTTTTGTAAGTTAATTAACTTATCTCTAATATCTTGTTATATCTAAAATCTCGAATTTCTCGTTTTCGATAATTATCGGCTTTTAGTGATTAATTGATGTTTTTCTCAAATTAATATTTTTATATAGCTTATTTTGAGAAATTGACTTTATTTAAATTACTTTTTCTAACTTTACTGTGAAATTTAAAATAAAATAGATATTATAGCCCAACACTCTAAATTTAAGAGTGTCAATCCTAAAGTTATTAAACTAGTTGGAAAAACTTAGGGTATTACATTTTTATGTCAAATAAATTAAAAAAAAAATTAATTTTAGAAAAAGAGTTTATTATATATTTTTATTTTGAAAACGTTTTTTCTAAGTGCCCTTTTTTCTTTTACCAAAATGTTTTCATTAAAAAAAAAACTTGGTATATATCTATACTAATCCCTCTTTTCTTTCCCTTTTTTTTTATTTCGAAAGATAACAACAAAAATAAAATGATAGAAATATAAATATATAAAAAAATAAAGCAACCAAAAAGAAGGGATTAGACCTATTAATCTGGATGTGAGACGGGTGGATGGCAGTTTGGGTTGGACGACATGGGTTAGATCAAATCTGGACTGTGGATTTTAGGTCGCAGCTTGTAGAAGAGGGTAACAATTGTGAAGGGCATTTTTAGGGGTAAGAGTGATGCTGTAGCGTGTTGGTGGTGGTTTGAGATTTTTACGTGAGTAGTTGGCATCCATGGTTATAGTGCATTCTATAGTGGCCGGCAGTTGAGTTTGGGTTCGGTGGAGTTCATAAGTTATAGTGGTGGATGGTTTGGCGAAGGGGCATAGTTGCCATTAGGTTTGTTGTGTCGACGGTAGGGGGTTCAATGTTTAGATGTTAAGTCGATGAGTGTTGGTGGCTGCTGAGTTGCAGTTAGGTTGCTGATAGGGGGTGACATTGCTAACTGTAACGTGTCGTAACTCAGCAAGAGAGAGAAGATCAAGTGGGTGGGTGTTATGTTTGCGGTCAAATAGAGATGGGGTTACTGTATAAAGAGGATTATCTACTTTGGTGTTGTTGGAGATGGTGCACGTGGTTAAGGGTTGTGATTTATAGTTATGCAATGACTGCAACTGATGTTGGGAGAGAGAGAGAGAGTAGATAACAAAGTACTATAGTGTGCATCAGTTGTTCTCATCATTGTTTATATAGGGTCAACGGGGATTGAATAGCGAAGAGGATTATCTTAGTTGCTGTTGGTGATCCCATTTATAAATTAGCATTTCCAAATCTGTTTTGAAGATTCGATTTGCTCAAACCCAACCAGGATAAGTTTCTCTAGATTTGGGTTTAACAAATCTTTTATTTTATAAGATTCAATATCGTCCTTATTAGATTTACAATCATTTTTAAAAAAATTGTAAGATTCATTTTAATCCTCTATTATTCTAAAAACCTTAGCATTTTCTTACCATTTCTCTCTTTCTCAAAAGAATTTGCCGAAGAGAAAAGATATTGCCACGTGTCATAACATAATAGTTAGCTTTAAAAAAGAAAAGAGGTACCTATATGCCTGAAAGGGCTTAAACCCTTGTCTTTTCACTCCTTTTTAACTCTATGTCCATACAAGCTATTAACTCATGCCTTGATTTATGTTGCAAATAAATTATAGGTAAAGATTAAATTAATCTGAGGTTTACACCAATCATAAATTAAAATAAAAAACAAATTGAATCTAGACTTTATTATTTCGTAAAACTATCCTAAATTATTTATTACACCAATTTTAACTAAACTCTAACTCTAATTTTTTTACATATTATTTATTTATTTATTTGTGAAATTTTCCATTTTTTATGTTTTTTCTAGTATTTTTCAATTTCAAATTTTTTTTCTTTTTTTTAATTAAAACTGTTTTCTTTATTCTTAAAAAAAAAAACACGGGAGCAAAAATGAAGTATTTATAGTGAGAATACTTTTAGAAATCACATAAACAAATCAATTAAACATATCTCAAGCTAATAATCAAGAGCAAAATCAAGCCTACATGTATTTTTATTCAATAAAGTAAAAATGGTTGCTTTCTTCCTTTAAGCTTCATGGCCTTTTTTTTTTTTTTTTTTCTAGAATAGGAAATGTCAAATTGAATCATATCTAATCTTATTACAGATGGTCAAACAAATTTCAAAATTCAAAAATGTACTTATTATAGATCAAAGAACAAAGCACTATTACAAGGCAACATTTATAAGAAATGCATGTTTTATTAGTAGAAGAAAGAATCGAATGTTCTTGGTAAAGAACCAGTATGAAAGGATAGTATTATCATAGCTAGGATCTGGAACATTCACGTTCTCGAAATTCAAATCATATTTGCAAAACATGAGTAGAAATTAAGTATAAGATAAGACACGATCTCCATAATCGCAAAAATCAAGTTTTCGATGAAGTGTTTCCATTTCTATCATTTCTAACTATTATGAAGGGGAATATAGCATTCAAAATCAAGCACAAGAAGAACATATAGAGATTTGCATTGAAATTTTTGAAGAACTCTTATATCAACAAAATTAGAGGAAAAATCAAAGGATATTGTTACACTTAAAATTTTCATATTTAAATTCTATTTTCATGATTAATTTTAGCGGATGAGTTTGTAATATTTCCACAGTGTTTCATTGAATCCCTTGAGTGTTAGGACTTATATTAGTGAGAGGATTACATATATTTCCGTAGATCTAAGTTTAGCCAAAAGGCTAGGGAGTCAAAGTGGAGGAATTGGTTATAATATCTTGAGTTGATTTGTTGATTCAAGTGGTTAGTATAACAAATCTAGTTTGAAATATTGGGTTTGTGATGGTAGAGCTAATAGAGTGTAGTAAGCACAGGGTTAAAGCACTATAATTCAATTCACCTGATTTTCTCTTCCCTTTCTTTTTATTTTCTTGCATATTTTATTATTCGTTTATATTGCTAATACTTTCACGTCAACATAGTTATGTAATTATGAGGTTTTGTTATTTGCAAAAATATTAAAATTTTCAGGACTTATAATTGGTATCAAAGCCATACTTAGTATCATTTAGAGTTTACAGATCATGGTTGAAAGTAGTGGTGGGATAATAGTCCAACCTCCTTGGGAAAGCTCCTTTCTTGATAGAACTAATTTTCCCAATTGAAAATTTAGGATGAAAATGTATATGAAGGAAATATAGTATACGTTGAGCAAACTAATGAGGGTAAGGAAACCATTATAAAAGACTCAGATTAACTTTCTTATGCAATAATATGAAACTTTTCACATTTTGGCTGGTAAAGAAATTAAAAATTCTATTGGTAAATTTACACTTATAATTAATAAGCTTTTTTCTTATGGTAAGAAAATTTATGATGTAGATTTAGTGTGTAAAATGTTGCGAGTCTTGCCCAAAGCCTGGAATGCAATGAAGACGACCATCATAGAGGCATGTGATATGAAGAAGCTAACCTTGAGTCAATTGAGAAGCAAAGTAGAGAAGATTTTCTCAAAGAAGAGAATAATTCAGAGGATACAAAGAAAAAGATAAAAGCTTTTAAAGCTCAAGATAAGGATTAATTAGAAAGTGATAGTGATTACAACAAGGACATAATAGTGCTGGCTAAAAAACTAAATCGAATGATCAAGAAATAAGGTAACAAAAGGTTTTCTAATAAACGTACTTCTTTTAACATAGTAAATATGATGTAGGAAAAAGCTATAAAGAAGTAAAGAAAGAATAGACAAGGAAGGAGTTAGTTTGTTATGAGTGCAAAATGATTGGACACATTAAGTACAAGCGCTTAGTGCTTTTGAAAAAATTCTAAAATACAAAAAGAAACAAAGAGGCTTATTGGCTACTGATGAACTGCCGACCAGCAGTCTCATTACCCGTGCATGGCTTTGAGGACTCTAATCCCTCACCCGGTGAATTCTCTCTCAGCAACCTACTAATGACGAGAAAGTTTATGTCGAAGGAATGTAGCTAAACTCCTTGAGCTCCCTTAATTGTCATACGTTAATATGTACACTTGATAGTGATGATGCCGACCATTCCCTTGCTGAGGACCTCGTGCCGAGTAATTCGACTAAATACTGCTGAGAAGTTCCTATTGAGTGATGAGAGACTCACTTAAACAATTGAATAGTTTTCTCCCAGCATATCGCCATATCTTTTCTCCCGGCTCTTTATTGCCGCAACATTTTAACCCCTCTGCCTGTTATGCTCATAGAATATTCATGTGAGACCAATGTTGTACTGCCACCTGTCCACCTCATTTGACATTGTACTACTTCCAATTTTTTGTCTTTTTTCCTTTTTACCCTTTTTGGTATGTACTAGAAATCCCCTCTTTGCGTATACTTTCTTGTCTTTCATTATTTATAATGTTACCCTAGGGGCTTACTATAAATATTCCTTTTCTTTTGTAAAATGCATATAACTTACATGTTAATACTAAATAATTTGTTTTTGTGAGACAACCTTTTCTAAGTTCATATTTCATACACTCTTATCTAATCTTGCCGAATAGGTTAGAATTAGATATGGGTGGACCTTGACATCAACTTGTGTGTCATATCAAGTATGGTGTCAAGTCGTGTTGTGTTCGTTGATGAGTCACATCTTCTGAGCAACTTCACGTCGGCTACTCTTGTTCGATTGTAGACCATTTCCCTTTAATTTTCCTTGATATCTCAAAGGACCCATTTTAGTTCAAATCCACCTTGGTAAGTCTTAGTAATAACTGAGATCTTAGGCACACCATATATTCCTAGTATCAGAGTTTGAGGTTGAGGTTGAAACTGAGAGCTGTGTAGTAATAGTTAGTCTACTGTTCAAGATATTGTGTGTGATTGTAGCCATCTATGTAAAGTGTAGTTACTGAAATTTTATATTAGGAATGTCGAACCCTAGTGTATAGGGAGAGATTAACGATGTCAAAAGTGATGCTCATGGTTATGGTCGAGTGACCCAACAAATACCATGTACTATTGATGAGCAAATACAAGATCTTACTGCTATTATGACCAATTTAGCTACCTTAGCAAACAGGGTCTTAGAGAATGGACCGAGTGAGAGAGTTGCTGAGTAAGGTCGAGAAATGAGAGAAAGGCTGAGGAGGTAGATGAACGAGTGAGCTCTAGAAGCCTTTTCGGTGAACTATGCACCACCATGATGTGTTGACAAAGTTGCGAAGGGAAGGTTAGGGTTAAACGAAGTGAAAGAGTATGAAGAAGAAGAAGAAGACCAGTATGTTAGACTTGATAAGCGAGAGTTCAGAGCACCAAGAGGTGCTGAACATCTTAAGGTACAAATTCCGAATTTCAACGGGTTTGGTAGTACTGATGACTACGTGGACTAGGAAGAGAAGATCGAAAAGATATTTGACTTTATGATTATGAAGATGCTGTTCGCATTAGAATGCCTGTGTTAGAATTTTTTAGGTATGCAGCAAAGTGGTAGAAGAAGCTACAGAATGTTCACCTAAAGATTCAACGCGTGGTCCGAACATGGAATGAGATGAAGAGAGTTTTGAGGAATAGGTTCATTCCTGAACACTGCGAACATGATACTTTTCGACAACTCTAAGACTTAAGGAAAGGTAACAGATTTGTAGATGACCATATTTGAGAGTTTCAATTGCTCATGATACGATGTGATGTTAACGAGCTAGAAGCTTGAACTATAGCACGGTTCATCTCAAGACTCTAAGTTGAAATTGGTCAAATTGTGGAATTGCAAAGCCTTATAACTTTGGATGAAACCATCTGTGTAGCCTAGAGAGTTGAGAGGCAACAACGGAACCAAGTTAACCGAATGTCGAGTAATTGAACCATGATGCCGAACAGGATTGGCCTACCGAATAGACCAAGGAATGATAGGGCATCAAACAGTTCTGAGGTGGAACTTCAAGGTCACTTCCAAGTCGAGCAGATGAAGGCTAAGGTAAGAGTAAGACCGAGGAACCTGAGATGCGAAGAGACCAAGGTCAGAGTTCAAGGAGGAAAACTCGAGAAATTAAATGTTTTCTTAATGTCTAAACCGCCGAGTCATGACCATAAAGGGAGACAAGCCCTAGTTTGAAGTAAAAAGTGCAAGTAAAGGAGAGAAAGAAGTAGCAACTGATCAAATGCAGGAAGAATTTAAGGAAGATCAGGAGGCTGAGATACCCCCTAAGGTAGAGTTGGGTATTGCTCTGTTGTTCGGCATTCTCTTAGTACTTTTATGGCTAATGAAAATGAGTAAAGAGAGAACCTCTTTCATATGAACTACTAAGTGAATGACAAGCTATGCACCATGATCATTGATGGAAGGAGCTATACTAACGTCATTACACAAGGGGTACTTAAAGCCACGAAGTTGCCAACTCTTCCAAACCCAAAGTTGTATAAGATTCATTGGTTGTACGAGAAAAGAGGATTATATGTTTTCGAGCAAGTTAGAGTGCCAATTACTATTAGTAATAGGTTCAGGGACAAGGTGATGTGTAATGTCCTTCCTATGTATACATCTCACATGTTACTCAACCGGTCGTGGCTATTTGATTTGAAAGTGTTATACGATGGGTATAGAAACACCTAAATGTTTCAAAAGTACGGGAAGAAAGTTATATTGACATCTATGAGTCTGAAGGATGTGCAAGAAGCCTACGAAAAAGTTGCTAGATCTCTATAGCGGAAGTCCTTGGTAATTTCTTAAGCTTAGTTTGCACAAGAGGTCAAGGCTACGAACTATATACTCCTCTTAGTTAAGAGACTCTTACAAGTTAGAGAGGCCGAGAACTTACCTATCGAAGTGCAGCAGCTACTTCAGGAATTTGGTGACCTCTTCCCTACTAAGATGCCGAAAGGATTAACTCTCTTGAGAGGAATTGAGCATTGCATCGATCTTCAACTTGGAGCAACCCTGCCTAATCGACTCGCCTATAGACTCAATTTTGAACAGGCGGCCGAGCTGAAAAAACAAGTGATGAGTTAGTAGATAGCAGATATGTTTGTGAGAGCATGGGCCTATACACCATCCCAGTTGTGCTAGTGCTAAAGAAAGATGGATCATAGAAGATGTGCATTGACAGCCGTACCATCAATAAGATTACTGTTAAGTACCGATACCCAATCCTGTAGTTGGATGACATGCTCAATGAGTTGCATGGTGCATGCATCTTTTTTAAGATGGATCTAAAGAGTAGCTATCATTAAATACAAATGAGATCAGGAGATGAATGGAAAATATCCTTTAAGACTTGAGATGGTCTATTTGAGTGGGTGGTTATGCTGTTTGGTTTAACTAACATGTCGAGTACATTCATGCGGCTTATGAATCATGTGCTCAGAACATTGATTAGGAAATGAATTGTGGTTTATTTTGACAATATTCTAGTCTATAATGCCAACCTTCTCATTCATGTCAAACATTTGAGATTGGTGTTTAACATACCCTACGTCGAGAAATTATTTGACAACTTGAAGAAATAAGCATTATAGCAAAACAAGGTTGTATTCTTTCGATATGTCATTTTAAGGAGTGGAGTTCGAGTTGATGAAGAAAAGGTCAGAGCTATTAGTGAATGGCCTACACAGATTAGTGCAGCCGAGGTTAGGAGCTTCCATGACCTAGCCTCATTCTACTAAAGATTTATCTAGAATTCCAGCTTCATAACTGTGCTATTGACTAAATTGACCAAGAAGAACGTTGAGTTTAAATGGACAGCAAAGGCTCAAAGGAGTTTTGAAGATGTGAAGTATAATTTAACGTTTGCTCAGTACTTGCCTTACTAGATTTTGAGAAGGCTTTTGACGTTGAATGTGATGCATTTTGTGTCAGCATTGGTGCTGTCCTTATGCAGGAGTGCCGACCCATTCCCTACTTCAACAAAAAACTTTGAGGTGCTACCTTAAATTACTCAGCTTACGATTAGGAGTTCTATGACCTTATTCGTACACTTTGGAATTGGCAACATTATTTGTTATCGAGAGAATTCATTATCTATTCAGATCATGAATCTCTCAAGCATCTTTACAGGCAACAGAAAATTTCTTGGTATCATGCTAAGTAGGTCGAGTTCTTGGAGACCTTTTGCTATGTCATCTGGTATAAGAAGGGAGCACCAACATAGTGGTTGATGCACTTTCTCGCCATCTTACCCTCATTATGATGCTGTAAGCTAAAGTGTTTGGATTTGGAACTTTATCTAATTGATATGAGCATGACTCACATTTTGGGCCTTTAGAAGCTAAGTGTAGTGATAGAGGAGCTATGGATGGATTACACTTGAATGAGGGGTTCTTGATGAAGGGAAAGCAGATTTACATGCCGAATGGTTTTGCAAGGGAGTACTGCTTCGAAAAGCTCACATGGGGGGTTTGGCTGGCCATTTTGGGAAAAGAGGATGATTAAGATATTAAAGGAGTACTTTTACTGGCTGGGATAATGAGGGATGTGCACTAAATACTTGAGAGTTATAAGGTATGTAAGTATGTGAAAGGGAAGAAAAAATCATATGGAGAATACACATCCTTACCAATTCCTGAGCGGTTGTGGACCAATCTAAGCATAGATTTCATGCTCGGCATTCGCCACATGCCGAGAAGATACAATTTGATCATGGTGGTGGTCAATCGGTTTAGCCAAATGGGCCACTTTATCCCCTGCCACAAAACTAATGATGCTTTATTCATCGCTAACCACTTTTTGCAAGAAATTGTACAACTTCATAGAGTGCTAAGGAGTATTATGTCCAACTGTGATTCCAAATTCCTGAGCTTCTTTTAGAAGACCTTATGGAGGAAATTTAACACTAAGCTCTTGTTCAGTACCTCTTGCCACCCCTAGACAGATAGCTAAACTAAAATAGTTAACAGAACTGTTGGTAATCTCCTGTGAGCCACTGTTGGAAAGAACTCTCGTGATTGTGATTTATATCTGCCCATCGTTGAATTTGCCTACAATCACTCTACTCACAACTCTATTGGAACATCACCATTTGAGGTTGTTTATGGACTTAACTTGAACTTACCCTTGGACTTGGTTAATAATCCGACTACATAAGGGGTGAGTTAATCCGGCCTGCAGTATACCAAAGAATTTCATAGGTTACGTTAAAGAATTGCCGAGCAACTGGCTAAAACTGTGGCTCAACAGAAGGAATTAGGAAGTTACGGAAGGAAATGAATCATTTATGCCCTTGGGGACCTTGTTTAGATCCATCTTAGCAAGGAATGCTTCCTTAGCAAGAGGATAAACAAACTATCTCCCTAGGCGGATGGCCCCTACAGGATCCTGAGGTGCATTAATGATAATGCTTACGAAACTGAGCTACCAGAAGGTCTTAACGTGTCTACCATATTTAACGTCGCGACTTAACTCCATATGTACTCAAAGATGACAAAGACCAATATTTGAGGGCAAATCTTCAACAACCTCGGGAACTAATGAACTGCCAACCAACAGTCCCATTACTCATGCACGGCTCCGAGGACTCCAATCCCTTACCCGGCGAATTCTCTCTTAGCAACCTACAGATGATGAGAAAGTTTATATCGAAGGAATGTAGTTGAACTCCTTGAGCTCCCTTAATTGTTGTACGATGATCTACACACTCGATAGTGATGGTGCCAACCATTCCCTTGCCGAGGACCCTATATCGAGTAATTTGACCAAATATTACCAAAAAGTTCATGCCAAGTGACAAGAGACTCACTTAAACGGCCGAATAGTTTTCTCTCGGCGTGCCACCATCTCTCTCATCTCAGCCCTTTATTGTCACAACATTTTGACTCTTCTCACCTATTGTGCTTAGAGAATATTTATATAAGACCAATGTTGCATTACCACCTGTCCACCTCATTTGACATTGTACTACTTTTCCATTTTTGGTCTTTTATCCTTTTTACCCTTTTTGGTTTGTACTAGAAATATGCTTTTTGCATATACTTTCTTGTCATTTCATTATTTATAATGCTGCCCTAAGAACTTACTATAAATATTCCTTTTCTTTTGTAAGTCGCAGATAACTTACATGTTAATACTAAATATTCTGTTCTTGTGAAACAACCCTCTCCAAGTCCATATTTCACACACTTTTATCTAATCTTGCAGAATAGCTTAGGATTAATGGTAGGTGGATCTTGACATCAACTTATGTGTCATATCAAGTATGGTGTTAAGTTATGTTGTTCGTTGGTGAGTCACATCCTTCAAGTAGCTTCACGTCAACTACTCTTGTCCGATTGTAGACCATGTCCCTCTAATTTTCTTCAATATCTCAAAGGACTCATTTTAGTTCAAATCCGTCTCGATAAGTCTTAGTGATAACTGAGCTCCTAGGTTACACCATTTAGCAAAAGATGAAGAAGAAGAAGAAGCTAATAAGTGCTTAATGATCTTATTTGAGGTAACTTTTGAATCTAAAGATGAAATGCCTTATAGTATGTATAAACGGTTTAAAAAGCTTTTAAAAGCACTTAAAAAGACCGATGCTAACATAACTAAGCTTAATAACAAGATTAAGTATTTAAAGAATGAAAAAGAATCATTGTCTTAAACTAATGTGTTGCTTGCCACTGAAAATGATATATGAAAAACTGCTAAGGAAGTGCTACAATAGATAATGAAAATCTTCTATCAAATCAAGACAATCTTGATAAAAAAAAAATTTGTTTTGAGAGAAAAAATAAAAGAGCTAAAATATCGGATCAATGGGCTTTCTTATTCAATTGATTCAACCTTCAGTAATTTTTGTGAAAATGATAGAAAAAAAAAAAACTACAAATGCTTATCTCTTCTCAATGAATAGACAAATCTAAGGTTGGTCTAGGATTTGAACATGACGAAACATCTAATTCGGTATAGAAGACAATTTTTGTTTAAAAAAAGGAAGTTATAAATAATAAAATGATTAAAAATGATAGAACTTTTGGAAATACTAAATTTGTTATACAAGGTAGAGCGTATGTCAAAAGATGCCCTAAATCAATCATGAAGTATTCTGTTGGATGATACATGAGAGGATATATCAGGGGATACCAGAGTTGGAACCAAAGAAGTTAGGTGACAAATATGTATAATGTATTTAACTCTTATGCTTACTTGTTTTGTATTAAGTTGGGGCATATAAAAAATTTTGCTTTTACAAAAATAATAAGCTTGACAATAATAAGTAAAATCTCTTAATTCTATAAGTTTGAAATTTTATAGGACTCAAGCTTGAATAGGTTCCTAAAGGAGTCATTAATTTTTTAGTAGTTGCAAGTATATTTGGTGAAGCGTAATTGGAGATAATTCTTAATTAATAAAAGCTTCATTGGAAGTATGAGATTCGTGATATAAACCAATTTGGTAACCATGTTTTGATTCATCTTACTTTTTTGCTCTTCATGTTTATATATACTTGTGCTTTTTTTATTTATCATTAAAAAAAAACAATTGGTATTGTTTTGAAGGGAGTGTATTTTCCAAAAACTAAATTTAAAAGGGGGAGAAAAGAAAGTTTTATTTTAGTTATTTGAAAAATCAATAACGGTTTATTGTATTAAGGGGGAGGTTCTTTTCAAATAAATAGTAGGTATCATACAGCTGTTGGTTTATTTTTATTTTTTTAAGTTTTGATATCCTTTTATATGGAAAATAGAGAGATTTATTATTAAAATTTTAAGATTATTTTTTCTTATAACAAAAAATAAGGAGAGAAAAGATATTAAAAAAAATTCAAAAAGGAATTTAGTGCATATCATATTTAGATTTATTATATCTTTTATACTACATTTTGATTATTAGAAAATATGCATTTAGTTATTACTAATATATTAAAGGACAATCAAGTGATTGACAAAGAAGTTAAGAATCGGTAGAAAATTTAGAGAATATACTAGAAGACAAATCAAAGGATCTTGGAAAATCTAGGAAGAACGATTTTCTTACAAATTTTTATAAAACGAGTATTAAGTTAGATTTTTAGCAAGTTAAAGATGTAACTCCACTTATTGACTATACTTTAGTAATACATCAAATGCATTTTACTAAAGCTGGAACAAATATATTAAGATTAAATTAAGTAAATGAACTAAGTCGATTTATGAACTACTCAAGCTTAGCTCGAGTTTTAATTAAATTCAACTCGATGATAGTTGAGTTGAGCTTAAGCTCGAGCTCGAGTTATTAGAGTAGTGAATTGAGTTGAGCTTGAGTTTTAAAATACTAACCTCATTAGGCTTGTAAGCCTAATTGAGCTTAGTATTATTTTTAATATATTTAAATATAAGTTAATTTGATTTAGGTTACGGAAAATTTAAAAAAAATTCGAACTTAATCAAGTTAATCGAGTCAAGTTTAAACTTATCATATATATTTTTAAGTTAAGCTCAAGCTTAAAATTTAAAGTTCGATTGAGCTTGAGCTTAGTTCAAGCTTTGAGTTTCCAAGATGAGCTCGAGCTTAAGCCCAATATTGTATCGGTTTAAGTTAATTCGATTACACCCCTAATTGGATTTTATTATTATGGAAAGGTGTAATAGGAAGATATCGCATATCCTTGCAACAGACAACTCACACCACTTAGATACAACTTATATCCTTCCATTTGATTGGTATCAACACCAAACATGTGGGAATAATTTTTAAAATCACATCAACAAGTGAATGAAACATATTCCAAGCTAATAATCAAGAGGAAAATCAAGTCTACATGCATTCTTGTTCAAGAAAGTAAAAATGGCATGCTTCTTTCTTTGAGAAATGAGAAATGCACCAAAAAAGAGAGAGAGAGAGAGAGAGAGAGAGAAGGGGGGGGGGGGGGGGGGGGTATGGTAGCGCGGCTCCCCTAAACTTACTACATTTAGAGGGTTGTGAAGGCACACACAAGATGTGCTCCTTCAGCTTTAGATTTTTCTAAAGAAAAAGGTGCACATGTTATATGTGCCTTCAGTTAAAGGTTAAAAAAAAAAGTTGGATTCAATAGATGCACTTTCCTATTAAAATTAAAGGTACGTATAATAGATGCCCCTTTACTATGCCAATGCACCATACAACAATTATATCATCTTAATCTCCTTATAAAGTACATGTGCATAAAATACATATGTAAAATACAATACAATCACCCCAAAAATCATAGCAACCAACTCCATTGTCCACCTTATTTCCATGCTCCAAACAAAATTCATATGTAGAAATCAAAAACCAACTATCACTCTTAATACCTGTCCATTATCTAATCTCTAAACAGCAAATGAAGAAGATCTCAACAAAACAAATACAACCAAAATTACAAACTTAAAAATATGAAAGGAAGATTAAATTAAATAAGTAAATTAACTTCAAACAAAGTACACTTGGTCCAAAATGATCACTCAACTCAAGTTTGATCAATGTTACATAACTATACATCTATTTCCTCTTACTGCTAATCATAGTGAAAATACTTGATACTCGCAATGCTATTCCCTCCCTAAATGTTCTTTCTTCTGCAACTGGATAAGCTTGTAACTCCTGTTTCGAAATGTACTATTGTGGTGACTTAGTAAAGTCTAGTTGATTTACAACCTATATTTGTGAAGGACCTTTGCTATGCATGCTTGCAGATCTCCTTTTTTAAAGTGCTGGTGGTGTAAATGGAGGATATGCCTATTCATCGTTGGAGTCACAAATGAGCTATTAGAAGGCCTAGACAAGCTAGCAACATTAGAGTTCATAGACAAGCTCAGTGTATAAGATGCTTCTAGAGTGTTGTCATCATGCTAAGCTTATCACTACTATTGATAGGGATCAAGGACCGATTACACACTCTTGAGCCCGAGGGCTCTCTTAGGTGGTCTACCAAGCTATCCGAGGTGAGTTAAGCACTACGGAGCAGTGCTTGCCCTAATCCAATCTGCCAAGCTACTTTGCTCTCCATGTTAATCAAGGAATTGCCAAGGTGACCAGTTGATGTGCCAAACCAAACCTTCTGTTGTACACTAGTCCAAGTGCTAAATCTGAATATAGCAATCTCCATAGTACCGAGGTTGAGCTGATAACTATCAGGAGTCGACTATCTAAGGCCAACCCCACTGTAACCAGTCCTTAAGCCAACCCCAATCTAACCCCTCTTGACGCCAAACAAACCTAAATGGAGGCCCACCCTTATTCGGATCATGCTATTATCAAAATCACAGAGTAAAAACACGTGCGCACTGTCCTTTTTGACAACCGTACTAAATTTTTCTAATAAATGACGTTTGTTGCGTACGATTTCGTGTTTTTCTTGTAAAGTATTTTTCCTTTTATTTAGCAAATAGGAATTCATTTTTGCAATTTTCTGTAACATAAAACTTTCCTTAAGAAGGCACTATAAATAATCACATAATGTAACAACTGTAAAGAGAATATACAAAAGAATACATTGAACTTTTTACCTTCTCTTAAGCTAAGTGTTCTCTTGCTTACTTTTGAGCTACTCTTATCTAGCTCATTTGAGTGTAGATTAGTAGCGAGTAACTTCTGGCCATACTTGTGTATCATATCAAGCGTAACTTAAGCTCGTGTGAGGTGTTAGTACATCATATCCTTTGTCAGTGTACGGGAACCCTTACTTACCCTTGACTATCATTTACTTTTCAAGCCATCTTATGGCTTAGACTTATCCCTTTAGTTATGCATGATATTGGATTCGTGTATTCATCTACGAATCCGTATAAGTGTTCTATACTCTATTTTCCCTTGTTTTCGATACGCTAAAACAAAGTGTGGTTAAGTATGTGTTTATTATGAAATTGTCATTGTAAAGTAACTATTAATGTCAAATTCAAGTGTCTAAGGAACTTTGGGAAACCAAGAAAGTGGTACTCGACATAGCTAAGAGCAAGAAGGAAGCTTCTCACCTTAGTCAGTGGGTGACCGCTTGGATAGGCTTACTGACTTAATAGCTGGCCTAGTGACTATAATCTAAGAAGATAGACAATGAACTAAAAATAGCTCCACTAGGGAACGTGAATAGCAGCAATAAGGCAATAGATAGTTTGGTCGAGTTAACACCTTAGCTCGAATACCCCAGCTGAAAGAGTTGGTAGGGATACTAGACGAACGTTAGTACTTGATGAGATTAAGGAGGAAGTAAAAGGAGATGATGAGGTAGAGAAGTACTACGAGCCAGAGGAAAGAAATGCCCAAACCCTTAGAGTTAGAGGATTGAGGATGCGTATTCCAAGTTTCTCTAGTAATGGTGATGTCGAGGACTACCTAGATTAGGTAAATAGGATTAAAAAGCAGTTTGAATGCGACGAAGTGCTTGATAATGCGAAAGTTAGGCTTGTTATATTGGAATTCACTAGTGATGCCGCCTTATGGTGGAAGAACTTGCGAGCTGACAGAAGAAGGGAAGGAGAACTGGAAATTAGGTGTTGCGATGATATGAAGAGAGTTATGCGAAGATGGTTTGTATCGAGCTATTATCTGTAGGATGCCTTCAAGAGATTGCAAGAACTGAGATAAGGAGGATCAGATGTGAACGCTTATGTTAAAGAATTCTAGATGCTAATGATCCTATGCGAAGTTATAGAGCTCGAAGACCAAACTATGTCTCGATTCATTGGTAGATTAAAGTATGAGATTGAAAATGTCCTAGAAACGATGGACTTTAAAACACTTAATGATACAATCTAAGTTGCTTAGAGGATAGAAAGGCGCCAAATGGGAAGATTTTGACTACCTGTTAACCGTCCTAGTAGTAGTCGACTTATTCCGAGTAGACCTATGTGAATGGAACTAAGTAAAGCGAATCAGACCCAAGAGAAGGAACCCTCGAGGAAGTTTGAGAAAGGCTAGAGTTTAGGGAGGAAGACAAATGAGATCAAGTGTTTCAAATGCCAAGGATTGGGGCACATGGCTACTTAGTATCCATACAGGTGAACAATGGTTATTCGAGGTGAAGCGTCAACTGTTAAGGTCAATAGTATTGATGGAGAAGTAGAGGAGATGAAAGAAGACGGACAAGCCAAGCCATCTGATAAGGAAGTCATCTATAGCAAGAAAGGAAACTTCATGCCGATAGCTCTAGTGTTTAGGACAACAATGGGTGTCAGCTCTATGCTTGAAGACAAGCAAAAAGAAAATCTCTTCCATATTGGATGCAAAGTGAATAAATCACTATGCACACTGGTTGTAGATAGTAGGGGTTGCACTAATGTAGCCTCTACATGTATGGTCTAGCAGCTAAAATTATCAACTACACCCTACCCGAAACCTTACAAGCTTCATTGGCTTAGTGATAAGGAAGCACTACAGGTGAATAAACAGGTATCTATGTCGATCTGCTTTGGAAAGTATCGAGATGAAGTGCTCTATGATGTGTTGCTTATGAGTACGTCCTATGCTCTACTTAGACGACTATGGATATTTGATCGATCAGTTATGTATGACTACAGGAGGAACACGTGTTCTGTGGAGCATGAAAGAAGAAGGGTGAAATTAAGTCTCATGACTTCCGAGCAGGTGAAAGTCATGCAATTCTAACTTAGCCAAACCCTAAGGAAAGAGACTTTGGTATTGAACCGAGCCGAACTAAAAAGAGAAATGGAGTTGGAGGGACTGACGTATGTGCTTGTCAGGAGGCTTCTAGAGATGAGACCTGGGAAAGAAGAGCTATCGACCAAAGTAAAAACCTTATTAGAGGAATTTGCCGATCTTTTTCCTAAAGAGTTTTTGAACGGCCTGCCCCCAATTCGAGGTGTTGAGCATGCAATTGACTTACAACTAGGAGTCGCACTACCGAACAAGCTTACCTATAGGCTAAACCTTGAACAAGCTACCGAGATACAAAGGCAAGTGGATGACCTTATGGAGAAAGGGTATGTACATGAGTCTCTTAGTCCCTGTGTCGTTCTAGCCTTATTAGTGTTGAAGAAGGAAGGGTCTTGGAGGATGTGTGTAGATAGCTAAGCCATCAATCAAATCACCATCAAGTATAGGTATCCCATACTTAGGCTCGATGACATGCTAGATGAGTTAAGTGGAGCAAGAGTATTCTCTTAGATCAACCTCAAATCTGGATACCACCAGATTTGAATGCATGAAGGCGATGAGTAGAAAACTACATTTACGACACGACATGGTTTATATGAATAGCTTGTCATGCCATTTAGATAGTCCAATGCACTAAGCACATTCATGTGGCTTATGAATCATATGCTCTAAGAATTACTGGGAAAGTTTGTTGTAGTTCATTTTGACGACATTTTAGTGTACAGTCCCGACTTAGAGACTCATCGAAAGCATCTCCAATAATTGCTTGCTAAACTCTGAGCTGAACAGCTTTACGCCAATCTGAAGAAGTGTGATTTTTCCCGTTTCAAGGTGATCTTCTTAGGATTTGTTATGAGCGGGGGTAGTATCCGATTTGATTAAGAGAAGATAAGAGTGATCATAGAATGTCTTGAGCTGACCTATTCTATCGATGTGAGAAGTTTCTACCACCTAGCATCATTCTATTGCTGATTCATAAAGAATTTCAGTACCATCGTGGCCCAACTCACCGAACTCTTAAAGAAGAATGTTGAATTCAAATAGGATGAGAAAGAGCATAGGAGTTTTGAGGATGTGAAGGAGAAGCTAACTACAACCCTCATCTTAGCTCTGTCGAGCTTCGATAGGTGCTGTGTTGATGCAAGAAGGCCGACCTATTGCTTACTTCAGCAAGAAATTTCGAGGAGCCATACTCAACTATTCTGTCTATGACAAGGAGTTCTACTTCTTAGTCCGAGCCCTAATTATGGTATGGTAACACTATCTACTACCTAAGGAGTTTATGATCTACACCGATCATGAATCCTTAAGACATCTTAAGAGCCAATTGAAGTTGTGCCAGAGACAAGCCAAGTAGGTTGAGTTCATGGAGGGTTTTTCTTATGTCGTAAAATATAAGAATAGAAAGAAAAATGTAGTTGACAAAGCCCTGTCAAGCCCTGCCAAGACAACATACCCTCTTGACCGAGTTATAGATGAGACTACTTGGTTTTTCAACCATCAAGAATTTATATGTTGAGGACTCACATTTCAGTCCTATATACGCCCATTGTAAGGAAAGATGGATATTGGATGACTATCATAGGGAGGACGGATGCATATTTAGGAAGAGAAGGCTATGTATCCCGATTTGTTCTATGTGAGAACTGCTAGTGCGTGAGGTGCATAGAAGGGGATTGATAAGACACTTTGGCCAGCGCTAAACTTATGAGGTACTATCCTTTAGATTCTTTTAGCCAAGGATGAAGAGAGATGTCTAATCTAAATTGGAAAAGTGTGCGACTTACCAAAAGGCCAAGAGTCGAGCCAAGTAAGGACACTACCAACCCTTACTGATCTCAACCCAACCATGGTCTAATCTGAGTATGGACTTTATGTTAGCATTGCTGAGGACGTCCTGAAGGAAGGACTCCATTATGGTGGTTATGGATTGATTTAGTAAGATGGTACATTTCGTACCCTGTTCCAAAACTAACGACATTTTGGCTATCTCTTTTCTTTTTTTTATAGGAAATAATCAGGCTGTACGGAATTCCTAGGACCATTGTTTTAGATTAAGACCCCAAGTTCATGAGTCACTTTTGGAGGACATTGTAGAGGTGAATGGGAACCAAGCTGCTGTACGGCTTGTCCTGCCACCTACAAACCGAAGTTGTCAACAGAACTATGGAAACTTTATTGCGAGTTGTTGTCAAACGAAACACGACTGATTGGGATCTGTGTCTACCAATCATTGAGTTCGCCTACAATAAGAGCACCCATAGTATAACAAGCATGTCTCCATTCGAGGTTGCCTATGGGTTCAACCTCAAATAGCCATTGGACCAAGCACCCCAATCGATGCTTAATGATGACAGGCCAGCCATCAAAAGAGTTGAGGCCATCAAAGCCATATACCAGAAGGTTGTAGAGCAATTGGGTCAAGTTAATATTAAGATTAAGAAGCGAAGCTCAGGATAGATGAAGAGAGAATTTCAACTAAGTGATTTAGTTTGGATACACCTCAGTAAGGAACGATTCCCAAACTTGAGGAAGCACAAGT
The DNA here is from genome assembly GCA_024138005.1 of Lumnitzera racemosa. Classification (NCBI taxonomy): domain Eukaryota; kingdom Viridiplantae; phylum Streptophyta; class Magnoliopsida; order Myrtales; family Combretaceae; genus Lumnitzera; species Lumnitzera racemosa. The sequence continues at coordinate 46,911,941 of JAMXBC010000012.1, read as the reverse complement.
TGTCTCCAAAAGCCGATGGACCTTTCAAAGTACTTGTAAAGATTAATCATAATGCCTATAAGATTGAATTACCTAAAGGATGTGGTGTCTCAAACTCTTTCAGCATTGCTAACCTCCAACCTTACACTCCTAAAGACGAGCAACCTAAACCTGAACTAGATTTAATTCTAAATCTTAAACAACCTAGAGGGGATGATAGGGATTAAGGACCAATTATACGTTCTCGATCCCAAGGGCTCTCTTAGGTGGTTCATCGAGCTATTAGAGGTAAGTTAAGCGTCGAAGAGTAGTGCTTAGACCAATCCAATCTGCTAAGCTACTTCACTCTCCATGTTATCTAAGGCATTATCGAGGTGACCTACCAACATATCGAACCGAACCCTCTGTTATACATTAGTCTAAGCGCCAAATGTAAATACAACAATTTCCATGGTACCAAGGTCGAGTTGATAACTGTTAGGAGTTGACCATCTAAGGCTAACCCTACTGTGAGCTATCCTTGAGCTAACCCCAATCCACCCCTTCCTGACACTAAACAGAGGCCCATCCCTACTTGGATCGTGCTATTGTTAGAATCGCAGAGTAAAAATACGTACTCACGGTCCTTTCTGACAACCATACTAACCTTTCTGATAAATGACGCTTGCTGCGTAAGATTTTGTGTTTTCCCTATAAAGTATTTTCCTTTTATTTAGCAAATAGGAATTCATTTTTGTAATTATCTGTAATGTAGGACTTACCTTAATAAGGTACTATAAATAATCACATAATATGATAGCCGCAAAGAGAATATATAGAAGAATACACTGAACTTTTTACCTTCTCTTGAGCTAAGTGTCCTCTTGTTTACTTTTAAGCTACTTTTATCTAGCCCATTCAAGCGTAAACTAGTGGCGAGTGACCTCCGGCCATATTTGTGCATCATATTAAGTGTGACCTGAGCTTGTGTGAGGCGTTAGTGTATCATATCCTTCGTCAATGTACGAGAACCTTTGCTTACTCTTAACTGTCATTTACTTTTCAAGCCATCTTACCACTTGGACTCATCCCTTTGGTTACGTATGATATTGGGTTCATATGTTCATCTATGAATTCGTATAAACTATCATGGAAGTCCTCTCACCCTAGTGCGTCTACCTCGTTTACGTGGATCTGGAGCATCAAACTTGTCTTCATCAAGGTCTTTCTCAACCTCATATGGATCCACAACCAGGTATAGGAAATATAAAGTCACTGGCACATGGTTGTGCAACAACTGCAAACACTATTGAGCTTAAGAACCCATTATAGCATAGTCTGCATGGTCAATGGAGAGGCGTATCTATTGGACAAACTCTATTGAGTTTAAGCACCTGTTGTAGCATAGCCTGCATGGTCAATGGAAAGGCATGTTTATTGGAATTATTCAGCTTATAAGAAGAAAAAGAGTTACACATGTTATTGTTGATTTTCTCATATAAGCAAAAGCAGCTATGGAAAATGTACTTACCAATTATCCAAGCAAAGTTCTAGTATGACTAACATTTGATGCATGATCTCCTTATACCACCATCAATATTGATGCTCAACTCCTCTCGAGTTTTTAATCTACACAACCTTAGTGTACCATTCCTACCAATCAGTTATATATTGTGCATGTTATCTTACCTAATCTACTTGTATCCTCCTTTGTAGGTCTATGGGGTGCAACAACTCCAATATGTCAACAGATGGCGAATGCCTTTAGAAACCTCTAAACTAGCGTACAACCTACTCTAGGAAGTATCGCTCTACTGTGTGAAAGCAAATGAGTGGGACTCAAGCTACCCATACAGCTCTCCTACATCTACAAAACTCAGGGAGGATTTGCAAGGTCTCATTGGGGTAAGGTTGTCAAACGACTTGCATTACCATACTTTGAGTGTTAGTGTTTGAATAAGTAATACAAATCATATTAAAGAAACATCTATAAGTATATAACTAATCTAGACTTTGTATATTCAATGCCTCCCAATAAGCCTTTACAACATGCATTAGATATTGATGGGTGTCCCAATCTATGATCTATTAAGTTTCTAGGGGCCTTAAGCTATTGATATACATACCATGACTACTCATGGGAGTAATGTACGAAAACTAATCCTATGCCCACATCTAAAGTAGGATTGAATAACCCTCAATCTCTTAGCCTTGACCTTAAAAGCAAGGCATAGTTGTTTGTATAGCCATAATAGGCATGCAGACCCCTAGCTATAGTGTCTTACCTTATGGAAGTCTTCCAAGAGTAGTAAGAACATAAGGTAGGAATAGGTGCTAGATTTGTCATAGTAGATAGATCCACCAAAAAGCTATAAGATAAAAGCCCTTGTATATCATCTGACCTACTCATCATCAACACTTATAAGAAAGAATCGAAATGTCCTCTATAGCCACAACATTGTCAATCATGCTGTCCCTAATCTGATTGTCCATTGGGATAGCACCAAGTAGCTTAGTGCAAATGTTAGTCTAATCCCCTACAACAGTCCTAATAATTGGTAAGCCATCAAATAATAGTCTTAATTGCACCTGCACATCTTATAAAGCGATAGTGGCCTCTCCTTAAGCCATATAGAAAGTGAGTGTCTCCTACCTCCATTTCTCTACAAATGATGTGATCATATGCCAATCTAACTGGATGAACAGCAAATAGAGTAATTCTAAGAAACCAACCTGTTCTGGATAAGGCTCCATGCAGGGGTCGAATGAGATATCATTTACTGCCTCATCTCACCTAAGTGTTTAGTCACATCAGTGCAACATAAGCCATTCATTTTCTTAAAAACAAGCAATTTGAACAAATTAGTAAGTCCTTACATTTAATATATGCATTTTTTTTTGTATTGAAGGCTTTAGTACACTCATATAGCCTTCCCAAACTCTCTACAATCTATACTGATCCTAGCAAGTTAACACTGATCCATCAATTGGCTTGGCCTCCATTTAGCTTGTAAAAGTGAACACAATAAGTTAGTACACAATATATATAAGCCAGTATAAATAAAGCAATTGAAAAGCAAGCAGGAAAAGCAAGCAAGATATGCATGTATTCCTGAATCTAAGTGAAGTGCCCTGCCTATTTCTTTATGGACACATTCTCCTATTGTGCCCTTCCTGCCTACACATACTACATGATGCTTTGTTTAGCTACTCTCTAATGTCCATCTCCATGTGGAACCATTTTTGTTGGCTTGCTCTTCTTACATAGTAATATCAAATTAAGGCAAATAGTCAAAAGGTTAGATAATAACTAGCTAGTTTGTTGGATCTCTAATTAGGAAGAAGTGGGTCGTATAAAATTGAATCCGATATGTTAACTTATACCAATGACCAACAGATGACATAATCTCAAGCTGTACTTCTCCTATTACAGCAAGTGCATGTGAGTACGAGATCATGTAAATTTGCCATTTGTTGCAGGTGCATGTGCCATTTTCGAAGTCAACTGTATGCATATACCCTTTTTCGTTTCATTCCATTGGCTATATGAACGTTGTTGATTTCAACCTCAAATATTTTATTATGCTTGCTAAAATGTACCATACGATGAGAACTCACTTGTTTTACCTAGCCATTTAGCATTTTAGTGGCATACTTTGGGTAGGGTCGATTTTAGGTGATCTCCTTCATCGCCTTCTTATGTGTCTGGCTCATTGAAAATGTAAGTGTGTGAACTGACAAGTGTATTAAGTCGCAGTAGTATAAACGGTGAGTTAAGGTTGTATTTCATAGACAGTTAGGTGTTAAGTACTAAATTATCTGAGTTTTTCTCTAAGTTCAGCTATTGATAATTGAATTAAAAGTAAGTGAAAATTAAATAACAAGATGAATACTAAACTCAATGTTCTAACTATACTATGAGGGTCCCGGGTTTAAGAGATAAAAAAGATTAAACTGGGATTCGTAAATCTATTCTCGTTTGAATCGATGTGATATCTTAAATCGATATTCGAAATTGACTACAAGGGATTTAACTAAATTTACTAAAACTTGCCTAACTCTCGAGTAGCGAAATTCTAATTATAGCATAAATTCACTTGTTAAGACAATTTATCTATAATTATCTGATAAATAATAATATGCTTATACCAAATTTATTATTTTAGTTAGAAATATTATTTAAGCATGTCCTTACGGCCCGAATCATACTTCTAACTGCATTAAGTACGTGAGTTTATGAATTTAATTAAAACCTGTATATCCCTATGATGAGTTTTTTTTTTTTTTAAATCAAGCTATATTCAATACAAGTTATCAAAACCTTTCCAAATGTCTTACAACTCTATCTAACTAAAAAGTAATAACTACGTGCTAAATAAATAGACGATGAACACAATAGCAAAATACTTAAACACTCAATATTGACATCGGAATAACACACGAATGTTTCAGTTTATCAAATTCATTAATACAAAACCTAATTAAATTAAGTACTAAATCGTATCGCAAAACTCAAATGAATCAAAATATATTTAAATTGAAATAACAAGAAAAAAAAAAGACTTTGATTGGTATATTCAACTCCGAAATCTAATATAAAAATTGATATATCCCAATTTATTTAAAACCTGAGATAGTCCTCTAACGAACTAAAACAAAATGATTTAGAGTGTTGAAATTAAACATAACATAATCAAATTAATAAAAATGCAAAATAAAGTTTCTGATCTTTACTAAAATAAAACAAAAAAATCAAAATCCTTAAGCTACTGAAAAATTCTCTTGTCGTCCCTGCTGTCTTATTTCTTGTTTTCAGCTACTGTATCCTGTTTTCTGCTCTCTCTCTCTCCCTGGATCTCCGTCTGCTCCTCCTTTTTGTTTCCACGTGTGGACCTTTTTCTTTCTTTTTTTGGGCTGTCCTTTGTCTTTGCAATATACTATTTTAAGATTCCTGTCTTTGGCACTCATGTGGGCCTTTGGACAATGAAATGCTTTTGGATTTCCATCCTTTTGTTTGCCACGTGAGATTATAGCCTTTAAATTAGAGTTGCTAATTCCGATTGAGGAAAAGAACTGAAGCATCACGTTGGGCTTGTTATCATAAAACTTCTAGGCCCTTATGCATGTCAGCTTCAAGGATATTCTATTCTTTTAGTTGCTGCTTTCAAGTGCTGGACTTCAAGTGTTAAATGTCTTGGAGCTGCTCCAACTACTCTTTCAACGTCTGACGCTTTGTCACGGTCATGGCTTGGTATTAGTGCTGGTCGCTGCGAGTTGCTGTAAAATTTCTTGCGATGTGGTGGCTCTTATGGAGCTCGGTTTCGTCTGCTTGAAGTTTAGAAAGTTGGACAAGGGCGTCCAAGCTGCTACTGATCCGGGGAGTTGCTGCAGCTGTGAAGCTCAACGTCCTGAAACTCGCATGTGCTGCAGTTGAAGAGCTGGTCACTACTCGGTTGGATTGGGCTACTGCACTTGGAACTCTTAGGTCTAGCTACTGACTTGTTGATATTCTGCCCTCCAAGATGCTGATCGATGGAGCTCGATATGGAATTTCAGCAGCTACTCGACATTATTTGGTTCAAGTCCTGTATTGCTACGCTGTGGCTGCTCTGTCTCTATCTTCAATTGTTGGCTACTCAGTCCTTGCTTGCTCGTATTGTTGTGGAGTGAAGCTTCTCGTACGCTTGGTTCGAGTGCTATTAGAGTTCTCGGATCTGCACCAAAGAAAGGGCAGCTGTCAAGTCAATTCATTCTTTGAGCAAGAAAGAAATTTGCTCAATTTAAGTTCAATAGCTGCTCACCATCAGCTTGGTCCTCAATAGCTCGATTAAAGTTGAGTTCAGCGAGCTTCTTGGTTTAGTCATGGTGCTCAGCTCCTACAAATTGGTCTCGGCTTGGCTGTTACTTGGAGTTGCTCTCGGTTTAAGTTGCTGCTGACCATGAGCGCACGACCTGCAAGTATGCGTGGCCACAGCTGCTGCTGGTTGCTATCGGTTGGTGCTTTGGAGTTGGATGTCATGGCTGCTGGATTCAATTTCGTGAGCTGCTGCTGCTAGATGGAAATTGAATGCTGCGCTGCTGTCACGTGCTGTTGTAATTTGTTTGGCTAGTTGATGTTCAGAGTGCTTAGTTCTCGGTTCTCATTGGCTGCTGCGCTTGGTTAATTGGATTTGGCGTGCTGCAGTTGTTGTCATTTGGAGCTCTTGGCTGCTGCTGCTGCTTGGAGCTTCTAGGCTAGGACTGTTGCAGCTGCTGTTGGTGCTCGGTTCTCAGCTGAATTGAAGTGTTCTGTTGCAGTTCAAATGAAAATTGCCTGCTTGATTGGAGTTCGTGCTTGGCTTTTAACTCAAGAAAAGAAAGAGCTTCTGTTCCTGTTCATGTGCAGCTGCTGTTGTAGTTCGTGCTGGTACGCTTGGTTGGATGAAGTACCATCATGTCTGCCACTTGAAGTACTTGGCAAAGCCTTGTTCTTGCAGTTTGGAACTTGGTTCTGGGATAGGAGTTGCTGCTGAAGCTTCTCGAGCACACTGCTCTTCGGTGGCTGTTGTAGTGCCCTCGGCTTGTTTGCTCTTGCCTGGAGCAGAGACAAAGCTGCTCGGTTTCAGTCTTTGAGTAAGCAAGAAGTCCTCAGTGTTGGAGTTCTCAGCCTAGCATGGTGCTCTGCTGCAGGGAGTAACTCAGCTGAAGCTGCTGTCCAATATGAAAATCCATGGCCAGCAATAAAAAAAAAAAAAAAAAAAGAAATGAATTCCTACCACATTGAGGATAACAACTCAACTTTGCTACACATCATGGACTGATTTGGCTTGTGATGTAAATGGACTCCAATCCTTGCTGCTGAATCATTTAGAGAAGTTTTAATCATTCTGGCTTGAATGTTGCTTGGTTTGGTTCTCGGCCTGATTCATCTTGGTTTGGTTTGGATAGAAGTTGATACACTATGGAAGCTCGGCATGAAGTCTCAACTGCTGCTGCAATTGAGTAGAAATTTGCATCTCATAGATCCCCTGACTCGTGCTTGGACATGAGTAGGTGCTATTCAACATAGCTTGGTTCTCGGCATGAAGTCTCAACTGCTGCTGCAATTGAGTAGAAATTTGCATCTCATAGATCCCCTGACTCGTGCTTGGACATGAGTAGATGCTATTCAACATAGCTTGGTTCTTGAAGAACTTGCTGCTGAAAATTGCAGCTCAAGAAGCTGCTGTAGCATGTACAATTTGGAGAGTACCAAGAGAGCTGCTCTTCCCAGACTTGTAACTGCTGCAATTGAAGTTCAGCAGCTCGAATGGATTGAACCCAACCAGAAGCTTGAATGGATGGTTACCTGTTAGATAAACCAAAAGTAAGTGATGAGCTTATATCGTTATCTAAACTAAAATACATTAAGTTGGCCTCAACAAGAAATTGTAGGATGACTAATAGATTGGGTTTTCCATTTCCTTGATTGTGAAGAATGCCAATTGTGTTTTTGGAGTGTTTGGCCTAAAAATTCTGGTCTGAAATGAGTTGCTGCAGTTGTATTGAAGTTGTCACACAAGAGGAGCTGCTTGATCTTGGCTTAAGGAGAAGAAAAGTTGCTTGGCTTGGTGCTCTCGGTTTCCGACCACAGCTCTAGTTTAAATTGCAGCAATTCTCTGCTGTTGTTATCTTCTGTTTCGGGCTGAACTTGATACAAATTGGGAGCTCTGGACCAAGTCTATCAATCCTAAGTTCAAGGAGCTGCTGATGACTTGTTGGTTGCATGAAATATCCTGCTGCTTACTTCCCAACAAAAAGATCTGACATAAGCTTGAAGTTCTGGGGCCATTGTTAATTTATTTTCAACTCAAGCAAAGGTTATGAGCTGCTATTGTTTGTTCAAGTAGAGAACCTCAAGTAAGGCCACGTGTATATCTTTTCATCTACAAGATGGGATCCAAACCGCTCAATATTATATCTTGTTTCATTTCTACTCTGTTTGGTGCTCAAATTGGACTTTAATGTGCTGCTGCGCGTGTTGGTTGGAGAACAAGAACTCAAGTTTGCTGTGAAAGTCTGCTACAAAAATAGCAACATGGAGAGAACCAATAAGCTCATATTAATGAAAACCAAGCATAAGCAACCGATATAAGTATGTGCTCTTGAGAATACGGCTAAATAGCTAATTGAATGACTCTTTCTTTTATGAATTACATAAACTTACATAAAAAAAAATACAATTATGATATAAATACATGAGTTCATAAAAGCTATTTGAGTCATATTTTGATCCTTTTTCTCAATATTTATGCAATTGACCAAGAAAATTTCATTTTTTATTATTTCTAAACATAGCTCATAATAAAAATATCATGAAATGCATAAATGTGCAATAAGTAAATGGAGATAAATATGCAATTTTACACATTTATTAATCTCTTATCCTAACAGTGCATATAGTTATGAAATATCTTCCTTACAAGAGATGTCACTTGCAATCTACGTGCACGTTTTAGGACGGAGTTGTAATTCTCTACAATAGTTGAGGTCATATAACCAAATCTGTTATATCCATCATTGTAAGCATCAACTAGTCTAATGGCATACTTTAGACTTAATTTAGGGCATTTACCTTGATTTTTTGCACTTTCTTGATGCAAGCTTCAATTTTTTTAGATTGTACTTGCATTGCAACATAAGTGATCCAATTTTTGCATTGCTGGTTCTTACGTACTTTGTTGAAGTTGCTTGAAATGTGACTAATGCACCAAAACTACATTGTAAATGAGGGTATCCAACTGTTAGATGCTTTGTCAAGTGCTGCCTTAATGCCTTTAGCTCTATTTGATATCAAGCATATGGTTTCCTAACCTTGAAACTTTCCTCTTACATGCTGCTTCAACTTCTAAAGAAACCAACTCCATGCCTTACCTGTTTCCTCATTTATGAAGGCAAAAGCTAAAGGATCAATATGATTTTCTTCATCAATACTATAAGCAATCAACAACTTACGGGTATACTTTTTATAAAGGAAAGTTCCATCAATAGAAACTAAGAGCCTACAGAACTTCCATGCCACTCTGTACAATCTAAATTACTAGAAAACCCACTTTAAGTATGACATCATAGGTTTTACTAATCTATTTTGTCCCCATTCCACCTTTGGTCTAAGGTTGATTACCTAGATTGCATTAAGAAATCTCGAGAGATCATCATATGATTTCTCCCAATCATCGAATAAAGTCTCTATAGCCTTTACCTTAGCTACCATATTCTTTTATTGCTAACCATGTGCCCAAATTCGCCATTAACAATGCTACATAACTATGAGATCTTTGTATTTGGGTCATCTCTAAAAAGTTGCAAGGATATAATGGCCATTGTATTGAAGTCCAATTGTAGGTAATCTTGATGTATAATTGGATTCATACGTGTATGGGGACCTTGTAGTCTTGTTAAACTAAATAAGCCCTCCAGCATCTTCTTATAGGCCCTTAGCCTCTACTTACATCCGTCTTCCTTCTTAGAGTAGAAAACTGAGTACTTACCTTTTCAGGATTCATTAATAGAAAAGTTTGCATGGTGCTTGATGTGATACATCTTCACTACCCTCATAAAATCTTCCTTAATGTTGAATCTTATTCCTATACTCAGATCATTACTGGTTAATACGTTTCTACACTCGACATTCACAATTTGCTCATAATTGATGTAACGATCACCCCCACCAACATTGAAAAAGGGGATAGGATCCCTAACCAATAAACCAGTCATACAAACCTCTTGTGGATGGACATAAGTCACATAAACCTCTATTGCATGTATTGGTGCTGGAGTCGGCTCTATTGAGCTTGACCTTAAGCTTCGATGATGATCTACAGTAAAGTTAAGTTTGGTGTTCTCATTTGAGGCATCCTAATACTAATCCTTAGAATCGTCCCCAACCTTATCCTCGATGTCATCAATAGTATAATCCTCATCACAACCATCTTCATCATCACAAATTACCATGCATTTGGTAACAAGACCATATGATGCCTTGTAATGCTTTGAGCAAAAAGCAATGAATAAGTAAACCAATAAATACTAATAAGCTCATGTCAATCACTTGACCTAAAAGTTTAAACCATGCATTGATAAGATAATCACAACCATGACTTTATAAATTAGTATCATAATCTTTCATAAATCATGTAAGATACTTAACCATGAGGTTTCATAATCTCCTCTCCATTAAACATTTGAAATCTTTGTCATGAGACCTTACAATTAGCCTTAGATTTCCCCCTTTTTGGTGTATGATTTGAGTTACCTACTACCTATTGGTTATCTTGGATGCACGTTAAGAGTCACATCTTGGTGATGCACCCCGCCTTCCTTAAACTTCTTCTTTAAATTGAAACTAGACCCGAACCATCTATTTACTAGTAAGGAGTTTGTTATGATACCATTAGTAACACCTTAGGTAAAAAGTAGTGAATAACCAAGCTAATAAATACTAATAAGCTTATTTCAATCACTTAACTCAAAAGTTATAATCATATGTTGACAAGGTATTCACAATCATAACTTTATAAACTAGTACCATAACTGCTTACAATTCATGTAGGATATTTAATCATTAGGTCTCACATGTTTCCTCTTATAGAATTAGTCAAACTACTTCATCAATAACATTCTTATCGTCATATATAGGTATAGACATGGGTAGCGGATCAAACTCCTCAACCATAAGATGGTTAACCATAACTGGATGCACTGATGGTGTTGCTTGGATAAAGGTATTTGCATAGAATGTCTAATTCCTAAGATCACTTGCCCTTTGTTTCTCACAAATTCTAACATAAAGGTAGTGAAAATGAGTCGACCCAAAAGCTTCTGTCATTTCAAAGAGATTTTCAACATCGTCATCTTTTATGGCCACCAAAGAGTAGGTAACAACTCCTGAATACTCATTAAGATGCCTATATAGAATCTTCAGCCTACCTATACCAAGATCGATTTCGATGCTATGGTAAAGCCTTTCTAACATTTCAATAAATTTTACATTTGTTTTCAATTTCAACATTTTCATCAGGTCCTTATCATAATCAGGGTCTGAGTTTCCTCTCATAGGATTCTCGGGAGCATGTACTAAGAATTAATCGAACCTACCTTTTTCGACATCTCTGTAGCATAATTAACATGCATGGTCAGCTTACTATACACTGCATAGTGGGCATTTCAAGCACATCACGCATCCCACTATCCTAGTAAAACAAACTCCTTACATGTATTCCAATAAACATATGGTGTACATTGTGCGTTTCATTTCAAAAAACCATATTCCACTACCATCCCATACCATATCATATATTGTACCTGATACAAACATTATTACATATATTTTAACCACATCTAACTACCCACTATTTTACCAAAACAAACCCCTTACATATATTTCATCAAATACATGATGTACACTGTACATTTCACTTCAAAACACTATATTCTACTACTAACACATACCACATTATACATTCTACTACATATACAAGTTGTTACATATAGTTATATTAAGATTCACACACATCTATATCAATTATATGTATGAAATACAACAAAATAAACGAGTAGAATTCAACATTAGGGTTACCTTAATTTCATGAAATCCAAAAAAAAATTTAAAATTTTGAAAAAATTGAGTATAATAGAGAGTTTACATTTGATTTCTAGTAGAGAATCAAGAAAAAAAAAGTGAAGTTTAGGAAGTATGTGAAAATGGTGCTTAGAGGTGGGAGAATTTGAGAAAGAGGGAAAGTTTTTTTTTTTTTTGGAACTGAAATGCTTACCTTATGTTTGTCTTTTTGGTTTTAAAAGTAGAATAAGAAAGGTTAATAAGCTTTAAACTGATTGTATTTTATTTGGTAATTTTTTATGATTTTCTTTTGAATTTTAATTTTTTTTAGATAATAATATTTAATTGAGTAAAATTGTGTTTCTTAAGTTTTGAAATGATCTACATTAAAAAACAAAAAGATAGAAAAAAGTTTCATTCAAATCGGAGCTAAAATGAGCAAGTTAAAAAGGTTTGAAGATCGATACAACCGAAAGACATGATTATGTCGTTTTCAGGCGAATTTAGAGCTAATTTTCAAGTATCACAATCAAGTACATAACCAAACGACATGACCATATCCTCAATTGTGTTGTTCCTAGTTTTTTTCTTTTAAAAAGAAAAGTCGATCATAGTCATAGACACGACTAAGGGATATGGTCGTATCGTTTATAGCTGATATATTTTTCTCACTTCCTATATAAAGCTTCATTAGAGTTTTTAAGATAGAACTTTTAGCATAACTTTGTTAAAGTTTTGCAAGGTAAGAACATTTAAGAGAGTAAGGCAAAGAAAAAAAAAAAAAAGACTTTAAGATTCAACTTTTTTTGGATCCCATGATTTTTCTAACTCTTTCTATACTTTAATTAGATTATTATCTTATGATATATAAAGAGTAGACCATTTGATATCTAGGTCTTGTAGAACCCAAATTTACTCATGAGACATAATTGTTATTTGGTTAATTTAATTCTTTAGTTTTTTCTTGATTCAGTTATGTATGCTTCATAACCTAGATTGTTATTTCTACCGGCAATAATCTAGTATTTGATATCTTATAAGAGAATTGAGAGATTTCTTATAGGATTAGATCTAAACATAGTTGATAAGGGTTGTTGCAAGATTAAAGATAATTTGTAAGATCCTTCTAAAATTTTAAATTAAAGTGTAAAGAATTTGTTGTGTAATAATATGATCTTAGGTCATACTATTGAAAAGAAATTTTAATAGGTGATTTTAATATTATGGATAATTGACTTGAAAAAGTAATTAACTTTTAGTAGAGAATTTTCCTAATTAAGAAAGATTAAAAAAGAAATTAGATTATTTTTAGGGAACATCACATGTTTGATCTAAGAGAAATAAAGATCTAAATATAGTTTGTAAATCTTGAAACAGTTAATACTTTTATTGATTTCTTGTTGAATAATTCTTAACTAATTGTTAATTTAGTAACTGCTACAATTGATTTAAATTCTTTAAACTCTCGAACTCAAATTTATAAGTTAAATAATAGATATATAGTGAGTATTAATAATCAAAGTCCTTCAAGGATTGATGCTTGAACTTAATCCGCTTACTATAAATTTAATAGATACTCTTGCCTAACACATCAAAAGTGTATAGGAAGAGTACGTCTTCACTTGTATGTGCCTTTCCTTCTTCTTTTCTTTTCTTTTTTTTTTTTTTAAAGAAGGCGGACATGACATATGTGCCTTTAGTGTTTATTTTTTTTAGAATGAAGGCACAAATGAGATGTGCACCTTTAGTATTTTTTTTTTAAAAAAAAAAGAATAAAGAAAGTGCACATGAAATGTGTGCCTTCTTTTTTAAGAACTTTCCAAGATGTGCCTTTACAACCTCCTAAATGTAATAAGTTTGGAGAGAGCTCCTTTTTTTTTTGTTAAATTTTCTTTCAATAGGTGCATTTCTCTTCTTTCTTCCTTCAAGCTTCATAACCATTTTTTCCCCCTTAAAAAATGGAAAATGTTAAGTTGAATAAGATCTAGTCGTATTACAGATGGTCAAAAAATTTTCAAAACTAAAAAATGTGCTTATTATAGATCAAAGAACAAAGCACTACTATAAAGCAACATCCATTATATTTTCAATAAATACAAGTTTTACTTGTAGAAGAAAGAATCAAATATTCTTGGTAAACAACCAGCACGAAAAAAAGTGTTATCATAGCTGGAATTTGGAACATTCACCTTCTCAAAATTCAGATCATATTTGCAAACTATGAGGAGAAATTAAGTACAAGAGGAGACATGATCTCCATAGTTGCAAAAATCAAGTTTTTGATGAAGTGTTTCCAATTCCATCATTTCTAGCGGTTGTGAAGGGGAATATATTAGTTTGAAGTATTCAAAATTGAGCATAAGAAGAATATACGGACATTTACACTAAAAATTTTTGAAGAACTCGTCTATCAGCAAAATCAGAGGATACTATTGTACCTACATTTTTTTATTTTTAAATTATGTTTTCATGCTTAATTTTAAAGGATTAATTTGTAATATTTCTTCAATGTTTTATTAAATCCTTTTAGTGTTAGGATTTATGTTAATGAGAGGATTACATCTATCTCTATCTCTACATTTGAGTTTAGCCAAGGTTAGGTTAGAGGGTCAGAGTAGAGGAACTGGTTATAACCCCTCAAGTTGATTTGTTTGATTCAAGTGAATAGTAGAATAATCTCGATTCGAAATACCGGGTCTTGGACGGTAAAATAGAAAGAGTATAATAAGTATAAAGCCGAAGCACTATAATTTGATCGACTCGATAGTCTCTTTTCTCTTTTTTTTTTTATATTTTTGTGCATATTTTATTATTTGTTTATATTTGCTGATACTTTCATGGGGACAGTTAAGTAATCAAGATGTTTTGTTATAAACAAATGTCTTCAAATTTTTATTTTTAATAATAACCAATTCACCTTATTTAATCATCATCATTGATCAACTAAATCAAGCTTGCCTTGGCTTTCAGCATGCTAACATCGAAGATCCTAGAGTGTGCAGATTAAAGATTTTAGCAGACCCGTTGAGACTCGGACGGAAAGTACATATAACTCTATATGCTAATAATTACTCAGTCAGCTTTCCAGGTTGCAAATGCAACATGTTAAACAAAAAAGCACAAAAAAACTTCATCTTGATGAAAACCATGGAATATGAGAAGGACAAGTTGTGGTTGCAAAAGCATCCCTGACTGCAAAAGACAATCAAAAACAGTGATACGATATTAAAAGAATACATGTAACCGATCAATTTATTTTTAAATTAGGTAATTTCATGCTTCTATAATAAACTGGTTGCCTAAACATAGGTCAAAATGCAAATATCATAAACTGTGGCCCGATTGAGTCCATCAGATACATATCTTACAATTTTTTCGGTCATTACAACTTCTCCAAAAAGAAATACTCCATACAAATTATCCAATGCTACTACAATTATCAAGGGTCAAACTAATAGAATGAATAAGGGTCAGACCTCATCACATCCAGTAAGCCATACTCGAGGAGTTTGATAAAATATTTATTATACCTAGAAAGTAATGAAGTTGTCAAGGAAGAAATCAAAATGAGCAAAATTACAACAACAAACAAACCGAAAATACACATGATGGTTTTCAACAGCTTTTCATCTGTTTACATAAAATGTCAAATAACAGACTATTCATAACATAATGTTCAACCTCTAAATCACTCCAAACTGAAATATAAAGATTGTGATGAAGACTAAATGGACAACAGACAAATGATTTAGAGATTTAAACCAGCTTACACGAAAGCCCTTAAGCATCCATGGACCCAATTATGTTACAAGCGCGGAGATGGATCTAGTCGTGAGTCACTGCACAATCCCAGGTTATGATTAGCCTCTCTTCCTAGAACCTGGGATGAAATTGGGGCTTTAAGGCTACTCGCAAGAGAACCCCTTGGACTCATAAAGCTACAGCTACTCCTTGTCTTATGTTTCTTATAAAAGCTATGTACTGATAAGCCTTTAGTAATAACGTATAAGGAAATAAACAAATTTGGTTAACATCATAACACGGGAAACAAATCTCTTATATTCACCTACATTAATCTTTCTTAGAATACTCTTAACAGATTCTCAGAGAATTTACATACTAAACGTCCTCTTGCTTTCCTGCAGAAAGTTACTCACAACCCCATAGAACTTCAATGAAATGACCACTACATTACAATACAGACCTCAAAAACATGTAATTCCATATGTAATTTTTCACAACAAAAGATACTGTAGAAAATAAAATGGCATAATATGACGGTAAGATAATAACTATTGAATTAATACATATGCTTCAGATTTCCAAGGGCATAATTAAAACCATAATCCTCTAAGGAAAGACACTGAATGTTTCTAGTAATATAAAAACTGACAATGCAATTGCAACAGAGAACCCATATTTGATTGATTTTACAAGCATTAACAAGATCTTGATATGGATTGTGCTCTCAATTCCATAGAATTTTATTCCTCTACCATATGAAAGTCTTTTTTAAAAAAGAAAAAGAATTTTAACTAAGAAATAACATCTTCCGAAGACAGTAAGAAATTGTATTTAGTGGACCCTGAAGGGAAAAAGAATACACACAAACATAAGAGAGCATATAAGGTAATAATTGGCAATATTACATCAATTGAATTTCCTTTTGCATCAACTTCACACATAAGCATTAAAACTACTCAAGTTTAACAAAGCATAGTAACTAACCAACTAATTTACTTTACAACTTTTTGTCAAATACAGCTTCAACATATCATGTAGTTGTCATTTGTCTCCATAAAATCAACTTCGAGGAGCAGTACATGAAAGACAACTCTAATTGAAAGAACAGAAAAAAGTTCCACGAGAGACATAATAATAAACGGTGACAAATTGTCGAAATTAGGGTTTTTATATGAGAAGGAGAGTAAAATACAACGAAAGTTTGTCAACTTTAGATAAAGTGAAAATCTAAGAAAAGTTATGGAAAGAAAAAAGAAGGAAAAGAAATCAAAGGGAGTGGAACGTTTAATCTTGTTTGGATATAAAAAATGGAAATGGAAAAGGAAGGAAACAAGTGAATATATTTTTATTAGCTTGACTAAATCACCCTTTATCTCATTAGCATTATGTTCGGCAATTTTCACTAGGAAAGAAATGGATGGAAATAAGTGAAAGAGAAAGGAAATAAGTGGAAATAAAATGAAATATGATTTTAATTTTATGTTTGGTAATAAATGAAGGGAATGAAAGAAAATGGGAAAAAAACATTTCTATTTTTTTTGTTTGGTTCATCTAGATAGAAATGGAATTAGTATAAAACAATATTACCCTTGTTTTTAATTTGATGAACTTTGTTATTAAGGACAGTTTTGTAATTGCCCCTCACTTTAACCCATTTCCATTTATTTCTTTTTAAAATTAGAGACAAAAGAAGTAGACTTTAAAGAGGAAATCCCTCTACTCATCTCCTTTTTGTTCTATCCACTTCCACCTTTTACTTAAATTACTAAACATATAATTTCCATTCATTCCTTTTCATTTGCTTCCATTTCTGATGATTTCCACCTAACTTAACATATCAACTTATTAAAAAAAATAGAAATTCAAATAATAAGATAATTGTAGACAGAGAATCTAAAAAATAATTTACCTTAAGATGAGTTTAAATAAGTGCCTATAGCTTTGTCTCCTATAGATTAGTCTTGCTTTGGGTTACCGACCTTTGGTCACTTATTAGTACACGACTCGAAGGCCTCTAATCACTCACCCAAAGAATTCTCTCTTATCAACTTACCGATGATGAGAAACTGTACATAGAAGAAGGGTAATTGAATTCCTTAAGAGCTCTAGATGGTTACAGCTTGTTCTACTCCATCTCTTATACCGAGGCCTACTATTTTCTTATTAAGGGCTCTACACTAAATGATCAGACTTTTAGTTGCCAAGTGATAAGACATAGGCTCCTATTGGTTAGCTGCTATACTCTAGAGAATCTTTATATGGAACTAATATTGTGCTGCCACCTGTTCATTTCATTTAACACTATACTATTTTCTCTTTTTGTTATTTGTCTTTACCCTTTTTCGTATATACTAGGTATCCCTTTTTATGTATGTCTTTTTGTAATTTTCTTTAATTATAATATTGCCCTAAGGACTTACTATAAATGGTCCTATCTTTTTGTAGCAAGAACATCTTACTTTACATTAGACATTTAACATACTTTTTCTTGCAAGACAATCCTCTCTAAGTTCATTTTCATAGACTCTTATATAATCTTGTCGAGTAGTTTAAGATTAGTGGCGAGTGGACCTTGGTATTAATTTATGCATTATATCAAGTGAAGTGTGAAGTTGTGTTGTATTCATAGGTAATTCATATCTTTCGAGCAACTTCACCTTAGCTACTACATTCAGCTTGCAGACCTTATCATCCCGTTTTCTTCGATACTTCGAAGGACCTACTTGGTTATGTTTTTTTACGGTAAGTCCTAATAATAATTAAGCTCTTAAGTACATCATATAAACTTGGTATCAAAACTTGAGATTGAGACAAAAAGCTATGTTACGATAGTTCCTACTAGTTTATTGTTTGTTATACTCTGTTTTCATTTAGAAGAATAGAGCAAGTCTGCATTCCTCTATTCGATTGGTAATTTCTGTATGTGTAGGAGTTTCTTGCATGAAGAGTATTTTTCTGAAGCTTTATTGTGAGAATGTCAAATGCTAGTGTCTAAGGAGAGACTAACGATGTCAAAAGCAATGCTCATGGTCATAGTTGTGTTACCTAATAAACACTATGTACTATTGATAAGCAGATACAAGACCTTATTGCTATTGTAGCTAATCTAGTTGTCTTGGTACAAAAAGTCTTAGAGATTGGGCCATAAGAGAGAGTTGTCACTGAATAAGGCCTAGGAATGAAAGACAAGTCAGGACGACAGATGAATGAGCAACGAGCACTAGAACCCATTACTGTTAACTAAGTATCGCCTTGTCGTGCTGACAGAATTGTGAAAAGAAGTCTTGAGTTAGATGAAGTCAAGGAGTTTAATGAAGAGGAACAATATGATGTTAAGGAACATGACCTGAGGACGCCCTAAAGAACCAAACACCTCAAGGTATAGATTCCAAGTTTCAATAAGTCTGGTAGTGCTAATGACTACTTGGACTGGGAAGAGAAGATTAAAAAGATATTTGACTTTTATGACTATAAGGATGTTATTCAAATTGAGTGGTTGCGTGAGAATTTTTTGGATATGCCGCAATGTAGTGGAAGAAATTGCAGAATGTTCGCCTGAGAGCTCGACGTGAAATACAAGCATGGAATGAGATGAAGAGAGTCCTGAAAAGTAAGTTCGTTCCTAAACACTACGAGCAAGACACTTCCTGATGCTTGTAAGACCTGAGACAAGGTAACAAATCAATGGACGACTATGTCCGAGAGTTTCAGTTGCTCATGATCCAGTGTGATGTTGACGAACTTGAGATGCAAACTATAACATGGTTTATTTTTGGGCTAATAATTAAGATTGGTCATATTGTGGAGTTATAAAGACTAAGGAGTTTAGATAAGGCTATCCGAATGGCATAGAGAGTTGAAAGGAAAAGGTAGAGTTAGATTAGCCAACCTAGACTACCGAACAAAAGTAGCATGTCGAGCTAATCAGACTATGGCTAAGCACCGAACAATTCCGAAATAGACCATCAAGGACAAGTACTGAGTCAACCTAAAGAGGGTCAAAGCAAGGGCAAAGTCGAGGAACCTGAGATCTAAAGAGGCTAAGGTTAGAACTCAGGAAGGAAGTACTGAGAGATTAAGTGCTTTAAATGTTTCGGTTACAGACACGTGACTAGTCAATGTCTGAACTAATGTGTCATGATGATCAAGGGAGATAAGCTCCAGTTTGAAGTAGAGAGTGCTAGTGAAAGAGAGGAGGAAGTGGAAACGAGCCCGACACTAGAAAAGTTTCAGGAAGACCTCGATACCCTTACAGCTCCTAAAGCAAGAGCCAAGTACTATTTTGTAGTACGTCGATCCCTTAGTACTTTTGTAGCTGACGAGAATGCGTAAAGGGAGAATCTCTTCCACACGAATTGTTGAGTGAATGGCAAGCTATGTGCTTTGATCATTGATGGAGGAAGCTATACCAATGTCATAGTACAGGGAGTGGTTAAGGCCATGAAGTTGTCGACTCTTCCGTACCCTAAGCCGTATATGATTCACTGGCTAAACGAGAAGGGAGGTTTATTAGTTGTCGAGCAGGTTAAAGTGCTAATTGCCATTGGCGATAGGTATAAGGATGAGGTGTTGTGTAACATCTTAGCCGTATACGCTTCATACATCTTACTTAGCTAACCCTAGCTGCTTGACTTAAGGGTATTATAGGAACACCTATATATTTCAAAAGGATGGGAAGAAGGTTATATTAACTCCTATAGTCTTAGGGAAGTGTGGGAGGCACAAGAGAAGGTTGCCAGATCAATGTAGTAGAAGTCCTTAGTAATTTTCCGATCTTAATTTACTCGGGAAGTCAAGACCGAGGAGTGTGTACTCCTTTTAGTAAGGAAACTACTGGAGTTGAGAGAAGCCAAGAGCTTACTTACTGAAATGTAAACAATACTATAAGAGTATGCCAACCTATTCTTTGCTAAGATGCCAAAAGGTTTAATCCTGAGCAGGCGGTCGAGCTCAAGAAACAAATGGATGAGTTAGTGGACCACAGATACGCCTAAGAGAGTATGAGCCCATGTATTATACTAATTGTACTAGTGCTAAAGCAAGATGGATCGTAGAGAATGTGTATTGACAACCATGTCATCAATAAAATTACTATTAAGTACCAATATTCGATCCTACGATTGGATGATATGCTCAATGAGTTGCATGGTGCTCGCATCTTTTTGAAGATTAATCTGAAGAGTGGCTATTACCAGATACGAATAAGACTTGGAGATGAATGGAAGATAGCCTTCAAGACAAGGGATGGTTTGTTCGAATGGATGGTGATGTCATTTGGTCTAACTAATGCACTGAATACCTTCATGTGACTCATGAATCATGTGCTGAGAGCATTGATTGGCAAATGTGCTGTAGTTTATTTTGATCACATTCTGGTATACAGTGCTGACCTCATCGCCTATGTTGAGAACTTAATATCAGTATTCGACATCCTCCGAGTCGAGAGATTATTCAACAATATGAAGAGATGTATGTTCTCCTAAAGCGAGATTGTATTCCTCAGGTATGTTGTTTCAGGGAAAGGAGTTCGAGTAGATGACAAGAAAGTTAAAGTTATTCTTCAGTAACCTATGCCGACTAGTGTTATTGAAGTCAGGAGCTTCTACAGTCTAACTTCGTTCTATTGAAGATTCATTCAAAACTTCAGTTCCATAACTGCGCTTTTAACCAAATTGACTCAGAAGAAAACTAAGTTTAGGTGGTTGGATAAAGCTCAGAAAAGTTTTGAAGATATAAAATCCAAATTGACATCAATGCCAGTACTTATGCTCTCGAATTTTAAGAAAGTTTTGTAGGTAGAATGCGATGCATCTGAAGTTAGCATTGGTATTGTCCTTATGTAGGAGCGCTGACGAATTGCCTATTTCAACGAGAAACTCCAAGGAGTTACTCTGAATTACTCAACATACAATAAGGAATTCTATGCCCTTATCTGAACACTACAAAACTGGCAGCATTATTTGTTGCCGAGAGAATTCATCTTCTGCTCAGATCATGAGTCTCTCAAGTATCTCCATGGACATTAAAAACTTTCTCGGCATCATGCCAAATGGGTTAAATTCTTGGAGTCTTTCTGCTACATCATTCGGTATAAGAAGAGGAACACCAACACTATAGCAAACGCCCTTTCTCATTGTTATTTCGTCATTACAACATTGCAAGCTAAGGTACTTGGATTTAGTACTTCACTTGAATAGTATGAGCATGATTTGCATTTTAGCCCCTTAGTAACTAAGTGCAATGTTGGAGGAGCTATAAATAGGTTCTATTGAGTGATGGGTTCCTGATGAAGGGCAACCAGGTTTGTGTGCCAAGTGATTCGGCTAGAGAGTTACTCATCTGAGAAGCTTATGTTGGCGGCTTAACTGGCCAATTTGGAGAAAAGAGGACTGTTGAATATTGAAAGAACACTTCTACTAGAAAGGTGCAAGGTATGTGAACATGCAAAAGAAAGGAGAGAGCCGTATGGAGAGTACACACTCCTGCTCATACTTGAGTACCCATGGACATACCTAAGCATGGATTTTATGCTTAACGTGCCCTGAATTCCAGTAAGACATAACTCAATTATGATCATGGTTGATCAGTTCAGCAAGATGGCTTACATCATTCTCTACTACAGAACTAATAATGATTTATTTGTCGCCAATCTTTTTCTACAGGAAATTGTGTAATTACATGGAGTGTTGGA
The DNA here is from genome assembly GCA_024138005.1 of Lumnitzera racemosa. Lineage (NCBI taxonomy): Eukaryota > Viridiplantae > Streptophyta > Magnoliopsida > Myrtales > Combretaceae > Lumnitzera > Lumnitzera racemosa. Next base: position 46,889,970 of record JAMXBC010000012.1, on the reverse strand, counting down.
ATTATTGTGTCAAACCGTAGCTCAAAGTTTACAAGTTTCTTCTAGAGGACCCTGTGGAAGACGCTTGGCACTAAGCTCATGTTCAATACTTTTTTCCACCCTTAAACAGACAGCTAAACTGAAGTTGTGAATAAGATAATCGGCAACCTCCTATGAGTAGCTGTTGGGAAGAATTTACATGACTAAGAGTTATGCCTACCTGTTATTGAGTTCGCTTACAATTGCTTAGCTCATAGCTCAATAGGAAGATCATCGTTTGAGGTCGTTTATAGGCTTAACCCAAACTCATCCTTAGATCTAATTATCAGCCTGACTATATAAGAGGAAAGCCAATTTGACTTGCAACGTACCTAGGAATTCTAAAAGTTGCATCAGAGGGTTGCCAAACAACTAGTCAAGACTATGGCCCAATAGAAAGAGCAAGGAAGTCGAGGAAGGAGGCGAGTCTTTTATACCCTTGAAGACTTTGTTTGGATCCACCTTAGCAAGGAACACTTCCCTAATAAGAGGACAAACAAACTACCCCCCAAAGCGAATGGACCTTACAAGATCCTTAGGCATATCAATGACAACGCCTATGAGGTTGAACTACTTAAGGGATACGGCGTATCTACTACATTCAACGTTGCCAACTTAACTCCCTATGTGCCTGACACTGACGAAGATCATGATTTGAGGGAAAATCTTCAACAACCCTGAGGTACTGATGAGTTACTGACCTCTGGCCTACTTACTTGCGTACACTGCCTCCAGTCCCTCACCCAAAGAATTCTCTCTCGTCAACATGTTGATGACGAGAAACTGTATATAGAAGAAGGGTAGTTGAATATCTTAAGAGCTCTAAATGGTTACACTTTGCTCTACTCCCTTTCTTGTATTTAGGCCTACTATCCTCTTACCGAGAGCTCTGTACCAAAGGATTAGACCTTCAGTTGCCCAGAGCTTCCTATCGAGTGACAAGACATAAGCTTCTATTGGTTGACTTCTATACCCTAGAGAACCTTTTTATGGAACCAATGTTGCGCTGCCACTTGTTCATTTCATCTAACATTATACTATTTTTCCATTTTCGTCATTTGTCATAGCAATTTTCTTTAATTGTAATGTTTCCTTAGAGACTTATTATAAATATTTTCATCTCTTTATAGTCGAAACATCTTACTTTATACTCAGACATTGAATATACTTGTTTTTGCGAAACAATTCTCTCTAAGTCTATTTTCATACACTCTTATCTAATCTTACTGAGTAACTCAAGATTAATGGTGAATAGACCTTGGCATTAACTTGTGCATTATATCAAATGAAGTGCCAAGTTATGATATGTTTGTATGTAAGTCATATTTTTTTAGCAGTTTCACATCAGCTACTATATTTAGCTTGCTGACCTTATCATCCTATTTTTTTTTTTTTAATACTTCGAAAGACCCATTTAGTTCTCTTCTCTTACAGTAAGTTCTAATAATAATTGAGCTTTTAGGTATGTCAAGAAGTGGAGAAAAGATCATTGTTAGGGTTCGCTCTAAAGAAAAAGGTCATGAGTGAGAGGCAGAAAAGGAAAAAAAGATAAATTTTTGACTCAAATGGTACTATCTCTATTTGCAAGGTTAATGCTACTAGTGTGGAAAAAGTACCCGATCAATCCAACAATCTTATTTTATGGGCAATTATCCAACCGCTGAGGATTTAGACTTGAGAATAAGTCGTCCAGAGAACAATACTAGCTTTCATGTGAAATGGATGTCTCGTCTTGTCTTGTCCACTCTAGTGGTTCCCATTATACTGACCCGAAATAATGCTTCCATGTGAAAGGGATGTGTCATCCCTACTGCACCTCTGTCTGTAACGACAATTGAGTTATAAGAGATTGCCTGATAATTGATATGGCCACAAAATCCATTCACTTCAATTATACACCATTGTCTTTTACCCAATCCTTCCACCATAATGGCTACATTAACAAGCGTGAAAACACTAGCTGAATCTCCTGACCTCACCTCCATACCCTCAAGTTATGCCTTCTTTACAGATTCAAATGATCAACCAGAGCCAGTTTCATCATCCAAAGACGATGAGGAGTCCATACCTATACTCGACTTTACCCAATTATCCTCAAGTAACCATGACCAACGATCCAAAGCCATCCATCTCCTAGGAAAAGCTTGTCAAGAGTGGGGATTCTTCATGGTACATAGCTAACTTGCACAACCATTTATGGCCTAATATGCATACGATGCATGGTTCTCTGTGAGTTGATTTGTCGGATCGTGCATATATGTAATCGCTTCCGTACGACGACGAGTGCAATGTTTGAACTGTGTGTACTCTTTTAGTTTTCTTATTATGTTTTGATGTTTGTTCCATGGAAGGCTGTAGATCATGGAGTGGAGGAGAGGATGATGAAGGCGATGATTGAGGCGTGTAGGGAATTTTTCGATCTGACGGAGGAGGAGAAGAGAGAGTTTGAGGGGAAACACGTTTTGGATCCGATAAGATGTGGGACGAGTTACAATGCCTCGGTAGAAAAAAGGTACTTCTGGAGGGATTTCCTCAAGATCATGGTGCACCCCAAGTTTCATTCTCCAAACAAACCTCCGGGTTTCAGGTTTATCTCCTCTTTTTTACTGGCCGTGTTCAAACTATATATACTACGAGATTAATTATCTATTCACTTTTCCCAATTTAATATAACAAAGATATCTATTAAGATGCCTCTTGTTTTAAAATCATTATATGGGGCATTTTAAGCTTCCAGCACCCTACTATTATTGTCCTGCTAAAAACATGAACTTCCTAGGTAATGCAGCAAGTCTCAAGAAATGATTGTTTGTTGATTTAAAATTGCAATACCCTGCTGATACAATTCATGCTATCATGGCTTTTAGCTTAAAATGTTTCAGCTGTCTTGATGAAATGAAGCAACAAATATACTTTCAGTATTCTTAACAGTTCCTCTACTGTTAGAAAAATTGGTTAATTGGACAAACACGTGATGATGGAAATCCGACCCCTTTACACCGACTTGTCGAGGCCTGGACCCTTACGCGAGGCCAGCTCTTAAAGCCTTTAGAAACTCGTGCTGAGGATCCCAACTCCCAAGTGACCAACCTGCCGAGGACAAGCTGAACTACGCCTAGGGCTTCTATCTACACCATCTGTCGAGCTATTACACTCTTATTCGAGCAGCCGAGCCCATGGACAGCTTGACCTGGAAGGAGCTACTTTCCAGCCTACACAAGCCAAATAACTCGTATAGTCCGCCAACGTGCTTGCCAACCTGTATCCAAGTTGATTAACCCCCTCTCAGACCTGTCCTTTGAAGCTCTTCCCAATGTCCCCTTCACACTTATTTGTCGTTTTTCACTAGCGAAGAGTCCATTGTTAGGATGACACGTGTGTTGACATTCCTTGCTATCAGCAGGCAATCCCAGGATGATTCTTTTTGTTTCGTTACGTTTTCACCCTTTCTCAATACATGTAATTTAACTACTTTTGGGTAAATACCATTTGGAATTTTCCTCTTAGTAGGACACCTATAAGTAGCACCATTTCCAATGTACGTAGACATCATCATTTATATTCTTCTAATGGATGTTCCCTTCTGTTTGTGGCTAAAAGTCCAAGTAAACTTCTCTTATCTAACTCTTTTAATAAGAACTAGTAGCGAGTGTTTTTATATCAGTACTTGTTTGTCATATCAAGTATCCCTTTATGCCACATTGTGTTTGGCAGTGTATTATATCCACTCAGTAACTTGTGGTTTAGCTAAACTTTAACTAATTCCACTTTATTTTCTTCTTTATTAAGGACCCATCACATTTTCGATAAGTCTTAATGATGACTTGCTCTTAGACATATCATCAAATCTTGATAGTAGAGCTTTAGGTTTTAACCAAGAAAACTATGAGTGTTTGCAATGTAAGTTCGATAGTGTTGTGTAGTCGAGGAGTGAGTTACTATATTGCTATGTGCCATATGGTTAGTAGAGTAAATTGCTATTGTATGTTTTGTAGTTGGAGTTGTAGTAGTAGTGCTGAAGTTGTCATGTTATTATATTTGCTTGAAGTAGTATTAGTACAATGTCCAATCTAAGTATTTACGGTGGTATAGATGATGTTGAAAGTGATGCTCCCATTCTTGGATGGCAAGGAAACTAGACTCCCAAGTCTATCAACGAGTGGTTGGATGATTCAATAGCAATGATGGCTGACTTAACTACAATTGTGTGACAAATGGTCAATACCTAAGCTATTGAAGCTGCTTTAATTAATGTCTAAGAGAATTTAGGAAGGTAAGTAGTTGTAGTCTAAAGAAACAATGTATCTAATGGAAGACGAGTAAACCCATTTTGGAATGTTTGAGTTGGAGGAGTAGGAATTAGTGCAAGGGCTTATAAAAGGATTAGGCTAGAGGAGATTGATAAGAATGAGGAAAAAGTAGACATCTTCTATGTGTTTGAAGATAGAAAAGCTTGAGCTCCTAGAGGCCTTGAGAATGTCAAAATACAGATGTTGAGCATTGCTATTGCAAGAGATACAGAGATTTGGAGAATAAAGTAGACAAGTTGTTAGAGTCCGAGAATACGATGAGGATGTCAAGGTGTGACTAATTGGCCCTTGAATTTACAAGATTTGTCGCCTTCTGTTGGAAGGAGTTACAAGCAACGTGGAGAAGAGATAGGGAGTACAAGGTACGCATATGGCATGAAGATGTTCATGAGGAGACATTCCTAACTTCAATCTATAAGACAATTTTAGAAAGTTGCAAACACGTAAACAAGGAGGTATGAGCGTAGATGAATATGTTAAAGAATTTAAATGTTTATGATTCGATGTGATGTGAAAGAACCCAAGGTTCAAACAATGTTGAGATTTCTGGCTAGTTTAAAGTGTGAAATTGAAATATAGTTAAAGTGTAGGGAATAGATATCCTTGATGAAGCCATATGGATTGCCTAAAGGATAGAAAGATAGAAGCACCACCAGTTAAGCAAAGTCTCGACCATTTAGTTTACGCCTTTAAGTCGAGTTGTATTAAGAAGGCCTGAAGTGATGAATTGAGAAGTGGATTGCCAAGGTCCAAGCTCAAGAGAAGATGACCTCAGGTCGAATAGTGTAGTAAAGCTATTGCTATTGAATCTAAGATGAAGAAAGAAGTAGGCCAAACCTTAGGTTAGAAGACAAGTCAAATTAAACGCTTTAAATGCCTTGGTTTTGAGCATGTTACTTCACAATGTACAAACTGTAGAGTGATGATTTTAAACAAAGATGAGGTAAACAATAGGGATGAAGATGAGGTAATAGAGGAAGAGGAAGTTGTAAAGAAGAAAGAAGAAATCAAGAATGTATTTGACGAGTTTTGTGAAGACAAGAGGTTGTTATACACAATGACAAAGGTTAATATTAAGTATGGTTGTGTGATTAGCTTCACATTAGTTGTCGACTTAACTGAAACTTATATGTACTCATTATTAATGGAGGAAGTTGCACTAATGTAGTTGCCTTGATCTTAGTGAGTTAATTGAAGCTGCTAACCATTTCTCACCCTCGACCTTATAAGTTGTATAAGCTACATGAGAAGAGAACCTTGCATCCTCGACCTTATAAGTTGTATAAGCTACATGAGAAGAGAACCTTGCATGTCACTTAGTAAGTGCAAGTACCAATCTTCATAGGAGAAAGGTACAAAGATGAAATTCTCTATGACATGTTACCTACGTGTATACCCCATGTACTACTTAACTAACTTTGATTATTTGATTGGTATATACTACATGATGGATATAGGAACACTTATGTATGTTAAAGGGATTACAAAAGGGTTGTCATTTACCAAATGATGTTATAGGAAGTTAAAGAAGCCTAAACTTAGAAGAAAGCTTTGCTCGTGAAGTGTAGAGATTTAGAGCAAGCCTTGAGAAGTGTCAAAGCGATGTATTTACTAGTTATCAAACAACTATTGCAAGTAACAAACCTGGAATTTATATATGATCAAGGTAAAAGAAGTTATTAGAGGAATTTAGAGATCTATTCCCAGAAGAACTTCCTAGAAATTTACCATCTTTGAAGGGGCATTGAGCATGGGTATTAATCTCCAACTAGGATTGGTTGAGAAAGGCTTTGTTTAAGAAAGTACCTGCCCTTATGTGGTCCATGCACTGCTTGTACTAAAGAAAGATGCTTGTGAAGGACATGTGAGGAAAGTTGAGCTATCAATCACATTATAGTCAAGTATCGCTATCTTATTTCGAGGTTAGAGATACGTTTGACAAGCATGCATGGAGCTTAGATCTTTTCGAAGATAGACCGAAAGAGTAGTTGTAATCAAATAAGGATGAAGCAAGTGATGAGTGGATATTACCTTCGAAACATGGCATGGAATTTACGAGTAAATGGTCATGCTATTACTAATGTGCCAACCATTTTTATATGACTTATGAATCATCCTCTATGACACTTGATGGGAAGGTGCATTGTAGTTTACTTTGATGATATCTTAGTGTATAGTAGAGATTTATGTGAGCATCTTTTACATTTGCAAGTATTTGAAGTTTGATATACGCATACCCTATTTTTTAGTTTCTTTAAATTAAACAATCACATATATGTTACTAGCAATAATAAGTATACTAGATCGTGTATAGCATAATACCAGTAAGACCAAGTCGCTCATATAGGGACTAATTTAATTGTAATTACCAGTAATTCTCTATTTCTATAATTTTCTGACAAATCAATTAAGCGTAAGTTATTAAACTATTAATTATAAATTATAACAAAACCAGTGTCGTTAAAAGTAAGCACTTTTGTGCCTAGGTGAGCAACATAAAGTGAGGCGCATAGATGCGCCTTATAGACTTTAAGGCTATGTACGTTTAGTAAAGCGCGTGCCTTGGTTATCAAAGTGCAAGGCATGTGCCTTTGGGGGGGGGGGGGGGGGGGGGGATGGGGGTTTAGGGGAGAGAGAGAGAAAGAGAGAGAGGCGTTGGTGTGAGATAACAGAAACCTTAATGACTCTTGGGGGAAGAGAAGAAAGAGAAAGAGAATGGTGATGGTGCCTTAGTGTGAAAACTAAAATTGAGATTAAGCAAAAGGTGAAAGCTCGTAGGGAGAGGGAGAGAGAGAGAGAGAGAGAGAGTTTTAGTAGGAAGCGAATAAGAGAGGAGAAGGGTAACTTTAGAGATATCGCTTCAAAAAGTATGCTTACTAAAGACAAAGTACTTTAAAGTTAAAAAAGGATAAGGATAAGGCATTAAATATACTTACTAAAGGCAAAACTAGCGTAAAGTGCAAACATTTGAAAAAGAATATTAATATACTATATATAGATTATTCTTTTTCCTTTTCTTAATTTCTTTCTATCTAACCTTTTTTTTTCCATTTTTCTTTTAGATTCTTTTTTTAACAGTAAAACAAAGACCCTAAAAATAGGGATTATGCTACAATTGAAAAGTAAAGACTAGTTGTTGGCTATGCATGTGATATGCCTTTTTCTTTCTTTCAACTTTTTTTTTTTTGTTCAACTTTTTTTTAATTTCTTTTTCAACAATAAAACAAAAAAATGTTAAAAAAAAAAGCAACAAATAATTGTATCACCATTATAATGTTTTAATTATATTATAATAGTGATACAACTTATTTAAATAGTGTTTGTCAGTCTAATGTGAACATAGTCGTTGAATACAGATAAAACTATGTATTAAAATATCTTTTATAAATTCATTAATATATGCACTTCACTTCACTCAAGTGTATGCTTTTTTTGTGCTTCTCACCTTAGGTAATTTTAAGGACTTGCATCTTAAGTGTACATTTTGCCTTTAACAACCTTATATAAAACTAAGTTAATATAATTAAAATAAAACAAAGAATAAAACATAAAAAAAGGGCTAAAATTAATTAAAACTACATTGTCTTAGTGTTCGGACACTAATCCCCCTAAAGTATCTATACAATTTATAAATGTCATCCCAGTTAATTGGAACATGAGAATTCCTAAAGTATATTAATATCTCTCGAGTATAGTACCTAACCTTAAGATCATACATCGAAATCTCTTTCTAGTCAAAGCCTTATGATCACCTTAAGTCATTTGAATTTTACTATTAATTTTCACCTTAATTTAGAGGAATTATGTCATCTTATATTTAGGATTGTAGTTAGCTCCTTTTAATTACATTAGATCTAATTATATATATGATTGAGGGCCAAAAAATTTTTTAAAAAAATTATATATAAGGTTTCTCAATCAATAATCAATATATATATATATATATATATATATATTGAATCAATATTTCAGACTATGAATTTAAAGAACAACAAAAAACACACAATTAGACCTTAGCAAACTAGAAATCATAGATTGAAGATCAAAGAGAATATCTAATTATATTAAAGTCTAGGTTTCATAATAATTAAATACTAATATGACTAATTTAAAGAATTTTAAACTAAAAAGAATTATGGAAGAAAGAAAGAAGATGAAAGAGGGTTAAGAGGATAACCTTCTTAAATCTCTTCAACCTTAGCTTTGAATAATGAATAATGAGTTGTCTAATAAAAGAGTCTAACAAGGCTAATAAATCTATTTATATATACAATAGATTTCCACATGACTTAAGGGATGACACTTTGATATGATCCAGGGTCTAATTCAAGATATCTAGAATTTTAGAAGATCCCTGAATTATGGTTAGAAGACACAACAAAGAAATTGAGACCAGACAAAGAAAAATAGAAGAACTGACTAAGTTTCAACTCGCTAGGTACATGTTAAAAGGCTAGGTGAAGAGACTTACATGCATTTTAATTTAGGAAGTACATGTTGTATACATCGACTGTACAACCAATCTATGGGAATACATTATATGTAGGATGTGTGCATGGCCACTTACAAGATTGTACATGCTGTGCACAATTTCCCAAAAGGGTATACGTTGTGTATTCATTGTAGGCAAATAAATGGGTTGAACTACATGCCGTGTATTACCCTAATGATTGCCATGTATTATTCTTATTCGTGCTAATTATTTATTTCATCAGTTGTTTATTTGTTTTTACATAATTTTAGCTTAAGGTTTTAGGGTATCCCATATAAGTACATGTTATTTCATTGTTCAATATTCAGAATTGTTGTATTTCAAAGACTAAGCAAGGAAGGCTATTAGCCTTCAATCGGGGACCAAGTGTAGGTTTACCTTAGCAATGAAAGATTCCTGAACTTTTAAATAACAAGTTATCACCTTAAGTTGAAGAACCCGTTGAGATATTAAGGAAGATTAATGATAAAACCTACAAGCTTAACCTATCTAAAGACTTTAGTGTTTCCCCTACCTTCAACTTTGTTAACCTGCCTCCATACATCTTATACGAAGCCAATCTTACCAATTTGAGGCCAAATCTTCAACAACCTCAAGGAATTGAAGGAAATCTGACTTTCTACATAACTTGCTGAGGCTTGGAGCCCTTCCCTAAAGTTAACTTTGAGGCCTCCAAAACCCTGTATTGAGGATCCTAAGTGATCAGTCTACCGAAGATAAGTTAAATAACTTCTACCTACGCCACGTGCTAAGCTATTGCACTCTTATCACAACAGCCAAGCTTGTAAACAGCTTAACTTAGAAGGAGCTACTAACCAAACTCCTAAAGCCAAATAGCTTAGATAGTCCTGCTAAAGCACTTGGTGACTTGTTCCCGAGCTAATCAACTTACTTTCTTACTTATTCTTTGAAGCTTTTCTCAATGTTACCTACATATTCATTTGTCTATTTCCAGCAAGGAAGCTTCTATTGCTTAGATGATAGGTGTTCGTACATTCCCTACCATAAGCATGAGATCCTAAGATGATTCTTTTTGTTTCATTACATTTTTACTCTTTTTCAATACATGTATTTTAATAACTTTTGGGTTATAACCTTTGGACCTTAGTAAGGTGCATATAAGTAGCACCATCCCCATTATACACAAACATCATTACTTATCTTCTTTAAACGAATATTACTTTTTATTTGTGGCCAAAAGTTCTAAGCGAACTTCTCTTATCTAGTTCTTTTAGTAAGAACTAATGGCAAAAGCTCCTGAATCTATACTTTTGTGTTATATCAGGCATCTCTTTAAGCCATGCTATGTTTGGTGGCGCATCGTATTCGCAAAGTAACTCATGGTTTAGCTAACACTCAACTTTTTCCACTCTATTTTCTTATTTATTAAGAAGGGTCCCTCACGTTTTTAGTAAATCTTATTGATAACTTAACTCTTAAAAACATTATGTGATGTAGATAATTAGTTGTGACCCTTTACCAGTATAATGAACTTAAAAATCGAAAAACCTAAAATTGATAGGAAATTGAGGTCTTAAGATTTTGATTAGTAACTTGATTTTTCAAAAAACTTTAGTTATGCACATAAATGATTTTGAGCAAGTAAATAGGTGATACTATAAAATTAAAAACAAGGGTAACATTGTTATTCTCAGGTTTTACTTCCTTATATTACGTAATGTTGGAGTTTCATACATATGGCTTCCTTATTAGAGCCTATATAATTATTATGTATAAGCCTTTAATTTATAAATGTGTATGGTGGGTTTACTGTAGCTAAGGGGCAAGGTTTAATTTGGTTGGTTTTCCCTCTAAACCAAATTAGAAAAATGTAATTTGTTTTTTTTTATAACTTTAAACCTACATACAGTTTAAATTAAGCATTCTCACAAACGGTAAAATTTTGGTTTGCTTTATGGATTGAAACATATTTTGTAATTTAGGAAAGTATATTTACATAATGATAATGGTTTATTTGACTAAGCCTCCAAGAATCTAAATCTAGCTTACTAAGAACATTTAAATGTGGAAAGATAAAAAGCATGACAATCACTATAGCATCTATCCAATATCCTTCATTTCCTCCATAATCTACTCCATGATAATTTGAGATCTAGGGAATTACAAGCAGGATCTCACAATAGCCATTTCTAGCCATCCTCTCTTATAAATAGACTTCAGTACACTAGGTAAAGGATTCAAAGTGTTACATTTCGTACATACTTGTTGCTCCCTTCTTCTTAACTCTCTCTTTCTCTTTCAGACATTGACTTGAGTGGTAAAGTCCTGATGCCAAAGCAAACTTCGGTACCCTAAAGCTATCTATCTTTTTGCAAATTCCTCAAGACTAACCAAGAATCCTCTCCTTTGGTCTAAGCCTAGCATCATCTAGAGTCCAATGACAACACATAACATATGGTATCATATGAAGTAACAAAATCATTTAATAATGATTATCAAATAAGAGGTTAATGAAATTAGTAATCATACAATTAATAAATTTAAACGTCTATTAGCAACTAATTTTATTTTTGAGCTTATATATAGTATAGATTTTGAGTTGACTTGTATATAATTTATAAATTATGATAATAAAAGTTAAACACATATACATTTCAATTTATATAAAATAAAAAGTTCTATGACCAAAATATTACTATTTTTTTAAATGGTTTAGTTAGGTTTATTTTTCTAAACTAACCGTAAATTTCGATTTGATTTAGTTTAGGAGCCTTTTAGACTAAATTGCAAAAAGAACCTAGTTATCTGGATAATTTTTTTGCTACCCTTAATTGTAACTAATTGATCACGTGCAATGCGTATGCAGGTTGACCTTATGAAGTTCTTGATCTAATGACCTAAGAAGTAGGAACGGACCAAGGATCATATAACTAGAGGACTGAACTTACCTTAATTAAGTTAATATTACATTCATTTGTGGGAAAATATGCTTATTGCCGTTATTATATTACATCTTGTATATAAAAAAAAATCTTGTTAATGATTTGACTTATAACAATACCTAAAACTCAATAGGAAAGAAAATGTCTTTTAAAAAGTGATGAAGGGTAATCAATATAATTTATAAGAAGTAAAAAGAATAAACTTTTACCCTTTTATTATGCATATATATATTAATTTATTAAGAAATTGCATTAATATATAAAACTTGTGTAAGTTTTATTTTAACAAAAATATATCAAAAAGAATATTTGAATAGAAAATTACAAGTAAAGAAAAAAAGACCAAATTAATATAGATATAAGTATAATACTATTGCTTTCCATGATAATTTTATATGATTGTTTCACTAACAATGCTAGAAAAGTTAAAAAAAAAAATTATTTTGAATATAAGTTATTAAGAAATCGATTTTTCAATATTTCACATTCATTTTTGTAACATTTATTGAAAAAAAAAAAACTAAACGAGGTTATATTAATAGTTTATGTGATAAGATTGCATTATTCGTAATATGGATATTGTAATTATTAATTATAGTATATTACTAATAAAAAATTACAATTTAAGAGAAATTATCTAATTATATATGAATTATAATTAATGAATTTAGTTTTATTGCTTATTGTTAAAAAAAAGGTTTAATAAATGCAACTAAATAAATGTTTAAGCTATAACTGCATTTAGAAAAAGTAAAACGAAAAACATGAGAAAGGCTATGCCTAACTCTATATTGTGTTTTACTCTAATATATATATATACACTTAATATATTATTTCTTTTCTTAAAAATTTTAAAAAATTAACTCTTTCGCATTCTTAGGAGGGTTGGGGGCCATCCTTCCCTAACGTAAAGAGATATAGTAGAGAGGCGTGAGAGGAAGAACAATCAAGCTTGATGTCTTTTATACATATGAATTATTGTAGATTGGATTCGATATTTCTAAGCGTTTTTGACTTGTTCATAATGAATTTTAGTGTTTAATCTTCTATCGAGTCATTCTAATAGAGTTATGCGTTTTTACAAAGCTTATAGATGCTTTAAATGTCTCAAATGTTGAAGAGGAGGCTCACATCAATAGATTTTCACCCCTTGATCTTTACCATTGAACGAATTTGAGATACACGAACCAATTCAATCGTTGATGAGAACCATTAGGTCGAATTCTAGTGATCTATGAACCAAATTGAAGCCTCCATAACCATAAGCTGCGCTTACTAAGTCTTGGCTTATTGCTTTGAAATAAGCCTATTAGCATACTTAAACCTTCTTAAGGCTTATTTAGGCCAAATAAGACTCAAATGATCTTTTTTGAGTTTACTTGTTGTGCATGAAACAACCAAGCAAAACTGAGAGCTAAAAAACTGGTCCAACAATCTCTATTTCAAGGCTACTAAATCAAAGCCAAGCCCTATCATCAGCCCATTATACTGGCATTAAATTGGGCTGAAAATTAAATTATTGAAATGGCTCTCTGCATAATAAATACAAAGAAGGTTAAAGGGAAGACTGGAGTTAGCAAGTGATTTCTCTCAGGTATTATATTTTGATGCTATTCCAATAAACAAATGCAATTTTATTTTTGCAGCGAAGTTTTAGAAGAGTTTACCGAAGAAATTCGAAAGCTTGTTCGGGAACTACTGAAAGGCATATCGGAGAGTTTGGGACTTGGGCCTGATTATGCAGAAAATGCTTTGAATATGGGATCAAGTTTGCAGATCTTTACGGCAAACCTTTACCCCCCTTGCCCACAACCAGAACTTGCCATTGGGTTGCCACCTCATTCCGACCATGGCCTGTTAACTGTCCTCATTCAGAATGGAATTGCTGGTCTTCAAGTGTATCATAATGGCAAGTGGGTGAACGTTAATGCCATCCCAAATGCCTTTCTAATTATCACAGGAGATCATATTGAGGTATTGTTACTTTTGATTTACTGACACTATTTGTTCGAAGATTAGTTCTATGCTTCACAATAATGTATGCTACTCTATTAAGGTAGGATCTAGACTTATTTTGTGCAAACTTGAATATTATTTCTTCTGTGACAACTTATATCATGATAAGGAGATTTCTTTTATCACATACAATATTTCAGTTCCCATAGCATGTTTAATTCGAGAACCTTGTTACTGTTTCTGTTTTAAGTTGTCAACGAGTGAAATCAAATACGAGTTGATACGTTTCTGCTATTCTGTGAAAGATAATGAGCAATGGGAAGTATAAGAGTGTGCTACATCGAGCAGTTGTGAACAGCAAAACCGCCAGGATCTCGATTGCAATAGCAAATGGATCCGATCCAGATTCAATCGTTGCTCCAGCACCAGGGTTGATAGACAGCAAAAGCAATCCAGTAGCTTATATTGGAATGAAGTATAAGGACTACATAGAGCTTCAGCAGAGCAACAGCCTCTATGGAAAATCGGCTCTTGATAGAGTGAGGGTTAATTCAAATAATTAGGTGCTGGTACGTTTATGTGAACAATGTTGCAAATTCTGAATTTGTGAATTTTTGGTTTGAGAATTACCATGCAAAGACCATTGAGCAGGTAGGTCGTTCATTTCTTGGCTTGGAACAGAGCTTGCTATGAATATAAATAATGTAATGCTTCATATGGAGACATTGTGAACAAAAAAGTATGATATGTTATTGTTTTTGTAACCTCGGGAATGCTCATTTTAAGTCTAAAGCGGACACATGTGATTGCTTTTAGCTACATACGCAAACCCCATACTACAACTTGTCTTATGGTATGTTAGTGTTTCGATTCCTCTCATAAGATTTTATATAAATTATTTATTCAGAAGCTAAGACTATTGTCCTGGTATGTAGATTTCCCACCAAGTAAGTTGAACTGAATACACAAAGCATCGCAACTAGATCAAACATCTTATACCATTACTTTCCTCGCTCCTTAATTATATATTACACTCTAATTTAGAAAGAAGGAATGGACATTGAATCAAAGTTAAACATACATGAGGATGTACTTAGCATTCACCTTGGAGTGCCAAAGCCTCCGGTTGAAACCCATGGACAGGATGGATTTAAGGGTGTTTGGTGCTGCGGCGGGTTGGGTTTGTGTGCTTTGGCCTTGGGAAAAATAATTAATTTTTAAAAATTTTTTTATAAAAGTATATTTTATGTATATTAAAAGGCACTTTATGTTATAATATTAAATATGATTAAATGGTTATATATATTTTTTACAAGTAAAAGGTTATATATATCTGGCCTATCCCTAGGACTTTGTTGAACGCATAACGATGCCACATGAATTGATCTCAAAGCCTCTGAAAGGTTACTTTTTCTTGCTTATCGACCCCTAGGTCCTAACTTCCTCCAACAAAAGTCCATGCCTGCACCATTGTTTCCTGTGTTCGTTATTGTTATATGTAGTAATTGAGACAAAAAAGAAAAAAAAAAAAAAAAAAGGGATAAACGCATGATCCGAAACCTACATGCCCGAGAAGGCTAAGATGAGTAGTTGAATAATGCTTATGAATAGCATACTTTAATGACATGTAAATGCTACATTTCAAGGATCCCAATGGAATCTAGAATTTTAATATTAACACCAGTAATGTAATTGATTTTTTAATGAAAAGGAAGAAAAAGAGCACATTGCTGATGGTTAAAAAAAAAAAAAAAAAAAAAGTCCTTATTATATCTTGACTACTTTGTTGGTGTTTTTGCTTCACCTTCGTTTCCATTGAAGCTTCTAGCCAAACCAAAATCCGAAATCATTTCATCATCCAAAAGGATATGTATTATTTATTCTCAATTTACAATCTCTATGGAGATAGAAAAGACCTTGAGATATTCTGTCTTTGATAGTGAAGCATGGGCATCTCTCCTTCGTCTGCTAAACTACAAACCTGTCGTTTCAGATTACTCATGAACATCTTACTAAAACAATAAATGAGTGAAAAAAACTCAAGTGCGCCTGCATATGCCGAGTAAACCTTTCTGTGCTTAAGCAAATCCTATTTTACCTTATCAATTGGGAAATTCAGGGGTCAGTCGAACATGTTGAGCAGTCGTTAAAACTTTAGGTGCCGTAAGTTTCAAATCTAAAACATACTACTCGTCAATAGACTATTTTGTTTCATCAATTTTTCGACAAAAAAGTCAAAATCTAGGCTTTTCACGATTAAGTATTTAAATGATTCCTAGGACAAGGTAACTGCCAAAAAAAGGGTCAGTGGAGAGAGCAAAGCAAAATTTTAAACGGTCCAAACTTCTGTTGCCCAGGAATTTGTAGATCAACAATCTTTCATCCATACGAATATAATAGCCAACAAGTTTCACTAGATTTCTGTGTTGAAGGCTGGAAAGGGTAAGTCACTTGGTTCTTGAATTCCTCGTGTCTTTGTTTGGAATTTTCGAATAACCTCTTCATGGCAATCCCTTCACCATTCTTCATGACACCTTAACACATATGTCAAGATAACTCACTGATTCATTCATTTTTCTTAAAAGCTTTAGCTAGATCAGCACCATTACATCATCAAACCAATCTTTTAAAAATAATATACATATATATATATATATATATATATATATATTCATAAATATGAAAAGACAAAGCTTATTCGGACAATGCTCTTCTTAAGGCAATTCTTTTTCTAAATCATGTCCATGTTTGGTCACAGATGGGAAAGTCAAATTGCAAGAAGCATTGAATTGATGACATTAATTAGTAGTTCAAGGGTATCTAAAGGCATAGCTGTAGAAGGATAATTACCGCTAATTAGCTGTATCTGCTCTAAACTATTGTCTCTACACGCCGATGAAAGCGGTCACTCAACGGTCAGTATTTGGCTGAAGAAAGTTTTCTGGGCGGTGGAACCCTATAGTATTTGGCTGTTTTATTAGACTCAATTGCTCAATACTAGCTAATAAAATTGAAATTAACTGTTTTTCCTAGGCAGCAGCAGCTTTTGAAAACGAATGCGAAGGTGTAGTCTTGAAATTCAAGCAGAAGTCAAACCAATTAGCAAGTTCAATTAAATAGAAAGAGGAACAATTAAATCGAACATCTACAACGCACCCTCTGTAAGTTAATTCTCAATGGAAAAGCCATTTGTGATTTTGGTAATGTCTGTAAACTCAAATGATGGCAACTCTATATCTTCACTTTGACCTTTATGCTGTGCAAGTATCCACAAAATTTTCCTGGGAACAGAAAAGGAGAATATGGAATCACCGAACTAATTATGACTGTACTTCTTCTCCTTGGTCTTGCAGTGGAATTGGCAGCTTCATATGAAAGTATGAAACCAGCAAGTAGTTGATTAAAGTAATATATATTCTTGTGATCAAATTTTAGAGGTAGGATTTTAGTGTATATACCTACTTCAGATCCAGCCAGCCTAATAAATAGATCCTCCCCATTCCTAATAAACGTTCTAATAATATCCATTGAGTCGCCAAACGAGATCAGGCATCCATTTTGACCATTTCGGATATCTAAGTTTGAATATGCGGTACACGAGCAGTTCTTCAATTCAACTTTGTTAATAGATTTATCAAAAGCATAAACAAGAAATGATCAAAACCTTATTATAATGAGAATAGGTCAAGACTAACGTCAGGGAGAAATATTTTGGTAATATATATGGTCTCAAAAGATACTTATGCGATACTTATGAAGTTTTCGAAAACTTGTGATACAGCAAACTGATACAAGTTTTTAAGTATATGAAAAAGTTAAAAGGAATGCATCGTACAATAGATAAATGTATCATCAAAGTCAACAAAGTAGCAAGATCACAAAAAATTTGATTACGTAATGGCTATACAAAGACTACTACCTTATTGAGAACCATTGCATGTCAAAAGCTACAACTATTTAAAAGAGAAGTGAACAACGAAAGAAAAACAAGAGAAGGGATACAAGACAGGTAAAGAAAAGAAAGAAAAGAGCTATACAAGTTTTTCCGTAATATTATTGTTTAAGCTAAACTTAGAAACATTTATGTAATGAAAGAGATATAACTTAAAGCTTGAGAATTTCATTTTACTAAGTATTGTCCATAAGTATGAGGAAATCTATTATAATCCTTGAAAATAATTACTAATCTTTTTAAAAATTAGTGAAATACTGTTTGAGAGAATTTAGGAGAGAGATTTTGTAGACTTTTAACTTAGACGCATGGTAGAATCATGGGAACAATATCCCATGATTAAGAATTCGACAGGATGGTAAGTCGAGGGTCATCAGGTAGCTCAAATTGATCTTGCTCTTATGTAAGGAAGAGGTTAAGCTCATGGTAGTTTGGATGCATGGCCAAATCAACTCGACACAATAAGTTGGCTTCTTCTAGAGCTGTACAATAGTTGAGAATTCTGTAAACCATGTTAGCTAGCTCCTTTGCTCCAAAGTGGATGAGGGGACCTAGAGGCTGATTCCTATAATTTCCTATGCGGTATTTGGGATAAAATCCTCAAAGTTCTCTACTAGGGTATCTTCCTCAAGTACATATAGATCGGGTCAACAGCATTGAGGACTTTAAAAACTCAATGCCCTTTGGAGGGCTCAAGCTTGTAAGCATTATCATTGATCTTCTAAAACACTTGGAAAGGTCCTTTAGCTTAGGGTAAGAGCTTCTTCTTTCTTTTATTAGGAAATCTTTCCTTGTTAAGATGTAGTTATATAAGATGTAAGCCCCGTAATTAGTTATTCAAGGTTTGATTCGTAAAATTTAGGACGATCGAACAACTTGTTCGATCTAGCTCAAATTTTACAATGAAGCTAGATTTATTAGTAGAAGTGATCCCGTAAGTTTTAATTTAAGAAAATAAGTAATAAAATTATAGAATATTATAATATCAAATTTTAAGTATATTATCTATTATTTATCGGAAATTCACAAATTGAATTTTAATAACTAATGAGTCACTAGAAATAAATTATATGTACAATAAAAATCATAAAATAACTTTAAAAATATTTATGAGTATTTATTTATATCATATATGTATTTATATGTAGGTAGAAATACTTGTAATTATTTAAAATACGATATACGCGAAATATGCTAAAATAAGGTTAATTAATTAAAGAAAATGCATGAATAATTTTAAAAAATCAGGAAAAATGAGGTAAACTCCAGAAAGTAGTCGTGATAGCTTGGAAATAAAAGGAAAAAAATCAATCAATTAAAATGCAATAAATAAAAAGTAAGAAGGAATAAGATAAGGTAATTGTCTAATCAAATTAATACATAATAATTCCCTAACACCTTTATATATAGCCAAAAACTTACAAAAAATCATTTGGACAGTTAGAAGGGTAGAAAAATTAAGAGGGTCGAAAATTTGAAAGAAAATTAAGGTTTTAAAAAATTTAGCAAAAATCTGTACAATTAAGATCTTAAAGGAGATCCCCAACCAGATGACCACCTAAGAGCAAATGACCACCATCACAAGGTGGTGGCAACACCTAGACTAGCTGACAAGGCTACGGCAGTCAGAGCCATCAGATTCTAGTGAGTCTAATTTTCCCTTCGATTTTTCATATTTTGTTAAAAATGCAAAATAATTTTATAAAATTATGAAATTTGGTATTCTATGGTTTTTATGTATATAGATTTAGGAAAAAATTTTAGTCCGATGATTTTGTATCTAAAAATATGTTATCCTTAAGAAACTATGCAAACCTAAACTTTATTCAGTTTCGAAATAAATGACTTTAGAAGTGTAGTTTTATATCCAAAATTTTTGTGTAGGCTAGTTGGAGCATTTAAAGTAGTGTTATGAAGCCTTTTTTTAAAAATGAATTTTTGAAATTTTTAGATAATTTTTAATCCTTAAAATGATGCATAAATGGATAATTTTTAGTTAACTAGGTAATTAAATAGATAATTACTAATTTAACACATAATTATATATTTTAGGATGTCAAAATCTAATAAATTATGATATTTATAGCATTTAGGGTATTAGATATAATTATTAAGGTATTATGTAGTATATATGTAATAGGTAAAAATGGTAAATTTTAAGTTAATTTTGTAAATTAGCGTAATTAGGAATAAAATCTTATTTGGGATGAAATTAGATATTTTGAGATGTTAATTGATATTGGGAGATGATATTTGAGGTGATAAGATTATTAGATATATATATATTATGTACATATTAGGTGATAATATATAATATGTAAATATAAGAAATAAATGAGTAGGAAAATATTATGTTAAATTTGATATTTTAATATTAATAAAAATGTGTAATAAATCTGATAAAAAACTTAAATTTAGGTGTTTATATGAAATATGCAAAATTTCTCACTTTGGGAATAAATTCGATACACTAATAATGATTTAAGTATATTGGGTAGAATAAAATACTGATTAAGGGTAATTATAACATTTAAGATATGTAAAAGTAATGTGATTAATTTCACATTATAGATTAAAATAGGTGTCTAGGGTTCATGTGTAAAATCATACTTTGAAACAGAATTAAAACCTAATTTAGAAATCGATATAGAACCCGAACCCGAACCTGAACCTAACCCAAATCAAGAATAATTGTAAAAGATTTGAAAACTTAGATAATTAGGCATATTAAACCCTAAACCAAAGATAATAATAAGTGTTATAGGATAAAACTAATCTATGATAATTACATGAAAACTAAAACAACCTTGGTATTATAGGGATTATTGGTGACGGATTGAGTAAGTCTTACCTAGAGCAAGTAAGCGAGGAGTCCAAATAAGTTGGGATTAATACATTATTATATTTTAGAGTACTAATTTGTAGTATTCGGAGTCTTGAAATAGTTGATTATGTACATATGCTTTTTTTGAGCTGATGATATGATGTTGATGTGATGCTTTGACTTGTATTATGTCAGTTATATGAAATGATTTATCACCCTAAAATGGACTTAACCAAATATTTGACTTATAAACCTAAACTGGACTTGCATAGCAACCCATTAGGGGAATATTATGATTCTCTAACCAAATACCAACCCTTTTGAAAGGAATGGTGCTGGATGACATAATTGGTTCCTTATTTATCCTTAGTTAAACTAAGTGACAAGTAAGGAGGTTGCGGCAAGGGTGAAGTCAATGGTTCGAAGGTAGTCGCGGGAGGAGTGATGTCTCCATTGTACAAGCTTAGTTTTGGTCGTGAGCTATTGCATTAACGGAAACTCCTCTACTCAGATTAGAACGAATGTAATTTCTCTAATCTTACGACCGGTCGAATAACATCATGTGATGGAATTTGCTTGAGCATACATTGCACCTAATAATTTGGTTGATAATCTTATTTGTGTCTGCTATATAGTTTTAAGTCTCCTTCCCAATTTACTGAGTTGTGATTGCTCACATCCCTATAGACTTATTGTAGGTACTAGCTAAGAAGCGGCTTACAATTACCCTAAAACCAGCAACTAATGGATCATGGGGACTAAGGAAATACATCTGAAGAACAAATATATCTTTAAGGTCTTAACTATTATTAGAATCTTTCATTTTCAAATAATGTATTACTTAAGAAGTATAGGATAATAAAAACCTATAAACATTATTTATAATACTTAAATCTTAGTATATGTATATATTTCCATACTTTCTTAAATAAATAACTTATTTAATTTATAAATCGTTTATTTCAAAGTGGGTTAGTCGTGGATGACTTATGTAAATCAAGTCTAAGATAACGGCTGTAAGGCTAATTTCTATCATATAATGGTTTGCACGACGAGACTATTACGACTTTGCCGCTTCAGGGCATGACATAAGATCTCTTAGTTCGAACAACTTCCTTTCTCTTTACCCTTAACTTCCTTGTGGTAACTTCTTAATAGTTTGAGTTAACTACTTAATGACTTTTTGGTAAATCCACTGAGGTCACCTTGCTCTGCTTTGGGTATTGGTGTTTGATTAAAGGGTAGCTTTGGGTTGAAACCATAAACAACTTCTAATGAGGTATTACCTATCGTGTTATGAATAGATCTATTATAAGTGAACTCGATAATGGGTAGGCAAGTATCTCAATCGGCTTAATTTCTTCTAATAGCAGTTTGAAGAAGAGAACCTAATGTTCTATTAACGACCTTTGTCTAACTATTAGTTTGTAGATGATATGATGTATTAAATAGCAACTTGGTCTTTAATTAGTACCATAGGGTCTTCCAAAAATGACTCAAAATCTTCATATCTCTATCAAACATAATACCCCATGAAACTTTATGACTTCCTACAAAAACAAAAAAGGAAATAACTAAAGTATCGTTTGTTTTGTTATTGGGCATAAAATGTATCATTTTGCTGAACCTATCAACCACAACCATCACAATATCTTTCCTTTGTGCTATTCATAGCAACCCAAGAACAAAATCCACATTTAGATCTACCCATGGTTTAGTCAACATAAGTAAGGGCATAGCCTTTCCTTGCTTAACTCAACTTTTCGCCTCCTTATGAGTTACACATCTCTCAACATTCTAAGCCAATAAAATCTTGACTTTGATAGCCCATACGTCCTTCGTTCTTTAAAATGTCCAAATAATCTTCCATTATGTGCTTTCCTAATGAGCAATTCTTGTATTAAATAGGTTGGCATGCATAGTTTTCCAGATCAGAATAGATAACCTTCTTTTACAAAGTAGTCATCCGGCATACCTCCTTTAAATACATTGGACATAGATTGGACCAAAATGTGGGTCTTTGGAATATTGCTCCTTAATGCTTACAAGTACCGACAATCTTATTTGGAGCTCGAAAAAGCATTACATGTTGTCTAAGTAAGGCATCTGAAACCACATTCATTTTCCCTCACTTGTACTTGATCACAAATAAGAAATCATCTAGAAACTTAACCCATTTAATTTGTTGCTTAGATAGTCTTAGTTGACTCTTCAAATATGTCAAGGTTTAGACAATTTTGATTGACTCTTCAAATATCTCAAGTTTTGATGATTAGAGGACACAACAAATTCCTTAGGCAATAGGTAGTATTGCCATGTTTGTAAAGCTGGGAGAAGTAAGTACAATTCCTTTTCAAACACTGAATAGTTCTAAGTCGATCCTTTGAGTTTCTTATTGAAACAGGTGATTAGTTAACAGTCTTGCATGGAACTACTCCAATACGAATGCTAGATGCATTACATTCTAACTCAAAAACCTTACTGAAATCAGGTGAAGACAATAATAGGGCTAAAGTCAACCTCTTCTCTAGCTTAGCAAAGCTTTCTTCCTCCTTACCTTTCTAAATGAAACTTTACATTCTTCTTGGCAAGCCTGGTAAGTAATGCAACAACAAAATTGAAGTTATGAAATATAACTTCCTCCTAACAAAAACAACATTTCTTCAAAGTACCAAATAGTTTTTTAACTCGTAGCACTTCAAAAACAATTTGAAGATGATTCATTTGATTTGATATATTAGAACTATATGTAAGAATGTCATTAAAATAAACTACAATAGATTTCCTTATTTGATTCCCTAATATATGGTTCATCAATCGCATAAATGTGATCGGGGCATTAGATAAACCAAACAGCATGACAAGCCACTCATATAAGCCATGTCTTGTCTTAAAGGTCATCTTCGATTCGTCTCTTTCTTGCATTCATATCTGATGATATCTGAACTTCAAGTCAATCTTAGAAAATATCCTCACGCCATTAATAATGTAAATTTAGCATACATTTTTTTTATAGTTATTTCATGTTATTTTAAATTTTAATTTAGTTAATTTTATGATATTTTGAGTTTAATTAGTTTAAATTTCATTTTCAGGGACTTAAAGAGCATTTTATGGTGTTTTAAAGGTTTTTATCAATTTTCAGAGTTAATTTGGACAAAAGAATTGATCAAGGAGTGAAGTGAACGAATTTTAAGTAAGAAAAGAAGTCTAGTAAAAATCACGGTCAAGGACCATGACCATAGTCCTTACTTTCAATCCCTTTGTCATTTAATTCTATTAAAATTTTGAGCTTTTAGGCAAAGTGCAAATACACGCCCAAACTTTATGGCCATGAACCTCTATTGCAAATTTGCAATAATTTTTATATCTTTTATTTTTTGTTAGGTTTTTCTTGTAATTCTAGGTCCAATTCTTATAAATAAACACTTAGACATAGGGTTACAAAGAGAGCCCCTTGAATATAAGTTAGTAGCATATAGAATTATAAAGGGGGCTCTTCTCTCTTCTTTTCTTTTCTATTATTGTCATGTTTTTATTTTAATTATTTAGTAAATCCTTGTTCAATGTTATGTTCTAAGGTGATTTTTATTAATGAAATTCAATTTATGATTTTACATATTGTTATATAATTGTATGATTTATATTGTCTACTTTAATTTAATATACCAATTATTGAGTTATTGCTAGAGTCTATTGTAAAGTTTATGAAAGTATGTAATATGATTGACTAATATAATTAGGCAAAACTAGCTAACTAAAACGTTTAGTAATTGGCCTTTTTGAATTAGGGTAACCTAATTGTGGAATTCAAGAGTGTCATGTGATCTTATAATGCTCTATTCAGAAGTGATTTAGATAAAGAAGGTTTTAAAATTAAGAATTAGTTAGAGACTTGAGTTTAGGTAGTTCATAGTAGGAATGTTAGCGGTCCAATGTAGCAATAGAGAGTGAATAAATTACTTAAGACTAGGTAGTAAACAAGACTAAAGATTTACTAAAGAATATGTTACCTTTTTACTAATTTAATTACTTTATTGCTTTTATTCTTAGTTAGTTGTTTTATTTAATTTTCTTATTTTTATCTTTTATTACTTATTTTATGTAATCATTATAATCTTCAATTTTCATTCTTAAATTATTCCATTAGATCTGTTATCATATAAGTTAGGTAATTGAATGTTACTAGGGTGTACTGCTAAAAAAATTAGATACACTCCCATGTATGGTTCCTTATGGGATTGACACCTAGACTCATTATTCATTTTATCTATACAATAACTTGCTTAGGTACACTTGCTTACTAACGCCGTATATTCCCTATCAACCATGCAGATTATCTAACATATCATTTAGTCTAAGGATTAGATATATGTACTTAGTGGTGATTTTATTACAATTCAGCTATCCACACACATTCTCTAACTTCCGTCTTTCTTAGGAACCAATAGTACAGGCATAGCATATGGACTTAAGCATTCCCTAACATAGTATCTTTCAATTAACTCATTTACCTATCTTTGCAATTTAGTAGCTTGCTCAAGATTCATTCAATAGGTTAGTTAAAGCAGCTCTTAGCTACAAGTCAATCCCATGCTCTATTCCTCACTTTAGTGGTAATCCTCTTAGCAACTCTTTTAAGAATAGATTAGTAAACTCATTTAACAACTTCTAGATCTCTATAGGCAAGTTAATTTTCCATCTTAATTCCAACAGTCTTTATATCACCAAAAAGGGTGCCACTTTAGACTTTATGATTCCCCTCAATTTAAATTCGACTCATAACTAAAGTCTTCTTAGATTGTCAACTCAACTTTGATTTCGTACTATTAACTTGACTGGGTGTCATGGGAATAAAGGTAATAGCTTAGTCGTTGTTCTTAAATGTACAAATATTCTTATAGCCATTATGCATAACTCTTTTGTGAAATAACCAAGGTCAGTTAAGCAAAATATTTGAAGTATAATTCAGCAACACATCGCATAATATCTCATCTTTATAACTTCTAATAGAAATCGATAACAATACTTGTTGATGTAATGATCCTTTCTCATTTAACCAATGTAGCTTGTACGATTTAGGATGTAAAGAGGTTAGCAATCGTAACTACTCAATTAACCTGGTTGATGCAACATTTATATAACTACTACTATCAATAATCAAAGGATAAAGCTGATCTTGTACCTTACATGTTGTGTGGAGTAAATTTTGACACTATTCGATTTCTTTGTCCAGCTCCAAACTCATTGCTCGGTAGACAACTAAACCCAACATGTTGCCTTCTTTTGTATAAATTCTCCCACAACTTCTACCTATACTTTAACTTCTTCTTTTTCTATAACTTCACTAACTTTTTCATCAGTACTTTATACCTCAAAAGTTGGGACTTCACCTTTAATTACCATAGTTCATTGGTTCAGATGCTAAGCAATTGAGTAGGTACTTGTAGGTAATTATTGGGTAACTTAAACTATAGATTTTTTTTCCTTTTTTGTGCATAAATAAATTTAATTATCTTTTCCTTTTCATGTAAATTAGAATTATTTTATAATAAATGGGTAATTTGATTAAATTTAGAAGGTGAAGATAGTACCTACATAGGGATTAATGTAGTAGCTCTTGAATTCGTAATATTTGTTTTTTTTTTTTTAATTTTTCAAAAGATTTTCCAAAAAGTAGGCTAATGGTTAAATTAAAACTAATATGCCTAATTGGTTATAATTTTATCATATTTCTCTATTCTACTAAGTAGAACCTACAAAGTTTTTTTTTAAATATAGAGAAACTATGTTTATCTTAATTTTAGTTAAGGGTTTAAATTAAATGGAGATAGAGTTTAGTTTAAATCAAGTTAAGGGTTTAAATTAAATGGAGATAGAGTTTAGTTTAAATCAAATTAAGGAAATCAAGAACCAAAAAAATTAAGCTCAACAATCCTCATCTATGCTTTTAATCTCTCCTTCCTTCTTAATCATCACATGTCAGCTTAGATATTATGTAACCATATGTATGAAACCAAGAAACTTGAAACACTTTATCTCATTTGTTTCTTTCAAAGGACTGGTCTTCTCAAATTTCCTTTCTCTAAACTTCTTGATGGCCTTATCCTTCTACTTGGCCCTTCCATTAATAGGTCAAGCTATAGGTCTTCCCCTCTACCAAACTCTATTCTAGCTGATCTTCTCTAATTAGGCTGGATAGCTTGGCTAGGTTAAACAAGTCAGAAAGGGTTGTTTCCCTTTAGTTTCTCAGCCTTCTAAGTGATCTTAATATCTTCTTCTAAGGATAAGATCTATATACTTCCACAACATGATGAATCTCATATCTAAGCCTTGTAATAAATCTTGAAATAGTTCAATTCTTAGGGTTTTCAACCTCACAATGTGATGCATCTCCGAAGTTGAACGTACAGAGTGGCACCACAACAAAGCAAATAAAAAAAAAAAAAGAGAAAAAGTTAGCAAAGTCTAAACAAATACCAAATAGATATGACACACCACTCGATCTTACTTGGCCAACAATCTATCGAATATGACACATTGGTTCAAACCGAAGAGTTACTCACCATAACTCCTTACTAAAGGGAATAGATAAGAGTTAAATGATAATGAGAATACTAAGTTTGCTTAAGTGAATAATTCTGTATTGATTAAATGATGCCGCATACAAGAAAGTGGGGGTTTATATACCCATCTATTAAGGTTACTTTACATGTATGAAAAGACAAAGAAGGGTATTTTATAATTAGGTTACATAAAACTTACTAAAAGGAGGCAAAAGAGACAAAATATTTAGTGTGAAAATTGAAGAATCCTTCTAGAAAGATTGTGCCAAAAGATACATGTCATGTAGTGGATAGGACTTAGGACTATGATACAAAGTAGACGAAACAGAAAGTGCTAGTAGTAGATAAGGGCCGGTTTGATTTGGACCAGGTTAGGGACTAATTAGTTCTTCTGAAGAGAAGTCAGCTTGATTTAGGGTTGAATGCCTATGGTTGGATTGGGAGCTCGCTTTGGCTATTCTTAGGCCATCTTCTAGGGTAAAACATCGTTGTTGGACAGGGGGAAATTTGACATAAGTAAAGATCTGATAGTTAGGTCAACAAGAGATCAGCTTAGGATAGGAATCCCCATCTCAGTCATGGCTTAAAGTTAGTATCCTCCAAGTGAATCCTTAGAGTCTTCTAGCTCAATTACGCGTGATTGGTCCAAGGGGGTTAATTCTTATCATCTACCTGGGCGTTGAAAAGATTTGTCCTCAAATCTGAAGCAATCTCTGCTCTTTCTTCTAGGGCACTCATAGGGTCTTCTTTTGTTGGTTGGTGAAGAATTAGATCGGACATGTTAAAGGTGGAGGAAACACCATAGTCATCAGGCAACTCGATCTAGTAGGCATTGTGGTTGATCTTCTTTAAGACCTTGAATTGGCCATCAACTCAAGGTGATAGTTTGCTTTATTTCAAGTAAAGGAATCACTCTCAGCTGAAGTGAATTCATACTAAGTCTCTTGGGTGGAAGGAAATAGCTCGGCGGCCTCAACTACCAATTCCGTGCTATCTCTAATTGAATTTGGTGATCTTCTTGGTTACATACTAGTGTAGCTCATGCAATTCTTAGGTTCAATCAACTCCGAATTGACTCTCTTTAGTAGCTGCTGAAGTACTAATCATATCTAGGGAATAGTAAGGTTAAGGCCATAAACGACCTCGAATGGGGTCTTTCCAATAGTACTATGGATAGTTCAATTGTATGTGAACTTCACAACTAGTAGGCATAGATCCCAATCCCTTAAATTTTTTCCCACAACAGTGCTAAGCAGATTTCCTAGCGTCCTATTTACCATTTAGTTTAGCCATCAGTCTAAGGGTAGCTATTGGAGTCAAATATAAGTTTAATTCCAAGTCTTCTCCAAAGAGTCTTCCAAAAATAGCTCAAAAAGTTTGTTTCTCGATTTGAGACAAATAGTCTTTGGTACCCCATGTAGTCGAACAACCTCCTATAAAACAAATGAGCAATAAATAAAGCATCGTTAGTTTGATGGCACAAAATGAAGTATGCCATCTTGCTGAAGTAGTTCACTACAACAAAGATAAAATCTTTACCCCTAGATGTCCAAGGCAACCTTAGGATAAAGTCTATGTTAAGGTTGACCTAAGGTAAGGTTGGTGTTGGCAATGGTAAGTATTCTCCATAAGGTTCTCTTCTCTCCTTAGTTCGCTTACATGCTTTACAACTACGAACTACCTTATGAACATCCTTAGCCAAACTTGGCCAGTAAAAGTTTTATCTCAATAGATTGGCTATCTTGGCTCCTCGAAATGACCAGATAATCTTCCGCTATGAACTTCCTTAATAAATGGCTCACTTGTGGAGCAGTTTAGAATACATAGCTTGTAGTCCTTAAATAGATAGCCGTCCTTAAGATAATATCCTCCAACAACTACTCCTTTTCAATATTGTTCAATAACAGGACTAAAGTGAGGGTCAGTAGCATACTATTCAGTGATGAATGAGAATCCCAATAGTTTTGTCTACAAAGTGATCAGCAAAGTTTACTGTCGTGATTGAGTGTCAATGACTACAGTTGCACTTCCCTTCTTATGTCGAATGACGTATGAGAACCCTTCCATAAATTCCAACCACTTGACTTGTCTCTTTAAGAGTTTGTTCTAACTCCCAAGATGCTTTAATGATTTGTAGTCAATGTAAATAACAAACTCCTATGGTAGCAAATAGTGTTACCAAACAATGAAGGCTAGAAAAATGGAGTACAACTCCTTCTAGAATAGTTCAAGGTAGGACCACTAAGTTTCTTACTGTGGTAGGCGATGGGTTGTTGTTCCTGCATCAGGACAACACCAATTCCAACTCCCGATGCATCACATTCTAATTCAAAGGGCTTATCAAAATCTAGTAGTGATAGGACAAGTATCGATGTGAGTTTTTCCTTGATCTCTCTAAAGCTCCGTTATGCTTGGTCATTCCACTTGAATCCTTCACTCTTCTTTGTCAACTCTATCAATGGGGCAGCTATTGTATTGAAATCCTTAATAAATCGCCTATAGAAAGAAGCTAGGCTATAAAAAATTTAGACCTCAGTGGCATTCTTTGATGCTGGCCATTTTAAAACAATTCGGATCTTTTCCTCATTTGCTTAGATCCCTTCCCCTAACACTACAAACCCTAGGAAAACCACCTCATTTTAACAGAACGTATACTTCTTTATATTCTCATATAACTTCTCAATTCGCAAAACGTCTAATACGTCATGAAGGTGTTGAACATGGCTATTCAGGTCGATACTATATACCAGTATATCATCAAAATACATGACCACGTACCTTTCAATCAGAAGGTGTATCACATGGTTTATTAACCTCATGAATGTGCTCGGTGCATTAGTAAGTCTAAACAACATAACCAACCATTCGTAAAGTCCGTACCTAGTCTTAAAGGTAGTCTTTCAGTTATCTCCTGGTTTCATATGAATCTAGTGGTAGCCACTTCGCAAACCAATCTTTGAAAATATCTTGCCACCATGAAGCTCATCCAATATATCATCGAGTCTCGGTATTAGACATCTATATTTGATAGTAATCTAATTGATTGCTCGACCATCGATACACATATGCCATGAACCATCTTTCTTCAGAACGAGTAGAGCTAGTACCGTATAAAGGCTCATGCTCTCCCTCACATATCCTCGATCAATAAGCTCGTTAGCTTGTTTCTTCAGCTTGGCAACTTGCTTAGGGTTCATCTTGTATGCAAGTCAGTTCAGTAAAGCGGCGCCTAGCTACAGGTCAATACAATGCCCTATTCCTCAAACTGGAGGTAATGTTTTAGGCAGTTCTTTTGGAAATAGGTTAGAAAACTCATTTAGCAAGCTTCTAATCTCTTCTGGAACATCCTCTAGTTCCCTCATCTCCAACAATCTCTTAACTAATAGAAACATGGGTTCTTCAACCATTTCAACAACTGAAAGCTCTCTTCGGCTCATCACCAAGACTTTTTTCTTACTTGTTCAGGTGAGCTAGTTATAAGCTTTATTTACTTGGGACGAGGTCGTAAGTTGCAACACAATCATCCTTATATCCTTAACAAAGGTATAAGTGTTCTTATATCCGTCGTGAGTAACATGTCAGTCGAATAACCAAGGTCATCCAAACAGTAGATGTGAAGCTCCCATAGGGACAACATTGCAAACTATTGCATCCTGTACACATTCTCAACATTGATCAATACGATCAGTTGTTTAGTTACATGCAAAGCCCCCTTATTATGAAGCTAATGCAGCTAGTAAGGTCAGGGATGCTTTGAGGTCGGCAAACCCAACCTATGCATAAAGGACTATGCAACGACATTAGTACAACTTTCCCCATTTACAATGATCCTACATAATTGGCCTTTGATGGTATACTTGGTATAGAACATATTCTTTCTCTGGTCCTCCTTAGAGTTCGACTAGGAACTCAGTACTTGTCTCAGAACTAAGGTCATCACTTCTCCTTGATCGGCATAGACATAGGTCTCCTCTTCCTCTTCTTCTTTAACTTTAAGCTTTTCTACATCCTCTTCTTTCTTGAGCTTGCTCTCATCGGTACTATGTACTACATCTCCTTAGAGTACCATGACACGTTGGTTCGGATACCCAATAGCCATGTGTCGAAAGCTTAAGCATTTAAAGCACTTCACCTCGTTAGTCTTTAGTTTAGAAGTTTACTCTTTCTCATATATCCTCAGGGTTGACCTAACCTCGGGTTAACCTGTCTGACCGGCTCAGCCCTACTGGCTCTCTTAGCTATCATCAAATCGATCATTTCTATCCTTGGTCCTGTATGGCCTCCTTGACTCAACTTGAATAGGTCGGCAAAAAACTAGAGGTCGGGAGAATGTTAGCCTAAGTCTATTTGAAGCACTTCTCCTCTATTTTTCAACCCTTTGCATTATCTTTATCACCTCTTCCAAGGTATAAAATCTCTATACTTCCACAATGTTTTAAATCTCATACTTAAGCCTAGAAATGAACTTCAATATTATACGAACCTCGGGTTCTTCCACGTCAACTCGAATCATTAAAATTTTGAACTCTCTAACATAGTCATCAATAAATCAACTTCCTTGGCGAAGCTCCTACAACTTTGCAAATATATCTTGTAAGTAGGTCTTAGGTATAAATTTACCTCTCAACAACCTTTCATCTCATCCTAGGTTCTAATACCTTATCTTCTATCCCGTACTCTAGCTGCATTCTGATTCTTCCACTACATGGTGGCATACCTAGTAAACTCTAACATAGTAAGTTAGACTTTGATAGCATTTGTGTATCTGTAACATTCAAATACTTTCTTGACCTTCTTTTCCCACTCAAAGTATTCATCTGCATCTCTACTTTTACTATAACGCGGGATTTGAACCTTGACATTATCTAGCCTTCGAAGAGCTTGGCATCCTCGTCCTTATGCTTAGTAATGGTCAACTTCTTCTTCTTCCTCCCCAAACTCTTCAACATCCAACTCCTCATCATCTTCCTCAATCTCTTCTAACTTCAGTCTTCGCTTAGTAACTCTTCTAGCTCGAGGGGCTCAAGTTGGGCAATAAACTCAACCAGCTTGGCCATAACCCCATTCTTGAATATTTTCAAGTAGATTTTGCGGTTGCATACCTTAGGATTGTTGTCTGTTAACTTACATCGTAATGAATAAGCTCTTAACAAGATTTATGCATCAATCAAGTTTGTTGTCGATGGATCATAAGGTGTTACTACCATTATGACCACTACCGGGTTGAGCACACTATTCTGATCACCAGTAATACCCTAAACACTCGAATTTGACGTAGTACAATACTTCTCTAACAAATTGACAATTCACTAACAACTTTAGTGCCCAATAGTCGCTTAAACAAAATAAAAACAAATTTACTCTGTTTTTGCAATGAGAAACAGAGTAAAAATAAGGTAACGATGAAACCACACTTGTTGTCACACAAACACACTATAGTAGCTATGGAAGGAACACAATAGCCACTAACAGTAAAGCCAATCAAAACTTTACTATAACTTCACACGCTCCCTCTCAAATACCAGTGAAGCTGATACATCTCTGGGGTCAAATACACGAAGTGATACCATAATAAAGAGAATAAAAAAACAAATAGGGAAAAAGTTAGCAAAGTTCAGGTAGCTACCAAATGGATATGACACGTCGATCCTACTCGGTGTACATTTTCGAATATGACACATTGGTCTGAACTGAAGGGTCACTCACCACAACTCCTTACTAAAGGGAATAGATAAAAGTTAAATGATAATGAGAATACTAAGGTTACTCAAGTGAATAATTCTATTTTGATTAGATGATGCCATGTACAAGAAAGTGGGGGTTTATATACCCATCTACTAGGGTTACTTTACATGCATGAAAAGAAAAAAAAGAGTATTTTATAATTAGGTTACATGAAACTTACTAAAAGAGGGCAAAAGAGATATAATATTCAGTGTGAAAAGTGAAGAATCCTTTTAGAAAGATCGTACCAGAAGACACGTGTCATATGGTGGGTAGGAGTTAAGACTATGATATAAAGTGAACGAAATAGAAAGTGCTGGCAGTAGTCAAGGGTTGGTTTGATTTGGACCAGGCCAGGGACTAATTAGTTCTTCTAATGAGTAATCGGCTCGATTTGGGGTCGAATGCCTATGCTCGGATTGAGAGCTCGCCTCAGCTATTCTTGAGCTATCTTTTGGGATAAAATATTGTCGCTAAATAGGGGTAGATCTGACACAAGTAAGGATCTGATAGTCAAGTTAGCAGGAGACCAACTTGGGATAGGAATCCCTATCTCGACCATAGCTTAGAGTTAGTATCCTCTTAGCGAGTCCTTGGAGTCCTCTAGCTTGGCTATGAGTGATTAATCTAGGGGGTTAATTCTTGATCAGAATTAACCTTTGACTATATCTAAGCCGAAGCAAACCATTCCGAAGCTAAGGCTTATCAAAGGTTGCTGAGGCCAAACAGAAGCCAAAAGGATGAAAGGAAGGAAGAGAAACACTCAGCATCAAGTTTGTCATTAGCTGAGGTGCCGAGATACCGCAAGGTCGAGTACTTGGAACCAAAGAACCACTCGGCACAGCATCAAGAGACTTATGCCAACTGATTCTAGGACTCGACAATTATAGGCCGACCTTTCTAGTGTGTTTGGTCAAATACTATAGGACTTGAAGGACTCCTTCTTGAACCCATACATCTAACTGCAAACCTCGTCTAATTTGGATACTGCTCCTTCTTAGGTAAGCGGAGTGACTGCATGCCGACTTTCCTTGTAAAGCACATAGTTTTGTATTCTTATACATGTTTTTCTTTATTTTATTTATGGGCTCAATTTTTTAGGGTTTAAGGCCTTGTACATTATTTATAGTTTTGCCACCAGGGTTTAGGACTTGCTATAAATAGCAACACCTGTAAATAGTAGAGATAAACATATAGAGGTTAATATACAAAATTAGATAGAAAAGTATATTTTTGCGTTTTTGGATTCTCTTCCCTTTTTTAGTAAGGCTACTCTTGAGGTGGCATTTGTTGGATTATCGAGTATAAATTAAGCTTTTTAATCTCTCCCACGTTCTTATCGATCTTGACCTCAATATTGTGGCAAACCCTTTCATTTAAATCGGTTAGTGAGTTGCATCTAACCTTCATTTGAACCCCAAGTAACATTTAGTGTTCGTAAGTTGTATCGAACCCTATTTCGAGCTCAAACCCCTGATTGTGTTTGTGTCTTGGTAAGTTATATTCATTTACATTCACCATCAAAACCTTCCTATTCTTCATACCCATTTCTTTTGGAATCCTAAATACCCATTCTGGGTTCCTGACCCACTGCCGTTGATCCATATCATATTGGTATTAGAGCTTTGGGGAGACATGCGAGCTAGTATTCTTCAAATTTGATTTGTAATTTGAACATTTCTGATAATCATCGTTCCATAGTTTGTATATTCTTCATATTTTTAGTAGTCATTATATTGTGCTATAGTTGAGTCTAATAACATTAATTTCAGTATTAGATTTTAGTTGTTGTAGAAGTATTTATTAGTAGTAGTAGTTGTAGAAGCCGAATAGTGGTTGTTTCTGGGTTACTGTGATTGTATTTTGTTGTTTGTTTAATTTTCTAGAAAATTACTGTACATACAAGAATGTCGAAGAATAGTGTCAACAACACTAGTGATAGTCCTCACGGAAGTTTGAGATGACGTGTTGATAACTTAGAATATTAGATCCAGAATCTCACTGATTCCATCCAGGAGCTTATTAGTTTAGTCAGAGGCCGTATACGTAATGGCCGAGAAGAAAGAAGGGAGCAAACACCCACCAGGGGAAGTGGTTCCAATGAGCTTGATAATGATGAACGATAGCCGAGAAAAGATACCGAGCCGAGAAGGAGAGAACACCATCTAATGCCGAGAAGAGGTAATAATAGGAGTGTTGACTCCAAGTTGAACTAAGGAGCCAGGAGAAGAGAATCGAAGCTAATGAGAGATGTGGCTGAGCAAAACTCTAATAGAAGTAGCCGAACCAAAGTGAATCAACCAGCTCGGAATGCAAGGATGAACCCTGAGCACCCGTTTGAGGACTTGACAATGTGAAGATGAAACCGCTGACCTTTAGTAGAAGTAGCCGACTTGAAGAATTCCTTGACTGGGTTCTTCGAGTTGAAAAGTTGTTCAAGTGCTACGAGTGCGATGATTAAGCAAAGGTTAAGTTGGCTTCCTTATCCCTGATTGAATATGCAAGTCTTTGGTGGGATAAGCTAGTTGCTAAGTGAGATGTTAAAGGAAAGGAGCTAATTAGAACTTGGAGGCTTATGAAATGTCTAATGAATCAGCACTTCGTGCCAACTTATTTCAAGTAGGAGATGCTCTGTGCTTTCCAACACCTTAGATAGAGCCAAAACATTATTGAAGAATACATGTACGAGTTTGAAAATTTAATGACCAAATGTGAGATTGCCGAGCCACAGGATAGTACCATTGCTAGGTTCCTGAGTGGACTCTTATATGATATAGCTAACATAGTTGAATTGCAGCTATTCAAGTCCCTGGACGAGCTAATTAATTTGGCCTTAAGAGTAGAGAGACAAAGGAGAAGAAGGCATCAAAGGCTGACTGGCTAACCTCAACAAGGCAGCCTTAAGCTTAAGAGGTATGCTGAAAGAAGGCAAGAAAAGATGGAGAAAGGAGAGCCTAGCCGACCTATCCATGTAAAAAAAAAGATTGTTGAGAAAGAGAAGGCACCCGGCAACAAGACTTGAGAATTGAAGTGCTTCAAGTGCTTAGGCTACAGACACATTGCTTCTTAGTGTCCAAATAAGAGGATTATGGTCTTGAAAGGCAAAGGACCTAATGCTCCAATAGAAAGTTAGAGTGATCAGAGCTTGGAAGACGGATTGATCAAAGAAGATGTCTATGCTAAAAATCTGGATGAACTATTATCCTTGATGAGCCGACTAGCTAACTGGAAGGCAGTCCCGTACAAAGGGAAAACTTATTTCACATGAAATGCCTAGTGAATAAGAAGACCTATTCCCTAGTTATTGATGGAGGTAGTTACACCAACATCATTTTTACCGAATTAGTAGAAAAGATGAAATTGTCGACCTAGCCGCACCCTCGACCTTATTGATTAAAATGGTTTAATGACAAGGGTATGGTCCATGTGCATAAAAAAGCATGGATTACATTCAAGGTAGGGCAATATAAGGATGAGATTGACTTTGACGTAGTGCCTATGAATGCCACGAATCTACTTCATAGCCAACCATGGGAGTTTGACTAGAAAGTGATCCATGACGAATTCCTCAACGCTTATACTGTTCGGAAGGATAGGAAGAGCTATCTCTTAACTCCGATAGCGTTGAAGAAATCCAGAAACACTCAGCACCCATAGTCTAGCGAAAAGGGAGAAGTAGCCTATTTAACATCTCGGCCCGTGCTCAATATTTAATGTCAAGGACGACTCCCTTTCAAACCCATGGTAATGATGGGAATCAACCTTTGACTATATCCTAGTCGAGGTAGACCTTCCTAAAGTCGAGGCGTATTAATGTTTACTGAGGCCAAATTGAAGCCAGAAAGATGAGAGGGAGAAAGATAAACGCTTGACATCAAGTCTGTCATTAGCCAAGATGCTGAGATACCATAAGATCGAGTACTCAAGACTAAAGAACCACTAGGCACAACACTAAGAGACTTGTGCGGACTGATTCTAGAACTTAGCAATTATAGGCTGACTTTTCTAGTGTCTTGGCCAAACACTGCAAGACTTTGAGATCAACGGTAGTAGGTAGGGAACCTAGAATGGGTATTTGGGATTCCAAAAGAAATGGGTATGAAGAATAAAAAAGTTTTTATGGTGAATATGAATGGATATAACTCACTAAGACACAAACAAAATCAAGGGTTTGAGTTGGAAATAGGGTTCGAGTTGGAAATAGGGTTCGATACAACTCACGAACATTAAATGTTGCTTAGGGTTCAAATGAAGGTTAGATGCAACTCACTAATCGATTTAAATGAAGGGGTTCGCCATAATCTTGAGATCAAGATCGATAAGAACGTGGGAGAGATTAAAGAGGTTAATCTATACTCGATAATCCAACAAATGCTACCTCAAGAGTAGCCTTGCTAAAAAAGGGAAGAGAATCTAAAAACGCAAAAATATACTTTTCTATCTAATTTCGTATATTAACCTCTCTATATGTCTATCTCTATTGTTTACAGATGTTACTATTTATAACAAGTCCCAAACCCTAATGGCAAAACTGTAAATAATGTACAAGGCTTTAAACCCTAAGAAATTGGGCCCATAAATAAAATAAAGGAAAACATGTACAAGAATACAAAATTATGCATTTTACAAGGAGAGTCAGCATGTAGTCACTCGGCTTATCCTAGAAGGAGTAGTATCCAAATTGGACAAGATTAGCAGTTGGATGTATGGGTTCGGGAAGGAGTCCTTGAAGTCCTGTAGTGTTTGATCGAGATATTAGAAAGGTCGGCCCATAATTATTGAATCCTAGAATCAGTCAGCATGAGTCTCTCAATGTTATACCGAGTGGTTCTTCGGTTTCAAGCACTTAGCCTTGTGATATCTTAGCACCTTGACTGATGAAAAACTTGATGCCGAGTGTTTATCTTCCTTCCTCTCATCCTTCTAGCTTTTATTCGGCCTCAGCAACCTTTGATAAGCTTCGGCTTTGGAATGGTCTACTTTGGATTGGATATAGTTGGAGGCTAATTCCCATCATTACCGTAGGTCTAAAAGGAAGTCGTCCTCGACGTTAAATGTTGAGCATGAGTAGGGATGCCAAATAGGCTCCTTCTCTCTTTTCACTTTACCATGGGTATTGAGTGTCTCTAGATTTTCTCAATGCTCATTAGGGTTAAGAGATAACTCTTCCTATCCTTTCGAACAATATAAGTGTTGAGGAATTTGCCATGGATTACTTTTCAATCAAACTCTTATGGCCAGCTAAGAAGTAGATTCGTGACAGTCATAGGTATTACGTCAAAGTCAATCTCATCCTCATACTAACCTGCCTTGAATATGATCCGTACTCTTTTATGTACATAGACCATACTCTTATCATTAAACCATTTCAACCCATAAAGTCGGGGGTATGGGTAGGTCGACAATTTCATATTTTCTACTAATTTAGCAGAAATGATGTTGGTGCAGCTACCCCCATCAATAACCATGGAATAGGTCTTCCTATTCACAAAGCATTGCATGTGAAATAAATTTTCCGTTTATCTGGGATCTACCTTTCTGTTGGCTAGTCGGCTCGTCAAGGGTAAGAGTTTATCCAGATTTTCAACATATACATCTTCTTTGATCAATCCATCTTTCGAGCTCTCATCACTGTGACTCTCTATTTGAGTTTAAGTCATTCACCTTTCAAGACCATAATCCTCTTATTTGGACGTTGAGAAGTAATATGTCCATAGCTTAAGCACTTTACTTCTTAAGCCTTGTTGCCGGGTGCCTTCTCTTTCTTGGCAATCTTTTTCTTAGCATGGATAGGCCGGTTAGGCTCTCCTTTCTCCATCTTCTTTTCTTGCCTTCTCTTGGCATACCTCTTAGGCTCAGGGCTACCTTATTGAGGTCGGCTAGTCGGCTTCTGATGCCTTCTTCTCCTCTATCTCTCTACTCTTAAGGCCAAATTAATTAGCTTGTCCAGACGGTTGAATGACTGCAATTCAATTATGTTGGCTATATCATCTCGAAGTCTACTCAAGAACCTAATAATGGTGCGATCCTGTGGTTCAACGATCTCACATCTCGCCATTAGAGTTTTAAACTCTTATAAGTATTCTTCAATAGTGTTTTGGCCCTATCTAAGGTGCTAGAAAGTGTAAAGCATCTCTTGCTTGAAATAAGTCGACACGAAGCGTTAATTCATCAGACGTTTCATAAGCCTCTAAGTTTTGATTGGCTCCTCTCTTTCCGCATCTCGCTTAGCAATTAGCTTATCCCACCAAATACTTGCATACTCAATAAGGGATAAGGAAGCCAGCTTAACCTTTGCTTAATCATCGCACTCGTAGTACTTGAACAACTTCTCGACTTGGGGAACCCAGTCAAGGAATTCTTTAAGTCGGCTACTTCTATTAAAGGTTGGCAGTTTCAGCTTCACATTGTCAAGTCCTCATCTAAGTGCTTGGGATTTATCCCTTACATTCCGAGCTAGTCGATTCACCTCAGTTCAGCCACTTCTATTATAGCTCTGCTCAGCAACATCTCTCCTTGGCCTCGATTCTCTTCTTTAGGCTCTTTGGTTCAACTTAAAGTCAATACTCCTATCATTACCTCTTCGCAACATTGGATGGTGTTCTCTTCTTCTCGACTGTCGTTCATCATTATCAAGCTCATTGGAACCACTTCTACTGGTAGGTATTCACTCTCTTCTTTCTTCTCAGCCATCATGTATACAATCTCTGACTAAACTAGTAAGGTCCTGGATGGAATTAGTGAGATTCTAGATCTGATATTCCAAGTTATCAACAAGTCGTCTCAAACTTCCATAAGGATTATAACCAGTGTTGTTGACACCATCCTTCAAAATTCTTGTTCATATAGTAATTTTCTAGAAAATTGAATAAACAACAAAACACAATCACAGTAACCCAGAAATAACCACTTCTTGGTTTTTATAGCTACCACTATTGACAAACGCTACCACTATTGACAAACACTTCCACAACAACTAGAATCTACTACTGAAATTAATGTTACTGGACTTAGCTGCAGCATAATACCACAACTACTAAAAATATGAACAACATACTGACTATGGAATGATGATTATCAGAAATGTTCAAACCACGAATCGACTTTAAAGAACACTAGCTTGCATGTCTCCCCAAATCTCTAATACCAATATGATAAGGATTGAAGAAACAACAGCAGAGTGATGGGAATTAAGCTATCGGACCTCTGAGCCACAGCCGAGCTTAAGGACTAGAGGGGTTGGCATGACGAATCCTTATGTTCCAACCAACCCCTACCAAGACCGAGTACTTCCTTACCAAAGTCGAATACTTTCTTGCCAAGTCACCTGTGATGCTATGTCGTATGACCGCCCATTTTTCTACAGTATGTCAAGTTGATGATTACTCTTTAGCGCTGTATCGACCAATTACTCAGTATATTCCTTGCCTTAAAGCTGTGAGAGAGAGAGAGTCTAGATTGACTAAGCCATTTTTACTCAAATAAGCCCATCTATCCGTGCTTTTTATCTGTATCTTTTAATGACCTCGTCAATATAGCATTGCATTTATATACTATCATGTATAGAATCTATTACACCAATAATTGTTTTTCTTATATATTCATTCTTACCCTTTTATATCTTATACATTACTTCCATAAGAAATTCCCTTTTGTCTTTTCCTTTTTAGGTAAGATACACTTTTTGTCTTTTCCCTTTTAAGTAAGTTACCCTAACTTATGGGTATAAATACCCTTGTACTTGTAATGGAGATCAAATTATTCTTAATATACACTTTGAGTACTTTTCTTCCTTATGTAAACACTGTTTGTTTACTCTCGGCATCACTTTTATCCTTTTCCTTAAGCAAATTTAGGTGATGAGTAACCTCACCGGACAAATTCATACGTCATATCGAATTGTGCCGTAAGTTCTTGGAAGTTCTATTGGTGCATCATATTCTCTAGAGCTATTTGTGGGTTTTGCTTACTATTTTATTCCTCATTTTTTCCCTTTTCACACTTTCCCCATTAATCCTTTTTCGAGCTTTCTACAAGATCGGACCCATCCAACAACTAGCCTTATCTATTCTTGGTCATGGTTCACAAAATCTCTGTCACAATGAATCATCAACATTTGAAACTCCTCCATGTAATCATCTACTTCCTTGCTTTCCTACTTTACCTCTTGAAGCTTCTCAAATGTATTTTATAAGTAAGAGTTAAGAATGAATCTTCCACACAATGTTCTCCACATGTCATCCCACATCCCGACTTCCCTTTGTCCATCCACCTTCAAGTAAGCTAAAGGTTCTTCCATCACAGGACTGCATACCTAAAGAATTTAAGGGCAACTAAATGAAAATTAACCCCGTTGGTGTATTGGTAACAATTAAATAATTTCTCTACCTTTTCTCGCCAATCTAAGTACCTATTAGCATTTCTACTTCTAGAGAAGGTTAATATTTGCACCTTGACATTCTTCAAGCCGTGAGGAGTTCAATTGCCTTGGGGAGCTCGATTACCTCTTTCTTAGACTTCATAATACTCTTTTTCATTGTCTTCTTCATCTAAGTTAACAAGAGTGATGTATTTAAGAGCTTATCTTTCTACCTTACCAACTTAAATATTCTAAGCTGGGTGCTCCTACTTATCACCACAAAATTCATTCCTCTCAACGCCAACATTAGCTTGGTCAACAACTTGGGTAGCTT
Organism: Lumnitzera racemosa; assembly: GCA_024138005.1. NCBI lineage: Eukaryota > Viridiplantae > Streptophyta > Magnoliopsida > Myrtales > Combretaceae > Lumnitzera > Lumnitzera racemosa. The sequence goes on along the minus strand of JAMXBC010000012.1, from coordinate 46,848,532 downwards.
CAATATGTTGAATGGTTTCCATTCACTGTATGACTAACATCATGGTCTCTACTAGGTCAGTAAGATTATCCAATTGATCATCGGTGGATCTCAGAGTTTGATAACTTAACTTTTATGGTTATGGGCATCACTTTCATTATATCTAGAGATGGTGCACATACTTAGGTATGATATTGTACTTATTTTATCTCAAACTTCGCCAAATTATCAATAAGACCACCACCATAGTAACTTCGAAGATCACTACCTTCAACAACCTCAATTACCAGCCGTTGTGACATCCGAATCACTACTCACAACTCAACCACTAACAAAATAGCTTCAAACCCATAGAATAACCCCAACACAACCAAGACATATGGCACATACCACTGCAACTTCAATACTTAGCTACCTAACTTCGAATACAACCTTCCTTATAGCAAAATGAATTTAATCCACAACTTTAACTAACCACTACATCAACTCCAGAATAATAACAATAGGAACAATAGAAACTTTAAGCTAAACACTAGCAACTCACTACCACTCAAACCACTACGTCTCCAATGGAACAACTCCCTTCTTGAAACCTTCTTTATGATACCAATAGGGATGATATGCTCTGGGGTATAATACATGGAGCTATCTAAAACACAGATGCAATCAAGAACAAACTAAGAGGAATATAGGTTTGGGTTTAGTAAATCTATGAATTACTTGCTAGATATTATGCACTACTGAATCCTTGAAGACCTAATAACTACTTAATATTACGTACAAACACTTGCTTAAGGCCTCAACATTAATCATGTTAAAGGGGTAAATAAGAGTAAATAAATAATCAAGAGAATCTCAAGAATAGTCAAAGTGTATATTAAATATGAAAGAGATCGCTAGTTTTCACAATTACAAAGAAGAGGCCTTGTATACTCTAGCCACTAAGGTTTGTAAAGATATAAAAGAAGAATAATACATAACCTAAGACATATCCATAAGGGATAAAATGGAGAAAGGACAAAAAGAATAATAGTAAAGAATTGTCCTTGGGATCAGTAAAATGGGACATATGTTAAGCCTACATAGGATGCTTTTGATAGAAAGGTGGAAAGAGAATTTCCGACCTGTTATAAGGCGAAAATAATGCTTTAGTCTTTAAATAGGTCAATAACCCATTAGGATGACTTAGAGTTGAGGAGAACAAAAAGGACAAGGACGTTAGATATGCCAACTTGTATTAGATTAGCTTAAGAGGATGGCTTTGCTCTAATGTTGCTAAATAATGCTTGAAATGTTTTCACATAGATTGAGAGTTGTCCTTGCTTGGATGATTGTCTAGTACTTAACTTGTCTGAAGTGGCAAAGGCCTTGGACTTCGAAAGAAGTTTTGTCCTAAGTTGGCTACTTGGCCAGAATATGTCAAGCTAAGCCTTATAAGCCTTATAGGCCTTATAGGTCTCTAAAAGGCTTAGGCTTAACTTGGCTTTAGATAAGGGGTTTGCTAACATAATCCCTATCATTATATGTATAAGTTGACTCAAAATTTATATTATATTGTAGCCTTATAAAAAATTTAAACTCTAATATGCATTTAAATTTTCTTAATATATTGACTTCATTGAGCTTTTATATGGTATTAATATACATAAAGATTATATGTTATACAAATAAACTATTCTTCGTAATAAAATATGGCTTAATTTATTGATCAAATCAAACAAAACAAAAGTTTTATGATTTATAATTCATAAACCATACCATATGGTTGGGTTTAAAACAATAAAAAGTCAAACGGTACTTTATGTTTAGTTTAATTTAAAGGAAAAATTAAACTAAATTAAACCGTGCAAACCCTAATTTTAGACCTCTTGTTTCTTATCATTTTAATTTTCCAATTTGGAGAGCTATATTCACCCTCTAGTCTCCATGTTTGCACTTTCTTAGCAATTAGTGTAGGATAATTTCATTCTTGATCCATGCAAACAGTAAATATGCTTTTAAAGGCCGAATGTTCTGTAAATTATTTATGATTATACATCATTCATTGTGATATTCTTAAATCTTTTAAGTTGAGTTGTTAATTTTATAAATAATTATAATTAAATTATAATGGTGCAGAGACTTTTACTAGTTTATTTTGTAATTGTATTGATTAGTGGCATTCCCGGATTAAACACGTGATTTTACATTTATTTTAAATTTTCTCCCCATGTTTTGCATCCAAGGTTATATTAAAATAAGAAAGGAGAAGGGGGAAAAATCACGGAAAGGAGGAAGAAAGGGGTACAAAAGGTATTGTCAAAATAACGCGTGAAAATAACGGCTAGGCTGGGGTAACTTCTAAGTTTACATCCATTCGCTTTTCCCATTAATCCTTTCCTCTCATACCATTGGGAACTCTCTCGCTCACTCACTGGCATTCTCGCGTGCGATCTTTGGAATTTCGATCGCGATCTAGCTCTCGGTCGCTGTAAGCAGAGTGATTTCAGTTGGATGCAAAGGTGTTCGACGTTTGGACTTGGAGGCATCAACATCAATTCTGAGTGATAAGGTTTGCATGATCATCAATTTATAAGGAGGACATCTTCTTGTATATTTCTTGGTCTGATCTTTCAAGGTTTATGGGAAATTAGGGCTCTTCAAGCCACAAGTTCTCCAAGATGAAATTAGGGTTTGCATCGACAGGGTTTCAGATTCAAGAAAGAATCACGGTCTTCCTTCCTCTAGTTTTCTAGGGTTTCCAGTAATTATTAAAAGTTACGTTTTTTCTTTTTGCCTGTACTGCAGTTATTAATGGAGCCAAGGTTTCCTGCCGATGGAATCCTGTTGTGTCTACATTTATTTTATTTGTGTGATCATTGGGTTTGACAAGCTTCCCGTTCCACCGACCCTAGTCGGTTAATTTATTCATCTTAGTCACACTGGTTCCATCAATGACTGCATGCCTGTAATTTATTCCACGGACCGAAGGTGGTTAAATTGTGGATTTGATGGAGCTGATAATCCTAACCTGGTCTGGGTTAGTTTATAAGGATTTGCAGTGGATTGCATTGCTAGGCTGAGTGTGTAATCTATGGATCCGTCAGAGGCCCAAAGAGTTATTCTCTATCCTCTTCATCTGATCGACATTTGCTTTAGTTTTTACTATATATACTGCCAGAGACAGACCTGGTTTGATTGGTGCATTTGTTGATTCATATTCTGTATCTTCTGTGTCAGTTAGAATGGCTGTTGGGACGAGAAAGAGGATGGCAGATTGGTCGCAAGGGCCAGCAATCTATCATAATCATAAAAATAATCATAACATGGGAAGAGCAACATTGAGCAAAAGAATCTGTTCCTTCTGGCTTGCTGGAAGATGCAATAGGAACCCTTGCAGGTTTATGCACTCGAAATTTCCTCCTTCAAACACATACCAACGTAACCCAGAGCAGTCCTCCCACAAGGAAGACAAACATGTGAAGCAGTCCTCTTGTGAGGAAGACAAACATGTGAAGCGGTCCTCTTATAAGGCAGCGAAACATATCCCCTCAAATACCTTTCACTGCATACCTAAGCATTCCCCTTGCGAGGCAGACAAACTAATCCCAAAGCAGTCCATTTGTAAGATTGATCAATGTCCTAATAAGAGCCTGATGGTTCACGACACCCATCAGAGTTCATTGGTTACAACCATACAAGCCGTTGCCAATTCAGAAGTAGATGAAAGGGCTCCAAAGGCCCATGATAGGGTCTGTCAATTCTGGGCCTCTGGCAACTGTGTGAAGGATGAATGTGACTTTCTACATTCATGGTCTCGTAGCCATGAAATTATACTGTTGGCTAAACTTCGTGAACATAGAAAGGTAATGTGTGTTGATATCTCTTTATGTTATACATACAATTATACATACATACATACATATATGTGTGTGTGTATACATATGTATTAACATGTAAAGTTGAAATCAAAATCTTTTCCAATAATAAATTACTTTCATGTATTAATATGTATTTTACTAGACCTTCTGTAGGTCTTCTTATCTATAAGCTTTACGCCAGCTTGAGTTTACATCTCATATACACACATGAACTCATTATGTAATGATTCTCATGTTGTCATTGTTTTCCATGGGTTTCTTTTTAACAGAGTCCATCATGTGATTTATAATTCTCATTCATTTTACTTTTGATGACAGGAGGTTTCTGGCATTGCCTTTCCTGAAGGTTCTAATAAACTTTTCTCTGGGAGTAAAGATGGAACTGTATGCGTTTGGGATTCTCACACTGGTCGGTGTGTTCAAATGTATGATCTTGGAGGTGAAGTTGGCACTTTCATTTGTGAGGTTCCATGGCTATTTGTTGGCCTTTTGAGTTCTGTTAAGGTGCGGCAACTTTGTTGTTCTAAACCCAGTTAGATTATACTTTTTTCTTTCTAGCTTTTATGGTTAAGCCTAAGTGTTTTTGCTTAATCTTTAGGCATGGAATATTCAGAGCAACATGGAGTATGACCTCGCTGGTCCAGTTGGTCTGGTCCATGCCCTAGCCGTTGCCAATGACAGGCTTTTTGCTGGGGTGCAGGTAACTTCAGTTATGAGCTTTCACCAAATATTGCTCGATTTGTTGTCTCTGTACTTTGTTAAGGTTTCGCTGCTTCATTCACTGAGAGATTTGTGATGTTTATCAAGATCAATGGCTGTCTAGATTTCAAACCCTTATGTGGAACTAAGTTGTGAATGTACTTGAAATTTCTGCTGTTGACCCCCATCATATTGCAAAGCTAATTTGTGAATGATTTTCATGCATGGTTTTTCACCCATCTAAATAATATTTCATGGAAAACCTGTTGATTGTGGTTTGTTGTGCTACATCAGCTTGAAGTGTATTATATGTGCCTATTTTGCTTTCAGAATGGTGCTATTTTGGCTTGGGATGTCAGTTCCGTGGCCAACCCTTTTCAACTGTGTGCATCTCTGAAAGGTCATACAGAAGCTGTTGTTTCATTGACCACTGGAGCCAGCAGGCTGTACTCAGGATCCTTGGACCAGACAATAAGAGTATGTTGGCTTTAAAAAGAATATGCTTTCCTTTACTTATGGTTGGATTATTATCTTTTTGGAAAATATATATATATGTGTGTGTGTGTGTTTGCATGATGCCTTCACATTGGTTCTTTATCTTTTTTTAGTTTTTATTTTTATTTTTTTGCCTGCCTCTTAAGTTAGTTTGTTGTAGATTTGTTTGTGTTTTACTCAACAGATCTTCTATGCTGACTAATATCGTTTTCACACGGTCTTCTCTTCTCATGATTGTAATATGTTGTTTATGTCTGTAACTTATGTTTTCTCTCCTTCAAGGTCTGGGACAGCACTACATTGGAATGCTTGCATACATTAAACGGGCATACTGATGCTGTGACATCACTTCTGTGTTGGGATCAGTTCCTGCTATCATGTTCCTTAGATAAGACAATCAAAGTCTGGGTGGCTACCGAAGGTGGCAACATAGAAGTGACCTACACACACTATGAGGACCATGTATGATCTATTTTTCATTTTTTGCTTTCTTCTATATGTTGCATGTAGATGTTGGTGTTTTCTTGCCTTTTAATGATAAAGAGAAAAATTGGAAAGGAATGATGTTTAAATAGATTGCTTATTGCACAGTAAGAACTCCTATGCTGCATCTTTCTTTCATATGTTGCCTATTTGGTGTTGGCAAAACAATCTCTCTCTGATAAAAATGTTGCGACTTTGTCTTTGCTAGTTATCTTCTTCCCCTCAACCTCTTTCTAAAATGTTGGAAGTCAGTTACTTATTTATATTTGGATCTTATACTCAAAAACTAGGAAGTTGTGAGGGGGATTAAGCCTGTGGATCTTCGTCTTCCTTTCTCCATCCATTAGATAAACAATTTATATGATGTTTTAGTTGTTTTTTTCCTATCTACCTCCTTGCAAATTTGATATATTGTAATGTTGGTAGCATGTGTGTTTCATGCAGGGTGTTCTCTCATTGTTTGGAATGCATGATGGAGATGTCAATCCTGTCCTGTTTTGTGCTTGTAATGATAAATCTGTGCACCTGTACAATCTTCCCAAGTAAGCAGACGCATCTTCCCTTCATTTTGAGCTAGTAAATTGCTCTCTTTTTAACCATGAGAAATTGCTTGTGCATTTCTTTTTAAAATCTACATCCTCTATTGTTTCAGTTTTACAGAAAGGGGTAGGCTATTTTCAGAACAGGAAGTGCGGACAATTGGTTTAGGTCCAGGAGGCCTCTTCTTTAGTGGGGATGCAGCTGGCACATTAGCGGTATGGAAGTGGTCAGCTGAAACGGACTTAAAAAAGGTGGCTTCGATGGGATCAACCTTGTCATCATCAGACTCCTGTGCTGCAGATCCGCTGGTGGGGAGAGACAGTGTGATCCGGAGATGTATTCAGCAACGCTGATCGAAGTGTAAAAAGTTCATTATCCTTCTGAGAGTTCCAGGCATCGCTGCTTATTCTATTGTAAAGCTGAAAGTTTCTCCATTCTTTGTAGCTGCGACTGTTGCCATGTATATCTATGATAAGAGTCTCATTTTTCAAACTAAAAGTTCACGTGTATAGATGAGATGAAAGTTTTCTTGTTGCGTCTTCTAATGTTTTTCTTTATCAAGATCGCCCATCTCTGATCCAGAAGTAGGTGAAAGTCTCCCCTAATTTTTCTAACAAGGGCTCTTTTGTGAAATGCGTACACGAAATCGCAATGCAATTTTGCTTTTACTTGAAAGTTTACAGAGAAACACATATGGAGAAGACATGCGATGCAATTGCAAATATCCACTTAAGATCAGACCTGTTACGGAACTAGAAAAACACCAGGTTAGGGTTACGGCTCATAAATCGCATTTTGTCGTATATAAATTGTAGTGCGTCCTTGCGATTTACGGGACAGTAACAGTCCGCAGCATTCTGATTCATTTTTTATCTGACACAACCTGAAATAACAATAATATACAACCACCAAAATCAGATATTACAATCAAAAGTAGCACTCCAAAACCTTCATCTACAATGCAAGGACGTAGTAACTCTATCAACACTCTTAATAACTGTATGAACTCCATCAACGCTCTATAGATCCTACCGAGCTCCATGTACACTCCAAGCACATGACAAACTCAACAATATGATAAAAAGAAGTTACTATCGTAATTAAATAAATTAGAAAAAAAAAAAAAAACACAGTCAAAGAATCTATCATTCATATTTATTCCAAAGTTCTTTCATATTTTTCTTTACAAAACATTGTACATCTATGTAAAAGCAGCAGTCTATGGCTAATCATGCCTTGGGTGTCGTCTCTGATACTAATGTGATATAGGTAGCTATGAAGTGCTCGAGCCTGCATCTCCCTGATGATGTGACATAAATGGCAACTCATCCATGCAATATGTCATGACTCATCAAAGCTCGTTGGATGCCTGTAAAAGTAAGGAGCAGGCTGAGTCACGATAACATTGGAGGCTGAATTAATACCGGGTGAGGAACAAGGTGAGATCCGAAGCGAGCTGTGATGAGAGAATTAGGCACTGGAGTATCATGCCATGGGATATTGGAGAGTAGTGAGTGGCTAGCAGATCTTAAGAAGGAGCAGGAGAACGATCTATTAATGGAGGAGGAGACTGATCTGGAGGTGGCTCTTGACAACGACTCTTACCAGGGAATTGTCCAATCGCGTGGACTACACAAGCTACAAGAACTCATAGCTCCTCCTGATGATTTGGAGGGAACAGTGCGATACCTTTGTGGCCCCTGAGGGGATACTTCCCAGCAGCAGCATTCATTTGGAAAGTGCTCGTCTTATTAGGAAAAGTCTTTTTCCGATCCTTTATGTCAAAGGGCTACATTCTTGCAGTACGATCGCTCGTGACTCCAATAGTGCTGGCAAGCTCGATGCATTCAAATGCATTTACCTGTAAGAAAGAAGAATCAAAGTATATTAATACATATGTTAGCAATAGAAGATATAGATAGAGGGATGTGGTTCACATAATCTTACCAAAGCTCTAAACATCGCTCTAGTGTGTTTGATGTAGAGGGCAAAGTAATGTTATGGTAACCGTCTATAACACTCTAGATTGACCCCATCCATCATCAAATTCAAGCTGAATGATGCTAGATTGCCACTCCTACCACATGTGGACGCACTCCATGTCACCTCCTCCAAGCTCGAGCTTGTGGTGGGAAGATAACATGTCACAAGCATCTGGGATCTGGGATCCGGGATCCGGGATCCAGTTGAACCTACCAAACTATCTTACCACTTGATCAGGAAAATGCCACTCTATGATAGGAAGCAGGTAAGAGGCATTCATGCCTGCCTAACGTCACTATGCATCCAGGATCTCAGCTGTGCACAATATCTAGATAATCTGCAAAGTGGATGTTAAGATAAATATATAATAAACTTGTTTATTGAGATCATGAAATGGTAAATTGTTGATATTTGCTTCGATATCTGCTGATCTAAGGTGTTCCGGTATTATTATCCTGCAACATATGTAGAGGCAGAGTGATGTCCAAGCCTGCTCCCTAGCGGCATGCTAATGGCCGACCCTGTAGAAGATACATCTAACGTCGTAGAGGAGCGGTGTGAGGAAATCTATCCCCTGCCAGATCCGGGGAAGAATAACAGCTCCCTCCGTCTCATGTGCCGTGTAGCATTAGCAGCATAGGACACGTGCCTGTACAACCAAGTTAGGCATGTTGACCCACAGCTGTACCTCCCGCCAACTCCAAAGTCCTGTAGAAGAGGTAAGAAAATCAAGAATAGCTAAATCAACAGAAACATCTGTACATATTTTCAGTACCCTGAGTTGCTAGAATTGGAGCTCTAGAGGCAGCACCAGCAGATGCCCGACCCAGGAAGTAGTTTAGTTTTTCTATTGATCTTAAACGAGTGACTCGTCGTATAAGACTTTGTAGTTGCTTTCATTCATGAATTAGTTTAGAGTACTCTTTATTATTATTATTATTATTTTTTTTTTCATGACATGCAGCGGTAATATTAATAGATAAATGTTAAGCAGTCTTCCCGAAGTACTTCTGAGTTTTGTATGTTAGTTTTTTATTTTAGATGTGTAATTAGTCCTGAAAAAGATAAGTAGAGATTTCTCAAGAGCTTGTTAATCAATCTCTTGGTTAATCGGCATTACATGGAGTTTTGTATTTCTGAAGTGTATTTCGTGGAAAATTATACAAAAATAGAACGTTCTTGATAAATTTTACAAAAATTATGCATTTTTTTTTTTTATATTGAAGATGTGTTGTATAAAAGCATCTTCCTCATTACAAGAAAAGTGCATGCTAAAAGTATAATTTTCCTTATAAACAGCTCGATTTCCGTATTTTTCCCTTATTCGCACTTCTTCCCATTACTTAAAACCCTCAAAACATTTGATTTTCTCTCTCAGAACAATAACGTAATAATCGTAAAGTGTGAATTAAATTTAGGATTGAAATAGGCAATTAATTTACCATATTGAAAGTACTTAACCAAGGAGAGTGTGAAATGTCAATTGAATATGCGTGATAGTGACATTGAAGGGACACATTGAAGGGACACGATAGTGACATTCAAGGTGTGCTTAAGAGATGCGCATCTATATAATAGTTTATATAAAAATTAAATAAAATTTTTATTATCTAATTAGATAAATTAAATCTAATTTATATATATAAAAAAAAAAAAACTGAAGGTACGCTCAAAAGACACACCTTCCAAACTAAAACATAAGGCACGCACACGTGCTTTCAATACAAAAAATGCATATACAATGAAAATGTACGTTTATACCATTTTCGTAAAATTTATGTAAAACACCCATTTTTCATACTTTTTGTGAAATATATTGTAAAAGTACAAAACTCAATACGGTGCTGAATTCATCCTCACATTTAGCTTTTCTTTACGCTTCAACTTATCGAAAAAAACAAAAAAAAAAAAACATTTTAACTTTTTAACATAAAAGTACCGATAGAACTTAATTCAACCAAAATTCAATAATAATCTACATGGACTTAATGCAAAAAATAAATAAATAAACTACCAAAAAGAATTCTAGGAAAAGAAAAATTAGGGTAAAATAGGGCAATATCATCACCTCAACCAAATGCTACACTTCAGCAAAAAAAGAAAGCCTAAACCCCAAATCAAATTTCGTGTAGCTGCTGCTCATAACAATAGCACGAGAAGAGTCGTTGAGAGAAGGGGAAAAAAAGCAAAGAAGGGTTCTTGTCAAAGATGTCGCCATGGGAGAGAGAAAGAGGAGCAAAATCAAACGTAATGTGTAATACTTGCTAAGCATCCACAAAAGACGCGAGTCAAAGTCAAGAATTTTAGTAAATATTTACTTAAAAATGCATCCAAGAGAATTTAATGTTCAGGCAAGTTCTTTTCGATACGTAGACTGAATGCAAGATTACGAAAGGAAGAAGAAGAGCCTGATTTGTTGATATACACGACATAATCACAGCTTTCATTTGCCATTTATGTGTCCAAAACGCAAAGTTTTAATAAAAAATGAAAACTAAAATGCGATCTCGCGCTGTCGTTTATGATTCGCACTTCTCCCTACGATTTATGTATAATTTCATCTACATAAGTATCTCAAATAAAACTGCATTTTCAAACTACAATTTTGCGACCATATTTTGTAAAATAGTTTACTGCAGACCTTTTCTAAAAATTAGTTTCCCAATAAGGGGCATTTTCACCCATTTCTCATTTCTGTTCCACCGATTTGTTTACGAAACATAGATGTTGAACAAGTTTAATTTTTAAGCTAAACTTTCCTTATATGTACAAATTCACCTTCCCATTATCTATGTATTAGACGGCACCATGCAACCACAAATGTTCCAGATTTATTGCACCATATGATAACTCCCATTTTAAAATTATATGTTATTTATGTTGAAAAGGGATAATTGTAAATATATACATAAATATGTATATATGTATGGATATGTATATATTGTAAGTTCTTTAAAATTGGTTTTTTCTTTTTAATTGCATAAGTATGATCAAAATTAGAGAATATTTATATAGAGTAATTAAGGTCATATGGTGCTTTCTTTCCATTATTGTCCATTCTCAGAATTTATATGCATTGTTTGGTGTATTATAGAGTTACTACCACGTACTCATCCACTATGCATATGTAATAATTAAATGTAGTAGCATGACAAAAAAAAAAAAAAACTTCAATTATTGACAATAAGTGCACACAATATCCCATTAACCTTGTAAACAATATGAATTAAGTTTTTCTGATGCTCGTCCTTAGATTGGACTTACACTCATCACTTGCCTTAAGATCATTTGTTGCTAGCATGAAGTTACTCTTTTCACTATAGATAACCTCCTCCTTTTTCGACTTATCAACTTGTTTGGATTCCTGTTGCCCTTCAACCTCTTTGTCAATAGTGTTGACTTCTAAGGTTAGCACTTCGTCCTTCACTACCATCACTCTTTTGTTCGAATATTGAGCTATAATATGCCCAAACCCCTATCACTTGAAGCATTTGATCTTGCTTATCTCTCTTCTTAAGCTCTATCCTTTATCGAACTTCCTCTTTTTCCTTAGCTCGAGTGACTAAAACATATTTGATTTCAATAGTTTTACTTAGTTTTGATCTCATAAGTCGACTCGAAATAGGTCGACTAGGGGTAACTCGATTAATAGGAGCTTGAAATCTATCCATTTGACATTGCTCTATCCTGTAAGCAGCTTGAATTACTTCATCTAAGGACCCAATATCTCTAGTCTCCAAGATATCCCTAATCTCATACTTTAACCTATTGATAAACTTAGAGATAGCTTAGTCTTCTAGCTCTACAACTTCATAATGAATCATCAACATTTGGAACTCCTTCACATAAGCACCAACACTTAATTCTCCTTGTCTCAACTCTTGCAATCTTTTTAACGCATCCTATAGATAATAACTCGAGACAAATCTCCTTTTCATCACTCTTTTCATCTCATCCCATTCTCTTACTTCTCTCTCTCCTTCTCTTTGTCATTAGCCTGCAAATTCTTCTATTACAAGATGGCATATAATATGAATTCTAAGGCAACAAGTCTTACTTTAGCATTCTTAGGATGTTCATGACACTCAAATTGCTTATCTATCTTATTAACAAAGTCTAGATAGTCCTTAGCATCACCACTACTAGAGATGTTTAGAATGTAATCTCAATCCTTTTGCTCTTAGAGCTTGGACATTTCTTTCTTCGGGTTCATGGTAATCCTCTTTCTCATCACGTAACTCCCCATCCTCTTCTTTTATTTCTTGCATGATAAGCCTTTGTAAAGCAATTTTATCTACTTCTCTAACTCAGTGAGGTCAAATTTGGAAATTAGCTCGGCTAGGTCGGCTATTGTCTCTTTTAATAGTCCATTTGTTTGACTTCTATTCGAGTTATCTCTAACTCGTTATCTATCTTCATTTATAGTAGTTACCAAGCTAGCACTAGGTCAGCGAGCCTGTCTAGTCTTTCATATGTAGATTTAGGTGTATAACTTCCTTATTGATCACAACCATTATAAGCACTTCTTTCTTGGTTTCTGAGAGTTCCTTGAATATTAGAGTTTGACATTATTGAATACTTCGGTATACTAACTCCTTTATGTTGAAACAAATGAATCTTACTCAAATCCTTCGTCAAGCCCTTCTTTAAACAATTACCTAGTACCCCTTGCACTAGCAACTACTAGAGCAATTCCATTATTACTCAATACAATTGTGAACCAAAGAGAACTACGTGCTTTGTTTTGCGAGTACCAAAACAAGGGAAAACAATGTATCCTAATATTTACACTTGATTTACCAAATTTAGAACACTATGTTGATGCCCATTACATACAGCTGCAAAAGCCTAATCCTTAATGCATTCTACTTTATATAATGCTACTACAACACCAACACTTAAGAACATAAGATACTAAAAATAGACACAAACGTAGCCATGCTTTAATACCAAGATGATAGCAGCACGACAATCCTATCTAAACACACAACCGAAGGTACTACGTAAACCATGGGTTTGAATCACTAAATGGTTTGAAGCAACAAATGGAAGTTGAGGGTTAAGTAAGGTGCTCTTAGGTATTGGTGTAATATATTATGTACTAACGCTTCACACAAGCTCAAGTTATACTTAATATGACTCACAAGTGCAACTAGAGGTTACTCGCCACTAGTCCACACTGAAATGGCCTAGATAAGAGTTAGGGAAGAGAGCAAGCAAAAAAACACTTGGCTCAAAAGGGGAAAGTTTTATATATCTACTATTCTTCATTGTTGCAGCTAGTACAAAATGAGGGTATTTATACAAGGTAAGTCTTAGGTTACTACAAATTACTAAAAGGAATCCTACCAGAAAAGGTAAAGTTCATATTATACAAGGGCAAATTAGTAAACAAAATGAAAAGGAATATTCTTCACAAGGATAGTATGATTGTCAAAGAGAGGACACTTGTTAGTTCCTTAATTCTATAATCCAAACGGATAGTTAGTGCAAGGAAAAGCTAACTCGATCGGCCTTAAGTCGATAGCTTGGCAGATCAAGAGCTTAAAGGGGATTTGTTCTGAAAGTTGGATCTTAGAAGCTTAGAATTAATAGGTCGATTTGGCATTGGGTTGGTTTTAGCTTGGTTGTTTACTAGCTCAAAGTTATATTAGCTCAATGTTTGACTTTGGTAAAGGTTAGCCACATTATTAAAATCTTCTTCTGCTTATAAGATGGTGTATTGGGTAGGAAAGCTTAAGAGATGTTGTAGTTTGGCTCGGAGGAACCCTTCTTCTTCCAAATTTAAGTCCTTTGGGAAGCTCAATAGACCAAGGTAGCAAGTCATCGGGCTCGGGACCTTGTTATCGATCCTTGATTCCTATCAATAAGTTATTAATATTAAGTTAAGCCATGGCTGACATGGGGAATGAAAACTATAAAGAAAGGGCTAAAAGGAATCAAGACCCTCCACCATGAGCTCCTTTGCCTCCATGAGAACAACTTAGATAAGGTATACCCTTACCCTTAGAGGAAGTGATTCTATTGGACAAATACTTACTATCATGCATATTAAGATACGCCAGCAAGAAACATTAATCTAATATCTTGTTATAAGGGGAAATATAGGAAATAGGGGGCCTAAAAAAGTAGAACCGTTATGCCCCAAAGTCGCAGAGTCACAACGGTCCCGACACGTAAACCATTTTATGATAGTAATTGACCTTACAGTACCTATCATAAACATAATCTACATAAGGCGTTGACGACTCTCCGCTTTAAAGTAAACAATTCAATTAAAAATTTAGCTAAAGTTATAGTAAATATTAAAACTTGAAGTTAACATGTATATACAATTATATGTACATTACAGTAAAATTCCCAGGTGATTCTACTTCATATCATAATAGTCAGCTAATTTACATATCAATTATCAGTCTTTCAGTCTTAAGTTACAAATGAGACTCTAGATATACATTAACTACTAGGGGAATTGATCTTCACACTCTCAGGCTTCAAAAGAACTAACCATTAGATAGTTGTACGGTGGCATATTACTAGGAGTATTCAGAGATTAGGACTTGCAAAAGAATCTATACGGGTATAAGTAACTACAACTCAATAAGTTGAATCGAAAACTCATGAATTTATACAAACACAAACAAAATTATCAAGCAATTTTTTTTTTATGTAATGCAACAAACAAGTGTCATCACACAACGTAGTCCGGTCCGTTGCGAAATCAGAGTAGTTTTACCCGTTCTAATCCGGGTTGAAGAGTTTTCATGTTATGCAATAGCTCACAACCAAACCCAGGTTTGTACAATGGAGACATTGCTCTTCCTAAGACTATCCTTCAAACCAATGCCTTCATCCTCACCCTAACCTCCTCTCTTGTCACTTAGTTCGACTAAAGATGAGGAAAAGACCAATTTACTATCTAGTGCTAGCTTTTTCAAAGGTGTCGGTATTTGGTTGGAGAATTCTAGTAATCCCCTAAAGGGTTGTAATGCATGACAATTTAGGGCATTAGTGTTGATTAAGATTAAGTTCCATTTAAGGTGTTCAAACAATTTCATACTAATCCAATAATAATAAACAATCAATCATAACACAAATTTCAACATGAATTCAGATACACAAGTACATGCATAAACTACTTATAATCACAATCATACATAATCTTGAGTCTCCAAGCACCCTAAAATAATACTCTAAATACAGTGAAGTAATAAACCCAACTTATTTAAAATTATCGATCACCCAATCGCTTAATTGCAGGTTAATTCGTCTCTAGGTATCCTATAATACAAAAATGTCTTTTTAGAACTTATACTTTGATGATACACATTCTAAGTTATAATTTAACTCACTTCTCCATGTATACCTATTATTTAGCTCGAGGTTCGGTTTTTAAATTAGATTCCAGTTTTGGTTCTACATTGTTTTTTACTACGAGGAATCCTAAATACACTTGAATTCTAATGTGAAATTAATCACATTAAGCTCGAGTATTTTAATATCACACTAAGTCTTAATTTAGTGTTCTAACCTATTCAATACACTCTAATCATAATTGGGATACTGGATTTACTATCAATGTGAGAAAATTTTACATTTTTTTTATCTAATTACCTAAAATTAAATTTTGTTTCAGATTTGTTATGTACTGATTTAATTATTATATTATCCAAATTAACCTAATTTTTTCATATTTATTAAAATTCCAATTTTACATATTCCTATTTTCTTACAATTACCACATAATTCTTATATTAATTACGCTTAACACTCCAAAGACTAGGATTAGGTTTTCACCTTAGAGATTAATATTCTTAAACATCTAATTACCTTCTAAATCAGTAATTAATCATTTAATTCCCTAATTAAGCCAAAATTACCCATTTTTTTCATCATTTTAGGGCTAAAAAATTACTTAAAAATTTCAAAAATTAATTTAAAAAAAAAATGGTTTCATAGCACTATTTTATATCACTTAAGCATTCTATAGAAAAAAAATTTGAGCTCCAAACTATACTTCTAAGTTTATTTATTTCTAATTCTAATCATACTCGATTTCATTTAATTTCTTAAGAATCCTATATTTACAGACGTGATTAAAATTAATCACTATTTTTCCCTAAATCTACATACAATAAAACCTCAGAATAATAAATTTCATAATTTTCTGGGCAAAATAAATAATTTTAAGAAATTTTACAAAATTGGAGAAGATGTAAAACTCACCTAGTTCGATGGCTTTTTGGCCTCCAACACCAGTTCAGGTGTGTCAGCCAGTCCAGGTAATGGGTTTGGAGTAGGGTGGTGGTGATGGTGTATGGGTTCGGTCTTCTTGCTTTTTCTACATAGATTTGAGACAAATTTCTAAAACCTTAATTTTTTTCTCTCAATTTTTCCTAAATCCCAATTGACCAAATGAGCTCTGTAAATTTTCTTGTTATTTATAGAACCTTGTAGGAATTATTATGCATTAATTAGGACAAGAAAATGCTCATATCTCTTCCATTTTTCCTTTTATATTACTTATTTTTTATTAGTTAATTTTAGTTTCTTACTTCCCTTGTTACCTGGACTTGATCTAGTTCTTTCCCTCTTTCCTTGGTTTTTTTCTGATTTTTTATTAATTTTTTTATAATTTTCTTTAATTTTTTAGTAAATTTTTAGCTAATTTCAGGCAATTTAAGTAATTTCATGTATTTTCATCTATATGTAAATACATGTAAGGTACAAGTGAATATTTCTAATTATTATTTAGGTCATTCTATGATTTTTGGTATACATATAATCTATCTCTAGCAATTTATTAATTATTAGATAGCATTTTTCGTCTTTCGATAATTAATGAGTAATATACTTAAAATTTGAAAATTTTATAATCTCTTATTTTATTATGTATTTCCTTAAATTCAAGTTTACAAGGTCATTTTTACTAATATTTCTAACTATAGTTTATAATTTAGGTTTGATCGGATGTTTTAACCGATAGTCCTAAACTTTGTGTAGTAAATTCGATCCTATGGTTATTTGGTTTATCTTTAAGGCTTACATTTCCACCCTTCTTCGAAAAAGTTTTGCCCTTAAAACTTCTATATATCTGAATTGCACTTAAATGACCAAATACATTAATCACATACTTTTACTAACCTGGAAGTTAGAAAATCCATGGATGTTGCTTTATCATCACTACTTTTGGCTCCTAAGTTATCTCCAAGTCTAGACCT
Source organism: Lumnitzera racemosa (assembly GCA_024138005.1). Lineage (NCBI taxonomy): Eukaryota > Viridiplantae > Streptophyta > Magnoliopsida > Myrtales > Combretaceae > Lumnitzera > Lumnitzera racemosa. The sequence goes on along the minus strand of JAMXBC010000012.1, from coordinate 46,831,272 downwards.
TCGTTTCATTGAATCTTCACGTACTTTATGTCTTTATTTCTTAACTTCTGAACCTGACTATCCGGTATTTTTATAGGTTGCCTCACAAATTGTAAATTCCTTGTTAACTCCATTGGCTCTGTTTCCACTATCGCATTCAAGTTTTTAACGAATTTTCTTAATGTGGAAACATGGAATACATTATGATAGCCCAATAAACTTGGAGGTAGAGTTACTCTATAGGATACATTACTAACTTTCTCCAGTACTTCAAATGGACCTATATATCGTGGGTTCAGTTTTCCCTTTGAGCCAAACCATCTAAGTCCTTTAAATGGGCTTATCTTAACATAAACATAATCACCACCTTCAAACTCCAATGGTCTTCTTTTCAAATATGCTCAACTCTTATAACGGTCTTGAGCTTCTTTCATTGGCTGTTGAACAATCTTAATCTTCTCACTTGTTTAATTGATCATGTCTGGTCCAATCATGGCATATTCTTCATGATCCCAATCAGTGGTAATCTACGTTTTCTCCCATATAATGCTTTATAAGGTGCTATCTGTATGGTCGAATGATAACTATTATTGTAGGCAAATTCTATCAACGGTAAATATTTAACCCAATCACCTCCAAAATCCAATATGCAAGTTCGCAACATATCTTCTAGAGTTTAAATTGTTCGCTCAGATTGCCTATCTATTTATGGGTGATAAGTTGTACCAAACTACAACTTTGTACCCAAAGCTCTATGTAAACTCTCTCAGAATTTGGATACAAACCGACTATCCCGATAAAAACCAATACTATTAGGTATACCATGTAATCTTACTATTTCTTGAATGTACAATCTAACCATCTTTTCCATTGAATCACCTGTTCGATAAGGTACGAAATGTACACTCTTTGTTAATCTATCCACGACTACCCAAATAGAATCATATCCAACTTAAGAACTTAGTAGTGCTATTATAAAATCCATAGTAATATGATCCAATTTCCATCTCGGTATTTCTAAGGTTGTAATAGTCCACCCGGTCATTGGTGTTCTACTTTAACTTGTTGGCACATAATACATTCTGATACATACTATGCCACATCTCTCTTCATTTCATTCCACCAAAACATGAACTTCAAATCTTGATACATTTTATTTCCTCCCGGGTACATGGTATAACTTATAATGTGTGCTTCATCCAAAATTTGCTTCCTTATGTCGGGATCCTATGGTACACATATTCTTCCTCTAAACTTTATTATACCTCTTCCATCTGCCTTAAAGTCAGAGTTATGTCCGTTACTTAATTTCTCTTTTATCTCCATTAGATCCTTATCTTCTTCTTACTTCTACTTTATTCTCTCTAATAAAGTAAGTTACATGTTCCAAATTCATCAATTGACTATTAGGTTTACACTAGTCAAACCCAATTTATATCCTTTCAAACTCATGCACTAATTCACATTGGGGTATTAACAGTAATGCAACCTGTTCATAATTCTTTCGACTCAATCCATCCGCTACCAAATTGGCCTTTCTAAGGTGGTAATTTATATTAAGATCATAATTTTTAATCAATTATAACCATCTCCTCTTCCTTAAATTCAATGTCTTTTGAGTAAAGAAATACTTCAAACTCTTATGATCAATGTACATCTCACATCGTTGTCCATAGAGATAATATCTTCAAATCTTTAAAGCAAACACTATAGCTGCTAACATTAAATCATGAGTTGGATAATTTCTCTCTTGTACAGCTTTCACTTTATCAGGGTCTACAGAGATTTCTTTACCAGATATAATATGATCTAGAAAAGAAATTCTATCTAACCAAAAATCACATTTACTTAACTTGGCATACAATTTATTCTCTCACAACTTCTGTAATGCCAATCTTAAATGCTCTGTATGCTCCTTCTTGGTTTTTGAATAAATCAAAATATTATCAATAAACACTATGACAAACTTATCCAAATATGGTTGATATATGCAATTCATCAAGTCCATAAATACAACTAGGGCATTCGTTAAACCAAATGGCATCTATAAACTCCCAAAATTGAGTTTAAGACAACCGAGCTTAGATTTAAGGCTTTTAGGAAAACTTATCCAATTGAGCCCAAACTTTACGATTATAATAAAAAAGTTAGTCGAGATATTATAGTTAAGTTAGATATTAGAAATAATAACCCAAAATGCCAATTTTGCCCTTAGAAGTAAAAATATTTAATACAACACTAAAATGTTTGGAACTTATAAAATCGAACTTAGATTGCAACGAGAACTTAGAGTTAAGTTAATTGAGCTATAAAATGAGATAATATAGTATAATTTACTATATAAAAATACTCATAATTTTATGAGTATACTTGATATAAATAATAATTATATCCATAAATTAACCCTAAATTATGTAATTATATATATATTATGTTAAATTCCTGAAATTAACTTTAGAACATATCCTAAAAATAAAAGATATGTTAGAAACATAATTATATGAGTAAAGTTATATATTTCACATGTTATTTACATAGGGTATATACTTATATACTAATTAAACAACTAAATCCTAACATGTAATATTCATATTTAAGTAAATAATTAATAATACTTATCCAAATGCATTGGAGCTTGCTAGAAATTCACGTGGCTGTTGCAGAAGAAAGGAATTTGATGAATCAAAAGTGGAAAGAGGAAAAAATGACACCTCATACTTCATTAAGGGAGAAAACAAAAGAGAGAAAAAAGAGAGAAAAATTCATAGGTGGTGAAAGAATTCTATAAATACTATACTATCAGCAAATTAGCAACATTTTAGCAGTTAGGAACCAAAAATAGAGAAAAAGAAAAAAATTGGAAAATAGAACAATTTAGGAAAATTAAACAAAAAACAAGGGAAAACTGGTGCTAGGCTAGAAACCAAGCCTACCTTGAATTTATTGTGAAACCCAGCCATCCCCACACGATCCACCCACTGCGCAGGCCGTTCAACAACCACCCAACCGCTGCGGACCACCGGAGCACCCAAGAACACTAAGGTTAATTTCTTGCCCTGTTTTTCAATAATTTTTAAAAATTAGTAAATCCGCCCAAAAAATTATAAAAAAAAAATTTACTTAGGTTATTTTAAACATGCTCTCAAGTGATATTTTTATTTTTGAAAAATTCGTAATATTTAATATACTTTATTAAGAAATATACTATTCACCCGAATTATTTTATATATGTATTACAAGGATTCTGTTTTCGTCACCAGACATGGCCTGGGACATGGCCGTGTTCCCAGGTCGTGTAACTTTCTGCACTAAGGCAAAATTTTCTGCATAACTTCAGAACTTCATAACTTCTTCATTTGAACTTCGATTTGAGTGAAACTTGATTCCTTTTCTTCGTTTTCGATCTTAGAACGTGTTCAAACCTAGAAATCAAATTTTTACTCAATTAAGTATCAATTTCTTTAAAGAAAACCAAAAATGTAAGGGAAATACTATAAAATCACCATATGAAATATTTTTAAAATCAGAGTTATCAAATTTCCCCACACTTAAGCATTTTCTTGTCCTCAAGCAAATAAATCAAAACAAAACTTTCGAAACAAGAAATGCTAAACAAAATTTATCACTATTTAGGAAACCGGTGAACAAATACACTTAACCCGTAGAAAAGTAAGAAAATCATTCTCAACTAACTTGCAATAATAAAGTTAACTAATTTCATATGACCATATTCAAATGCTCCAACAATACTTAATACTAGAGTTCACTAGTTAATTTATGAAAAATCAAAGTTTACCCAAATCATTTAACCAAGGATTCTTAAACTAAAAATTAGATTTAACATTTCGCCAACCGAGAAAGAGTCATAAAAATTTTGTCCATTCGACTAAAGTGTATACAATTCTCTCTTTCATCTCACCAAGCACCATAATCTAAAACAAACACATTTTACATCCACTCATCATCTGATCATCCCCCTAGTTCATGCTTTTGTTGAGAGGTCTTTTAAATTTACCTTATTTAAGCACAATTGTGTTGGTAGCGGGAAAGAATCTCGCTCTTCTGACGGACCAAGACCGATCCATACCAACTTATTCCTTATATTGATAACGAGAAAGAACCTTGCTCTTCTGACGGACCAAGGCCGATCTATATCAATTTTTTCATTTTTTTTTCATTTGAATTGGCATTGGGACTCAATCTCGCTCTTTTGATGGACCAAGACGAATCCTTACCAATTTTTCTATTCATACACTTGTTATTACTTTTGAGCTCTAATCATTGTGATTTTTCAGGGGTTTCTCAAAAGAAGAGTTTCATTTGTTTGTTTGCTAAAAATTATAGGACTCTTAAAAATTTCTAAGAGAAAGGTATATATAAAAGTAAATTTAAAAATAACCATAACTAACTCTCAACTAATGATATTGCTCCAATCTCAAATCCTAAAGTTCGAAGCTAAATGACTCGTAACTTTGTCTTCCACAAATATGACTAATCAATTCTAGTAAAGTATCATAAGATCAATAATAATCAAGATGAAACAATTAATTTGGCTTAATACCAGTTAATCACCTATTGCAAGTTAACTTAAAAATTAATTGGGTTAAATGTGAATAATTGGTCTCCTAAACAGTAATAAATTCATATATATCCCTTCCCCATACTGAATAATATACATTGTCCCCAATGTATGACTAAGAAAAATAGCAGCACGAAAGGAAACAAGAAAAACAGCCTAGGGAAAAAGAAAACATATATATTGAAAAGAAAACTAATACTTCTCTGCCAGTCGAACAGAAGTGCAAAATGAAGAAGCATCATCATTATATAGTAGAGTTCACAAGCCTTGAACAACAAAAGTCAACACAAAAAATGAAGAACTAAGAAGAGGGATCAGAATCCGTCTCTTCATGTGCCTCATCAGACGATGCCTCAGCCATCGTAGCATCATCATCGTCATCACTGGCCTTGACATTCGCATCATATTCGCTAGCCTAATCATGAGGAAAAGAGAGCAAAATTAAGTAGGAAACTTACTTGGATTAAGATGCGGAATGCAAGAATTGTAGAGAGAAGAGGGAGAATAAGAGAGAGAAATGTTTGATTGGGAGTGTGTAAGAGGGTGTGTTTAATTTAAATAAAATGGGTGTGTGCAAAAATCGTGTAAGTTTGGGTCGACACGGGCTGGGACACGACCGTGTCCCTTGCCCGTGTAACAATCTGTGTGAGTCGTGTGGAGTTTGGTCGGACACGGGCTAGGACACGACCGTGTCCCATGCCCGTGTAACTTTCTGTTCCCGTGTGTGAAAACTGGACGAACACGGGCTGGGACACGACCGTGTCCTACGCCCGTATAACTTACTATTTGCGGTTGGGATTTCTGGGCGCACATGGGTGGTGACACGGCCGTGTCCTTCGCCTGTGTAACTTTCTATGCACGGGTGGGATTTCTGGGCGCACACAGGTGGGGACACGACCGTGTCCCTCGCCCGTGTAACTGTTTGTGCCTACGTAGTGAATCCGAAATCTGGGCGGATATGGGCTGGGACACGACTGTGTCTCACGCCCGTGTAACTTTCTATTTTTTTTTTTGAATCATGAATTTAATTTTAAAATAAAGGAAACTTAAAGAAATAAAAGTAATTAAACTAGAAAAAGAAAAAAGAAAACTAAAGAGAAGAATAAAAATGAAATTAAAAGGGAAAAAAAAAACTATGACTAAAATTGAAACAAATAAAAGAAGCAAGGCTAAGCTAAATAAAAGGAAAATAAAATGAAATAAACTTAAAGAACTAAAGTGTAAGCAAAGTTAAACATGGGTTGCCTTCCAAGAAGCGCTATAGTTAACGTCGACAGCTCGACGGGATACGTCTTGTAATTCATGATTCTTCATCTAGGTGGAGATAGGACTCCTCCTATATCTTGCTTTCGAACCCTCCATACAAGTGTAAATTTACCCTTCGGCCATCAACCTTGCCAATTCCATTTCATTGGTGCATAACTTCCATAGTTTCTCTTCTTGTCATGCCACTTATCAAATTCATGTAGCCTAAACTTCTTCATTTTGTCTGCTTTTAGCTTAGATTCGGTTGTCATTGGAAGTTTTGAACTTTTTACCGCAAAGACATGTTTCAAATGATTTCGTGACAGTTTTGGTTCCAAAATTGGTGGCTTCCTTTTAAAAGATTTTAACCTAAGATCCTTTGGCTTGTAGAGTGGATCAATCCCCTTCTTGTCCATACTGGATTCATGAACTTCTGTTTGAGCTGTTACTTCTGCACAATTACGGTTGGTCACCAAATTTTCATCTCCCTTTTGCAAGCAATAGCTTGAGGAATCTTTGATAAGCGTTTCCTGCATACATGTAGATGTAATGACATTAGTGGCATTAACATTATGACTTATGTCCTCTGAGTCAAGAAATTTGTTCGTTGTCTCTAGAGTTTTGAAAACTATTTCATCATCCCCGAACCGTAATATCAACTTATGCTTACTAACATCAAAAACAGCCTTAGCAGTGGCTAGGAAGGGTTGGCCTAAAATGATTGGCACCTCAATATCTTCATCTATATCAAGTATAACAAAATCCACGAGAAAGATGAATTTGTCTACTTGCACTAAAACATTCTCTATGATGCCTCTAGGGTATGTGATAGACCTATCGGCTAATTGAAGAGTCATGCCCGTTAATTTAGGTTCTCTAACCCTAGATTTTTGAACAATTTATACGGCATCAAATTTATACTAGCTCCTAAGTCTGCCAAAGCATTATCTACCAACAAATTGCCAAGCATACAAGGAATAGTGAAACTCCCTGGATCTTTTAATTTTTGTGGCAGCTTTTTCTAGAGAAGTGCCGAGCATTCCTCGTTCAATGTGACTGTTGTAAGCTCCTCTAACTTCCTCTTGTTCAATAGAAGATTTTTTAAAAATTTCGCATACTTTGGCATCTGCAAGATGACATCAACAAGAGGTAAGTTAATGTGTAATTGTTTGAAAACATCAAGAAGTTTACCGAATTCCTTATTCTGATCAGTGTAACTTTGTTTAAGGCCCTGCGGGTAAGGGATGGGAGGCTTGTACTCCTTCACTTTCGATGATTCCATACTTTCTTTTGATTTTAATGTCTTTGCATCTTCCTTACGGTTGACTTCCATTTCTTTCTCAACTACTTCCTCACCATCCTTCTTCTCCACTTGCAGTTTTCTATCACTTCTCAAGGTCACTGCATTAACATGTTCCCTAGGATTGACCTCGGTATTCCTTGGGAGTGTCCCTTGTTGCCTCTCAGAGATAATTTTTGCAAGTTGACCAATTTGGTTCTCAAGATTGCGATTGGAAGCCTCTTGATTTCTCAACGATGATTCAATGTTAGATAGCCGAGCCTCATTGCCTTAAATATATTTGGTGAGAAGTTCTTCCACACTGGGCTTCTTTTCTTGAGGAAGAGGAGGTGGGAATGGTTTTTGAAACCCAAGTGGGCCAAAGTTGGTCTTCTCTTGCCCTTGGTTTTGGTTTCCCCATGAGAAATTGGGGTGATTCCTCCATCCTGGATTGTAAGTGTTGCTGTAAGGGTTATTTTGTTGCTTGGGTGGATTTCCTAGGTAATCTACCTGTTCCAGTTGTTCTTGTGCTCTGTAACCCTGCATACCAAAGTCACTTACATCCGGTTGTACTTGTTGAGGGACAATAAAGAGTGCATCGATCTTCTTACTCAATAGGTCTACCTTGGCTACCAAAGCAGTGGTCAAGTCCACCTCATAAACTCCCATAGCCTTTTGTTTGGCTCTAATGCTTTCCTACTGATAATTGTTCATCGCTATTCCTTCAATCAAGTTTTGTGCTTACTCAGGTGTCTTTATGTTCAAAGTACCTCCTGCGGATGCATCAATCATCTGTCTAGTGGATAAATTAAGACCATTGTAAAAGGTTTGAATCTGCATCCATAGTGGGAGGCCATGATGTGGGCACCTCCTGAGCAAGTCCTTAAATCGCTCCTAAGTATCATATAGTGTCTCCGCTTCCAATTGAGCAAAACATGAAATATCATTCCGAAGTTTAGCGGTCTTTGGAGGTGGGAAATACTTCTCCAAAAATTTCTCTACCAATTCATTCCAAGTCGTGATTGAATTTCGTGGTAGAGAGTTCAACCACTGTTTTGCTCTACCCCTCAAGGAGAAAGGGAATAGCTGCAGTCAGATGGCATCATCCGTGGCTCCGTTGATTTTAAAAGTATCACAAATCTCTAGAAAGCTAGAGATGTGGGCATTAGGATCTTCATCTTGGAGACCATCAAACTGAACATATTGTTACACCATTTGTATAATGTTAGGTACAATTTGGAAGTTGTTAGCTGCGACAGTTGGCCTTGCGATGCTAGAGTCAGCTCCAATAAGTGTAGGCCTTGAATAATCGGACATGGTCTGATTTGCTTCATTCCCGTTGTTAGCCATGTGTAGTGGATCTTCCTGCTCAATGAATTGAGTGTTGGTCTCTCCACCTTCTTCCTTAATTTCAACAATTGACTCGTTGTCAATGGTCGCCACACTTTGTCTAGGTCGTGATTTCAAATTTTGAAGGGCAGTTCTCTCAATTTCAGGATCAAGTTCTACCAAATCTTCCGGGTTACTTCGAGTCATGTACTGCAAGGGTAAGAAATATAAAATCAATTGTAGATCTAACTAATGAATATAAACAATGAAAACAAAAGAAAAAAATGGTTAAAGTAATAAAGCAACTAGTTTCTTAATATCGAAAATCCTCGGCAACGGCGCCAAAAACTTAATATCAGGCAAGTGCACCTATCAATTTTAATATAGCGGATGTGAGTCCGAGTCGATCCCTCAGAGATTTCGAGTACTAATATTAACCTTAGCTTTATTATCTAATCGGAAAATTATGAAAGTTTGAATTAATTAAAAATACTAAAATTAACAAACTACTTTAATTAAAAGACTTAATTAAGCAATTAAAAAAAACAATAAAATTAAGAACGACTTCAAGAAAGTAATAACGTATTTAGGAATTATTTCCCCTAGAGTTAATCATATGATCGCTTAAAATATACTCAATTCGGTTTCTATTATTCTTGATTGGAGGGATTCACAACTAAAGTTAATACCTTTCTCAAGCATATTAACCCTAATCCTAAATTATTTACCGTAATCTCTTCACTTAGTAATATAATTTAGAATTGCATTAACGTATAATGAATTCTCATACAATTAATTAACTTTCCGAAAGAAACATGTATCTTATCTCTAAGTATACATGTAATTCTCTTCAATTATGTAAAGATCTAATTACACATGCAATTTATCAATCAACATGTATAATATCATATATTGATACTCTAGAAATATCAATCAATAATTAAATGACATAATCGAATCAAGTAAAAATAGAAACTTTATTGAATTTCTAAATCAATCCAAGAATCACATGAAACCCTAGGTTCCATAATCCTAAATACTCGAATTCTAAGCTATCATACTAAATCTAAAAACGAGTTTCATCAATAATATAAAATAAAACATGGAAAACTCCTTTGATTGATGAAAAATCTCTCTAATCTTGAAGTTGATGTCGTTTTCGCCTCTTTCTTGATGTTCTCCTTAAGTCTCTTTCTCTTCTCTTGTGTCTCTCCATTTCTGTAATGTCTCTCTCTCTCTTAAACCCTAAGATATCCTTTTATATGTGTATTACAAGGATTCTGTTTTCGTCACCAGACACGGCCCGGGATATGGCCGTGTCCCCAGGTCGTGTAACTTTCTACACTAAAGCAAAATTTTCTGTACAACTTCAAAACTTCATAACTTCTTCATTTGAACTCCGATTTGAGTGAAGCTTGATTCCTTTTCTTCGTTTTCGATTCTAGAACGCGTTCAAACCTAGAAATCAAAATTTTACTCAATTAAGTATCAATTTCTTTAAAGAAAACAAAAAATGTAAGGGAAATACTATAAAATTACCATATGAAATATGTTTAAAATCAAAGTTATCACCGCCCTACAATTACCTAGAGGTTAGTCTGTTTAAAGCCAGGGGTGTGAGGATCGAGTTACTTAGTATAATGTGTAACTAGAGTGACCATGTAATTAGGGATGAAAGACTGATAGTTATTATGTAATCTAGTGAACTGTTATGTTTATGTAAAACTTCTTGGAAAGCTCTGTGAACTTATATATATAATATTGTACATGTTATTAGAAATTTGCACTATTTATCATATTTGTAGATTAATTGTTAATCGGATTGTTTACTTCAAAGCGAGGAGTTGTCGACGCCTTATGTAGGTCATGTCTATAGTAGGCACTGTGAGGCCAGTTACTATCATAGAATGTTTACACGGCGAGACTGTTGCGACTCTGCGACTTCGGGGCGTAACATGCAATACTCTTATGACTCCATCCCACTTACTGAGCTAGTTGTGCTCACATCTCTATAGACTCTTTTGCAGGTGTTGAGTAAAGACAGGATGTTCAGGTACCACCGTTTCTAGGTTAGTGTACTGTTGTTTGGGAAAGTAGGGATCGAGGAATCAATTGAACCTAGGCTTTTAACTTTGTTTTTGAGTTTTAAGGAAACTAATTTGGAATTCCCTAAGAGCCCACTAGTTTCCTAACTTATTGTATATAAACTACAAAACTTGTGGTTTTTAATAAACTCTGATTGTAAACTTTACCTTTGGACGTAAAACGTTTGTATAAATATTGTTGTGGTATTAAATAGCAGATTGCATAGAACATAAATTTTGTAAAAGCTCTACCATAGGTTTGGTTATTAACAGGTGTCAGAACAGATGTTTCAAGTTGGTTGAGTTGTGCGCTTTGTGTGAACTATATCTATGTAACAGCTATGAGGTTAGCTTCTATCTTAGATTATTTTACATGGTTATGACTCTTCTTGATCGGGGCGTGACAGCATCACCAAAAATTGATAATGACCATATCAATTTCTAAATGTAGTCTTATGCACATCTTCTGGCTTAACTCATGATTGATGATATCTTGATTTTAAATCAATTTTAGAAAACACAGTTGCACCTTGTAGTTAGTCAAACAAATCATCAATACGAGGTAACGGAAACCTATTCTTAATGGTAACCTTATTTAATTGCCGATAGTCTATGCACAATCTCATAGTACCATCCTTCTTCTTCACAAATAATACCGGTGCTGCCTATGATGAAACACTTGGTTGAATAAACCTCTTATCCAATAGTGCTTCTTTAGTTCCTGAAGTTCCATAGGTGACATCCGATATGGGGCTTTAGAAATAGGCTTAGTTCCAGGAACTAACTCTTTAGTGAAATCCAACTCTCGAGATGGGGTTAAACTTGGTAAATTCTCTGAAAATACATCTGGATATTCACTCACTACCCATATGTCTACTACCTTGGGTATCTCTTTCTTTACATCCTAGCAAATACCCAGCAAAATTTCCAATCATTCTCTTTTACCTTTGTCTCATATAGTTCGTCACATATCTCCATTATAGATAAATTCAACTTACTTCCACCAACTTTTCCTTGAAATATTATTTCTCCCTCATTAAGATTGATAATTTTACTTCTACACTCCACAATGGTTTTATTCTTAGACAACCTATCTATTCCCACTATTTCATCATAACCTTGTGAAGGTAATATTACAAGACTTATAGAATACTCCTCCTCCTGAATTTTTATTCTACCATCAGTAACCACTTCTCGGGTCGTTACTTTCTCCCTAGTCAGAGTTCTAACTTTATAAGTTATATTAACAATAACCACACTAATCTCTTGTTCATTTACAAATTTCTGACTTGAAAATCAATGAGATGCATTAGTATCAAACAACACAAAAGTAGGTTATCCATTTATCCTGGAATTGACTAATACTATGATTACTAACTACACTAGCGTTCATAAATCTTAAAATGCAAACAAATAAATTTAATTTACACTTAAAAATATCATTAAAATAGATAGTTTTAGTACGTACCTATCACAAGTCTATCATTTTCTTCTTCAACTCCCATAATCTCCTCGACATCGTCATGGTAGTACTCCTCCATCCAATATGAGAAATCCTCATTCTCCTCAACTCCCATATCCTCTAGGGCAAAGACAAGAGTAGGTGCGGGGGTATTATCAAAACATTCCATCTGCTTAGCCCCTTGTCCCAACTGTGGACAATATTTAGAGAAATGCCCCTTTTTACCACATGTCCTACACTTCACCAATTTCATCCTAGGGTATGCCTTCAGCATATGGTTTGGATCTCCACATATAAAACATTTTCCCTTAAGCTTAGCACAATTTCTTGGAAAATGATTTGCACCACACTTCCAGCATTTGACATTACCATCCTTATCATAAAAACTGAAACTGGGTACTAACCGTGTTGGGTTACTAACCAGAGTTGCTGGTTTCCTTCTCTTTTATCCATAGCTACTACTAGCGACATTAGGATATGATCTCTTAAATGATGGACCAGGTCGATATCCTTTGTTAATCTTTTGACTCTACATTGCTTGCATCCTTACATGATTTTCTTCCAGTTGCCTTGCCTTATTTACCACTTCATTGTAAGTAGTGAAACCATAATCCAACAGCTTGCAACATATTGTGGGGTCAATTCCAATAAGAAACAAATTCTATTTCAACTCAACATTATCTCGATATGAGCCAAGTACATATTGTAACAATCTATTAAACTCCATTTTATACTGGGTTACACTCATACCTCCCTTCTTCAATTCAAACAAATCTTACACCATTCTGTTTTGGACATTATAAGGAAAATACTCCTTCCGGAATTCCTCCTTAAACTTTTGCCAATCAATATTATTCTCAAGTTGCCTTGCTCTCGAGTCCTACCATATTCTCACAGCTAACTTTAACATAAATGCACCATAAGATAACTTTTGAGATTCAGGGACTCTAAAAGCCTCAAAACTCTATTTAATTTGGGCTAGCCAATCATCAGCTACATCTGGCCTACCCATCTCCCCTTTAAAATAATAGTTGGCCTTTATAAACTCAGGAAAATTATTTACCTCTTAAGGTCGCTTCGTTCATTGTTCAGCCTCTTAGGGTCTCCTGTTTCCCGCATTACCACCAATCATAAGATATTGAATTAATATTCCTTGCTATCTCATCTCGTATGCATACTGGTAAGTATTTGTCCAATAGGTATATTCTCTTGTGGAGGTGGTGGGAGTAAATCTTGTCTATTTTGTTCTCTCAAGGATGATGGTGCTCCTGGTGGAGGGTTTTGATTTCCTTCAATTCTTCCGTAACTACTCCCATTTCCAGCTTCCGTCATAATTGCTTAATAATTATAACTTATAATCCAGTATTCATATCTATTTATAAGTTATCCATGCCTTTGTTTTAGAGACTTTTTGTAAAATTAATACACGCTTGCAATATATGCTCATATAAAATAGTAATAACAATATCATTATAATCAAAATACTTAGTAGCTCTAACTTCTACTATTAACTTCATTCAACCTGTAAATCATTATAACTTCAGAAACAAAAAGGTACAACTCAATAGCTTTTGAATACATACATAAAATTTACAACTTGATTACATCATTACTTACATAATCTAGTACAGCCTCGATCTTTGCAGCTATACAATATAGAAGATTACATCATCTAGTTACATCAAACCTAATTACAGCATACATCTAGTGTCACACCCTAAATAGGAAGAATCATAACAGTCATGCCATGTAAACTAATCTAAGATAGAAGCTAACCTCACAGCTGCTATTGTAGATACAGTTTACACCAGGCGCACAACTTAACTAGCTTGAAACGTCTATTCTGACACATGTTAATAACTAAACCTGTGATAGAGCTTTTACAAAATTCTTATTCTATACAACCTGTTGTTTAGTACCACAACAGTATTTATACAAACGTTTTATGTCCAAAGGTAAAGTTTACAATCAAAGTTTATTAAAAACTATAGGTTTTGCTGTCTATATACAATAAGTTAGGAAACTAGTGGGTTCCTACAAAATTCTCAATTAGTTTCCTTAAAAACTCAAAGACAAAGTCAAAAGCCTAGGTTTAATTGATTCCTCGATCCTTACTTTCCTAAACAGCAACACACTAACCTAGAAACGGTGGTATCTGAACATCCTAACCTCACTCAATAACTGCAAAAGAGTTTATAGGGATGTGAGCACATCTAGCTCAATAAGTGGGACAGAGTCAGAAGAATATTGTACAAACACAAATAAGGTTAATAATTATGATGAAATGCAATACAATCAAACAAATGAAACATCGCAGAATGTTATCTGGTCTACTATGAGGTTAGAGAAATTACATCCGCTCTAACTCGGATTGAGGAGTTTTATCACGATTCAAGTCAGACTAAACCCGGGCTTGTGCAATGGAGAACACCTTCCTCCCATGACCGCCTTCAAACTACGGGCCCTAACCTTGTTACGACCTCCTCTTCTATCACTTAGTCTAGCTAAGGGTAAGGAAATGACCATTTCAGCTATCCTCATCAAAGGAAGTCAATATTTGGCCTGATACTCTTAATCGTTTCTCCTAATGGAGTTATGCATGTCCAATTTCATTTTAGTCGAATAAACGTTAGTTTTAATTAAGGGTGGTCGATAAGTTCATACAATACAAAATCAATGCAATAAGGTAGAACAACACACCAAGGAGTTGAACTCCTGTCACAATTGAGTATCATCCACACACACAACATGCATATAATAAACTAACTACAAATACAACTAGAAGTACTCTTAGGTCTCCGGATACTTTAAACGGTATCCAAATAAGTGGTAAAGCCATAATCCCAACTTACTTGTTTAGAAGTTCGCTATTGTTGACTCGAATTGTCAACCATTTTTGTATTGGAGGATCCTATTTACACAAAAGATTCAAATTTAGTTTTCGTAATAATTATGAAAACATTAAGGTTTAATTTAAAATGGTTATTATTATTATTATTATTATTATTATTATTATTATTATTATTATTATTATTATTATTATTATTATTATTATTATTATTATTATTATTTCCATAATATATAGTCATATTATCACTTTATATTGAATTAAGTTATTAATTGTTAATACTTTACATCATATATACTATTACGTATTATATATCATTTCAATCATATCGAAACGCACTTTTAGTTTATTAATTCACGTTTTAATTCTGCTAAGGTTACTGAAATACATACATTCTTGAATATGATAAAGTTATAGGTCAAATTACTTAAGGTTGCCCGACTTTAACAAAATTATTGTCATTGGGTTTGTATAGACCTAATAACAAGTTTTACGAGTCCTATTTTTAGAGATAACTTTTAATAGGTAGTTCAAGTTTTTAATACAGTTATATATAATTATATAAATATGATCATATTATATGTAATTTACGTTATTAAATTGTATTTTACCTAATTTGTCTATATATTGTTACAATATAAGTATTATCCAACTTTAATATACTTAAAGTATATCTCGATTAACAAATATTAATAAATATAAAAAAAATATTCATTTAATCCAATCTGATCAGCAATCCTATATATAGTTTTTATTTAACTATTTAATTCATTTTAGCTTATTAATATTAAAAATACACCTCCACTTGTAAATTAATCTATTTTACTTAGTAAATTCATAATAAATAGTTCGAGTTACCCAATAATTCCCTGAAAATTTCTATAGACTCTTAAAAATATGGGGAATTCAGTTATCATTTGGTTTCAAGTTTTTAACCTATCGCTTATATATTCGTATTGATGATTTTACCCTTAAATTATCATAAATTACCTGATTATGATTCTTTTTAAACCAAATTAATTTTAATCTGACTCAATACTGTTATTATTTATTATAGATCAGTACATGTCCGTTTCATCAATTGATTTCATAATTTCCTATTTAATTCATAATTTCAGCCTATTTTCGAGCTATTTTCGAGCCAAAAAATGAAATAAATTTTAAAAATATTCAAATCAAAATTCGGGCTACATTGAAATTATCTATATATCATAAACATTCTACACAAAAATTTTCAACTAGAAACAATATCATTTGGTACATTTATTTTACAAATCTAAATTTGGATTAATAGTAGATTTCTTAAGTATATTAAATGTTACGAATTTTTCAAAAATAAAAAATCACATGAAAGTATATTCAAAATAACCTATGTATAATTTTTTTTCATAATTTTTTGGGTGGATTTACTAATTTTTTAAAATCATTGAAAAATAGGGCAAAATTTTAACGTACCTGTTCTTGGTGGCTCCAGAGGCCGTTGAGTGGTGGAGGTATGTCGAAACACCTAGACACTGGGGGTACTCCTTGGTGGTGGAGTGACTCAATAGCAGATCAAAGGATACCCAAGGAACTAGCTCAACTCGATAATTACTCTATTTTTCCTATTTTCTTTTCTATTTTCTATGATTTTTTTCTAAATTTTTCTTTCTATTGTTTCTAGTTTGTAAAGTTGGGAATTGATGTAATGAAGCCTATTTATGCATGCTGGAGTCAGTTGCTACTTTTCTTTATTTTTCTTTTTAATTTTTTCCTTATTTTCCTCTTATAAATGCAAGTAGGAGGTGTCATTTGATTATAGATTTTACCTTTTGATTCAACAATTGTCCAGCTTCAATGATTCCCGGTAGTTTCCAGACTTGAATCAACAATTGGAAGGCTTTTTGGATAAGATTTGCAATTATTTAGGTATTTTGAGTATATTTTATTAATACTTAATTATTTACTTAGTATACGACTATATATCCCTTGTATATATCACGCGTAATATATAACTATACTCATATAATTCACTTTCGAACATATATTTTATTTTTAGGATATATTCTCTTAATTAATTTTATGATTTCAACGAAATATATATATAATTACGTAATTTAGACATAATTTACGGGTATAATTATTATTTATACTAAGTATACTCATAAAAATACGTGTATTTTTATATGGTAAATTATACTATATTATCTCATTTTATAACTCGATTGACTTATCTCTAAGTTATCGTCACAATCTGAGTTCGATTTTTAGAAGTTCCGAACATTTTAATACCATATTAAGTATTCCTACTTCTAAAGGCAAAATTGGGAATTTGGGTCATTATTTCTAAAATGTAACTTCACTTTGTTACTTCATCTAATTTTTCTATCTTAGTCGTAAGGTTTGGGCTCAATTGAATAAGTTTCTCTAAAAACCCTAAACTAGACTCAATTGTCTTAAACTCAATTTTGGAAGCTTACATCTAGCTTGATCCAGAAGCTACAAAATACATCAAAAGTCAAAAAGCATCAATCCTAAAATACATCAATTTTCATTAAAATTGCTACTTGATCATATCTAAAGATCTATCTAACCAGAACAAGTCAGTTACCTAACTGAGCTAATCATCCTCTGAATCTGTGGTAGCTAGCCTCTTATAAAGATAAGCCTGAGTTGAAAAAAGATCTATTCCTTACTAGATTTGACCCAACTATGCGTTGTAAGTTGAAAGATTATGGTTTTACTACTTATATTGAAGTAATAGATAAAGCGCATCAATTGGAAAAAAACCACTTAAGAATGTGGGTTCAATGGAACCAAAAGATTAGTAAAGTTTTTCAATTAGGTCCTTCATTTAAGGAATCTTATCCAAATGCTATTAGTAGTTCTAGTTAGAAGAAGAAGGAATCAGTAGCTTTGGCTATTAGTCATCCACAGTCTACTCCTAGTCGGAGATTTTATGACAAGGATGGAAATGATAAGTATTGGAAATGTGAAGTAAATCATTTTTCCTAGATATTGTAGTCCAATTTAAAGGGGAAGTGCTTTATATGTAGAGATAAAAAATTTCATGGTTAGTAGATGTCTAAGAGTGAAGTTGGTTAAGCACAAGTATAGAAAGGATAGACACTTCTTTAGATTTTGTTCCTAGTTTAGACAAGGGGTTGGAAATGTTAGAGGATCTAATAATACTGCTATGGATACTTAAGTCTTTGTTATGGAGAATATAGAGGATAATAAGGAGGATTTTGCTAACTAGGTAGAAGAATATTACTATGATGATTCTATAGAATTCGTAGCAGTAGAAGATGAAACTGATGAAGGACTTATGATAGTTATGTATCTAGATTTATAATACTTAAAATATAAGTCAAATCAAGTTAATTAGATTTCAAACTTTGTGAATAAAAGGGGTTTAATTGTAATCATAGTAATATTGCATATTTTAGGAGATATACTTATAAATGGATAACCCGCATTTACATTATTCAATATTGGTACATCTCATTCCTTTATAAGTTAGAAATTTGTTGATAAGAAAGAAATTGAAGTAATTGAAATTATTAGTACTTAAAGAGTTAGAACTCTAATTGGAGACCTAAAAAATTGTAGATGATAGTCAAATTAGAATTCAGAAGAAGGAATATCCAATCAGCCTAATAGCGTTACCATTGCAAGGTTATGATGTAATCATAGGAATAAACTAGTTGTCTAAGCATAAGGCTAATATAGAGCATAGCAGTAAGAGCATTACCTTAAAAAATAGCGAAGTTATGTTTTAGGGGAAAGCTAGCAAAGATAATCTAAAGTTAGTTGTTATTGAGATATGTGATGAAATAAATGGAACAAGGATAGAAGAGAGGAATTGGAAGTTTTGTTGGGTATTTGCAATTGAAGGAAAGAAGGAAAAAGAGAAAGTGTGAATATATCGGTAATATGTGAATTCCCAAATGTGTTTTCTAATGATTTTCCCAATCTAGCCTCGTATCGAGAATTAGATTTTACATTGAAATTGGTTCCATTAACTAGGCTTATATCTAAAGCTTTATAGTGGATGTCGCCAATGGAACTTCAAGAGTTAAAGAAGCAACTTTAAGAACAATTGGATAAAGGATTTACTCAACCTAAGAGTTTCTCCACGGGGAGCACCTGTATCATTTATGAAGAAGAAAGATGGCACCATGAAGTTGTTTATAGATTATAAGGAGACTAATAAGGTGACTATTAAAAGTAAATATCCTTTATCCCAGATTCATGATTAGTTTGATTAATTACAAGGAGTGACTATGTTTTCTTGATTTGACTTAAGGTCAGGATATTGTCTATTATGGGTTAAGTCAGAAGATGTAACTAAAACTGCATTTAGCTCACATTATAGTCACTAAAAATTCCTAGTAATGCCTTTTGGGTTAGCCAATGCACTGGTTGTATTTATGGATTTGATGAATCGTATATACCAGCCTTATTTGGATAAATTTATGTTCATTGATGATATTTTGATTTATTTAAAGATTAAGGAAGAGTATGCGAAGCCCTTACAGTTGGCACTACATGAGATAAGAGATAATAAGATGTATACTAAGCAAGTATGATTTCTAAGTGGATGAAATTTCATTCCTTGGACATATTGTATCAAAAAAAGGAATTTTTATAGATTCTGAAAAGGGTAAAGTAGTAACTAAATGGAAACAGACGATAATCACTACTAGGAAAGGAAATTGATAGATGTAATATAGAGTATAATTGAGATACAAAGAAACAATATACTTCATATGTACTAGCAATTGGTAATGCAAAAGAAAATGGAAAATCTATGACTAATAAGTATCTCTCATTTGTTGAATGTGTTGTTTATGTTAACTATTGAAGTACATCCTATCGTGTCATATCTTGTCAAGTAATAAGTTCATGTCGGTATCTTTTATCTTGATGAGTTAGTTGAGTAGGAGTCATATCGGTTCTTGTCCAATCAAGTTGATTCAAATTGTCAATCATCTCATTTGAATTCAGGATGGAGAAAGTTAAGATTTTCCAAACTCATTTTTGTCAAACCTTATGCTAAGCTTTATGAAGAAACAAATCAACAATTATGGCGATAATATAGCCACCACAAGAAGAAAGGCGTAAATTGGAGAAAAAAGCATCAGATATGTATGGCACATGGTAAACCAATATTATTGTTGATCTTAAGTACTTAAGATGAGATAATATAAGAGGATACAATAAAGGATAGATAAATAAAAACACTTAAATGACTATGATGATAAATTGTAAGATAGATAGTATAATATGAGTGAAAACTTTAGTGATTGATATAATAAATGATTAGTATCAAAAATGGAATCTAGATAAAAGAAAGAAATTTAGAAGATAGAAGAAGAGATAATTCAAAAGCTTAATTAGAAGATGGTTCAAAAGATTTGAAATTGACGACAACTTTAAGAATACATATAACCCTCCACATGAAAAGATCAAAAATGCAATAGTTTTAAGGATGAAACTATTTGTAAGGAGTGTGGACTATAAGACCCTGTAAAATTGGTAGTAACCTCACATTTGGATAATTTGAGATTGAAATGTAAAATTTAGGGTGATCGGGAGAGTTTTCTAATTGAGCCTGAATTTTACAAGGAAGTTAGGAAAATTAGTAAAAATAGCCCCTAAGTTTGGATTTAGGAAAATAAAATAATTAAATATTATATTTACGGGATATAAGTATATTATTTGTCATTTATCAGAAATGCATGAAATAGGTTTTAACAATTAATAAATAACTAGAGATAAATTATATGAATATTAAAAATTGTAAAATGACATGAATTAATATTTAAGAGTGTTTAATTGTATTAAATTTAATCTTACGTGTATAAAAATATACCATAATTACCTAAAATGCTTAAATTATAATAAAATATATTTAAAAAATGAAAGAAATATTAATAAAAATATGGAAAAATTATGGTATTAGGTATGGCAACCTGATGAAGTGGATTAGTATACTTAAGACAAGATTAGGACACCTAAAGAAAGTAGAAAAGGATAGGAGTTGACATTTGACAATTAGAAAAATTCATAACCAATCCACCTTGCATTATAAATAACCTAACCTTGCTTTTAGAAGACATTTTAGACAAATTAGAAGTTAAAAAAAATTAGTGTAAGCTTCGGGAGAGTTAGGAAGAAAATTAAGAAAAATTTAGAAAATTTGGATTAAGTAGTGAGAATTTTGGTTTGAAGAATTGAGTGTTACTTAGAAGCAAAACAAATTGGGGTTTAAAGGAGTAGGTAACACTTTGCCTAGCCAATAAATGGGTGGTGGTTAGTGATGGCTAAAAAGATGGTTTCTAGGGAGTTTTCAAAACCGATCTAATATTTCTTAAATTAGTAAAAAATATAAATTGTGTTAGAAAAATATGAAAAAAATGTATTCTAGAATATTTTTGTATGTAAATTTTAGGAAAGATATTATTTTCTTGAAACCAAGTATTGAAATATACTGCCCCCAAGAAATTAATAAAATCGAGTTGATTTCGCTTTCATTTTTGAAACCCTTACTATTATTGTTTTGACACCAAAATTTTTCTATAAAGTACTAATAACATATAC